>JASWHV010000012.1:44709651-47209651 GCA_030760725.1 Neostapfia colusana | reverse complement strand
ATTGCGAAACATTTGACAACCTTGCTTAAGAAAGAAGCTTTTTCATGGACAACAGAGGCAGAAGTAGCATTTAATAACCTAAAGAAATCCCTAACATTGGCCCCTATTTTGCAGCTCCCAGATTTTAACAGGAGGTTCTATGTTGATTGCGACGCATCAGGTTTAGATTTTGGGGCGATATTACATCAAGGAGAAGGTGCAATTGACTTTTTTAGTCGTCCAGTGGCAACACTACAAACTTCCAGCATAAGAGTGTGAGTTGATTGGACTAGTCAAGGTTGTTCGATATTAGAGACCTTATTTATGGGGACGTGAATTTACGGTCAGAACTGATCATTATAGTCTAAAATTCCTGCTGGATCAGAGATTAGCTATCATCCCTCAACACACCTGGGTTAGTAAATTATTTGGCTTTGACTTAACAGTAGAATACAGGCCAGGTAAGCACAATGGGGCAGCTGACGCCTTGTCATGTAGAAATTCAGAAGAGGCATCACTTAATTCATTATCTGAGCCACAATTTTTAATTTTTGATGATCTGCGAAAAGGATTGAAGGTTGATGCAGTAGCAATAAATATGAGGGAACAGATCAGGTCTCAGAAGGCCCCGGAAGGTTGGACTATAATAGATGACTTGTTGCTTTTTAAAGGTAAGATATTATTACCGGATGAATCAAAGTTGTGGCCACAAATTATAGCTCTGGCTCATACAACACATGAAGGTATCCAAAAAACTTTACATAGGTTCAAGGCAAATTTTTGGGGGTCCCAGACTCATCAGCGTATTAAAGAATATGTCAAGGGATGTGTGGTCTGCTAGAAAAATAAGACAGATCATCTTCATCCAGCAGGACTATTACAACCACTACCTATTCCGTCAGTGATTTGGAGTGAGATATCTATGGATTTTATAGAAGGATTTCCTAAAGTGGGAGGTAAATCAGTAATTTTAACAGTGGTAGACAGATTTTCTAAGTTTGCCCATTTTATTCCCTTAAGTCACCAATATTCAGCATCTTCGGTTGCTAGAGCATTCTTTGAGAATATTGTTAAATTGTATGTCTTTTCTTGCTCCATTGTGAGTGATAGGGATACTATTTTTACCAGCAACTTCTGGAAGGAATTGTTTCAGCAGACAGGAGTTAAATTAAAAATGAGTTCAGCATTTCATCCCCAAACTGATGGACAGTCTGAGGTAGTGAACAGGGTGATTACTATGTGTTGGACTGTACGTGTATTAGGGGGCATTTTAGTCCTTTGTATTAGAGTTGCTTAGCCATTAAGCTGTGTCCCCCTATATATATATCTCCTTGACAGGTTGTTAATTGACTAATTACTTTTTCCCTAATCTAATTTGGTATCAGATTACCTTCTCTCTCTCCTCTCCCGATCTCGATCCTGATGCCACCACCCACGGGCGCCGCCGCCGCTGGCGCGCCGGCCCTGCCGCCGGCCGGCCAGCCGCCGACCCCCCTTCCCCGACTCGATTCCTGCCCGGACGCGGCCGCCGCTGGATTCAACGCCGCCGCCTCCTCAGCGCCCGCCGCCACAGGATCTGTCGCCGCCGTACCTCCTGCGCCCGCCGCCACCGGGTCTGGCACCGCCAGCCACGCCGCCACCTCTCCTGTGAGCGCCGCCGCCAGATCCGGGGTATCCAGCCCCGCAGCCGACCTCAAGGCCCCCTCCCCTGGGCGCACAGCCGCCGGGCTGCTCGGCCCCGGCTCGGGTGTGGCCGGCCCAGCCGCCGGCGGGCCTCTCGGCCCCCGATCTGGCGCCCCTGGCTCTGCCACCGCCTCCCTCAGCCTTCCGACAATCGCCTGGCCGCCGGGCTTCGCTGCCGGCCTGGTTGGACCCGCCGGAGGCCAGCCCTAGCTGCCAAGCCCCGGTGGCCCTGCTGGGATCGCCGCCGGCCATGCCGTCTCTGCTGCATCCGGGGGACAGCCCTCTTCGCATGTCTCCGACGTCGCGACTGCCCTGGCCATCTCCCGTGAGCGGGAACGAGCGCTCGTCCTCGCCTTGGAGCAGGAACGTGCGGCTGCGGCTTCTCTCACCCGTCAGCTCGAGGAGTCTCCGCCAGCACAGTGGAGTGATGCACAGGATACTCCAGGAGATGGTGCTGCCCATACTACCTACGCGGTGTCCCTTGTCGCTGCTCTACATGCCCAGGCGGCTGGCATACAGAACATCCGGACTCTTGTCCCGGTTGTTCTCAGCTCCGACTCTACTTCCTTCGCTCGTTGGCGCAGTCTGCTTCTTCTGACGCTACGACGCTTTCGGCTGGAAGACCATGTCCTGCGAGATGACTTCCCACTGGATGACTCGTGGGTCTGCATGGACAGTCTTGTCCTTGCATGGATCCTCGGCTCGCTTTCTGAGGAGCTTCAGGATATCGTCGCCCAGAAGGGTGGCGGTACAGCTCATCAGGCCTGGCAGGTCCTCGAGCTCCGCTTCCAGGGGAACCAAGCGACCCGAGCTCTCCACATTCGGGCCCGCTTCGGTTCTACTGTCCAGGGTGATCTCTCCATTACTGCATACTGTCGACAGATGAAGGGTATGGCGGACGCCCTTCGTGACCTTGGAGAGCCCATCCCGGACAGTACCCTCGTTCTTTAGGTCCTTCAGAGCCTGAATGAGCGCTACACCCACGTTCGCTCGTGGATTCTCCGCGAGAAGCCCTTCCTGACCTTCGAGAAGGTCTGATCGGACCTCGAGCTCGAGGAGATCACCCAGGGCGGCTCCACTGCCTCCTCCCCTGCCTCGGCCTTCTACGGCTCAGGGTCCGTCTTCACGCCCTCCTCCACCTGCTGGTCCTGGGGGACAGCTTCCTCGACCACCTACCACACCAGGAGTCCCTGCTACCTCCGGTGGTGGTGGGAACCACCGTCATGGCAGACGCGGTGGCCGCGGTGGAGGGACTGGTGGAGGTGGTACGACCAGTGCTGGTGGTACCTCTGGTGGTGCTGGTACTACTGGTGGCAGTAGTGGTGGTCGGGGTCAGGGCGGTGTGACCTGGCCCACACCCTACAACCCGTGGACTTACCAGATCTCGATGTGGCCTGGGCCGTCCCCGGGTCTCCCGGCACATCGTCCACCGCGCCCTCAGCCGGCTTACGTGACTACTCAGACTTACGGCGGGTCTGTCTACGCTGCTGGTGGACAATGGACCCTACCCCCAGGTGGACCAGGCTACTCTGCGGTTGGGCCCTCCTCTCTAGCCAACTGGGCTTCGAGGAACTCGGTTGGTCGGCCCGAGTCGTCGGCATCCCACCCTGACCCTGCTCAGGTCTGGGATCGCCAGTCACTCGCGTCTTCTTTCAGCACAGTGAGTCTCACACCACCTAGCCCCGAGTGGATTGTGGACTCCGGAGCTTCGTACCACACCACCCCCGACGCTGGTATACTTTCTTCTACCCACCCTTCCCACCCTTCTTTTCCTTCTTCTATCGTTGTTGGGAATGGGTCTGTTCTTCCGGTCACCTCAGTAGGTGACTCGGGTTCGTCGGGGTCTTTCCGTCTTCATGATGTTCTTGTTGCTCCGGACATCATCCAGAACTTTCTTTCTGTTCGACGATTTACCACTGACAACCATGTTTCTATTGAGTTTGATCATTTTGGTTTGTCTGTGAAGGATCTTACTACCCGGCGTCTTCTTCTCCGCTGTGAGAGCTCAGGGCCCCTGTACACGATGAGACTTCCTGCTTCCGCTTCGTCCTCGCCTTTTTGCCTGACTACGACAGCTCCGTCGACTACTTGGCATCGTCGGCTTGGCCACCCCGATGTTGATGTTATGTCGAAGCTGTCTCGTAGTTCAGTGATCTCGTGTACTAGGGATTCCCATGAGTCTTTATGTCATGCTTGTTAGTTGGGTCACCATGTTCGGCTTCCTTTTCCACATTCTGTAACCCATGTAGAGCACCTTTTTTATCTCATTCACTGTGATCTATGGACCTCACCTGTTCTCAGTGTTTCTGGCTACAAATATTATCAGGCGATTGTTGATGATTTTTCCCATTATTCGTGGACCTTCCCATTGCAACAGAAGTCCGATACGTTTGCTACTCTTTCTCACTTCTTCGCTTGGGTTTCTACACAGTTTGGGTGTACGATCAGGGCTGTCCAGTGCGACAACAGGCGCGAGTTTGATAACTCCGCGTTTCGCCACTTCTTGCTTTCCCACGGGGTCCAGTTGCGCATGTCTTGCCCCTACACTTCCCCCAGAATGGCAAGGATGAGCGTATGATTCGTACCACCAACGATGTCATGCGCTCCCTGATGTTTTAGGCTTCCATTCCTGCTTGTTACTGGGCAGAGGCCCTTCACACCGCTACCAACCTCATTAATCGCCTTCCTACAAAGGCGATTAGTTCTCCCACTCATCACTTCGCTCTCTTTGGTACCACCCCTCTTTATGACCACCTTCGAGTCTTCGGGTGCGCGTGCTACCCTAATCTTTCTGCCACCGCTCCTCATAAGCTCGCGCCTCGTTCGACTCGATGTGTTTTCCTTGGGTACTCCCCCGACCATAAGGGATACCGGTGTCTAGACCTCATCACTCGTCGTATCTTGGTCTCCCGACACGTCGTGTTCGACGAGTCCTCCTTCCCTTTCACTGGGTCCTCCTCTGATTCGGTCTCCGAGTTGGATTCTCTTTTTTCCACTGATCCTACGGCCGCTCCTGTCCAGCGACCTTGTTTTTTACCCTCTGCAGGTCTTCCTCTAGCTGCGTCAGACACGACCACGGTGTCTCAGACGCCACCTGTCGTGCCTCCCGCGGCTCCGGTGTTCTTGCCGCCCCTGGCCGTTCCTCCGACGGCCCCGACGTCGTCTGCTGCGCCACGCGTGGCCCCTGCGTCTCCGACGACGTCCGCTGCGCCACGCGCGGCCCCAGCGTCTCCGACGACATCCGCTGCGCCACGCGCGGCCCCAGCGTTTTCGACGACGTCCGCTGCGCCACGTGCGGCCCCGGTGTCCCAGACGGCGTCCCCGACGTCGCTCGTCGCGCCTCATGCGACCTCGACGTCCACGACGGCGTCCGTCCCTCCTCGTGCAGCTCCGACGCCCACGACGGTGTCTTCGCCATCGTCAGCCGCACCACCCGCGGCCCCTGGACCGCGGTACGCCGATCCCGCTCTCGTCTATCAGCGACGAGCGCGGGTTGGTGGACTGTCCTCTTCACGCCCTGAGGACCTGGTGTACCACCCTCCGCTGCTTCACCGGGACCCTCGTCACGTTCACCCGATGGTGACTCGACGGGCCACCGGCGTCCTTCGACCTGTGGAGCGTTTCTCCGAGGTCGTTCTCTCGTCCTCAACCCCCCCCCCCCCCCCCCGGAGCCTGCCTCGACACCCATCTCGCCTATCCCCTCTTCTGTCCGTAGCGCCCTCGCCGATCCTCATTGGCGTCGAGCTATGGAAGAACAGTATTCGGCTCTACTTGCCAACCGGACCTGGGGCCCGGTTCCCCGTCCTGGTCGTGGCAATGTTGTCACGGGCAAGTGGGTGTTCACGCATAAGAGGAAGGCGGATGGGTGTCTAGAGAGGTACAAGGCACGGTGGGTGCTTCGCGGTTTCACGCAGCGTCCCGGCGTCGACTACGACGAGACTTTCAGCCCGGTGGTGAAGCCGGCGACAGTTCGCACCATTCTGTCGCTGGCTCTATCGCGTTCTTGGCCTGTCCACCAGTTGGACGTCAAGAACGCCTTCCTCCACGGGACGTTGATGGAGACGGTGTACTGTAGTCAGCCGACAGGGTTCGTTGATTCAGCCCGTCCAGACATGGTCTGCCGGCTGAACAAGTCCCTGTACGGGCTGAAGCAGGCGCCTCGGGCCTGGTACAGCCGGTTCACCTCCTTCCTGGCCTCGCTCGGCTTCGTCGAGGCCAAGTCGGACACTTCGCTCTTCGTCTACAGGCGTGAGGGTGACACTGTCTACCTCCTCCTGTACGTGGACGATATTGTCCTCACGGCGTCCAGTCCGGCTCTTCTTCAGCGACGATCTCCGCCTTGCAGCGCGAGTTCGCGATGAAGGATCTCGGCGAGCTCCACCATTTCTTGGGTGTTGCGGTCGAGCACCGCCCAGGTGCTCTGTTCCTCCACCAGCGCCAGTACTGCCTGGATATCCTCGAGCGAGCGGACATGGCGGATTGCAAGCCATGCTCCACTCCCGTGGACACCCAGGCGAAGGTGAAGGTGTCTTCGGCCGACGGCGCCCCGGTCGTCGACCCTACCACTTACAGGAGTCTTGCAGGTGCACTGCAGTACCTCACCTTCATCAGACCAGACATCTCCTACGCGGTTTAGCAGGTGTGTCTTCACATGCATGATCCGCGAGAGCCGAACCTCACGGCGGTGAAGCGGATCCTTCGGTACCTGCGTGGTATCCACGACTACGGCCTTCTTCTACGGCGCGACTCTGCCTCTGAGCTGGTTGTCTACACCGACGCTGACTGGGCGGGTTGCCCAAACACCCGCCGGTCCACCTCCGGCTACGCCGTCTTCCTAGGCGGCAACCTTGTCTCCTGGTCCTCGAAGCGGCAGCACGTGGTGTCCCGCTCGAGTGCTGAGGCGGAATACCGCGCCGTGGCCAACGGTGTGGCCGAGTCCTCCTGGCTTCAGCAGCTACTTCAGGAGCTACACTCCCCCCTCGCCCGGAGTACGTTGGTCTACTGCGACAACGTCAGCGCCGTCTACCTCTCCACCAACCCGGTTCAGCATCAGCGCACGAAGCACGTAGAGATCGACCTTCACTTTGTTCGTGAGCGGGTGGCTCTCGGGGAGGTGCGAGTCCTGACGTTCCGACGTCATCGCAGTTCGCCGACATCTTCACCAAGGGACTTCCTTCGACGGTGTTCACCGAGTTTCGGTCCAGTCTCAACATCTGCCGTGGCTAGATGTTGGGACTGCGGGAGGGGGGGTGTTAGACTGTACGTGTATTAGGGGGCATTTTAGTCCTTTGTATTAGGGTTGCTTAGCCCTAAAGCTGTGTCCCCCTATATATGTATCTCCTTGACAGGCTGTTAATTGACTAATTACTTTTTTCCTAATCTAATTCTATGTATCTCAGATGCTTAGCAGGGGACCGCTCAAAAATATGGCTACAATGGTTACCATGGGCAGAATATTGTTATAATACTTCTTATCAATCTTCTCTAAAAACCACACCATTTAGGGTGGTGTATGGAAGAGATCCACCCACTTTGTTGCTTTATGATCAAGGGAAATTCAAAGTGGCAGCAATAGACCAACAGCTCTGTGATAGAGATGAGTTTTTAAAAGAAATTAAAGAAAGATTATTGCAAACTCAGGACACAACGAAACATTTTGATGATCAAAAGAGAAGATATATTGTATTTGAGGAAGGATCTTGGATATGGTTAAAATTACAACATAGGAAAGCTGCTGGGATTTCTAAAGAAAGATCATTCAAGTTGCAGCAGAAATTTTATGGCCCGTTTAAAATTCTGGAGAGAATTGGGAATGTTTCATATCGATTGCAGTTACCAGTTAAAGCAAGAATTCATGATGTTTTTCATGTGTCTCTACTTAAAAAATTTGAAGGAACACCTCCATCAGAAGTGGTACCATTACCAGATTGTTTTCATGGAAGGGTTATTGCTACTCCTGACAAAATAATTAGAGCTCGTTTGAATCGAGGAAGATGGGAAGTACTAGTTCAGTGGGTTGGAAAGGCTGCTGCAGACACAACTTGGGAATTTTTGGATGACTTCAAAAAGAAATATCTAAATTTTCAGCTTGAGGACAAGCTGTTTGTCAAGGAGGGGGGAAATGTTATGGATGCATTTTATGGACAACAATATAATAGGCGTAAGAGGCTTAGTTAAATCAGATCAGATTAGGTATAGGCAATAAGAATAAATAGAAATAAATTTTAATTTTGAGTCAGTTTAGGACTCTGATTTATAAAGAGTCCTAGTTGTAATAGAAGAAGAGGCACCTAGGCTTATAAAAGGAGACCGCATAGCCTGTAATTAGGGGGAGAAAAAAAAAAGATTAGACTTTTCTTATCTGTGTTCTCAGGCGTCGGCGTCAGACCCTCGCTGCAGCGGCGCCGTGGATTCCCAACGATATCCATTGCGATCTTCCTCTCAATCTAGTCTGTTTCTGTGCTCTCCTATGCGCACTCCAGTCAGAAGGAGGAAACTTAACACGATCCCAGCCTCTGCCCCTGTTGGCTCGCCTCGATCCGGCCCCGTCTTCGCCTCCGCGGACCTGACCGCGACACATCACATTGCTTCGACTCACTCCGACCCGGTCGCCGCTCTTGTTGCTGCTCGGGTACCAGCGCAAGAAGCATGTGGCAATCAACCTTCACTTCGTTGTGAGCGTGTCGCCATCCGCGATGTCCGGGTGCTCCACGTCCCTACGATCTCCCAGTTCACCGACACCTTCACCAAGGGGCTTCCTTCGTCGGTGTTCTCGGAGTTCCGATCCAGTCTCAACATCTACCGAGGATAGATGTTATGACTACGGGAGGTGTTAGAGTATATGTATTAGGGTTAGAGAATGATATGATCATTAGCCATTAGACCACTTGGCCATCTGGACTTGTACCCCTGTATATGTATCCTTGCCCCCCATCAGTTATGGAATCAATTTTTCATTCTCTAGCACCGAATACTGGAACTTACCTGTGATACTAATGTCAAAAATTTGTATGTATCCAATGCATATCTCACCAAAGCCTCATTCTCTCCTGGATTTATAGTACACCTGGAAAGCAGAAAGAAGAGGGAAACACTAATAAAATAACTATCCACTGCCCTTTCTTATTTTTTTCTTTCATTTTGAATTGTAAGGCACAGGCATGCATTGGTATGCTAAACAGAATAATAGTGCAAATCCTACCCTTTAACAGGAAACCAGGTTATATCAAGGATATTTCATAGATGAATGAAGACTTAAAGGGGGAACTTACTGATTCTTCACTGCATGGGTAACAACAAAATGTATATTTATGTTTGGTTCTGGTTAAGCAATTATGATGAACTTGTTGTGATACTTGTTCAATATGTGGAAATGGCAAAAAGAAAAGTGTGCGTGTGTGTTTGGGATTTGGGGGGGGGGGGGGGAATTGGTCTCAGCTACCAGCTAAAAGGACTGTATGCAGAAGTTCTTTCAATTCCTACCACAGTAGATAAACGAAACGTTGAACAGAAACTCACGTTGAATAAATAATTACCCCACCAGGCCGTACGAGTTTGACAGCTTGATCAAACATTCTCCTTTGATACTTTGCGTGATTTTTTAGCGATTCTAGTGTTTCCTGTCAGAGTGCAGTGAATATAAAACATCAAAAGAACTCGATGCCATAGGACATCAACCTACTCAGTAGAACAGATAATCTCAGTACCAAAGATCTATCCTTCTCATAATGAAATATTCAATAAATAGAAGATCCACAGTTGCACGAAAAAGAAAGAAAGGGCAGCCCAGTGCATGTAGCTCCCGCTTACGCAGGGTCTGGGAAAGGGTTCGACCTACTTAGGTCTTTGTACGCAAGCCTTTCACTGCGTTTCTGCAAGAGGCTGACAAAGTTCATAGTAAAATGTAAAAAGCGGTCAAACTCAATAATAATTGGAAGAGCAGTGCAAGAAACAATGTTAGATTTTAAGAATATTTTCAAGGTTACTGCACACCATATGCTGCTGCCAATATCAGTTGATTTCCAGAAAAACAATTCTATCACCGTATTCTCTAAACATGAATTCATAATAATCAAGAGACACTGGCCATTAACTAGGAGCACAACATACAGTATCGTGCCGGCTTCCCCTACTCTATTTCCTTCAAAAAAAACTAGGAGCACAATATTTAACTATGCAAAAAAAATTCCATGTTTGTTCTATAAATTTTATAAGAATGGAGCCAGCTGTCACTATATACTCAGACATAGCATAGCTTCCCTACCATACACATCCTTACATTCTGTAGTTAATAGGAATATGTGCCATGCGGGTCACCTTGCCGTCACAAAGCTCCATCATTGCATACCGCAAAGGGTATAAACTCTATAATTGCTGACATATAATCCCATTGAGATTGACCAGAGACAGCAAAGCACGTAAGTTTTGCTAATACAAACTATTGTAGTGCTGTGAAACAGGGAGGGGGGAGGTCCCTTGGCTGCGCTTAGGGCTGCGCAGGATAGGAACCAGCAGCGAGGAGGCGTGGGGGCAGCTGCGCAGTATGTAACGTGGGGGACAAAGTAGCTGGTCACGGCGGCTAGGGTTAAGGTTCGAAGCCACCGTGATCCAAAGAGAAGAACAGCCCTCAACAGGGATTTTTATTTCTTCCTGGATGCTCAAAACATGAGGGAGGGGGGCTGCTTATAAAGGGGGGACAGGACCCCCCCCCTTGGCCGCACCCTACTCCTAGTCGGTTTGGGGACAATTCCCCAAACTGACTAGGATTCTTTTCTTCCCTTTTTTTAGTCTATTTCTTTCTATCTAAACTGACTCAATCTATAACTCCCTTTTATTCCTAAACCTTATCTAATTAATTCTTCTAAATATCCTCCTGGTGCGGCTGCAGGGCCTGGCCGGCCTAGTTGTGGGCTTTGTGGGCCCCACGCCGACCATATTGGTGGCCCACAAACGCATCCACAACATTTCCCCCCTTCCCGACAAAGAGCTCGTCCTCGAGCTTAAAGGAGGGGTGCTTCATCCTGAAATCTTCTAGTTGCTCCCATGATGAATCAACTTCAGAATGTCCTACCAATTTGACGAGTAGCTCCCAGACACCTCTGTTCAAACGCGCCCTTTGTACTTTTTCAGGCGTAGGTACAACACGTCCATGGAGAAGCGGTGGTAAAGGTACCACCTGTATGGGAGCAAGACCTTCAAATTTCTTTAACGGGGACACATGGAAGACATCATGTATCCTTGCTTGAGGAGGCAGCTGAAGTTTATATGATACAGTCCCAACGCGTTGAATGATCTGATATGGTCCAAAATATTTTGGTCCAATCTTTGAAGAAGACGTCGCCATTACTCCCACAGCTGTCCTCTGATGAAGCCGCAGCCAAACCCAATCACCGATCTGAAATTCCACCTCTCGGCGGAACTTATCTTCATAGATGGTGACTTGTGCTTGTACCAGCCTGTTCTTGATTTCAGCTAAGAATTCATCTCTATCCTTTAGTTGTTTATCCACTGTTGCTACTTTAGATACGCCCGGTTGGTAACCAACAAGAGCCGGAGGGTCCCTGTCATAGACCACTCTGAAAGGCGAGCATTTGAGGACCGTCTGGTAGGAAGTGTTGTAGCAATACTCAGCCCAAGGAAGCCACTGCAACCAAGTCTTTGGTCGGTCACCAGCCAAGCAGCGGAGGTACACAGTGATGATCTTGTTGACGACCTCAGACTGGTCGTCAGACTGCGGGTGGAAGGCCGAGCTGAGCTGAAGTTGGACACCGGCTAGCCGGAATAAATCTGACCAGAAGAGGCTGGTGAAGACGGTATCACGATCACTGACGATGGAGCAGGGAAAGCCGTGTAGTCGTACAATGTCGTCGAAGAATGCCCGTGCCACTGATGCCGCACTGTAAGGGTGCCTTAGGGGAATGAAGTGGGCATACTTGGAGAAGCGATCTACCACTGTCAAGATCACTGATTTCCCACCAACTTTCGGAAAACCTTCAATGAAGTCCATGGAGATATCACTCCAGACTTCTGACGGTATAGGCAGTGGTTGTAGCAGGCCGGCTGGATGAAGATGATCAGTCTTGTTGCGCTGGCACGTAGCACACCCGTGGACATACTCACGCACCCGCCGTAGCAAGGACGGGTTGTAGAAGGAGAGGCGTAGCCGATGCACTGTCTTCTGGATGCCTTCGTGGCCCCCATCATGCGCCTCAGCTAGAAGAGAGGGCCACAAGGAGGACTTGTCGGGAACGAAGAGCTTCCCCTTGTGAAGTAGAAGGCTGTCGTGTTTGGCCCAGTCAGCAGGTGCGACTCCCTCCCGGAGTTGGGCACATAGCTGCTGCGCCTGCTGGTCTGTAGCGATCTCCGCGCGAAGCGAGTCGAAGAGTGGAAAGACTGGCGCGGATATGGCGTGAATAACTATGTCTTCCTCGTCGCGGCGGGACAGGGCGTCAGCTGCCCCATTCAAGCGCCCCGGTCGGTACTCAACCTGCAGATCATAACCAAAAAGTTTGCTCACCCAAGCATGTTGGGGAATCGTCATGAGTCGCTGATCCAGGATATATTTCAGGCTGAAGTGATCAGTCCGAACAGTGAAGGGACGACCCCACAAGTAAGGCCGCCAATGGCGTACGGCCTTCACAAGACCGATTAGCTCACGCTCCTATGCCGGTAGCTTATGATGGTGAGTCGCTACAGCGCGGCTGAAGAATGCTATGGCGCCGTCGCCCTGGTGTAGAACCGCCCCAAAGCCGGCGCCGGACGCGTCGCAGTCGACGATGAAGCGCTTGTCGAAGTCCGGCATTTGAAGTAGAGGCGCTGTCATCAGCGCCTGCTTGAGTTGGGAGAAAGCGTCCTGCGCATCATCAGTCCAGCGGAATGCTTCCTGCTTTAGGAGGGCGGTTAGGGGTGCGACCACCGCACCATACCCCGCAATGAACTTGCGGTAGTAGCCGGTGAGCCCGAGGAAACCTCGCACGGCTCGTAAGGACCGAGGTGTAGGCCAACGTTCCACGACCTCCACCTTGGTCGGATCCATTGCCACGCCGTGAGCGGATATGATGTGTCCTAAGTAGGACACGGTCTCCTGGCCGAAGAAGCACTTAGATTTCTTCAGGAACAGCTTGTTTGCCCGTAGTGTCTGAAACACCTGCTTGACGTGCTGAAGGTGTTCGACCCAGGACCTGCTATACACCAATATGTCATCAAAGAAGACAAGCACAAATTTTCTGATGTAGGGGTCGAGGACGTCGTTCATCAACGACTAGAACGTGGACGGCGCATTGGTGAGGCCGAATGGCATCACCAAGAACTCATAGTGGCCTCGATGAGTTCGAAATGCTGTCTTTTCAATGTCGTCCGAGTGCATGCGCACTTGAAAGTAGCCGCTGCGGAGGTCAAGCTTGGTGAAGAACCTTGCGCCGCGAAGCTCGTCCAGTAGCTCGTCAACCATCAGGATCGGGAACTTGTCTTTCAAAGTTCTGGCGTTGAGCTCGCGGTAGTCGATGCAGAAGCGCCACGTGCCATCGGCTTTTCAGACCAATATTACTGGCGAGGAAAATGCAGATGTGCATTCTCGGATGATGCCTTGGCGAAGCATCTCGGCGCATTGCTTCTCAATCTTGTCTTTAAGAAGTTGGGGGTAGAGATACGGCCAGACAGCTACTGGAGTTGTGCCTGGCAGGAGCCTGATTTGGTGGTCGTGGCATCGTGCAGGAGAAAGACCGCGTGGCTCGTCGAAGAGGTCCTGGAAGCCATCCAGGAGGGCGCCCATCATATCAGTAGGTGGTGCTAGAGAGGCACATACTGGGGCTGAACTTCGCAGCCCCGTCCAGATCACCTCACGGTCCCCGTGCCACAGTTTCATCGTGAGGTCCTCAAGGTTCCAGAGAATGGGTCCCAATGATCGGAGCCACTGGACTCCTAGAACAAAGTCGAAGTCGTCCAATGGAAGTGCGTAGCATGTGACGTCGAAGCGATCCCCTGCAATAATCAAGGGTATACGTGGACAGATGCTTGTACAGGAGATAGAGTCGCCGTTGGCGACTCGGACGCCGACGCCTGGCCGTGGCAACATCATCTGGCCGAGCTCCTTGATGAGTGGTTCCCTGATGAAGGTGTGAGTGGACCCTGTGTCGACCAATGCTGTCAGTAGGTTGCCGTGGACGTAGACCTGGAGCTTCATTGTGTTGGCGAAGTCGATGCCGGTCAGGGCATGTAAGGAGATGCCCATATCAGCTACGGCCGCGTCAACGTCATCATCGTCGTCAAGCTCCAGAAGGAAGATTCCTTTGCCGGCACACTTATGGTCCGGTGTGTACCGCTCAGGGCAGTGATAGCACTCGCCGCTTGCCCGCTTAGTAGCCATCTCATCGGGTGTAAGGCGTTTGAAGCGCGGGCGAGAAGATGCCGTTGTCGATGATGTCGGGGCGGGTGCTGTAGAACTGCCACTTGAGGCCGTAGTAGAGGCGCGGAACACAACAGAAGAGCGTGTGGAGCGTTGAGAGGCGGCGCCCTTCTGTATTCCGCTATATGTTATTGCCGCAAGTAGACGTTCAAAGGCTCTGACCAGACTCATGGCGGTTTGTAGATTAGTGGGAAACTGCAGCTCCACATCCGTTCTAAGTGGCTCGCCGAGGCCAGCTGTGAAGAGGTTGATCTGCTGGCGCTGGCTGAGGTCCTCGCAACAACAAAGGACCAGGAATTGACACTGCTATTCCTCAACCGTGCCAGTACGACGGAGATCTTTAATTTCCGCCAGGTCGTTGGAGCGGAGCGGAGGCCCGAAGCGCATGTTGACGAAGTCCGCGAACCGCTCCCAGGACACAAAGCCACAGTCACGTTCTAGAGCAGTGTACCACTCGGCCGCGACACCCTCCAGGTGGAGAGACGCGAGCCACACCTTTTCTTCTGGCATCGTACGTTTCCCTCGGAAGTATGTCTCACACTTGGTGAGCCAGGGCAGAGGATCTGTTTCCCCGTCGAACTTGGGGAAATTGACCTTGTGACGATGCAGCCCGCTGTCGTCGAAGGTCGGACGTCCCGGTGGGCGCCTGGTACTGTAGTGGTCGTCGTTGCCGCCATGGCCGCCGCTGCCACCGCCGCCGCCCTTGCCGCTGCCGCAGCTGCGGGGAAGGTTGCTGCCCTGCGGTGAGTTTTGTTGCAGGTCCTCGTCACCGGAGAGCTCCCGCTCCAGTGCCTTCTCAACGCGCGCAAGGCGCATATCGTGGTGGTCCAAGCGCTTGTTGATGGTGTCTATCTGCCCCATCATCTTGCTCATCATGTTGCCGAGATCTTGGAGGGTGAAAGTCCCAGAATCGTCCACGGGGTCAGACATGGTTGCTGCCCCGGAGTCTCTTGATACCAAATGCTGTGAAACAGGGAGGGGGGAGGCCCCTTGGCTGCGCTTAGGGCTGCGCAGGGGAGAAGCCAGCAGCGAGGAGGCGTGGGGGCAGCTGCGCAGTATGTAACGTGGGGGACAAAGTAGCTGGTCACGGCGGCTAGGGTTAGGGTTCGAAGCCACCGTGATCCAAGGAGAAGAACAGCACTCAACAGGGATTCTTATTTCTTCCTGGATGCTCAAAACATGAGGGAGGGGGGCTGCTTATAAAGGGGGGACAGGACCCCCCCCCCTTGGCCGCACCCTACTCCTAGTCGGTTTGGGGACAATCCCCCAAACTGACTAGGATTCTTTTCTTCCCTTTTTTTAGTCTATTTCTTTCTATCTAAACTGACTCAATCTATAACTCCGTTTTATTCCTAAACCTTATCTAATTAATTCTTCTAAATATCCTCCTGGTGCGGCTGCAGGGCCTGGCCGGCCTAGTTGTGGGCTTTGTGGGCTCCATGCCGACCATATTGGCGGCCCACAAACGCATCCACAACATGTAGGAATAGGAGTTATGACTGTACTATATGTTTCTCAATAAAAAAAGGGCGTACCCAGTGCCGAAGGCTCGCACACATGTGGGGTCTGGGGAAGGGTTATTTCTAGACAGCCTTACCTCAGCTTTTCTTCATCTTTTTTCAAAAACAGCTCATGATAAATTGATGATCACCACCGTATTAAAGGACTGAAATATACCTCACCGGCAAACAGACGAGGCCTCAAGCCAAGTGCAGAACATGGAGCATCAAGGAGGACACGATCAAAGCTGTTAGGGAAAAATCCCTTTGACTTTTCAACTCTACCGCCAGAGCAATTATTTCTTCCTGGTCCATTCTTCATTTGCCTTAAATTCTTCCGCAGGTCTGCCCTGCTAATATATCTCTTGGAATCTGGTTTGTGGTCATCTATCAAAAACAAATTTCCATCTCTATATCAAGAAAGGATATTCATCTAGCTTGATCAAGCATACGGACTGTATAATGTGTAAAAGTAGTGCTTTGGCTTTAATCCCTCTATTTAATAGTATATGATGCAGAATATTTCTCGAAACAGATGTAGCAATATTATCTAATGTCGTCAATTTACACAGTGTTGCATATGTTGGCATTTGATATTTCAGAAGCTTGACTATCAAATTATTAAATGTATATATTTCTGAATAGAGAGGGCAGTTAGTGCCTACCAAATTCAGACATGGTCGCTACAGTAATAAGCTAGCGAACGGCCATGAAATCCACGTAGGTGTTGTGGACTCCTTTGTGGAGTGCCAATATCAGCGTCGCCCACACAAAGGGCCCACACCAGTGCCGCGTGAAGTAGCAGATTAGGATCAGGAAGTCTGTTGCTGGCACAGGGGAAAGGATATAGTTATTTTAGAGTTTGTTAGTAGCGCCCAGGGGTCTGTTCCTGGAGCAGATCATTAGATAAGAGTTGGGTCAGTAAAAATAGGATCTGTTAGTTGAGTTGGAGTCTGCTGCCACTTCTATATAAGCTGCCATAGTTTGTACTAGGGGATTCATGGAAGAATAAGATCCTTCCCCTCCAGTGGGCGCGCCACTCTTCAATCACCGTGGCTGGGCAGCAGTCTAGCCCCGGTGAGCCCTCTACTCCTGCGTCCAGGCGCCCTCACTATTCCCTGAGATCCCTTCCACCTTCCCAGCTCACCCTCCACTCACTTCTCCACACACCCCGACGTAGGAAACATATCAATTTGGTATCACATTCCATCGGGGCATCGACTACCATGTCCGACCCCGACGATGGTCCTGTGGATCCTGAAGCATCGCCAATTCTGAATCGTATTCTTGGCCAGCTCACTGCACCAAACAGCATCTCGCATGGACACCTTTGACCAAAGGCTGGCGCGCATGGAGAAGGGAAAGGACAGCACCGCCGCTGGTCCATTCTCATCGCCCATCAAACAAGATGATGGCCCTGTTAGCAGCAACAAGGGGGGTTCCAAACTCCTCGCTTTGATAACAACAACCATCGACGACCCAAGATCAACTTTCCCCGATTTCATGGCGAGTCAGATCCCCTGTCATGGCTCAACAAGTGTGACACATATTTTTGTGGTATGCACACTTTGGAGGAAGAGAAATCAGGATTGTGTCACTGCATCTAGATGGGGTGACTGCAGAATGGTATTTCGCACTGGAAAGAAACTTTGGCATTATTTCTGTTAGATATAATCTATAATAATTAGTGTTAGAGACAGAGTATTAGTCCAATAAGAGTAGGAGTTAGTATTAGATAAGGACTCTGTAATTTGGGGCTATATATACAGCCCCCCCTCCATTGAGAATAGATTAAGAGAACAGTTTAGAGGAAATTAATCCCCGGATTTCTAACAATTGGTATCAGAGCTTTAGGTTGAGAAAACAGAGGGGGGAGGCCAAGAACACGCACCTCAACAGATAGGGTTGCGCTGGTTTGTCAGGCGCCACCCCTTCCCCCCGCCGCCGAAACCCTAGGCGCCGGCAGGAGGACACCAGAAGGGGCGGCGTGCATCGCGTGGAGCGAAGGCGCGCGACGCGTACGAGGCCTTGCTGCAGGAGGCGGAGGGTCGGAGGAAGGACGACGGGCCCGCGACAAGAAACTTCGAGGACGATGACGCCGGCAGGAAGCGCGCGTGGACCACGCTGGGCGCGCGTCCTGTGGGAGGCGTCCTCGGCGGCGGCTGTGCTGGCGCGGAGCCACTGACGCCTGGCAGGGAGAGGCGATCGAACGTGGCCAGCGGGATCACACAGGGGGAGCTTGGTGGCGGTCTGAGGGGAGGAGGCCGTGCAGGGCTGCGCGGTGTGCAAGGACGGGATCTCCAGGGACAGAGCGGCTGCTGCTATGGTTTCTCAGAGGAGGAAGAAGTGGCGGCTGGTCTGAAGAGAAAGGCGGCGGCGCTCACAAGGTGAAGGCGGCGGCTGTTCTGCTGTTAGTTGCTAGGGTTTCAGTGAAGAGGGCTGGTTGGGCTGGGCCTGCTTGGTGAGGTGGCCAGAGGAACTGTTCTTTGCTAAAGTCACCCGAAGTGTACCAGAGATTGATATTGATTTACTAAACGTACACAAGAGGTGTACACAATATGGAGGGTAAATCAATGACACTGCATTATCACTTATTAACGAAGACCAACTATACAGCATGGGCTATAAAGATGAAGGTTTTCTTGAAGGCGCAAGGGGTATGGGAAGCTATTGAGGAGAAGAAAAGCAACGTTGATCCAAAGCAAGATCAACTGGCTCTTGCGGCCATCTATCATGCTATTGATGAAGACACTCTCATGCGAATTTCTGAGAAGGAGACAGCTAGAGAAGTGTGGGAGTTGATCAAGATCAAGTTCTTGGGTGAAGAACACGTGATGGAAGCAAGGATCCAAACTCTTCAAAATGAGTTTAACCTAATGCGCATGAACGAAGGAGACTCCATCGACGACTTTGCCACAAGAGTAATGATCATTGTCACAAAGATCCGTGGTCTTGGAGGAAGAGTTGAAGAAAGCTACATCGTGAAGAAATTATTGCGAACTCTACCTTCAAAATTTCTTCACATTGCATTCACCATTGAGCAATTTGTGGACTTAAAGAAAATGACTGTGGAGGAACTCGTCGATAGGCTCAAAGCACATGAGGAGCGTGTACATGGCTTCAACAACCAAGATCATGAAGAAAGAGTCCTTTTAACAAGAGAGGAGTGGAGAGCAAGAGAAGCAAAGGGTGGAGAGAAACTTCTTTTGACAAGAAAAGAGTGGAAGGCTCAGGAGGGTGGTCAAAAGAAGAACAAGAAATTTGACAAATCGAAGATTCGATGCTTTAATTGTCAAAAACTTGGTCACTTTGCTAAAGAATGCTCCAAGAATAAAAAGGAAGATGAGATGGCGCTTCTTGCGTCAGAAGATACTTTGTTTTGATCTCACAAGCAAGGTATGCTTGAGATGAAGATGTGACCATCTCGAGTGTATGGGCGTGTGATCGGATTGAAGATGCGTCCATTCCGAAATCAAGTGCAGGATGAAGATTGAGTCCTTCCTAGGGTTGAAGATGTGACCAATCCGATTTTGTGTGCAGGATGAAGATGCGGCCATCCTAGGGATGAAGACGTGTCCATCCCAAAATTGAGTTGTGTAGGGTGTAGATGTGACCATCCTAGGGGTGCAGTTGTGTCCATCCCGAAAGTGTGTTTAGGGTGAAAGTGTGCCTCCATCCTAATTAGTGTGAGTGTGATCTAGAAAAACAAGATTAGGGGTGATTGTTAGATATAATCACGTTTTTCTAGAATAATTAGTGTTAGAGATAGAGTCTTAGTCCAATAAGAGTAGGAGTTAGTATTAGATAAGGACTCTGTAATTTGGGGCTATATATACAGCCCCCCATTGAGAATAGATTAAGAGAACAGTTTAGAGGAAATTAATCCCCGGATTTCCAACAATTTCTTGGGCTCGTTCACAGACTTTGTGAACATGAGGTTTGGGAACTTTCCCCGATTTCATGGCGAGTCAGATCCCCTGTCATGGCTCAACAAGTGTGACACATATTTTTGTGGTATGCACACTTTGGAGGAAGAGAAATCAGGATTGTGTCACTGCATCTAGATGGGGTGGCTGCAGAATGGTATTTCGCCCTAGAAAGAGACTTTGACATTATTTCTTGGGCTCGGTTCACAGACTTTGTGAACATGAGGTTTGGGCCACCCCTTCACTCCAATGACTTGGCCAAGCTGAAAGACCTTCGTCGGACTGGATCTGTGGAGGACTATCAACGCCAATTCCTTGTGTTGTTGTGTCGCTGTGCTGACTTATCCCTAAAACAGCAAGTGAACATGTTTACAGCAGAACTAGGAGAGCCCTTGAGAACCGACGTCGAGCTGCAATTTCCCTCTAACTTGCAGACCGCCATGAATCTAGCAAGGGCATATGAGAGGAGGTTATCTGCAGCTACATCTGTCTCCGGACCGGCTAAACCTCTGCCTGCAGCTCCTGTTGCGGATATTGCAGCCCGATCCTCCAACAACAAACCAAGATTCAAGCGCCTTTCTCCTGAAGAACTGGCGGCAAAAAGAGCTAAGCGTGAATGCTACCAATGCCCTTAAAAGTACACCAGTGACCACAAGTGTAGTTCCAAGTGTGTACCTGTTGTGGACACTTTCTTCAGTAGGACTTACAGACGCCGTACCAAGGGAAGAGTCAAGGAATCAGATTCGGTTAAGAATTAATTTACCGTAATCTAGTAGGAGTCAGTATAATTCAGTTTAGGTAAATAAGTCCTAGTCAGCTTGTAATAAGAGCTCCAGTCCGAGTAGGACTTAAGGGAGTTTTTAGGAGATAAGTAAGCAGAGTCCTAGTCCAATACAAATTGTAAAAGACCGGGCTATATATAGCAGCCGGCAGATTGTTTTGAGCAGCAAGGAATAAACGTATTCAGAACCTCCAAAAGAGAGAGAGGGGCGAGTACATTTTCTGCGCTTCCATCGACGTTTCTTCTATAACATCTGGTATTCAGAGCTGCGGTTGTGAGATCATCATCAACTTTGAATCCCACCCGCCCACCCAAGCAACATCAGATCAAATTGAATAACCATGGCGGGGATCAACGACAGCAGCAAGGAGGTTGCCACGGCGCTGGCCACCATACTGCAGAAGCTACCAAACCTAAAAACCAACATGACGACCATCCAAACAAATATGGCGTCACTTCAGACAGATGTGAATTTAGTCAAGGGAGATCAGAACCAGCTTACGGTGGTTGTCAATCATCTTCAGACCAATCAACTGAAATCCACTAGATTCAACACAGGAGATAAGCCAGAACATCAGAGCAATAGCAGCACAGTACAAACAGCTAATCAACGTCGGCCTAAATTGATCTTTCCTTCATATGATGGATTTGAAGATCCATTACCATGGCTTAACCGCTGTGAATTATTTTTTCGGGCACAAGAAACTCCTGAAAAAGGGAAAGTTTGTCTCGCCACATTTTATATGAATGGGAATGCTCAACAATGGTATTATCGTTTAGAGCGTAATCAAGAAGTTCCAACATGGCAGCTGTTTGTTAAACTGGTAAATCAGCGTTTTGGACCGCCAACTCGAGGAAATCCATTGGAAGAATTGATTCAACTACGCAGAGAAGGATCTGTGGCAGAATATCAATCTAAGTGTCTTGCTCTTTTAGCACATTGTGAGGATATGACAGAAAAAACAACAAATTGACATCTTTACAGTGGGGTTAAGAGATCCATTGAAAATTGATGTGGAATTCCAAAACCCCTCATCCTTGGAAGATGTCATGTCTCTAGCTAGAGCATATGAACGAAGGATGACAATAATAGAAGGGGGCGTGTTAGGAGTGAATACAATAGCACCAGTACGACAACAATATCATCGTCGTCCTCCTCCAATATCCGCTACTCGATCTGCACCTCATCAGATTACAGGACCAGTAATGCCACTAGCCAAAGAATCGGTACCAGCAACACCTCCCAAAGGAACACGGTTCAAACGCCTGACAGCTCAAGAGATGGCAGCCAAAAGAGAACGTGGTGAATGTTATAACTGCAATGAAAAATTTTCTAGAGATCATCTGAAAGTATGTCCCATGAAAGGATTATATTGTTACAGCTGGATGATAATCTGGAAGAAGAAAATGAAGATTCTTTGGAAATATCACTTCATGCAATTACAGGCATCAAAAATTCAGAAACAATGCAACTTTCAGTCATAATAAAAAAATGATATGGTTCGAGCACTGGTAGATTCTGGATCAACTCATTCTTTTTTGTCTGAAACAGCAGCTGCAAAACTGGGATTACAACCATTACAACGTCCTGGACTACAAGTCCGTGTTGCAAATGGTGATCAAGTAAGAAGTTTGGGAGTATGCAAAGCTGTTCATATCTTTATTGATAAAGAAGAATTTATTTTGGATTTATTTGTCATTCCATTAGAAGGGTATGACATGGTGCTTGGAGTTCAATGGTTACGTTCTCTTGGACCAATCTTGTGGGATTTTGAATGAGGTTGCATGAGCTGTTGGAGGGATGATCATCGTGTGGATTTGATTGGTATCCCACATAGACCAAATGGTCCATTAGTCCATTCAATGGATGGATCAGATTTGATGATGATATTGTTGAATGAATTTAAAGATATTTTTGAACCACCTACGGGTCTCCCACATTCCCGCCGCTATGACCATCGAATTCATTTGTTACCTGATTCTACACCAGTTGCAGTACGGCCATATCGATACCCACAACTACTCAAGGATGAAATTGAGAGACAATGCCAGGAAATGATGAAACAGGGCATTATCCGAATTAGCACCTCAGCATTTTCATCACCGGTGTTACTAGTTAAGAAGCAAGATAACACATGGGGGTTTTGTGTTGATTACCGGGCTTTGAACTCAAGAACAGTACGTGATATGTTCCCAATACCGGTGGTGGAGGAACTTCTTGATGAATTACGAGGTGCTAGATTTTTTACTAAACTAGATTTAAGAAGTGGTTACCATCAGGTAATGATGCACCCTGATGATGTACAAAAGACTCATTTTCGTACACATCATGGTCACTTTGAATTTTTAGTAATGCCCTTTGGATTAACAAACGCTCCAGCAACATTTCAGACACTTATGAATGATGCGTTACAAGATTTCATTAGACGATCTGTTCTTGTTTTCTTTGATGATATTTTGATCTACAGTTCTTCTTGGAGTTCTCATCTACAGCATGTCAAAGCAGTTTTCCAACGATTACGTGAAAACAAGTTGGTATTAAAGAAGTCTAAGTGTTCATTTGGCATATCTAAGGTAGCATACTTAGATCATATTATTTCAGCACAAGGTGTTGATATGGATGCAGATAAGATAAAAGTTGTTCAAAAATGGCCGATTCTAAAAACAGTTAGAGCGATACGGGGTTTTTTGGGTCTCACCGGCTATTATAGGAAATTTATACGCAACTATGGTGAGATTGCAGCACCTCTAACAAAACTATGTAAGCGAGAAGCATTTCGATGGTCACCAGAAGCAGAAGCTGTATTTACACAACTTAAAATAGCATTGACTACAGCACCAGTTTTTCAACTTCCAGACTTTAATCTAATGTTTATAGTAGACTGTGATGCCTCTGGATCAGGTGTGGGGGCAGTTTTACACCAAGAAAAAGGGCTAATAGCTTTTTACAGTAGAGCAGTGGCACCACACCATGCAAAACTGGTAGCATATGAAAGGGAACTCATTGGATTGGTCAAAGCAGTAAAATATTGGCGTTCATATTTATGGGTAAAACCTTTTTTGGTCAGAACAGACCATTACAGGTTAAAGTTTTTACTGGATCAACGTCTTTCAACGATTCCACAAGATGCTTGGGTTAGTAAATTATTTGGTTATCAATTTCAAGTTGAGTTCAGGCCAGGAGCTCAGAATGTGCCAGCTGATGCTTTGTCTCGCCGGGATGAAGAGACTATCATGGTTCATGCTCTGTCCTTGCCAGAATTTGATCTTTTTGATAAATTCAGAGAAGAAGCATCTGAATTACCGGATATTGTGGCTAAGAAAAATAAAATTGAAGCTGGGAGTGCTTCAGCAGATTGGGTAATAATAGATGGTATGGTGTTATACAAAGGACGTATTTTTATGCCTCAAGCATCAACATTTTCCCCTCAGGTCATTGCACAAGCTCATGAAACAGGACATGAAGGTATCCAAAAGACTTTGGTAGACTTAGATCTTCTTTTTATATACCTCATGATAACCGGTTGGTTCGAGATTTTATTCGAAAATGTATTATTTGTCAAAAAAATAAAAAAGAACACCTTCACCCTGCAGGAGTATTGCAACCTCTTGAGGTTCCTAGCAACATTTGGGCTGATATAGCAATGGACTTTGTAGAAGAATTTCCTAAAGTAGGAGGAAAATCAGTGGTACTAACTGCGGTGGACCGTTTTTCAAAGTATGCACACTTTATTGCCCGAAGTCATCCATATACAGCTATATCAGTAGCTCAAGTTTTCTTTGATCACGTGGTAAGACTACATGGATTTCCATGCTCTATTGTCAGTGACAGAGATCCAATTTTTACCATAAATTTTTGGCAAGAAATGTTCAGGTTGTCAGGCTCTAAACTTCGTTTTAGTTCAGCCTTTCATCCACAAATAGATGGGCAATCGGAAGTGGCTAATAGAGTATTGAGAGTTTATTTACGTTGTCTTGCAGGAGATAGACCTAAAAGTTGGCTTCGCTGGCTTCCTTGAGCTGAATATTGTTTTAACACATCTTATCAATCAGCCTTAAAGACAACTCCTTTTCATGTAGTTTATGGAAGAGAGCCA
This sequence comes from Neostapfia colusana, assembly GCA_030760725.1. Taxonomy (NCBI): domain Eukaryota; kingdom Viridiplantae; phylum Streptophyta; class Magnoliopsida; order Poales; family Poaceae; genus Neostapfia; species Neostapfia colusana. Next base: position 47,185,283 of record JASWHV010000012.1, on the reverse strand, counting down.
CCACAACTTATACCATTCAAACCATGTTCAGCCAGAATAATAGTAGTGGAACGACAATTGCAAGAAAGGGATTTTTTTTGCTGAAATTCATGAACGGTTGCTACAAGCCCAAGATCATATGAAGCGGATATATGATACAAAACATAGAGATATTCAGTTTGAAAAAGGAGATTGGGTGTGGCTACGTTTGAATCAAAGGGCATCAACATCTATTCGTGATGTTGGAAGATCTAAATTAAGTCCTAAGTATTTTGGACCATATGAAATTATTGAACGCATTGGGAAGATTTCTTATCGTCTTAGGCTACCAGCAAAATCACAAATACATGATGTGTTTCATGTAGTATTTCTGAAAAAGTTTGAAGGAAATCCCCCCACCAACATAAAGTCATTGCCTCCAATTGTGCGGGGAAGAGCAGTACCAAAACCAGAAAAGGTGTTGAGAGTAAGGCCAACAAAAGATTCTTGGCAACTTTTGATCTGTTGGGAAGGAAATTTACCAACAGAAGCTACATGGATAAAATTAGAAGATTTTAAAGAAGATTACCCAGTATTTCAGCTCGAGGACGATCTGTTTCTCCAGAAGGGGGAAGGTGTTGTGAACACTTTCTTCGGTAGGATTTATAGACGCCGTACCAAGGGAAGAGTCCAGGAATCAGATTCGGTTAAGAATTAATTTACCGTAATCTAGTAGGAGTCAGTATAATTCAGTTTAGGTAAATATGTCCTAGTCAGTTTGTAATAAGAGCTCCAGTCTGAGTACGACTCAAGGGAGTTTTTAGAAGATAAGTAAGCAGAGTCCTAGTCCAATACAAATTATAAAAGACCGGGCTATATATAGCAGCCGGCAGATTGTTTTGAGCAGCAAGGAATAAACGTATTCAGAACCTCCAAAAGAGAGAGAGGGACGACTACATTTTCTGCGCTTCTGTCGATGTTTCTTCTATAACAGTATCTGCTAGAGATGGGCGATGACATCGATGCAGAGGACGCATCAGCAGGTTTGGGCATTTCTCTCCATGCCCTGACTCGGATAGACATCACCAACACCATGAGGCTGGCTGTACAAGTGAATGGTGTCGATCTGGTGGTGTTGGTAGGCGCCAGGTCCACTCACACCTTCATTCGCGAGTCTATTGCTCATAAACTCAGACCAAAGGTTGCTCCACGACCAAGGTTGCGTGTCAAAGTGGCCAATTGAGACCAAGTTGTCCGCGCAGGGGCCTGTGCAGGGACACCAATCTCGATTGGGGGCAAAGACTACACCATCATCTGCTATATACTGCCCCTGGATGGGTTTGATGTAGTTCTGGACGTCCAGTGGATGCGTTCCTTGGGACAAGTCCTGTGGAACTTTGAGGATATGAGCATGACCTTTTGGCGACACGGAAGGAAGGTCACGTCGACAGGGGTGGGGCGACCAGCAGCAGGTTGCGCCTCTCTGGCATCTCCTGCAGACCTTCTGCAAGCACTTCTCCGGTCCTTCCAGGACATTTTTAAAGAACAACAGGGCCTGCCACCGCCCCGGCGGCAGGATCATCGCATTCATCTTCTTCCAAGCTCCTCTCCGGTGGCGGTCCAACCCTACCGCTACCACCAACTTCTTCAAGATGAAATTGAGAAGCAATGCGCGGAGATGCTGCACCAAGGCATTATTCGGGAATGCACATCAGCATTCGCCTCCCCGGTGTTGTTGGTGAAGAAGGTGAGCGGCACGTGGCGATTTTGCATGGACTACTGCGAGCTGAACTCCAAAACGATGAAGCACAAGTTTCCTATTCCGGTGGTTTGAACTTCTAGATGAGCTTCGCGGTGCAAGGTTCTTCACAAAGCTCAAACTCTGCAGCGGATATCATCATTTGGGCATGCATTCGGAAGACATCGATAAAACGGCATTCCGGACACATCGTGGCCACCTCGAGTTTTTGGTGATGACATTCAGCCTTACTAATGCTCCATCGACATTTCAGTCTCTCATGAATGAAGTGTTGCTGTTAGAATGCTATGTGTTAAAGAGGCAGGGATATTCTAGTCTTTTTGGTGTAAGACATATATATGTACTCCTTTCAGCCCATTAGGGTTAGATTGAATAAAATAGATCTTCCAACATGGTACCACAGCTGTCGCACCCCGACACCCCGATGGCTGACGCCGCCGCCAGCGGGCTTTCCCGCCTCTCTGGCCGCCGTCGCGCCTTCTCTGGCTGCCGCTGCCGTGCCCCCTTCTCTGGCAGCCATCGCCGCGCCTTCTCTGGCTCGCACCGCCGCCGGCGGGCCGCCGGGCTTTCCCGCCTCACCGGCCGCCGTCACGCCTTCTCTAGCTGCCGCTGCCGCGCGCCCCCTTCTCTGGCGGCCGCCCCCGGGGCTTCTCTGGCTGGCACCGCCGCCGCGTCTCCCCTGGCCGCCGCTGCGCCTCTCATGGCTGCCGCCGCCGCGCCCCCTTCCTGGCCGCCGCAGCCGCGCCCCCTTCTCTGCCCGTCAGGCGTGGCTGATCCTCGAGCAGCTCTTCCAGGGGAACCGTGCAACTCGAGCCCTTCACATCTGAGCTCGTTTTGGCGCCACCGTTCAGGGCGACCTCTCCATCTTTGCCTACTGTCGCCAGATGAAGGGTATGGCGGATGCCCTTCGCGACCTTGGAGAGCCCGCCCAGGACAACTACCTCGTTCTTCAAGGCCTGAACGAGCGCTACACCCACCTTCGCTCGTTGCTTCTTCGTGAGACGCCGTTCCCGCCTTCTCTGGCTGCCGCTGCCGTGCCCCCTTCTCTGGCAGCCATCGCCGCGCCTTCTCTGGCTCGCACCGCCGCCGGCGGGCCGCCGGGCTTTCCCGCCTCACCGGCCGCCGTCACGCCTTCTCTAGCTGCCGCTGCCGCGCGCCCCCTTCTCTGGCGGCCGCCCCCGGGGCTTCTCTGGCTGGCACCGCCGCCGCGTCTCCCCTGGCCGCCGCTGCGCCTCTCATGGCTGCCGCCGCCGCGCCCCCTTCCTGGCCGCCGCAGCCGCGCCCCCTTCTCTGCCCGTCAGGCGTGGCTGATCCTCGAGCAGCTCTTCCAGGGGAACCGTGCAACTCGAGCCCTTCACATCTGAGCTCGTTTTGGCGCCACCGTTCAGGGCGACCTCTCCATCTTTGCCTACTGTCGCCAGATGAAGGGTATGGCGGATGCCCTTCGCGACCTTGGAGAGCCCGCCCAGGACAACTACCTCGTTCTTCAAGGCCTGAACGAGCGCTACACCCACCTTCGCTCGTTGCTTCTTCGTGAGACGCCGTTCCCGACCTTCGAGAAGGTTTGGTCGGATCTCGAGCTTGAGAAGATTACCTCTGGCAGCTCCGTCGCTTCCTCGCCTGCCACGGCCCTCTACGGCTTTGGGTCGTCCTCGCGTCCTCCTCCACCAGCGCTCATTCTGGGAGACACCGCACGTCTACCTACCACACCAAGGGCCCCTTCTCCCTTCGGTGGTGGTAATCATCGTCGCAGCAAGCGCGCCGGTCGTAGTGGTGGTGGTGGTGGAGGTACTGGTGGAGGCACTACTGGTGGCAGTAGCGGTGGTACAGGTCAGGGTGGCGTGACCTGGCCCACACTCTACAACCCGTGGACTGGTAATCGTTGTCACAGCAAGCGCACCGGTCGTGGTGGTGGAGATACTGGTGGAGGCACTACTGGTGGCAATAGCGGTGGTACAAGTCAAGGTGGCGTGACCTAGCCCACACCCTACAACCCGTGGACTGGCCAGATCTCCATGTGACCTTGGCCATCTCCGGGTTTTGCTCCATCACGTCCGTCGCGTCCTCAGCCAGCCTACGTGGTCACTCCGACTTACGGTTGCTCTGCCTACACCGCTGGTGGACAGTGGACTTCGACCACTAGCAGGCCGAGCTACCCTAGTGTCAGGCCGTCCGCTCTGACCCACTGGGCTTCAATGAACCCAGTCGGCCAGCCCGAGTCCTTGGTGCAGCCCCAAGACTCACCTCAAGCCTGGGAGTGGCAGTCGCTTGCGTCTTCCTTCAACACGTTGGGCCTCACACCACCTGGTCCTGATTGGGTCGTGGACTCCGGAGCTTCGTACCACACCACCCTAACACTGGTATACTCGCTTCTACCCACCCTTCTCTTCCTTCATCTATCGTTGTTGGGAATGGGTTTGTTCTTCCGGTCACCTCAGTAGGTGACGCGAGTTCGTCGGGTTCTTTTCACCTCCGTGGTGTTCTTGTTGCTCCTAACATTATCCAACACCTTCTTTTTGTTCGTCGTTTTACTACTGACAACCATGTTTCCATTGAGTTTGATTCTTCTGGTTTATTTGTGGAGGATCTTACGATCTGGCGCCTTCTTCTCCGTTGTGAGAGCTCGAGGCTCGTGTACACGTTTCGTCTTCCTGCTTCCGCTCCGCCTACACCTTTTTGCCTGACTACGGCAGCTTCTTCGACTACCTGGCATCGTCGGCTTGGGCTCCCCGGTGTTGATGCCATGTCAAAGTTGTCTAGTAGCTCAGTGATTTCGTGTACTAGGGGTACTCATGAATCTCTGCACCATGCTTGTCAGTTAGGTCGCCATGTTCGGCTTCCTTTCCCGCATTGTCACTCATGTTGAGCGTATTTTTACTCTGATTCACTGTAATCTTTGGACATCATCTGTTCTCAGTGTTTCCGGTTATAAATATTACTTAGTGATTGTCGATGATTTTTCCCACTATTCGTGGACTTTTCCCTTGCGACTGAAGTCTCAGACATTAGTCACTCTTTCTCGCTTCTTCGTTTGGGTGTCTACCCAATTTGGGTGCACGATCAGAGCGGTCCAGTGTGACAATAGACGCGAGTTTGATAACTCAGTGTTCCATGACTTCCTGCTCTCTCATGGGGTTCAGTTGCGTCTATTTTGCCCTTACACTTCCCCCCAAAACGGCAAGGTCGAACGCATGATTCGAGCCACCAACGACGTCATGCGCTCTCTGATATTCCAGGCCTCCACCCCAGCTCGTTACTGGGCGGAGGCTCTTCACACCGCCACTTTCCTCATTAATCGACTTCCTACTAAGGCGATTAGTGCTTCCACTCCTCACTTCGCTCTGTTTGGTACCACCCCTCTTTAAGACCACCTCCGAGTCTTTGGGTGCGCTTGCTACCCTAACCTCTCTGCCACAGCTCCCCATAAGCTTGCGCCTCGCTCGACTCGTTGTGTCTTCCTTGGTTACTCTCCTGACCATAAGGGGTACCATTGCCTTGACCTTACCACCCGTCGTATCTTGGTCTCTCGACACGTCGTCTTCGACAAGTCTTCCTTTCCCTTCTCCGCTTCGTCGTCTGACTCGGTCGCCGAGTTGGATGCCCTTTTCTCCACTGACCCTAAGACCGCTCCTGTACAGCGACCTTGTTTTTTACCTCCTGCAGGTTACCCACTCGCTGTGTCGCGCACAGTCTCGGTGTCCTCGACACCGTCTGCCGTGCCTCCCGTGGCCCTGGCGTCCTTGACGCCACTAGCTGTGCCACGCGCGGCCCCGATGTCGTCCGCTGCGCCACCCGCGGCACCGGCGTCTCTAACGTCGTCCGCTCGCCACGCGCGGCCCCAGCATCCCCGACGTCGTCTGTCGCACCACGCGCGGCCTCGACGTCTCCACATCGACTACGACACCCCAAGACGCGAAGACGCGGAGCACGCCTCTGTCAGGTGTCGTTGCGCCCAGTCATATCACAGACTGGCGCGCCGTGTCGGAGCCTGCCCGCTAATAAACGCAGCAACAAGACATCCCCTGTCGTCCCTGCCGTCATCAACCACTACGACTAGCTTGCGGCATGGGCAGTGCGGCAGAACGAAGACTCGGAAGCCTTCACCAGAGACAACTACCGGCATAACTGCAGATACGGTAGATGGCAGGAAATCTCCCCGGGACCACCTGTCGGGTCCCGGGCCCCCCTTGTAAGCCACACGAGCCTTGGACTATAAAAGGCTCGGGTAGGCAACGTTAGCAAGGGTTCGAACTCTGGGAACTCGCATCCTAGACATCACTCACCCTCAAGCTCAGGACTCCGGTTCTGAGCAGCAAGCAATACAGCGAGCACCTCTGCTCACCGTGGACGTAGGGTTTTACGCTCCGGCGGCCCGAACCACGTAAAACTCGCCGTGTCAAGCTTCTCCCTCACTCGTTCCTAACGCTTAAGCTCTCCGCAAGCGACTAGCCCCTCCGAAAAAGAACCTCCGCGGGCTGCCCAGAGCAGGTCCGGGGGAAGTGTCGACCCCCTTGTAAGCCACACGAGCCTTGGACTATAAAAGGCTCGGGTAGGCAACGTTAGCAAGGGTTCGAACTCTGGGAACTCGCATCCTAGACATCACTCACCCTCAAGCTCAGGACTCCGGTTCTGAGCAGCAAGCAATACAGCGAGCACCTCTGCTCACCGTGGACGTAGGGTTTTACGCTCCGGCGGCCCGAACCACGTAAAACTCGTCGTGTCAAGCTTCTCCCTCACTCGTCTCTAACGCTTAAGCTCTCCGCAAGTGAGTAGCTCCTCCAACAAAGAACCTCCGCGGGCTGCCCAGAGCAGGTCCGAGGGAAGTGTCGATCACACACTTGACATTTGGCGCGCCAGGTAGGGGGCTTTTCCCTTGCGCGACGAGCTTCTGCTGACGAAGCTTCCTTCAGCGGCAAGCTCTCCTCCCCCGCATTCACGACGAACCGTGACAAGCGGGGACTACGTCTCAACGCACTCTGGACGGAGTGTGTCGGCGCAAGCTGGAAGCCAGCAGCCGACTCCGGCAACGCAGGCTCCAGCAAGCGTCAGATCTTCTGCAGCGCTGAGCATCCCCCACGGGGGCGCGCTAGCTGCAGCAAGAGCGCTACTGCGCAATCCACCTGCTGGGGACGCGCCTCAGTCAGCGACCCAGCAGTGGATTCGCGAAGTAGACCGTCTCGTCGTCGCCACCGCAAACACTCGACTTCGGCGAGGACGACGTTCCGGCCAACCGGCTGTGTCGCTGACGCGCACGCCAACGGTTGACGGACAGATGGTGGATTCCAGCTCCACCAGGCTCCCATCGACGGAACTGAGGACAGAGCTGGAACGATGCCACTTGGGCCAAGATGACAGAGTGTTCCTCGAGGGACGACGAGAAAGGCGTCGCAGCCAAGAGGCCGGCGACAGCATGACGTCTGCCTCGACCCTGCCTGAGGCGCAGACTTTCGCCACGCGATCTCTGCCCCAGGCATACGCCACGCAGCATATGCCACAGCCATATGCCCTGCAAACGGTGCCCCCGGTCTATGGCGCAGCCTTGCCCATACCGGGGTACACAGTGCCAGCAGCGAACCAAGCGTTCGCGGCACCAACGCCTGCAGCAACAGGAGCAGGATGTGCGGCCCTGGCGCCCCACCTTCGCTTGGCGAGGTGGCCGCGCAAGTTTCGGCCGCACCTGCCCGAGAAGTACGACGGCAGCGTCAACCCGGCGGAGTTCCTCCAGATCTACTCCACCGTCGTCCTTGCTGCAAGAGGGGACGAGGCCGTCATGGCCAACTACTTCCCCGTAGCCTTGACCGGCCCAGCCCGGTCTTGGCTCATGAACCTCCCCCAGGGTTCCATAACCTCCTGGGGAGAGCTCTGTCGGCAGTTCACCGCCAACTTCGGCAGCTCCTACACCCGGTCTGGCACGGAGCTCGACCTCCACGCCGTCCAGCAACAACCTGGAGAATCGCTACGCTCCTTCATCCAGCGGTTCTCCCAGGTACGCAACACCATCCCGCACATTCAAAGTGCTTCTGTGGTGGTGGCGTTCCGACAGGGTGTACGGGACAAGAAGATGCTTGAGAAGCTCGAGACCAGAGAGGTTCGCGACGTCTCAGAGCTCTTCAGCCTGGCGGACAAGTGCGCCAGGGCAGCAGAAGGGCGGAACTGGCACTCCCTGCCAGCCTCCGAGTCAGGAGGACAGCCCGGATCTGGCACTGCTTCCTATGGAGGCAGCAAGAAGATCAAGAACCGGGGCGGTGGCAAGATGAAGCCACCGGCCGCGGCCCCCGTTGCCGCAGCAGTGGCACCCAGTGGAGCTCGAGGGTCGCGCCCCGATAAAAGGCAGCGACAGTCACAAGCTCCAGATGGTGACCAAGGCGAGCTATGCCCCGTGCATGGCACCAGCCAGCATACTGCCGCCGAGTGCTGGGACATCCAGAGGCTCGCGGAGCGCTTCCACAAAGGGAGGCAGCTACGAGCTGATGCCCCGCCCTTCCGTCAAAGGGAGGGCAAGCAGAAGGTCGAAGCCTCAGTCAGCGCCGGCCACCAGGTGGGGTTTCAGGAGCCGCAGCGCGTCATAAAGATGGTGCACAACGGTGAGGACTCCAGCTCCGGTGATGATGAGTCGGGGAAGTAGTCGACTGCGGCTGCCCCGAAAAGTTAGTGGAGACTGCACTGTTGCGATATCAACCTTAGAGAAGCCCCAAGTAGTTGCAGCAGCCCAAGCACCAGCCCGACGGTGCAGAGTCGGGCCAGCTCCACCCGAGTGCACGTCTCTGTGCCTCGGCCTTACCTCCTGGGGACCGCCCAGGGTCTGTCAACCTCTTGACGGCCTTAGCCAGAAGGGGAAAGACGCCTTGGGTCTCCCAAGAAGAGTCCGGGACCTCCCACCTCTTGAAGGCCTTAGCCAGAAGGGGAGGGTACCCCGAGGCTCCCGGGAGAAGCCGCGTAGGACCCGCTCCAGCGCGAAGATAACGACCTCACCCGAGTGCACGTCTCTGTGCCTCGGCCTTACCTCCTGGGGGCCGCCCAAGGTCTGTCAACCCCTTGAAGGCCTTAGCCAAAAGGGGAAAGACGCCTTGGGTCTCCCAAGAAGAGTCCGGGTCCTCCTACCCCTTGAAGGCCTTAGCCAGAAGGGGAGGGTACCCGGGGCTCCCGAGAGAAGCCGCGCAGGACCCGCTCCAGCGTGAAGATAACGACCTCTTCGACGAGGCCCGGCTGCAGGTGGCACCCCACAACGCACGGCCTCGGCTGGTGCTCTAGCACTACCGCCAAAGGACCAAGCGCGTCAGGGACCTGCAAGAAGGCAACCTGGTGCTGCGGCACACACTTTCCCGCGAAGGACCTATAAACGCTCCCCCAGCCGGGAAGGTCCCTTCCAAGTCATGAAAGTTGCCGTCCCAGGTACACATGCCTTTCAGCCAAGGATGGGACCCGTTCCCGAACTCTTAGCATGGAACAGCCCAGTAAGTTCTACCTCCTGAGCATTAGTAGAACAGGGCCATACCCTTCTGTAATAAATCCCATAGAGTCTAGGAACAGCGCTCGGAGCAGCTAAGTCTCAGGGGACGGTCCAGGACTACGTCCAGCTTGGCCTGGTTCCGACCCTAAGCGCGTAGAGTCTTGCTTTCCTTCTTAATGAGGCGGGTCGTTGCCTCCATGTACAGCCTGACTTCCCCCTATGGGCATTTACACAGAAACCTGTTCTACTTCGCTCTCTCATGTGCTCATTTAAATTACGCATTAGTTTTTATGACCGCACTTTCTATGTATGCTCACCGTACATTTAGCTCCCCTTTTCCCGTGCTCATCCATAGTCAGCATTTGCTATCCTACCGAAGGCGGTTGCACTTGAGGCACCTGCCGATGGCCAGGGGGGCCTCTCGGGCCTCCCCCAGTCAGGTGTTGCGGTGCCAGTTGGTCACCTCCAGGAAAGGCCGGCGCCGTGCATGGGGGGTCCAGGGTGCGTATCACGCTTAGCCGGCTCTGTACCCAAAGCGTGCGCACCCTGCCCTCCGGAGGTCCAGGGGAGTACAGCCGCTTTGCCTGGTTCCATACCCAGAGCCTGTGCACTCTGCTTCCCCGGCGTACGGTCCAGTACTAGGTGTCGGACGGTCGTACCCGGACCTTGGAGGGAGCCGGAGCCCCGGTGCCTCGTGCACAGAATTGCCCAAGCCCCGTATACCGGACTAGGACCATAAGCAGAATAAGACTAAGAGACGGGAAAGGGAGGACCCCCCGAGGAGAATTACGTTTCCTCTACCTGTGTGCAGGACCTCCAGGTTATAGCTACGGGGGCTGCATGAGGTGGGGAGCAAGGAGCCATCGACTACTCCAGCGCAGGACCGGAAGGTCCGGGTTTCGCCCCTTCAACAGGGACGAGGCCCGAAGGCCCCACGTGTCCAGCGGGGCCGGAGCTCCCGCCTCCTCAGGAGGAGCTCCGGACCCGCCACGTGGCCGGCAGAAGCCGGACCTCCCCCCTCCGGGGGGGAGCTCCGAAGGCTCCACGTGTTCCACGGGGCCGGACCTCCCTCTCCTCAGAGGGGAGCTCCGGGCCCGCCACGTGGCCGGCAGATCCGGACCTCCCCACCGTCATGGGGCGAGCTCCGGAGACCTCCGGGGCCCTTAATACAATAAGGTCCCGGGGAGGGTGTCTGTGCGGAGCTTCGAGATTGGTGAAGGCATCCGAGTACCTTGCGGAGCTAAGGACTCGGCCAGGCGAAACCAAGAAGAAGACAAAAGCATCACAGGCACAAAAGGTCACAAGAGTCTATTTATTCATGGCCCATGAGCTGGACTACAGACTCGATAAAAAGAAAGAAACAAGCCCTAGGGTCCCCCTGGCTCGCGCCGGAACCTGGAGGCTACAAGGGCAGCCACATCCCCGACTTCAGCCCTGGCAGTCTCCTCCCGCTCCGCGGCAGGGCCCTCTCTCGCTGGCTCCAGTGAGAAAGAAGGGTCCCGGCTCCTGAAGCATGTCAACACATGCGTAGCAACCTCCAAGGCCAGGCCCCGTCCCTCTGCCTCAAGCTCGCTGGCGACCACCGCGTCTAGCCTGCTCAACTTGGCGTCGATTGACTCCAGTGCGGGGATCACTTCAGCCACCTTCAGCGCAGGAGCCGCCGCCTTCACCGGGCTGAAGCCAAGAGGGACCAAGGCGGACCCCGCCTGGTCGACGAAGCTCGAGACCGCACGGGCCTCGGAGGACCGCGAGGCCAAGAGCTCCTCTACCTCGCGGCGGGCTGCCCGCAGGGCGTCGCGGCTTCCCTCGGAGGATTCCTTCTCCTTGGCCGCCAGGGAGCTTTCCCAAAGGCGGCGAGTCTAGGCAAGCCGCTCCAACTCTGAACCCCGGAAGTCGACAGCCAGCTCCCGATCCAGGATCGCCTGACGTTCCCGGGAGACCTGCTCTTCCCTCATGGCAAGGTCTGCCCTCCGGGCCTCTAGCTCCTTGGCCCGAGCTCGCAGGTCGCGCTCGCCTGCCGCCAGCCGCGCAGCGACCCTCTTCGCCTCGGCTGCCGCGGAGCGCTCCTGGTCCTCAACGGCGCGCTTACGGCGCTCCAACCTCTGTCGTACCTCCTCCACGGCAGAGAGGCTCTCCTCGGCCTGGGCATGCGCCTCAAGGGCCTCCCGGTGGAGCCTCCGCATCTCGGAGTCCAAACGGTCGATAGCCCGCTTCTGCCGGTCGAGGAGCGCCTCCATGATGTCAAGCGACTCCCGCCTGGAGTCGAGCTCGCCCTTGACCTTCGCGGTCCGCTCCCGCAAAAGGTTCCCCCAGGTGAGGAGGCGATCCCTCTCAACCACCTGCTCCTCTCGCTCACGACCGAGCGCGGCCAAGACCTACCGGACACTCGCCTGGGCGAGCACGAGGGCATCCGCCAGGGGCAGTGGGGTAGCAGAGGCCGGAGCGGCGCCCCCGACCTCCTCCATCACATCGTCCTCAAGAGAAGACGGCGCACCGGCAACCGGGATGAGACGCCGGTCAGGAGAAGCTGGCACCGGGACTTCAACAGCCGGATCCCTCGAACCCTCACTGACGGCTGGCTCCTCAGCCGTTGGAGAGGGACGAATGGAGGGAGTCGACGCTGAAATAGAAGCCGGCCGACTGGTACAGGGCGAACCTGCGCTGGCTTGGGGGTCGCGGCAGCCGTCCCGGTTTCCGAGCACTGCGGCGCAGACTCCCCATCAGTCGGGGACGGCCGAGAAACGCGAGAACTCCAACGAGCTCTGAACCCCGGCTCCCGAGCCGGGGTAGGACCACTAGAGCCCGTCGTCGCCGCCGACGGCCGCTCCGCAGTCGCCCAGACTGACGGAGCAGGGGATGCTCCTGAAGCTCCCCTCGACACATCAGCAGTCTCCTTGGAGACTCCACCGCCTGAGGAGGGGGGGCGCGACGCCCGGGAACCTTCAGCCTGTTGTCACTCAAGAGGAGTCCCGTCGGGATGATTGGCCCGAGACCTCTTGGGGTTGCCACCGGACGGAGCGCCGTCTCCAGAAGCAGGTCGTGCAGGCGCCCTGGTTCCCTGACTTGGCACAGACGCCGCCACCGGAGGAGATCGAGCGCGCTTCTTCTCTGGAGGCGGGTTGGAAGCCATGGCGGGGGAGAGCTCAAGGACAGGAAGACAAAGGTGCAAGCGCTGGGAAGTGCGAAGGGAAGTCGCGATGCGGGTAAGATCCCCTTTTAAAACTTTCCAGGTGTGATTCAAAGCGATTCGAAACTCTTCGAATACGCCGCATGAGGCAACCGCTTCGACTCCAAGACCGAGCGCCGATGACAAGTGGACCCAAGTCGTCCAACTGAAGCGGTGGCCCAAGAAGTCAGTCTCCCAAGGAGACGAGACGGCAAGACGCTTCGGCGGTTCCCGAAAAAAGCGCCGCAACGTGCAGAAGTGGCAGCCTTGGGAACCGCCGCAGTGAAAGCAACCATCAAGTGGGCGCACGCTCCCACGATCCCGCGACTGTTCGTGCTCCGGCAACGGTCAACGCGGGACTTAGAGAAAGTGCGCGGAACAGAAGAGACGGAGGCCCCACCTCGGGCTCGCTATCTCCCCCGAGATGGGCCCGGGGGCCACTGTAAGTACCCTCGATATGGGGTACCCCCGCGCACAGGGGAAAATGCCTAAGGATCTCGGCCTTCTCCGCAGGGAGAGCTCCGAAGGCGCCACATGTCCAGCGGGGCCGGACCTCCCTCTCCTCAGAGGAGAGCTCCGGACCCGCCACGTGGCCAGCAGCAGCCAGACCTCCCCCCTCCGCGGGGAGAGCTCCGAAGGCGCCACGTGTCCCGCGGGGCCGGACATCCCTCTCCTCAGAGGAGAGCTCCGGGCCCGCCACGTGGCTGGCGGAAGCCGGACCTCCCCCCTCCGCGGGGAGAGCTCCGAAGGCTCCACGTGTCCCGCGGGGCCGGACCTCCCTCTCCTTAGAGGAGAGCTTCGGGCCCGCCACGTGGCCAGCAGGACGACGCTGCCCGCCCCCTCGCGGTAAGCACCAGGCGTAAAGACGCACCATACCTTGCCCGTACAAGGTATTCAACGACCGCGCCTTCCCAAGACGCGAAGACGCGGAGCACGCCTCTGTCAGGTGCCGTTGCGCCCAGTCATATCACAGACTGGCGCGCCGTGTCGGAGCCTGCCCGCCAATAAACACAGCAACAAGACATCCCCTGCCGTCCCTGCCGTCATCAACCACTACGACTAGCTTGCGGCATGGGCGGTGCGGCAGAACGAAGACTCGGAAGCCTTCGCCAGAGACAACTACCGGCATAACTGCAGATACGGTAGATGGCAGGAAATCTCCCCGAGACCACCTGTCGGGTCCCGGGCCCCCCTTGTAAGCCACACGAGCCTTGGACTATAAAAGGCTCGGGTAGGCAACGTTAGCAAGGGTTCGAACTCTGGGAACTCGCATCCTAGACATCACTCACCCTCAAGCTCAGGACTCCGGTTCTGAGCAGCAAGCAATACAGCGAGCACCTCTACTCACCGTGGACGTGTTTTACGCTCCGGCGGCCCGAACCACGTAAAACTCGCCGTGTCAAGTTTCTCTCTCACTCGTCCCTAACGCTTAAGTTCTCCGCAAGCGACTAGCCCCTCCGAAAAAGAACCTCCGCGGGCTGCCCAGAGCAGGTCCGGGGGAAGTGTCGACCACACACTTTGACAAGCATATTAGTCCTTTGTTAGGACAGCATATTAGTCCTTCGGTAGGACAGCATTTTTGCATCTTAGACTAGCATCTAGGTATATGCTTGGCTTCCTCAGCTATAAATATGTAACCCCAACCACTAGGTTGGGCATAGCATTATGTGTGGAATGAAACAAGAAAAATTTCCCAACTCCTAGTGTCATCCTATCCATGAGAGTAATACTTCAAATACTAACAAGTTGTGGAGGCGCGGAACAGGGGGAGAAGCAGGGCGGCGGCTGGGTTTCCTGGTGGTGGCTAGGGTTCCAGGACAGAGGCGGCGGCTCCAAGGAGGGAGAGAGGCAGCGGCTAGGGCTAAAGAGGTGGAAGAATAATTTTCTTTATTAATCTGAATAAACTGGGGTGTTTTGGCTTCATTATATAGCCCCCCTTACAAGAGTCCTGATCTATTACAACTTATAATCTATCTCTTATTTTATCTCTAAAAAGATTAAACTGTTGGAGGAAGAAAATAATTCTACCTAATTATTTTCCTAATCTACAGCTAGTGCAGCGGCACCAAGAGGGGCCGATCAGACCCCTGGCTTGGGCGCGCACATAGGCAAGGAGAATTGGGATTTGGCCCCCTCCTGTTCTGTCCGCCTAGGCCCAGCGGCAGGTCATCACACATTCTCCTCCTGACCCTGATGCTGGCACACGTCCAGGATCTCAATCTTTCTTCTCATATCTACGAACTTTTATCTTCCAAGTGTCTTAGTCAAGATGTCCGCCATCTGGTCTTGGGTGGAGATCTGCTCAAGCACAATAGTACTGATGTCCACACACTGTCGTATGTAGTGGTACTTGACATCGATGTGCTTGCTTCTATCATGGTGTATCGGGCTCTTGCTCAAATCTATAGCTGACTTGTTGTCAACCCGCAGCACCAGCGCCTTCGATTCTTCAGCTAAGTCCTCCATCAGTCGTGCCATCCATACACCTTGACATGCCCCTTGAGCTGCTGCAATATATTCTGCTTCACATGAGAACAAGGCCACTACCTTCTGCTTGCAGGACTGCTATGAAACGGGGTTGTTTCCAAGACAGAACAGCACCCCGCTTGTGCTCTTGCAGTCCTCCACGTCTCCCGCATAGTCACGATCCGAGTACCCAATAAGCTTCATGTCTCCTCCTCTTGCATAGAAGACTCCATAGTTGATTGTACCCGCTATGTAGCGTATAATGTGTTTGACTGCAACAAAGTGCTCCTCCTTGGGCTCCTCCAGAAACCGACTCACGTACCCGACCGAGTAGGCGGGATCGGGTCATTTGTTCACCAAGTATCGCAGCCCTCCCACCAAGCTCCTATAGTCCGTTGCATGTATCAATGGACTATCACTTGTCTTGTAAAGATTTAGCCTTTGCTCCATGGGGAATGCACATCAGTTGCATCCCTCTAGGCCAGCTTTAGAGACATGTTTGGAAGCGTAGGCCGCCTGCCCAACGCTTATCCTTGCATCAGCTTGCCGCCCCTTCAGGCCAAGATAATATGACAAGAGACCCAAGTCGCTCATCTTGAACCTCTTCATCATCTCCCTCTTGAACTTCTTGAGGTCGCCCCCTCCTGTGATCACAAGATCGCCGACGTACACACCGACGTTGAGCTTCTCATCTTCAGCTCCACAGAAATAGATCTCGTGCTCTATCGTACTCTCCTGGAAACCAAGCGATAGCAAGCTATCGGTGAGCTTGGGATTCCAAGCCTTGGGCACCGGACGAAGTCCATATAAAGCATTTTTGAGTCGATACACCTTGTGTTCAGCTCCATCGATAATGAGCCAACAGGCTGGGAGACGTCACCTCCTCCATCAAGTCGCCGTTCAGGAAGGCGATCTTCACGTCCATGTGGTGTACTTCCCTTCCCTTGTGCGCGGCAACTGCAAGAAGCAAACGAACAGATTCGAGACGAGCTACAGGAGCAAATATTGTGGGCTGATCTGCCCCTGGCCCAGGGCGGCCAGAACTGGGCCGTGTGGGCTGATCTGCCCCTGGCCCAGGCCGGACCCCTCTTCTCGAAGAGATTAGAGTTTAGTCTTCTTAGAGATAGACTAAAAGATTGAGTTGTAATAGATCAGGACTCTTGTAAGGGGGCTATATAAAGAAGCCAAACACCCCAATTTCAGATGAGATCAATAAAAGAAAAAATCCTCCACCTCCCTCCTGCCCAAGCCGTCGCCTAGCCTCTGCCCTAGCCGCCGCCCAGGCTGTGCAGCCGCCACAGCCCAGGCTAGCAGCTCTAGCCGCCGCTGCCACCCTGATCTCCCTCCTCTGCGGCTGCTGATCTCCCTCTGTTTTGTTCTGTCGAGCGCAAGACCAGGAAAAGAAGCAGATTCAATCCAGCCGGTGTTCTGTTCTCCAAGAACAGAACAGATCTATCTACTCCCTCACCGTTTTCCCAATCCAGTAAGAACAGCACCCAGGCGGGATGTTGAACTATCTGGAACGGGGCAGTTTTTGGTGTGATCAAGCACTGGAATTGCAACAAATACCTCGTCAAAATCTATTCCTTGCCGCTGGACATAAACTTTTGCCACCAACTGAGTCTTGTGCTTCACCACCTCCCCATGCTCGTCCCTCTTCACCTTGAACACTCATTTGAGGCCAATGAGCTTATATCCTACAGGAAGATCAACAAGTTGTCAAGTCTTGTTTTCTTGATGGACCAGGCGCCGGACTTAATTCAGCAATTCCAAGCAACAGCTGAATTAGAGTCCGGGGGGAGACTAAAGCTACTCCGTACTGACCACGGAGGGGAGTTCAACTCACAGGAATTCGGCGAGTACTGCACTTAGCACGGAGTATAGCGTCAGCTCACAGCCCTGTACACGCCGCAGCAAAACGGGGTTGTGGAGCGGCGCAACCAGACGGTGGTCAGCATGGCGAGGAGTATGTTGAAGGCGAAGGGTATGCCCGGGATTTTTTTGGGTGAGGCAGTTATCAAGGCTGTCTACATCTTGAACCGAACCCCCACCCGCGGCATCGACGGGAGGATGCCATATGAAGCTTAGCATGGAGAGCGACCAGCCGTCAATTACTTTCAAACTTTT
This sequence comes from Neostapfia colusana, assembly GCA_030760725.1. Classification (NCBI taxonomy): domain Eukaryota; kingdom Viridiplantae; phylum Streptophyta; class Magnoliopsida; order Poales; family Poaceae; genus Neostapfia; species Neostapfia colusana. The sequence continues at coordinate 47,168,357 of JASWHV010000012.1, read as the reverse complement.
GGGTGCGTGGGGCATGTCATGAACACGCGCCCCCATCTGAAAAAGTTGGAAGACCGGAGTACTCCGATGATTTTTTTTTGGCTATGCTACAGGGACGAAGGGCTATCGGATGTATAATCCGGCTGATGGGCGCACACACGTATCACATGACGTGATATTCGACGAGGCGGCCAAGTGGGACTGGGAGAAGGAGCAGGAGAAGAGGACTACACCACCTTCCACGTCGACTCCTTAGGTCCAGCACCTGCTGGACCTGCTGTTCCAGCACCCGGAGAGGTGTTGCAGGGTCCGGAGGGGCCGAACAGCACCCCTGTAATACCCAGGAGGGGCACAAAAGGGTCTATCCAGACTCTAGGAGTTCTTGCGTCAGCCTCCATACCTGCTGGAGGGGGTCCAGCACCCACGGCGTCGCCCCAAAGGCTCCTGCAGGGACTATCCAGCGCAGATCAGGGCTGGGACAGTCCTACACGGGGGTCGGCAACAGCGGGAGGTTCAGGACTTGAAGATTCCAGCACCTTCGTCACGCCCCGGAATCCTCCACGGCTCATCCCCTTCGCCACACCGCTGTCGGACCCCGGCAGCAACGTCGTCGACGCCGGCGCGAAACTACGGTTCCGCACGATGCGCAACATGCTTGGAACCCTCACCCCTCCTGGTCGAGCTGAGCGCCCACCAAGCTTGGAGGAGGGGGAGCTCATGTTCACCACCGCGGAGGAGCCCACGTCCTTCGCCGATGCTGAGGAACACCCGTGCTGGAGACGGGCCATGCTCGAGGAGATGGAGTCCATAGAAGAAAACAAGACTTGGCAACTTGTTGATCTTCCTGCGGGACACAAGCCCATTGGCCTCAAATGGGTGTTCAATGTGAAGAGGGACAAGCATGGGGAGGTGGTGAGGCACAAGGCTCAATTGGTGGCAAAAGGCTATGTCCAGCAGCAAGGAATAGATTTAGACGAGGTATTTGCTCCTGTATCTCATCTCGAATCTGTTCGCTTGCTCCTTGCAGTTGTTGCGCACAAGGGGTGGAAGGTACACCACATGGACTTGAAGAGCGCCTTCCTGAACGACGACTTGATCGAGGAGGTGTACGTCTCCCAACCCGCTGGCTTCATCATCGACGGAGCCAAACACAAGGTGTATCGGCTCAAGAAGGCTTTATATGGACTTCTTCAGGCGCCTAGGGCTTGGAATGCCAAACTCAACGATAGCTTGCTATTGCTTGGTTTCCAGAAGAGTACGAGCGAGCACGGGGTCTATTTCCGTGGAGCTAGGATGAGAAGCTCATCGTCGGCGTGTACGTCGATGATCTTGTGATCATAGGAGGAGGCGACCTCAAGGAGTTCAAGGGGGAGATGGTGAAGAGGTTCAAGATGAGTGACATGTGTCTCTTGTCATATTATCTTGGCCTGGAGATGCGGCAAGCTGATGCAGGGATATGCGTTGGGCAGGCGGCCTACGCTTACAAACTTGTCTCTAAAGCTGGCCTGGAGGGATGCAACCCCTGTGCATTCCACATGGAGCAAGGCCTCAAGCTTTACAAGGCAAGTGATATTCCATTGGTGCATGCAACGAATTATAGGAGCTTGGTAGGAGGGTTGCGATACTTGGTGAACACACGTCCCGATCTCGCCTACTCGGTCAGTTACGTGAGTCGGTTTCTGGAGGAGCCCAAGGAGGAGCTGTGATGGGGGATCTCTCTGACTTCGCAGGAACGGAGGTAGTAGGGGTGAGGAGAAGGAGGCCGGCAGCGCTCCCGTCGCGCCCGATGCCTGTCCGCCGGCGATGTCGTGGCGCCGCCAACGCACAAGACCGGGAGGTAATAGGTTGGACCCAAATAGCTTGTGTTTTATTGATTTTCGGCTGATATATATAGTTGGCTGGTACACCCTTAGAGATAATCCCCTGACTTAAATCTCCTAACAAACTGAAACTAATCCTATATTATCTTCTCTAGACTCTATCTTAACTAACTGACATAATCTTAACTAAATATCTATTTTATTCCTGATCCCTACGCCTATTCTTGGATTGGCGGCTTGAATTCTGCAATGTCCTCCCATGAAGCATCTGAACTAGAGCAGCCTGCCCATTGAACCAAAACCTGCCAGTTGCCTTTGTATAGTCTTGACCTTAAGACTGAAATTGGGACTGGGACTATTCTTCCATTATATACTGTTGGTAAACTTGGAGGAGACTCTGGAGGTGTTCCCGTGAAAGGCTTTAGGAGGCCAACATGAAAAACTGGATGTAGACGACACTTTGGTGGTAATTCCAGTTTGTAAGCGACCTGACCAATTCTCTGAATAATCTTGCATGGGCCAAAAAATTGGGCTGATAATTTAGATTTTGGTCCCTATATGCCTATTACAGAAGCACGGTTATGAATTCTGAGCCAAACCCATTGACCTTCTTCAAATTCAATAGGGTGATGCTTGATGTTATAGTAGTAGTTGTCATGCTGTTGAGATTGATGAAGTCGCTCTCTGACTTCTTGCAAAGTTAGATCACGGTCCAGCAAATTGTGATTCACAACAAGAACTCTAGCAGCAGTAGTGCCTTTAGTATATGAACTAACATGAGGAGGATCACGGCCATATACAATTTTGAATGGAGTAGATTGGAGAGAGGTATGGTAAGATGTATTACAGCAATACTCTGCCCATGATAACCATTGAACCCAATTACGTGGCCTGTCTCCAGTCATACATCGAAGGTACATAGCAATAACCTTGTTAACAGCCTCAGACTGTCCATTTGTTTGTGAATGGAATGCAGTGCTCATCAGTAGTTGAACTCCTTGTAATTTGAATAATTCTTGTCAAAATTTACTAGTGAAGACCGGATCACGATCTGATGCAATTGTGGAAGGCATTCTATGGAGGCGCACAATTTCTGAGAAAAAAGCTTTAGCAACTGTTTCAGCAGTATATGGATGTGAGAGTGGTCTAAAGTGTGCATATTTGGAGAATTTGTCCACCACAGGTAAAGATTCAATGAAATCTATGGCTATATTCTCCAAAACATGTTGAGGAATTGGAAGAGACTGAAGATATCCTGCAGGGTGTTGATTCAAGGTCTTATTTTACTGACAAATGATACAAGCCTTCACCTAATCCTCTACTGCTTTACGAACTCCTTGTCAAGTGAAGTCATGCCAAACACGGTGTAATGTTTTTTCAACTCCTTCATAACGACTATCATGGGCTGCTTGCAGAATGGACGGTATAGCAGTAGAGGCCGGATGAATATGGATACGTTTCTTATATAAAATTAAACCATCACAGATCGACCAATCAGCACCCATTATTCCTTCTGTTATTTTCTGCTGTAATGTAATGAGATCTGGATGTTCCATTACCTCCTTTCTTATTTCTTGGAGAAAATCAAAATTTGGTCCTGAGATGGCTGAGAGTTTTGCTAGTTCTGAGTCTCTTCGGGACAAGGCATCCGCTACCTTATTTAGTCTACCTAGCTTGTATTCGACTGAGAAGTTGAACCCAAAAAGCTTGCTTACCCAATGATGTGTTGATCAAGCAAAAATTTCAAGCTATAGTGATCGGTACGTACCACGAAAGGTCGCCCCCATAGATATGGTCTCCAATGTCGCACGGCGTAGACTAGCCCAATAAGCTCTCTCTCATATGCAGCCAATTTTAAATGTCGTGGCAGTATTGGCTGACTGGAAAAGGCCAGAGGGCCCCCTCCTTGGTGAATAACTGCACCGAAGCCGGATCCCGAAGCATCGCATTCTATGATAAAAGTGGCTGAAAAATCTGGTAACTGCAGAACAGATGCTGATGTCAAAGCATGTTTCAAGGATGAGAAGGCTGATTCGGCCTCAGTGGACCAACTGAACCCTTGCTTGGACAGCAGTTTTGTTAATAGAGCTGCAATAGAGCCAAAAGCTTTTATAAACTTCCGGTAATAACCTGCATGCCTAGAAAACCTCTCAATGCCCTGACTGACTTAGGTGGAGGCCAACACTGAACTGCATCGACCTTGGAAATATCCATAGACACCCCTTGCTTATAGACACCCCTTGCTTAGAGATGACATGACCTAGATACGCCACTGATTCTTCCCCAAAAGCACACTTTGATTTTTTTAAGCAGAGCTGATGATGACGTAATACGAGAAAGACCATGCGAATGTGTTGTAAGTGTTCAAACCATGTCCTGCTGTATATTAATATGTCGTCGAAAAATACTAACACAAATCTTCTTAAATATGGCTGTAGAATTGAGTTCATCAAAGTATGAAATATAGCTGGGGCATTTGTTAAGCCAAAAGACATTACCAAGAATTCAAACACCCCTTCATGAGTTCTAAAAGCGGTCTTCGATATATCATCTTTGAACATGCGCACTTAGTAATATCCTGAGGGTAGATTGAGCTTAGTGAAATAGCAACTTCCATTGAGCTCGTCTAGTAATTCATCCACAACAGGGATCGGGTACATATCTTTTACCGTTTTGTCATTGAGTGTCCGGTAGTCTATGCATAACCTCCATGAGCCATCATGTTTCTTCACAAGGAGCACAGGTGAGGAATATGTTGAAGTGCTTCTACGAATAAAACCCTGCTTTAATAGTTCTGCACATTGCCTTTCCAATTCAAACTTTTGAGTTGGTGGGTACCTGTATGGTGGCACCACAATAGGTGTTGTACCCGGCAGCAAATGTATTATGTGGTCGCACTCACGTGCAGGGGGCAGTCCTGTTGGAGGTTCAAATAAATCAGTGAATTCTTCCAATAAGGAGTCCAACAATAAACGAGCCGAGCAGGCCTGATGGTCCTGTTTGAATAGTTTGTGAGCTAGTAATCCTTCCCAACTGACCTTCGTCTGATGTTGCCAAAAAGACATTGTCGTTGTGTCGAAATCCCACAGAATTGGGCCCAGCTTACGCAGCCATTGCACACCCAAGACAACCTCATGAGCCCCTAGCAGTATGGCAAAAAAATCAATCTGAAAGACAGTGCCTTTGATCTGGGTTAAAACATTGCAGCAGTAGCCAGGACTGTCCACTTTATCGCCATTGGCTACTGTAACTTTCAAACCCTGCTGTGGTGCTAGTCTCAGACCAGCATTTCTGGCTGCCTCTTCAGATATAAAATTATGTGTGGAACCTGAGTCAATGAGAGCAATAAGCCTCTGTCCCCCAATGATAATAGGTATGCGCATTGAGTCTCTATTTTGAATGCCTGTGATGGCATAAAGAGAAATTTCTGGTGCTCCTTCATTATCCACAACATAGTCACCTCCTCCATCATAATCCAGTGCAATATGGAAGAGTATGGGGCAAGTTTTCTTATGTCCCATCGTAAACTTTTCATCACAGTTATAGCAAAGACCCTTTGCCCGTCGATCAGCCATCTCCACTCTATTTAAGAACCTGAAAACTCGCCGTGTATTTCTTGAAGATGGGACGGGGCCCGTAGAAACCGGTGTCTCACCTTTTTCTCTAAGTGCTGATGAAGCTCTGAACGGTCGTTGCCTGATATCAGCAGCAATTAGGTTGCGCTGTTCAAATGCACGAGCTAAACTCATTGCTTCTTTCAATGACAATGGTTTTTGTAATTCCACATCAGAGCGCAGAGGTTGGCGAAGCCCTGCTGTAAACAAGTTCATAGCACTTTTATCGCTCATTTGATCACACCGGCATAGGAGTTGCAAGAACTGCTCCTGGTAATCAGAAACTTGGCCGATTTGACTTAATTTCACGAGCTCTCCCAGCGTGTTGAAGCTCAACGGGGGGCCAAACCTTTGCTGAACGAATGACACAAAGTCAGGCCAAGTTGGCTCACCATGATCACGTGAGAGCCGAAAATACCACAAATCAGCCGCCCCTTCCAAGTGAAGTGTGGCATACCACACTTTGTCTGCTTCATGGATTCCTTGTCCTTTGAAAAACTGTTGGCACTTGTTCAGCCATGGTAATGGGTCGGAGGAGCCATCAAAGACAGGGAACTTGATGCGGTGGAGCCGCTGAGGAAACCTGTGACCATGGCGTTGATCAGCGCTTTCGTTGTCCGGATGATTCCGCCCCTCGTGACCGATCTGGTTAGGATCTAGAACATCGCATGGATCTCTTCCTGGTGCCACGCTAGTTCTGTTATGGTGATCCTGACTTGCCGATCCCGTATGGCCTCTGTTCTACGAACTAGGTGACTTCTCCAATCGAGCGATGGCCACGTTGTGAGCTGACAATTGTTGCTTGACATCATGAATATCCGCCTTGATCGATGTTACTCCCGCCAACTGTGTGGCTTGGATCTTTACTTGACCGCTAACTTCTCGCTGATATCTTTGATCGTCGCGCCCAGAGCTTCGATGACATCCTTGGTGTCGCCCATTGGATCGTGTTTGGAATCTGATACGAAATTGTGATGGGGGATCTCTGACTTTGCAGGAACGGAGGTAGTAGGGGTGAGAAGGAGGTCGGCAGCGCTCCCGTCGCGCTCGATGCCTGTCCGCCGACGATGTCGTGGCGCCGCCAACGCACAAGACCGGGAGGTAATAGGTTGGACTCAAATAGCTTGTGTTTGATTTTCGGCTGATATATATAGCCGGCTGGTACACCCTTAGGGATAATCCCCTAACTTTAAATCTCCTAACAAACTGAAACTAATCCTATTTTATCTTCTCTGGACTCTATCTTAACTAACTGACATAATTTTAACTAAATATCTATTTTGTTCCTGATCCCTACGCCTATTCTTGGATCGGCGGATACTTTAATCCAACCACTACAGGAGCACTTTGCTGCACTCAAACGCATTGTACGCTACATAGCGGGTACAATCAACTATAGAGTCTTCTATGCAGGAGGAGACATGGAGCTTATTGGGTACTCGGATAGTGACTATGCGGGGGACGTGGAGGACCGCAAGAGCACAAGTGGGATGTTGTTCTGTCTTGAAAACAGCCCTGTTACATGGCAGTCCTGCAAGCAGAAGGTGGTGGCCTTGTCCTTATGTGAAGCGAATATATCGCAGCAGCTCAAGAGACATGTCAAGGTGTATGGAAGGCACGGCTGATGGAGGACTTAGCTGAAAAATTGAAGGCGCCGGTGCTACGGGTTGACAACAAGTCAGCTATAGACTTGAGCAAGAACCCGGTACACCATGACCGAAGCAAGCACATCGATGTCAAGTATCACTACATATGGGGGTGTGTGGACAGCGGTACTATTGTGCTTGAGCAGATCTCCATCCAGGACTAGATGGCGGGCATCTTGACCAAGGCCCTTGGAAGACAGAAGTTCGTGGAGATGAGAAGAAAGATCGAGATCCTAGACGTGGGCTGGCGTCAAGATCAGGAGGAGAATGTGGGCTGATCTGCCCTTGGCCCAGGGCGGCCAGAACTAGGCCGGATCCTCCTTCTAGAAGAGATTAGAGTTTAGTCTTCTTAGAGATAGAATTAGAGATAGACTAAAAGATTGAGTTGTAATAAATCAGGACTCGGATGTCACCGTGGACGAGGTCGAGCGCGCCCTCCGCGCGCCGCCGAGCTTACTTAGGGAAGCTGGAGCGCCTCTGCTTGCCGACCAAGCAAGCCTCGCACAATTGATCGATGTGATCAATTTGCGGAAGCCCGAGCACCATCCCCTCTCGTGCCAACTTCCGAAGCGCCTGGACGCCGACGTGTCCGTAGCGTTCGTGCCAACGCCACGCAACATCATCACGCCTCGCAGTTAGGCAAACCGGGTGTGTGATGTTAAGCCTGACGGAGTACATCTTGTTGTCGTCGCGCTGAACTCGTGTGAAGGGACTCTGCTGCTCATCCCGTATGTGCATCACTGCTCCATGCACCGTGATTTTGTAGCCATCCTCATCCAGCTGGGCAATGCTGATGAGGTCGATGCTGAGGCGCGGGAAGAGGTAGACGCCGGTGAGACTCCTGTGCTCACCCATCCTGGCGGCGAATAGGACCATACCCTTCCCCTGGATACGCACGACGGAGTTGTCGCCGAACTTGATGGTTCCGATGACGTTTTTGTCGAGCTCGGAGAAGATGGCGCGTGAACCCGTCATGTGATTGGTCGCGGCCGTGTCAAGGTACCAACGAGTGTCGTCAAAGTCGTTGTCGTTGCCGCCGTGAGCGAAGGCACGTCCTCCACTATCTCCAGTGGGCGCGTAGGACGTTCCTATACAGGTTCCTTATGTATAGAGGCCATCCTTGTCATGAACAAGGCGCCCTCCTCCTCCGCCTTCGCCACGATAGCTTGCTGCTGCGGCTCCTCCTGCTTAGACTTCGACCGACACTCCTAGCCCAGTGGCCCTTCTTCCCGCACTTCCTGCACTGATCCTGCGGAATATCCTTCACGGAACCTCACTTCTTGTCGTTCTTCTTGGGCGGGCCCTTTCGGCCGCCCCTCTTAAAAGAATCCGCGGACTGGGTAGACCGCTCCACCTTTTGTTGTGCCTCTCACTCCTCCCAAGTGAGGTACAGCTAGTCGTCATGTACTCCCCCCTCCGCTGCGTCGTGTCGAAGGCATTCTCCGCCGTCCTGAGACGCCCCGTCACCTCTGACAAGGTGAGGGTCGACACATCCAGCAGTGTCATGATCACCACCACGATCTGTTGAAAGCGTTCTGGATTGCTTCGCAGGAGCTTCTCTACGGCCATCTCCTCTCCTATCACCACCCCTAGCGATGCAAGCCATGATAGCATGCTGCTCAGGCGGAGGGAGAAGTCCTCCACGCTCTCGCCATCCTTGAAGGCAGCGGCTTCGAACTTCTTCGGAGTTGTCGTGCCGTTGTCTTCTTCACGCGGTCGACCCCGACCCGCATGATGGCGATCGTGTCCCATGCCTCCTTCGCCGTCTTCTTCTCTCCAGTCATCGTGATCATCTCCGGCGGTACAGCGCTGACCAAGATATCAAGCGCCATCATATCTTCTTGCTCGCTCACGTTGCCCTCCTCCGGCCTTCCAAAGCAATCATGCCTTCAGCTTGATCTTCATCATGACAGCCCACTCCGCGTAGTTGGTCTTGGTGAGCACGGAGAACCCCGTCCCGGTGTTTACCACACGAGCCGCCGGAGAGGGTGTCGCATGGCTGATGGCACTACCGCTGTTTGGAGGTGTAGACAACATCGTGCTGAATTCAGCCTTGGGTCGAACCGGCTCTGATACTACGAATGTTGCAATTCCGGTGCTTGATCACACCAAAAATCGCCCTGTTCCAGTCAGTTCAGCACCCTACCTAGGTGATGTTCTTGTTGAATTGGGAAAACAGTGAGGGAGAACAGAACAGCTGCTGGGTTGATCTTGCTTCTGCTCCTGCGCTGGACGGAACAGAGGGAGAAGGAAGATCAAGGTGCTGCCGGCCTGTTCCTGAGTTGTGGAGGCGCAGAACAGGGGGAGAAGCGGAGCGGCGGCTGGGTTTCCTGGTGGCAGCTAGGGAGAGAGGCGGCGGCTAGGGCTAAAGAGGTGGAGGAATAATTTTCTTTATTGATCTGAATAAACTGGGGTGTTTTGGCTTCATTATATAGCCCCCCTTACAAGAGTCCTGATCTATTACAACTTCTAGTCTCTCTTATTTTATCTCTGAGAAGATTAAACTGCTGGAGGAAGAAAATAACTCTGCCTAGGGATGGCAACGGGTGCCCATTACCCGTTTACCCGCGGATATCCGACCCGATGGGTACGGATTCGGGTATAAGTTCAGATCCACGGGTACGGGTTCGGATAACGGGTTGAATCCAACGGATATTTCTTATCGGGTAAAAAAAATCCATACCCATATCCGTATACCCGAACACGTTCTGACATGTGGGCCAATACACCATTATATAATAGTTCTAGCTTCTAGGGTTTGGTTTTCTTTTCTTTCCAACTCCCTTGCTCGGCCGCTCGGTGTTAAACTGTTCCATAAATCTATATGCAATGTATTTTTTTTATTAAAGGTTTTCGGCTAACGGATATACCCGCGGATATTTTTTATCCGCGGGTAACGGATACGGGTAATGTTTTATACCCGCTGCGGGTAACGGGTACGGATTCGGGTATGGATTTTATCCAGCGGGTATGGGTAACCCAGAGTGATATCCGCGGGTTTTTTACCCGTTGCCATCCCTAACTCTGCCTAATTATTTTCCTAATCTAAAGCTGGTGCAGCTGCACCAACAGGAGCCGATCAGACCCCTGGCCCTGGGCGCGCACACAGGCAGGGAGAATTGGGATTCGGCCCCCTCCTGTTCTATCCGTCCAGGTCCAGCGGCAGGTCATCCCACATTTCAAACGCCAATTCCCTGATGTTAAGCTCACAGACGAGCTTTTTGTCCGGGAGGGGGGGATATTGTGGACTCCTTTGTGGGGCACCAATATCAGCGTCGCCCACACAAAGGGCCCACACCAGTGCCGCATGAAGTAACAGATTAGGCTCAGGAAGTCTTTTGTTCGGCGGGGGAAAGGATAGAGCTCTTTTGGAGTTTGTTAGTAGCGTGCAGGGGTCTGTTCCTGGTGCAGATCATTAGATAAGAGTTGGGTGAGTAAAAATAGGATTTGTAACTTGTTAGTTGAGTTGGAGTCTGTTGGCACTTCTATATAAGCTGCCATAGTTTGTACTAGGGGATTAATTGAAGAATAAGATCCTTCCCCTCCAGTGGGCGTGCCACTCTTCAATCACCGTGGCTGGGCAGCAGTCCAGCGCCGGTGAGCCCTCTGCTCCGGCGCCCAAGCGCCCTCACTACTCCCTGAGATCCCTTCCACCTTCCCAGCTCACCCTCCACTCACCTCTCCACACACCCCGACACAGAAAACATATCAGTAGGGAACAAAAAGGATCAGCATAATGCTGGCAACATAATGCATAAGTTGACATAATGAGGAAAAGTGTAGAAAAACAACGATATGATCCTTACCACACTGCACAAACGTTGCCATTAAGCTATCTTCCCCTGCATTAGTAACAGTGCCATCTACTGTGGCATGGCAAGGGAGAGTGTCCTCTGCCACGGTCTCAATTGCTTCATTGGGATTGTCTTCCACGCTCAGATTTCTTGCCTCGTTAGTCTTCCGTACAGATTTGAGGGCATCAAGTTTATAAGCGTTAATACAATTCAAGTCCATCTCCGACGCCAACTTCAATATATCCATCACCTGGAATTAATTTACTTGTTAGAGAAATACAATTGACAGTACGATTATGACTTGAGGTAAAATAATGCAACATAAGGGAGCACACGATGTAATAGTAAGCACAAAATAAATTTGTTAGCATTATCATATTAATATGTATCATCAATATCATGTAATAGGAGTGAATCTCTGCTTCAACTTTTCCTCCATCAATTCAGGTAGCCTTTTTATCTGAAAGGATATGTGCTCATAAAGAAACATTAAACTTAACCCATCACCCAGATCATAACATATGTTGGGTCTGGCACGAAAAGAATTACCTTATTGTGAGATCTGTCAAGGGCAACAACTTCTCCTCTGTCTCCCATAAGGATGGCAATTGCAGTTGTTTTTCCTCCTGGTGCAGCACACATATCCAGTATTCGCTCTCCTGGCTGGGGATCTATAAAATGACCACAAATGTATAAAGTACAGATCAGGCTGATATCCTGTAGTAATGTTGGACGAGTCCAACGTATAATGTGCAAAACTGGATCAAAGGTATTGCAGAATGTGGGCTGATCTGCCCCTGTCCCAGAGCAGCCAGAACTGGCCGTGTGGGCTAATCTGCCCCTGGCCCAGGCCGGATCCTCCTAGAAGAGATTAGAGTTTAGTCTTCTTAGAGATAGAATTAGAGATAGACTAAAAGATTGAGTTGTAATAGATCAGAACTCTTGTAAGGGGGGCTATATAAAGAAGCCAAACACCCAGTTTTAGATGAGATCAATAAAAAGAAAATACTTCACCTCAAATCCTAGCAGCCACCACCTTTCCCTCTCTTGGAGCCGCTGCCTCCCTCTGCCCTAGCCACCGCCCAGGTTAAACCCTAGCCCGCCGCCCCTGTTCCCTCTTCTGTTCTGCGCCTCCACCTCCAGGTACAGGCGGCAGCCCCTGATCTCCCTCTGCTCAGTTCTGTCCAGCGCAGGAGCAGAATCAGATTCAACCCAACGGCTGTTCTGTTCTCTTAAGAACAGAACAGTTCTATCTACTCCCTCACTGTTTTTCTCAATTCAGCAAAAACAGCACCTAGGAGAGGTGCTGAACTGTCTGGAACAGGGCAGTTTTTGGTGTGATCAAGCACAGGAATTGCAACATTCGTGGCATCAGAGCCGGTTCGACCCTAGGTTGATTCTGCACGATGTCGTCCACACCTCCAAGCAGCGGCGGCACCACCAGCCATGCGACACCCTCTCCGGCAGCTCGTGAGGTGAACACCGGGACGGGATTCCCTGTGCTCACCAAGACCAACTACGCGGAGTGGGCTGTCATGATGAAGATCAAGCTGAAGGCACGGCTACTTTGGAAGGCCGTGGAGGAGAGCAACGTGAGAGAGCAAGAAGATATGATGGCGCTTGACATCTTGGTCAGCGTTGTCCCGCCGGAGATGATCACAACGATCAAAGAGAAGAGGACGGTGAAGGAGGCATGGGGGTCGGGGCCAACCGCGTGAAGACGACGGCACAACAACTCCGGAAGGAGTTTGAAGCCGCTGCCTTCAAGGATGGCGAGAGTGTGGACTTCTCCCTCCGCCTGAGCGGCATGCTATCACGGCTTGCGCCGCTAGGGGGGGAGATAGGAGAAGAAAGGGCCGTGGAGAAGCTCCTGCGAAGCATTCCAGAACGCTTCCAACAGATCGTGGTGACGATCACGACACTGTTGGACGTGTCGACCATCACCTTGTCGGAGGTGACGGGGGCGTCTCAGGGCAGCGGAGAACGCCTTTGACTCGACGCAGCGGAAGGGAGGAGTACACGACGGCCAGCTGTACCTCACTCGGGAGGAGTGGGGAGGCACAACGGAAGGAGGAGCGGTCTACCCAGTCCGCGGGTTCTTCTAAGAGGGGTGGCTGAAAGGGCCCGCCCAAGAAGAACGGAGGCAAGAAGAGAGGTTCCGGGAAGGATATTCCGCGGGACCAGTGTAGGAAGTGCGGGAAGAAGGGCCACTGGGCCAGGGAGTGTCGGTCGAAGCCTAAGGAGGAGCCGCAGCAGCAGGCTTTCGTGGCGAAGGCGAAGGAGGAGGGTGCCTTGTTTATGACAAGGGTGGCCTCTGTACAGGAGGAGCCTGTACAGAAACGTCCTACGCGTCCACTGGAGATAGTGGAGGGACGTGTCTTCGCTCACCACGGCAACGACAACGACTTTGACGACACTCGTTGGTACCTCGACACAGGCGCGGCCAACCACATGACAGGTTCGCGCGCCGTCTTCTCCGAGCTCGACGAAAACGTCGTCAGGACCATCAAGTTCGGCGACAACTCCGTCGTGCGTATCCAAGGGAAGTGTACGGTCCTATTCGCCGCCAAGACGGGTGAGCACAGGAGGCTCACCGGCGTCTACCTCATCCAGCGCCTCAACACCAACCTCATCAGCGTCAGCCAGCTGGATGAGGATGGCTACAGCATCACGGTGCATGGAGGAGTGATGCACATACGGGATGAGCAGCAGCGTCTTCTCACACGAGTTCAGCGCGACGACAGCAAGCTGTACTCCATTAGGCTCAACGTCACACGTCCGGTTTGCCTAACCGCGAGGCGTGACGATGTTGCGTGGCGTTGGCACAAACGCTACGGACACGTCGGCTTCCAGGCGCTTCAGAAGTTGGCACGAGAGGAGATGGTGCTCGGGCTTCCGCAAATTGATCACATCGATCAATTGTGCGAAGCTTGCTTGGTCGGGAAGCAGAGGCGCTCCAGCTTCCCCAAGCAAGCTCGGCGGCGCGCGGAGAGCGCGCTCGACCTCGTCCACGGCGACATCTGTGGGCCTATCACGCCGACGACTCCAGGCGGCAAGAAGATGTTCTTGTTGCTAGTTGATGACATGAGCCGCTATATGTGGCTCTATCTTCTAGCAGCCAAGGACCAGGCGACCGACTTAATTCAGCAATTTCAGACGATGGCTCAATTAGAGTCCGGAAGGAGGCTGAAGCTACTCCGTACTGATCGCGGAGGGGAGTTCACCTCACAGGAGTTCGGCGAGTACTGCGCTCAGCACGAAGTACGTCAGCTCACAGCCCCGTATACGCCGCAGCAAAACGGGGTTGTGGAGCGACACAACCAGACGGTGGTCGGCATGGCGAGGAGTACGTTGAAGGCGAAGGGTATGCCTGAGATTTTTTGGGGTGAGGCAGTTATCACGGCTGTCTACAAGGGGTGGGAGGTACACCACATGGACGTGAAGAGCGCCTTCCTGAACGGCGACTTGATGGAGGAGGTGTACATCTCCCAACCTGTTGGCTTCATCATCGACGGAGCTGAACACAAGGTGTATCGGCTCAAGAAGGCTTTACATAGACTTCGTCAGGCGCCCAGGGACTGGAATGCCAAGCTCAACGATAGATTGCTATCGCTTGGTTTCCAAAAGAGTACGAGCGAGCACGGGATCTATTTCCGTGGAGCTGAAGATGAGAAGCTCATCGTCGGCGTGTACGTCGACGATCTTGTGATCACAGGAGGAGGCGATCTCAAGAAGTTCAAGGGGGAGATGATGAAGAGGTTCAAGATGAGCGACTTAGGTCTCTTGTCATATTATCTTGGCCTGGAAGTGCGGCAAGTTGATGCAGGGATAAGCTTTGGGCAGGCGTCCTACGCTTCCAAAATTGTCTCTAAAGCTGGCCTGGGGGGATGCAACCCTTGTGCATTTCCCATGGAGCAAGGCCTCAAGCTTTACAAGACAAGTGATAGTCCGTTGGTGCATGCAACGGACTGTAGGAGCTTGGTGGGAGGACTGCGATACTTGGTGAACACACGTCCCGATCTTGCCTACTTGGTCGGGTACGTGAGTCGGTTTCTCGAGAAGCCCAAGGAGGAGCACTTTGTTGCAGTGTACGCTACATAGCGGGTACAATCAACTATGGAGTCTTCTATGCAAGAGGAGACATGGAGCTTATTGGGTACTCAGATAGTGACTATGCGGGAGACGTGGAGGACCGCAAGAGCACAAGCGGGGTGCTGTTTTGTCTTGGAAACAGCCCCGTTTAATGGCATCCTGCAAGCAGAAGGTGGTGGTCTTGTCCTCATGTGAAGCAGAATATATCGCAGCAGCTCAAGGTGCATGTCAAGGTATATGGATGGCACGGCTGATGGAGGACTTAGCTGAAAAATCGAAGGTGCCGGTGCTACGGGTTGACAACAAGTCAGCTATAGACTTGAGCAAGAACCTGGTACACCATGACAGAAGCAAGCACATCGACGTAAACTACCCCTACATACGGGAATGTGTGGACAGCGGTACTATTGTGCTTGAGCAAATCTCCACCAAGACCAGATGGCAGACATCTTGACCAAGGCCCTTGGAAGACAGAAGTTCGTGGAGATGAGAAGGATCGGGATCCTAGACATGGGCCAGTGTCAGCATCAGGAGGAGAATGTGGGCTGATCTGCCCCTGGCCCAGGGCGGCCAGAACTGGGCCGTGTGGGCTAATCTGCCCCTGGCCCAGGCCGGATCCTCCTTCTAGAAGAGATTAGAGTTTAGTCTTCTTAGAGATAGAATTAGAGATAGACTAAAAGATTGAGTTGTAATAGATCAGGACTCTTGTAAAGGGGGCTATATAAAGAAGCCAAACACCCCAGTTTTAGATGAGATCAATAAAAAGAAAATACTTCTCCACCTCAAACCCTAGCCGCCGCCACCTCTCCCTCTCTCGGAGCCGCCGCCTCCCTCTGCCCTAGTGCCGCCCAGGCTAAACCCTAGTCGCCGCCCATGTTCCCTCTTCTGTTCTGCGCCTCCACCTCCAGGAACAGGCGGCAGCCCCTGATCTCCCTCTGCTCAGTTCTGTCCAGCGCAGGAGCAGAACCAGATTCAACCCAGCGGCTGTTCTGTTCTCTCAAGAACAGAACAGATCTATCTACTCCCTCACTGTTTTTCCCAATTCAGCAAGAACAGCACCTAGGAGAGGTGCTGAACTGTCTGGAACAGGGCAGTTTTTGATGTGATCAAGCACCGAAATTACAACAAGGTATTTGCGGATTATATATAAAACCCATATGCCACGTCGCAGAATACTCAACTCTATTCTTATCTCTTGTCGGGCCCTAATCCTTCTTCGGATGACAATACAATACTACAAGCAGGATGTTTAAATATCCAACGAAAAGATCAACGGGCTTCTAGCTGTTCGCTTTTAAATTGGCACTTTGTACAGTTAAAGACACAATTTTTGGAGCATGAGAGTAATAAGTCAACCAAGCGCGGAAAGTCAGGCTGTTAGGATAAACCATTCAGATAGTCCAATTCAAGGAAGCCTGAGTTTTCTCTCTAGACTAGAAGGCAATCATCGCCACAAATACATTTCATGTGCAAATTGAATAAGCATTCCTCTAATTCCACAATCTCATTGCTTCATATATTCCAGATTGCACCATCCTTTTTATGTCATGGCGCATAGCCGTAGGAGGGTGACAGTGTTCCCCTAGGTGTCCACAAGCCTGGATGGCACCAACGCGCTGATGACATCATACCCTGTCTCCTTGCCCAATTATCACTAACTAAAAAGGGCAGCCCGGTGCATGTAGCTCCCGCTTGCGCATGGTCAGGGAAGGATCCGACCCACTTTGTTCTTTTATACGCAGTCTTTCCCTGCAGAGAGGCTATTTCTAGGACCCGAACTTGTGCCCTCATCCAACTAACTAGATTCACCTAATTACCAAGTAAGTTCTACAGGTAGGTTGCCTAATTAACGCCTAGAGGAATATGGGAGAGATGAAACCAATCTCTGGCCAGATTCGTACCACGAGGTTGAGGGTCATGACTCCGGGGTCCGGGCAATGCACACGTGGGAATGGAGTGATAAATATCAAATATCTTGTCCCTCTAATAGGACGCCCTAACAAATCCATCTACCAGATTTCCCCTTATCCAAACAATGTATCTAACATAATAACAAAGAGCTTACGGTATGAAAAGATACAAGGCATAACAGATTCAGCTGCTAGCCATGCACTCCTCCTCCAAACTGTTCATTGGTGCTCCAAATTGTCTAGTAAGTTTCCCCGACCATGACAGTCCTTTAAAAAGATGTTAAGCTGACTTTTGTATTCTTAATTATAACTATTGCATACTTTTCACTTCATTAGTCAGTACCTAGGTTTAACTAAGAATATCAGCATAATTATTGCATATTGAATACTTATAATAAGTACACGGTAATGACTGTTATAGTAGATAAGACAATACATAGAACTAGCAGCAAGTAAATGGATGCTTGAATCTGTGAGAATGAAACGTATAATCCCTCCATTCTTAAATATGATGTTTAGGACAAGAAATCTAGTTCAATTTGAACTAAATTAGATGTCCTAAACGTCATATATTTCAGAACAAAGGTAATATTTCCTTATTAGAGGTGAGAATGAAAACTTTTCTAGATAAAAATAATGTGTAAATCATACCAAGTACACGAGCAGCCACGATGCTTGGTAAATTTTGAAGAAATATCTCCCCTTCTAGCACATCTAATGACAAAAAAATGGCAATTAGGCTCATGGCTTTGAAGTGAAGAACAAAGGGCAGTGGGATACAATAGTCGATGTATTTATACAGACAATGAGGTTGACTTGGAATCCTTTTTGCAGAAAAAAAAGTTAATCAAAAAATCAAAAGTAGGTACATAATAATTTAAGGACTGACATCTGCATCACATCTGCCATGACTGAACAGCTGGGACAAGATATTTTGTACGTTTGACACATCCAATCAGAATATGTCAGCCAACAGACTCATAATTTTGTATTCCATATCTTTAAGTGCTCACGGAGAATTTATCCATATAACTCCATTGTCATATCAACATGCAAAAGATTGAATATAAATGATGTTTGCTCCTAACCAGCAGCTACAAGGGCATCAATTCTTAGAAAGGCGAATGTTTCAGTCCTAGGCTATAATCAGGCATCCAGCCAGCCCAACAAAGCACAACTTATCATCAAGGTGGTAGCAAAAATGGGCGCAGGGCCCTAGTTGCATAATGCAACACCTGTCACCTGCTCCACCTACATGCATGGCAGGGTGACATTGCCGAACATATTGATGCAAATAACAATCCTTAAGCCAAAATAAATGTAACTAAATCTAACAGCAAGAGCAACTAGTGTAACCCAACTCACATCAATCATCATGCACTTGTCAAAATCTAACACTACCAAACAATTTATCTGTCTGCTATTTTTGAACTTCTAATGTTTCTTTCTTCCATACAAGGCCCTCATAAATGTGATGGTCGAAACAATGTACACACCTTTTTTACAGTATAAGTTGTGCTGGTTGTCACAAACCACCATTACTGGATAATATAGTATAGTGGGCAAGTCTGTAGGAATAATCAACTAGACACTTATATTTCTATATCGAACAACTGGAATAAAATTTGCTTTATATTACAGGACACATAAAGATGCTTACTTTTTTGTTGAAAGTTATTCAAAGACAATGTATGGAAATGCAAGTATACCATTGAAAGATGGGAGCTGGTATACCCTCTCGGTCATCTCTACAGCAATCCCATGAGGAACACGAAATATTCCAGCCCTTGACATTGCCGAGATCCCTTGACCAATATACAAACCTTTCCTTTCTTCATAATGTGCATCTGCAACATTGAGTAGATCATATAATTGCATGAACGTATTTCTTTTATAACCAAACAAATTTGCATTGCAAACTAAAAAATAGACAACACAGAACAGACATCTACTTCGAGGAAAAATAGATACTGTACATAAAATAAAATGGATTTATTTAATAAACTATGCAAAATAATCAAAAAATGGCAGCAGAAAAAAGAGCTTGCCTGACTGTGATCCCTGTAAAACGGTTCCTCGCGTTATACCAACAGCCCAACCACCATCCTTGGCAGGCTGCTCAACAGCAACTGATACTGCAACCTTATCACCCTTTTCAACATGTGCACTGCAAGCTAAAACACCAGGGACATAAACCTGGAGATAAAGAAAATGAGCGGAAATGGTCAAAACAAGTACAGATTTTTCGAGTACCAGTAAACTTGAATATATAGCATCTGAATATTGAGGTATTCCAAATCACAATAAATAACGAAAATCTGGTAGATTTTCCATCAATATTAAGAAAAAATGTATAAACTGAAAAAGAACAGGTTAACAAGATCATCTTATTTAATAAACCATAGAAGTCGAGAATACCGGTTTCAAGCTTTGGTATTCTGGTTCGGCTGGGACTAGGAATGGCGTAGGTGTTCTAATAGATAAGAGTCTTAAGGATGGAGTAGTGGATGTTCGAAGACGAGGGGATAGGATCATCTTAATCAAGATAGTAATTGGGGACATTGTCTTGAACGTCATTAGTGCTTATGCCTCACAAGTTGGGCTCAACATGAGTGCTAAGAGGCAATTTTGGGAGGACTTGGAGGATATGGTTAGTAGTGTACCGATAACCGAGAAACTCCTCATAGGGGGAGATCTCAACGGTCATGTGGGTGCAACTAACCTAGTATTTGAGGGAGTACATGGAGGTTTTGGATGCGGCGATAGAAATCAAGAGGGTAAGGACATCCTAGACTTTGTCGTAGCCTATGATCTGTTGATAGCTAACACCCTCTTTAGAAAGAGGCAATCTCACCTAGTGACCTTTAGTAGTGCCCAACACTCTAGCCAGATTGACTTTGTCCTCACTAGGAGAAAGGATAGACGGGAGTGTCTAGATTGTAAGGTGATCCCGGGGAGTGTGTTGTGACACAACATAAGCTTGTGGTAGCTGACTTTCGATTCCATACATGTTCTTTGTGGGACAAAGGTGTCAAAATCACAAGAACAAAGTGGTGGAAGTTGAAGAGAGAATCACAAGTATCCTTTAAAAATAGGGTGATCACAGAAGGACCCTGGGCAGAAAATGGAGATGCAGATAGTATGTGGATGAAGATGGCAACTTGCATTAGGAAGGTAGCTAGTGAGGTGTTCGGTGTGACAAAGGGAAAGAAACTTGTAGATAAAGACACTTGGTGATGGAATGAGGATGTACAAAAGGCCATTAAGGAGAAGAAGGAGTGTTACAAGAGTTGGCATAATGATAGAAGCGCAAGCAACATGCTTAAGTACAAAGAGGCTAAGAAGAATGCAAGGCGGGTTGTGAGTAAGGCAAGAGGACAGGCTTATGATAAGTTATATGAGAGACTAAGGACAAAAGAAGGTGAAAAGAACATATACAAGGTAGCGAAAATCCGCGAGAGAAAGATGAGGGATCTCAATCAAGTTAAATGCATCAAAGATGAGACTGACCACATTCTAGTGAAGGATGAAGAGATTAAGAATAGATGGTGTGATTACTTTAATGGGCTATTCAATGATGGGAATGGGAGCACTATGGTTGAGTTGGATGACTTCTTTGATGACTCCAACAGGCAGTTCGTGCGGATGATACAAGAGTTTGAGGTTAAGGAGGCCTTAAAAAGGATGAAAGGAGGAAAGGCCCTCGGCCCTGACGATGTCCCTATTGAGGTGTGGAGATGTCTTGGGGACGTCGCAATAGTATGACTCACAAAGCTATTCAACCACATTTTTCGGTCAAACAAGATGCCTGAAGAATGGAGGAAAAGTATATTAGTACCTATCTTCAAAAATAAAGGAGATATTCAAAGTTGTACTAATTATCGAGGTATTAAACTTATGAGTCATACTATAAAGCTTTGGGAGAGAGTGATTGAACACCGCCTGAGGAAAGTGACCAATGTCACTAAAAACCAGTTTGGTTTTATGCCTGTGAGGTCTACAATGGAGGTGATTTTCTTGCTTCGTCAGCTTATGGAGAGATTTAGGGAGCAGAAGAAGGACTTGCATATGGTGTTCATCGACTTGGAGAAGGCGTACGACAAGATACCAAGATCGGTCATGTGGTGGGCACTAGAGAAACATAAAGTGCCAACAAAGTACATTACCCTTATCAAGGATATGTACAATAATGTTAGGACAAGTGTGCGCGTAAGTGATAGTGAGACTGATGCATTTCCTATCACGGTAGGACTACATCAAGGATCAGCTTTGAGCTCATACATCTTTTCCTTGGTGATGGATGAGGTGTCGAAGGATATACAAGGGGATATCCCTTGGTGCATGCTCTTTGCTGGATATACAAGGGGATATCCCTTGGTGCATGCTCTTTGCTGATGATGTAGTGCTGGTAGATGAAACTAGAGATGGTGTTGATAAGAAATTAGAGTTATGGAGACAAACCTTAGAGTCCAAGGGGTTTGGACTTAGTAGGACCAAAACCGAGTATATGAGGTGTGACTTTAGTGGTGTTGGTCCTGAAGAGGGAAATGTTAGTCTAGAAGGACAAATAGTACCTAGAAGAGACTCTTTCCGATACTTAGGATCAATGTTACAAAGCAATGGCGATATTGATGAGGATGTTTGCCACAGGATCAAGGTAGGGTGGATGAAATGGCGACAAGCCTCTGGAATCCTATGTGATAGGAAAGTCCCACAAAAGCTAAAAGGGAAGTTCTATAGGACGGTGATCAGACCCGCGATGCTCTATGGGGCGGAATGTTGGCCAACTAAATGGCAACATGTCCAACAAATGAGTGTCGCAGAGATGCGCATGCTACGGTGGATGTGCGGCCACACGAGAAGAGACCGAATAAGGAATGAGGCGATTCGTGATAAGGTAGGGGTGGCGCCGATTGAAGAGAAGTTAGTCCAACATCGACTTAGGTGGTTTGGACATATCCAACGGAGACCTCCAGAAGCACCGGTTAACAGTGGAATTTTAAGAGGTAGAGAAAATATTAGGAGGGGTAGAGGACGACCAAGGTTGACCTGGGAGGAGGCGGTAAAACGAGATTTGAGAGATTGGAATGTATCCAGAGATTTAGCTCATGATAGGACCGCATGGAAAGTAGCAATTCATGTGACAGAATCGTAGTCTTGTTTTTTTTCTTTTTTTCTTTTTTCTTTTTTCTTTTCTTTTTTTCTTATTTTTTTCTCTTTTCTCTTTTTCCTTTTTCTTTTTTTTCTTTTTTCTTTTTTTCTCTTTTTTTCTTTTTTCCTTGTTCTTATATCTCTTCCTCTCTTTTACTTCATTGATATTGGGTTTCATGTCTAGCCGACCCCAACAGCCTTGGGATAAAGGCTTGGTTGTTGTTGTTGTTGTTGTTGTTGTAAAAGAAGGGTAATAACCGCTACAAGCTTGTTCAAGTAAATACATGTTTTCCTCATGCAAAATGCATATGCTTACAACAAGTCAACAACAACAAAAGCCTTTGTCTCAAGCACGTTGAGGTAGGCTAGATATGAAACCCAATCCATAGGAATGGTTGGTTTTGATGCTGGCTCACCAAGCCTATCACAACCCTCTTCCTTTATCCGGGCTTGGAACCGGCTATACCTAGAAATGCATAGGCGAAGTTGCAAAATGCATATGCTTGAGAGACCAAAAAAGAACTATGATCCGAATAGTACCATGTGGACACAGCAAACATCAAAAGCATGCAGCTGTTGTGTCATGAAAGAAAAGTATCAGGACTAAGTGTTGAGCGATTGTTGAAGCACAACATACAACATATTAGCTACCCAGCAACTACTAGTACTAATCATAGTTGTTAAGGCATCGCTTAAGCGACGCTTAAGCGGTAAGGCGACCGGCGGCGACAAGGCATCCCCGTCGCCTTACTCTACTCCCGATCCTAAGGCGTCCTTAAGGCGTCCGCCAAGGCGAGCTCAAGGCGACGCCTTAGCTCGGGATCAAATTGGGCTTTATTCAGCCCAGCGCCCGGCCGCCCGCACCGTGCGTAGAGACAGAGAAGGCTCGGTTTGCTGATTAGGGTTGCGGCGGCGGTGGCAGCTCGGCGGCTCACTAGAAGGCGGCGAGATCTTCGGCGGATGCCCGGCCCTACTCGGCCCTGCTCGGCGGCACGGCACTCCCCTGCTCGGCGGCGCGGCGCTCCCCTGCTCGCCGCGCCCTGCTCGGCGGCGTGGCGCTCCCCTGTTCGACGGCGGCTCTCCCTCTGTCCCTGCTCTGTTCTGCTCGGCGACTCTCCGTCTGTCTCTGGTTTCTGGCTCGCTGCACAGGCGAGTGTAAGTGAAACTCATCTAAGTCTCTGTGCCTCATGTGAATGTAGATTGAGCTGGAGCTAGTTGCTACTTGCTATTCAAGTACTCATGTCATGTACGAAGTGTGGTCTCACTCTTACCGGCCAATTTGCTTGCTGCTCATGTAGGATTGAAAATTGACAACGAATCCAATTGAGAGTGTTGGTTCTACCGATGCTCCTATGAATGTAGATGCTTATGATCCAATGGTTGATCCTAAACAAAGAGCAAAGTCCAATGATCCAGCATGAAAGTACAGTTATTGGACGGAAATTGGGAACAGAGACAAGGTGACATGCAATCTTTGCAAGACCGTGACAACAGGAGGAATCAAAAGGTTGAAAGAGCATCTTGCAGATGGATATGCTGATACCCTTATGTGCTCCAAAACTACCACTGAGATTAGGAAAGAAATGACAGCTTACCTAAAAAAAATAAAAGAACTAGACCAATTTTTCTAGATGATGTTAGGCAGCAACAGGAGCAGGGGCAGGTTGGGGACAATTCTCAGTCCGTTGTTCAGCCAAGTTCAGGGACAGCTGCTAAAAGGAGGAGAGTCATGTTTGAGATGAAGACCTTAAAGAAGACACAAGATGCAACAACACAATCACAATCTGGGAAAGTTGCAAGCATGCTCCGAAGAACACCTGAACAAGTTGTGGATGATAGGCGCTCTACAGGACCACACCCAACCACCATTGAGGCTAGCACAAAGTCTAAACCTGATAGGAATTATGTGAACAAGCAATAGGCTTTATGGAGTGTGGTGTATCCTTTAATGCTATAAACTCCAGACAGTTTATATTGCTTGTGAGGCCACAACACAATATGCTTCAGGGTATGTGCCTCCTAGTATGCATGAGATCAAGGAGCCTTTACTTCATGAGTGTGTAAATGATACAAGCAACTTGAGGGTTGATCATGAGTTAGCATGAAAGACTTATGGCTGCACACTTATGTCCGATGGATGGACCGATAGAAGGGGGCATCACTTGATTAATTTTCTTGTCAATAGCCCAGCTGGAACATACTTCCTAGAGTCCGTTAATGCATCAAATGAGGCACATGATGCAGCTATGCTAGCTGATTTGCTAGAGAAGAGGATTGCCTACATTGGTAAAGATAAAGTGGTTCAACTAGTCACAGGTAATGGTGCTAACTATAAGGCGGCCAGTAGAATTCTAATGCAACGGATTCCCACATTGTTTTAGACTCCTTGTGCAGCTCATTGTTTGGACCTCATGTTGGAAGACATCAGAAAGTTAAAAGATTTTAAGAAGCCAATTGCACAAGCCAAACGGGTCACCACTTTTATATATAGACATGGGAGGATTCTTGCAGCAATGAGGGAGAAGACAGGTGGGATGGACTTGGTATGACCTGCAGCCACTCGGTTTGCCACTTGCTTCCTTACTTTAAAGAGCCTATACAAGCATCGTGATGCCTTGAGGGGTCTATTTGTGAGTGAAACATGGAATCAAAACAAATTAGCGAAGACTGAGGCTGGAAAGAATGTTTTGTGACATTATTCTTGCTAAGGTGTTTTGGTCCTCGGTTGAAGATTGTCTTAGAGCTTCAGCACCTCTTTTTATTATGCTTAGGGCGGTTGATGCTGATGAAAGACCAGTCATGCCTGAGGTTGCAGCTCTAATGAATGTTGCAAAAGAGAAGATAAGTGCTAGATTTCCTACCCAAAACAAGAAGCCTTGCTGAAAAGAGTCTTGGACATTATTGAGCGTAGATGGGTCTCACAAATGGACTATCCATTGTATGGAGCTGCACTTTTTTTGAACCCAGGAAAATTCTTTGCAATATAAAGGGAGATGATAGATATGTGGGTGAGCTAAGGAGTTGCTTCAATGATATGCTTGCAAGAATGGAACCCGGTGAAGAAGTTCGGGCCAAGATTGATGAGTATGCAGTGCATTATCAAGACCAACGAGGGCCTATCTTCTCAAACATTATGGCACAACAACAAGTTGAACTAAAAAACCCTCGTAAGTATTGGTGTTTTGCTTGCTAGTTTCTTCATATTAATTCTATTCCTAGTTTGTAACTAATATGTGCTTACATTTCTCATTCTAGTTGATTGGTGGCGTTCATATAGTGGTCGAGCCTTTGAATTGCAAAGATTTGCAAAACGTCTAGTTAGACTTTGTGCTTCATCATCTGGTTGTGAGCGGAATTGGAGTACCTTTGAATTTGTAAGTATTAGAATCCACAATCCATATATTAGAGTTGCATAATCCATATACTCATTTAGCTTCTCATTGCTGAATTTATAGGCGCACACAAAAAAAAAGAACTGGTTGCTACACAAAAGGTTAAATGACTTAGTTTTTGTTTCATACAATCAAAAGATGCAAAGTAGGTTTCAAAAGAGGAGGGAGAAAGTTAACCCAAGTTATGACCCATTGGTCATTGAAGATTTTGATTAGGACAATGAATGGATAGACTCATCGGTTGTTCACACCGCTAGGGATAATGCTGATCTTCTTGACCTCACATGGGATCATGTTGATGAAGCCGTTGGAGCATCAAGCTCGCTTCAAGATCGTAACCTTCCAAGACAAGCTAGCAGGATAAACACCTACCAAAGGCGTGCAAGAAAGAGGGCACAAGATGTTGAGGAAGGTGAAGAAGATGCTAATGATTCGGACTTGGAGGAAGATCCACATGATGACATGGATGTGACTGATAGTGATGAAGAATCGGGTGGAGATGATGGTGGAGAAGAAAATAATCCTACAATTCCCGATGAGTTTGACGATGGATATTGAGACTTGAGAGTTTGAGAAATGAGATCATGGGACTTGAGAGTTTGAGAGATGTTGAACTTTTAGTCTATTATGTTAGCTTATGTTGAACTACTTCTATTTCCTAATTACTACTTTCATCCTTATTTATTTGGAATTTCTTCATTTTTTCTATATTTATTTATTACTAAAGCGTCGCCTCGCCTTACGTCTTATCACTTAAAAGGTAAAAAGGGGGTCGGTCGCCTTAGATCGCCTTACCGCCTTAATAAATATGGTACTAATACGGAGTGACAACGGTAATGTTTGACATGTGCCAAATCTGGATGGTGCAGACCAAATTTGGCAGCCTCCTCAATTATAAGATTGGCAGGATGTGGAGACAATCTAGGACATCTTTAACATGCTGGATTTTTGTAAATTAAGCATTGAGGTCACAACAAATGGCAAGGAAAGTTGGTTCTTGTTCCTCTAATTCAGGGCGGACTCAGTTTAATTTGCTCCACACGTATATGCACAGATCCAGGAAAGACAAATATACCTGTGCCCCTCGAAGAACTGACTCTGCACATTTCCGACTTACAATGACTTCTTTAACAGATTGGCCTGGCTGGCTATCATATTGCAACACATGTGGCCCTGAACCCCGAACAAATATAACATTTTCAAGGCCAGCATATGGGCACTTATGGATCATAGAGTTCCTTTCATGTGCATTGCTTCCACTATTCTGCTCACCAATCTCCAAGTTATTGATTTCAACAGAGAGACCATTTTCAGAAACTAAATCCATAAGTTTACACATGACTGCATCAGTGGAAGACTTCAGCGTATTGACTCGAATACAAGAATAACAAGAAGGATGCCTGAGCAGGAAAGTAATAGTAAGTCATATAGAACTATAATACATGAATACTTGTCACTGATTGAAAATTTAACACAGAAGTTTTCTTTTTTTAGGAAAGCTAACACAGAAGTTCAGAACAAGCTCCCCAAACCCAAATCAGTTACTTAATAAATCTAATCACTTGGCAGCAAGACATAACACATTAGATGTGGCACACTGACATATACCATACACCTTCCAAACAAACTGACAGATGTGCAGTTGATGATCTTATCTGCCAATACGTTCAATTCTTATGTTAAGTAGTAGCACTAGCTTAGTCTTATACTCTAGAAAAGCAAAGAATGCAAAGATGTTACAGCAGACCAAACAGACTGTTTACATGTATCGAACAGCACGAAATGTTTGGTTAAGTGCGACACCTAATGAGAACCTGATCGACCGTAACCACGCGAAGGGAAGAACAGAGGGAAAGCCGGTGACTGGCAAAGGGTCTCACGCGAGGGCCTCAGATATGCGGGCGAAGCGGTCACGTCCGTACGCCGTGGCGAAGTACTCCTCCACCTCCGGCTGCCAGCGCAGCTTCGGGCTGTAAGCGTACCGCCCCGTCTCGGCGGCAGCCGGCGGCGAGAACGCTGACGCACCGGAGGAGGAATCCATCTGCGGCGAGCCCGCAGAGGCGGACGGCCAGGAGACGAAGAAGGGGAAGGGGATGAGCGGCGAAATGCGAGCGCGAGGATTTTGAGAAGGGGAGGGAGGAGCGGAACAGAGGCGGCGGAAGCAGGAGCAAACCAGGGCAGTGTAGGCGACAACGAACGGATCTGGGTTTCCAGGGTAAGCTCGTTTGGGTTGCCGAATTATTTTTCGTGTCCGACGTTTAAAATGAACTGATTTCTGTAAATTTTCTATATGATTCCAGTAAAAATCTGTGTTCCAAATTTAGAGGTCAATTTGAGTATTTTCATTGATGATAACTTCGATCCACTACAACAACAACAACCAAGCCTTTTATCCCAAGCATGTTGAGTCGGCTAGACATGAAACTCAATATCAATGAAGTAAAAGAGAGAAAGAGATATAAGAATAAGAAGAAAAAAAGAAAAAAGAAAAAAAAACAAGACTACTATTCTGACACATGAATTGCTACTTTTTATGCGGTCCTATCATTAGCTAAGTCTCTAGATACAATCTAATCTCTCAAATCTCGTTTTACCGCCTCCTCCTAGGTTAACCTTGGTCGTCCTCTACTCCTCCTAATATTTTCACTACCTCTTAAAATCCCACTGTTAACCAGTGCTTCTGGAGGTCTCCGTTGGATATGTCCAAACCACCTAAGTCGATGTTGGACTAACTTCTCTTCAATCGGCGCCACTCCTACCCTATCACGAATCGCCTCATTCCTTATTCGGTCTCTTCTCGTGTGCCCGTGCCATTTAGTTGGCCAACATTCCGCCCCATAGAGCATCGCGGGTCTGATCACCGTCCTATAGAACTTCTCTTTTAGCTTATGTGGGACTTTACTATCACATAGGATTCCAGAGGCTTGTCGCCATTTCATCCACCCTACCTTGATCCTGTGGCAAACATCCTCATCAATATCGCCATTTCTTTGTAACATTAATCCTAAGTATCAGAAAGAGTCCCTTCTAGGTACTATTTGTCCTTGTAGACTAACATTTCCCTCTTCACGACCAACACCACGAAAGTCACACCTCATATACTCGGTTTTGGTCCTACTAAGTCTAAACCCCTTTGACTCTAAGGTTTGTCTCCATAACTCTAATTTCTTATCAACATCATCCCTAGTTTCATCTACCAGCACTCCATCATCAGCAAAGAGCATGCACCAAGGGATATCCCCTTGTATATCCTTCGACACCTCATCCATCACCAAGGAAAAGATGTATGGGCTCAAAGTTGATCCTTGATATAGTCCTACCGTGATAGGAAATGCATCAGTCTCACTATCACTTACGCGCACACTTGTCCTAATATTATTGTACATATCCTTGATAAGGGTAATGCACTTTGTTGGTACTTTATGTTTCTCTAGTGCCTACCACATGACTGACCTTGGTATCTTGTCGTACGCCTTCTCCAAGTCGATGAACACCATATGAAAGTCCTTCTTCTGCTCCCTATATCTCTCCATAAGCTGACGAAGCAAGAAAATCGCCTCCATTGTAGATCTCCCAGGCATAAAACCAAACAAGTTTTTAGTGACATTGGTCACTTTCCTCAGGTAGTCATCAATCACTCTCTTCCAAAGCTTCATAGTATGACTCATAAGCTTAATACCTCGATAATTAGTACAACTTTAAATATCTCCTTTATTTTCGAAGATAGGTACTAATATACTTTTTCTCCATTCTTCAGGCATCTTGTTTGACTGAAAAATATGGTTGAATAACTTTGTGAGCCATACTATTGCCACGTCCCCAAGGCATCTCCACACCTCAATAGGGACATCATCAGGGCCGAGGGCCTTTCCTCCTTTCATCATTTTTAAGGCCTCCTTAACCTCAAACTCTTGTATCCTCCGCACGAACCGCCTATTGGAGTCATTAAAGGAGTCATCCAACTCAACCATAGTGCTCCCATTCCCATCATTGAATAGCCCATTAAAGTAATCGTGCCATCTATTCTTAATCTCTTCATCCTTCACTAGAATACGGTCTGTCTCATCTTTGATGCATTTAACTTGATTGAAATCTCTCATCTTTCTCTCACGGATTTTTGCTACCTTGTATATGTCATTTTTACCTTCTTTTGTCTCTAGTCTCTCATATAACTTATCATAGGCTTGTCCTCTTGCCTTACTCACATCCCGCCTTGCATTCTTCTTAGCCTCTTTGTACTTAAGCATGTTGCTTGCGCTTCTATCATTATGCCAACTCTTGTAACACTCCTTCTCCTTAATGGCCTTTTGTACATCCTCATTCCACCACCAAGTGTCTTTATCTACAAGTTACCCATCCTTAATATGTGTAGTCAAAACTTAGTTTATTTATCGTCATCTTAGTCAAAACTTAGCCAACAACAACCATAGTATGGGTCAAAATAAGAACTATTTTGATGGTCTCTAACCTTCTACAGTTTTTTTTCTCCAACTAGCTTAGTTTGTCCATGAAAATAAGCTCCACATCGATCATGTGTTATGGCTTTTAAAGTGGTCAGTTTGACCATATTCCAAATATCGCAGCCATTACAGTCAAAGGATCCATGTATCAGTTTGTCGTTCTTGTTTTTCTGCACCTCTTATCGATGCTTCATCTAGGGATGTCAATGGGTCGAGTTCGGATTGGGTAGAGCAACCCCCCCCCCCCCGAAACAAATGAGGTTGCGGGTGAAATTTGAGGCCCGAGAATTAGCACTGCACCCGCACCTGTCGGATTTCGGGTGCCCGTTGGGTTTGACTTTTTTTATAAACATACTAGTTTAATAAAAAAGCCTAAAAGTCATACATTTTAAATGGCAATGCAAAAAATATTAAGTTGCTTATAAAGATTACAAATATAGGTTGCGATAAGTAAGATGAAACAATTAAGTTATATAAAACAATCAAGTTTGACTTTAAAATTATAAACGTAAAATATTTCATGTACCAAACCCGCACCCGCGATAAGTCGAATCGGGTGTGGGTTAGACCCATAGATGGAAAATCACACCCTCACCCGCCGGGTGCAAAACCCATCGGGTACCCGCGCCTGCAGGTGAGATTGCCATCCCTAATTTGTTTTTCTAAAACAATACTCACTTTCCATTGTTCACTGGTGGATATCTTCTGTTTGAGGTAGAATGAGTAACATTTAATGGGAGAGGGTTATGGAAATCTAAATCTGAAACTAAGATCTTTGGTTCGCTCGGCTAGCATTACATGAGAAATTACAGACTTCGGATAATTTATAAAAAAGGTATGATAATAACATCATATAGCCGCTATGCTTTATGAGGTTGAAAGTACACTCCATCTACTGATTAGATACCTATTTGCAACACATGTCATGAGATAGACACATCAGGAAGGAACACAGTTACATGGTCTAACACGGGCACCATACAGAAGTGGCTCCAACTTACAATATAACAAACTGAAAGACGGAACAGAGCCAAAAAGAACTGGAGCATGTGAGGTCTAAATCTTTAGGGGTAAAAATCAAACGTCTAGCCTAATCACCATTATGCACTTGATAAACGTAATTAAGCGGGAGGATTAGTCAAACTTACATGAGGAAGAACTCTCTGCAGCCATGATTTCCTTTTTTTTTCTTGCAAATCGGGTGCCTTCCGGTCTCCACCGGCACTGTCCAGCGACGGCGTGGAGAGGATCGATCCTTCCCGCCGTTCTTGCTCTCCTTTAGATCAGTAATTACTTTTCAGAGATTAGGAAGGTGTTTTTTCTTAAGTTAATCATATTTTCCCCTCTAATCACATTTTTATAGAGCAAGGCAGCAGGGGACCGAGCCCAGTTGGTTACCCCGCCTCCGATCGTGGCGGCTCACGTTCGGGAGACCCGGTATTACAGGATCCCTTTTTCTTTTACCTTTTTCCTTTTTTGCCTTTTCTCCTTTCCTTTTATCTGAGGTGAACCGAGATCAATCCAACATTCTCCCCCTTGATCGTGTGGTTCAACTTTATTTATCCATTCTTAATAAGTATGACGCATAAAGTGAAGCGTTACAATGGTCTATAGTTAACCATCCAACTTCGACATTTATAATACATCAACTCATTTCAAATGAAAAACATTATTCTTTATAGGGAGCGGCTCCTTTAAAAGGTCCCTACTATCCAGAATCATAAGGCCCCCAATAATCCCATGCCGGCAACGTGATTACGAAAAATATTGGATGGTAATACTTTTGTCATTGGATCCGCAAGCATATGTGTGGTACTAATATGCTTAACATTAATTGTTTGATCCTGGACTCTATCTTTCACAACATGGTACTTTATGTCAATATGCTTGGCATCAGCACTTGACTTGTTGTTACTCGCATAGAAAACTGCGGGTTTGTTATCGCACTATAACACAAGTGGTTTATTAATGTTGTCAACCACTTCGAGCTCAGGAATGAAATTCTTTAGCCATACAACCTGCCTAGTGGCCTCATAACATGCTACAAACTCAACCTATATCATGGACGATGCAGTCACCGTTTGCTTAGAGTTGATATAGCTCCTCCAACCAGTTACCAGTGTGAATATATAACCTGACGTTGATTTCTTACTATCCACACAGCCAGCGAAATCAGCATCTGAATAACCAATAACTTCCACATTATCAGATTTTCGATATGTTAGCATGTGATCTTTAGTACCTTGCATGTAACGCAAGACTTTCTTTGTGGCCTTCCAGTAGTCCATTCCTGGATTTGATTGAAACCTGCCAAGCATTCCCATTACAAAAGCTAAGTCAGGGCGCGCACTACAGGAAACCTAACACATATGACGTACGTCGTAAATAAACTAACTTACGACGGCCTTAGGCCCATGGCCGTCGTAAGTTACGGGCCCGTCGTAAGTTACGTGTAACTTACGACGGTCATATCCCTAAGCCGTCGAAAGTTAAAGCGTGGTCGTAAACTAAGAGTAACTTACAACGTCTTAGGCTACAACCATCGTAAGTTGCGGGTTTTCACCGCCGCCCTGGTAGCTCGGGCTCATTCAGCCCGAGCCCGCACTGCCGCCGCGCCTCCACGCACCGCCCCGCCTCCCCGCGCTTCCCCGGTCGCGCCGCCGCCGCGCAACGCCCCAGCGCCGCCGCCCCGAGGTCCCCCGGCACACCTGCGCGCCTCCCCACGCCGCCTCACCGCCCCTGCGCGCCTCCCCACGCCGCCCCGCCGCTTGCGCCGCTGCGCTCCCTCGGCCGTGCTGCCGCCCGAGCGCCGCCTCCCCTCCGCCGCTAGGCCCCAAGCCCGCCCCGCTTCGCCGCCACTTTGAGGTACGTTTTATATAGTAATTAATTTATTAATTTAGTTTGTTTAGGAATTAATTTAATTAATTTAGTTTATTTAGTTCGTGTAGTAATTAGTTTCGTTTATTTAGTTAATTTACTAAGTAATTTAGTTCATTTTATTTAATTTAGTAATTAATTTAGTAAGTAATTTAGTTCATTTAGTTTTTTTATTAATTAGTTTAGTTAATAATTTAATTTATTACTTAATTAAATTACTTAATTTTTATTTAGTTGAGTATTAAGTTGGGTTTATATTTGTTTTAAAATTATGAGTTAGTTGATTATTAAGTTAGTAATTTTAGTTTAATTTGATTGCTTGAGTGTATAGTATCAATATATATAAATGGGCTTCGTGCCGACTTAGCCCGACACATCCCATATATGGCCTGACACGGGCCATTTAAAGGTCAATGACCATGGCCATGGCTGCCACCGAGATAACCGTTGAGAACCGTGTGGTTTCGATCAAGAAGCGCCGTTGGTGCCATGGCCATGGCCGCCGCCGCAGTAGCCAACTAGTTTAGCACTTCTTAGCTTTCTGTGAAGCCAACTGATCATGTCCCAAGATTTTTTGTCCATCTGTGTCAAAGAACAAGGTCGTCGGAGTTCTTAATCACTACAGAAAAATCAACATTCTATGACGGATGCATGAATTGCTACTTTCCAGCGGTCCTATCATGACATAAGTCTCTAGATACATTTCAATCTCTCAAATCTCATTTTACCACCTCCTCTAAAGTCAACCTTGGTCGTCCTCCACCCCTCCTAATATTTTCTCTACCTCTTAAAATCCCACTGTTAACCGATGCTTCTGGAGGTCTCCGTTGGATATGTCCAAACCACCTTAGTCGATGTTGGACTAACTTCTCTTCAATCGACGTCACCCCTACCCTATCACGAACCGCCTCATTTCTTATTCGATCTCTTCTCGTGTGCCCGCACATCCACCGTAGCATGCGCATCTCTGCAACCCTCATTTGATGGACATGTTGCCGTTTAGTTGGCCAACATTCCGCCCCATATAGCATCGCGGGTCTGATCACCGTCCTATAGAACTTCCCTTTAGCTTTTGTGAGACCTTCCTATCACATAGGGTTCGAGAGGCTTGTCGCCATTTCATCCACCCTACCTTGATTCTGTGTCAAACATCCTCATCAATATCACCATTGCTTTGTAACATTGATCCTAAGTATCGAAAAGAGTCCCTTTTAGGTACTATTTGTTCTTGTATACTAACATTTCCCTCTTCACGACCAACACCACTAAAGTCACACTTCATATACTCGGTCTTGGTCCTACTAAGTCTAAACCCCTTGAACTCTAAGGTTTGTGTGCATAACTCTAATTCCTTATCAACACCATCCCTAGTTTCATCTACCAGTCTACATCATCGGCAAAGAGCATGCACAAAGGGATATCGCCTTGTATATCCTTCGACACCTCATCCATCACCAAGGAAAAGATGTATGGGCTCAAAGTTGATCATTGGTGTAGTCCTACCGTGATATGAAATGCATCACTCTCACTATCACTTACGCGCACACTTGTTCTAACATTATTGTACATATCCTTGATAAGGGTCATGTACTTTGTTGGCACTTTAAGTTTCCCAACTCCTAGTGTCATCCTCTCCATGAGAGTAACACTTCAGATACTAACAAGTGGTATCAAAGTCGTTCTATCCTGTAGCCTTGACATCTCTTGCTCATCTCCTTCCCACGCCTCTCTTTGTTCTCAGCCGGCGGCAAGACGAGCTCATCCCTCATCACCAGTTGTTTCAGCTCATCCCTCATCTCCTGCACAGACGAGCAACAACTTGTCTGAGACAACCTCTTCCACACACAACACCCCCACTAGCAGCCATGTCCGAAGGACAGTCTCAACACTCGGTCGCTTCAAGCGCACGACATCGTAGGAGGCCGAGGTCGCCGCGGCATAAGAACACGAGCGAGCGGCGGCAGAGGCTGCAGCGATGGCGGCAAGGGCGACGAGGCTGGCGGCGGCGGAACTAGCAGCGGCGAGGACGAAAGTAGAAGCAGCAGTGGTTGCGGATGCAGCGCGTGCGACTGCAGCCGAGCTTGAGGCTATGCGTGGCGGTAGCGCGAGAGGCTATGTTTCTACCGATGGCGGCACTAACGAAGACCTCAGGCTAGCGAGGGAGGTAGCACGACCGCAGACGCCGCAGTGGGCAGCCGTGCAACCCCATGGGCACGGCGGCTGCAGCCTAGACAGGCGCGGACACGCCGGTGACGCTCCCGGCGGGGGGTGGCTGGGTCGACGGAGATTGCGGCATTTATAGGCGGCGCGACTCTCCCTCCCCGGATAGGTATCATGGTAACCATGGGATCCAGGCCATTGTCAGGGATGTCGGTCCCGGTGGTGGGTGGTGTACCCTCACCAAGACCAACTACGTTGGCTGCGGTGATGAGGATACAACTTCAAGTGCGGCACATGTGGGAAGCAGCCCGGTATGGCGACGTCGACTACTATGAGGATTGACGGGCGTTGGATGCTCTTATTGCTGCAGTGCTGCCCGAGATGCAGTTCTCGCTTTCCAAGAAGCGGACTGCCAAGGAGGCCTGGGACGCCATCGCTGCGGCACTCATCGACAGCGACCGTGCCCGCAAGACCACACTGCAGGCACTGCGCAAGGAGTGGGGGAACCTGGCCTTCAAACCAGGTGAGGATGTTGATGACTTTGCTCTCCGTCTCAACACACTACTGCAGAAGATGGTGCAGTTCGACGACAACACCTACAACGAGAAGAGAGCCATCGAGAAGCTCTTTCGTTGCATCCCCGAGAAGTACAAGCAGATCGCTCACTCGATCGAGTCTCCGCTAGACCTCTCGACGATGTCGATCGAAGAGGCGATAGGCCGCCTCAAGGTCGTCGACAGCAACGAACCTCAACCTCTCTCGGGGCCTATCACCATCGGCTGGAAGCTACATCTGACTCGGGGGCAGTGGGAGGTCTGCAAAGGTGACGGGAAGAAAGGGGAGCTCTCCTCCTCGAAAGGCGACTACAAGCGCAGCAAGCCAAGCAAGGGGCGCGAAGGTGCCCAAGCCGGGGCGCAGAGACGTGCCGAGGGTGGCGCCCACGGAGGCGCTCAGGGTGGTCCTGCCGGCAACCGGAAGCCAGCACGAGACGACACCTGCCATAGCTGTGGCAAGCTCGGTCATTCGGCCAGGGAGTGTTGGCAGCCACGACGCGACCAGGTCCACGTCGCACAGGTGGGGGAGGAGGAGTCGGCTCTGCTCGTGGCACACGCAAGCATCGAGCCACCTCTAGTGGCATCGCCCGCAGCGGTTCTCCTCCACCTCGATGAGCCGAGAGCACACGCCTTCCTCGGTGACGGCTCCAGCAACGACAAGACTGACAGGCGGTGCCTCGACACCGGCGCCACCCATCACATGACCGGTCGACGGTAGTTCTTCACTGAGTTCGAGCCCAATTCCGAGGCTCCGTTAAGTTTGGGGACGCCTCTGGTCTGGAGATCAAGGGTGTCGGCTACATCATCCTCACCACGGAGTCTGGTGAGCACAGGCCGCTCATCGGTGTCTATTACATCCCCGCGTTGAGGAACTCTATCATTAGCCTGGGACAGCTGGATGAGAACTGTTCGCGCATGGAGATCAAGGACGGATTCATGAGGATTTGGGATCGCCTTCTTGCCAAGGTAGCAAGAGGATCCAATCGACTCTACGTCGTTAACGTGCAGGTAGCTAACCGCTCTACCTTGCTACTCGTCGGGGTGACAAGGCGTGGAAGTGGCACGAGTGCTTCGGGTGCCTTCACTTCGAGGCCCTGAAGCGGCTCAGAGCAATGGAAATGGTACGGTGTCTGTCGTGCCTTGACCATGTGGAGCAGTTTTGTGACGTCTGCGTATTGACAAAGCAGAGGTGTCTTCCCTTTCCCCAGCAGTCGAGCTTCAGAGCCAAGGAGCGGCTCGAGCTCGTGCACGGGGACTTGTGTGGCCTTGTGACCGGCTACACTGGGAATACGACGTTACTTCCTGCTGCTTGTCGACAACCTCTCCCGCTACATGTGGGTGATGGTCCTCAGCAGCAAGGGAGAGGCTGCGAACGCCATCAGGCGTGCGCAGGCCACTGCGGAGGCGGAGAGTGGCCGCAAGCTGCGCGTGTTGCACACCGATAACGACGGTTGAGTTCGCGCCGTACTGCACAGATGAGGGTGTTCAACGCCACTACTCCGCACCATACAGCCCACAACAGAACAACGTCGTCAAGCGGCGCAACCAGACGGTTATGGGGATGGCTCGGGCCCTCCTCAAGCAGATGGGAATGTCGGTTGTCCTCTGGGGAGAGGCGGTGATGACGGCGGTCTACATCCTCAACCACTCGCCCACCAAGGTTGTCAATGGCAGGACGCCGTACGATGCATGGCATGGGTGCAAGCTGATAGTCTCTCACCTATGGGTCTTCGGTTGTCTTGCGTTCGCCAAGGAGCTTGGCCCCATCAGCAAGCTCGATGATAGGAGCACTCCGGTGGTGTTCATCGTCTACGCGGAGGGCTCGCAGGCCTACCGCATTCTCGACCCAGGAACACATCGCGTGCGCACGGCACGTGATGTAGTGTTCAACGAAGGGCGAGGATGGGCATGGTACAAGGCGGTAGACGACGGCTCGACTCCGACATACGACAACTTCTTCGTCGAGTACGTCCAAGGGAACTAGGGGAGTAGGCAGTTCTTCTCCACTGAGCATGTCTACCCCAGTCCCCGAGCCTCCACGGACTTCAGCGCCACGCTCCCCAGTCACGACCTCGGGCGCGACGAGTTCTCCGCCACCAACACCACATCCGGTGACCCCACGCTCTTCAGCACCGACTGTTATCCCTCCGGGTACGTCCGCTCTGACACCAGCTCGTGTCGAGCACAACCCGGTGGAGTTCGCTACTCTGCTCTCCCACAACGAGGAGCGCATCGACGCGTACCATGACGGCGAGCCGTTGCGGTATCGTACGATGGAGGATCTTCTCAGCGAGCAGCTGGTGCCGGGACTGGTCCCTCACGATTTGGAGGCGCGGTTGCACCTTGCGTGCAACGACGGCGAGCCTCAGTCTTCCGCGGAGGCTGAGAGAAACGCGGCATGGTGTGCCGCGATGCAGTTAGAGATGGACGCGGTTGAGAACAACCGCACCTGGGAGCTTGTTGACCTCCCTCGTGGTCACCGCGCGATCACCCTTAAGTGGGTGTTCAAGTTGAAGAGGGATGGAGCCGGCGCCATCGTCAAGCACAAGGCTCGCTTAGTGGCACGTGGTTTCGTGCAACAGGAGGGAATCGAATTCGACGATGCCTTTGCGCCAGTGGCACGGATGGAATCTGTGCGACTCCTCTGTGCGGGCTGCTTAGGGAGGATGGCGGGTTCAGCACATGGATGTCAAGTCGGCGTTTCTTAATGGCCAATTAAAGTAGGAGGTCTATGTGCACTAGCCGCCGGGATTTGCGATTCCTAGCAAGGAGGGCAAGGTGTTGCGTTTGCGCAAGGCCCTCTATGGCTTGTGGAAGGCACCAAGGACATGGAATGCCAAGTTGGACTCTATGCTCAAGGGGATGGGCTTCGAGCAAAGCCCGCACGAGGCAGCCATCTACCGGTGGGGCAATGGAGGAAATGCCCTATTGGTGAGTGTCTACGTCGACGACTTGGTGATCACCGGCACCAAGGATGCGGAGGTGGTAGTGTTCACGGAAGCGATGAAAGCCACCTTCCAGATGAGTGACCTGGGATCTCTCTTCTACCTGGGGATCGAGGTGCACCAGGCCGACTCCGGGATCATGCTTCGACACACAACCTATGCCAAGCGCGTTGTTGAGCTGGCTGGGCTCACAGACTGCAACCCAGCTCTCACTCCGGTCTCCGATAGAGGAGAGACTGAAGTTGAGCCGCGATAGCACGAGGAAGGAGGTGGCCGCTATGAAGTATCGACGTCTTGTGGGGAGCCTTCGCTACCTCACCCACACACGGTCGGACTTGGCATTCTCTGTCGACTACGTCAGTCGGTTCATGCAGCGACCGAGGACGGAGCACCAACAGGCTATGAAGAGGATCATCCGCTACGTTGCGGGGACTTTCGACCACGGCCTCTACTACCCGATGTGCCCTGGGGAGGCACATCTTGTCGGGTACAGCGACAACGACCACGCCGGCGACATCGACACTAGCAAGAGCACGAGTGGGATTCTCTTCTTCCTCGGCAAGTGCCTCGTTAGCTGGCAATCGGTCAAGCAGCGGGTGGTGGCCATGTCCAGTTGCGAGGCTGAGTACATAGCGGCCTCTACCGCTTCGACTCAGGCGCTCTGGCTAGTTGGACTGCTTGGTGATCTCCTCGGCAAAGACATCGGAGCGGTGGAACTCAGGGTGGACAACAAGTCTGCTCTGGCTTTAGCAAAGAACCCCACCTTTCATGAATAGATCAAGCACATCCGGGTGAGGTGCCACTTTCTCCGAGGCTGTTTGGAGGAAGGGAGTATCAAGGCATGCTACATCAACATCAAGGACCAGCTTGCGGACCTGCTCACCAAGCTCCTTCGGAGGATCAAGTTCCTTGAGCTTTGCTCCAGGATCGAAATGGTCCAACTCTCCCACAAGACGACGCACAAGACTTAGGGGGAGAATGATGGAATAAGTCTTGTACTCTTGGTATTTGTGGCCCCCCTAGTTACGACAGCATCTTAGTCCTTGTTAGGAAGCATCTTAGACCAAGAGGACAGCATATTAGTCTTTTGTTAGAACAACATATTAATCCTTTGTTAGGACAACATATTAGTCCTTCGGTAGGACAACATTTTGGCATCTTAGACTAGCATCTAGGTATATGCTTGGCTTCCTCAGCTAAAAATATGTAACCTCAACCACTAGGTTGGGCATGGCATTATGTGTAGAATGAAACAAGAAAAATTTCCCAACTCCTAGTGTCATCCTATCCATGAGAGTAATACTTCAGATACTAACAAGTTGTGGAGGCGCAGAACAGGGGGAGAAGCAGGGCGACGGCTAGGTTTCCTGGTGGTGGCTAGGGTTCCAGGACAGAGGCGGTGGCTCCAAGGAGGGAGAGAGGCAGCGGCTAGGGCTAAAGAGGTGGAGGAATAATTTTCTTTATTAATCTGAATGAACTGGGGTGTTTTGACTTCATTATATAGCCCCCCTTACAAGAGTCCAGATCCATTACAACTTCTAGTCTATCTCTTATTTTATCTCTAAAAAGATTAAACTGCTGGAGGAAGAAAATAACTCTACCTAATTATTTTCCTAATCTAAAGCTGGTACAGCGGCACCAACAGGGGCCGATCAGACCCGTGGCCTTGGGCGCGCACACAGGCAGGGAGAATTGGGGTTAGGCCCCCTCCTGTTCTGTCCGCCTAGGCCCAGCGGCAGGTCATCACACATTCTCCTCGTGACCCTGACGCTGGCACACGTCCAGGTTCCCAATCTTTCTTCTCATATCCACGAACTTTTATCTTCCAAGTGCCTTGGTCAAGTTGTCCGCCATCTGGTCTTGGGTGGAGATCTGCTCAAGCACAATAGTATTGTTGTCCACACACTATCGTATGTAGTGGTACTTGGCATCGATGTGCTTGCTTCTGTCATGGTGTATCGAGTTCTTGCTCAAATCTATAGCTGACTTGTTGTCAACCCGCAGCACCAGCGCCTTCGATTTTTCAGCTAAGTCCTCCATCAGTCGTGCCATTCATACACCTTG
Organism: Neostapfia colusana; assembly: GCA_030760725.1. Taxonomy (NCBI): domain Eukaryota; kingdom Viridiplantae; phylum Streptophyta; class Magnoliopsida; order Poales; family Poaceae; genus Neostapfia; species Neostapfia colusana. The sequence continues at coordinate 47,127,899 of JASWHV010000012.1, read as the reverse complement.
ACATGCCCCTTGAGCTGCTGCAATATATTCTGCTTCACATGAGAACAAGGCCATTACCTTCTGCTTGCAGGACTGCCACGAAACGGGGTTGTTTCCAAGACAGAACAACACCCCGCTTGTGCTCTTGCAGTCCTCCACGTCTCCCGCATAGTCACGATCCGAGTACCCGATAAGCTCCATGTCTCCTCCTCTTGCATAGAAGACTCCATAGTTGATTGTATCCGCTATGTAGCGTACAATGTGTTTGACTGCAGCAAAGTGCTCCTCCTCGGGCTCCTCCAGAAACCAACTCACGTACCCGACCGAGTAGGCGGGATCGGGTCATGTGTTCACCAAGTATCGCAGCCCTCCCACCAAGCTCCTATAGTCCGTTGCATGTACCAATGGACTATCACTTGTCTTGTAAAGATTTAGCCCTTGCTCCATAGGGAATGCACATCGGTTGCATCCCTCTAGGCCAGCTTTAGAGACAAGTTTGGAAGCGTAGGCCGTCTGCCCAACGCTTATCCTTGCATCAGCTTGCCGCCCCTTCAGGCCAAGATAATATGACAAGAGACCCAAGTCGCTCATCTTGAACCTCTTCATCATCTCCCTCTTGAACTTCTTGAGGTCGCCCCCTCCTGTGATCACAAGATCGCCGACGTACACACCGACGTTGAGCTTCTCATCTTCAGCTCCACAGAAATAGATCTCGTGCTCTATCGTACTCTCCTGGAAACCAAGCGATAGCAAGCTATCGGTGAGCTTGGCATTCCAGGCCTTGGGCGCCTGACGAAGTCCATATAAAGCCTTTTTGAGCCGATACACCTTGTGTTCAGCTCCATCGATGATGAGCCAGCAGGCTAGGAGACGTCACCTCCTACATCAAGTCGCCGTTCAGGAAGGCGATCTTCACGTCCATGTGGTGTACCTCCCACCCCTTGTGCGCGACAGCTGCAAGGAGCAAGCGAACAGATTCGAGACGAGCTACAGGAGCAAATACTGTGGGCTGATCTGCCCCTGGCCCAGGGCGGCCAGAACTGGGCCGTGTGGGCTGATCTGCCCCTGGCCCAGGCCGGATACCTCTTCTCGAATGGATTAGAGTTTAGTCTTCTAAGAGATAGAATTAGAGATAGACTAAAAGATTGAGTTGTAACAGACCAGGACTCTTGTAAGGGGGGCTATATAAAGAAGCCAAACACCCCAGTTTCAGATGAGATCAATAAAAGAAAAATTCCTCCACCTCCCTCCTGCCCAAGCCGCCTCCTAGCCTCTGCCCTAGCCGCCGCCCAGGCTGTGCAGCCGCCGCCGCCGCCGCCCAGGCTCTGCCCTAGCTGCCGCCCAAGCTTCAGCAGCCATCGCCACCCAGGCTAGCAGCTCTAGCCACCGCTGTCACCCTGATCTCCCTCCTCTGCAGCTGCTGATCTCCCTCTATTTCGTTCTATCGAGCGCAAGACCAGGAACAGAAGCAAATTCAATCCAGCAGGTGTTCTGTTCTCCAAGAACAGAACAGGTCTATCTACTCCCTCACCGTTTTCCCAATCCAGTAAGAACAACACCCAGGTGACCGTCGTAAGTTAGCCTCTGCTACTTACGACGGTCACCCGAAAAGTCGTAAGTAAAGTGGCTTGGGCCACCACGTGGTCTGGGCCGTTACTTACGATGGATGCACGACACCGTCGTAAGTTACTTAAGTTACTTAACTTACGATGGTAGCCGTCGTAAGTTAGCTTATTTACAATAAAATAATTACCTCGGCTCGTCATTGTCGTAAGTAACGAAATACCGTTGTAAGTTAGCTACTTACCGGTTTGTGACTTAATTACAACGGCTCTGGCCGTCGTAAGTCCGTCGTATCCCTGTAGTGTCGTACATACTTGAGCGTACATAATACTTCCGATAGCTAAAGCGTATGAACCGACTTCATCTGGCCAGCTTCAATTTGGTTCCTTGGACATTGAAATGTCCCAAATTTATTGCCCTGACTATTGGAGCAGGCGTGGGAGAGCACTTATGCATATTGAATTTCTTCAGTACTCTCTCGATGTATGCCTTTTGTGATAGTCCTAATGTGTATTTGGACCTGTCTCGATGAATTTCAATGACTAGAACATAAGAGGCTTCACCGAGACCCTTCATATCAAAATTTGATGACAGAAAACTCTTGGTCTCATTTAGCATATCTTTATCGCTACAAGCCAAGAGTGTATCATCAACATATATGATAAGGACATCACAACAGTGGATACTCACATTGATATACAAGGACCAATCACAAGAGCACGAGCACGGTTACTAAATCAGTAGGTGAACTCGTTCCTAACTTCCTACCCATGTGATTTTAAGAATGGATTGCTATTTAATGATTTAATTGTTATTAGGAACCATGGACATGATCAAAAAGTAAAGGGGGGATTTGGGGACGTGGAGAACCATATGGGACATCCACAAGTTGATGGAAACAGTCGCCAACTCGGACTCGAGTTCAACTCGGAGTCCAGAAGCAGTCCATCATAAAACGGACGCCCAGGATGCATACGGACTCCATTTTCGACATTCTACATATGTGTGGAAAGATAAGAATATAAACTTTCCAATGGTTCTGGTCCCATATTAAAATTCGCAGGAGTCATTGGGAGTTATCAAAACAAGTCGAATTCAGAGTTCTATCTAGTGCTGCACCATCGTATTGGGCTTTTGGGCCTTGTATCCCGTATGAGTTCATTAGGGATGCATCTAAGGGTCTTATGGCCAAACCCTAGCCTTTAAATACTATAGCCGTCAGCCAAATTCGTGGGTTTTGCTTAGATTAAACAATCTCGCCGTTCTACGGTTTGTTGAGACCCCAAGTTCGCAATTTTCAGATTGCATCTTCATCATTCTTGCTTGTGTTCTCGGTTGCACCTGCAGGAATAGTCTTCTTGGTGAGGTCAAGTGTGTGAAGCACGGTTGATAACCAACGGAGCAGAGGTGTAGTGATTGCAGGGGTAATTCGGGACTGCTCGAGTGCCTCGGATCATCAACGTCGAGATCTCCACATCAATCGACCTACCTTTCGGAAGATCGGGCCTAAACCACTCATCAATTAGTATCAGATTTTAGGTTGCCCGTGAGGTACTTTGATTTCCCACTAGATTAGTTTTTGTTTTTTCATACCTAGAGTCCACAGAAAAAGCCACAAAAAAACATATCGTGTTTACCGATTCCTAGACCATAGTGCTAGCAATTTTCGTTTTTCAGTTTGCATTGTTGAGTTTGCATTCGTGTGGTCGAGTCTTGTTGCTGGTTTAGCTTTGTGTTTTTAGGTCGTAGTTATCGTTTTTCTTCCTTGTGTTTTCTTGCTGCTCACCTATTCCACAATCCCTAAACAACAAACCAAGCCACCGAGATCATCGGTTTGCCCTAGCTAGCCGCCTTGCATGAACTCCCGCATCGCCAGCCCTAGAATAGGTGACGAAACATTATGCCAGTCGTCCTTGATTCATCACACAACATCCCATCAGTCATCATTGCTAAATTCTAATTGTTTTTTCACATCCTATTGCGAGATCTTTTTCAAAACCGAGATCTTTTGCATACCAACTCGAAATCGAGCGATTTTTTTTTTCAAATTGATCTACTCTAAATTTCGCAACCAATTTTCCACGGCTTTGCCGTTTCAGAGAAATTTGTTTGGCCAAATTCCTCTTGGAAGATAGACTATCCGACCTCCAAAGTTTCAGCCCTAACATTAAAGAATCTTCCTGATTTTCTATAGGCCACATCTTACATCCAATTGAGGTGCAAAGCTGCATGCTTCCTATTTTCATGCTCTCGGGTAAACAAAAAATATCAAAAAATATTAAAAAAAGAAAAAAATAGTAAAGAGAGCACATATATTAAAGCATTGACAGCACACACTTGAAAACAGTTGGCCTACACACTTGTGCTATACTTATTGGTTATATCTTCCTGATCTTCTATTTGCCTTTGTACTGCCTTGTGTTGTGCTAGGTCTAGAACACTTGTTAACCAGCAACAGTTCCTACATTGAATACTTATTCAACTTTATTTTGCTGTTAACGATTTTTGCTTATTAGCCACCGTATTGTGCCATCCAAGCTCCACTTTTCCTGTTGAGTAGAACATGTACCTTTGCATCACTCCACGCTTCATTGGTTCTCACCGTCCACCGTTTACGACCTGCTGTGTCGGTAAGAACACTTGTAAGAACGTGGTAAGACGCTTGAGAGAGAGAGAGAGATTGTTTCCTTCCTGCCACTTTTCACATTGTCACTATCCTTTGTATTTGATAGGAATAACATCTTTTTGTTGTCTTTTTTTACTACTAACAATGGCAGAAGATAAAAGGGATGATGAATATGTTCAACATGTTGAGTTGCATGACATGATGAGGGAAATGACAGTTATGTTCACCAAAACCCACGCATCAAGAGAGGCGTCATTGATGACCTTGAATCACCAACTTGCTGATCTTGTTGTTCGGATGGATACTCTTGAGGCGCGGCTGCCTCTCACTGAAGAACGTGAAGACGGTGCTTATAATATGGAAGATCATAACAATCAACCACGACTTCCACTTTATCTACGAGGTATGGGAGGTAATAATCGTTATAATTACAATGATTGTCATAACAATTTTAATTGCCCTCTTGATGATGCTTTTGCTAAAGTCAAATTTACTATACCCTCTTTTTCTGGTGCGTATGATACTGAGGTATATCTTGATTGGAAGATCACAGTAGAGCAGAAATTTAATGCCCACCTTGTTCCCGAACAACATAGAGTTCGTCAAGCCACTAGTGAGTTTAAGGATTTTGCTATCATATGCTGGAATGAACTTGTTAAAACTAGAACTGATCCTCCAACATGGGATAGATTAAAGGAAGCTATGCGTGTTTGTTTTGTTCCTCCTTCTTTTCAGCGGGACCTTCGCAAAAAATCGCATCGCTTAGACCAAGGTAACATGTCCGTAGAGGTGTATTATCAAGAGTTACAAAATGGTATGTTGTGTTGTGGGATAGTAGAGGACATGGATGATAAAATAGCTCGTTTTTATGGGGGGTTGAGGTGTGAAATTCAGGACATTGTTGATTATAAGGAATATGATAATGTTAACAGATTATTTAAGCTGGCTATGTTGGCCGAAAAAGAATTGCAGAGCCGCCAACAGCAGCAGCAACAACGCACAAGGAGCACCTTCACACCGCGTTCGACATCTACACCATCCAAAACAGCACCATCTTCGAGTTTTCGTACAGCCACTACACCATCCAATGGCGGCCAACAAACTTCACCTACTGCTCCATTTCCTCGCGCACCGGAGGGCAGCAAGACGACACCATTCAAGCCTACGTCTTCCACTCCTTCCACGAGTCGAACTTCCGACATTAAGTGTCACCGCTGCCATGGGAGTTGGTCATGTGATGAAAGATTGCCCTAGCAAACGAGCATACATAGCACAAGATGATGACGGGTATGATAGTACTTCGGATTTTGAAGATGAATATTCTCTTGCTACTAATGTTGCAGGACCAAAATATGACCACTATAGCACAGATGAAGAGGTACTTGGTACTGCAGCAATGAAAATTATAGAAGCATAATTGTGCAGCGTGCTTCAAGCTCCAAAGTTGAGGTGGATGACAAGCTACAACGACACAATCTTTTTCACATGTTTCTCATCGTCAAGGACTGTCGTGTGCACACTATAATTTATGGAGGCAGCTGCAACAACTTGGTGAACACGGAGGTGGTCAAGAAACTTGGGTTGACTACAAGAGCACACCGTTATCCATACCACATTCAGTGATTCAACAACAGCGGTAAGGTTAGGGTAACACAAACAGCGAGAGTACATTTTTCGATTGGTTCTTACCATGATTTTGCCGATTTTGATGTCATACCTATGGATGCTTGTTCTCTTTTGTTGGGACGTCCTTGGGAATTTGATACGGATGCTATTCATCGTGATAGAACTAATAAATATACTCTGATGCATAATGGAAAGAAAATTACTTTGCTTCCTATGACTCCTGCTGAAATTGTGCATTTGGAGAAAAGTAAAACACGTGATGATAAGGCAACAAAATCACTAGACTCTGAAAAACAATAAGTAATTAAGTTAAAATCACCTTCGTTGCCCACAACTAAATCTGATCTTGCTGATTTATTTAGTACCAATGGGATGTACTATGCTTTAGCATGCAAAGAAGCCATGTTTTCGCTTCATGAAGTGTCCATTGAATTACCCCCTGTTGTTGCCAATCTTTTGTAGGATTTTGCGGATGTGTTTCCCCGCGAGATACACCCTGAATTACCACCTATGAGGGGCATTGAACATAAGATCGACTTGATTCCAGGGACAAGTTTGCCAAATCGTGCGGCGTACAGGACGAATCCGGAAGAGACAAGGGAAATTCAGCGACAAGTTCAAGATCTTTTGAACCGCGGGTATATTCGTGAAAGCCTTAGTCCTTGTTCTTTTCCTGTTCTTCTGGTTCCTAAGAAAGATGGTAGTTGGCGCATGTGTGTTGATTGTGGAGCAATTAATAACATCACCATTCGATATCGTTATCCTATTCCTCGCTTAGATGACATGCTTGATGAATTGAGTGGTGCTATTATTTTCACAAAAATTGACTTGCGTAGTGGTTACCACCAAATTAGAATGGCACTAGGAGATGAATGGAAAACTGCATTTAAAACCAAGTTTGGACTTTATGAGTGGTTAGTCATGCCTTTTGGTTTAACTAATGCACCTAGCACTTTTATGCGATTAAAGAACGAGGTTTTACGTGCTTTTATTGGAAAATCTTTGGTGGTTTACTCCGATGATATCCTCATTTACCGCAAGTCATATGACGAACATCTTAATCATTTACGTGCTATTTTCAGTGTCTTGAGAGATGCACGTTTGTTTGGTAACCTCAAAAAGTGCATCTTTTGCACCAATCAAGTTTCATTTCTTGGATATGTCGTTTCATCGCAGGGAATTGAGATGGATGAGGCAAAAATTATGGCGATCACTAGCTGGCCAACTCCATCGACCATCACGCAGGTGCGTAGTTTTCTTGGTCTTGCAGGTTTTTATCAACGCTTTGTGCGCGATTTCAGCACCATTGCAGCACCTCTCCATGAACTGACGAAGAAGGGAGTGCAGTTTTGATGGGGCGAACAGGAGCAACAAGCTTTTGATGTTCTCAAATCAAAGCTTACACAAGCACCATTGCTACAACTTCCTGATTTTGATAAGACATTTGAGCTAGAATGTGATGCAAGCGGCATTGCTATTGGAGGTGTTCTCATACAAGAAGGTAAACCGTTGCATTCTTTAGTGAAAAATTGCGTGGCCCTTCTCTGAATTATTCTACTTATGATAAGGAATTGTATGCCTTAGTGTGAGTTCTACAATCTTGGCAACATTACCTTTGGTCTAAGGAGTTTGTCATACATTCCGATCATGAATCTTTTAAGTATCTTAAGTGTCAAACCAATCTGAATAAACGACATGCTAAATGGATTGAGTTTATAGAATCGTTTCCATACATCATTAAGCATAAGAAAGGAAAGGAGAATGTTATTGCAGATGCATTATCTAGACGTTACACCATGCTGTCCCAACTTGATCATAAAATATTTGGTTTGGAAACAACAAAAGGATTATATCCTACTGATTTGGACTTCAAAGATGCCTTTGAAAATTGTGTAGAAGGAAGAACTTGGAATAAATACGTACTATGGGAGGGCCTCCTCTATCGTGCTAACAAGCTATGTGTTCCTGCTAGTTCCATTCGCCTATTACTTTTGCAGGAAGCACATGGAGGAGGTTTGATGGGACATTTTGGAGTGAAGAAAACTGAGGATGTGCTGGCCACACACTTCTTTTGGCCAAAGATGAGACGTGATGTCGAGCGCTACTTGTCACGATGCACTACTTGCAATAAAGCTAAGTCTCGACTTAACCCACATGGTCTTTATATGCCTCTTCCTGTTCCTAGTGTACCTTGGCAGGATATTTCCATAGATTTTGTTTTGGGATTGCCTAGGACTAAGAGGGGGAGGGATAGTATTTTCGTGGTTGTTGATCATTTCTCCAAAATGGCATATTTTATACCTTGTCATAAGAATGATAATGCCTCACACATTGCTGATTTATTTATGACAGAAATTATTCGTTTACATGGTGTGCCAAATATCATTGTTTCTGATCGTGATGCAAAATTTTTAAGTCATTTTTAGAGAACTTTATGGTATAAATTGGGAACCAAGCCGCTGTTTTCAACCACATTTCACCCACAAACCGATGGACAAACTGAGGTAGTAAATCGTACTCTATCCACTATGTTACGGGCTGTTTTAAAACAAATTTAAAGAGTTGAGAGGATTGTTTACCACATATAGAATTTGCTTACAACAGGTCAGTTCGCTCTACTATAAAGGTAAGCCCATTCCAGGTAGTGTATGATTTCAATCCACGTGCTCCTATTTATTTATTATCTTGCCTCCTTCTGAAACTATAAATTTTGATGCTACACAACGATTCTAATTTATTCTTAAGATGCATGAAACTACAAAGAAAAATATTGAAAACATGAATGAGAAGTATAGAATTTCTGGTAGTAAAGGTAGAAAAGAAGTAAAACTTGAACCAGGGGACTTGGTATGGCTACATTTGAGAAAAGAACGATTCCCTCACTTGAGAAAATATAAACTTATGCCACGAGCTGCTGGTCCTTTTAAGATTGTTGAAAAGATCAATGATAATGCACATAAGCTTGAGTTGCCTCCCGATTTTGGGGTTAGACCCACATTTAACATTTCAGATTTGCGACCATACTTGGGAGAATAAGATGATCTTAAGTCGAGGACGACTCTGATTCAAGAGGGGGAGGAAGATGAGGACATCACAACAGTGGATACTCACATTGATATACAAGGACCAATCACAAGAGCACGAGCACGGTTACTAAATCAGCAGGTGAACTCGTTCCTAACTTTCTACCCATGTGATTTTGAGAATGGATTGCTATTTAATAATTTAATTGTTATTATGAACCATGGACATGATCAACAAGTAAAGGGAGGAGGATTTGGGAACGTGGAGAACCAGATAGGACGTCTACAAGTTGATGGAAACAGTCGCCAACTCGGACTCGAGTTCAACTCGGAGTCCAGTTGCAGTCCATCTTAAAACGGACGCCCAGAATGCATACGGACTCCGTTTTCGACGTTCTACATATGCATGGAAAGATGAGAAGATAAACTTTCCAATGGTTCTAGTCCCACATTAAAAATTGCCAGGAGTCATTGAGAGTTGTCGAAATAAGTCGAATTCAGCGTTCTGTTCGGTGCTGCACCACCGTATTGGGCTTTGGGGCCTTGTATCCCATATGAGTCCATTAGGGACGCGTCTAAGGGTCTTATGGCCGAACCCTAGCCTTTAAATACTGTAGCCACCGGGCAAATTCGTGGGTTTTGCTTAGATTAAACAATCTCGCCGTTCTACGGTTTGTTGAGACTCCAATTTCGTAATTTTCAGATTGCATCTTCATCGTTCTTGTTTGTGTTCTCGGTTGCACCTGCTGGAATAGCCTTCTTGGCAAGGTCAAGCGTGTGAAGCACGATTGATAACCAACGGAGCAGAGGTATAGTGATTGTAGGTGTAATTCGGGTCTGCTCGAGTGCCTCGGATCATCAAAGTCGAGATCTCCACATCAATCGACCTACCTTTCGGAAGATCGGGCCTAAAACACTCATCAATATAGGACTAAAATAGTAAACTTACCGTCTTTAAATTTAAAGTATATGCAATTGTCCACAACATTCACCGTAAGACCAAAAGTTCGGATCACTTTATCAAACTTGAGGTACCATTGTCTCGAGGCTTGCTTCAAGCCATAAATGGATTTATTCAAACGACACGCCATGTGTTCTTTTCCTTCTACGACAAAACCTTCCGGTTGAGCCATATAAACATCTTCATTTAAATTACCATTTAAAAATGCCGTTTTAAAATCCATTTGGTGTAGCTCTAAATAGTAATGTGTTGTCAATGCCATTACTATTCTAAATGAATCTTTGGTTGACACGGAAGAAAAGGTTTAGTTGTAATCGATTCCCTCTCTTTGTGTAAACCTTTTTGCAACCAGTCTCGCTTTGAACCTTTCAGTATTCCCCTTTGAGTCATATTTGGTTTTATAAACCCATTTGCATCCGACTCTTTTGGCTCCTTCGAGAATCTCTACTAAGTCCCAAACATCATTAGTGCCCATAGACTTTAATTCATCTTCCATAGCCATAAGCCTTTTAGACGAGTCTTTACTTTTCATCGCTTCTTTATAAGAAGGGTCTTCCACTTTTCCTATATCATTTACGTCACCAGTAATGTAAGTGACATAGTCATCTCGGATGGGATTTCTTCACTCTCGTTGTGATCTGCGCAACAGAGGAGGTGGTGGAACATCATTCTCAGGTTCTAGATTCTCGTTCACTAACTCATTTTCATTTATTTACAATATTTTTATTATTTTTGAAATGAACGAGAGGAGGATCTGACGTCACGACAACATTTTTAAATGGAAAATTGAACTCTTGGATACTCGGGGATGGAACATAAACCCGTTTCTCCTCAAGATCAATTTTAGTAACTTTCGTGATGTCATCCTCAAAAAATACCGCTTGTCTTGTTTCCACAAACTTCGTGACGTGGTTTGGACAATAAAAGCAATATCCTTTTCCCTGTTGAGGGTACCTAATGAAAAAATAACTAACTGTTTCTGGGTCTAATTTCTTTAATTATGGATTGAATAACTTTAGCCTCTGCAAGACAACCCCCTACACGTAAATAATTCAAGCTCGGTTTCCTTCCCGTCCATATCTCGTAAGGTGTGTTCGGTGCTGACTTTGTTGGAGCAAGATTTAATACGTGTGCAGCGGTCTTTAAAGCCTCCATCCATAGGCTTACAGGTAAAGTCGTGTGACTAAGCATGCTTCACACCATATCCATGAGTGTGCGATTGCGTCGATCAGCCACACCACTCTGCTGAGGTTCACCAGGCTTTAAGTATTGAGCAATAATTCTATTCTCAGCTAGAAACCTTACGAAAGGTCCTAGAATTTGCCCATAAGGAGCATGCTTTCTGTAATATTCTCTCTCGCGATCAGACCGTACTACTTTGATCTTTTCATTAAGTTGATTCTCAACATCAGCTTTAAATACTTTAAATTTATCCAAAGCTTCCGATCGATCATGTACGGGGTAAATATATCCATAGCGGAAAAAATCATCCGTGAATGTTATGAACGAATCAAAACCATCTACGGATTTAAGGTTAAATGGCCCACATATATCAGTATGAATAAGTTCTAAGAGCTTTGAGGCTCTTGTCGCTCCTTTCTTAATCGTTTTTACGTATTTTCCTTTAATGTAGTCGATGCATTTATCGGCGTTTGAAAAGTCTAATGGAAGAAGCGTGTCATTTTTAATTAAACGTTTGATTCTCTCCCTTGAAATGTGGCAAAGGCGAAGGTGCCACAATTTTGATGAAATACTAACGTCTTTCCATTCCTTTTCAATGCCACATTTTGTATTTACGTCATCGAGATCATAAACATTATTCACATGCATAACATAATTATATAACATGTATAATTTTCTTTGTCTAAAGGCGAGGCCAACATTTTTATTATAGTGTATCAAAGTGCATTGTCTATGACGAAATAAACATTCATAATTGTTATCATATAAACATGACACTGAAATAAGATTCCTACTTAACGAGGGAACATAAAGAACATTATTTAATTGAAGTGGATGTCATGAATGTAGTTTCAGTGTGAGAGATCTCACAACTTCAACTTCCGCTTCTTTTCCATTTCCGACTTTAAGACTTCTTTCCCTTCGCCCCAACTTTTAGGTTGTACGGAATCACTGCATGGAATTTACAACATGAACAGTTGCACCTGAGTCAATCCACCAGGTATTTCTAGAAAAATCAATATAAAGTGATTCATCAATAAACGTAATTTCATCATTACCTCTGTTCATCAGCCATTTTAGAAATTCAGGGCAATCCTTTCTGAAATGTGCCATTTTGTTGCAATGGAGACATGCACCTCCTGCACGCGCAGCGGAAGAACTGGGCGCAACGAAAGAATTAGTCACAGTGGAAGTACTGACACCTTTTCTAAGGAGTTGAATTCTTAAATGGCATCTTACAAGGCTTTGAAGGACCAGAACCATTCCATTCTTTCTTCCTCTTAGAGGAATTAACATTAAGAGCTTGTTCCTGTGCTTGCTTCATTATTCTTTCTTTCTCCTGTACAACTCTAGGAGTCATCTCCGCAAGTGTCCATTTTTCCTTCAATGAGTTGTAGTTAATCTTAAACTGATCAAACTCACTAGGAAGAGATTCCAAAATCATAATTATGAAAATGTTCTCACTTAATTCACAATCTAAAGCTTTAAGCTTTGATGATGCATTCGCCTTCCTTAATATATGCCTCCTCACATTCCCATCAATAATGTATTTCTCAAGAAGCTTTGCAAAAAGCTCATGAGCATAAATCTTTTTGGAGCCTTTAAATTGCTCCTCCACCACCGCAATAAATTTTTTAGCGGTGTCTTTCTTTGGAAGTGCTCCCACAATACGCGGAGATATTGAGACATTCATTACGAGGAGGGCTACATGGTTGGAATTCTCCCAATTCTCCAACTTAGCCTCATAAGTTCTTTTGAGGTCGTCATACCGAGCAACACGTGGAGTGGGTGCCACTGGTTTATCTTCTCTCAGGGCATAATCCAGCTGATTAAACCTCAAAGATACCTCAACGCAGGTTTTCCAACGATGGAAGTTACTGCCCGTAAGTTGTTCGATATTTTTGTATCGAAACGACGTCACAGTGGCTGTCATTAGTGCATAATAAAATATAAACATCAAAAAATTGCATGAAAATAAATTTACGTTGGTAAAATAAACTAATATGCAATAAAATAATATAATTTTATATCACATCACCATTGGACTGAAAATGACATAAAATTTTCAAACATAATTGAATATAAACATGACTCAAAAATTAAATCAACTTTGTTCAGAATTAATTTTAGAGTCATAATTCTCAAATTAAGCATCAATTATAAACATTAAGAAAATTTATCATTATTGATGTTTAAAATGATAAAACGTCATTAACACACAAAATCATCTAAATTAAATTATCCGTTTGTTCAAATTTAATTTAGACTCATTAGTATGTTAATATTATTTAAATCAGTGCATAAATATAATTATGAGACATAATTAACACTAAATTAAATAGAAAATACGAAAACCATCTAAACAGTAACCAGCGCACAGTCAGCCCATCATGTTTCAGTCCAGCCTAGCAGAAAATCAAATAAAAATAATTAAATCATTAGCTGGTTGTAAAACTTGGGCCGAAGCCCGTGACCAGATTTGGCCCGTTAATTTCTCCACCCGCAGCCCACCAGCCCATGTGCCACCGTTTAATCTGAACGTTCATCAAAATCTGACGGCCCAAAACGTTTATGCAAAGGACAAAACCGGTGCCTCTTGAAAACCCTAGAACATTTCTTCCTCACCCCGGTGCCTTCACACCTGAAAAAATAGGATCGAGCGCGAGATTCTCCGCGGCGGCGGCATGCGTCAATGGCGTGCGGCGGGGTTGGTGCGCGCGAGGGAGGGGCTACAGACCAGCAGCGGCGCGGCCACGGCCGGCGCAGCCGAGGGCGGCACATAACGTGGGGCCCAGCGAGCGTTAGCGGCGCAGCTCGCGACGCGCAGCCACTGCATGCATGAGGCAGCCCCGGAGGTGCGGCGCGGCCTGCTGCTTGCCTGGCGCAAGGCTTGCGTACGGCAGCGGCTGGAGGCACGCGCGCAGCGTGCAGCCCAATGAAGCGCCAGCAGCTTGCAGCTAACCAGATAAGTTATTTTATCATTAATCTGAATTTGGTGTTTCAATTTTTCTGATTTGTCTCTATCTATTTTAAAGATCTGACATAATCAAAGGCATAAAGTGGTTAGGATGGCTCTGAATCTATTGTGAGATCTAAATCTTTAGGAGTAAACATCAAACGTCTAGCCTAATCACCATTATGCACTTGATCAACGTAATTAAGTGGGAGGATTAGTTAAACTTACATGAGGAAGAACCCTCTGCAGCCATGATTTCCTTCTCTTTTCTTACAAATCGGATGCCTTACGGTGGAGACCGGCACTGTCCGGCGACAGCATGAAGAGGATCGATCCTTCTCGCCGTTCTTGCTCTTTTTTAGATCGATAATTAATTTTCAAAAATTAGAAAGGTGTTTTTTAAGTTAATCACGTTTTCCCCTCTAATCACATTTTTATAGAGCAAGGCAGCAGGGGGACCGAGCCCAGTTGGTTACCCGTCTCCGATTGTGGCGGCTCAGGTCCGGGAGGGCCGGTATTATCGGATCCCTTTTTCTTTTACCTTTTTCTTTTTCCTTTTTCCTTTTTTTCATTTTATCCTTTCTTTTTATCTCGGGTGAACCGAGATCAATCCAACAGAGCAATGTTCTACGGATGGTGAAGTATTTGAAAACACAGAAAGAAGGATATTTTAAGAAGAAAAAAGGAATTACAAATCATAATATTGGTAAAGGAAAAATACAGCTACATTATAACATCGGTTATGCTGCCAATGACGTAGAAACTTAAACTCCAAAGCACCACTAAACGTGGCATATCGGGGACTACAAAGGCTTAGCAGGAGGCCAGAAAAGCAAGCAAAGCTGATGGCTCAACCGAGAGCTGGAGGGGATATTTGTCTTGGGCCAGGCCCTCACCACAGTATTGGAGATGGCGGGTTTTCAAGTTCTTGCGTCCAACATGGGACCTTCTCATACATGGCCATACCACTTGTGTTTTTCTGTTTCTTTCATGCGTATCGATGAGCAGCCTAGACTGCTTGTATCAAGCTTTTCCTCTGTCTAAGACTATTTATTTCATCTACTCGTCCTTCAATGAATTCCGTAAAAAAATGAGTAACATGAAAACATCAAGTTTAGCAGAAATGAAGCATCAAGTTTAGCTGGCATGAAGGTAAAATTTTAAAGTTAGTCGGTACATCAATGATGGTTCGAACACCTGCTGTCGAGAGTTTCATAGATAACGTATCTTTGCTAAAACGGCAGCAGCTTTTCTCTACTGGGTTAGCATTTTGAGCTGCAAGAATTTGGCATGTTTATGCCTAGTTGGATTTTAGTCGGTTATGGAATTATCTTCAGCCGTATAAAAATAAAATTAGCTCAAGGTTCATTTCGTTTGGTCTGGTGCTTACTATTTCATTTAGCATGTTGGGCTGATTGATGGATCAATTGACATATGAGTTGATTTGACTGTTAATTAGGCGAGAAAAAGAGATAAGATATCAGACGAGGAGATAATCATGTTAATCAACTTATGAGGCTGTGATCATCGGTGAACAATGAACATTTAGTCATTGGCGTTGGCCAGCGGCCAGGCATGCTACCGGCTGTGCTTTCTCATTTTCAATGCATGAACAAATGGCTGTGGTGGGAAAGAAATTATCTGTAACAATGTTGTAAATCCCGCCCTGTGCAACATCTCTTAGATTTTGCTACGTGTCCGTCGCACGAATCTTAAAGTAGTTGAGGGGGAATAAAAAATATTAACTGATTAATTTGTTTCTCTCAATTGCATTAAAATTCTTGTGAGGAACATGTGGCACAAGTCTAGAAGGTGTTGCACAGAGCGAGATTTACAACACCATTGCAGAGAATTTGTTTCTATGTGGGGGACAGGGAGGAGATATGTCGGTGCATGATGAACTACGAGAAGCACCACCTGGGATGTGCAAGAACTTCGCGTCAAGAATCGGATGAGTCACGACTAGAGTTGGGCAAGCGATATTCAAGAAGGTTTGTTGATGATTGGGTTGTTTGAATTATTCTAGCTATGGGACACCTTTGTTGGATGTTGTCCTCTCTCACGAGGAGGATATATGTCTGGCATTTTGATGGTAAAGGGCAATACACCGCAAAGTCTGTGTATGGTTCATTCTAATGGGGCGGGTTTTTTTCGTGCCTTAGTGCCGAATATGGAAGACTTTGGCTCCTACAAATGCAAGATCTTTCTATGGTTGGTTATACGCTATATATGTTGATAGCGGATTGACTTGCTAAAAGGGCTCTGCCACACCCAAGTAAATGTCTTCTTTGCGATTAAGTGGAAGAGGATGTTCAGATCCTCGCTCCATTAGGACTGGTGAGGTGTACCTTGAGATGTCATGAAGCATCCTTTGACGAGTGATGGCGAAGAAGTGGTAAGAAGATTTCAAAAACATAAGAAGGGCTTTAACATGTTAGTGATTATAAGAGCTTGGCTACATTGGAAGCATCGTAATTTATGTGTTTTAAATGGCATCAATCCGTGCCTAGCTGAGTTGCTGAGATCCTTCAAGGATGAGCATCACTTGTGGCATTTCACGGGGCTCGAGGTCTAATAAGCCTTGGTCTAGATCGAGTTGATGACCCGAGTTAATTCTCTAGGTCTCACTCGGGTCATGTCGTTGCTTTTGTTTAATTTTTTTGTTACACAATCGTGATATAATGCAGTCCCTCACAGCTTGGCCCGGAGTGGAGTTGTGGAAATCATAATGGACCGTTTCTCTCAATTAATACAAAGGTATGCAACTCTCCTGCATATTCAAGAAAAAACCTAAGAAGTCAATGCGGAGGCACTTGGCCCGTAGTAGTCCAAGTGACGGAGTAGTGTATCCTGTGCGTAGCCCCGTACCATCGGTGGCGGATAGCATGAAAATCCCCTTGATAAAACTCTATAGTACTGCTAATTGTTCATAACTCATATTGTTATGAAAAATTTTGATAAAAGAAGATGAATTTTGTTACTTGGTCTTCATTTTCATGTTTATACACTCGCAGAAACATGATTTTAATTGCTTATATATACACACACATCTACAAAATATAAATACATATTTATTATTATTATTATTATTCTCCTACTCCTGTTGCCTTAGTACCTCAACAACAATGAGATAGTCGAGTGGACCCCATAGATCCCCGAAGAAGTTCAATAGACAGGTGGTGACACTGTAACAAGCTAGGGTTAGTGTTTTGATGTAAAGGTGTGAACTCAAAGCACAAAACCAAATTCTGCTCGGACAATGTTGTTATAATTTTTTTCAAAGGGATAAGTCTATTTTTCTCCCCAAACAATCCATTATGTCCATTCCACACCCTAAATAGATCTTGGATCAATTTACAATGTCAAACTATTCAAATTGGTGCAATCTACACTTACTAAAATTTATATTTCTTGTTTTACAGTGTAAAAGCAAAGTTCTAATTTCAATTTTTGCATGTTTGTAGATGACATTATTTTCTATTTTGAAAACAATCGGCAATTTTTCAAGAATTCTTTAATGCATTTGTAGATTTCTATTGGTAAAACACTATTTGATACTATTAGACTACAAAATAATTCAAAACACGTTATTTTTTTCATAGGATATTATGTAACTACTTTAAACTCAAATTGTACATAAAGAAATGAAAAACATGAATTGTATAAGAGCCTATATTACATCAACTTGAATTGTTTGAGGGAGAAAACCGAGTCAAAATTTTATTTAGGAGGTCAAACGAATAAAATTAATTATTGAGATGAGTGAAATAGACCTTTTCCTTTTCAAAATAAGATACTCCCTCCATCCCAATTTGATCATCATTTTGGCTATAGGCACAAAAAACAAGAAGGGGTGAAAAATATGGTACACGTGAAAGAAAGAGGGGTAGGAGACGATAGCGATAAGGATAGAGATGTATTGAAAAGTGAGAATGGCAAGTACTTTAAGAATTATAGAAAACTAGAATGACGAGTCAATTAATACAATTAAAGAAGCCCACAAAAAAGGAAAAATAAATAGGAAACTGTATACAGACCCACCACTATGAGTGGCACATCCACACACTAGGTTCACAGTGGCAGTTCTAGACAAAAATAATAGAGGGGCTGAACCATATACTATAATATCTATATGTTTAAATGTTACCACACATAAATTTGAAGTTTAAATATTTAAAGAAATTCGACACATAAAGGTGAAGTATAACATACACATGTGTCGATGGTCCATTAATCGCCATGAGTATTATCTTTTATATGGCATAATATAAATTAATTGAAAATGGAGTACAATTTCATACCATTAAATTATTTTTTGACACTATCACACGGTGTTTTTTCATGTCTTCAAACTCTTGTATGATATTTTGAATAGGAATGTTTCTAAATATCTTCTCGATGTAGTATATCATCAAGTCATTAATCCATTCGTCTTCCATTTTGTTGTGCAAATCTGTCTTTATAAGATTCATAACAGAAAATACCCTCTCAACTGAAGTTGTTGCTACCGAGAGTATTGAAATTAGCTCAATGAGGTGATGACCAATGAAAAAGATCTACTCTTTCCAATCTCAACCTTTTTTCTGCCACCTTTGGAAGATACTTACATCCAAGAAATTCTTCACTTCTAATGTTGAGGATAAAGCTTTGAAGTTGATTTCTCAACATCAAACAATCATCTATCTTCAACATAAATCTCAGCAAGTGTCACAAGCTTATCCACATCAAAATTGCAGAAATTATTTCTTGGATCTAGAGCAGCCATGCATACAAGTAACTTTGAACTAACTTCATTAAAGCGACGATTTATCTCTGTCACAATGGAATCTATTGGCAGCAATGAAAATGTCAACATGGTAGAAATGCATGTTTGTTACCTTTTGCCTTTTACGTGAATTTGTCCTTTTTGCATTTACTTCTTTATCCATTTTTGGCACTTTAATCTGATTCTTGTCGCAAAAAGACTTCACCCGTTTGAACAATCGCTCGCATCCATTATCCCTCATATTCTGCAAATGATCTTTTACGTCCATAATTAAACTTGTTGTTTCAACAATATCTCGATCCTTTCTTTGCAAAGCACATGATAAACCATCCGTTATGCTTAACATGTCGATCATAAAAAACAGGATGAATACAAAATCAAACTTTTGTATCTTATCTATTAAACCAGATGATCCACCATTACATGTTGGTTTAATAGAATATTTCTTCACAATATTAAGCACCTCCAAGATGGCCTCCCACATTTGAAAAATACGAAGCGATGTTTTAATATGTGAACCCCATCTAGTACCTACAGACCTAGATAGACTACTTTCCTGGTTCAAACCTTTTCTAGTGCTAATATCAATGTTCTCACCCTTTTCTAACAACACATCATGATGCTTTTGCTGTGGATGCCTTTGTGCGCCGCCATTACGGGTGCAAGACCCACAAAGGCACCAGCAACGCTGTAACCCAAGACACAGGCATCAGCAAATTTGAAAAATCTAGAAGATCGGATTAGAGGGAATAATCTAGATTAGGGGGAATAATCTGTTAGAGATAAAAATGAATAATATGGTGTGTTATAGATAGAAATAAAATATAGAGGCGATTGGGATTTCATCAAACCACCTGGTTGCTTAGAGGGTAATAATCTGCATTAGGGGAGAATAATCTGTTAGAGAAGAAAAAAATAATAGGGTGTGTTATAGATAGGAATAAGAGATACGGACGCAAATTAGGAAAGGGCGCGCAGAGCCTCTGGCCTATATAATGCGCCTCTCCCCCCTCATGTAATTCATCAAGGAACAATATAATTATCCATCAGGTTGTTCTCTACCTTGGTCACTGTGGCTGCAAACACTAGCAGCCAGTGTGACAGCTCTTCTCCTCCTCGCTACCCCCTGCACAACATTCCGTCCTCTACATCACAATTGCTCCCTTCCCTGCGCACACCACGATTCACTGCAACTTTGCAAGTAAAACATCCTTTCCCATACGCGATGCATCCACAATGTTAACTATCAAATGAACATAATTGAAGAAATTTGCAATAACTAGACTAGATGTTGCAACGGTAACAACTACTAACTCCAGCTGATGGGCAAAAAAATGCACAAAGAAAGAATAAGTATTTTCACCCCAAATTAATTTTTGCACACCATTAAATTCACCTTTCTATTTGAGACTCTATCATAACCCTGCCCTCGAATCCTAGAGATACTTATGAGAAGAGAGCTGTCGGTACACTCAAAACCAGGTACCCCGCGCATAGGAGAAGACCACCTAAGGACCTCGCCCCCTCCGCAGGGGTGACCTCCTAAGGTGCCACGTGTCCAGCAGGGCTGGGCCTCCCCTCTCCTCAGAGGTGAGCCCTGGGCCTGCCACATGGCCGGCAGAACCGGACCTCGCCCCCTCCGCGGGAGTGAGCTCCGAAGGCGCCACGTGTCTAGCGGGGCCGGGCCTCCCCATTCCTCAGAGGTGAGGCCCGAGCCTGCCACGTGGCCGGCAGAGCCGGACCTCGCCCCCTCCGTGGGGGTGAGCTTCGAAGGTGCCACGTGTCCAGCGGGGCCAGGCCTCCCCTCTCCTCAGAGGCAAGCCCTGGGCCTGCCACGTGGCCACGTGCAGTGCTGCCCGCCCCGGCGCGGTAGGCAGCAAGAGTAAAGGCACGCCGTGCCTTGTCCAATCAAGACATTCAAGACTCGCACCTTCCCAAGACGCGGAGACGTGGCGTGCGCCCCTGTCAGGAGACACTGTGACCAATTGCGTCACAGTTAAGACAGGCACGCCATATCAGAAGCCGCAGACTAGTAAATACGGCGATAAGACATCCCCTGCCGTCCCTGCCATCATCAACCACTACGCCTAGCTTGCGGCACGGGCAGGACGGCAGGACGACGACTAGGAAGCCCTCGCTAGAGTCAACTACCGGCATTCACTGCAAGATATGGTAGATGGCAGGAAATCACCCCGGGGCCACCTGTCGGGTTTCGGGGCCCACCTTGTAAGCCGCCCAAGCCTTGAAGTATAAAAGGCACAGGTAGGCAACGTTGCAAAGGGTTCGGCTCATTTCGACCCCGACTACACACTCAGTTCATCCAGACCTTCAAGCTTAGAACTCCGGTTCTAAGCCCCGAGCAATACAACTCCCGTGGACGTAGGGTTTTACGCTCCGGCGGCCCAAATCACGTAAAAATCCTGGTGTCAATCCTCTCACGACCAACGCAACCTTCTCGAGAGAACTAGCCCCTCCATAAAAGAACCTCCGCGGGCTGCTCTGAAGCAGGCCTGGGGGAAGTGTCGATGGAATACTTCGACATTTGGCGCGCCAGGTAGGGGGCTTTTCTCTCTCAAGACGGGTCTGCGCCAACGAAGATGACCAATCTTCCTTTAGTGGCAAGCTCTCCGCGCCCTCGTTCCCGACGAACGATGACCAGCGAGGCTTATGTCTCGACGCACTCAGGGAGCAGTGTGTCGAGACAGGTTGGGAGCCCGCGTCGAACTCCAACAACGCGGACTCCTGCAAGCCCAAGATCTCCTACAGCGCAGAGTGCTACTCAAGCAAGTGCACTAGTTGCCGCACGAGCACTCCTGCACAATCCGCCTGATGTGGACGCTCCCCAGGGGGCCACCCATCAGTGGATCCGTGACGTCGACCACCTCGTCGTCGCCGCCGTCAACGCTCCGCTGCGACGGGGACGATGCCCAGGTCAACCGGATGTGTCGCTGTCGCGCACACCAACGGTTGACATGCAGACGACGGACTCCCGCTCTACCAGGCTCCCAACGGCGGACCTTAGGGCAGAGCTGGAGCAACGTCACTTGGGGGAAGATGCCCGCGTGACCATCGAGCGACAGCAGGAAAGGTGTCGCAACCACGAGGCCGACTACAGCATGTCGACTGCCTCGACTTAGCCTGGGCCTTAGACGTTTGCCATGCGACCTCTGCCCCAGGCGTACGCCACGCAGCATAAGCAGCATCCATATGCCTTGCAGTTGGCGCCCCCGGTATATGGTGCACCATTTCCCATGCCGGGGTACACCGTGCCAGCAGCGGACCAAAGGTTCGTGATACCAGGACCTGCAGCAGCAGGGGCGGGGTGTGCGGCCCTGGCGCCCCACCTCCGCTTCGCAGTGTGGCCACGCAAGTTCCGCCACACCTGCCGGAGAAGTACGACGGAAGCGTCAACCCTGTAGAGTTCCTGCAGATCTACTCCACTGCCATCCTCGCGACAGGAGGGAATGAGGCCGTCATGGCCAACTACTTTCCCGTCTCCTTGACCGGCCCAGCATGGTCATGGCTCATGAACCTGCCCCAGGGTTCCATAACTTCCTGGGGCGAGCTATGCCAACAGTTCACGGCGAACTTTGGCAGCTCCTACACGCGTCCCGGCACGGAGGTGGACCTCCACGCCGTGCGACAACAGCCGGGGGAATCACTGCGCTCCTTCATCCAGCGATTCTCCCAGGTGCGGAACACCATCCCCCACATCCAGAATGCATCAGTTGTGGTTGCATTCCGACAGGGTGTTAGGGACGAGAAGATGCTCGAGAAGTTGGCCACCAGGGAGGTGCGAGACGTCTCGGAGCTCTTCAGTCTGGCGAACAAGTGCGCCAGAGCAGCAGAAGGGCGTAACTGACACTCACAGCCAGCCTCCGAAGCAGGAGGGCAGCCCGGAGCTAGTGTTGCGCCCCAAGGGAGCAACAAGAAGAGCAAGAAGAAAGGCGGTGGCAAGATCAAGCCGTAGACCGGAGCTCCCGTTGCCGCAAATGCAGCACACGGCGGAGCTCGGGGGCCATGCCTCGACAAGAGGCCACTGCAGTCACCAGACGTGGTGGCCGTAGTGAGCCGTGCCCGGTACACAACACCAGGAGCCACACTGTTGGTGAGTGCCGGGAGATCAAGAAGCACGCGGAGCGCTTCCGCGAGGGGAAGCAGCCGCGCACAGATGGTGCTTCTTTCCGCCAGAGGGAGGACAAGCAGAAGGTCGACCCTCGGGACAATGGCGGCGAAGATATGGAGTACCAGGAGCCCCAATGCACCGTGAAGATGGTCCACAACCATGGGGACTCCATCTCCGGTGAAGACGAGCACCAGAAGGCGCTCCATGTCATCTACGGAGGGTCCTCAGACCCCTCGTCCCGGAACGCAGTCAAGACCCTGCGCCGAGCAGTGGCGTCGGTGGCTCCTACCCCAAGGGCAGCGCCACACCTCAAGTAGGTAGGGACCCCCATCAACTTCGACGCCTCCGACATCCCCAAGAACATAGCTGGGGCCGGACAACTACCTCTCTTGGTAGCTCCAACCATCGCTAACGTGAAGATGTACCACGTACTAGTAGATGGTGGGGCCGACCTCAACCTCATCAGCCGTGCAGCTTTCCAGAAGCTGCAGATTCCCATGGCCAAGCTCACCCCGTCGAGCCCGTTCTTAGGGGTAGGGCTGGGATAAGTCGTCCCATACGGGAACATCGGTCTTCCGGTGACCTTCGGAGCTCCGGACAACTACCGGACAGAATACATTCTGTTCATCATGGCGGAGGTCGACCTCCCCTTCAACGCCATCATCAGCACACCGGCCCTGTACCAGTTTATGGCGGTAGCTCACTACGGCTACCTGATCCTAAAGATGCCTACACCCACCGGCGTTCTCAGGATCCATGGAGACCGCACCACCGCAGTGTCGGCCTTGGAGAAGCTCCAAGCACTTGCGGCGGCTCGAGCACCAGCCCCTGGCGGTGCAGAACCGGGCTAGCTCCACCCGAGTGCACGCCATCGTGCCTCAGCCTCTGCACCCCGAGTGTAACCCTCCGACAAAGGCGACGTCCCCCTGGAGATCGTCCAAGTCAGCTCCGAAGCTGCCCACACCACCTGGATAGACGGGGGCCTGGATAGCAAATAGGAAAGCGCGCTCATCACCTTCCTCCGGGACAACATCGACGTGTTTGCATGGCAACCGTCACAGATGACCGGGATCCCCAGGGAGGTGATTGAGCACCATCTGAAGATCTACCCCGACGCTCAGCCGATCCGGCAGAAGCCCCGAAAGCAGTCCATCGAGCGGCAGAACTTCATCCGTGAAGAGATCAAGAAGTTGCTCGATGCTGGCTTCATACGGGAGGTCCACCACCCCCGGTGGTTGGCAAACCCTGTTGTCGTCCCGAAGGCCGGCGGGAAGCTCCGGATGTGCATCGACTACACCAGTCTCAATAAGACATGCCCTAAGGATCCATTCCCTCTCCCTAGAATGGATCAAATTGTAGACTCTACATCAGGCTGTGATTTGTTATGCTTCCTAGACGCCTACTCAGGCTTCCACCAAATACCAATGTCTAGAGAAGATGAAGAAAATACTGCTTTTATAATAGTAGATGGCCTTTATTGTTATGTCTCCATGCCCTATGGTATGAAAATTCCCTCCCTAATTTAGTACGTGCTATGCATAAAACATTTGGAGAGCTAATCCGAGACTTAGTAGAGGTGTATGTCGATGACATCATTTTCAAAGTCAAAAAGAGCTCATCCTTGTTAGATAACCTAGCTCTAGTCTTTGATAAGTTGCGCTCCACGTGCACCAAGCTAAACCCAGACAAATGTGTGTTCGGTGTCTCCCTTGGAAAGCTCCTTGGATTCCTGGTCTCACACCGAGGGATCGAGGCCAACCCAGAGAAGATCAAGGCCATCGAGCTGATGCGGCCCCCGGATCGAATCACGAATGTCCAGAAGCTCACGGGATATCTAGCTGCGCTCAGTCGATTTATACCTAGGCTAGCTGAGCGGGCCCTTCCCTTCTTCAAGCTCTTGCGCAAAGCCGATCCATTTGTTTGGACTGAAGAAGCAGAAGAAGCATTCTAGGAGTTGAAGCAGCACCTGACGACGCTGCTTGTCATGGTAGCCCCTGAGCCCGGTGAGCGTCTACTGCTCTACATCGCGGCGACGAAAGAAGTGGTGAGCATTGGTCCTAGTCGCAGAGCGGCCGGACCCCTCGTCAGTACTACCTGCTCCAGCAGCAGAAGTCAAGAACCAAGGCTGTCCGGGCCCCATGGGGGTCCAAGACGACCTCCCGAAGGTCCAAGACGGCCAAGCAGTCCCGGGGTCCCAGTTCCAGGAGGCTGTTCCGAACCTAGAGGACAGGAGGTCCCAGGGTCCAACGCCAATGGAGGAAGAGGTCTCGGATCCCCCAGGGAGGATCCGTATCGTCCAGAGGGCCCGTCTACTACGTCAGTGAAGTCCTCCACGACGCCAAGACCCGGTACCTGGAGGTACATAAACTGTTGTATGCAGTGCTCGTGGCTTCCAGGAAGCTCTAGCACTACTTCCAAGCCCACAGGATCTCGTTGGTCACCTCCTATCCGCTGAAGACCATCCTCCACAGCCCTAATGCGACTGGCAACATCGCCAAGTGAGCAGCGGAGCTGGCGGAGTTCGAGCTAGACTTCCTACCACGTCATGCGGTCAAGAGCCAAGCACTGGCTGACTTCGTGGCCGAGTGGACGCCATCACCAACCAATCCAGGGTGCCCTGAAGGCGGAGAACCGGAGCCCCGAGCACCGGTCTTCACCGAGCCTCACTGGACGCTCTACTTCGGCGGCTCCTTGCGGAAGCATGGGGTCAGAGTCGGCGTACTGCTCCTCACGCCGACAGGGGAGCAGTTCAAGTACATGGTGCGCCTCAACTTCAAGGCAACCAACAACATGGCCGAGTATGAAGCTCTCATCTTCGGCCTGAAGACGGCGCTGTCGCTTGGCGTCTGACAGTTGTTGGTCAAGGGCGACTCCTAGCTAATCATCAAGCAAGTCAAGGGTGAATGCTCCTACAACGACCCACAATTAGATGCCTATCTGCTCTACGTGCAGATGCTGGAGAAGGACTTTGAAGCCTTGGACCTGTGCCATGTACCGCGCGCCGACAACACCGTAGCCGACGACCTGTCAACGAAGGCCTCCACCCGAGCCCCGATGCCCGAAGGATCCTTCGAAAGGACGTTGCCGTGACCCACAGCCTGGCCTGCCGAACTAGGCAAAGGGGGCGAGACCAGCACCTCGAAGCTGGCGGTCCCGACGGCCCTGCAGCCATGGTGCCCGCCAAGGATCATATGCGCCACTGGGGACTCCGTGCTACCCAGCGCCCAAGATCTAGAAGCTCAAGTCAGCCCCGATGCATGGATCACGGAGGTCCGGGACTACTTGAAAGACAACATCCTTTCTGATGAACATGCATCCGCTGAACAGATTATGTGGATGGCTAAGAGATACACGCTGGTAGAAGGGGATCTCTACCGGCGTGGCCCCAACGGCATCCTATTGCGGTGCATAACCCAGGAGGAAGGCTGTGACCTGCTCGAAGAGATCCACGGAGGCGAGTGCGGGAACCACGCATCTTCCCGCACGTTGGTTGGTAAAGCCTTCCGGCATGGCTTCTACTGGTCGACAGCCCTCCTGGACGCCGTCAAGCCCGTCAAGAGATGCAAGGCGTGCCAGTTCCATGCCAAGCAGATCCACACACCGGCGCAGACGCTGCAGATGATCTAACCCTCATGGCCGTTCGCGGTATGGGGGTTGGACATCCTGGGGCCCTTCCCCAGTGCCTTCGGGGGATACCAGTACCTCTATGTCGCCATCGACAAGTTCACCAAGTGGCCGGAAGCTGCACCAGTCATCAACATCAACAAGCAATCCACGGTCAAGTTCATCAAGTCGATCGTCTACAGGTTCGGGGTCCTGAACAGGATCCTCACCGACAACGGGACCCAGTTCACCAGTGTAGCGTTCCAAGAGTACTGCGAGGACCTTGGCATCCCAGTGTGCTATGCCTCTGTTGCTCATCCAAAGAGCAACGGGCAAGTCAAGAGAGCCAACGCCGATATCCTTTGGGGCCTCAAGACTCGCACGTATGCCAGCTTGGAGAAGCATGGTGCCAAGTGGGTGGACGAGCTTCCGTGCGCATTGTGGGCCAGCCGGACATCCCAGAGCCGGGCCATAGGGGAGACACCCTTCTTCATGGTATACAGGGCCGAAGCCGTGCTTCCCCCGGAGGTCACCATGGGGTCCCCCTGTGTCTGGGCTTACGACGAAGCCACGCAGGTCCAGCTCCGACGTGAGGACATCGACCTCGTCGACGAGGCAAGATGGCAAGCAACGCTCCGTAACGCACGGTACCGGCAGGCGCTCCGACACTACCACCAGAGGTCCGTGCAAGCTCGGGAGCTCAAGGAAGGCGACCTGGTGCTGCGGCGCATACTTTCTCGAGAAGGGACCAACTAACTCTCCCGCAGCTAGGAAGGTCCCTTCTGAGTCACGAAAGTTTGCCGCCCCGGGTGCCTACGCCTTGCTACGGAGGACGGGGACCCGCTCCCCAATCCTTGGAACATAGAACACCTCCGTAAGTTCTACCATTAGAGCAGTAGTAGGACAGGTTTTTTTTTTTCTGTAAACAGATCCCATAGAGCCCAGGAGCAGCGCTCGGAGCAACTATGCCCCAGGGGGTGGTCCAGGACTACGTTCGGCTTAGCCTGGTCCCGTACCCTAAGCGCGTAGGCCCTGCCCCCCCCCGCCCCCTTCACAATGGGGTGGGTGGTTGCCTCCATGTACAACCTTTTTCCTCATATGGATGTATATGAATGGAAAGAACCCTGTCCTACCACGCTCTCTTATGTGTTCATTTAAATTATGCATTAATTTTTATGAACACCTCCCCATGCTGAAGGCAGTGTACGCTCATCGTATACTCGGCTCTCCTTTCCCACTCTCGTGCCTAGTCGGCATTTGCTATCCTGCCAAAGGCGGTCGTGCTTGAGGTACCTGCCAAAGGCTCGGGGGCCTCTCGGACCTCCCCCAGTTAGGTACTGTGACGCCAGTCTGTCTCCTCCAGGAAAAACCTACGCCAGAACGGGGGGTCCATGGTGTGCAGCCTGCTTTGCCTGGTTCCCTACCCAAAGCGTGCACACTCTGCCTCCCGGGAGGTTCAGGGTGTGTAGCCTGCTTTGCCTGGTCCCGTACCCAAAGCATGCACACTCTGCCTCCCCAGCGCTACGGTCTAGTACTAGGGGCCTGACGGTTGCACCCTGACCAAGGAGGGAGTCGGACCTCCAGTGTCGAGTGCACTGAATTGCCCATGCCCCGTATTCTGGCCTAGGACTGTAAGCCAAATAAGACTAAGAGATAGGGAAGGGGGAGCCCCCGAGCAGAATTACCGTTTCCCTACTTGTGTCTAGGACCTCTTGAGAGGCCTCCCGGACCTCCGGTGCCGGAGCTCCAACACTGGCATGCTCTGGACGGTCAGGGGGGCCCTGGCCTTAGCTCCCCCGCAGGAATGTGGTAGGTGTGCCCAAAGCATTGGCCACACCTACCAGGGGGCCACTACGGGGACTGCACAAGGGGAGGCCGGAGCACCCGGTTGTACTGAAGTCCCAAGGCTTCTCAACACCGGAGCTCCCGACTCCAACCCAAGACCCCTTGGGTCCTTATGAGAACAAGGGCCCAAGGAAGGTGTTTGTGCTGAAAGAGCTTTGAGATTGGTGGAGACCTCCCGGGGCCCTTACGGAGCTAAGGGCTCGGGCAAGACAAGCCAAAAGGCAAAAAGCACAGGCACACAAGACAACAAGTCTATTCATTGAAGAGCTCTATGAGCTGGTCTACAAATAGAAGACAAAAGGAGAAGTACAAAAGACCTCCAGCTACAAGGGCAAGCATCAAGGAGTCCCCGGCCTCCCGCTGGAACCTAGACGAGATGAGGGCGGCGACGTCTCCGACTCCGGCCCTGGCGACCTCCTCCCACTCGGCGACGAGGCCCTGCACCACCGGCTCCAGAGAGATGGAGGAGTCCCAGCTCCGAAAGCACGTCAGCACGTGCGCGGCGACCTCCTTCGCCAAGCTCCTCCCCTCGACCTCGAGCTCGTCGGCGATAAGGACTTCCATCCTCCTCAGCTTGGCGCCGATGGACTCGAGTGCCGGGAGCGCCTCGACCACCTCTTGCGCCGGAGCCCCCGTCCTCATGGGGCTGAAGCCGAGAGGCGCTAGAGCAGACTCCACGTGGCCAACGAAGTCCCAGACTCCTCGGGCCTTGACGGCCCGCGAAGCCCGAAGCTGCTCCACCTCCTGACAAGCCGCCATCAGGGTGCCATGTCCTTCCTCGGTGAACCTCCTCTCCTTGGCCGCCAGGTCATTCTCTTGGAGTTGGAGGTCCCGGGTGAGCCTCTCCAACTCCGACGCCCGGAAGTCGGTAGCAAGCTCCCGGTTCAGCACCGTCTGGCGATCCTGGGCGACCTGCTCCTCCCTTACGGCCAAGGCTGCCTCCCGGAGTTCCAGCTCTCCGGTCCTGGCCTTCAGGTCACCTTCTCTCGCCTCCAGCTACTCGGCGATCTCCTTCTCCTTGACCGCCACGGCGCGCTCCCGCTCCGCGAACGTCACACTAGCGCCGCACTAGCCGCAACCACATCTCCTCGTTGGCGGCGGAGCGGGCTTGGACACCGTCATAGGCCTCACGGGCCTCCTGCATGATCCTCCGGGTCTCGGTGTCCAGACGGTCGGCGGTGATCTTCTGCACATTGAGGAGCTCCTCCTCAGCATCGAGACTTGCCCTCTTAGCGTCGAGCTCCTCCTCGACCTCCCTGGTCCGCAGCTTCAAGAGCCGCCCCCAACCGCGGAGGCGGTCCCTCTCGTCCGCCAAGGCCTCCCGCTCGCGCTTAAGCGTAGCCTGAACCTGCCAAACGCTGGACTGGGCAAGTTCCATGGCGTTCGATAGGGACACTAGGGCAGTAGAGGCCGAAGCCACGCCGCAAACCTCCTCCATGGCGTCGCCATCCGACGGAGGAGATGTCGGCGCCGCAAGACCCGGGGGAGCCACGACGATGCGCCGCTGAGAAGAAGACGACGCTGAAGCAGGCCTAGTCCCCATGCGCTCCTGCTCATCGCCCACCTGAGGACCCGCATCAGCACCCGAAGATTGGTCGCCGCCAGCCTGCTCCACCGAGTCTTCATCAGCAGCCAGCTCCCGAGCTAGCGAAGGAGGAGGAGCAGGCGCCGCCGTCGTCGTAGAAGCCGGTCCTGCCAGGCTAGAAGGAGAAGAGGCTTGGACCCGCACGGGGACCGGTGAAGCTGCTGTGGCGTTCGGACGCTGCGGCACTGGGCTGCTACCAGCCGAAGTTGGTTGGGGAACAAACGTGTTCCCAACAGCCGACAAGTCCCTACAAGCGCAGGGAACACTCAAGATAAGAATAGAAGAAGAGCTAGAATACGCAAGTACTTAGTCCCTTGTAAGTACAACTTACCGAAGGATACGGACATTCCAGCGGGCATGAAGCCTTAGCTTCCGAGCCGGGGCAGGGCCGCCAGAGCCTACCGTTGCCGCCGGGGCCTGCGCCGAAGGCACCTGGACTGGCGGAACAGGGGGTGCACCCGGAGCCCCCCTGGGAGATGGAGCAGCGGAGCTCCTGCCGGCAGCACCTCTAGCGTCGCTCGTCGTGCCAGCTCCTGAAGCACCTAAAGGCTGGGGTGCCTACGCCCCCGGTTGTGTCCCGGCTACGCTCCCACTTGCACCGCCGCCTGTCGAGCCTGCAGCAGGGACACTCGATGACCAGAGCACCTGAGCCCCTGGCAGAGTACCAGACACCGCAGCACTGGCGTCCCTCCTCGGAGCTCCACCTATGGAAGGAGTGTGGGACGCCCTTGGCTCCTCCGACCGCCGCTGTCCAAGAGGAGTTCCGTGGGCGCGGAAGACCCGAGATCTCTTTGGGTCGCCGCTTGACGAGCCGACCCCTCCTGATGAAGAGCGCGGGGGCACTCCGGTCCCCTGACTCGGCGCGAACGACACCCTCGGCGGAGACTGGGAGCGCTTCCTCTTTGGCGGGCTGGAGGCCAGCACCTTGCCCTTCCCCTTGTCGACAGTATGAGCTCTGCCGCTCCTCGACGCGGGTTGGGCATCGACCGACGCCTCGCGCTGCGCTCTGGAGCGGTCAACCTCGGTGATCGAGATCCCATGGGAAGCGTCACCAACCTGGCGCACGGCGATGCCGATATCGTCCAAGGTTGGCATCTCCCGGAGCAGCTTCGACCTCCGCGTCGGCTCCACGAAGACAGGGAGGTAGGAAGTAGGAACTGCTAGAGCGCGACCATCGAGGATGTCGCTGCTTACCCTCATCACCATCTCCTTTAGCTTCTCGACGGACGGGCCGGAGTCTAAGCTCGTCTCCAACCTGGTGCAGTCATGTACACCTGTGTAGTACCACGCCGGGCGGCTGCGCTGCTGCAGCGGCGCAAGGCGATGCGACAGGAAGTCCGCCAACACCATCAGGGATGCCAGCCCCTGCTCCGCCAAGAACTGGATCCGCTCCAGGATTGGCATGTACTCCGGCTCCAGTTCCGGGCACTCCTCCTAGAAGACGATCGTGCTCGCCAGTTTTCACGATCACCCAGTCTTCCCTCCAGTTCATCCACCTCGAGGCACTGAAGGGTTGAAGGTACTTGGAGACCTTCGGATCCTTGTTGCGGTGCTGGAAGTAGTATGCTCCCAGCTGGTTCTTCGAGCCCCGCCCGATCGCTCGCAGCAAGAAGAAATTACGAAAAAGTGTCACTGAGGCGCACAACCCCACAAACATCTCGCAGAAGTGCACGAAGACAGCAGCCAAAGCGAAGGAGTTTTAGGGAGAGGTGGTTGAGCTGGAGACCATAAGTCTCCAGGAGAGTCACGAAGAAGGAAGAAATCAGGGGGACAAACCAGGCCAAGGCATAGGCGAGGAAGAGGACAGTCTCCCCTCTCTCCAGACGTAGGGGCAGAGATCCCCGCCGAAGGCAAAGCTTCGTCTCCTCGGAGTGCCATCCAAGGAGCCTGTGCACCGGCCCAAGGTCCTTTGTCCGGGCGATGCGCGGCGAGGGCAAGTTGGAAGCCATCAGAGGTGAAGGTGCATGAACTTGGAAGGCAGAGAAGGCTTGGGCGCACGGAAGAACAAGGAAGGCTCAGGCGTAGGGAGATGTGCGAAGTGAAGCCTGTGATGCAGAAGGGGTTCCCGTTTAAACCTCCTAGAGGCAATTTGAAACGCTTCGTATGCGTCGCTTGGGGCGGACGCCCCAGTTCCAAGCCCTAGCAACAATGACAACAGGGCCCAAGCCGTCTTGCAGAAGCAGTGGACCAAGAAGTCAGTCCCTCAAGCGAACAACCCGAAGGTTCCTAACAAGGCGCTACGATGATCAGTAGTGGCAGCCTTGGGAACCGCCGCAGTTAAAGCAAGTATCAAGCACAGTCACGTCACCACGGCTGCCCCGCACGCTGGCGCTTCCCATCTATGGGAGTATGCATGGACCCGCGCAGTTGGATCGTGCTGCCCCTACAACGGTCCAAACAAGTTTCAAAGAAAGTGCGCGGGGTAGAAAAAGTGAAGGTCCCACCTCGGTATCGTTATCTCCTCCGAGGTGGGCCCGGGGGCCACTGTCGGTACCCTCAAAACCGGGTACCCCCGCGCATAGGAGAAGACCGCCTAAGGACCTCGCCCCCTTCGCAGGGGTGAGCTCCTAAGGCGCCACGTGTCTAGCAGGGCCGGGTCTCCCCTCTCCTTAGAGGTCAGCCCCGGGCCTGCCACGTGGCCGGCAGAACCGGACCTCGCCCCCTCCGCGGGGGTGAGCTCCGAAGGTGCCACTTGTCCAGCGGGGCCAGGCCTCCCCATTCCTCAAAGGTGAGCCCTGGGCCTCCCACGTGGCCGGCAGAGCCGGACCTCACCCCCTCCGCGGGGGTGATCTCCGAATGTGCCACGTGTCCAGCGGGGCCAGGCCTCCCCCTCTCCTCAGAGGCGAGCCCTTGGCTTGCCACGTGGCCACGTGCAGTGCTGCCCGCCCCGGCACGGTAGGCAACAGGAGTAAAGGCACGCCGTGCCATGTCCAATCAAGACATTCAAGACTCGCGCCTTCCCAAGACGCGGAGACGCGGCGCGCGCCCCTGTCAGGAGACACTTGACCAATCGGGTCACCGTTAAGACAGGCACGCCATGTCAGGGCCCACAGACCACTAAATATGGTGACAAGACATCCCGTGTCGTCCCTGCCATCATCAACCACTAAGCCTAGCTTGCGGCACGGACAGGACGGTAGGATGACGACTAAGAAGCCCTCGCCAGAGTCAACTACCGGCATTCACTACAAGATATGGTAGATGGCTGGAAATCACCCCGGGGCCACCTGTCAGGTTCCGGGGCCCACCTTGTAAGCCGCTCAAGCCTTGAAGTATAAAAGGCTCGGGTAGGCAACGTTGCAAAGGGTTCGACTCATTTCGACCCCGACTACACACTCAGTTCATCTAGACCTTCAAGCTCAGAACTCCGATTCTAAGCCCCGAGCAATACAACTCCCGTGGACGTAGGGTTTTACACTCCGGCGGCCCGAACCACGTAAAAATCCTGGTGTCAATCTTTTCACGACCAACGCGACCTTCTGAAGAGAACTAGCCCCTCCATAAAAGAACCTCCGCGGGCTGCCCTGAAGCTGGCCCGGGGGAAGTGTCAACGGAACACTTCAACAAGAGCATACTAACAAAAGTTTCTTTTAGTGTGCTGCCACTGTACAACTTTTAATTTGTTGAACTCCAAGCAATCTATCCAAAACCTTCCTTGATCATTAATTGACCTGCAACACATGGTTTATTATAAGTTATTATCAAAATACTAAGTTTTAAGTTATTTAAAAGTAAGAAAAATAACTAGCAAATACTAACCTCAAAATCAAAGCCATTTGCTCCTTTATCGATACATCTCAAGACTCATCAATAAGCACAAAAAAATCCATCTCCAAGCTCATCCATAATGACAGCACTCGCTATGCGCTACGTTTTGTGAGGTCCTTTCAAATATGATGAGATAAGATTTGATTTTGTTTAGAACCATTCTCAGATGCATCCTTCACTGACTTCTTATATTTGTACCATTCAACATCTCTCTAAATTTACCCTATTAAGAGAATCATCGGATTCATCATGCCCATAAAATGCATCACCTTGCTCAATTAGATATCTTACCACCTCTAATGAGGAAGTCAAACGAATCTTGTAACAAATTTCATCTTCTTTACTAGTTTCAATAAATTTTCTAGGCACACGTGTTCTTTTGCTCATAAAGCCCTCTCACTTCAGTTTTGCATTGTTATGACTCTTACAGTTACCATGTTTCTCAAAATTCTGCAAAGCCTTCTTTCAATTGATATAACTAGACTTGGCAAACACATACTCCCAAGTTTAGATGGCTTTCCCAGCTCAAAGAAAAGATAAAAAATAAGGAAAAAGCTGCATCCTTTAAAACACTATACTCAAGCCAAATCAAAATTATCATACCAAGTTGCTTGAAAGGATCTTCATTCACCACTTTGCCATCTATGGGGAAAGGAATGATTAATTTGTTGGGTTAGACCGGACAAAAACATATGCCCTCTTTACTTGATCTCTAATTTCAAATGCATAGTGCTCAATAGGTCCGCGGTTCTGTCAACAACTACATCGGAGAATCAAAACTCTACTTTAACCCTCTTTGGTTCTTGTTCGATCAATCTTTGAACATTTATACTCTCATGAGTCTCGTCAGTGTTAGAAGTACTAACACTCCCACTGCTGACATTGGTTGAAAAATATTTGAACAATGTTCCTTTGGTCATATTGGAAACCTACAATTTGATAACAAATATTAAACCGTGAGATTTAGGAGAAATTAAACCAACAATACAGTTCCAAAGCCGACTCCAGAATTTTATATTTCAGCACACGTTAGAACTAAATCAAACGCCTAAAAAGAGGTACTGTGTTAAAACAATGCACGACAGTGAGCAAAGCGCCGGCGCCTGAACTAGCCTAAATTAATAGCAATAATAAGATAATCAAAATTAATCAGAGGCCCATTTGAACCAAATGGGACCAAGTAGCATTCGGCCTAACAATGAAACAAACCTGCAGCCCACCCGACGCCCGTGCTCGCGCTTGGCGCTCGCCGCCCCTCACGCTCGCTCTCGCCTGCCGAAGCCGCTGCTCTCCGCTGTTTACGATTTTTTTTATTTTTAGCACAGTACATAAATCATTTAATATTAATAACTTATAGGATATTTTTAGAAAAATAGCCACATTGTCATCTACGGATGGACGATTTTATCCATGTGGACAACAAATCATCATTGGGCCACGTAGGCCACCCAGTCGTCCACCCCATGAACGACAGTGCCACGTGGGCAATCCTGCCGTCCACGCGGTGGACGACGGGGCCATGTAAGCCAGTCGTCCACGCGGTGGACGACGAGATTCCTATGCAGTATGGTCCGAGATTAGCACTTTAGCTCCCATTTAAAAATACTTAGAGACATTTTTATAATTTTTTACAGAAGTAAATGTAGTATACTGTGTTATGATTTTATGTAATGTTAATAATATGACTTTTATTTAATAGATTATATGTTACGTAATTTTGAATTACGCAATGTGATCACAAGTTTGATTATTGAATTTTGTTTGTTCGAATTTGTTATTTTTTTAATACTTAGAGACATATTGAAAATATTTTGTTATGGAAGTAAATTTAGCACAATAACACCAGCACTTGATTAAAAACACTCGTCATTGGATACATTACGTACTTTATTAAATGGCAAATATAAATTCTACTAAGTGCAACGGGGATATTTTCCCTGGCGCAATGCATGTGGCCCGACATCCCTTGCGCGACGTGCTCTCTCGCGTAAGCGCTCCTGTTCATCCTCTCTAGCCTCACGAGCAATACATTCTTCCTCCTGAGCCTGGCTACGATACTTTTCCTCGATTCTTTGAAGTTCTTCTTGACGTTTGCGTCGACGCTCCGCCTGTTCAGCCGCCTTCTTCCTCTCCTGCTCAACCCGCTTTTTGTACTCCATCTCATAGTGGAACCTGTCCCAGGCAGCTCTATGCATCGCATGTACGTACTCGACGTCTTCCGCTGTTTGTTCGTTGTCGATGTACTGTGTGAACTCACAAAGATGCGGTGGGGACTACATAATTAATGATGTGTTGTTATGAAGATTTCAGATAAGATGCAAATGCGATATTCATAGATCTGTGAATTAAATATGTTACCTGACGTCTACCATTCGGGGAAAATGGCATGGTACAATGCGAGGGATCATATTCATAGTTGTTACACATCCATAGCCTAAAACCATAGGTGACCCCTAGTCTTAGATCTTTTATGAACCGACAATCAGTGCCACATAGACACATTGTCGGTTGTAATCCCTCTAGAATGCGAACTCTCTCTTTTTGATTTGGTGGTGAGTAAGGTGAGTCCATGCCTGTGAGAGTTGAGTCTGTGAAATGTGGTTGTGACGAATATACGGAGTGATCTTAAATAGACGATCGAAGCTAGACGACTCGTCCATCAGGTGGACGATTCGTCTAGTAGGTGGACGAGTCGTCCAGTACGTGGACGACTATTCCATCAGTTGTATGGCTAGTCCATCAGTTGTACGACTCGTCCACCAGGTGGACGAGTCGTCCAGTAGGTGGACGACTAGTCCATCACTTATACGGCTAGTCCATCGGTTGTATGAGTCGTCCATCAGTTGTATGACTCGTCTATCAGTTGTACGAGTCGTCTAGTAGTTGTACGAGTCGTCCACTTAGAAGTCCCTAATGATTGTTGGCAAAATATATAATTTATATTTCGAACCACCGATAACGGTTGATTTTACTTTAGTGCGAACATCATAGAACACTAGTAGTTACTCAAGTCCATGTTTATTAAAATTCGAAGTAGAAGATCATACATTAGAAGAATACATTGCGAGCATACATGTTGTTGCACATTAGTGAAATCTAGTTTTAACGGGTAGGATTTGGCTTGTGGTGAGGACATTCGCAATCCCTGTTGTTGCACACGGGCCTAGCACCTATGTAATCGAATAGTTGTGGCTCCATTTCCGCAAGTTCAGCAACTATCTCTCGGTTTTGATCTTGTAAATATTTAATGTAATATTCAGTTGGCTTGATTGACGGTGGGTCAACCCAGAGTGTGTATCCGCAGTTAGTCATCGAAGTAGCACTAGTGAAATAGCAAAAGATTCAAAACGACAATATTGCAGCTAGAAAATAATATGTAATTTTAACTTACTCCACCGTTAGGATAAAGAAAGAATCGATGACCGCTACCCTCCCTTTCATCCTTCATTTGCACAACACAATCAAGGTCACAAGGCATTTGGGCCACTCTTGTTTCATGCTATCATATGGACGAAGAGGATTAAACACACCGAAATCAGTCTTGCTTAGAACTGGGAACCTGTCTACCGGTGGTTCATACCAATCAGGACCACCCACCAAGTAGTCGGGATGCACCGATCTAATATTTTCCACTCCTATCCTATCACGACCTCTGCTCGTCATTATTTTAGTACTCTCTTCGCTCACTCTCAGTTCGTAATGGTGACTCTTGCGGCGCTACGACTTTTATAGGGCTAAAGTCGTCCATCCCGTGGACGACTCGTTTACTATATGGACGAGTCGTCCACGTCGTGGAGGACTCGTCCATCTCGTGGATGATTTTGAATCCGTCATCAGGAACACTTTGCTTATTTGTTGTTTAGTCTTTTGATTTTAAAAGAGTTAATATTTAGGACACAACGTAACGTGTAAAAAGTAGAGATATAAATTAATTATCTTGAAAGATATGATATATAGAGTGAAACAAAAATAAAAATTAAATGACACGGTACATCAACGTCTAGCACGCTTCCCACGTGCATCCCTAGCAGCCCTACGCGCCGCTCGTATGTGGTCTGCATCGTACGTTAGCGGATCAGGCGGGTTCGTAGGCATAGGAGCTCCTGTCGGGGTCGCGTCCTACACCGGCTGCGTCGGCTGCATTGGCTCCAAGCTCCTTGCATATGGAAGCGTGTCCTCCATAGCATCAGCGACATATGCTTCCCAGTCTTAGTAGACTCTCAAATCCTGCTGCGTCGCATCGGAACCGTAAGACGGGTCCTCAAAGCCTATAAAAATTATTATTTATCAGATTTATCAATAACTATTAATATTAATAATATGAATTAAACTGACACATACCACTGCACTAGTTAGATGTCCCAACGATGTCATCTGGACACGTAGGACGAACGTAGGACATAGAAGGCACTACACAGAAAATAGGCTTAATTACTCTGTTCAACATATTAGTATAAATGAGAAGTCTTTCTTTGTCGTGCCTGTTGTCTGAACGGAACCTAGCGGTGGAACAGTCGTCGCCACTGCGAAGAACGGTTGCTATACAGAGGAGTCTTGACGACAAGACTCCGTGCACGATAGTGACATGTGCTTCAATGCGTCAGCAATGTACTTATGCATTTTCTTCCAGGCCGTTGCGTTCTCTTATGCCGGGATGTGCAAACCCAGCTCCGCCCTTTTGACCATCGCCCTCACATCGATCTCGGCACTCCTAAGCATCTAAAACTATAAACAAAAAACTTAAGTAATACAAATTATAAGAAAACTTACGCAACTCTGAAAATAGTAATACGAAACTTACTGCAACTAAAGTGTTACGATCTTTGTGTCGAGGATAAGTGTCGGTAGTCGAGGCGATGTGTGCCTTCGGCTCTGCTGGGACGTACGATACTCACGTACGTGTACGAGAGACATACCAACGTAGGTACTCCTCGTAGGACTCAGCGGTGAACGGGAACGCATCCGCAATTACGTCCTGAGGTGCCTCTGCCTACTGTTGTACCCAAGCCTCCATGCGAGGCCAGAAACGGGCACAGAAAAACCCTTCCGTGTGTGCCTGCGAGCAAAATATAACGTTACTCAGCGATTAAAACTTATGTAAGTTAAATATACAAATAAAGGAAACTACTTACGTATGTGCAGTAGGCGGAACTGAGAGGCCCCTAGGAATTGGGAAGACCTGTTGTTGCTCGAATTGCCGCATAGCTCTGTGAGGGGAGTACTCCTCCACGTAGATGTCGTACATGAGAGCCTTCCGTGTCCACCGCACGCCCGCATCTCTCGTGCACAACGACGACAAGCCAGCGGGTGCGCGACGCTCCACAGCCTCGTACAAAAACGGAGTCCATACGACGTCGTTGTCCGCCTGTAGGCGGTCAAACGACATCGTATACTCCGGGTAGCCCCTGTGCACCGTGTCGTCACCCCAAGTACGCTGCAAAACAAAAAATATTATAACAAAACAAATAGCTACGTTAAGAATGAACATACATGTATTACAAGTTAACATACCCTGCGTCGAGTCCACAATGTGCCCATCGTTGGCCTATCCTCCTCGGTGTTCCCGTACAAGGCATCGTCGTAGGGGGTGACGTCCACCCTAGGGTCCAAATGGATAAGAGCTCAAGAACTGAAAAGAATAGATCACTTAGTACAGAGTGTGTTGGAGAAACACACCCCAAGAGCTCAAGAGAAATAAATCAAACTTACTGCACAGTTTCAACACGACCGGACTAGTCGATATCAGCCGGACTAGTCCGATTTTGTTCCTGACCAGAAAACGGACTAGTCCGATATCATCCGGGCAAGTCCGATTTTGTCTCTGGACAGAAAACGGACTAGTCCGATATCTCACAACACTTAGGGTTTTCTAAACACCGCACATCGGACTAGTCCGGAGTCAACCACGGACTAGTCCGGACATCAAAACCCTAACGTACCCTTTGGAAACCCAACTATAAAAAGAGGTGTACGGCCATACCAACACAACTTTGGACCCCCCTGCGCCGTCACACCTCCCAAGAGCCCAAAATTCACCTCTCTCCATACATTCTAACCCAAGAAGGATCAATTCTTGTGGATTGGCAATTGATCAAAGGAGAGACTAGTTCTACATCATCTTGAGCACTTGGGTTTGATCCCTCGCACACTTTTCATTGTTAATTGTTCATATGTTGAGTGTGTTGAGACGCGTTGATTTATTTGTTGTAATTCTTGGGGAGCCCTCAACTTGTGAGAAGGCCCCTTGAACAAGTTTATTGCCCTTTGCGATTAGTGGAACAGAATCGGCCTTTGTGACGATTCGACAAGGGTAGGGTTGGAGAAAATCCGGTCCTTAGTGGACTCCTCAACGGGGACGTAGATTACCTTCGTTGAATCGAACCTTAGGATAAACACTTGTGTCCCACTCTTGTTTATTAATTGTTCATCATTTTAGAGTGTTTAATCAATCCTTTGAAACTCACGTTTAAACATTAACATCAAGTTGATTCCTGTCATTCATTGTATTATTGTTTCAATACATCCGAGTTATCATTCAATTTCCGTTGTATAAAGTATTAGAAGTGAACATTGATCAACCTTGATCTCCCTGTTCCACGTATACCACACTAGTCCGCCCAGTACCGGACTAGTCCGATTTTTCTCTGTTTAGAAAACGGACTAGTCCGCACTCTACCATACTAGTCCAATTTCTCTGTATTTGATAGACTACTAAGTGTTTCAAGTTTCAACAAAGCATCGAAAAGCCTATTCACCCCCCTCTAGGCTACATTCAATTGGTATCAGAGCCAAACTCTTCAAAAGAGACTCACCGCTCGAGGAGACGATATGGACGTCAAGGATGCAAACAAGAAGATCGATGACGAAATGAGAAATGATGAAAGGATTCCAAAGCTAAAGAAGCTATTTGATGCCATTCAAGACAGTGAGGACGATGATGAGGAGGTGCTCCAACTCAAGGCTCTTCTATGAAAGAAGGCAATCTCCTCAAAAGGGAAGAGGAACACCGATGATGAAAAGAAGAAGAAAGGGGGTAGTCACACAGACTACTCCCGATATCCTTTTGATTATGAGCGTTTGAATTCTCACAATAATCATTACTTATCAATATTCCCTAGGAAAAGCACCTTACTTTGATGGAAACGATTATTCAATGTGGAGACAAAACATGAAAATGCATCTCATATCTCTTAACCCGAGTTTGTGGCATATAGTGTGTACAGGGATAGATATCCCGGATGATGATGAAGAGCTGAACCCAATTTAAGAACAAGCCATTCATCGAAATGCTCAAGCTGCAACTGTGATCACATCATCACTAAGCCGAGACGAGTTCACCAAGGTGGATGGGCTTGAAATTGCCAAGTAGATATGGGACACACTACAAACTGCACATGAAGATGATCGTCACGTACGCGAAGCCAAGATAGAAATGATTGAAGGTGAATTGGGAAGATTTGCGACAGAAGAAGATGAATCACCACAAGATATGTACAACCGACTAAAGAATCTCATCAAAAAAAATCCAAGCTTATGGCAGCAAGAAGTGGAATGACCATGAGGTTGTGAAGCTGATTCTCAGAGCATTCATGCCTCGCAACGTAACCCTTTGCTCTATGATCAGAGAAAGCCCCGGGTACCGGAAAATGACCCCAGACGAACTTCTTGGCAAGATCATTAACTTTGAGATGATGGAGAAGCAAGCCAAGCATGTTAAGGAAATTGTCGGTCTCACCTCGGCAAAGAAGAAAGGAGTCGCATTGAAGTCAACTTGTAAACCTGTATCAAAGGAAGCTCGAGAAGCTTATGGAGAAGATGACAACGATGATGAAAGCAGTGATATCGATGAAGAAGACATGATCTTGTTCATGAAGAAGTTCAAGAAAATGATGAGAAGAAAAAAGGGCAACAACTCAAATGAAGGAAGACAAAGAGACAAACAAAGACCCAAGATGAGACGGGCGTGCTATAACCGTGGAGGATACAATCACTTCATAGTAGATTATCCACTTGATGAAAACAAGAAGAAGACAAAGGATAACAGGTCTCAACCAAAGAAAATGTTCAAGAAGAAGAAGCAATATGGCCAAGCACATCTAGGGAAGGAGTGGGACTCCAATGATGAATCTTCATCCGAAGAAGAAGAAGAGATGGCCACCATAGACACAAAGAAGACTACCAAGAGATCCACTCTCTTCCCAACCATGGGCGCAAGGAATGACACCGACAACACATGCCTAATGGCAAAGGAAGGTAAACGAAAGGTACCGACTAAATTTTCCTTCCTGCATTCTTTTACTAGTGATAGTAATAACTTTAGTGAAGATGATAGCAGTGATGAAGATGAGTATGTGCTTAGAGGTTTAGACAAAAAGACAGCTGCTAAAATGAAATTTCTACTTAATAAGCTTGTTGATATGGAGAAGCTAGTCAATCGTCAGGAAGATATGATCATCTCCCAAAAGGAGGAATATCTTGAGATTGAAAAGCTTCTTGATTTTGAAAAGGAACAAAATAAATCACTAGAGCTTGAATTAGCTTCAAGCAAGGAGGCTTGCTTGAAGCTAAAAGACTTAAATACCGCCACCATGGATGAACTTGCTAACTTAACCGAAGTTAACAAGATCCTTGAGGGACAAGTTGAGTCACTCAAGCAAAATGGTTATTCATCAACTACTAGCTCACATTCTCAACACACAAAGTCTGAAACAAGCATCACTTGTACATGTGCCAAAAATGACACTAACATGAAGAAAAAGCCAAACTTGACAAAGGACAAGAAATCTTCTCAAAATGGCATGTTTGACAAGGAGAAGATCAATTATGCACGCAGTGCATACTCGGTCACAAGACCTCGTAATGTCAAATATGGCATTGGATATTCTAATGGTGAAAAGCACAATGCTAGAAACCAAAAGAATAACAAGGATTACATTGCCTTTATCAAGGGAAACTCCTCTCAAACTACAAAGCTTAGTAATGTTGATAAATTTAACAATGTGAACACATATGAACAAAAACTTCTTTTCAGAACCTTTTATGATTCATACGTACTGATGAAAAGTAATCTTGGAAGAGTTTATGCTAAACATGTTGGGCCACGCCATGGGAATACCAAGTCTCATGTGTGGGTGCCCAAATCACTTGTGACTAACCTCAAAGGACCCAAGCAAGCTTGGGTACCTAAGACCAAAGCATAATTTATTTTTTGCAGACTTATTCATCCGGCGAAGCAAAATGGGTGCTAGATAGCGGATGCACCAATCACATGACCGGAGAAAGAAGAATGTTCATGGAATATGAAGAAAATGAAAATCCAAGTGAAGGCATTACTTTGGTGATAATAGTCAAGGAAAAGTACTTGGTACCGGTAAAATTGCAATTTCATCACAACATACTCTCTCTCATGTTTTACATGTTGACTCCCTAGATTATAATCTGTTGTCCATATCTCGATTATGCGACAAGGGTTATAATTGCTTGTTCACTAATGAGGGTGTGATTGTCTTTAGAAGGAGTGATAACTCAATTGCATTCAAGGGTGTGTTGAAGGGAAAACTTTATCTAGTTGACTTCAACAAAGATAAAGCTGAACTTGACACATGCTTGATTGCAAAGACCAACATGGGTTGGCTGTGGCATAGACGGCTAGCACATGTTGGTATGAGGAATCTTCAAAAACTCATCAAAGGCGATCACGTCCGAGGTTTAAAGGATGTTGTTTTTGAGAAAGACAGACCATGTAGAGCATGTCAAGCATGAAAACAAGTAGGAGCACCCCATCCCGCAAAGAATGTCATGACTACAACAAGACCGCTTGAGATCCTTCACATGGATCTATTTGGTCCAATTGCCTACATAAGCATCGGCGGTAATAAATACGGTCTAGTCATTGTTGATGATTTTTCATGCTTCACGTGGGTTTTCTTTTTGCATAATAAGATAGAAACTCAAGGAACTCTCAAGAAGTTCATCAAGCGTGCCCAAAATGAATTCTCATTGAAGATCAAGAACATACGAAGTGACAATGGAACATAATTCAAGAACACCCAAGTTGAGGAGTATCTAGACGAAGAAGGGATAAAGCATGAATTTTCAGCACCATACACTCCTCAACAAAACGGAGTAGCCGAAAGGAAGAACATAACTCTCATTGAGATGTCGAGGACAATGCTCGATGAATACAAGACTTCGGACAGGTTTTGGGCCGAAGCGGTTAACACCGCTTGTCACGCCATAAACCGACTATATCTTCATCGGCTGCTCAAGAAAACCTCTTATGAACTACTCACGGTAACAAGCCAAATATTTCATACTTTGGAGTCTTTGGTTCAAAATGCTACATTTTAAATAAGAAGCCAAGGGCCTCAAAGTTTGCTTCGAAGTCCGATGAAGGTTTCTTACTTGGCTATGATTCGAACTCCTACGCCTATCGTGTCTTCAACAAAACCTCCGGACTTGTTGAAGTAGCACGTGACGTAGTGTTCGATGAAACTAACGGCACTCAAGAAGAGCAAGTTGATCAGTATGTGCTAGATCAAGAAGAAGCTCCATGTCAAGCATTGAGAAGAATGGCTTTGGGCGATAAGTGCCACCTTCAAATGTGAATGAAGAAAATGAACCACGGATGGAGG
This sequence comes from Neostapfia colusana, assembly GCA_030760725.1. Lineage (NCBI taxonomy): Eukaryota > Viridiplantae > Streptophyta > Magnoliopsida > Poales > Poaceae > Neostapfia > Neostapfia colusana. The sequence continues at coordinate 47,083,657 of JASWHV010000012.1, read as the reverse complement.
AAAATGATCAAGGGGGAGCTTCCATACAAGATCAACCTCAAGAAAACCAAGAAGGCCAAAACACCAATGAGGGCAACTATCCAGGGGGAGAAGAAGATGATAATGAAGATTCAAGACCACAAGTGCCACATCCAAGAGTACACCAAAGCATCCAAAGAGATCACCCCATTGACAACATAATCGGTGACATCCGAAAGGGAGTAGTAACTCGATCTCGCATAGCTAATTTTTGTGAACACTATTACTTTGTATCTTCTTTGGAACCATACAGGGTCGAGGATGCATTAAAAGATCCGGACTGGGTGATGGCGATGCAAGAAAAACTGAACAACTTCAAAAGGAACGAAGTGTGGGAGCTTGTTGAGAGACCCAAGTCCAACGTCGTCGGCACTAAATGGGTCTTCCGCAACAAGCAAGACGAACATGGAGTGGTAACAAGGAACAAGGCACGACTTGTGGCAAAAGGGTACTCACAAGTCGAAGGTTTGGATTTCGATGAGACTTTTGCTCCTGTAGCTAGGCTTGAATCGATTCGTATATTACTTGCATATGCTACTCACCCTGATTTCAAGCTTTATCAAATGGACGTGAAAAGCGCCTTTCTCAACGGACCAATCAAGGAGGAGGTGTACGTGGAGCAACCACCCGGTTTTGAAGATCAAGAGCACCCCGACTACGTATTCAAACTGCGTAAGGCTCTCTATGGCCTCAAACAAGCTCCTAGAGCTTAGTATGAGTGCCTTAGAGACTTTTTGGTGGAAAATGACTTCAAAATTGGAAAAGCTGATTACACCTTTATCACTAAACACTTTGATGATGATCTCTTCATTTGCCAAATCTTTGTTGACAATATTATATTTGGTTCAACTAACAAATCTTTTTGTCAAGAATTTAGCAAGATTATGACAGATAGATTTGAGATGTCCATGATGGGAGAGCTGAGATACTTCTTAGGATTCCAAGTGAAACAACAAATGGGCGGGACGTTCATAAGCCAAACAAAGTACACTCAAGACATTCTCAAGAAGTTTGGAATGGACAAAGCAAAACCCATAAGGACTCCCATGGCGACAAATGGACACTTGAATCTAAATGAAGACGGACCTAATGTGGATCAAAAGGTATATCGTTCCATGATTGGATCCTTACTCTATCTATGTGCATCTAGGCCTGACATCATGTTGAGTGTAAGTTTGTGTGCAAGGTTTCAAGCCAATCCTAAGGAATGTCACTTGACAGCCGTTAAAAGGATCTTAAGATATTTAGTTCATACACCCAACCTAGGACTTTGGTATCCCAAAGGTTTAAAATTCAATCTCATTGAATACTCTGATGTAGATTATGCCGGATGTAAGGTAGATCGAAAAAGTACGTTTGGTACTTACAAATTCCTAGGTAGATCCCTAGTTTCTTGGTCCTCCAAGAAACAAAACTCAATTGCTCTATCCACAGCCAGAGCGGAGTATGTTGCGGCCGGAAGTTGTTGTGCACAACTCCTTTGGATGCGACAAACTCTAAGGGATTACGGTTACAATATGAGCCGTATTCCACTTCTTTGTGACAATGAGAGTGCTATCAAAATTGCCTATAACCCTGTTGAGCACTCTAGAACCAAACATATAGATACCCGGTATCATTTCTTGAGAGACCACTCAATGAAAGGAGACATAGCCATTTTCCATGTCAACACTGAAAAACAACTAGCCGATATCTTTACCAAGCCACTTGATGAAAAACGCTTTTGTGAGCTCCGAAATGAACTAAATATCCTTGATGCTCAAAACGTGGCTTGAAAACTTGCATATCTGTATGTCATCCTCAAAATCATGTTAATGATATTGAAAAATCATCTCTATCTATTTTTGTCTTAAAAACTATGTTAATTACTTGATCTTGATGAATTATGGTCATAACTTGATTGTTGTATGTTTATGATTATATTCATCAAGAATACCTATGTGCCTTTGTATCTTATTTCCCAATAGAAACCCTTGAATATATATATATATATATATATATATATATATATATATATTATACACCTCTGTACAAGGGACCACGGACTAGTCTGTGGTCACTCCGGACTAGTCCGATATTTCGACTCCATAACCCTAAGGACGGTTCAAACCTAATCTCCTTCATGCTCACAACCATCCCAACTCTCTCTCTCCTCACTCAAGTGCTCCCAAGGTGAATTTGCAAGTTCTCCACTAAAACCTCTCAAATTTCCGTGGAAATCATTCTCCACCACCAAGGGATCAAAGACCCCGGACTCGTCCGGATCAAAAACTCCCTCAATGCCTCAAATCGAAGGATTTGGTAAATTTCTCTCCAAACCCTAGAACCATCTATCTTCCTTGTTTTTGCTAAAATAGCTTAGATCCTCTAGTCAATACATGCTTCATTGATGTATTACATGTACCCTAGATCACATTTGCAATGAATAATCTCAAATTTCAACGAATTAGGGCTTGAGCAGCCACATAACGGACTAGTCCGTTATTAGGGCGGACAAGTCCGACACTCCGGACTATTCCAACCCTGAACTCCGGACTAGTCCGATATGCCTTGATTCAGAAATCTTGTTAGGGAATCCTAGCTTATGCAATCCTTTGTCATTCTTGATTATTCATACCCACTTTATCTCCCTTGTCAGAAAACATGTCGGCATCAAATGAAAGTCTCTCCGACTTTGAGGCAGAAATGGATCAAGATGTCATATCTCATCATCCAGAGTCTCACTCCAAAAAGAGACAAGATCACGTTGACGAGCCCTCGCTCACCCCACCTAGAGTTCGCCGAAAGGTCACAATCAAGAGACCAGCCTCAAGAGCAAATGTGGCTGGCTCTAGCTCGGCGGCTCAACGCCAAGTCAAGGGCAAGGGAAAGGGACTTGCTTCTGGCCCAATCGGTCCCCTCAAGATGACAACTCCAAGGCAGGGACATAGGGATCCCTCGGAAAAGAAATTCAATGGCAAAGGGAGCGAAGTGGCATGGAACCTGAGGAAGGTTGATGCCTACAGCTCCGGCAAAAAGGCAGCCAACAAGAGATTTTGGAGTAACTTTCACTCGGACTACTACAGTTCAGTGTACCTCCAAATGAAGACTCGAGTGGTCCGAAGTCAATGGATCGACTAGACGTACTTTGAAAGGAAAAGTTGTGAAGCTTTTGAGGAGGTCATAGAGGCTGCAGAGAGACATGGACTCGAGGACCTGCTCGCCTTCAAGTACACCTGGAATGATGAGATCATCGCCCAGTTTTACTCGACCTACCATTTTGCTCATGATGGAGAGGACAGAGTGACTTGGATGACACATGGATCCAAGTACACAATCTCCTACACTGAATTTGCCAGACTGCTGCATCTTGAGGACACAAATGATGATGATATTGTGATTCACAATCTGGGAGTGGTGGAGAAGGACAAGATGAAATTCCTCTATGATACTCGACTTACTTTCAACCCTTCCTCAACCAAGAACATGAAGCCTTTCTTCATTGTTCTCAACAGAGTGCTCCGAAAGACAATCGATCCAAAGGATGGAGATGCCGGAGCGTCCAAGGTTATCTTAGAACCTTGATGAAAGTGATCAGCAGAAGGAGAACATTTAACATCTTCGACTATATTTGGAATGACATTGTAAACATATCCTGCACACCAAACCGCTCCTGTTGCCATGCTCCTTTCTTAATGTTCATGATTGAGAAAGTCACATGAATTGAGTTTGTGAAGGATATAGAGCACACCGCTCTAAGGCCTCAGAAACCTCCTTAGACCTCCCTCCCAGCTGCTCCCTCACCTGGATCACCTGAAGAACATCCAGAGAGAGCGCATGAAGAGGCAAGGCCTGCATCCAAGACTAGGGCCTCTCCACAGAAAGTTTCCTCCAGTGGGATCATGAAGATTTTGGCTGCTATCTTCAGCTCTATCCGCAAAACTGAAGTGAAGCTACATAAGATGAACAAGGCAAGAAAAGCAAAGATGAGATACATGAAGGCCAATGTTAAGGAAATATGCCAAAAACTAGAGATTGAGCCCGTTGAATCCCCGATCATCTCAGATGACTCTGCATCTGAGTTTACAGAGCTTCCTCATCTCTCTCCTTCAGAGCGTGCCTACTTTGGCACGACGAGTGGTTCCTCTCCTCCTCTTCCTCAGGCTGATGAAGAAGATGAAGAAAGGACGGACAACGAGGAGTGAGCCGGCCACGATAAGCAGATCCCTTCTCTCCTTCTTTTTGGTGTCTCGATGCCAAAGGGGGAGAGATTGAGGGGGAGTCCTAGGTCGCGTAGGTCTCTTTTTGTATCCTAGCTTATGAGACAAGCTTGTGTAAGACTTATGCGACCATTACTTATGTGACCATTATGCGTTTGTAGAACTTATGTTATGATTATGCTTTTGTGAGTTATCATTATGCTTTTGTGAGTTGACTATGTTATGCTTTTGATGAATGATATAGGATATAACTCTTGATAATTATGCTCATAATGATATTTACATCAAAATTACTGCTCAACCATGTAGTTTTGCACCCCACCATAAAGAGTGCACATATGTTTCATGTCTTAATTGCCCATTTTGTTCAAAACTCATATGTGCACACTTTATGAAAATCTGAATTCTTATTGTCATAATTGTGAGATCTCAATTGGTTGTCATCAATCACCAAAAAGGGGGAGATTGAAAGTGCATCTAGGCACCCCTTGTGGGTTTTGGTTGATTTATGACAAACAAATGAGACCCTAACAAAATTGTTGAGAATAAGCGCAGGTATTCAAAGAAATTAAGACGAAAGCGCAAAAAGAAAGGAGAAGGAGGATCCAAATGGATAAGACCTCAAGAACTGAAAACAATAGATCACTTAGTATAAAGTGTGTTGGAGAAACACACCCCAAGAGCTCAAGAGAAATAAATCAAACTTACTGCACAATTTTAACACGACCGGACTAGTCCGATATCAGCCGGACTAGTCCGATTTTGTTTCTGACCAGAAAACGGACTAGTCCAATATCATCGGGACAAGTCGGATTTTGTCTCTGGACAGAGAACAGACTAGTCCGCAAAATCATGGACTAGTCCGATATCTCACAACACTTAGGATTTTCTAAACACCACACACTGGACTAGTACGGAGTCAACCACGGACTAGTCCGGACATCGCAAACCCTAACGAACCTTTGGAAACCCAACTATAAAAAGAGGTGTACGGCCATACCAACACAACTTTCGAATCCCCCTGCGTTGTCATACCTCCCAAGAGCCCAAAATTCACCTCTCTCCATACATTCTAACCCAAGAAGGATCAATTCTTGTGGATTGGCAATTGATCAAAGGAGAGACTAGTTCTACATCATCTTGAGCTCTTGGGTTTGATCTCTCGCACACTTTTGTTGTTAATTGTTCATCTGTTGAGTGTGTTGATACGTGTTGATTTATTTGTTGTAATTCTTGGGGAACCCTCAACTTGTGAGAAGACCCCTTGAACAAGTTTATTGCCCTTTGTTATTAGTGGAACAGAATTGGCCTTTGTGGCGATTCGACGAGGGTAGGATTGGAGAAAACCCGGTCCTTAGTGGACTCGTCAACGGGGACGTAGATTGCCTTCGTGGAATCGAACCTCGGGATAAACACTTGTGTCCCACTATTGTTTATTAATTGTTCATCATTTTAGAGTGTTTAATCAATCCTTTGAAACTCACGTTCAAACATTAACATCAAGTTGATTCCTGTCATTCATTGTATTATTGTTGCAATACATGTGAGTTATCATTCAATTTCCGCTGCATAAAGTATTAGAAGTGAACATTGATCAACCTTGATCTCCCTGGTCCATGTATATCGGACTAGTCCGCCCAGTACCGAACTAGTCCGATTTTTCTCTGTTTAGAAAACGGACTAGTCCGCACTCTACCAGACTAGTCCCATTTCTCTGTATTTGATAGACTACTAAGTGTTTCAGCTTTTAACAAAGCATCAAAAAGCCTATTTACCCCCTCTAGGCTACATTCAAATATGTTTATAGTAACTTACCTTTATACATGCTGTAAAAAACCTCGATACGTAGCCGCTAGCACAGCTGAACCCCAACTGTACTGCGGAACTGCATGAGGGGGACTGTCCACTATCTCTGTGACAAAGTAGATAAGGCGTTTGTCGACCGTGTCCCCGTGTGAGTCTGTGAACAGGATCCACCCGAAAAGCCACAGAAGGTACGCCTCCAAGTGTATGGAGATAGTGTACTCATCCGCGTCCGGGTCGATGTTCTCGAGGTGAAAGGAACAAATAATTATGTATTGTTACAATTATTACTCATGAAGACATATTATACATAAAATCCAACTAAACTTAACTCGTACTGCTACAACCAAGTTTTCGGCAGACCGTGGTCTTGTCTGTCTGTGATCGGTCTCACCGGACCGTGTCTCTGAGTGTACCTTGGGTGTAGTACAACGCTAGAGAAACGGGCCTGTAGGTCATCGCACCATCCGTCCGAAAAGTCTGGCCTACAAACGTCCTGCCCTGCGAGCGAAAGCCCTAACAGGTACGACACGTCCTGGAGCGTAACTGTCATCTCCCCACATGGCATGTGGAAAGTGTGTGTCTCCGGTCTCCATCGGTCGACCAACGCAGTAAGTAGGGAATGGTCGTAGGTTAGTCGCGTGGACTTTTCTTTAAACCGTTCCATTACCCAAGTGCCTCATACACCACCTTAATTCTATATCCGGTCAAACTAGTGGGAGAGAGCTCTCTGCGCAGTTGTATTTGATATCCGTTATTGCCTTCAACAAACCAGCGTGACGGTCGTGAATGACACATATATTTTCTCGGCCTTGCACTACATCAACTCTAATCCTTTTCAGAAACTAGTATCAACTGTCAGCATTTCCACTCTCCACAAATGCAAAGGCCACGGGTAAAATTTATTATCGCCATCAACTCCAATAGATGTTAGAATTTGACCTTTGTACTTTCTGGTTAGGAACGTACCATCCATACATAGAATGTGCCTACAATATCGAAATGCGTTTATGCATTGACCTAGTGAAAAGAATGCACGGTGAAGAATAAGTTTCCCAGGATGTCTGGGGTTTGGACATCCACGATATCAACAGCTGTGCCAACATTCCGACTTCTAATAGTTGAAGTAACTTTGGAAGATTATCATAAGATATTTCATAAGTAGCAAATCTTGCCTCATTATCATAAGATGTTTCATAAGTACCAAATCTTGTCTCAATAACATTCTGTTTCGTCTTCCAAGCTTTGGAGTAGCTTATTGTATATTTAAAATATTGCTCAACTGTGTTGATAATAGATTTAGGCTCAAAATAAATATTATCAAACACACGAGCATACATGTGATTTGTAACAAACTGCGATGTAAGAGCAGTATTGCATTTTGTCAATATGTTGCAACTCGCACACATGATCAATCATAATAGAACTCTTCCAAAGGCCACTCCATTTCTTTGCATATCCACGAACACGAAACGGACAACTGGTTGATAAGCATCCGACATCATAAAGTTTCTTAGTGGATCGAGAAATCTTAAATGATCTTTTCACTGAAAGGGACCAGTATTTAACAGCATTTTGCAATGCTTCTTTATTTTTGAAAAGAGATCTCACTGTTATTGTATTGCCGTGGTAATCTAACGACAAATGATACCCTTCAGTGACTCTTAGGTTTTTAAAATTTGGATGACTCCAATCGGCAGGGAAGTAGGTCGATCTTCTCGTCGGATAAATCGTATTCAGAAACATTACTATAATCCCTATCCTCAACAACCATCTATTGAACTATATGTTTTATATGCTCTTCTTCATTTGCTTGACTAGTTGCCTCACTAGCAACAGTATGTGTCAATTTATTATCATTATCCTCTTCGGTATCACCACCATCATTATCTTTCTCGTCATCATTTTCGTTCTGCGTCCCGTCGATTACTTTCTTAGCTTCAACCTGAATCAGAAGTATTAGATGCCACCCATATTGCACAGCCCTTGCAACACAAACACGCCACACGGGTGTTCCCTTTAGCGGTAGTAGTTCTCAGAAATGGTCCTCACTTGAACGGCTGATAATTTCGTTTATCTTCAACTCATATTCATCCTCACTCAGTTTAAAAACTTTCAGCAACCATCTATATACACTCATAAATATCATTTCCGTTGGACTAGAATTCCCGGATTTATAATAGAGAGTCCTGATAGATCTACTCCACTTGAATTATAGTTAATTTGTCCATCTCTATAAAATATCTGAAATTCTATTTTATTCGACATACCTAGCATACGTATATACGTAATTTAATAATTACAAAAATTATAATAACAAAAAATTGAAATACGCATAATGTAATATAAATTATGTTAAAAACTGATATGTACTATTATAGAAATATAAATACAGAAACTAAAAACTGATATTTAAAAAAATTAACAGAAAACTATATTTAAAACAGACTAAACATAAATTTAAACTAACCAAAATTCTTAACTTCAAATCAAACTAAACCTAAAATCCAAAATTATAACTAAACTTAACCTAAAATCCAAAATTTTGAAACTAAATGTTAACATAGAAAGCCGAAACTAACTTAAAATCCAAAATTATAACTAAACTTAACCTAAACGTCCGAAACTAAACCCAATCAAACTAAGATAAAGTTAAAAAAAAGTTAAAACTAATCTAAACATAAATTGAAACTAAACTAAAATCCTAAATAGAGACTAAACTAGACTAAAACTAAAAGTCCAAAACTAGATCTTAAAAACTAATTAAAACTAACATAAACTAATATTTAAACTAATCTAAAATCTAGATTTCAAACTAACTAAATCCTAATACTAAATAGAAACTAAATTAAACACTAAACCATAAAATAAAAACTAAACTAAGTTCAAACTAATATTTAAATCTAAATTATCTACAATGCATAATTAATATAAGTAATTTCAAAATCATAATTATATTTAAAATATTATACCTTTTTCTTTTCTTTTTTATTTTCTTCTCTTTTCTTCTCTTTTTTTTTCTTCCTCTTCTCTTCCTCTCCTCTTTTCTCCTCTCCTCTCTTCTTCTTTTCTGTTTGCTTGGTTTGGGTGTGGGGAGAAGCCCCCGGAGCGGCTGTGTTCTTAACACAGCCTGTCGTCCATGTCGTGGACGACAAGACATGTCGGTCCAACGATCCTGTGACCGTTGGACCGACGTAGCTGCCACGTGGGCCGGTGTCGTCCACGGTGTGGACGAGAGGATGTTCACATGGACAAATCGTCCACGCCGTGAATGACTGGTTGGTTATTTCTGCAAATTTTTTTACATATTATTAATATTAAATACTTTATGTACACTGCTAAAAATAAAACCATTTCCGCCGTTTGCTGCCTCACGCCCGCACGCCAGCCCGGTCCGCCAGTCGAATGCAACACAACAGATTAAGGTCAGTCATCTAAATGAGTCACAGTACCGATGGTTGGTGGGCTGTAATTCCACGGCTGAAACAGTGGACGTGGTATACAATTATATGGCTGAAATACTGGCCCGCCACGTCCAAACAGCCCAATATCTAGTCCTCTTCAACCTTCAGCCGGACCAGCTCCTCAATCTCTCTTCTATTGATAAAAAAATCAAGTAGAGGCTGGTGGAGGGGTTCCACCATTTGACGGGTAGTACGCAACTCTAAACGTTAATCCCCTGCTACTCTATTGGATCCACCCTATTAGTTCACATTGTTATACCCCTCTTTATCACGGGTTGTTCGAGTTCATGTGTTGCAACTTTCATCTGACTTGGATCATCTTGAAAAGATGACTAAAAAACTGTCTTAAACCAAACAATTGAGGTGTAGCGAAAAAAATATGTTTTCAATGAGTATCAAACTATAATTATTATTTTAGTTCTCCCTAACCCCCTCGTTTGTAAATTCAAATAGGTAAAAAAGTTGGGTGCCAATTCCTTCTCCTAAGAGAGAAATATTGTTGTGGATTTAAATGCTGACGTGATCGAATTAAAAGTATTTTTAGATCCACTTAAAAGGAAATTATTAGAGGAGAAAACATAGCTTTTATAGTTTTTTAGTTGCTTGCAGAAACTAGTTTTATAGGCTAATCTTATATCTTTTAAAGATCCTCTCAAATACGTATGTTCACAGCTTGATGTTAAGAGCGAGACATTATGTCGACTTTGTCAATTTTAAAACATGTAATGATGGTAGAAGGTTCATGAGTGAGTGTCTCTCGTTTTCAAAAATAATGAGAAAAACTTGACCGGTGACATGAACTATTGTCGTGAAACTTCATTTGAAGCCGAGCCAGCCGAAGCATATCTTTCTAGGCCAGTTACGGAAATATGTAACCTTCATTTGAACTGGCCCATTCCACTGGCACAATTGGCCCACTCAGACAAATGGCCTAGTCCTCTTCCTCCCCAAGAAGACACAGATACAAATATCTCGCTCTCACAACAACCGACGTCCCAGTACCAAAGAACTCTTCACTGACAAACTAGGTCCACCAAAAAATCTGTCCCTACCTGTCATTCTATGATCTCGTTCAAGATAAGAAGAGAACCCCCGTGCCCGTGAGATTGCGACTCCAGAATCTTCTTCCTCTAGCATATCTTCTTCTTGGTCCGCCGCCTCCACCACCACTTCGCCTTTGCGTCTGCGGCGAGAGAACATTCAGGGGCTGCCGTGTGGGACCTGAGAGTCAGCGAGAAAGAGCGAGAGGGAGAGAGATGGCAGGGATCGGGCCGATCAGGCAGGACTGGGAGCCGGTGGTGGTGCGCAAGAAGGCGCCCACAGCCGCCGCCAAGAAGGATGAGAAGGCCGTCAACGCCGCCCGCCGCTCTGGCGCGGAGATCGAGACCATGAGGAAGTGTAAGAGCGCGCACCCTAGGGTTTCTTGACGCAGTTCGATCTGGGGCCGGGTCTCGCGATCCTTTTGATTTCGTCCGTCTTTCTGATGTTCGGTTGGTAGGTGACGGATTTGGTTGAGCTGGAGTCTAGGGTTTCGTTATCTTCAGTTTTCCCTTCGAAGTATCTTTTGTGCACTGGGTGACTTATTTCATCTGATCTTGTCAGCTTGTGCTCGATTAAGATTTCGTGACTTCCATTTGTTCTACAAACTGTTTTTTCTTTTCTGGATGGGATTTATTAGCAGGTTTGATCTTCTTTACATTCTTTTCCTCGCGTGTGACATTAATCTTCTTGCTTGCAGACAACGCTGGGACAAACAAGGCGGCATCCAGCGGCACATCCCTCAACACCAAGCGGCTCGATGATGACACTGAAAACCTTGCCCGTCAGCATTCTTTAACATCCCGACCTATTCTTAGCAGATTCTCCTGATGCTTATTAGCTTGCTTATTCATTGTTGATTTCACTTCTTTGTAAACACGAAGAAGCTATGTTTCCAATTTTATGGCAGGAAACATCAAAATGAGCCAGGTTTATGCACCTTTTTATGCAATTAGATTGTACTTTGCATGAAACTTAGCATCTTCGTTGTGGACTTCATTACTCTTGAAAATTATTTAGGAATGAAGGCTGTCGTGTAGCTTGCTTGTTGTTCTGATTGCCACCCGAGATGGAATTCTTCCTTCATACAAAATCCTAACTGTACCAGTGGCTCTGCTGCACATTGGTTTGCTACATCAATTTTTGTTCCTATAATGATATTGACATCTGTGCATCATGGTTTCTTTGTCCCTGTAACCATTATCGGATTATCTTTCATGCATTAGTGAAGAACATAACATAGTTATGTTAGTTAATACATGTACCCTGATAAAATGGAATGTTTGTAGTAATAAAATCAACTTCTATGTTGTTACAATCCTTTTGGCGTTAACTGACTTCTGCTTATTGCATTAAACCTGTGATACTTGTTGTGTGCATGGTGCACAGACAATTATAAGTTCGCTCAGTCACTTTTTTTCCTGGGCAAACACTTGCGATTGAGTTCAATAACAATGTGCCAGTATGAGAATCTTTCCCATACATTTATTTTATTTTTGGTAAAAGGTGACATGTGAGTAGTTGAACCCATGACTTAAGCTGCAGAGGGATCATATCTGAGCGCGTGAGGGTAGATGATACCACTGTTTTTTTCACCAGGCTTGCTGTAGAAAGTAATTTTGGCACATTGTAAATGACAAATTTATCTCCATATGTCTGAAGTTTCGTGTTGATGTAATTCCAAGAATCCAGTCCACTGCAAAGACTAATTATGTTATTAAGCTGGTGTGTTTTTTCAATGTTAGAATACTCAGTGTGCTGGTATTTGTCTGTAGCAACAACTTAAACATTCTCTTGCAACTTTTTTTCTGAGACATCATTTTTGGGTTGATATTTTTGTGGGACATCCTTCCATACCATATTCTGTCTTAGAATGAGAAGTAGAATTCTTACTCTCTACAAAATCTTAATTTAAATTGCATGTAATGTTGAAGTATGTTTTTTTAAATTTTCTGATCATTTTAAAGGTTGGTATTTCAATTGGCCTATAGGAAAATGAGTATGTACCAAACAAATTTAATCATCAAATTCAGTATCCTACAAACAAAAACAAATCCTATATATATTCTGTATACATGCTTGCTTCTTAGATGAAAATTATTCTGTTTTTAAAACAATGAGCAAGATACATGGTGCAGCTTCACAACCTGCAAAAGAATAATTGCCTTGAATGTAAAATAAAATATTGATCCAGATTATAATCTATCTATGATCGTCATTGGGTATATAGGATCGCTGGGTCATCCTGACTTGCATTAAGTGGAAGACTTCATAATGCTTTCTACAATGCCTTTCTCATAATTATGATTACTAATGCTCCTTTTCCCTGATGTTAGATGAGCGAGTCTCAAGTGACCTGAAGAAAAACATCATGCAAGCAAGGCTGGATAAGAAGATGACCCAGGCACAACTTGCTCAGGTATCATGTTGAACATGGGACCTTAGAACTCGAGTGGTTTGTTCTTAACCGAGGAAGTTTGTTGACTAGGTTCTAACAAGAATACATTTTTCTACTTGTGACAGATGATCAATGAAAAGCCACAGATTATCCAGGAGTATGAGTCAGGAAAGGCAATTCCCAACCAGCAGATCATTAGCAAGCTTGAGAGGGCCCTCGGAACAAAGCTGCGTGGTGCTAAAAAGTAACCTCGTTACCTGGAGCGTCAAGTTGACGACAAGGCGACGGTCTGTCTATCAGCTGTGCTTTGTTTTCTGGAAATGCAGATCTTTTCTGTTGGTACATGAACAAATAACCGTGTCGATGTAGACCTTGTTGTCACGCTGCTGGTCTTATGTTATATGTCCAAGCTTATTAAGGAGTTGTGCTGAATCTGCAAACTGATACGATCGTGGTCTATTTATGATGTTGCTACGGGCATTGATCACTTTGTCAGTTGTTACCCTTCACATGTTGCCTTAATTATCTACTGGATCGAGCTCTTATGTTTAGTCACATTTTAGTTGTGTCCTTGCTCAATATTTTCGAGCCTGGTTGAATATCCTTATACTGGGGCGCCTCATTTCGTCCAGTTGCAGTTCCAAACTAAAGTTCTTGTCATAAGTGCAATAATTTGAAGATTGGGGGTGGGGGGGGGGGGGGGGGTTATAACGGTACACACCTCACTATAGGTCAGGCTTCATGCACGTACGTTAATCCTCTTACAGTTAGGCAAAAAACCCTGACTCAATTCTCTACTGTCCAATCCTCCCTAGTTCTAAGCTAGATTGTTTGATCCAAGAATAGTGGATATATACAGATCAGTCGCATATAGCAGAGGGTTCTTCTTCACACGTTAGTTCGGAATGGCAAAACCAGGAAATATTGCAGTTGTAGCCGTTTCCGCTGCAGTGCTGAAAAAGGTGGGCACGGAGGCTGAAAGTAGAGCAGAGCAAATGTGGAGCCTGCCCTGCAATCATGTCCGGCGAGCAAAGTTAGTGTGCGTTCGGTAAATCCGGTATTTCAGTGCTCTTATTTTTGTTTTAAAAAAATGATTTTTAAATCACTATCCGAAACGTAATAAAAATATTAGTTACTTGAACATTTTTGTGTACCAAAAATTTGTTTCGGTCTTCGTTCTTATCTAAAATACTTGAGTTAGACACTATATTCATCTCATGTTCTCAATATGTAACACAAATCCAATATCATTCGTAAATTTAATGTCATGAGCTAATAAATTATAAGTTTACTAATGCCGGATCATAAGTAAACGACTTAATCTAACCATTTCACATATCAAAATATCAAAATTTGTACTGTTCATATTTCGTAGATCATAACATAACTTGAGATTTTGTAATTCTGGTTGGTCAGGAATTTGGGTACTCGAGGATGGTACCGGAACCTATAATTTATATATCGGTACCTGATATTTAGTTTTTTTATTTCGGTCTTGGTTTTTTATTTTTGGTTTTTCGGTCCCTGTTTTTACGCCCACCCCTATTTCCATGTTCATTGGCATTCTGTTTCTCTCCCCAACATCGACCCCAACGACCTCAGTTAGACTGCACGACATTGATCAGATTCGTGATGGACCCACCTGGTTAGGACGCCAATAATATGTATGCATAGAGCTTTCAGTATATAGTTTCAAGATTATTAGGGTTTGTATCCCACCAATGTCCCTTTATCCTATATGGTATGCGCAGTCAAGCATGCTACATGTTGAACATCTCTAGGTAGAATCACTTTTAGTTTTTTATTTGGTATATATTGAAATATATGTAAAATATATTATATGAAGCATTAAAAAGGCTATTTAATATTTCAAATCCTAGTCTACCCTTGCTAATTTGAATAAAACAGAGCATTCATCAGTATTTGCAGCCTACTCTTGGATTATAGTAAAATAAGAAAAATAAGTATTATATAAAGTAAAAAGAGTTACATGATACTTGTCAGTGTATCAGAAATAGGGGTTCTCACTAACCATCATCAACCGTAACAACTTATGGGCCCTGCAACCATACGTCCTCTGAAGATGAAGGCCTGACCCACAACTTGGGCCTAAGAGGGACTGAAACCCACAACTCCAGCAATAAATTCCATGTCCGTGTCCATCCCTTGACCTAGATTAGCAATGCTACCTCGACTCAACCAGGTCGGGCCAGAACTTGTATGGTCGCCATCCCAAATCTCAATAGTGCCTCTACGCACAGTCTTGAGAGGAGACCATTCATGATAGTACAAGCCACATCAGGTGACATTGCCACACCCTTAAGCAGAGACTCTATTAAGCGGAGCAAAGGCATTGCCCTGCCATATCCTTGGGGCATTGCTTAGACAAGACAACCGGCAGAAAACATGGTCTCAGTACCCCTTGCTTATGAGAAACTGACGAACCACGCCTGCTACTCCAACCAGTGTAAGCAAGGGTCAAGTAGTGGGACCCGCCACAACTCACTGCTTTGCTCTAACTGCCTTTAGTGCGTAGGAAAACGGGCAACCAAGTGCTTGCGTGACAATCGCCAAAATTATATTGCCCGACATGGGTTACGTCGGTTCCTCGAGGACCTTGAAGACGGCCCATTGTTGACATGATAGGAACCTACCCTAGTTATTTCTTTATTATCCAACCTCCATTGTAAAGGTTCCTCATGGACTATAAAAGGAGGGGGTCCTCGGGCCAAAAGAAATGGGGGGGGGGGCGCTCATACACAATAACTATTTAATACAACACAAAGCAGGACGTAGAGCTATAAGCCTATAGGAGGCTCGAACCTGGGTAAACCATTGTGTCATCTTGTGAGACCTTTTTCCAAACACTTATCCTTTCATCACCTAAGGCAACACAAAAAGAATCAAGTAAATTGGATGTGTAAAGCGAAAGTTATGGCCAAAATATTGAAGCAACATCAATCTAAACAAAACCGACGTGCAAGAAAAACAAGCAGGACGATCACAATGTAAAACCTTGTCACAGACAATGACTTTTGTTAAAAAAATATGAAAGCCAACTGCAAATGATACCACCCACGCAGCTCTGGTCCTCCATATTTAAACACAACCATCAGACAATCCTAACCAAATAGATCGAAAACCTCCAAAACCCACTTGGAAATTTCTAAACCGACTTGGAGACAATCTATTCGCAGATAGATCAGAGTTCTAACCTTTCGAAAACTATTTTAAACCTTTCCAAACACTTTTGGACCTTAAAAAACTATTTTGTATGCATCCAAAAGAGTTATGGATAAAAACAACCCGTAATCAACCATTTTTTGACCAAAACAACCCGATTTTCTTGCAAATTCTAGTCGGATACTCTTCCGAACCACAAATTCAACCGAACTTGACTTGAACCTCCTTTTTCACGTATAGAACCTCACCTCCACGCCTTGTAACCATGCAACACGTCCATGCCCCTTGCACATGTGCACACTGCTTTCCAACACATTAAACACACCTCATATGCACCATTCTTAAGCAAAACACGCCGTGTGACAATTTTGATCGTCTCAACAACAATTCCTGCTGGATTTGGTTATTGAACCTAAGCTTCTCCATAAATTTAGTTTAAGGATCACCTTTACCAGCCATGTCTTTATCTCAAGCAACACCTGCACACGAGCATACAAATGATTTTTTACGAGCACAAGTCCACAACCCGAATCCCGTTAGTCCAAACAACACATTGTGTGAGCACTCACACAAGCATGTTGTACACCTCAACCAGCCATATGAACTACCAAAAACACACTAATAACTCAGTACATGAGTACCGCACCTATTCGAAATGTCTCATGTTCAACTACATAAGCCTGCACTTCAAACGTTTTGGCAAAAATAATTTCTCCACCTTTGTGAAGAAACGTTCACTCTTAACAAATTCTCCTCGTAAGCATGTTACTCCCCCTGGCTAGAACGTGTAAAGCACATGTGAATGTGCAATATGTGACCATATTTCTCCCCTTTGATGATGTATTTATTAAGATACAAAGAAAATTTATATATGTTATGAGCATAACATGACATATACATATAGAATGAAGCTCATCCAAACCATACTATCAAGTAACTTACACTATCACACTAATAAAATACATAAAGTAGTGAAAGCCATGCTAGAGATTAAATGTAATTCAATTTAAGCAAGCCATGATATTTTTCAAAACTATTTCAAAACATAAACTATATTCTTATATGTTGTTGAAAACATAAACTATATTTCAAAACATAATAAAATATATAAACTATTTCAAAACTTGAAAGCATGACACATGTTGTATTTTTCATTATATTCTTATATAAAATTAGAAATCGCATGTAGCAAAAGATTATATGCAATATCAGCATTATGCACCAACCAAGCCAAGCCTATGCCAATGGACAATGAAAAGCTTAATGACATGGTTTTAGTCATACATAACTCATTTGGAGTTCATATCTAACTGCAATGATAAGCAACCTCAAAATAACAAGGGCGATGCATGCATATTCTTTTAATCTTTCTTGTTTTTTCACTTTGATCATAAAAGCTCAACATGTGGGTTGTTGTATGTTTATCTTTTCAAGCACTTGTGAGCATGCAATAAAAATAGAGCAACAAAGAAATTTGGATCATGAATAGATTCAGTGCAACTATATTCCAATTGCTAGTCATGGTAAAATTACAAAAAGTATAAACATGAGCGAATTTAGTAAAAACTTTCAGCATGTACAATAAATAACAATCATATATGTATGAAATACTCTGCTCATATTATCTTCTGAATTCCGTGCACACATAGACTTCCCAAGTGTCAAAAAATTCTGAAATTTCCTCTTAAGGCAAGCCAAGTGAATAGAACCACAAGTTCTCCCAGAATGAAAGCAAAACAAGAAGAAAGCAATGTTTTTTTTAACAAATTTGTCAATTAATTGTTTGCCATCTACATGATTAAGCACTACGTTCTATTTTTCAATTTTACCATAAAAAATGATAACCAATTGTAAGAAAAATTGTTGTACAAGGTTCAAATAAAACAACAAAAGTTGAATGGCACGTGAGAGTTAAAATTCAACTAATCTGGACCATGTGGCACCAACGGTAGAGTTCCGTTGTAAGATCGTGTCATACCTTGATGAATACTTCAACCATATGTCCAGCTGAAATGTTTGATCGTGTTATGGAGTTGCAGCCTTTTTCATTTTCTTGATAAAAGGTACACTCCCTCTGCATGTATGCACTTGAACCTACAAAATTTGAACATGTGATTTGTGCAAAATGTGTCGAGATGTAGAAGCTACTTTGATTATTCTTGTATAACAGCTGAAGTTGGAAAACATCTTCAAAGCGGAGCGTTCTATCAAAGATGAACACGTGAAGGAGAAGAACCACTTTTCTTGTATTGAAACAAATGTTGAATAAGTTCGAAGTCTTATAGTTCAAAAGTTCTCTTTTTTCCCGCAAAATAACCTACAAAGAAATACAATTCGTCATTGCCTCGATGCTAGGTTAGTGAAATGACATTTAGTTATCCAACACTTTGTCACACGACAAACAGTAGGCAATGCACGAGAAAGCTGAGGTAATACGACATGTTTATGAGCCAAAGCACATGAATATTTTTGTCTGACTACTAACTTACGAGATGTCGTATATGTAGCATGAAAAAGCAATAGGTTTGTGAGAAAAAGTTTCGTATTTTCGACTCAATACAGCAGGATGTGTGCGCCAAGCATCATGAATAACAAGTGTAACTCGATTGTTATGAGATCTAGCTAGGATTTTCTTCTTTTTATGTTGCTTAGCTGGTCTATAACAGAAGTGTATGACATGTCCATCTCTACTACAGAATGTATAATAAAATTTCACCTTATGTTAATGTCTAGATAGCTAGCAACTTTGTTTCTTGTCAACCAAATTAGAAAGCACACAGGCAGACTTAAAAACCACCTGCTTTAGACTAGGAACAGTTTGAATCAATCAACTTCCTAGTAACTTTAAAACCGTGGGTAGATTAGCATTAGCATGAGAATGAGAACGAAAGCCTAAACGTAAACCCTATTCATCAATGCTAAACTTATAATAATTCAGAAGCAAGTTTTAAATTTTTATTCCTACTATAAAACCGCTCTAGTGTCCTATGCATGTGATCATGTTTCTTAGACAAACACACCATCAAATAAACCTTACGATCAAAGGTTCACACATACTATAAAATAACCCTTATTTTCATAAACACCATCAAATAAAATGTCATCAAGATGCTTATTGTTTAAAGGAAAACAGTGAGGGAAGCCCCTATCGTGCATATATTAATAAGTAGAAACGATATCATACACTAGTGTTTAAACAGAACAAATGGGACAAACAAAGATAGAAAGAGTAGGAAAACTATGGACTTATACTGAATCCTCTTCTTCTTGGCCAACCCTCCCTTCATGAGTCCGGCTACTGCCACTTCCTTCCCCCGTTTGGGGGGGTACTTTCTTCGCCCTCCTCGTGTATACTCTTCTAAAGCAGTTACTTAGGCTTTTGCACTTCTGCTTCCAAATCTGTTACTTGGGCTTCTGCACTTATGCTTTCTGACACCCTCACCTGTCTCAACATTCTGAATGTTCACCTCTTAAGACCTAGTTGCAGTGTACCAAGAGCTCCTGCCCCTTGTTGTCCTGTCATTGGATTATTTCACCATGAAGATGATGATTGAGGAAGAGCCATTGTTAGCATCCTTCTTAGAGGAGAAGAGTCAAAGGGTTGTACCCAAGCAGGGGGTTCCACACTGTGCTCTATATTGGTAAAGCTTAGAACCTCCTCATGAGTCACACCCCTCATTTGTGAGTTTTTTTACTTCATGATCAGAAGAAAGCAAGCTTGCTGACTGTGGTGGTCCCATGAAGCCATCCTGCTGCACTGCTACTTGTTGTTCCTCAGGCCAAACGCCCCATCCATCCCATCCCACAACCTGTTGACCATTCTGCATTTCGTGCTGTGTCACCAACTCATCCCAATGAGGGCTCCTTGTGCTGGTGGGAGAAAAACTTCTGGAAGCTACCATATTGAGTAAGGTTATACTCTCCGGGTTAAAAACCTCTAGATCAACAGGGAAGTTTCCCACGGGTGAACAATAAGTGTTGGCAATTCTAATCAAAACCAAACTATAAAAAGCAGAAGGTGATGAAGAGGACAGAGTCTTGAACGGAGAAGCAGAGAGACGCTCTAAGGTGTTGCGGCGCAAAGGGTTCACAATGTGATTAACTACACTTTCTAGAGTTTCGACTTCCCCCCTGGCATATGAGGAGCCATCGTAGGCAGCCCAACAGGTGGGAGTGATCAGGGTAGTTAGACCACTTCATATTCCATTCTGAAAATTTGTTCATACACGATCGCACTAGTCACCGGATCCATATTCCAGTCGTTTTCGCATCCGATTATGAAATTGACTCCAAAACCAAGTTCAAAACGCTCTTGAAAAACCCAAAGTCGGAGGTCCTTTCTTAAAATTGGCATAACTTTTGCATACGAATTCGAATCAGACGATTTTTTTTCAAACTGATTTACTCAAAATTTCATATTCCATTTTTCGCTGCTTCACCACATTCGGTAAAATCAAATTTTCCAAAATACCCTCGGAAGTTAGACTGTCCAGCCTCCATTTCATATTCGATTCTGAATATTTGTTTTCATTATTTATTTTTTGATGTTATTTGCAGCTTGACAAGGCTAGGGACAGAGTATCGTTGTTTTAACATTCTGAATATCTTATGAACCATTTCCAAACCAAATACGGTACAGATAGTCTGCTTACTATCAGTACTAGTCTTAGTTAAGAACTGTTTTTAATTTTACTGATAGTAGTACTAGCTATTAAATTGAACCGATGTTGCAAGTATGCATAGTATCAATATCATTTTCAGTTAAGAACTGATTCTAAATTTTACTGATATTAGTTCCCCATCTTAACTTGAACCGCTACCAAAAGCATGCCCAGTATCAGAACCGGTGCCTATTAATAACTGGTTATGATTTGTATAGATATCAGTATCGGTTCTTATCCAGAACCGGAACGAAAATTAAGCATATGTATCACTATCAGATCATGTTTAGAACCAGTATTGATATTCACTATATGCAGCTGTTCTTCATGTCTCAATGGCCGATGCAGCCGTGGAGGTTGTAACATTTGACGTTTTCAATCTATCATGCCCAAACAACCCTTCAACCCAAGAGTATGTACATAAAAAATTTGAGTTCAAACTCAAATACGAATTTAATTTGAAATGAGAGCAATGGATCAAACATCAACATACCTACATTCAACTGTTTCTAGCCATTTGGAGATGATTGCAAATACTTAAAAAATCTGTATGAATATATAATTAAATTTCTGAAATTTTGCTAACTAAATCATGTACTTAAGAGCATAATTTTTAATTCAATTTCCCCATAAGGAAATTCAAATTTTAATCTTCTAATATTTTGTTTATGAGCAGAGGAACACCTCTGTAAATTTTTGTAAATTTAGGAGGCTCTTAGTTATTTGTTTTCGTATTTTGAATCATGTGGCTGAGATCAATTCAAAGAATAGAAAAGTTAAAACTGGCAGCGGGACCCACTTTTCAGTGTCTTCTCCTACCACACTCTCTCTTTTTCTCCCCCAGGTTGCTGCATGCGCACCACCACAGGGTGATGGCGTGTGTTCACCTCCCTGTCCACGTGGCAGGGTCTTTAAAGGCGTCCCCATGGAACTGTGTCGTCCCTCCCTCGCTCACTCATCTCTTCCCGCATTCTTACCCCTTCTGCAGTAGCAAACTGAGAACCTCCATTGCCGTCACCCACTGAGCTTCGTCGAGCAGCGCCTCTGTTTCACGCCCCGCTTCACTGAGCCACCAAACTGTGTGCCTCACCTTCAGTAGCATTTGCCCCTGTCAAGGGCAGCGATCCCGAGGGACGGAGGACCTCGGCTACGTAGGTCGTAGCCGCTATCCGTGATGGCTGGCTGGGTTATACCCCCTTGCCGCCGTTCTTCGCCGGAGGGTTATTCCCCCTGCCGCCGGCTTGGTGGAAGAAGAGAGGGAATAGATGGTAATATCTTTCTTATTCCTCAAGTGTTTGATTACCTGCCTATCTATAGCCTCCAGCTCAACCAAAAGGAGTAACAAACTCCACTAATTATTGATTACCAAAAATAGCTCAACCAAAAGGAGTAACAAACTCCACTAATTATTGATTACCAAAAATAGCTAGAGTATCTTCTACTTTCCCTCCTGGCCACGGTTGGAGATCGTGGCCTGCGTGCTTGCCGCGCGCGCATCAGCGCGTTCGTTGGCTCGGCGCACGTCACGGGCCCTATGGCGCCTGGTGTAAACTTGTTTGAACATGACATCTCCCTCCCCATCGAGGGCCAGCTCGTCCTCGAGCTGGAATTGGGGAAACTTGGCGCGGAAAGGCGCGACGTCCTCCCAGGTCGCTGAAGCTGCCGACGTGCCTTTCCACTGGATGAGCACCTGATGTACGCCGCGAGCCAGTCGGTACCGCACCGCGCGTTCAGGTTCTGGGCTAATGGCGCCATGATGCATGAGCGGCAATGGTGGAGGCGCTGTTGGTGGGGACCCCTGGAACTTCTTGAGTAGTCCCACATGGAACACATTTTGGATGCAGGCGAGGGGTGGAAGCTCCAGCCGGACGACGACCTCGTTGATGAGTTCGACGACGCGGTACGGCCCGACGAAGCGTGGCTTCAGTTTGCCGCCCACAGCCTGAGAAAGAGATGACGCCGTGCGCTGCCGTAGTCGAAGCAGCGCCCAATAACCGACCTGATAGGTGACCGCGCGGTGCGTACGGTCGTAGTGGCGCTTCTGGTACTCCTGTGCCTGCTCCAGGCGGTGATGGATGTCGGCCAGGAACTCCGCGCGCTCCTCCATGCTCTTGGCGACGGCCAGCACCCTGGTGTCCCCGGGTTCATAGGACCGGATGGAGGGAGGATCACGCCCATAGACCACGCGGAAGGGGGTGTCCCGTAGGGACGTCTGGTACGCCGTGTTGAAGAGGAACTCCGCCCAGGGAAGCCACCGGAGCCATTCGCGCGGCCTGTCTCCTGTCAAGCACCGCAGATACATGAGGATGACGCAGTTGGCCGACTCGGACTGCCCGTCGGACTGGGGGTGAAACGCCGTGGTCATCTGCAGCTTGGTCCCCATCAGCCGCATCAACTCCTGCCAGAACGTCGATGTGAACACCGTGTCCCGGTCGGAGACCATGGACTGTGGAATCCCGTGGAGGCGGACAATGTCGTTGAAGAAGGCCTGAGCGACAGATTCAGCGGAGTACGGGTGTGCCAGTGGGATGAAATGGCAGTACTTGCTGAACCGATCCACCACAGTGAGGATCACTGACTTGCCGCGGACCCGTGGTAGCGCCTCCACAAAGTCTAGCGCGACATCAGTCCACACGCCCTGGGGCGTCGGCAGCGGAAGAAGGAGACCCGCCGGGTGCAGGTGCTCGGACTTGTAGCGTTGGCAGACTTCACACGTACGCACGCGTTCCTGCACAACTTGTTTCATGTTATGAAAATGGAAGTCATGGCGCAGCCTGTGGAGCGTCCGCTGTACGCCTTCGTGTCCGTCCTCATGGATGGCCCCTACGATCTCTTGGAGCAGCGTGGAGTCGGCTGGAATGTACAGCCGCCCGGAAAATTGCACCAGGCCGTCCACCAGCGCCCAGGGAGCCAGTCGGGTGCCCGCCGTGATCTCACCTCGGAGTGCGACAAGGGCTGGGTGGTCCAGCTGGGCCTGCCGGAGCTTGTCGATGAAGTCGAAGCGCAGAGCAGAGAGGGCAAGGAGCTCTCCCTCGATGGTGTCACGCCGGGACAGCGCGTCAGCGATGGCGTTCGTCGCGCCCGACTTGTACTCAACGGAGAAGTCGAAGCCCAGCAACTTGCCAACCCAGTGGTGCTGTGGAATGGTGGCCAAGCGCTGGTCCAGCAGATACTTCAAGCTGTAGTGATCCGTCTTGACGGTGAAGCGGCGCCCCCAGAGGTATGACCGCCAGTGGCGCACCGCCTGGACCAAGCCAATGAGCTCACGCTCGTAGGCTGCCAGGGCGTGATGTCGAGGCATCACCGGCCGACTGAAGAAGGCGATCGGATGCCCCTCCTGGATGAGGACAGCACCAAACCCATGGGACGACGCGTCGCAATCGACGACAAAGGGCTTGTTGAAATCCGGCATAGCGAGCACCGGCGCCGAGGTGACCGCCTCCTTGAGGGCGAGGAAAGCCGAGGCAGCCTAAGGACCCCACGCGAAGCCCTCCTTCTTGAGCAGCGCGGTGAGCGGCGCGGCGATGGAGCCGTAGTTGTGGATGAACTTGCGGTAGTATCCCGCGAGCCCGAGGAAGCCACGCACCGCCCGTGCCGAGCGGGGTTCCGGCCAGTCGTGAATGGCCTGCACCTTGGCGGAGTCCATGGCCACCCCTGCCTCCGAGATCGTGTGGCCGAGGTAGGCGACTGAGGAGACCCCGAACGCGCACTTGGAGCGCTTGACGAAGAGGGTGTGTCGACGAAGCTCGCTAAGGACAGCTCGAAGGTGACGCAGGTGGTCGGCCCATGACTTGCTGTAGATCAAGATGTCATCAAAGAAAACAAGTACAAACCGGCGAAGGAACAGGCGCAAGACGTCGTTCATGAACGCCTGAAATGTGGCCTGGGCGTTGCAGAGTCCGAACGGCATCACCAGGAATTCATAGAGGCCGTCGTGTGTATGGAACGCCGTCTTGTGAACATCCTCTGGCCTCATGTGCACTTGGTGGTACCCCGAGCGCAAGTCCAGTTTGGTGAAATACTTGGCGCCATGGAGCTCATCCAAGAGCTCGTCGACGACGGGGATCGGGAACGCGTCCTTGACCGTCACCGCGTTGAGGGCGCGGTAGTCGATGCAGAAACGCCATGAGGCATCCAGCTTCTTGACGAGAAGGACCAGCGAGGAGAATGCGGAGTCGCTGTGCCGGACAATGCCGTTCGTGAGCATGTTCTCGCACTGCTTCTCCAGCTCTGTCTTGTGGGCGGACGGATATCTGTATGGCCGCACTGCCACCGGCGCGGTGTTCGGCTTCAGGATGATGCGGTGCGTCCGACCACGCGCAGGCGGCAGGCCCGTCGGCTCGGCGAACACGTCGGTGAAAGCTGCAAGCAGCTCGTCGAGGAGGGGTTCCGTCACCGAGGCAGAGTGGATGCGCGGCGGTGTCGGCGACGCGACGCTGCACCAGCAGACCTGCTGGTCCTCCATCGTGAACTCCATGGTCACGGCGGCCACGTTCCAGATAATCTTACCCAATGTAGACAGCCATTGTGTGCCGAGCACCAGGTCATGGCCGGCCAGCGGCATGATATACAAGTCAACCACGAACCGCCGGTTGTCGATGACGACGGGCGCCTGGCGCAGAACGCCTGGGCAGGTGATCCGTTCACTGTTGGCCACGGTCGCTGTTAGTTGAGGCCGAGGCGCGACGGGCAGGCCGGCCCGTTGTGCTGCCGCCTCGCCGATGAAGCAGTGGGTGGAGCCCGTGTCGATGAGGGCGATCAACGTGGCCGCGCCCACCTGTACCTCAAGTTGGAGAGTACCGCACACTGGAACGCGGGCGACGGCGTGGAGGGAATAGACGGGTGCCTCCTCCACGGGCTCGTCCTCGGCCAGTTCGACGCCGGCGATGTAGAAGATGCGGCGGCAGACTCTGTTGTGGCCGCGTGAGTATGGCTCGTTGCAATTATAGCAGAGGCCGAGGCGGCGCCGTTCCGCCTGCTCCTCCATCGAAAGGCGCTTGCTCCCGCCGCGTTGTGGTGGTGGCGCCAGCAGTGCCAGGGGCGGCGCCTGGGGTGCGGCCAACGTCTGAACCGCAGGCACCGGTTGAGCGGTTGTAGGGAGGACCGCCAGGACGCCTGGACGCGGCGCGAGCGGTGGTCCGAGCGCGCGCGGCGCAGCCCTGCCGTGGGCGGAGTTGAGACGGTCCAGCTCGACCAGTTCCAACGCCCGTGCCAGGCTCATGGCCGCCGCGAGGGATTCCGGCCCGTGGATGCGCACCTTGTGTCTGAGCTGTGGCAACA
Source organism: Neostapfia colusana (assembly GCA_030760725.1). Taxonomy (NCBI): domain Eukaryota; kingdom Viridiplantae; phylum Streptophyta; class Magnoliopsida; order Poales; family Poaceae; genus Neostapfia; species Neostapfia colusana. Next base: position 47,057,613 of record JASWHV010000012.1, on the reverse strand, counting down.
ACCCGCCGGTGTAGAGTTGCACCCGTTGGTCTTCCTGGAGCCGGCCAGCGCGAGGAAGAAGCGCCTGGAAGCGGTTGGAGTATTCCTCGACCGTCCCCGTGCGGCGGCACTCGGTGAGCTCGAACAGGGGGGCAGATCACAGCGCCAGACCGAAACGCAGGTTCAGAAGTTCCTTGAAACACCCCCATGGCGGCATGCCCTCGTCCTCCTGGAGCTGGACGAACCAGAGTTGAGCCACATCTTCCAGGTTGTACGACGCCATCCACACTTTCTCCTCCGGCATGGTGCGTTGCTGGCGGAAATACGATTCGCACCGATTGATGAAAATCAGTGGGTCGGACTTGTCGTCGTAGCGCGGAAAGTCTATCTTCTGGAACCGCGGGGGCGATCCGTGTGGTGTTGGCCGTCGTGGTTGGTGCTGGAGTCGGTCGACGAGCCGACCTTTTCCTTCATGCCCGCCATGTCGGTCTGCATCTTTGACATCTCGGTGGTTAGGGACTTGAGCATCTTCATCACATCGGTCATGGTGGGTTGATCGTCATCGCCCATGACTGACGGTGCGGGCGTTGCCGTGGCTGTCGAGGGGGGGAATGGAGGCGGCGGCTGGGATGGTGGTGGGGCTGCGGTGGAAGTATGGATGGAGGTGGTGGGAGAGGATCGACGAGACTGAGATACCAGGTTGTCAAGGGCAGCGATCCCGAGGGACAGAGGACCTCGGCTACGTAGTTCGTAGCCGCTATCCGTGATGGCTGGCCGGGTTATACCCACTTGCCGCCGTTCTTCGCCGGAGGGTTAATCCCCCTGCCGCCGGCTTGGTGGAAGAAGAGAGGGAATAGATGGTAATATCTTTCTTATTCCTCAAGTGTTTGATTACCTGCCTATCTATAGCCTCCTGCTCAACCAAAAGGAGTAACAAACTCCACTAATTATTGATTACCAAAAATAGCTCAACCAAAAGGAGTAACAAACTCCACTAATTATTGATTACCAAAAATAGCTAGAGTATCTTCTACTTTCCCTCCTGGCCACGGTTGGAGATCGTGGCCTGCGTGCTTGCCGCGCGCGCATCAGCACGTTCGTTGGCTCGGCGCACGTCACGGACCCTATGGCGCCTGGTGTAAACTTGTTTGAACATGACAGCCCCCAATCCGTTTCTTCCCACCTTAAGCTACCAGTCCGGATTTCAGGCTTCTTCTTCAAGTCCGGTCACAGGATCCCCACTTGCTTGCTGGGAATCCAATGACAGGCTAAGATTTGAATTTTTCCGGCAAGCGACCATCGCATACTCGCCCCTTCATGTTGTGCCCCACTCTCCAGCCTTTCGTTGGCGATAGGCATCCACGCCGGCCTTCTATTCCTCAAGAACCCGCGACGTCCGAGGATAGAGATCCGAAAGAAGCTATTGAGTTGACTGCTGCATCTGATCTAACCCTGAACTGAATCAAGGCAAGCCCCAGTTTCATTAGCTGTTTTATTAAACATTTTCTTTTACAGATAATATGTTGTTTAGTGTATGGATTGCATTAAATTTAGGATTTGTTGAAAACTCCACATGCATAGCTTATAAAATCCTGTTTAGGATAAGGGTAGATCAGCCACAAAATGTTTCCTTGCTATGCTAATAGTTAGGATCTTTGGTAGAATTTGAGTAGTAAAAACTGCTGGTGTGATATATGGCTTTGAATATTATTGGTTCAAAATTACTTATGGATCACAAATATAAATGGAGACTGGGCATGTGATAGGATGCAGCGAGATATGGTTTCCATACGCGTAGGCCTGCTCGTGTCGATTCAGGAAGGTGTCGTAGTCGGCCCCCTGAAAAAAGTATCAAAAGTGTGCTGCATGCATGCTAGTGATGTGGGAACTAGTAAGCCGATGTAACTTGGTAACTGTGGTGATGAAACTTATACCACCGTTCTTGGTTAGAGCTCGAGAGGGTAGAAGGGTGTAAACGCTGACAGGTATCGTCTGGGACGTGTATCACGTGTAGGAATCCTCTACCCGAGACCACTACAGGGAAATCATGATTTACGACGGCCATGCTAATTTACGACGACCTTAGGGTTAGTCGTCGTAAATAAATTTATTTACGACGGCCATTCCGCCCGTCGTAAATTGATGGTTACTTACGACGACATTGTGACGACCGTCGTAAGTTAGCATCAATTTACAACGGCTAACCCTAAGGCCATCGTAATGAAATATGACCGTCGTAAATACCACCTTATTTACGATGGCCAGGGACCGGCCGTCGTAAATAAGGGGTATATACCTGCCCGGGCCGGGGTTGGCACGGGCATTCACGCCCGCACCGACACCGACCCGTTCGGCCGCCGCCCTTGCACGTCGCCGCTGCCACCCCCGCGCGCCTCCCGAGCCAGCCCGACGTTGCCCGTGTCGCCTTCCACCTACGCCAGCCACCTCTGCCCGCACCCGCAGTCACCCCCGCGTGCCGCCCGAGCCCGCCCGACGTCGCTCGCGTCGCCTTCCACCTGCACCCGCCGCCTTCGCCCGCACCCGCCGCCGCTTAGCCCCGTGCCGGCGGCCCACGCCGCCGCCGTCCAGCCCCGCCACCGCCGCTTTTACCCGCGCCCACACCCGCCACCGCCGCCGCTTGGCCCCGAGCCCGCCCCGCGCTCGCCGCCACTTTGAGGTAAGTTTAGTTTAAATTTTTAGTAGTTGTATAAATTAGTGAATTAGTTCATGTGTTACTTAATTTAGTTACTTTATTAATTAGTTTAGTTAATGAGTTAATTTTTTACTTAATTTAGTTACTTAATTTATTTTAGTTTACTTTTAAGTTAGTTTAGTATTTATTTTGTAATTTGGTTACCTGATTAATCTTGGTGATTGTTTAGTTGTTTAATTAGTTAGTTATTTGGTTAGTTATATTACTTATTTCATTAATTAGTTTAGTTATTTGATTATGTAGTTGTAAATTGTTTGCTTATTATTTATTGTGTTCATTTGTTAATTATTTGTTTTTTATTATTTAGTTGAAAATTGTTAGAAATTTGAGTGTTAATTATTTTCTTCACGATGGCTAGCTAGCTATACACACCGTCATGAGAGCATGTATATTATGTTATTTAGGATGGTAGTTGTGACGGACCAAAATCCGTACAATCTAGAATCACAGAGGGTGATGCCGCACGATGCGGCACCCAACAGCACACACGATAAGGAAAACATGTAGTATATTCAAACTTACTGCATTTGTATAAAAGTAGTACAAACCTTCAGTTTACATCTAATTTACAGAGTTTAATTGCAGCGGAAATTAACTATACAACTCATGCCTAAACCTAACTAGCAAAAGTCGGTCGTCCAACCCTAGGGACAACCCACACTAGCTACACTCTAGCTTCAGGGCAGCGCGCACAGATCCCACTTAGCCGTCGTTCCTGAAGAAGGGTAAACCTCCCCGCTGAACCCGTACTCCATCTCAGTGGGGTACTCCTCAGCTACAAACACTTATAGCAACAACCGTGAGCACGATGACTCAGTAAGACTTATCCCACTCACCTACACAAGAAACTCTACATGCAAGTCATACCAATGGTAGGATGTTAATTTGCAGTAATGGACACGCCTAAGAGTTCATCCTTTGTTTACCTTTTAGCCACAAGTTAAAGGTTCATAAATATGAAATTTAGTGAGCAATATTTGGTGGCACACATGTTGTAATACAATTTATTCATAACAACAATAATTCATCACATTCATTCCCCATATTTACTACATCCGACACAGTGAACAAGCGGTACTCATTACTGCAAGGGACGGTGAATCGACCCGATATACACCTGCAGGGATACCCAAATAGCACGTCATGTACGCCCATCCTAGGAGCTGCAACGACACTCTCATCCGATGTCGTACGGGACAACCTTTCACTCGACAGCCCAAACATCGAACCGGTCGCACCCAAACGAGCAGGAGGTTCCCTACACGGAGCATCTCTCTATGCCCGTTAGCATATTTCCACCTTGCTGCCCTCAACCTATGCCTATAAATCGGTGCGTTATGCCTCGATGTCCGGAGGTATAGGTTACATCAGTTTATCAGACCCTATATATCCGATATGCCTTCGGTACATTCAAACTTGTTTAGCGGGGCTGCACACGGATCGGTCCTCAATCGACATGGGCAGGGCTACGCACATAAGACTTCCTCTTGCTGCGTCCTACGCCCCTGCCTTGTCTCATTTTTCATACTAGGTGTACCTCACATCTCAAAACCAATCCCGTATGTGGCGAATGTTATACTTGCGAGTATATTCCAACTACTCGACTTGTACCGAAGCCTATAAGACCTTAAGCACTGCATATTCTATTTGAGGACTTATACACTACCCTCACTGTCTTTAGCATAATCTGGTTATGTAATTAGGGTTTTAACCACTCTAGACCTAATGCACATACAAACATCACTCTAGGTGAATATAAAGCAAAAACTTGAGAAAAAATGGTTAAATGCAAACCCGGGCTTTCCTTGCTGCTGGTCATCGACTAAACTCTCCTCCGGAGGGATAAAATCCAAGATCTCCGAGCCTTCTTCGACCTCGGTGACTACACGTAATAAAATTAACAATGCGTGTCAAATTCAATGCAAATGTGTTGAATTGAGAATATGAAGACCATAACTCTAGCTAGACATCTCTTCTGACTCTGAAAATTTTCTGTTTCTTGGTGACAACCTAAACAGATACTTGGCCAAATTTCATTTGAAATAAAGCTCATTTGAGCCCTGCACAAATAAATGTATAAATGGCCATTACTAGAGCTTCAAAGGAGTTCCAGGGATTTTCATGGAGCAAGCCATTACTTTATGGAAACTAGAGTTTATGATGGTCCTAATGGAATTGGTTTCATGTAATTTGAAGAATCCTAGAGAAAGTTATGATCTAAACAAGTTTAAGAAAATTCTGAAAAATGTTTCTGTACATTTTTTCATTTTCTCAGGGTAGTTCACTTAATCACACAATTAAGTGGACTTAATGAACTCGGATAGATGTGAAATTTGGCATGAGACTCAAGTATATTAAAATGAACATCCTGGCCATATTTGATAATTTTCCACAAAGGGGATCTCCAGTTAAAACTCCCAACAGTTTAAAATTTAGGGAATTAATTCTGGAAAAAGAAATACTTTTAAGGGATGAAACTGGTTTTTCTCGAATGTACTCAGATAGCTGAATCCAACAAAATTGGTCCACTAAATTTGGACATTCCTATCAAAAGTTATGGGTGTTTGAAGTTCGGAGGAAATTCTGGAAAAAGAAAAACCGTGAAATGTTTAAATACTGACAGCGGGGTCCACCGGTGATGTGGCACCACCAGAACGAAGGACACACGGGGCCACAGGTTTAAATGCGCGTAGCCACAAACTTATCCCAAGCCACAGAGGATCCAGTTCAATAAAACAGAGGCTGACGTGTGGGACCCGCAAGGGCTTCTTCTTCCTCATGCTCCTGCGTTCCCCCGCCGCCCACCTCGCCGGAGTACTCGCCGGGAGGGATTTGCAGGGCACCAAACTTCCTAATTCTCGCCGCCTCTACCTAATTCTGTACAAGGAATATGCTGCTGACCCTAACTTAACTTTCTAGGATGATGGGAACACATCGGCCGACGGTGACAGCAGCTGCGACAAGTCTGGCGACGTGGCTAGGGCGCTGTAGTGTATCAAACTTACTTCGGTTGACTACAGCACTGCCATGACCTAGGGAGTAACAATCAAGACCCTGATCTTGCGGAAAGTGGCGGCAATAAGAGTTCACCGTGCGACCTAGGTTGAAATCCAGTGAAGAATGGGAAAACCCAAAGAACACGGTGGTTACTCGATGGTTATCCATGGTTCTTGATCTTAGAGACTCGCACAGACGTCTAAGAATGGTTTTCTAAGTTGTGTGATGATTGGTTGAACGGTTAGCAAGAATTTTGAGTTGTATTGCCGCGGTCCATATTGTATGCCGGCGGAAATAATCAAAATTCCGGCGAGCATGCGCTATGGCATGCTGCCGGGGTTGCAGGGATGGAAGACATATTCTAGGCGAACCTTTTGGCGCTCCAAACTCAAAAGAAGGAAGACGATCACGGCCGGGCGACAAGTTTTTGAAGCGGCGGCTTTCCACGGCGTCGGAGGTCTAGTGGAGCTACCATTATTACTTGCTTTGGGGACGTCGAGGGGATGTGGGTGCACTTCTGAGCTGATCAGCCGGGCGCCAAAACCACCGAGGGTGTTGATCGCCAATGGCAGAAGAGGAGCGGGGTGAACGGGCTGTTTTCGGTCGAGCACGCGAGCAGGGAAGAACAACTCGGTGAAATGGTGGTTCTGTGGGCGTTCGAGGGTGAGGATGAGAAGGCCGTGGCGCTCGCGTGGTTGCGCGCAAGAAACCGGGCAAGCAGCTGTGGAGTCGGTTCAATCCCTGTGTGGCTGACAGTGCGCTCCACCAATTCAAATTTGTCCTCACAAATTGAATTCTTACTGTTCCATAAACTTTGAGACCCTCCTGCCCCTTGGAGTTTTATCAAACCACAAACGGCCAGTTGATTTTGAATAATTCAAAGTGCAAAGTGGTTTGAATGAAATTTCAGCAAATGTGCAATCTGAAATTCAAATTCATTTTGAATTTGCTCCAAATAGCTCATGTCAAGATCAATCCCAAATGGGATGGAACTTGGTGGAGGAGCTCATAAAAATGTGCTGAATGTGAATATGAATCCCTCTTTTGAATTCATGTTATGGAAGTAGTTTGAATTTGAATTTACATTCAAACAAGCCCTTTTAATAATTCTATCCAAAAGTACTTCAAAAAGGTTTGGATTTTCATGAAAATTGGCATGAGCATTCCTAAGAATGTTTAGGTCTGAATTGTGAACCCATTCTCTCATGCTTATATGTGGTAAATCCTAATTTTGGATTTTGTGAGTTCTTCCTCTAATCCTTCTTTTGATGGTGGTTACTTGCTCTTCAAATGTGTTCATGAGATTACAACAATATGAGCTTTGGTGTGTGTGATGTGACGAATACTTTAGCAAGTGAAAATCTTGGGCCTTTACAGTAGCAGGACAGTAATTAGTAGGACAACCGTCGAGGCGGGCACGGAGGAAAACAGTGCCGGTGAGGACGCCAAGCACTCGTTGGCGCCGCCGCTACGCCCGCCCCCCGCTCGGACGCTAAGCCGCGCTCCCCGCTCTGCCGCACCACCCTCTCCTCCTTCTACCCCACCCCATCATAGTGCTGCCCTATCCTCCCCCCTCCCCATGCCATCGTGCCACCCTCTCCTCTTCCCTCCTCGCGCCGCCGTGTCACCCTGTCCGTCATTTCACTGGCTGCCGCGCCACCCTCTCCTCCTCCCTTCCAACACCGCCGTGCCGCTCTCTCCTCCTCCTTCCCCACACCACCCGCCCCCATGCCGTCATGTCGCATGGACGCAGACCCGCACGTTGACGGTCACCCCTATTCCCCCTCCCTCTTTCGTTCTTCCCCCTCTCTCGTAAACGACTCAAAAAATGAATGAGTAACGTAAACCTTTATAATATGCATCACCCATTTCGAACCGGCCCGTCGCACATACGTTACGCATGTGAGCCGGGTAGGTTCGGAATTGTCCCTTTTTGGACAGCCTAGGAGTAACCGAGATGGCGTGCCTATGATGAGACGCGAGTCTGAATCCGGACGAGATTTTGATAGTGTAACCCTGATGTTCTCTGCTGCACCTTTATCGGGCATGCAGTTGGAGAACAGAGGGGTTATGCTACCGAAATTTCATCTCGATTCAGACTTTGCGTCTCCTCAGAAGCACGTTCCTCTCGGTCATTTTTGGGTGGGTTTAGGACCTATCTGTCTCAATAGAAGTAGGATCGTGACATATAGTAAAGTATAAAATAACGATATTTTCCTTGTCTTTAATCTGTAGCCTCAAACATGGGTGAAGACCGTAGTTGGATGTATACTGGTTGGAACAAGAAAGGTGGCCACTCAGATGAATGGTTCATAAAGACAGATGCTTTTGTAGATCGAGCTTTTTCGTTGTTGACGATCGATAAGGTGCGGTGCCCATGTACAAAATGCCGAAACACAAAGTGGTTTGATATAATGACCGTTTTGATACAGTGTGTCAAAACGGTTACATGTAACATTATGAGGTGTGGAGCTTTCACGGTGAGACAACTTCTCAAGCCATACAAGAAGTGCAAGAGGATGATGCTAACACGAGGATTGATTTCATGGATGAGATGCTACAAGATTTTGAAACAGAGGCTATGGAGGATAATCAACAACGGAGGTACAAGTGTTCTTCAAGCTTCTCAAAGCTTCAGAAGAGCCGCTTCATGAACACACATAAGTGACTCTCTTTACGTTCATCACCAGACTTATGACAATTTAGTCTAAGTACTTCTTTTCCAACAAATGTTACAACAACCTAATCAAATTAATCAGCGATATCCTTCCACAACCCCACAAAGCGCCTAAAGATATGTATCAGCCGAAGAATTACTGTCTGGTCTCGGTATGAAATATGAGAAGATTGATGTGTGTCCATACAACTGTATGCTTTTTTGGAAAGAGCATGCTAAAGAGAACAAGTGCTTAAAATGTGGTAAATCGAGGTTTATCAAAGTTGTTAACGACAATGGTGATAATATGATGACAAAAGTCGCACATAAGCAACTTCATTACTTACCTCCAACATCCCGATTGAAGCGGTTGTTTATTTCAAAAAGGACAACCAGACACATGAGATGGCACAAAGAAGGTGTACGTTAGAACAATGGAGTCATGGAATACGCTGGACCGCTTTGATCCAGACTTTGCCAGTAATGTGAGAAATGTTCGCATCGGGTTGGCGACAGATGGCTTCTCGCCGTTTTGTACAAACGCCACGCCATACTCTTGTTGGCCCATTTTTGTTATTTCATACAACCTACCACCATCTCTTTGTATGAAGTATGAATTCATGTTTCTTTGTCTCATCATACCTATACCGGATCATCCTGGCCTATGTATAAACGTGATGTTGAAACCATTGATTGAAGAACAGAAAATATTGTGGACAGGAATCAAAGTGTACAACTGTTATAAGAAGCAGAAATTTAACCCGCAGGCTGCTTACTTATGGTCCTTCCATGATTTTTTAGCACACGGTACGTTTTCTGGATGGAACACTCACAGTCATTTGACGTGCCCGATATGTGCTTCGGACACGTATTGCTTTCGACTTACCCATGGAGGAAAGATATGCCACTTCGATTGTCATAGACGTTGGTTGTCTCAAAATCACGTGTTTCGACAATAGAAGAATGTCTTCAGAAAGGACACAGTTGTAACAAAAGGACTATCAAAATATCAAAACGGTCAGAAATTTCTAATATGTTCGACAAACTGATGGCAGATAAAAGTCGTCCTGGATATTTTGTAGGTTATGAGAGCTACCATATGTGAAGTCCTTGATTTTAATGCACAACGTTGATGTTTTGCATCAGAAGCGTAACATGGGCAAATGTATGATAAGCACAATCACGGATATGATGGGCAAAACAAAAGACAATATAAAGCCTCGAAAGGATCCGACAGAGCTTTGTAACCGTCCAACTGTTGAACTCTCTGAAAGTGGTGGTAAGCCACGTGCTTCTTTTTATCTTTGATCTAAATAAAAGAAAGAAGTCAAGAAATGGTTGAAAAGTTTGAAACCCAGATGATTACGCAGCTAGTCTGAAACGAGCCGTGAATGTGAAGAAGGGAAAGCTTACTGGGTTGAAAAGTCATGATTCCTACCTGTTATGTTTCGCGGCTATTTTGATGATGCGGTGTGGAAGGTGTTAGCCGAGCTTAGCTATTTCTATAGACAACTCCGTGCTAAAGAAATCACGGTAGAGATGATGAATAAGTTGGAGAGATACTGGTACTATTATGTATGATGAAACTTTTTTTCTCTAGGTTTGTTCAATCTAATGCAACATCTCCTTATCCATCTTCTATCACTACTACAACAAGCTTCATCTCAGGCGGCTCTAAACGTATTATCACACGCATTTTTCAAAACTGCCTAAAACGAAGAGCCTGTGATAATCAACAATTTTCACAGGCGGAAACTTAAACCGTCTATGGAAAAAGTTATCACATGCAGTATTAACCTTCATGAATCCACCTATGAAGACTCTTTATCACAGGCGGTTTATAACGTAAGAATATACGCCTGTGATAACTCCATTATCGCAGGCGGTTCTTTACCTACGACTAGCCGCCTGTGAAGAATCTTTATCACAGGCGGTTTATAACGTAAGAGTATCCACCTGTGATACCTCCATTGTCACAGGCGGTTCTTTACCTACGTCTGTTCAGAATGACCATTTGGACTTAATCCCAGAATTTGAATATGAAAATTATGATTTCATGTCTCAAGTTGCATATCAAAGTTTTAGATAACTTCAATATATTTCCAACGATTATTTATTTTCCTTCATATCAATTCTGGATCAGGAGTTATGATATTTCAATGTTGACAGAAATCTGGAACAATTTTGACAGCACCTCCTCTAAAACTGACTGTTTTGTCCGCAATATTTCATACAATTCGACTCCAAATCTGAAGAAACTTTGAACTACAAAGTCAATTCATATATTATACACTTTCTAAAACTTTTTTACCTGACCCTTAGAGATTTTTCTACAAGAAGTTATGGTTGGAATACAGAAATTTCTAGAGAGCATTTTTTGTCTGCCCTGTTTCTGGACAGTGCATACTCATCTGAGATTTTCATCCATTTTGACGGACATTATGTTCTGGAGTTCTACAGAGAAGTTGTAGAAGATTTAAAAACCTTTCCAGAAATGTATCCCCCACCTCCATTGGTTCAACCAATCAAAAGTTATGTCCTGTTCAAGTTCAGCAAAAATTCTGCCAAAAACAGGGGAGATTGTTTATATGTCTTTTAGAATGAATCTATACCCCCAATTTACTCTTAGTTCAATATAGGAGTTCATTAAATCCTAATGGAATCCTAGACTCCAAATTTACTCTTTTCTTTGAAAACTTCCTTTTTTCATGCAGTTGAGAACATATCACAGTACTACGTTTCCTCACCAAATCAAAAATCCTAACCGGCGTTACACCGGCATATATGTCTCAAGTGGTGGCACTAAAACGATCACTCACACACACGTTTTCTAAACGACATGTCATAACATGGTCAAGGTACCAGCATAAAACCACTCAATTGTGAAGCACACAAAGGTTTGTCATTTCAGGCAGGTCCATATCATAGTAAAGATATACGCCCCGTATCATTGCCATACGGGTCATCCTTGAGTCAAGCCATGTCTCAAGGTATATGATTGGGTTATTCACCACCTGACATAGGGCTCCACACCTTTGCAATTAAGCACACCGATGGAACAACACTTTTGTATGCCTCATAGGACATGAAGAGTCCTAGAGGACATACTTCGTGTTACAAACCACACGATGAGGTCTCCTCCTCTTGCCCTTGGGTTTGCGCACTGGAGGCTAGTGCATTTCATATGTCTCTAAGACATGAAGATTCTTAGAAAACATATTCACTTCCCACCCATTTCTGAATGGAACATCCCACACTACTTTCCTCATATGGGGGAGCTAACCGAAATTGATCCGCTTTCGGTGGTGTTCCTTACCATACTTAGCTCCACGTAGGTGCGTCGTTACAGAATTAAAATACAGAATCTTAACACAAGGTCAGCTCGCCACCTTATGTAACTATGCTAATAATAGTCCTTATGTGGGCATTCTATATGTTTCTCACTTGTATACTTCTAAGTTTCGAAAATAGGCTCTTTTCATGTGTGCTATTCCCAATGCGGCTCTGATACCACGCCTGTGAGGAACCCCTTCCAGGATCCACAATCCAGAAATCACATTGGGTGGTGCCGTGTGATGCGACACCCAACAGCATGCACGATAAGAAATCATAAACGTACAAAGTCTTTTATTTCTCAATATAGTGTCATTTACAACATAATGTACCATGAAGATACACGCAACGGAATATACATAAATACACACTCTCGATCCTAGCTAAGCAAAAGAGAAGACGTCCAGCCCGTGGACGCTTCTTACTAGCTTCAACAAAAGTGTATGCAGCGGCAAGGTTTCGGGTGAGTCTCCGAGGTCTCACCAAACAATCATCTTCATAGCAATATTAATATAACCTGCAAAACACTAATAATGCAACCGCGAGCTCGAAAGCTCAACAAGACTTAACCATCTACCCTAAGTAAAAACTCTACATGCAGAAATTTATAAAGTAGGACAGCAGCTATTACATTAGTGCTCACCTAAAAGTAGATCCTTATTAGCAGTTTTACAGCAGCAATTTCATATACTCTGAGCCTCCCAACATCGGAAATCCACAATCAAACAAGAAATGCTTCATTGCGATGTTGCTTTGCCCAAAGTGGAACATAAATTTAGTGAGCTCTACAACTATAGCATACATGGTTGCAATATAATGAACTTATGAATTTCACAACAGCAATGATTCATCTCACTTCATCTAGAAGTACTTACTATATCACAACTCAGTGAACAAGTGGTACTCATATAACCACGAGGGATGGTGATTTGAATCAGGACACACCCGGAATAAAGGACACATACACCCACCTCGAAAGACTCACACAAGAGCTCTTTCTTACGTTGTATGCAGCAACCCTTCACCCTTCACTCCAATGCCGAACCAGTTCTACCAACCCATCAGAAGGGCCACTACCCGTAACACGTCGGAGTTGCTCCGCTAGTGGGTTTACACCTCTGACACCAACCCCCAAAGGACGGCGGTATAAGTTTCGACATGAGAGTACCCAAGTTACATCAGTTTCCTAGACCTCATAATTCCAGTATGCATTCGGTACTGTTCAAACTTGCTCAAGAGGGAAACATACGCATCGGGCCTTAACCGACACAAACAGAGCTATGGCAACACAGGCCCAACGTCCTGCTGCTCCTACTCTCTGCTCGGTCTCATTTTCCATTCCAGGAATTTCATTCTCTAGAATCATACCCATTTCGATTCGAACCAGCCTCTCTGCACAGGCAGGGGTAAGGCTTTCTAGAAATAACCCTTCCCTAGACCCCACATGTGTGGGAGCCTTCGGCACTGGGTACGCCCTTTTTTTAGAATCATACCCATTTCCTAGCCTCGCGGGTAGCTTCCAACTACCCGACTTGTACTGATTCCTATACAACTTAAGCCTAGCAGAAACTACACGAAGGTAACCTATTCTACCATTCCACTCTAAGGGTTTGTGGGTCATGCATTTGGAGTATCAATTACCCTTGACCTAATGCACAATACATACTAGACCAATGAAAGTGATACAAAGTAAAATATATCTATAAGCTGTTAAATGCAAACTGGGGCTTGCCTTATGTTGCTGCAGGTTTGATCCTAAATTAAAGTCAGTAGCTTGTCGACGAGTAAAGCCTCAACTTTCTGCTCCGAGTCGAGTTCCTCGTCGTACTCCTTCGTCGTGTTTCCTACCGATATGAATATGCACAAGTTTATATTGTACATACAAGAATTATACAACAAAAGGTTTTATGACTTCATCTGGGGTCAGATCAACTAAGGCTTGAGAGTTGGGCTTGTCTGTGTGCTGAAACAGAGGAAAAAAAGGATTTGTGCAGTGGAAGTTTTTGAGTAAGTTTAAAGTAGCTATTTAGTAGACATGACTATGAAGCTGGAAAGAAATAGCAGAAAACTGGAGAAGATGACTTCAACTTGTTCTGAAATTTTTACAGTGGTCCATAGATCATACCAAGATATGGCTTGCAAAAGTTCAGGTAAAGCTGAAGTAAAATGTGGTCTAAAGAATTTTCTAGGTTAATTGTCTTCCTTAACTTCGTAATGAAATTCTAGGGTCTTGGCATGCCCCAATTTTGTTTTTTCAGAAACTTGGGAGTCTTATGAGTCTATAAGACTTGGTTTCATCATTTTTGTAGCTTCCTACAGAGCTATATGGAATTTACATAATTTAGCTAAAAGCTGGGAAAATGTTTCTGTTATTTTCCTAATTTTCAGAGACATACAAGATTGATTCATTCTTTGGCCTAGCAAATAAGGTCCAATGCCTCTGAAATTTTTATTGGAGTTCAATTATATGTAGGGGAAGGTTCAGCCCAAATTTGGGAATTTTCCAATAAACATAACTCCTGTAATTAACTCCCTAAAATTTTCTTTAATAGAATTAATGAGCCAAATACAGGTATTTTCACAAATATTGGGATGCACCACTGGATATTAATCACTGAGAGGAATCCAAAGAAATTTATTTGACAGTTTTTGGAGTTTCCTACTGAAAGTTATGAGCATTTGAACTTGAACTAAAACAGAAAAATCGGAGAAAAGTTTAAAACCCTGCACGCAGGCCCCACCATGCGGCTGCGTCTTCTTCCTCGCGCCAGAGAGCTTGGCGGCGGCGAACTCCGACAAGGGTCACCGGAAGTGACTTCCATGCCGCTCCCAGGGCTGAAAATGGCCGCCTAGCCCTAACTTGCAACGTTGAACTCGCCTCGGTGGTCGGAGCTCGCCGGCGCTGACCGGAAACGTCCGTGCGACGGCAACCGCGGCGGCTAGGGTTCTGGCGATGCGGTTCTCACACTTTGAGGCACAATAAAGGTAACGGTTTGCTCGTGGAGCACCAGTAGATCACGAGGAACACGAAATGAGAAGCCTCGGAAGCTAAAAACACATGCAAATCCACCCTTGATGGTGACCCGAGACGTTTTAACATCGGCGGCTATGAAAATGACTAGAACTCGGTCATGTATTGCTGGTTATACGCTATGCTTCTTCAAGGAGGGACGCTCAGAGGTGTAGAAGCTACTGGCAAGCTAGCTCGATCATTGGTTATACGTGTAAACCGAATTTTTGGTTTTGGCCGAGCTCGACAAGTGGCACTAGGGTTCCGGAGTTTCTAAAATTCTTGCTACACAGTCGATCGTTTGCCAAACAGCTTGCAGCTACACCATCTAGGGCTATTCATGCACCTTTCTTGTGTAGTAAGTTGAAGGAGAGGATGGCCATAGTGGCCTGTCAACGGTGAGCCGAAGCGAGGTTCCGCCGAGTCACCTCGGCACGTCGGCGACATTCCTTAATCGGCGTCCACCAGAAGCAAGAAATGCTGGAGTGGAGAAGGGCAAACGCCAGAGCACATGTGTGCCCTTCTTTTTGGTGTTAACACCTCGAGCAACCGGTGATTGGGCGCCGGTGTGCGGTGGAAAAAAGAGACACAGCCATTGGTTGGTGCTTCGCACGTGGCAGCGGAACATAGAGGCGGCACGAGCTGGGAGAGAAGGAGCTCGCTGTTGCTTCGCATGGGAGGGATAAGAGTGGGCCACCGATTGAGAGAATGCCTAGGCAGGCAGCTCGCGCCGGCAGCTTCCCTCGCGGTGGCGCGCGCTGATGACCCGATGGAGTCGGTTGCAAATTGTGAGACTGACCTGTGGGGTCCATAGCTCCTCTCCCTCTTATCCTCCCAATAAGATTTGAATTAGCAAATAAGCTCCAAATTTGATCAAAATTGGAGAATAGGCCAAAATAAATATGAGGAACACAATGGTGCACTCAAGTTTGGATTTCAGTGAAGTTGGAATTTGAAGCTGAAGTTTAAATTCAAATTTGAATTGCCTCATGTTTTAATTTCCACCAATTTGAAAATCCTCTCGAATTGAGCTGAAAATTTGTCTGGCTACTATTGGATGTATGGGGAACCAAGTTGTGGATTTAAGTCTCCATGTTTGGAAATTTTTGCTAGTTTAATTTAGCACTTTGAGCTCACACCTTTATATTCAAAAGTTTAAACTCCCTCTCATTTTCCTAGGCGTGATTGGGCAGCTCCACTTGCTAAAATTTTGGGATTTCATAGAAATGTTCGCATGGGTTTAGCGACAGATGGCTTCTCGTCGTTTAGTACAAACGCCATGCCATACTCGTGTTGACCCGTTTTTGTTATTTCGTACAACCTACCACCATCTCTTTGTATAAATTATGAATTCATGTTTCTTTGCCTCATCATACCTGTGTAAGTGCATATAGGTATCCCCGTGAGTTTTGGATAATTGATGACGACAATTAAGATACTAATGAGATGAGATGATCATAAGCACAGGATATTTCCAAGGTGGACACCTAAACTCTCAAAAAGGAAAAGGATGAAGAACGGCGTTGAAGACTCGAAGAGTAGAAATTAGGGTCCATTTGAGTCTTTAGTAGGCTAGCCGTGTAAAAGTGAGAGTGTGTGTGTCAAGTGCATTGAGATCATAGAAGAGAGCTCAAAGCGTTAGAAGTGTCGAATCCTTAGTGGAGAGTGCTAGTGAGGTAAACTCGAGTAGGCCGGACTTGTCCGAACCAGAGGCCGGACTAGTCCGGAAGTCCTACGGCTTAGTCCGTTTTGGGGCGGACTAAGAGTTCCTGACTGAGTTCGGACTTGTCCGTTTTGGGATGGACTAGTCCGTTTCTCTCTTGGTGAGAGTGTTTTGGGACTAAGTCTTGGTAGACCGGAATTGTCCGCCTAAGTGGCCGGACTAGTCCGGGCTAGCCAGACTTGTCCGTTTTCACACGGACCAAGAGTTCCTATGTGTGTTCGGGCTAGTTAGTTTTGAGGCGGACTAGTCCGTATGGTTATGAGATGAGAGCTCCCATGGCTAAGTCTTGGTGGACCGTACTTGTCCGCCTTAGTGGCCGGACTAGTCCGGGTTCAGTAGACTTGTCCGTTCTCACCCGGAAAAAGAGTTTCTGTGTGAGATCGGACTAGTCCGTTTTGTGGCGGACTAGTCTAGACTTTGGTTGGTGGCAACGGTTGGCTGTCGGGACTTCTATAAAAGGATATACTCTGACTTCATTAGACACCTCTAGAACCCTAGCGCCGCCACATCCATCCTAGAGCCCCCCTAAGCCTTCTCTCATGCCTACTCACCCTCTAGAACAAATTCTTGAGTGGATTTGGGTGTGTGAGGAGAGGAGAAGGAAGAACTTCGCGTTTTGGCTCTTGGAGTGATCTCGTGCACTTGGTGTGGGTCTTTGTGATCTATGGCTTGTGAGATTCATGGAGATTTGTGGACGTGATCAAGTGGGAGCCTCAGATTGTGAGCAGCCCCAAAACCTTGTAAGTTCACCCTCGAGATAGTGAAGAACCGGGTTGGCCTTAGTGGCGACTTGGTGAGGAAAGGGTTGTTAAACCCGGTCCTTTGTGGACTTCTCAACGGGGACGTAGATTCCTGAGTGGAATCAAACCTCGGGAAAAAATCTTCGTGTCTTTTCCTGTATTTACAATTCATCGATCGCTAAATTGCTTAGGGTTCACTTTGTCTATTTTGAACATATAGTGTTCCTCGTTATAATCTTGCAATCCATTTCAATATTCTATCATACCTGTCATATTAGATTGCTAGTTATTTTATCTGCATTTTTGTTAGGCTAAAATCTAAAAAAAAACCCATAAAAATCAAGTTTTAGGTTTTTGCAGCAGACTGACCGGACTAGTCTGCCCTGAGCCAGACTAGTCCGGCCCCTGTGTTCTAATCTTGTTTAATTAAGTCATTTCAGGTATTTTAGCCTATTCACCCCCCTCTAGACAACTATCAATTGGTATCAGAGCAGGTCTCTCCATCAAGAGTCTAACCACTCGGAGAGAAGATGGTCGGAGTGGATGAATACGAAATTCCGTCGAGGTCGCAAGGCGACAACTCACATGACAAGAAGAAGAACACAGATGTGCTGCAAGACAATTCAAGTGACGATGAAGAAGTTCGCCAGCTCAAGGCACGACTTCGTGAGAAGCTAGGTCACTCAAGCAAAGAGGAGAAGAAGAAGATGAAAGATCAAGAAAGGAGTGGTCAACCGGACTACTCCCAATATCCTTTCAACTATGAGCGATTAACCTCTAACAATCATTACTTGTCTATTCCTCTTGGCAAACCTCCTCAATTTGATGGAAATGACTACTATATGTGGAAGTATAATATGAAGATGCATCTAATCTCCTTAAACCCTAGCTTGTGGCAAATTGTCCTAACAGGTGTTCATATTCCAAGGAATGAAGAAGACGTTACCCCGGAGCAAGCCATCCTACTTCATCGCAATGCTCAAGTAGTTGGGGTCATCACCTCATCCTTGACTCGAGAAGAGTTCAACCGAGTCGATGGATTGGAGGTGACCAAAGACATATGGGACACACTCAAAATGACGCATGAAGGCAACCGAGTCATTAGGGAGGCCAAGATCGAAATGATCGAAGGAGAGCTTGGGAGGATCACGATCATGGATGGTGAATCCCCTCAAGATATGTACTACCGTCTCAAAGTCCTCATCAACAAGATACGATCTTATGTATGCACCCGGTGGACGGATCATGAGGTGGTGAAGAGGATGATTCAAGCATTCATGCCTCGAAACATTGCTATTTGCTCCTTGATCCGTGAGAGTCCGGGATATGCTCAAATGACCCTCGAGGAAGTGCTTGGAAGAATTATCAACAATGAGATGATGGAGAAGGAAGCCATGTTCTACAGCGACCTCCAAAGGCTCGCCTCCTCCAAGAAGAAAGATGTTGCTTTCAAAGTAACATCCTCATCACAAGACTTCGAAGCAAGTGATGATGAGAATCTCGACACCAATGAAGAAGAGACGCTCTTCATCAACAAATTTAAGAGGATGATGATAAGGAGGAAGGGGAGCAACCACTATGAGAACAAGAACAAAGAAAGGTCCAAGCCCAAGAAGAAAAGAGCATGCTAGAACTGTGGTGAATATGGACACTTCATTGTGGATTGTCCATATGAAGAGAGCAAGAAGAAGAGAGATGGCAAGTCCCAAGAGGAGAAGTTCTTCAAGAAGAAGAAGCCATCAGGACATGCTCACCTTGGGAAGGAATGGGACTCAAACGAAGACTCATCCTCCGAGGATGAAGAGAAAGTGGAAACACTCGCCATTGGAAGGAGCAAGCTCTACCCCAACCTTGAAGACTACAAGTCTACATGTCTCATGGCAAAGGAGGGAAGAAGAAAGTGTAAAAGTCCCAAAAATGTGTATGAATAAAAACTATGGTTTGAGTTCATATGTGTGGCAATGACAGGAAAAATGGGACTTGCTAAAACTTTTCTTCATGCAAGGTAATACATGGATGAACATCCAACATGAGGTTCACCTTTTTATTTAAAAGTGTTGGACCAATAAGGAGTTCAATACCTCTTTGCATGAAAGTTTAAAAATTCAGATTTGAAATTCAAAGTTCACACATAGGGTGAGCAAAACCTTTGAATAAACATGCAGCCCTATAGTTGGGATTATAGGGAAAAGTTTGCTCACAAACTTTTCATTTATAGGGTGGGCTCAAAAAGGGGTTAAAGAGAAGAATTTGCAAACTTCAACCAAATTCAAATTTGGCAAGCAAATTCAAACTAAATTGGAAGGATTCAAATTCTAACACATATTTTTAAACTCAGAATTGGGGGAATTAAGAGGATCAGCTTGAGAAGATATTTGGGGAGGAAATGTGGAGTGGGACCCACATGTCATAGAGCTAAAAGAGGAGCCTTGCACCCTAAGTCTTAGCCTCAGTGGGAGATTTCCCCGAACAGCTCACGGGAGCCACCGAGGTGCTTACCGGCGCCACCTCCTGCTGCCGTCCCCCATGCGCTGACCACCAAGGCGGTGCCCTCGTGCTAATCCCTGTGCTCACGTCCCCTCAGCCGGGCAAAAGGCTCAGTTGTGCTCCCCCCTCGCGAGCGCACGAACGGCGGCCGTTTTTTCCCCTCCGCTCTCGGTCCGATCGGAAGATCGGCAAAACCACCGCGCCTTCCCCCCTGAGCTGCTAAACATCACCGCGAGCTCGGCCTCCACCTCCCTGACCCGCAAGCCAGCGAGCTGCGGCCTCCAGTGCCCGAGAACAACCGCCGCCGCGGTGACCTAAGCCGAGGAAGTGATCGGGCGCTCGTGGACAGCCCTCCACAACGGGTTTCACGGCCGAGCGATCACACCTACGGACGCGCACGGGTGCGGTGCTGCTCTCAGCCCAAGCTCAGGCCATACCGTGAAGCATCGCCTGCGAATTTCAAAGTTTTGCTCTGGCGACGTCAACCCGAGCATCCGGTATGGAAATCCAAAATTCTCCACTTCTATTCGTTCTTAGCTCGTCAAACTTTGCACGTAGGAGCTGGACTAGCCGGCGATCATATTCTCTTAAGCATTCGTCGCATGAAAACCCTTTGGGGCGACGTATTTTGAGGTCTACCGATCACTTCTCCGGCGGACCCATTTGGTCCCACGGCGACAACCCATTTCCAGCCATTCCCGAGCCACTTTGAGGCCGTGTCGACCCTCCTAGAGGTACACTGGTGCTGTAGGGCTCGTCGGCACAAGCTTTTGAGGGCTGGAGACCCCGGGCGACGCTGCCGGACTTCCATAGAGGCAGTTACACGTCGCCGGCCATGTTCCGGTAGTCGGCAGCCCTAGCAAACCCCACAGCCATGTTCCTCGAGGCCCTAAACCCCCTGGCGGCGAGTTGTAGCTCCGGCGGTGGCCGGGAAGGCCGGTCCGGCGAGCTTCCGGTTACTCCGGCGAGGGGGAGCGCGCGGGCGCGAGCAAGAAGCGGGAGGTAGAAGAAAGCCGTGACCCCGCCTGTCAGCAGCTCAGAATTCAAATCCGGGATCAGGTGTGGCCGGGATCCCATGTGCTGGCGCGAAAAACCCCGTGGCCCCGGTGTGGCCCAGTTCTGATTGGTTGGAATTCAAATAAGCGGGCCCAGTGGGATTTTCAATAGGAAAATGATTCCAGACTTAGCTCAATCTTTAGAAATTCATATCTCCCTGTGGAAAACTTCAATTTGAGTGATTCCAATTGGGTTGGATTCATCTCTCTGAGTTCTGTCCAAATATGAACTCAGATTTCTATGAAAGTCAATATTATATTCTGGAAAATTCTTTGAAGGTTTTCTGAAAAAGAATTATTGAGGGAGTTTGAATTATCCAAAAATACCCAAATTTTGCCAGAATATTCTTTAGCATAGTATTGACCTACTAGAAAATTTTCAGCTCATTTGAAGATCATTGGAGTAGGAATTTGCTAAATGCAAACTACTGTGTTCAAAAGAATCCAGAAACATTTTCAGAAAATGTTTCCCACTTCAAAAATCTGTTCTGGGCAATCCATAGCTCCAAAAATCATAGGAAAATTTAGGAAAGCTCTCTGGGACATACTTGGAATTGTAGTTCACTTAGTTGGGTATGAAAATGCACATTACTACAGAATTGATTCTATTGTGTACAAATGCTTAAAGAATTGTTCTGGGAGAACTACCCAAGTAAAATGGCTGAATTTTGGACCAGATGACTCTCATGTGATCAAGAACTCACATGTAAATTATCAGCCCAAGATGAGTCCTGGAACTCCCTGTTCTTATTCTCCATACTTATGTATAAGGGAAAAATACATAAGAGATATTGTGAGAATTATGGAGGACACAATATGACTCCACATTAGCTGCAATTTGGCAAGCTAAATCCTTAGGTAGTATGGAACCTGCTGTAAAAGTTTTGAGGCCATTGGAGTTCTTGTTCTTCAGTTGCACTCAAATATTTTCAGCTTATCTATTATGCTCATTAGAGAAAAGGGTTAGTGTATAGCTAAGGGCCTTAAGGTCAAATTAGTTTAATTCTGTTCTTTGCACAACATAGGCAAACCAAGCCATGCTTGGATTTTCCACACAACCTCTGTTCTTAAGAAAGTAATTCTATAACTTCTTCCATTACATTCTATAAAATATGTGCATATGCATCTCAATAGGAACCACAACGAAGGGGACTCAAAGGAGTGATTCATCGAAGTGGATCAAGCTCCGGAGAGTCAAGGGTGGATCTCCAAGGATACTAACTGCTTATATACGACTACCCTGCAAAACAGGCAAGCTCCGGTTTGCATTTAACAGCTGTTAAGTTTTTACTTTGTATTCACCTTTGGTTAAGATTTGAACTGTGCATTAGGTCTAGTGTTTGATACTCCTCTTGCATAGCCAAATGACCCATGGAGTATTGGGTAGGTGTCTTTTACCTTGTAGAACTGCCATGCTTAAGTACGGTTCGGTAGAAGTCGAGTGGTGAGATGCTACTCGCAGATTTAGGAACAATAGGGGCATACAGGATTGGTTCGTAATTGAATTAGCAAGTTAAAGTTGAGACCGGAAGGTTGTAGGAGCAGCAGGACATAGGGGCCTGGGTGCTGTAGACCTGTCTGTGTCAGTCAAGGACCGATCTGTATGCGGCCCTGTTGAACAAGTTTGAGTTGTGTACCAGACTCATGCTGGCTATATAGGACCCAATAAACCGATGTACCTCGGGAAGCTGTCGTTGGGATTTTTCGGGTCGCCTCAGGCGGACGGCCGGTGTGCAGTATGTGGGGAATATTCTCATGACATCTCACGTCGGAAGGTGCACCATGAGAGTAGCTACTGTACGGGGCGACTTGATCGATTCAGCAGGGGTGAAACGGGGGAAAGGCTGCCACGTACGACGTCAGTGATGGTTGTTGTAGGCAACGTCGAGTACGGGCGTACGTGTCGTGTAGTCCGGGTGTTATTGATTCGAATCACCGTCGCTCGCGGAATGGACCGAGCATACTTGTTCTCACAGTCGTGACGTAGTAAGAACTTGCATGAGAAAGGAACTAATCATTTTGATGTGAAGTATTATCCTACCTTTGTATTGGATCTTGATGAATAGGCTAGTGCAAACTCGATTCTTTTATGCCATGAGCAATTTACATCGGGGGAAAGCGTTTCTTGTTTGATTGTGGACTCCCGATGTAGCGTGCCCATGGTTACTTAAAATACTGCAATTAATACTGAAAGTAAGGATTCACTTTTAGGCGAGTTTACTTATGCTTATGCCATCCTATGTTAGGTTCATAACCTCACTTAGAGTTTCATGATTAGGGTGACGGTTAAGTCTTGCTCAGCGTTATGCTCACGGATGCTATCCGAGTTGTTTTGCAGCTATTTGACTCGATGCTTATGAGAAGGGATGCCGATGAGACTCGGGAACCTCCGAGTGTTTACTCAAAGAGCATCCTCGCCGCTGCAGATTGATCTTCGTGTTGCTAGTAAGAAACGTCCGCGGGCTGGACTGTTTCTTTGTTGCTAGTTTAGATATGAATCGTGAGAGTGATAGTCTTCCGCTGTAGTCTACTCTGATATACTTATTTGTAAAACAATCTTGTACGCTTCCGCAAACTATTTATGTAATATGATATATGTTCATCGACCCGTGTAGCAGTTGGGTGCCGCATAACACGGCACCACCCGACGAGGTCCCGTGGGGCCGTCTCAGAAAGGTTAAATCTAAACCATCCTCCTCCACTTCTTCACTTGATAACTTTGATAGTAGTAGTGAAAACGAATCCATGCTCAAGGATCTAAGTAGGAGCACCTTGAAAAAGATGAGTTTGTTCTCGGAAGAAATCTTTGAGAAGGAGGAACTCATCAACCGTCAAGAAGACATGCTCATCCTTGAAAAGGAGCGATGCCATGAGCTTGAAGAGCTCCTTGAGGTTGAAAGGGAAAGAAGCAAGGCACTTGAGCGTGAACTCGCTTTGAGCAAAGAAACTTGCTCAAATCTTGAGGGTACAACTATTGTGCTCAAGGATGAAATTGTTGACTTGACAAAAGTTAACAAGATCCTTGAAACACAAGTTGAGTCTCTCAAGATCAACGCACCTTATTCCTCTATGATTCCACCCTCCTCAAAGAAATCTTCCGAAGAAACTCAAACTTGCAAGTGCTCAAACTTAATCCTAAAACTTAAGGATGAACTCAAATTGGCACAAAACAAGCAATCACCGAAAGGTGGGATCTTTGACAAGGAGAAATTGGCATATGCACGAAGTGCATATACCAATGTAAGACCTCCACATGTCAAAGATGGTCTTGGCTATTCTCTGGAGTGGAAGCAACATGCTAAAACATCCAAGAATAGGAAAGACTTGATTGTTTTTGTCAAGGAGGGTTCATCCAACAAAGAAAATGGAAAGAACATTGTAAACTCATCTAACATGCCTAAAAATGAACCTCATCCTTTGTTCCATGAATTTGATGCTTCATATGTTTTATTGAGGAACAAATTTGGAAAGACCTATGCTAGATATGTTGGGCCACTCCGTAAGAGTCCAAAACCTTGCGTGTGGGTGCCCAAGTGCCTCTTGACTAACATGAAAGGACCCAACTCCGTTTGGGTACCTAAAGATAAGGCATAACTCTATTTTGTAGGCATACTCCTCCGGTTGATCCAAATGGGTGCTCGATAGTGGATGCACAAACCATTTGACCGGAGAGAGAAGGATTTTTGTGGAGTATGAGGAAAATGAAGATCCAAGTGAAGGAATATACTCTGGGTACAATAGCCAAGGGAAAATCCCTAGCACCGGTAAAATTTCTATTTCTCCCTATCATACTCTTTCCAATGTTTTGCATGTGCTCAAGAAATTCTTGAAGAGAGCTCAAAACGAGTTCTCCTTAAGAATCAAGAACATAAGGAGCGATAATGGCACTGAGTTCAAAAACACTCAAGTGGAAGAATACTTGGATGAAGAAGGCATCAATCATTAGTTTTCAGCCCCCTACTCCCCTCAACAAAATAGGGTGGCTGAAAGGAAGCATAGAACTCTTATTGAGATGGCAAGAACCATGCTTGATGAGTACAAGACGTCATATCGGTTTTGGGCGGAAGCGGTTAACACCGCTTGCCATGCCATAAACCAGTTGTACCTTCATCGACTTTTGAAGAAGACGTCTTACGAACTTCTAACCGGTAACAAACCCAACATCTCTTATTTTCGTGTCTTTGGGAGCAAGTGTTATATTCTCAACAAGAAGCCTAGGACTTCGAAGTTTGCTTCAAAGTCCGATGAAGGTTTCTTGCTTGGCTATGACTCAAACACCTACGCCTATCATGTTTTCAATAAATCTTCCGGAATTGTTGAAATAGCAAGAGACATAGTATTTAGTGAGACTAATGGCTCCCAAGTGGAGCAAGTTGATCAAAGTGTGCTAGATAGAGAAGAGGCTCCACAAGAAGCATTCAAAAGGATGGCACTTGGAGACATTTTCCTCAAGAACATCCTCAAGACTCAAATGACCATCAAACAAACGAAGATACGTCTCCTTCCCACGATCACGCTCAAGATGAGCAAGGCCAACCTCAACAAGATCAAAACGATCAAAGTCAAGAAGGAGGATTGGATCAAGGGGGAGACGAAGAAAAGAACGACGATGTAGATGAAGATCAAAGAGTCCAACCAACTCATCCAAGAGTACACCAAAGTGTTCAACTGGATCATCTCGTCGACAACATACTAGGAGACATATGCAAAGGGGTAACCACTCGTTCTCGAATGGCTAACTTTTATGAGCATAACTCTTTTGTTTCCTCTTTGGAGCCTCGCACGGTAGAATAAGCACTTCAAGATCCGGATTTGGTGGTGTCCATGCAAGAGGAACTCAACAATTTTAAAAAAATCAAGTATGGGAACTCGTGAAGCGACCCAACGCAAATGTTGTGGGAACCAAGTGGGTATTCCGCAACAAGCAAGATGAGTATGGAGTTGTAACAAGAAACAAGGCAAGACTTGTTGCAAAGGGATATGCACAAGTTGAAGGTTTGGATTACGATGAAACTTTTGCTCCTGTACCTAGGCTTGAATCAATTCGTATCTTGCTTGCCTTTGCTACTCACCATGATTTCAAGCTATACCAAATGGATGTGAAAAGCGCTTTCCTCAACGGTCCGATCAAGGAGGAAGCGTACGTGGAGCAACCACCAGGATTTGAGGATGATAAGTATCCTAACCATGTCTTTAAACTTCGAAAAGCCCTCTATGGCCTCAAACAAGCCCCTAGAGCTTGGTATGAGTGTCTTAGAGACTTTCAAACTAAAAATGGTTTTAGGGTAGGGAAGGCCGACTATACACTCTTCACTAAGAATTTTAACGATGATTTATTTATGTGCAAAATATATGTCGATGGCATTATATTTGGTTCTACTAACAAAGCTTTTTGTGATGAGTTTGCAAAGATAATGACGAAAAGGTTCGAGATGTCAATGATGGGGGAACTAAAGTTATTCCTAGGATTTCAAGTCAAACAACTCAAGGAAGGAACGTTCATAAGTCAAATCAAGTATACTCAAGACATACTCAAGAGGTTCGACATGGAAAAAGCCAAACCCATCAAGACTCCAATGGGAACCAACGAACACCTTGATCTCAATGAAGATGGTCCAAGTGTGGACCAAAAGGTATTTCGTTCCATGATAGGTTCCTTGCTTTACCTTTGTGCATCTAGGCCCGACATAATGCTTAGTGTGCGTATGTGTGCACGGTTCCAAGCCGCTCCTAAGGAGTGTCACTTGACAGCCGTTAAGAGGATTCTTAGATATTTGGTTCACACTCCTAACCTAGGACTTTGGTATCCCATGGGATCCAAGTTCAATCTCATCGGATACTCCGATGCCGATTATGCCGGTTGTAAGGTAGATAGGAACAGCACGTCCGGGACTTGCCAATTCCTTGGTAGGTCCTTGGTTTCATGGTCTTCAAAGAAATAAAACTCCATTGCCTTATCCACAACCGAAGCAGAGTACGTCACAGCCGGAAGTTGTTGTGCACAACTCCTATGGATGCGACAAACTATTAGGGACTATGGTTACACTTTGAGCCATATTCCACTCCTATGTGACAATGAGAGTGCCATCAAGATTGCTCACAATCCCGTGGAGCATTCTAGAACCAAACACATTGATATCCGTCACCATTTCCTGCGATATCACTCTATCAAGGGAGACATCGTTTTGTCTCATGTTAGGAGTGAGAAGCAATTGGCGGATATTTTCATCAAACCCCTTGTTGAGAAACGTTTTTGTGACCTAAGGAGTGAATTAAATGTCCTAGATTTTCAAAACGTTGCTTGAGTCGTGCACATCCGTTTGTTACATGTATATAAACTTTAAAAATCGCATGCTTTCAAAACTCTACCCTAATCTCTCTTACTCTATGAAAACTATGTTCAAAAGGATTCTTCGTCAAATATGGTCATTGATTGGTTGATGTATGCTTACTGACCATGTTTGTCAAATATACTTGCAAAAACTTGTCCAAAAAGGATCATATTCTTGAGCTAAAATTCAAATCATATGAAATTTCAGCTTATAACCGGACTAGTCCGCCCATGGGCCGGACAAGTCTGGGCTGTCTAGGTTGGACTTCTCAGCGGACAAGTCCAAACCAGACTAGTCCGCCTGGGAGGCCGGACAAGTCCGGCACCGGAGAAGTCCAGCTCTGGTCCGTCTACCGGACTTGTCCGTGCATCAGGCCGGACTAGTCCGGCCCCTGGGGACTTAACCTCCAAGGGGCGGCTAGACCCCCCTCTCTCCTCACTTTCAACTCTCTCTCTCTCACTCTCTAAGCGGGAACTGCCCCCCATTGGCAATTTTCGCTTTTCTCCACCAAAAATATCGTCTAATTATCCGTGCTTCATTGCTCAAGTTTCGCCTCTGATTTCATCACATTTGGAGATTTGAAGAGGTATTCTTAACCTACCCAAAAATCCTCCCTTTTCTTCATTCTTAGGTTTTCCTAGGAACCTCTTCACAAATGTTGTTCCTAATGTCATTGCGATCGTAGTCTAGGAGTATTGCGACTTGATTCGAATTTTTTGTGAAAAATTGTTAGGGTTAGGGTTCTTCCGGTGTAACCCGGACTAGTCCGGTTTCTGGGCGGACAAGTTCGTTCTCATGCGAACCGGTCCGACCCCTTAACGGACAAGTCCGACCTACACAAGACATACCTCAACTTTAGCCATTTTTAGTGAATTCTTTTGCAATATTCCACTTCCTTGACCTCCTATCTCTTGTTTCTCAGGCAATATGTTGGACTCCGACCAAAGCTCCCCTCTTGCAATCCCGCGGCCGAGGAGGCTCGACAAGCCCTCTATCAGCACATTGCCGAAGAGAGGGCGGCAAAGGAGGCCCAAGTGGCTAAGGATGCCGTATTTGAGAGGCAAGAACAAAGAAGAGACATGATTTCGACGAGCAGGCACATATTGCCAAAGCCCTTGAAGAATCCTTGGAGGATCAACTGAAGAAGAAAAGGGCCGAACATGAAGCCCATAGCTCCCAGGCTGCTAGTGCCGTAGAGCCCAAGAGGAAGAGGTTGGTCACTTTGGGAGAGAAAGAGCGGAAAAAAGAGAAGGAGAAAGAACCCAAGGGTAGGGTTCTCTGTGACCCGAAGAAAGGCAAGGCTCCACTTCCTGAGTAGCCCAAAAACAAAAAGGCAACTGCCAAGGCACCAACAAAGAGGCAGGAGGCATAGTAATCAGGGAAAAGGGGCAACCAAAGCCCATCGGTCGCCTGAAGATGGCTACCCCTGCTAGAGATCCAAACCGACAGCCCAACAATCCAGCATATGTGTTCAAAGGAAAGGTTGTTGAGAAGGCGAGAAGGCTGAGAATGGATAGAGTCTACGACTATGAGAAGCACACAGCCGACCCTAGGTTTTGGTGTGACTTCCATTGCGACTACTACCACCTAGTTTACTTGAAGATGAAGACTCCAGTCGCTCAAGCTCAATGAGTGGATTGGAATTACATGGCCAAAAGGAAGCATAAAGATTTTGATGCCGTGATTGAAGCCGCGGAGCGCCATGGAATCAAGAAAATCATGAGTTTAAAGTATGATTGGAACATTGAAGTGATTGTGCAGTTTTACACCACCGTTTACTTCTCCACCTACGGTGACCGAAAAATCACTTGCATGACTCATGGAGAGTAGTACTCAGCCACATATGAGGAGTTTGCTCGGATACTTGGCCTTGAGGAGCACCTGGACCATGAGATTATAATTTCCAACCTCAAGGTAGTGGATAGGGATCAGCTTGACTAGATATATCCTAGTCATGTTCCCTATGAGGCCGGGCTTGCTAGGAACATCAAGCCATTATATAGCATCCTCAATCGGATTTTGAGGAGAACTATTGCCCCTAAGGATGGATATGCAGGTGTGATTCAAGGAAACCTAAGGCATCTCCTCCTGTTGATTGATGGTAAAGAGAAGTTCAACCTCGTTGAATACATCTATGACGACATCTTCAACATCTCTCACACTCCCAACCGCTCATGTGGGTATGAACCATATATCATGTGCTTAATTGAGAAGGTGTCGGGTCTTGTCTTTGTCAAGGATGTGACTCATCGGCCTCTCCATCCTCAGCTACCCCCGATTGTGCCAGAACCTTCCAGAAGGAAAAATGCTCAACCTCCTTCCAGCTCAGCGGCTCCTCCTAGCTCAGTGCCCCCCTCATCACCTCCTCCTCCGCAGTCGATAAACGGATTCTTCAAGTGCTTCAACGCGCTCTTCACCTCCTGTCGGCTTGTGGAGGTTCGGACTCGACCCATGGAGAGGCATCAGGAGAAGTATCTCAAGGCTGTGTGCGACAAGCTTGAGGTGCCTATGTCTCCTCCTGAGGAGAGTGATGGGGAGCTCACTCCTTATCCAGAATTCACCGCTGATGAGCTCGCCCAGTTTAGGGAAGATGGAAGCTCTTCCAAGACCGTGCCTCCATCCACAGCCGTTGACGACGAGGAAGATGATACAGAGGCCATGGAGAGCGATGAAGGTGGCGATTAAGAAGAAGACAATGAAGATGATGAGTAGACTTAGGCGTATCTTCTTTCTTTTTTTCCCTTTTTGGTGCCTTGATGACAAAGGGGGAGAGATGGAAGAGGATGTCTCTTTTATCATCTTCTAGTCTTGTAATAGATCCTTGGACACGACTATCTATGTTTTATGCATTGTGTCTCTCTTGTGTAAGACTATGTGGGGATCTTATGCTTATATTTGATTTTATGGCTTATATTTGACCATTGTTGCCCTTTGCTATGTTTTATTGTCTTATCACATATTTGAGCACAACACGTAGGCACCCCACCATAACATGTGAATGTATGTCAACTCCCCTCTTTTACTGTTGCATACATCCAGGGGGAGTTATGCATACACACACTTGTTATGAAAATCAAATTTTTATCTCTTATGTTGAAACTTAATGTGTTGTCATCAATCACCAAAAAGGGGGAGATTGTAAGTGCATCTAGGTATCCCCGTGACTTTTGGATGATTGATGACGACAATTAAGAGACTAATGAGCTGAGATGATCATAAGCACAGGATATTTCCAAGGCGGACACCTAAACTCTCAAAAAGGAAAAGGATGAAGAACGGCGTCGAAGACTCGAAGAGTAGAAATTAGGGTTTCATTTGAGTCTTTAGTAGGCTAGCCGTGCAAAAGTGAGAGTGTGTGTGTCAAGTGCATTGAGATCATAGAAGAGAGCTCAAAGCGTTAGAAGTGTCGAATCCTTAGTGGAGAGTGCTAGTGAGGTAAACTCGGGTAGGCCGAACTTGTCCGAGCCAGAGGCCGGACTAGTCCGGAAGTCCTACGGCTTAGTCCATTTTGGGGCGGACTAAGAGTTCCTGACTGAGTTCGGACTTGTCCGTTTTGGGATGGACTAGTCCGTTTCTCTCTTAGTGAGAGTGTTTTGGGACTAAGTCCTGGTAGACCGGACTTGTCCGCCTCAGTGGCCGGACTAGTCCGGGCTAGCCAGACTTGTCCGCCTCAGTGGCCGGACTAGTCCGGGCTAGCCAGACTTGTCCATTTTCACACGGATCAAGAGTTCCTGTGTGAGTTCGGGCTAGTCCGTTCTGAGGCAGACTAGTCCGTATGGTTGTGAGATGAGAGCTCCCACGGCTAAGTCTTGGTGGACCGGACTTGTCCGCCTTAGTGGCCGGACTAGTCCGGGTTCAGCAGACTTGTCCGTTCTCACCCAGACAAAGAGTTTCTGTGTGAGATCGGACTAGTCCGTTTTGTGGCGGACTAGTCTGGACTTTGGTTGGTGGCAACGGTTGGCTGTCGGGACTTCTATAAAAGGATATACCCTGACTTCATTAGACACCTCTAGAACCCTAGCGCCGCCACATCCATCCTAGAGCCCCCCTAAGCCTTCTCTCGTGCCTACTCACCCTCTAGAACAAATTTTTGAGTGGATTTGGGTGTGTGAGGAGAGGAGAAGGAAGAACTTCACGTTTTGGCTCTTGGAGTGATCTCGTGCACTTGGTGTGGGTCTTTGTGATCTGTGGCTTGTGAGATTCGTGGAGTTTTGTGGACGTGATCAAGTGGGAGCCTCAGATTGTGAGCAGCACCAAAACCTTGTAAGTTCACCCTCAAGATAGTGAAGAACCGGGTTGGCCTTAGTGGTGACTTGGTGAGAAAAGGGTTGTTAAACCCGGTCCTTTTTGGACTCCTCAACGGGGACGTAGATTCCTGAGTAGAATCGAACCTCGGGCAAAAATCTCTGTGCCTTTTCTTGTATTTACAATTCATCGATCGCTAAATTGCTTAGGGTTCACTTTGTCTATTTTTATCATATAGTGTTCCTCGTTACAATCTTGCAACCCATTTCAATATTCTATCATACCTGTCAAATTAGATTGCTAGTTACTTCATCCGCATTTTTGTTAGGCTAAAATCTTAAGAAAAAAACCCATAAAAATCAAGTTTTAGGTTTTTCCAGCAGGCTGACCGGAATAGTCTGCCCCTGAGCCAGACTAGTCCGGCCCCTGTGTTCTAATCTCGTTTAATTAAGTCATTTAAGGTATTTTAGGCTATTCGCCCCCCCTCTAGGCAACTATCAACCTTGACCGGATCATCCTAGGCCACGTCTAAACATGATGTTGAAACCGTCGATTGAAGAACTGAAAACTTTGTGGACGTGACTCAAAGCTTACGACTGTTACAAGAAGCAGAAATTCAACCTACGGCTGCTTACTTATGGTTCGTCCATGATTTTCTAGCATACGGTATGTTTTCTAGATAGAGCACTCACGATCGTTTGACGTGCCCGATATGTGCTTCGGACACGGATTGCTTTCGACTTGCTCACGGAGGCAGGATATGCTACTTCGATTGTCATAGACGTTGGTTGCCTCGAAATCACGTGTTTCAACAACAGAAGAATGTTTTCAGAAAGGAGACAGATGTAACAAAAGGACCACCGAAACGTCAAAATGGGTCAGAAATTTCTGATATTTTGAACAAACTGGTGGCAGATGAAGGTCGTCCTGGATATTTTGTAGGTTACGAGGAGGAA
Source organism: Neostapfia colusana (assembly GCA_030760725.1). Taxonomy (NCBI): domain Eukaryota; kingdom Viridiplantae; phylum Streptophyta; class Magnoliopsida; order Poales; family Poaceae; genus Neostapfia; species Neostapfia colusana. Next base: position 47,025,387 of record JASWHV010000012.1, on the reverse strand, counting down.
CATAATTGGACTATCTTATATGGAATTTGGGAGCTCCCGTATGTGAAGTCCTTGATTTTAATGCACAACATTGATTTTATGCATTAGGAGCGTAATATGGGCGAATGTATTATAAGTACATGCATGGATCTGATAGGCAAAATAAAAGAAAATATAAAGGCCCGAAAGGATCTCGTAGAGCTTTGTAACCGTCCAACTCTTGAGCTCCCCGAAAGCGGTGGTAAGCCACGTGCTTCTTTCTGTCTTCGAATTAAAGAAAAGAAAGAAGTCATGAAATGGTTCAAAAGTTTGAAATTCCCAGATGGTTACACAGCTAATCTGAAATGAGCCGTGAATGTGAAGACGGGAAAGCTCATTGGATTGAAAAGTCATGATTATCACATAATTATGGAAAGACTCCTACCTGTTATGTTTCGCAGCTATTTTGATGACGCGGTGTGGAAGGTGCTAGCCAAGCTTAGCTACTTCTATAGACAGCTATGTGCTAAAGAAATCACGGTAGAGATGGTGAATAAGTTGGAGAAGGAGATACCAGTACTGTTATGTAAGATGGAATTTTTTTCCTCCAGGCTTCTTCAATCCAATGCAACATCTCCTTATCCATCTTCCAATTAAGGCTAAAGTGGGCGGTCCTGTGCAATACAGATGGATGTATCACATTGAAAGAACACCTAGATATTTGAAGCCAATGGTTGGCAACTGAGCAAGGGTGGAAGGGTGCATCGCCTGAGCTTTTATACTTAAGGAAGTGGGATACTTTTCAAGTGTTTACTTTGCATAGCAACACAATGTAAATACCGCGGCTATGCGATACAATATGGATGCATGATCTCTCTATTTTTGCAATGAAGGGCACTACTGTTGGTGGTAGTTAGAGCTACAATTGTACCGCAGATGAAATAACGACCACTTTACTCTACATTCATACTAATATAGATGGGATGGACAAATATTTTGAGTAAATTTTTGTCCTAATATTGATGCTTATCGACATATTATGCAACATTTATATTAATGAATGTTTTTTCCGTCCACTGAGTTCCACAAGCAAAATTGGACACATAGGCATCAACCTACGAGCAAACAAGTAAAAACGATGCGACGAGACGAAATAAATGGACGCCCTAATTTTCTTTCCTGGTTTCGAGAATATGTAACATTTTCTTGTTAACTTATGAGTATTTATAAAGTATTCTTATTACTTTTAAGTATTATAAAGTATTTTTATAACTTCGTAATTTGGACAGTGCGTGAAAGAGCCCGACGTCCATAAAGACTTGCGATAACTGTCTTATGGACTGGTTAAAGTTAGAAGCTATGACCGATATGACGTCAACGGGTTACAATTTCGTACAACTTAATTTGAAGCTCTTTGTCCTTTTGCAGCAACATGTAATACTGGAGTTCTGACGAGGGCAATTGACTCTCAAGGCCGCGAAACTAATTACTATGTGATCATTAACAAAATTCTAGAATTTAGTTTTGCTAGAAATAAGGAACTTCAAGTCGTCTTGTTTGATTGTGATTGGTTTGACAACAAACATGGAACACGACAAAACGAATTTGGCATGGTGGAAGTCAAACACAATGAACAACTATGTGGCTACGATACATTTGTCCTTGCACACCAAGTGGAGCGAGTGTATTATTTATCTTATCCATGTGAAAAGCTTAATGCTTGGTGGTTGGTACATAAGGTGAATCCTCACGAGCGGTTATATACACCAAGAGATGATGACTACCATGATATCTATGACGTTGACGAGGTTTATCAAGAACAAGAGTTGCCATACTCGTTTTCCGTCGAGCCTGGTGTCGAACTCGATCACTTGGTTGGCGACACTAACGATGAAGATACTTCTAATATGCGCAAACAAAAATGAAAACAAATTACAAAACAAGATCGATAGTTTGGTTTAAGGAGTAGGCTTCGTGATGTCGATGAATTCTGAAACTGACTCCATGTAACTTTTTTCACTAAATTATTATAACTTCATATATTTTCTTAGCATATTTATCAATTACTCCTTACAACAGGATGTCGTCAGAGAAAGGAAAAGGGAAGGGGGCTTCCTCAGGGAGGCACGGGGAACCCTTTTTAGGGGTAGTTCCTCAAGTGAGAGCAGACGCTCTCAGCTGTTGAGACACGTCCCGGACCTAGCGGGCGTATCCGTGGCCTTACAACGCATGGAGGTACATTTTCATTGGAAATTACGTTATCTTTTATATCACTTAGCAATTAACTATTCTTATCAATCCTTCTATTTTGCAGTCTAACTCAAAGTCATCTGAGTCAATGTCACAGGCTAGGGCGCCACCACAGTCTTCAGGGTCGCCTATGGCTGCCACGGAGATGCCTAGCGTGAAGTCGCCTAGCGTGAAGCCTTTGGGTTCTAGTGGTGAGCAGCCTTCAGGGTCACCGGACGTGGTCCCGGAGCATAGGCGGCGGACGAGGAGGACACACTTTGTGTCTCCTTCTCCAGTTCCTACAGAGCGGGTCACTATTCACCCGGTCAAAGACACGTAAGCAAACTATCAAATAATATTCAACTTTTAGATTCTTTTGTTTGTGGGTACATTAATAAGTTCACTAAATCCTTGCATCTCATGGTACGACTGCATGTTCACGGGTCAGGGGCATCACAGACAGGTATCTGGTTGCATTGGGTCTTTAGTGCGTCTGCACTATCCCGATGTCATCGACGGGGTCCCTGCGACGTCGTGGAACGACTACGCTCGTGTCTCCCATGAGGCGCAAACCAACCTTAAGGGGGTTGTGTGGGCAAATTTTATAGTAAGTCTGCTTAATAAAATTTTGTAAATTATTATTCTTTAACTTGATTCAATCGTTAATGCATATCTCGTCAATATTTGTTTTCTTATAGTTGAGGTACCGTTTAGAGGGTACGAGCCAGATCATGTTGAACCATGCTAGAGCCGTGTTTGATAGGAACGCATGGAAGCTTGCAAGCGTTATCGTACGCTCATATTCAAACCATGAACGAGTACCTCAAGCGGCACCAGAAGTACCAGTCGGGGCCATTTAGGAGGGCCTCAGACACTTACTTGACAGAGGTGTAGTACGCGGAGGTAAGTTGTTTGTGTTCAATTATTTCAATACTTAGTTATGTAAAAGGTATTTCAATGACATAATAAATATGTGCAGGTTGGTATTTCCTGGCTAGAGGGTCGGCCCAAAGCGTACCGAGCTCTCTGCCAGATGTGGGCTAGCGATGCTTTCATCGCTAAGTACAGGAGGGCTCGTGGATGCAGAGGTTTATACTCAAAGCACTCCTATGGCCCTGATGGTCATGTGCGTTTGGCTAAACACATGGTAAGAATAATAACCCTTGTTTGTATGTCTTTATAATATAATTAGCATACTAACACATATCTACCGGAGTACGAGACCGGTCAGGTACCGACTGACACTGCTGTGTGGAAGCGGGGTCATAAGGACCCATCCCAGCCTGGGGAGTGCAGTCTGGTCGAGGCCGATCGATTGATAAGTTATCAAAACTTATCAATTCAATTGTTACTAATTCGTTGTTACTAATACGCAATTTTACTCCTTTTAGGAGAAGTATGAGCGAGAGGCCGTGAGGATACACGGCGAAGGGTACGATTGGGAAAACGTGCCAATCGACCCTCAAGCTGTTTATGCTAGCGGAGGCGGGAAGGCACATGGATGGTAAGTTGGTCATTTTCTTTATTTCTGTAAAGACATGCATCTTCTAATTATTATTCTTTTATTTCTTTGTAGGTTTGCCATTTTCGATGGACTTGTCGACTTGAGGGTTGCGCGGCCTTCAATCGTCACTCCATCGACCGAGGGTTCCTTCATCAGGCATACAAGTCGTCGTCCCTCACAGAGCCAGACAAAGGAGCTCCTTAGGGAGAAAGATGAGATCTGGAGAGAGAGAAATGAGCTCCAGAGGGAGAGGGATCTAGCCCGGGCCGCACAGGAGCAGAAGGCCGCGTACATGGCAACTACATGGCTCACATGCAGATGGAGATGGAGGTAAGTATTTGAATACAAATTAATTTAAATTTCTAATATTGCATTGGTTTATTTGTTTTAATATTTTGCAATTACAGGCCTTAGCTCGACAAAGTGGGCAGAAGATCCCGATCCCGACGCGGCAGCCATCAGAGTTGGCCCCGCCACAAGTGCCCCCACCAGATGCACATTCAGATGTCCATGTAATGTGTTTTTTATTTGCTATTTTCTAATCTAAGAAAAAACTTGGTGTAGTTGAGGGGAGAGAGTGAGAGTGAGAGTGAGGGGGAGAGGGAGAGAGTGAGAGTAAGAGATAGTGGTAGAGAGGGGGAGGGAGAGATAGTGAGAGTGAAAAGGAAAAGAGGGAGGAGAGAGAGACAAAATGGTAGAGATAGGGGGTGAGAGAGAGAGGTAGTCGTAGAGAGAGGGGGAGGGAGAGGGCGAGGGAGAAAGTGAGAGTGAGAGGGGGGAGAGAAAGTTGGTGAGAGTAAGAGATTGTGGTAGAGAGGGGGAGGGAGAGGGAGAGAGAGTAAGAGTGAAAAGTGAAAGAGGGAGTTTGAAACAAATAATTGGTTTCATGTGTATGATAATTGGAACTTGCTAAAACATTTCACATGTGATGATGCACATGAGAGCTCTCTCTACACAAGCAAATGTTTATTTGCATGCTTGGAACCAAGGTGGATTTAAAACAAATGTGAATTTATCATGTGCAAGAGAAAGTCTCAAATCAGCTTTTGAACTCAATTTGTTCAAATCAAATTTCAAATGAGGGCAAAACAATGGAATCGCAAACTGTTGTGTTCAAACTCTCAGTTGCAGCAGCTAAATTTAAAATCTGAATTCCTTAGGTCCAAATTAGTGGGGATGCAAAGTCTCATGAATTTTGGAGATTATTTGCCATCCAATTTTTCCAAATGGACTTAAATTTGCAATGAATTCAAATACACATTTGAATTTGGATGAAACTTGCCCGATTATCCAAATACAGTTCAGATTTTAGTTTCCCACAATTGATTTGATCATTTGCCAAATGTGAGAGAATTTGAGAGGGATAAGAGAAGCAGTTGTACCCACTTGACAGTTGCACTCAAAAGATCAGTACTGAAGAGCCGAGTCTCTGTTTTGCTTCTCCCGGGAGATCGACAGCAGCTGCTGTTCCCGCCAGCACGCGCTCACCGGCTCGGTCGACCCCAGATCACACAAACCGCCTCAGCTAAGATCTTATCACCCTCTGCCCTGTTCATTTTGCCACAACACCGCAAGCCCCCGCTCTGTTCTTCCCCTCGCGCAAGAACTGAGCAGAGGCCGCCGCCACCCCGGACTCGATCGGGAGCTGGCGTTGCCGTGCATGCAAAGCGCCAGATAGTGGCAAAACGGCACCAGAACCTTTCCCTCTCCCTCCTCGACTCGCAACCGAGCGTGCTAGGCCTTCCCACACCGAGAACCACGTGTTCCCGCAGCGGCCGAAAGAATCGTGACATGATGCTCCCATGGACAGCCTCACCCCACTACAAGAAACAGGCAGAGGGCCGTTGGTTTGCAATAAGACCGTTGGGGCCGTCACACTTAATAAATGAAAAGTGTCGGTTTTTTGGACCCGACGGTTATAAATCTATAACGGTCGGCTGGCCGACGGCCTTAATTAAAGAAGTCGGCTGGAACTGCGAGACTGACGGTCTTATACCTAAACCTGTCGGCCTCACATAAAAAACCGATTGCTCTAATATGGCCGTCGGTTGCCGAGGTGTGACCGATGGTTTTGATGTGGGCCCGGTCTAGCGGTCGAGACCGGTCCCGAGTTTGGACCGTTATGGCCGTCAGGTACCGAGATTCGACCGACGATTTTAATTTAGAGGCGTCGGGCGGCCAACAACCGATGACTCTAAGTGGGCCCGGCTCACGCGGTGCGTTAAACCCTAACTCCCGCCCGTCACTTCTCACTCTTGCTTGCTCGTGCGCCCGCGCTCCTCAATCCCGCCCGCCACCCGTGCGCCGCGCTGCCGCCCTCCGCCCGTGCACCACCCCCCGGCGCCCGCGCGCCCGTCCTCCAGCCCTCCGGCGCACGCGCCCGCCCTCCGGCCCTATGTCGCTGCCCGCCCTCTGCCCCCCTGGTGCCGCCCTCCCTCCGGCCCCCCAGCGCCCGCCCCTTGCTCCGGCGCCGTCATCCCCTGCGCACCACGGCCGCCTCAACAAAAAAGATCTAGCAAGGTAAAATCTAGCTATTAGTTGCATTTCCAGCTATTAGTTGAATTTCTAATGTATGTTTCTAGCTATTAGTTGCATTTCTAGATACTAATTTATTGAATTTCTAATGTATGTTTGTAGCTATTAGTTGCATTTCTAGCATTTGTTGAGTTAAAATGTATGTTTGAAATGTATTTTAACATACATTTTTAGCTATTAGTTGCAAACCGAAAAGTTGAGTTAAAATGAATTTCTAATGTATGTTTGTTGGAAGAGTAACATATATAAATTTAATTAGCATATGTTAGTTTGAATAATGTTTGTTAAAGATAAAGTAAGTGTTGGGTGATATCATAATTGATTGATTCTTTTCTTCCTAGATTCTTATTATAAAATTGCGGTTATTCTTTGTGTGTTATGTTTCACTAGATAATGTAGAGTGATTCTCCGTGTTGTCATCCATGAAAGAACGATACATATCATATATAGTTATATGGTTTGTGTGTATTATCTATTAGATTTTTTACATTCTGTGCTTTGAAGGTATAAGCTGAAAAATGAGTGACGACCGTAAAGCGATGTATGATGGTTGGAGTTCAACTGGTGCGCACACTATGGAATGGGCTCATATCACAGATGTTTTCATTAACCAAACCTTTGCTAGTGGTGCTCATCTTGCGAAGTGTCCGTGTAGCAAGTGTCGGAATCATTGACATCTATATAAGGATGAAATTGAGTTGCACCTTTGCAAGCACGGTTTTAAGCCTGACTACCTAGTATGGCACGAGCATGGGGAGATGGTTCATGACAATCAGTTAAACACGAACGAGGATGATGATCGGATGGATGAGATGTTAGCGGACGTTGGTAGAGAGTACGAAGAGCGGTCAACGCCAGAGGATGTGAAGGATTTTTATGACCTTCTTGCCGCCTCAGGTGAAAAATTGCATGAGCGCACCAATGTGACCGTTCTGTAGGCGGTGACACGACTTATGGCGATGAAGTCCAAGTTTAATTTCGCAAAAAATTACTATAATGGTATCAGCTGATTAGTGATCTCCTTCTATCACCTCATAAGATGCCAGCAGACATATACCACTCTAAGAAGCTTTTAAGCAATCTGGGCATGAACTGTAAGAAGATTGATGTGTGCGATAATAATTGCATGTTGTTTTGGAAGAAACACATGAACGATACCCATCGTATGCATTGCAATGCATCTAGATATGTCAAGGTTCTGAACGTTGATGGAGAGGAAATAACTACAAAAGTACCGATTTAACATCTTCGATACATGCCTGTCACATCAAGGCTAAAACGGTTGTTCCTATCCCAAGAAACAGTGAAGCAAATGAGGTGGCATTCTAAAGGGATACGTGATAGCGATGACAAAGATATTATGACGCATCCTTCTGATGGCACGGCATGGCAAGCTCTAGACCGTTTTGATCCGGAGTTTGCAAGAGATCCCAGAAATGTTCGTCTTGGGTTGTCAACGGATGGTTTCACTTCTTTCAGCACCAGTAGCAGCCGATACTCTTGTTGGCCTGTATTTATCATGCCATACAATCTTCCTCTCAACATGTGCATGAATGAAGGATACATATTTCTCACGGCTATCATTCCTGGCCCTAAACAAACTGGGAAGAAAATCAATGTGTTTATGCAGCCGTTGATTGAAGAGCTGAAAGAGCTATGGCATGGTGTAAAGGCATATGACAATCATCTGAAATGTGAATTTACCTTACGTGTCGTGTATGTATGGTTGATCCATGATTTTTTGGCATATGGCATTTGGGCTGGTTGGTGTGTTCACGGACAATTGTGCTGTCCCATATGTATGTCTGACACTGATGCCATCAGGTTAAAGTATGGGAAAAAAGTCAGCTTCTTTGATTGTTATCGACGATTCCTTCCTTCTAACCATCCTTTCAGGAGCGATACACAATCATTCCGGAAAGGTAAAACGGTTAAAAAAGGACCGTCTCGTCGATTTACAAGCAAACAAAAAATGGCATGGCATGCAAAGTTAAAAGAGTCCGCTGAAGGTGGTTTGGAAGGGTACGGTACAGAACACAATTGGACTCAAATTTCTTTTCTTTGGGAGCTACCATATGCAAAGGTGTTGCTTTTACCGCACAACATAGATTTGATGCACCAGGAGCGTAATGTGGCTTAAAGCATCATAAGCATGTGTTTTGATTTCACCGGTCAAACCAAAGATAGTATGAATGCGAGGAAATACGTAGCTGATCTTTGTAATTGTCCTGGGCTTGAGATTGTAACTAATACAAGTGGAAATGATATCAGGCCACAAGCTCCTTATTGTGTCAAGACAGAAGAAAGGAGGCAAATACTTACTTGGTTGAAAACATTGAAGTTTCCAGACCGCTATGCAGCTAACATAAAACGATGTGTTGACCTTAGTACAGGTAAACTAAATGGGCTGAAGAGTCATGATTACCATATTATGATGGAGAGACTTGTTCCCGTAATGTTCCGTGGCTACTTCAAACCTGATTTGTGGAAGATATTTGCTGAACTTAGCTACTTTTATAGGCAGATATGCGCTAAGGAAGTGTCAAAGAAGATGATGCGACTGTCCTTCTATGTAAGATGGAAAAAGTCTTTCCACCTGGTTTTATGAATGTTATGCAACATTTGCTGGTGCATTTACCTTATGAAGCGTTGGTAGCGGGTCCTGCATAGTTCAGGTGGATGTATAGTCAAGAAAGAGAATCTAAAATACTTAGAGCTACAGTGCGCAACAAGGCAAGAGTTGAGGGGTGTATTGCAGATGCATTTGCAGCTAAAGAGATTACAAAATTCTCTATGAAATATTTCTCACGTGCCAACAATGTGAATGCATCTAAGATACGATATCATGATGTAGAAGAGCAACATATGACTGAGCTTAAGTTTTTTAGTTGGAAGGGTAAAGGTGTTGGAGCTGCCACTTCAGAGCAAGAGAGGAACTACATCATGCTTTACATGTTTTTAAACATGGAGGAAGTGTTACCATATTTTTAAATATTCGACATGTTGTATTGGACATCTTCTCGAAGACTTACACAAAGTTAATTGGATAAGATGCGTCATGATGGCATAAATGGTGGGCTAAGCTTTGTGGCATGGTTCTGTGAACATGTAACGTTTCTATCCGTCTTTTTTCTTCAATCATAGTTCACATGCTTATCGTAAGATGCTAACTTTTTCTATTTATGTAGTGTATGCAAGATTGCAACATCTCAAATGATTTGCGACAAATTTCGCATGGTCAATTGAAAGCAAGAGAATTTAACCGATACGATATCAACGGATACCGTTTTCGTATGGCAAGTTTAGAAGCAAGCCGCCCACTTGCATCCACATCAAACAGTGGAGTAGTGATAACGGCAGCGGAGGGTAGTGGAGAAGTCAATGCTTACTACGGTGTTCTTCAAAAAATAATTGAGTACACATTTGGTGGTCCGAAAGAACTGAAGCTTGTGATTTTCGACTGTCAATGGTTTGATCCAACATTGGGCACGTGAGTTGATGATTTTAGAATGGTGGAGGTTAACCACAACTCGCGTTACACAGCTCATAACAACAATGTTGTACTTGCCCATCAAGTGGAACAAGTGTACTATTTAAGTTATCCTCACCCAAGTTTCAAAAATTGGTGGGTTGTACACAAAGTCAATCCTAAAGTGGACCATCGTTGTTATGATGGATACATAGAGAATCAGGAAGATGATGATGGTGGTGTCTATCAAGATGAAGTCGAGGAAGTAGAAGATTTGAGGATATCGTGCGAGACAGGACTAGCAAAGATAGCTAGTGGTACCCTTGAGTTAATGTGTGAAGAACATACTGGCATTTCGAGGAAACGTATTCGACAGTCACAAAGGATTATTAAAAAGTAGAAAAGGATTATTGAGGATCAAGAAAGATTTGATCAAGACAGTGAGGGAGAAGAGTTTGAAGAAGAGATAGAAGAACAAGATATACGTGAACATCTTAAAGCACGTGTGGCAGAAGCAGATTCTGATGCAAATGATTTTTTATTCTTATTGTATGCATTCTTAGATTTTGATTCTTATTGTACGCATTTTGAGCAACTTTTAGTTTTTATCATTTGTTTTGTATAACTAATCATTATTTTCAAATTTATGCAGATGTTCAAGCATATCAAACTTGGCATGAAAAAGCGTAGTGGTTCGTCTTCCACGTCTCAGCCCGCTAGTAGTTTGGACCACACAGACCTGTTTCAGGTACTTGTTTATTTTTACATATATTTTAGTATTATAATTGACTATCTAATATTTGTTACATGTTTATTTTCATTTGCAGGGTACAAGCATAAGTGTGGATAGGCAGAGGCAGCTCCTGCGGTGTGTCGCAGAGCCAGAGCCTTCACGACAGCCACAACCCTCACGAGAGCCAGAGTCGAGTTTGGCTCAGGAATTGCACGGGGAGGAGACAGATACTGTGAGACAGCCGTCAGAGCAGGGAGGAGACTCAAGTTCGGACATGAGAGACCGTACGATTGCGGCGGTCTTTGGTCGGTCCTCCTCTGAGGGTGGTGATGAGGGGGATGACGAGGGCGGCGATGACGAAGAGGGCGATGATCCTGCGCGAGATAGGAGGTTGGCAAGACTTGCGGAGCTAGCTGAGGCAGGTCAGCCACCCGCTCGATGCCCCTTCAGGTACTATTTTGGATTAATTGATAAGCTATCTTTTATCTTTATTTTATTGTTAACTAATTAACTAATATTGTTTGTACAGGCTACGGAGGCACCTTTTATGTACTCCAAGCAAAAGCTTGGACGAGCGGATAGTTATAAAGCCGAAGGGTACTAGGTGCTAGATCGAGGTTAATTGGAATGGCAGGGGGCATCGACGAGTAGTTAACACGGAGTTGGGAAACACCATCCGGTTTTGCTTTCCCGGGATGGTTGTGCTAGGCGGTTGAAGAATTGCTGCGCATAGTTGGGATCACTGTGCGCTAAAAGAGTATGCCCCTGTGGGTACTTGTCTGAACAGAGTTTGGGATATGTTTTGGGTAAGTGTATTCATAGTCCTTCAATTATATTGCATCTTGTTTGTTTTGATTGACATCAATTGTTGTTTGTATGCAGGGTGTATTTCGTTTGGAGGAAGGTGAGAGTGAAGCATATGCAAGAATGGTTTTCCATGAGTCAGCGAAAAGACACACAAAGGACTCCTTCTCCGATGCACAAATCAAAGCTGTGATTGTGTACCACAAGACTAAGATGTTGACACGTATATCAAAAAAGGAAGCAGCCAAATTACATCTAACTAAGGAGGTGTACTTGGATAGCTGCGTGGATTGGATATGTGTGAATCCAGAAGCTTGGGAATGGTTAAGTGATTACTGGGCATCAGAGGAGTTCAAGGTAGTTTCGGATAGAAACCTAAAAAACCGGAAGAGCAAGCCTGGAAAGCATTACTATGGGCCGGATGGACATGCGCGGATGGAACAAAGAATGGTATAAATTCTTAAAATCATACTTAGGTTGCTTCAAATAATTGTATTGATTAAACTTCGAATTTTTTTATTGCAGCAAGCTGAAACTGGTGTCACTCCTAGCTTTTTTGAGGTTTACCTTGAGGGGCATAGAGGTCCAGACCCAAATCGCCTGAAGGAGTTGTGTGACGGGGCAGCAAACCAAAAAGTGGTAAGTATGATCTATCCAAGTCATTTTATCTTTTATTATATCTACTCATGAACTCATTGTATCCTCGCAGGCGAAATATGTTGAGTGCTTCAGGAAAAATCATGGAGATGATGCGGATTATGTAAGAGCGCCGTTGGATGTGGGTGCGGCGTATGAAGCCGGCGGCGGTGTACCGCATGGGAGGTATGTGTAAAGATAATGATGTTTCTAAGTTAATGAATGTCGATTCATCGCACTTGTATCTTTTGTAGACTTGGGTTGGGCGACAGGTATGTGGAGCGTGAGGCCTATGTTAGGCGACGGCACTCTAGTGCTAGTTCTAGCAGGTCCCGGTCTACTGCAGAGGTGGATGCGTTAAGAGAAGAATTGAGACACACTCAGGAAGAGATGAAGACACAGCTGCAACAGCAACAGCAGCAGCACTAGACAGAGATGCAGATGCAGATGCAGCAGGTGCATCAACAGATGCAGCAACAGATACAACAACAGGTGCAGCAACAGATGTAGCAACAGATGCAGTATCTGTATATGGCACAGGTAACATCTAATCTTAACAATTGAGCTATTTTTTCGATTTTAAAATGTTTCTCTTAAGATCTCACAAATAATTTACTTGATGCAGTTCTTGGGTCATGGTAGCACCGGTTCTCCGTTCAACACACCACAACCACCTCAGTTTGATGTGATGTCGCAATAATACTTATCTGTTTTATTCAAGTTAGAATACTCTTTACTATATGTGTTAAATTAATGTAACTGAATATCTTTACTTGATGCAGTTCTTCTCTCAAGGTGGTATGCCTTGTCCAATGCAGCCAGGACAACATATTGCCTCCTCATTACAGGTATCACCACATGTCTTATTACATTGAGTTATAATACAAAATTCTAACCATATGTGTAACAGGGTTCTGAGAGTGGTCAACCATTTGTTCCACAACCTCAGGGATTTATATCGTTGTTGGGTCCTGGATTGCAGCCGTATCCAGGTGTTCTACCACCTATGCCCTTTGCTCCGGGACAGACTCAACCATCAACAACTCCGGCCGCAGCGGTATGACTTCTAAATCATTATTTCTCATAAAAACATAGTTTAATTTCAATAACACTTAGCGACTTTGAGTTAAATTAGCATATTTGTGAGTTTTGTAACAAATAAGTCAATTAGCACATTTTAGAGAGATTAAGACACTCAAATTATAAGTATAAATGCAAAGTGTAACTTGTATTTGTTTCTTGCAGGGTTCCGATCAACCGCAAGGTTGCGATGATTTTCTGAATTTGAACGAGGCGGGTGTGAGTGGCGGAGGTTCAAACATGGATGTGTGAATGTCGTTAGCATTCTCACTTTGTAAACTTCAATTTACATGTTATGCAGTTTTTTAACATGTGACCTTCGTTTATTGCCTGCTGCTATTGTGGATTTGTTCTGTGATGCTATTGTGAATCTGTGGATTATTTCTGTGTGCTGTTAATTGTGCAATTTCTGTGTGCTGTGTGCTGTTAATTGCTGTGTGGGATGTGCTGTTTGGAGCTGTTTGAAGGCTCCCCAGCCAGGGAGGCAGAAACAGTCGGCTATATTAAAAAAGATTCATATAGGCGTCGGTGTCCAAGCGGCCCGACGGTCTTATGTGCTGTAAGACCGTCGGTCTCCACGCTGGCCGATGATCTTATAAACTTTGTGTAGGTATCAAGGCTTAGCTACCGATGGCTTCGGCAGCTCTTGTATTTATAATACATAACAGATGGATTACACGTATATATTACAACAGAAGATCACCCTTCGGTTTTGATCTACACAAGATAATCTATCTGTTTAACAAACTCGGATATGATTGCTTCTAGACGCATACACATGCGATGTACTTTAACTAACACATCCCCTCAATCTTAGCCGAGTCAAGTTAATGCTGTTTCGAAATTTTTCCAACAGCTTAACTGGTAACACCTTTGTCAATCCATCAGCAATCTGATCACCGGAGTATATAAATCGTATATTTAACAACTTACTAGCCACTCTTTCTCTGACAAAGTGATAGTCTACTTCAATGTGTTTTGTCCTGGCATGAAATACTGGATTAGCAGAAAGATAAGTTGCTCCAAGATTATCACACCACAAGCATGCTGTTTTTGGCTGTTTTATCTTTAGTTCCTTAAGAACCGACTGAAGCCAAATAACTTCAGCTGTGGCATTTGCCAACGCCTTATACTCAGCCTCGGTGCTGGATCTTGCTACTGTTGGTTGCTTCCTAGCACACCATGAGATCAAGTTTGGTCCAAAAAAGACTGCAAACCCACCAGTTGACCTTCTATCATCTGCATTTCCTGCCCAGTCTGCATCCGAGAAGGCACTCACAAGAGTAGAATCAGACTTGTGAAATCTTAGCCCAAGATCAAGTGTGCCTTTAATATATCTCAATATACGTTTAACTGCAGACCAGTGATCTGTTGTAGGAGAATGTAAGAATTGACAAACTCGATTTACAGCAAAGGAAATATCCGGTCTGGTCATTGTCAGGTACTGAAGTGCTCCTACGACACTTCTGTATGCTGTAACATCTTCTGCACTCATCTCTTCCCCTTGAGTTGAGGACAGTTTCTCTGAACTGGCCATAGGTGTGTTCACAGCTTTACACTTGATCATATTTACTCTTTTGAGAATGTCTTCTGCATACTTGGATTGTGACAACACCAGTCCGTCTGTATTATGTTGAACCTCAATACCTAAAAAATAATGAAGCTGCCCAAGGTCTTTCAAGGCTAATTCCTTTCTTAGGTCATACAGCAGTAGAGAAATAGCCCTTTCCGAAGACCCTGTCACTATGATATCATCCACATATATAAGCATAAAGATGGTTACTTCTTCCTTATGATAAATGAATAAGGACATATCTGATTTTGAAGGCATAAAACCCAATTGCTGTAATTTAGAGCTAAGACGAGAATACCATGCACGAGGCGCTTGTTTTAATCCATATATAGCCTTGTCAAGCCTACATACGTAATCAGCCTTTTCTTTGTCCACAAAACCAGAAGGCTGTCTCATATAAACTTCTTCATCAAGAATGCCATGAAGAAAGACATTTTGCACGCCCAGTTGACGAAGTTCCCATCCTCTTGAAACAGCAATAGAGAGTACTAGCCGTATAGTAGCTATTTTGACTACAGGACTAAAAGTGTCCTCGTAGTCAATACCATATCTCTGTTTAAAACCCTTGGCTACAAGCCGAGCCTTGTACCTATCAATTGTCCTGTCTGCCTTATGCTTCACTTTAAAAACCCATCTACAATCTATGATATTCTTCCCCTGTTGTGCAGGTACTAAACGCCATGTTTTGTTTCTGCACAAAGCATCAAATTCGCTTTGCATAGCATCTCTCCATCTTGGATCAGTCATCGCTTCTTGTACGCTTTCAGGTTCCCCTGTCGAACAGAAATTCCCATACCGTATATACCCCGGAAAAAGCTTTGGTTTAGAAATACCCCGTTGAAGTCTTGTGACAGGCCTGTTAATCAATAAAGTGTCATCCACAGAAGATCCCTCAACTACCAGATCCTCCTCGAGAATCAAGTCTGCAGCACCAGCACCTGAATCATTGCGATCAATGCTACCAGCCGGGATTGATGAAAGAGATCCTGCTGCTGCTGTGTCATCATGTGCAGAGGAATCAGACAATGTCTGTACCGAGACAGGAGTCAGTACTTTATCATTGAAGTTTATGCCTGGCGAACCTCCCTCAGTGTTGATTGAACCTCCCTTAGATATGTCCCGCGGAGAATCATTCTCGGAATCAGTGCTGATTGAATCAACACTATTTTCAGTGCCTGAGACAACTTTCTCTTCCTGCACACGACAAAACTCAGAGAGAGTATTAGTGGTATTTGTTGAGCTATTAAACACATGATCAGGCACTCCATTTCTCCCAGATCCAAAATTAGATAGAAGAAGTTGTTCCTTTCTTAACCGAGCACTGGCATTCTCTGGAAGGGACTCAAAAGGAAAAATTCCTTCATCAAAGATGACATCTCTTGAGATATAGACACGCCCGCTAGAAATATCAAGACATTTGTATCCATTGTGCATGTTGCTATATCCAAGAGACACACAACGAAGAGATCAATATTGTAGTTTATGATTGTTATATGGTCTTAGATTTGGCCAACATGCACATCCAAAGGTTCTAAGAAAGGTGTAGTTTGGTTTTTCCTGGAACAAACGTTCAAGGGGCGTGTCATTGCTAATTGTTTTACTGGGGATACAATTGATTAGGTATGCAGCGGACAAGAAAGCCTCATCCCAAAATTTCAGAGGCATGTCTGCTTGAGCAAGAAGAGAAAGCCATACTTCGACAATGTGGCGATGTTTTCTTTCTGCCGAGCCATTTTGCTGATGAGCGTGGGGACATGAAACATGATGAGTAATGCCAAGCCGTGCAAAGAAAGAATTCAATTTCTGGTACTCCCCACCCCAATCGGATTGCACAGTGATGATTTTTCTCCCAAACATCCTCAAAACATAGGACTGAAAATTGGAGAAAATTTGAAAGACATCAGATTTTCTTTTGAACAAGTAGATCCAGACGAATTTTCTATAATCATCATGAAGCTTACGTAATACTTGTTTTTATTAATGGAGTCCGTGGCAGGTCCCCAAACATCAGAAAAAACAAGTTGAAATGGCACACTTGACACACTAGATGACTTAGAATATGGAAGTTGATGACTCTTTGCCTTTTGGCAAGCGTCACACACATGATCAAGATTATCATTCTTTGAATGAGGAAGACTAAACCGATTTAAAATTTCCTGAACCTTTATTTGAGAGGGGTGACCTAAACGATTGTGCCATCTCGTGATAGTAGGCTTCATGACGTTGAAGGCATGTTTTGCTGAAGTAGAAAAACATGACGCCACGGGGTAAAGTCCTCCTATAGCTCTACCGTGATGAAGTACTTTCTTCGACACCTGGTCCTTGACAACAAAAGAATGCGGATGAAGTTCAAGGAAGATATTATTGTCAAGTGCAAGTTTGTTTGCCGATAGAAGATTCTTCTTAGCCTGTGGTATGTGAAGAACATTCTTCAGTTTTAATTCTGAATTTGGGGTTTTTAGTACCGAATGACCAATGTGTTCAATGCTCATACCTGTACCACTTGCCGTGTCGACTTGATCATTCCCATGATAGCGCTCTTTTACGTGTAGCTTATCAAGATCACACGTAATATGATCCGTAGCTCCAGAGTCTACGTACCAGTTTGTATCAACTCCGTAGGAATTGGAGTTTATAGCTGCAGCTGCTTTTTTGTCTTCTCCCATGTAGTCCTTCTGAAACCTCTTCCAACACCGGTTTACTTCATGACCAATTTTTTTACAGAGTTGACATTGTGGTTTTTCACTTCCGTCAGCATACATCCTCTGATTTGAGCCTCTGCCAGCACTGTTTCTTCCTCAACCACGTGTATTGCGACCACCACGGTTCCAGCCTCCTCTCCCACCTCTTGTAGCGGAGTTTGCAGATGAAAACGGAACATTACTCCCATTTTGCATATCTAGTCGCATTTCAAAACTCAAGAGATGTGCGTATAAATCACTGAGAGGAACTTCATCAACACGTGTAGTCATTGCTGTGACAACAGGATTCCAATCTGAATCCAACCCAGCTAGAATGTAGGATGCTAGATCATCATCATCAAGAGGTTTCCCAGCCGTTGCCATTGCATCGCCAAGTGCTTTCATCTTGGCAAAATATTCAGCCACAGATAAATCCCGCTTTTGTGTTGCTGCAAGTTGAAGACGAATTTGCATGACTCGTGCACGAGATTGCGACGAGTACATGGTTTGAAGCACCGTCCAAACCTCAGATGATGTGGTCAGTGCCGTGACTTGCGACAAAATTTCTCGGGACAAAGATGATAACAAGTAACCTAGTACCTGTTGATCTTGTGACACCCAAAGCGCAAAGCTCGGATTGTCAATCATAGAGGTCTTCTCCTCCCTTTTTTCACCCTTGGTCATTACCTCAATCTTCTCCGAAGGAGCCTCGACAGAACCATCAAGAAATCCTTCTAATCTATGCGCCCGCAGGGGAGGAAGAACTTGTGCTTTCCATAACGGGAAGTTGTCCCTCGTCAACTTCTCCGTTACTGAATTATGGGCAAGCAAGTTCGCGATGATGTTGGGCATCGCACTGCTCGAGCTCGAAGCCATGATTATCGATGATAGGATCGAAGGCTCTGGTACCATATAAACTTTGTGTTGGTATCAAGGCTTAGCTACCGATGGCTTCGGCAGCTCTTGTATTTATAATACATAACAGATGGATTACACGTATAGATTACAACAGAAGATCACCCTTCGGTTTTGATCTATACAAGATAATCTATCTGTTTAACAAACTCGGATATGATTGCTTCTAGACGCATACACATGCGATGTACTTTAACTAACAGATCTTACTTCCCATAAAGGCGTCGGGTACTGGGCACGGCTGACGGTCTTACGCGACATAAAGGCATTGGGCTGGATGGCCCAGCCGACACTTTTACATGCCATAAAGGCGTCAGGCTCGTGGCCGACGGCTATAAACTATATGGGCGTTGGGCCCGACGCCCATATGAGTTTAAAATGTCGAATCTAAGGCATCGGATATGAACGTCGGTTTACTGACGGCTATACAGTATGGGCGTCAGTTTTAGGAGGCTACTGACGGCTATATGGCCTACGGCCTTTTGCCCGATTCTTGTAGTTCCCGGGGCTTTTCACGGCCGAGCAAGAGCACCCTTGGACGTGCAAGACCTCCACGCTGCTCACCTCCAAAGCTCAAGCCGAGTGGTTGATCATCGCCGGCGGAATTTCAACTTTTTTCCTGATCGGTGCAAAATGACCCGCGGGTAAGAAACTTAAAAATTCCTGATCAATTCTTGCTTAGAGCCCACAAAACTGCACACACACGAGCTAGACTTGATGGGGAACAATTTCTCTTCGCAACCCTAGCATGAAACCCACTGTAGACGGCCTATTCTGAGTTTCCTAACGGCGCCAATGGCAGAAGCCGTCGGGTGCACGGTGCAACCCTAGTTAGGGGCTGTTCTGAGCTGTGTTGATTGCTTGACGACCTTCTGTAGCAACCACCGGTGATATAGAGCTTGGAAACCAAAGGTTTGAGGGGTTAGGCTAGCGGGTAGACGCTGCCGAAGCTCCACTGAGCCGCCGCACTGTCGCTAGCTGTGTTGGAGCCATCGCCGGCTCGGGGAAACCTCACCGGAGTGTTCCTTGCGTTGGTATAGGGCCTAGCGGCAACTTTGAGCACGGGAGGTGGCTGGAAAGGCGAGTTCCGAGGAGCTCTGGCGAGCTCCAGGCGCGGGCGCGCGCGGGAGCCGGTGGTAGACGAAGGAGTCAGGTCCACGCGTCGGCCGCAGAGAGGAAAGGAGTTGGATCTTCTGTGGCGCCGGATTAACGTGTGACGACACGCACCGATGACCCTGTGGCCCCGTGTTGCATTGCCTGAGAATGCGCCACGTAGCTCCGGACCCATTGTCAGAGATTTGAACTTTTTCCAATTTAATTCAAATTACAGATTTCCATCAAATTTTAGAAGACCACAACTTTTGCTAGGAAACTCCAAAATTAGTGATTCAAATTGGGTTAGATTTAGGTTGAAAAACTATATCCAAATATGCAACCCAATTTGTACGGAAGTCAATAATTAATTCTGGAAAATTCTTTGAAGCTTTTCTGTAAAAGAATTTTAGAGGGTGTTTGGTTCATCAAAAAATGTTCAAAATTTGCCAGAACACTCCATAGGAAATTATTGAACTCCTGTAAAATTTTCAGCTCATTTAGAGTTGATTTGATTAAGAGAATTAAGATTTCAATTCGCTGTATTCAAATGAATACATAAACTTTTTCGGAAAAGTTCCAAACTTGAAAAATCAGTTGTGGGCAACTCTTAGCTCCAAAAATCCTAGTAAAATCCATGCAGGCTCTATGAACTATAATTGAAATTTTAGTTCACTAAGTTTGACATGAACATGTAATTTACTTCAGAATTAATTCATTTTTGCTTAATTTCTTAGAGAAATGTTCTGAATAAACCACTCAGTGAAAAGTTCTAATTTTTGGTCCAGGTGACTTTCTTTTGACAAGGAACTCACATGAAAATTTTAAGCTCCATTGGAGCACTGTATCATCACTTTTCTGTTATCCTCTTTAGGTGATTAAAATACAAGTGAGGGATGCACTTAGCACTTAATCACTTTGCTTAACCCAAACCCAACCCCTAGCACCAGTTTCATTTTAAATTCTTAAACAGAGTTCTGATTTTAAACTTATCATTAGGCTTGTTAGCAAAAACTTTATAATCAAATACATATGCATGTTCATATTGTATAGTCATCGACGTGAGGACTTGTGAAGGAAGTGAAGTGGGATTCCAAGGACAAGGTGATAAAGTAATCAAGCCTCAAGTGATCGACGACACAAACTGAATTTACATTCTTAGTCACTTGCAAAACAGGCAAGCCCCGGTTTGCATTCAAACAATTTTATAAAGTTTTTTCATTTTTAGAGAGCATAGCTATGAATTATCAATTGCATTATGTCTAGATGATATTGAAAATTCAATTGCATAACCAGATCAACCTAAGAGAGAATGGGTAGAGTAGCACTTCCTCGAGTGGATTTTGGCTACGCTAAATGTTAGTTTGGAAGGACCGGTAGAAGTCGAGTAGTTGGAATCTACTCACGAGTTTATGGCTTGGTTTCATCTGGACGGGTCGTGAAATAGAAGTATTGAGGAAAATTCACAAGTGAGAAATTGAGACCGGGAAGGGATATTGAGATGCAGCAGGCTGCGGACCGTGCATGCATAGCCCTGCCTATGTCGGTTAAGGCCCATCCGTACTTGGCCCTGTTGGACAAGTTTGAGTTGTGTACCGGGCGTATACTGGCTATATTGGACCCAGGAAAGCGATGTACCTCGTGAGATCCACATTAGAACTTTTCCAATCGGCTTAGGCTTTTGGCATCAGTACAACAGGAGGTAACTCGCTCAAGAACATATCACTGCGGGTATGTAACTTGAGGGAGCTTGCTGTTCGAGGCGATTGGACTGCATCCAGTGTGGAAGAACTTGGGAAAGGTGACTGCGTACAACAGCAGTCAAGGTTGCTGTCGGCAACTCGGAGTATGGGGGTACGTGTCGTGTAGTCCGAGCGTATACTGATTCGAATCACCGTCGCTCACGGTCATATGAGCATACTTGCCCACTGCGTCTTGACATAGTAAGAACTGAAGTGAATTACTTTGAATTTGATACGTATTGTGCTCTAAATTGTATTGCAACCATGCTCGAGTTAGAGATAGTGCCAATTAAACTTTCCTTCACTTTGTGCAAGAAGCATCGCAACAAAGCGTTTCTTGTTTGATTGTGGAGTTGCGATACTGTTCGGCTCAAAATCTTTAAAATGAGGCTTAAAATCTAAAAGTTAAGGATTAACTCTAGGTGAGTCCTTTATGCAAAATCAGCTACCATGTGTTAAATCCATCGTGCATGTAGAGTTTCTTGTTTAGAGGAGACGGATCAGTCTTGCTGAGCTTATGTGCTCACGCTTGCTATATGATTGGTTTTGTAGGTTAACATCGACGCTTATGAGGAGGTTGTCCGGTGAGACTCGGAGACTTCCAAGTCGTTTAACACATGGAGAACCCAACCGCTGCAGTTGTCTTCGTGTTGCTAGTGAGAAGAGTCCGCGGGCTGGACATCTTCTCGAGTGCTTAGTAGTTATTCAACGTGAGATGATTATAGTCTTCCGCTGTAGTTATTTGATGTAAATTATTTACAAATAACATTTGTAAGCTTCTGCCTTTGAATTATGTGATACATTTTTCCTTATAAGTGTGCTGTTGGGTGCCACATATCACGGCACCGCCCAATGCGATTCCCGGGCGAGCGGCACGGCCCCGTGATCGGGTCGGGCCCAGTTAGCTCCGGGGGTGGAGACTCATCACCATGACCCTGGCTGGGGCCTCCCTCCTCGTGCATAGAGCGTGTACGCACCATTCTGCATCCACATGAGTTAAAAGATCAGCACATGTTTGTTTACTTCATCCAGTCTACACAATAGTAGTGCGAGAATTGAGTAAGTGCTACGCATAACATTCACACATATGGATAAAGCATACACTTTATACAACATACACATCCCCAGACCATGTTACCACAATCCATTTCCAAAGTGATGAACTTCATGGATGGAAGTTCATTTCGACTATCGTTGGTCGCTATGGGATGTTAAGTGCGTTAGCATGCGTATATTCTCGCTATTGTACAAGACACAAACATGTCCTTGCTCGAAGTGATGTGTTGATTGTAACAAACTCTCGAGTCCAACCCACTGTTTTAAGAACAGCCGATGGACATCAAAATGAGAAACCAAGTGATTTGAATTGAAAACTTCAAACACGGGTTCACTGTCCAGATTCTGGTCCAGCTGACCAGTCCGGGAGATTTAAATGTTTCGACCAGTTTAGAGGCAAAATCTGGACTGAAGTTCAACAACAAAGTTGTAGTAAACTCAAAAAGGAATCCAAAATATATTCACTTGCCACCATAGCACTTCTTATTGAGTAGATATGACTTCTGCTAGTGGACAGTTTTTCTAGAAAAATGTTGACAGCACCTCCGGCATGGATATGGTCATCAACCTGCCCAAGGATACTTGAATGCAATGCCGGTACTACACCCCCACCAAAGAAAATCCTAAGCTGGTATTCCGGCATACATCTCAAATGGTGGCACTAGAAATGGTCACTCACGAACGGTTTCTAAATGCAACGCTCTAACATGGTCAATGTACCTGCATAAAACAACTCAGTAATGAGACACACAAATGTTTATCATTCCAGGCAGGTCCATATCATACTAAAAATATACGCCCCGTAGCATTGCCATACGGGTCGTCCTTGAGTCAGGCCACATCTCAAGGTACATGATCGAGTTATTCACCACCCGACGGGGAAACCCGAGTAGAGTGCGAATGGATCATCACGGTTGGGAATTTTATCAACCCAACGGATACCACCTACTGCCCCATAACAATTGAGGCACGCCGATGGCGAGCGCCGCGTATGTCCCCTTGAACATTGAGTGTTCAAGAGTTTCATACTATCGCGTTTTCTTACCACACGATAGGGTATCCTCGCTTTGGCCAAAAGCACGCTGGGGGCAGCATTTTCATATATTCCCAGAACCATGAGAAGGTTCAGAGACTCATATTAACTATCGTGCCAAGCCACGGGAAACCATTCCATGCCATTGCTCGTATGGTGAGCTTACCGCAATTGATCCGCCTGCGGTGGCATACCTTACTTCTTACCTGACGTCGGAGCATTGTTACAGAATAATAACAAGTATGTTAGCTTTTCCACCTTAAGTATCTACTACTATAATGGACCTTATGTGGGCATAGTGACTAATCCTCACTCGAATACTTCTATGTTTTAAAAATATGCTCCTTTTGAGCGTGCTTTTCCCAGTGCGACTCTGATACCACGCTGTGGGGACCGGGTCCACACATTCCAGGATCGCAGAGGGTGGTGCCGTGCGATGCGGCACCCAACAGCACACATGAAAAGAATACGAGAAACATACAAAGTTTTATTGTTATAAAACAACAGAAGTATTTTACAATACTTAATATATAGCAAAAGTTATGTTCATAGCTAAACTCTCAGCCTAGCTATGCAACACTAGCAGCACACATCCAGAGATCATGGCGGCGTGCAGGGCTCCCACTCGGCCGTGTACCTCGACGGGGGCATCGCCTCGTCCTCGGACCCTTCTTTATAAATCTCACCTGCAACGACTTAATATAGACACCATGAATATGGAACTCTACATGCAGGGATACTTAACATGGGAATAAAGAACTCGCCTACATGTTAATCCTTATTTTCATGATTATTAGAAGCAGGTTAAGAGTCCATAACAAGTAATTTTAGTGAGCACTATCTATAGCAATCATGGCTGCAACATAATAATATTTCAATGCATCATATTCTTCTGGCCTCTTTCAGTATTTACTACATCACAACACAGTGAACAAGCGGTGCTCAAATGACCGTGACGGACGGTGATTGCAATCAATAGACACCCGAATAACACGTCACATACACCCATTTCAGATGTGTAGCGAATCATACTTCCCTACTCTGGTGTATGCAACAACCTTTCAAATGAAACCCAAATGCCGAACCGGTCCTTCCGTAATGGGCAGGAGGTCCCCCGCCGGAGCGTTTCTATGCCCGCCGGCATATTTACACCTTTCTGCCCTTAACCCACTCCTATAAAATGGTAGGGTATGCCTCGCACCCAGGTTAACCAATTACATCGGTTTCCTGGTTTTCATATAGCCAGTATGTGTCTTGTACTATTCAAACTTGTCCAGCAGGCCGCACACGGATCGGTCCTCAACCGACACCAGCAGGGATACACACGTGAGACCTCAGTTTCTTATTCATGAACCATTCTTTGATCAACTCAATCCCTTGTGATAAAATCCCATATCGCGAGTAGATTCCAACTAATCGACTTTTACCGAAATCTTAAAACATTAGCATGGCATATCTACTCATCAAGCTGTAGGCTACCCAATATTCCATAGGATTTGAGGGTCATGCAACTAGAGTTTCAATCACCTTAACTCTAATGCAAATATCTCATTCTAGACATAAGTGATACAAATCAAAACTATGCAAAAGTACTTAAATGCAAAACCGGCACTTGCTTGGTTGCGAGTCAAAGGGGAAGTTAGCTTTGGGAGGGATGCTGTCTAATGACTCCGGAGTTACCTCGATCTCGGTAACTAAATGATATGCAACAAAATATATCAATGAGTGCTAATTAACTTATAAGAAGCAAACTTCTAATGATAGATACTGTTATTAATGATTCTTAATTGGCTTTATGATTCCTACAGTGGAGACTAAATTCTATGAGGAGGATCTGAGACAAAATGGAGAAGGTTTCATTGAAGCTTGTGGTCTCTAAAGCTCTAACAAGTAATTAGCTTCTTTGTATTTTGAACCTAAATATTTATCTTTAACATAGCTAACATTGAAAGATCTGATCAGAGGAGGTCTCACTGGTTCTAGCAAAATTTGTTTCATAATTTTCCGAGCTGTCTACAGGGAGAAATGGATTTTACAAGTTGGTGAGAAATTCTGAAATTGGTTCTGTTTATTTTTGAATTTTTAATAAACACTGAAAATTGGAAGACTTTTTGACCCATAAAATAAAGTCCAATGAACTTGAAATCTTTGCTGATGGTCAAGGGTATTTGAATGAGTGTTCTGACTAAAATTGGGAATTTTCCCATGAACAGAACAGTGGTAATTAATTTCCCAAGCAATTAGCTCAAAGGAATTAATTACAGAATTACTGGGACTTTCATGTTTATAAATTGCACCCCTGCAAAATTTGGAACATGATGAGACTACCAGAATTTATTTGGAATTTTTGGAGCAAATCTACTAGGAGTAATTGATTTTGGAAGATTGACTACTTTCTGGATTTATTTGCTAACAGAAAAATTTTAAATAATTGAATCCGGGCCCACTGTTTGAATTGGGTCAGTGGCATCGAGGCCACACTGCGACCACGGGGTTTAACTCGCGCAGCTGCAAACGATCCCTGGCCACAACCCGATCCCCGTGACGAAAGAGACGTTGACAGGTGGGACCGCGCCCCACCTTCGTCTTCCTCCCGCACGGGCGACCCCCTCGCTGGAGCAGCAGCTGTGCCTTGCCGGAACTGTGTTCCTGGCCGATCGGGTCCATGAAACTTGCTGCCTGGAGGTTTGCCACATTGCTGAACACTATGGTGGGATTGGTTGAAGGTGTCGGCAACCGGAACAGTGAGTGCACCGGCGACCATGTCGAACTCAAACCGGCGACCTCGTTCTCACTCGGGAATTGACCTTTCGAGCTAGGGTTTCCTTTAAAAATACCAGTGAATCATGTCCGACCCCGACCTGCATCCCAACCTCCATGAAAACCAACGGAGATAGGACCTCACCGGTGAACCGAGCCCGCAAAACGGTAACGGCCATGAAAACTCGGTTTTTGGCACCCCTACTTGATTATTTGGACGGCTGTTTCTTCGTAGAAGCTCACAAAGGTGTGAGAGAGCTACCCTAGGATCAGATACCATGGAGCTACCGTGATCACGATCAATTTCGCCGAAGATCATTCGGAGTTCTAAAGAAACGCCGGCGCCAAACTTGAAATTACTCGGATCCGGAGCTATGACAGAGGGAGTGCGTTGGAGGGAGGGAAGAAGAGGTCCTAGCCCACCTCAGGAGCCTCTTAGTCGAGCTGGATACGCTGTCGATCCGCTGGGCGATGGTGCGGTGCAGAGGCGGTCGACCACGGTTTGGCAATGGAAAACATCACTTGGGGTAGCTAGCCGCCGGTAATGTCGACTCGTTGGGGCCTCGGTGAGCTGAAGGGAAGCCTGGCGCAGTCTTCCAGTGGCTCAGTCATGCGAGAGGCACGCCGAACTCGTCGGGCGCCGGAGAGACGGTGAGTTCTTCTGCCGGGGTGAGTTTTTCAGCGGCAGCGTACATGGGAGAGATGAGGAGCTCAGGGAAATGATGAAACGGGTGGAAAGGAATGTTCTGTGGCCGCCACTGCTGCTTAATACGTGGAGGAGGTGAGGTGTGAGGTGGAGGGCCCATCGGCAACGTTGCCTCAGCCAGCCACGCGCTAAGCAGCTCGGTCGCTCTCGGTTAAGAGGCGAGAACCGACTGAGTTGTAATGTGCAACTGACTTGTGGGTCCCACCCCACCTAATATCCGCTGATAATTTTCCTCCCTTCCTCAAAATTAAAACATTAGCTTCCTCCCAAAGTTATGGGTTTGAATTTGAATTCAACTGAATTCAGTTTCAGGTGTGGAGTTTTAATTGCATTTGGGTATTTGAATTTGAATTAAGATTTGAATCCCTCCTCTTCCATTGATTCAAATACATAGCAAACCACATCCAAATTGTATGAATTTTGGCATAGGTGCTATTTCAAATGTGGTGAACACATTGATGAAATCAAATTTGCAATTTGACAAACTTTGGGTACAAGTTCAGATTTGAATTTGCACTAGTATCATATGTGTAGGCTAGTTGCAAACGAGTTTAGAAAATTTGGATTTTCCCCACATTTTGGTGCTAAACCAACAGTGTAAAAATGGGCTTTCACAGTAGCCGCCCGGGTTCATTGCAGAAGGGCATGAAGACATGGTGTTGAAGCTGCATAAGGTGCTCTATGGGCTGCGTCAAGCTACCCGAGCATGGAATGCGAAGCTCGATACCAGCCTCAGTAAGATTGGATTTCGCAGATGCAAGTCCGAACACGGACTGTATACAAGATCCAGAGGGTATCAAGGCTCATTGTGGGCATTTATGTTGACGACTTTCTGATTGCAGGCGAGTCCATTGAAGACGTGCAGCTGTTTAAGACGGAGATGAAGCGGATGTTCAAGATGAGTGACTTGGGCGCTCTGTCATACTACCTCGGCATTGAGGTCAGGAAGGGGCATCGAGGGATCGAGCTGCGACAGAGTGCTTACACCATGAAGCTTCTTTAAAAATCTGGGATGGCGGGCTGCAACGGCTGCGCGACGCCGATGGAGACGCGGCTGAAATTGTTAAAGAAGAGCACCTCGCCGCCGGTAGACGCCACACACTTGTGAAGTTTGATTGGAAGCCTCAGGTATTTGCTCCATACTCAGGCAGATCTTTCATTCAGTGTGGGATATCTTAGTCGGTTTATAGAAGAACTGAAGGTGGATCACATGGACGGCCTCAAGCACTTGCTAAGTTATGTTGCTGCTACCACTGAATATAGGTTGTGCTACACCCGGGGCGCCGGCGAGCTGAAGCTGGTGGGATACAGTGATAGCGATCTAGCTGGTGATGTTGATGATCGGAAGAGTACTACAGATGACGCAAGAAACTTGTGAGGCAGAATACATCGCTGCTGCGGCCGCGTCATGCCAGGCGATGTGGCTCAGAAGGATGCTGTGTAAGGTGACCGGCAAAGGGGGAGCAACACTGGTGATCAAGATGGACAATCAGTCAGCCATCGCTTTGGCCAAGAATCCAGTCCTTCATGATCGCAGCAAACACATCGACGCCAAGAATCCAAGAGTGTCTGGAATGCGGGGACGTCGAGCTGGAGCACAAAAGCACCAAAGATCCACTTGCCGATGTTCTGACCAAACCACTGGGAAGACAGCGTTTTGAAGAACTCAGGGAGAAGATTGGAGTCACCAAAACAATGTAAACAATTTCTGACTTAGGGGGAGAATGTTGAATAACTCAGTAAAGTTACTTAGTTTGTTTTTAAGTCCAAGTTAGCTGAGTCCTTGGTCTAGTCACTTGTGAGCCTGCCCGGTTGTGCAGGTGCGCCGTGCACTCAGTCTGCATGGAAACATGGTGTATTCCGTCCGTATCTCACGGCATCAGCGGCAGCTGCAGGCTAGTGCGCAAGAAGTGGTGTTGCATGGCGCAGCTCATAGGTTGATCCGTGCATGGTGTGAGTTACAGACGTTCTGGCTGTATATGGCCGAGTCTTTCTCTGTATTCCCTTTCACTTGTTTTGATTATAAAAACCAGCTCTGGCGAGAAGGCAGAAGCCAAGCCAGTGCCTAAAAATCCACATCCATCACAAGTGTGTGTGCACTCGCGTACGTCTGACGGAGGGCTCTCGTCATCTTCGCTGCCAGTGAACGTCGGTTTTGCCAGAACAATCTATATCTAGTAGACTAAAATGTCACGGTAAAAGTCTTTACCTGTGAGGTAATGGGACCTCCCTTGTATAGTATGGATCAGTCTGTGACCAGCCATTTGTGTTGGTCAGGTACCCCCGATAAGGGTACATTTATAGGGCATTTAATCCACGATGACATGGGCAATTTGACCAAGCTGATATCAACTCCATCACCGTCCATGGATTCTGTCGGTACCCTTCAGACCGGGTACCTCCGCTAGTAGGTAAAAGACAGCCAGTGCGCCGCCTCCCCGTTGAGGCGGGCTCCAGTATAGCCACGTGCCCTTGGTCCCATGGTCAGCCCTGGGTCTGCCACGTGTGCTTGAGCTCCGGAGATGACACGCGCCGTGGGCTCCGGCTCGAGCCTCCCCGCCGAGGTGAGGTCCGGGGCTGTCACGTGTCCCCTGGCTCCGAGCCACCTCCCTGCTGAGCACAGCTCCAGTGCTGACACGTGCCCTGGGCTCCGGTCCAAGCCTCCCCGCTGAGGTGAGGTCCAGAGCTGCCACGTGTCCCCTGGCTCCTAGCCACCTCCCTGCTGAGGACAGCTCCGGTGCTGACACGTGCCCTAGGCTCCGGTCCGAGCCTCCCCGTTGAGTGAGGTCTAGAGCTGCCACGTGTCCCACTGCTCAGAGCCACCTCCCCGCTGAGGACAGCTCTGGTGCTGACACGTGCCCTGGGCTCCGGTCCGAGCCTCCCCGCTGAGGTGAGGTCCGGAGCTGCCACGTGTCCCCTGGCACCAAACCCGTCGATAAGAGCTCCAGAGCCACCACATGCTCCACGATCCGTCGTGGGCTGTGGGTCGACGAAGTCAAGAAGGAAGTGTGTTGTCAGGCTTCGCATTCAAGCCTTCGTCCTCTGCCCGTTCACCATCACGGTGAAAAGACAAGACGACAAGGCGTGCCAGCAGCACAGTGCCGCCCAACGGCACGATGCCTCCCAAGCAGGGCGAGAAGACGCGGCGACAAGACGACGTCTTCATCATCACCTGACACGCAGTCAGGGCTCAGCGCGCAGGGCGGCGGGACTTAACTCCCCCGTCGACCACTCTACTCAGAGGACAAAGCCCTAGATCATGTATAGGGTACACGTAGCATTGGGGCCACCTATCGGCCCCCAAGCCACATTGTAACCACCCCGGCCTTGAACTATAAAAGCACCGGGGTGACCACCCAGCAAAGGGTTCGCACCCAGCGCACGTGTCAGCACATACAAGCAAACAATACAACAAGCACTCCCGTGGACGTAGGGTATTACGCTCCAGCGGCCCGAACCACGTAAATCTCGGTGTTCATCCGCTCCCTCGAGCCCAAGTCACGTATGGCGCCAAGCCCCCTTCGGAAAAAAAGAACCCTGCAGGCTTCTTCTGAGCAGGCCGAGAGGAGTGTTGCAGCTCTCACACTCTGACATTTGGCGCGCCAGGTACGGAGGCTTTCCACGCTCACCACGCGACCATGATGAACATCACCTCTCATGGCGAGCCTACTCGCCCAACTCGCCATTGTCTCTAGGCGGGAGACGATGAGGCCACCCCCCGCTCCAGAGCAGGCAGGTCTAGCCAAGCCGGCAGCCGGCGCACTCTGTGTGATGTACGGGGGTTGTTCTAATGTCTCATCCTGGCGAGCCATCAAGACCCTTTGTCGAGCAGTGGCGGCCACGGCCCCAGTCCCGGGGCCGGCGCCGCATCGCAAATGGATGGAGACGCCGATCAGCTTCGACGCCTCTAACTGCCCCAAGAACATGGCAGGCGTCGGGCAGCTGCCTCTCCTCGTCACCCTGACCATCTCCAACGTGAAGCTCTACCACATGTTGATCGATGGTGGGGCGTCCCTCAGCGTCATCAGCCTCACAGCTTTCAAGAAGTTGCAAATCCCTATGTCCTAGCTTACCCCTCGAGACCGTTCTCAGGGGTAGGTTGGGACCCAATCTTTCTGTGTGGTAGCATCTCCCTCCCGTTGACATTCAGGACGTCTGAGAACTACCGTACAGAGAGCGTCGTCTTCGACGTTGCGGAGGTCAGCCTCCCCTTCAATGCCATAATCGGAGGACCAACTGGCGTATATAAGACCAAAGCCGTCGTATATAATCTATATACGACGGCTGGATGTTATGTACGACGGTTTGTGGCCATCATATATACCTACTCGTATATAAACTTATATACGACGGCACCGTCGTATATAACGGCGCCTTATATACGATGGCCCGTTATCGTCGAGAAGGGCCAGTGGGCTGGGCCTATATATACGACGGTTCTGGGCCCTGGCTGTCGTATATAAGCCCTTATATACGACGGTCTGGGCCTAGCCGTCATATATTATTTAGGCTTATATACGACGGTCTGGGCCTAGCCGTCGTATATTATTTGAGCTTATATACGACAGCCCTGTATAGATACCGTCATATATAATTCATACAGGCCGTCGTATATAAGGTTATCCATTTATTGAAAAAAATAGAAAATGGCTAAGCTGGCTCGATGGCCAGCTACACAGGCAATCACAAAGCAGATTCACATCCACATCCACATCCACAATCACAAAGTGCAATAGTACACATCCACAATCACGACGTCTGGCATCCACAATCAAAAACAAATTCATAAAGCTATTCATTACTAGCCCATCCACTACCTCCGGGGGCGAAGAAGTCATCCTGCCACGGCGAACCTGGCGCCCGTAGCTGTGGCGATGGAGTCTGAGCCTCCATCCCTGATCTTTGTGAAACACGGTGATATATGTATAAGTTTACAACGGTGTTCTCGTATTCAATTGTTTAGTTAAACTTAATGTAACTTCCTTTTTGTACCTGTACTCCAGAAAACTGTTCCTGTGGTGGCGTCGGCTGCAGCACGAACAACGGTGGCTGCCACAACGGTATCTGGATTTGCTGCCCTTGCTGTCGAGCTAGCGCCTGTCATTTCAAACATTACAATTTACATTTTGTTGAAATGCAATGTAATTAAAGTACAATTGTTAGTTTCTTACTTCCATTGCCGCTTGCATCTATGCCATATAGGACGCATGGTAAACCATGGCGACCCTGTTCTTCTCTCGCTCCCTCGCTAAGGCCTCCTCCTGCCAGGCCAAGCTCTCCCGAAGCACCATCACCTTGATATCTCTCTCGGTTACACGACGGCTGGAGGAGCCTGCGCCAGCAGCCGAAGACTGCGAGGAGCCGCCTCTCGCAGGTCGTGCCTCCCTGGAGTCGATGACTCTAGAGAATATGGCAAGCCTACAAAAAAAACGAATCAATTCAAGGTAAAATCAAAGAATCTTGAATTAAAAACAATGAAAGTAAATGAATTCACCATTCGTGTGCTTTTCCACCTCCGCTTGCATACGCGGCTTGAGGGTCGATGTTGGGGGAGTTTTCCCAATCGAACCCTTTGCCGTGTATCCTCACAACCTCTTGCCCATACCTAGTCTGAAAAACAATAAAATTGTGTAAGTTCAACAAAATATATAGTGTCAACTAATTTGAGAGGTCATGAAACTTACCAGGCACTCCGTTGCGTACTGACTGCACTGCTCCGGCTGAGAAGGGTTAGCGTGACCTCTCCTATAGACCGCAGTAGAGCTCGGTCGCACGCCGGTCTCCTTTTCCTGTGAACATATGTTAGTACGAACAATACTACATTACGGATATAAAAAAACCACCAAGAAACTTACCATCCGTTTAGCCATCCGCATGAAATCCTGGACGCCCATACCGTGCTTTCCCGAGCTCCCTCTGGCATCTCGAGCCTTCTTGGACTTAGCGATGAACTCATCGCTAGCCCAGTACCTGCAAAGGGTTTGGTAATCTTCAGTTCGTCCCTGTAACCAAGGGATACTAACCTGCACACATGCGTAGTTCATTAGATGTTACTTACCAAAAGTAATCTGAATAATTTAAAGAATACGCAACTTACCTCTGCGTACTGCTCCTCCGTCAAGTACGTGTCGGAGGCGTCTCTGAACGAACCAACCTCGTGGTCGTGGAGCTTCAAGTAGTCGTTAACTACTTGACTCCGAGCATTCGAAAGCATTTGCATAACAAGCTTCCGAGCGTTCACTTCGAACACGGAGCGGGCGTGATCCGTCTGCTCGGCCGGGTCCTCAAGGTGGTACCTGAGCTGTAGGAAGCCAACACAGTTCGACATACGCACATTAATATTGAAAGGAACATAAAGAATTGAAACTTCAAATATTTATGAAAGTTACTTATCCAAAAATCTGCCCACACGACTCCCTGTAGGTTGTCGTTCTCCTGGTGAGGAACGCGCGCGTAGTCGTCCCACGACATAGCTACACGTCCATCGATCGCACCAGGGTAGTGCAGATGCACTAAGTTCCCGATGCAACCATTCACGATGCACGAAAGGTCCTCCCAAGAACTAAAAAGACATTTGCTAAGTCATTAAGTAAGACCATAGTCTTTGAGAACAAATAGAAATGAATACTTTATTAATGTGTTACCTGTCTCCAACCGGACGAATAATTACCGACTCTCTAGGAATCGGTGGAGGACCAACAAAGTTACTCCTCCTCGTACGTCTCCTCCGCTGCGGCACCACGTCTGGTGACCCAGAAGGCTGGTCACCGAACGTATCCTCGGGCTGGGTGCCCTCGGGCTTGCTGGGCAGACTGCCCTCGGGCTCGCTCCCCGAGGGCACGCTGCGCTGCGTACCCATCTCCTGAGGTGTCGCTCTAGCCTCAGACTCATAGTCGAATCAGACTACAATGGTAAAGTAAGTTAAATTGAAAAAGT
Source organism: Neostapfia colusana (assembly GCA_030760725.1). Taxonomy (NCBI): domain Eukaryota; kingdom Viridiplantae; phylum Streptophyta; class Magnoliopsida; order Poales; family Poaceae; genus Neostapfia; species Neostapfia colusana. The sequence goes on along the minus strand of JASWHV010000012.1, from coordinate 46,991,945 downwards.
GATTTTAATAATTTTGTTCATTGTAGAAAAAATTACCTCTGTACGCTGCAAACTGACAACCCTGTCCCGCAACTCCGGACACGCACTTAACAGCTGAGTGCGTCTGCTCCCGCTGTAAGTGGAACCGTAGAAGTAGTCGTCTCTCTCCTGCGGGGGGAGGAAACCCCTCACCCTCGGCGCCTTCTTCCCCTTCGAACCCTTAGAACCCTTGCTCGATGACATCCTGTAAGTGATAACTAGTGAGTAATCAGTTAAAGATTTAATGTAAGCAATAATTAATGTTACTTTCATTAAAAAACATTACTCGTAATCAGTTTCAAAATTCATCAACATCATGATTATCAACATCACGATCATCAACATCACAATCTGTCATCGTGAGATGTTTATGTTTTCGCTTTCGCATTGTAGATGTCTCTACATCTTCAACGTCTCCTACTAAGTTATTGAGTCCTGCACCAGGCTCAACGATAAAAGAGTCTGGCAACTCTTCGTCTTGGTAAACTTCTTCAGTGTCTCCACTATCATGATAACTATCATCTCTAGGAGTATACAAGCGCTCACGAGGATTCACCTTATATACCACCCACCAAGCGCTAAGCTTCTTACATGGATAAGGTAGATAATACACTTGTTCCACTTGATGTGCAAGAACGTATGTATCTAAACCTCGTAAGCGTTCGTTGTAATTCACTTCCACCATGCCAAATTGATTTTCTCGAGTTCCATGATTGTTATCAAACCAATCACAATCAAAGAACACCACTCGATGTTCTATATTGCCAGCGAAAGTAAATTCCAGAATTTTGTTAATGATTCCATAATAATTAGTTTCTTTCCCTTCTGAGTCGAGTTGCCCTCATCACAACTCCACAATTTGATGTTGCTGCGAGATGACGAAGAGTTTCGAATTGAGTTGTACGGAATCGGAAGCCATTTATGTCATATCAACCATAGCTTCTAACTTTCACTAATCCATAATATAGTTGTCGTAAATCTTGATGGATGTTGGTGTTCACTAATACATAAGCTCGAAACCAGGATAAGAAATTAGACCCTCCATTATTTCAGCCCGTCGCATCGTTTCTACTTGCTTTCTCGTAGGTTGATGCCTATGTTTCCAGTTTTGGTTGTGGAACTCACTGTACACACAAAATATATGTTGTCGACATTAACATACATATATTGGTAAATACAATAATCATCATAAATGTAAGAGAAACACTTACTCGAAATATTTCTCCATGCCATCGATATTAGCATACATGTAGAGTAAAGTAGCAGTCCTTTCTCTTTCAGTACAATCGTATGTCATGCTGCTGCCAACAGTAGTTTCCCTCGATTCAAAAATAGAGAGATCACTAACTGGTGGTTCGTCATCTACATTGTATCGCATTGCCAAAGTATTGACATTGTTTTCCTCTACAAAGTAGGAACTAGAAAAGTAACCTCCTTCCTTTAGAGTAAATGCTTCGGTAATGCACCCTTCAACCCTTGCTCTGTTGCCAACCATAGTTTTCAGATATCTCAATGCTCTTTCAATATGGTACATCCATCTATATTGCACAGGACCACCGACTTTTGCTTTGAATGGAAGATGGATAAGAAGATGCTGCATTGGATTGATGAAACCAGGAGGAAATATTTTTTCCATCTTACATAAAAGTACAAGTATCTCCTTCTATAACTTCTCCATCATGTCTTTCGTTATTTCTTTGGCACATAGCTGCCTATAGAATAGTGAGAGCTCAGCTAACACCTTCCACACCGCATCATCTAGATATCCCCGAAACATAACAGGTAAGAGTCTTTCCATTATTATATGATAATCATGACTCTTCAACCCAGTGAGCTTTCCCGTTTTGACATTCACGGCTCGTCTCAGACTAGCAGCATAACCATCTGGGAGTTTCAAAATTTTCAACCATTCCATAACTTGTTTCTTTTCATTAGGTCGAAGCACGTGGCTTACCGCTTTCAGAGAGCTCAAGAGTAGGTCGATTACAAATCTCGGCCAAATCCTTTCGAGCCTTTAAGTTGTTTTTTGTTTTGCCCATGATATCCATGCACGTGCTTATGATACATTCGGCCATGTTACGCTCCTGATGCATTACATCAATATTATGCATAAGTATCAATGACTTCACATATGGTAGCTCCCAAATTCCACATACATGAGTCCAGTTGTGAACATTTCCGTAACCTACAAAGAATCCAGGGTGATCTTCATCAGGGACTAGTTTGTCCAACACATTGGATACTTCACACCCGATTAGGCGTTTAGGTGGTTCCGTAGTGACAACAGTATCTTTTTTGAAGACATTCCTCTGTTGCCTGAATGGGTGGTATCGAGGAAGCCAACGCCTATGACAATCAAAGTAGCTTATCTTGCCACTGTTTGTAAGTCGAAAACACTCTGCGTCAGACGCACATATGGGACACGACAAACGACTGTGTGTGCTCCATCTAGAAAACATGCCGTATGCAGGGAAATCATGGACAAACCACAAATAAGCAGCTCGAAGGTTGAATTTCTACTTCTTGTAATAGTCATACGCTTCAACTCCAGTCCACAACGTTTTCAATTCTTCAATCAATGGTTTCAACATCACATTGAGACGTGATCCCGGATGATCTGGTCCTGGTATAATGAGGCTAAGAAACATGAACTCGTACTTCATACAAAGAGAAGGTGGTAGGTTGTACGGAATAACAAAGACGGTCCAACAGGAGTATGGTGTGGTATTTGTACTGAAAGGTGAAAATCCATCCGTCGCTAACCCGATGCCAACATTTCTCGCATCACTAGCAAAAGCAGGATCGAAAGAGTCCAAAGAATTCCATGCATCACCGTCCGACGGATGGGTCAACACATCTTTGTTCTCACACACACCTTCATTGTGTCATCTCATGTGTCTGGCAGATCTTTTTGGAAAAAATAGCCGCTTCAACCGAGGTGTCACAGGCAAGTAACGCAATTGCTTATGTGCAACTTCTGTCATTACTTTATCACCATCGTCATTGACAACTTCGACAAACCTTGATTTCTCACACTTTAAACAATTCTTCTCTTTGTCGTGCTCTTTCCAGAATAGCATGCAGTTATCTGGACACACGTCAATTTTATAATATTTCATACCGAGACCAGATAGCAATTTCTTGGAGTGATACATATCTTTGGGCAGTTTATGAGGTTGTGGAAGAGCATCGCTGATAAGTTTCATCATATCATTGTCGCGATTATTAGAGAAGAAATACTTAGATTTGATTGCCATAAATCTGGTCATGAAAGTAAGAAGGCACATTTCAGTATGATCATGCAACGCTCCTTCTGAAGCTTTCAAGAGATAAAAGAATGCGTCTGCCTCAGTTGTAGGCGGATCCTCCGTTTGTATATCTTCTAATATCTCATCAATCCTATCAACACCCGAACAATCATCATCATCATCATCATCATATTCCACTACATGTACAGCTCGAGGAGCAGACTCGCCGTGGAAACTCCACACCTCATAATATGGCATATAACTGTTTCTGAACAAGTGTAATGACAATGTCGTTTTGTCCAGAAACTTAGTATTCTGGCATTTTGCACATGGACAACGAACTTTATCGGTCGTAGACAACGAAAACACTTGATCAATAAAGTCGTCTGTCCCAGCATACCACTCATCTGAGTGACCAGTTGCCTTGTTCCAACCGGTATACATCCAACTACGGTCTTCACTCATGTTTGACTCTGCAGTTTTAAGTCAAAGAAATTATAGTTACTTTATAATTTATTTATGTCACGACCCTACATCTATTGGAAAGGATAAGTCCTAAACCCACCCAAGAGTGACCGAGATGAACGTGCTTATGACAAGACACGAGACTAGATTCAGACAAAATTTCGGCAGCATAACCCCACTGTTCTCCAACTGCACGCCCGAAAATGGTGCAGCAGAGAACATTACGGTTACGCTGTCGAGACTACGTCCAAATCCAGACCCCGCGTCTCATAATAAGCACACCCTCTCGGTCACTCCTAGGCTGTCCAAAAAGGGACAATTCCGAACCTACACGCCTCACATGCGTAACACATGTGAGACGGGCCGGTTCGAAACGGGTGATGCATATTGTAAAGGTTTACGTTAATCTTTCATTTTTGAGTCATTTAAAAGAGAGAGAGAGAGAGGAAAGAACGAGAGAGAGAAGGAAAGATTGAGAGAGAGACAGAGAAGTGGAGACTGAACGGTAGGGACTCGAGCTCGCGCGCTCGGCGCGTGATGCGGATGGGGAGCTCCTTGTGCAGGAACTGCGCGGAGAGCAGCAGGTTGCACTGCGTGGGGCGCGGCCTGAACTCCATCATGTACCGCAGGCTCACCCCCGTCTGCTTCATGCTCCCCCACCGCCCGACCTCCTCCCCTGGGCTTGGGACCGGCTATGCCACTCGGTAACCTCCCGACGGGTAATAATCGAAGGCGGCATCAGGATGTGAGGCCAAGTGTCGGAGGCCGGGCACGGCGTCCGCTTTATACAGTAGCGGCCCAGCAGGAGAGGAGATGGGTAGAGAAGGGATGTGGGTGGGGTCCAGTTGTCAGTGAACGGGTGTAGCCGGTGCTCCGGTATTAGATGAAGCGGGACACGTGGGGTCCGGTTGTCAGAGACGGGTTCGCTTGTGTGGACGGGACGGTATCCGACTCGGGGAATCAGGGTTTTTGTGGTGAGCTTATTACTAGTGCACCTGGTCAGTAGCGTGCGCCGACGTGTGAGCTTATTTATCCATGAGGATTTGGAAATGGAATTCGGAAGAATAGCGCCATGAGGTGAAAGATCTTGTGATTCATCAAGCATATACTATATAACAAGGCAATATTTGTGTCCTCATGCTGCAAACTTTTCAGCAGCAGCAGACAGTACAACTCGTTTGCGAGATGACCTGCTTCGACAGCGTTATATATCCTTAACATAAAGAAATCTGTGCATCTTCTAAACATAACAAACTTCTTAACATAAGAATATACGACCATGCTTTATTAACCTAAACCTAAGCACTATGTAACATGATTGAGCATTATTAACATCACAACAATAAACATGATTAAGCATTATTAAGCATGATTAACATAACAACAACAAATCCTAAACATTATTAACTTAAACCTAAGCATATATAATAACAAGCAATTTGCAACGGACAACTAATTAGCAAAATTATGAACTACTATTCTAACTACATGAGCATAATTACCAACTAATTAGCATAATTATCATGTAATTGAATTAGCTCAAAGAATTACTTGTGGCGAGTACGACGATCGGCGAGGGCGACGGATGGCGACGACCGCGGCAGCGGCCCGGGGAGCCCGGCGGCGCGGGGTGGCGGCGACACCGGGCGGCCGCGCGGGGAGAGCGGCCGGCGGCGTGGGGCGGCTGCGGCATCGGGGCGGCTGCGGCGTGGGGGTGGCGGTGCGGTGCAGGCGGCGGCCCGGGGCCGGCGGCGTGGGGGTGGCGGCGGAGGCGGCACAGGGTGGTGGCGGGCGCGGTGCCGGCGGCGTGGGGGCGCCGGTGCGGTGCCGTCAGCATGGGGTGGTGGCCTGGGTCCGGCGGTGTGGGGGCGGCAGCGTGGAGGTGGCAGCGCACGGTGGTGGCAGAGCGGGCCGACGCGCGCGGGGCGGAGCGGCGCGGGGAGGGCGGCGGAGCGGGGCGGCGGCGGCGCGGGGTTGAGGCGGCGTGGGTGAGGAGAAAAAAAGTTGTTGGGCCCGACGGGCTGTATATATGCACTATATACGACGGCCAATGTAAGGTACGACAGCCAGCCGCACAAGTTGTCGTAAATAAAGGATATATACGACAGCCTAGGGTTGGCTGTCGTATATAAACTCTATTTACGACAGCCAATTAGTAAACGACGGCTGTACCGTCGTATATAAACTTATATACGACGTCCTCTTCGGACCATCGTATATAAGTTTATATAGGACGGATGGCCGTCGTATGTTAAGTCGCCTGTCGTATGTTGACCTCTTTCCTGTAGTGATACCGGTTTATCGCGGTAGCCCACTACGGCTACTTGGTCTTGAAGATGCCAACCTCAAGTGGCATCCTCAAGATCCACGGTGACCGCAGCGCAGCTGTCCAAGCGCTGGAAAAGCTCCAAGCGCTGGCAGCGGCACAGGAGGCCGCTTCCGGTCACGCTGCAGCTAGCCGGCCGCCTGCAAGCATGCGTCAGCAAGGGGTAACATCTGCACCCCATGTGCAGCCCTCGGACGGCAAGGACGTACCATTCAAGGTCATCCAAATCGTTCCTGATGTCGCCCAGACCACCCAAATCGCCGGGGCCTGGGTGACAAATAGGAAGACGTGCTCGTCACCTTCCTCCGGGCCAATGTCGACGTTTTTGCCTGGCAACCCTTGGAAATGCCCGGGGTCCCCATGGAGGTGATTGACCATCAACTGAAAATCCATCCCGACGCCAGGCCGGTCCAACAGAAGTCTCGGAAGCAATCCATCGAGCGGCAACACTTCATCCGTGAAGAAATTAAGAAGCTGCTCAATGCTGGCTTCATCCGAGAGGTCCACCATCCATGATGGTTGTCCAACCCTGTTATCGTCCCCAAGGCTGGAGGGAAGATACGCATGTGCATCGACTACACACCACACTCAATAAGGCATGTCCGAAGGGTCCGTTCCCTCTCCCCGTATAGACCAAATAGTCGACTCTACGTCCAGCTGTGATCTACTGTGTTTTCTAGACACATTTTCAGGTTTCCACCAGATACCTATGTCTAGGGAAGATAAAGAACATAACACCTTCATCACAGTAGATGGTCTATACTGCTATGTGTCCATGCCTTATGGTCTTAAGAATGTCGTTCCCACTTTTGTGCGGTGCAATGCACAAGACGTTCGGGAACCTCATTCAAGCCTTGGTCGAGGTTTATATTGATGACATCATAGTGAAGGTTAAGTCGCAAGCATCTCTGCTCGACAACCTAGCCCTAGTCTTTGACAGACTGCGTTCCACATGCACGAAGTTGAACCCGAACAAATGTGTCTTCAGGGTCTCTGCCAGGAAGCTGCTCGGTTTCTTGGTCTCACACCGAGGGATCGAAGCTAACCCAGAGAAGATTAAGGCGATAGAAATGATGTGGCCCCCTGCCCGCATCAAGGACGTGCAGAAGCTTACCGGATGCTTGGCTGCACTCAGTCGGTTTATCTCTAGACTGGTCGAGCGGGCTCTTCCGTTCTTCAAGCTTCTAAGTCCGTTCCATTTGTATGGACCGAGGATGTGGATGAGGCGTTCCAGAAGCTGAAGAAGTTCCTCACAACACTGCCGATCATGGTGGCCCCTGAACAAGGCGAGCCACTGCTCCTCTACATCGCTGCCACAACCGAGGTCGTGATCATGGTTCTGGTCGCGGAGCGGCCAGAACTCCATTGACCTCAAGTCCCAGAAAAGGCTCCTGCTGTCGTTGGTCTAAAGCCCCAGGGCTCAGACTCCGTAGGAAACCCTTTAGAGGGGGAGATAATAGGTCCCAAACAGGCGGGCCTGATGACCAATGCATATCCGAGTCCAAGCTCCCGGAATGCAGTCCCAGACACGGAGGCCTGGGAGCCTCGAGTCCCAGACCTCCCCAAGAAGAACTAGTCGGGTCTCAGCCATCTAGACCCGACAACAGTGTGCATCAGGGTCTGAGTTCCCGGAGTGCAGTTCCAGACCCGGGGGCCCCTGAGTCCCGGACCTCTACAAGAAGACGCTTCAGACCCCTTCGGGAGGGTCCGAACCATCCAATGTCCGGTCTACTTCATCAGCGAGGTCCTCCATGACGCCAAAACAAGATATTTGGAGGTACACAAGCTTCTCTATGCAGTCCTCGTTGCATCAAGGAAGCTGCACCATTACTTCCAAACTCACAAGATCTCGGTGGTTACCTCATACCCGCTGAGAACCGTCCTCCACAGCCCCAACGCTACTGGAAACATAGCTAAATGGGCTGCGGAGTTGGCAGAGTTCGAGCTGGACTTCTTACCACGCCATGCGGTGAAAATTCAGGCGCTAGCTGACTTTGTGGCAGAGTGGACTCCACCACCATGCCAGCCAGGGGGCCAGGACATCAGTAAACCAGAGCCTAGAGCTCCGGTCTTCATTGGGCCCTACTGGACTCTCTTCTTCGACGGCTCCTCGCGGAAGCAAGGTGCAGGAGAGGGGGTTCGGCTCATTACACCAACCGGAGAGCAATTCAAATGCATGGTGCGACTTGACTTCAAGGCAACCAACAACATGACGGAGTATGAGGCTCTCATCTTTGGGTTAAAGACTGCACTGTCCCTCGGCGTTCAGCAGTTGTTGTTCAACGGTGATTTTCAATGATCATCAAACAAGTCAAGGGAGAGTGTTACTGCAACGACCCACAGCTTGCAGCATATATCCTCCAAGTACAGAAGTTGTGAGGGGCCTGACCCGATCACGGAATCGTGCCCGTTCGCCCGGGAATCGAATTGGGTGGTGCTGTGCAATGCGGCACCAAAAACACACATATAAGAAACACGTATTACATAAATCAATGCGGAAGCTTACAAGTATTCTTTGTAAATAATTTACATCAAATAACTACAGCGGAAGACTAGTTTATCTCACGTTTCCTATCTACTAAGCACTTGAGAAGATGTCCAGCCCGCGGACTTTTCTCACTAGCAACACGAAGTCATGCGGCAGCGGCCGGGTTCTCCATGTGTTAAATGAATCGGGAGTCTCCGAGTCTCACCGGACAACCTCCTCATAAGCACCGATGTTAACCTACAAAACTACTCATATAGCAACCGTGAGCACGTAGGCTCAGCAAGACTGACCCGTCTCACCTACACATGTAACTCTATATGCTAGAATTGAAGTGTATAATAGGAAAGTAATTTACAAAAGACACGCCTAAGTAGTTGAACCTTACTTTAAAGTTTTAGCAACAAGTGTGTGGAGAACCTCGTGCTAATACACATAAGAGAGCCACGATCAAACAACAAACGCATTTCTCCCATGTGCTTTGCCTAAGGTTGAAAAGATCTTTAATTAGCTCTAAACTACAGCAAGTCAATAGCAAACAAAGTATAGCTTTCAACCAGCAACCTTTTAACATGGAACTAGCATGTTCTTTCTACGTCACGGTACAGTGAACAAGTGGTACTCACTGACCGCGAGGGACGATGATTATAATCGTTTTACACCTACAGGGTTACCCGAATAACCCGTCACGTACGCCCGTACTCGATGTTTCCTAGAGCAACCACCACGGGCGTCGTACGCAACCACCTTTCATCCGTCAGCCAAGTGTTGAACCGGTCCTATCGTCCCGAGCAAGAGGTCTCTGCGCGGGCATCCGCAGTGCCGCCAGCCGATTTACGCCTCATGCTCTAAACCTACCCTCTGGACGACAAGCAATACCTCAACAGATCGCTACCCGAATTACATCGGTTTCCCGGTTCCCATATATCTGGTAGGTCTTCGGTACTGTTCTAGCTTGTTCAACAGGCCCGCACACGGCTTGGTCCTCAATCAACACAAGTGGAGCTATGGCACCTAGGCCCCAAAGTCCTGCTGCCCTTACCCTCCGCTTGGTCTCATTTTTCTTGCCATGTGATTCATTTGCTATCTATAACCGAGTAGTGTGCCTCTATCCTATTCTCGCAAGTAGTTCCAACTACTCGACTTATACCGAATCCTACACTAACTTAGCATTGCAGTGGCTACTCGAGGTTTAAAACCTAAGCCCAAAACCCTGGTTCTCTTGGCTATGCATTTGGGTTTCCAAACAAGACTCTAATGCACAATTGAAAGAAATGCATAAAGTAAGTTCTCAAAATAAAAGACTTTATGAAACGGCTAATGCAAACTGGAGCTTTCCTGTTTTTCAACGATGTCGTATATAATAATAGTTAGTGATCTTTGATCCCTTGAGCCTCTTGAACTTAATCAACAGATCCACACGTCAAGGAATTACTCCGTCGAAGTCCTTCGTCGTGAGCTATCGACATGTATATGCATAAATTTTTATAATGCAATGTAAAGAATTAAAGACTCGAACTTCTTAAGAACAGGGGCTGTGTCGAAATGCCAAGAATGGCTTTGTGGCCTCTGTTGTGCAAGATACATCACTGAAACTAAATCTGTCTTAGGGGTTTAGTATATAAACTAAGTTTCCTAATGAACATAAGAGATGAGCTAGAATGATTTGGATATAACTAAAGATTCAGATCTCCAATGACTTTGAAATTTTTACAGGAAGTCATACTCTACACAGAGACTTGGCTTGCCAAATTGCAGCTAATATGGATGGAAATTGTGTCTCCCATAATTCCTACAAATCTCTTATGTATTTCCCCACATACATAAGCATGGAAAGCCAATAAAAAGAGTTCTAAGGATCAACTTGAGATAAAACTTTTCATGTGAGTTCCTGGTAACAAGAAAGTACTTTGGTCCAAAATTCATGCCTTTTACTTGAGTAGTTCCTCCAGAATAATTCCTTAAGCATACCTACTAAAAAGAATTAGTTCTGAAGTACTGTGCATGTTCATGCCCAATCAAGTAAACTACAATTTCAAGTATAACTCATAGAGCACGGATGAATTTTCATATGATATTTGAAGCTATGAATTGCCCAGAACTGATTTTGCAAGGTGGGATCATTTTCTGAAAAAGTTTCTGGACATTTTAGAGTACAGCAGATTGCACTCAGAAAATTCCTCCTCAATTCAACTTCAAATGATCTGAAAATTTTCTAGAACTTCAATAATATTATAAGGAATATTCTGACAAAATTTGAGTATTTTTGGATGAACCAAACTCCCTCAATAATTCTTTTTCAAAAAAACTTCAAAGAATTTTCCATAATTTCTTATTAACTTTCATACAAATTGGGTTTCATATTAGGATATATCTTTGCAAGAATCCAACCCAATTTGAATCACCTAATTTGGAGGTTCCTACATAAAGATATGATTTTACAAGTTTTGGGAAAAAAACTGAAAATGACTCTGTTCTATTTTTCCAATTTTCAGAGACATAAAAGATTGACACCACATTTGGCCAAGCAAATAAGGTCCAATGCCTCTGAAATTTTTACTGGAGTTCAAGTATATTTGGAAAGATATCCTGCCAAAAATTGGAAATTTTCCAATAAACAGAACTACTGTAATAAATTCCCTAAATTGTTTCTTATATGAATTAATGAGCTAAATCCATGGATTTTCATAAATATTGGGCTGCACCCCTCAATAGTACTCTTTGAGAGGAATCCAACAATTTTTATTGAGGAATTTTTGGACACTCCTACACAAAGTTATGGCTATTTAAACTTTGAACTGAAATCTGGAAATTCATAGAAATGTTTAAATGCTGACAGCGGGTCCCACACCACAGTGTTTCTTCCACCTCGCGCCAACCGAGCAGAGCGGTGGCGCCCTCCGGCGAGGGTCACTGGAAGGGCCTTCCCGGCCACATCCCGTCCCAAAACTTGCCGCCCGCCCCTATATCGACACGCTGAACCCATCTGGAGGGTCGCAGGCGGCCGTCAATGCACGGAAAGGGGTGTGCGATGGCGGCAGTGCCCGTTAGGGTTCCAGCAACCTCGAACGAGCTCAATTCTTCACCAAATCATCGGGTTTTCGTCTCTAGAGCAACAGTGGAAGGTTTAAGAGCTAGAAATGGAGTCTAAATGGGCCGGGGAGCTCTCCAACCACGTCGGCACCGTGCGGCCGACGGGGTCTGACGGTGTTCCCTCGGCAAGAACTCAAAATTATCGCTTTACACCTAATTTCTTGGCCTTGCATCGATGGAGGAGGTGCACTAGCTAGTGAGGAACCTCTGTGCAAAGTTTGAAGCACAAAAAACATGAATTGATGATGAATTCCCGGGATGAAAACTCTAAATTCTCGCTCTATGATCAATTGCTAGTGCTGAGCTTCGGGGAGGAGCAGCTAGGATCGCCGGTGCACCGATGAGTAAGCTCGCTTGGGCGTGATCTTCTTCCGTGTGGACTGTCCACGGTGACCGAGCTCGTTTTCTTCGGTGTTCAACACGGGCGCAGCTACAACTTCTAACTCCCGCACGCAAATGAGCACAGGACCGTGGAGGAACGTCGCTTTCTGGCTAGAGCACTCGTGGGAGCTGCTTTTTGTGTGAGGACCTCGGCCAACCGAAGCTTGGTGGTGGCTGGCGATCGGGAGGAACCGAGAGCGGCAATGGCGGTGTTTTTCATTAGAGCAAAGCCACCGAGGGCGAGAGTGAGTGGGAGAGGCAAAAGGGCTTTGGTACACTTGCTGCGTGGAGGATTAGACCGAGCAACGCGAGGGAAGCAGAAGCTGGCGTCGGCAACTCGTCGTGAACGGGTTTTGCCGGGAGCTGTCACGTGCTGAAGAACCGAGGAATGAAAACAGAGTCGGTTGTGAACTGTGTGGCTGACCACTGGGGTCCACCCCTTCTTTTTCTTTCCCCCCACTGTGCTTTGAGATTCCCACACAAACATTGTCCAAATTTGATCAAACTTGGAGGATAGGCCAAACATGATGTGAGGAGTTTGAATATGAAATCAGATATCAAAATTGAGTACATTTGGTTCAGCTTCCAAATTCAAATTTGAATTTGAATATGCTCTCAAATATCCCTTCGAATAAATGGTAGATGAACTCTAAAATTCTCGAAATTTGGAACTTAAGCTCCTTAATACATGAGGAATGCATCGGTTAATTCACTTGGATGCATTTATACAATCTGATCATGAATCCTTTTAAACGATTCAAATTGTGTTTTAAATTCCTCCCCCATCTTCTCCTCATAAGGATATGCATATGAGTGAGATCTGGGGAATGAAAAATTTTCCCTAGGTTAACATGTGTTTTGTGAGCTAAAGAATTTTTTTAACTCCCCCACATGTCCATTTTTGTGTTTATCATTTCATGTGACACAAAATCAAGCTATTCCTTTGCCTTAACTTTGTTTCATGAGTTGAAATCAAACTTTACAAAAGTCAGGGCTTTTACGTCCCCCCCCCCCTAAAAGAATCTTGTCCCGAGATTATAAGGTAAAAATGAGAGAGAAGATGGTGGAAAATTACCAGATGTGTGACGTCTAAAGTCCGGATATTTGGCGCGAAGAAATCCTTCTCTCTCCCATGTCGATTCATCCATGGAGTGATTACTCCATAAAACCTTATAGAACCACAACGTATGGTCGCGTGTGGTTCGGTCCTTTATGTCGATGATCTGAACCGGTCCCTCCTGATATGTGATATCCGGTTTCAGTTCCTCGATATTCCCCAGCTGAATGGTGGTCGAAAACTTGATGCACTTCCTCAGCTGAGAAATGTGGAAGATATCATGCACACCGGAGAGTGTCGCTGGTAATTCCAGCCTGTATGCAACTGATCTACATCTTCCCAGAATCTGGAATGGACCGATGAATTGAAGTGCCAACTTTCCTCTCACCCTGAATCTGTTCATGCCCTTCATTGGAGACACATGTAGATACACGTGATCCCCGACTTCAAATTGCAAAGGACGTCTTCTCCGGTCCGCATATTGTATTTGTTGGGATTGGGCGGCTTTTAAGTTTGCTTGAATCAGTCGAACCTTTTCTTCCGCATATTGACAAGATCAATCCAGAAGGTGACCCTTTTGCCAGACTCACACCAATTTAGCGGTGTGCGACATTTTCTCCCGTATAGCGCCTCATAAGGCGCTATTTTGATGCTGGCTTGGTACCCATTACTATACGAGAACTCAGCTAACGGTAAGTGATCATCCCAATTCTTACCGTGGTTGATAGCGCAAGCTCGCAATATGTCTTCTAAAATTTGTTTTACCTGCTCGGTTTGCCCACCCGTCTGCGGGTGGTACGCTGAACTACGGATCAGCTTTGTCTCCAACCCTGATCCGATTTGATAGCGCGAGGTACGCCGTATAAGCACAGAATCCGTGAGATGTACAATTCAGCATACTTCTTGGCGGTGTAGTTGGTGTTGACCGGGATAAAATGGACAATCTTTGTGAGCCAGTCGACAATCACCCACACTGAATCATGTTTCTAAATGTGGTGGGTAAACCAACGACAAAGTCCATGCTCACATCCTCCCACTTCCAGGCAGGAATGCCAAGCGATTGTAACAGTCCCGGTTTCTTCATATGGTCAGCCTTCACCCTTCGGCATGTATCCCACTCGGACACGTATTTCACGATCTCCCACTTCATCCATGTCTACCAAAATTTGCTTCTGAGTTTTTGATACATCTCGTTGCTGCCGGGGTGAATAGAAAACTTTGACAAGTGAGCCTCGTCGAAATTTTTTTCCTCAATTCTGGGTTATGGGGTAAGACGATCCTCTCCTTGAACCACAGGACTTCCTCTCCGTCTTTCCAGAAACACTTCAACTGCCACTGTATACACGTCTCCGCAAATGCGACATGCCCTTGTCCTGATTCTGAGCTGCCGCTATCTCTTCACGGATGGTGGGGATAAGAGCTAGGTTGTAGAGAGCTCCATGGGGAACCACATGCAATGGTGGCTTGCTCTCTTCCAACAGGGTGATGGTCAGATTCTGAACGTCTGACTTGCGACTCAGCGCATCCGCCACTATGTTTGCCTTGCCGGGGTGATAATGGATCTCTATTTTGTAATCCTTTATCAACTCCAACCATCTTCACTGCCTCATGTTCAACTCCTTCTGAGTGAATATGTACTTGAGGCTCTTGTGGTCGGTATATATATGTACGAGGTTATCGAGTAGGTAGTGCCTCCACATTTTGAGTGCGAGTACCATGGCAGCGAGCTCTAAGTCATGAGTAGGATATTTTTTCTCATGATTCCTGAGCTGCTGTGATCCATACGCGACCACCCTTCGGTCTTGCATCAGCACACATCCGAGCCCAATGCCGGATGCATCGCAGTACACATCAAACGGTTTTGTTGTGTCTGGCTGCGCCAAAACCGGTGCTGATGTTAGGTGCTTCACTAATGCCTTGAACGCTGCTTCACATGCTAGACTCCAAACATATTTGGTAGCCTTCTTCAACAATCTTCGAGAAGTTCGGAATGAACCTCCGATAATATCCCGCGAGTCCGAGGAAACTGCGTACCTCATGGACAGACCGCGGGGACTTCCAATTCAGCACTTGTGTACTTTTGCTCGGGTCTACAGCGCCCTCCGCTGAGATAATATGCCCGAGGAAAAGTACTTGCAATATCCAGAATTCGCACTTGCTGAATTTTTCGCGTATAGCTTGTGATCCCGCAGTTGTTGCAAGCCTATACGGAGGTGCTTCTCGTCTTCTTTCTCCGAGTGGGAGTAAACCAGTAGGTCGTTGATGAAGACCACGACAAACTTGTCCAGCTCCGGCATGAATACCGAGTTCATCAAGTACATGAACTGAGCTGGAGCGTTGGTGAGGCAAGGAAAACGACAAGGTACTCATAAAGCCTGTACCTCATCGAAAAGCTGTCTTCGAAATATCCTCAGCCCGTGTCATAATATGATAGTACCCTATGCTTTGACCAACTGATCGAACAAAATGTCAATCCATGGCAACAGGTACTTGTTCTTGATTGTCACAGTCTTAAGCGGACGATAATCAACACAAAGCCGTAGTGTTTTGTCCTTATTCTTTACAAACAATACTAAACAACCCCAAGGTGATGAACTCAGTCGTATAAAACCTTTGGTCATAAGGTTATTCAGCGGTATCTTCCACTCTGCCCATTTATTGAGTGCCATTTTGTACGGCCTTCACGAACTCGGTGGTGTTCCCAGCGCAAGTTCAATCTTGAACTCTACGTCCCGTTCGGGTGGTATGCTCAGTAAATAATTGGGAAACACATCCGGATATTCACATGCCACAGGATTGTCCTCTATAATAACAGTTTCCTAGTGGTTCCATATTGCAATCTGTTGCCGACTGGCGCCCAGAACTAATGAATGAAGACCGTGCTTTGGGGACTTGAGCTTAACGGATCGAGAACTGATGTTGAGAACCGCAATGTGGTAATTCAACCACAACATCCCCAAAATAATGTCGATCTTCAGACCCCCGAGAATAATGAGGGTTGTGGGTTATATTCAAACCCGTAACCAAAGAGGTGCTCGGAAGACAACATCCCTTGCTGTAATGCTGCCCCGGGTGAAGATATGAGGTATTGACTCTTTGTAAAGTGGTTTCTAGTTGATGTTGAGCCACAAAAGATTGGCTAACAAAATTATGTGTGGCACCAGAATCGAAGAGAATTAATACCGGTAACTGATTCAGAGAAAATATCCCTGCTAACGCGGCTTCTCCTTCCGGAACATCATCAATCACTGTGTAGTGAATGTTGCCCCTTGTCTGCCCTCTTTTCTGCAGATATAGGTACGGGTCTGAATATTGAAAATATGATGACCCGCAGCCTTGAATTCCCTCCGTACAATACCTAGAATAATGGCCCATCCGACCACAAGTGAAGCACTGATGTCCCCCCGTTCTTTGCTGACTTGTGGTTGGAAGCTAGGTACATATGGCTGCAGCGATGGAGCACAAACCACCGTCTGATGCTGCTGCTGTGGAGGTGGTGCAAGTTGTGGTACTTGACCAGCAATCAATCTCTGAGGAGTTAATCGTACAGGGGCCTCCATATTTCACTGGATGGCATTCGGTACACCAACCGGTACTTTTGGGGCACATAACTTGTACTAGCCTGCATGATATCACTCATATTCTTCTTCTCTGTACAGAACAGACCTTGATGCACTAAATCCAGATTTTGATCCAGTTAAAAGAATTTTCATAAATCAAGTAGAATACCAAAGTTAAATTTAACTTCAATATCTTTCCAACGAGTATTCAAATGCCTCTATATCGCTTCTGGATCAAAAGTTATGATTTTACAAAGTTGACAGAATTCCTGAATAAAATTTGCCAGCATCTCCTTTGCATGCGGCTGTTTTTATCACAGTTGTATCCGAACATACAAACGAATATGAACAAACTTTGAATTGCAAAACTGTTGCACATTTCATAACCTTTCCAACGGTGTATCATATGACCCTTAGGGATTTTTCTACAGAGAGTTATAAGTATTATACAGAAACATCCAGAGAGGTTTGCATCTGTCCTGTTTTCTGAACAGTTTGTATTCACCTGGACATTCAACAATTTTGGTGTGTGGTTTTGCTCTGGAGGTCTACAAAGAAGCTGTAGAGTACTTAAAAAAATTTCCAGAAATGTATCATACACCTCCATTGGGTAAAGCTACTCAGAGTTAGGCTGTGTCAAACTCCAGCGAAAATTCCTGCCAGAACAGAGTACTCTGTTTTTGAGAAACATAGACGCCTATCAATTCTCCCCTTTGAAGCATAGATCAAATGAAGAGCTCAGTAACTAATATGTGTTTTCCAACTTCCATTTTTAGTTGAAAGTTAGTCATGAATGATTTCTTCATAGGAAAGAAGTTATAATGTGTAGTACGGTGGCGATGCACCGTAAGACATATGACGGTACTACGTTGCCTCACAAAAGAAAATCCTAACCGGCTTACATCGGCATATACGTATCCTTAGGTGCACTAAAACGGTTACTCGCAAACATGTGCTACTAGTACTATGATTTCATGGTTAATACCTGCATCAGTCACACACAATCATCAGGTTTGGCTGCCCCACCGAACCCGGTCTCATACAATTTCATACACCCGTCCGTCATCACTCGCACAGGAGTTCTCAAGCCAAACACGCCTTGAGCTACGTGTTGACGTTACTAACCACGTGAAGGGGTCTCCCATACTTTCCCGTAGCTGCCAGGGAAGGGCGTTGCTCGAATACCCCAAACGACATGAAGAGTCGTAGAGGATACTAAAGCTGGCCGGGTTACCTGCCACCCGTGAGGCTCCACCTTTAAGCTTGTGCGCACTGGTGGACAGCACTTACATGCACCCCCAAGACATAAAACGTCCCGAGTCTCGAGATACATGATTTTCCAACATAACACATAAGTTAAGTTGCCACCTTCATTAGGCTAATATGGTAGTCCTTATGTGGGCCTAGTACGGTTTTCTCACCGTATCCTAAGTTTTTATCATAATACGATCTTTATTCCATGTGCTATTACCAATGTGGCTCTGATACCATGCTGTGAGGGGCCCGACCTGATCACGGGGTCGTGCCGCTCGCCCAGAAATCGCATTGGGTGGTGCCGTAGGTTGAGGGCAGCAAGGTGGAAATCTGCTAACGGGCATAGAGAGATGCTCCGTGTAGGGAACCTCCTGTCCATTTCGGTGTGACCGGTTCGACGTTTGGGCTGTTGGGTGAAAGGTTGTCCCTTACGACATCGAGTGAGCGTGCTTTGCAGCTCCACAGGTGGGCGTACGTGACGTGCTCTTCGGGTATCCCTGCAGGTGTATATCGAGTCGATTCGCCGTCCCTCGCGGTGACGAGTACCGTTTGTTCACTGCGTCATAACGTAGATAATTTATGCAATGTTATGATTCAATTCTGCTGTATGATATAATTGTATTGCTACATGTGTGCCACCAAATATTGCTTACTAAATTTCTTATTCATGAACTGTTAACTTGTGGCTAAAAGATGAACTAAGGATGAACTTGTAAGCGTGTCCATTTGCTGAAAAATTTACTATCCCATGTTCATACCAACTGCATGTAGAGTTTCATGCCTAGGCGAGTCGGTTAAGTCTTGTTGAGCCATCGTGCTCATGGTTGCTGCTTAAGTGTGTTTTTCAGGTGAGGAGTCACCCACGGACTCGGGTTACGAGTCCACCGGCGAGGGTTACCCTCCATCGGGGACCATGATTGAGTGGGAACTATACACGCCGCGCTGAGCTGAGGAGTGCAGCTAGTGTGGGTTGCCCCAGGGCTGGGCAACCGACTTTTGCTAGATAGGCAGGCGTGAGTTGTACAAAAGAAACTTCCGCTGTGTAATATAGACAGTAGTTGTAACTGAGTATTGTACCTGTTTGTACAGTTTCAGCTGGTTTCCCATGTAATAAAAGATGTCCTTATGATGTGTGCTGTCAGGTGTCACATCGTGCGGCACCACCCTCTGCGATCCTGGGAGAGCGGATTCCGGTCCGCCACAGACTTGTATCAGAGCTGCATTGGGGATAGCACAATAATTAAGGACTGTATTACGGGAAAACTTAGGTTACGGTGAGGATTCTGTAGTTTGCCCAAGTAAGGACTATAATAGCATAGTTACTTAAAGTGGCAAGACTAACATATGTGTTATAATTCTGAATTTTAATTATTTAACGACGCACCTACGCTCTGGTAAGAATGGTAAGGAACGCCACCGAAAGCGGTTCAATTTTGGTTAGCTCCCCTGACGAGGAATGTGGTTCAGGGATAGGTCTCACAGCTTGGTGTGAGACGTTAATATGAAACTCTTGGACTCTTCATGTTCCTGAGTTCATATGAAACGCTGATCCCTAGCGTGCATTAGGCAAGTAAGTGGAGACCCCATCGCGTGGTCAGTAACGTGAGAGTGTGTTCGTCTGGAAATAGCCCAGGGGGACATACGCAGCGCTTGCCATCGGCGTGCCCTGCAGGGCAGTAGGTGGTATCTATTGGGTTGATAACATTCCCAACTGTGACGACCCGCTCATGATATACGCGGGTTTCCCGTCGTGTGGTGTTGAAACACGATCACGTACCTTGAGATGTGGCTTAACTCAAGGACGGCCGTATGGCAATGATACGGGAATTTGTATTTACTTTCAAATATGGACCTACCTAAAATGAAAATAACCTTTGAGTGCATCATTGTTGTGTGGTCTTCTGCAGGTACTAACCACGTATGTATACCGTGTAGTATACGTGTGCGAGAGACCGGTTAGTGCCACACTTGTGACGTATATGCCGGTATAATCCGGTTAGGATTTTCTTTTTGTGAGGAACGTAGTACCGACATATTAGAGTCATGTGCATGAAAAATAATGATAACAAGATTAAAATCACTAAGTTTCAACATTTAGGATCCTGTTCGGTTAGAAAAATTTGATAGTTGATCAGTGTAGTTCCAAAGGATTGAAAACAGAGTGCTCTGTTTTGAGCAGCAAGTTGCTGAACTTTGACAGAGCATAACTCACAGATAAATTAGCCAATGGAGGTGTGGGATATAGTTATGGAAAGCGGTTTAAGCACTCTACAACTTTGTTGTAGACTTCCAGGTCTGAATCACACCTTAATATGGCTTAAATCCCATAGTATTGTAAACTGTCCAGAACCAGGACAGATTTAAAACACTCTCTGGACTGTTCTGTTTTTCAAGCATAACTTTCTGTAGAAAAATCTGAAATTATCATATGATACATCTTTGGAAAGGGTAGGAGTTGTGTTACATCTTTGTAATTCAAAGTTTCTGTATTTTCAGCACAGAATTCAGTGGAAATCTGAATCGAAAACAGCAACTTCCTAGGGAGGTGCTGTTAAAATTCTTCCAGAAATTATGTTGACTTTGAATTACCATAACTTTTAAACCAGAGCTGATCTGAGGGCAAATAAATACTCGTTGGAAATATACTGAAGTTAAATTTAACTTTGGTATTCAGCTTGAGTCATGAAAATGCCCAGAACCAGATAAAAATCTGGGATATGCAGAAACTGGTCATTCTGACAGAGGAATGACAGTTGCACTCATTTGAGAGATTGTTGTACCCTAGGGGGTTTAAGTACTTCCAATGGGGTAGAACATACTCATAAGTGGTTATCTTCAACTAGTGAAAGACTTGAGTATATGTCTTGCTCAAGTTTATTCTGCTCGAGACCATGTTTGTGTCGTATTGAAGATAAAAGAGTAGTATACGTGATGACAAGCGATTTTAACATCTCGTAGTGACCAAACCTAGTTGAGATGAACTTCCAAAGAGGAAGTCCGTCAAGTTGGATTTAACTAGCTTGTATTTGGTCTGGTAATCGTGTATCTTGTGTAAAGTTATTACATTATCTGTATACGAGATGTATCACATGCCTTATTGTCATTGTGTTTTACGCCTATTTTATTGGACTGCATGAAATATGTTGCGGGACGGATGGTTATTGTCGTATGGTTGCATATGGTTCGCACTCGGACCACGTATGAGATTGGTGGCTCCAGCCAGCAGAGGGGTGATGACTCCCAGCCACCTACCTATGACAGCACCCCGCAGCAACAACCACCACCGCCGCCTCCGCTTACGCTAGCGGATGTGATTGCGGCACTGGTGGGTGGTCGTGAGGAGCAGGCCGACCTGCTCCGCACGATCGTGCAGAATACGTCCCAGGCGGGGGGGGGGGGGAGGGCATCAAGAGAGGGGGCCTCGTGAGCCCCGTGATGTGACGTACTCGGATTTCATGAGTACGCACCCTCCGGTGTTCACAGAAGTCGCAGAACCATTGGAGGCCGACAACTGGCTGCAGACAATCGAGTCCAAATTCGGGCTGCTCCAATGTACGGAGTGGAAAAAGACTCTGTTCGCGGCGCAGCAGCTTCACGGTGCTGCTGGTGCGTGGTGGGCGAACTATGTCGCCTCACGTCCGGCTGGCCATGCCGTGTAGTGGGAGGAATTCCAGGAGGCGTTCCGCGCCTGTCGGTACCCGCGATGTGGGGTACCCCCGCGCACAGGGGAAAATGCCTAAGGAACTCGCCCTTCTCCGCAGGGAGAGCTTCGAAGGCGCCACGCGTCCAGCGAGGCCGGATCTCCCTCTCCTCAGAGGAGAGCTCCGGGCTCGCCAGGTGGCCTGTAGAAGCTGGACCTCCCCCCTCCGTGGGGGAGAGGTCCGAAGGCGCCACGTGTCCAGCGGAGCCGGACCTCCAACTCCTCAGAGGAGAGCTAGGGGGCCGCCACGTCGCCGACAAAAGCCGGACCTCCCCCTCTGCGGGGAGAGGTCCGAAGGCTCCACGTGTCCTGTGGGGCCAGACCCCCCCCCCTCTCCTCTAAGGAGAGCTCTGGGCCCGCCACGTGTCCAGCAGAAGAGCGCTGCCTGCCCCCGAGCGGTAGGCAGCGGGCGTAAAGACGCCCATACCTTGCCCGTACAAGGTATTCAAGACCCGCGCCTTCCCAAGACGCGGAGACGCGGAACACGCCTCTGTCAGGTGCCGTTGCGCCCAGTCGCATCACAGACTGGCGCGCGATGTCAGAACCTGCCAGCCAATAAACACAGCGACAAGACATCCCCTGCCGCCTCCGCCGTCATCAACCACTACGACTAGCAGGCGGCATGGGCAGGGCGGCAAGACGAAGACTCAGAAGCCTTCGCCAGAGACAACTACGACGTAACTGCGGATACGATAGTCGGCAGGCAATCTCCCCGGGACCACCTGTCGGGTCCCGGGCCCCCTTGTAAGCCACGCGAGCCTTGGACTATAAAAGGCTCGGGTAGGCAACGTTAGCAAGGGTTCACACTCTAGCCATCTGCACCCGGGGTTCGCTCTCCAGCAACTCATACCCTAAGTGTAACTCACCCTCAAGCTCAGGACTCCGGTTCTGAGCAACAAGCAATACAGCGAGCACCTCAGCTCGCCGTGGACGTAGGGTTTTACGCTCCGGTGGCCCGAACCACGTAAAACTCACCGTGTCAAGCTCTTCCCAAACTCGTCCCTACGCTCAAGCTCTCCGCAAGGGACTAGCCCCTCTGAAAAAGAACCTCCGCGGGCTGCCCAGTGCAGGTCCGGGGGAAGTGTCGACCACACACTTCGACATTTGGCGCGCCAGGTAGGGGGCTTTTCCCTTGCGCGACGAGCTTCTGCCGACGAAGATGATGAAGCTTCCTTCAGCCGCAAGCTCTCCTCCCCCGCGTTCACGACGGACCGTGACTAGCGGGGAGTACGTGTCGACGCACTCTGGACGGAGTGTGTCGGTGCAAGCTGGAAGCCAACAACCGACTCCGGCAATGCAGGCTCCAGCTAGCGTAAGATCTTCTGCGGCGCTGGGCGTTCCCCACGGGGGCGCACTAGCTGCAGCAAGAGCGCTACTGCGCAATCCACCTGCTGGGGACGCGCCTCAGGCAGCGACCCAGCAGTGGATTTGCGAGGTAGACCGCCTCGTCGTCGCCGCTGCAAACACTCGACTTCGGCGGGGACGATGCTCCGGCCAACCGGCTGTGTCGCTGACGCGCACGCCAACGGTTGACGGACAGACGGCGGATTCCAGCTCCACCAGGCTTCAGTCGACAGACCTGTGGACAGAGCTGGAACGGTGCTACTTGGGCCAGGATGCCCGGGTGTACCTCGAGCGACATCGACAAAGGCGTCGCAACCAAGAGGCTGGCGACAGAATGACGTCAGCCTCGACCCAGCCTGAGGCGCAGACCTTCGTCACGCGATCTCTGCCCCAGGCGTACACCGCGCAGCATATGCCACAGCCATATGCCCTGCAAACGGCGTCCCCGGTCTATGGCGCAGCCTTGCCCATACCGGGGTACACTGTGCCAGCGGCGAACCAAGCGTTCGCGGCACCAACGCCTGCAGCAACAGGGGCAGGGTGTGCAGCCCTGGCGCCCCACCTTCGCTTCACGAGGTGGCCGCGGAAGTTTCGGCCGCACCAGCCCGAGAAGTACGACGGCAGCGTCAACCCGGTGGAGTTTCTCCAGATCTACTCCACCGCTGTACTTGCCGCAGGAGGGGATGAGGCCGTCATGGCCAACTACTTCCCCGTCGCATTGACCGGCCCAGCCCGGTCTTGGCTCATGAACCTCCCCCAGGGTTCCATAACTTCCTGGGGAGAGCTCTGCCGGCAGTTCGTCGCCAACTTCGGCAGCTCCTACACCCGTCCCGGCACGGAGCTTGACCTCCACGCCGTCAAGCAACAACCTGAGGAATCACTGCGCTCCTTCATCCAGCGGTTCTCTCAGGTACGCAACACCATCCCGCATATTCAAAGTGCTTCTGTGGTGGTGGCGTTCCGGCAGGGTGTCCAGGACGAGAAAATGCTTGAGAAGCTCGCGACCAGAGAGGTCCGCGACGTCTCCGAGCTCTTCAGCCAGGCGGACAAGTGCGCCAGAGCAGCCGAAGGGCGAAACTGGCACTCTCTGCCAGCCTCCGAGTTAGGAGGGCAGCCCGGGTCCGGCGCTGCTTCCTATGGAGGTGGCAAGAGGGCAAAGAACCGGGGGAGTGGCAAGATGAAGTCATCAACCGCGGCTCCCGTCGCCGCAGCAGCGACACTCAGTGGAGCTCGGGGGCCACGCCCCGACAAAAGGCAGCGGCAGTCGCCAGCCCCAGATGGTAACCAGGGCGGGCTATGCCCCGTGCATGGCGCCGGCAATCATACTGCTGCCGAGTGCTGGGATATCCATAGGCTCGCAGAGCGCTTCCGCAAAGGGAGGCAGCAGAGAGCTGAGGGCCCGACCCCCCCTCACAGGGAGGGCAAGCAGAAAGTCGACGCCTCAGTCAGCGCCGGCCACCAGGTGGGGTTTCAGGAGCCTCAGCACGTCATGAAGACGGTGCACAACAGTGAGGACTCCAGCTCCGATGGTGACGGGCCGGGGCGATAGCCAACTGTGGATACCCCGAAAAGCCAGTGGAGGCTGCACTGCTGCGGCGTCAACCTTGGAGGAGCTCCGAGTGGTCGCAGCAGCCCAAGCACCAATCCCAATGGTGCAGGATCGGGCCAGCCCCACCCGAGAGCACGCCTCTGTGCCTCGGCCATACCTCCGGGGGGCCACCCAGGGTCTGTCACCCCTTGAAGGCCTTGCCAGAAGGGGAAGACGCCTTGGGTCTCCCAAGAAGAGTCCGGGTTCTCCTACCCCTTGAAGGCCTTAGCCAAAAGGGGAGGGTACCCCGGGGCGCCCAGGAGAAGCCGCACAGGACCTGATCCGGCGTGAAGATGACAACCTCGTCGACGAGGCTCGGCTGTAGGTGACACCCCACAACGCACGGTCTCGGCTGCTGCTCTAGCACTACTGCCAAAAGACCAAACGCGTCAGGGACCTGCAGGAAGGCAACCTGGTGCCGCGTCACGCACTTTCCTGCGAAGGACCTATAAACTCTCCCCCAGCCGGGAAGGTCCCTTCCGAGTCATGAAAGCTGCCGTCCCATGTACACATGCCTTTCAACCGAGTATGGGATCCGTTCCCAAAACCCTTGGCATGGAACAACACTGTAAGTCCTACCCCCCGAGTGTTAGTAGAACAGGTTCATACCCTTCTATAATAAATCCCATAGAGTCTAGGAACAGCGCTTGGGGCAGCTAAGTCTCAAGGGACGGTCCAGGACTACGTCCAGCTTAGCCTGGTTCCGACCCTAAGCGCGTAGAGTCTTGCTTCCCTTCTTGACGAGGAGGGTCATTGCCTCCATGTACAGCCTGACTTCCACCTATGGGCATTAACACAGAAACCTGTTCTACTTCGCTCTCTCTCATGTGCTCATTTAAATTACGCATTAATTTTTATGATCGCACTCTCTATGTATGTTCATCGTACATCTAGCTCCCTCTCTCCCGCGCTCATCCATAGTCAGCATTTGCTATCCTACCGAAGGCGGCTGCGCTTGAGGCACCTGCCGATGGCCAAGTGGGTCTCTCGGGCCTCCCCCAGTCAGGTGTTGCGGTGCCAGTTGGTCACCTCTAGGAAAGGCCTGCGCCGTGCATGGGGGGTCCAGGGTGCGTATCCCGCTTAGCCGGCTCTGTGCCCAAAGCGTGCGCATCCTGCCCTCCGGAGGTCCAGGGGAGTACAGCCGCTTTGCCTGGTTCCGTACCCAAAGCCTGTGCACTCTGCTTCCCCGACGCACGGTCCGGTACTAGGGATCGGACGATCGTACCCGGACCTTGGAGGGAGCCGGAGCCCCGGCGCCTCGCGCACAGAATTGCCCAAGCCCCGTATAATGGATCAAGATCGTAAGTCGAATAAGACTAAGAGACGGGAGGGGAGGACCCCCCGAGGAGAATTACGTTTCCTCTACCTGTGTGCAGGACCTCCAGGTTACAGCAACGGGGGCTGCATGAAGAGGGGGGCAAGGAGCTACTAACTACTCCAGCATAGGATCGAAAGGTCCGGGTCCCGCCCCTTCCACAGGGGCGGGGCCCGAAGGCCCCACGTATCCAGCAGGCCCGGAGCTCCCGCCTCGCAGAGGGGGGCTCCAGACCCGCCACATGGCTGGCGGAAACCGGACCTCCCCCTCTGAGGGGTGCTCCGAAAGCCCCACGTGTCCAGCGGGGCCGGAGCTCCCACCTCCTCAGGAGGGGCTCCGGACCCGCCATGTGGCCGGCAGATCCGGACCTCCCCATGGGGCGAGCTCCGGAGACCTCCGGGGTCCTTAATACAGCAAGGACCCGGGGAAGGTGCCTGTGCAGAGCTTCGAGATTAATAAAGGCCTCTGAGTGCCTTGCGGAGCTAAGGACGGCCAGGCAAAACCATGAAGAAGACAAAAAGCATCACAGGCACAAACATTCAAGAGAGTCTATTTATTCATGGCTCCACGAGCTGGTCTACAGACTCGATAAAAAGAAAGAAGCGAGTCCTAAGGGCCTCCTGGATCGCGTCGGAACCTGTAGGCTACAAGGGCGGCCACTTCCCCGACTTCGGCCCTGGCCATCTCCTCCCGCTCCGTGGCAGGGCCGTCTTTCACTGGCTCCAGTGAGAAGGAGGGGTCTCGACTCTTGAAGCAGGCCAGCACATGCGTGGCAACCTCCAAGGCCAGGGCCCGTCCCTCTGCCTCAAGATCGCTGGCGACCACTGAGTCCAGCCTGCTTAGCTTGGCGCCAAGTGACTCCAGTGCGGGAATCACTTCAGCCACCTTCAGCGCAGGAGACACCGCCTTCACCGGGCTGAAGCCTAGAGGGACCAAGGTGGACCCCGCCTGGTCGATGAAGCTCAAAACTGCACGGGCCTCGGAGGACCGTGAAGCCAAGAGCTCATCTACCTCGCGGCGGGCTGCTCGCAGGGCGTCGCGGCTTCCTTCGGAGGACTCCTTCTCCCTGGCCGCCAGGGAGCTTTCCCGAAGGTGAAGAGACTGGGCAAGCCGCTCCAGCTCAGAAACCCGGAAGTCGGCAGCCAATTCCCGATCCAGGACCGCCTGGCGTTCGCGGGAGACCTGTTCCTCCCTCATGGCCAGGTCTGCCTTCCGTGCCTCTAGCTCCTTGGTCCGAGCTCGCAGGTCAGCCTCACCCGCCGCCAGCCGCACGGCGACCCTCTCCGCCTCGGCCGCCGTAGAACGCTCCTGGTTCTCGACGGCGAGCTTGCGGCACTCCAGCCTCTGACGTATCTCCTCCACCTCGGAGAGACTCTCCTCGGCCTGGGCATGTACCTCGAGGGCCTCCCGGTAGAGCCGTCGCGTTTCGGCATCCAAGCGGTCAACAGACCGTTTCAGCCGGTCAAGGAGCGCTTCCCTGAAGTCAAGCGACTCCTGCCTAGAATCGAGCTCGCCCTTGACCTTCGTGGTCCGCTCCCGCAAAAGGTTCCCCCAGGTGAGGAGGCGATCCCTTTCAACCGTATGCTCCTCCCGCTCACGACCAAGTGTGGCCAAGACCTGCCGGACGCTCGCTTGGGCGAGCGCGAA
The DNA here is from genome assembly GCA_030760725.1 of Neostapfia colusana. NCBI lineage: Eukaryota > Viridiplantae > Streptophyta > Magnoliopsida > Poales > Poaceae > Neostapfia > Neostapfia colusana. The sequence goes on along the minus strand of JASWHV010000012.1, from coordinate 46,964,464 downwards.
GGCATCCGTCAGAGGAAGTGGGGCAGCAGAGGCCGGAGCAGCACCCCCGACCTCCTCCATCACATCATCCTCAAGAAAAGGCGATGCGCCAGCGACCGGGATGAGACGCCGGTCAGAAGAAGCTGGTGCCGGGACTCCGACAGCCGGGATTTCACCAACTGCTGGCCCCTCAGTCCGTGGAGAGGGACGAGGGGGGGGGAGTCGGCACTGAATTAGAAGCCGGGTCGCCTGGTACAGGGTTGACCTGCGCTGGCTTGGGGGCCGCGGCAGCCGTCTCGGCAGGAGAAGATGACGCTGACGAGGAATCCGGGCACGCTCGGACAGGAGAAACCCGCGCTGGCTCGGGGGCCGCGGCAGCTGTCCCTGTTTCTGAACGCAACGGTGCCAATCCCCCACCGGCTGGGGAAGGCCGAGAAGCACGAACACTCCAGCGGGCCTTGAACCCCGACTTCCGAGCCGGGGCAGGACCCCCAGAGCCCGCCGTCGTCGCCAACGGCCGCTCCGCAGTCGCCTGGACTGACGGAGCAGGGGATGCTCCAGAAGCTCCCATCGACGCATCAGCCCGGGACCTCTTTGTGTCGCCACCGGAAGGAGTGCCATCTCCAGAAGCAGGAGGTGCAGGCACCCTAGATCCCCGGCTTGGCACAGATGCCGCCACTGGAGGAGATCGAGCACGTTTCTTCTCTGTGGGCGGGTTGGAAGCCATGGCGGGGGAGAGCTCAAGGACAGGAAGGCCAAGGCGCAAGAGTTCAAGGGAAGAACGAGCGCTAGGAAATGCGAAGGGAAGCCGCGATGCGGGTGAGATCCCTTTTTAAAACTTTCCAGGAATGATTTGAGGTGATTCGAAAACCTTCGAATACATCGCATCGGCAACCGCATTGGCTCCGAGACCGGGCACCGATGACAGGTGGACCCAAGCCGCCCAGCTGAAGCGGTGGGTCAAGGAGTCAGTCTCCCAAGAAGACGAGCCGGCAAGGCGCTTCGGCGGTTCCGGAAGAAAGCACCGCGACGTACAGGAGTGGCAGCCTTTGGAACCGCCGCAGTAAAGGCAACCATCAAGTGGGCGCACGCTCCCACGATCCCGCGACTGTTCGTGCTCCAGCAGCGGTCAATGCGGGACTTAGAGAAAGTGCCCGGAACAGAAGAGACGGAGGTCCCACCTCGGGCTCGCTATCTCCCCCGAGATGGGCCCGGGGGCCACTGTCGGTACCCGTGATATGGGGTATCCCCGCGCACAGGGGAAAATGCCTAAGGAACTCGCCCTTCTCCGCAGGGAGAGCTCCGAAGGCGCCACGCGTCTAGCGAGGCCGGATCTCCCTTTCCTCAGAGGAGAGCTCCGGGCTCGCCACGTGGCCTGCAGAAGCCGGACCTCCCCCCCCCCCCCCCCCCGCGGGGGAGAGGTCCGAAGGCGCCACGTGTCCAGCGGAGCCGGACCTCCCTCTCCTCAGAGGAGAGCTCCGGGGCCGCCATGTGGCCGACAAAAGCCGGACCTCCCCCTCCGCAGGGAGAGGTCCGAAGGCTCCACGTGTCCTGCGGGGCCGGACCCCCCTCTCCTCTAAGGAGAGCTCCAGGCCCGCCACGTGTCCAGCAGAAGAGCGTTGCCTGCCCCCGAGCGGTAGGCAGCGGGCGTAAAGACGCCCATACCTTGCCCGTACAAGGTATTCAAGGCCCGCGCCTTCCCAAGACGCGGAGACGCAGAGCACGCCTTTGTCAGGTGCCGTTGCGCCCAGTCGCATCACAGACTGGCGCGCGATGTCAGAACCTGCCAGCCAATAAACACAGCGACAAGACATCCCCGGCCGCCTCCGCCGTCATCAACCACTACGACTATCAGGCGGCATGGGCAGGGCGGCAAGACAAAGACTCAGAAGCCTTCGCCAGAGACAACTACCGACGTAACTGCGGATACGATAGTCGGCAGGCAATCTCCCCAGGACCACCTGTTGGGTCCCGGGCCCCCTTGTAAGCCACGCGAGCCTTGGACTATAAAAGGCTCGGGTAGGCAACGTTAGCAAGGGTTCGCACTCTAGCCATCTGCACCCGGGGTTCGCTCTCCAGCAACTCATACCCTAGGTGTAACTCACCCTCAAGCTCAGGACTCCGGTTCTGAGCAACAAGCAATACAACGAGCACCTCAGCTCGCCGTGGATGTAGGGTTTTACGCTCCGGCGGCCCGAACCACGTAAAACTCGCTGTGTCAAGCTCTTCCCAAACTCGTCCCTACGCTCAAGCTCTCCGCAAGGGACTAGCCCCTCCGAAAAAGAACCTCCGCGGGCTGCCCAGTGCAGGTCCGGGGGAAGTGTCGACCACACACTTCGACAGCGCCTATCATATCCCTCTCGGGATAATGAAGAGGAAGTTCCATGAATTCTTGGAGCTGAAGCAGGGCGGGAGGAGTGCCCATGACTACTCCCGTGCCTTCAACCATCTGGCGCAATATGCATCAGACTACATCTCCACCGAGGAGAAGAAGCAGGAGCACTTCTATCGGGAGTTACACCCCGAGATGAAGACGCATCTCGTTCAATGGAATCGCGGCACCTTCAATGACCTCGTCAATGCTGCGATTATGCAAGAGGACGCTCAGCGGGAGTTGGCAGCTGAGCAGCGGAAGCGCAGCACTCCACCCAGCAGTGGGGGTGGCGCTCCCTAGAAGTACCGCATGGTGTATCGGACACCATCCGGGCAGCAGTGGCATCCACCGGTGCGACCTCAGCAGTTCGGGGGTCGTTCTTTCCAGGCAACCCCGTTCCGACCGCCGATGCCACCACCGCGACCGCAACAGCAGCAGCAGACGACACCCCAGGCGTTTTCACCGCCACAACGCGCCCCGGGTTTCCGTCCGCCGACCAGCGGAGGACCGCCCCGCTACACTTGTTTCACGTGTGGCCAGGCGGGCCTTTTCGCTAAGGACTGTCCCCAGGGGCAGCAGAGCAGCGGGCAAGCCCAGTTCCAGGGCGGTGCTCGAGGCCGACCTCCAGTCAAGAAGGTTGGTCAGCGGACTGGGGGCATTCGCAACCTCGACAATGAGGACGCCAAAGAGGGAGACAACGTGCTGGCGGGTACGTTCACTCTCCACGACAAAGCAATCATCATTTTATTCTATTCTGGTGCAACCCACAGTTTTATAAGTGCATCCTATGTGGCTAAGCATCAAATGCATGTCTTCCCAACCGACTGCACATATATGATCTGCTCGCCGGGAGGGAAGATTTCAGCAAATATGATGATTCCAAAAGCACCTCTGTGCTTAGGTCGGAAGATATATCCCACCACTTTGATAATTCTTACAGGGCAAAAGATTGATGCAATCTTAGGGATGTCATGGTTACGCTACCATGGCACTGTACTGGACACTCGGACACGGACGGTTCATTTGAATTCTCCATTCCACCGTCCGCACTCCATGGTGTTAGACACTCCAGTCCGGGAAGTTTCAGAAATTAATAATGCTGAAGCTCTCAAGTTAGAGGACATCCCCATAGTCCGGGAATATCCCGACGTATTTCCGGATGATCTTCCTGGCATGCCACCTGAGCGGGATGTCGAGTTCAAGATTGAGCTTGCATCCGGGACTACTCCTATCTCCCGGCGACCATACAAGATGGCTCCGAACGAGCTGGCTGAACTGAAAGAACAGCTCAATGATCTGTTGAGCAAAGGTTTCATTAGACCGAGTTCCTCGCCTTGGGGATGCTCGGCGCTGTTCGTGAAGAAGAAGGATGAAACCTTGAGGCTGTGTGTGGACTACCGGCCGCTCAACACCGTCACCATCAACAATAAGTACCCACTGCCCCACATTGACATTTTGTTTGATCAACTTGTGGGTGCAAGTGTGTTCTCTAAGATGGACCTTCGCTCTTGATATCATCAGATAAAGATCCGGGCGGAGGATATCCCGAAGACGGCATTCTCGACGAGATATGGCTTATATGAATTTCTCGTCATGTCTTTTGGTCTCACTAATGCTCTGGCACATTTCATGTATCTCATGAAATCGGTGTTCATGCCGGAGCTGGATAAGTTCGTGGTGGTGTTCATTGATGATATCTTGGTTTACTCCAAGACAGAAGCAGAACACGCCGAACACTTGAGAATCGTTCTTCAACGATTGCGAGACCACAAGCTTTACGCCAAGTTCAGCAAATGTGAGTTTTGGATCAGCCAAGTGCCATTTTTGGGACATATCATCTCAGCAGAAGGCATTGCGGTTGACCCAAGCAAAATCGAACAGTGCTGAAATGGAAAGCTCTCACTTCGGTCCATGAAGTCAGAAGCTTCCTCGGTTTAGCGGGATACTATCCGAGATTCATTCCAAGCTTCTCCAAGCTTGCTAAGCCGATGACAGAATTGCTGAAGAAGGGAACAAAATATTTTTGGAACACGGCGTGTGAAAGAGCGTTCCAAGCATTAGTGAAGCATCTTACAACAGCCTCGATTTTAGCTCAACCGGATACAACTAAGCCCTTCGACGTGTATTGTGACGCGTCCGGTATTGGGCTCGGCTGCGTGTTAATGCAGGAAGGACGTGTGGTCGCATATGGCTCACGCCAACTTCGGAACCATGAGCAGCATTATCCAACTCATGATCTTGAGCTTGCTGCGGTTGTTTTGGCACTGAAAATGTGGAGGCACTATCTCCTGGGGAATTTGGTGCATCTCTACACCGACCACAAGAGCTTGAAGTACATTTTCACCCAGAAGGAGCTGAATATGAGGGAAAGGAGGTGGTTAGAACTAATCAAAGACTATGAGATTGAGATTCACTACCACCCCGACAAGGCGAATGTGGTTGCCGACGCACTGAGTCTGTAATCACATGTCCATAACCTCACCATTACACCGATGGAGGAGGAAGAGCCGATTTTATACTTGGTTCCTTATGGATCGTTCTACAACTTTGGCCTCATCCCTACTATTAGAGAGGATGTCATTGCAGCTCAGAAGATTGATAAGGGCATGGAACATCTCCGGAGATGGATAGACAATGGGGAGATCAAATGTTTCCGGAAGGATTAGGAGGGACGCTGTGGTTCAATGACCGCATAGTCGTACCCCGGGATGTGGAGCTAAGGAAAAAGATCCTCGATGAAGCTCACTTGTCTAAATACTCCATTCATCCGGACGGCAAAAAAATATACCAAGATTTGAAAAAGAAATTTTGGTGGACATGGATGAAGCGGGAAGTAGCTAAGTACGTATCAGAGTGTGATACATGTAGACGAGTGAAAGCTGATCATATGAGAAAATCAGGGCTGCTGGAACCCCTGAAAATTCCGGCATGGAAATGGGAAGATGTGAGCATGGATTTCATTGTGGGATTGCGCCTGACTTCCAACAAGCATGACTCCATTTGGGTAATCGTTGATCGGTTAACCAAGAAGGATCACTTCATCCCGGTGCATACACGTTACAATGCCGGCAAATATGCGGAGCTGTACATTGCAAAGATTCTATGCTTATATGGGGTACCCAAGACCATCGTCTCGGATCGGGGTGCATTATTTGTATCTCGCTTTTGGGAGCAGCTACACGCTGCCTTGGGTACTAAGCTGATCAGGAGCTCCGCCTATCACCCTTAGACCGATGGCCAAACAGAGAGGGTGAATCAAATACTAGAAGACATGTTGAGAGCATGTGCTATCCACCACGGTAGGAACTGGGATGATCACCTACCGTTGGCGGAATCTTGTAGAACAATGGCTATCAGGCGAGTATCAAGATGGCACCCTATGAAGCTCTCTACGGTCGTAAGTGCCGCACCCCGTTAAACTGGTGCGAGTCCGGTGAAAGGGTCACATTCGGGGTTGATGTGGTGAACGATGCCGAAGAGCCTGTTCGGACGATTCGAGCCAACTTGAAGGCTGCTCAATCCCGGCAGAAAAGCTACGCTGATAAGAGGCGTAGACCGCTGCACTTTGATGTCGGAGAGCACGTGTACCTCCGTGTGTCTCCGATGAAGGGCGTGCACCGGTTTGGTGTGAAGGGGAAACTCGCTCCCCGTTTCATTGGACCCTATGCCATCACCAAGAAGTGTGGACCAGCGGCGTATAGGATGGAACTACCGGCATCTCTTGCTGGTATCCATGACGTTTTCCATGTTTCACAACTGCGAAAATGTCTGAAGCATACAGCTTCTGTTCCTACCGAAGACATCGGCGAGATGCAACCGGATTTGACGTATGATGAATATCCGGTGGCAACTATTGATGAGAAAGCCCGGACCACGTGTAGCCGAACGTTGTGGTTCTACAAGATACTCTGGAGCAACCACACCGCCGAAGAAGCGATGTGGGAGAGCGAGGAATTCCTTCGCTAAAATTACCAGGAGTTCATGGCATCTCAACACGGGTGAGTCCCTATTACATCGTTGTCTCTTCTATTGTAATCTCGGGACGAGATTCTTTTAAGGGGGAGGGATGTAAAAGCCCAAGAAAAGGGACTTACAAAAACTTTTCATCACCTCACAACACCACCGTTTTTGTTGTGAATATTTTTTGAAGATTTGTGAAGAGCAAGTAACCTCCATCAAAAGGGTGATTAGGAGGGAAAGCCCTAACTTTCACAAAGTAGGATTTATACACATGAACATGAGAGGTTGAGCTCACCCCTAGCACTTAAAAAGTCTTGGGAAGGTTCAAGCCAAGTTTCATGCAAATCCAACACTTTTTGAGGCACTTTTGGAGGCATTTGAAAAAGAGGCCAATTTGAATGTAAATTCAAATTGTAGCAGCTTTCATCACTTAAATTCAAAAGTTAGCTTCATATTCAAACTCAGCACAATTTTCTGAGTTAGTCCACCAATTTTCATCCCCATTGGACTTCATCTTGTCGGGAGCTAAATTTGCAAGAATTCAAAACTGAATTTGAATTTCAGTTCAAATGTGAGGCAAATTTAGCCAAACAAATTTCAAATTTGAGAACTCAAATTCAAACCAATACTTGGGGGCTAAGTCTCTCATTCAATGGAGAGTAGCTGGGATATTTACAGAAGAATTTGGAAAAAGAGGATTAGGGGGAGAGTTGGGCCAACAGGTCAGTGGGAGGACTGTTCTCCAACCGAGCGCTGCCTGTTTCTCACCGACGCCGATCGAGCGCAGCGCGCCAGCTCCTGCTCCCGCACCCGAGTGGGAGGGACACCACACAGCCGAGCGCGCCGTGGGAGACCGACTGCAGCGGTGATAACACGCGCAGCCACGTGAAGATCGTCACTGCTCACGTCGCCTCACGCTGAACCGACCCGACTGCCGCCGATCGACTTCCATCGAGAATTCGGCCGAGCCTTCGGATGCAGCGTATGTCCTAGCCAAAATCCACACCAGCTATCTCTACCTCCTCAGGCCGAAGACAGTCGAGTTTAGCCGCCCAAACCTAGCGGCAACTCTTGGTGGTGACTGAGAAGAACAGCCGACACCGGCTCACCGTGGGCAGCTCGGACCAAAGGCTTTCACGGCCAAGCTAGGCCACTCTGAGACGCGCCGGATAGTCACGCTGCTCCTGACCAAGTCACAGCCCCAACGGTGGACCATCGAGCGTCAATTTGATATTTTTCTCCCGGCACATACACTCGGAACTCCGGGTAAGAATCCGTCGAATTCATCCTTAATCTTCGTTTTTAGGCCACCAGACCGTGCACACGTGAACTAGACTGGCTAGCGGTCGATTTCCCTTCACAACCCTAGCTAGAAAACTGATGTGGTGCGAGGTATTTCATGTCGTCCCGAGCTCAACCATGCGGCGTGGATCGGGCGCACGGTGAGAACCCATCCGGAGGTGTTTCCATGCGCCGGTTCTTACTTGCCGTGCCTACGTAGCATCCACGGGTGCTTTAGAATGGATTGGCTGGGTTGTTGGCGGGCTAGGACCGCCGGGCGACGGTGCCGAACATTCCCCTAGGCTGCCGCACGCTGCCGGCACAGTTTCGGTCCCCTAGAGCCCGAACCGAGCCCACAACCAAGTTTCCCAACCCCATAAACCCCAAGGCGGCGAGCCTTCAGCCGGGAGACGGTCGGGAACTCTCAGCCGGCGAGGCGCCGCCTCGGTCCGGCGAGGTAAGCACGCGCACGGGAAGGAGAGATCGGAGGAAGAAGAAGGGTGGGGCTGGCCCACCGGTCAGTAAGTGAAGTTTAAAACCGGATCGGATATGGCTCGGTATCCCGTGTGGCTACGCGCGGGGTAACCCTGTGGGCCGTGTGTTCTCGGATTTCACTGGCTGAGGTTTAAAACATGGGCCCAGGTCCTTTTCCAATAACAAAACAATTCCAGTTTAAGCCCAAACTTTAGGAATTCATAACTTTGTGTAGGAAGCTCGAAATTCAGTGAACAAAATTTTGCTGAACTCAGAATTGTGAGTACTTTCCAGCATTACCAATTTCAGCTCATGTGTGACGCCCTCAATTCTGTGGAAAACCACGGAACCGAGAACTAATGCATATGTGTGCCCAGGATGTTCATCACACATACACATACGTTCCACAAACAGAATTCAGATTATATATTACCACGAATAACAGAGTTTATTACAATACCTCATGAGTCTCGGACTCATGCTCACAGCGGAAGTCTTATCTCTATGCAGCGGAAGTCTTTATTCTAAAGCGGAAGCAGTTTAGCTAATGCGGAAGCAAATCTAAGCAGAAGTGGCTCCATCTCTACTCCCTCCACAGGCAAGGTTGAGAATAAATCACACGCCTTCATGCCCCACTTGGTCTTCATAGTAGGCTTCTCCTGCTGCTGATGATGAAATAATAATGCAAGTTTGAGTACAATGATGTACTCAGCAAGTGCGGGAAAAAACACAATATGCAGCTCATTGCAAGGTAGGTATAAAAAAAAGCTCATTTGCAGAAAAGCAAATTTATAAAACCATGATAAAACAGCAACTTAACTTTAGATGAATGTAATCCCAGCATGAATTAAAATTACCAACATACCTTCACCCCTTCCCGTGTTCCGTCCGAACATTAACCAACCCTTATTCATACTCACGAATACCTTCTCGTATTCGCTACCATCTCACGAATACTTTCCCATATTCGCTACCATCTCATCTCATAAAACAACTTCGTCTCGCACTGAGTCCAATCTCATGTCATGACTCAACAGTCATGCAACCATCTCATCACCCGAACTCAGCAGTCCCAACAACCATGCCATAACCAAACTCATTTAACCATAACCAATAACCATCCCAACTAATCATAGCAGTTTAGCCAGATGCTCATGACCGTAAGCTCGGCTATCATGATAGTTTTAGACTCTGCAGAGTGTGTACCTCTTTACCCACAAGTTTGTGATTTCGTCACCCGTCGGCGACTGCAGAACCTCCATTTTACCAGTACACAACCGTCGGTGTATGGTCAAGAGATCACAAAATAGCCTTTACAAAGGGGTTACTAGATGTATGGACTCACTAAGGTTTCACCGGCAGGCTAGAATCTCCATTTCTCCCACCCACGGGCCCCCTCTTGTGCCATGCAGTTCCCAGGGCAGTCCTCACTCGACTCCCATTCCCCGCACCTTCCACAGTCCATAACACTCTAGCAACTTATCTAATTACTCAGCTAAGCCGCACCCATACTTGGCCTTGTGATGGCACTGTTATCCTGGCATGTGCATGCATGAACCGTTCCTTAGATCTATGGCAAGTACACCACCGTCTTATGCTACCTTATTCACAAACCCAGTCTTGCCTAGATCTCCTTCCGATCCATGTTCATTTAACATCATCGGTTTCTCATTATCATTACGAGTGCAGTTTGCTAGACACAACTATCTCGCTTCCCAGTCCCATAGACTCAGCGAAGCATAAAGCAAAAATCATACCCGACTCATAAACATCCCTGGTGACAAGGGTGGTTTAACCAAAACTAGTCAACTCCTACAAAAAGGGTTTCCCATCATGTTTGACTCAGCACACACACCTTTTCGCAAAACAAAACAGTTTTACCCAAAACATAGGATCAATATGGTCAAGGAGCACTTGCCTTGTTCTTGCGATTCCGGTTGTTCTTGAATTCCAAAACCTTGTTGGTGCAGCTCGTCGTAGACAGCTCCCTGAGCTTGTCCTGCTAGGTAGGATCACGTGCATACAAGATTCACAGCAATCAATATCATGCACAAACCTTAAACTAGATGCGATGATGCACATGCATGCTATCCTATGATTAATTTTATTAGATTGGTCTATACATGTTCTTGCATGGCTTGCATGGATTTATGATGGACAGGGGTGTTTGGATCAATGGTGGACGTGGCGATGATCTCGTCTTTAGATCAACCCGACCATCAAATGATCTGTCCACGAGAAGGCTTCTGTTCGAAAGGGATCAAAGAACAGATGCAAAGAAACCACAACGATGTCGTAAGGCGGTATTGGAGATCTACCTTACGTTCTTCTCTGTCTCGAGGCCCTCCTCAGATCGTTGGGCTTTCCTCCGGCGTTCTTCCTTGCTGCAATCGGGCGATGGTCTACTCGGCGGGTTGGGACTTAGGGCTCTAAGTCGTCGGCTCAGGAGTTGGAAAAGAAGTTTGTGATTTGGGCCAGGGGTTCTGGGTTCTATTTATAATCGGGAAGAGAAGAGTCCTAATCTGATTGTATCCCGAAAAAGAGTCTTATTCAGATCGTCGTGGGATCCTATCATCTTATCTTTAGTTGATTTGGTGTGGTAACATTGTGGAATTCAGGTCGGTTTCCTTTACGTACCGGTATTCTTATGCGTAACAGCCGCTCCAGAACTCGTTACCTTCGCAGCGATGAGCTCCAGAGGCTCCACGTGTCCTTCCGCGACCTGGTATCTCCTTCTCCGCGGAGACGAGCTCCGGTTGTGCCGCGTGTCAACGAGCGAGACCTCCCCCTCCTTTGGAGGTGAGCTCCGCACACGCCACGTGTTGGCGCCAGTCTTTCCTCCCTTCTTTCTTAAGGGACATGCCCCGAGGTCGACACGTGTCCAGCAGCGACAGACCTCCCAGAGATAAGCTCCAGTGGCGACACGTGTCTGATGGAACCGGACCTCTCGAAGGTGAGCTCCGAGATCGACACGTATCCCGTGCGACCGGTCCTCTGATTTCCGTGATGACTAGCTCCGCAGGTGACATGTGTCCTGCGGAAACGCCTTTGCTTCTTCCGCAGAGGAAAGCTCCGAGAGCTACACGTGTCTCCCAGGGTCGGACCTCTCCCCTTTTGCGGAGATGAGTCCCGAACCTGCCACGTAGCTATTTTAGCGGCGGACCTCTCCTCACCTCACAGGGACGAGCTCTGAACACGCCATGTGGCCAGCGGCCGCGGTAAGTTGTCTTCGACGCTTTCTGAGAGCTGGGTTCGGCTCTTATTGGCTATCCTTTTGATATTTTTCTCTGTTCCTACTTTTCTTAAAATGTTTCCTCTTCATAAAGAATGAACATATGCTGACACCCGAGATGAGGTGTCACAAATCTACCCCCCTTAAATTGAATCTCGCCCTCGAGATTCGTTAGTAGTAAATAGATGGGGAAATTCTGCATTGATATCCTCTTCATGCTCCCATGTGGCTTGAGCTTCTGTATGATGGCTCCATTGTATCTTGCACCATCGAATCACCTTGTTCCGGGTGACCCTTTCCTTTACGTCCAAGATGCGGACAGGGTGTTCCGCATAAGTCAGGTCCTTTTGAAGTTCAAGTTCTCCCATTGATACTTGTTCCTCTGGTACTCTCAAGCACTTCTTGAGCTGGGATACATGAAACACGTCATGTACGTCGGAGAGGTGGGTTGGGAGCTCTAGTTGATAGGCTACTTCTCCTCGCTTGTCCGATATCTTAAGTGGTACGATGTAGCGATGTGCTAGCTTGCCTTTGACGTTGAAACGTCGTTGGCCTCGGATAGGTGATACCTTAAGGTATACGAAGTCCCCTACTTCGAAGGTCAACTTTCTTCGCCTATTATCCGCATAGCCTTTCTGTCGTGACTGAGCAGCTTTTAAGTTCTCCCGTACCGTCTGGACTTGTTTTTCAGCTTCTTGTAGTACTTCGGGTCCAAAAACCTGGTTCTCTCCGGTTTCGTTCCAGAACAGTGGTGTTCTACACCGTCTACCATGTAATGCTTCGAAAGGCGACATCTTCAAGCTAGCATGGTAGCTGTTGTTATGGGAGAATTCGGCATACGGTAAACTCCTATCCCAACTACGCCCATGTTTCAAGGTGCAAGCTCTTAACATGTCTCCAGAATTTGGTTTATCCTTTCGGTTTGCCCATCAGTTTGTGGGTGATAGGCGGAGCTAAAATCCAGTCGCGTACCCATGGCTTTCTGCAGCTTCCTCCAGAACCTAGAGGTAAACTGAGAACCTCAATCTGAGACTATCCTCTTTGGGACTCCATGACGGTACACGATCTGTTCCATGTACAACTCGGCTAATTGTGCAACGTTGTAACTGGCCTTTACAGGGAGAAAATGGGCGGTTTTCGTCAATCGGTCCACGATAACCCAGATGGAGTCATAACCCGACTGAGTACGTGGCAATCCGATGATGAAATCCATACTGATGTCCTCCCACTTCCATTCGGGTATCTTCAAGGGTTGCAACAATCCAGCGGGTTTTTGATGTTCGACCTTCACCCGTTGGCATGTGTCGCATAGGGCAACGTATTCGGCTATATCCCTTTTCATACCATCCCACCAATAACAAGTTTTCAAGTCCTTGTACATTTTGGTGCTTCCGGGATGTATGGAATAGGGGGAATCATGTGCCTCCTTCAATATCATGTCGCGGAGGTGTCTTATGTTCGGCACACAAATCCTTTTTCCTAGCCAAAGCGTACCCTTTTCATCCTCCTTGAAATCCTTCTCTATTCCCTGTCGGATTCTTTCCTTGATCTCCCTGATCTCCTCGTCCGTTGCTTGACCCTCTCTTATTTCTTGCTCCAATGAGGAGTGGATCTCTATTATTTCCATGTTATTCAAGAATCCGAGGTGTAACCGTTTGAACTCCTTACGTAGCTCGGGTGGTAGTTCCCGAATCGTGAGTTGGTGACATGCTCCCTTTTTTGCTCAATGCATCAGCTACCACGTTGGCCTTCCCGGGGTGATAGTTAATTCCAACATCGTAATCCTTGATAAGCTCTAACCATCGACGTTGCCTCAAATTCAAATCCATTTGGGTAAATATGTACTTGAGCCTTTTATGATCCGTATAGATCTCACATCGATGGCCAAGGATATAATGTCTCCAAATCTTCAATGCATGCACTACTGCTGCTAACTCCAAGTCATGTGTAGGATAATTAAGCCCGTGCTTCTTTAATTGCCGTGAGGCATAGGCTACCACTTGTCCTTCCTGCATGAGCACACATCCGAGCCCCTGTCTGGATGCGTCACAATATATGTCAAAGATCTTGCTTACGTCCGGCAATACCAGAACTGGTGCTGTGGTTAGCCTTTTCTTGAGTTCCTCAAAACTTTCTTGGCAGGCTAGTGTCCATTGAAAGACCTTTCCCTTCATTAGCAACTCCGTCATAGGCTTTGCTATTTTAGAGAAGTCTTTAATGAAGCGTCGATAGTATCCAGCCATCCCAAGAAAACTCCGAATATCCCTCACGCTCTGCGGTTGGTCCCATTTCAGCACATCTCTCACTTTTCCGGGATCAACCGATACCCCTTCCTTGGAGATAATGTGGCCTAGGAAAGATATTTCCTTTAGCTAAAATTGACACTTGTTGAGCTTGGCATACAATTGATGCTCACGCAGTTTCTGCAAGGTCAATTTCAAATGTTCTTCATGCTCCTCCTCACTTTTTGAATACACCATAATGTCGTCGATGAAAACCACGACGAACTTGTCCAAGTACTCCATGAAGACCTTGTTCATAAGGTGCATGAAGTATGCGGATGCATTTGTCAATCCAAAGGACATGACGGTATTTTAATACGAACCATACCGTGTTCAAAAGGCTGTCTTGGGTATATCGGAGGGCTTAATCTTCAGCTGGAAGTATCCCGAGCGAAGATCAATCTTGGAGAACACTCGGGCTCCTTTCATTTGGTCGAATAGGTCCTCTATTCGGGGCAGAGGGTATTTGTTCTTGATTGTCACCTCGTTGAGAGACCTGTAGTCCACGCACATTCTCTGGGTTCCATCCTTCTTGTCTACGAAGAGCACCGGAGCTCCCCATGGTGACGAGCTTGGACGGATAAAACCCATCTCCAACTGTTCTTGAATTTGCTTCTTGAGTTCAACTAGCTCGTTGACGGGCATCCTATAGGGTCTCTTGGCTATGGGTGCAGTTCCGGGTACCAAATCTATGGCAAACTCGATGTCCCGGTAAGGTGGCATACCTGGAAGCTCTTCCGGGAACACGTCCGAAAATTCCTGAACCACTGGAATGCTGTCCAATGTTGTTCCTTCGACCTTGTTCAAATTTGCCCGTTCGGTTGTTTGCTGGGCTGACTCAAACTTGACACGAATACCGTGCTCGTTTGTCAACTGCATGCTCCTTTCAGCACATTGGATTACTCCATTGTGCTTGCTTAGCCAATCCATTCCGAGTATGATGTCGATCCCTTGGGAGTCCAAGACAATAAGGTTGGCAAGGAAGTCTACCCCCCTTATTTTAAGGCTTACTTTAGGACATACTATATTAGTCCTCATTTCTCCTCTGGGAGAATTAACTAACATAGCACATTCTAAGTGGGATACGGGTAGAAGATGTTTGGCAACATATTTGGATGATATGAAGGAATGTGATGCTCCAGAATCAAATAAGATGGTGGCTGGGTTGGAGTTGGCAAGGAACATACAATTACGATGTCCTCAGCCTGTTGTGCTTCCTCAGCAGAGACATGGTTCACGTTGCCGCGAGCATAGTTCTGCTGTCCACGATTTCCTTGATTGTCCCCTCCGTTCGGTCGCCGGTTCTGCTTGGGCACGTTACCTTGCTGCCCAGGGCCCCTCCTCGGGCACTGGTTTGCAAAGTGGCCTACTTCCCCGCATGCAAAGCATGCCCTGTTGCCTACGGCAGTAGGTGCGCTGGGGCGGGGGTTTTGAACAGGGGCGCCATTGTTAGGTCGGGGTGCAGGAGGCATGGGCACACGAGGTGCCGGCGCAACGAATTGTTGCTGTGGTGGCTGACCAGGGCGGTATGCAGGAGTGGTCGATCCATACTGCGGTGCAGGGGGCATGTACCTAGGTCGTACGTTGCTCCCTTAGGGCTGGTATGGCATCTTCCTCTTGCACTCTCGCTCGATCTCTCGGATCTTGTTTTCAACCACTATGGCCTTGTCAACCAGCTTCTGGAAGCTTACGTAGTCATTGTTGAGGAGCTGAACCTGGATCTCATTGTTCAACCCTCTCATGAACAGGTACTGCGTCCTTTGGTCTGAGTTGACATCTTCGGGGGCATACCGGGACAGTTGTATGAACTTGTTGAGATACTCATTCACACTTTTCTGTCCTTGGCGGAGACCTTCGAACTCCTGCCTTTTGAGCATCATTACACCAGCAGAGATGTAGTGAGAGCGGAAACTTTCCTTGAACTCAGTCCAAGTGATTGTCTCCTGGTTGGCATGGGCATTACTCAGGGCATCCCCCCATCAGCAGCGGCTCCCATGAGTTGGTGTGACGCGAAGAGAACCTTCTCTCGGTCATTGCACTGAACAATGGCAAACTTTTTCTCCATGGATTTTAACCAATCATCGGCCTCCATGGGATCACTAGCTTGAGCAAAGGTGGGTGGTCGAGTCCTTATGAACTCTCCCAACCTGTTATGAGCCGGCGGTGGTGGTGGCAGTGGTGCCGGAACGGGGTTTTGGTTGGCCTGCAACTGACCCAAAGTTTGGATCATGGTTTGCATAAGCTGATTTTGCATGGCCATCAACCTTTCCAGATGGTTTTCGCTAGCTCCCGGGTTAGCAAGAACTTCATCATGGTCATCCTCCTGGATGTTCCTTCAGCCGGCGTTTTCTCTCACCATCTGTGAGAGAGATCGAAATAGAATAGAACGTTAGAAGGTTAGGTAGATTCCCTCCAACTATATGCATCAAGGTGAGTTGTTTTATATATATATCGGCCCCATGAGGGTGTGAACAAGTGCCGAAGCGTCTCACACCTCTTTCTTCTTTACGTGTAGGTATGGACAACGTTTGGGGACGTCCCACAGCTCACACTAAGCACACAATTACAAACAATCATTACAAGGGCTCACACAACTCCTATTCAAGGCTTGTTTCCTATGCCAAGGTATCTATTTTAAAGCCAATCTAAGCTATTCACCCTAGGACGCTTCCTTTGGTCAGCGTGGCTTAGCTACCAATCTGGGTCTAATACCAATCCAGGACTCCTATTTAGGGGTGTAACTTGCTGTTAACCCGTGACTCTAATATCAATCTAAGGTTTCTATCTAGGCGTATAACCTACTGTCAAACCGTGGCTCTGATACCAATCTGTGATTGTATCTAGGTGTGTAATTTACCCCTATTTGTGGCTTTTTACCAATCTGTGTTTCCTATTTAGGCGTGTAACCCATTGTCAACCGTGGCTCTGATACCAATCTGTAACGCCCTCAATTCTGTGGAAAACCACGTAACCAAGAACTAATGCATATGTGTGCCCAGGATGTTCATCACACATACACATACGTTCGACAAACTGAATTCAGATTATATATTACCACGAATAACAGAGTTTATTACAATACCTCATGAGTCTCGGACTCATGCTCACAGCGGAAGTCTTATCTCTATGCAGCGGAAGTCTTTATTCTAAAGCGGAAGCAGTTTAGCTAATGCGGAAGCAAATCAAAGCAGAAGTGGCTCCATCTCTACTCCCTCCACAGGCAAGGTTGAGAATAAATCATACACCTTCATGCCCCACTTGGTCTTCATAGTAGGCTTCTCCTGCTGCTGATGATGAAATAATAATGCAAGTTTGAGTACAATGATGTACTCAACAAGTGCGGGAAAAAAACACGATATGCAGCTCATAGCAAGGTAGGTATAAAAAAAGCTCATTTGCAGAAAAGCAAATTTATAAAACCATGATAAAACAGCAACTTAACTTTAGATGAATGTAATCCCAGCATGAATTAAAATTATCAACATACCTTCATCCCTTCCCGTGTTCCGTCCGAACATTAACCAACCCTTATTCATACTCACGAATACCTTCTCGTATTCGCTACCATCTCACGAATACTTTCCCGTATTCACTACCATCTCATCTCATAAAACAAATTCGTCTCGCACCGAGTCCAATCTCATGTCATGACTCAACAGTCATGCAACCATCTCATCACCCGAACTCAGCAGTCCCAACAACCATGCCATAACCAAACTCATTTAACCATAACCAAGAACCTTCCCAATAACCATCCCAACTAATCATGGCAGTTTAGCCAGGTGCTCATGACCATAAGCTCGGCTATCATGATAGTTTTAGACTCTGCAGAGTGTGTACCTCTTTACCCACAAGTTTGTGATTTCGTCACCCGTCGGTGACTGCAGAACCTCCATTTTACCAGTACACAACCGTCGGTGTATGGTCAAGAGATCACAAAATAGCCTTTACAAAGGGGTTACTAGATGTATGGACTCACTAAGGTTTCACCGGCAGGCTAGAATCTCCAATTCTCCCAACCACGGGCCCTCTCTTGTGCCAGGCAGTTCCCAGGGCAGTCCTCACTCGACTCCCATTCCCCACGCCTTCCACAGTCCATAACACTCTAGCAACTTACCTAATTACTCAGCTAAGCCGCACCCATACTTGGCCTTGTGGTGGCACTGTTGTCCCGGCATGTGCATGCATGAACCGGTCCTTAGATCTATGGCAAGTACACCACCATCTTATGCTACCTTATTCACAAACCCAGTCTTGCCTAGATCTCCTTTCGATCCATGTTCATTTAACATCATCAGTTTCTCATTATCATTATGAGTGCAGTTAGCTAGAAACAACTATCTCGCTTCCCAGTCCCATAGACTCAGCGAAGCATAAAGCAAAAATCATACCCGACTCATAAACATCCCTAGCGACAAGGGTGGTTTAACCAAAACTAGTCAACTCCTACAAAAAGGGTTTCCCATCATGTTTGACTCAGCACACACACCTTTTCGCAAAACAAAACAGTTTTACCCAAAACATAGGATCAATATGGTCAAGGAGCACTTGCCTTGTTCTTGCGATTCCGGTTGTTCTTGAATTCCAAAACCTTGTTGGTGCAGCTCGTCGTAGACAGCTCCCTGAGCTTGTCCTGCTAGGTAGGATCACGTGCATACAAGATCCACAGCAATCAATATCATGCACAAACCTTAAACTAGATGCGATGATACACATGCATGCTATCCTATGATTAATTTTATTAGATTGATCTGTACATGTTCTTGCATGGCTTGCATGGATTTATGATGGACAGGGGTGTTTGGATCAATGGTGGACGTGGCGATGATATCGTCTTTAGATCAACCCGACCTTAAAATGATCTGTTCACGAGAAGGCTTCTATTCGAAAGGGATCAAAGAACATATGCAAAGAAACCGCAACGATGTCGTAAGGCGGTATTGGAGATCTACCTTACGTTCTTCTCTGTCTCGAGGCCCTCCTCAAATCGTTGGGCTTTCCTCCGGCGTTCTTCCTTGCTGCAATCGGTCGATGGTCTACTCGGTGGGTTGGGACTTAGGGCTCTAAGTCGTCAGCTCAGGAGTTGGTAAAGAAGTTTGTGATTTCGGCCAGGGTTCTTGGTTCTATTTATAATCGGGATAAGAAGAGTCCTAATCTGATTGTATCCAGAACAAGAGTCTCATTCAGATCGTCGTGGGATCCTATCATCTTATCTTTAGTTGATTTGGTGCGGTAACGTTGTGGAATTCAGGTCGGTTTCCTTTACGTACCGGTATTCTTATGCGTAACAGCCGCTCCAGAACTCGTTACCTTCACGGCGATGAGCTCCGGAGGCTCCACGTGTTCTTCCGGGGCCTGGTATCTCCTTCTCCGCAGAGAGGAGCTCCGGTTGTGCCGCGTGTCAATGAGCGAGACCTCCCCCTCCTTTGGAGGTGAGCTTCGCGCACGCCACGTGTTGGCGCCGGTCTTTCCTCTCTTCTTTCTTCAGGGACATGCCCCGAGGTCGACACGTGTCCAGCAGCGACAGACCTCCCAGAGATAAGCTCCGGTGGCGACACGTGTCCGATGGAACCGGACCTCTCGGAGGTGAGCTCCGAGATCGACACGTATCCCATGCGACCGGTCCTCTGACTTCCGTGATGACTAGCTCCGCAGGTGACATGTGTCCTGCAGAAACGCCTTTGCTTCTTCCGCAGAGGAAAGCTCCGAGAGCAACACGTGTCTCCCAGGGTCGGCCCTTTTGCGGAGATGAGTCCCGAACCTGCCACATAGCTATTTTAGCGGCGGACCTCTCCTCACCTCGCAGGGACGAGCTCCGAACACGCCACGTGGCCAGCGGCCGCGGTAAGTTGTCTTCGGCGCTTTCTGAGAGCTGGGTTCGGCTCTTATTGGCTATCCTTTTGATATTTTTCTCTGTTCCTACTTTTATTAAAATGTTTCCTCTTCATAAAGCATGAACATATGCTGACACCCAAGATGAGGGTGTCACATCATGAAACCTAATAGTTGTCCAAAATTAATTCCTTAAAGTTTAAACTTTATATACGACGGTTTGTGGCCGTCGTATATATTTTTGTCGTATATATAGTTATATACGACGGCACCGTCGTATGTAACAGTATATATATGACGACCCCTTATATACAACGGCCCATTTCGTAGACTTGGCCCAGTGGGCCGGGGCCTTTATATACGACGGCTGGGCCCTGGCTGTTGTATATAAGAGCTTATATACGACAGCGGCTGGGCCCTGGCTGTCGTATATAAGAGCTTATATATGACAGCGGCTGGGACCTGGCTGTCGTATATAAGAGCTTATCTACGACAGCCTGGGCCAAGCCATCCTATATAATTTAGGCTTATTTATGATGGCCCTGTATAGCGACCGTTGTATATAAACTATACAAGCCGTCGTATATAAGCTTTTCCACTTTCTTTAAAAAAACAGAAAATGGCTAACCTGGCTCGATGGCCAGCTACACATCCAAATCAATAGACAACAACAAAACAGTTTGACATATAAAATCATAACAAAGTGCAATAGTACACATCCACAATCACGAAGTCTGACATCCACACAATCAAAAACAAAATCACAAATCTATTGATTACTAGCCCCTCCACTACCTCCGGGAGCGAAGCAGCCATCCTGCCGCGGCGAACCTGGCGCCCTTAGCTGCGGCGATGGAGTCTGAGCCTCCGTCCCTGATCCCTGCGAAACACAGTGACATATGTACAAGTTTACAATTTTTTTCTAGGTTCATTAGGATTCTTAGCGGTTGGGGCTTCCACTTAATTTAACTTCCTTTTTGTACCTGTACTCCAGGAAACTGCTCCTGTGGTGGCGACGGCTGCAGCATGAACGGATGTGGCTGCCACAACGGTATCTGGGTTTGCTGCCCTTGCTGTCGAGCTAGCGCCTGTCATTTCAAACATTACAATTTACAAAACCAATTGAAATGCAATGTAATTAAAGTATAATTGTATGTTTCTTACTTCCATTGCCGCTTGCATCTGTGCCATATAGGACGCATGGTACGCCATGGCAGCCCTATTGTTCTCTCGCTCTCTCGCCTAGGCCTCCTCCTGCCGAGCCAAGCTCTCCCGAAGCGCCAAGACTTCGAGATCTCTCTCGGTGACACGACGGTTGGAGGAGCCTGTGCCAGCAGCCGAAGACTGCGAGGAGCTGCCTCTCGCAGGTCGTGCCTCACTAGAGTTGACGACCCCAGAGAATATGGCATGCCTACAAAAAAACGAATCAATTCAAGGTAAAATTAAATAATCTTGAATTGAAAACAATGAAAGTAAATGAATTCACCTTCCGTGTTTTTTTCCACCTCCGCTTGCATACGCGGTTTGAGGGTCGATGTTGGGGGAGTTTTCCCAATCGAACCCTTCGCTGTGTATCCTCACAGCCTCTTGCCCATACCTAGTCTGAAAAACAATGAAATTGTGTAAGTTCAACAACATATATAGTGTCAACTAATTTGAGAGGTCATGAAACTTACCAGGTGCTCCGCTGCGTACTGATTACACTGCTCCGGCTGAGAAGGGTTAGCGTGACCTCTCCTATAGACCGCAGTAGCACTCGGTCGCACGCCGGTCTCCTTTTCCTGTGAACATATGTTAGTACGAACAATACTACATTATGAATATAATAAAAACCACTAAGAAACTTACCATCCGTTTAGCCATTCGCACAAAACCCTGGACGCCCATACCGTGCTTCCCTGAGCTCCCTCTGGCATCTCGAGCCTTCTTGGACTTAGCGATGAACTCATCGCTAGCCCAATACCTGCAAAGGGCTCGGTAATCTTCAGTTCGTCCCTGTAACCAAGGGACACTAACCTGCACACATGCGTAGTTCATTAGATGTTACTTAGCAAAATTAATGTGAATAATTTAAAGATTACACAACTTACCTCTTCGTATTGCTCCTCCGTCAAGTACATGTCGGAGGCGTCTATGAATGACCCAACCTCGTGGTCGTGGAGCTTCAAGTAGTTAACTACTTGACTCCGAGCGTTCGAAAGCATTTGCATAACAAGCTTCCGAGCGTTCACTTCGAACACGGAGCAGGCGTGATCCATCTGCTCAGCCGGGTCCTCAAGGCGGTACCTGAGCTGTAGGAAGCCAACACAGTTCGACATATACGCACATTCATATTTGAAGGAACATAAAGAATTGAAACTTCAAATGTTTATGAATGTTACTTACCCAAAAATCTGCCCACACGACTCCCTGTAGGTTGTCGTTCTGCGGGTGAGGAATGCGCGCGTAGTCATCCCACGACGTAGCTGCACGTCCATCGATCGCAGGGTAGTGCAGACGCACTAAGTTCCCGATGCAACCGTTCACCGTCCTGTGGTGTTTATGCCCGTCGTACGAGAGGTCCTCCCAAGAACTAAAAAGACGTTTGTTAAGTCATTAAGTAAGATCATAGTCTTTGAGAACAAATAGAAATGAATACTTTATTAATGTCTTACCTGTCTCTAACCGGACGAATAATTACAGACTCTCTAGGAATCGGTGGAGGACCAACAAAGTTACTCCTCCTCGTACGTCTCCTCCGCTGCGGCACCACGTCTGGTGACCCAGAAGGCTGGTCACCGGACGTGTCCTCGGGCTGGGTGCCCTCGGGCTAGCTGGGCAGACTGCCCTGGGGGTGGCTGCCGGAGGGCTGGCGGCCAGAGGCCTGGCCACCAGAGGGCTCGCTCCCCGAGGGCACGCTGCGCTGCGTACCGGTCTCCTGAGGTGCCGCTCTGGCCTCGGACTCATAGTCCGAATCAGACTACAATGGTAAAGTAAGTAAGTTAAATTGAAAAAGTGATTTTAATAATTTTGTGCATTGTGGAAAAATTTACCTCTGTACGCTGGAAAATGACAACCCTGTCCCTCAACTCTGGACACGCACTTAACAGCTGAGTGCGTCTGCTCCCGCTGTAAGTGGAACTGTAGAAGTAGCCGTCTCTCTCCTGCGAGGGAAGGAAACCCCTCACACTCGGCGCCTTCTTCCCCTTCGAACCCTTGCTTGACGACATCCTAATCAGTTTATAAAAACATTACTCATAATCAGTTTCAAAAGTAATGTAAGCGATAATTAATGTCACTTTCATTTAAAAGAACATTACTCGTAATCAGTTTCAAAATTTATCAACATCATGATCATCAACATAACGATCATCAACATCGCGATCTGTCGTCGTGAGCTGTTTACGTTTCCGCTTTCGCATTGTAGATTTCTCTACATCTGCAACGTCTCCTACTAAGTTATCGAGTCCTGCACCAGGCTCGACGATAAAAGAGTCTGGCAACTCTTCGTCTTGGTAAACTTCTTCAGTGTCTCCACTATCATGATAACCATCATCTCTAGGAGTATACAAGCGCTCACGAGGATTCACTTTATATACCACCCACCAAGCGCTAAGCTTCTTACATGGATAAGGTAGATAATACACTTGTTCCACTTGATGTGCAAGAACGTATGTATCTAAACCTCGTAAGCGTTCGTTGTGATTCACTTCCACCATGCCAAATTGATTTTCTCGAGTTCCTTGATTGTTATCAAACCAATCACAATCAAAGAACACCACTCGAAGTTCTTTATTGCCAGCGAAAGTAAATTCCAGAATTTTGTTAATGATTCCATAGTAATTGGTTTCTTTCCCTTGTGAGTCGATTGCTCTCGTCACAACTCCGCAATTTGATGTTGCTGAGAGAGGACGAAGAGTTTCGGATTGAGTTTACGGAATCGGAAGTCATTTACGTCATATTGACCATAGCTTCTAACTTTCACTAATCCATAAGATAGTTGTCGTAAATCTTGATGGATGTCGGTGTTTGCTAATACATAAGCTCGAAACCAGGATAAGAAATTAGGCCCTCCATTAATTCCATCCCGTCGCATCGTTTCTACTTGCTTTCTCGTTGGTTGATGCTTATGTTTCCAGTTTTGGTTGTGGAACTCGCGGTACACATAAAACATATGTGATCGACATTAGCATACATGTATTGGTAAATACAATAATCATCATAAATGTAAGAGAAACACTTACTCGAAATATTTCTCCATGCCATCGATATTAGCATACATGTAGAGTAAAGCAGCAGTCCTTTCTCCTTCAGTAAAATCGTATGTCGTGCTGCTACCAACAGTAGTTCCCCTCGATTCAAAAATAGAGAGATCACTAACTGGTGGTTCGTCATCTACATTGTATCGCATTGCCGAAGTATTGACATTGTTTTTCTCTGCAAAGTAGAAACTAGAAAAGTAACCTACTTCCTTTAGAGTAAATTCTTCGGCAATGCACCCTTCAACCCTTGCTCTGTTGCCAACCATAGTTTTCAAATATCTCAATGCTCTTTCAATATGGTACATCCATCTATATTGTACAGGACCACCAACTTTTGCTTCGAATGGAAGATGGATAAGAAGATGCTGCATTGGATTGAAGAAACCAGGAGGAAATATTTTTTCCATCTTACATAAAAGTACAGGTATCTCCTCTAACTTCTCCATCATGTCTTTCGTTATTTCTTTGGCATATAACTGCCTATAGAATAATGAGAGCTCAGCTAACACTTTCCGCACCGCATCATCCAGATATCCCAGAAACATAACAGGTACGAGTCTTTCCATTATTATATGATAGTCATGACTCTTCAACCCAGTGAGCTTTCCCGTTTTAACATTCATGGCTCGTCTCATACTAGCAGCATAACCATCTGAGAATTTCAAAGTTTTCAACCATTCCATAACTTGTTTCTTTTCATTAGGTCAAAGCACGAAAGAAGCACGTGGCTTACCACCGCTTTCAGAGAGCTCAAGAGTAGGTCGATTACAAATCCCGGCCAAATCCTTTCGAGCCTTTAAGTTGTCTTTCGTTTTGCCCGTGATATCCATGCATGTTCTTATGATACATTCGGCCATGTTACGCTCCTGATGCATTACATCAATATTATGCATCAGTATCAATGACTTCACATATGGTAGCTCCCAAACTCCACATACATGAGTCCAGTTGTGAACATTTCTGTAACCTACAAAGAATCCAGGGCGAGCTTCATCAGAGACTAGTGAGTCCAATACATCGGATACTTCACACCCGCTTAGGCGTTTAGGTGGTTCCTTAGTGACAACAGTATCTTTTCTGAAGACATTCCTCTGTTGCTTGAATGGGTGGTTTCGAGGAAGCCAACGCCTATGACAAACAAAGTAGCTTATCTTGCCACCGTATGTAAGACGAAAACACTCTGTGTTAGACGCACATATGGGACACGACAAACGACCATGTGTGCTCCATCCAGAAAACACGCCATACACAGGGAAATCATGGACAGACCACAAATAAGCAGCTCGAAAGTTGAATTTCTGCTTCTTGTAACAGTCATACGCTTCAACTCCAATCCACAACGTTTTCAATTCTTCAATCAATGGTTTCAACATCACATTGATACGTGATCCCGGATGATCTGGTCTTGGTATAATGAGTCTAAGAAACATAAACTCGTACTTCATACAAAGAGAAGGTGGTAGGTTGTACGGAATAACAAAGACGGGCCAACAGGAGTATGGTGTGGCATTTGTACTGAAAGGTGAAAATCCATCCGTCGCTAACTCGATGCGAACATTTCTCGCATCACTAGAAAAGCAGGATCGAAAGAGTCCAAAGACTTCTATGCATCACCGTCCGACGGATGAGTCAACACATCTTTGTTCTCACGCACACCTTATTTTGCCATCTCATGTGTCTGGCAGATCTTTTTGAAAGAAACAGCCGCTTCAACCGAGGTGTCACAGGCAAGTAACGCAATTGCTTATGTGCAACTTCTGTCATTACTTTATCACCATCGTCATTGACAACTTCGACAAACCTTGATTTTCCACACTTTAAACAATTCTTCTCTTTGTCATGCTCTTTCCAGAATAGCATGCAGTTATCTGGACAAACGTCAATTTTCTCATATTTCATACCCAGTCCCGATAGTAATTTCTTTGAGTGATACATATCTTTGGACAGTTTATGAGGTTGTGGAAGAGCATCGCTGATAAGTTTCATCATATCATTGTAGCAATTATTAGAGAAGAAATACTTAAATTTGATTGCCATAAATCTGGTCATGAAAGTAAGAAGAGTCATTTCAGTATGATCATGCAAGACCTCTTCAGAAGCTTTCAAGAGATTAAAGAATGCGTCTGCCTCATTTGTAGGCAGATCCTCCGTTTGTATATCTTGTAACATCTCATCAATCCCGTCAACACCCGGACAATCATCATCATCATCTTCCACTACATGAACGACTCGAGGAGCAGACTCGCTGTGGAAACTCCAGACCTCATAATATGGCATGTAACCATTTCTGCACAAGTGTAATGACAATGTCATTTTGTCCAGAAACTTAGTATTCCACCATTTCGCACATGGACAACGAACTTTATAGGTCGTAGAAAACGAGAACACTCGATCAATAAAGTCGTCTGTCCTGGCATACCACTCATCTGAGTGACCAGTTGCCTTGTTCCAACCGGTATACATCCAACTACCGTCTTCACTCATGTTTAACTCTGCAGTTTTAAGTCAAAGAATTTATAGTTAGTTTATTATTTATTTGTGTCACAGACCTATATCTATTGGAAAGGATAGATCCTAAACCCACCCAAGAGTGACCGAGACGAACGAGCTTATGACAAGACACGAGGTCTAGATTTAGACAAAATTTCGGCAGCATAACCCCACTGTTCTCCAATTGCACGTCCGAAAATGGAGCAGCGGAGAACATTAGGGTTACGCTGTCAAAACTACGTCCAAATCTAGACCCCGCGTCTCATCATAAGCACGCCCTCTCGGTCACTCCTAGGCTGTCCAAAAAGGGACAATTCCGAACCTACACGCCTCACATGCGTAACACATGTGAGACGGGCCGGTTCAAAATGGGTGACGCATATTGTAAAGGTTTACATCAATCTTTCATTTTTGAGTCATTTTAAAGAGAGAGAGGAAAGAACAATAGAGAGAAGGAAAGAACCATAGTTGTTAAGGCGTCGCTTAAGCGTCGCTTAAGCGACGCTTAGGCGGTAAGGCGCCTGGGGATCGTAAGGCGTCCCATCGCCTTAGATCCCGGCGTAAGGCGGGTGAATACGGCGGCGGCGGCGCCCGCGCACAGGAGGTGATACATCTTCCGGGAAAGGAAGGGGCAGGGGTGGCGCCGTCGACAGAGGAAACCAATGTGGGGGGGAGAGGGGGAGCAGACTGACCTGCGCCCATGGGAGGTTGAGCGCCGGCAGATCCGCGACAGCCGGTCAATGGAGGCCGACGAGTGCCGGCAGATCGACAGTCCTGCGGCGGAGGAGGCCGAGCGCCGAAGGATCGGCAGTTCCGCGGCAGAGTGTCGGAGGCCGAGTGCTGGCTAAGCCGCGGGGGGGGGGGGGGGGGAGGAGGGGGGAGGGGGATGGGGGATCGGAGGTCGAATGCCGCAGGGTGGGGGGAGGGGTGGGGGGTAGGGCGAGGCGGCCTAGGTTGTTCACACCGTGCTTGTGTAGACGTATACGTTACCACTAAATGGGTCGTATCGGACCCTAAGCCCATTTATGTACATATAGTACTTTTAAACACTCAAACAATCGAAACAATAATCAATTAAACTATTAACTCATATGCATTAATCATCTAAGCAATTAACAACTCATCTAAACAAGCATAATTACCGTAGTTAACAAGCTTATCAATTCTAAGCAATTAAAAATACAACTAGCTAGCAATTCAAATAAACCTGGGCAATAATTAAACCTAAGCATATCAATTCATCTAAATCTAAAGAATTAGCCACTAAACAATCAAAAACAGACAAGCATAATCTAAACAATTAGTAATTAAAAAACCAAGCTTTCTAGATGGGGAGGGAGGCGGGCGACTTACCTCACGGTGGAGGCGGCGCGGCGAGCGGCACACGGCGAGGCGCATGGCGTGGAGGCGGACCGGCACGGCGCGGCGGCGCGCAGCGCGACGGGCGCAGGTCCGGGCGGTGCGACGACGTGGCAGCGCGGTGGGGCTAGCATTATCAAGTAATTAGCGAAATTATAAACTACTATTCTAACTACATGAGCATAATTACCAACTAATTAGCATAATTATCAAGTAATTGAATTAATGATTAGAATTACTTGCGGCGAGGGAGACGGATGGCGAGGGCGACGGATGGCGATGACCGCGGCTGCGGCTCGGACGGCGAGGGCAACAGAGGGCGGCGGCGATGCGGGGCGGCCGCGTGGGGAGAGCGGTCGGCAGTGCGGTTCAGCTGTGGCTTGGGGCCGGCTGCGTCGTCAGAGCGGCGGGGTGCACTGAGGGCGGTAGCGGGGTCAAATGGGCAATGGCGAGATGGGGGCGGCGGCGCCGGGGTGGGGGCGCCGGCGCGGTGGGGGCGCTGGCGTGGTGGGGGTGCCGGCGCGGTGGGGGAGGGCGGCGGCGCACGGCGGTGGGGGAGGGCGGCGCGGGCGGCGGCATGCGCGGGGCGGCGGCGAGGGCCTGCGGCGGCGCGGGGCGGCGTCGGCGGCTCGGCCCGGAGCGGGAAGGCAGGGCAGGGCGGCGGCGGCGCGGGCGGCGGCGGCTCAGGCAGCAGGCGGCGGCACGGAGCGGGTAAGGAGAAAAAAATTAGGGTTGGGCCCGATGGGCTCTATATGTGAACTATATATGACGGCCGGCTCGAGATACGACAGTCAGCCGCACTGGCTGTCGTAAATAAACGCTATATACGACAGCCTAGGGTTGGCTGTCATATATAACTGCTATATACGACAGCCGACGGCTGTACTGTCGTATATAAAATTATATACGACAGCCTCTGCTGACTGTCGTATGTAAGTTTATATACGACAGCTAGTGTAAAAGCCCAAGAAATGGGACTTGCAAAAACTTTTTATCACCTCACAACACCACAGTTTTTATTGTGGATACTTTAGGAAATGTTGTGAAGAGCAAGTAACCTCCATCAAAAGAGTAATTAGAGGGGAAAGCCTTCACTTTCATAAAGTAGGATTTCTACACATGAACATGAGAGGTTGAGATCAACCCTAGAACTTTAAAAGTCTTGGGAAGGTTCAGTCCAAGTTTCATGCAAATTCAAACATTTTTGAGGCACTTTTGGAGGTATTGGAAAAAGGAGGCCAATTTGAATGTAAATGCAAATTGCAGCAACTTTCATCCCTCAAATTCAAAAGTTAGCTTCATATTCAAACTCAGCATATTTTCCTGAGTAACCCCACCAATTTTCAGTCCCATTGGACTTCATCTCGTCGGGAGCCGAATTTGTAACAATTCAAATTGAGTTTGAATTTTCAAATTCAAATATGAAGGGAATGTGTCCAAACCAGTTTGAAGTTGATGAATTCAAATTCTACCTCTGAATTGGTGGCTAAGTTCCCTTTTCAAGTCTGAGTAGGTGGGATATTTGCACAACAGAGAAGATTAGGGGGGAGAAGAGGGCCCACCAGTCAGCTAGACTTCAGGCCTAAGTCAACACCGGGCGAACTCGGTTTACCGGGCCTCGGCAGCGCTCGACACCGCGCCAACCGAGCAGCCACCTCGCCCCCCCTCCTCGCGCGCTGGCGACCAGCTTGCCGGCTCCGCCGCCTCGGCCCGATCTTTACCCCGGGAGCAAACAGCAGCACGTCGCCTTCTTCATTGATCGCACGCTCGCTGTTTCCCTCACACCCGCACAGAACCGGAGCTCACCGCCGCGCTCTCTTTTCCCGATCGCCGGCACCAACCGAGCCTCGGTTGCTTGTGCCAGCAGCACCGAAAAGCAGCGCCCGTGCATGCTCTACCACGTCAGCCCCACAACTCCGAAGCTCCTAGCCTGTGGCGCGTGCAATTCGGCAACGGGCGCCGAGGAACAGAGCACCGGCGGAAAGCTGAGGATTTCTCCCCGTGGACAGCATGCCACGGTCAGTTTCACCGCCGGACTTCTACACGGAAAAGGTGTGACTTAGTCTCCAGATCGTGTAGCTGCAACCCTCCTAGCCATTGATAGACCGTGCGCTGAGAATTCCTAAGAATCCCGAGAACTAGTGCAACTGGGTCAGGGTCGGTCTACCCCGAAATTCTAGCTGCACCGGCCAACCCAGGTCGGGTGAGCCTACACACACCTTCCTCACTCCCTAGCGGCCCTCCTCGACCAAGAATCAAGGGAAATGACCCAGAAATGGCCGGGTTTGGGATATTTTTCGGGCCGCCATAGAATAATAGCTCGGTTCACCGTGGAGCTCTAGGTTGCTGACCTTTTCATGGGGTTTGGCAGCCATTTTCATCACCCTCGAGCTTCCGCGGTGCTCTCCGACCCTTTGCCGATTGTTTTGATGCGTTGTAACGCATTCCCGACCACGCCGCTGTCACCGCCGGCGAACCCTGTTCCGGTGAGCTACGGCCGCCGGCGAACCCCGAGATGAGTTCAGCGTCATGAGTTGGGGCGGGGCGGCGAGTTTGGGGTCGGGAGACGGCCGGGAAAGCGGTTCCGGCGACGCTCGCCGGAGTGCACCACCGCGGACCCCTGTTTGGCGCGAGGAAGGAGAAGACTGCCGGGTGGGACCCACTGGCAGACATTTAAACAATTTGAAATGTCCAGTTTGTAGTTCAAACTTTGGAGGACCACAACTTGGGGTAGGAGAATCCAAAAATTATGAAACAAATTTTGTTGGATTCCTCTAACAGAGTACAATCCAAATCTGAAACCCAATTTGGATGAAACCCATTAATTAATTCTGGAAAATTCTTTAAAGCTTTTCAGCAAAAGAATTTTAGAGGGAGTTTGGTGCATCCAAAAATCCCCAAATTTTGCCAGAATGTTCTTTAGGACATTAGTGAACCCCTGTAATAATTTCATACCATTTGGAGTTGATTTGGTCAGAGCAATTCAAATGTCCTGTTTAACCCCTGTCCTGTTTAACCACTTGAGGGATTAATATGGAAAAGGGGGAAAACCACTTAGCACTTAACCATGTACTTAGGTCCAAACCAAAACCACTAAACCCTAGTTCCAATTTAAATTCTTAAACAGAGTTCCAGTTGTTAGAAACTGGTGATAATAACTAATAGCAGTAGTATTACAATAAACTTGTATGCATATTCATTAACATGTAGTATTTCAATAACGTGTAGTCGCTGAAGGCGAGGAAGCTCCGGAGGTTCTCGACTTCCTGCTTCCAGAGGAAGAACTGACTCCTGACCAGCAGCAACAAGGCAAGCCCCGGTTTGCATTAACTCTTTTATAAAGTTTTTACTTTGTTTACATACCTAGGGTGAAGTATGTATGTGCATTAGGTATAGGATGAATGGAACCCCACTTGCATGACCAGAAATTTTCCATAAGAGTGAGGGTAGTGTCTAAGACCTCGAGTAGATAGGCTATGCTTAAAGATTCATAGGGCTTCGGTACAAGTCGAGTAGTTGGAATCTACTCGCGAGATAGGCTCGGGGCACACGGGTTCGGTTGAGTGATGTGAGATCACATTAGTAATGAAAATGAGACTAGGCAGGGGCTAGGGCGCAGCAAGAGGGAGTCTTGTGTGCGCAGCCCTGTCCATGTTGATTGAGGACTGATCCGTATGCGGCCCACGCTCATCAAGTTTGAACGTACCGAAGGTATATCGGATATATGGGCCCCAATAAACCAATGTAGCCTAAACCTCCGGGTGTCGAGACATAGCACACCGATTTATAGGTGTAGGTTGAGGGCAGCAAGGTGGAAATCTGCCAACGGGCATAGAGAGATGCTCCGTGTGGGGAACCTCCTGCTCGTTTCGGTGCGACCGGTTCGACGTTTGGGCTGTTGGGTGAAAGGTTGTCCCGTACGACATCGAGTGAGCGTGCTGTGCAGCTCCACGGATGGCGTACGTGACGTGCTCTTTGGGTTTCCCTGCAGGTGTATATCGAGTCGATTCGCCGTCCCTCGCGGTGAAGAGTACCACTTGGTCACTGAGTCGTGACGTAGATTAATGTATGAAATATGATGATTCAATATTGCTGATTGATATAATTGTATTGCTACATGTGTGCCACCGAATACTGCTTACTAAATTTCAGATTCCCGAACTGTTAACTTATTGCTAAAAGATGAACTAAGGATGAACTTGTAGGCGTGTCCATTTGCTGCAACATTGCTATCCTATGTCATTGTACCCTTCATGTAGAGTTTCATGCTTAGGTGAGACGGTTAAGCCTTGTTGAGCCACCGTGCTCACGGTTGCTGCTTAAGTGTTTTTCAGGTGAGGAGCCACCCATGGACTCGGAGTACGAGTCCACCGGTGAGGGTTACCCTCCGTCGGGGACCACGGCTAAGTGGGAGCCGTACACGCCGCGCTGAGCTGAGACGTGCAGCTAGTGTGGGTTGCCCTAGGGCTGGGCAACCGACTTTTGCTAGATAGGCGGGCGTGAGTTGTACAAAAGAAACTTCTGCTGTGTAATAAAACTCCCTAGTTTGTAACTGAGAAGTGTACTACTTTGTACATTCAGTTTGTTTTCCCATGTAATATAATGTGTTCTTATGATGTGTGCTGTCGGGTGTCGCATCGCGCGGCACCACCCTCTGCGATCCTGGATGAGCGGATCCCGGTCCGCCACAGCCTGGTATCAGAGCTGCATTGGGGATAGCACAGTACTTAAGGACTGTATTACGGGAAAACTTATGTATATGGTGAGGATTCGGTAGTTGCCCAAGTAAGGACTATATTAGCATGGTTACTTAAAGTGGCAAAGACTAACCTATGTGTTATAATTCTGAATTTCAATTATTGTAACGACGCACCTACGCTCTGGTAAGTTTGGTAAGGAACGCCACCGAAAGCGGTTCAATTTCGGTTAGCTCTCCCTGACGAGGAATGTGGTTCAGGGATTTGTCTCACAGCTTGGTGTGAGACGTCAATATGAAACTCTTGGACTCTTCATGTTCCTGAGTTCATATGAAACGCTGATCCCTAGCGTGCATTAGGCAAGTAAGTGGAGACCCCATCGCGTGGTCAGTAACGCGAGAGTGTGTTCGTATGGAAATAGCCCAGGGGGACATATGCAGCGCTTGCCATCGGTGTGCCCTGCAGGGCAGTAGGTGGTATCTGTTGGGTTGATAACATTCCCAACCGTGACGACCCGTTCATGACCTACTCGGGTTTCCCGTCGTGTGGTGTTGAAACACGATCACGTACCTTGAGACGTGACCTAACTCAAGGACGGCCGTATGACAATGATACGGGCGTTTGTATTTACTTTTAAATATGATCCTGCCTGAAATGGAAACAAAACCTTTGAGTGCATCACTATTGTGTGGTCTTCTGCAGGTACTAACCACGTTGTATCCGTGTAGTAAACGTGTGCGAGAGACCGTTTAGTGCCACACTTGAGACGTATATGCCGGTATAATCCGGTTAGGATTTTCTTTTGTGAGGAACGTAGTACCGAGATATTGTAAGCATATGCATGAAAATAATGATAACAAAGAATTAAAATTATTAGGTTCAACATTAGGACCCTGGTTGGGTAGACAAATTGGGTAGTGAGAAGTGTAGTTCCAAAAAGACTGAAAAACGGAGTGCTCTGTTTTGGGGCAGCAAGTTAATGAACTTCAACAGAGCACATCTCACAGGTCTTTTAGCCCAGGAAGGTGTGGTGTATATCCCTGGGAAGGTATTTAAGTGCTCTACAACTTTGTTGTAGACTTCCAGAGCTGAAATACACCTTAAGATGGCTGAAATCCAAGAGGGATGTGAACTGTCCAGAACCAGGACAGAGTTAAAACATTCTCTGAACTGTTCTGTTTTTCAAACATAACTCCCAGTAAATGGAGCCTAACTTATGACGGTCGTCACCAGGTCGTCGTAAATTAGGTGGTATTTACGACGGCCACATCCGGCCAACGTAAATAACGTTGTTTACGACGGCTAGCCCTGAGGCCATCGTAAATTAAATTAGCCATCGTAAATGGGTTTTTTCCTGTAGTGCACATGAATAGTAATGAAATGATATGATTGGCTTGTATTGTGTTTTGCCGCTTCTATCTGTGCATTGTAGCTGGCTTGATACTCTCGTGTGGCCTTCAATAAGTCTGCTTGCTCCTAGAGCTTCTCCTATGTCATGCGTAGCTCCTCTTGAGCACTTTGAAGCTCCAGCTCCCTCTGCAACATCCACCGGTTGGGTCTAGTGGACGAAGACTGTGAGGAGAAGCTCCTCGAAGGCCCTGCCTCCCTCGAGTCAACCACTCCATCAAAAATGGCTAAGCTACAAAAAAGATTAAGAGTAAGATAATGTAGCTTGAATTGATAGAAATAAAAACAGCTAGCTTCTTACCGGCCATGGGCTTTTCCGCCACCGCTGGAATACACGAAAATGACGTCGTTTGGTGCATTCTGCCAAACATAGTCTTTGTTGTGAATCTTCATCGCCTTCTACCCATACTTCTCTTAAAATACAAGCAATATATGAAAACGTGTCAATAGCAATGTTAGTTACAAATAACGTAAAGCAATTCGAGGACTCACCAGTCAAGTTATCGCCATCGGAGTGCATAGCTGGTCGGGCTGTGAAGGGTCACTTGCCCTGTGACCTCTCTTCCACACCTGAACATCGCTCGGTCGTCTACCGAGCTTGTTTTCCTATAAGTACGTTTTAGTAGAATAAATATACTATAAATATAGTTTCATAGGTATTTTCCTTACCATTCGTCTAGCCAGACATAGATGTCCATCTGGACAATATGTATGGCCTCTAGTAGAGCCTCTGCACTGTCGGGCCCTCATGGACTTGGCGATGAAGTCCTCGCTGGACCACAGCCGACAGAGGGCCCGGTAAGCCTTCGGGCGGTCCTCCAACCAAGAAATCCCCACCTGCATGCATTTAGTAATTGATTGAAATATGTTGACATTACTAGTTGAAACCACTACTAGTTAACCTCTGCGTACTGCTCCTCTGTCAGGTACAAGTCGCAGCCGTCTCTGAACGCCACAAGCTCCTGCCCTTGATGCCTCTTTAAGTAATCATTTGTTGCTTGAATCCGGGCATAAGAGATCTTGCGGAACATGCTTCTGGGCGTTCTTATTGAAGACGGCTCTCGCATGCGCTGGATCCGCCAAACGGTACCGTCTCTACAAGAAGCCAGAAACATAAGTGTTATTAAACATTCTAGTTATTGAAGAACTAAAATTCAAATAATGTACTAAACATAGTTACCTAGAAGTCGGCCCACACTGCTCCCTGAGCAGTTTCGTACGTCTGATCAGTAGCACGAGCGTAATCTTCCCATCACTTGGCAGGGATACGCTCGTCACCGTTTCTAGGGACCTCACCAAGGTAGTGTAAACGCACGAGGTTCCCTAAGACAACATTGACCTGTCTTTGACATCCTCTTCCCTCGAAGGTAGTGTCCTTCCATCCGCTGCAAGAACAATTGTGCATGAAAGAGTTTTAGCACTACATAATTTTCTAAAACTACAACGCAAGGGTTTCTTACCTATCGCCACCAGGATGAATAGCCAGCAGTGTCACTTCTTCTTTAGGAACCAGAGAAGGAGCCACATAATGGCTCCTCCTAGTCCGTATCCTTCTCTGCGCCTCCGTGTCCTCGGATGACCCGGAAGGATGGTCAGCTGACCCGAAAGGGTGGTCAGCTGACTGTGGCTTAGGAAGGGCTCCGGCCTCGGCCTCAGCCTTTGACTGTGACTCTGAGTCATCCTGCAATTTTATAATAGTTTTAAGAAATATAAATATATTAATTTATAATGTAATACAATATGATTGGTAAGTCAAATTACCTCGGTTCGCTAAAAGGCAACAGGTTAAGTCGCAAGCATCTCTACTCGACAACCTTGCCCTAGTCTTCGACAGACTGCGTTCCACATGCACGAAGTTGAACCCAGACAAATGTGTCTTCAGGGTATCTGCCGGGAAGCTTCTCGGTTTCTTGGTCTCACATCGAGGGATCGAAGCTAACCCAGAGAAGATTAAGCCGATAGAACTGATGCGGCCCCCTGCTCGCATCAAGGACGTGCAGAAGCTTACCGGATGCTTGGCCGCGCTCAGTCAGTTTATCTCTAGACTGGCCGAACGGGCTCTTCCGTTCTTCAAGCTTCTGCGCAAAACTGGTCCATTTGTATGGACTGAGAAGGCGGATGAGGCATTTTAGGAGCTCAAGAAGTTCCTCAAAACGCTGCCAATCATGGCAGCCCTTGACCAAGGCAAGCCACTAGTCTACATCGCTGCCACAACCAAGGTCGTGAGCATGGTTTTGGTTGCAGAGCGGCCAGAACTCCATCGACCTCAAGTCCCAGAAAAGGCTCCTGCTACCGTTGGTCTGAAGCCCCAGGGCCCAGACTCCGCAGGAAATCCCTGGGAAGGGGAAGTAATCAGGCCCCAAACAGGCGGACCTGATTATCAAAGCATATCCGGGTCCAAGCTCCCAGAATGCAGTCTCGGACCCGGGGGCCTATGGGCCACGGTTCCCGGACCTCCCCAAGAAGAACAAGTCGGGTCTCAGCCATCTAGACCCGGCAAGCGGCGTGCGTCTGGGTCCGAGCCCCCAGAACGCAGTCTCGGACAAAGGGGCCAGGGGCCCCCACGTCCCGGACCACTCCAAAAAGAACCAGACGGGTCCCAGCAATCTGAACCCGGCAACAGGCGTGCATCTGGGTCCGAGCTCCCAGAGTGCAGTCCTAGACTCGGGGGCCGGAGGCCCCCGAGTCCCGGACGCGGGACCTCTACTAGACGACGCTTCGGACCCCTCCGGGAGGGTCCGAACCATCCAGCGTCCGGTCTACATCATCAGCGAGGTCATCCATGACGCCAAGACAAGATATCTGGAGGTGCACAAGCTGCTCTATGCAGTCCTCGTTGCATTAAGGAAGCTGCGCCATTACTTCCAGGCTCACAAGATCTCGGTGGTTACCTCGTACCCACTGAGAACCATCCTCCACAGCCCCAACGCCACTGGAAACATAGTTAAATGGGCTGCGGAGTCGGTGGAGTTCGAGCTAGACTTCTTACAACGCCATGTGGTGAAAAGCCAGGCGTTAGCTGACTTTGTGGCAGAGTGGACTCCACCACCATGCCAGCCAGGGGGCCAGGACATCGGTGAACTAGAGCCCAGAGCTCCATTCTTCACTGGTCCCTACTAGACTCTCTACTTCGATGGCTCCTCGTGGAAGCAGGGTGTCGGAGCGGGGGTTCTTCTCATTACACCAACCGGAGAGCAGTTCAAGTACATGGTGCGACTTGATTTCAAGGCGACCAACAACATGGCGGAGTATGAGGCTCTCACCTTCTTGTTGAAAACCACGCTATCCCTCGGCATCCAGCAGTTGTTGGTCAAGGGTGATTCTCAGCTGATCATCAAGCAAGTTAAGGGAGAGTGTAGTTGCAACGACCCACAACTTGCAACTTATCCCCTCCAAGTACGGAAGTTGGCGAAGGACTTCTTATCCTTGGACTTGTGCCATGTTCCCCGTGCCAATAACACAATAGACGACGACCTATCAATGAAGGCTTCTACTTGGGCTCCGGTGCCTAAGGGGGTCTTTGAAAGGAAGCTGATGCGACCTACCTCCTAGCCGATTGAACCAGGCGAAGGGGGCGGGACTAGCACCTCGAAGCTGGCGATCCCGGCGGCCATGTTATCATGGTGCCAGCAAGGATCGTAAGCGTCATCGGGGGCTCCGTGCGACCCGACGCTCAAGATCCAAGTGCTCAAGTAGGTCCCGATGCATGGATCACGGAGATCCGGGTCTACTTGAAAGACAATTTTCTTCCCGGTGAACGTGTATCCGCTGAACGGATCGCTCGGTCGGCTAAGAGATACACACTGGTAGAAGGGGATCTCTACCAGCGTGGTGCTAATAGCGTCCTATTGCGGTGCATAACCCGATAGAAGGGTTAAGACCTGCTCGCAGAGATCCATGTAGGCGAGTGCGGGAACCATGCAAGTTTCCGCACACTGGTCGGTAAACCCTTTCGGTATGGTTTTTTACAGGCATACAACTCTCCAGGATGCCGTCGACCTGGTCAGGAGATGCAAGGCGTGCCAGTTCTATGCTAAGCAGATCCACACACCAGCGCAGACGCTGTAGATGATCCCGCCCTCATGGGCCTTCGCTGTGGTGGGGGATGGACATCCTGGGACCATTTCTGGATCCGTCGGGGGATATCGATACCTCTACGTAGCCGTAGACAAGTTCACCAAGTGTCCGGAAGCTACCCCTGTAGTAACCATCAACAAGCAGTTAGCAGTCAAGTACATCAAGTCAATCATCAGTCGTTCGGGGTCCCACACGGAATCATCACCGACAATGGGACCCAATTCATCAGTGCAGTATTCCAAGACTGCTGTGAAGACCTCGTTATCCAAGTTTGCTATGCTTCCATTGCTCACCCAGAGAGTAATGGTCAAGCCGAAAGAGCCAACGCCGAGATTCTCAAGGGACTCAAGATGCGCACCTAAAACAGCCTGAAAGAGCACGGTGCCAATTGGGTTGAAGAGCTTCCGTGCACACTGTGGGCTAGCCGGACGTCCCTCAATCGCTCGACAGGGGAAACACCCTTCTTCCTGGTGTATGGGGATGAGGCCGTCCTCTCCCCTAGAAATCACCATGGGCTCATCCCGTGTCCGAGCGTACATCGAAGCCATGCAGGACCAGCTCCGGCGTGGAGATATCGACCTTGTCAATGAGCGAAGGTGGAAAGCAGCTGTCCGAAATGCCTGATACCGCCAAGCGCTCTAGCGTTATCAGCAATGGTTCGTGTGAAGTAGACAGCTCGAGGTGGGCGACCTGGTGCTGCGATGGATACTTTCTCGAGAAGGTGGAAACAAACTCTCCCCCGGCTAGGAAGACCCCTTCCGAGTAACACAAATATGCCATCCCGGGTACGTGCGCCTAGCCAAAGATGATGGGGTACCTCTACCCAATCCTTGGAACATAGAACACCTCCCTAAGTTCTATGTTTAGCACAGTGGTAGGGTCATGTTTTCTCTAAAAATGGTGTCATAGTGTCCAGGAACAGCACTTAGAACAGCTAAGTCCCGTAGGAGTCCTGTCACTCTCAACATCTAGGATGGGTCGCTGCCTTCTAACATGGCCTGTTTCCTCCTATGAAGAAGAGCCTAAAGTGAGAAAATTTTGCCTTGTCCTATGCATTCTCCTTTTACAGTTTGTGCTTCCTCAAGCACATCAACTGTAAATGGGCAAAGCCACGTACCCTTGGCCCTAAGATCAGTCATGAGGCTACCACGTGTGCTTGAGCTCCGGAGCCGACACGTGCTCTGGGCTCTGGTTCGACCCCCCCCCCTACTGAGCTGAGGTCCGGAGCTGCCACGTGCCCTCAGGCTCCGATCCACCTCCCCGCTGAGGAGAGCTCCGGTACTGACATGTGCTCCAGGCTCCTGTCCGAACCTCCCCGCTAAGGTGAGGTCCAGATCTGCCACATGTCCCATGGCTCCGAGCCGCCTCCCCGTTGAGGACAGCTCCGGAGCATACACGTGCCCTTCGCTCCGATCCGAAGCCTCCCTGCTGAGGTGGATCACGGAGCTGCCACGCGTCACCTGGCTCAGAGTCACCACCCCGCTGAGGGTAGCCTCAGAGCACACACGCGCCACGGGCATATCCCCTTTACAGTTTGTGCTTCCTCAAGCATATCAACTGCAAATGGGCAAGTCACGTTCCCTAGGCCCCGAGGTCAGTCCTGGGGCTATCACGTGCGCTTGACCTTCGGAACCGATGCGTTCCCTAGGCTCCGGTCCTAAGCCTCCCTGATGGGTGAAGTCCAGAACTATCACGTATCCTCAAGCTTCGAGCTGCCTTTTCGCCGAGAACAGCTCCGATCTGGGTCTCCCTGCTGGGTGGGGTTCGGAACTACCACGTGTCCCTAAGCTCTGATCTGTCCCCCCCCCCCCCCCCGGAGGACAGCTCCGGTGCAGACACGTGCCCCGGGCTCCAGGCGGAGTCTCCCCTCCAAGGAAAAGTCCTGAGCTGCCAGGTGCCTCCCTAGAAAGAGCTGGGGGTGTGAGACCTATGTGTGCTGAATACATTGGCAATTAGGATAAAAGTTAGCATTAACATTCAAAGTTTTGAATATTGCCAAAACATTCTTCTGTGGCAAGGTCCGACAAGTTCTTTGTTAGGTCCGCCAAGTGTTGGCAAGGTCCGACGCAAGGTCCGGAGAGCTCCTGCAAGGTCCGGAGAGCTTCTGTGAGGTCCGGAGCTTGTTTTTAGGGAGCTCCCGTGAAGTTCAACTCGTAGAACTGCAGCGTCTTGTTTTTGCTTTTAACTCGCAATGTTTCAAACTTGCTTTATGGGAAGGTTTGCTTAGTATTAATTTGCTAAGTTTTTGGTGTGTTTTGGTGGTTATGGCTGTTATCATTTGATATGGTTTGCAACATGCTTGTGACGTGCTCATGTAAGGTGTTGTGGTTTTCGAACTAACGTGAGTCAAGTCGAGGACTTGTGCTCGGAAGAATTGGTTGTTTATTCATGTGCAGGTGTTGCTTGAGTTCAAGACATGGCTGGTGACGGGATCCTTGGACTAGTCTCAGGGAGGAGATGAGGTTCCAACAACCAAGTTCGGGAGGAGCTGTGGTTGAGTTGATCGGGAGGTCGCGCAGCATGTTTGGATCAAGGGCAGTGCATATGAAGGTTGCGTGTACGTCGTTGGAAGGTGTTTGCACGTGTGCAAGGAGTGCATGGACGTGGCAACATTGTTCCAAGGCGTGATGAAGAGAAGTGGACGTAAAGAATTGGTCGGAAAGGTCCAACCGGCTGGATTGCGTACTCAGGCTGAGGCTGAGTCGGATATGGCTCAAATATGGAAGATTTGAGTTGGTTATGATAGGATTTCGTGCTAGGCACGAAGTTGAGTTGTTTTAGGAATGTTTAGGACGTTCCTAAGGTTTTTGGAATTCTCACAATTGCTTCTATCTGCGAATAGGAGAGTCCTGAGCAGTTATGGTAAGTTAGGATACGAGTCCAATTAGGAGTAGGAGTCCTAGATTGGATTGTTTAGCCTGAGGGCTGGCTATAAAAGCAAGGGAGGCCAGAGCTCTCATGTGTAGAGAACTTTGGGCTGTTCCTCTTGTGTTTCTATTGAATAACGTTCACAGTTTCGAGGAGCTTTTGTGCCTTGTTCGTCCGACTTGTTTTTCGTCAAGTCTTTCTCGCCGAGTTTCTGGACAGACCGACGTTGCTCCGGTGTTTCGTTCATAACTCGAGTTTTACAGATCTGATTGACGTGATTCTTTTTGGGTTGTCTTCACAACTCAATTATCTATCATTCATGAAATTTTCACGAGCTTCGAATCTGTAGTTTTTGAGATACACGAGTTTCTTTGCAGCATTGCAGATCTGTTTTATATCGGGTAGAACAGATTGATCTGCGTTTAATGTTTTGATCGTATCTCAAGTTTTACTTCGTGTATTCAAGTGATTCTTGTTGCATTAGATCCGTGACTTGATTATCTACCTCTCTACTTCATTTGTCATGGTGGAACACATTTGAAAACACTTGCACAC
The DNA here is from genome assembly GCA_030760725.1 of Neostapfia colusana. Classification (NCBI taxonomy): domain Eukaryota; kingdom Viridiplantae; phylum Streptophyta; class Magnoliopsida; order Poales; family Poaceae; genus Neostapfia; species Neostapfia colusana. Next base: position 46,923,356 of record JASWHV010000012.1, on the reverse strand, counting down.
ACGGTTTCTTTAACCGATTGATTTTTTGCTGAGGGGTTTTTGTTGTTTCCGCTGCGAAAAGTTTTAATCTACCATTCACCCCCCTCTGGTAGCTTTTCACGTGCTCTTCGATCCTACAATTAGTATCAGAGCCGAGGTGCTCTAATCTTTGTGATTTGCACGTGTTTTGACTAACCATCATGGAGAAGTACTCCGCAAAACCTTGTGTGTTCAATGGCATCGATTTTCAGGTTTGGAAGGCGCGGATGGAGGCCTACATACAGGCGCAAGGCTTCGCCACATGGGAAAAGGTCTACCGGAACTTCGATGTACCACCCAATGATCAAGTTACGGCTGCGAACATGAGAGATGTTGACAACAACAACAAGGCTCACAACTTGATCATCCAAGGATTGACTCAAAGCGACTTCGACCGTGTTGCACACCTCTGATCTGCATATGATGTTTGGAAAGCTCTTTGTGACTACCATGAAGGATCCAATACGATCAAGGAGGTAAGGCAAGATATGTTCAAGAAAGAATACATGTGTTTTGAGATGCAACCCGGTGAGTCAATTGACGACCTTTTTGCTCGCTTTAATAAAATTCTCAGCAACTTGCGTAGTGTCAATGTTAACTTTTCAGATGCTGAAAATGCTAGACAATTGTTAGGATCATTAGATATGTCAATTTGGGAGATGAAAGTTACATCTATTCGTGAATCTACTGTCATGAGTTCTCTTACTTTAGACGTGCTTTATTCTAAATTGAAAACTCATGAAATTGACATCATCTCACGTAAAAACCCCAACAAGTCTATTGCATTTGTTTCGCAACGTGACATGTCTAGTTCTAGTCAATCATCATCTAGTGGTGCACTCTCTTTGCTGTCCTCTCTAACCCTTGAACAGATTGAAGAGTTTCCAGAGGAGGAGCTTGCACTCATCTCTACTCGGTTCTCAAAAGCATTGCAAAATGTGAGAACTAGAAGGAGAGGAAGCTCCGGACTTCAACGATGTTTTGAATGTGGTAAGACATGACATTTTCGTACAGAGTGCCCTAACCTTTCAGGTCCGACTTCACGTGAAGAAAAGCAAAAAAGGCCGAAGAAATCGTTTGCAAAGAATAAGAAGAAGAAAGATTTATCAATGCGCAACATAGTGCATAGTATGATCTCTGCACTTCAAGATTTTGGCTCAAGTGATGTGGACACCGGTAGTGATGAAGATGAAGAAGCTATGGCAAATATGTGCTGCATGGCGAGCAAGTCAAGTTCAAGCTCCGAGGAGGCAGAACACAACAACGACGATGAAGAGGTATGTCCCACGTGCGAAGAAATGTGTGATGCTATTTCTCGTGCCACTGTTATATTAAAGAAAAAGGATAAAAAACTAAGGAACAATGCTGTTAAAATTGAATCACTAGAATCTGAAATTAATCGTTTCAAAACTTTGATTCCTAGTGATGATTCTTGTTCCTCATGTGATTCGATTTATGAACAATTATCCTCTTTAAGAAGTGCACACACATCTACGCTTGATAAACTTGAACTTGAAATTGAAAAGAACAAAGAGCTTGCTGCACTTAATGATAAAAATTTGAAAGATGCTTGCTGTTCTTCAATTGATTTGCATTGTTCTTCATGTGATGATCTGAATAAGAAACTAAATGATGCTATGAATGAGATTTCTATTTTGAACAATGCTTTACGTGTGCATGAAGTTAAATATTGTTCAAATTGCAAACTAAAAGGAAAAACTTCATGTGAAAACTGCTTTGATCTGTCCAATAAACTTGATGACATGCATAGGACACTAGATCGGTTTTCTAATGCAAATAAGAACCTAAACTTGCTGCTGAATTCTTCCAAGTCTTGTAATGATAAAACTGGTTTAGGTTTTAATTCTCATGCTCATGCTAAGGCACACCCACCTAAAGTTGTAAAGTCATTAGGAAGCGGTTTGATTCAAACAGCTCCTAGACAAAAAGAGGCGATTTTCAAATCTGCAGGAGTACTGTCCCATTCGGGTTCTAATAAACGTGTTGCTTGCTCATCTAGACATGATAATAAGGTTATTTTTCATTGTACCTACTGTGGTAGAGATGGTCATGTCATGGATTTTTGTTATAGACTAGCTAAACACGATAAGAAACAAAGAATACTTGCTAGATCACATAACAACCAAGCAAAATCTGCTAGACCGAATGTTCGGAGCTTGCAACCTGCTGTAATGAGTCAAAAACTTGCTCCCGGACCTACTGTTTTTTATGCTACATATAACACATCTTCTAAGTCAGTAGTTGGGAACAAAAATTTTCGATGTTTGGCTCATAAACCTGCTGTACCTTCTCAGCTTTCGCGTGTTATTCCTGCTGGACGTCGTGTGACTCAGTACTGGATTCCTAAAAGTCTTTTAACTAACCCCAGTATTGAGTCATCGACGTATTGTGCTGCTGTGTAGGTTTCACGTTTGAGTAAGGAGAACATTTGGATTGTGGATTCAGGTTGCTCATGCCACATGACCGGTAACAAAGAATGGTTCTCCTCTCTCTCTTTTGTGTCACGTGTAGAAAATGTTACTTTCGCCGATAACTCTTCTACTCCCATAATTGCTAAAGGTTCGGTTAGAGTAAACAATCTCTACACTTTGAAAGATGTGGCACTTGTTAAAAATTTGAAATACAACTTGCTTTCGGTTTCACAATTGCTAGATGAAAATCTAGAGGTTAGCTTTGCTAAAAATTGCTGCAAGGTTGTAGATTCAAAAGGTGAGCTTTTGTTTAACATGTCTAGGTTTGGAAGAGTTTTTAAAGCTGATTTTGATTTGTCAACTTCTAAGCATCAGTGTCTAGTTGCTAATGATACAAAGGATCTATATTTTTGGGATCGTAGACTTGGTCACATAGGCTTTGATCATCTCACTCGTGTTAGTGCTCTCGATCGCATACGTGGGCTGCCGAAGCTTAAAAAGGACAATGATACTGTGTGCTCTTCTTGTAGACATGCTAAGTTTGTTGCAGGTTCACATGCTCCTCTCACAATGACCATGACAGCTGAACCGGGACAACTTTTACATCTTGACACAGTAGGTCCGGCACGTGTTCAATCCTTCGGAGGTAAATGGTATGTGCTTGTGATTGTTGATGATTATTCCAGATATTCTTGGGTTTATTTTATGGCATCTAAGAATGAAGATTTTAGTCATTTTAGAACTTTATTTCTTAGATTATCTATTGATCACCCAGGATCATTTAAAGCAATTAGAAGTGATAACGGAACTGAATTTAAAAACCAATCCTTTGATCACTTTTGTGCTGAAAATGGAATAAATCATCAATACTCTTCACCCTATGTACCACAACAAAATGGTGTCGTAGAAAGAAAGAACAGGACCTTAGTTGAGATGGCTAGGACTATGCTTGATGAATATCAAACTCCTAGGAAATTTTGGGCTGATGCAATTGCAACCGCTTGTTATGTCTCAAATCGTGTTTTCTTGCATGCTAAGCTTGGAAAAACCCCATATGACCTCCGGTTTGGACATAGGCCTAGTGTTACACACTTTAGGGTTTTTGGTTGCAAATGCTTTGTTAAGAAACATGGTAATCTTGATAAATTTGAAGCTAGATCTGTTGATGGCATGTTTCTTGGTTATCCATCTCATACTAGAGGCTACCGTGTGCTTTTACTTGACACTAACAAAATAGTGGAGACTTGCGAGGTTTCTTTTGATGAAGCTAGCCCAAGTACTAGCTCCGATATTGCAGGTCCGGATCCATATCCACAGGGGGAGAGTATTTTTATTGAAGAAGATGAAGAAGTGGTGCTGCTGCCCGAAAACTCGGAAGTAAATAACGATCAAGCTGCTGATTTTGCACCACAACCAGAACCAACAGTCACTACTGCTGGTTCGGACCTTCCTCAATCAACAAGCTCTCCTAATCAAAGGTCCGAACATAAAGAAGAAGGTGCTTGTGAAGTGTCTACTCCCCTCCGAGTACTCAAAAGTCATCCTCCACAACAAATCATTGGAAGCTTGCATGAACGAGTCACTCGGTCCAGGTTTTGCGATCCAAACTCTCATGCTCATTCTGCTTTTGTTGCTTCTTTTGAACCCAAAGCCTTGTACGGTATAAAACAAGCCCCTAGAGCATGGTATGATAGGTTAAAAACATTCTTACTTGAAAAGGGGTTTACCATGGGCAAGGTTGATAAAACTCTTTTTGTACTTAAGCATGGCAATGACTCATTATTCGTTCAAGTGTATGTGGATGATATTATCTTTGGTTGTGCTTCTCATGATCTCGTGTCTAAGTTTTCAGCTATGATGAGTTCAGAATTTGAGATGAGTATGATGGGAGAACTCACATACTATAGAGTGCTATCTTATTACTTGTAGAGCAGTAACAATATTGATGGACAAAGAATACATACTCTAATGAAAAACTTTTCATCATTCTTCTGTTGAGAAACTATTTTTCAACAAATTGTATGGAAAGAAAGAAATCTAATGAAATAATCTAGTACGACCTGTCCGGATTTTGATTTTAATGAAACCATAGCATATTATTTGATGGCCAAGGCAGCATAATATTTAAAAATATCATGGCTAGGTGTTGGTATTTCATATTCCGGCATTGCAAATGTGATTAATATACACCATCCCTTTTTTCTGAAGCTATTTAAAATGAACTGGCCAAACATTTGTTACTTTTGGTCCAGTTCAGAACTGAACCAACGAACCTCGTGTGTAAAGAATCAGAAGCAGTTGTATGCAGCACCTGTAAAAAAAAGGCTCGTATTTTAATTTTGAAAAGTTTGGAATCATCATTTGTACTTCTGGGACGCTATGTAGGTACATACATAAGTAAACTCTGTTTAATAGTTTAACGTCAACAAGAGAAAGAAGTATTGTGTGCTTTTATGGTTGATATGATAACAATTTATGTAGCAAAAAAGCCATGCTCAGTGGTTTAACCAATAGCAGGAATGAAGTATATCTAGCTATTTTGAAATTATGTGTGAGACCTATGTGTGCTGAATACATTGGCAATTAGGATAAAAGTTAGCATTAACATTCAAAGTTTTGAATATTGCCAAAACATTCTTCTGTGGCAAGGTCCGACAAGTTCTTTGTTAGGTCCGCCAAGTGTTGGCAAGGTCCGACGCAAGGTCCGGAGAGCTCCTGCAAGGTCCAGAGAGCTTCTGTGAGGTCCGGAGCTTGTTTTTAGAGAGCTCCCGTGAAGTTCAACTCGTAGAACTGCAGCGTCTTGTTTTTGCTTTTAACTCGCAATGTTTCAAACTTGCTTTATGGGAAGGTTTGCTTAGTATTAATTTGCTAAGTTTTTGGTGTGTTTTGGTGGTTATGGCTGTTATCATTTGATATGGTTTGCAACATGCTTATGTGACGTGCTCATGTAAGGTGTTGTGGTTTTCGAACTAACGTGAGTCAAGTCAAGGACTTGTGCTCGGAAGAATTGGTTGTTTATTCATGTGCAGGTGTTGCTTGAGTTCAAGACATGGCTGGTGACGGGATCCTTGGACTAGTCTCAGGGAGGAGATGAGGTTCCAACAACCAAGTTCGGGAGGAGCTGTGGTTGAGTTGATCGGGAGGTCGCGCAGCATGTTTGGATCAAGGGCAGTGCATATGAAGGTTGCGTGTACGTCGTTGGAAGGTGTTTGCACGTGTGCAAGGAGTGCATGGACGTGGCAACATTGTTCCAAGGCATGATGAAGAGAAGTGGACGTAAAGAATTGGTCGGAAAGGTCCAACCGGCTGGATTGCGTACTCGGGCTGAGGCTGAGTCGGATATGGCTCAAATATGGAAGATTTGAGTTGGTTATGATAGGATTTCGTGCTAGGAACGAAGTTGAGTTGTTTTAGGAATGTTTAGGACGTTCCTAAGGTGTCTGGAAGTCTCACGATTGCTTCTATCTGCGAATAGGAGAGTCCTGAGCAGTTATGGTAAGTTAGGATACGAGTCCAATTAGGAGTAGGAGTCCTAGATTGGATTGTTTAGCCTGAGGGCTGGCTATAAAAGCAAGGGAGGCCAGAGCTCTCGTGTGTAGAGAACTTTGGGCTGTTCCTCTTGTGTTTCTATTGAATAAAGTTCATAGTTTCGAGGAGCTTTTGTGCCTTGTTCATCCGACTTGTTTTTCGTCAAGTCTTTCTCGCCGAGTTTCTGGACAGACCGACGTTGCTTGGGTGTTTCGTTCATAACTCGAGTTTTACAGATCCGATTGACGTGATTCTTTTTGGGTTGTCTTCACAACTCAATTATATATCATATGTGAAATTGTCACGAGCTTCGGATCTGTAGTTTTTGAGATACACGAGTTTCTTTGCAGCGTTGCAGATCTGTTTTATATCGGGTAGAATAGATTGATCTTCGTTTAATGTTTTGATCGTATCTCAAGTTTCACTTCGTGTTTTCAATTGATTCTTGTTGAATTAGATCCGTGACTTGATTCTCTACCTCTGTACTTGATTTGTCACGGTTAAACACGTTTGAAAACACTTGCACACATGGTTTCTTTAACCGATTGATTTTTTGCTGAGGGGTTTTTGTTGTTTCCGCTGCGAAAAGTTTTAATCTACCATTCACCCACCCTCTGGTAGCTTTTCACATGCTCTTCGATCCTACAGGGGGCAAGGGTCAAACTTCCTACAAATCCTTGCACTGCCGAGGATCTTGAAGGGGTGGTAGCCACACTGCCGGAGTGCCCTGGGTCCTTACGCTGCTAAAGACACAAAGGAACAAGCTCGAGTCATCGGTAAAAAGCTACCCACGTTGGCTAAATCATCCCGGACCCTTGCGCTGCTAAGGGTCCAAAGTCTACATCGACGATATAGGACAATAAAAGACATGAAACAAAGATTCTTTCATTAATAACAGGGTTCTCGCATACAAATGGGGATACAAGACAATTAAGGAACTCAGCAGCCACAAGTCAAGTAATCTCTTGCTCTGTGGCCTGCTTGGTCATCCCCCGAGCCAATCTCTGCGCAGCGAGACGGTCACCTGCTATAAGACTAAGGGCGGCAGCAACGCATGCTGGACCGAGGCAACGGTGACATCCAGTGTCGTGTGGGCCAAAACGCCATCTATGGCAGATTTTGTTGTCCACAACAGTACCAGGAGGAAGGCTTGATCACTCGGGACTTAACTTTCCTCCGGTACTGGCACGAAGTCCTCCTTCGGTGAGGCGCCTAGAGGACATGCCCCACTCAACACTGGCGTAGGGACTCACTGCGGGTCGAGGACCCTGTCCCCGACGGCCTCCCCTACCACCGGCTGACACGACCCCACGGTCTTGTCGAGCCAGGATCATGCTGAGGGGTACTGCGTTGCACAGCACCGAATAACACACGACAAAGGTACAAAGCGGAAGCAAAACTTTTATTACATAAAGTGGTTTATGAACATTTTTACATCAAAATAGGTCCAGTCTACACTCACGGGCGTAGAATACGCATCAAGTTCACGTTCAGCCCGTGAACGTGTCCTTGCTAGCACGCACGCACACTAACACGGCGGCGTGCATGACTCCCACTCGATGGGATTCCCCTCCTGGGGTTCCGCCTCCTCTTCGGGAGTCCCTTCCTCATAGAACCCTGCAAAAGCTCCAAACACAAGCAGTGAGCACGAAGGATCAGCAAGACTGACCCGTCTCTCCTAAACATGGAACTTCTACATGAGGGGTGATGGGTACATGAGGTAAAAACAAGTTGCAAAGGACTCGCCTAATTAGTGGAACAAGTTGCAGGGTTACCCGAATAACCCGTCACGTACGCCCGTACTCGATGTTGCCTACAGCAACCATCACGGATGCCGTACGCAACCACCTTTCACCCGTCAGCCAAATATTGAACCGGTCCCATCGTCCCGAGCAAGAGGTCTCTGCACGCGCATCTCAGTGCCGCCAGCCGATTTACACCTCGAGCTCTCAACCTACCCTCTGAACGACGGGCAATGCCTCAATACCCAGCTACCCGAGTTACATCAGTTTCCCGGTTCCCATATAGCCGGTAGGTCTTCGGTACTGTTCTAGCTTGTTCAACAGGCTCGCACATGGCTCGGTCCTCAATCGACACAAGCGGAGCTATAGCACACAGGCCCCAAAGTCCTGCTGCCCATACTCTCCGCTCAGTCTCATTTTTCTTGCCATGTGTATCATGTGCTATATCTACCCGAGTCGAGTGCCTCTAGCCTATGCTCGCGAGTAGTTCCAACTACTCGACTTGTACCGAATCCTACCCTAACTTAGCTATGCAGTAGCTAACGGGCCTTGCAATCCTAAACTCAACCCATGGTTTTTCTTGGCTATGCAATGGGGTTTCCAAACAAGACTCTAATGCAAGGAAATAAGTGATACTCAAAGAAGGTGATCAAAACAATAAAAATTTTAAAGAGGTTGATGCAAACCGGAGCTTGCCTTGCTGCTCTTGGTCGTAGGCTAGCTGCTCCTCCGGAGTAACGAAGTCTAGGACTTCGGATTCCTTCTCGACCTTAGCGACTACATGATATAAGAAGTACATGTATTAGTTAAATGCATTTGAATTGAGTTTTAAACTTGTGAACCTTCTAAGTCTCACTAGACAGACCCAAAGACTGTGAAACTTTTACTGTGACTTGGTTACAACCTAAACAGAGATTTGGTCAAGTTTTAGTAGCAGCAAAGCTCATTTGAGCCCTCCACAATTAATTATGTCCTTGATCTTAATTGGAACTCTTAGGGTGCTCTAGGGATTTTCATGGAACAAGTCATGACTTTATGAAAACTAGATTTTCAGAGGGTTCTAATGGAGTTGGTCTCACTTAATTTGAAGGTTCCTAGCTAAAGATATGAGCTAAACAATTTCAGAGAAAATTCTGAAATTGTTTCTGAACATTTTCTATTTTCTCTGGAACAGTTTCATTAATCACACCATTAGGTGGATCAAAAGAGCTCAAATGGACCTGAAATTTTTATGGTAGTTCAGGGATATTTTGGTGAATATCCCAGCAAAATTTCAGAATTTTCGTCCAAGGGATTCTCCAGTTAAAATTCCAAACAATTTAAACTTTGAGGAATTAATTCTGGAGAATTAAGGATTTTCGTGAAGTGAAACTTGATTTTCTGGAAATTTCTCTGAGAGCTGAATCCAACAAAATTTGGTTCACTCGATTTGGAGTTTTCTAGCCCAAGTTATGAGGATTTGAAGTTTGAATGAAATCTGAAAATCAGGGAAAAGTTTAAATCTGCTGGTGGGCCACGGGGACACGTGTTGCGCGCTGAGGCGTCGGCACACCGTGGTCTACGGAGTTTCTGCGCGCCAGCACACCGGATACGAGCCGCAGCCCGATCCCGATTTGAATTTTTAAGCCGCTGACAGCCAGGCCCCGCGTCTTCTTCTTCTTCCCGCCCTTTGCTTTGCGCCCGCGCGCTCCCCCCTCGCCGGAGCAGACGGCTGCTCGCCAGACCAGCGTTCCCGGCCGCTGCCCAGCCTGAGACTCGCCGCCAGAGGGTTTAGGGCATCGAGAAACACGTTGGTGGGCTCTGTTTGGGCTGCCGGTGGCCGGAACCAGTTCCGCGACGTGTGCCGGCTACTGCTGTGGTTCGGCACCGTTGTCCGAGGTCTCTAGCCCGTCATCACTTGCACCGATGGGCTCTACATCACCAGCGCAGCTCTAGGAAGCTCGGCATGACCTCAGAGTAGCTCGGGAGTTACCGCAAATACGGTTTCACCGTGCGACCGAATGGTTCCGCGGCGGACACTCCTAATAGAGCTTAATTCCCACCGCTCTGAGGCGTTCTCATGCGATGGATGCTAAAGAAGAATTGATCGCCGGCTAATCCAGCATACATGTGCGAAATTTGATGACTCAAGGAGGAATAGAGAAGGATAATTTTAAAGAACTGTACCGGAAGCTCGGGTTGAGGTCGCCGGAGCAAAATCTCGGAATTCGCCGGCGAGAGCTCACGGCGTGGCTTGAGCTTCAGGTGGAAGCAGCGTGGAGTCCGTGCGCTCCTTTTGCCGCCCTTGTTCAGCCGTGGAAGTGGCTGTGGTGTGCTGCCCACATGAGACCGATCGCCGTTCTTGAGCTAAGTCGCGGTGGTCGTCGTTGATCACGGGAACAGAAGCCAAAACCCGGTGGTTTAGGCGTCGGGAGAGTGGTGCTCGAGCTCAGGGTGCTGCCTAGCAGCTCGGGGATGTGAGGCGCGATTGTTTGCTCCATTTTTCCGATCGACCGAGAGCTCGGGGAAACAGAATGCCGCTGCTCGGTGTCGCCCGCGAGCATAAGAAGGCAGCTGGGTCTCCGCTCGGGCTGAGGCGGTAAAGGTCGCGTGGGGGCACGAGAAGGCTGCCCTGGCCGCCAGCGCGCGAAGGAGGAAGCAGCTGGTGGCGTCGGTTCCTCCTCGGTGGCACACCCGGCAGCTGCTCGGTGGAATTTCCCACCGAGGCTGTGACTTTGTGTGCAAGTCACCCCTTTTAGCTCTATGACATGTGGGTCCCACCCTCAATTTTAACCTTTGAACTTAACTCAAATTCACTGTTGTAAACAGTAGTTCCCAAAAGCCCCTGGTGATTTAAATTATCAACCTTTGAGCCATTTGAATTGGTTAGAATCCAAATTGGGTTTGGTTTGGATAAATTTCAGCACATGTTCAGTTTGAAATTCAAATAAAGTTTGAATTTGCCCCACTTAGCTCATGTCAAGATCAACTCCAAATGGAGTGAAAATTGGTGTGTGAGCTCACAAAAATGTGCTGAGTAAGAATCTGTCTCCCACTTTTGAATTCATGGGATAAAAACAGTTTGAATTTGAATGTAGTTTCAAACTGCCCTATTTCTAGCTATGCCCAAAATGACCTCAAAAGGTTTTGAATTTGGGTGAAACTTGGCATGGACATTCCTAGCAATGTGTAGGAGTTTTTCATATGCCTAGCCCCTATATATTACATGTGGGAAATACCACTTTTGCAATATGTGAGTTTGTTCTCTAATGAGTATGTTGATGGTGGTTACTTGCTCTTCAAATGTGTTCATCAACTTGCTTCAAATGAGGTGTGTGTGTGTGGTGATGAACACTTCATGCATGTGTCAAAACTGAGGCCCTTACACTGGCGCACCATCAGGATGGCATGTGCTTCTATCCGAGGCCGTCAGAAAGAGGGATTAACCAGAGAGCCTAACCGAAGGCCGCACACACAGACATCTCACATAAGGTGACGAGGACGGCTACTAGTGTGAAAGCATCTGGTGGGAGAAAACGCCGAGAAGCAGGGACTTCCCGCGCGCAAGAGAAGAACAAAGGCCACATGGTGAGGGAGGGTGCAAACCTACACTGGAAGGCCCCCTTTTATACTCAGCCACGACCTCTTGCAGGGAAACAGGCGCGGCGATTGGGTTTCCACCTCTGCACGCTGCGGGTTATTCACCTCCCCCAATGAAGGGTAGGATATAGGTGCATCTGGTCAGACACTGGGGGCTGGGAGGATAACCTCTTTGGAACGTCCGTCGGTTCCCAAGGAAGGCGTTGCGACCAACGAATTGCTGCAGTAAATGACCTGAGGCAACCCCTTGGGCATAACGCCTTGACACTCACCTCCCCCGTAGATGGGTAGGACCCAGGTCCACCCGTGTGACACCGGGGGCTGGGGGACTAACATCTTGGAGACGTCCGGCGGTCCCTGAGAAAAGAGGCGTGGTGGAACTGCAGCAACCAACCCGTTGGCTGCCGCAGTAAGTGCCCTGAGGCAACCCCTCAAGCACGTCACCTTAGCACTCGCCCCCACCAATGACAGGGAGGACCCAGGTCCACCAGTCAGACACTAGCGGGACAGGCGAGTAAAAACTCAGGAACATCCGGCGGTTCCCGAGGGAGGCGGCGCAGTATTCCTGCAGCCCATGGGCTGTTGCAATAATTACCCTGAGGCAACCCCACGAGTGCATCGTCGTGACCCATCAAGTCAGGAGTGAACACGATGACGCGCTGTTGCTTTGACCGAACGCGCCCACTATGACAAGGACGTGCAACCTTTTCGTCCCCCAGGTTCAACCACTCATCCACTAAGCAAAAGTCTCGCCATCTCTTCGATTTCCAAAGCACAGGTTCAAAACCACCACACGGGAGAGATGGGGGTCCCACCTGCAGGCTCGATGCCTCTCCTGAGATGAGCCCGGTGGCCACCGTCGGTACTCTGCAGACCGGGTACCCCCGCGTAGTGGGTAAAAGACAGCGTAGGCCCCGCCTCTCTGCTGAGGTGAGCTCCAGCGTAAGCCATGTGCCCTTGGCCCTATGGTCAGCCCTGGGGCCACTACGTGGCTTGGGCTCTAGAGCTGACATGTGCCCTGGGCTTCGGCCAGATCCTCCCAGCTGAGGTGAGGTCCGGAGCAGCCACGTGTCCCCTGGCTCCGAGCTACCTCCCCGCAGAGGACAGCACCAGTACATCCCGGCTGTACAAAGATATAAAAAGACCTGAAAACTTGCTATTGGTGGGATGGTATGAAAAGGGACATAGCTGAATATGTTGCCTTATGCGATACGTGCCAACGGGTGAAGGCCGAACATCAACGACCCACTGGATTGTTGCAGCCATTGAAAGTACCCGAGTGGAAGTGGGAAGACATCAGCATGGATTTCATCGCTGGATTGCCATGTACTCAATCAGGGTTACGACTCTATTTGGGTTATCGTGGACAGATTGATGAAAAACAGCCCATTTCCTTCCTTTTAGAACCAAGTACAGCATTGCACAACTAGCCGAGTTGTATATGGAGCAAATCGTGTGTCGCCATGGAGTTCAAAAGAGGATAGTTTCAGATCAGGGTTCTCAATTTACCTCTAGGTTACTGAAGAAGCTGCATGAAGCTATTGGTACACGACTGAATTTCAGCTCCGCTTATCACCCGCAAACCACGGGCAAACTGAGAGGACAAACCAAATGTTGGAAGACATTTTGAGAGCTTGCACCTTGAAACATGGTCGTAGTTGGGATAGGAGCTTGCCATATGCTGAATTCTCGTACAACAACAGCTACCAAGCCAGCTTGAAAATGTCACCCTACGAAGCATTGTATGGTAGACGGTGTAGAACGCCGCTTTTCTGGAATGAGACCGGAGAAATCCAAGTGTTTGGACCCGAAGTGCTGCAAGACACCGAAAAGCAAGTCCAAACGATACGAGAAAACTTGAAGGTTGCTCAGTCACGACAAAAAGGTTATGCGGACAATAGGCGAAGAAGATTGACCTTCAAAGTGGGAGATTTCGTGTATCTTAAGGTATCGGCTATCCGAGGCCAATGACGGTTCAACGTCAAAGGCATGTTAGCACCTCGCTACATCGGGCCATTCAAGATTTTGGGCAAGCGAGGAGAAGTAGCCTATCAACTAGAGCTGCCAACGCACCTCTCCGACGTGCACGACGTATTTCACGTATCCCAACTCAAGAAGTGCTTAAGAGTACTGGAAGAACAAGTACCAATGGATGAGCTCGAGCTTCAAGAGGATCTGACCTACGCGGAACACCCCGTCAAAATCTTGGATGTGAAGGAAAGGGTCATGAGAAACAAAGTAATCCGTTGGTGCAAGGTACAGTGGAGCCATCACACGGAAGCCGGAACTACGTGGGAGCGTGAGGAAGACCTCAAGGCAGAATTCCCTCATCTATTCTCCACTCTATCGAATCTCAAGGGCGAGATTCAGTTTAAGTGGGGTAGGTTTGTAACACCCTCAAATTCATTTCCATGCATTGCATATATTTTTCATGTAGAAAAGCATTATAAAAGAAGTAGAAATGGAAAAAGAACTACAGAAATGGAGAAAGAACCATAGAAATGGAGAAAGGACCACAGAAATGGAGGAAGGAACCATAGAAATGGAGGAAAAACCACCAAAAATGGAGAAGGGAATATAGAAATGGAGAATGGTGCATAGAAATGGAGAGGGGAATGTAGAAATTGAAAATGGGACATAGAAATGGAGAGGGGAATGTATAAATGGAGAATGGGACATAGAAATGGAGAGGGGAATGGATAAATAGAACAAGTGACATAGAAATGGTGAGGAATGGGAAAAAGATAGCTGAAATGAGCATTCCCAAATTTCCGCAAATTTTCCCAAAATTTCCAAATTCCCCAATTCCCCAAAAAGTGGAATTTTCCCCACATTTGGTGAATTTAATCCCCATTGCTGATGCACCACATTAAAAGGGGATAAGTTGGTTGAGTTCCAAATTGACTAGGACTCTTATTTGAGTTCCAATTGGAGTAGGACTCCTCCCTTCCCCCCGATAAATACAACCCCAGCCCCCCCCCCCTTTTTGGCCGCAGCCTCCCCCTCCCCTCCCCTCCCCTTCGAAGTGGCTGACTTGGAGCCCCCCCCCCCAACTCGCCGAGTTGGCACCCCCCATCGCCGGAGTTTGGTCGCCGGTGAGCCCCGCCGGTGAACCCCACCGACGAGCCCCACCATCGAGCCCCGTCGTCGAGCCCCGCCATCGAGCCCCATCGTCGAGACCCGCCTACGAGCTCCGTCACGCCTCGCTGTCGCAGGAAAAGAAGCCGACGATCTGTCCTACCATAATCTTCCATAGAAAAATTCCCCGCTGCTGCCATTGCTAGGAGGAAGGCCCTGCCACCAAGAAAAACTGAGGTAGGTCTTCGTTACCCATCTTACGACGTCGCCGCTGTTTCTACCCATCCGTTTTCTTTGCCCCTTTCAAACAGAAACTTTTTCGTGTGGACAGATCGCGTTTAGATCGATTTTTTATGGTGGAATTGATCTAGATCTTGAGTCAAGATCATCACCACGTCCACACTTGATCCCTACACCCTTGTCCATCATAAAACCCCATGAAAGCCCATTAAAACATGAAAGAACACGTACAAACTGGTTTAATCAAACAGCACCATAGGATTTGCATCAATCTACTACATTGCATCTTGAGTAAAGTTTGTGCATGATGATTGATTGCTGTGAATTTTGTATGTGCGTGATTGTGAGTAGAAGAAAAATCTCAAGAGGTATGAGGAACTACAGCACCAAGACTTTGAGACGCTTGAACAACAAGAACTACGGGAGCAAGGCAAGTGCCCCTTGACCATATTGATCCCATGTTTTGAAACTGTTTTGTTTGCGAAAACTCGTACGCTGGAGTCAACTTGATGGGACACACTTTTATAGGAGTTTACTAGTTTTGTTAACCATACTTGTCGCCTAGAAAGTTGATGAGTCGGGTATGGCCGTTTTCCTTTTTGCTATGCTTAATTTACGGGATGCGGGAAGCGGAAATAAAACATGTCTAGCTACTGCACTCATATGAATAATGATGAGGTCTTGATGATGTTAATGGGCATGGAATCGGAGAGATCTAGGCAAGCTTGGTTTGTGAGTGTTGCTGGATGAGATGGTGGTACTTGCCGTAGATCTAAGGACCGGTTCATGCGAGAATATGCCAGGAAAACAGTGCCACCACAAGGCCAAGTATGGGTGCGGCTTAGCTAATTAATTAGGTGTGTTGCTAGCTTGTTATGGACCGTGGATGGCGCGGGGAATGGGAGTCGAGGATGACTGCCCTGGGAACTACATGGCACAAGAGGGGGCCCGTGTGTGGGAGAATGGTGATTCGAGCCTGCCGGTGAAACCTCAGTGAGTCCATACATCTAGTAGCCCCTTTGTAAAGGCTATTTTGTGATCTCTTGGCCATACACCGACGGTTGTGTACTGGTATAATGGAGGTTCTGCAGTCGCCGACGGGTGACGAAATCACGAACTTGTGGGTAAAGTGGTGCCACCTCTGCAGAGTGTAAAACTATCATGATAGTCGTGCTTCCGGTCACAAGCACCTGGCCAACATCCATGATTAGAGCGAAAACTTGGGATGGTTATTCGGTAGGGTTATGGTATGGTCATTGGGAATTGTTTTGGGACAGTTTTGAGTCATGACAATGAGTTTGGCTTTGGCTATATGAATATGAGATGGTTATGAATATTTATGAGCATGAGATGAATTTGAGAAAGATTAATGGCTGGATGAGACTTGATAAATGGTGAATTATGATGAAAGAATTTTGCTTTTTTACTTGGTTATATTTGGATTAAATTCATCTAGAGATAGTTACTGTTTTACCATGTTTATGTAATAAAATTTGCTTGCTGCAATGAGCCTTTTCATTTCCTACCTTGTTGTAAGCTACATGTCATACTTTTTCCGTACTTGCTGAGTACGACATGTACTCACCCTTGCATTACCACATAAACATCAGCTATAGGAGATGAGTACTTTGAGGACTATGTGGAGTACTAGGCTTGCGAACTACCGTCAACATGCCTGTGGAGTTGAAGTTGGAGCCTGCTGTTTAGTTATTTCCTCTGTCGTTTAGAGACTTCCACTGCAAGAATAAGTTAGAGAGTCATGCGTGAGACATTGATTCATTGTAATAAAGTACTTCAACACTATTTATTTGTGGTTATATTCTGAATTCAGTTTGTGGATTACATGTGTATGTGTGACGAACATGCTGGGCACACATATGCATTCACTTGGTTCTATTTTCGGAACCGGGTGTCACAGATTTGTATCGGAGCCACGATGACCGTAGGATGCAAGCCTAGGTAGAATGGACACTCAAACACATAGGAACACCCCTCTAAACTGCTATTTTCAGCCCCTCTTTTTCTCTTCTTTTGGACAGCAACACTTTTGCTTTCTTGCTTCATAACCTCTAAAGTTTTGGAGTTATTTCTTCCTTCTCTAAAGTTTCTCATGTCCTATTTATAGATGCCGGTGACTAGGAGCACAGCACGCATAAGAACTCGTCCACCACCACGTGGGAGTGCTCTTAACCCCATTGAGGTGTCCGATGGAACATATTGGGAGGAAGTGAAGACGGAACCTCATGATGAAGAGGAAGTCAATAGCTCTATGGATGAGGAAGAGGACCCGGAATAGGTGGAACCATTCGAAGATGATATGAGGATGATCCACAAGAACAGCATTGGTACGCCCCTCAGGAGGAGTTTCACGAGGGCTTACACCCCGTGGAGCCTCATGAAGCTATGATGGCAGGAGATGAACCCGAGGAGGAGCCACCCCTTGCTGAGGCCGAGAATGAAGGCGATGAATGGGCCAAAAATTCAGTTCAAGAATTTTGGTCCGACGGAACGGAAGACATATCCAGGGAGCTCAAAGAATTTCTGGATTGCTGCAGCTTATACCCGGAATATCTTCTCAAGAAAGTCCCTCGTCTCGGACATGAAGAGTGGAAGGCTGAAGTAACCATCCTATCTAACTGTAGGGTTGTCACTCGGCACTTCACACCCACATGGAGAGCTACAAGGGCAAAAGCTAGATGCTGCATGGGAAGCACTCACCGGACTGTGCTACGCCTTCCATGAGCAGCTTGAGGAGACAACTTTTGAGCTGCACCCGTATCAGAAGAGTGGTACAAGGGAGATCATTGGACCCCATGTAACAGATCTTTCCAAGCCACAAGCGTCTGACAAGTCTCAGAGGTTGCTCATGGAGTTAGGAAACCGTTACGCAAGCGCACAAGAAGAGATCCGTTACCTCCGCAAGAAGCTGTATTTGCTGGAGAAACAAGAGGAGACTCGTGCCAACGCGGGAGCAAATGGAGCACCAGCGTCATCTAACCCTACATTGACTGCCAACTCGCCATGGCGTGCTCCCATGTATGTAACCCCCATCACACAGCGAGAACAGCACCGGTTCACATGATTATGTTTAGGATTCCCATTGAATAAGCTGTAATAGGTACTTTTAGATCGTAGTAGCTTGAATAAGAGTGGTGTGTTGAACTTTTGTGATGATTGCTTGTGTTTATGTGCTGATGTGAGTTGTGGGACGCTTCGGTGAATGTCCACATCCACACATAGTGGAGAGATGTGAGATGCTTCGGCACGTGTTCACATCCTCATATAGGCTGAAATTAATAAAAGAAGATACTTAGTTCATACACCTTGATGCATATATATGGAGGAATCAATCTAAACTTCTATTTTCGATTCTACTCTACTCTCTCTCACAGATGGTGAGGGAAAATGCCAACCGCCAAAGGAGGAACGCTCGTGGCAACAATGAACCACAAGAGGATGGCAAGTTGAAGTTCCTAAAAATGCTAACCCCGGGGCTGATGCAAGCAACCTTGAACGGTTGATGGCTATGCAGAACCAGCTCATGCAAACTATGATACAAACATTGGGTCAGCTGCAGGCCAACAACAACAACAATCCTAACCCCGTTCCTGCACCCCCACCCCCGCCGGCTCACAACAGATTGGGAGAGTTCATGAGGACTCGACCGCCTACTTTTGCACAAGCTAATGACCCCATGGAAGCTGATGATTGGTTGAAGTCCATGGAAAAGAAGCTTGCTATTGTTCAGTGCAATGATCGGGAGAAAGTTCTCTTCGCGTCACTCCAACTTATGGGGGCAGCCGCTGACTGGTGGGATGCTCTTTGCAATGCTCATGTCAACCAGGAGACTATCACTTGGACTGAATTCAAGGAGAGTTTCCACTCTCATTACGTCCCTGCTGGAGTCATGATGCTTAAAAGGCAAGAGTTTGAAGGTCTCCGCCAAGGAAGGAAGAGCGTGAATGAGTACCTCAACAAGTTCACGCAGCTGTCAAGGTATGCTCCAGAAGATGTCAACTCAGATCAAAGAAAGCAATACTTGTTCATGAGAGGGCTGAACAATGAGATCCAAGTTCAGCTGCTCAGCAATGATTATGCAAACTTCCAGAAGCTCGTTGACAAAGCTATAGTGGTTGAGAGCAAGATCTGTGAGATTGAGCAAGAGGGCAAGAGGAAGATGCCATACCAAGGACAGCCACAAGGGATCAGTGTGCGTCCCCGCTTTATGCCACCAGCTACACCACATTATGGCTCGTCCGCTTCTACTTTCCGCCCTGCAAATCCACCTGTCCCTAATCGGCCACTGCAGCAACGTCCTGTTATGCAAGCACCTCGTATGCCTTTGCCTCCTGCGCCCCATCCAAACATGGGCGCCTATGCTCAAAACCAGCCTCGCCCCAAAATTCCTGCTGTTTTGGGAAACAAAGCATGCTTTTCATGCGGAGAGGTGGGACAGTTTACAAGTCAGTGCCCGAAGAAAGGCCTTGGACAGCCAAGCAATGCACCAAAACATAACCCACGGCCAAATGGAGGAGCTACGCAAGGTAACCATGGGCAGCAGAACTACGCTCGTGGCAATGTGAATCATATCTCCGCGGAGGAAGCACAACAAGCTGAGGACGTCGTGATTTGTATGTTTCTTGCCAACTCCAACCCAGCCACTGTTTTATTTGATTCCGGAACATCGCATTCATTCATATCATCCAAGTATGTTGCTAAGTATAATCGGCCCATATCACACATGAAACAAACTATGTTGGTTAATTCTCCCGGTGGAGAGATGAGAACTAATATAGTATTTCCGAAAGTAAAACTTAAAATAAGGGGGGTAGACTTTCTTGCCAACCTTATTGTCTTGGATTCCCAAGGGATTACATAATACTTGGAATGGATTGGCTAAGCAAGCACAACAGAGTGATTCAATGTGCTGAGAGGATCGTGCAGTTGACAAGTGAGCACGGTACTCATATTGAGTTTGAGGCAGCCCAACCAGCAACCGAGAAGGCAGTGCTGAACCACGTCGAAGAAGCGACATTGGAAAGCATTCCGGTGGTTCAAGAATATTCAGATGTGTTCCCGGAAGAACTTACAGGTATGCCACCTGATCGGGACATTGAATTTGCTATTGATTTAGTACTCGGAACTGCACCTATAGCAAAGAGGCCATATAGGATGCCCGCTAATGAACTAGTGGAGCTCAAGAAGCAAATTAAGGAGCAGCTAGAAAAGGGTTTTATACGCCCAAGCTCGTCACCATGGGGAGCCCCCCCGTGCTCTTCGTAGACAAGAAGGATGGGACCCAAGGGATGTGTGTGGATTATAGGTCTCTCAATGAGGTGACGATCAAGAATAAATACCCGCTGCCCCGTATAGATGACCTGTTCGACCAAATGAAAGGTGCCTGGATTTTCTCTAAGATTGATCTTCGGTCGGGATACTTCCAGTTGAAGATTAAGCCCTCCGATATACCCAAGACTGCATTTCGAACACGGTATGGTTCGTATGAATATACCGTTATGTATTTTGGGTTAACGAATGCACCCGCATACTTTATGTACCTCATGAATAAGGTCTTCATGGAGTACTTGGACAAGTTCGTCGTGGTTTTCATCGACGATATCATGGTGTATTCCAAAAGCGAGGAAGAACATGAAGAACACTTGAGGTTAACATTTCAGAAACTTCGAGAGCATCAATTGTATGCTAAGTTCAGCAAGTGTCACTTTTGGCTAAAGGAGATATCGTTCCTAGGCCACATCATCTCCAAGGGAGGAGTATCGGTTGATCCTGGAAAAGTGGGAGATGTTCTGAAGTGGAACCAATCGCAGAATGTGAGAGATATTCGGAGTTTCCTTGGGTTGGCTGGATACTACCGCCGGTTCATCAAGGATTTCTCCAAAATAGCGAAGCCTATGACTGAGTCGCTAATGAAGGGTGAAGCGTTTCAGTGGACACCAGCGTGTCAAGAAAGCTTTGAGGAGTTAAAGAAGATATTGACAACAGTGCCGGTTTTGGTATTGCCGGACGTAAGCAAGAGCTTCGACATATATTGTGATGCATCAAGACAAGGGCTTGGATGTGTGCTCATGCAAGAAGGACAAGTGGTAGCCTATGCATCGAGACAACTAATGAAACATGAGCTGAATTACCCCACACATGACTTGGAACTTTCAGCCGTGGTACATGCCTTGAAGATTTGGAGGCATTATATCCTTGGCCACCGATGTGAGATCTATATGGATCACAAAAGCCTCAAGTATGTATTCACGCAAACAGATCTAAATTTGAGGCAACGTTGATGGTTGGAACTCATCAAGGATTATGATGTTGGAATCAACTATCACCCTGGAAAGGCCAATGTGGTAGCTGATGCGTTGAGCCGAAAAGCAGCATGTCATCAACTCACGGTTCGGGAGCTGTCACCCGAGCTGCGTAAGGAGTTTGAACGGTTACATCTTGGGTTCTTGAACGAGATGGAGGTGATAGAACTGAACTCCTCGCTGGAACAAGAGATACGATATGGCCAAGCAACATATGAGGAAATCAAGGAAAGAATCCTATAAGGCATAGAAAACGATTTCAAGGAAGAAGGGAAAGCACGCTTTGGTTAGGGAGAAGGATTTGTGTGCCTAACGTGAAGCGCATCCGCAACACGATATTAAAGGAGGCACATGACTCACCTTATTCCATACATCCTGGCTGTATAAAGATGTACAAGGACCTGAAAACTTGCTATTGGTGGGATGGTATGAAAAGGGACATAGCTCAATATGTTTCCTTATGCGATACGTGCCAACGGGTGAAGGCCGAACATCAAGGACCTGCTGGACTGTTGCAGCCATTGAAAGTACCCGAGTGGAAGTGGGAAGACATCAGCATGGATTTCATCGTTGGATTGCCACGTACTCAATCGGGTTACGACTCTATTTGGGTTATCATAGACAGATTGACGAAAACAGCCCATTTCCTTCTTGTTAGAACCAAGTACAGCATTGCACAACTAGCCGAGTTGTATATGGAGCAAATCGTGTGTCGCCATGGAGTTCCAAAGAGGATAGTTTCAGATCGGCGTTCTCAATTTACCTCTAGGTTACTGAAGAAGCTGCATGAAGCCATGGGTACACGACTGAATTTCAGCTCCGCTTATCACCCACAAACCGACGGGCAAACTGAGAGGACAAACCAAATTTTGGAAGACATGTTGAGAGCTTGCGCCTTGAAACATGGGCGTAGTTGGGATAGGAGCTTGCCATATGCTGAATTCTCGCACAACAACAGCTACCAAGGCAGCTTGAAAATGTCACCCTTCGAAGCATTGTATGGTAGACGGTGTAGACTTCGTGTATCTTAAGGTATCGCCTATTCGAGGCCAACGACGGTTCAACGTCAAAGGCAAGTTAGCACCTCGCTACATCGGGCCATTCAAGATTTTGGGCAAGCAAGGAGAAGTAGCATTTCAACTAGAGCTGCCAACGCACCTCTCCGACATGCACGACGTATTTCACGTATCCCAACTTAAGAAGTGCTTAAGAGTACCTGAAGAACAAGTACCAATGTATGAGCTCGAGCTTCAAGAGGATCTGACCTATACGGAACACCCCATCAAAATCTTGGATGTGAAGGAAAGGGTCACGAGGAACAAAGTAATCCCTTGGTGCAAGGTACAGTGGAGCCATCACACGGAAGCCGAAACTACATGGGAGCGTGAGGAAGACCTCAAGGAAGAATTCCCTCATCTATTCTCCACTCTATCGAATCCTGAAGGCGAGATTCAGTTTAAGGGGGTAGGTTTGTAACACCCTCAAATTCATTTCCATGCATTGCATACATTTTTCATGTAGAAAAGCATTAGAAAAGAAGTAGAAATGGAAAAAGAACTATAGAAATGGAGAAAGAACCATAGAAATAGAGAAAGAACCACAGAAATGGAGGAAGGAACCATAGAAATGGAGGAAAAACCACAGAAATGGAGAAGGGAATATAGAAATGGAGAATGGGGCATAGAAATGGAGAGGGGAGTGTAGAAATGGAAAAATGGGACATAGAGAGAGGGGAATGTAAAAATGGAGAATGGGACATAGAAATGGAGAGGGGAGTGGAGAAATAGAACAAGTGACATAGAAATGGTGAGGAATGAAAAAAAGATAGCTGAAATGAGCCATTCCAAAATTTCCCCAATTTTTTCCCAAATTTTCCAAGTTCCCCAATTCCTCAAAAGTGGAATTTTCCCCACATTTGGGGAATTTAATCCCCATCGCTGCCACACCACATTAAAAGGGGATACGTTGGTTGAGTTCCAAATTGACTAGGACTCTTATTTGAGTTCCAATTAGAGTAGGCCTCCTCCTTTCCCCCCTTATAAATACAACCCCAGCCCCCCCCCCTTTTAGCCGCAGCCTCCCCCTCCCCTCCCCCTCCAAGTCGCTGACATGGAGCCCCTGCCCCCCCCCCCCCCCCCCAACTCGCCGAGTTGGCACCCCCCTCGCTGGAGTTTGGTTGCTGGTGAGCCCCGCCGACGAGCCCTGCCGTTGAGCCCCATCGTCGAGACCCGCCGACGAGCCCCGTCACGCCTCGCCGTCGCCGGAAAAGAAGCCGACGATCTGTCCTACCATAATCTTCCATAGAAAAATTCCCCGCTGCTGCCATTGCTAGGAGGAAGGCCGTGCCACCAATAGGAAGTGAGGTAGGTCTTCGTTACCCATCTTACGACGTCGCCGCTGTTTCTACGCATCCGTTTTCTTCGCCCCTTTCGAACAGAAACTTTTTGTGTGTACAGATCACGTTTTGATCGATTTTTGACGGTGGAATTGATCTAGATCTTGAGTCAAGATCATCACCACGTCCACACTTGATTCCTACACCCTTGTCCATCATAAAACCCCATGAAAGCCCATTACAACATGCAAGAACACGTACAAACTGGTTTAATCAAACAGCACCATAGGATTTGCATCCATCTACTCCATTGTATCTTGAGTAAAGTTTGTGCATGATGATTGATTGCTGTGAATTTTGTATGTGCATGATCGTGAGTAGAAGAACAAGATCAAGAGGCCATCTGCGAGGAACTACAGCACCAAGACTTCGAGACGCTTGAACAACAAGAACCACGGGAGCAAGGCAAGTGCCCCTTGACCATATTGATCCCATGTTTTGGAACTGTTTTGTTTGCGAAAATTCGTACGCTTGAGTCAACTTGATGGGACACCCTTTTATAGGAGTTTACTAGTTTTGTTAACCATCCTTGTCGCCTAGAAAGTTGATGAGTCGGGTATGGTCGTTTTCCTTTTTGCTAAGCTTAATTTACGGGATACGGGAAGCTGAAATAAAACATGTCTAGCTACTGCACTCATATGAATAATGATGATGAGGTCTTGATGATGTTAATGGGCATGGAATCATGGAGATCTAGTCAAGCTTGGTTCGTGAATGTTGCTGGATGAGATGGTGGTACTTGCCGTAGATCTAAGGACTGGTTCATGCGAGAATATGCCAGGAAAACAGTGCCACCACAAGGCCAAGTATGGGTGCGGCTTAGCTAATTAATTAGGTGTGTTGCTAGCTTGTTATGGACCGTGGATGGTGCGGGCAATGGGAGTCGAGGAGGACTGCCCTTGAAACTGCATGGCACAAGAGGGGGCCCGCGGGTGGGAGAATGGTGATTCGATCCTGCCGGTGAAACATCAGTGAGTCCATACATCTTGTAGCCCCTTTGTAAAGGCTATTTTGTGATCTCTTGGCCATACACCGACAGTTGTGTACTGGTATAATGGAGGTTCTGCAGTCGTCGACGGGTGACTAAATCATGAACTTGTAGGTAATGTGGTGCCACCTCTGCAGAGTGTAAAACTGTCATGATAGCTGTGCTTCCGGTCACAAGCACCTGGCCAACTTCCATGATTAGAGGGAAAACTTAGGATAGTTATTCAGTATGGTTATGGTATGGTCATTGGGATTGGTTTTGGGACTGTTTTGAGTCATGACTATGAGTTTGGCTTTGGCTATATGAATATGAGATGGTTATGAATATTTATGAGCATGAGATGAACTTGAGAAAGATTAATGGCTGGATGAGACTTGATAAATGGTGAATTATGATGAAAGAATGTTGCTGTTTTACTTGGTTATATTGGGATTAAATTCATTTAGAGATAGTTGCTGTTCTTACTACAACAACAACAACAACCAAGCCTTTATCCCAAGCCTGTTGGGGTCGGCTAGACATGAAACCCAATATCAATGAAGTAAAAGAGAGGAAGAGATATAAGAACAAGGAAAAAAGAAAAAAAAAAGAAAAAAAGAAAAAAAAAGAAAAAAAAGAAAAATAGAGAAAAGAAAAAAAGAGAAAAAAGAAAAACAAAAAAGAAAAAACAAGAATACGATTCTGGCACATGAATTGCTACTTTCCATGCGGTCCTATCATGAGCTTAGTCTCTGGATACATTCCAATCTCTCAGATCTCGTTTTACCGCCTCCTCCCAGATCAACCTTGGTCGTCCTCTACCCCTCCTAATATTTTCTCTACCTCTTAAAATCCCACTGTTAACCGGTGCTTCTGGAGGTCTCCGTTGGATATGTCCAAACCACCTAAGTCGATGTTGGACTAACTTCTCTTCAATCGGCGCCACCCCTACCTTATCACGAATCGCCTCATTCCTTATTCGGTCTCTTCTCGTGTGCCCGCACATCCACCGTAGCATGCGCATCTCTGTGACACTCATTTGTTGGACATGTTGCCATTTAGTTGGCCAACATTCCGCCCCATAGAGCATCGCGGGTTTGATCACCATCCTATAGAACTTCCCTTTTAGCTTTTGTGGGACTTTCCTATCACATAGGAATCCATAGGCTTGTCGCCATTTCATCCACCCTACCTTGATCCTGTGGCAAACATCCTCATCAATATCGCCGTTGCTTTGTAACATTGATCCTAAGTATCGGAAAGAGTCCCTTCTAGGTACTATTTGTCCTTGTAGACTAACATTATCCTCTTCACGACCAACACCACTAAAGTCACACCTCATATACTCTGTTTTGGTCCTACTAAGTTTAAACCCCTTGGACTCTAAGGTTTGTCTCCATAACTCTAATTTCTTATCAACACCATCTCTAGTTTCATCTACCAGCACTACATCATCAGGAAAGAGCATGCATCAAGGGATATCCCCTTGTATATCCTTCGACACCTCATCCATCACCAAGGAAAAGATGTATGGGCTCAAAGCTGATCCTTGATGTAGTCCTACCTTGATAGGAAATGCATCAGTCTCACTATCACTTACGCGCACATTTGTCCTAACATTATTGTACATATCCCTGATAAGGGTAATGTACTTTGTTGGCACTTTATGTTTCTCTAGTGCCCACCACATGACTGACCTTGGTATCTTGTCGTACACCTTCTCCAAGTCGATGAAAACCATATGCAAGTCCTTCTTCTGCTCCCTATATCTCTCCATAAGCTGACGAAGCAAGAAAATCGCCTCCATTGTAGACCTCCCAGGCATAAAACCAAACTGGTTTTTAGTGACATTGGTCACTTTCCTCGGGCGGTATTCAATCACTCTCTCCCAAAGCTTCATAGTATGACTCATAAGATTAATACCTCGATAATTAGTACAACTTTGAGTATCTCCTTTATTTTTGAAGATAGGTACTAATATACTATTCCTCCATTCTTTAGGCATCTTGTTTGACCGAAAAATATGGTTGAATAACTTTGTGAGCCATACTATTGCCACGTCCCCAAGACATCTCCACACCTCACTGGGGACATCGTCAGGGCCGAGGGCCTTTCCTCCTTTCATCCTCTTTAAGGCCTCCTTAACCTCAAACTCTTGTATCCTCCACATGAACCGCCTGTTGGAGTCATCAAAGGAGTCATCCAACTCAACCATAGTGCTCCCATTCCCATCATTGAATAGCCCATTAAAGTAATCACGCCATCTATTCTTAATCTCTTCATCCTTCACTAGAATGCGGTCAGTCTCATCCTTGATGCATTTAACTTGATTGAGATCCCTCATCTTTCTCTCGCGGATTTTTGCTACCTTGTATATGTCCTTTTCACCTTCTGTTGTCTCTAGTCTCTTATATAACTTATCATAGGCCTGTCCTCTTGCCTTACTTACAACCCGCCTTGCATTCTTCTTAGCCTCTTTGTACTTAAGCATGTTGCTTGCGCTTCTATCATTATGCCAACTCTTGTAACACTCCTTCTCCTTAATGGCCTTTTGTACATCCTCATTCCACCACCAAGTGTCTTTATCTATAAGTTTCTTTCCCTTTGTCACACCGAACACCTCACTAGCTACCTTCCTAATGCAAGTTGCCATCTTCATTCACATACTATCTGCATCTCCATTTTCTGCCCAGGGTCCTTCTGTGATCACCCTATTTTTAAAGGATTCTTGTGATTCTCTCTTCAACTTTCACCACTTTGTTCTTGTGATTTTGACACCTTTGTCTCGCAAAGAACATGTATGGAAGCGAAAGTCAGCTACCACAAGCTTATGTTGTGTCACAACACAATCCCCTGGGATCACCTTACAATCTAGACACTCCCGTCTATCTTTTCTCCTAGTGAGGACAAAGTCAATCTGGCTAGAGTGTTGGGCACTACTAAAGGTCACTAGGTGAGATTGCCTCTTCCTAAAGAGGGTTTTAGCTATCAACAGATCATAGGCTACGGCAAAGTCTAGGATGTCCTTACCCTCTTGATTTCTATCGCCGCATCCAAAACCTCCATGTACTCCCTCAAATCCTAGGTTAGTTGCACCCACATGACCATTGAGATCTCCCCCTATGAGGAGTTTCTCGGTTATCAGTACACTACTAACCATATCCTCCAAGTCCTCCCAAATTGCCTCTTAGCACTCATGTTGAGCCCAACTTGTGGGGCATAAGCACTAATGACGTTCAAGACAATGTCCCCTATTACTCTCTTGATTAAGATTATCCTATTCCCTCGTCTTCGAACATTCACTAGTCCCTACTTAAGACTCTTATCTATTAGAACACCTACGCCATTCCTAGTCCCAGCCGAACCAGAATACCAAAGCTTGAAACCGGTATTCTCGACTTCTCCCGCCTTTTGACCCGCCCATCTAGTCTCTTGTACACAAAGGATATTTACTCGTCTCCTAATGGCAACATCTACTAACTCACGTAGCTTCCCCGTCAAGGATCCTACATTCCAACTACCCACCTGAAATCTATGTTCCTCGGCTAGCATCCTTACGCTTTGCACCCGTCGAGTAAGATGCAAAGACCCTTGCTCACTTATCACTACATCCGGGTGATGATGTAGCGCGCCACTAAGGTGGTGGCAATCCGGCCCTTGCTCATTTAACACCATATCCGGGTTCCGATATGGCACGCCACTAAGGCAGTGGCGACCCGGCCCTTGCCCACTTAACACCATACCCGGGTTCCGATATGGCGCGTCGCTAAGAGGGTTACGCCCCAACGAATTTCTATTGGGTTTCATTTCCATGAGAATGGCTATGTGTAGTTGTTGGCTCGCCAAGCCTATCACAACCCCCTCCTCCTTTACCCGGGCTTGGGACCGGCTATGTCATTACAACATAGGCGGAGTTCTGTTTTTTTTACTATGTTTATGAAATAGATTTTGCTTGCTGCAATGAGCCTTTTTATTTCCTACCTTGTTGTAAGCTACATGTCATACTTTTCCTGACTTGCTGAGTACGACATGTACACACCCTTGCATTACCACATAAACATCAGCTACAGGAGATGAGTGCTTCGAGGACCATGTGGAGTACTAGGCGTGCGAACTACCATCAACATGCCTCTATAGTTGATCTTGGAGCCTGCAGTTTAGTTATTTCCACTATCGTTTAGAGACTTTCACTGCAAGAATAAGTTAGAGATTCATGAGTGAGACATTGAGTCATTGTAATAAAGTACTTAAACACTATTTATTCATGGTTATATTATGAATTCAGTTTGTGGATTACATGTGTATGTGTGATGAACATCCTGAGCACACATATGCATTCACTTGGTTCTATTTTTGGAATCGGGTGTCACAATAGGACACTCAAAGCTTTGGGGGCCACCTGTCGAGCCCCAGGCCTCATTGTAACCACCTCAGCCTTGAACTATAAAAGGATCGGGGTGACCACCCGGCAGAGGGTTCGGATTCACCACTCTCGAGATCTCACAACGCACAAGTACTCACGCTCAAGCAATAGATCAAGCACACCCGTGGATGTAGGGTATTACGCTGTGGCAGCCCGAACCACGTAAATCCCTGTGTTCATACACTCCCTCGAGCCCAGGTCACGAAGGGCGCCAAGCCCCCTCCAGAAAAAAAGAACCTCGTGGACTACTTCCGAGCAGACCGGGAGGAGTGTCGCAGCTCACACTCCGACACTCCCTCTCCCCCCTTATTCTAACTCTCTCTCCTCTACCGCAATAAGTTTTTCTTAGATTAGAAAATAGCAAATAAAGAACACTTTACCTAGATATCTGAAACTCCATGTGGTGGGGGCACCTATGGCTGGGCCAACTCTGACAGCTGCCACGTAGGGATCAGGATCTGCTGCCCACTCTGTTGAGCTAAGGCCTGTAATTGCAAAATATTAAAACAAAGATATTAATGCAATGATATGAATTTAAATTAAATTACATTTGAATTACTTATCTCCACTGTCGCCTTCATCTGAGCCATGAAGTTAGCCATGTAGGCGGTCTGTTGCTCCTGTGCGTCCCAGGCTAGATCCCTCTCCCTCTGGAGCTCCTCTCTCTCCCTCTGCCTCTAGAGCTCCTCCCTCCCCCTCTGCCTCTGGAGCTCCTCCCTCTCCCTCTGCCTCTGGAGATCCTCTCTCTCTCCGGATCTGGTCTCTCTCCCTATGGAGATCCTCTATATCGCTCTGGGAGAGACGACGACTTGTCTGGCTGATGGAGGAACCCTCAGTTGGTGGACTGCCGATCAAAGGTCGCGCTACCGTTGAGTAGACAACTCCATCAAATATGGCCAACTAATCGTCCATGCGCCTTCCTGGCCCCGCTAGCATACACGACTTGAGGGTTGATTAGCGTGTTTTCCCAATTGTACCCTTCCCCATGTATCCTCACGCCTCCCACCCATACTTTTCCTAAAAGCAGCAAAATTACGTATTAGTAACAACAATAGTATTAGTAACAATTGAATTGATGAGTTTTCATAACTTACCAGTCGATCGGCCACGACCTGACTGCACTCCCCAGGCTGGGATGGGTCCTTATGACCCCGCTTCCAGACTTGAGGGGCGGTCGGTACCTGACTGGTCTCACGCTTCTGTAGATATGTGTTAGTATGCTAATTATATTATGTAAGACATACAAAGAAGGGTTATTATTCTTACCATGCATTTAGCCAAACGCACATAGCCATTGGGGCGATAGGAGTGCTTCTCGTCGGAACCTCTGCATCCACGAGCTCTCCTGGAATTAGCGATGAAAGTATCGGTAGCCCACATCTGGCAGAGAGCTCGGTATGCTTTTGGTCGATCCTCTAGCCAAGAAATACTGACCTACACATATTTATTATGTCATTGACATACCATTTTACATAACTAATTATTGAAATAATTGAACACAAACAACTTACCTCCGCATACTGCTCCTCCGTCAAGTATGTGACTGATGCCCTCCTAAACTGCCCCGACTGGTGCTCCTGGTGCCGCTTGAGTTACTCGTTCACGGCTTGAATACGAGCGTACGACAACGTTTGCACTACAAGCTTCCGCGCGTTCCTGTTGAACACGGCTCTAGCATGGTCCAACATGCTCTGACTCGTGTCCTCTAAACTGTACCTCCACTACAAGAAAACAAATATTGAAGAGATATGCATTAACAATCTAATCAAGTTGAAGAATACTAATTTACACAATTTTATTAAGCAAACTTACCATAAAATCCACCCACACAGCTCCCTGAAGGTTGTTGTGCGCCTCATGAGAGACACGAGTGTAGTGGTCCCATGACGTCGCAGGGACCCGTTGATCACACCGAGATAGTGCAGATGCACTAAAGACCCGATGCAATTGGGCACCTGTCTGTGGTGACCCTGACCTGTGAACGAGCAGTCGTACCAGGAGCTGCAAGAATTTAGTGAACTCATTAATGTACCCATGAACAAAAGAACCTAAAAGTATATTATTATGTGATAGTTTGCTTACGTGTCTCCGACCGGGCAAATAGTGACCCGCTTTGTAGGAACTGGAGAAGGAGACACAAAATGTGTCCTCCTCGTCCGCCGCCTCTGCTCTGGGACCACGTCTAGTGACCCGGAAGGCTGGTCACCACTGGAGCCCGAAGGCTCCATGCTAGGCGCCTCTGCGGCAGCCATAGGCGACCCCAAAGGCTGTGGCGGCGCCCTAGCCTCTCACTATGACTCAGATGAGTCAGACTCAAAATTGAAGGATTGTTAAGAGAATTTAATTGGTAAGTGACATATAAGATAATGTAATTCCCAATGGAAATTTACCTCCGTGCGCCATAAGGCCACATGTCTGCCCGCTAGGTTTAAAACGTGTCTCATCAGCTGAGAGCATCTGCTCTCACCTGATGAACTGCCCCTAAAAAGGGTGTCCCATGCCTGCCTGAGGAAGCCCCTAGCCCCCTTCCCTTTTCCCTTCTCTGATGACATCCTGTTGTAAGTAGTAATTCATAAATATGCTAAGAAAATATACAAAGTTATTATAATTTAGTGAACGAAAATTTACTTGGAGTCAGTTTCAGAATTCATTGACATCACGGACCCTACTCCTTACTAGACCATCGATCTTGTTTTGTAATTTGTTTCCTTTTTCGTTTGGGCATATCAGAAGTCTCTACATCATCGTCATATCCAACCAAGTAATCGAGTTCAACAATAGGCTTGACGGAAAATAAGTCTGGCAACTCTTGTTCTTGATAAACCTCGTCAAATCATTGATATCATGGTAACCATCATCTCTTGGAGTATATAACCGCTCACGAGGATTCACCTTATGCACCACCCATTAAGCATTAAGCTTTTGACATGGATAATGTAAATAATACACTTGCTTAACTTGGTGTTGTTCATTGTGTTTGACTTCCACCATGCCAAATTCATTTTATCATGTTCCATCTGTCACCAACCCGATGCGAACATTTCTTGCATCAATGGCTAAGTCTGGATCGAAGCGGTCCAGCGTCTTCCATGCCTCACCATCGGACGGGTGCGTCATGACTCCATTGTTCTGATGTACACCTTATTTCTACATCTCATGTGTCTGGCTGTTCTTTTGAAAATAAACAACCGCTTCAATCGAGGTGTCAGTGGTAGGTAACAAAGTTGCTTATGTGCGACTTCTGTCATCACATTATCACCATCGTCGTTAACAACTTCGACAAACCTTGATTTACGACATTTTAAGCACTTGTTCCCTTCGTATGATCTTTCCAAAAAAAGCATACAATTGTCTGGACACACATCAATCTTCTCATATTTTATACCGAGACCAGACAACAATTTCTTCGACTGATACATATCTTTAGGCATGTTGTGGGGTTGTGGAAGGATATCATTGATCAATTTGATTGGGTCATTGTAACAGTAGCTGGGAAAGAAGTAATTAGACTTAATTGCCATAAGTCTGGTTATCACGTAAGGAGAGTGTGATATCCTGGCTCCCAGCTTAATAGGATTGATAGAATACTCATACCATCATGGTATACCTTCTTTTCTGGAAGCCCGCCCGCAAAGGACTCCTGGGTTAAGCGTGCTTGGCCCAGAGAAATTTGGGGATTGGTGACCGACCGGAAAGTCTTCCCGTGTGCGCATGAAGGATGACAAAGTGAGCGTAAAAGACTAGTGTTTGTATGTGGGGCTAGCTATGATCCTAGATAGCTGCCACAAATGGTATGAGAGCCGACCCTCGTAGTTTCACGGGTGCGTACGGGTCAGTAAGAACGATACGGTACCGTACGGGTCAGGGACGTGGGTACGTACGCATCACGGGTAGGTCCTCTGTGTGGGACACGGTATGGTACGTATGCTGCTAACAGGACATACGGTATGCATATGCAAGTACTGAATGTACAAACATGGCTAAGAGGGGACGTTCCTGTCTTGGCATTGACCAACGAGGACGTCGGTCTTCTAAGGGGGGTGGATTGTATGATATTGTGGCTCCGGGCTTAATAGGATTGATAGAATACTCATACCATCAAGGCATACCTTCATTTTCAAAAGCCCACCTGCAAAGGACTCCTGGGTTAAGCGTGCTTGGCCCAGAAAAATTTGGGGATGGGTGATGTACCGGGAAGTCTTCCCAGGTGCGCATGAGTGAGGACAAAGTGCGCAGAAAAGTCTAGTGTTGGTATGTGGGGCTAGTCTATGATCCTAGAGAGCTGCCACAGAGAGTCACTTCGGAAACGGCTCTTCTAAAGCTTTGAGAAGCTTGAAGAACACTTCTACCTCTGTTGTTGGAGGATCCTCCATAGCCTCTCGTTCAATAGCTTGTAGCATCTCATCCATCTGATCAACCCCCATGTTTTCATCATCCTCTTGCACTTCTTGTACGGCTTGAGAAGATGTCTCGCCGTGAAAGCTCCACACTTCATAATGTAACATGTAACCATTTCGACACAAGTGTATCAAAACAGTCATTTTATCAAACCACTTTGTGTTTTGGCATTTTGTACATGGGCACCGCACCTTATCAATCATCGACAACAAAAAAGCTCGATCTACAAAGCATCTGTCTTCGTGAACCATTCATCTGAGTGTCCACCTTTATTGTTCCAACCAGTATACATACAACTACAATCTTTACCCATGTATGAGGCTACATATTAAAGACAGGAAAAATATCGTTAATTTACATTTCACTAGGGGTCATGACCCAGCTACACACCCGATAATGGTGCAGCGGAGAATATCAGGGTTACGCTATCGAAATCTTCAGACCCACGTCTCGTCATTGGCACGCCCCCTCGGACACTCCCAGGCTGTCCTTAGGAGTGACTAAGGCGACTAGGTCGACTAGTCGTCGACAAGGGTGACTAGTCGACCCTAGTAAACCCCTAGTCGAGCCCCTAGTCGTCAAGGGTTTTTTAGCCCTGATCGGCCGACTAGTTTTCTAGTCGCCCTGATCACGTCGTTGTCCGTGATTGATAGTAAGCGACCGATATGGACGACAAATCACGACTTCGCGTCCGAGTGGGGGACACGGGGAGCGCGGCTTAGCGTCCAAGCGGGGGGCGTGCGTAGCAGCGGCGTCAACGAGTGCTTGGCATCCTCACCGGCATCGTTCGCCTCCGTGCCCGCCTCGACGGTTGTCATACTAATTATAGTCCTACTACCGTCCTAAATAACATATTATACGTGCTCTCATGATGGTGTATATAGCTAATTAACCGTCGTGAAGCAAATAATTACACTCAAATTTCTAACAATTTTCAACTAAATAATAAAATAAAACAAATAATTAACAAACACACTAAATAATAAACTAAATACAATTTAACTAAATAATAAAATTACTGAACTAATTAATGAACTAAGTAATATAACTAACCAATTAACAAAATAACTAAATAATTAAAAAATAAACAATCACTAATATTATTCAACTGAAATAAATAATAAACTAACTTAATAATA
Source organism: Neostapfia colusana (assembly GCA_030760725.1). NCBI lineage: Eukaryota > Viridiplantae > Streptophyta > Magnoliopsida > Poales > Poaceae > Neostapfia > Neostapfia colusana. The sequence continues at coordinate 46,889,097 of JASWHV010000012.1, read as the reverse complement.
AACTACACTTAGCTATTCTCATGGAAATGGAACCCAGTAGAAATTTGTTGGGGTGTAATCCTCTTACTGATGCGCCATATCGGAACTCGGGTATGGTGTTAAGTGGGCAAGGGCCGGGTCGCCACCGCCTTAGTGGCGCGCCATATCGGAACTTGGATATGGTGTTAAATGGGCAAGGGCCGGATCGCCACAACCTTAGTGGCGCACTACATCATCGCCCGGATGTAGTGATAAGTGAGCAAGGGTCTTTGCATCTTACTCGACGGGTGCAAAGCGTAAGGAAGCTAGCCAAGGAACATAGATTTCTGGTGGGTAGTTGGAATGTAGGATCCTTGATGGGGAAGCTACGTGAGCTAGTAGATGTTGCCATTAGGAGACGAGTAAATATCCTTTGTGTACAAGAGACTAGATGGGGGGTCAAAAGGCGAGAGAAGTCGAGAACACCGGTTTCAAGCTTTGGTATTCTTGATCGGTTGGGACTAGGAATGGCGTAGGTGTTCTAATAGATAAGAGTTTTAAGAATGTAGTAGTGGATGTTCAAAGACGAGGGGATAGGATCATATTAATCAACATATTATTGGAGACATTGTCTTGAATGTCATTAGTGCTTATGCCCCACAAGTTGGGCTCAACATGAGTGCTAAGAGGCAATTTTGGGAGGTCTTGGAGAATATGGTTAGTAGTGTATGATAATCGAGAAACTCCTCATAGGAAGAGATCTCAATGGTCATGTGGGTGCAACTAACGTAGGATTTGAGAAAGTACATGGAGGCTTTGGATGCGGCGATAGAAATCAAGAGGGTAAGGACATCCTAGACTTTGACGTAGCCTATGATCTGTTGGTAGCTAACACCCTCTTTAGGAAGGGGAAATGTCACCTAGTGACCTTTAGTAGTGCCTAACACTCTAGCCAGATTGACTTTGTCCTCACTAGGAGAAGGGATAGACGAGAGTGTCTAGATTGTAAGGTGATCCCCGGGGAGTGTGTTCTGACATAACATAAGCTTGTGGTAGTTGACTTTTACTTTCACACATGTTCTTTGCGGGACAAAGGTGTCAAAATCACAAGAACAAAGTGGTGGAAGTTGAAAGGAGAATCACAAGAATCCTTTAAAAATAGGGTGATCACAAAAGGACCTCGGGCAGAAAATGGAGATGCGGTTAGTATGTGGGTGAAGATGACAACTTGCACTAGGAAGGTAGCTAGTGAGGTTTTTGGTGTGACAAAAGGAAAGAAACTTGTAGATAAAGACACTTGGTGGTGGAATGAGGATGTACAAAAGGCCATTAAGGAGAAGAAGGAGTGTTACAAGAGTTGGCATCATGACAGAAGTGCAAGCAACATGCTGAAGTACAAAGAGGCCAAGAAAAATACAAAGCGGGCTGTGAGTAAAGCAAGAGGACAGGCCTATGATGAGTTATATGAGAGACTAGAGACAAAAGAAGGTGAAAAGGACATATACAAGATAGTAAAAATTCGCGAGAGAAAGATGAGGGATTTCAATCAAATTAAATGCATCAAAGATAAGACTTGCCGCATTCTAGTGATTAAGAATAGATGGCTTGATTACTTTAATGGGCTATTCAATGATGGAAATGGGAGCACTATGGTTGAGTTGAATGACTCCTTTGATGACTTCAACGGGCAGTTCGTGCAAAGGATACAAGAGTTTGGGATTAAGGAGGCCTTAAAAAGGATGAAAGGAAGAAAGGCCCCCGGCCCTGATGATGTCCCTATTGGGGTGTGGAGATGCCTTGGGGACGTGGAAATAGTATGGCTCACAAAGCTATTCAACCACATTTTTCAGTCAAACAAGATGCCTGAAGAATGGAGAAAAAGTATATTAGTACCTATCTTCAAAAATAAAGGAGATATTCAAAGTTGTACTAATTATTGATGGATTAAGCTTATGAGTCATACTATGAAGCTTTGGGGGAGAGTGATTGAACACCGCCTGAGGAAAGTGACCAATATCACTAAAAACCAGTTTTGTTTTATGCCTGGGAGGTCTACTATGGAGGGGATTTTTTTGCTTCGTCAGCTTATGAAGAGATATAGGGAGCAGAAGAAGGACCTACATATGGTATTCATAGACTTGGAGAAGGTGTACGACAAGATACCAAGGTCAGTCATGTGGTGGGCACTAGAGAAACATAAAGTGCCAACAAAGTACATTACCCTTATAAGGATATGTACAATAATGTTAGGACAAGTGTGCGTGTAAGTGATAGTGAGACTGATGCATTTGCTACCACGGTAGGACTACATCAAGGATCAGCTTTGAGCCCATACATCTTTTCCTTGGCGATGGATGAGGTGTCGAAGGATATACAAGGGGATATCCCTTGGTGCATGCTCTTTGCCGATGATGTAGTGCTGGTAGATGAAACTATGGATGCTGTTGATAATATGTTAGAGTTATGGAGACAAACCGTAGAGTCCAAGGTGTTTAGACTTAGTAGGACCAAGACCGAGTATATGATGTGTGACTTTAGTGTTGTTGGTTGTGAAGAGGGAAATGTTAGTCCACAAGGACAATAGTACCTAGAAGGGACTCTTTTCGATACTTAGGATCAATGTTACAAAGCAATGGCGATATTGATAAGGATGCTATATGGGGCAGAATGTTGGCCAACTAAACGGCAATATGTCCAACAAATCAGCGTCGCAGAGATGCGCATGCTACGGTGGATGTGCGGGCACACGAGAAGAGACTGGATAAACAATGAGGCAATTCGTGATAGGGTAGGGGGCGCCGATTGAAGTTAGTCCAACATCGACTTAGGTGGATTGGACATATCCAGCTGTGAGACCTCGTGCTGAATATATTGGCTATGACGATAAAAGTTTTTGAATTCTGCCAAAACACTCTTTTTTTCAAGGTCTGATTCTAGGTCCGAGCTCCGACAAGATCCGACATAAGGTCCGACTTGCTATGGCTAGGTCCGACATGTGTTTGGTTAGCTCCGGCGGTAGGTCCGACTAGCTTTGGTAAGTTCCGGTGCTAGATTCTGCTAGCTTTGGTAAGCTCCGACTCAAGGTCCAGTTATCTTTGGCAAGGTGCGGAGCTATATCGCAATGGTTCTGTTTTTACCATGCAAATGTTTCAAACTTGCTATACATCTATGAAAAGTTTGCTTAGTATTCTTTTACTAAGTTTTTGAAGTGTTATGGCTGTTTACGGTGGTTAACATTTTGCTATGGTTTGCAACATGCTTATGTGAGGTGTTCACGTAAGGTGTTGTGGTTTTTGAAACTAACGTGAGTCAAGTCACGGACTTGTGCTCGAAAGTATTGGTTGTTTATTCATGTGCAGGTGTTGCTTGAGTTCAAGATATGGCTGGTGACGGGATCCATTGAACTAGTCTTAGGGAGAAGATGAGGTTCAACAACCAAGTTCGGGAGGAATTGTGGTTGAGTTGATCGGGAGGTCATGCGGCATGTTTGGATCAAGAACAATGCATATGAAGGTATTGTGGACGTTGTTAGAAGGTGTTTGCACGTGTGCAAGGAGTGCATGGACGTGGCAACCTGGTTCCAAGGCGTGATGAAGAGATGTGGACGTAAAGAATTGGTAGGAAAGGTCCAACCGACTGGATTATGGACGCAGGCTGCGGCTGAGTCGGTTATGGCTCAAATATGGAAAGATTTGAGTTGGTTATGATAGGATTTCATGTGGGACACCATGTTAAGTTGTTTTAGGAATGTGGGATACGTTTCTAAGGTGTTTGTATGTCTTAAGATTACTTCTATCTGTGTATAGAAGAGTCTTCAGCAGTTATGGAAAGTTTTGATTCAGAAACTGAGTAGGATTAGAGTCCTAGTTAGGATTGGGTTAGCCTCCGGGCTGGTTATATAAGCAAGGGAGGCCAGAGATCGTTGTAAGACGACTTTGAGCTGTTCCTCATATGTTTTGATCAATAAAATTCGTAATTTAGAGGAGCTTTTGTGCCTTGTTCATCCGACTTGTTTTTGTCAAGTCTTTCTCGTCGAGTTTCTGGATAGCAGGACAGTACTTCGGTGTTTTGATCATAACTCGAGTTTTACAGATCCAATTGATGTGATTCTTTTTGTGTTGTCTTCACAACTTGATTATTTATTATCTTTGAAAAATTGAAGGTCATTGTAATTTCTGATCTACACGAGTTTCTTTGCAGTGTTGCAGATCTGGTTTTTTACTCGAGTACAACAGATTGACCCTCGTTTGATCTTTCGATCATAACTTGAGTTTTTTTACGGATTTCCGTGATTCTTGTTGTCGTGTCTTCATGACTTGATTCTCTATAATATATACCACGTTTGTCATGGTTGAACACATTTAGATCAGTCGCATACACAGTTTCTTTAACAGATCGATTTTCTGCCGAGGGGGTTTTTGTTGCTTCCGCTAAAAAGTTTAAATCTACCATTTACCCCCCTCTGGTAGCTTTTCACGTGCTCTTCGATCCTACACCAGCGGAGACCTCTAGAACCACCAGTTAACAGTGGGATTTTAGGAGGTAGATAAAATAGTAGGAGGGGTAGAGGACGACCAAGGTTGACCTGGGAGGAGGCGGTAAAATGAGATTTGAGAGATTGGAATGTATCCAGAGACTTAGCTCATGATAGGACCGCATGGAAAGTAGCAATTCATGTGCCAGAATCTTAGTCTTTTTTCTTTTCTTTTTTCTTGTTACTCTTATATCTCTTCCTCTCTTTTAGTTTAGTGATATATATATATATATACATATATATATATATATTGGGTTTCATGTCTAGCCGACCCCAACATACTTGGCATAAAGGCTTGGATGTTGTTGTTGTCATAATAAACTTAATAATTACTAAACTAACTTAATAATAACCTAACCTATAATTAAGTAATTAACTTAAGTAAAAAGTTAACTTATTAACTAAAATCACTAGTAATGTAATTAAATTAATTACCAAATGAACAAATTAACTAATTATACAACTAATACAAAATTAAATTACACTTAGCTCAAAGTGGAGGCAAGCGCGGGGCGGGCTCAGGGCCACGCGGGGGTGGGGGGGCGCTGGGGCAGCTCGGCGCGGGCCGGGGCGGCGCCGGGCGGGGGAGGCCGGAGCGGCGCCGGTCCGGCGATGCGCCTGCCGTGGATGGCCGAGGCGGCGCCGGTGCGGCGGTATGCGTGGGTGGGGGAGGGCTGAGCGGCGCATAGGGAGTCCGGGGCGGCGGCGGCGGAACGTGTCGGGATCGGTGCGGGTGTGAATGCCCGCGCCGACCGCAGCCCGAGCGGGTTTATACCCATTATTTACGACGGCCACATTAATTACGACGACATTAGGGTTAGTAAATGGAGCCTAACTTATGAAGATCCTCACCAGGCCGTCGTAAATTAGGAAGTATTTACGACAGCCACATCCGGCCGACGTAAATAATGTTGTTTGCAACGGCTAGCTCTGAGGCCGTCGTAAATTAAATTAGCCGTCGTAAATGGATTTTTTTCTTTAGTGCACATGAGTAGTAATGAAATGATATGATTGGCTTGTATTATGTTTTGCCGCTTGTATCTGTGCATTGTAGCTGGCTTGATACTCTTGTGGGGCCTTCAATAAGGGTACTTGCTCCTAGAGCTTCTCCTATGTCAGGCGTAGCTCCTCCTGAGTACTTCGAAGCTCCAGCTCCCTCTGCGACATCCACCGGCTAGGTCTAGTGGACGAAGATTGTGAGGAGAAGCCCCTCGAAGGCCTTGCCTCCCACGAGTCAAGCACTACATCGAAAATGGCAAAACTACAAAAAAGATTAAGAGTAAGGTAATGTAGCTCGAATTGATAGAAAAGAACAGCTAGCTTCTCACCGGCCATGGGCTTTTCCGCCACCGCTGGCATACACGAAAATGACGTCGTTTGGTGCATTCTGCCAATCATAGTCTTTGCCGTGAATCTTCATCGCCTTCTACCCATACTTCTCTTAAAATACAAGCAATATATAAAAATGTGTCAATATCAATGTTAGTTACAAATAACGTAAAATAACTCGAGGACTCACCAGTCAAGTTATCGCCATCAAAGTGCACAGCTGGTCGGGCTGTGAAGGGTCACTTGCCCTGTGACCTCTCTTCCACACCTGAACATCGCTCGGTCGTTTACCGAGCTTGTTTTCCTATAAGTGGTAGAATAAATATTATATAAATATAATTTTGTAGGTATTTTCCTTACCATTCGTCTAGCCATACGTAGATGTCCTTCCGGACAATATGTATGGCCTCGTGTAGAGCCTCTGCACTGTCGAGCCCTCTTGGACTTGGCGATGAAGTCCTCTCTGGACCACAGCCGACAGAGGGCCCGGTAAGCTACGGTCCTCCAACCAAGAAATCCCCACCTGCATGCATTTAGTAATTGATTGAAATATGTTGACATTACTAGTTTAAACCACTTCTAGTTTACCTCCACGTACTGCTCCTCTATCAGGTATGTGTCGGAGCCGTCTCTGAACGCCGCAAGCTCCTGCCCTTGATGCCTCTTTAAGTAGTCGTTTGTTGATTGAATTTGGGCATAAGAGATTGCTTGCCTAACAAGCTTCCAGGCGTTCTTGTTGAAGACGGATCTCGCGTGCTCGACATCCGCTGGATCCGCCAAACGCTACCATCTCTACAAAAAGCCAGAAACATAAGTGTTATGAAATATTCTAGTTATTGAAGAACTAAAATTCAAATAATGTACTAAACATAGTTACCTAGAAGTCGGCCCACACTCTGGGCAGTTTCATACGTCTGATCAGTAGAACGAGCGTAATCATCCCATGACTTGGCAGGCATACGCTCATCACCGCTGCTAGGGACCTCACCAAGGTAGTGCAAACGCACGAGGTTCCCTAAGAAAACGTTGACATGTCTCTGACATCCTCTACCCTCAAAGATAGTGTCCTCCCATCCGTGAGGGGGGGGGGGGCGGGGGCGCGTTGGGGCAGCTCGGCGCGGACCAGGGAAGGCCGGGGCGGCGCCAGGTGGGGGAGGCCAGAGCGGCACCGGTGTGGCGGCGCGCGGGGGCGGCGGAGGGCTGATCGGCATGCGGGGAGTCCGGGGCGGCGGCAGAACGGGCCGGGATCGGCACGAGCGTGAATGTTCGTGTCGAACCCGGCCCGAGCAGGTTTATACCCGTTATTTATGATGCCCACATTAATTACGACGCCTTAGGGTTAGAAAATGGAGCCTAATTTATGACGGTTGTCACTAGACCGTAGTAATTTAGGCGGTATTTACGACGGCCACACTCGGCCGACGTAAGTAACGTTGCTTACGATGGCTAGCCCTAAGGCCGTCGTAAATTAAATTAGCCATCGTAAATGGTTTTTTTCCTGTAGTGCACATGAATAGTAATGAAATGATATGATTGGATTGTATTATGTTTTGCCGCTTGTATTTGTGCTTTGTAGCTGGCTTGATGCTCTTGTGTGGCCTTCAATAAGGCTGCTTGCTCCTAGAGCTTCTCCTATGTCAGGCGTAGCTCCTCCTAAGCACTTTGAAGCTCTAGCTCCCTCTGCGACATTCGCCGGCTGGGTCTAGCGGACAAAGACTGTGAGGAGAAGCCCCTCGAAGGCCTTGCCTCCCTCGAGTCAACCACTCCATCGAAAATGGCTAAACTACAAAAAAGATTAAGAGTAACTCGAATTGATAGAAATAAAAACAGCTAGCTTCTCACCGGCCATGGGCTTTTCCGCCACCGCTGGCATACACAAAAACGACGTTGTTTGGTGCATTCTGTGAATCATAGTCTTGGTCGTGAATCTTCACCGCCTTCTACCCATACTTCTCTTAAAATACAAGCAATATATGAAAACACGTCAATAGAAATGTTAGTTACAAATAATGTAAAGCAACTTGAGGACTCCCAGTCAAGTTATCGCCATCGGAGTGCACAGCTGGTCGGGCTGTGAAGGGTCACTTACTCTGTGACCTCTCTTCTACTCCTGAACATCGCTCGGTCATTTACCGAGCTTGTTTTCCTATAATGACGTGTTAGTAGAATAAATATACTATAAATATAGTTTCATAGGTATTTTCCTTACCATTCGTCTATCCAGATGTAGATGTCCATCCAGAAAATATGTATGGCCTCTAGTAGAGCCTCTGCACTGTTGGGCCCTCTTGGACTTGGCGATGAAGTCCTCGCTGGACCACAGCCGACAGAGGGCCCGGTAAGCCTTTGGACGGTCCTCCAACCAAGAAACCCACCTGCATGCATTTAGTAATTTATTGAAATGTGTTGACATTACTAGTTTAAACCACTACTAGTTTACCTCCGCGTACTGCTCCTACGTGTCGGATCCGTCTTTGAACGCCGCAAGATCCTGCCCTTGATGCCTCTTTAAGTAGTCGTCTGTTGCTTTAATCCGGGCATAAGAGATTGCTTGCTTAACAAGCTTCCAGGAGTTCTTGTTGAAGACGGCTCTCGCGTGCTCGGCATCCGCTGGATCCGCCAAACGGTACCGTCTCTACAAGAAGCTAGAAACATAAGTGTTATTAAACATTCTAGTTATTGAAGAACTAAAATTCAAATAATGTACTAAAAATAGTTACCTAGAAGTCTGCCCACACTACACCCTGAGCAGTTTCGTACGTCTGATCAGTAGCACAAGCATAATCATCCCAAGACTTGGCAGGGATACGCTCGTCACCGCTGCTAGGGACCTCACCAAGGTAGTGCCACGAGGTTCCCTAAGACAACGTTGACCTGTCTCTGACATCCTCTACCATCGACGGTAGTGTCCTCCCATCCGCTGGGCGGGGAGGGGGGAGGGGGAGTGGGAAGGCGGGGGCGCGGGGGCAGCTCGCCGCGGGCCGGGGGAAGTCTGGATAGCACCGGGCGGGGGAGGCCGGAGCAGCGCCGGTGTGGCGGCGTGTGGGGCGGGGGAGGTTTGAGCGGTGCACGGGGAATCCTGGGCGGTGGCGGCAGCGGAACGGGTCGGGATCGGCACGGGCGTAAATGCCCGCGCCAACCCCGACCCGAGCGGGTTTATACCTATTATTTACGATGACCGCATTAATTACGACCGCCTTAGGGTTAGTAAATGGAGCCTAACTTGTGACGGTCATCACCAGGCCATCGTAAATTAAGTGGTATTTACGACGGCCACATCCGGCTGATGTAAATAACGTTGTTTACGACGTCTAGCCCTGAGGCCATCGTAAATTAAATTAGCCATCGTAAATGGGTTTTTTCCTGTAGTGCACATGAATAGTAATGAAATGATATGATTGGCTTGTATTGTGTTTTGCCGCTTCTATTTGTGCATTGTAGCTGTCTTGATACTCTTGTGTGGCCTTCAATAAGGCTGCTTGCTCCTAGAGCTTCTCCTATGTCATGTGTAGGTCCTCTTGAGCACTTTGAAGCTCCAGCTCCCTCTGCAACATCCACCGATTGGGTCTAGCGGACGAAGACTGTGAGAAGAAGCTCCTCGAAGGCCCTGCCTCCCTCGAGTCAACCACTCCATCAAAAATGGCTAAACTACAAAAAAGATTAAGAGTAAGATAATGTAGCTTGAATTGATAGAAATAAAAACAGCTAGCTTCTTACCGCCATGGGCTTTTCCGCCACCGCTGGAATACACGAAAATGACGTTGTTTGGTGCATTCTGGAAAACATAGTCTTTGTTGTGAATCTTCATCGCCTTCTACCCATACTTTTCTTAAAATACAAGCAATATATGAAAACGTGTCAATAGCAATGTTAGTAACAAATAACGTAAAGCAACTCGAGGATTCACCAGTCAAGTTATCGCCATCAAAGTGCACAGCTGGTCGCGCTGTGAAGGGTCACTTGCCTTGTGACCTCTCTTCCACACCTGAACATCGCTCGATCGTCTACCGAGCTTGTTTTCCTATAAGTGCGTGTTAGTAGAATAAATATACTATAAATATAGTTTCGTAGGTATTTTCCTTACTATTCGTCTAGCCAGACGTAGATGTCCATCCGGACAATATGTATGTCCTCTAGTAGAGCCTCTGCACTGTCGGGCCCTCATGGACTTGGCGATGAAGTCCTCGCTGGACCACAGCCGACAGAGGGCCCGATAAGCCTTCGGGTCGTCCTCCAACCAAGAAATCCCCACCTGCATGTATTTAGTAATTGATTGAAATATGTTGACGTTACTAGTTTAAACCACTACTAGTTAACCTCTGCGTACTGCTCCTCTGTCAGGTACGTGTCGGAGCCGTCTCTGAACGCCGCAAGCTCCTGCCCTTGATGCCTCTTTAAGTAATCATTTGTTGCTTGAATCCGGGCATAAGAGATTGCTTGCGTAACAAGCTTCTGGGCGTTCTTGTTGAAGACGGCTCTCGCATGCTCGGCATCCGCTGGATCCGCCAAACGGTACCGTCTCTACAAGAAGCTAGAAACATAAGTGTTATTAAACATTCTAGTTATTGAAGAACTAAAATTCAAATAATGTACTAAACATAGTTACCTAGAAGTCGGCCCACACTGCACCCTGAGCAGTTTCGTACGTCTGATCAGTAGCACGAGCGTAATCTTTCCATCACTTGGCAGGGATACGCTCGTCACCGCTTCTAGGGACCTCACCAAGGTAGTGCAAGCGCACGAGGTTCCCCAAGACAACATTGACCTGTCTCTGACATCCTCTTCCCTCGAAGGTAGTGTCCTCCCATCCACTGCAAGAACAATTGTGCATGAAAGGGTTTTAGCACTACGTAATTTTCTAAAACTACAACGTAAGGGTTTCTTACTATCGCCAACAGGATGAATAGCCAGCAGTGGAACTTCTTCTTTAGGAACCAGAGGAGGAGCCATGGCTCCTCCTGGTCCGTCGCCTTCTCTGCGCCTCCGTGTCCTCGGATGACCCGGAAGGATGGTCAGCTGACCCGAAAGGGTGGTCAGCTGACTGTGGCTTAGGAAGGGCTCCGGCCTCGGCCTCAGCCTTTGACTGTGACCGTCTGCTCTTTCCATAGCTACTCACCTGAAAAAGGGTGTCCTCCACGTCCCTTGTGCGAGCCATCATGCTCGCGCTGCTTAGAAACATCTTCACGGTCCTCTTGACCCTCTTATCCTAGTCCAATGGCATCCTATTTTAATGATGTATTGATAAGTACAATTGTTATAATATGTATAACATGAAAAAATAAATGATAAAAAATTACTTGTATTCATTTCCAAAAGTCATCAGAATCTCAGCTCATTTACTCTACTCCTTAGATCAGACCATCGAACTGTTTTAGTGACTGGTTTCCGTTTGCGCTTCTCATGAGTCTGTACATCGTAGGCGTCTCCAACTAAGTCATCGTGCTCTTGACCATGCTCAACGACAAATTAGGCTGGCAGATCTTCTTCTTAATAAACATCATCGAACTCACCAATGGATGTTGGAGTATCATGGTACCCAACATTGCCTGGGTTATATAATCACTTACGAGGATTAACCTTGTGTACGATCCACCAAGCACTCATCTTCTCGCATGGATAAATTAGATAATACACTTGCTCAACTTAGCCTGTAAGGACAAAATGGTCGTACCCTCGCAGCCTTTCGTTGTGTTTCACATGAACTATGCTAAATTGGTTTTCATGGGTTCCATGATGGTTATGAAACCAGTCACAATCAAAGAAAACTACTTTAAGTTCCTTATTACTAAAAAAGTTGAATTTGAGAAATTTGTTAATAATTCCATCGTAATTAGTTTCCCTTCCTTCAACATCGATTGCTCTCGTCACAGCTTCGGTATTAGTCGTTGCAGCAAGAGGACGAAGAGCCTCAAATTGAGTCGAACGGAATTGGAACCCATTGACGTCGTACCAACTGTAAATTCAAACTTTCAATATTCCGTAAGATAGTTGTCGCAAGTCTTGATGGACGTCAGTATCTTTTACACACTATCCAAAATATGAACATATAAGAATATTTTTTACATACTACTATATAATTCAAGATAGAGAAATGACAAGTAAATGTAACTTGGTATCGTAACCAAGATAGAAAATTAGGCCCACCATTAATTCCATCTCATCGCATCGTTTCTACATGCTTGCTCGTAGGTTGATGTCTAAGTGTCCAATTTTGCTTATGAAACGCACTATCCGTATAACTAGAATATTAGTATTGAGTTATAGTAAAAAATGCTACATAGAATAGATGTAGAATAAATACTTACTCGAAATATTTGTTCATCCCATCTATATTAGCATACATGTACGGCAAAGCAACCTTCCTTTCTTCTGAGGTACAATTGTAGCTTGTGCTACTACCAACAGTGGTGCCCTACGTCGCAAAAATGGATAGGTCAGTATAAGTAGGATCTTCATCCAAATTGTACCACATCGTAGAAGCATTGACATTGTTTTCCTCTGCAAAGCAAACACATAAAATGTGTCCTGCCTCCTTAAGAGTAAATGGTTCAGCGATGCATCCTTTAACTGTAGCCCTATTTCCAACCATTGGTTTAAAATATATTATGGCTCTTTCAATGTGATACATCCACCTATATTGCACAGGGCCACCCACTTTAGCTTCATACGGCAGATGGATAAGGAGATGTTGCACTGGATTGAAAACCCCTGGAGGAAATATTTTTTTCATCTTACATAAAAGAACTGGTATCTCCTTCTTCAACTTTTCCATCATCTCTATTGTGATTTCTTTTGCACAGAGGTGCCTATAAAAATAGCTAAGATTAGTTAACACTTTCCAAACTGCATCATCAAGGTAGCCCTAAAACATAACAGGCAGGAGTCTTTCCATGATTATATGATAATCATGACTCTTTAACCCAGTTAGTTTTCCTGTCCTGACATTAACGACTTGTCTCAAACTATAAGCATAGCCATCAGGGAATTTCAACCCTTTCAACCAATTCACAACTTGTTTTTTATGTTTAAGTTTAAGACAGAAAGAAACACGTGTCTTACCACCACTTTCAGAGAGCTCAAGCGTTGAACGATTACAAAGCTCCGCCAAATCCTTTCGAGACTTTATATTGTCTTTTGTTTTGCCAGGCATATCCATGCACGTGCTTATGATGCATTCGCCCATGTTACGCTCCTGGTGCACAACATCAATATTGTGAAATAAAATCAATGACTTTGCTTTTATCTACCACAAGTTTCTCCAACATATCAGCAATTTTTAACGTACTCAAATGCTTCAGTGGTCTCTTCGTTACAATAGTGTTCTTTTTGAAAGTATTCTTCTGTTGCCTAAGCACGTGATTCTGGGACAACCAACGTCTATGACAATCAACGTAGCAGATCTTGCCACCATGAGTAAGACAAAAACAATCCGTGTCTAAAGTACATATCGGGCATGACAAACGTCCATGGACGCTCCACCCAGCAAACATGCCGTATGTCGGGAAATCATGGACTAACCACAAGTACGCAGCTTGAAGGTTGAATTTCTGCTTCTTGTAATAGTCGAATGCTTCGACTCCTGTCCACAACCGTTTCAACTCTTTGATTAGGGGTCACAACATCATGTTCAGGTGTGGACCAGGATGATCCGGTCCAGGTAGAATGAGACAAAGGAACATGAACTCATATTTCATACAAAGAGTAGGTGGTAGGTTGTACGGAATAGCAAAAACGGGCCAACATGAGTAAGGTGTGGCATTTGTATTAAAAGGTGAGAAGCCATCTGTCCCTAACCCGATGCAAATATTTTTCACATCACTAGAGAAGTCTACATCGAAGTTATCTAGTGCCTTCCATGCCTCACCATCGGACGTGTGCGCCATTACTCGATCGTTGTCACGCACACCTTTTTTGTGCCACCTCATGTGTCTGGCAGTTTTTTTAGAGAGGAACAATCATTTCAACCGAGGTGTGACGAGGAAGTAATGAAGTTGCTTATGTGTGACTTCTGTCAACACCTTGTCACCGTCGTCGTTAACAATTTCGACAAATCTCGGTTGACCACACTTTAAGAACTTGTTCTTTTTGCCATGCTCTTTCCAGAAAAGCATGCAGTTTTCTAGGCACACATCAATCTTCTTATATTTCATACCGAGACCAGAAAGCAGTTTCTTTGACTGGTGCATGTCTTGAGGCACTTTATGAGGCTTTGGAAGAATATCGCTAATCAATTTGATAAGATTATTGTAGATGATATTTGAGAAAAATACTTAGACTTAGTTACCATAAGTTGTATCATGAAAGAAAGGAGAGTCACTTTTGTGTGCTCATGTAGTGGCTCTTCTGAGGCTCTGAGATGGTTGAAGAACGCTTCAACCTTCGGTGTGGGAGAATGTTTGTTAAAGTCTGGTTATATAGATTCAAGCATCTCGTCCATCCTATCAACCCCCATGCTATAAACATCCTCTTCCTTTTCTTCTATGGGTTTAGGTGCTGATTCGCCATGAAAGACCCACACCTCATAATGTGGCACGAAACCATATCGACACAAGTCTATTGAAAGCGTTCTCTTATCCAAACACTTTATATTCTACCATCTACTGCATGGAAACTGCACATTATTTATATTGGCTAACAAAAAAACACGGTCCACAAAAACCGTAGTCTCTGTCACCCACTCATCTAAGTGACTTACATTCTTGTTCCAACCAGTATACATGCAACTACAGTCTTCACTCATATTTGAGCCTACAAACCAAACAACGTCAGATATCACACGTCTACATCTCTATTAGAAAGGTTGTGTCCTAAATCCACCCAAGAGTGACCGAGAGAGCTTGCTTACAATGAGACGTGGGGTCTGGATTGATGAAATTTCGGTAGCATAACCCAGTAGTTCTCCAAGTGCTCGTCTGAAATGGTGCAGTAGACAACATTAGGGTTATACAACCGAAATTTCAATTAGATCCGTACCTCACGCGTCTCGACATAAGCAAGCTCTCTCAGTCACTCCGAGACTGTCCAAAAAAAGGATAATTCCGAACCTACACGCTTCTCATGCGTAGTGCAAGTGACTCATGCCAGTTCGAAATGGGTGACGCATTGATTACGTTACTCAGTTTTGATTCATTCAATACCGTCGTAAAAGAACATATTTAAGATGGTTTCCATGTGTTCTAGTGAGAGACAGGGGAGAGAAATAGAGAAAAAGAGGGAAAGTTTAGGAGATGGCTGTAAAATATTGATAGTGAACATATCATATAAACATTCCGATGTTCCAATGAGTGCTTGGCGTCCTCACCGGCATTGTTCGCCTCCGTGCCCGCCTCAACAGTTGTCCTACTAATTACTGTCCTACTACCGTCCTAAATAACATAATATACATGCTCTCACGACGGTGTATATAGCTAATTAACTGTCCTGAAGCAAATAATTAACAATCACTTTTTTGATAAATCACTTACTCAATCAAATAAACTAATGCAGTAATTTAATTAATCAAATATGTAACTCTAATTATCACCTAAATATACGTAATTCTAACTAATACCACTACATTATGTAACAATGTGTAATTCTAACTAACACCAGTACATTATGTAACAATATACGTAACTGAACAATAAACTAAATACTAATCTAACTACATTTTCATATTCAATAAATAACTAAACAAACAACTAAAAGAACAACTAAACAAACATTTAAACAAAAATTAACAATAATACTAACTAAAAACTTAATTAACTAAAGTAACTCTAATTATCACCAGAATTTCTATCTACAAACTACTAATCAATAATTTTCAACTAAATTTCTACCTACAAATAACTAATCAACAATTTACTATCTATAATTTCAACTAATTTCAAAAACAAAAAATTTACTTTCTCGACGGGTGCGACGGGGCTTGATGCCGCGGGAGCTCGGGGCAGTGGGGCGCCGGGGTCGGGGGGTGCGGCCAGGGCGGCGCTCGGCCAAAGGGGCCCGCGTCCGGGATGGGGCGGTGGCAGTCGGGGTGGGCGGCGGCGGCGGTGCGAGATATAAGGCCTCTATTTACGACGATCTCAACACCGGCTGTTGTAAATAAGCTTAGTTACAACGGGCAAAGCAAGACCATCATAAATATTAGGTAACTTATAACTACTGCCTAGGTCAGTCCGTTCGTAAGTAAACTGTTATTTACAAGGCTAAAAATCTGGCCGTCATAAATATTATTATTTATGACGGTCAACCCTATAACGGTTGTAAAAAAACATGACATTGTAAATGTCCATGTTTCCTATAGTGACATGCACGTAGACCCTACCTTATGAGTGTATCTGAAAGACTAGAACGACTGATCTTGAGATTGAAGAAGTCAACATGGGCGTCTCGCCGTCTACCAGGTCGTCGCCACCCACTGAAAGAATAATTAGCTGTAAACATAACACCCATGTCGAGTTTGGAGACTCAACCTGGATGGGTTGGTTCTACAACAAAGAACCTAACCAACTATGCTACACTTATAATTTATAATATTTGCAAATTCTGAGTTTGATGTGCAATCTCTAGATTTGGATATAATATATTGATAGGTCATTTTTTATGTTGAAAATTCAAACATTTATTTTGGCATTGTGAATGAATATATTCAAATAAAGATTTGAACAATGTTGTGTACTGAAATTGCGCTACAACGGGACGCCAGCAAGGAAAAACAAACTTCTAATAGCCTATACACTAAGATTTTCCTTGCCTCTTAGTGTTATGTCCATGGAGCTATTTTGGATATAATCGTGAGCCACAAATCATGTCTCGAGATGATAAGTTATTGAAAAGTAGAAAAACAATGCTAACCCTATAGTAAAATGGTGATGTCACATCGGTAAACAACGGTCAAAATATATGAACGGAACAGCACAACTTTTGAATCCAGCTAGACTTGGCAAGTATTTATGTTCACTATCTGGCAGATTGAGAAAATTTATACATAGAGTAAACACAGTGACGTGTCCGCATTGTGCGTCCTGAATATCAGCAGAACGGCGACAGCTGCAATGTAATCAATGCTTGCCATTTTGCAGATTGTTGTGAACCCTGGAATGCATTTCCACGCTGCAGATACCCCTAAAAAGCGCCGGAACTTCTCACTCTGATGCCCTATATAGACACAAAGCCATCAGTGCTGCTCCCTCAAGATACAATCCATAAAGCAGGAAGCCCTAAGCAAAGCGGGCAGCCATGGCCACGCCTCACGGGAACAGCTTTCGGGCCGCCGACAGGCCGTCCGCTGCTCAGGAAGTCTACCTTCTCCTCTACCGCAGATGCATCATACATCATGTAAGGACTAGCGATTGTTTTTCTCCTGATATGCTGACGAGTGGCCGTGTAAATATTTTTGGTGACAATGATCTGACACATATCAATCTCTCTGCAGCTTCGTGTTCTGGACTTTGAAATCTCCCAGTTGGAGAACGCAACCTCATGTTCGGCGTTGCTGAATGAGCTCCTCACCATATCCCATAGCTCTTCTGGTTCCGGATTACTGCTGGATGAAATCTCGAGGGCCCGTGCAAAGCGGGACAGGATCTACCAAGAGCTCGAGCAGAATCAACAGAGGCTCCAGGATCTACGTAACAGCTATATATGCTGCCAACGAAGTTGGTTCTCCTGATTCGGCGTACAGCGCAGCCTATTGTCTGGAACGAGTTAACAAGAGTTCTATTTTTTTTACTTAATTAACCAGAGTTCTATCTCTGAACGTATCTTTGGATGCAGTTAACAATCAAATGATTAATAGGGTAGTAATCAACACTCTTTTGTTGTTGTGCATCCAGATCGGAATGTCAGATCTCAGCTATGTATCTTTTGTATTGCTTAGTAATTTTGCTGTGACATGAATTTTATTTGTTCTATAACCCCAACAATGGACATTGAAACGATGTTTCCAGTTATTCTCGTCCCAATTACTCTTGTTGCCATTTTGCAAGTAATTCTGAACTAGTCCGTCCATGCAAATAAGAATCACTGGGAGTATATAACAAGGATACTGAACATACTTGATCCGACAGTTATTTCTTGTTTCTAATAATCGTTTCCCGTACAACTTATATGTCAAAACGGAACAATGTTCTATACATCCTGCTATGGACGAGACAGTAGCATAATGTAGATTTTTTGTATTCGTGATAGCTTAGCTTAAACAGCCATGATATTTTTAAATAATATGCCGCCTTGGCCATCAAATAATATGCTATGGTTTCATTAAAATCAAAATCCGGACAGATCGTGCCAGATTATTTCATTATCTTTCTTTCTTTCCATACAGTTTGTTGGAAAATTGTTTCTCAACAGAAAAAAATGATGAAAAGTTTTTCATTAGAGTATGTATTCTTTGTCCATCAATAGTGTTACTGCTCTGCAAATAATAAGATAGCACTCTATAGTTTCGGCTGACTTTGCGTGATCATTGTAAGATTAATTAATGAGTTGCAGTTGATGATGCCTCGGCAATCAGATTATACTTTGGAACTGAACATTATCAGGTGAAAGATGGCTGATACTCGTGAGACAGCAGGAAAATGCTAATCCTTTGTGAATTTGTGCAAGCTTTACTAAAATACTTGTGAAATCTTCGTCTGTACAGGCAGGTACAAGATTTTGAGACAGATGATTGCTATATATGAATATTGTATGCACTATAAAAATGCTATAGTGTACATTAAGGTGGATTTTTACTGGCCGAAGATCTGTGTTTGTTCATTTTTATGTTTTCCTTTTCTTTATGGGTCTCCAAATAAATGATGTTCCTCATTTATGATTATTAATGATCCATACTATTATTCCTTTCTTAAGTCCCATAGTTTCCTACTATCAAGGCTAACCTAAAAAATTTCAGTATTACTGTGATATGACAACCTTTGAATAAAACAAACCCACTTGTTTCATCTCAAACTATAATTTTCATCCCTTGGATTTGTTAAGTATACTAGTTTAGATACTGAGACATTGTCCATAGAAAAGTAATTATTGAACTTTTGGATCATATCATTATTAACACACAAGCATGTTTCCCTGCACAAAAGCTTTTTATTATCTGTGTTTTGTTACCTGTTTATTATGTGATGCACATGCTCAGTTCCAGTGCCAACTATATAAAAAGCTAGATATTCCTCATTCTCGTCAATGGTTAAAACATTTATTGTTACATAGTTACAAAATAGCCAGATATACTTCATTCCTGCTCTTGGTTAAACCATTGATAGCTCGTGAGGCGGCGGTACTAGCTTGATGTGCCATGATGGGATCGATCGACGATTGTCGACCCTCCTCCTTTGACAAATGACGCCTCCAACCATGGCCAGTCTGTGGACTTCACTACGGTTGCTGCCCTTCAACTCTTTTGCACCGTCAACATGGTAATTGAGGATTTGAGACTTTAGTATTTTTTTCCGTAACGTAATAAAAAGGAATTTGACATCCTTTATTATGCCTGTCAGGTTGGTCGTCATGCATGGTTCCCTTTCAGTTTATCAAATTCTCATGACCAGAACAACATTGATTTAATACAATATGATTTACGAACCTCTTTCATATAAAGTTTTCCCAGCTACAAGTATTACTCTTGTTGTTGTTGACGACTACTCACATTACTCTTGGATCTCTACTCTTCGCCTCAAATCCAACACTTTCCCGACCTTGTCATATTTTTTGCCTACATCACCGCTCAATACGACCGCTTGATCAGGCAGTCCAAACCCATATCCTAGCGGTCATACCGGGGAACCTGCCAGTCAAACTGCCCCAAGCTGGCCTCTGCACATCTACACCAAGCTTTGGATCTACCTTTGGTCAGACAGGTGGACCCCACGGTTTGACCGCTGTCACATCCGGATTTTCTGAAGATTGACCAAGTGATACTCACATATATGTCAGGATCATTTTCTCATACATGTGACGACAAATAGTAAAACATCATAATATTACAAGCTAGGTGTTCGAATATAAATAAGTCTTACATAGAGTCTCAAAGGACTATAAAATGTTCATAACATGTTAATAAACAAAGCAGAAGAAATATGATCTTGTAGGCTTCGTCACAGGCGTTGCTCGGGGGACTCCGTGAACCTAGAAACCTTCTTCAGGACAAAAGT
This sequence comes from Neostapfia colusana, assembly GCA_030760725.1. Classification (NCBI taxonomy): domain Eukaryota; kingdom Viridiplantae; phylum Streptophyta; class Magnoliopsida; order Poales; family Poaceae; genus Neostapfia; species Neostapfia colusana. Next base: position 46,869,141 of record JASWHV010000012.1, on the reverse strand, counting down.
CTCCATTGTTGTACTCCACCTCATTTCTTTGGCTTGAGCAGCAAGTAAAACTAACGAAAAGCAATCTTGAGTACTATTGGTACTCAGCAAGTGTGAAAAATTAATGTCATGCAGGCTAAAACAAGGAAAGGTTGAACTCATGGGTAAAGCACTACGCAATTAATACCTATCCCCTTAGCTTATTAAGCTCTTATATTACTACATAAGTGAAGTGGTCCCAAGCTGATAAACCCAATTCCATCGTTAAGCTCCCCACTTAACATCCTCAAATTCTCAATTCATCATCATCTAATCATGAATAAGTCCAAGTCGCTCTTGACCATGAGCACCGCTGTCATGACAGTTTTGACTCTGCAGAGTTTGCACCACTGTACCCACGTGTAGTGATTTCATCCCCCGTTGCCGGGTGGACTAAAAACCTTCATTATGCCTATGGCCATGAACCACATTCACACTTCCCAGGTGTGTAGCTAGGAGATCACTACGAGGCCTTTACATAGGGATTCCTGACGAGTATGAGCCCACTGAGGTTTCATCCCTAACAGCATCCAGTAGGCTCCAACCCCCGCTGCAGTGGCCCCCTCTTGAGCCTTGTGGTTCCTATAGTAGTCCAGTTGACACTATTCCCCGCACCATCCAAACACCCACACTACATCAGAAATACACCTAATTAATTGGCCAAGCTGCCCCATCTCAGCATGTGGTTGGCACGGTAAAGCCAGGTTACATGCTCCATGAATCGGTCCTTAGAACCCAAGCAAGCACTAAACACAAACCCGAGTCTCGTGCACGCAGCACCAACCAAAGCATCCAGCTTGCCTATGTTCCTATCTCTAGCACAATCCATAATATTCCATTCAAGGGTAAATAATCAAGGTGATGATCTCATATCCCATTTATCCCACTCTAAGCATGGCTAAGCATTAGTAAAAAAATAAATAGCATAATGAATAACTCCAAATCCCAGGCTACAAGGAAACAGATAATGAAAATCTAGGGAAACTTTCTAGCATGGCTTTCATAGTTAAATTGACAATGCAAAAAATTCTTGGTACACATCCTAGCTTAGGTGCAAAGTGGTCAATGACACTTGCCTTCTTCCTGCTGCTCCGGGAATAGAAAGTCTTGATCTTGGAAAGTGAGAACCGGCTCTGGAGCTGGTTCTACTCATGCCAACATACACATAGCAAAAGAAAATAACATTCCATAAGCAATCATCCACTTGTGTCCTGGAGGTCCTGGGTTCGAATCAGCCTCCTTGCAAAATAAGCAAGGGGAAGGCTGCCTAGAAATTCCCTTCCCCAGACCCCACAACGTGTGGGAGCTTTCAGCACTGGGTATGCCCTTTTTTTTAAGCAATCATCCACACATACACTCATGCAAGTCATTCATACACACACATTGCTTCACTTTATTAGTTACAACATTTGCATAAAAATGTACATTCCACTCCTAAACAGGATTTCAGATCTCCTAATCAACTTAATTGAAACTTTATGTTCAATAACCTTATATGAAATTTCCTAGGTGTATATATATATATTTTTCTCATATATTCAGTTATTTTATGCCTAAAAGTGAATTTCAGAATTAAAACAGAAACTAAATTGCCTTTTTAGAATTCATTCTCCATCTAAATCCAAATTCAAAATGTTCTACAAGTTTTCAAAGTGCTAGGGCAATTTAATTTGAATTTACACACATTTCAGATTTATTTTATGCCTAAAACAGATTTTCAGCAATAAACAGAAACTAATTTGGCATTTTCAGAATTGATTTACAACCTAAAACCAGTTTTCAGATTACTCTCATTGTTTTCAAAGTACTAGATCAACTCACAATGATAATTTACCTAATTATTTGCACTCATAATGAATTTAAATCCTATTCAAATGTCTAAATACCTAATTTAAATGTCCTACAGGGTCCAAAATTCTATTTTCTATAAAATTCAGGAGCTTAAACCTCAAATACAGAAAGAGTTTCCTAATTTCTATTAAGTCCAGGGGGTAGAAGCAAAATTTTCTGGGGCTATCTCGTGTTTTCCAAAAGCCTCAGAGGTAGCGCGCTAAATTCCCGGCGGGAATCGGCACTTTAAACATGGGCTGTCGGATTTAAAATAGAGGGCCCAGATTAGATTGCCGAAGGGGTGCGGGGGATTCTGTTCTCGTCCGCATGACTTAAAACGGACGGGCCACAGAGGGCCACGTCGCCCTGGCCTGAGGGAGGCGCTGCGCTCGGCGGCGGAGGCGGTTACCTCGCCGGCGTGGTTCGGATCTTCGTCTACACACGCTAAGTCTCGGACTTCTCGGCATAAATCGGTAGAGGGGAGGTAGGGGATCTCACCTCGACGGTTTTCTTTATCCCTAAGTGGACGGAAGGTGGTCGGCGACGAGCTACAACGGCGGTGACCTTCGGTGCTCATCGGAGCGGTGGTTAGGGCGTGAAATCTCGGAGTATCCTTCACCTGCGAGCTTTCCCGACGGCGTGGAACGTAACAAGCATGTTAGATCAACAAAACCGAAGGGAATCCAAAGGAAAATGGTGGTGGGAGCTTCGGTTCTCACCGGGGACGAAGATGAGTCGAGCTAGGAGGAAAACAGGCGGACTTCGAAGTTTAAATAGAAGAGGGGCGGTGGGGGTTGGTTGAGATCGTGCTGGACTGCACGGGGCCAGAGATCGTGGGCGCGTGTGTGGGGTTCGGAGGCGATGGGCGCGCTGCGTTCGGGTGCAGGAGAGTGCGGGTGGCAGTTGGAGGGGGAAGAAGAAGCTGACAGGTGGGTCCGATGCAGCAGTGAGAGGAGGAGGGAGAAGGGGCGCGGCTGGTTGGGCTGCTTGGGTGGGTTTCGGCCCAGTAGCCCGTTTTTCTTTTTCTTTTCCTTTTCTTTTCTGTTTCTCTACTTCTAATTCGAATTCCACTTCAAATTTTCAATCCTTTTCAACATGCAGTACATCCATTTGATTGGAATTTGACTTTAAAATTTTTTGGGATGTTACAACCGCTCTCCACAAACAGAAGCCAGGCTTTGCCTATCTCCCAGGTACAGCGCTTCAGGTTCTCCCACCGATAATGAGCACACCATGTGCACTCGTGGGAAGACTAGTCTTTTTCTACCGTTTCAGTGCCTGAATCTTCAAGGATCGACGTTTTCCCCATTGACGAAGACCTACCGTGTTGTTCTCGTTGACCCAATTGGCAAGACGCAATGTTTGAGGACTTCACCACTTTACAGGCCAACAACACCTGGGATCTCGTGCCTCGTCCTTGAAGTGGCAATGTTGTGACTGGGAAGTTGATTTTTCGCCACAAGTTTCATCCGGATGGTTTTATTAATTGCTACAAGGCACGTTGGGTATTTTGTGGCTTGACTCAACAGCCTAGCATTAATTTTGGCAAGAATTTCAGCTCCATGGTGAAGTTCGCTACAATCCACACTTTTCTATCTATCTTACTATTTCATGATTTACATGTTCATCAGCCGAATGTGAAGAATGCCTTCTTACATGATACTTTATTGGAGGCAGTCTATTGTGTGCAGCCCTCCAGTTTTCTTAATTGAGCTAATCCGTATTTTGTTTGTTGCCTCAGAAAATCCCTATATGGATTGAAGCAAGCTCCTCATGTCTGTTACAGTCGCTTTGCTTCTCACATTCTGTCACTTGAATTTGTTGGTGCTCGATCAAACACCTCTCTTTTTGTCTATCAATATTTCTCAGATGCTCTTGCTTGAGAATCCCTATGGAAGATCTCGGCAGCCTTCATCATTTTCTCAGAGTGTCCGTTACTTGATGAAGTGGTGACTTCTTTCTCTCACAATGACAGTATATACTGGATATTTTTGAGCGAGCAAGCATGGTTGCTTGTTATTCGTGCTCCAATCCAGTCAATTCATCTGCCAAACTGTCCGCTTATGGTGCGTCCGTCTCAAATGCTATCCACAACCATGGTATTTTTGGTGCCCTGCAGTACCTCACCTTCACTTGTCCGCATATTGCATATGTTGTTCAGCAGTTCTATCGCTACGTGCATGATCGACGAAAGCCACATCTTGTGTTGGTCAAACACATCCTCAAATACATTAAAGGCACATTTGACTATGGTCTGCAGCTACATCACTACTTTGTCGCTGATCTGGTGGCCTATTCTTATGATGAATGGGTCAGGTGCCCCGACACATGCCATTCGACATCTAGTTACGTCGTCTTCTAAGGAGATAACCTCATATCATGGTCCTCCAAGCGTTAGCATACCGTTTCCCGCTGCAGTGCCGAGGCAGAGTACCGTGCGGTTGCTAATGCTGTTGCAAAGACTTCCTGGTTGCACCAGCTTTTTGGAGGGCTTCACTGTCCACTCCAGAAAGCTACCTTAGTTTACTGCGACGGCGTAAGTATGGTTTTTATCTCTCGACTCATCCGATGAAGCATCAACACACAAAGCACATCGAGATTGACTTGCACTTCAACCGTGACAAGGTGGCTACTGGAGCAGTTTGTGTTCTTCATGTGCCAACCAGTTCTCAGTATGTTGATATCTTCACGAAGGAGCTTACAAACATCGGTGTTCACTAGGTTTCGGTCTAGTTTGAATGTTTTTGCAGATGTATAGACTGGTCACTACTAGAAAATCAGTCTATTGCCACGCACCGCATTGCAACAACATAAATCTCGTTGTGATAGTTATATGTTATTGCCACCTTTTTCATAAATGGTTGTGGTACCATGACAATATTACCATGAATATCGTTAAGTGTGATAATCTTGAATTTCGTTGCAAGAGATAGAAGTTATGACCACTATTTATAAAATGGTTGCAATACGTTTGTCAATATTGCCACAAATTTCAAATCATTGCAAGATGTGAGTCTTATTGCCTCAAGAATCAAAATGGTTACAATTTAATTAAATGTATTAGCACAAATATCTCCTGTTGCCATATTCATGTTGTTTGTTACAAAATATTAGTCTATATTGCAACAAAAATATAAATTCATTAAAAAAGGTTGTATTGCCACAAAATGAAAATAGTTGGGACATAGGAATATATTTTGTTGCAATTTAGCATTATATTGCAATGAATATTTACTGTTGTCATGATCTGATTTGTATATTAGTACAGTTAGTTGCTCCTATAATAAAACTATATCTTTGCGCTCTGGTGGAAGAGTAGTTCACTACCACTGGTGATACCAAGGTTCAAATCCTGTTTGAGGCATTTTTTTAAATCAGACAAATAACACAGACTATTACTACGGATTTGATGGATGCATCTACTATGGATTGCAATGCTCTATTTCGTTGCAATAACCATAAGTATTGCAACAAAGTAAAGTTTTGGTTCCCAATCCTCTTGCCACGCGACCACTTGCAACAGTTGCCGACAAAAGTGATGTTGTGGCACTTGGATGATATTGCCACAAATATGGTCATATTGCAATGATATTTCATCGTTGCAATAGGCCAATTTTTTAGTAGTGAGTGTTAGGAATATGATATTTAGCCTCCCACATGTATTCGCCCATTATATCTAGTGTTGCATGTTGCCTGCCCTATAAATATGTACCACCCCTAGAAGTTTACTCAACCAATCTATTATTCTTTCTATCAATAAGATTAATTAATTAGTTGTAGTTGATGATGCCTCCGCAATCATATTATAATTTGGAACTGAACATTGTCAGGTGAAAAGGTGGCTGATACTCGTGGGACAGCAGAAAAATGCTAATCCTTTGTGAATTTGTGAAACCTTTACAAAAATACTTGTGAATTTATGGCAGTAGCGCTCGATTATCTTCGTGTGTACAGACAGATTCAAAATTTTAAGGCAGATCATTGCTATGTATGAATACTCACTACAAAAGAAATAGTCATTTGTACCACCATTTTACATCCGGTTAAAATGGGCCCAGTTTAAAAATATTATCAGTACTGGTTCTTAACCTATGTGAGGGTCACAACTCAACAACAGGATCGATATTCGGGTGGTGGCGCTTGATGCGGCGCCGGATTGCACATCAAACAAGATGGTAACAAAATATATTACAACAAAGAGTATTTAGATGCGTTACGGGTTTTATTCAAAATACAAGTTTTTTCAGCAGCGGATACATGATATGAAGTTTTTCATCTCTGGCACAAAAGCCACAGCATTATCGTCGGGTTGAGCCCACTGACACGTCGATCTAGCAACACATACTCCTGTAGGAAAAAACCTGAATGCACGACTCGTACGCACCTTCAGAAGCCGTACTCGTACGCACTTCAATGATGTCGTACGCGGTAACCTTTCACAAGACACTCTAATGTTGAACCAGTTCTGCTGTCCCGGGTAGAGGGTCCCTACACGTGATATACCTCCCAGACATTACCCGTTAGCGGATTTACACCCATCTACCCTCTTAGAGTCCAATCTAGAACCGTGGTATAAGTTTCAGTAGCATAGTTACCAAGTTACATCAGTTTACTAGTTCCTATATTACTAGCATGCACGTGGTTATACTTTCAATACGAGCAGGCCTACGCGTACGGAAACCATATCTCGCTGCATCCTATCATCTGCCGTGTATCCATTTAAATTTGGGATCTATAGGAAATTCTGAACCAATAATATTGTAAGCCATATAACCCGCCAACAATTTTTAATACTCAAATTCTACAAAAAATCATAACTAATTAGCATAGCAAGGAAACATTTCGTGGCTGATCTACCCACTACCCTAAACAGGATTCTATAAGATATGCATGTGGAGTTTTCAACCAAATCCTAGACTTAATGCAATCCATACTCTATACAACATAATTATGTGTAAAAGAAAATGTCTAGTAAAACAGCTAATGGAACTGGGGCTTGCCTTGATAATGTTCAGGGGTTAGATCAGATGCAGCGGTCAAGTCAATAGCTTCTTCCGGATCCCGGTCCTCGGACGTCACGAGGTCTTCAGGAGTAGAAGGCCGGCGTGGACGCCTATCACAAAGAGAAAGCCTGGGAGGAGCGGGTATGAGATGGCCGGTGGCTGGAAAAACTTCAAATCTGAGGCTGTCATTGGATTCCCAGTGAGAAAGCAGGGGTCCAGTGACCGGACTTGAAGAAGAAGCGCAAAATACGGGCTGGTAGCTTGAGGTGGGAAGAAACGGATTGAGGGAAAATTCTACTGAAGGTGAGGCACACAGTTTTGTGGCTTGGTGGGTCGGGACACGAAACAGAGGCGCTGCTCGATGAAGCTCAGTGGGCGACGGCAATGGAGGTGCTCGGTTGCTACTGCAGCAGGGGTAAGAATGAGGGAGAAGATGAGTGAGCGAGGGAGGAACGACACAGCTCGATGGGACGCCATTAAGATCTAGCGGTGCGGCCAGGGAGGTGAGCACACGCCTGTGATAGTCCATTTTCACAGGCGGTCCTTGCATAGAACCGCCTGTGATAGAACATTTTCACAGGTGGTATGAGATGCTGAGACACCTGTGATAATTATTTTTCACAGGCAGTCTGCAGTTTAGAACCGACCGTGCAAATTCTTTTTCACAGGTGGCGCCTGTGATAATATACCATTTTCACAAGTACTTAGTCACAAGCGGTTTTCAAAACCGCATGTGATAATATGTTTAGAGCTACCTGTAAAAATGCATTTTCTAGTAGTGGGTACGTGCAAATGACACATTAGTTTCATTGATTTATTTCATTGATGTGTCTTTGCACAACAGAGGCAACAAAGCCATTCTTGGCATTTCCACACAGCCTCTGTTCTTAAGAAGTTCAAGTCTTTAATTCTTTACATTGCATTATTAAAATTTATGCATATACATGTCGGTAGCTCACGACGAAGGACTTCGACGGAGTCATTCCTTGACGTGTGGATCTGTTGCTTAAGTTCGAGAGGCTCAAGGGATCAAAGATCACTAACTATTAATATACGACATCCCTGCAAAACAGGCAAGCTCCGATTTGCATTAGCCGTTTCATAAAGTCTTTTATTTTGAGAACTTACTTTATGTATTTCCTTCAATTGTGCATTAGAGTCTTGTTTGAAAACACAAATGCATAGCCAAGATAACCAGGGTTTTGGGCTTAGGTTTTAAACCTTGAGTAGCCACTGCAATGCTAAGTTAGTGTAGGACTCAGTACAAGTCGAGTAGTTAGAACTACTCACGAGAATAGGCTAGAGGCACACCACTCGGTTAGAGATAGCAAATGAATCACATGGCAAGAAAAATGAGACCGAGCGGACGGTAAGGGCAGAAGGACTTTGGTGCCTGGGTGCCATAGCTCTTGTCGAAGTGTGCCGTCGACACTTCCCCCGGGCCTGCTTCAGGGGCAGCCACGGAGGTTATTTTTTGGAGGGGCTAGTTCTCTCGAGAAGGTCGCATTGGTTGTGAGAGGATTGACGCAAGGATTTTTACGTGGTTTGGGCCGCCGGAGCGTAAAACCCTACGTCCACGGGAGCTGTATTGCTCGGAGCTTAGAACCGGAGTTCTAAGCTTGGTTGTCTGGATGAACTACTGCTGAACCAGGGTCGAAATGAGCTGAACCCTTGCAACGTTGCCTACCCGAGTCTTTTATAGTTCAAGGCTCGGGCGGCTTACAAAGTGGGCCCTGGGGCCTGACAGGTGGCCCCGGGGTGATTTCCTTTCATCTACCATCTCTTTCAGTGAATGCTGATAGTTGTCTCTAGCAATGGCTTCTTGGTCGTCGACCTACCGTCCTGCCCGTGCCGCAAGCTAGGCGTAGTGGTTGATGTTGGCAGGGACGGCAGGGCATGTCTTGTCGCCGTATTAATTGGTCTACGGCTTCTGACATAGCGTGCCTGTCTTAACTGTGACGTGATTGGTCACAGTGCCACCTGACAGGGGCGTGCGCCGCGTCTCCGCGTCTTGGGAAGACGCGGGTATTGAATGTCTTGAGAGGACAAGGCATGGCATGCCTTTACTCTTGCTGCCTACCGCGCCGGGGCGGGCAGCACGGTACTGCTGGCCACGTGGTAGGTCCCGGGCTCACCTCTGAGGAGAGGGGAGGCCCGGCCCTGCTGTACATGTGGAGCCTTCGGAGCTCACCCCTGTGGAGGGGGTGAGGTCCATCTCTGCCGGCCACGTGCTAGGCCCAGGGCTCTCCTCTGAGGAGAGGGGAGACCCGGCCCTGCTGGACACGTGGCGCCTCCAGAGCTCGCCCCTGCGGAGGGGGCGAGGCCCAACTCTGCTGGCCACGTGGCAGGCCCGGGGCTCGCCTCTGAGGAGACGGGAGGCCCAGCCCTGTCGGACACGTGGCGCCTTCGGAGCTCGCCCCTGCAGTGGGGGCGAGGCCCGGCTCTGCTGGCCACGTGGCAGGCCCGGGGCTCGCCTCTGAGGAGAGGGGAGGCCCGGCCCTGTCAGACACGTGCCGCCTTCAGAACTCGCCCCTGCGGAGGGGGCGAGGCCCGGCTCTTCTGGCCACGTGGCAGGCCCGGGGCTCACCTCTGAGGAGGGGAGGCCCGGCCCTGCCGGACACGTGGCGCCTTCGGAGCTCACCCCTACGGAGGGGGCGCGGCCCGGCTCTACTGGCCACGTGGCAGGCCCGGGGCTCACCTATGAGGAGAGGGGAGGTCCGGCCCTGCTGGACACGTGGCGCCTTCGGAGCTCACCCCCGGCGGATGGGGCGAGGTCCTTAGGCGGTCTTCTCCTGTGCGCGGGGGTACCCGGTATTGAGGGTACCGATAGTGGCCCCCGGGCCAACCTCGGGGGAGATAACGATCCCAGGGTGGGGCCTCTCCTTTTCTACCCCACGCACTTTCTTGTCTTGAGTGTTCCCTGTGCTTGCAGGGTCTCGTCGGCTTCGGAGCTCAGCCCTGCAGAGGGGCTGAGGTCTGGCATCGGAGCTTAACCTCTGAGGAGAGGGTGAGGTCCGACATCGGAGCTCGCCTTTGAGCAGAGCGTGAGGTCCGGCATCGGAGGTCACCCCTGCTGAGGAGGTGAGGTCTAGCATCAGAGCTCATCCCTACGGAGGGGGTGAGGTCCGGCATCGGAGGTCACCCCTGCTGAGGAGGTGAGGTCCGGTCATCAGAGCTCAGCCCTACGGAGGGGGTGAGGTCCGGCATCGGAGCTCGCCTCTAAGGAGAGGGTGAGGTTCGGCATCGGAGGTCACCTCTGAGGAGAGAGTGAGGTCCGGCATCAGCGCTCGCCTCTGAGGAGAAGGTGAGGTCCGGCATCGGAGCTCGCCTCTGAGGAGAGGGTGAGGTCCGGCATCGGAGGTTACCCCTACTGAGGGGGTGAGGTCCGGTTATTGGAGTTCACCCCTGCGGAGGGGGTGAAGTACTGTACTGCTTGCCACGTGGCAGTTCCGGGGCTTGCCTCTGAGGAGAGGGGAAGCCCGGCCCTGATGGACACATGGCGCCTTCAGAGCTCACCGCTGCGGAGGGGGTGAGGTCCGGCTTTGGAGTTCACCCTTGCGGAGGGGGTGAAGTCCAGTACTGCTGGCCACGTGGCAGGTCCGGGGCTTGCCTCTGAGGAGAGGGGAGGCCCGACTCTGCTGTACACGTGGCGCCTTCGGAGCTCACCCCTGCGGAGGGGCTGAGGTCCGGCTTCGGAGTTCACCCCAACGGAGGGGGTGAAGTCCAGTACTGCTGGCCACGTGGCAGGTCTGGGGCTTGTCTCTGAGGAGAGGGGAGGCCTGGCCCTGCTAGACACGTGGCGCCTTCGGAGCTCACCCCTGCGGAGGGGGTGAGGTCTGGCTTCGGAGTTCACCCCTGCGGAGGGGGTGAAGTCCGGCACTGCTAGCCACGTGGCAGGCCCGGGGCTTGCCTCTGAGGAGAGGGGAGGCCCGACCCTGCTGGACACATGGCGCCTTCGGAGCTCACCCCTGCGGAGGGGGTGAGGTCCGGCTTCGGAGCTCGCCTCTGAGGAGAGGGTGAGGTCCGGCATCGGAGCTCACCCCTACGGAGGGGGTGAGACCGGCATCAGAGGTCACCCCTGCTGAGGGGGTGATGTCCGGGAGGCGGCCTCTCAGGAGGTCCTGCACAAGTAGGGAAACGGTAATCCAACTCAGAGGTCCTCTATTCCCTGCCTATTAGTCTTATTTGGTTTACAGTCCTGGGCCGTTATACGAGGCTTAGGCAATACGGTGCACTCGGTACCGGAGGTCCGGCTCCCTCCTTGGTCACGGTGTATCCTTCCGGCCCCTAGTACTTAGACCGTAGCGCTGAGGAGGTAGAGTGCGCATGCTTTGGGTGCAGGACCAGGCAAAGCAGGCTCCTGGACCTCTCGCTCTGGCGTAGGTCTTTTCCTGGAGGAGACCAACTGGCGTCACAGTGCCCTAACAGGGGGAGGTCCGAGAGGCCCCCCTGCTTTTGGCAGGTACCTCAAGCACATCCGCTTTCAGAAGGATGGCAAATGCCGACTAGGCATGAGAGTGGGAAAGGAGAACCAAATATATGATGGACGTACACCGTCTTAAGCATGAGAAGGTGATCATAAAAATTAATGCATAATTTAAATGAACACATAAGTAAGCATGGTAGGACACGGTTCTTTTTATTCATGTAAGTACAAAGGAGGAAAACAGGCCGTACATGGAGACAACGACCCGCCCCATTGTAAAGGGGGGCAGGGCCAACGTGCTTAGGGTACAGGACCAGGCTATACCGGACGTAGTCCTAGACCACCCCCTGGGGCTTAGTTGCTCCGAGCGCTGCTCCTGGGCTCTATGGATCTGTTACAGGGAGAATAAACCTGTCCTACCACTGTTCTAAGGGTAGAACTTACGGAGGTAGCACTAGAGCGCCTGCCTTGAGCTCCCATGCACGGACCTCCGGTGGTAGCGCCGGAGCGCCTGCCGGTACCGTGCAATTCGGAGCGTTGCTTGCCATCTTGCCTCGTCGATGAGGTCGATGTCCTCATGCAGGAGCTGGTCCTGCGTGGCTTTGTCATACGCTCGGACACGGGGGGACCCCCATGGTGATCTCCGGAGGAAGCACGACTTCGGCCCCGCATACCATGAAGAAGGGTGATTCCTGTGACCCGACCCTGGGATGTCCGGCTGGCCTCCGGTGTAGAGGAGCTGGTATCCCTCGACGGCTCTGGGGCAGGGTCCTAGGATGTGCAGCGTCTGCACCGTTGTGTGGATCTGCTCGGTATGGACCTGGCACTCCTTGCATCTCTTAACCGGCTTGACGGCGTCCAGGGGGCTGTCGGCCAGTGGAAGCCATGTCGGAAGGCTCTACCGACCAGCGTGCGGGAAGATGAGTGTACCTTGCACTCGCCTCCGTGGATTGCTGCGAGCAGGTCGCAGCCTTCCTCCTAGGTTATGCACCGCAATAGGATGTCGTTGGCGCCACGTCAGTAGAGATACCAGCGTGTAGCTCTTAGCCATCCGCACAATCCGTTCAGCAGATGCACGTTCATTAAAAAGGATGTTGTCTTTCAAGATGTCCCGGACCTCCGTGGTCCATGCATCGGGGCTACTTGAGCTTCTGGATCTTGTGGGTAGCACGGAGTCCCCATAGCGCATACGATCCTTGGCGGGCACCATGGCTGCAGGGCCGCCGGGACCGCCAGCTTCGAGGTGCTGGTCTCGCCCCCTTCGCCCGGTTCGGCAGGTCGGGCTGTGGGTTGCGGCAACGTCCCTTCGAAGGCTCCTTCGGGCACCGGGGCTCCGGTGGAGGCCTTTGTTGAAGGTCGTTGGCGACGGTGTTGTTATCGCATGGTACATGGCACAGGTCCAAGGTCATGTTGTTGGTTGCCTTGAAGTTGAGGCGCACCATTTACCTGAACTGCTCCCCCGTTGGCATGAGGAGCAGTACGCCGGCTCCGGCCCCCTACTTCCGCAAGGAGCCGTCGAAGTAGAATGTCTAGTGAGGCTCGGTGAAGACCGGTGCTCGGAGCTCCGGTTCTCCACCTTCAGGGCCCCCCGGGTTGCTTGGTGATGGTGTCCACTCGGCCACGAAGCCAGCCAGCGCTTGGCTCTTGACTGCATGACGTGGTAGGAAGTCTAGTTTGAACTCTACCATCTCCGGGCTGCCCTCCTGCTTCGGAGGCTGGCCGTGAGTGCCAGTTACGCCCTTCTGCTGCTCTGGCGCACTTGTCCGCCAGACTGAAGAGCTCCAAGACGTCTCGCACCTGCCTGGTGGTCAACTTCTCGAGCATCTTCTTGTCCATAACACCCTGTCGGAATGCAACCACAACTGATGCATTCTGGATGTGGGGGATGGTGTTCCGCACCTGGGAGAATCACAGGATGAAGGAGCGCAGTGATTCCTCCGGTTGCTGTCGCACGGCGTGGAGGTCGAGCTCCGTGCCGGGACGTGTGTAGGAGCTGCTGAAGTTCGCCGTGAACTGTTGACACAGCCCCCCCCACCCCCAGGAAGTTATGGAACCCTAGGGCAGGTTCATGAACCATGACCGTGCCGGGACGGTCAAGGTGACGGGGAAGTAGTTGGCCATGATGGCCTCAACCCCTCCTGCCGCGAGGATGGCAGTAGAGTAGATCTGCAGGAACTCTGCAGGGTTGATGCTCCCGTCGTACTTCTCCGGCAGGTGTGGCCGGAACTTGTGTGGCCACACTGCGAAGCGGAGGTGGGGCGCCAGGGCCGCACACCCCGTCCCTTCTGCTGCAGATCCTGGTGCCGCGAACCCTTGGTCCGCTGCTGGCACGGTGTACCCCGGCATGGGCAATGGTGCACCATATACCGGGGGCACCGTCTGCAAGGCATATGGCTGCTGCATATGCTGCATGGCCTATGCCTGGGGCAGAGGTCGCATGGCGAACGTCTGAGACCCAGGCTGAGTCGAGGCAGCCGACGTACTGTAGTCGGCCTCTTGGATGCAACGCCTTTGCCGCTGTCGCTCAATGGTCACGCGAGCATCTTCCCCCAAGCGACATTGCTCCAGCTCTGTCCTCAGGTCCGCCGTTGTTAGCCTGGTAGAGCGGGAGCCTGCCGTCTGCATGTCAACCACTGGTGTGCGCGACAGCGACACATCTGGTTGACCGGGGCGTCGTCCCTGCCGCGGCGGAGGGTTGACGACAGCAGCGACGAGGTGGTCGACGTCTCGGATCCACTGCTGGGTGGCCCCCTAGGGAGCGTCCGCAGCAGGCGGATTGCGCAGGAGCGCTCGTGCGGCGGCTAGTGCACTTGTTTGAGTAGCACTTCACACCATAGCAGATCTTGAGGTTGTAGGAATCCGCGTTGTTGGAGTCCGACACAGGCTCCCAACCTGTCCCAACACACTCCTCCCTTAGCGTGACGAGACATGACCCTCACTGGTCATCGTTCGCCGGGAATGAGGGCGTGAAGAGCTTGCCTTCGAAGGAAGCTTGGTCATCTTCGTTGGCGCAGACCTGTCTCGAGAGAGAAAAGCCCCCTACCTGGCGCGCCAAATGTCGAAGTGTGCCGTTGACACTTCCCCCGGGCCTGCTTCAGGGGCAGCCGGCGGAGGTTCTTTTTTGGAGAGGCTAGTTCTCTCGAGAAGGTCGCGTTGGTTGTTAGAGGATTGACGCAAGGATTTTTTACGTGGTTCGGGCCGCCGAAGCGTAAAACCCTACGTCCACGGGAGCTGTATTGCTCGGAGCTTAGAAACGGAGTTCTAAGCTTGGTGGTCTGGATGAACTACTGCTGAACCAGGGTCGAAATGAGCCGAACCCCTTGCAACGTTGCCTACCCGAGTCTTTTATAGTTCAAGGCTCGGGCGGCTTACAAAGTGGGCCCCGGGGCCCGACAGGTGGCCCCGAGGTGATTTCCTGCCATCTACCATCTCTTGCAGTGAATGCTGGTAGTTGTCTCTGGCAATGGCTTCTTGGTCGTCGACCTGCCGTCCTACCCGTGCCGCAAGCTAGGCGTTGTGGTTGATGTTGGCAGGGACGGCAGGGCATTTCTTGTCACCGTATTTATTGGTCTACGGCTTCTGACATAGCGTGCATGTCTTAACTATGATGTGATTGGTCACAGTGCCACCTGACAGAAGCGTTCACCGCGTCTCCACGTCTTGGGAAGGCGCGGGTATTGAATGTCTTGAGCGGACAAGGCATGGCATGCCTTTACTCCTGCTGCCTACCGCGCCGGGGCAGGCAGCATGGTACTGCTGGCCACGTGGCAGGCCCGGGGCTCACCTCTGAGGAGAGGGGAGGCCCGACCCTGTTGGACACGTGGCGCCTTCAGAGCTCACCCCTGCGGAGGGGGTAAGATCCGGCTCTGCCGGCCACGTGGTAGGCCCGGGACTCTGCTCTGAGGAGAGGGGAGGCCCGGCCCTGCTAGAAACGTGGCGCCTCCGGAGCTCGCCCCTGTGGAGGGGGCGAGGCCCGGCTAAGCTGGCCACGTGGCAGGCCCGGGGCTCGCCTCTAAGGAGAGGGGAGGCCCAGTCCTACCGGACACATGGCGCCTTCGGAGCTCGCCCCTGCAGAGGGGGCGAGGCCCGACTCTGCTGGCCACGTGGCAGGCCCGGGGCTCGCCTCTGAGGAGAGGGGAGGCCCGGCCCTGCCGGACACGTGGCACCTTCGGAGCTCAACCCTGCAGAGGGTGCGAGGCCCGGCTCTTCTGGCCACGTGGCAGGCCCGGTGCTCACCTTTGAGGAGAGGGAAGGCCAGACCCTGCCGGACACGTGGCGCCTTCGGAGCTCGCCCATGCGGAAAGGGCGAGGCCTGACTCTGCTGGCCACGTGGCAGGCCCGGGGCTCACCTCTGAGGAGAGGGGAGGCCTGACCCTGCTGGACATGTGGCGCCTTCGGAGCTCACCCCCACGTAGGGGGCGAGGTCCTTAGGCGGTCTTCTCCTGTGCGCGGGGGTACCCGGTATTGAGGGTACCGACAGCTCCGCTCGTGTCGATTGAGGACTGAGCCGTGTGCAGTCCTGTTGAACAAGCTAGAACAGTACCGAAGATCTACCGGATATATGGGATCCGGGACACCGATGTAATTCGGGTAGCGATCTTTTGAGGCATTGCTTGTCGTTCAGAGGGTAGGTTGAGAGCATGAGGTGTAAATCGGCTGGCGGCACTGCAGATGCGCGTGCAGAGACCTCTTGCTTGGGACGATAGGACCGGTTCAACACTTGGCTGATGAATGAAAGTTGGTTGCGTATGACGTCCGTGGTGGTTGCTGTAGGCAACACCGAGTACGGGCGTACGTGACGGGTTATTCGGTAACACTGTAGGTGTAAAACGATTATAATCGCCGTCCCTCATGGTCAGTGATTACCACTTGTTCACTGTACCGTAACATAGAAAGAACAAGCTAGTTCCATGTTAAAAGGTTGCTGGTTGAAAGCTATACATTGTTTGCTAATGACTTGCTGTAGTTTAGAGCTAATTAAAGTTCTTTTTGAACTTAGGCAAAGTACATGAGAGAAATGCGTGTCTTGTTTGATTGCGGCCCTCTTATGTGTATTAGCACGAGGTTCTCCACACACTTGTTGCTAAAACATGAATGTAAGGTTCAACTTATTAAGCGTGTCTTTTGCAACTTACTTTCCTATTATACACTTAAATTCTAGCATGTAGAGTTACATGTTTAGGTGAGACGGTTCAGTATTGCTGAGCCTATGTGCTCACGCTTGCTATATGAGTGGTTTTGCAGGTTAACATCGGTGCTTATGAGGAGGTTGTCTGGTGAGACTCGGAGACTCCCGTGTCGTTTAACACATGGAGAACCCGGCCGCTGCCGTATGACTTCGTGTTGCTAGCGAGAAGAGTCCGCGGGCTGGACATCTTCTCAAGTGCTTAGTAGATAGGAAACATGAGATAAACTAGTCTTTCGCTGTAGTTATTTGATTTAAATTATTTACAAAGAATACTTGTAAGCTCCTGCATTGATTTATGTAATACGTGTTTCTTATATGTGTGTTGTTGGGTGACGCATCGCACGCACTACAGGAAACAGGGCAACATACGACAGCCAGTATAACATACGACTGCTAGCTGTGGCGGACCGGGATCCGCTCATCCAGGATCGCAGAGGGTGGTGCCGCGCGATGCGACACCCGACAGCACAAGTCATAAGAACACAATATATTACATGGGAAAACAAACTGAATGTACAAAGTAGTACACTTCTCAGTTACAAACTAGGAACTTTTATTACACAGCGGAAGTTTCTTTTGTACAACTCACGCCCGCCTATCTAGCAAAAGTCGGTTGCCCAGCCCTAGGGCAACCCACACTAGCTGGACGTCTCAGCTCAGCGCGGCGTGTACGGCTCCCACTCAGCCGTGGTCCCAGACGGAGGGTAACCCTCGCCGGTGGACTCGTACTCCGAGTCCATGGGTGGCTCCTCACCTGAAAAACACTTGAGCAGCAACCGTGAGGACGATGGCTCAACAAAGCTTAACCGACTCGCCTAAGCATGAAACTCTACATGAAGGGTACAATGGCATAGGATAGCAATGTTGCAGCAAATGGACACGCCTACAAGTTCATCCTTAGTTCATCTTTTAGCAATAAGTTAACAGTTCGGGAATCTGAAATTTAGTAAGAAGTATTCGGTGGCACACATGTAGCAATACAATTATATCAATCAGCAATATTGAATCGTCATATTTCATACATTAATCTACGTCACGACTCAGTGACCAAGTGGTACTCTTCACCGTGAGGGACGGCGAATCGACTCGAGATACACCTGCAGGGAAACCCAAAGAGCACGTCACGTACGCCCATCCGTGGAGCTGCACAGCACGCTCACTCGATGTCGTACGGGACAACCTTTCACCCAACAGCCCAAACGTCGAACCGGTCGCACCGAAACGAGCAGGAGGTTCCCCACACGGAGCATCTCTCTATGCCCGTTGGCAGATTTCCACCTTGCTGCCTTCAACCTACACCTATAAATCGGTGTGCTATGCCTCGACGCCCGGAGGTTTAGGCTACATCGGTTTATCGGAGCCCATATATCCGATATACCTTCGGTACGTTCAAACTTGATCAGCGTGGGCTGCACACGGATCGGTCCTCAATCGACACGGACAGGGCCGCGCACACAAGACTCCCTCTTGCTGCGCCCTAGCCCCTGCCTAGTCTCATTTTCATTACTAATGTGATCTCACATCACTCAACCGAACCCGTGTGCCCCGAGCCTGTCTCGCGAGTAGATTCCAACTACTCGACTTGTACCGAAGCCCTATGAATCTATAAGCATAGCCTATCTACTCGAGGTCTTAGACACTACCCTCACTCTTATGGAAAATTTCTGGTCATGCAAGTGGGGTTCCATTCATCCTATACCTAATGACATACATACTTCACCCTAGGTATGTAAACAAAGTAAAAACTTTATAAAAGAGTTAATGCAAACCGGGGATTGCATTGTTGCTGCAGGTCAGGAGTCAGTTCTTCCTCTGAAAGCAGGAAGTAGAGAACCTCCGGAGCTTCCTCGCCTTCAGCGACTACACGTTATTGAAATACTACATGTTAATGAATATGCATACAAGTTTATTGTAATACTACTGCTATTAGTTATTATCACCAGTTTCTAACAACTGGAACTCTGTTTAAGAATTTAAATTGGAACTAGGGTTTAGTGGTTTGGGTTTGGACCTAAGTACATGGTTAAGTGCTAAGTGGTTTTCCCCCTTTTCCATATTAATCCCTCAAGTGGTTAAACAGGACAGGGGTGATCCAGAGCTCCAATGGAGCTGAGAATTTTTGTGGGAGTTCCTTGTCACAAGAAAACTCTCTGGACCAAACATTAGCACTTTTCATTGAGTGGTTTGCTCATAATAACTCTCTTAGCAAATAAGCAAGGAAGAATTGATTCTGAGGTAACACCCCTGTTCATGCCCAACTTAGTGAACTACAATTTCAATTATAGCTCATAGAGTTTGCATGAATTTTCCTAGCATTTTTGGAGCTAAGATTTGCCCAGAACTGAATTTCCAAGTTTTGGAAATTCTCTGAAAATGTTTCTGTATTCAAATGAACACAGCACCTTCACATTTGAATTGCTCTGACCAAATCAACTCCAAATGGTCTGAACCTTTTACAGGGGTTCACTAATGTCCTAAAGAACATTCTGGCAAAATTTGGGGATTTTTGGATGCACCAAACTCCCTCTAAAATTCTTTTGCTGAAAAGCTTTAAAGAATTTTCCAGAATTAATTAATGGGTTTCATCCAAATTGGGTTTCAGATTTCGATTGTAATCTGTTAGAGGAATCCAACAAAATTTGTTTCATAATTTTTGGATTCTCCTACCCCGTGCTGTGGTCCTCCAAAGTTTGAACTACAAACTGGACATTTCAAATTGTTTAAATGTCTGCCACTGGGTCCCACCTGGCAGTCTTCTCCTTCCTCGCGCCAAACAGGGGTCCGCGGCGGCGCACTCCGGTGAGCGTCGCCGGAACCGCTTTCCCGGCCGTCTCCCGACCCCAAACTCGCCGCCCCGCCCCAACTCATGACGCTGAACTTATCTCGGGGTTCGCTGGCGGCCGTAGCTCACCGGAACAGGGTTCCCGACGGTGACAGCGGCGGTTAGGGTTCTGGCATGGTCGGGAATGCGTTACAACGCATCAAAACAATCGGCAAAGGGTTGGAGAGCACCGCGGAAGCTCGAGGGTGATGAAAATGGCTGCCAAACCCCATGAAAAGGTCGGCAACCTAGAGCTCCACGGTGAACCGAGCTATTATTCTATGGCGGCCCGAAAAACAACTCAAACCCGGCCATTTCTGGGTCATTTCCCTTGATTCTTGGTCGAGGAGGGCCGCTAGGGAGTGAGGAAGGTGTGTGTAGGCTCACCCGAGCTGGGTTGGCCGGTGCAGCTAGAATTTCGGGGTAGACCGACCCCTACCCAGTTGCACTAGTTCTCGGGATTCTTAGGAATTCTCAGCGCACGGTCTATCAATGGCTAGGAGGGTTGCAGCTACACGATCTGGAGACTAAGGCGCATCTTTTCCGTGTAGAAGTCCGGTGGTGAAACTGACCGTGGCATGCTGTCCACGGGGAGCAATCCTCAGCTTTCCGCCGGTGCTCTGTTCCTCAGCGCCCGTTGCCGAATTGCACGCGCCACAGGCTAGGAGCTTCGGGGTTGTGGGGCTGACGTGGTAGAGCATGCACGGGTGCTGCTTTTCGGTGCTGCTGGCACAAGCAACCGAGGCTCGGTTGGTGCCGGCGATCGGGAAAAGAGAGCGTGGCGGTGAGCTCCGGTTCTGTGTGGGTGTGAGGGAAACAGCGAGCGTGCGATCAATTAAGAAGGCGACGTGCTGCTGTTTGCTCCTGGGGTAAAGATCGGGCCGAGGCGGCGGAGCCGGCAAGCTGGTCGCCAGCGCGCGAGGAGGGGGAGGAGAGGTGGCTGCTCGGTTGGCGCGGTGTCGAGCGCTGCCGAGGCCCGGTAAACCGAGTTCGCCCGGTGTTGACTTAGGCCTGAAGTCTAGCTGACTGGTGGGCCCTCTTCTCCCCCCTAATCTTCTCTGTTGTGCAAATATCCCACCTACTCAGACTTGAAAAGGGAACTTAGCCACCAATTCAGAGGTAGAATTTGAATTCATCAACTTCAAACTGGTTTGGCCACATTCCCTTCATATTTGAATTTGAAAATTTAAACTCAGTTTGAATTGTTACAAATTCGGCTCCCGACGAGATGAAGTCCAATGGGGCTGAAAATTGGTGGGGTTACTCAGGAAAATATGCTGAGTTTGAATATGAAGCTAACTTTTGAATTTGAGGGATGAAAGTTGCTGCAATTTGCATTTACATTCAAATTGGCCTCCTTTTTCCAATACCTCCAAAAGTGCCTCAAAAATGTTTGGATTTGCATGAAACTTGGACTGAACCTTCCCAAGACTTTTAAAGTTCTAGGGTTGAGCTCAACCTCACATGTTCATGTGTAGAAATCCTACTTTGTGAAAGTGAAGGCTTTCCCCTCTAATTACTCTTTTGATGGAGGTTACTTGCTCTTCACAACATTTCCTAAGGTATCCACAATAAAAACTGTGGTGTTTTGAGGTGATAAAAAGTTTTTGCATGTCCCATTTCTTGGGCTTTTACATCCCTCCCCCCTTAAAAGAATCTCGTCCCGAGATTACAAAAGAAGAGATAGCAATGTAGTAGGGACTTACCCGTGTTGAGAAGCCATGAACTCCGAGTAATTTGAGCGAAGGAACTCCTCGCTCTCCCACGTCGCTTACTCAGCGGTGTGGTTGCTCCAGAGGATCTTGTAGAACCACAACGTTCTGCTACGCGTGATTCGGGCTTTCTCATCAAGAATTTCCACCGGATATTCATCATATGTTAAATCCGGTTTCAGCTCGCCGATGTCTTCAGTAGGAACAGCAGCTGTATGCTTCAAGCATTTTTGCAGTTGCGAAACATGGAAAACATCATGGACACCAGCCAGAGATGCCGGTAGCTCCAATCGATACGCTGCTGGTCCACACTTCTCGGTGATAACGTAGGGTCCAATAAAACGGGGAGCAAGCTTCCCCTTCACACCGAATCAGTGCACGCCCTTCATCGGAGACACGCGGAGGTACACGTGTTCCCCAACGTCAAAGTGCAACGGTCTACTCCTCTTATCAGCGTAGCTCTTCTGTCGGGATTGAGCAGCCTTCAAGTTAGCTTGAATCACCCGAACACGCTCTTCGGCGTCGTTCACCACATCAACCCCGAAGGTGACCCTTTCACCGGACTCGCACCAATTTAATGGGGTGCGGCATTTACGACCGTAGAGAGCTTCGTAGGGTGCCATCTTGATACTCGCCTGATAACCGTTGTTGTACGAGAATTCCGCCAATGGTAGGTGATCATCCCAGTTCCTACCATGGTGGATGGCACATGCTCTCAACATGTCTTCTAATACTTGATTCACCCTCTCTGTCTGGCCATCTGTTTGAGGGTGATTGGCGGAGCTCCTGATCAACTTAGTGCCTAATGCAGCGTGTAGCTGCTCCCAAAAGCGAGATACAAATAATGCACCTCGATCTGAGACGATGGTCTTGGGTACCCCGTATAGGCATAGAATCTTTGCTATGTACAGCTCCGCATATTTCCCGGCATTGTAACGTGTATTCACCGGGATGAAATGAGCTGTATTGGTTAACCGATCAAGGATTACCCATATGGAATCATGCTTGTTGGATGTTAGGGGTAATCCCACAATGAAATCCATGCTCACATCTTCCCATTTCCATGCTGGGATCTTCAGGGGTTGCAACAGCCCTGATTTCTTCATGTGATCAGCTTTCACTCGTCGGCACGTATCGCACTCGGATACGTACTTCGCTACCTCCCGCTTCATCCGTGTCCACCAAAATTTCTGTTTCAAATCTTGGTACATCTTGTTGCTGCCGGATGAATGGAGTATTTAGACAAGTGAGCTTCATCGAGGATTTTCTTCCTCAGTTCCATATCTCGGGGTACGACTATGCGGTCATTAAACCATAGCGTCCCCTCATCATCCTTCCAGAAACATTTGATCTCCCCGTTGTCTATCCGTCTCCGGAGATGTGCCATGCCTTTATCAGTCTTCTGAGCTGCAATGATGTCCTCCCTAATAGTAGGGATGAGGGCAAGGTTGTACAGCGATCCATAAGGAACCAAGTATGAACTTGGCTCTTCCTCCTCCACCGGTGTAATGGTGAGGTGATGGACATGTGACTTCCGACTCAGCGCGTCGGCAACCACATTCGCCTTGCCAGGGTGGTAGTGGATCTCAATTTCATAGTCCTTGATTAATTCTAACCACCTTCTTTGCCTCATATTCAGCTCCTTCTGGGTAAAAATGTATTTTAAGCTCTCGTGGTCGGTGTAGAGATGCACCAAATTCCCCAGGAGATAGTGCCTCCACATTTTTAGCGCCAACACCACGGCAGCAAGCTCAAGATCATGAGTCGGATAATGCTGCTCATGGTTCCGAAGTTGGCGTGAGCCATAGGCGACCACACGTCCTTCCTGCATCAACACGCAGCCGAGCCCAATACCGGACGCGTCACAATACACGTCGAAGGGCTTTGTTGTATCCGGCTGAGCTAAGACCTGGGCTGTTGTGAGATGCTTCACCAATGCTTGGAACGCTCCTTCACACGCCGTGTTCCAAACATATTTCGTTCCCTTCTTCAGCAATTCTGTCATCGGCTTAGCGAGCTTGGAGAAGCTTGGAATGAATCTCCGATAGTATCCCGCTAACCCAAGGAAGCTTCTGACTTCATGAACTGAAGTGGGAGCTTTAAGGCCATAGTAATTAATGTGGTCATCGTAAATAATAGGTATAAACCCGCTCAGGCCGGGGTTGACGCGGGCATTTACGCCTGTGCCGATCCCGACCTGTTCCACCGCCGCCACCGCCCCGGATTCCCTGTGCGCCGCTCAAACCTCCCCCGCCCCCAGGCGCCGCCGCACCGGCACTGCTCCGGCCTCCCCCGCCCGGCGCCATCCTGGCCTCCCCAGGCCCGCGTCGAGCTGCCCCAGCGCGCCCCCGCCGTCCCCCTCTCCCTCCCCCCTCCCCCCCCCCCCCCCGGTGGATGGGAGGACACTACCTTCGAGAGTAGAGGATGTCAGAGACAGGTCAACGTTGTCTTAGGGAATCTCGTGCGTTTGCACTACCTTGGTGAGGTCCCTAGCAGCGGTGACGAGCGTATCCCTGCCAAGTCTTCGGATGATTATGCTTGTGCTACTGATCAGACGTACGAAACTGCTCAGGGTGCAGGGTGGGCTGACTTCTAGGTAACTATGTTTAGTACATTATTTGAATTTTAGTTCTTAAATAACTAGAATTTTTAATAACACTTATGTTTCTAGCTTCTTGTAGAGATGGTACCATTTGGTGGATCCAGCAGATGCCGAGCACGCGAGAGCCGTCTTCAACAAGAACGCCTGGAAGCTTGTTAAGCAAGCAATCGCCCGGATTCAAGCAACAAACGACTACTTAAAGAGGCATCATGGGCAGGAGCTTGCGGCGTTCAGAGACGGATCCGACACGTACCTAACAGAGGAGCAGTACGCGGAGGTAAACTAGTAGTGGTTTAAACTAGTAATGTCAACACATTTCAACAAATTACTAAATGCATGCAGGTGGGTTTCTTGGTTGGAGGACCGTCCAAAGGCTTACCGGGCTCTCTGTCGGCTGTGGTCCAGCGAGGACTTCATCACCAAGTCCAAGAGGGCCCGACAGTGCAGAGGCTCTACTAGAGGTCATACATATTTTTCGGATGGACATCTACATCTGGATAGACGAATGGTAAGGAAAATACCTATGAAACTATATTTATAGTATATTTAGTCTACTAACACGTCATTATAGGAAAACAAGCTCGGTAAATGACCGAGCGATGTTCAGGCGTAGAAGAGAGGTCACAGAGCAAGTGACCTTTCACAGCCCGACCAGCTGTGCACTCCGATGGCGATAACTTGACTGGTGAGTCCTCGAGTTGCTTTACGTTATTTGTAACTAACATTTCTATTGACGTGTTTTCATATATTGCTTGTATTTTAAGAGAAATATGGGTAGAAGGCGGTGAAGATTCACGACGAAGACTATGATTGACAGAATGCACCAAACAACGTCGTTTTTAGGTATGCCAGCGGTGGCGGAAAAGCCCATGGCCGGTGAGAAGCTAGCTGTTTTTATTTCTATCAATTCGAGCTACATTATCTTACTCTTAATCTTTTTTTGTAGTTTAGCCATTTTCGATGGAGTGGTTGACTCGAGGGAGGCAAGGCCTTCGAGGGGCTTCTCCTCACAGTCTTCGTCCGCTAGACCCAGCCGGCGAATGTCGCAGAGGGTGCTGGAGCTTCAATGTGCTTAGGAGGAGCTACGCCTGACATAGGAGAAGCTCTAGGAGCAAGAAGCCTTATTGAAGGCCACACAAGAGCATCAAGCCAGCTACAATGCACAGATACAAGCGGCAAAACATAATACAATCAAATCATATCATTTCATTACTATTCATGTGCACTACAGGAAAAAAACCATTTACGATGGCTAATTTAATTTACGACGCCCTTAGGGCTAGCCGTCGTAAGCAACGTTACTTACGTCGGCCGAGTGTGGCCGTCGTAAATACCGCCTAATTTACGATGGCCTAGTGACAACCGTCATAAATTAGGCTCCATTTTCTAACCCTAAGGCCGTCGTAATTAATGTGGTCGTCTAAAATAACAGGTATAAACCTGCTCGGGCCGGGTTCGACACGGGCATTCACGCCCGTGCCGATCCCGACCCGTTCTGCCGCCGCCCCGGACTCCCTGCGTGCAGCTCAGCCCTCCCCTGCCCCCGCGCGCCGCCACACTGGCACCGCCTTGGCCGTCCACGACACGCGCGTCGCTGGACCGGCGCCGCTTTGGCCTCCCCCACCTAGCGCCGCCCCGGCCTTCCCCGGCCCGCGCCGAGCTGCCCCAACGCGCCCCGGCCCCCCACACCATCGCGGATGGGAGGACACTATCTTTGAGGGTAGAAGATGTCAGAGACATGTCACCGTTTTCTTAGGGAACCTCGTGCGTTTGCACTACCTTGGTGAGGTCCCTAGCAGCGGTGATGAGCGTATGCCTGCCAAGTCACGGGATGATTACGCGCATTCTACTGATCAGACGTACGAAACTGCCCAGGGTGCAGTGTGGGCCGACTTCTAGGTAACTATGTTTAGTATATTATTTGAATTTTAGTTCTTCAATAACTAGAATGTTTAATAACACTTATGTTTCTGGCTTCTTGTAGAGACGGTAGCGTTTGGCGGATCCAGCGGATGTCGAGCACGCGAGAGCCGTCTTCAACAAGAATGCCTGGAAGCTTGTTACGCAAGCAATATCTTATGCCCGAATTCAAGCAACAAACGACTACTTAAAGCGGTATCAAGGGCAGGAGCTTGCGGCGTTCAGAGATGGCTCCGACACGTACCTGACAGAGGAGCAGTACGTGGAGGTAAACTAGTAGTGGTTTAAACTAGTAATGTCAACATATTTCAATCAATTACTAAATGCATGCAGGTGGGGATTTCTTGGTTGGAGGACCGTAGCTTACCGGGCCCTCTGTCGGCTGTGGTCCAGAGAGGACTTCATCGCCAAGTCCAAGAGGGCTCGACAGTGCAGAGGCTCTACACGAGGCCATACATATTGTCTGGAAGGACATCTACGTATGGCGAGATGAATGGTAAGGAAAATACCTACGAAATTATATTTATATTATATTTATTCTACTAAAACATACTTATAGGAAAACAAGCTCGGTAAACGACCGAGTGATGTTCAGGTGTGGAAGAGAGGTCACAGGGCAAGTGACTCTTCACAGCCTGACCAACTGTGCACTTCGATGGCGATAACTTGACTAGTGAGTCCTCGAGTTGCTTTACATTATTTGTAACTAACATTGATATTGACACATTTTCATATATTGCTTTTATTTTAAGAGAAGTATGGGTAGAAGGTGATGAAGATTCACGGCGAAGACTATGATTGGCAGAATGCACCAAACGACGTCATTTTCATGTATGCCAGCGGTGGCGGAAGAGCCCATGGCCGGTGAGAAGCTAGCTGTTTTTTTTCTATCAATTCGAGCTACATTATCTTACTCTTAATCTTTTTTGTAGTTTTGCTATTTTTGATGTAGTGTTTGACTGTGGGAGGCAAGGCCTTCGAGGGGCTTCTCCTCACAGTCTTCGTCCACTAGACCCAGCCAGTGGATGTCGCAGAGGGAGCTGGAGCTTCAAAGTACTCAGGAGGAGCTACGCCTGACATAGGAGAAGCTCTAGGAGCATGTACCCTTATTGAAGGCCACACAAGAGTATCAAGCCAGCTACAATGCACAGGTACAAGCGGCAAAACATAATACAATCCAATCATATCATTTCATTACTACTCATGTGCACTACAGTAAAAAACCCATTTATGACGGCTAATTTAATTTACGACGGCCTCAGAGCTAGCCGTTGCAAACAACATTATTTACGTCGGCCGGATTTGGCCGTCGTAAATACCTCCTAATTTATGACGGCCTGGTGAGGATCTTCATAAGTTAGGCTCCATTTACTAACCCTAGTGTCGTTGTAATTAATATGGCTGTCGTAAATAATGGGTATAAACCCACTCGGGCTGGGGTCGGCGCGGGCATTCACACCCGCACCGATCCCAACCCGCTCCGCCGCCACCGCCCCGGACTCCCTGTGTGCCGCTCAGCCCTCCCCCGCCCCCGCACGCCGCCGCACCCGCGCCGCCTCGGCCATCCATGGCAGGCGCGTCGCCGGACCATCGCCGCTCCGTCCTCCCACGCCCGGTGCCGCCCCGACCCGCGCCGAGCTGCCCCAGCGCCCCCACCCCCGCGCGGCCCTGAGCCCGCCCCACGCTCGCCGCCACTTCGAGCTAAGTGTAATTTAATTTTGTATTAGTTGTATAATTAGTTAATTTGTTCATTTGGTAATTAATTTAATTACTTTACTAGTTATTTTAGTTAATAAGTTAACTTTTACTTAAGTTAATTACTTAATTATAGGTTAGGTTATTATTAAGTTAGTTTAGTAATTATTAAGTTTATTATGACAACAACAACATCCAAGCCTTTATGCCAAGTATGTTGGGGTCGGCTAGACATGAAACCCAATATATATATATATATATATATCACTAAAGTAAAAGAGAGGAAGAGATATAAGAGTAACAAGAAAAAAGACTAAGATTCTAGCACATGAATTGCTACTTCCCATGCGGTCCTATCATGAGCTAAGTCTCTGGATACATTCCAATCTCTCAAATCTCGTTTTACCGCCTCCTCCCAGGTCAACCTTGGTCGTCCTTTACCCCTCCTAATGTTTTATCTACCTCTTAAAATCCCACTGTTAACTGGTGCTTCTAGAGGTCTCCGCTGGTGTAGGATCGAAGAGCACGTGAAAAGCTAACAGAGGGGGGTGAATGGTAGATTTAAACTTTTTAGCGGAAGCAACAAAAACCCCCTCGGCAGAAAATCGATCTGTTAAAGAAACTGTGTATGCTACTGATCTAAACGTGTTCAACCATGACAAACGTGGTACATATTATAGAGAATCAAGTCACAAAGACACGACAACAAGAATCACGGAAATCCGTCAAAAAAACTCAAGTTATGATCGAAAGATCAAACGAAGGTCAATCTGTTCTACTCGAGTAAAAAACCAGATCTGCAACACTGCAAAGAAACTCGTGTAGATCAGAATCCACAATCACCGTGAATTTTTCAAAGATGATAGATAATCAAGTTGTGAAGACAACCCAAAAAGAATCACATCAATTGGATCTGTAAAACTCGAGTTATGATCAAAACACCGAAGCACTGTCGTGCTATCCAGAAACTCGACGAGAAAGACTTGACAAAAACAAGTCGGACGAACAAGGCCCAAAAGCTCCTCTAAATTACGAATTTTATTGATCAAAACATATGAAGAATAGCCCAAAGTCGTCTTACCATGATCTCTGGCCTCCCTTGCTTATATAACCAGCCCGGAGGCCAACCCAGTCCTAACTAGGACTCTAATCCTACTCAGTTTCTAAATCAAAACTTTCCATGACTGCTCAAGACTCTTCTATACACAGATAGAAGTAATCTTAAGACATACAAACACCTTAGGAACGTATCCCACATTCCTAAAACAACTCAACTTGGTGTCCCATATGAAATCCTATCATAACCAACGCAAATCTTTCCATATTTGAGCCATAACCAACTCAGTCGCAGCCTGCATCCATAATCCAGCCGGTTGGACCTTTCCTACCAATTCTTTACGTCCACATCTCTTCATCACGCCTTGGAACCATGTTGCCACGTCCATACACTCCTTGCACACATGCAAACACCTTCCAACGACGTCCACGATACCTTCATATGCATTGTTCTTGATCCAAACATGCCGCGTGACCTCCCGATCAACTCAACCACAATTCCTCCCGAACTTGGTTGTTGAACCTCATCTTCTCCCTAAGACTAGTTCAATGGATCCCGTCACCAGCCATATCTTGAACTTAAGCAACACCTGCACATGAATAAACAACCAATACTTTTGAGCACATGTCCGTGACTTGACTCACGTTAGTTCCGAAAACCACAACACCTTATGTGAACACCTCACATAAGCATGTTGCAAACCATAGCAAAATGTTAACCACCGTAAACAGCCATAACACTTCAAAAACTTAGTAAAAGAATACTAAGCAAACTTTCCATAGATGTAAAGCAAGTTTAAAACATTTGTATGGTAAAAACAGAACCTTTGCGATTTAGCTCCGGACCTTGCCAAAGATAACCAGATCTTGAGTCGGAGCTTACCAAAGCTAGCAGAACCTAGCATCGGAACTTACCAAAGCTAGTCGGACCTACCGCCAGAGCTAACCAAACACACGTCGGACCTAGCCATAGCAAGTCAGACCTTATGTCAGATCTTGTCGGAGCTCGGACCTAGAGTCAGACCTTGAAAAAAAGAGTGTTTTGGCAGAATTCAAAACTTTTATCGTCATAGCCAATGTATTCAGCACACATAGGTCTCACAGCTGGATATGTCCAAACCACCTTAGTCGATGTTGGACTAACTTCAATCGGTGCCCCCTTCCCTATCACGAATTGCCTCATTGTTTATTCAGTCTCTTCTCGTGTGCCCGCACATCCACCGTAGCATGCGCATCTCTGCGACGCTCATTTGTTGGACATATTGCCGTTTAGTTGGCCAACATTCTGCCCCATATAGCATCCTTATCAATATCGCCATTGCTTTGTAACATTGATCCTAAGTATCGAAAAGAGTCCCTTCTAGGTACTATTTGTCCTTGTAGACTAATATTTCCCTCTTCACGACCAACAACACTAAAGTCACACATCATATACTCGGTCTTGGTCCTACTAAGTCTAAACACCTTGGACTCTACGGTTTGTCTCCAAAACTCTAATATCTTATCAACAGCATCCCTAGTTTCATCTACCAGCACTACATCATCGGCAAAGAGCATGCACCAAGGGATATCCCCTCGTATATGCTTCGACACCTCATCCGTCGCCAAGGAAAAGATGTATGGGCTCAAAGCTGACCCTTAATGTAGTCCTACTGTGATAGCAAATACATCAGTCTCACTATCACTTACACGCACACTTGTCCTAACATTATTGTACATATCCTTGATAAGGGTAATGTACTGTGACGCCCTCAGTTCTGTGGAAAAACCACGGAACCAAGAACTAATGCGTATGTGTGCCCAGGATGTTCATCACACATACACATACGTTCCACAAACTGAATTCAGATCATATATTACCACAAATAACAGGGTTTATTACAATATCTCATGAGTCTTGGACTCATGCTCACAGCGGAAGTCTTATTTCTATGCAGCGAAAGTCTTTATTTTAATGTGGAAGCAAAAAATAATGCGGAAGCAAAACTAAGCAGTAGTGGCTCCATCTCTACTCCCTCCACAGGCAAGGTTGAGAACAGATCACACGCCATAATGCTCCACTTGATCTTCATAGTAGGCTTCTCCGGCTGCTGCTGATGAAATAATAAAGCAAGTTTGAGTACAATGATGTACTCAGCAAGTGCGGGAAAACACATGATATGCAGCTCATAAACAAGGTAGGTATAAAAGGCTTATTTGCAGAAAAGCAGATTTGTAAAACCATTATAAAACAGCAACTTAACTTTAGACATAATCCCAGCATGTATTAAATTACCAACATACCTCCATCACTTCCGTGTTCCATCCAAACATTAACCAACCCTTTATTCACGAATACCTCCTCGTATTCGCTACCATCTCATCTCGTAAAACAACCTCGTCTCACACCGAGACCAATCTCATGTCATTTCCCAACAGTCATGCAACCATCTCATCACCCAGACTCAACAGTCCCAAACCAAACCATAACCAAACCAATAATCATAACCAAGAACCTTCCCAATAACCATCCCAATATCCATCCCAACTAATCATGGCAGTTTAGCCAGGTGCTCGTGACCGTAAGCTTGGCTATCATGATAGTTTTAGACTCTGCAAAGTTTGCACCTCTTTACCCACAAGTTTGTGATTTCGTCACCCGTCGGCGACTGCAGATCCTCCATTATACCAGTACACAACCGTCGGTGTATCGTCAAGAGATCACAAAATAGCCTTTACAAAGGGGTTACTAGATGTATGGACTCACTAAGGTTTCACCGGCAGGCTAGAATCTCCAATTCTCCCACCCACGGGCCCCCTCTTGTGCCATGCAGTTCCCAGGGCAGTGCTCACTCGACTCCCATTCCCCGCGCTTTCCACAGTCCATAACACTCTAGCAACTTACCTAATTACTCAGCTAAGCCGCACCCATACTTGGCCTTGTGGTGGCACTGTTATCCTGGCATGTGCATGCATGAACAGGTCCTTAGATCTATGGCAAGTAAACCACCATCTCATGCTACCTCATTCACAAACCCAGTCTTGCCTAGATCTCCCTCCGATCCATTTAACATCAGTTCCTCATTATCATTACGAGTGCAGTTAGCTAGACACATCTATCTAGCTTCCCAATCTCCTGAACTCAGCGAAGCATAAAGCAAAAACCATACCCGACTCATAAACTTCCCTGGCGACAAGGGTGGTTTAACCAAAACTAGTCAACTCATATAAAAGGGTTTCCCATCATGTTTGACTCAGTACACACACCTTTTTGCAAAACAAAACAGTTTCACCCAAAACATAGGATCAATATGGTCAAGGAGCACTTGCCTTGTTCTTGCGGTTCCGGTTGCTCTTGATTCTCAAAACCTGGTTGCTGCAGTTCATCGTAGACAGCTCCCTGAGCTTGTCCTGCTAGGTAGGATCACGTGCATACCAGATTCACAGCAATCAATATTTATGCACAAACCTTAAACTAGATGCGATATGCATGCTATCTCATGATTAGTTTTATTAGATTGATCTGTACGTGTTCTTGCATGGCCTTGTATGGACAGAGGTGTTTGGATCAGAGGTGGACGTGGCAATGACCTTGTCTTTAGATCAAACTGATCATCAAGTGATCTGCCCACGAGAAGCATAAAGCAAAAACCATACCCGACTCATAAACTTCCCTGGCGACAAGGATGGTTTAATCAAAACTAGTAAACTCCTATAAAAGGGTTTCCCATCATGTTTGACTCAGCACACACACCTTTTAGCAAAACAAAATAGTTTTACCCAAAACATAGGATCAACATGGTCAAGGAGCACTTGCCTTGTTCTTGCGGTTCCGGTTGTGCTTGATTCTCAAAGCCTTGTTGCTGCAGCTCGTCGTTGACAGCTCCCTGAGCTTGTTCAGCTATGTAGGATCCACGTGCATACAAAATTCACAGCAATCAATATCATGCACAAACCCTAAACTAGATGCGATGATGCACATGCATGATATCCTATGATTAGTTTTATTAGATTGATGTGCTCTTGCATGGCTTGCATGGTCAGAGGTGTTCGGATCAAAGGTGGACGTGGCGGGTCTTTTAGATCAAACTGGTCATCAAGTGATCTGCCCACGAGAACGCTTCTGTTCGAAAGGAATCGAAGAACAGATGCAAAGAGATGAACACAGTGATGTCGTAAGGTGGTATTGAAGTCCTACCTCACGCTCTTCTTGTCTTTGGGGTCCTCAGACCGCTTGGTTCTTTTCCGATGATCTCCCTTGTTGCGCTTCGGCGATGTTTTGCTCGGCGAGTTAGGGCTAGGGCTCTAAGTCGTCGGCTTAGGAGTTGAAAGAGAAGTTTGTAGTTTCGGCCAGAGGTTTTAGGTTCTATTTATAATCGGGAAGAGAAGAGTCCTAATCTGATTGGATCCCGAATAAGAGTCTTATTCAGATCTTTGTTAGATCCTGACGTCTTATCTTCAGTAACCCATTGTGGATTTTAGATCGGTTTCTGTTGAGTACCGGTGTCCTTACGCGTAACAGCTGCCCCAGAACTCGTTACCTCCGTGATGATGAGCTCCGGAAGCTCCACGTGTCCTCCGGGCCTGGTATCTCCTCATCCGCAGAGACAAGCTCTGGTTGTGCCGCGTGTCAATCGATCAAGACCTCCCTCTTCTTCGGAGATGAGCTCCGCGCACCCCACGTGTGGGTGCCAGTCTTTCCGCTCTCCTTTCCTTAGGGACATGCCCCGAGGTCGACACGTGTTTAGCTGCGACGGACCTTCCAGAGATAAGCTCCGGTGGCGACACGTGTTCGATAGATCCGTACTTCTCTGAGATGAGCTCCGAGATTGACACGTATCCCGCGCGACTGGTCCTCTTATTTCCGCGAGGACTAGCTCCGAGGATGACACGTGCCCTCTGAAAAATGCCTTTGCTTTTTCCGCAGAGGCTAGCTCTGCGGCAGCACGTGTCCCACAGGGTCGGACCTCTTTCCAATTGTGGAGGTGACCCCCGAGCCTGCCACGTAGCTAGTTTAGCGGCGGACCTCTCCAAATTTCTCGGGGATGAGCTCCGAACACGCCACGTGGTCTGCTGGCCGTGGAAGTTGCCTTCGGTGCCCTCGAAGAGCTTTATTGGCTATCCTTTTGGTACTTGTCTCTGTTTCTACTCTTCTTAAAATGTTTTTCTTCTTCATAAAATATGAACATATGCTGACACCCGAGGTGAGGGTGTCACAAATCTACCCCCCTTAAATTGAATCTCGCCCTCGAGATTCGTTTGTAGAAAATAGATGGGGAAATTCTGCCTTGATATCCTCTTCACGCTCCCATGTGTATTCAGCTTCAGTGTGATGGCTCCATTGTACCTTGCACCATCGAATCACTTTGTTTCGGGTGACCCTTTCTTTTACGTCCAAGATTCGGACAGGGTGTTCTGCGTAAGTCAGGTCCTCTTGAAGTTCAAGTTCTCCTATTGACACTTGTTCCTCTGGTACTCTTAAGCACTTCTTGAGCTGGGATATATGAAACACGTCATGTACGTCGTAGAGGTGGTTTGGGAGCTCTAGTTGGTAGGCTACTTCTCCTCGCTTGTCCAAAATCTTAAATGGTCCGATGTAGCGAGGCGCTAGTTTGCCTTTGACGTTAAAGCGTCGTTGGCCTCGGATAGGCGATACCTTAAGGTATACGGAGTCTCCTACTTCAAAGGTCAACTTTCTATGCCTATTGTCCGCATAGCCTTTCTGTCGTGACTGAGCAGCCCTTAAGTTTTCCCGTATCGTCTGAACTTGCTTTTCAGCCTCCTGTAGTACTTCGGGTCCAAACACCTGGTTCTCTCCAGTCTCGTTCCAGAACAGCGGCGTTCTACACCGTCTGCCATATAAGGCTTCGAAAGGCGACATCTTCAAGCTAGCTTGATAGCTGTTGTTATAGGAGAACTCGGCATACGGCAAACTCCTATCCCAACTACGCCCACGTTTAAAGGCGCAAGCTCTCAGGATGTCCTCCAAAATTTGGTTTGTCCTCTCGGTTTGCCCATCTGTTTGTGGGTGATAGGCGGAGCTAAAATCCAGTCGTGTACCCATGGCTTTCTGCAACTTCCTCCAGAATCTAGAGGTAAACTGAGAACCTCGATCTGAGACTATCCTCTTCGGAACTCCATGACGGCACACGATCTGCTCCATGTACAACTCTGCCAACTGTGTAACGTTGTAACTGGTCTTTACCGGAAGAAAATGGGCGGTTTTCGTCAACCGGTCCACAATGACCCAGATGGAGTCGTATCCTGACTGAGTTCGTGGCAATCCGACAATAAAGTCCACAGTGATGTCCTCCCATTTCCATTCAGGTATTTTCAAAGGTTGCAACAATCCAGCGGGTTTTTGATGTTCAGCTTTTACCCGTTGGCATGTGTCGCATAGGGCAACGTATTCGGCTATATCCCTCTTCATACCATCCCACCAATAGCAAGTTTTCAAGTCCTTGTACATTTTGGTGCTCCCTGGATGTATGGAATAGGGTGAATCATGTGCCTCCTTCAATATCATGTCGCGAAGGTGTCTTAGGTTTGGCACACAAATCCTTTTTCCTAGCCAAAGCGTACCCTTTTAATCCTCCTTGAAATCCTTCTCTACCCCTTGTCGGATTCTTTCCTTGATCTCCTTGATCCCCTCGTCCATTGCTTGGCCCTTTCTTATTTCTTGCTCCAATGAGGAGTGGATCTCCATTATTTCCATGTTATTCAAGAATCCAAGGTGTAACCGTTCGAACTCCTTACGTAGTTCGGGTGGTAGCTCCCGAACCGTGAGTTGGTGGCATGCTCCCTTTCTGCTCAATGCGTCAGCTACTACATTGGCCTTTCCGGGGTGGTAGTTGATTCCTACATCATAATCCTTGATGAGCTCTAACCATCGACGTTGCCTCAAATTCAAGTCCGTTTGTGTAAATATGTACTTGAGGCT
Organism: Neostapfia colusana; assembly: GCA_030760725.1. Classification (NCBI taxonomy): domain Eukaryota; kingdom Viridiplantae; phylum Streptophyta; class Magnoliopsida; order Poales; family Poaceae; genus Neostapfia; species Neostapfia colusana. The sequence goes on along the minus strand of JASWHV010000012.1, from coordinate 46,833,951 downwards.
TTTATGATCCGTATAGATCTCACATCGATGACCGAGGATATAATGTCTCCAAATCTTCAATGCATGCACCACTGCTGCTAATTAAAAATCATGTGTAGGATAGTTAAGCTCGTGCTTCTTTAATTGTCGTGAGGCATAGGCTACCACTTGTCCTTCCTGCATGAGCACACACCCGAGCCCTTGTCTGGATGCGTCACAATATATGTCAAAGCTCTTGCTTATGTCTGGCAATACCAGAACTGGTACCGTGGTTAGCCTTTTCTTGAGTTCCTCAAAACTTTCTTGGCAGGCTTGTGTCCATTGAAAGATTTTTCCCTTCATTAGCAACTCCGTCATAGGTTTTGCTATTTTAGAGAAGTCTTTAATGAAGCGCCGATAGTATCCTGCCATCCCAAGGAAACTCCGAATATCCCTCACGCTCTTCGGTTGGTCCCACTTCAGAACATCTCTCACCTTTCTAGGATCAACCGATACCCCTTCTTTGGAGATGATGTGGCGTAGGAAGGATATTTCCTTTAGCCAAAATTGACACTTGTCGAGCTTGGCATACAACTGATGCTCGCGAAACTTTTGCAAGGTCAATCTCAGATGTTCTTCATGCTCCTCCTTACTTTTTGAATACACCATAATGTCGTCGATGAAAACCACGACGAACTTGTCTAAGTACTCCATGAAAACTTTGTTCATAAGGTACATGAAGTATGCGGGTGCATTCGTCAATCCAAAAGACATAACGGTATATTCATATGAACCATACCGTGTCCGAAAGGCTGTCTTAGGTATATCGGAGGGCTTAATCTTCAGCTGGAAATATCCCGACCGAAGATCAATCTTGGAGAATACCTGGGCTCCTTTCATTTGATCAAACAGGTCCTCTATACGGGGCAGAGGGTATTTATTCTTGATTGTCACCTCGTTGAGAGACCTGTAGTCCACGCACATTCTTTGGGTTCCGTCCTTCTTGTCCACGAAAAGTACCGGGGCTCCCCATGGTGACGAACTTGGACGGATAAAACCCTTCTCCAACTGTTCTTGAATTTGCTTCTTGAGTTCAACTAACTCGTTAACGGGCATCCTATATGGTCTCTTAGCTATAGGTGCAGTTCCGGGTACCAAATCTATGGCAAACTCGATGTCCCGGTCAGGTGGCATTCCCAGGAGCTCTTCCGAGAATACGTCTGAAAATTCCTGAACCACTGGAATGCTGTATAATGTTGTTCCTTCGACATGGTTCAAATCTGCCCGTTCGGTTGCTTGCTTGGCTGATTCAAACTCGACATGGATACCGTGTTCGTTCGTCAACTGCACACTTCTCTCAGCACATTGGATTACTCCATTGTGCTTGCTTAACCAGTCCATTCCGAGTATGATGTCAATCCCGTGGGAGTCCAAAACAATAAGGTTGGCAAGGAAGTCTACCCCCCTTATTTTAAGGCTTACTTTAGGACATACTATATTAGTCCTCATTTCTCCTCCGGGAGAATTAACTAACATAGCACATTCTAAGTGGGATACGGGTAGACGATGCTTCGCAACATAATCGGATGATATGAAGGAATGTGATGCTCTAGAATCAAATAAAATTGTGGCTAGGTTGGAGTTGGCAAGGAACATACCAATTGCGACGTCCTCAGCCTGTTGTGCTTCCTCAGCAGTGACATGGTTAACGTGGCCACGAGCATAGTTCTGTGGTCCACGGTTCCCTTGGTTGTTTCCTCCGTTTGGTCGCTGGTTCTGCTTGGTCACGTTTCCTTGTTGTCCAGGGCCTCTCTTCGGGCACTGGTTAGCGAAGTGGCCTACTTCCCCGCATGCAAAGCATGCCCTGTTGCCTATGGCAGCAGGTATGTTGGGGCGGGGGTTTTGAACAGGAGCGCCATTGTTAGGCCGGGGCGCAGGAGGCATGGGCACACGAGGTGCCGGTGCAACGAACCGTTTCTGTGGTGGCTGACCAGGGCGGTTCGTAGGAGTGGTCGATCCATACAGCGGTGCGGGGGGCATGTACCTAGGTCGTATGTTGCTCCCTTGGGGCTGGTATGGCATCTTCCTTTTGCACTCCCGCTCGATCTCTCGGATCTTGTTTTCCACCACAATAGCCTTATCAACTAGCTTCTGGAAGCTTACGTAGTCATTGTTGAGGAGCTGAACTTGGATCTCATTGTTCAACCCTCTCATGAACAGGTACTGCTTCCTCTGGTCTGAGTTGACATCTTCGGGGGCATACCGGAACAGTTGTATGAACTTGTTGAGATATTCATTCACACTTTTCTGTCCTTGGCGGAGACCTTCAAACTCCTGCCTTTTGAGCATCATTACACCGACAGGGATGTAGTGGGAGCGGAAATTTTCCTTGAACTCAGTCCAAGTGATTGTCTCCGGGTTGGCGTTGCTCAAGGCATCCCACCAGTCGGCAGCAGCTCCCGTAAGTTGGTGCGACGCGAAGAGAACCTTCTCTCGGTCGTTGCACTGAACAATGGCGAGCTTCTTCTCCATGGACTTCAACCAATCATCGGCCTCCATTGGATCGCTTGCTTGAGCAAAGGTGGGTGGTCGAGTTCTCATGAATTCTCCCAACCTGTTATGAGCCGGCGGTGGTGGTGGCGGTGGTGCCGGAACGGGGTGTTGGTTGGCCTGCAACTGACCCAAAGTTTGGATCATGGTTTGCATAAGCTGGTTTTGCATGGCCATCAACCTTTCTAGGTTGTTTTCGCCAGCTCCGGGGTTTACAGGAACTTCCTCGTGGTCATCTTCCTGGACGTTCCTTCGGCTGGCGTTTCCTCTCACCATCTGTGAGAGAGAATGAAATAGAATAGAAGGTTAGATAGGTCCTTTCAACTATATGCATCAAGGGGAGTTGGACTGTATATATTAGTCCTTATGAGGATGTGATCAAGTGCCGAAGCATTTCACTCCTCTTTTCTTCTTACGTGTGGATATGGGCAACGTTGTTGAGACGTCCCACAACTCACACTAAGCACATATTCACAAATAATCATCACAAGGACCCACACAACTCCTATTCAAGGATGGTTTCCTATGTCAAGGTGGTTTTAAAGGTCAATCTAGGCTATTCTCCTTAGGATGCTTCCTTTGGTCAGCGTGGCTTAGCTACCTGTGACTCCTATTTAGGGTGTAACTTGCTGTTAACCCGTGGCGCTAATACCAATCTAAGGTTTCTGTCTAGGCGCGTAACCTACTGTCAACCCGTGGCTCTGATACCAATCTGTGACGCCCTCAATTCTGTGGGAAAACCATGGAACCGAGAACTAATGCATATGTGTGCCCAGGATGTTCATCACACATACACATACGTTCCACAAACTGAATTCAGATTATATATTACCACGAATAATAGAGTTTATTACAATATCTCATGGGTCTTGGACTCATGCTCTCAGCGGAAGTCCTTATTTAAATGCGGAAGCAAAAACTAATGCGGAAGCAAAACTAAGCAGAAGTGGCTCCATCTCTACTCCCTCCACAGGCAAGGTTGAGAACAGATCACACGCCATAATGTTCCACTTGATCTTCATAATAGGCTTCTCCTGCTGCTGAGGATGAAGTAATAATGCAAGGTTGAGTACAATGATGTACTCAGCAAGTGCGGGAAAAACACATGATATGCAGTTCATAAACAAGGTAGGTAATAAAAGGCTTATTTGCAGAAAAGCAATTCTTGTAAAATCATTATAAAACAGCAACTCTATTTTAGATGAATGTAATCCCAGCATGTATTAAATTACCAACATACCTCCATCGCTTTCCATATTCCATCCGAACATTAACCAATCTTTTATTCATACTCACGAATACCTCCTCGTACTCGCTACCATCTCATCTCATAAAACAACCACGTCTCACACCGAGACCAATCTCATGTCATGACCCATCAGTCATGCAACCATCTCATCTTCCCGGACTCAACAGTCCCAAACCAAACCATAACCAAGAACCTTCCCAATAACCATTCCAATAACCATTCCAATCTAATCATGGCAGTTTAGCCAGGTGCTCGTGACCGTAAGCTCGGCTATCATGATAGTTTTAATAACTCTGCAGAGTTTGCACCTCTTTACCCACAAGTTTGTGATTTCGTCACCCGTCGGCGACTGCAGAACCTCCATTTTACCAGTACACAGCCGTCGGTGTATGGTCAAGAGATCACAAAATAGCCTTTACAAAGGGGTTACTAGATGTATGGACTCACTAAGGTTTCACCGGCAGGCTAGAATCTCCAATTCTCCCACCCACGGGCCCCCTCTTGTGCCATGCAGTTCCCAGGGCAGTCCTCACTCGACTCCCATTCCCCGCGTCTTCCACAGTCCATAACACTCTAGCAACTTACCTAATTACTCAGCTAAGCCGCACCCATATTTGGCCTTGTGGTGGCACTGTTATCCTGGCATGTGCATGCATGAACCGGTCCTTAGATCTACGGCAAGTAAAACCACCATCTCATGCTACCTCGTTCACAAACCCAGTCTTGCCTAGATCTCCCTCCGATCCATGTTCATTATTAACATCAGTTTCCCATTATCATTACGAGTGCAGTTAGCTAGACACATCTATCTCGCTTCCCAATCCCATAGACTCAGCGAAGCATAAAGCAAAAACCATACCCGACTCATAAACTTCCCTGGCGACAAGGATGGTTTAATCAAAACTAGTAAACTCCTATAAAAGGGTTTCCCATCATGTTTGACTCACCACACACACCTTTTAGCAAAACAAAATAGTTTTACCCAAAACATAGGATCAACATGGTCAAGGAGCACTTGCCTTGTTCTTGCGGTTCCGGTTGTGCTTGATTCTCAAAGCCTTGTTGCTGCAGCTCGTCGTAGACAGCTCCCTGAGCTTGTTCTGCTATGTAGGATTCACGTGCATACAAAATTCACAGCAATCAATATCATGCACAAACCCTAAACTAGATGCGATGATGCACATGCATGCTATCCTATGATTAGTTTTATTAGATTGATGTGCTCTTGCATGGCTTGCATGGTCAGAGGTGTTCTGATCAAAGGTGGACGTGGCGGGTCTTTTAGATCAAACTGATCATCAAGTGATCTGCCCACGAGAACGCTTCTGTTCGAAAGGAATCGAAGAACAGATGCAAAGAGATGAACACAGTGATGTCGTAAGGTGGTATTGAAGTCCTACCTCACGCTCTTCTTGTCTTCGGGGTCCTCAGACCGCTTGGTTCTTTTCCGATGATCTCCCTTGTTGCGCTTCGGCGATGTTTTGCTCGGCGAGTTAGGGCTAGGGCTCTAAGTCGTCGGCTTAGGAGTTGAAAGAGAAGTTTGTAGTTTCGGCCAGAGGTTTTGGGTTCTATTTATAATCGGGAAGAGAAGAGTCCTAATCTGATTGGATCCCGAATAAGAGTCTTATTCAGATCTTTGTTAGATCCTGACGTCTTATCTTCAGTAACCCATTGTGGATTTTAGATCGGTTTCTGTTGCGTACCGGTGTCCTTACGCGTAACAGCTGCCCCAGAACTCGTTACCTCCGTGATGATGAGCTCCGTAAGCTCCACGTGTCCTCCGGGCCTGGTATCTCCTCATCCGCAGAGACGAGCTCCGGTCGTGCCGCGTGTCAATCGATCGAGACCTCCCTCTTCTTCGGAGATGAGCTCCGCGCACGCCACGTGTGGGTGCCAGTCTTTCCGCTCTCCTTTCCTCAGGGACATGCCCCGAGGTCGACACGTGTTTAGCTGCGACGGACCTTCCGGAGATAAGCTCCGGTGGCGACACGTGTTCGATAGATCCGGACTTCTCTGAGATGAGCTCCGAGATTGACACGTATCCTGCGCGACTGGACCTCTTATTTCTGCGAGGACTAGCTCCGAGGATGACACGTGCCCTCTGAAAAATGCCTTTGCTTTTTCCGCAGAGGCTAGCTCCGCGGCAGCACGTGTCCCACAGGGTCGGACCTCTTTCCAATTGCGGAGGTGACCCCCGAGCCTGCCACGTAGCTAGTTTAGCGGCGGACCTCTCCAAATTTCTCGGGGATGAGCTCCGAACACGCCACGTGGTCTGCTGGCCGTGGAAGTTTCCTTCGGTGCCCTCGGAGAGCTTTATTGGCTATCCTTTTGGTACTTGTCTCTGTTTCTACTCTTCTTAAAATGTTTTTCTTCTTCATAAAATATGAACATATGCTGACACCCGAGGTGAGGGTGTCACAGGTAGCTCCCGAACCGTGAGTTGGTGACATGCTCCCTTTCTGCTCAATGCGTCCGCTACTATATTGGCCCTCCCGGGGTGGTAGTTGATTCCCACATCATAATCCTTGATGAGTTCTAACCATCAACGTTGCCTCAAATTTAAGTCCGTTTGTGTAAATATGTACTTGAGGCTTTTATGATCCGTATAGATCTCACATCGATGTCCAAGGATATAATGTCTCCAAATCTTCAATGCATGCACCACTGCTGCTAGCTCCAAGTCATGCGTAGGATAGTTAAGCTCGCGCTTCTTTAATTGTCGTGAGGCATAGGCTACCACTTGTCCTTCCTGCATGAGTACACATCCGAGCCCTTGTCTGGATGCGTCACAATATATGTCAAAGCTCTTGCTTACGTCTGGCAATATCAGAACTGGTGCTGTGGTTAGCCTTTTCTTGAGTTTCTCGAAACTTTCATGGCAGGCTTGTGTCCATTGAAAGACTATTCCCTTCAATAGCAATTCCGTCATAGGTTTTGCTATCTTAGAGAAGTCTTTAATGAAGCGCCGATAGTATCCTGCCATCCCAAGAAAACTCCGAATATCCCTCACGCTCTTCGGTTGGTCCCACTTCAGAACATCTCTCACCTTTCCCGGATCAACCGATACCCCTTCCTTGGAGATAATATGGCCTAGGAAAGATATTTCCTTTAGCCAAAATTGGCACTTGTTGAGCTTGGCATACAATTGATGCTCACGCAACTTCTGCAAGGTCAATCTCAGATGTTCTTCATGCTCCTCCTCACTTTTTGAATACACCATAATGTCATCGATGAAAACCACGACGAACTTGTCCATGTATTCCATGAAAACCTTGTTCATAAGGTACATGAAGTATGTGGGTGCATTTGTTAACCCAAAAGACATGACGGTATATTCATACGAACCATACCGTGTCCGAAAGGCTGTCTTAGGTATATCGGAGGGCTTAATCTTTAGCTGGAAATATCCTGACCGAAGATCAATCTTGGAGAATACTCGGGCTCCTTTCATTTGATCAAACAGGTCCTCTATACGGGCCAGAGGGTATTTATTCTTGATTGTCACCTCGTTGAGAGACCTGTAGTCCACGCACATTCTTTGGGTTCCATCCTTCTTGTCCACGAAGAGTACCGGAGCTCCCCATGGTGACAAGCTTGGACGGATAAAACCCTTCTCCAACTGTTCTTGAATTTGCTTCTTGAGTTCAACTAGCTCGTTGACGGGCATCCTATATGGTCTCTTAGCTATGGGTGCAGTTCCGGGTACCAAATCTATGACAAACTCGATGTCCCCGTCAGGTGGCATTCCTGGAAGCTCTTTCGGGAACCCGTCCGAAAATTCCTGAACCACTGGAATGCCGTCCAATGTTGTTCCTTCGACGTGGTTCAAATTTGCCCGTTCGGTTGTTTGCTGGGCTGACTCAAACTCGACACGAATACCGTGTTCGTTTGTCAACTGCACGCTCCTTTCAGCACATTGGATTACTCCATTGTGCTTGCTTAACCAATCCATTCCGAGTATGATGTCAATCCCGTGGGAGTCCAAGACAATAAGATTGGCAAGGAAGTCTACCCCCTTATTTTAAGGCTTACTTTAGGACATACTATATTAGTCCTCATTTCTCCTCCGGGAGAATTAACTAACATAGCACATTCTAAGTGGGATACGGGTAGATGATGTTTGGCAACATATTTGGATGATATGAAGGAATGCGATGCTCCGGAGTCAAATAAAATGGTGGCTGGGTTGGAGTTGGCAAGGAACATACCAATTGCGACGTCCTCAGCCTGTTGTGCTTCCTCAGTAGTGACATGGTTTATGTGGCCACAAGCATAGTTCTGCGGTCCACGGTTCCCTTGGTTGTCCCCTCCGTTTGGTCGCTGGTTCTGCTTAGGCACGTTGCCTTGCTGTCCAGGGCCTCTCCTCGGGCACTGGTTAGCGAAGTGGCCTACTTCCCCGCATGCAAAGCATGCCCTGTTGCCTATGGTAGCAGGTACGTTGGGGCGGGGGTTTTGAACAGGAGCACCATTGTTAGGTCGGGGCGCAGGGGGCATGGGCACACGAGGTGCCGGTGCAACGAATTGTTGCTGTGGTGGTTGACCAGGGCGGTACGCAGGGGTGGTCGATCCATACTGCAGGGCAGGGGGCATGTACCTAGGTCGTACGTTGCTCCCTTGGGGCTGGTATGGCATCTTCCTCTTGCACTCTTGCTCAATCTCTCGGATCTTGTTTTCAACCACAATAGCCTTGTCAACCAGCTTCTGGAAGCTTACGTAGTCATTGTTGAGGAGTTGAACCTGGATCTCACTGTTCAACCCTCTCATGAACAGGTACTGCTTCCTCTGGTCTGAGTTGACATCTTCGGGGGCGTACCGAGACAGTTGTATGAACTTGTTGAGATACTCGTTCACACTCTTCTGTCCTTGGCGGAGACCTTCAAACTCCTGCCTCTTGAGCATCATTACACCAGCAGGGATGTAGTGAGAGCGGAAACTTTCCTTGAACTCAGTCCAAGTGATTGTCTCCGGGTTGGCATGGGCGTTGCTCAAGGCATCCCACCAGTCAGCAGCAGCTCCCGTAAGTTGGTGCGATGCGAAGAGAACCTTCTCTCGGCCGTTGCACTGAACAATGGCGAGCTTCTTCTCCATGGATTTCAACCAATCATCGGCCTCCATGGGGTCACTTGCTTGAGCAAAGGTGGGTGGTCGAGTCCTCATGAACTCTCCCAACCTGTTATGAGCTGGCGGTGGTGATGGCGGTGGTGCCGGAACGGGGTTTTGGTTGGCCTGCAACTGACCCAAGGTTTGGATCATGGTTTGCATAAGCTGGTTTTGCATGGCCATCAATCTTTCCAGATGGTTTTCATCAGCTCCGGGGTTAGCAGGAAGTTCCTCGTGGTCATCCTCCTGGACGTTCCTTCAGTTGGCGTTTTGTGGCGGACCGGAATCCGCTCATCCAGGATCGCAGAGGGTGGTGCCACGCGATGCGACACCCGACAGCACAAGTCATAAGAACATAATATATTACATGGGAACAACAACTGAAACTGGACAAACAGGTACAAACTTCAGTTACAACTATTGTTTATATTACACAGCGGAAGTCTACACTATACAACTCACGCCCGCCTATTTAGCAAAAGTTGTTTGCCCAGCCCTAGGGCAACCCACACTAGCTGCACTCCTCAGCTCAGCGCGGCGTGTACGGCTCCCGCTCAGCCGTGGTCCCCGACGGAGGGTAACCCTCGCCGGTGGACTCGTACTCCGAGTCCGTGGGTGGCTCCTCACCTGAAAAACACTTAAGCAGCAACCGTGAGCACGAAGGCTCAGCAAGGCTTAACCGACTCACCTAAGCATGAAACTCTACATGAGGGGTACCATGGACATAGGATAGTAACATTTCAGCAAAAGGACACACCTGCAAGTTCATCCTTAGTTCATCTTTTAGCAACAAGTTAACAGTTCATGAAATCTGAAATTTAGTAAGCAGTATTTGGTGGCACACATGTAGCAATACAATTATATCAACCAGCAATATTGAATCAACATGTTTCATCCATTAATCTACGTCACGACTCAGTGACCAAGTGGTACTCTTCACCGTGAGGGACGGCGAATCGACTCGATATACACCTGCAGGGAAACCCAAAGAGCACGTCACGTACGCCCATCCGTGGAGCTGCACAGCACGCTCACTCGATGTCGTACAGGACAACCTTTAACCTAACAGCCCAAACGTCGAACCGGTCGCACCAAAATGAGCAGGAGGTTCCGCACATGGAGCATCTCTCTATGCCCGTTGGCAGATTTCCACCTTGCTGCCCTCAGCCTACACCTATAAATCGGTGCGTTATGCCTCGACGCCCGGAGGTTTAGGCTACATCGGTTTATCGGGGCCCATATATCCGATATGCCTTCGGTACGTTCAAACTTGATCAGCGTGGGCCGCACACGGCTCGGTCCTCAATCGACACGGACAGGGCTGCGCACACAAGACTCCCTCTTGCTGCGCCCTAGCCCCTGCCCAGTCTCATATTCATTACTAATGTTATCTCACCTCACTCAACCGAACCCGTGCGTCCCAAGCCTATCTCGCGAGTAGATTCCAACTACTCGACTTGTACCGAAGCCCTATGAATTATTAAGCATAGCCTGTCTACTCGAGGTCTTAGACACTACCCTCACTCTTAGGGAAAAATTCTGGTTATGCAAGTGGGGTTCCATCCATCCTATACCTAATGCACAAACATACTTCATATGACGCATGTAAACAAAGTAAAACTTATGAAAGGGTTAATGCAAACCGGGGCTTTCCTTGTTGCTGCTGGTCAGGGGTTAAGTCTTCGTCCGGAAGAAGGAAGTCCAGCACTTCCGGAGTCTCTTCTTCAATGGCTACACGTTAATGAAATACTACATGTTAATTTAGATGCAAATGTGAGTTTTAGAGTAAGACTTCTACTATTAGTTCTAATAACCAGCCTCTAACACCTGGAACTTTGTTTATGAATTTAAAGATGAACTGGTGTTGGTAGTTTGGCTTGGACTTAATCACATGGTTAAATGCTAAGTGGTTTTCCCCCTTTTCCATATTAATCCCTTAAGTGGTTAAACAGGACAGGGGTGATCTAGAGCTCCAATGGAGCTGAGAATTTTTGTGTGAGTTCCTTGTCACAAGAAAACTCTCTGGACCAAACATTAGCACTTTTCATGGAGTGGTTTGCTCAGAATAATTCTCTTGGCAAATCAGCAAGGAAGAATTTATTCTGAGGTAATACCCCTGTTCATGCTCAACTTAATGAACTAGAATTTCAATTATAGCTCATAGAGTTTGCATGAATTTTCCTAACATTTTTGGGGTTAAGATTTGCCCAGAACTTAATTTCCAAGTTTTGGAAATTCTCTGAAAATGTTTCTGTATTCAAATGAACACAGCACCTTCCAATTTGAATTGCTCTGACCAAATCAACTCCAAATGGTCTGAAACTTTTACAGGGGTTTACTAATGTCCTAAAGAACATTCGAGCAAAATTTGGAGATTTTTGGATGAACCAAACTCCCTCAAAAATTCTTTTGCTGAAAAGCTTTAAAGAATTTTCCAGAATTATTAATGGGTTTCATACAAATTGGGTTGTATATCTGGACAGAGCTAGGCAAGATGAATCCAACCCAATTTGAATCACTAAATTTGGATCTTCCTAGCAAAAGTTATGGAGCTCTAAAGTTTGGGGAATTTCTGGAATTCGAATTAACCGGGAAAAGTTCAAATTTCTGACAGCGGGCCCGGCTCCCACGTGTCATCACCTCGGCTGCACCACACGGGGCCACAGGATTATCTTACGCGTGTTCACAGCTGATCTGGTGTAACAGAAGATCCCCACACTGTGCCGCGAGGGACTGACGAGCGGCCCCGGCCGGCTCGTCTTCTTCCTCGCGCCCGCCCTTTTTCCCGCGCCGCCCCCTCACCGGCACACCTCGGCAGCTCGCCGGAACTGGCTTCCCGACCGCATCCCGGCCAGAAACTCGCCGCCTGGGCCTATTTTCGCGCGCTGAACACGCTGGTACCGCCTGCTCCGGTCGGCGGTGGCCCTAACCTAGCCGGCGACGGTGCTGCAGCTCGGCAACCCTTCGGTCACGTTGCCCGGACAGTTTAGCCCGCCAAAACATCGGTGGATCAGCGCTATAGCAACAGTGGGTGCTAGGGAAGCTCATCATGGTGGTGAGACTGCCCGGAGAGGGCTCTATCCTAGGTCTCATCGTGAGCCCGACCTTTCCCGCCATAACCGCGGCTGGAAAACTGGGAAATACGCCGGCTACAGCCAAAATTAAGCTAGGGTTGCAAAGCAAACTTGGGCGCCGTCAAGTCTAGCTCCTGTGTGCACAGTTTAGTGAACTGATGACGAGAAGGGAGTGGGAATTCGGAGGTCTCATACCGGAACGTTGTTCTGTGGTCGCCGGCGGAGTTTCTCCAAATTCTTGCTCAGCTGTTCACGGTTGGTCCTGTGGTTTGGGTGGGAGCAGTAGTGCTCACCGGCGCGTCCGAGACCGTCCTTGCTCAGCTGTGAAAGGCCCTCTGCTGGGCTGTCACCGTGAGCCGAGTGGTGGCGGTTTCTCGGGTGTTGCTCGGAAACGTGGAGCTAAGGCTGGGGAAGGGCCGAACTCGACTGCTCTCGTGCCGAGGAGGTAGAGGACGAGCAGATGGTGTGGTTTTGTGGCTAGGAGAGGCGCTGCTTGCGGTGAATTTCCGGGTTTCGATCGAACGAAGTCGGCGGCGTGCGCTCGGTCGTTTCTTGGGCAACAGAACACGGCGCCTCTGTTCAGCGGTGTAGGTGCGTGATGATCGGCGGAAGCAGCTGGCCAGCGCGAGGGAGGAAGCAGGAGCTGGCTGCGTCGTCTCACGCGGGGGCGTCTGAAGGATCGGCTTGGTGGCACGCTGGGAACGTTTGCTTCGGTGAGAAGCCGAACCCGTTCAGCTGAAACCAATTTTCCCCCACTGACCTGTGGGTCCCTCTCCCCTCTAATCCCCTTTCCAATTCTTTTTATTTCTGTTGGCACTCAATTATCTCCAGCTGCTCACAATTTAATGTGAGACTTAGTCACCAAGTCTTTGTTTGAATTTGAATTCTCAAATTCAATCTTTGTTTGGTTAAATTTGCTTCATATTTAAACTGAAATTCAAATTTGGTTTTGAATTCTTGCAAACTTAGCTCCTGACAAGATGAACTCCAATGGGGATGAAAATTGGTGGGTTTACTCAGAAAAATGTGCTGAGTGTAGATATGAAGCTAACTTTTGAATTTGGGTGATGAAAGTTGCTGCAATTTGAATTTACATTCAAATTGGCCTCTTTTTGAAACAACCCAAAAGTGCCTCAAAAAGTGTTGAATTTGCATGAGCTTTGGACTGAACCTTCCCAAGACTTTTTAAATTCTAGGGGTGAGCTCAACCTCTCATGTTCATGTGTAGAAACCCTACTTTGTGAAAGTGAAGGCTTTCCCCTCTAATCACTCCTTTGATTGAGGTTACTTGCTCTTCACAATATTTCCTAAGATTTCCACAATAAAAACTGTGGTGTTGTGAGGTGAAGAAAAAGTTTTTGCAAGTCCCTTTTCTTGGGCTTTTACATCCCTCCCCCCTTAAAAGAATCTCGTCCCGAGATTATAAAAGAAGAGATAGCGATGTAATAGGGACTTACCCGTGTTGAGAAGCCATGAACTCCGGGTAATTTGAGCGAAGGAACTCCTCGCTCTCCCACGTCGCTTCTTCGGCGGTGTGGTTACTCCAGAGTATTTTGTAGAACCACAACGTTCTGCTACGCGTGGTTCGGGCTTTCTCATCAATAATTTCCACCGGATACTCATCATATGTTAAATCCGGTTTCAACTCGCCAATGTCTTTGATAGGAACAGCAGCTGTATGCTTCAAGCATTTTCGCAGTTGCAAAACATGGAAAACATCGTGGACACCAGCCAGAGATGCCGGTAGATCCAATCGATACGCCGCTGGTCCACACTTCTCGGTGATAGCGTAGGGTCCAATAAAACGGGGAGCGAGCTTCCCCTTCACACCGAACCGATGCACGCCCTTCATCGGAGACACGCGGAGGTACCCGTGTTCACCAACGTCAAAGTGCAACGGTCTACGCCTCTTATCAGCGTAGCTCTTCTGCCGGGATTGAGCGGCTTTTAAATTGGCTTGAATTGTCCGAACACGCTCTTCGGCGTCGTTCACCACATCAACTCCGAATGTGACCCTTTCACCGGACTCGCACCAATTTAATGGGGTGCGGCATTTACGACCGTAGAGAGCTTCGTAGGGTGCCATCTGGATACTCGCCTGATAACCGTTGTTGTACGAGAATTCCGCCAATGGTAGGTGATCATCCCAGTTCCTACCATGGTGGATGGCACATGCTCTCAACATGTCTTCTAATACTTGGTTTACCCTCTCTGTTTGCCCATCGGTCTGAGGGTGATAAGCGGAGCTCCTAATCAACTTAGTACCCAATGCAGCGTGTAGCTGCTCCCAAAAGCGAGATACAAATAATGCACCTTGATCTGAGACAATGGTCTTGGGTACCCCGTATAGGCATAGAATCTTCGCTATGTATAGCTCCGCATATTTGCCGGCATTGTAACGTGTATTTACCGGAATGAAGTGAGCCGTCTTGGTTAACCGATCAACAATTACCCATATGGAATCATGCTTGTTGGCTGTTAGGGGTAATCCCACAATGAAATCCATGCTCACATCTTCCCATTTCCATGCCGGGACCTTCAGCGGTTGCAACAGCCCTGATTTCTTCATGTGATCAGCCTTCACTCGTCGACACGTATCGCACTCGGATACGTACTTAGCTACCTCCCGCTTCATCCGTGTCCACCAAAATTTCTTTTTCAAATCTTGGTACATTTTGTTTCTGCCCGGATGAATGGAGTATTTAGACAAGTGGGCTTCGTCGAGGATTTTCTTCCTCAGTTCCACATCTCGGGGTACGACTATGCGGTCATTAAACCATAGCGTCCCCTCATCATCTTTCCGGAAACATTTAATCTCTCCATTGTCTATCCGTCTCCGGAGATGTGCCATGCCTCTATCCGTTTTCTGAGCTGCAATGATGTCCTCCCTAATAGTAGGGATGAGGGCAAGGTTGTACAGCGATCCATAAGGAACCAAGTATAAACTTGGCTCTACCTCCTCCACCGGTGTAATGGCAAGGTGATGGACATGCGATTTCCGACTCAGCGTGTCGGCAACCACATTCGCCTTGCCGCGGTGGTAGTGAATCTCAATTTCATAGTCCTTGATTAATTCCAACCACCTCCGTTGCCTCATGTTCAGCTCCTTCTGGGTGAAAATGTATTTCAAGCTCTTGTGATCGGTGTAGAGATGCACCAAATTCCCCAGGAGATAGTGCCTCCACATTTTCAACGCCAAAACCACTGCAGCAAGCTCAAGGTCATGAGTAGGATAATGCTGCTCATGGTTCCGAAGTTGGCGTGAGCCATATGCGACCACACGTCCTTCCTGCATCAACACGCAGCCAAGCCCAATACCGGACGCGTCACAATACACGTCGAAGGGCTTTGTTGTATCCGGCTGAGCTAACACCGGGGCTGTTGTGAGATGCTTCACCAATGTTCGGAACGCTCCTTCACACGCCGTGTTCCAAACATATTTTGTCCCTTTCTTCAGCAACTCTGTCATCGGCTTAGCGAGCTTGGAGAAGCTTGGAATGAATCTCCGGTAGTATCCCGCTAACCCGAGGAAACTTCTGACTTCATGAACTGAAGTGGGAGCTTTCCATTTCAGCACTTGCTCTATTTTGCTTGGGTCAACCGCAATGCCTTCAGCTGAGATGATATGTCCCAAGAATGGCACTTGGCTGATCCAAAACTCGCATTTACTGAACTTGGCGTAGAGTTTATGGTCTCGCAATCGTTGAAGAACGATCCGCAAGTGTTCGGCATGTTCGGCTTCCGTCTTGGAGTAAACCAAGATATCGTCGATGAACACTACCACGAACTTGTCCAGCTCCGGCATGAACACCGAGTTCATGAGATACATGAAATGGGCTGGAGCATTTGTGAGACCAAATGACATGATGAGATATTCATATAGTCCATATCTCGTCGAGAATGCCGTCTTCGGAATATCCTCCGCCCGGATTTTTATCTGGTGATATCCAGAGCGAAGGTCCATCTTGGAGAACACACTGGCACCCACAAGTTGATCAAACAATATGTCGATGCGGGGCAGTGGGTACTTATTCTTGATGGTGACGGCGCTGAGCGGCCGGTAATCCACACACAGCCTCAGGGTCTCATCCTTCTTCTTCACGAATAGCGCCGAGCATCCCCAAGGCGAGGAACTCGGCCTAATGAAACCCTTGCTCAACAGATAATTGAGCTGTTCTTTCAGTTCAGCCAGCTCATTTGGAGCCATCTTGTATGGTCTCCGTGAGATGGGCGTAGTCCCAGGTGCAAGTTCAATATTGAACTCGACATCCCGCTCAGGTGGCATGCCCGGAAGATCATCCGGGAACACATCAGGATACTCCCGGACTATGGGGATGTCTTCTAACTTGAGAACTTCAGCATTATTAATTGCTAAAACTTCCCGGACTGGCGTGTCTAACACCATGGAATGCGGACGGTGGAATGGAGAATTTAAGTGAACCATCCGTGTCCGAGTCTCTAGGACAGCGCCATGGTATTGTAGCCATGACATCCCTAAGATTGCATCAATCTTTTGTCCCATAAAGATTATCAAGGTGGTGGGATATAGTTTCCCACCTACGCACAGAGGTGCCTTTGGAATCATTATATTAGCTGAAATCTTCCATCCCGGTGAGCAGATCATATAAGTGCAGTCAGTTGGGAAGACTTGCAATTGATGTTTAGCCACATAGGATGCACTTATAAATCTGTGGGTTGCACCAGAATCAAATAATATGACGATGGCTCGATTGTTGAGAGTAAACGTACCCGCCAGCACGTTGACTCCCTCTGGGGCGTCCTCACTGTCGAGGTTGCGGACACCCCCAGTCCGTTGACCAACCTTCTTCACCGTAGGTCGGCCTCGAGCACCGCCCTGGAACTGGGCTTGCCCGCTGCTCTGCTGCCCCTGGGAACAGTCCTTCGCGAAGTGGCCCGCCTGGCCACACGTGAAGCAGGTGAAACGGGGCGGTCCCCTGCTGATCGGTGGACGGAAACCTGGGGCGCGCTGTGGCGGTTGAAACGCCCGGGGTACCGTCTGCTGCTGCTGCTGTATTGGTGGTGGCATCGGCGGACGGAACGGGGGTGCTTGGAACGAACGTCCCCCGAACTGTTGAGGTTGCGCCGGTGGACGCCACTGCTGCCCGGATGGTGTCTGATACACCATACGGTACTTCTGAGGCGCGCCACCACCGCTGCTAGGTGGAGCGTTGCGCTTCCTCTGCTCAGCTGCCAACTCCCGCTGAGCGTCCTCTTGCATGATCGCGGCATTGACTAAGTCATTGAATGTGCCGCGATTCCACTGAACGAGGTGCGTCTTCATTTCGGGGTGTAACCCCCGATAGAAATGCTCCCTCTTCTTCTCCTCCGTGGAGATATAGTCTGACGCATACTGCGCCAGATGGTTGAAGGCACGGGAGTAGTCGTGGGCACTCCTCCCGCCCTGCTTCAGTTCCAAAAATTCTTGGAACTTCCTCTTCATTATTCCGGGAGGGATGTGATAGGCGCGGAACGCCTCCCGGAACTCTTGCCATTCCACGGCATGGCCAGCCGGACGTGAGGCGACATAATTCGCCCACCACGCACCAGCGGCACCGTGGAGCTGCTGTGCTGCGAACAGGGTCTTCTGCCGCTCCGTACACTGGAGCAGCCCAAACTTGGACTCGATGGTCCGCAGCCAGTTGTCAGCCTCCAGTGGTTCTTCAGCTTCAGTGAACACTGGACGGTGCGTACTCATGAAATCCGAGTACGACACTTCGCGGGGCTCACGAGGCCCTCGCTCTTGACGTCCCCCCGCCTGGGACGTATTCTGCACGATCGTGCGGAGCAGGTCGGTCTGCTCCTCACGACCTCCCACCAGTGCCGCTATCACATCCGCTAGAGTAAGCGGAGGCGGCGGTGGTGGCTGCTGCTGCGGGGTGCTGTCGTAGGCCGGTGGCTGGGAGTCATCGCCTCCACCTTGGCTAGAGCCACCAACCTCGTGTGTGGTCCTAGTGCGAACCATCTGCAACCATTCGACAATAATCATCAGTCCCGCAACATTTTGCATGCAGTCCAAAGAAAATAGGTGTAAAACATAATAACAATGAAAACATGCGATACATCTCGTAAGTAGATAGTGTAATAACTTTGCACAAGCTACACCATTACCAGACCAAACATAAGCTAGTTTAATCCAACTTGATGAACCTATACTTTGGAAGCTCACCATAACTAGGTTTGGTCTCTACGAGATATTACTATCGCTTTGTCATCACGTATACCACTCTTAGGGTACAACACCCTCTCCAGTGAGTTCAACTGTCATTCTTCTGTCAGAATGACCAGTTTCTACCTATTCCAGGTTTTGACCTGGTTCTGAGCATTTTCATGACTCAAGTTGAATACCAAAGTTCAAGTTAACTTCAGTATCTTTCCAACAAGTACTCATTTGCCCCCAGATCCGCTTTGGTTAAAAAGTTATGCTAATTCAAAGTTAGCAGAATTTCTGGAAGAATTTTAACAGCACCTCCCTTGGAAGTGGCTGTTTTCAACCCTGATTTCCACTAAATTCTGTGCTGAAATTTCAGGAACTTTGAATTGCAAAGGTGTAACACATCTTCTACTCTTTCTAAGGATGTATTATATGACAATTTTAGATTTTTCTACTGGGAGTTATGTTTGAAAAACAGATCAGTTCAGAGGATGTTTTACTCTGCCCTGGTTCTGGACAGTTTACATTCCTCTGGGATTTCAGCCATCTTAAGGCGAGTTTCAGCTCTGGAAGTCTACAACAAAGTTATAGAGTACTTCAATACCTTTCCAGAACTATATAGCACACCTCTCTGGGCTAAAAGACCTGTGAGTTGTGCTCTGTTGAAGATCAGCAAACGTGCTGCCCAAAACAGAGCACTCTGTTTTTCAGTCTTTTGGCTACACTGCTCCACTATCCCATTCTTATACCCAACCAGGGTCCTAAATGTTGAACCTAATGATTTTAGTTCCTTGTTCTCAATATTTTCCTACATATGCCTACAATATCTCGGTACTACGTTCCTCACAAAAGAAAATCCTAACCGGATTTTTCCGGCATATACGTCTCAAATGTGGCACTAAACGGTCTCTTGCACACGTTTCCTACACGGATACTTACGTGGTTAGTACCTGCAGAAGACCACACAATAATGGTGCACTCAATGGTTATTCATTTCAGGCAGTTTCATATTTGAAAGTAAATACAAACGCCCGTATCATTGTCATACGGCCGTCCTTGAGCTAGGTCACGTCTCAAGGCACATGATTGTGTTTCAACACCACACGACAGGGAACCCGAGTATGTCATGAACGGGTCGTCACGGTTGGGAATGTTATCAACCCAACAGATACCACCTACTGCCCTGCAGGGCACGCCGATGGCAAGCGCTGCGTATGTCCTCCTGGGCTATTTCCAGACGAACACGCTCTCGCGTTACTGACCACGCGATGGGGTCTCCACTTACTTGCCTAGTGCACGCTAGGGATCAGCGTTGCATATGAACTCAGGAACATGAAGAGTCCAAGAGTTTCATATTGACGTCTCACACCAAACTGTGAGACAAATCCCTGAACCACGTTCCTCGTCAGGGGGAGCTAACCGAAATTGAACCGCTTTCGGTGGCGTTCCTTACCATACTTACCAGAGCGTAGGTGCGTCGTTACATAATTAAAATTCAGAATTATAACACATAAGTTAGTCTTTGCCACTTTAAGTAACTATGCTAATATAGTCCTTACTTGGGCCACTACCGAATCCTCACCGTATACCTAAGTTTTTCCCACAATGCAGTCCTTTAGTACTGTGATATCCCCACTGCAGCTCTGATACCAGGCTGTGGCCGGCGTATTTCCCGGTTTTCCAGCCGCGGTTATGGCGGGAAAGGTCGGGCTCACGATGAGACTTAGGATAGAGCCCTCTCCGGGCAGTCTCACCACCATGACGAGCTTCCCTAGCACCCACTGTTGCTATAGCGCTGATCCACCGATGTTTTGGCGGGCTAAACTGTCCGGGCAACATGACCGAAGGGTTGCCGAGCAGCAGCACCGTCGCCGGCTAGGTTAGGGCCACCGCCGACCGGAGCAGGCGGTACCAGCGTGTTCAGCGCGCGAAAATAGGCCCAGGCGGCGAGTTTCCGGCCGGGAGGCGGTCGGGAAGCCAGTTCCGGCGAGCTGCCGAGGTGTGCCGGCGAGGGGGCGGCGCAGGAAAAAGGGCGGGCGCGAGGAAGAAGACGAGCCGGCCGGGGCCGCTCGTTAGTCCCTCTCGGCACAGTGTGGGGATCTTCTGTTACACCGGATCGGCTGTGAACACACGGAAGATAATCCTGTGGCCCCGTGTGGTGCAGCCGAGGTGATGACACGTGGGAGCCGGGCCCGCTGTCAGAAATTTGAACTTTTCCCGGTTAATTCGAATTCCAGAAATTCCCCAAACTTTAGAGCTCCATAACTTTTGCTAGGAAGCTCCAAATTTAGTGATTCAAATTGGGTTGGATTCATCTTGCCTAGATCTGTCCAGATATACAACCCAATTTGTATGAAACCCATTAATTAATTCTGGAAAATTCTTTAAAGCTTTTCAGCAAAAGAATTTTTGAGGGAGTTTGGTTCATCCAAAAATCCCCAAATTTTGCCAGAATGTTCTTTAGGACATTAGTAAACCCCTGTAAACGTTTCAGACCATTTGGAGTTGATTTGGTCAGAGCAATTCAAATTGGAAGGTGCTGTGTTCATTTGAATACAGAAACATTTTCAGAGAATTTCCAAACTTGGAAATTCAGTTCTGGGCAAATCTTAACCCCAAAAATGTTAGGAAAATTCATGCAAACTCTATGAGCTATAATTGAAATTGTAGTTCATTAAGTTGAGCATGAACAGGGGTATTATCTCAGAATAAATTCTTCCTTGCTGATTTGCCAAGAGAATTATTCTGAGCAAACCACTTCATGAAAAGTGCTAATGTTTGGTCCAGAGAGTTTTCTTGTGACAAGGAACTCACACAAAAATTCTCAGCTCCATTGGAGCTCTAGATCACCCCTGTGCTGTTTAACCATTTAAGGGATTAATATGGAAAAGGGGGAAAACCACTTAGCATTTAACCATGTGATTAAGTCCAAGCCAAACCACCAACACCAGTTCATCTTTAAATTCTTAAACAAAGTTCCAGGTGTTAGAGGCTGGTTATTAGAACTAATAGTAGAAGTCTTACACTAAAACTCACATTTGCATCTAAATTAACATGTAGTATTTCATTAACGTGTAGCCGTTGAAGAAGAGACTCCGGAAGTGCTGGACTTCCTTCTTCCGGACGAAGACTTAACCCCTGACCAGCAGCAACAAGGAAAGCCCCGGTTTGCATTAACCCTTTCATAAGTTTTACTTTGTTTACATGCGTCATATGAAGTATGTTTGTGCATTAGGTATAGGATGGATGGAACCCCACTTGCATAACCAGAATTTTTCCCTAAGAGTGAGGGTAGTGTCTAAGACCTCGAGTAGACAGGCTATGCTTAATAATTCATAGGGCTTCGGTACAAGTCGAGTAGTTGGAATCTACTCGCGAGATAGGCTTGGGACGCACGGGTTCGGTTGAGTGAGGTGAGATCACATTAGTAATGAATATGAGACTGGGCAGGGGCTAGGGCGCAGTAAGAGGGAGTCTTGTGTGCGCAGCCCTGTCCGTGTCGATTAGGACCGAGCCGTGTGCGGCCCATGCTGATCAAGTTTGAACGTACCAAAGGCATATCGGATATATGGGCCCCGATAAACCGATGTAGCCTAAACCTCCGGGCGTCGAGGCATAACGCACCGATTTATAGGTGTAGGCTGAGGGCAGCAAGGTGGAAATCTGCCAACGGGCATAGAGAGATGCTCCGTGTGGGGAACCTCCTGCTCGTTTTGGTGCGACCGGTTCGACGCTTGGGCTGTTGGGTGAAAGGTTGTCCCGTACGACATCGAGTGAGCGTGCTGTGCAGCTCCACGGATGGGCGTACGTGACGTGCTCTTTGGGTTTCCCTGCAGGTGTATATCGAGTCGATTCGCCGTCCCTCGCGGTGAAGAGTACCACTTGGTCACTGAGTCGTGACGTAGATTAATGGATGAAACATGTTGATTCAATATTGCTGGTTGATATAACATGTGTGCCACCAAATACTGCTTACTAAATTTCAGATTTCATGAACTGTTAACTTGTTGCTAAAAGATGAACTAAGGATGAACTTGTAGGCGTGTCCTTTTGCTGAAATGTTACTATCCTATGTCCATGGTACCCCTCATGTACAGTTTCATGCTTAGGTGAGTCGGTTAAGCCTTGCTGAGCCTTCGTGCTCACGGTTGCTGCTTAAGTGTTTTTCAGGTAAGGAGCCACCCACGGACTCGGAGTACGAGTCCACCGGCGAGGGTTACCCTCCGTCGGGGACCACGGCTGAGTGGGAGCCGTACACGCCGCGCTGAGCTGAGGAGTGCAGCTAGTGTGGGTTGCCCTAGGGCTGGGCAACCAACTTTTGCTAAATAGGCGGGCGTGAGTTGTATAGTGTAGACTTCCGCTGTGTAATATAAACAATAGTTGTAACTGAAGTTTGTACCTGTTTGTACAATTTCAGTTGTTGTTCCCATGTAATATATTATGTTCTTATGACGTGTGCTGTCGGGTGTCGCATCACGTGGCACCACCCTCTGCGATCCTGGATGAGCGGATTCCGGTCCGCCACAGCCTGGTATCAGAGCTGCAGTGGGGATAGCACAGTACTAAAGGACTGCATTATGGGAAAAACTTAGGTATACGGTGAGGATTCGGTAGTGGCCCAAGTAAGGACTATATTAGTATAGTTACTTAAAGTGGCAAAGACTAACTTATGTGTTATAATTCTGAATTTTAATTATGTAACGACGCACCTACGTTCGATCGAAACCTGGAAATTCGCCGCGAGCAGCGCCTCTCCTAGCCACAAAACCACACCATCTTCTCGTCCTCTACCTCCTCGGCACGAGAGCAGTCGAGTTCGGCCCTTCCCCAGCCTTAGCTCCACGTTTCCGAGCAACACCCGAGAAACCGCCACCACTCGGCTCACGGTGACAGCCCAGCAGAGGGCCTTTCACAGCTGAGCAAGGACGGTCTCGGACGCGCCGGTGAGCACTACTGCTCCCACCCAAACCACAGGACCAACCGTGAACAGCTGGGCAAGAATTTGGAGAAACTCCGCCGGCGACCACAGAACAATGTTCCGGTATGAGACCTCCGAATTCCCACTCCCTTCTCGTCATCAGTTCACTAAACTGTGCACACAGGAGCTAGACTTGACGGTGCCCAAGTTTGCTTCGCAACCCTAGCTTAATTTTGGCTGTAGCCGGCGTATTTCCCGGTTTTCCAGCCGCGGTTATGGCGGGAAAGGTCGGGCTCACGATGAGACCTAGGATAGAGCCCTCTCCGGGCAGTCTCACCACCATGACGAGCTTCCCTAGCACCCACTGTTGCTATAGCGCTGATCCACCGATGTCTTGGCGGGCTAAACTGTCCGGGCAACGTGACCGAAGGGTTGCCGAGCCGCAGCACCGTCGCTGGCTAGGTTAGGGCCACCGCCGACCGGAGCAGGCGGTACCAGCGTGTTCAGCGCGTGAAAATAGGCCCAGGCGGCGAGTTTCCGGCCAGGAGGCGGTCAGGAAGCCAGTTCCGGCGAGCTGCCGAGGTGTGCCGGCGAGGGGGCGGCGCGGAAAAAAGGGCGGGCACGAGGAAGAAGATGAGCCGGCCCGGGCCGCTCGTCACGTTTCCTCTCACCATCTGTGTGAGAGAATGAAATAGAATAGAAGGTTAGAAGGTTAGGTAAGTCCCTTCAACTATATACATCAAGGTGAGTTGGACTATATATATTAGCCCTTATGAGGATGTGATCAAGTGCCGAAGCATTTCACACCTCTTTCTTCTTACGTATGGATATGGACAACGTTTTTGAAACGTCCCACAACTCACACTAAGCAAACAATCACAAATAATCATCACCAGGGCCCACACAACTCCTATTCAAGGATGGTTTCCTATGTCAAGGTGGGTTTAAAGGCCAATCTAATCTATTCTCCTTAGGACGCTTGTGACTCCTACTTAGGGGTGTAACTTGCTTGTTAACTTGTGGCTCTAATATCAATCTAAGGTTTGTATCTAGGCGTGTAACCTACTGTCAACCCGTGGCTCTGATACCAGTCTGTGACGCCCTCAGTTCTGTGGAAAAACCACGGAACCAAGAACTAATGCGTATGTGTGCCCAGGATGTTCATCACACATACACATACGTTCCACAAACTGAATTCAGATCATATATTACCACGAATAACAGGGTTTATTACAATATCTCATGAGTCTTGGACTCATGCTCACAGCGGAAGTCTTATTTCTATGCAGCGAAAGTCTTTATTTTAATGCGGAAGCAAAAACTAATGCGGAAGCAAAACTAAGCAGTAGTGGCTCCATCTCTACTCCCTCCATAGGCAAGGTTGAGAACAGATCACACGCCATAATGCTCCACTTGATCTTCATAGTAGGCTTCTCCTGCTGCTGAACATGAAGTAATAAAGCAAGTTTGAGTACAATGATGTACTCAGCAAGTGCGGGAAAACACATGATATGCAGCTCATAAACAAGGTAGGTATAAAAGGCTTATTTGCAGAAAAGCAAATTCGTAAAACCATGATAAAACAGCAACTTAACTTTAGACGTAATCCCAGCATGTATTAAATTACCAACATACCTCCATCACTTCCCGTGTTCCATCCGAACATTAACCAACCCTTTATTCACGAATACCTCCTCGTATTCGCTACCATCTCATCTCGTAAAACAACCTCGTCTCACACCGAGACCAATCTCATGTCATTTCCCAACAGTCATGCAACCATCTCATCACCCAGACTCAACAGTCCCAAACCAAACCATAACCAAACCAATAATCATAACCAAGAACCTTCCCAATAACCATCCCAATATCCATCCCAACTAATCATGGCAGTTTAGCCAGGTGCTCGTGACCGTAAACTTGGCAATCATGATAGTTTTAGACTCTGCAGAGTTTGAACCTCTTTACCCACAAGTTTGTGATTTCGTCACCCGTCGGCGACTGCAGAACCTCCATTATACCAGTACACAACCGTCAGTGTATGGTCAAGAGATCACAAAATAGCCTTTACAAAGGGGTTACTAGATGTATGGACTCACTAAGGTTTCACCGGCAGGCTAGAATCTCCAATTCTCCCACCCACGGGCCCCCTCTTGTGCCATGCAGTTCCCAGGGCAGTCCTCACTCGACTCCCATTCCCCGCGCTTTCCACAGTCCATAACACTCTGGCAACTTACCTAATTACTCAGCTAAGCCGCACCCAAACTTGGCCTTGTGGTGGCACTGTTATCCTGGCATGTGCATGCATGAACTGGTCCTTAGATCTATGGCAAGTAAACCACCATCTCATGCTACCTCATTCACAAACCCAGTCTTGCCTAGATCTCCCTCCGATCCATTTAACATCAATTCCTCATTACCATTACGAGTGCAGTTAGCTAGACACATCTATCTCGCTTTCCAATCCCCTAAACTCAGCGAAGCATAAAGCAAAAACCATACCCGACTCATAAACTTCCCTTGTTGTGCTTCGGCGATGGTTTGCTCGGCGAGTTAGGGCTAGGGCTCTAAGTTGTTGGCTCAGGAGTTGAAAGAGAAGTTTGTGGTTTCGGCCAGAGGTTTTGGGTTCTATTTATAATCGAGAAGAGAAGAGTCCTAATCTGATTGTATCCCGATTAAGAGTCTTATTCAGATCTTTATTGGATCCTAACACCTTATCTTTAGTAACATTGTGGAATTTAGATCGGTTTCTGTTGCGTACCGGTATCTTTTCGCGTAAAAACCGCTCCAGAACTCGTTACCTCCACGATGATGAGCTCCGGAAGCTCCACGTGTCCTCCGGGGCCTGGTGTCTCCTTTCCTTCAGGGGCGAGCTCCGGTTGTGCCGCGTGTCAAACGAGCGAGACCTCCCTCTCCTTCGGAGGTGAGCTCCACGCATGCCACGTGATGGCGCCGGTCTTTCCTCCCTTCTTTCCTCAGGGACGGCTCCGAGGTCGATACGTGTTTAGCTGCGACGGGCCTCCCAGAGATAAGCTCCGGTGGCGACACATGTTCGATAGATCCGGACTTCTCGGAGATGAGCCCCGAGATCGACACGTATCCCGCGCGACTGGTCCTCTGATTTCCTCGAGTTCTAACTCCGAGGATGACACGTGTCTTGCGGAAATGCCTTTGCTTCTTCTGCAGAGGCTAGCTCTGTGGGCAACACGTGTCCCATATGATCAGACCTCTCCCCTTTGCGGAGACGAGCCCCTGCTACGTAGCAAGCTTGGCGACGGCCTCTCCCCGCTTTGCAGGGATGAGCTCCGAACACGCCACGTTGCCTGCTGGCCGTGGAAGTTGCGTTCGGCGCTCTCTAAGGGCTTTATTGGCTATTCCTTTGATAATTCTCTTTGTTCCTATTTTTCATTAAAATGTTTCCTCTTCATAGAACATGAACATATGCTGACACCCGAGGCGAGGGTGTCACATGTACTTTGTTGGTACTTTATGTTTCTTTAGTGCCCAGCACATGACTGACCTTGGTATCTTGTCGTACACCTTCTCCAAGTCAATGAATACCATATGTAGGTCCTTCTTCTGCTCCCTATATCTCTTCATAAGCTGACGAAGCAAAAAAATCCCCTCCATAGTAGACCTCCCAGGCATAAAACAAAACTGGTTTTTAGTGATATTGGTCACTTTCCTCAGGCGGTGTTCAATCACTCTATCCCAAAGCTTCATAGTATGACTCATAAGCTTAATCCATCAATAATTAGTACAACTTTGAATATCTCCTTTATTTTTGAAGATAGGTACTAATATACTTTTCCTCCATTCTTCACGCATCTTGTTTGACTGAAAAATGTGGTTGAATAGCTTTGTGAGCCATACTATTACCACGTGCCCAAGGCATCTCCACACCCCAATAGGGACATCATCAGGGCCGAGGGCCTTTCTTCCTTTCATCCTTTTTAAGGCCTCCTTAATCCCAAACTCTTGTATCCTCTGCACGAACTTCCCGTTGAAGTCATCAAAGGAGTGATTCAACTCAACCATAGTGCTCCCATTCCCATCATTGAATAGCCCATTAAAGTAATCCCGCCATCTATTCTTAATCTCTTCATCCTTCACTAGAATGCGGCTAGTCTTATCTTTGATGCATTTAATTTGATTGAAATCCCTCATCTTTCTCTCGCGAATTTTTACTATCTTGTATATGTCCTTTTCACCTTCTTTTGTCTCTAGTCTCTCATATAACTCATCATAGGCCTGTCCTCTTGCTTTACTCACAGCCCGCCTTGCATTTTTCTTGGCCTCTTTGTACTTCAGCATGTTGCTTGCACTTCTGTCATGATGCCAACTCTTGTAACACTCCTTGTTCTCCTTAATGGCCTTTTGTACATCCTCATTCCACCACCAAGTGTCTTCATCCACAAGTTTCTTTCCTTTTGTCACACTAAACACCTCACTAGATACCTTCCTAATGCAAGTTGTCATCTTCACCCACATACTACCGCATCTCCATTTTCTGCCCGAGGTCCTTTTGTGATCACCCTGTTTTTAAAGGATTCTTGTGATTCTCCTTTCAACTTCCACCACTTTGTTCTTGTGATTTTGACACCTTTGTCCCGCAAAGAACATGTGTGAAAGCGAAAGTCAACTACCACAAGCTTATGTTGTGTCACAACACACTCCCCGGGGATCACCTTACAATCTAGACACTCTCGTCTATACCTTCTCCTAGTGAGGATAAAGTCAATCTGGCTAGAGTGTTAGGCACTATTAAAGGTCACTAGGTGAGATTGCACCTTCCTAAAGAGGGTGTTAGCTACCAAGAGATCATAGGCTACGTCAAAGTCTACGATGTCCTTACCCTCTTGATTTCTATCACCGCATCAAAAGCCTCCATGTACTTTCTCAAATCCTAAGTTAGTTGCACCCACATGACCATTGAGATCTCCTCCTATGAGGAGTTCCTCGATTATCGTACACTACTAACCATATTCTCCAAGACCTCCCGAAATTGCCTCTTAGCACTCATGTTGAGCCCAACTTGTGGGGCATAAGCACTAATGACATTCAAGACAATGTCTCCAATAATATCTTGATTAACATGATGCTATCCCCTCATCTTTGAACATGCACTACTACATTCTTAAAATTCTTATCTATTAGAACACCTACGCCATTCCTAGTCCCAGCCGATCAAGAATACCAAAGCTTGAAACCGGTATTCTCGACTTCTCTCGCCTTTTGACCCCCCATCTAGTCTCTTGTACACAAAGGATATTTACTCGTCTCCTAATGGCAACATCTACTAGCTCACGTAGCTTCCCCATCAAGGATCCTACATTCCAACTATCCACCAGAAATCTATGTTCCTTGGCTAGCTTCCTTACGCTTTGCACCCGTCAGTAAGATGCAAAGACCCTTGCTCACTTATCACTACATCCGGGCAATGATGTAGTGCGCCACTAAAGTTGTGGCGATCCGTCCCTTGCCCATTTAACACCATATCCGAGTTCCGATATGGCGTGCCACTAAGGCGGTGGCGACCCGGCCCTTGCCCACTTAACACCATACCCGAGTTCCGATATGGCGCGTAGGTAAGAGGATTACGCCCCCAACGAATTTCTATTGGGTTCCATTTCCATGAGAATGGCTAAGTGTACTTTATTATTAAGTTAGTTTATTATTTAGTTCATGTGGGGACCACCCCGTGGTTCACCCACTCCAGGATCGCATAGGGTGGTGCCGTGCGATGCGGCACCCAACAGCACACACGAAAAGAATAAAGGATAACATACAAACTTTTATTTGATATAAAACAGCGGAAGTCTTTTTACAAAACCTATTCATACAGCGGAAGTAATATACATATAAGGCCTCTCATCCTAACTATGCAAAAGTGCAGCCGTCCAGCCCGGGGACGCTACACACTAGAAGCATGGAACCGGAGAATCACGGCGGCGTGCAGGGCTCCAGCTCGGCCGTGTACCCCGACGGAGGCATCGCCTCGTCCTCGGAACCTTCCTCATAACTCTCACCTGCACACAGCTCAGATATTGCAACCGTGAGCATGAAGGCTCAGCAAGTCTTAACCGTCAACCCTAGGCATGGAACTCTACGTGCAAGGATATGTAAGATGGGAAAAGGAATTTGCAATAAAGACACGCCTATAAGTTGATCCTTACTTTCAGTTTTATAGCAGCAGGTTCATGTGCCTTAGGCAGCCCTCACAACGGAAGTCCACAATCAAACAAGAAACACTTTCCTCCGATGTGGAGATGCCCGAAGTGGAATATAAACTTAATTAGCTCTATATCTACAACAATCAAGGTATTCAAGACATTAACATCAATACAGCATTTTCAGTTGGCTTATTTCACTTCTTACTACGTCACAGCGCAGTGAACAAGCGGGTACTCAAATAACCGCGAGGGACGGTGATTGCAATCAAGACACACCCGGATAACACATCACATACACCCACTTTCAGAAGCGTGATTCCACACCCCTTCCTACTCTGTTGTATGCAACAACCTTTCAAAGGCAACCCAAATGCCGAACCGGTCCATCCGTAACGGGTAGGAGGTCCCCGCGTGGAGCGTGACTGTGCCCACCGGCAGATT
This sequence comes from Neostapfia colusana, assembly GCA_030760725.1. Lineage (NCBI taxonomy): Eukaryota > Viridiplantae > Streptophyta > Magnoliopsida > Poales > Poaceae > Neostapfia > Neostapfia colusana. The sequence goes on along the minus strand of JASWHV010000012.1, from coordinate 46,804,316 downwards.
TACACCTTGCTACCCTCAACCCACTCCTATTTATAGTTGGGTAAGCCTCGACACCCAGGTTAACCAATTACATCGGTTTCCTGGTTCCCATATGCCAGTATGCATCCGGTACTGTTCGATACTTGTCCAGCAGGGCCGCACACGGACGGTCCTCAACCGACACCAACAGGGCTAAGCACGTGAGACCTCTGCTCACTGCATCCTATCCCCCCTGCTGGGTCTCATTTATATAACTCAAGCCATTATCTACCTCTTTTCTTCCGGGTGATAAGTACTATCTCGCGAGTAGCTTCCAACCACTCGACTTCTACCGAGATCCTATACATTAGCATGGCATTCTCTACTCGTCGAGTTTGTAAACTACCCAACCCACCATAGGAGTCAAGAGGCTATGCAATTGGGGTTTCAATCACCCTAACTCTAATGCATACATTTCAACCTAGACATAAATGATACAAATGAAAAACTTTATAAAAGGTACTTAAGTGCAAACCGGGGCTTGCCTGGTTGCGAGTTAAAGGGAAAGTCAGCTTCTGGTGGGAGGACGTCCAACGGCTCCGGTGCGTCCTCAACTTCGGTCACTATTGTGAAATGTAATAAAATACATGTATAAGTATTAAGGCTTTATAAGAATTAAACTTCTATTCATAGGTACTGCTATTTAAAATCCTTAATTGGCTTTGGGAATTTTACAGTGGATACTAGACTCTCTAAGGATGATTTGAGTCAAATTTGGAGACATGTCATTGCACAATGTAGTCTTTAAGATTCCTACAAGTACAATGCTTCTCTGAATTTTGAGCCCAGTTCAGGAGCTTTGACATAGCTAATGGTGGAATATCTGATTATAGTAAGTCTCCATGGTTCTAACAAAATTTGTTTCACCATTTTTGGAGCTACCATCAGAGAGATATGAATTTTTGAAGTTGGACAGGAGTTCTGAAAAGTTTTCTGTTAAATTGAATTTTCCAAATAAAAGCTGAACATGGGAAGGCAGTTTAGCCTAGCAAATGATCTCCAATGAAGCCCAAATTTTTACTGGAGATCAGTAACTATGAGAAGAATTTTCTGACCAAATTTGAGAATATTTCATAAAGAATTACTCCTGTAATAAATCCCTAAAGGATTTACTAAAAACAATTCTACAGAAATTCCTGGGCATTTTCGTAGCATGCAATTTGTTCCTCTGTGAAGTACTCCTCCTAAGGATTCAAACAAAATTTGTCTCACTACTTTTGGAGTTTTCTACACAATGTTATGGGCTTGCAAAGATCAGCTAATTTCTGGAATTATTTCCCTAATAGAAACTTCAAATAATTGGAACTGGGCCCACTGTTTTAATTCGGACCAGTCAGATTTTGGCAACACTGGGGGCTACGGGGTTATTCCCGTGCAGCCGCACTGGATCCGGTGCCACAAGCCGATCCGGCGCCTTCCTGGTGCCACTGACAGGTGGGGCAGGCCCCCACCTTCTTCAACCTCGCGCCCGGCCGGCCTCCTCGCCGGAGAAGCGACCGTGCCTCGTCGGAACGGCTGTCCCGTGCCTCAAACGGCTCAACCCTCGCCGCCTGTGCCTAAAACCTGACGAGGAACACTTTGGTGAGCTCGGTGGCGGCGCTAACTGGCCGGAAATACCTCCCCAACGGTGGCAGTAACTCGGGCGACTCCGGCGACGTGGTGTTCGCCCGGCAAGCCCGGAAACCGACCGCGGTTGGGTCCTACAGCACCACTGTGACCTGGGGAGCTCGGAACACTACCCTGATCCCTCGGAAAATGGCTGGAAACATGAGCTCACCGTGCGACCGAAATGGTTCTTCCCCGCCGTGAGGAAAAACACGGAGAACTCTTCGGATTCTGTATGGATTTGCTTGCCGTTTGCTCGAGAAGGGTCGTCATGGCTTGGAGAACCTATGCCTAGACTCTTGTGAGCCCCAACCCAATATGGCCCTGGAATTTCCCGTTTTCTTTCAACTCGGTTCCAAGGAACCGCTGGTGACAAACCTCGAATTCCGGCCAACCTAGACTATGACCTAGCTCCAAACTGGGAGGACAGCAAGAAAGGTCGACAACGCACCTAGAACACCGGTTGGATGAGCGTGAACGAGCCGGAGGTGGCCAGTCGACGGTGCGGCGTCTTGGCGGCAAGCTGGAAAGTGGAACGATGAACTTAGGCTCAGTTCTCGGGACCAGCTCGAAGGAACGACAGGGGCTGTCGTCAGAGAGGAACTAGAGGGCCTTGCGCACCTTCCTACGACCTCAACCGGTCGTGACAACGTCGGAGTGGTGTCGATGATGGACAGGCGACGCGGATCAACCGAGCGGCGGCCGAGGCTACGCGAACTGAGCAGGGAAAAGGGAAAACACGTCGGTGGACGGCCGAGAGAGCAAGGGGGTTGTGCTGGGACTGTGGCACGCGCGGATGATCAAGTAGGCGGCAGAAACAGGAGGTGGCGCGGCACACCTCGGGCGTGGGTCGGAGACGGGAGCTTTCGTGGCCCTGCTGTTCGACCGAATGGAGCAAAGGCGGTAGCTCCTGTGGGTGGCTGACAAATGGGCCCCACCTCCCCCCTTTGTTTAATCCAACTTTCTCTGATCTTTTCCATCCAGCAACTCAAAATTTAAGGCTAGACTTTCACCCCAAGTTAAGTTTGAATTTTCTGAATTCAGAGGGTTTGAATTCGGTGTGAAATTTGGATGTGATTTGGTCATTTGAATTTGAAAAAGAGTTTGAATTTTCCATTTGTATTGCCTCAAAAATATAGCACACCAGCTCCAAAGTATCCAATTTTTAGCATGGCTGCTTATTACAAGGTGGAGAACACATTTGTGAAACCCAATTTTCAAATTGAGGGAATTGGAATTTGAAACTGAATTTGAAATTCAGATTAGAGGGCTTTTCCTTTTAATCCCAAACAAATATTGAAACTCCTCCAAATGAGCTGAAATTTGGAGGGGTGAATATTTGGACTATGAAGATCCAAGCTGTGCATTTAGATCGCCATGTTTGGAAGTTTTGGGAAGTCTAAACCCTCACTTTGAACTTACCCCATTATAATTCAAAGTTTTAATTCTCCTCATTTTTTCATAAGTGCTCATGAGCAGAATTTTCTTGCTACCACTTTTGGGAATTTTACATCCCACCCCCCTTAAAAAGAATCTCGTCCCGAGATTCCAAAGGAAAAGCAGAGTGGGGAAAACTTTACCGGGTATATGATGATAGCAAGTCCGGATAATACGTGCGTAGATAATCCTCGCTTTCCAATGTCGCCTCATCAGCGGTATGGTTACTCCACAAGACCTTGTAGAACCATAAGGTCCGGTTTCTTGTGGCACGAGTCTTTTCATCGATGATCCGGATGGGATACTCCGTGTACGTGAGGTCCGGTTGAAGAACTTCTATGTCTTTTGTGCGGATTTCAGCTGAGGGTTTGAGGCACTTCCTCAGCTGAGAGATGTGGAAGACGTTGTGAATGCCTGCGAGCGACGCCGGTAAATCCAAACGTTAGGCCACGGGTCCGCATCTTTCAATGACGGCGAACAGATCAGTGAACCGCGGCGCAAGTTTACCCTTCACTCCGAAACGGTGAACTCTCTTCATCGGAGACACACGGACATAAACATGGTCCCCGATGTCGAAGTGGAGAGGACGGCGTCTCTTATCCGCATAGCTCTTCTGACGAGATTGAGCAGCCTTGAGATTGGCTTGTATTATTCGCACTCATTCTTCAGCTTCATTCACAAGTTCAATGCCGTAGATGACTCGCTCGCCGGACTCGCACCAGTTGAGAGGTGTGCGACATTTCTGGCCGTAGAGAGCTTCATACGGCGACATCTTGATGCTAGCTTGATAGCCATTATTGTAAGAAAACTCCGCCAACGGCAAATGATCGTCCCAATTCTTGCCGTGGTGGATGGCACAAGCGCGTAGCATGTCTTCAAGCACTTGATTCACCCGTTCAGTTTGACCATCTGTCTGCGGGTGATACGCGGAGCTTCGGATCAGTTTGGTCCCCAACGATGCGTGCAGCTGTTCCCAAAACCGAGAGATGAACAGCGCACCGCGATCTGAAATGATGGAGCGGGGAACACCATGCAAACATAAGATCTTTGCAATGTACAGCTCCGCATATTGCTTGGCCACGTACTTTGTATGTACGGGGATAAAATGAGCCGACTTGGTTAGTCGATCGACTATCACCCAAATCGAGTCATGTTTGTGAGATGTGAGAGGTAAACCAACAATGAAGTCCATGCTGATATCCTCCCACTTCCACGCCGGAATGTTCAATGGTTGCAGCTGTCCGGCTTTACGCATATGGTCGGCCTTCACACGCCGACACGTATCACATTCGGATACGTATTTTGCGATCTCTCTCTTCATCCGTGTCCACGAAAACCTGGTTTTCAGATCCTGGTACATCTTGTTGCTGCCCGGATGAATAGAATATTTGGACAAATGAGCTTCGTCCAAGATTTTCTTCCGAAGCTTCATGTCACGGGGTACCACTACACGGTCTTTAAACTATAGAGTGTCGTGTTCATCTCTTCGGAAGCACTTCATTTCACCATTCTCCATTCTTCTCCGAATGTGCGACATTCCCATGTCTTTCTTCTGAGCTTCCACAATCTCCTCTCTTATGGTTGGGAGGAGAGCAAGATTATATAATGCCCCCTATGGAACCAAGTACAGACTTGTCTCCTCCTCTTCAGGTGGGGTGATGGACAGACTGTTGACATGGGATTTGCGGCTTAAGGCATCGGCAACCACGTTTGCCTTACCGGGATGGTAGTGAATCTCGATCTCATAGTCTTTGATCAGTTCTAACCATCTCCGTTGCCGCATATTCAACTCCTTTTGAGTGAATATATACTTCAAACTCTTGTGGTCGGTGTAGAGGTGCACTAAGTTCCCAAGCAAATAGTGCCTCCACATCTTCAAGGCCAACACCACAGCAGCGAGCTCAAGATCATGAGTCGGATAGTGCTGCTCGTTGTTACGAAGTTGACGTGAGCCATAGGCGACCACTCTTCCTCCTTGCATCAATACACAGCCAAGCCCCATGCCAGACGCATCACAATATACGTCGAAGGGCTTGGTTGTATCCGGTTGAGCTAACACCGGAGCTGTTGTAAGATGTTTCACTAATGCCTGGAAAGCTTCTTCACAAGCTGAGCTCCAAACATATTTGATCCCCTTCTTCAACAGTTCAGTCATCGGCTTAGCAAGCTTGGAGAAGTTCGGCATGAATCTCCGGTAATATCCTGCTAACCCGAGGAAACTTCTGACTTCATGGACTGATGTGGGGGACGTCTATTTCAGTACTTGTTCGATTTTGCTTGGATCAACTGCAATGCCTTATGCAGAAATAATGTGACCAAGGAATGGCACTTGGCTGATCCAAAACTCGCACTTGCTGAACTTGGCATAAAGATTATGGTCTCTTAATCGTTGAAGTACGATATGCAAGTGTTTGGCGTGTTCTTCTTCAGACTTGGAGTAAACCAAGATGTCGTCTATGAACACCACCACAAACTTGTCCAACTCCGGCATGAACACTGAGTTCATGAGATACATGAAGTGTGCCGGGGCATTGGTGAGACCAAAAGACATGACGAGGTACTCATATAACCCATATCTCGTCGAAAAGGCCGTCTTTGGGATATCCTCCGCCCGGATCTTGATTTGGTGATATCCGGAGCGAAGATCCATCTTGGAAAATACACTCGCACCCACAAGTTGATCGAAGAGAATATCGATGCGGGGCAGTGGATATTTATTCTTAATGGTGACGGCGTTGAGAGGTCGGTAGTCCACACACAACCTCGAGGTTTCATCCAGTCTATACAATAGTGATGCGAGAATGGAATAAATAGTATGCATAACAGTCACACATATGGATAAAGTATAAACTTTATGCAACATATACATCCCTGGACTGTGTCACACGATTGAGTTCCAAAGTATTGAACTTTATGGGTTAAAAGTTCATTTCGACCATCGGGGTCACCACGGGATGTTAAGTGCGTTAGCATGCGTAATTCCTCGCTATTGTATTGGACCCAAGCATGTACTAACTCGAAGTGATATGTCAAATGCATAAACCCTTCGACTCCAAATCTCTGTTTTACAACAGCCACTGGACGTCAAACGGTAAAACTAAGTGTTTTTGTTGAAATACAGAAAATTCCCGAGAGCATTTGGTCTGCCCTGTTTCTGGACAGTACCTACTCATCTGAGATTTTCATCCCATTGGAGGGAGATTTTGTTCTGGAACTCTACAGAAAAATGTAGAGGACTTCAAAACCATTCCAGAATGGTATCCCACACCTCCATTGGTTCAACCAATCCTAAGTTATGCCCTGTTCAAGTTCAGCAAAAGTTTCTGCCAAAAACAGGGGAGATTGTTCCTAAGTTTTTGAGATTGAATCTATACTCCCAATTGACTCTTAGTTCAATATAGGAGTTTATTAACCCCTAAATGAAATCCTAAACTTCATTGTGACACTTTTCTTTGAAAATAAACTTTTATGCAGTCGGTACTACGTTTCCTCACCAAAGAAAAATCCTAAACCGGTATTCCGGCATATACGTGTCAAATGGTGGAACTAAAGTCGTCACTCACAAACGGTTTCTACACGTCATGCACTAACGTGGTTAATGTACCTGTAGAAAAACACACAATAATGGTGCACACAAGGGTTTTAGCATTTCAGGCAGTTCCATATCATAATAAAAACATACGGTCCGTATCATTGCCATACGGATCGTCCTTGAGTCAAGCCACGTCTCAAGGTACATGGTCGTGTTTTCACACCACACGATGGGGAACCCGAGTAGAGCACGAACGGGTCGTCACGGTTGGGAATTTTATCAACCCAACGGATACCACCTACTGCCTCATGACCGTTGAGGCATGCCGATGGCGAGCGCTGCGTATGGCCCTTTGAACATTGAACGTTCAAGAGTTGCATACTATCGTGTTGCTTACCACACGATGGGATATTCTCACTTTTGCCTAAAGCACGCTGGAGATCAGCATTTTCATATGCTCTCAGAACCATAGAGAGGTCCAGAGACTCATATTCACTACCGTGCCCAGCCACGGTATATCCTTCCATACTATTACTCGTATGGGGAGTTACCGCAATTGATCCGCCTGCGGTGGCGTACCTTACCTCTTACCTGACGTCGGAGCGTCGTTACAGAATGTATAACAAATATGTTAGCTTTTCCACCATAATATCTACTACTATCATAGACCTTATGTGGGCTTAATGACTAATCCTCACTCGACTACTTCTAAGTTTTCAAAATTAGGCTCTTTTCGAGCGTGCTATTCCCAATGTGGCTCTGATACCACGACTGTGGGGACCACCCCGTGGTTCACCCACTCCAGGATTGCATAGGGTGGTGCCGTGCGATGCGGCACCCAACAGCACACACGAAAAGAATAAAGGATAACATACAAACTTTTATTTGATATAAAACAGCGGAAGTCTTTTTACAAAACCTATTCATACAGCGGAAGTAATATACATATAAGGCCTCTCATCCTAACTATGCAAAAGTGCAGCCGTCCAGCCCGGGGACGCTACACACTAGCAGCATGGAACCGGAGAATCACGGCGGCGTGCAGTGCTCCAGCTCGGCCGTGTACCCCGATGGGGGCATCGCCTCGTCCTCGGAACCTTCCTCATAACTCTCACCTGCACACAGCTCAGATATTGCAACCGTGAGCACGAAGGCTCAGCAAGTCTTAACCGTCAACCCTAGGCATGAAACTCTACGTGCAAGGATATGTAAGATGGGAAAAGGAATTTGCAATAAAGACACGCCTATAAGTTGATCCTTACTTTCAGTTTTATAGCAGCAGGTTCATGTGCCTTAGGCAGCCCTCACAACGGAAGTCCACAATCAAACAAGAAACGCTTTCCTTTGATGTGGAGATGCCCAAAGTGGAATATAAACTTAATTAGCTCTATATCTACAACAATCAAGGTATTCAAGACATTAAGATCAATACAGCATTTTCAGTTGGCTTATTTCACTTCTTACTACGTCACAGCGCAGTGAACAAGCGGGTATCCAAATAACCGTGAGGGACGGTGATTGCAATCAAGACACACCCGGATAACACGTCACATACACCCACTTTCAGAAGCGTGATTCCACACCCCTTCCTACTCTGTTGTATGCAACAACCTTTCAAAGGCAACCCAAATGCCGAACCGGTCCATCCGTAACGGGTAGGAGCTCCCCGCATGGAGCGTGACTGTGCCCACCGGCAGATTTACACCTTGCTACCCTCAATCCACTCCTATTTACGGTTGGGTAAGCCTCGACACCCAGGTTAACCAATTACATCGGTTTCCTGGTTCCCATATGCCAGTATGCATCCGGTATTGTTCGATACTTGTCCAGCAGGGCCGCACACGGACGGTCCTCAACCGACACCAACAGGGCTAAGCACGTGAGACCTCTGCTCACTGCATCCTATCCCCCCTGCTGGGTCTCATTTATATAACTCAAGCCATTATCTACCTCTTTTCTTCCGGGTGATAAGTACTATCTCGCGAGTAGCTTCCAACCACTCGACTTCTACCGAGATCCTATACATTAGCATGGCATTCTCTACTCGTCGAGTTTGTAAACTACCCAACCCACCATAGGAGTCAAGAGGCTATGCAATTGGGGTTTCAATCACCCTAACTCTAATGCATACATTTCAACCTAGACATAAATGATACAAATGAAAAACTTTATAAAAGGTACTTAAGTGCAAACCGGTGCTTGCCTGGTTGCGAGTTAAAGGGAAAGTCAGCTTCTGGTGGGAGGGCGTCCAACGGCTCCGGTGCGTCCTCCACTTCGGTCACTATTATGAAATGTAATAAAATACATGTATAAGTATTAAGGCTTTATAAGAATTAGACTTCTATTCATAGCTACTGCTATTTAAAATCCTTAATTGGATTTGGGAATTTTACAGTGGATACTAGACTCTCTAAGGATGATTTGAGTCAAATTTGGAGACATGTCATTGCACAATGTAGTCTTTAAGATTCCTACAAGTACAATGCTTCTCTGAATTTTGAGCCCAATTCAGGAGCTTTGACATAGCAAATGGTGGAAGATCTGATTAGGGTAAGTCTCCATGGTTCTAACAAAATTTGTTTCACCATTTTTGGAGCTACCATCAGAGAGATATGAATTTTTGAAGTTGGACAGGAGTTCTGAAAAGTTTTCTGTTAAATTGAATTTTCCAAATAAAAGCTGAACATGGGAAGGCAGTTTAGCCTAGCAAATAATCTCCAATGAAGCCCAAATTTTTACTGGAGATCAGTAACTATGAGAAGTATTTTCTGACCAAATTTGAGAATATTTCATAAAGAATTGTTCCTGTAATAAATCCCTAAAGGATTTACTAAAAACAATTCTACCGAAATTCCTGGGCATTTTCGTAGCATGCAATTTGTTCCTCTGTGAAGTACTCCTCCTAAGGATTCAAACAAAATTGGTCTCACTATTTTTGGAGTTTTCTACACAAAGTTATGGGCTTGCAAAGATCAGCTAATTTCTGGAATTATTTCCCTAATAGAAACTTCAAATAATTGGAACTGGGCCCACTGTTTTAATTTGGACCAGTCAGATTTTGGCAACACTGGGGGCTACGGGGTTATTCCCGCGCAGCCGCACTGGATCCGGCGCCACAAGCCGATCCGGCGCTTTCCTGGTGCCACTGACAGGTGGGGCAGGCCCCCACCTTCTTCAACCTCGCGCCCGGCCGGCCTCCTCGCCGGAGAAGCGACCATGCCTCTTCGGAACAGCTGTCCCGTGCCTCAAACGGCTCAACCCTCGCCGCCTGTGCCTAAAACCCGACGAGGAACACTTTGGTGAGCTCGGTGGCGGCGCTAACTGGCCGGAAATACCTCCCCGACGGTGGCAGTAACTCGGGCGACTCTGGAGACGTGGTGTTCGCCTGGCAAGCCCGGAAACCGACCGCGGTTGGGTCCTACAGCACCACCATGACCTGGGGAGCTCGGAACACTACCCTGATCCCTCGGAAAACGGCTGGAAACATGAGCTCACCGTGCGACCGAAATGGTTCTTCCCCGCCGTGAGGAAAAACACGGAGAACTCTTCGGACTCTGCATGGATTTGCTTGCCGTTTGCTCGAGAAGGGTCGTCATGGCTTGGAGAACATTTGCCTAGACTCTTGTGAGCCCCAACCCAATATGGCCCTAGAATTTCCCGTTTTATTTCAACTCGGTTCCAAGGAACCGCTGGTGACAAACCTCGAATTCCGGCCAACCTAGACTATGACCTAGCTCCAAACTGGGAGGACAGCAAGAAAGGTCGACAACGCACCTAGAACACCGGTTGGATGAGCGTGAACTTGCCGGAGGTGGCCGGTCGACGGTGCGGCGCCTTGGCGGCAAGCTGGAAATTGGAACGATGAACTTAGGCTCAGTTCTCGGGACCAGCTCGAAGGAACGACAGGGGCTGTCGTCAGAGAGGAACTAGAGGGCCTTGCGCACCTTCCTACGACCTCAACCGGTCATGACAATGTCGGAGTGGTGTCGATGATGGACAGGCGACGCGGATCAACCGAGCGGCGGCTGAGGCTACGCGAACTGAGCAGGGAAAAGGGAAAACACGTCGGTGGACGGCCGAGAGAGCAAGGGGGGGTTGTGCTGGGACTGTGGCACGCGCGGATGATCTAGTAGGCGGCAGAAACAGGAGGTGGCGCGGCACACCTCGGGCGTGGGTCGGAGACGGGAGCTGTCACGCCCCTGCTGTTCGACCGAATGGAGCAAAGGCGGTAGCTCCTGTGGGTGGCTGACAAATGGGCCCCACCTCCCCCCTTTTTTTAATCCAACTTTCTCTGATCTTTTCCATCCAGCAACTCAAAATTTAAGGCTAGACTTTCACCCCAAGTTAAGTTTGAATTTTCTGAATTCAGAGGGTTTGAATTCGGTGTGAAATTTGGATGTGATTTGATCATTTGAATTTGAAAAAGAGTTTGAATTCTCCACTTTGTATTGCCTCAAAAATATAGCACACCAGCTCCAAAGTATCCAATTTTTGGCATGGCTGCTTATTACAAGGTGGAGAACACATTTGTGAAACCCAATTTTCAAATTGAGGGAATTGGAATTTGAAACTGAATTTGAAATTCAGATTAGAGGGCTTTTCCTTTTAATCCCAAACAAATATTGAAACTCCTCCAAATGAGCTGAAATTTGGAGGGGTGAATATTTGGGCTATGAAGATCCAAGCTGTGCATTTAGATCGCCATGTTAGGAAGTTTTGGGAAGTCTAAACCCTCACTTTGAACTTACCCCATTATAATTCAAAGTTTTAATTCTCCTCATTTTTCATAAGTGCTCATGAGCAGAATTTTCTTGCTACCACTTTTGGGGATTTTACAGTTCAGTTGAATAATATTAGTGATTGTTTATTTTTTAATTATTTAGTTATTTGGTTAATTTGTTAGTTATATTACTTAGTTCATTAATTAGTTCAGTTATTTGATTACTTAGTTAAATTGTATTTAGTTTATTATTTAGTGTGTTTTTAATTATTTGTTTTATTTTATTATTTAGTTGAAAATTGTTAGAAATTTGAGTGTAATTTTGCTTCACGACAGTTAATTAGCTATATAGACCGTCATGAGAGCACGTATAATATGTTATTTAGGACGGTAGTAGGACTATAATTAGTATGACAACCGTCGAGGCGGGCACGGAGGCGAACAATGCCGGTGAGGATGCCAAGCACTCGTTAGCGCCGCCGCTATGCACGGCCCTCGCTCAGACGCTAAGCCGCGGTCCCCGCGTCCCCCACTCGGACGCGAAGTCATGATTAGTCATCCATATCGGTCGCTTACTATCAATCACGGACAACGACGTGATCAGGGCGACTAGAAAACTAATCGTCCGACTAGTCGGCCGATCAGGGCTAAAAAATCCTTGACGACTAGGGGCTCGGCTAGGGGTTGACTAGGGTCGACTAGTCACCCTTGTTGATGACTAGTCGACCTAGTCGCCTTAGTCACCCCTAAGGACAGCCTGAGAGTGTCCGAGGGGGCGTGCCAATGATGGGACGCGGGTCTGAATCCGAACGAGATTTCGATAGCGTAACCCTGATGTTCTCCGCTGCACCATTATCGGGTGTGTAGCTAGGTCATGACCCCTAGTGAAATGTAAATTAACGATATTTTTCCTGTCTTTAATATGTAGCCTCATACATGGGTGAAGACTGTAGTTGTATGTATACTGGTTGGAACAATAAAGGTGGACACTCAATGAATGGTTCGCGGAGACAGATGCTTTGTAGATCGAGCTTTGTTGTTGTCGATGATCGATAAGGTGCGGTGCCCATGTACAAAATGCCGAAACACAAAGTGGTTCGATAAAATGACTGTTTTGATACACTTGTGTCGAAATGGTTACATGTTACATTATGAAGTGTGGAGCTTTCACGGCGAGACATCTTCTCAAGCCGTACAAGAAGTGCAAGAGGATGATGAAAACACGGGGGTTGATCAGATGGATGAGATGCTACAAGCTATTAAACGAGAGGCTATGGAGGATCCTCCAACAACGGAGGTAGAAGCGTTCTTGAAGCTTGTCAAAGCTTTAGAAGAGTTGTTTCCGAAGTGACTCTTTGTGGCAGCTCTCTAGGATCATAGACTTTTCTGCGCACTTTGTCCTCACTCATGCGCACCTGGGAAGACTTCCCGGTACATCACCCATCCCCAAATTTTTCTGGGCCAAGCACGCTTAACCCAGGAGTCCTTTGCAGCTGAGCTTTTGAAAATGAAGGTATGCCTTGATGGTATGAGTATTCTATTAATCCTATTAAGCCCAGATCCAGAATATCATACAATCCACCCCCCTTAGAAGACCGACGTCCTCGTTGGTCAATGCCAAGACAGGAATGTCCCCTCTTAGCCATGTTTGTACGTTCAGTACTGGCATACGCATACCATATGTCCTGTTAGCAGCATACGTACCATACCGTGTCCCACACAGAGGACCCACCCGTCATGCGTACGTACCCACGTCCCTGACCCGTACGGTACCGTATCGTTCTCACTGACCCGTACACACCCGTGAAAGTATGAGGGTCGGCTCTCATACCATTTGTGGCAGCTATCTAGTATCATAGACTAGCCCCACATACCAACACTAGTCTTTTATGCTCACTTTGTCCTCCTTCATGCGCACTCAAGAAGATTTTCCGGTCGGTCACCAATCCCCAAATTTCTCCGGGCCAAGCACGCTTAACCCAGGAGTCCTTTGCGGACAGGCTTCCAGAAAAGAAGGTATACCATGATGGTATGACTATTCTATCAATCCTATTAAGCTGGGAGCCAGGATATCACACTCACCTTACGTGATAACCAGACTTATGGCAATTAAGTCTAATTACTTCTTTCCCAGCAAATGTTACAACGACCCAATCAAATTGATCAGCGATATCCTTCCACAACCCCACAACATGCCTAAAGATATGTATCAGTCGAAGAAATTGTTGTCTGGTCTCGGTATGAAATATGAGAAGATTGATGTGTGTCCAGACAATTGTATTCTTTTTTTGGAAAGATCATGCGAAGGGAACAATTGCTCAAAATGTGGTAAATCGAGGTTTATCGAAGTTGTTAACAACGATGGTGATAATGTGATGACAGAAGTCACACATAAGCAACTTTGTTACCTACCACTGACACCTTGATTGAAGCGGTTGTTTATTTTCAAAAGAACAGCCAGACACATGAGATGGTAGAAAGAAGGTGTACATCAGAACAATGGAGTCATGACGCACCCGTACGATGGTGAGGCATGGAAGACGCTGGACCTCTTCAATCCAGACTTTGCCAGTGATGCAAGAAATGTTCGCATCGGGTCGGCGACAGATGGAACACGACAAAATGAATTTGGCATGGTGGAAGTCAAACACAATGAACAACACCAAGTTAAGCAAGTGTATTATTTACATTATCCATGTCAAAAGCTTAATGCTTAATAGGTGGTGCATAAGGTGAATCCTCGTGAGCGGTTATATACTCCAAGAGATGATGGTTACCATGATATCTATGACTTGACGAGGTTTATCAAGAACAGGAGTTGCCAGACTTATTTTCCGTCAAGCCTGTTGTTGAACTCGATTACTTGGTTGGATATGACGACGATGTAGAGACTTCTGATATGCCCAAATGAAAACGGAAACAACTTACAAAACAAGATCGATGGTCAAGGTTAAGGAGTAGAGTTCGTGATGTCGATGAATTCTAAAACTGACTCGAAGTAACTTTTCGTTCACTAAATTATAATAACTTTATATATTTTCTTAGCATATTTATCAATTACTACTTACAACATGATGTCATCAGAGAAAGGAAAAGGGAAGGGGGCCAAGGGCTTCCTCAGGCAGGCATGGGACAACCTTTTTAGGGGCAGTTCATCAGGTGAGAGCAGACACTCTCAGCTGATGAGACACGTTTTAGACCTAGCGGGCACACATGTGGCCTTACGGCGCACGGAGGTAAATTTCCATTGGGAATTACATTATCTTATATATCACTTACCAATTAAATTCTCTTAACAACCCTTCAATTTTTCAGTCTGACTCAGAGTCATCTGAGTCAGAGTCAGAGGCTAGGGCACCGCCACAGCCTTCGGGGTCGCCTATGGTTGCCGCAGAGGCGCCTAGCGTGGAGCCTTCGGGCTCCAGTGGTGACCAGCCTTCCAGGTCACTAGACGTGGTCCCAGAGCAGAGGCGGCGGACGAGGAGGACACATTTTTTGTCTCCTTCTCTAGTTCCTACAAAGCGGGTCACAATTCGCTCGGTCAGAGACACGTAAGCAAACTATCACATAATAATATACTTTTAGGTTCTTTTGTTCGTGGGTACATTAATGAGTTCACTAAATTCTTGCAGCTCCTGGTACGACTGCTCGTTCACGGGTCAGGGGCACCATAGACAGGTGTCCAATTGCATCGGGTCTTTAGTGCATCTGCACTATCCCGGTGTGATCAACGGGTCCCTGTGACGTCATGGGACCACTACACTCGTGTCTCTCATGAGGCGCACAACAACCTTCAGGGAGCTGTGTGGGTGGATTTTATGGTAAGTTTGCTTAATAAAATTGTGTAAATTAGTATTCTTCAACTTGATTAGATTGTTAATGCATATCTCTTCAATATTTGTTTTCTTCTAGTGGAGGTATCGTTTAGAGGACACGAGTCAGAGCATGTTGGACCATGCTAGAGCCGTGTTCAACAAAAACGTGGAAGTTTGTAGTGCAAGCGTTGTCATACGCTCGTATTCAAGCCGTGAACGAGTAACTCAAGCGGCACCAGGAGCACCAGCCGGGGCAGTTTAGGAGGGCATCAGACACATACTTGACGGAGGAGCAGTATGCGGAGGTAAGTTGTTTGTGTTCAATTATTTCAATAATTAGTTATGTAAAATGGTATGTCAATGACATAATAAATATGTGTAGATCAGTATTTCTTGGCTAGAGGATCGACCAAAAGCATACCAAGCTCTCTGCCAGATGTGGGCTACCGATGCTTTTATCGCTAATTACAGGAGAGCTCGTGGATGCAGAGGTTCCGACAGGAAGCACTCCTATCGCCCCAATGGCTATGTGCGTTTGGCTAAATGCATGGTAAGAATAATAACCCTTCTTTGTATGTCTTCATAATATAATTAGCATACTAACACATATCTACAGAATCGTGAGACCAGTCAGGTGCCGACCGCCACTCAAGTCTAGAAGCGGGGTCATAAGGACCCATCCCAGCATGGGGAGTGCAGTCAGGTCGCGGCCGATCGACTGGTAAGTTATCAAAACTCATCAATTCAATTGTTACTAATACTATTGTTGTTACTAATACGTAATTTTGCTGCTTTTAGGAAAAGTATGGGCGGGAGGCGTGAGGATACACGGGGAAGGGTACAATTGGGAAACACGGTAATCAACCCTCAAGTCGTGTACGCTAGCGGAGGCGGGAAGGCGCATGGACGATTAGTTGGCCATATTTGATGGAGTTGTCTACTCGACGGTAGCGCGACCTTTAATCGGCAGTCCACCGACTGAGGGTTCCTCCGTCAGCCAGACAAGTCGCTGTCTCTCCGAGAGCGGTGTAGAGGATCTCCATAGGGAGAGAGACGAGATCCGGAGAGAGAGAGGAGCTCCAGAGGCAGAGGGAGAGGGAGGAGCTCCAGAGGCATAGGGAGAGGGAGGAGCTCTAGAGGCAGAGGGAGAGAGAGGAGCTCCAGAGGGAGAGGGATCTAGCCCGGGCCTACATGGCTAACTTCATGGCTCAGATGCAGGCGACAGTGGAGGTAAGTAATTCAAATGTAATTTAATTTAAATTCATATCATTGCATTAATATCTTTGTTTTAATATTTTTCAATTACAGACCTTAGCTCGACAGAGTGGGCAGCAGATCCTGATCTCTACGTGGCAGCTGTCAGAGTTGGCCTAGCCATAGGTGCCCCCACCACATGGAGTTTCAGATATCTAGGTAATGTGTTCTTTATTTTCTATTTTCTAATCTAAGAAAAACTTATTGCGGTAGAGGGGAGAGAGTGAGAATAAGGGGGGAGAGGGAGTGTCGGAGTGTGAGCTGCGACACTCCTCCCGGTCTGCTCGGAAGCAGTCCGCGAGGTTCTTTTTTTTTCTGGAGGGGGCTTGGCGCCCTTCGTGACCTGGCCTCGAGGGAGCGTATGAACACAGGGATTTACGTGGTTCGGGCCGCCGGAGCGTAATACCCTACGTCCACGGGTGTGCTTGATCTATTGCTTGAGCGTGAGTGCTTGTGTGTTGTGAGATCTCAAGAGTGGTGAATCCGAACCCTTTGCCTGGTGGTCACCCTGGTCCTTTTATAGTTCAATGCTGAGCTGGTTACAATGAGGCCTGGGGCCCGACAGGTGTCCCCAAAGCTTTGAGTGTCCTATTGTGACACCCGGTTCCAAAAATAGAACCAAGTGAATGCATATGTGTGCCCAGGACGTTCATCACACATACACATGTAATTCACAAACTGAATTCAGAATATAACCATGAATAAATAGTGTTTAAGTACTTTATTACAAAGACTCAATGTCTCACTCATGAATCTCTAACTTATTCTTGCAGCGAAAGTCTCTAAACAATAGCGGAAATAACTAAACAGCAGGCTCCAACTTCAACTCCACAGGCATGTTGACGGTAGTTCGCACGCCTAGCACTCCACATGGTCCTCAAAGTACTCATCTCCTGTAGCTGATGTTTATGTGGTAATGCAAGGGTGAGTACATGTCGTACTTAGCAAGTCAGGAAAAGTATGACATGTAGCTTACAACAAGGTAGGAAATAAAAAGGCTCATTGCAGCAAGCAAATTTTATTTCATAAACATGGTAAAAACAGCAACTATCTCTAGATGAATTTAATCCCAATACAACCAAGTAAAACAGCAACATTCTTTCATTATAATACACCATTTATCAAGTCTCATCCAGCCATTAATATTTCTCAAGTTCATCTCATTCTCATAAATATTCATAACCATCTCATATTCATATAGCCAAAGCCAAACTCATTGTCATGACTCAAAACAGTCCCAAAACCAATCCTAATGACCATATCATAACCATACCGAATAACCATCCCAAGTTTTCCCTCTAATCATGGAAGTTGGCCAGGTGCTTGTGACCGAAAGCACGGCTATCATGATAGTTTTACACTCTGCAGAGGTGGCACCACTTCACCCACAAGTTCATGATTTTGTCACCCGTCGATGACTGCAGAACCTCCATTATACCAGTACACAACTGTCGGTGTATGGCCAAGAGATCACAAAATAGCCTTTACAAAGGGGCTACAAGATATATGGACTCACTGAGGTTTCACCGGCAGGATCAAATTACCGTTCTCCCACTCCTGGGCCCCCTCTTGTGCCATGCAGTTCCCACGGCAGTCCTCCTTGACTCCCATTCCCCGCACCATCCACGGTCCATAAAAAGCTAGCAACACACCTAATTAATTAGCCAAGCCGCACCCATACTTGGCCTTGTGGTGGCACTGTTTTCCTGGCATATTCTCGCATGAACCAGTCCTTAGATCTACGGCAAGTACCACCATCTCATCCAGCAACATTCACGAACCAAGCTTGACTAGATCTCCCCGATTCCATACCCATTAACATCATCAAGACCTCATCATCATTATTCTTATGAGTGCAGTAGCTAGACATGTTTTATTTCAGCTTCCCGTATCCCGTAAATTAAGCTTAGCAAAAAGGAAAATGACCATACCCGACTCATCAACTTTCCAGGCGACAAGGATGGTTAACAAAACTAGTAAACTCCTATAAAAGGGTGTCCCATCAAGTTGACTCAAGCGTACGAGTTTTCACAAACAAAACAGTTCCAAAACATGGGATCAATATGGTCAAGGGGCACTTGCCTTGCTCCCGTGGTTCTTGTTGTTCAAGTGTCTCGAAGTCTTGGTGCTGTAGTTCCTTGCAGATGGCCTCTTGAGCTTGTTCTTCTACTCACGATCACGCACATACAAAATTCACAGCAATCAATCATCACGCACAAACTTTACTCAAGATACAATGGAGTAGATGGATGCAAATCCTATGGTGCTGTTTGATTAAACCAGTTTGTACGTGTTCTTGCATGTTTTAATGTGCTTTCATGGGGTTTTATGATGGACAAGGGTGTAGAGATCAAGTGTGTACGTGGTGATGATCTTGACTCAAGATCTAGATCAATTCCACCGTCAAAAATCGATCAAAACGTGATCTGTACACACAAAAAATTTCTGTTCGAAAGGGGCGAAGAAAACGGATGCGTAGAAACAGCGGCGACGTCGTAAGATGGGTAACGAAGACCTACCTCAATTCCTTTTGGTGGCAGGGCCTTCCTCCTAGCAATGGCAGGTCTGGGGTTGTATTTATAAGGGGGGAAAGGGAGGAGTCCTACTCTAATTGGAACTCAAATAAGAGTCCTAGTAAATTTGGAACTCAACCAACATATCCCCTTTTAATGTGCTGCGGCAGCAATGGGGATTAAATTCCCCAAATGTGGGGAAAATTCCCCTTTTGGGGAATTGGGGAACTTGGAAAATTTAGGAAAAATTTGGGGAAATTTGGGAATGGCTCATTTCAGCTATCTTTTTTTCATTCCTCACCATTTCTATGTCACTTGTTCTATTTCTCCATTCCCCTCTCCATTTCTATGCCCCATTCTCCATTTTTACATTCCCCTCTCCATTTCGATGTCCCATTTTTCCATTTCTACATTCCCCTCTCCATTTCTATGCCCCATTCTCCATTTCTATACTCCCTTCTCCATTTTTGTGGTTTTTCCTCCATTTCTATGGTTCCTTCCTCCATTTCTGTGGTTCTTTCTCTATTTCTATGGTTCTTTCTCCATTTCTATAGTTCTTTTTCCATTTGTACTTCTTTTATAATACTTTTCTACATGAAAAATTTATGCAATGCATGGAAATGAATTTGAGTGTGTTACAAACCTACCCCCCTTAAACTGAATCTCGCCCTCGAGATTCGATAGAGTGGAGAATAGATGAGGGAATTCTGCCTTGAGGTCTTCCTCACGCTCTCATGTAGTTTCGGCTTCTGTGTGATGGCTCCACTGTACCTTGCACCAACGGATTACTTTATTCCTCGTGACCCTTTCCTTCACATCCAAGATTTTGATAGGGTGTTCCGCATAGGTCAGATCCTCTTGAAGCTCGAGCTCATCCATCGGTACTTGTTCTTCCGGTACTCTTAAGCACTTCTTAAGTTGGGATACGTGAAATATGTCGTGCACGTCGGAGAGGTGTGTTGGCAGCTCTTGTTGATAGGCTACTTCTCCTCGCTTGCGCAAAATCTTGAATGGCCCGATGTAGCGAGGTCCTAACTTGCCTTTGACGTTGAACCGTCGTTGGTCTCGGATAGGCGATACCTTAAGATACATGAAGTCTCCCACTTCGAAGATCAATCTTCTTCTTCTATTGTCCGCATAACCTTTTTGTCGTGACTGAGCAGCCTTCAAGTTTTGTCGTATCGTTTGGAGTTGCTTTTCGGCGTCTTGCAGCACTTCGGGTCCAAACACTTGGCTTTCTCCGGTCTCATTCCAGAACAGCAGCGTTCTACACCGTCTACCATACAATGCTTCGAAGGGTGACATTTTCAAGCTGGCTTGGTAGCTGTTGTTGTACGAGAATTCAGCATATGGCAAGCTCCTATCCCAACTACGCCCATGATTCAAGGCGCAAGCTCTCAACATGTCTTCCAAAATTTGGTTTGTCCTCTCAGTTTGCCCGTCGGTTTACGGGTGATAAGCGGAGCTGAAATTCAGTCGTGTACCCATGGCTTTATGCAGCTTCTTCGAGAACCTAGAGGTAAATTGAAAACCCCGATCTGAAACTATCCTCTTTGGAACTCCATGGCGACACACGATTTGCTCCATATACAACTCGGCTTGTTGTGCAATGCTGTACTTGGTTCTAACAGGAAGGAAATGTCCTGTTTTTGTCAATCTGTCCACGATAACCCAAATAGACTCGTAACCCGATTGAGTACGTGGCAATCCGACGATGAAATCCATGCTGATGTCTTCCCACTTCCACTCGGGTACATTCAATGGCTGCAACAGTCAAGCGGGTCGTTGATGTTCGGCCTTCACCCGTTGGCATGTATCGCATAAGGAAACATATTCAGCTATGTCCCTTTTCATACCATCCCACCAATAGCAAGTTTTCAGGTCCTTGTACATATTTATACAGCCGGGATGTATGGAATAAGGTGAGTCATGTGCCTCCTTTAATATCGTGTCGTGGATGTGCTTCGCGTTAGGCACACAAATCCTTCTCCCTAACCAAAGTGTGCCTTTCTCTTCTTCCTTGAAATCCTTTTCTATGCCTTGTAGGATTCTTTCCTTGATTTCCTTGATTTCCTCATCTGTTGCTTGGCCATCTCGTATCTCTTGTTCCAGCAAGGAGTTCAGTTCTATCACCTCCATCTCATTCAAGAACCCGAGATTTAACCGTTCAAACTCCTTACGCAGCTCGGGTGACAGCTCCCGAACCGTGAGTTGATGACATGCTCCTTTTCGGCTCAACGCATCAGCTACCACATTGGCCTTTCCGGGGTGATAGTTGATTCCAACATCATAATCCTTGATGATTTCCAACCATCAACGTTGCCTCAAATTCAGATCCGTTTGCGTGAATACATACTTGAGGCTTTTGTGATCCGTATAGATCTCACATCGGTGGCCAAGGATATAATGCCTCCAAATCTTCAAGGCATGTACCACGGCTGCAAGTTCCAAGTCATGTGTGGGGTAATTCTGCTCATGTTTCATTAGTTGTCTCGATACATAGGCTACCACTTGTCCTTCTTGCATGAGCACACATCCAAGCCCTTGTCTTGATGCATCACAATATATGTCGAAGCTCTTGCTTACGTCCGGCAATACCAAAACCGGCGCTGTTGTTAATATCTTCATTAACTCCTCAAAGCTTTCTTGACACGCTGGTGTCCACTGAAACGCTCTCCCCTTCATTAGCAACTGAGTCGTAGGCTTCTTTATTTTGGAGAAATCCTTGATGAACCTGCGGTAGTATCCAGCCATCCCAAGGAAACTTCAAATATCTCTCACATTCTGCGGTTGGTTCCACTTCAGAACATCTCCCACTTTTCCGGGATCAACCGATACTCCTCCCTCGGAGATGATGTGGCCTAGGAACGATATCTCCTTTAGCCAAAAGTGACACTTGCTGAACTTAGCATACAATTGATCCTCTCACAGTTTCTGCAATGTTAACCTCAAGTGTTCTTCATGTTCTTCCTCGCTTTTAGAATACACCATGATATCATCGATGAAAACCACGACGAACTTGTCCAAGTACTCCATGAAGACCTTATTCATGAGGTACATAAAGTATGCGGGTGCATTCGTTAACCAAAAAGACATAACGGTACATTCATACGAACCATACCGTGTTCAAACTGCAGTCTTGGGTGTATCGTAGGGCTTAATCTTCAGCTGGAAGTATCCCGACCGAAGATCAATCTTAGAGAAAATCCAGGCACCTTTCATTTGGTCGAACAGGTCCTCTATACGGGACAACGGGTATTTATTCTTGATCGTGACCTCATTGAGAGACTTATAATCCACACACATCCTTTGGGTCCCATCCTTCTTTTCTACGAAGAGCACGGGGGGCCCCCATGGTGACGGGCTTGGGCGTATAAAACCCTTTTCTAGCTGCTCCTTAATTTGCTTCTTGAGCTCCACTAGTTCATTAGCGGGCATCCTATATGGCCTCTTTGCTATAGGTGCAGTTCCGAGTACTAAATCAATAGCAAATTCAATGTCCCGGTCAGGTGGCATACATGTAAGTTCTTCCGGGAACACATCTGAATATTCTTGAACCACCGGAATGCTTTTCAATGTCGCTTCTTCGACGTGGTTCAGCACTGCCTTCTCGGTTACTGGTTGGGCTGCCTCGAACTCAATATGAGTACCGTGCTCACTTGTCAACTGCACGATCCTCTCAGCACATTGAATCACTCTGTTGTGCTTGCTTAGCCAATCCATTTCAAGTATTATGTACTCCCTTGGGAATCCAA
Source organism: Neostapfia colusana (assembly GCA_030760725.1). Taxonomy (NCBI): domain Eukaryota; kingdom Viridiplantae; phylum Streptophyta; class Magnoliopsida; order Poales; family Poaceae; genus Neostapfia; species Neostapfia colusana. The sequence goes on along the minus strand of JASWHV010000012.1, from coordinate 46,781,667 downwards.
GACAATAAGGTTGGCAAGAAAGTCTACCCCCCTTATTTTAAGGTTTACTTTCATAAATACTATATTAGTTCTCATCTCTCCACCAGGAGAATTAACCAACATAGTTTGTTTCATGTGTGATATGGGCCGATTATACTTGGCAACATACTTGGATGATATGAATGAATGCGATGTTCCGGAATCAAATAAAACAGTGGCTGGGTTGGAGTTGGCAAGAAACATACCAATCACGACGTCCTCAGCTTGTTGTGCTTCCTCAGCGGAGACATGATTCACATTGCCACGAGCGTAGTTCTGCTGCCCACGTTTACCTTGCGTAGCTCCTCCATTTGGCCGTGGGTTATGTTTTGGTGCATTGCTCGGCTGTCCAAGGCCTTTCTTCGGGCACTGACTTGTAAACTGTCCCGCCTCTCCGCATGAAAAGCATGCTTTGTTTCCTAATACAGCAGGAATGTTGGGGCGAGGCTGGTTTTGAGCATAGGCGCCCATGTTTGGATGGGGAGCAGGAGGCAAAGGCATACCAGGTGCTTGCATAACAGGATGTTGCTGCGGTGGCTGATTAAGGACAGGTGGATTTGCAGGGCGGAAAGTAGAAGCGGACGAGCCATAATGTGGTGCAGCTGGTGGCATAAAGCGGGGATGTACACTGATCCTTGTGGCTGTCCTTGGTATGGCATCTTCCTCTTGCCCTCTTGCTCAATCTCACAAATCTTGCTCTCAACCACTATAGCTTTTTCAACGAGCTTCTGGAAGTTTGCATAATCATTGTTGAGCAGCTGAACTTGGATCTCATTGTTCAGCCCTCTCATGAACAAGTATTGCTTTCTTTGATCTGAGTTGACATCTTCTGGAGCATACCTTGACAGCTGCGTGAACTTGTTGAGGTACTCATTCACGCTCTTCCTTCCTTGGCGGAGACCTTCAAACTCTTGCATTTTAAGCATCATGACTCCAGCAGGGACGTAATTAGAGCAGAAACTCTCCTTGAATTTAGTCCAAGTGATAGTCTCCTGGTTGACATGAGCATTGCAAAGAGCATCCCAACAGTCAGCGGCTGCCCCCATAAGTTGGAGCGATGCGAAGAGAACTTTCTCCCGATCATTGCACTGAACAATAGCAAGCTTCTTTTCCATGGATTTCAACCAATCATCAGCTTCCATGGGGTCATTAGCTTGTGCAAAAGTAGGCGGTTGAGTCCTCATGAACTCTCCCAATCTGTTGTCAGCCGGCGGGGGTGGGGGTGCCGGAACGGGGTTAGGATTGTTGTTGTTGTTGGCCTGCAGCTGACCCAACGTTTGTATCATAGTTTGCATGAGCTGGTTCTGCATAGCCATCAACCGTTCAAGGTTGCTTGCATCAGCCCCGGGGTTAGCATTTTCAGGAACTTCAACTTGCCATCCTCTTGTGGTTCATTGTTGCCACAAGCGTTCCTCCTTTGGCGGTTGGCGTTTTCCCACACCATCTGTGAGAGAGAGTAGAGTAGAATCGAAAATAGAAGTTTAGATTGATTCCCCCATCTATATGCATCAAGGTGTATGAACTAAGTATCTTCTTTTATTAATTTCAGCCTATATGAGGATGTGAACACGTGCCGAAGCATCTCACATCTCTCCACTATGTGTGGATGTGGACATTCGCCGAAGCGTCCCACAACTCACATCAGCACATAAACACAAGTAATCATCACAAAAGTTCAACACACCACTCTTATTCAAGCTACTACGATCTAAACGTTCCTATTACAGCTTATTCAATGGGAATCCTAAATTTAATCATGTGAACCGGTGCTGTTCTCACCGTGTGATGGGGGTGGTCCATACATGGGAGCACGCCATGGCGAGTCGGCAGTCCATGTAGGGTTAGATGACGCTGGTGCTCCATTTGCTCCCGCGTTGGCACGAGTCTCCTCTTGTTTCTCCAGCAAATACAGCTTCTTGCGGAGGTAACAAATCTCTTCTTGTGTGCTTGCGTAGCGGTTTCCTAACTCCATGAGCAACCTCTGAGACTTGTCAGACGCTTATTGCTTGGAAAGAGCTGTTACATGGGGTCCAATGATCTCCCTTGTACCACTCTTCCGATATGGGTGCAGCTCAAACGTTGTGTCCTCAAGCTGCTCATGGAAGGCGTAGCACAGTCCAGTGAGTGCTTCCCATGCAGCATCATCGATAGCTTTTGCCCTTGTAGCTCTCCATGTGGGTGTGAAGTGCCGAGTGACAACCCTACAGTTAGATAGGATGGTTACTTCAGCCTTCCACTCTTCATGTCCGAGACGAGGGGCTTTCTTGAGAAGATATTCCGGGTATAAGCTGCACCAATCCAGAAATTCTTTGAGCTCCCTGGATATGTGTCCTCCTTCCGTTCCGTCGGACCAAAATTCTTGAACTGAATTTTTGGCCCATTCATCACCTTCATTCTTGGCCTCAGCAAGGGGTGGCTCCTCCTCGGGTTCATCTCATCCCATCATAGCTTCATGAGGCTCCACGGGGTGTAAGCCCGCGTGAAACTCCTCCTAAGGGGCGTACCAATGCCGTTCTTGTGGATCATCCTCCATATCATCTTCGAATGGTTCCACCTCTTCCGGGTCCTCTTCCTCATGCATAGAGATATTGACATCCTCTTCATCATGAGGTTCCGTCTTCACTTCCTCCCAATATGGTCCGTCGGACACCTCAATGGGGTTAAGAGCACTCCCACTTGGTGGTGGACGAGTTCTTATGCGTGCTGTGCTCCTAGTCACCGGCATCTATAAATAGGACATGAGAAACTTTAGAGAAGGAAGAAATAACTCCAAAACTTTAGAAGTTATGAAGCAAGAAAGCAAAAGTATTGCTGTCCAAAAGAAGAGAAAAAGAGGGGCTGAAAATAGAACTTTCCGGTGGCTGAATTCACGAGTAAAGTGCAGCAGCAAGCAATTTTCGAAAATAGCAGTTTAGAGGGGTGTTCCTATGTGTTTGAGTGTCCATTCTACCTAGGCTTGCGTCCTACGGTCAACGTGGCTCCGATACCAATCTGTGACACCCGGTTCCCAAAATAGAACCAAGTGAATGCATATGTGTGCCCAGCATGTTCATCACACATACACATGTAATCCACAAACTGAATTCAGAATATAACCACGAATAAATAGTGTTGAAGTACTTTATTACAATGAATCAATTTCTCACGCATGACTCTCTAACTTATTCTTGCAGTGGAAGTCTCTAAACGACAGAGGAAATAACTAAACAGTAGGCTCCAACTTCAACTCCACAGGCATGTTGACGGTAGTTCGCAAGCCTAGTACTCCACATAGTCCTCGAAGTACTCATCTCCTGTAGCTGATGTTTATGTGGTAATGCAAGGGTGAGTACATGTCGTACTCAGCAAGTGCGGAAAAAGTATGACATGTAGCTTACAAAAAGGTAGGAAATAAAAAGGCTCATTGCAGCAAGCAAATTTTATTACATAAACATGGTAAAACAGCAACTATCTCTAGATGAATTTAATCCCAATATAACCAAGTAAAAAAGCAACATTCTTTCATCATAATTCACCATTTATCAAGTCTCATCCAGCCATTAATCTTTCTCAAGTTCATCTCATGCTCATAAATATTCATAACCATCTCATATTCATATAGCCAAAGCCAAACTCATTGTCATTACTCAAAATAGTCCCAAAACCAATCCCAATGACCATACCATAACCTTACCGAATAACCATCCCATGTTTTGGCTTTAATCATGGAAGTTGGCCAGGTGCTTGTTACCGGAAGCACGGTTATCATGATAGTTTTACACTCTGCAGAGGTGGCACCACTTTACACATAAGTTCGTGATTTCGTCACCTGTCGGCGACTGCAGAACCTCCATTATACCAGTACACAACCATCGGTGTATGGCCAAGAGATCACAAAATAGCCTTTACAAAGGGGCTACTAGATGTATGGACTCACTGAGGTTTCACCGGCAGGCTCGAATCACCATTCTCCCACCCACGGGCCCCCTCTTGTGCCATGTAGTTCCCAGGGTAGTCATCCTCGACTCCCATTCCCCACGCCATCCACGGTCCATAACAAGCTAGCAACACACCTAATTAATTAGCTAAGCCGGACCCATACTTGGCCTTGTGGTGGCACTGTTTTCCTGGCATATTCTTGCATGAACCCATCCTTAGATCTACGGCAAGTACCACCATCTCATCCAGCAACATTCACAAACCAAGCTTGCCTAGATCTCTCCGATTCCATGCCCATTAACATCATCAAGACCTCATCATCATTATTCATATGAGTGCAGTAGCTAGACATGTTTTATTTCAGCTTCCCGTATCCCGTAAATTAAGTGTAGCAAAAAGGAAAACGGCCATACCCGACTCATCAACTTTTCAGGCGACAAGGATGGTTAACAAAACTAGTAAAATCCTATAAAAGGGTGTCCCATCAAGTTGACTCAAGCATACGAGTTTTCGCAAACAAAACAGTTTCAAAACATGGGATCAATATGGTCAAGGGGCACTTGCCTTGCTCCTGTAGTTCTTGTTGTTCAAGTGTCTCGAAGTCTTGGTGCTGTAGTTCCTCATACCTCTTGAGCTTTTTCTTCTACTCACAATCACGCACATACAAAATTCACAGCAATCAATCATCATGCACAAACTTTACTCAAGATGCAATGTAGTAGATGGATGCAAATCCTATGGTGCTGTTTGACTAAACCAGTTTGTACGTGTTCTTGCATGTTTTAATGGGCTTTCATGGGGTTTTATGATGGACAAGGGTGTAGGGATCAAGTGTGTACGTGGTGATGATCTTGACTCAAGATCTAGATCAATTCCACCATCAAAAATCGATCAAAATGCGATCTGTCCACACGAAAAAGTTTCTGTTTGAAAGGGGCAAAGAAAATGGATGCATAGAAACAGCGGCGACGTCGTAAGATGGGTAACGAAGACCTACCTCACTTCCTTTTGGTGGCAGGGCCTTCCTACTAGCAATGGCAGCAGCGGGGAATTTTTCTATGGAAGATTATGGTAGGACAGATCGTCGGCTTCTTTTCCGGCGACAGCGAGGCGTGACGGAGCTCGTCGGCGGGTCTCGACAACGGGGCTTGACGATGGGGCTCGACAGGGGTGCTCGACTATGGGGCTCGACGGCGGGGCTCGTCGGTGGGGTTCACCGGCGGGGCTCACCGGCGACCAAACTCCGGCGATGGGGGGTGCCAACTCGGCAAGTTGGGGGGGGCTCCAAGTCGGCCACTTGGAAAGGAGGGGAGGGGAAGGGGAGGCTGCGGCCAAAAAGGAGGGGGCTGGGGTTGTATTTATAGGGGGGGGGGAAGGGAGGAGTCCTACTCCAATTGAAACTCAAATAAGAGTCCTAGTCAATTTGGAACTCAACCAACTTATCCCCTTTTAATGTTGTGCGGCAGTAATGGGGATTAAATTCACCAAATGTAGGAAAAATCTCCCTTTTTGGGGAATTGGGGAATTCGGAAATTTTTGGGAAATTTTGGGGAAATTTAGGAATGGCTCATTTCAGCTATCTTTTTCCCATTCCTCACCATTTCTATGTCACTTGTTCTATTTCTTCATTCCCCTCTCCATTTCTATGTCCCATTCTCCATTTATACATTTCCCTCTCCATTTCTATGTCCCATTTTCCATTTCTACATTCCCCTCTCCATTTCTATGCCCCATTCTCCATTTCTATGGTTCTTTCTCCATTTCTATAGTTCTTTTTCCATTTCTACTTCTTTTATAATGCTTTTCTACATGAAAAGTGTATGCAATGCATGGAAATAAATGAGGGTGTTACAAACCTACCCCCCTTAAACTGAATCTCGCCCTCGAGATTTGATAGAGTGGAGAATAGATGAGGGTATTCTGCCTTGAGGTCTTCCTCACGCTCCCATGTAGTTTCGGCTTCCGTGTCATGGGTCCACTGTACCTTGCACCAACGGATTACTTTGTTCCTCGTGACCCTTTCCTTCACATCCAAGATTTTGATGGGGTGTTCCGCGTAGGTCAAATCCTCTTGAAGCTCGAGCTCATCCATCGGTACTTGTTATTCTGGTACTCTTAAGCATTTCTTGAGTTGGGATACATGAAATACGTTGTGCACGTCAGAGTGGTGCGTTGGCAGCTCTAGTTGATAGGCTACTTCTCCTCGCTTGCCCAAAATCTTGAATGGCCCGATGTAGCGAGGTGCTAACTTGCCTTTGACGTTGAACCGTCATTGGCCTCAGATAGGCGATACCTTAAGATACACGAAATCTCCCACTTTGAAGGTCAATCTTCTTCGCCTATTGTCCGCATAACCTTTTTGTCGTGACTGAGCAGCCTTCAAGTTTTCTCGTATCGTTTGGACTTGCTTTTCGGTGTCTTGCAGCACTTCGGGTCCAAACACTTGGCTTTCTCCGGTCTCATTCCAGAACAGCGGTGTTCTACACCGTCTACCATACAATGCTTCGAAGGGTGACATTTTCAAGTTGGCTTGGTAGCTGTTGTTGTACGAGAATTCAGCATACGGCAAGCTCCTATCCCAACTACGCCTATGTTTCAAGGCGCAAGCTCTCAACATATCTTCCAACATTTGGTTTGTCCTCTCAGTTTGCCTGTGGCTCGCGGGTGATAAGCGGAGCTGAAATTCAGGCGTGTACCAATGGCTTCATGCAGCTTCTTTAGTAACCTAGAGGTAAATTGAGAACCCCGATCTGAAACTATCCTCTTTGGAACTCCATGGTGACACACGATTTGCTCCATATACAACTCGGCTAGTTGTACAATGCTGTACTTGGTTCTAAAAGGAAGGAAATGTGCTGTTTTTCGTCAATCTGTCCACGATAACCCAAATAGAGTCGTAACTCGATTGAGTACGTGGCAATCCGACGATGAAATCCATGCTGATGTATTCCCACTTCCACTCGGGTACTTTCAATGGCTGCAACTGTCCAGCGGGTCGTTGATGTTCGGCCTTCACCCATTGGCACGTATCGCATAAGGAAACATATTCAGCTATGTCCCTTTTCATACCATCCCACCAATAGCAAGTTTTCAGGTCTTTTTACGTCTTTGTACAGCCGGGGTGTACTGGTGCTGTCCTCTGCGGGGAGGTAGCTCGGAGCCAGGGGACACGTGGCTGCTCCGGACCTCACCTCAGCTGGGAGGATCTGGCCGAAGCCCAAGGAATGTGTCAGCTCTGGATCCCAAGCCACGTAGTGGCCCCAGGGCTGACCATAGGGCCAAGGGCACATGGCTTACGCTGGAGCCGGCCTCAGCAGAGAGGCGGGGACTACGCTGTCTTTCACCCACTACGCGGGGGTACCCGGTCTGCAGAGTACCGACGGTGACCCCGGGCTCATCCCTGGGGAGGCATCGAGCCTGCAGGTGGGGCCCCCATGTCTCCCGTGTGGTGGTTTTGAACCTGTGCTTTGGAAATCGAAGAGATGGCGAGACTTTTGCGTAGTGGATGAGTGGTCGAACCTGGGGGACGAAAAGGTTGCACGTCCTTGTCATAGTGGGCGCGTTCAGTCAAAGCAACAGCGCGTCGTTGTGTTCAGTCCTGACTTGATGGCTCACGACGATGCACTCGTGGGGTTGCCTCAGGGTAATTATTGCAACAGCCCAAGGGCTGCAGGAGTACTGTGCTGCCTCCCTCGGGAACCACCGGACGTTCCTGAGTTTTTACTCGCCTGTCCCGCTAGTGTCTGACTGGTGGACCTGGGTCCTACCTGTCATTGGTGGGGGCGAGTGCTAAGGTGACGTGCTTGAGGGGTTGCCTCAGGGCACTTACTGCGGCAGCCAACAGGTTGGTTGCTGCAGTTCCACCACGCCTCTTTTCTCAGGGACCGCCGGACGTCCCCAAGATGTTAGTCCCCCAGCCCCCGGTGTCACATGGGTGGACCTGGGTCCTACCCATCTACGGAGGAGGTGAGTGTCTAGGTGTTATGCCCAAGGGGTTGCCTCAGGTCATTTACTGCAGCAACCAATGAGTTGGTCGCACCGATTTCCTTGGGAACCGAAGGACGTTCCAAAGAGGTTATCCTCCCAGCCCCAAGTGTCTGACCGGATGCACCTAGATCCTACCCTTCATTGGGGGAGGTGAATAACCCGCAGCGTGCAGAGGTGGAAACCCAATCGCCGCGCCTGTTTCCCTGCAAGAGGTCGTGGCTGAGTATAAAAGGGGGCCTTCCGGTGTAGGTTTGCACCCTCCCTCACCATGTGGCCTTTGTTCTTCTCTTGCGCGCGGGAAGTCCCTGCTTCTCGGCATTTTCTCCCACCAGATGCTTTCACACTAGTAGCCGTCCTCGTCCACTTATGTGAGATGTCTGTGTGTGTGCGGCCTTTGGTTACGCTCTCTGGGTAATCCCTCTTTCTGACAGCCTCGGATAGAAGCACATGCCTTCCTGACGGTGCGCCGGTGGTAGGGGAGGCCGTCGGGGACAGGGTCCTCGACCCACAGTGAGTCCCTACGCCAGTGTTGAGTGGGGCATGTCCTCTAGGCGCCTCGCCGAAGGAGGACTTCGTGCCAGTACAGGAGGAAAGTTAAGTACAGAGTGATCAAGCCTTCCTCCTGGAACTGTTGAGGACAACAAAATCTGCCATAGATGGCGTTTTGGCCCACACGACACTGGATGTCACCGTTGCCTCGGTCCAGCATGCGTTGCTGCCGCCCTTAGTCTTATAGCAGGTGACCGTCTCACTGCGCAGAGATTGGCTCGGGGGATGACCAAGCAGGCCACAGAGCAAGAGATTACTTGACTTGTGGCTGCTGAGTTCCTTAGTTGTCTTGTATCCCCTTTTGTATATGAGAACCCTGTTATTAATGAAAGAATCTTTGTTTCATGTCTTTCATTATCCTATATCATCGATGTAGACTTTGGACCCTTAGCAGCGCAAGGGTCCGAGATGATTTAGCCAACGTGGGTAGCTCTTTTGCTGATGTCTCGAGCTTGTTCCTCTGTGTCTTTAGCAGCGTAAGGACCCAGGGCGCTCTGGCAGTGTGGCTACCACCCCTTCAAGATCCTCGGCAGTGCAATGATTTGAAGGAAGTTTGACCCTTGCCCCCAGCTCTTTCTAGGGAGGCACCTGGCAGCTCAGGACTTTTCCTCGGAGGGGAGACTCCGCCCGGAGCCCGGGGCACGTGTCTGCACCAGAGCTGTCCTCTGGGGGGGGGGGACAGATCGGGGCTTAGGGACACGTGGTAGTTCCGAACCCCACCCAGCGGGGAGACCCGGATCGGAGCCTTGGGCACGTATCAGCCCCGGAGCTGTTCTCAGCGAAAAGGCAGCTCGGAGCTTGAGGACACGTGATAGTTCTGGACTTCACCCATCAAGGAGGCTTAGGACTGGAGTCTAGGGCACGCATCGGTTCCGAAGGTCAAGCGCACGTGATAGCCCCAGGATTGACCTCGGGACCTAGGGCACGTGACTTGCCCATTTGCAGTTGATATGCCTGAGGAAGCACAAACTGTAAAGGGGATATGCCCGTGGCGCGTGTGTGCTCTGAGGCTACCCTCAGCGGGGTGGTGAATCTGAGCCAGGTGATATGTTGGCAGCTCCGAGATCCACCTCAGCAGGGAGGCTTCGGATCGGAGTGAAGGGCACGTGTATGCTCTGGAGCTGTCCTCAACGGGGAGGCTGCTCGGAGCCATGGGACATGTGGCAGATCTGGACCTCACCTCAGCGGGGAGGTTCGGACAGGAGCCTGGAGCACATGTCAGAACCGGAGCTCTCCTCAGCGGGGAGGCAGCTCGGAGCCCGAGGGCACGTGGCAGCTCTGGACCTCAGCTCGGCAGGGAGGGGAGGGGGGAGGGTCGGACCAGATCCTAGGGCACATGTCGGCTCCGGAGCTCAAGCACACGTGGTAGCCTCACGACTGATCTTAGGGCCAAGGGTGCGTGGCTTTGCCCATTTACAGTTGATGTGCTTGAGGAAGCACAAACTGTAAAAGGAGAATGCATAGGACAAGGCAAATTTTTCTCACTTTAGGCTCTTCTTCATAGGAGGAAACAGGCCATGTTAGAAGGCAGCGACTTATCCCAGATGTTGAGAGTGACAGGAATCTTACGGGACTTAGCTGTTCTAAGCGCTGTTCCTGGACACTATGACACCCTTTTTAGAGAAAACAGGACCCTACCACTGTGCTAAACATAGAACTTAGGGAGGTGTTCTATGTTCCAAGGATTGGGTAGAGGTACCCCATGCTCTTTGGCTAGGCGCACGTACCCGGGATGGCATATTTGTGTTACTCGGAAGGGGTCTTCCTAGCTGGGGGAGAGTTTGTTTCCACCTTCTCGAGAAAGTATCCGTCGCAGCACCAGGTCGCCCACCTCGAGCTGTCTACTTCGCACGAACTGTTGCTGATAACGCTAGAGCGCTTGGCGGTATCGGGCATTTCAGACAGCTGCTTTCCACCTTCGCTCATTGACAAGGTCGATATCTTCACGCTGGAGCTGGTCCTGCATGGCTTCGACATACGCTCGGACATGGGATGAGCCCATGGTGATTTCTGGGGTGGAGGACGGCCTCATCCCCATACACCAGGAAGAAGGGTGTTTCCCCTGTCGAGCGATTGAGGGACGTCTGGCTAGCCCATAGTGTGCAGGGAAGCTCTTCAACCCAATTGGCACCATGCTTTTTCAGGCTGTTTTAGGTGCGCATCTTGAGTCCCTTGAGAATCTCGGCGTTGGCTCTTTTGGCTTGACCATTACTCTCTGGGTGAGCAATGGAAGCATAGCAAACTTGGATAACGAGGTCTTCACAGCGGTCTTGGAATACTGCACTGGTGAACTGGGTCCCATTGTCGGTGATGATTCTGTGTGGGACCCCGAACCAGCTGATGATTGACATGATGTACTTGACTGCTAACTGCTTGTTGATGGTTACTACAGGGGTAGCTTCCGGACACTTGGTGAATTTGTCTACGGCTACGTAGACGTATCGGTATCCTCTGACGGATCTGGGAATGGTCCCGGGATGTCCATCCCCCACCACAGTGAAGGCCCATGAGGGTGGGATCATCTGCAGCGTCTGCGCTGGTGTGTGGATCTGCTTAGCATAGAACTGGCACGCCTTGCATCTCCTGACCAGGTCGACGGCATCCTGGAGAGCTGTTGGCCAGTAAAAAACCATGCCGAAAAGCTTTACCGACCAGTGTGCGGGAACTTGCATGGTTCCCGCACTCGCCTACATGGATCTCTGCGAGCAGGTCTTAGCCCTTCTCCCGGGTTATGCACCGCAATAGGACGCCATTAGCACCACGCCGGTAGAGATCCCCTTCTACCAATGTGTATCTCTTAGCCGACCGAGCGATCCGTTAAGCGGATACACGTTCATCGGGAAGGAAATTGTCTTTCAAGTAGACCCGGATCTCCGTGATCCATGCATTGGGACCTACTTGAGCACTTGGATCTTGAGCGCTGGGTCGCACGGAGCCCCCGATGACGCTTACGATCCTTGCTGGCGCCATGATAACATGGCCGCCGGGACCGCCAGCTTCGAGGTGCTGGTCCCGCCCCCTTCGCCTGGTTCAGCCGGCTAGGAGGTAGGTCGCAGCAGCTTCCTTTCAAAGACCCCCTTAGGCACCAGAGCCCAAGTAGAAGCCTTCGTTGACAGGTCGTCGTCTATTGTGTTATTGGCACGGGGAACATGGCACAAGTCCAAGGATAAGAAGTCCTTCGCCAACTTCCGTACTTGGAGGAGATAAGTTGCAAGTTGTGGGTCGTTGCAACTACACTCTCCCTTAACTTGCTTGATGATCAGCTGAGAATCACCCTTGACCAACAACTGCTGGATGCCAAGGGATAGCGTGGTTTTCAACAAGAAGGTGAGAGCCTCATACTCCGCCATGTTGTTGGTCGCCTTGAAGTCAAGTCACACCATGTACTTGAACTGCTCTCCGGTTGGTGTAATGAGAAGAACCCCCGCTCCGGCACCCTGCTTCCATGAGGAGCCATCGAAGTAGAGAGTCTAGTAGGGCCCAGTGAAGACCGGAGCTCTGGGCTCTAGTTCACCAATGTCCTAGCCCCCTGGCTGGCATGGTGGTGGAGTCCACTCTGCCACAAAGTCAGCTAACGCCTGGCTTTTCACCGCATGGCGTGGTAAGAAGTCCAGCTCGAAGTCCGCCGACTCCGCAGCCCATTTAACTATGTTTCCAGTGGCATTGGGGCTGTGGAGGACGGTTCTCAGTGGGTACGAGGTAACCACCGAGATCTTGTGAGCCTGGAAGTAATGGCGCAGCTTCCTTAATGCAACGAGGACTGCATAGAGCAGCTTGTGCACCTCCAGATATATTGTCTTGGCGTCGTGGAGGACCTCGCTGATGATGTAGACCGGACGCTGGATGGTTCGGACCCTCCCGGAGGGGTCCGAAGCATCGTCTAGTAGCGGTCTGGGACTCGGGGGCCTCCGGCCCCGAGTCTAGTACTGCACTCTGGGGTCTCGGACCCAGGTGCACGCCTGTTGCCGGGTTCAGATTGCTGGGACCCGTCTAGTTCTTTTTGGAGTGGTCCGGGACGTGGGGGCCCCTGGCCCCTTGGTCCGAGACTGCCTTCTAGGGGATCGGACCCAGACGCACGCCGGTTGCCGGGTCTAGATGGCTGAGATCCGACTTGTTCTTCTTGGGGAGGTCCGGGAACCGTGGCCCATAGGCCCCCGGGTCTGAGACTGCATTCTGGGAGCTTGGACCTGGATATGCTTTGATAATCAGGTCCGCCTGTTTGGGGCCTGATTACTTCCCCTTCCCAGGGATTTCCTGCGGAGTCTGGGCCCTGGGGCTTCAGACCAACGGTAGCAGGAGCCTTTTCTGGGACTTGAGGTCGATGGAGTTCTGGCCGCTCTGCAACCAAAACCATGCTCACGACCTCGGTTGTGGCAGCGATGTAGACTAGTGGCTTGCCTTGGTCAAGGGCTGCCATGATTGGCAGCGTTGTGAGGAACTTCTTGAGCTCCTGAAACGCCTCATCCGCCTTCTCAGTCCATACAAATGGACCAGTTTTGCGCAGAAGCTTGAAGAACTGAAGAGCCCGCTCGGCCAGTCTAGAGATAAACCGACTTAGCGCGGCCAAGCATCCGGTAAGCTTCTGCACGTCCTTGATGCGAGCAGGGGGCCGCATCAGTTCTATCGGCTTAATCTTCTCTGGGTTAGCTGCGATCCCTCGGTGTGAGACCAAGAAACCGAGCAGCTTCCCGGCAGATACCCAGAAGACACATTTGTCTGGGTTCAACTTTGTGCAAGTGGAATGCAGTCTTTCAAAGACTAGGGCAAGGTTGTCGAGTAGAGATTCTTGCGACTTAACCTTTACTATGATGTCATCGACATAAACCTCGACCAGGTCCTGAATGAGGTTCCCGAAGTCTTGTACATTGCACAGACAAAAGTGGGGACCGCATTCTTAAGACCATAAGGCATGAACACATAACAGTATAGACTGTCTACTGTGATGAAGGCAGTGTGCTCTTCATCTTCTCTAAACAAAGGTATTTGGTGGAAACCTGAATATGCGTGTAGACAACACAGTAGATCATAGCCAGACATATAGTCGTCTATTTGGTCTATATGGGGGAGAGGGAACGGATCATTTGGACATGCCTTATTGAGGGTGGTGTAGTCGATGCACATACGTAGCTTCCCGCTAGTCTTGGGGACGACAATAGGGTTGGCCAACCATCGTAGATGGTGGACCTCTCGGATGAAGCCAGCATCGAGCATCTTCTTGATTTCTTCATGGATCATGTTTTTGCCGCTCGATGGATTGTTTCTGAGGCTTCTGTTGGACCGGCCTGGCATCGGGGTGGATCTTTAGTTGGTGCTCAATCACCTCCATGGGGATCCCGGGCATTTCCGACTGTTGCCAGGAAAACACGTCGACATTGGCCCAGAGGAAGGTGATAAGCGTGTCTTCCTATTTGCCTCCCAGGCCCCGGCCGATTCGGGTGGTCAGGGTGACATCAGGACCGACTTGGACGACCTTGACAGTTACGTCCTCGCCGTCCAAGGGCTGTACACAGGATGCAGATGTCGCCCCTCAGTGACGCATGCTTGGAGGCAGCCGGCTAGCTTCAGCGTGACCAGAGATGGCCTCCTGTGCTGCTGCCAGTGCTTGGAGCTTTTCCAGCGCTTAGACAGCCGCGGTGCGGTCACTGCGGATCTTGAGGACGCCACTCGGGGTTGGCATCTTCAACACCAAATAGCCGTAGTAGGCTACCGCCATGAATCGGTACAAAGCTGGTCTGTCGATTATGGCATTGAAGGGGAGGCTAACCTCCGCAACGTCAAAGACGACGCTCTCCGTACGGTAGTTCTCAGGCGCCCCGAATGTCACCGTGAGGGAGATACTACCACTCAGGAAGATGGGATCCCGACCTACCCCCGAGAATGGTCTCGAGAGGGTAAGCTGGGACATAGGGATCTACAGCTTCTTGAAAGTTGCAAGACTGATAACGCTGAGAGACACCCCGCCATCGATCAACACATGGTAGAGCTTCACGTTGGAGATGGTCGGGGCGACGAGGAGAGGCAGATGCCCGGCACCTGCCATGTTCTTGGGGCAGTCGGAGGTGTCGAATCTGATCAGAGTCGCCATCTATTTGCGATGTGGCGCCGGCCCCAGGACTAGAGCGGCAGCCGCCACTGCTCGTTGGACTGTCTTGATGGCTCATCTGGACGAGACATCGGAAGAACCCCCGTACATCACACAGAGAGTTCCGGCCGCTTGGCTGCCAGCTTGGCCAGACCCGCTCGCTCTGGAGTTGGGAGTGGCCTCTTCGTCTCCCGCCTGAAGACGATGGCGAGTTGGGCGAGGAGGCTTGCCATCAGAACTGATGTTCACCATGGTCACGAGGAGAGTGTGTAAAGCTCCCCAAACCTGGCGGGCCAAATGTTGGAGTGTGAGCTGCGACACTCCTCCAGGCCTGCTTGTAAGCAGCCCGCGAGGTTCTTTTTTTTGGAGGGGCCTTGGCGCCCATCGTGACCTGAGCTCGAGGGAGCGGATGAACACAGGGATTTATGTGGTTCGGGCTGCCGGAGCGTAATACTCTACGTCCACGGGTGTGCTTGTTCTTTTGCTTGAGCGTGAGTGCTTGTGCGTTGTGAGATCTCGAGATTGGGGAATCCAAACCCTCTACCGGGTGGTCACCCCGGTCCTTTTATAGTTCAAGGCCGGGGTGGTTACAATGAGGTCTGGGGCCCGACAGGTGTCCCCAAAGCTTTGAGTGTCCTATACACGATCTAGGGCTTCGTCCTCCTAGTAGAGTGACCGGTCGGGGAGTTAAGTCCCTCCGTCCGCTGCGCTGAGTGCCCCTAACCGCATGTCTTGTTATGATGAAGACACCGTCTTGTCGCCGTGTCTCCTCGCCCTGCTTGGGCGGCTTAGTGCCATTGGGCGGCACTGTACTGCTGTCATGCCCCGCCGTCCTGTCTTGTCACCGTAATGACGAACGAGCAAGGGACTGAGGCGTGAGCATCTGGGGAAGGTGCGAGCCTTGAATGCAAAGCCTAACAGCACACTTCCTTCTTGACCTCGTCGACCCACGGCCTACGAAGGATTTTGGGGTACGTGGTGGCTCTAGAGCTCTTATTGGTGGGCCTGGTGTCTGGGGACACATGGCAGCTCCGGACCTTACCTCAGCGGGGAGGCTCGGACCGGAGCCCGGGGCATGTGTCAGCACCCGGGGAGGCGGCTCGTAGCCAGAGGACATGTAACACCTTCAAATTCATTCCATGCATTGCATACATTTTTTATATAAAGAAACATTATAAAAGAAGTAGAAATGGAGAAAGAATCATAAAAATGATGGGGAATGGGAAAAAGATAGCTGAAATGAGCCAATTCCAATTTGTCGAATTGCGCTGTCGACACTTCCCTGGGCCGCTGGACACGTGGCGCCTTCGGAGCTCACCCCTGCGGAAAGGGTGAGGTCCGGCCCCGCTGGACACGTGGTGCCCTCGGAGATCATCTCTGAGGAGAGGGGAGGTCCGGCCCGCTGGACACATGGTGCCCCCGGAGCTCATCTCTAAGGAGAGGGGAGGTCCGGCCTGCTGGACACGTGGCGCCCTTGGAGCTCGTCTCTGAGGAGAGGGGAGGTCCGGCCTGCTAGACACGTGGCACCCCGGAGCTCGTCTCTGAGGAGAGGGGAGGTCCAGCCCGCTGGCCACATGGCGCCCTCGGAGCTCGTCTCTGAGGAGAGGGGAGGTCCGGCCTGCTGGACATGTGGCGCCCCCGGAGCTCACCTCTGCGGAGGGCATGAGGCCCGGCACTGCTGGCCACGTGGCACCCTCAGAGCTTGCCTCTGAGGAGAGGGGAGGCCCGGCCCTGCTGGACACGTGGCGCCCTCGGAGCTCGCCTCTGCGGAGGGGGCGAGGCCCGGCTCTACTGTCCGCGTGGCAGGCCTAGAGCTCGCCTCTGAGGAGAAGGGAGGCCTGGCCCCGCTGGACACGTGGCGACTTCGGAGCTCGCCCCTGCGGACGGGGCGAGGTCCTTAGGCGGATTTTTCTTCTGTGCGCGGGGGTACCCGGTACTGAGGGTACCGACACAATTTCCCCAAAATTTCCCCAAACTTGGGGGGATAAAATCCCCAAGGCTGCCGCAACTGACTGAAAAGATAAGTTTGGTGAGATACAAAGTTGAGTTGGACTCTTATTTGAGCTCCAATTGGAGTAGGACTCCTCGTTCCCCCCTATAAATAGAACCCAACCCCCCCCCCCCTGGCCGCAACCCTTTTCCCTTTTTCCCCTCCCAAGTCTGCGACTTGGAGGCCCTAGCCTCCGAATCGCCGAGTTGAACCCCCCCACCCCCCTCGCCGGAGTTCAGGCGCCGATGAGCCCCACCGGTGAGCCCGCCAACGAGCCCCGTCACGCCTCGCCGTCGCCGGAAAAGAGCCGACGATCTATCCTGCCCTAATCTTCCATAGAAAAATTTCCCGCTGCTGCCATTGCAAGGAGGAAGGCCCTGCCACCCAAGGGAAGTGAGATAGGTCTTCGTTACCCATCTTACGACGTCGTCGCTGTTTTCTTCGCTCCTTTCAAACAGAAACATTTTCGTGTGGGCAGATCATGTTTTGATCGGTTTCTGATGGTGGAATTGATCTAGATCTTGAGTCAAGATCATCACCACGTCTACACTTGATCCCTACACCCTTGTTCAACATAAAACCCAATGAAAGCCCATTAAAACATGCAAGAACAAATACAAACTGCTTTAATAAAACAGCACCAAAGGATTTGCATTCATCTACACCATTGCATCTTGAGTAAAGTTTGTGCATGATGTTTGATTGCTATAAGCTTTGTATGTGCATGGTTGTGAGTAGAAGGACAAGCTCAGGAAGCCATCTACGAAGAACTACAGCACCAAGACTTCGAGACGCTTGAGCAACAAGAGCCACGGAAGCAAGGCAAGTGCCCCTTGACCATATTGATCCCATGTTTTGAAACTGTTTTGTTTGCGAAAACGTGTATGCTTGAGTCAACTTGATAGGACACCATTTTATAGGATTTTACTAGTTTTGTTAACCATCCTTGTCGCCGGGAAGTTGATGAGTCGGGTATGGTCATTTTTCCTTTTTGCTTCGCTTAATCTACGGGATACGGGAAGCTGAATTAAAACATGGTTAGCTACTGCCCTCATATGAAAATGATAATGAGGACTTGATGATGATAATGAGCATGGAATTGGGGGAGATCTAGGCAAGCTTGGTTCGTGGATGTTGCTGAATGAGATGGTGGTTTACTTGCCGTAGATCTAAGGACCGGTTCATGCCAGCACATGCTAGGAAAACAGTGCCACCACAAGGCCAAATATGGGTGCGTCTTAGCTGACTAATTAGCTATGTTGCTAGCTTGTTATGGACTGTGCATGGCGCGGGGAGTGGGAGTCGAGAGAGGACTGCCCTGGGAACTGCATGGCACAAGAGGGGGCTCGTGGGTGGGAGAATGGTGATTCGAGCCTGCCGATGAAACCTCAGTGAGTGCATACATCTAGTAGCCCCTTTGTAAAGGCTATTTTGTGATCTCTTTGCCATACACCGATGGTTGTGTACTGGTATAATGGAGGTTTTGCAGTCGCCGACGGGTGATGAAATCACAAACTTGTGGGTAAAGTGGCGCCACCTCTGCAGAGTGTAAAACTATCATGATAGTCGTGCTTATGGTCACAAGCACCTGGCCAACTCACGTGATTAGAGGGAAAACTTGGGATGGATGTTCGGTATGGTTATGGTATGGTCATTGTGACGCCCGGTTCATAGAACACGGAACCTAGGTGATGCATATGTGTTCCCAGGATGTTCATCACACATACACATATAATCCACAAACTGAATTCAGAATATAACCATGAATAATGGGGTTCAAGTACTTTATTACATCAATCTCTAACAGGTTCTTGCAGCGGAAGTCTTCTAACTAAATCTAGCAGCGAAAGTCTCTAACGATAGCGGAAGCATCTAAGCAGCAGCGGGCTTCATCTCCAAATCCACAGGCAAGTTGACGGTAGATCACACGTCTAGTACTCCACATGGTCTTCGAAGTACTCGTCTCCTGTTGCTGATGATCATATGATAATGAAGGGTGAGTACATGTCGTACTCAGCAAGTGCAGGAAATGTAAGACATGTAGCTTCTAACAAGGTAGGAACAAAAAGGCTCATTGCAGAAAGCAAAGTTTATTTCTCAAACATGATAAAAATAGCAACTATCTTTAAGTGAATTTAATCCCAACATGTATCCAATTAAACCAGTGACATACCTCCATCATGATTCTCCACTTTTCATGTCTCATCCAGACATTAATCTTTCTCAACTTTTTTCTCATGCTCATAATAACCATCTCATGATCATATTCAATTCCATCTCATAACCGAAACCATTCTCATTACCAGGACTCAACAGTCCCGAAACCATTCTCATTACCAGGACTCAACAGTCCCGAAACCATTCTTGTTACCAAACCATAACCAAACCAATGACATCCCAATAACCAAACCAATAACCACCCAAACCATCCCATCTAATCATGGAAGTTGGCCAGGCACTTGTGACCGGAAGCACGGCTATCATGATAGTTTTACACTCTGCAGAGGTGACACCACTTTACCCACAAGTTTGTGATTTCGTCACCCGTCGACGACTGCAGAACCTCCATTATACCAGTACACAACCGTCGGTGTATGGCCAAGAGATCACAAAATAGCCTTTACAAAGGCGCTACTAGATGTATGGACTCACTAAGGTTTCACCAGCAGGCTCGAATCACCATGCTCCCACCCGCGGGCGCCCTCTTGTGCCATGCAGTTCCCAGGGCAGTCCTCTCTCGACTCCCATTCCCCGCGCCTTCCACGGTCCATAACAATCTAGCAAGTTACCTAATTAATCAGCTAAGCCGCACCCATACTTGGCCTTGTGGTGGCACTGTTTTCCTGGCATGTGCTCGCATGAACCGGTCCTTAGATCTACGGCAAGTAAACCACCATCTCATTCTACCACTTCCACGAACCAAGCTTGCCTAGATCTCCCCCGATTCATGTTCATTATCAACATCAAGTTCTTATTATCATTATTCACATGAGTGTGGTAGCTAGACACATTCTATCTCGCTTCCCATATCCCGTAGATTAGCGAAGTAAAAAGAAAAAGCGACCATACCCGACTAATCAACTTTCCCGGCGACAAGGATGGTTAACAAAACTAGTAAACTCCTATAAAATGGTTTCCCATCAAGATGACTCAAGTATACACAGTTTTCGCAAACAAAACAGTTTCAAAACATGGGATCAATATGGTCAAGGAGCACTTGCCTTGTTCCTGTGGCTTCTATTGCTCACGGATCTCAAAGTCTTGTTGTCGTAGTTCATCGTAGATAGCTCCCTGAGCTTGTCCTTTTACTCATGATCACGAACATACAAGATTTATAGTAATCAAACATCATGCACAAACTTTAATCAAGATGCAATGGTGCATATGCATGCTATTCCTATGGTGTTGTTTCATTAGATCAGTTTGTACGTGTTCTTGCATATTTTAATGGGCTTGCATGGGGTTTTACAATGAACGAGGGTATAAAGATCAAGTGCGGACGTGGTGATGATCTGGATTCAAGACCTAGATCAATTCCACCGTCAAAAAGTGATCAGCACGCGATCTGTCCACATGAAAAAGCTTCTGATCCAAGGGATCGAAGGAACAGATGCAAAGAAACCGCGATGATGTCGTAAGGTGGTAATTGGGACCTACCTTACTTCCTTCAGGCCTTCCTCCTAGCAATAGCAGCAAACAGTTCGTCGGCTTTCTTCTGGCAACGGCGATCGTGTCGGGGCTTGTCGGCGGTCTCACCGGCGACTGAACTCCGGCGAAGGGGTTTAACTCGGCGAGTTGGGGGCTAGGGCCTCTAAGTTGTCGACTTGAGAAGATGTTGCGATCAAGGGGTGTTGTTTCAGGTTCTATTTATAAGAGGAAAACGAAGAGTCCTACTCTGATTGGATTTCAAATAAGAGTCCTATTCAAATTGTTTTTGAATCTTAACAAATTATCTTCAATTGATTTGGTACGGTAGCAATGTGGAAATTGTGTCGGTTTCCCAGTACCGGGTATTCCCGCGCGTACAGGAGATAAACCGCGTAAGATCTTGTCACCTCCGCAGTGGTGAGCTCCGGAGGCTCCACGTGTCCAGCAGGGACTGGGCCTCCCTTTTCCGCAGAGGCGGGCTTCGGTTGTGCCGCGTGTCAAGCGGGCGGGACCTCCCCTCTCCTCAGAGGTGAGCTCACGTGTCCTGGCGGGCGGGACCTCCCCTCTCCCTCAGAGGCGAGCTCCACTTGCACCACATGTCTGGTGGGTCGGGACCTCCCCTCTCTCCACAGGCGAGTTCCTCATACGCCACGTGTCAGTGCTGGACCTCCCCTCTCTTCGGAGGTGAGCTCCGAGAATGCCACGTGTCAAGCAGCGCCGAAACTTCCTTTCTCCTCAGAGATGAGCTCCGAGGTTGACACGTGTCCATCAGCGTCGGACCTTCCAGAGGTGAGCTCCGGGGTCGACACGTGTCCAACAGTGTCGGACCTCCCAGAGGCGAGCTCCGAGGGTGACACGTGTCCCGCAGTGTCGGAACTCTCGGAGGTGAGCTCCGAGAGCGACACGTGTCCCGCGGTGTCTTCTCCTCGGAGGTGAGCTCCGAAGACGACACGTGTCCCGTGGGGTTGGGCTTGTTTCTCCGCAGCAACTAGCTCCGGTGGCGACACGGGTCCTGCGGGGCTGGACCTCGCTTCTCCGCAGCGACAAGCCTTGGAGGCAACACATGTCCTGCGGGTCAGACCTCGCCACTTCCACAGAGGCTAGCTCCGAGCCTGCCACATGTCTGGCAGTGCCGGACCTCACCCTACTCCGCAGGGATGAGCTCCGAACGTGCCACGTAGCCAGCAGGCCGCGGGAAGTGTCAACAGCGCTCCTCGGTGAACGGGAACTGGCTCTTTTTAGCTATCTTTCTGATTCTTTCTTCATTTCTACTTCTTTTGAAATGTTTCTCTATATGAAATATGTATGCATGCGTGAATATGAAATTGAGGGTGTCACAAACCTACCCCCCTTAAATTGAATCTCGCTCTCGAGATTCGATAGAGTGGAGAATAGATGAGGGAATTCTGCCTTGAGGTCTTCCTCACGCTCCCATGTAGCTTCGGCTTCCATGTGATGATTCCATTGTACCTTGCACCTACGGATCACTTTGTTCCTCGTGACCCTTTCCTTCATGTCCAAAATTCAGACAGGGTGCTCTACATAGGTCAGATCCTCTTGAAGTTCGAGCTCATCCATTGGTACTTGTTCTTCCGGTACTCTCAAGCACTTCTTGAGTTGGGATACGTGAAACACGTCATGCACGTCGGAGAGGTGCGTCGGGAGCTCTAGTTGATAAGCTACCTCTCCTCGCTTGCCCAAAATCTTAAATGGCCCGATGTAGCGAGGTGCTAGCTTGCCTTTGACGTTGAAACGTCGTTGGCCTCGGATAGGCGATACCTTAAGGTATACAAAGTCTCCTACTTTGAAAGTCAACTTTCTTCGCCTATTGTCCGCATAGAATTTCTGTCGTGACTGAGCAGCCTTCAAGTTCTCCCGTATCGTTTGGACTTGCTTCTCAGCCTCTTGTAGCACTTCGGGTCCAAACACTTAGTTCTCTCCGGTCTCGTTCCAAAACAGCGGCCGTCTACCATACAATGCTTCGAAAGGTGACATCTTCGAGCTGGCTTGGTAGCTGTTATTGTATGAGAACTCGGCATACGGCTCTTATCCCAACTACGCCCATGTTTCAAGGCGCAGGCTCTCAACATGTCTTCCAAAGTTTGGTTCGTCCTCTCAGTTTGCCCGTCGGTTTGCGGGTGGTAAGCGGAGCTGAAATTTAGTCTTGTACCCATGGCTTCATGCAGCTTCCTCCAGAACCTAGAGGGAAACTGAGAACCCCGATATGAAACTATCCTCTTAGGGACTCCATGGCGGCACATGATTTGCTCCATGTACAGCTCGGCTAGATCTGCCACGCGGTACGTGGTTCTAACAGGAAGAAAATGAGCTGTTTTTGTCAATCGGTCCATGATAACCTAGATGGAGTTGTAACCCGACCAAGTACGTGGTAATCCGACGATGAAATCCATACTGATGTCTTCCCACTTCCACTCGGGTACTTTCAATGGTTGCAACAGTCCAGCGGGTCTTTGATGTTCGACCTTCACCCGTGGGCATGTGTCGCATAGGGCAACATATTCAGCTATGTCCCTTTTCATACCATCCCACCAGTAACAAGTTTTCAAGTCCTTGTACATCTTTGTACTGCCGGGATGTATGGAATAAGGTGAGTCATGTGCCTCCTTTAATATCTTGTCGCGGATGTGCTTTACGTTAGGCACACAAATCCTTTTTCCTAACCAAAGCGTACCCTTCTCGTCTTCCTTGAAGTCCTTTTCTATGCCTTGCCAGATTCTTTCCTTGATCTCCTGGATTTCCTCACCAGTTGCTTGGCCATCTCTTATCTCTTGTTTCAACGAAGAGTGGAGTTCCATCACTTCCATCTCGTTCAAGAACCCGAGATGTAACCGTTCAAACTCCTTGCGCAGCTCGGGCGGGAGCTCCCAAACCGTAAGTTGGTGACATGCTCCCTTTCGGCTCAATGCATCAGCTACTACATTGGCCTTTCCGGGATGATAGTTGATTCCAACATCATAATCCTTGATAAGTTCCAACCATCGACGTTGCCTCAAGATCCGTTTGGGTGAATATGTACTTGAGGCTTTTTTGATCCGTATAGATCTCACATTGATGACCAAGGATATAATGCCTCCAAATCTTCAAGGCATGTACCACGGCTGCTAGCTCCAAGTCATGTGTGGGGTAATTCAGCTCGTGTTTCTTTAGTTGTCTCGAGGCATAGGCTACCACTTGTCCTTCTTGCATGAGCACACATCCAAGCCCTTGTCTTGATGCGTCACAATATATGTCATAGCTCTTGCTTACGTCCGGCAATACCGAAACTGGTGCTGTGGTTAGCCCTTTCTTGAGCTCCTCGAAGCTCTCTTGGCACGCTGGGGTCCACTGGAATGCCTTTCCCTTCATTAGTAACTCCTCATAGGCTTCGCTATCTTGGAGAAGTCCTTGATGAACCGTCGGTAGTATCCAGCCATCCCAAGAAAACTCTGAATGTCTCTCACGTTTTGCGGTTGGTTCCACTTCAGAACATCTCCCACTTTTCCGGGATCAACCGATACTCCTTCCTCGGAGATGATGTGGCCTAGGAACGATATCTCCTTTAGCCAAAATTGACACTTGCTGAGCTTGGCATACAATTGATGCTCTCGAAGCTTCTGCAATGTCAATCTTAAATGTTCTTCATGTTCTTCCTCACTTTTTGAATACACCATGATATCGTCGATGAAAACCATGACGAACTTGTCCAAGTACTCCATGAAGACCTTATTCATGAGGTACATGAAATATGCGGGTGCATTCATTAACCCAAAAGACATCACGGTATATTCATATGAACCATACCTCGTTCGTAAGGCAGTCTTGGGTATATCGGAGGGCTTAATCTTCAGTTGGAAGTATCCCGACCGAAGATCAATTTTGGAGAAAACTCGGGCACCTTTCATCTGATCGAACAGGTCCTCTATACGGGGCAGAGGGTACTTGTTCTTGATCGTCACCTCATTGAGAGACCTATAATCCACGCACATCCTTTGGGTCCCATCCTTCTTGTCTACGAAGAGCATGGGGGCTCCCCATGGTGACGAGCTTGGGCGTATAAAACCCTTTTCTAACTGCTCTTGAATTTGCTTCTTGAGCTTCACTAGTTCATTAACGGGCATCCTACATGGTCTTTTTTCTATAGGTGCAATTCCGGGTACCAGATCAATGGAAAACTCAATGTCCCGGTCAGGTGGCATACCTGGAAGTTCTTCCGGGAACACGTCCGAAAATTCTTGAACCACCGGAATGCTTTCCAATGTTGCTTCTTCGACGTGGTTCAACGTTTCCTTCTCGGTTGCTGGTTGGCTGACTCGAACTCGATACGAGTAGCGTGCTCGTTTGCCAACAGCACGCTCCTCTTAGCACATTGGATCACTCCATTGTGCTTGCTTAACCAATCCATTCTGAGTATTATGTCACGCCCTTGGGAATTCAAGATAATAAGGTTGGCAAGGAAGTCTACCCCCCTTATTTTAAGTTTTACTTTCGGACATACTATATTAGTCCTCATCTCTCCACCGGGAGAATTAACTAACATAGTATATTTCATGTGTGATATGGGCAGATTATACTTGGCAACATACTTGGATGATATGAATGAATGCGATGCTCCGGAGACAAATAAAATGGCGGCTGGGTTGGAGTTGGCAAGGAACATACCAATCACGACGTCCTCAACCTGTTGTGCTTCCTCAGCGGAGACATGATTCACGTCGCCATGAGCGTAGTTCTGCTGTCCACCGTTGCCTTGATTGGCTCCTCCGTTCGGCCGTCGGTTCTGCTTGGGCGCGTTGCTTTGCTGTCCCAAGCCTTTCCTCGGGCACTGGCTCGCAAAGTGTCCCGTCTCTCCGCATGCAAAGCATGCCTTGTTGCCCACGACAGCAGGTACGTTGGGGCGGTTTTGAGCATAGGCGCCGATGTTTGGACCGGGCGCAGAAGGCAAAGGCACACTAGGTGCTTGCATGACAGGACGTTGCTGCGGTGGTTGATTAGGGCGAAAAGTAGAAGTGGACGAGCCATACTGTGGTCCAGCTTGGGGCATGAAACGGGGACGTACATTGCTCCCTTGTGGCTGATATGGTATCTTTCTCTTGCCATCTTGCTCGATCTCTCGGATCTTGCTTTCAACCACTATAGCTTTGTCAACTAGCTTCTTGAAGCTTGCATAATCATTGTTGAGAAGCTGAACTTGGATTTCATTGTTCAACCCTCTCATGAACAAGTACTGCTTCCGTTGATCCGAGTTGACATCTTCGCGGGCATACCTTGAAAGCTGTGTGAACTTGTTGAGGTACTCATTGACGCTCTTCTTTCCTTGGCGGAGACCTCCAAACTCTTGCCTTTTTAGCATCATGACACCAGCAGGGACGTAATGAGAGCGGAAACTCTCCTTGAACTCAGCCCAAGTTATAGTCTCCTGGTCAACATGGGCATTGCAAAGGGCATCCCACCAGTCAGCGGCTGCTCCCATAAGTTGGTACGATGCGAAGAGAACTTTCTATTGGTCATTGCACTGAACTTGGCAAGCTTATTCTCCATGGACTTCAACCAATCATCGGCCTCCATGGGATCATTAGCTTGTGCAAAAGTGGGCGGTCGAGTCCTCATGAACTCTCCCAATCGGTTGTGAGCCGGTGGTGGTGGTGCAGGAACGGGGTTGTTGTTGTTGTTGGCTTGCAGCTGACCCAAGGTTTGTATCATAGTTTGCATGAGTTGGTTCTTCATAGCCATCAACCGTTCCAGGTTGTTTGCACCAGCCCCGAGGTTGTCATTATCAGGAACTTCAACATGGTCATCCTCTTGGTTGCCACAGAAGTTCCTCCTTTGACGGCCGGCGTTTTCCCTCACCATCTGTGAGAGAGAGTTGGGTAGAATAGAAGTTAGAAGTTTAGATTGATCCCCCCAACTATATGCATAACGGTGTATAAACTATATATCTTCTTTTATATGAGGATGTGAGCACATGCTGAAGCATCTCACATCTCTCTACTATGTGTGGATATGGACAACGTTGAAACGTCCCATAACTCACACCAAGCACACAAACACAAGCAATTATCACAAAAGTTTAACACACCGTTCCTATTCCAGTTTATTCAATGGGAGTCCTATGTGTTTTATGGTGCCTAGGTGATACCAATCTGTGACTTCTACCTAGGCTTGCATCCTATGGTCAAGGTGGTTCGATGCCAATCTATGCATTCTACCTAAGCTTGCATCCTACGGTCAGCTTGGCTCTAATGCCACTCTGTGACTAGGCCTGCGTCCTACGGTCAACGTGGCTTCTAATACCAATCAGTGACTAGGCATGCGTCCTACAGTCAATGTGGCAGCTCTGATACCTATCTGTGACGCCCGGTTCCGTAGAACACGGAACCCAGCTGATGCATATGTGTGCCCAGGATGTTCATCACACATACACATATAATCCACAAACTGAATTCAGAATATAACCATGAATAATGGGGTTCAAGTACTTTATTACGTCAATCTCTAACAGGTTCTTGCAGCAGAAGTCTTCTAACTAAATCTAGCAGCGGAAGTCTCTAACGATAGCGGAAGCATCTAAGCAGCAGCGGGCTTCATCTCCAAATCCACAGGCAAGTTGACGGTAGATCACACGCCTAGTACTCCACATGGTCTTCGAAGTACTCTTCTCCTGTTGCTGATGATCGTATGATAATGCAAGGGTGAGTACATGTCGTACTCAGGAAGTGCAGGAAATGTATGACATGTAGCTTCCAACAAGGTAGGAACAAAAAGGCTCATTGCAGAAAACAAAGTTTATTTCTCAAACATGATAAAAACAGCAACTATCATTAAGTGAATTAAACCAGTGACATACCTCCATCATGATTCTCCACTTTTCATGTATCATCCAGACATTTATCTTTCTCAACTTTTTCTCATGCTCATAATAACCATCTCATGATCATATCCATCTCATGATCATATTCAGTTCCATCTCATAACCGAAACCATTCTCATTACCAGGACTCAACACTCCCGAAACCATTCTCATTACCAGGACTCAACAGTCCCGACACCATTCTCATTACCACACCATAACCAAACCAATGACATCCCAATAACCAAACCAATAACCACCCAAACCATCCCATCTAATCATGGAAGTTGGCCAAGCGCTTGTGACCGGAAGCACGACTATCATGATAGTTTTACACTCTGCAGAAGTGGCACCACTTTACCCACAAGTTTGTGATTTCGTCTCTCGTCGGCGACTGCAGAACCTCCATTATACCAGTACACAACCATCGGTGTATGGCCAAGAGATCACAAAATAGCCTTTACAAAGGGGCTACTAGATGTATGGACTCACTAAGGTTTCACCAGCAGGCTCGAATCACCATTCTCCCACCCGCGGGCCCCCTCTTGTGCCATGCAGTTCCCAGGGCAGTCCTCTCTCGACTCCCATTCCCCGCGCCTTCCACGGTCCATAACAATCTAGCAACTTAGCTAATTAATCAGCTAAGCCGCACCCATACTTGGCCTTGTGGTGGCACTGTTTTTCTGGCATGTGCTCGCATGAACCGGTTCTTAGATCTACGGCAAGTAAACCACCATCTCATTCTACCACTTCCACGAACCAAGCTTGCCTAGATCTCTCCCGATTCATGTTCATTATCAACATCAAGTTCTTATTATCATTATTCACATGAGTGCAGTAGCTAGACACATTCTACCTCACTTCCCATATCCCTTAGATTAGCGAAGCAAAAAGAAAAAGCGACCATACCCAACTCATCAACTTTCCCGGCGACAAGGGTGGTTAACAAAACAAGTAAACTCCTATAAAAGGGTTTCCCATCAAGATGACTCAAGTATACAGAGTTTTCGCAAACAAAACAGTTTCAAAACATGGGATCAATATGGTCAAGGGGCACTTGCCTTGCTCCCGTGGCTTCTGTTGCTCACGGATCTCGAAGTCTTGTTGTTGTAGTTCATCGTAGATAGCTCCCTGAGCTTTTCCTCCTACTCACGACCGTGCACATACAAGATTTATAGTAATCAAACATCATGCACAAACTTTACTCAAGATGCAATGGTGCATATGCATGCTATTCCTATGGTGCTGTTTCATTAGATCAGTTTGTATGTGTTCTTGCATGTTTTAATGGGCTTGTACGGGGTTTTATGATGAACAAGGGTATAAAGATCAAGTGTGGACGTGGTGATTGACACGACCCCACGGTCTTGTCGAGCCAGGATCACGCTGAGGGGTACTGCATTGCACAGCACCGGATAACACACGTCAAAGGTACAAAGCGGAAGCGAAATTTTATTACATAAACAAGTTTATGAACATGTTTACATCAAAATAAGTTCAGTCTACACTCACGGGCGTAGACTAAGCATCAAGTGCACGTTCAGCCCTTGAACGTGTCCTTGCTAGCACACACACGTACACTAACTCTGCGGCGTGCACGACTCCCACTCGACGGGGTTCTCCTCCTGGGGTTCCGTCTCTTCCTCGGGAGTCCCTTCCTCATAGAACCCTGCAAAAGCTTCAAACACAAGCAGTGAGCACGAAGGCTCAGCAAGTCTGACCCGTCTCACCTAAACATGGAACTTCTACATGAGGGGTGCTGGGTTACATGAGGTAAAAATCATTTGCAAGGACTCGCCTAATTAGTGGAACCTTACTTTCAAGTTTTAGCAGCAGTTTGTGGAGAACCTTACGCTAAGGCACATGAGAGAGCCGCAATCAAACAAGAAACGCATTTCTCTCATGTACTTTGCCCAAAGTTGAAATGAACTTTAGTTAGCTCTAACTACAGCAAGTCATTAGCACTCAAGTCCATCTTTCAATCAGCAACATTTTAACATGTAACTAGCCTATTCTTTCTACATCACGGTACATGAACAAGTGGTACTCACTGACCGCGAGGGACGGCGATTATAATCGATTTACACCTGCAGGGTTACCCGAACAACCCGTCATGTACGCCCGTACTCGATATTGCCTACAACAACCATCACGGACGCCGTACGCAACTACCTTTCACCCGTCAGCCAAATATTGAACCGGTCCCATCGTCCCGAGTAAGAGGTCTCTGCACGCGCATCTCAGTGCCGCCAGCCGATTTACACCTCAAGCTCTCAACCTACCCTCTGAACGACGGGCAATGCCTCAATACCCAGCTACCCGAGTTACATCAATTTCCCGGTTCCCATATAGCCGGTAGGTCTTCGGTACTGTTCTAGCTTGTTCAACAGGCCCGCACACGGCTCGCTCCTCAATCGACACAAGCGAAGCTACAGCACACAGGCCCCAAAGTCCTGCTGCCCTTACCCTCCGCTCGGTCTCAGTTTCTTGCCATGTGTTTCATGTGCTATCACTACCCGAGTCGAGTGCCTCTAGCCTATGCTCGCGAGTAGTTCCAACTACTCGACTTGTACCGAATCCAACTCTATTATAGCAATGCAGTAGCTAACGGGGTTTCAATCCTAAACCCAACCCATGGTTCTCTTGGCTATGCAGTGGGGTTTCCAAACAAGACTCTAATGCAAAGAATAAAGTAAACAAGTATGTGCTCAAAACAATAAAAATTTGTAAAAAGGTTAATGCAAACCGGAGCTTGCCTTGCTGCTCTTGGTCGTAGGCTAACTGTTCCTCCGGAGTAACGAAGTCTAGGACTTCGGGTTCCTCCTCGACCTTAGCGACTACATGATAAGAGCAATACATGTATTAATTTGAATGCATTTGTATTAAGTTTGCACTTGTGAAGCTTATAAGTCCCGCTAGACAGACTCAATGACTGTGAAACTTTTACTGTGGCTTCGTTACAACCTAAATGGAGACTGGGTCAAGTTTTAGTTGCAGCAAAGCTCATTTGAGCCCTCCCCAATTAATTATGTCCTTGACCTTAATTGGAACTCTTAGGGTGTTCTAGGGATTTTCATGAAATAAACTATGACTTTCTGAAAACTAGATTTTCAGAGGGTTCTAATGGAGTTGGTCTCACTTAATTTGAATGTTTCTAGCTAATGATATGAGCTAAACAATTTCAGAGAAAATTCTGAAAATGTTTCTGAACATTTTCTATTTTCTCTGGAACAGTTTCACTAATCACACCATTAGGTGGATTAAATGAGCTCCAATGGATCTGAAATTTTTATTCTAGTTCAGGGATATTTTGGTGAACATCTCAGCAAAATTTCAGGATTTTTCGCCAAAGGATTCTCCAGTTAAAATTCCAAACAGTTTAAATTTTGAGGAATTAATTATGGAGAAATAAGAAATTTCATGAAGTGAAACTTGATTTGCTGGAAATTTCTCAGAGAGCTGAATCCAACAAAATTTGGTTCACTCAATTTGGAGCTTTGTAGCCAAAGTTATGAGGATTTGAAGTTTGAAGGAAATCTGAAAATTGGGGAAAAGTTTAAACTCGCGAGTGGGCCCCGGGGACACGCGTCGCACGCCGAGGCGACAGCACACGGCGGCCCACAAGGAATTTGCGCGCCAGCACACCCGATCCCGGCCGCAGCCCGATCCTGATTCAAAATATCGGCCGCTGACCGCTGGGGTCCACCCCCTTCTTCAACCTCGCGACGCCCGCGCTCCGCCGCCGAGGGACCTCGCCGGAGAGCTCGCCGCCGGCTTCTGTACAGCTCCAAACTTCACGATCCTGGCCGCCCCTGCCTACTTTTACTCGGGGAACAGGATTCTAGGGTCAGCTACTCATGACAATGGCCGGTACATGGTCGGCGATGAGCCGCCACCTCGGAAAGACTTCGGCCATGTCGGCTGACTTCCCTAGCGTCTCAACTACTCGAGGAACCGGTCAGGAAGCATCAGTGGACCTCAGGGAAAGTCGACATGAGCTCGAGGCAGCTCGGGGAAGGCCCGGAGTAAGTCCTCAACGTGCGCCCGATGCCTCCCGTTTGTTCCGCCGTTGGTAAACCTCGAATTATGCCGGGTACAGAGGTTCTCCGGCCAAGGGTTGTGAAGGCAACTTGTGCTTTAACGTGTCTAGTTTGTGTGAGAGCGGATTGAGGCCCTCTAATCCTTTATAGAGCACGAATTCGACGGGATCGCACCCGAAGGTCGTTCTGCACACAGAAAGGGGAAAACTAGAAATTCGCCGCCGGTGAGCAATCACTCGGGCTGTGGCTCGGGGGTGAGCAGCACCGGTCACCAGCGCGTCCAAGGGTGCCTTGGCTCGGGCGTGACAACGCCCTGGTTGGGCTGTCCACGGAAGCTCGAGGTGCGGCGGTTCTAAGTCACCGACTTGATCTTTCGGCATAGCCGATGTCAATCGGTTTCAACTGAATTCTAGCAGCGGGGAAGACGGAGGAAGGTCTCTAGTACCTTGCCGTGGCTCTGGAGGGGATGGAGGAAGCTGTGATCGGTGCTCTCCGATTGATTCCGAGCTGCGGGAAGTTTCTGCCGGCGCTGAGTTCTTGCGGGGGAAGAACCGGGCGATGCTTCGGCCGAGGAGGGGGAAAGGTGCCTTAAGAAGGCTCTGCACCGCCTCACGCCCGCGCGTGGCCAAGCAGCTGCTGGCGCGGCGGCTTCCCTCGGTGGCGATCGCAGCGGCGGCGCGGTTAACCGAGTGAGAAAGTCTCAGTCGGTTTGATTTGAAGTAGAGGCTGACAAGTGGGTCCCACTCCCCATTTTAACCTCTGAAATTTACTCCTAATCACTGTTGTAAACAGTGAACCCCATACTACCCCTGGTAATTCAAATTATTCACCCATGAGCCATTTGAATTGAGTAGAATTCAAATTGGGTTTGGTTTGAGTGAATTTCAGCACAAGTTCAGTTTTGAATTCAAATAAAGTTTGAATTTGTCCCACTTATCTCATGTCAAGATCAACTCCAGATTGAGTGAAAATTGGTGTGTGAGCTCACAAAAATGTGCTGAGTAAGAATATGCCTCCCACTTTTAAATTCATGGGATAAAAACAGTTTGAATTTGAATATGGTTTCAAACTGCCCTCTTTCTAGCTATACCCAAAATGACCTCAAGAAGATTTGAATTTGGGTGAAACTTGGCATGGACATCCTTAGCAATGTGTAGGAGTTTTCCTATGTCCAGCCCACCTATATCACATGTGGGAAATACCACTTTTGCAATATGTGAGTTTGTTCTCTAATGAGTATGTTGATGGTGGTTACTTGCTCTTCATTTGTGTTCATCAACTTTCCTCAAATGAGGTGTGTGTGTATGGTGATAAACACCTCAAATATGTGTCAAAAACTGAGGCCCTTACAGTGATGATCTGGATTCAAGATCTAGATCAATTCCACCGTCAAAAACTGATCAACACGTGATCTGTCCACACAAAAAAGCTTCTGTTCAAAGGGATCGAAGGAACAGATGCAAAGAAACCGCGAAGATGTCGTAAGGTGGTAATGGAGATCTACCTTACTTCCTTCGGACCTTCCTCCTAGCAATAGCAGCAAACAGTTCATCGGCTCTCTTCCGGCGTCGACGATCGTGTCGGGGCTCGTCGGCGGTCTCACCGGCGACTGAACTCCCGCGAAGGGGTTTAACTCGACGAGATGGGGGATAGGACCTCTAAGTCGTCGACTTGAGAAGATGTTATGATCAAGGGGTGTTGTTTCGTGTTCTATTTATAAGAGAAGAACGAAGAGTCCTACTCTGATTGGATTTCAAATAAGAGTCCTATTCAAATTGTTTTTGAATCTTAACAACTTATCTTCAATTGATTTGGTGCGGTAGCAACGTGGAAATCGTGTCGGTTTCCTCAGTACTGGTTATTCCCACGCGTACAAGTAAACCACGTAAGATCTCTTCACCTCTGCAGTGGTGAGCTCCGGAGGCTCCACGTGTCCAGCAGGGGCCGGGCCTCCCTTTTCCGCAGAGGCGGGCTCCGGTTGTGCCGCGTGTCAGGCGGGCAAGACCTTCCCTCTCCTCAGAGGTGAGCTCCGCGTGCGCCACGTGTCCTGGCGGGCGGGACCTCCCCTCTCCCTCAGAGGCGAGCTCCGCGTGCGCCACGTGTCTGGTGGGTCGGGACCTCCCCTCTCTCCAGAAGAAAGTTCGGCGTACGCCGCTTCAGTGTCGGACATCCCCTCTCTTCGGAGGTGAGCTCCGAGAATGCCACGTGTCAAGCTGCGCCGAATCTTCCTTTCTCCTTAGAGACAAGCTCCAAGTTCTACACATGTCCATCAGCATCGGACCTCCCAGAGGTGAGCTCTGAGGTCAACACGTGTCCAATAGTGTCGGACCTCCCGGGGCGAGCTCCGAGGGTGACACGTGTTCCTCAGTGTCGGACCTCTCGGAGGTGAGCTCCGAGAGTGACACGTGTCCCACGGTGTGTTCTGCTCGGAGGTGAGCTCCGAAGACGACACGTGTCCCGCGGGGTTGGGCTTGTTTCTCCGCAGCGACTAGCTCTGGTGGCGACACGGGTCCTGCGGGGCTGGACCTCGCTTCTCCGCAGCGACAAGCCCCGGAGGCAACACATGTCCTTCAGGTCGTACCTCGCCCCTTCCACAGAGGCTAGCTCGGAGCCTGCCACGTGTCTGGCAGTGTCGGACCTCACCCTACTCTGCAGGGATGAGCTCGGAACGCGCCACGTGGCCAGCAGGCCGCCGGAATGCCTACAGCGCTCCTCGGTGAACTGGAACTGGCTCTTTTTAGCTATGTTTCTGATTCTTTCTTCGTTTCTACTTATTTTGAAATGTTTCTCTATATGAAATATGTATGCATGCGTGAATATGAAATTGAGGGTGTCACAGTCATTGGGATTGGTTTTGGGACTGTTTGAGTCTTGGCAATGAGTTTGGTTTCGGTTATATGAATATGAGATGGTTATGAACATTTATGAGCATGAGATGAACTTGAGAAAGATTAATGGTTGGTTGAGACTTGATAATTGGTGAATTATGATTTAGAAAATGATGCTGAATTACTTGGTCATGTTGGGATAAATATCACTTAGAATTAGTTTCCATTTTTATCATGTTGTGAAATAAAATTTGCTTGCTGCAATGGGCCTTTTTACTTCCTACCTTGTTGTAAGCTACATGTCATACTTTTCCCGCACTTGCTGAGTACGACAGGTACTCACCCTTGCATTATCATATAAACATCAGCAACGGGAGAAGAGTACTTCAAGAACCATGTGGAGTACTAGGCGTGCAAACTACCATCAACATGCCTGTGGAGTTGAAGATGGAGCCCGCTGCTATTTAGTTATTTCCACTGTCGTTTAGAGTTTTCCGCTGCAAGACTAAGTTAGAGATTCATGAGTGAGACAATGAGTCGATGTAATAAAGTACTTAAACCCTATTCATTCATGGTTATATTCTGAATTCAGTTTGTGGATTACATGTGTATGTGTGATAAACATCCTGGGCACACAAATGCATTAACTTGGTTGTTTATGGAACCGGGTGTCACAGGACACGTAGCTGCTCCGGACCTCTCCTTAGCGGGGAGGCTCGGACCGGAGCCCGGGCCACTTGTCACCACCGGAGCTGTCCTCTGCAGGGAGGTGGCTCGGAGCCAGGGGACACGTGGCTCCTCCACACCTCACCTCAGTGGGGAGGCTCAGGCCGAAGCCCAGAGCACATGTTAGCTCCAGAGCCCAAGCCACGTGGTGGCCCCAGGGCTGACCATAGGGCCAAGGGCATGTGGCTTATGCTGGGGCCCGCGTCAGCAGGGAGGCGGGGCCTAGGCTGTCTTTTACCCATTACGCGGGGGTACCCGGTCTGCAGAGTACCGATAGGGATGGAGTGAGAGTGATAAATAGTGGTAGAGAGAGGAGGGAGAGGGAAAGAGAGTGAGAGTGAAAAGGGAAAGAGGGAGGGAGAGAGAGACAGAGTGGTAGAGAGAGGCGGGTGAGGGATAGAGGGAGTGGTAAAGAGAGGGGGAGGGAGAGGGTGAGGGAGAAAGTTGTAAAATCCCCAAAAGTGCTAACAAGAAATTTAGCACAATTACACTTAGGAAAAATGAGGGGAATTAAAACTTTGAATTATAACGGTGTGAGTTCAAAGTGATGATTCAAACTTCCCCAAAACTTCCCAACATGGAGATCTTAATTCATAACTTGGGTCTTCATATTCCAAATATTCAACCTCCAAAATTTCAGCTCATTTTGGAGGGGTTATACTATTTGTTTGGGATTAAAAGAGGAAGCCCTCGAATCTGAATTTAAATTTCAGTTTCAAATCCCAACTTCCTCAATTTGCAAATTTGGTTCCACAAATGTGTTCTTCACATTTGAATTAGCATCCATTCAAAAATTCAGATTATTTGAGTGTGGGTTCCTGTGCTTTTGGAACAATGCAAAAGGGAATGCTGAAATTCCAATTCAAATTCAAATAACCAAACTCAGTTCAAATTCCACCCTAGAATTCAAATGAATTCAGTTGAATTCAACATTTCAAACCATGACTTTGGGTGGAAGCAAAGGAGTTAATTTGGAGACAAAAGGGAAAATATCAATGGAGAGGTGGGAGGGGGCCCACTAGTCAGCCACCCACAGAAGCAAATTCTCTGTTTTTCCCTCGGTCGATCACGAGTGAGCGCCAGCTCCCGGCAGAACCCTTGCCCGATGCCTCCACCGAGCTGCTTGCAAATTTCTCCCTACGGCAGAAACGTCGTGCGTGTGTGATCGCTAGAAAGCAGATGCACAACTCAATTTCCCATCTATGCCTCCACGTTATACCGATGCCTTTGCCTTTGCTCGAGCTCACCGAGAACAAGCACCGCGCGCCGCCTCTGTGCTCGTCGCTGAGAAGCCTCTGGTCACCTTAGCGCCGGTTGATCCCTCTAGGAAATGCGTCGGTGACTCCTCGACGATTTTCACCGATCCTCAGCTCATCCCCAACCTTTCCCCGTCGTGTCCGAGCCGTTCTCTGCCGGAAGAAAACAGAGCAAAGCTGCCGTTCTCGGTTCCACGTCGTCCGGGAGATTCAAAGCCTCTCCGGCGTATTCAAAAGCTCACAGAGGTGCGCCATGATGTCTTGATCCTCCTCCCGTGGTCCTTTTGCTCTTTACCACCGCCGGCTAGCCGGAATTTGTGAATTACCGCCGGTACACGTGATGAACCGATCAAAACCAAATCGGGAAATTCTCCCCACACGCTTGATCATCCATTCTACAATTCAAACCTCAGCTACTAGGGTTCCTAGCACCCTCCCACACCGAATATCGAATCCAACCGGCCTTCCTCCACCCCGGGCGACGAAAATTCGCCGCCGCCGGCTAAAAACGTCGGGGTCCATGGTGACAACTAGTTTGCCGCCATGTGCTGCGAGAGTTGAGCCCCGTTCCATGTTATACGACCTCTATGGATGGTGTACGGCACCTTAGCTCGCCGGGAGAAGCTCGGGACGCGCCGCACCTCGCCGGCGCCGAGCTACCGAGCCACCCCGCCGATGCCGACCCACCTCTGGCTGTTTTCATTCGATGAAACCTTGCCTGGCTGCTAGGTCTTGATGTGGGGATGGTGTAGCACGAAACCGCATCGAATTTTGTTGAGAAACGGGGGAGAATGAACCACGCCATGATCGGCTCAATGCGCACGCGAGTTTTCTGTCCAGAGGTTGAAGACGACCGCCCTCTGGGTCCAACTGTCAGCCGGTAAAACACTCTTCTGTGCAAAAAAAATTCCAGCAACTGTTCAAGCTTGGAAAATCCATAACTTTGTGTAGAAAACTCCAAAAATGGTGAGACCAATTTTGTTGGAATCCTCATAAGGAGTACTTAACAGAGGAACAAAGTGCTTTCCATGAAAATGCCCAGTAATTTCTGTGAAATTCATTTTAGTAAATCCTTTAGGGATTAATTCCAGGATTCTCTGTGAAAATTTCCCAAATTTGGGCAGCAAATCCTTTTCCTAGTTCCTGAGCTCCAGTAAAAATTTGAGCTTCATTGGAGTTCATTTTCTAGGCTAAATTGTATTTCCAAATTCAATCTTCATTTGAAAAGTTCAAACCAAACATAAACTTTTTCAGAAATTTTCACCAACTTAAAAAATTCATATCTCCATGTAGGTAGCTCCAAAAATTGTGAAACAAATTTTTTTAGAAACCTAGAGACCAGCTCTATTTAGATCTTCCACTGTTAGCCATGTCAAAACTTCAGATTTGGGTTCAAACTTCAGAGAAGCCTTGTACTTGTGGGAATTTTGGAGACCACAAGCTTCAATGAAATTTCTCCAAATTTTGCTCAAATCATCCTCAGAGAGTCTAGTATCCATTGGAAAAATCCCAAAGCCAATTAAGGAACCTAAATAGAAGTAGCTATGAATAGAAGTTTATTTCTTATACTTCTCTAGCACTTATACATATATTTTGGTTACATTTCATATAGTGACCGAAGTTGAGGACAATCCGGAGCCGTTGGACGTCCCCCCACTCGAAGCTAACTTCCCTTTTGAATCGCAACCAGGCAAGCCCCGGTTTGCATTTAAATACCTTTTGCAAAGTTTTCATGTGTATCACTTATGTCTAAGTTGAAATTCTTGCATTAGAGTTAAGGTGATTGAAACCCCAGTTGCATGACATTGAAATCCTATGGAGGGTTGGGTAGTTTACAAATTCGACGAGTAGAGAATTCCATGCTAATGTTCTTTGGATGTCGGTAGAAGTCGAGTGGTTGGAATCTAGTCGCGAGATAGGTATTTATTCACACGGTATGGAAATAGGTAGAGAATGGCTTAAGATTGTGAAACTGGGACCCAACAGGGGGGATAGGATGCAGTGAGAGGAGGTCTCAAGTGCGTAGCCCTGTTGGTGTTGATTGAGGACCGAGTCGTGTGCGGCCCTGCTGGGCAAGTTTGAACAGTACCGGATGCACACTGGCATATGGGAACCAGAAAACCGATGTAATTTGTTAATCTAGGTGCCGAGGCTTACCCAACCATTTTATAGGAGTGGGTTGAGGGTAGAAAGGTATAAATCTGCCGGTGGGCACAGACACGCTCCGCGTGGGGACCTCCTGCCCGTTACGGATGGACCGGTTCGGCATTTGGGTTGCCTTTGGAAGGTTGCTGCATACAACAGAGTAGGAAGGTGTGAAGCACCACACTTCTGAAAGTGGGTGTATGTGACGTGTTATCCGGGTGTCTATTGATTGCTATCACCGTCCCTCGTGGTTATTTGAGTACCGCTTGTTCATTGCGCTGTGACATAGTAAGAAGTAAAAGAAGCCAGATTAATATGTTGTATTGAACTAATAGTGTCTTGTTACCATGTCTGATGTATATGTGGAGCTAATTAAGTTTATTTTCCTCTTTGGGCATAACCACATCGGAGGAAAGCGTTTCTTGTTTGATTGTGGACTTCCGATGTGAGGGCTGCCTAAGGCTCATTAATCTGCTTCTATAAAACTGAAAGTAAGGATTAACATGTAGGCGTGTCTTGATCGAAAATGTCATTTTCCTATATTACTAATCCCTGCATGTAGAGTTTCATGATTAGGAGTGTCGGTTAAGCCTTGCTGAGCCATCGTGCTCACGGTTGCAAATATTTGAGCTGTGTGCAGATGAGAGTTATTAGGAAGGGTCTGAGGACGAGGCGATGCCCCCGTCGGGGTACACGGCCGAGCTGGATCCCTACACGCCGCCGTGACCTCCAGTTGTATGTTGCTAGTGTGTAGCATCCCCGGGCTGGACGGCTGCACTTTTGCATAGCTATGCTGAGAGTTTAGCTATTAATAAGACTTCCGATGTACATTACTTTTGTAAATGACTTCCGCTGTGTTATATGTAAAATAAAAGCTTGTATTTTGTTCTTAATCTTTTCTTGTGTGCTGTTGGGTGCCGCATCACATGGCACCACCCTCTGCGATCCCGTAGTGGGTGAACCACGGGGTGGTCCCCACAGGCATGGTATCAGATCCGCATTGGGAATAGCACGCTCGAAAAGAGCCTATTTTGAAAACTTAGAAGTAGTCGAGTGAGGATTAGTCACTATGCCCATATAAGGTCTATGATAGTAGTAGATATTATGGTGGAAAAGCTAACTTATGTGTTATACATTCTGTAATGACGCTCCGATGTCAGGTAAGAGGTAAGGTACGCCTCCGCAGGCGGATCAATTGCGGTAAGCTCGCCATACGAGCAATAGTATGGAATGGTTTACCGTGGATTGGCACGGTAGTTAATATGAGTCTCTGAACCTTCTCATGGTTCTGAGAGCATATGAAAATGCTGATCTCCAGCGTGCTTTAGGAAAAATTGAGAATACCCCATCATGTGGTAAGCAACACGATAGTATGCAACTCTTCAACGTTCAATGTTAAAAGGGCCATACACAACGCTCGCCATCGGCGTGCCTAAACAATCATGAGGCAGTAGGTGGTATCCGTTGGGTTCATAAAATTCCCAACCGTGACAACCCGTTCACGCTCTACTCGGGTTCCCCGTCGTGTGGTGTGAAAACACGACCATGTACCTTGAGACGTGGCTTGACTCAAGGACGATCTGTATGGCAATGATACAGACCGTATGTTTTTACTATGATATGGACCTGCCTAAAATGTTAAAACCCTTGTGTGCACCATTATTGCGTGGTCTTCTGCAGGTACATTAACCACGTTAGAGCATGACGCTTAGAAATTGTTTGTGAGTGACGTCTTTAGTTCCACCATTTGACACGTACATGCCGGAATACCGGCTTAGGATTTTTCTTTGGTGAGGAAACGTAGTGTCGAGATGAGTTATTAGTTGCATAAAAAGGATATTTTCAAAGAAAAGAGTCCAATTAGAGTTTAGGATTTCATTTATGGGTTATTGAACTCCCATATTGAACTAAGAGTCAATTGGGAGTGTAGAATCATTTCAAAAGACTTAGGAGCAACCTCCCCTATTTTGGCAGAATTTTTGCTGAACTTAAACAGGGTACAACTTTTGATTGGTTGAACCCATGGAGGCGTGTGATACTATTACGGAAAGGTTTTGAAGTCTTATACAACTGTTCTGTCGAACTCCAGAACAAAATCGCCCTCCAAATGGATGAAAATCTCAGATGAGTATGCACTGTCCTGAAACAGGGCAGACCAAAAATGCTCTCTGGAATTTTCAGTGTTTCAACCACAACTCCTCGTAGAAAAATTACTAATGGTCAAGTAAGATACCGTTGGAAAGTGTAGGAAATGTTATACAACTTTGTAGTTCAGTGTTTCCTAGATTGGGGGCAGAAATAGTTGGAATTTTGTGAACAAAACAGCCACTTGTAAAGGAGGTGATGTCAAAATCCCTGAGAAAAATCTGTCAAATTGTAAAAATCATAACTCATAAACTAGGGAGGCTATGGAGGTAAATAAATACAATATGGATTTCTTTGTGAGTCTACTACAATTTTGTTGTTGAACTCCAGTTCAGATTTTGCCTCCAAAGTGGCCAAAACAGTTAGATTCTTCAAACTGGTCTGCTGGACCAGGAGCTGGAAAGAGAAAACCATGTTGAAGTTTTTCCACCAAAACACTTAATTTCACATTTCGATATCCAGTGGCTGTTGTAAAACAGTGAGTGGAGTCTGTAAGGGCCTAAGTTTTTGCACACATCCAAAGTGTTCATCACACCACACACACCTCATTTGAGGAAAAGTTATGAACACATTTGAAGAGCAAGTAACCACAATCAATATAGTCATTAGAGGATGAACTCACAAAATGCAAAAGTGGCATTTCCGACATGCATCATATAAGGGATGAGCATATGTAAAACTCCAACACCTTGCTAGGAATTCTTATGCCAAAATTCACCCAAATCCAAAACCTTGTTGAGGTATTTTTGGGTGTAACTAGAAAGAGGCTAGTTTGAACTCAAATTTAAATTCAAACTACTTTTATCCCATGACTTCAAAAGTGGGAGGCATATTCATACTCAGCTCATTTTTGTGAGCTCACACACCAATTTTCACTCCATTTGTAGTTGATCTTAACATGAGCTAATTTTAGCAAATTCAAACTCAATTTGAATTTCAAACTGCATATGTGCTGAAAATATATTCAAACACTGCACAATTTGAATTTTATCCAATTCAAATGGCCAGTTGATAGATAATTCAAATGTTAAAGGGTATCTGGGTCTCTACTGTTTAGAGCAGTGGGGAAAATTGAATTTCAGAGGTTAAAAGGGGAGTGGGTCCCACTTGTCAGCCACACAAGCCAGTGAACCGACTGAATCAACTGAGGCTTGGGTCTTGCACGCGCCCACGCAATCGCCACGGTGCTGCACGCCGCTGCCACCTCCTGGTCTCCGACCACAGCTGCAAACTGATGTCCTCAGCTATTTAGCCTCGAGCTGCTGATGGCAGCAGACGGTTTTCACGCTGCCTCGATGTTTTCCGCACTGAGAAACCGAAGCAAGCCGCCTCACACCTCAACTCACCACCCCACCGTCGACCGGCCAAAGC
Organism: Neostapfia colusana; assembly: GCA_030760725.1. Classification (NCBI taxonomy): domain Eukaryota; kingdom Viridiplantae; phylum Streptophyta; class Magnoliopsida; order Poales; family Poaceae; genus Neostapfia; species Neostapfia colusana. Next base: position 46,740,117 of record JASWHV010000012.1, on the reverse strand, counting down.
AGTCCTTCCCACCGCAAGCTGAGGCCATAAACGGCACCGTCGACCTTTGCTCGACGTGCTACCGCCTAAGCTGCTCGTGATCAGCTTCTGTTGAGCTTGTCCAAGCCGATCTTCCACCGCTCTGTCATCTCGAAAGCTCCCCCGACTTGACACCGTCGTCCGAGCAGCTCCAAGCTTATCCAGCATGGCAAACTGGTCTCTGAGGTTAGCATCAAAGTCTAGTAGCCCTCTCCGAGCTCCTTAGCTCCCTCTTAGCGCCGGTTAGCCGGAATTTCAATTTTCCCGATGAACACCGTACAGAACACGGATAACCAAAACTCAAAATTCATCTCGATCACATTGTCACTGAAAATCCGGGTCGAGCTGAAGCTAGAGTAGCACCTCACGGTTATCTCAGCCAAATCCTAGCGATGATGATCAACCGAGTGAGCAGAGCAACTGATTTTGGCCACCGCCGGTGAAAACGGCTCAGGTCACCGGTGAAGTCTACTTTCCCGGCGATCTCCGGCCAAGAGGAGGGCAGGGTTAGCTTCCCCGTGCCCCCATTAGTGCTTTGCGACCCATTGGTTTATCATGTTCACCGCCGAGACGAGCTAGCACTGTCGGAACCGAGCTCAGTTCCGCCGCCACCGTCGCAGACTACGTTCCCGGCGATGTCGAGGCGCGAGAAGTTGCCCGGCATGAGCGCCGTGCTCCAAGGGTCACGTAGGAAAAAACCGCATTGAGAATTAGGCAGCAACGGCCGAGAATGAACCGCGCCACCGTCGCTGTGCGTCGAGCGCTCGGGCGCTGGCGGGAGGTTGAAGAAGACACTGTGTATGGGACCTACGTGCAGTGTTTTAAACATTTCCCTGATTTTCAGATGTAGTTCAAACTTCAAACCCACATAACTTTGGCTAGAGAACTCCAAATCGAGTGAACAAAATTTTGTTGGATTCAGCTCTCTGAGACTTTCCAACAGATCAAGTTTCACTCCTTGAAAATCCTTAGTTATCCAGAATTAATTCCTCAAAATCTAAACTGTTTAGAATTTGAACTGGAGAGTCCTGTGGAGAAAAATTCTGAAATTTTGCCAGGATGTTCACCAAAATATCCCTGAGCTACCATAAAAATTTCAGGTCCATTTGACTCATTTGATCCACCTAATGGTGTGATTAAGAAAACTGTTCCAGAGAAAATAGAAAATGTCCAGAAACATTTTCAGAATTTCCCTGAAATTGTGTAGCTCATATCTTTAGCTAGGAACCTTCAGATTAAGTGAAACCAAATCCATTAGAACCCTCTGAAAATCTAGATTTCAGAAAGCCATGTCTTGTTCCATAAAAATCCTTAGAACATCCTAGGAGATCCAGTTAAGGCCAAGTACATAATTATTTGTGGAGAACTCAAATGAGCTTCGCTGCAAATGAACTTGGCCAAGTCTCTGTATAGGTTGTATCCAAACCACAGTAAAAATTTCAGAGTCATTGGGCCTGTCTAGCAAGACTTATAGTCTTCACAAATTCAACTTCAGTTCAAATGCATTCAAATTGATACCTATACATGTTTATCTCATGTAGTCGCTAAGGTTGAGGAGGAGCCCGAAGTCTTAAACTTCATCACTCCTGAGGAGAATCTAGCCTACGACCAAGAGCAGTAAGGCAAGCTCTGGTTTGCATTAACCATTTTTGCAAATTTTACTATTTTGAGAACTTACTTTGAGCACCCACTTCAATTTTGCATTAGAGTATTGTTTGAAAACCCAAATGCATAGCCGAGAAAACCTTGGGTTGGGCTTAGGTGTTTAAACCTCATTTAGCTACTGCAATGCTAAGATAGTGTAGGATTCGGTACAAGTCGAGTAGTTGGAACTACTAGTGAGAATAGGCTAGACGCACAATACTAGGGTAAAGGTAGCAAATGAAACACATGGCAAGAAAAATGAGACCGAGCGGAGAGTAAGGGCAGCAGGACATTGGGGCCTGGGTGCCATAGCTCCGCTTGTGTCAATTGAGGACCGAGCCGTGTGCGGGCCTGTTGAACAAGCTAGAACAGTACCGAAGACCTACCGGATATATGGGAACCGGGAAACTGATGTAACTCGGGTAGATAGGTGTTGAGTGATAGGAGGATGGGTCCCGATCTTCCGAGAGGTAGGGTAAACTTGATTGGGTGGAGATCTCGACGTTGATGATGCAAGGCTCCGAACGAACGAAACCCCGCAATCACTACACCACTGCTCCGTTGGTTATCACCCGTGTCACACGAATGACCTCGCCATGATGGCTTATCCCTGCAAGCGCAATCAGGAACAAAAGCAAGAACAGAGAAGTTGCAATCAAAACTGAATTGATCACGAATTTGGGGTCTCACAACCGATAATCGACGACACTGTTCAATGACAGATTGTAACTGAGCAAAACCCGACCCTAATGTGGTGACGGCTGCTGTATAAAAAGGAGTTTACGGGCGTGCAAGACCCCTGGACGCAACCCTAATGGGCTTCCACACGATACACGGGCCAGCAGCGCAAAAGGCGGTGGCGCAGCACCGGACAGATTCTGGATGCCCACTTGTTTCGCTGATTCCCGTCAACTTAGAAGGAATTTTGAGGTGGGGCTGATTCCATTGGAAGCTTTATGAAATCATGGTTCCAACCATATATAGAACGTCCAAATCTGACTCCGTATGTGTTCGGGACGTCAGTTTTGGTGAAGGCAGCTCCTGGAACCGGAGGTGGAGTCGAAGTCCAGTTGTACTTGGGCTCCTCCTTGGTGTGCACGTCCTATCTCCTCCTCCTTGACTCCTTGGACTCCTCTCAGCCCTTGCTGGACCTCTCCATTGTTCCTAATCAATAAAACATTCATGGAAACAAGCGTAAGTTCTGAAAAACAATTGACAAGGTTAGAACGTACCTGGAGATCCAATTGTCGTGCACGTGGTCTAGTGATGGGTCCTTGCATTGTATGCAAAGAAGAGATGTCCTCATCATCCCCCCTCTTGAATTGGAGTCGTCCTCGACTCAAGCTCATCTTCCTCACCCAAGTATGGCTTCAAATCTGAAATGTTAAATGTAGGACTAACCCAAAACTCGGGAGGCAACTCAAGTTTATATGCATTGTCATTTATCTTCTCAAAAACCTTAAAAGGTCCAGCAGCACGTGGCATGAGTTTGGACTTTCTCAAATCCGGGAACCTATCTTTTCTCAAATGAACCCATACCAAATCACGGGTTCCAATTTTACCTCCTTCCTACCTTTACTAGCAGCAATGTGATACTTTTCATTAATTTTTTCAATTTGTAACTTAGTAGTTTCATGCAACTTAAGAATAAATTCAGAACGTTGTGTAGCATCTAAGTTCACAATTTCAGTATGTGGTAAAGGTAGCAAATCAATTGGAGCACGAGGATTGAAACCATAGACTACCATAAACGGACTTAAGTTGGTTGTGGAGTGAATAGACCTGTTATAAGCAAACTCAATATGTGGAAAACACTCCTCCCACAACCTCAAATTGTCTTTCAAAACAGCCCGCAACATAGTAGATAAGGTACGATTAACTACCTCCATTTGCCCATCAGTTTGTGGATGACAAGTAGTAGAAAACAGCAACTTTATTCCCAATTTATACCAGAAAGTTCTCCAAAAGTGACTCAAAAACTTAGCATTCCTATCAGAAACAATAGTATTGGGAACACCATGCAAACGCACAATCTCATTAAAGAACAAATCTGTAACATGTGAAGCATTATCGGTCTTGTGGCAGGGTATAAAATGAGCCATTTTAGAGAAACGATCAACAACCACAAAGAAACTATCCCGCCCCCTCTTTGTTCTAGGCAATCCTAAAACAAAGTCAATAGAAATATCCTCCCAAGGTGCACTAGGAACCAGAAGAGGCATATAAAGACCATGTGGGTTAAGTCGAGACTTAGCTTTGTTGCATGTCGTGCAACGTGAAATGTAGCGCTCCACATCACGCCTCATTCGTGGCCAAAAGAAGTGAGCGGCCAGCACATCCTCTGTCTTTTTAACACCAAAATGTCCCATCAAACCACCTCCATGTGCTTCCTGCAACAACAAAAGACGAACGGAGCTAGCTGGAACACACAGCTTGTTAGCACGGTAGAGAAGGCATTCACGCAGCAGGAATTTTTGCCACGTTCTTCCCTCTCTACAATTTTCAAAGGCATCTTTGAAGTCCAAATCAGTAGCATATAACCTCTTTATGGTTTCCAAACCAAAGATTTTATGAGAAAGTTGGGATAGTATGGTATAACGTCTAGATAAAGCATCGGCAATCACATTGTCTTTCCCTTTCTTATGTTTAATCATGTAAGGAAATGATTCTATGAACTCAATCCATTGAGCATGACGTTTGTTCAGATTAGCTTGTCCTTTAAGATACTTCAAAGACTCATGATCTGAATGTATGACAAATTCTTTAGACCATAGGTAATGTTGCCAAGTTTGCAAGACACGCACTAAAGCATAAAGTTCTTTGTCATATGTAGAATAATTCAGCGAAGGCCCATGCAATATTTCACTAAAGAAGGCAACAGGTTTACCTCCTTGAATTAGCACTCCTCCAATGCCAATGCCGCTCACGTCACATTCAAGCTCGAAGGTCTTCTCAAAATCAGGAAGTTGCAGCAATGGTGCTTGTGTGAGCTTCAACCTGAGAACATCAAAAGCTTGTTGTTGTGCTGGTCCCCATCGAAATGGCACTCCATGCTTTGTCGACTCGTGGAGAGGTGCCGCAATGGTGCTGAAATCCCACACGAAACGCCGGTAGAAACCTGCGAGACCAAGAAAATTCCGAACCTGTGTGACCGTAGTCGGAAGTGGCCAGCTCGTGATGGCAACAATCTTTGCCTCGTCCACCTCAATGCCCTGCGAAGTAACAACATATCCAAGAAAAGACACACGATCGGTGCAAAAGGTGCACTTCTCAAGGTTACCATATAAACGTGCATCGCATAAGACATTAAAAACAGCACGCAAATTTTCAAGATGCTCATCATATGACTTGCTGTAAATAAGGATATCATCAAAGTAAACCACCACAACTTTACCAATGAAAGCACGTAAAACCTCATTCATCAACCTCATGAAAGTGCTGGGCGCATTAGTTAAACCAAATGGCATGACTAACCATTCATAAAGTCCGAATTTAGTTTTAAAAGCAGTTTTCCATTCATCACCTAAAGCCATACGAATCTGATGATACCCACTACGCAAATCAATCTTGGAGAAAATAACAGCACCACTCAACTCAACAAGCATGTCATCCAATCTAGGAATAGGATAGCGATAACGAATGGTAATGTTATTGATTGCTCTACAATCAACACACATGCGCCAAGTGCCATCTTTTTTTGGAACCAAAAGAACAGGAACATAACAAGGACTAAGGCTCTCACGAATGTACCCGCGGTCCAGAAGATCATGGACTTGTCGCTGAATTTCCTTAGTCTCGTCGGGGTTGGTCCTGTAGGCAGCACGGTTTGGCAAGCTCGCCCCTGGAACCAAATCAATCTTGTGCTCAATGCCTCACACAGGTGGTAATCCAGGGGGTATCTCTGATGGAAAAACATCCATATATTCCTGCAAAAGGTTAGCAACAGCAGGTGGCAAGACAATGGATGTATCCTCAATGGAATATAAAGCATGTTTGCACACTAAAGCATAGCAAGTTCCATTAGAGGCATATAAATCATCAAGATCAGATTTAGTTGCAAGCAAAATAGGATTTTTCAACTTAATAGGTTGCTGAATTTCAGAATTGAAAACACCCTTTTGCTTAGCTTTATTCTTTTACTCCTGCTCAAATTGTACAATTTCAGTGGGACTCATAGGAAGCAACACAATTTTCTTTCCCTTATGCATGAGAGTATACTTATTAGATCGACCATGGTGAATAGCATCAGTATCAAACTCCCAAGGACGTCCCAACAAAAGAGAACAAGCATCCATAGGTACCACATCAAAATCAGCAAAATCATGATAAGAACCAATGGAAAAATGTATCCTTGCTGTTTGTGTTACCTTAACCTTACCATTGTTGTTAAACCATTGAATGTGATAAGGGTGGGGATGCTCCCGTGTGGTCAAGCCAAGCTTCTTGACCACCTCAACATTCACCAAATTGTTGCAGCTACCACCATCAATGATGGTATGTACACGGCAGTTCTTGACGACGAGAAACATGTTGAAAAGGTTGTGGCGTTGGCGGTTATCGTCCTCTCGAACCGTGGCACTCAAAGCTCGCTGCACAATCAAAGTCCTATAGTTGTTTGTCGCAGATGTACCAAGACCCTCCTCAGCACCATCATCCGAACCTGAAATGTTAGATGCAATAATATTTTCATCTTCAATATCAGAAGCACTAACATACCCACCATCAGCAGTGGCAATGATCGCCCGTTTGCTGGGGCAATCTCGTTGCATATGGCCAAGTCCCTGGCAGCGGTGGCAGTTGATGTCAGAGCTGCGACTTGTCGAAGTGTTGGGTCCAGCCGCCTTTGCTGCAACACCTGGAGGCATCTGGGACATGCTGTTATCTTGTCCCCGTAATGTAGAAGGTGCGATGCTGCTGCGTACAACACCCGTGTAGGGTGGTGTAGAAGCGCGTATGCTCGAGGAGGGCGCTGCTTTGGATGGCACCGGATATTGTCGTGGCGTGAAGGTGTTGTTCCGCCGCTGCTGTTGGTGACCCTGCACTTCTTTTTCTGCTAACATAGCAAGTTGAATTAAACGTTGAATAGAATGATATTCCTTGTAGTCAACTATGTCCTGGATCTCACGCCGCAAGCCCCCATAAATCCTAACAATTTGGTCTTCCTGATCCTCAACTACCCCACAACGAAGCATACCTTTCTGCAACTCTTGGTAGTACTCTTGGACAGTCATGTCACCCTGATCAAAGCGTTGCAATTTCTTAAGAAGATCACGTCTATATGAAGGAGGAACAAACCTAGCGCGCATCTCTTCTTTTAACGCAGCCCATGTCTGTGGTGCATTACGTGTATTGACAAGTTCATTCCACCAAATTATAGCAAAATCTTTAAACTCACTAGTGGCTTGTCTAACTCTATGTCGCTCAGGAACAAGATGAGAGCTAAATTTTTGTTCTACCGTCATCTCCCAGTCCAAGTAAGTCTCAGCATCATAAGATCCATAAAATGTTGGAATAGAAAACTTAATCTTAGCATAAGGATCATTATCTTGTTTAGGAGCATGAGGACGAGGTCTACCTCCCATACCTTGACGATTTCATCGAGGGCGACTGCGCTGCTGTGCATCAACCTCATCGTTATTGAATTCATCATCTGTGTCGTAGTGAGCATGTGCATCACCATCAAGGATGATAGAGGGTGTAGCTTGTTGGGGAAGACGAGTCTCCATCTCGTCCAACCGTGTGGTCAGACCAGCAACACTTGTATGGAGCCTCTGAAAGGTGGCTGTTGTAGTGGTCTGGTAATAGTTGAAAGCTTCGGTCATTGCCCGCATCATGTCCTTTAGTTCCATATGGGACACGCACTCATCATCATCCGGAGGTGTAGAACCAGAGGTCTTATCCATAGGCTTCTTTCCTGTCATTGTTAGTACAAAATAGAAACGAATACAAAAAGATCGTGAAGAACCCTATTACTACGCTCTCCGAAGTGGGTGGAAAATCGATCAGTAAGATGCTTCTTACCCCGCTCTTACAAGTTTCTTACCAGCACTGCAGGTGGCCAACGGTGACCTGTGTGAAGCTAGCAGAGAGTGGGTGTGAATGCAAAGGTTACCTGTTCTGCTCGAGAGAAGGTGGAGCTTGGAAGGCTCAAATGCAATATATGTATGTGGCACACAAGTTAGTAACAGATAGCAATGCTGAATAAGTGTCCAAAGAATTTCACCTAGTTGCTGGCCTAAGAATGTATTAGAACAGTTGTGGCAACAAGCAAGGGCAAGAATGAATGATGATGAACAACAAGGATAATATCAGCAAGTATCCAGCACTCACACAGAAATAGCACAACTTGAAAACCCCTTAGTCTCCTGTTTTTGTCTTAAAGCACTAGTAAAATCAAAATATTTTTTTCTCTTTGTTTCTTTTGATATTTTTTCTCAACCAGGGGCACAAGAATAGAAACAGCACCAAGTATTAGCTCAAACCGATGAAAGATGAGATCGGCACAAATTTAGGAGTGATTGGAAAAACTGGTGCTGGAACTTCGGAGTTCAAAACGAGGGCCTTCTTAATTTTTTGTAATTTTTTTTGAAAACGCCGTATGTGGACTTTTTCGAGACCTTTCTGGGGAAAAAATGCGCCTCAATCGGAGTTACGAGCGAAAAGTTATGCCTGTTTTAAGGAGGATACCCCGAATCAAGTTTTGGTGATGGTGGAAACTGCAACAGAAACGAATCGGTGGATGGAATTTTTTTTGTAGATTGGTTTTTTATAGATGGCAGCGGATGGAAGAAACAAAACTGAACCAAAACAAATCTAAACCAGCAACCAGACTCAACCTAGGACACGAACTCAGAACTACGGACTCCGAAACTAAATTGTGCAAAAGGTTGAGCGGGGGTTGTAGGTCAGGGAAACTAAAATTTTTTTGTGGCTTTTTGTGGACGATGGGACTGAAACAAAATAAATCTAAAGGGCATACAAGTATACCTCACGGTGAACCTGGAAATCTGATACCAATTGATAGGAGGATGAGTCCGATCTTCCGAGAGGTAGGGTAAACTTGATTGGGTGGAGATCTCGACGTTGATGATCCAAGGCTCCGAACGAACGAAACCCCGCAATCACTACACCACTGCTCCGCTGGTTATCACCCGTCACACGAATGACCTCGCCATGATGGCTTATCCCTGCAAGCGCAATCAAGAACACAAGCAAGAACAGAGAAGTTGCAATCAAAACTGAATTGATCACGAATTTGGGGTCTCACAACCGATGATCGGCGACACTGTTCAATGACAGATTGTAACTGAGCAAAACCCGACCCTAATGTGGTTATGGCTCCTGTATAAAAAGGAGTTTAGGGGCGTGCAAGACCCCTGAACACAACCATAATGGGCTTCCACACGATACACGGGCCAGCAGCCCAAAAGGCGGTGGCGCAGCACCGGACAGATTCTGGATGCCCATTTGTTTCGCTGATTCCCGTCAACTAAAAAGAATTTTGAGGTGGGGCTGGTTCCATTGGAAGCTTTATGAAATCACGGTTCCAACCATATATAGAACGTCCAAATCCGACTCCGTATGTGTCCAGGACGTCAGTTTTGGTGAAGGCAGCTCCTGTAACCCGAGGTGGAGTCGAAGTCGAGTTGTACTTGGGCACCTCCTTGGTGTGCACGTCCTATCTCCTCCTCCTTGAATCCTTGGACTCCTATCAGCCCATGCTGGTCCTCTCCATTGTTCCTAATCAATAAAACATCCATGGAAACAAGCGTAAGTTCTGAAAAACAATTGACAAGGTTAGAACGTACCTGGAGATCCAATTGTCGTGCACGTGCTCTAGTGATCGGTCCTTGCATTGTATGCAAAGGAGAGATGTCCTCATCATTGAGGCATAGCTGGTCGTTCAGAGGGTAGGTTGAGAGCTTGAGGTGTAAATCGGCTAGCGGCACAGCAGATGCGCGCGCAGAGACCTCTTGCTCGGGACAATTGGACCGGTTCAGCATTCGGCTGACAGGTGAAAGGTGGTCACGTACGACGTCCATGATGGTTACTGTAGGAAACATCGAGTTTGACGGGTTATTCGGGTAACCCTGCAGGTGTAAATCGATTATAATCGCCGTCCCTCACGATCAGTGAGTACCACTTGTCCACTGTACCGCGACGTAGAAAGAACAGGCTAGAGTCATGTAAAAGTTGCTGATTGAAAGCTATACCTTTATTGTTGATGACTTGCTGTAGTTTAGAGCTAATTAAAGTTCTTTTCGACCTTGGGCAAAGTACATGATAGAAATGTGTTTCTTCTTTGATTGTGGCTCTCTCATGTGCCTTAGCGTAAGGTTCTCCATAACCTGCTGCTAAAACTTGAAAGTATGGGTCAAATGATTAGGCGAGTCCTTTGCAACTTATTTACCTCATGTACCCTAAAACCCTTCATGTAGAAGTTTCATGTATAGGAGAGACGGGTCAGACATGCTGATCCATCGTGCTCACTACTTGTGTTTGAAGCTTTTGCAGGGGTTTATGAGGAAGAGACTCCCGAGGACGAGACGGAACCCTAAGAGGGAAACCTTGTCGAGTGGGAGTCGTGCACGCCACCGTGTTAGTGGGTGTGCGTGCTAGCGGGGACACGTTCACGGGCTGAACGTGAACTCGATGCGTAGTCTACGCCCATGAGTGTAGACTGAACTTATTTTGTTGTAAAAATGTTTATAAACTGGTTTATGTAAAAAAACTTTGCTTCCGCTTTGTATCTTTGATGTGCTTTATCCAGTACTGTGCAACGCAGCACCCCTCAGCGTGATCCTGGCTCGACGAGGCCGTGGGGCCCTCGCAGCGTTGTATCAGAGCTCGTCTGAGGTTTAACGCACTAAAATGGTCATCTTTTTCAAAAAAACTCAGTGAGGAACGAGTTAGTAGCCCATATAAGGATGTTATTAGTGGATATAAAGTGACAAATCTAACCTATGTGCTTATGTCGGAAAATCATGCATCTCGGGACGTCATATGTCTTGGGGGTGCATGTAAGCGCTGTCCACCAGTGCGCACAAGCTGAAGGGTGGAGCCTCACGGGTGGCAGGTTACCCGGCCCGCTTTAATATCCTCTACGACTCTTCATGTCGTTTGGGATATTCGAGCAACGCCTTTCCCTGTCGTGCTTTGGGCAAGTTTGGGAGACCCTGTCACGTGGTCAGTAACATGAACACGTAGCTCAAGGCGTGTTTGGCTTGAGAACACCCATGCGAGTGATGACGGGACGGGCGTATGAGCTGTATTGGGACTGGACTTGGTGTGCAGCCGAGTCTGATGATTGAGTGGTTTATCTGCAGGTAGTCTAACCACGAATCGGTAGACAGTAGCATCCGTGTGCGAGAGACGTTTAGTGCCACTGAACTAACGAAGCCGGCTAAGTCCGGTATAGGTTTTTCTTTGTGAGGAACGTAGTACTGACAAACTGGTGACGCTTCGACGTAACACCCCACTAAATTAGCAACTTAATTGTAAAACTTGAAAGTTTTAATCCAGAGCACTAAAACTTTGATGTAACTCCTTCCCTTATTCATGATATTCAAAGTTAACATGTTTTCAACTTATAGGATACTAAGGACAGAGTTCCCTGTTTTCAGCTGAAATAAGGCTGAAGTTAATCAGAGGTTAGAGGTTGAGTTCTTTCGAGGTTAGGGCATATGATACATTTCTAGAAAGCTTTGGAAGAGCTTTATAACGTTTCTGTTGATTTCCAGAGGTGTTTCATTCCTTAACCAGTCGGAAAATTCAGTAGAGTGGAAACTGTCCAGAAAACAGGGCAGAGCAAATACTCTCTGTAACTCTCTGTAAATTGAGCATAACTTCCTGCACAAAAATCTAAAAATAGAAAATAAGGTAGTTCTGAAAAGTTAATGAGATGGGTTACAACGTTGTAAAGTAAAGTTTGATCAAATTTGGCGTAGAAATAACTGGAATTCTTGGATCAAATCAGTACCTCAAGCAGGAAGGTGCTGTCCAATTTCTCCAGAAATTCTGTCAACTGTGATATCTCATAACTTTTGAACCAGGAAAGATCTTAGGCCAAGAAAATACTTTATGGAAATATAATGAAGTTAGCTTTAACTTTGATGTTGAGCTACAGAATTGGATTTGCCTTTAGCATGGTCTAAATCAGGTTGAAATGCAAACTGGTCAGGGCTGTCAGTTTGGGCAGTAGACCAGCAATCAAATTGTTCTCAGTTTGAGTTGTGTTTCCAAGTTTTTATGAGTTCAATGACATGTTTTATGTTATAACTCAATGAATTACTGTTGAAATAAATATTTGACCTTTTTTCAAATATGTTTCTACAGATGACAGCGGATAGATAATTGGAGAACGGGTAGGTGGTATCCCACTGTTCTCACCACAGCGGTTATCCGGAAGTGTTGAGGCAAATGCTTCAATATTCCGGTTACGTCGACATGCCGCAGTACTTCGCCAAGGAAGAAGGCGAAGAGGGGAACAATACATGGACAATCCATGTCGAAGTTCCTGCAGGACCCACGCCACCCGGTTGGGCACCGTTCACCGTCACGGTGAGAGGTAGACAGCTGGAGGGAATGTGGCAAATGGCAGCTCGCGATACCATGTCGTGTTTCTGCCAACTACAAGTGAGAGCTATGGAGGGCACTCCATACACGCTCGTTCCGGTGGAGGGACGAGCTAATCATGTGTGGGGGGAAAGGTACATGGAGGCAACAGATCCGGGTTGCCCAAGGTACAACCCCGCGGAGGCGAATCTCAGCCTCCAGTTGAGGGCCGGAAAGGCCGTGATGGACAGCCAAGCTGTTCATATGGATTGTCTTGCCATGAAGCTCAAGGAGCGAACCAGCCATGGAGACCATTTTGAGAGTTCTCACAGCGCACTCCGCAATGTTCTCCTTCCGACGAACTGAATGAACAACATAATCAGTTGCATCGTCTGAAGAAGGCAAAAAAGAAAAGCCGCATCGACATCACGGCTTTACAACAACAAGTGGAGGCTCTGACCCAGCATAATGAGGTCCTCTCTCAAGAGTGTGATGACGTGATTGATGAGGGGCAAGGCTGGGAAGAGGACTACAACCAGACCATGGACGAGGTGCACTCGTTGCAGGACCTCGTACCTACGGTAATGGGCATTCCGATGGTAGGTGCCGTACCCGTGGTTTTGGGTATCCCAGCGATGGGGGAACCTGAACCAGAAGAGGAGGTCATGGACCCGGAGCCACCAGCAGAGGTAGCGGAGGAGGACGACCCACAGGAGGTCGAGTTCTACTCCAAGTAGTAGGTTACCGTTGCCAAGTAGGGCAGCGAGGGTGGTGTAAGAAAAACTTTTGTAATCGGGGACATGTCGTGTGGACAGTAGTATATGTATAGGTAGTGACGACATGAGCACGACTTCTCGGAGACCCGAGAATAATGTATCTTGTATAAAACTTTTGCTTTATCAATATATGTGAATGTTGTGTAAGATATTCATCCGTCACTTCAATACCTAATGTTTCATATGGAATTTTAAGTATGACATATTCTGATCGCTGCTATTTTGAATTTCAGAATGACTCGCACTCGTGCCAACCCAGAAGTTGGGGGTTCCAGTCAGGGGGGGAGAGACCTCCCAACAGCCTCCCGAGGATTCCTGGGGACAGCAACAGCAGCAACAGCAACAACCACTACTGCCACCGCCAACGGTTACATTGGCCGACATCGTTGCGGAGATGGCGGGTTCTCATCAGCAGCACATGGAGTTGCTGCAGACCCTTATTACGAATATGTCTCGACCCGAGAGGCGTCAAGATCGCGAGGAGCGCCAACGAATCTCCTACTCTGACTTTCTGGCTACTCATCCCCCGGTATTCTCAAGGGCGGATGAACCCATCGATGCGGACAACTGGCTCCGCACGATAGAGATGAAGTTCGGACTGCTCCAAGTGAGTGAGCAGCGTAAGACTCAGTTCGTGGTCCAACAGCTTCAAGTATCCGCGAGCGCTTGGTGGGCAAACTACTGTGCCTCGCAACCCACCGAGCGAGTTATGACCTGGGCGGAGTTCCGGACGGCCTTCAGGGCCTATTACATACCGCCGGGTATTATGAAGAGGAAGACGCCGGAGTTCCTTTGCCTGGAGCAAGGAAGTAGGAACACGCTGGAATACTCCAGGGCGTTCAATGATCTTGCACTCTACGCTTCTTATCACGCCGATACCAACGAGAAGCGGCAGGATCACTTCTACCAGGGGCTTAACCCGCTTCTGAAGGACAAGCTGGCAATGTTCAATTGCGGCAGCCTCAATGATATTATTGATGCTGCGATTGTTCAGGAGGACTCCGGCAAGGAGTTAGCGGCGGCAGAGAGGAAGCGCAGCACGCCGCAAAGCAGCAGAGAAGAAGGTGTTCCTTCTCAAAAATACCGGATGGTGAATCGCTCACCATCGGGTCAATGCTGGCAGCCACCGCAGAAGCCGATGCCATTCCGCAGTCGGCCATATTCACCACCGGCATTCAGTCCGGCACTGCCGGCACCACCTCTGCAGCAACAACAACTGCAGCGGGCAATGCCATGTGTGTATGCACCTCAGCAGCGCATGCCGGGCTTTCGTCCCCCAAGCACCGGCCAGGCAGCAGCCACATGCTACAAATGTGGTCACCCAGGACACTTCACCAACAACTGTCCTGAGAGGCAAGCGGCGGAGTTGCACCGCAGTTTCCGGGGAGGAATCAGCCCCGGAACCCCACTAATGCGCGGCGGGCAAATCCTAAGCCCGGCACCGTCCACCAACTCGCCATAGAGGACGTGCCCAAGGGAGAGCCAATCCTTGCGGGTATGTGCCAACTCCACCAGCATCCCGCCATAGTATTATTTGATTCAGGCACCACGCATAGCTTCATTAGCCAAGCTTTTATTGCTAAATACAGCTTGCAAATACTACCCACCGACAGTCCATGCTTGATTTGTTCACCGGGTGGGAGAATTTCAGCAAGCATGATGGTTCCAAAAGTGCCGTTATGCTTAGAGGGTAGAGTATACCCCACGTCTCTCATAGTTTTAGAGGGACAGAAGGTCGATGTCATCTTAGGGATGTCGTGGTTGACCCGCCACGGTGCTGTTTTAGACACCGTCCTCCGCATCATGCATTTGCATTCAGAAGTGCAAGTGTCTCACTCTTAATTTCTGGACAGTCCAGAAATAAAACTTCCAAGTGTATATCAATCCACAACCATCAGATTGGAAGACATTCCAGTAGTTCGTGAGTTCCCTGACGTGTTCCCGGAAGATTTACCGGGGATGCCACCTGACAGAGAGGTGGAGTTCAAGATGAACTTGCACCGGGAACTATGCCAATATCCCGAAGGCCGTACAAGATGGCGCCCAAGGAATTGGCGGAACTAAAGATGCAGTTAACGAACCTGCTGGAGAAGGGTTTTATTAGGCTGAGCTCCTCGACATGGGGCTGTTCGGCATTATTCGTGAAGAAGAAAGACGAGATGTTGCGGCTTTGCGTGGACTATCATCCACTAAATGCCGTAACCATCAAGAACAAGTACCCGTTGCCACAGATCGACATGTTGTTTGATCAGTTGGTTGAAGCAAAGATCTTTTCCAAGATAGACTTAAGATCCGGGTACCATCAGATTAAGATACGAGCTGAGAATATTCCAAAGACGGCTTTCTCGACGAGGTACGGACTTTATGAGTACCTGGTCATGTCCTTCGGCCTCACCAATGCTCCAACTCACTTCATGTACTTGATGAACTCGGTATTCATGCCGGAGCTGGACAGGTTTGTTGTGGTCTTCATCGACGACATATTGGTATATTCCAAGTCGGAGAAAGAACACGCGAAGCATCTGCGTATAGTCTTGCAACGGCTGCGGGATCACCAACTATACGCAAAATTCAGCAAGTGCGAATTCTGGATTTCGCAAGTGCCTTTTCTCGGGCATATTATTTCAGTGGAGGGCATCGCTGTAGACCCAAGTAAGATCACACAAGTGCTGAATTGGATGTCCCCAAGAACTGTTCATGAGGTACGGAGTTTCCCCGGACTCGCGGGGTATTATCGGAGGTTCATTCCGAACTTCTCAAAGATTGCCAAGCCTATGACAGTGCTGCTGAAGAAGGCTACCAAATATGTTTGGGGTCCAGCATGTGAAGCAGCGTTCAAGGCATTAGTGAAGCACCTAACATCAGCACCGGTTTTGGCGCAGCCAGACACAACAAAACCGTTCGATGTGTATTGCAATGCATCCGGATTGGGCTCGGATGTGTGCTGATGCAAGACCGAAAGGTGGTCGCATATGGATCACGGCAGCTCATAAACCATGAGCAGAATTATCCAACTCATGACTTGGAGCTCGCTTCCATGGTACTCACACTTAAAATGTGGAGGCACTACCTACTCGGTAACCTCGTGCATTTATATACCGACCACAAAAGCCTCAAGTACATATTCACTCAGAAAGAGCTGAATATGAGGCAGAAGAGATGGTTAGAGTTGATAAAGGATTACGAAATAGAGATCCATTATCACCCCGGCAAAGAAAACGTAGTGGCGGATGCGCTGAGTCGCAAGTCACATGTCAACAATCTGACCATCACACCATTGGAAGAGAGCGAGCCACCATTGCATGTGATTCCACATGGAGCTCTCTACAACTTAGTTTTGATCCCCACCATCCGTGAAGAAAAAGCAGCAGCTCAGAAACATGACAAGGACATGTCGCATTTGCGGAGACGTGTAGACAGTGGGGAGCTGAAATATTTCCGGAAATACGGAGACGGCATCCTATGGTTCAAGGACCGAATCGTCGTACCCCGTAACCCGGAGTTACGGAAGAAAATCTTTGATGAGGCTCACTTGTCAAATTTTCTATTCACCCCGGAAGCAACAATGTATCAAGAACTTAGAAACAAGTTTTGGTGGACACGAATGAAGCATGAGATCACCAAGTACGTGTCCGAGTGTGATACATGTTGAAGGGTGAAGGCAGACCACATGAGAAAACCGGGACTGCTACAACCACTGGGCGTTCCTGCCTGGAAGTGGGAAGATGTGAGCATGGACTTCATGGTCGGTTTACCCACCACTTTTCAGAAGCATGATTCTGTGTGGGTGATCGTCGACCGGCTCACCAAAGTTGCCCATTTCATCCCGGTTAACACCAACTACAACGCCAAGAAGTATGTTGAATTGTATATCTCACAGATCCTATGCTTGTATGGCGTACCCCGCACCATCATATCGGATCGGGGCACTTTATTTGTGTCCCGTTTTTGGGAGCATCTACATGCTGCATTGGGGACGAAGCTGATCCATAGTTCAGCGTACCACCCGCAGACGGATGGGCAAACCGAGCGGGTATATCAGATTCTAGAGGACATGCTATGAGCTTGTGCTATCAACCACGATAAGAATTGGGGTGATCACTTACCGTTGGCCGAGTCCTCGTACAACAATGGGTACCAAGCCAGCATCAAGATGGCGCCTTATGAGGCGCTATACGGGAGGAAATGCCGCACACCACTGAATTGGTGTGAGTCTGGCGAAAGGGTCACCTTCGGGATTGATCTTGTCAACAACGCGGAGGAAAAGGTTCGGCTGATTCAAGCAAATCTAAAAGCCGCCAATCCCGACAAAACAGTATGCGGACCGGAGAAGACGCCCATTACAATTCGAAGTCGGGGATCACGTATATCTACGTGTGTCTCCAATGAAGGGCGTGAACAGATTCGGGGTGAGGGGAAAGTTGGAGCCCCGATTCATCGGTCCATTCCAGATTATGGAAAGATGTGGATCGGTAGCATACCGGCTGGAATTACCAGAAACACTCTCTGGTGTGCACGACGTCTTTCACATTTCTCAGCTAAGGAAGTGTATTAAGTTATGAACTACCATTCAGCTGGGGGATATTGAAGAGCTGAAACCGGATCTCACGTATAGGGAGGAACCGGTTCAGATCATTGATGAAAAGGTCCGAACCATATTCAACCGTACGTTGTGGTTCTACAAAGTTCTATGGAGTAATAACTCTGTAGATGAAGCGACATGGAAGAGCGAAGGATTTCTTCACGCTAACCACCCAGACTTTTTCATGTCGCACATACGGTAATTCTCCACCATCCTCTCTCTCATTTTCACCTTATAATCTCAGGACGATATTTTTTTAAGGGGGAGGAATGTAAGGGCCTAAGTTTTTGCACACATCCAAAGTGTTCATCACACCACACACACCTCGTTTGAGGAAAAGTTATGAACACATTTGAAGAGCAAGTAACCAAAATCAATATAGTCATTAGAGGATGAACTCACAAAATGCAAAAGTGGCATTTCCCACATGCATCATATAAGGGCTGAGCATATGGAAAACTCCAACACCTTGCTAGGAATGCTTATGCCAAAATTCACACAAATCCAAAACCTTTTTGAGGTATTTTTGGGTGTAACTAGAAAGAGGCTAGTTTGAACTCAAATTTAATTTCAAACTACTTTTATCACATGACATCAAGTGTGGGAGGCATATTCATACTCAGCACATTTTTGTGAGCTCACACAGCAATTTTCACTCCATTTGGAGTTGATATTTACATGAGCTAATTTTAGCAAATTCAAACTCAATTTGAATTTCAAACTGCATATGTGCTGGAAATATATTCAAACACTCCACAATTTGAATTCTATCCAATTCAAATGGCCAGTTGGTAGATAATTTAAATGTCAAAGGGTATTTGGGTCTCTAATGTTTAGAGCAGTGGGGAAAATTAAATTTCAGAGGCTAAAATGGGAGTGGGTCCCACTTGTCAGCCATACAAGCCAGTGAACCAACTGAGTCCACCGATGCTTGGGTCTTGCGCGCGCTCACGCGGTCGCCACGGTGCTGCACGCTGCTGCCACCTCCTGGTCACTGATCACAGCTGCAAACCGACGTCCTCAGCTATTTAGCCTCGAGCTGCCGACGGCAGCAGACGGTTTTCATGCTGCCTTGATGTTTTCCCGCACTGAGAAACCGGAGCAAGCCGCCGCACACCTCAACTCACCACCCTGCCGTCGACCGGCCAAAGCAGTCCTTCCCACCAAAAGCCGAGGCCATAAACGGCACCGCTGGCCTTTGCTCGACGTGCTACCACCCTCAGCTGCTCGTGATCAGCTTCTGTTGAGCTTGTCCGAGCCGATCTTCCACCGCTCTGTCAACCCGAAAGCTCCTCCGACTTGACACCATCATCCGAGCAGCTCCAAGCTTCTCCATCACGGAAAACTGGTCTCTGAGGTTAGCATCGAAGTCTAGTAGCCCTCCCCGATCTCCCTAGCTACCTCTTAGCGCCGGTTAGCCGGAATTTCAATTTTCCCGACGATCATCGTATAGAACACCGAGAAGCAAAACTCAAAATTCATCTCGATTACTTGATCACTGAAAATGCTGGTCGAGCTTAAGCTAGAGTAGAACCTCACGGTTACCTCAGCCAAATACTAGCGATGATGATCAACCCAGTGAGCAGAGCACCTGATTTTGGCCACCGCCGGTGAAAACGGCTCGGGTCACCGGTGAAGTCTACATTCCCGGCGATCTCCGACCAAGAGGAGGGCAGGGTTAGCTTCCCCGTGCCCCAGTGGTGCTTTGCGACCCATTGGTTTATCGTGTTCACCGCCTAGACGAGCTAGCACAGTCGGATACGAGCTCAGTTCGCCGCTTCCGTCGCCGACTACATTCCCGGCGATGTCGAGGCGCGAGAAGTTGCCCGGCGTGTGCGCCGTGCTCCAAGGGTCACGTAGGAAGAAACCACGTCGAGAATTAGGCAGCACAGGCTGAGAATGAACCGCGCCACCATCGCTGTGCGTCGCGCACTCAGGCACTGGCGGGAGGTTGAAGAAGACACTGTGCATGGGACCCACGTGCAGTGTTTTAAACATTTCCCGATTTTCAGATGTAGTTCAAATTTCAAACCTATATAACATTGGGTAGAGAACTCCAAATCGAGTGAACCAAATTTTGCTGGATTCAGATCTCTGAGTACTTTCCAAAAAATCAAGTTTCACTTCATGAAAATTCTAAGTTCTCCAGAATTAATTCCTCAAATTCTAAACTGTTTAGAGTTTTAACTGGAGAGTCCTTTGGAGAAAAATTCTGAAATTTTGTCAGGATGTTCACCAAAATAACCCTGAGCTACCATAAAATTTCAGATCCATTTGAGCTCATTTGATACACCTAATGGTGTGATTAATAAAACTGTTCCAGAGAAAATAGAAAATGTCCAGAAACATTTTCAGAATTTCCCTGAAATTTTGTAGCTCATATCTTTAGATAGGAACCTTTAAATTAAGTGAAACCAACTCCATTAGAACCCTCTGAAAATGTAGTTTTCATAAAGTCATGGCTTGTTCCATGAAAATCCTTAGAACACCCTAGGAGATCCAATTAAGGCCAAGTACATAATTATTTGTGGAGAACTCAAATGAGCTTTGCTGCAAACGAAACTTGGCCAAGTCTCTGTATAGGTTGTATCCAAACCACAGTAAAAAATTCAGAGTCATTGGGCCTGTCTAGCAAGACTTATAGTTTTCACAAATTCAACTTCAATTCAAATGCATTCAAATTGATACCTATACATGTTTATCTCATGTAGTCGCTAAGGTTGAGGAGGAGCCCGAAGTCTTAAACTTCATCACTCCTGAGGAGCATCTATCCTATGACCAAGAGCAGCAAGGCAAGCTCCGGTTTGCATTAACCATTTTTACAAATTTTACTGTTTTGAGAACTTACATTGAGCACCCACTTCAATTTTGCATTAGAGTCTTGTTTGAAAACCCAAATGCATAGCCGAGAAAACCTTGGATTGGGCTTAGGTGTTTAAACCTCATTTAGCTACTGCAATACTAAGATAGTGTAGGATCCGGTACAAGTTGAGTAGTTGGAACTACACGCGAGAATAGGCTAGAGGCACACTACTCGGGTAAAGGTAGCAAATGAAATACATGGCAACAAAAATGAGACCAAGTGAGAGTAAGGTCAGCAGGATGTGGGCCCTGGTTTCCATAGCTCCGCTTGTGTCGATTGAGGACTGAGCCGTGTACGGGCCAGTTGAACAAGCTAGAACAGTACCGAAGACCTACCGGATATATGGGAACCGGAAAACCGGTGTAACTCGGGTAGCTGGGTGTTGAGGCATAGCTGGTCGTTCAGAGGGTAGGTTGAAATCTTGAGCTATAAATCGGCTGGCGGCACTGCAGGTGCACGTGCAGAGACCTCTTGCTTGGGACGATTGGACCGGTTCAACATTTGGCTGACGGGTGAAAGGTGGTCGCGTACGATGTCCGTGATGGTTGCTGTAGGCAACATCGAGTACAGGCATACGTGACGGGTTATTCGGTTAACCCTGCAGGTGTAAATCGATTTTAATCGCCGTCCCTCGCGGTCAGTGAGTACCACTTGTTCACTGTACCGTTACATAGAAAGAACAGGCTAGAGTCATGTAAAAGTTGCTGATTGAAAGCTATACCTTGATTGTTAATGACTTGCTGTAGTTTAGAGCTAATTAAAGTATTTTTCGACCTTGGGAAAAGTACATGAGAGAAATGCGTTTCTTGTTGGATTGCAGCTCTCTCATGTGCCTTAGCGTAAGGTTCTCCACAACCTGCTGCTAAAACTTGAAAGTAAGGTTCAAATAATTAGGCGAGTCCTTTGCAATTTATTTACCTCATGTACACTAAAACCATTCATGTAGAAGTTTCATGTATAGGAGAGACGGGTCAGACTTGCTGAGCCATCGTGCTCGCTGCTTGTGTTTGAAGTTTTTGCAGGGGTTTATGAGGATGGGACTCCATAGGAGGAGACGGAACCCCAAGAGGGAAACCCCGTCAAGTGCGAGCCGTGCACGCCGCCGTGTTAGTGGGTGTGCGGGCTAGCGGGGACACGTTCACGGGCTGAACGTGAACTCGATACATAGTCTACGCCCTTGAGTGTAGACTGAACTTATTTTGTTGTAAAAATGTTCATAAACTGGTTTATGTAATAAAAATTTGCTTCCATTTTGTATCTTTGATGTGCGTTATCCGGTGCTGTGAAACGCAGCACCCCTCAGCGTGATCCTGGCTTGATGAGGCCGTGGGGCCCTCGCAGAGTCGAAAACTTTTATGCATTAAAAATATCACTTTGAGAGAGGACATGTTTGGGGTCTTATACAATAGCGAGAATTTACGCATGCTAACACACTTAACATCCCGTGGCGACCCACGATGGTCGAAATGAACTTTTAATCCATAAAGTTCATTAATTTGGAACTTGATTATGGTGACATGGTCCAGGGATGTATATATTGTATAAATTTTATACTTTATCCATATGTGTGAATGAATTGTTCATTCTTGCACTACTATTGTATAGACTGGATGAAGTAAACAAACATGTGCTGATCGTTTGAATGGTATGAATGCAGAATGGTGCGTACACGGTCTACGCAAGAGGAGGGAGGTCCTAGTCAGGTTCGGGGTGACGAGTCTCCACCTCCGGAATATCCAAGAAATCTTGCAGAGGTTCTCGCTGCAGTGCTCGGCTCGCGCGACGAGCAAACCGAGTTGCTGCGGATGCTGGTGCAGCAGAATGTGTCCTGTCCAGGAGGATGCCAAGACAATGGGCAATGCCAGCCCCAACAGAGTTCATATTCGGACTTCCTGGCGACCCATCCACCGGTCTTTATGGAGGCCGAAGAGCCTTTGGAGGCGGAAAACTTCATCCACACTCAAGAGGCAAAGTTCAGTTTACTACGGTGCACCGAACATCAGAAGGCGCTGTATGCAGCGCAACAGCTTCAAGGGGAAGCCGGTACATGGTGGGCGAACTACATCACCTCATTACCGGCTGTTCATGCCGTCACTTGGACGGAGTTCTGGGAGGCGTTCCGCACCTATTATATACCTCCCGGGGTTATGGAGAGGAAGCTCCAGGAGTTTCTGGAACTAAAACAAGGCGAGAGGAGTGCTCATGAGTACTCCAGATCATTCAACCGGCTGGTGCAGTACGCGCTAGAATTTGTGGGAACAGAGGAACAGAAGTGAAAAACGTTCTTCCGGGACCTGGATGTAAAAGCCCAAGAAAGTGACTCGCAAAAACTTGTTCATCACACCACAACACCACAGCTTTTGTTGTGGATATCTTGTGAATAGTTGTGAAGAGCAAGTAACTACCATCAAAAGGGTGATTAGAGGGGAAAGCCCTAACTTCCAAAAAGTAGGATTTCTACTCATGAACATGCAAGGTTGAGCTCACCCTAGACCTTAAATAGTCTTGGGAAGGCTCAGGCCAAAGTTCATGCAAATCCAATACTTTTGAGGCACTTTTGGAGGCATTGGAAAAAGAGGCCAATTTGAATGTAAATTCAAATTGCAGTAACTCTCATCCCTTAAATTCAAAAGTTGACTTCATATTCAAAATCAACACATTTTTCTGAGTTAGTCCACCAATTTTCATCTCCATTGGAGCTCATCTTGTCGGGAGCTAAATTTGCATTAATTCAAAACTGAATTTGAATTTCAGTTCAAAGATGAAGCAAATTTAGCCAAAACAAATTCAAATTTAGGAGATCAAATTCAAACAATGACTTGGGGGCTAAGTCTCACATTCAATTGTGAGTAGCTGGGATATTTTCAATGCAAACAGAAATGAAAAATGTGAAAAAAAAATAGAGGGGAGGTCCCACTTGTCAGCAGCCTTGACCCAGAAGCCTCCTCAGCTGATTTTTCTCACTCGGCCGAGAAGCGCGCGCCAGCCGCTGGCGACGTCGGCGCCCGACCGCCTCAGCCGGCCAGCTCATGCTTCGGCGTGGGAGGTGGCTCGGCAGGTGTCACGCCCTCCACTGCCCTCCGTGGGCTATAATGGGCACGAAATCACCGGCGAGCTCCTGTTTTCGCGCACTTCAGTAAACGGCCGCCTAGCTGCCCGAGTTCCGATCCCTTGCCACCCGAGCTGTGATCATCCTCTGCCTTCGACTTCCATAGAAAAGCGGAGCGCTAGCTTGCCCTCGAGACCACCGCGCAAACCGTTCCAATGTTCGACCTTTGTGCGCAGAGAATTTCCCAGTTTAGGGGGGGATCTCATTTTGGGACCCGATTAGTTTTAGGAGAAATTCAGGAGGATCGTCGTGTGGGAGATCTAACAGAGCTGAGAAATAGCGTCTAGGGGCTCTTGCGCCCCTCCTCGATCAAAAACCGAAAGAGAACCACCGCTGGAACCATAGGTTCACCATAGAACAGTTCGGCAGGAAAGGGGGTCGCCGGTGAGGTCCGGTGAGCTGGCTGTTTCGGATCCATCCGAGGTCATGCCGAGCTTCCCGAGGTCTCCCTGAACGTGGTGACGCGATTAGCGCGCGAAGGAGGTGGTCAGGAGGGCAGGAACACGTTGCAGATGTTGCACAGAGACATAGCGCTTGTCGCCAGCGAGCTACGGCAGTCAGCCGACGGTGGCATGATGTCCATCGTGCTCAGCATCCAAAATTATATGGGGGCGGCAGTCTCACGGTCGCCGGCGAGCTAGGTCGCCGGGAACGCCGACCTCGCCGGAGCTCCGGCGGCTCGGGGCGGCGGCATCGGGAGGTAGACGAAGGTACGGGTCCCACGTGTTTGCCACTGTGTTAAGCGCACGCGAGCGCGCGGTTAGTTTAAATTAAACAGGCGGGCCCCGCTGTCAGCCTCCGGTTTAGCGTGGGAGACGATTTTCTGTAGGAAAATAATTCAGGGATCGGCCCAAAATTTAGAAATTCATAACTTTGGCTAGAAGTGTCCAAAGTCAGTGAACCAAATTTTGCTAAACTCAGCTTTTTTATTACATTCCAGCAACACAAATTTCAGCTCATTAAACTTAATAGTTTTCCAGAATTAATTCCCTAAATTTTAAACTGTTAGGAATTTTATCTGGAGAATTACTTTATGAAAAATTCTGAAATTTGGCTGGGAGGTTCGTTGGAAAATCCTTGAGTCACAGTAAAAATTTCAGACCCATCCAAGTTCATTTGTTCCACAAATTGTGTGATTAAGTGAACTGCCCTGAAAAAATAGAAAAATGTACAGAAACATTTTTCAGATTTTCTCAAATCTTGTTTAGGGCATAACTTCCTCTATAATTCTTCAAATGACATGAAACCAATTCCATTAGAACCATCTCAAATTCTAGTTTCCAGAAAGTAATGGTTGGAACCATGAAAACCCCTGGAATTCCTTAGAGGCTCTAATAGTGACCAAATAGGCTTTTATTTGTACAAAGCTCCAATGAACTTTGTTCCAAATGAAACTTGGTCAAGACTCTGGTTAGGACCCTACCAAGCCACCATAAAATTTCAGAACTAAAGGGGAGGGCTAGCTAGAATTATAGTAGTTACTTATTCAGTTCTGAACATTGCATTTGAATTGACATATAGTATCTCGTTGACGTGTAGTCATTGAAGGCGAGGAAACTCCGGAAGTGCTCGACTTCCTTCTTCCGGACAAAGCGCTAACCCCTGACCAGAAGCAACAAGGCAAGCCCCTGTTTGCATTAACCAAATTTATAAAGTTTTGCTTTGTTTACATACTTAGTGTGAGGTGTATATATGTGCATTAGGTATAGGATTATTGAGACCCCAAATGCATGACCAGATGTTCCCTATAAGAGTGAGGGTAGTGTCTAAGTCCTCGAATAGACAGGCTATGCTTAATGATTCATAGAACTTTGGTACAAGTCGAGTAGTTGGAATCTACTCGCGAGTTAGGCTTGGGACACACGGGATTGGTTCGAGTGATGTGAGATTACTTTAGAAATGAAAATGAGACTAGGCAGGGGCTAGGGCGCAGAAAGAGGAAGTCTTGTGTGCGCAGCCCTGTCCATGTCGATTGAGGATCGATCCGTGTGCGGCCCTGCTGAACAAGTATTGAACGTACAGAAGGCATATCGGATATATGGGCCCCGATAAACCGATGTAACCTAAACCTCTAGGCGTCGAGGCATAGCACACCGATTTATAGGTGTAGGTTGAGGGCGGCAAGGTGGAAATCTGCTAACGGGCATAGAGAGATGCTCCGTGTAGGGAACCTCCTGTCCGTTTCGATGCGATCGGTTCGACATTTGGGCTGTTGGGTGAAAGGTTGTCCCGTACGACATCGAGTGAGCGTGCTGTGCAGCTCCACGGGTGGTCGTACATGACGTGCTCTTTGGGTATCCCTGCAGGTGTATATCGAGTCGATTCACCGTCCCTCGCGGTGACGAGTACCGCTTGTTCACTGTGTCGTAACGTAGATAAATTATGGAATGTGATGATGCAATGCTGCTGATAGGGATAATTGTATTGCTACATGTGTGACACCAAATATTGCTTACTAAATTTCAGATTTATGAACTGTTAACTTGTGGCTAAAAGATGAACTAAGGATGAACTAGTAGGCGTGTCCGTTTGCTGCAATTCTACCGTCCCATGTTCGTTGTACACTACATGTAGAGTTTCATGCCTAGGCGAGTCGGTTAAGTCTTGTTGAGCCATCGTGCTCATGGTTGGTGCTTAAGTGTTTTCAGGTGAGGAGCATCCCACGGACTCGGGTTACGAGTCCACCGGCGAGGGTTACCCTCCGTCGGGGACCACGGCTGAGTGGGAGCCGTACACGCTGCGGTAAGCTGAGAAGTGCAGCTAGCATGGGTTGCCCTCGGGCGGGGCAACCGACTTTTGCTAGATAGATGGGCGTGAGTTGTACAAATTTAACTTCTGCTGTGTAATATAAACACTAGTTTGTAACTGAGTAGTGTACTTCTTTGTACAGTTCAGTTGTTTTTCTATGTAATACAACGTATCCTTATGATGTGTGCTGTCGGGTGTCGCATCGTGCGGTACCACCCTCTGCGATCCTGGATGAGCGGATTCCGGTCCGCCACAAGCTGGTATCAGAGCGGCATTGGGGATAGCACATTAATTATGGGCTGTATTATGGGAAAACTTAGGTTTACGGTGAGGATTCGGTAGTTTGCCCAAGTAAGGACTATATTAGCATAGTTACTTACAGTGGAAAGACTAATATATGTGTTCTGAGAAGTTTCTATTTAAATTTGAATTTCCAAATAAAGGCTGAACTTTGGGAGGCAATTTAGCCTACCAAATGAACTCCAATGAAGCCCAAATTTTTACTGGAGATCAGTAATACCATAAGGAACCTCCTAGCAGAATTTGAAGAATTTCCATAACAGGGATCTTCTGGAATTAATTCCCAAAAACTTAACTTTGATGAATTTTGGAGAAATTTCCAGAAATCACCAGATCAATTTCTTTGCATTTCTGCAAAGTACTGATTGAGAGGAATCCAACAAAATTTGTTTCACAAATTTTGGACATTCCTACTGAAAGTTATGGCCCTTTTAATCTTGTAATAAATCTGAAAATTGAAGAAATGTTTAAACTCTGGCTGTGGACCCCACCCGTGACGTTATCCACTCAGATGACAGAAACACCGAGGCCACGGGGTTATTCCCACACAGCCGCACCGGATCCGGTGCCACAGGCCGATCCCCGCGCGTACACAGAGGCTGACCGGTGGGACCCGGCCCCCCTTCGTCTTCCTCGCGCTGCCCGCGCCTCCCGCGGCAGCGCACGCCGGCGAGGCTCGCCGGGACGGGGTTCTTGTGGTCCGTGCTTCCTTAAACTCGCCGCCTGTGAGTTCTACACCGCGCTGAACACGATGGTGGGGTCGGGAGCCAATGACAACGGCCGGAACGGTGCTGGCACCGGCGACCATGTCGGACCTTACTTCGGCGACCTTGTTCTCCCTCGGCAGCAGGTCTTTCGGGCTAGGGTTTGCTCCAAAAGCACCAGTGTCACATGGACAACCTCGACCCATAGCCCGCTCTCCATGAAAACCACTGGAGAGGGGACCTCACCGGCGACCCGAGCCCGCAAAACGCCGGCAACGACAAAAACTCGAAGAACTCCTTCAGTCCTTGATAGTTTCTGGCGCCGTTTGAGCGAGAAGGATCTCAGGGATTTAGCAAAGTTTCTCCTAGACCAGAATGAGCTCTAGCTATCGCAGCACGACGAATTTGATCATAGACCGAGAGGTGTTGCTATGAACTAGGGTTTGGTAAAACCGAAAATTCTCACTACCCGATTGATCAATTGTCCTGAGGCTTTCGGTAACACGATCTACAGACAACAACGCACCTTTCTTGTGCAGGGAAGGGGCGGTGAAACTGGCCGTAGCGTGCTGTCCACGGTGAACTGAACATGGTTCCGCCGAGCACCTCCGAACGCCGGCGCAAATCCTTTGTTTGCGTGTAGCACGAGCTAGGAAGCTTAGGTGGAAGAACGGTGGAGGCTGGAGCACGCTCTTGTGCTTCTTTTTGCTGCTTGGAGCTTGATCGTCCAAGCTCGAGCGAGCGTGGGTGAGGGAGGAACAGCAATGGCGCCGGGCGGTTTCCTTGCGGAAGAAACCGAGCAGCGGTGAGCGTGCGAGGGGGCAAAAGAGCGTTTCGGTGCTGCAGCTGGGGGGCACAGAGAGGATCACGCGGCCGAGAGGCAGGAGCTGGCACGGTGCCGTCCTCGGGAGAGGGTCGCGCCGGGAGCTGGCGTCGCCTCGGCGACCGGCCGAAGAAAAACAGAGGCGGTAGCTCTGTTGGGAGGCTGACAAAGGGGTCCCACCACCTCTAATTTTTATCCAATTACCACTGATATTTTTAACCCAGCTACTCAGAATTAAATTCCATACTTCCACCCCAAGTCATGGTTTAAAATTGCTGAATTCAAATAGTTTGAATTCAGGTGTGAAGTTTGAATTGGGTTTGGTCATTTGAATTTGAAATGGAATTTGAATCCTCCATTTTGTATAGTTCCATAAACCTAGCAAACCAAGTCCAAAGTTTCCAATTTTTGACATGGCTGCTCATTCAAATGTGGAGAACACATTTGTGGAACCAAATTTGCAAATTGGGGGAATTGGAATTTGAAACTGAATTTAAAATTCAGATTAAAGGGCTTCTCCTTTCAATTCCAAACAAATATCAAAACTCCTCCAAATGAGCTGAAATTTGGAAGGGTGAATATTTGAACTATGAAGATCCAAGCTATGCATTTAGATCTTCATGTTTTGAAGTTCTTGGGAGATTTGAATCCTCACTTTGAACTTACACCGTTATAATTCAAAATTTTAATTCCCCTCGTTTTTCCTAAGTGTACATAAGCTGAAAATTCTCTTGCTACCACTTTTGGGGATTTTACATCCCTCCCCCTTAAAAGAATCTCGTCCCGAGATTCCAAAGGAAATGTAAAGTGGGGAAAACTTTACTGGTTATATGACGATAGCAAGTCCGGATAGTATGTTCGTAGATAGTCCTCACCTTCCCATGTCGCCTCATCAGCGGTATGGTTACTCCACAAGACCTTGTAGAACCTTAAGGTCCAGTTTCTTGTGGCGCGAGTCTTTTCACCGATAATCCGGATTGGATACTCCGTGTACGTGAGGTCCGGTTGAAGAACTTCTATGTCTTCAGTGCGGATTTCAGCGGAGGGTTTGAGGCACTTTCTCAGCTGAGAGATGTGAAAGACATTATGAATTCCTGCGATTGACGCCGGTAAATCCAAGCGATAGGCCATGGGTCCGCATTTTTCAATGACGGCGAACGGACCAATGAACCGCGGCGCAAGTTTACCCTTCACTCCGAAACGGTGAACTCCCTTCATCGGAGACACACGGACATAAACATGGTCCCCGATGTCGAAGTGGAGAGAGCGACGTCTTTTATCCGCATAGCTCTTCTGAAGAGATTGAGCAGCCTTGAGATTGGCTTGTATTACTCGCACTTGTTCTTCAGCCTCATTCACAAGTTCAATGCCGTAGATAACTCGCTCGCCGGACTCACACCAGTTGAGGGGTGTGCGACATTTCTGGCCGTAGAGAGCTTCATACGGCGCCATCTTAATGCTAGCTTGATAGCCATTGTTGTAAGAAAATTCCGCCAACAGCAAATGATCGTCCCAATTCTTGCCGTGCTGCATGGCACAAGCGCGTAGCATATCTTCAAGCACTTGATTCACCCGTTCAGTTTGACCATCTGTCTGCGGGTGATACGCGGAGCTTCGGATCAGTTTGGTCCCCAATGACGCGTGCAGCTGTTCCCAAAACCGAGAGACGAACAGCGCACCGCGATCTGAAATAATGGAGCGGGGAACACCGTGCAAGCTCAAGATCTTTGCAATATACAGCTCCGCATATTGCTTGGCTACGTACTTTGTATGTACGGGGATAAAATGAGCCGACTTGGTTACTGTAAGGGCCTCAGTTTTGGACACATATTTGAAGTGTTCATCATCACACACACACACACACACCTCATTTGAAGCAAGTTGATGAACACAAATGAAGAGCAAGTAACCACCATGAACATGCTCATTAGAGAACAAACTCACATATTGAAAAAGTGGGATTTCCCACATGTTATATAGGGGGGCTGGGCATATGAAAACTCCTACACATTGCTAGGAATGTCCATGCCAAGTTTCACCCAAATTCATAACCCTTTTGAGGTTATTTTGGGTATAGCTAGAAAGAGGGCAGTTTGAAACCATATTCAAATTCAAACTGTTTTTATCCCATGAATTCAAAAGTGGGAGGCATATTCTTATTCAGCACATTTTTGTGAGCTCACACACCAATTTTCACTCCATTTGGAGTTGATCTTGACATGAGCTAAGTGGGGCAAATTCAAACTTTATTTGAATTTCAAACTGAACATGTGCTGAAATTCATTCAAACCAAACCCAATTTGAATTCTAATCAATTCAAATGGCTCATGGGTGAATAATTTTAATCACCATGGGTAGTTTGGGGCTCACTGTTTACAACAGTGATTAGGAGTGAATTTCAGAGGTTAAAACCCCGGGTGGGACCCACATGTCAGTCACTGGTTCAAAGCAACCGACTGAGACTTTTTCCACTCGGGTCGCCGAGCTGCGGCTGCGATCGCCACCGAGGGAGGCCGCCGCGCCAGCAGCTGCTTGGCCACGCGTGTGCATGAGGCGGTTCAGAGCCTTCATAAGACGTTCTTCCCCCTCCTCGTCTGAAGCTATCGCCATTTCTTTCCCCCGCAAGAACACAGCGCCGGAAAACTCCTTCCGCCGCTCAGAACGATCGGAGAGCTCCGATCACAGCCTCCCCGTCCCCTCCAGAGCTACGGCAAGGTACTAGGAACCCTCCTCCTTCTTCCCCGTTGCTAAAACTCAGCTGAAACCGATTGATCTCGGCTATACTGAAAGTTCAATTCGGTGACCTAAAACCGCCGCACCTCGGGCTCCCGTGGACAGACCCACCGGGGAGTTGTCACGCCTGAGCCAAGGCACCCTTGGACGCGCTGGTGACCGGTGCTGCTCATCCCCGAGCCACAGCCCGAGTGCTTGCTCACCGGCGGCGAATTTCCAGTTTTCCCCTTTCTGGGTGCAGAACGACCTTCGGGTGCGGTTCTGCCAAATTCTTACTCTAGGAAGGATTAGAGGGCCTCAATCCGCTCTCACATACACTAGACACGGTAACGCACAAGTTTCCTTCACATCCTTTGGCCGGAGAAACTCTGTACCCGGCGTATTTCAAAGTTTACCTACGGCGGAGCAACCGGGAGGCATCGGGCGCACGGTGAGGACCTACTTTGGGCTTTCCCTGAGCTGCTTCAAGCTCATGTCGACCTTCCCTGAGATCCGCTGATGCTCCCCGACCGGTTGCTCGAGTAGTTGAGGTGCTAGGGAAGTCGTCCGACACGGCCGAAGTCTTTCCGAAGCCGTCGCTCGTCACCGACCATGTGCCGGCCGTTGTCATGACGAGCTGAGCCCAGAATCCTGTTCCCCGAGTGAAAATAGGCAGAGGCGGCCAAAATCGTGAAGTTTGGAGCTTTACAGAAGCTGCCGGCGAGCTCTCCGGCGAGGTACCCCGGCGGCAGAGCGCGGGCGGCGAGAGGTAGACGAAGGGGGTGGGCCCCAGCAGTCAGCGGCAGATATTTTAAATTGGGATCGGGCTGCGGCCGGGATCTGGTGTGCTGGCGCGCAAAAACCCTGTGGGACTCAGTCTGCTGTCGCCTCCGCGCCTAACACGTGTCCCCGTGGGCCCCGGCAGATTTAAACTTTCCCCCGATTTTCAGATTTCATTCAAACTTCAAATCCTCATAACTTTGGCTAGAAAGCTCCAAATCGGGTGAACCAAATTTTGTTGGATTCA
Source organism: Neostapfia colusana (assembly GCA_030760725.1). Lineage (NCBI taxonomy): Eukaryota > Viridiplantae > Streptophyta > Magnoliopsida > Poales > Poaceae > Neostapfia > Neostapfia colusana. Next base: position 46,708,257 of record JASWHV010000012.1, on the reverse strand, counting down.
GCTCTCTGAGTCCTTTCCAGCAAATCAAGTTTCACTTCATGAAAATCCTTATTTCTCCAGAATTAATTCCTCAAAATTTAAACTGTTTGGAATTTTAACTAGAGAATCCTTTGGACGAAAATTCTGAAATTTTGCTGGGATGTTCACCAAAATATCCTTGAACTACCATAAAAATTTCAGATCCATTTGAGCTAATTTGGTCCACCTAATGGTGTGATTAGTGAAACTGTTCCAGAGAAAATAGAAAATGTTCAGAAACATTTTCAGAATTTTCTCTGAAGTTGTTTAGCTCATATCTTTAGCTAGGAACCTTAAAATTAAGTGAGACCAATTCCATTAGAACCCTCTGAAAATCTAGTTTTCAGAAAGTCATAGTTTGTTTCATGAAAATCCTTAGAACACCCTACAAGCCCTCAATTAAGGTCAAGTACATAATTGATTGTGGAGGGCTCAAATGAGCTTTGCTGCAACTAAAACTTGACCAAGTTTCTGTTTAGGTTGTAACCAAGCCACAGTAAAAGTTTCACAGTCATTGGGTTTGTCTAGTAAGAGTTATAGACTTCACAAGTTTAAATTCAATCAAATGCATTTAAATTAATCCATATACTTGTATATCATGTAGTCGCTAAGGTCGAGGAGGAACCCAAAGTCCTAGACTTTGTTACTCCGGAGGAGCAGCTAGCCTACGTCCAAGAGCAGCAAGGCAAGCCCCGGTTTGCATTAACCTTTTTACAACTTTTTATTGTTTTGAGCACATACTTGAATACTATTATTCTTTGCATTTGAGTCTTGTTTGGAAACCCAATTGCATAGCCAAGAAAACCATGGGTTGGGTTTAGGATTGCAAACCCGTTAGCTATTGCAAAGCTGAGTAAGGTAGGACTCGTTACAAGTCGAGTAGTTGGAACTACTCGCGAGCATAGGCAAGAGGCACTCGACTCGGGTAGAGATAGGACATGCTACACATGGCAAGAAAAATGAGACGGAGCGGAGAGTAAGGGCAGCAGGACTTTGGGGCCTGTGTGCTATAGCTCTGCTTGTGTCGATTGAGGACCGAGCCGTGTGCGGGCCTGTTGAACAAGCTAGAACAGTACCAAAGACCTACCGGCTATATGGGAACCGGGAAACTGATGTATCTCGGGTAGCTGGGTATTGAGGCATTGCCCGTCGTTCAGACGGTAAGCTGAGAGCTCGAGGTGTAAATCGGCTGGCGGCACTGAGATGCGCGTGCAGAGACCTCTTTCTCGTGATGACGGACCGATTCAATATTTGGCTGACGGGTGAAAGGTGGTTGCGTACGGTGTCAGTGATGGTTGCTGTAGGCAACATCGAGTACGGGCGTACGTGACGGGTTGTTCGGGTAACCCTGCAGGTGTAAATCGATTATAATCGCCGTCCCTCGCGGTCAGTGAGTACCACTTGTTCACTGTACCGTGACGTAGAAACAACAGGCTAGTTGCATGTTAAAATGTTGCTGATTGAAAGATGGACTTGATTGCTAATGATTTGTTATAGTTTAGAGCTAACTAAAGTTCTTTTCAACTTTGGGCAAAGTACATGAAAGAAATGTGTTTCTTGTTTGATTGCGGCTCTCTCATGTGCCTTAGCGTAAGGTTTTCCACAACCTGCTGCTAAAACATGAAAGTAAGTTTCCACTAATTAGGCGAGTCCTTGCAAATGATTTTTACCTCATGTAACCTATCAATCCTCATGTAGAAGTTCCATGTTTAGGAGAGACGGGTCAGTCTTGCTGAGCCTTCGTGCTCACTGCTTGTGTTTGAAACTTTTGCAGGGTTCTATGAGGAAGGGACTCCCGAGGAGGAGACGGAACCCCAGGAGGGGAACCCCGTGGAGTGGGAGTCGTGCACGCCGCCGTGTTAGTGTGCGTGTGTGTTAGCAAGGAAACGTTCAAGGGCTGGACGTGGACTTGATGCGTAGTCTACGCCCGTGAGTGTAGACTGGACTTATTTTGATGTACACATGTTCAGAAACCAGTTTATGTAATAAAATTTCACTTCCGCTTTGTACCTTTGATGTGTGTTATCCGGTGCCGTGCAACGCAGCACCCCTCAGCGTGATCCTGGCTCGACAAGACCGTGGGGTCGTGTCAGCATTGGTATCAGAGATCGCATGAGGTTTAACGCACTAAAAAGGTCATCTTTTTCAAAAATCCAGTGAGGAACGAGTTAGTAGCCCGTATGAGGATGTTATTAGTATATTGAAAGTGGCATACTAACCTATTTGTCTATGTCGGAAAATCGTGCATCTCGGGACGTTTATGTCTTGGGGGGTGCATGTAAGCGCTGTCCACCAGTGCGCACAAGCTGAAGGGTGGAGCCCCACGGGTGGCAGGTAACCCGAGCCGCTTTGATATCCTCTACGACTCTTCATGTCGTTTGGGGTATTCGAGCAACGTCTGTCCCTGGCGTGTGTGGTGCAATTTGGGAGACCCCGTCACGTGGTCTGAAACGTGAACACATAACTCAAGGCGTGTTTGGCTTGAGAACATCCGGGCGAGTGATGACGGCCGGGTGTACGGACTGTATGGATACCGGGCTCGGTGTGCAGCCGAGTCTGACGATTGTTTGAGTTTCTGCAGGTAGTCTGACCACGAAACGATAGACGTGTAGCATCTGTGTGCGAGTGACGTTTAGTGCCACTGAAATAACGAAGCCGGCTAAATCCGATATAGGTTTTTATTTGTGAGGACGTAGTACCGACATGATCTGGTGACGCATCGACGTCACACTCCACTAAATGAACAACTTCATTATAAAACTTTATGGTTTTAATCCAAAGCACTAGAACTTGGCTATAACTCCTTCCCTTAGTCAGGATATTCAAAGTTAGTAAGTTTTCAACTTATAGGTTGCTAAGGACAGAGCACTCTGTTTTCAGCTGAATTTAGGCTGAAGTTAATCAGAGGTTAGAGGTTGAGTTCTTTCGAGGTTGGGGGCATATGGTAAATTTCAGGAAAGCTTTGGAAGAGTGTTACAAATCTTCTGTTAAGGTCCAGAGGTGTTTCATCTCCTAACCAATCGAAAAATGCAGTAGAGTTGAAACTGTCCAGAAAACAGGGCAGAGCAAACACTCTCTGTAAACTCTCTGTAAAATTGGGTATAACGTCCTGCATAAAAATCTAAAAATAGAAAATGAGGTAGTTCTGGAAAGCTTATAAGATGGGTTACAAATTTGTACAGAATGTTTTGTCAGATTGGGAGCAGAATTAACTAGAATTCTTGGATCAAATCAGTACCTAAAGCAGGGAGGTGCTGTCCAATTTTCTCCAGAAATTCTGTTAACTTTGACATCTCATAACTTTTGAACCAGACAGATCTTAGGACAAGCAAATACTTTATGGAAAGCTATTGAAGTTAGTTTTAACTTTGATGTTGAGCTCCAGAATTGGTTTTGCCTGTAGTATGGCCTAAATCAGGTTGAAATGGAAACTGGTCAGGGCTGTCATGCAGACAGCAGATCAGCAGTCAAATTTGTTTGAACTTGAACTATGTTTCCAAGTTTTGTGGGTTTAATAACATGTCTTATGTTATAACTCAATGGTTTACTGTTTAAATAAATATTTGACCTTTCTCAAATATATTTTTACAGATGACAGCAGATAAGCAGTTGGAGAACGGGTGGGTGGTGTCCCACTGTTCTCACCGCAACGGCTATCCGGAAGCATTGAGGCAGATGCTTCAATATTTCGGATACAACCAGATGCCGTAGTACTTTGCCAAGGAAGAAGGCGAAGAGGGGAACAAGACGTGGACAATACATGTCGAAGTCCCTGCAGGACCTACGCCACCCGGTTGGGTGCCGTTCACCGTCACGGTGAGAGGTAGACAACCCAAGGGGATGTGGCAAGTGGCAGCCTGTGACACTATGTCACGTTTCTGCCAACTACACGTGCAGTCTATGGAGGGCACTCCATACGCGCTCGTTCCGGTGGAGGGACGGGCTCAGCATGTGTGGGAAGAGAGGTACCGGGAGGCAACAGATCTGGGTTGCCCAAGGTACAGCCCCGCGGAGGCAAATATCAGCCTCCAGATGAGGGCGGGAAACGCCGTGATGGACAGCCAAGCTGTTCATACGGAGCATCTCGCCACAAAGCTCAAGGAGAGCACGAGCCGTGGAGACCATTTCGAGAGTGCTCACAGCGCACTCCGTAATGTGCTCCTTCTGACGATCAAGCGACTGAATGAACAACATAATCAGTTGCATCGTCTGAAGAAGGCGAAGAGGAAAAGCCGTGTCGACATCGCGGCATTGCAAGAGCTGGTACAGACTTTAACCCAGCAGAATGAGGACCTTACTCAAGAACGGGACGACGCTATTGAGGAAGGGCAAGGCTAGGAAGAAGACTACAACCAAGCCATGGACGAGGTGCATGCATTGCAAGACCTCGTACCTCCGGTATTAGGCATACCGGTGGTCTTGTGCCTTCCAGCAATGGGAGAACCAGAGATGGGAGAAGAGGTGGTTGATCCAGAGCCACCAGCAGAGGTACCGGAGGAGGAGGACCCGCAGGAGGTCGAGTTCTACTCCGAGTAGGGGGGTTACAGTTGCCAAGTAGGGCAGCTAGAGTAGTGTAACCCAACTTTTGTAATCGATGACATGTCGTGTAGGCAGTAGCATATGTATAGGTAGTGACGACATGAGCACGACTTCTCGGAGACCCGAGAACAATGTATCTTGTATAAAGTTTATGATTTATCAATATATGTGAATGTTGTGCAAATTATTCATGTGTCACTTCAATACCTACTGTTGCATATGGAATTTTAAGTATGACATGTGCTAATCGCTGCTGTTTTGAATTTCAGAATGACGCGTACTCGTGCCAACCCAGACGTTGGGGGTACTAGCCAAGGGGGAGAGACCTCCCAACAGCCTCCCGAGGACTCCTCGGGACAGCAGCAGCAACAGCAACAGCAAACACCGCCACCGCCACTGCCAACGGTTACATTGGCCGACATCGTCGCGGCAATGGCGGGTTCACATTAGCAGCACACGGAGTTGCTGCAAACTCTTATCGCTAATACGTCTCGCTCAGAAAGACGTCAAGACCGTGAGGAGCATCAACCGAGCTCCTACTCCGACTTCCTGGAGACTGATCCCCCGGTATTCTCAAGGGCGGATGAACCTCTTGATGCGGACAACTGGCTCCGCGCAATAGAGATGAAGTTCGGGCTGCTCCAGATAAGTGAGCAGCGCAAGACTCAGTTCGCGGTCCAGCAGCTCCAAGGATCCGCGAGCGCGTGGTGGGCAAACTTCTGTGCTTCACAGCCCACCGATCGAGTTAGACCTGGACGGAGTTCCGGACGACCTTCAGGACCTATCACATCCCGCCAGGTTTGATGAAGAGGAAGACGCAGGAGTTTCTACACCTGCAGCAAGGGATCCGAAACGCGCTGGAATACTCCAGGGCGTTCAGCGATCTCGCGCTCTACGCGTCGTATCACACAGATACCGACGAGAAGCGGTGGGACCACTTTTACCAGGGGCTTAACCCGCTCCTGAAGGACAAATTGGCGATGTTCAATCGTGGCAGCCTCAACGACATCATTGATGCTGCGATTGTTCAAGAGGACTCTGGCAAGGAGTTGGCGGCGGCGGAGCGAAAGCGAAGCGCGCCGCAGAGAAGCGGAGAAGGAGGCGGTCCTTCTCAGAAGTTTCGGATGGTGAATCGCCCACCATCAGGTCCACGCTGGCAGCCACCCCAGAGGTCGATGCCTTTCCGCAGTCGGCCATACTCTTCACCGGCATTCAGGCCGACACTGCCAGTACCACCTCCACAACAACAACAGCAGCAGCGGGCGATGCCGCGTGAGTATGCACCTCAGCAGCGCTTGCCGGGCTTTCATCTCCCGAGCACCACACCAGCAACGGCCACATGTTACAACTGTGGTCGTCCAGGACACTTCGCCAGCAGTTGCCCGGAGAGGCAAGGCGGTGGAGTTGCATCACAATTTCCGGGGAGGAATCAACCCCGGAACCCCACTAATGCGCGGCGGGCAAACCCTAGGCCCGGCACTGTCCACCAGCTTGCCATAGAGGACGTGCCGGAGGGTGAGCCAATCCTTCTGGGTATGTTCCAACTCCACCAACATCCCGCTATAGTATTGTTTGATTCAGGCGCCACGCATAATTTTATTAGCCAAGCTTTCATTGCTAAACACAGCTTGCAAATACTACCCACCGATAGTCCATATTTAATTTGTTCACCCGGTGGGAAGATTTCAGCAAGCGTAATGGTTTCCAAAGCACCATCATGCTTAGCGGGTAGAGTGTACCCCACGTCTCTCATCATCTTAGAGGGACAAAAGGTCGATGTCATCCTAGGGATGTCCTGGTTAACCCGCCACAGAGCTGTTTTAGACACCGTCCTTCGAGTCATGCACTTAAACTCAGAAGTGCACGGATCTCACTCCTTATTTCTGGACCGTCAAATAAAACTTCCAAGTGTCTATCAGTCCAAAACAATCAGATTGGAAGATATTCCGGTGGTCCGAGAGTTCCCTGACGTGTTCCCGGATGATTTACCGGGAATGCCACCCGACAGAGAGGTGGAGTTCAAGATTGAACTTGCACCGGGAACCATGCCAATATCCCGAAGGCCGTAAAAGATGGTGCCCAAGGAGTTGGCTGAACTGAAGACTCAGCTCACAGACCTCCTGGAGAAGGGTTTTATTAGGCCAAGCTCCTCGCCATGGGGCTGTTCGGCATTATTTGTGAAGAAGAAGGATGAGACGTTACGGCTTTGCGTGGACTATCGCCCATTAAATGCCGTAACCATCAAAAACAAGTACCCGTTGCCACGGATTGACATGTTGTTTGATCAGTTGTTCGAAGCAAAGATCTTTTCCAAGATGGACTTAAGATCCGGGTACCATTAGGTTAAGATAAGGGCGGAGGATATTCCGAAAATGGCTTTTTCGACGAGGTACGGACTTTATGAGTACCTGATCATGTCCTTCGGCCTCACCAATGCTCCAGCTCACTTAATGTATTTGATGAACTCGGTATTCATGCCGGAGCTGGACAAGTTTGTCGTGGTCTTCATCGATGACATCCTGGTATATTCCAAGTTGGAGGAAGATCACAAGAAGCATCTGCATATAGTCTTGCAACGGCTGCGGGATCACAAGCTATACGCGAAATTCAGCAAATGCGAGTTCTGGATATCGCAAGTGCCTTTTCTCGAGCATATCATTTCAGCGGAGGGTATCGCTGTAGACCCGAGCAAGATCACGCAAGTGCTGAATTGGAAATCCCCGAGGACTGTTCACGAGGTACGGAGTTTCCTCGGACTCGCGGGATATTATCGGAGGTTCATTCCGAACTTCTCAAAGATTACCAAGCCTATGACGGAGCTGCTGAAGAAGGCTACCAAATATGTTTGGAGTCCATCGTGTGAAGCAGCACTCAAGGCTTTAGTCAAGCACCTAACATCAGCACCGGTTTTGGCGCAGCCAGACACAACAAAACCGTTCGATGTGTACTGCGATGCATCCGGCATTGGGCTTGGATGTGTGCTGATGCAAGACCGAAGAGTGGTCGAATATGGGTCATGGCAGCTTAGAAACCATGAGCAGAATTATCCAACTCACGACTTGGAGCTCGCTGCCATGGTACTTGCACTAAAAATGTGGAGGCACTACCTACTCGGTAACCTCATACGTTTGTATACCGACCACAAAGCCTCAAGTACATATTCACTCAGAAGGAGCTGAACATGAGGCAGAGAAGATGGTTAGAATTGATAAAGGATTATGAAATAGAGATCCATTATCATCCAGGCAAGGCAAACGTAGTGGCAGATGCGCTGAGCCGCAAGTCACACGTCAACAATCTGACCATCACACCGTTGGAAGAGAGCGAACCACCACTGCATGTGATTCCACATGGAGCTCTCTACAACTTAGCTTTGATCCCCACAATCCATGAAGAGATAGCGGCAGCTCAGAAACGTGACAAGGGCATGTCGCATTTGCGGAGACGTGTAGATAGTGGGGAGCTTAAATGTTTCCGGAAGGACGGAGACGACGTCCTATGGTTCAAGGACCGGATCGTCGTACCCCATAACCCGGAGTTACGGAAGAAAATTTTTTGATGAGGCTCACTTATCAAAATTTTCTATTCACCCCGGCAGCAACAAATGTATCAAGAACTCAGAAGAAAGTTTTGGTGGACACGGATGAAGCGGGAAGTCGCAAAGTACGTGTCCGAGTGTGATACATGCTGAAGGGTGAAAGCGGATCATATGTGGACCGGGACTGCTACAACCACTAGGCGTTCCTGCCTGGAAGTGGGAGGACGTGAGCATGGACTTCATCGTCGGTTTACCCACCACTTTTCAAAAGCATGATTCTGTGTGGGTGATCGTCGATCGGCTCACCAAAGTTGCCCATTTCATCCCGGTCAACACCAACTACAACGCCAAGAAGTACGCTGAACTGTACATCTCATGGATCCTATGCTTGTACGGCGTACCCTGTACCATCATATCGGATCGGGGCACTTTATTTGTGTCCCGTTTTTGGGAGCAGCTGCACGCTGTCTTGGGACGAAGCTGATCCATAGTTCAGCGTACCACCCGCAGACGGATGGGCAAACTGAGCGGGTAAATCAGATCCTAGAAGACATGCTACGAGCTTGTGCTATTAACCACGGCAAGAATTGGGATGATCACTTGCCGTTAACCGAGTTCTCGTACAACAATGGGTACCGAGCGAGCATAAAGATGGCGCCCTACGAGGCGCTATACGGAAGAAAATGCCACACACCATTGAACTGGTGTGAGTCTGGCGAAAGGGTTACCTTCGGGATTGACCTTGTCAACAACGCGGAAGAGAAGGTTCGACTGATTCAAGCGAACCTAGAAGCCGCCCAATCCCGTCAGAAACATAATGCGGACCGGAGAAGACGCCCATTACAATTCGAAGTGGGGGATCACGTATATCTACGTGTGTCTCCAATGAAGGGCTTAAACAGATTTGGGGTGAGGGGAAAGTTAGCACCCCGATTCATCGGTCCATTCCAGATTGCCGAAAGATGTGGATCAGTAGCATACCGTCTGAAATTACCAGAAGCACTTTCCGGTGTGCACGACGTCTTTCAAATTTCCCAGCTGAGGAAGTGTCTCAATCTATCAACTACTGGAAGACATTGAAGAACTGCAACCGGATCTCACCTATCGGGAGGAACCGGTTCATATTCTTGATGAAAAGGTCCGAACCACACGCAACCGTACATTGTGGTTCTACAAAGTAATATGGAGTAATCACTCCATGGACGAGGCAACATGGGAGAGCGAAGGATTTCTTCGCGCTAACTACCCCGACTTTTTCACGTCGCATATCCGGTAATTTTCCACCGTCCTCTCTCTTATTTTCACCTTATAATTTAGGGACGAGATTCTTTTAAGGGGGGAGGAATGTAAGGGCCTCAGTTTTTGACACATATTTGAAGTGTTCATCACACACACACACACACACACCTCATTTGAAGCAAGTTGATGAACACAAATGGAGAGCAAGTAACCACCATCAACATGCTCATTATAGAACAAACTCACATATTGCAAAAGTGGTATTTCCCACATGTGATATAGGGGGGCTGGGCATATGAAAACTCCTACACATTGCTAGGAATGTCCATGCCAAGTTTCACCCAAATTCAAAACCTTTTTGAGGTTATTTTGGGTATAGCTAGAAAGAGGGCAGTTTGAAACCATATTCAAATTTAAACTGTTTTTATCCCACAAATTCAAAAGTGGGAGTCATATTCTTATTCAGCACATTTTTGTGAGCTCACACACCAATTTTCACTCCATTTGGAGTTAATCTTGACAAGAGCTAAGTGGGGCAAATTCAAACTTTATTTGAATTTCAAGCTGAACATGTGTTGAAATTCATTCAAACCAAACCCAATTTGAATTCTAATCAATTCAAATGGCTTATGGGTGAATAATTTTAATCACCATGGGTATTTTGGGGCTCACTGTTTACAACAGTGATTAGGAGTGAATTTCAGAGGTTAAAATGCCGGGTGGGACCCACATGTCAGTCACTGGTTCAAAGCAACCGACTGAGACTTTTTCCACTCGGGTCGCCGAGCTGCGGCTGCGATCACCACCGAGGGATGCCGCCGCGCCAGCAGCTGCTTGGCCACGCGCGGGCACGAGGCGGTTCAGAGCCTTCTTAAGGCGTTCTTCCCCCTCCTCGGCCGAAGCTATCGCCATTTCTTTCCCCCGCAAGAACACAGCGCAGGAAAACTCCTTCCGCCGCTCAGAACCGATCAGAGAGCTCCGATCACAGCCTCCCCATCCCCTCCAGAGCTACAGCAAGGTACTAGGAACCCTCCTCCTTCTTCCCCGTTGCTAAAACTCAGCTGAAACCGATTGATCTCGGCTATACGAAAGTTCAATTCGGTGACCTATAACCGCCGCACCTCGGGCTCCCATGGACAGCCCAACTGGGGAGTTGTCACGCCCGAGCCAAGGAACCCTTGGACGTGCTGGTGACCGGTGCTGCTCACCCCCGAGCCACAGCCCGAGTGCTTGCTCACCAGCGGCGAATTTCCAGTTTTCCCCTTTCTGGGTGCAGAATGACCTTCAGGTGCGGTTCTGCCAAATTCTTACTCTAGGAAGGATTAGAGGGCCTCAATCCGCTCTCACATACACTAGACACGGTAACGCACAAGTTTCCTTCACAACCTTTGGCCGGAGAAACTCTGTACCCGGCGTATTTCAAAGTTTACCTATGGCAGAGCAAGCGGGAGGCATCGGGCGCACGGTGAGGACCTACTTTGGGCTTTCCCCGAGCTGCTTCAAGCTCATGTCGACCTTCCCTGAGGTCCGCTGATGCTCCCCGACCGGTTGCTCGAGTAGTTGAGGTGCTAGGGAAGTCGGCCGACACGGCCGAAGTCTTTCCGAAGCCGCCGCTCGTCACCGACCATGTGCTGGCCGTTGTCATGACGAGCTGAGCCCAGATTCCTGTTCCCCGAGTGAAAATAGGGAGAGGTGGCCAAAATCGTGAAGTTTGGAGCTTTACAGACCCGACAAAAGTGCTATGCCAATGTACGGAGAAGAGAGCTCGTTTTCGACGTGGGGGACTATGTCTATCTCAAGGTGTCCCCTATCCAAGGACTTTGTCAGTTCAAGGTGAAGGGAAGTTATCACCTCGATACATCGGACCCTTTCAGATTCTGGAAAGGAAAGGCGAAGTGGCATATCAACTCGAACTACCGGCTCGCCTATCGGATGTGCACGATGTATTCCATGTGTCATATCTCAAGAAATGTCTGAGGACGCCTGAAGAGATGTTACCCATGAATGAGGTTGACGTAGGAGAGGATCTGTTTTATGCCGAGCAACCGGTCATGGTTTTGGAGACAATGGAATGCCTCACAAGAAATAAAAGAATCCGGATGTGCAAGGTGCAGTAGAAGCATCACTCGGAAGAGGAAGCCACATGGGAGCGAGAAGACGAGCTTAGGGCACAGTTTCCGGAATTGTTTTACTAGAACCACCATTCTCGAGGATGAGATTTCTTTTAAGGGGGGTAGAGCTGTAACACCCCAAAACCTGCTAAAGAGGGGAATTTAAAAATTTTTGGACATGTTGCATGTGGTGCAGAAATTCAAATTCAAACTGGAATTCAAATTCAAATCAAAACAGAAAAGAAAAGGAAAAAGAAAAAGAAAAACCCAACCGGCCAGTGGGCCGAAACCCGCCAGCCGGCCAAATCCCCCGCGCCCCCTCTCTACCTCTCACTGACACGCGGGGCCCGCGTGTCATCTCCTTCCCCGCGCGCCCCAACGGCCCCGGACTCTTCCTTCGCGCCGATCAGACCCGACGCTCCCGGATTCCTCACGCTCGACCCAACCCCGAATCCCCCGCGTCAGCCTGCTCGATCGCAACAACCCCCCCCCCCCCCCCCCCCCCCGCCCCCGGCCCTGATAAAAACAGGTGAACCCGCCGCACTCCCCTCGCATGAGCAGTTTCTCTCCTGGTGAGCGCCGCCGCCGTTGAGCTCGGAATTCCCCAAGAGCGTCGCCGTCTCCCTCTGTCAAACCGATCTCGTGACCCCACAGCACCGTGCACAAGCTGTAGACGCCGACCCCGGAGGGAAACGCCACCGGAAACGACCATCCCGACGCTCGCCGGTGAGTACCGCCGCCGCTCGCCGGTGAAACTTCCGAATTACACGGTTCCGATCCATCCTAATTATCGGTGTGCCATCTCTAGACCCCAGTGAAGCGTCACGACCCGAGAACTCGAAGGGATCACCGCCCCAACTGCCACTTCGACAAGCACAGCAAGCCGCCGCCGCCTGTCCTTGTCGCCGACCGGGTTCCGAGTCCTTAAGGCCTAAGAAATTAGCCTAGGTGAGCTCCCCTACCTCCCCTCTGCCGTTTGCTACCAAAAAGGGGGGATGTTAGCGTCTGTAGATGAAGATCCGCGACCTCGCCGGCGAGATCGCGCCTCTGCCGCCGTGCGCCGCCGCGCGCGCGGGCGAACTCCGGCCAGGAGCGACGTGGCCTCTTGTGTGCCGTCTATTTTAAATCGCACGGTAGAAATAAAACCCACGCGTAACGGTTCGGCGATCTAATCTGAGCCGTCTGTTTTAAATCGGACGGTCCACGTCAGCCCCACGTTATAAAGGCCGGGATTCTTACGCGCTACCCCCTGGGGATCTCGGAAAACACGAGCTAGCCCCGGAAACTTCTGATCTAGCCCCTGGAACTTCAGAAATTCGTGTAAATTCATTTAAAAATCAGTTTTAGCCCCTGGATTTAATAAAAAATAGGAAAACCCCTCTGTTATGTGTAGTTAGACCCCTGGAAATTTATGAAATGGTAAATTAGACCCTGCAGTAGGGTGGATTTATTTTTTTGACCCTATATGATATTAAATTCAGAAATTTGAATATGTGGCTAGGATTTAAGTTTAAAAGGTAAGGCAAACACATGTGCAAATTCAAGTTTAAACTCTCCTAGCACTTGGAAAACTTTAGAATGAGTTAAAAATAGATTTTAGGCTGAAAAGAAATCTGCCTAAGTGTTGTTTATATTTATTAGTTCTGGAAACACATTTTTAGGCTAGGAAATAATTCTGAAAACTGATAAAATAAATTTAAATTAGTTCACATCAGAGGAGAGGTTCAAAAATATATTATTTAATCTTTTATATCAGAACCTATTCTGTTTAGATGATATGTCCTACTATTTAATATTAAAACTCACTTTTCAGCATAGAAAATAAATCTGAAAAATATAGGAAAATAGGTATGCATAATTAGAAAATGATAAATGAAGTCTCCAAATCCAAAAACTTCAGTTTAGAATTTGTTAGAAGATCTGAAAACCTATTTGGAGTAGGAAATTACCTTCCATGCAAACTTGGTAGCTAAGAAGTGTATTAATTAAATATAAAGAATTTGTTCAAATTGGAAATTCATATATAGCGTGCAAACAGAAATCTGAATACAAAAGTTAGAAATCATATACATATGTTTAAAAGTGCATGTAGGCCAAAAATCAGCACATGTAGAGTAACCACGACACTTAGAAATGTGAATGACTTTTATAGGTATGTATGTGTGGTTTGCATGAAGTGAAAGTGTGAACTATGTCTTATGGATTGTGTTTTCTTTTGCTATGTGTAGTGGCATGAGTAGAACCTGCCCCAGAGCAAGTTCTCCCCTTCCAAGACCAAGACCTTCCATTCCCAGAGCAGTAGGAAGAAGGCAAGTGTCCTTGACCACTTTGATCCTATACTAGGATGTGTAGATAGAATTATTTGCATTGTCATTTGAAATATGAAACCCATGCAAGGAAGTTTCGCTAGAATTGCATTACCTTGTTTCCTTGTAGCTTGGGTTGGGATCTATTTTATCAGGTCATTTATTTATATGCTTATGCTTAGCCATGCTTAGAATGAGATAATTGGGATATGAGATCATCAATTTATTTACCTTACTCTTGAATGAGATATTATGAGTTATGTAGAGGTAGGGATCGAGGCAAGTTGGATGATTTGGTTGGTGTTGGGTGCACGAGACTCGGGTTTGTGTTTAGTACTTGCCTGGATCCTAAGGACCGGTTCATGGAGCATGTAACCTGGCTTTACCGTGCCAACCACATGCTGAGATGGGGAAGCTTGGCCAATTAATTAGGTGTGTCCCCGACGTAGCATGGGTGTTTTGGATGGTGCGGGGAATAGGTGTCAGCTGGACTACCATATGAACCGCAAGGCTCAAGAGGGGGCCACTGCAGCGGGGTTGGAGCCTCTTGTATGCTGTTAGGGGTGAAACCTCAGTGGGCCCATGCTCGTCGGGAATCCCTTTGTAAAGGCCACGTAGTGATCTCCTGGCTACACACCTGGGAAGTGTGAATGTGGTTCGCGGCCACTGACATAACGGAGGTTCTTTTAGTCCACCCGGCAACGGGGGATGAAATCACTACATGTGGGTACAGTGGTGCAAGCTCTATAGAGTCAAAACTGTCATGACAGCCGTGCTCACGGTCAAGAGCGGCTTGGACTTATTCATGATTAGAGGATGATGAATTCGGAAGATGAGGATGTTAAGAGGGGAGCTTAACATTGGAAATGATGTTATGGTTACTTGATTTTGATGATGGGTTGGGAGATTGGGACCATTTCACCTATGTAGTAATGTAGGTGCTTAATAAGCTAAGGTGATAGGTATTAATTGCGTAGTGCTTTAACCATGAGTTCCACCTCTCCTTGCTCTAGCCATGCATGACATAACTTTCCCACACTTGTTGAGTACCAACGGTACTCAAACTTGCTTTTTTGTTAGAGAATGATGTGGTGTTTAATGACCAAGACTTTGGTCCTGAGGAAGGATTCTAGGTTCACGGAGTCCCCCGGGCAACGCCTGTGACGGAGCCCACAAGATTTATATTCCGCTGCTGTTTTGTTTACATGTTATGAACTTATTATCGTCCATCGAGACGTATGCTATGTAAGACTTATTTATATTTGAACACCTAGCTTGTAATAAATGATGCTTCACTATTTGTCATCACATGTATGAGAAAATGATCCTGGCATACATGTGATATTCACTCGGTTGTTCTCTGGAGAAACCGGGTGTCACAATTAGGGCAGCAGGACTTTGGGGCCTGTGTGCTATAGCTCCGCTTGTGTCGATTGAGGACCGAGCCGTGTGCGGACCTGTTGAACAAGCTAGAAAAGTACCGAAGACCTACCGGCTATATGGGAACTGGGAAACTGATGTAGTTCGGGTAGCTGGGTATTGAGGCATTGCCCGTCGTTCAGAGGGTAGGTTGAGAGCTCGAGGTGTAAATCGGCTGGCGGCACTGAGATGCGCGTGCAGAGACCTCTTGCTCGGGACGATGGGACCGGTTCAATATTTGGCTGACGGGTGAAAGGTGGTTGCGTACAGTGTCAGTGATGGTTGCTGTAGGCAACATCGAGTACGGGCATACCTGACGGGTTGTTCGGGTAACCCTGCAGGTGTAAATCGATTATAATCGCCGTCCCTCGCGGTCAGTGAGTACCACTTGTTCACTGTACCGTGACGTAGAAAGAACAGGCTAGTTGCATGTTAAAACGTTGCTGATTGAAAGATGGACTTGATTGCTAATGATTTGTTATAGTTTAGAGCTAACTAAAGTTCTTTTCAACTTTGGGCAAAGTACATGAGAGAAATGCATTTCTTGTTTGATTGCGGTCTCTCTTGTGCCTTAGTGTAAGGTTTTCCACAACCTGCTGCTAAAACTTGAAAGTAAGGTTCCACTAATTAGGCGAGTCCTTGCAAATGATTTTTACCTCATGTAACCTATCAACCCTCATGTAGAAGTTCCATGTTTAGGAGAGACGGGTCAGTCTTGCTGAGCCTTCATGCTCACTGCTTGTGTTTGAAGCTTTTGCAGGGTTCTATGAGGAAGGGACTCCCGAGGAGGAGACAAAACCCCAGGAGGGGAACCCCGTCGAGTGGGAGTCGTACACGCCGCCGTGTTAGTGTGCGTGTGTGCTAGCAAGGACACGTTCAAGGGCTGAACGTGGACTTGATGCGTAGTCTACGCCCGTGAGTGTAGACTGGACTTATTTTGATGTACAAATGTTCAGAAACCAGTTTATGTAATAAAATTTCACTTCCGCTTTGTACCTTTGATGTGTGTTATCCGGTGCTGTGCAACGCAGCACCCCTCAGCGTGATCCCCGCTCGACAAGACCGTGGGGTCGTGTCAGTTAGTCGATCGACTATCACCCAAATCGAGTCATGCTTGTGAGACGTGAGAGGTAACCTGACTATGAAGTCCATGCTAATATCCTCCCACTTCCACGCCGGAATGTTCAATGGTTGCAGCTGTCCACGAGGTCAGAAGTTTCCTCGGGTTAGCAGGATATTACCGGAGATTCATACCGAACTTCTCCAAGCTTGCTAAGCCTTCTGCAGAAATAATGTGACCCATAAATGGCACTTGGCTGATCCAAAATTCGCACTTGCTGAATTTGGCATAAAGCTTATGGTCTCGCAATCGTTGGAGCACGATATGCAAATGTTTGGTGTGTTCTTCCTCAGACTTGGAGTAAACCAAGATGTCGTCTATGAACACAACCACAAACTTGTCCAACTCCGGCATGAGCACTGAGTTCATGAGATACATGAAATGTGCCAGGGCATTGGTGAGTCCAAAGGACATGACGAGGTATTCATACAACCCATATCTCGTTGAGAAGGCCGTCTTCAGAATATCCTCCGCTCGGATCTTGATTTGGTGATATCCGGAGCGAAGATCCATCTTCGAAAATACACTCGCACCAACAAGTTGATCAAATAAGATATCGATGCGGGGCAGTGGATATTTATTCCTGATGGTGACGGCGTTGAGAGGCCGGTAGTCCACACACAACCTCAAGGTTTCATCCTTCTTCACAAAAAGCGCCGAGCATCCCCATGGCGAGGAACTCGGTCGAATGAAACCCTTCTTCATTAAATCACTGAGCTGCTCCTTCAGTTCAGCTAGCTATTTTGGAGCCATCTTGTATGGTCTCCGTGAGATTGGTGTCGTCCCAGGTACAAGTACAATCTTGAACTCGACATCCCTTTCGGGTGGCATGCCCGGAAGGTCATCCGGAAAGACATCCAGGTATTCACGGACCACACGAATATCCTCAAGTTTCGTGGCTTCCGTGTTATATGTGGCTGGAGCTTCTTGAACCGAACGGTCAAGAATAAGAACATGTGGTTCATGAAGTGGAGAGTTTAAAGAACCACACGTGGAATGATGTCAAGAACAGCACCATGGCGATGTAGCCATGACATTCCTAAAATGAGATCAAGTTTCTGACTCTCTAACATGATTAGAGAAGTCGGATATAGATTCCCACCCAACTGTAATGGTGCTCTATATACCATTCTATCAGCTGTAATTTTCCCACCAGGAGAACATATCAAATATGAATTATTTGTGGGAATGATAGGCAGTTGATATTTAATAAAATAAGACTGACTTATGAAATTATGGGTGGCACCGGAGTCAAAAAGTATGACTACGGGATGATCTAGGTAAGAGAACGTACCCGCGAGGACGGGTTCACCTTCCGGCACGTCTTCGATGGCTAAGTGGTGGACGTTGCCGGGTTTTGGTGCTGGTTTCTTGGGCTGATTACGGGGCTGATTAGCACCCTGATATGGTGCTGCACCCCTGCCCTGTCGCAGCTCGGGGCAGTCCCTCGATATGTGCCGAACACGGCCACACGTGTAGCACGTGTAAGGTGTCGGGGTCCCTCCGACTTGAGGACAGAATCCCGGTGCACGCTGTGGAAACTGAGGCACATGTGGGACCATCCTTTGCTGCTGCTGTTGCTGTGGTGGATACGTCGGTCGAAAGCCCGGCGAATTATATTGCCGACCGCAAAACTGATGTGGTCGCGCCGGTGGCTGCCATCTCTGACCGGATGGTGAGCGGTACACCACGCGGTATTTTTGTGGCGTCCCACCACTGCTGCTCGTCAGCGCGCTGCGTTTCCTCTTATCAGAACCGCGTTCGCGCTGAGCATTCTCTTGTAGAATTGCGGCATTAACGAGATTGTTGAAGGTGCCGCGGTTGCTTTGGGCGAGATGGACCTTCATCTTGGAATTCATGCCCCGGAAGAATGCATGGCGCTTGTTGTCTTCCGTCCCCACAAATCCTGGCGCATACTGCACCAGCCGGTTGAACAACCTGGAGTACTCATGAGCACTCCTCTCGCCTTGCCGTAGCGCCAGGAACTCTTGGAGCTTCATTTCCATAACCCCGGGAGGTATGTGATAGGCGCGGAATGCCTCCCGGAACTCTGTCCATGTGACGGCATGGCCAGCCGGTAAGGAGGCGGTGTAGTTCGCCCACCATGTACCGGCTTCTCCTTGAAGCTGTTGCGCTGCGTACAGCGCCTTCTGGTGTTCGGTGCATCGTAGTAGCCCGAACTTCGCCTCTAGAGTGCGGATAAAGCTGTCCGCCTCCAAAGGTTCTTCGGCCTGCGTGAAGACCGGTGGATGGGTCGCCAGGAATTCTGAATAAGAACTTTGTTGGGGCTGGCGTTGCCCATGGTCTTGGTGTCCTCCCGGATGGGACGCATTCTTCTGCACCAACATCCGCAGCAACTCGGTTTGTTCGTCGCGCGAGCCGAGCACTGCAGCGAGAACCTCCTCAAGATTCCTTGGAAGTTCTGGCGGTGGAGGAGGTGGTTGCTGCTGCGTCGTGGTCTGCTCCGGAGGTGGAGACTCATCACCACGAACTTGACTCGGACCTCCCTCCTCTTGCGTTGAACGTGTCAGCACCATTGCATAATGGTCACACATATGGATAAAGTATAAACTTTATACAACATATACATCCCTGGACCGTGTCACATGATCGAGTTCCAAAGTATTGAACTTTATGGTTTAAAAGTTCATTTCGACCATCGGGGTCACCACGGGATGTTAAATGTGTTAGCCTGCGTAATTCCTCGCTATTGTACTGGACCCAATCATGTACTAACTCGAAGTGATATGTCAAATGCATAACTTTTCGACTCGAACTCGCTGTTTTACAACAGCCACTGGACGTCGGGTTGGGAAACTAAGTGTTTCGGTTGAAATACTTCAACAGGGTGCTCACTGTCCAGCTTCTGGTCCAGCTGGCCAGTCTGGATAATCCAACAGTTTTTGCCCTGTTCGAGTTCAGCCCAATTTCTGCTGAAAACAGGGAAAATTGTTCCTATGTTTTTGAGACTGAATCTACACTCCCAATTGACTCTTAGTTCAATATAGGAGGTTATTAACCCCTAAATGAAATCCTAAACTTCATTGTGACTCTTTTCTTTGAAAATAAACTTTTATGCAGTCGGTACTACGTTTCCTCACCAAAGAAAATCCTAAACCGGTATTCCGGCATATACGTGTCAAATGGTGGAACTAAGAACGTCACTCACAAACGGTTTCTACACATCATGCGCTATTGGTTAATGTACCTGCAGCAGAACACACAATAATGGTGCACACAACGGTTTTTGGCATTTCAGGCAGTTCCATATTATAATAAAGACATACGATCCGTATCATTTCCATACGGATCGTCATTGAGTCAATCCACGTCTCAAGGTACATGGTCGTGTTTTCACACCACGCGTTGGGGAACCCGAGTAGAGCGCGAACGGGTCGTCACGGTTGGGAATTTTATCAACCCAACGGATACCACCTACTGCCTCATGACCGTTGAGGCGCTCGCCACGTTGGAGCGTCGTTACAGAATGTATAACAAATATGTTAGCTTTTCCACCATAATATCTACTACTATCATAGACCTTATGTGGGCTTAATGACTAATCCTCACTCGACTACTTCTAAGTTTTCAAAATAGGCTCTTTTCGAGCGTGCTATTCCCAATGCGGCTCTAATACCACGTCTGTGGGGACCACCCCGTGGTTCACCCACTCCAGGATCGCATAGGGTGGTGCCGTGCGATGCGGCACCCAACAGCACACACGGAAAGCATTTAAGAACAACATACAAACTTTCATTTGATATAAAACAGCGGAAGTCTTTTTACAAAACTTAATTATACAGCGGAAGTTATATACATAGATACTCTCAAATCCTAACTAGGCAAAAGTGTAGCCGTCCAGCCCGGGGACGCTACACACTAGCAGCATGGAACCGGAGAATCATGGCGGTGTGCAAGGCTCCAGCTCGGCCGTGTACCCCGACGGGGGCATCGCCTCATCCTCGGAACCTTCCTCATAACTCTCAGCTGCACACAGCTCAAATATTGCAACAGTGAGCACGAAGGCTCAGCATGTCTTAACCGTCAACCCTAGGCATGGAACTCTACATGCAAGGATCTGTAAGATAGGAAAAAGGACTTTGCAATAAAGACACGCCTACATGTTGATCTTTACTTTCAGTTTTATAGCAACAGTTTAATGAGCCTTAGGCAGCCCTCGTATCAGAAGTTCACAATCAAACAAGAAACGCTTTCCTCCGACGTGGTGATGCCCAAAGTGGAATATAAACTTAATTAGCTCTATATCTACAGCAATCAAGGTATTCAAGACATTAATAGTTCAATACAGCATTTTCAGTTGGCTTATTTCACTTCTTACTACGTCACAGCGCAGTGAACAAGCGGGTACTCAAATAACCGCGAGGGACGGTGATTGCAATCAAGACACACCCGGATAACACGTTACATACACCCACTTTCAGAAGCGTAATTCCACACCCCTTCCTACTCTGTTGTATGCAACAACCTTTCAAAGGCAACCCAAATGCCGAACCGGTCCATCCGTAACGGGCAGGAGGTCCTCGCGTGGAGCATGACTGTGCCCACCGGCAGATTTACACCTTGCTACCCTCAACCCACTCCTATTTACGGTTGGGTAAGCCTCGGCACCCAGGTTAACCAATTACATCGGTTTCCTGGTTCCCACATGCCAGTATGCATCCGGTACTGTTTGATACTTGTCCAGCAGGGGCGCACATGGACGGTCCTCAACCGACACCAACAGGGCTACGCACGTGAGACCTCTGCTCATTGCATCCTATCCCCCCTGCTGGGTCTCATTTTTTTCAACTCAAGCCATTATCTACCTCTTTTCTTCCCGTGTGATAAGTACTATCTCGTGATTAGCTTCCAACTACTCGACTTCTACCGAGGTCCTAAACATTAGCATGGCATTCTATACTCGTCAAGTTTGTAAACTACCCAACCCGTTATAGGATTTAAAAGGCTATGCAAGTGGGGTTTCAATCACCCTAACTCTAACGCAAACCTTCACCCTAGACATAAGTGAGACAAATAAAAAGCTTTATAAAAGGTACTTAAGTGCAAACCGGGGCTTGCCTGGTTGCAAGTCAAATGGGAAGTCAGCTTCTGGTGGAAGGACATCCAAGGGCTCCGGTGCGTCCTCAACTTCGGTCACTATTATGAAATGCAATAAAATACATGTGTAAGTATTAAGGATTTATGAGAATTGGACTTCTATTCATTGCTATTGCTATTTGTAATCCTTAATTGGCTTTGGGATTTTTACAGTGGATACTAGACCCTCTAAGGATAATCTGAGCAAAATTTTGAGAAATGTCATTGCACAATGTATCCTTTAAAATTCCTACAAGTACAATGCTTCTCTGAATTTTGAGCCCAATTCAGGAGTTTTTACATAGCTAACAGTGGAATATCTGATTAGGGTAATTCTCCATGGTTCTAACAAAATTTGTTTCACCATTTTTGGAGCTACCAACAGAGAGATATGAATTTTTGAAGTTGGGCAAGAGTTCTTAAAAGTTTCTGTTTAAATTTGAATTTCCAAATAAAGGCTGAACTATGGGAGGCAATTTAGCCTGCCAAATGAACTCCAATGAAGCTCAAATTTTTACTACAGATCAGTAATACCATAAGGAACCTCCTAGCAAAATTTGAAGAATTTCCATAACAGGGATCTTCTGGAATTAATTCCCAAAGACTTAATATGATGAATTTTGGAGAAATTTCCAGAAATCATCAGATCAATTTCTTTGCATTTCTGCAAAATACTGATTGAGAGGAATCCAACAAAATTTGTTTCACAAATTTTAGACATTCCTACTGAAAGTTATGGCCCTTTTAAATCTTGTACTAAATCTGAAAATTGAAGAAATGTTTAAACTCTGGCTGTGGACCCCACCCGTGACGTTATCCACTCAGATGACGGCAACAACAAGGCCACGGGGTTATTCTCGCGCAGCCGCACCGGATCCGGTGCCACAGGCCGATCCCCGCGCGTACACAGAGGCTGACCGGTGGGACCCGGCCCCCTTCGTCTTACTCGCGCTGCCCGCGCCTCCCGCGGCGGCCCACGCCGGCGATGCTCGCCGGGACAGGGTTCCCGTGGTCTGTGCTTCCTCAAACTCGCCGCCTGTGAGTTCTACACCGCGCTGAACACGATGTTGGGGTCGGGAGCCGATGACAACGGCCGGAACGGTGCTTGCACCGGCGACCATGTCGGACCTTACTTCGGCGACCTTATTCTCCCTCGGCAGCGGGTCTTTCGGGCTAGAGTTTGCTCCAAAAGCACCAGTGTCACATGGACAACCTCGACCTATAGCCCGCTCTCCATGAAAACCACCGCAGAGGGGACCTCACCGGCGACCCGAGCCCGCAAAACGCCGGCGACGACAAAAACTCGAAGAACTCCTTCAGTCCTTGATGGTTTCTGGTGCCGTTTGAGCGAGAAGGATCGCAGGATCTAGCAAAGTTTCTCCTAGACTAGAATGAGCTCTAACTATCGCAGCACGACGAATTTGATCATAGACCAAGAGGTGTTGCTATGAACTAGGGTTTGGTAAAACCCAATATTCTCACTACCCGATTGATCAATTGTCCTGAGGCTTTTGGTAACACGATCTACAGACAACAACGCACCTTTCTTGTGCAGGGAAGGGGCGGTGAAACTGGCCGTAGCGTGCTGTCCACAGTGAACCGAACGTGGTTCCGCCGAGCACCTCCGAACGCCGGCGCAAATCCTTTGTTTGTGCGTAGCACGAGCTAGGAAGCTTAGGTGGAAGAACGGTGGAGGCTGGAGCACACTCTTGCGCTTCTTTTTGCTGCTTGGATCTCGATCGTCCGAGCTCGAGCGAGCGTGGGCGAGGGTGGAACGGCAACGGCGCCGGGCGGTTTCCTTGCGGAAGAAACCGAGCAGCGGTGAGCGTGCGAGGGGGCAAAAGAGTGTTTCGGTGCTGCAGCTGGGGGGCGCGGAGAGGATCACGCGGCCGAGAAGCAGGAGCTGGCGCGGTGCCATCCTCGGGAGAGGGTCGCGCCGGGAGCTGGCGTAGCCTCGGCGACCGGCCGAAGAAAAACAGAGGCGGTAGCTCTGTTGGGAGGCTGACAAAGGGGTCCCACCACCTCTAATTTTCATCCAATTACCACTGATATTTTTACCCCAGCTACTCAGAATTAAATTCCATACTTCCACCCCAAGTCATGGTTTAAACTTGCTGAATTCAAATAGTTTGAATTCAGGTGTGAAGTTTGAATTGGGTGGTCATTTGAATTTGAAATGGAATTTGAATCCTCCATTTTGTATAGTTCCATAAACCTAGCAAACCAAGTCCAAAGTTTCCAATTTTCAGCATTGCTGCTCATTCAAATGTGGAGAACACATTTGTGGAACCAAATTTGAAAATTGGGGGAATTGGAATTTGAAACTGAAAATAAAATTCAGATTAAAGGTCTTCTCCTTTTAATTCCAAACAAACATCAAAACTCCTCCAAATGAGCTGGAATTTGGAAGGGTGAATATTTGAACTATGAAGATCCAAGCTGTGCATTAAGATCTCCACGTTTGGAAGTTTTTGGGAGCTTTGAATCCTCACTTTGAACTTACACCGTTATAATTCAAAGTTTTAATTCCCCTCATTTTTCCTAAGTGTACATGAGCTGAAAATTCTCTTGCTACCACTTTTGGGGATTTTACAATCTAGACATGAACACAAAGTTAAATTTCATTGTACCTATTGTGGTAGAGATGGTCATGTCATAGAATTTTGTTATAGACTAGCTAAACAATATAAAAAGGAAAGAATGCAAGCTAGATCTTATAACTCTCATGCAAAATTTGCTGCACATACTAAACCGAATGTCAGGAACATGCAACCTGCAGTTATGAGTCAGAAATATACAAAGTTTACCTCCGGACCTTCTGTTTTTGCCTCCGGAGCTACTGATTTTCGTGCTACACAAGTAACACCTCATAGGTCAGTAGTTAAGAACAAAAAATCTCAAACTTTGACTCATAAACCTGCTGTTTTATCTCAGCTTTTGCATGTTATTTCTGTTGGACATCGTGTGACTCAGTACTGGATTCCTAAATGCCTTTTAACTAACCCCAGTATTGAGTCATCGACGTATTGTGCTTCTATGTAGGTTACACGCTTGAGGAAGGAGAACATTTAGATTGTGGATTCAGGTTGCTCATGCCACATGACCCGAAACAAAGAATGGTTCTCCTCTCTCTCTTTTGTGTCACGTGTAGATAATGTTACTTTTGCCGATAATTCTTCAACTCCTATAATTGCTAAGGGTTCGGTTAGAGTAAATGATCACTACACTTTGAAGGATGTGTCACTTGTCAAAAATTTGAAATACAACTTGCTTTCTGTTTCACAATTGCTAGATGAAAATCTGGAAATTATTTTCAATAAAAACTGCTGCAAAGTTGTAGGTTCAAATAGTGAGCTTATTTTTAACATGTCTCGGTTTGGAAGAGTTTTTAAAGCTGATTTTGATATGTCTTTGTCGAAATGTGCGATCTATCTCAGGTACCGACAGTCTTCCTCTAAGCATAGATGTCTAGTTGCAAATGATTCCAAAGATTTATATTTTTGGCATCGTAGACTTGGTCACGTAGGCTTTGATCATCTCACGCGTGTTAGTGCTCTTGATCGCATATGTGGGCTGCCTAAACTTAAAGGGGACAAAGAAATTGTGTGCTCTTCTTGTAGACATGCTAAGATGTTGCAGGTTCACATGCTCCTCTCACAATGACCATGACAACTGAACCGGGTCAACTTTTACACCTTGACACCATAGGACCTTCACGTGTTCAATCCTTTGGAGGTAAATGGTATGTTCTTGTGATTGTTGATTACTATTCTAGATACTCTTGGGTTTACTTTATGGCATCTAAGAATGAAGCTTTTAGTCACTTTAGAACTTTATTTCTTAGATTATCAATTGATCACCCAGGATCTTTAAGAGCAATTAGAAGTGATAATGGAACCAAATTTAAAAATCAATCGTTTGATCACTTTTGTGCTAAAAATGCAATAGATCGTCAATTTTCTTCACCATATGTACCTCAACAAAACGGTATTGTAGAGAGAAAGAACAGAACCTTGGTTGAGATGGCTAGGACTATGCTTGATGAACATCAAACTCCTAGGAAATTTTGGGCTGATGCAATTGCAACCGCTTGTTATGTCTCAAATCGTGTTTTATTGCGTGCTAAGCTAGGTAAAACATCATATGAGCTAAGGTTTGGACATAGGCCTAGTGTCACACACTTTAGGGTCTTTGGTTGCAAATGCTTTGTTAATAAACATGGTAATCTTGATAAATTTGAAGCTAGATCTGTTGATGGCATGTTTCTTGGTTATCCATCTCATACTAGAGGCTACCGTGTGCTTTTACTTGATACTAACAAAATTGTGGAGACTTGTGAGGTTTCTTTTGATGAAGCTAGCCCAGGTACTAGTTCAAATATTGCAGGTCCGGATCCATATCCGCAGGGGGAGAGTATTTTCATTGAAGAAGAGGAACAAGTGGTGCTGCTGCCCGAAAATTCAGCAGCTAATGACATTGTTCCAGCTCCTGATCTTGATTCACAGCCAGCACCGACGACCACCATTGCTGGTCCAAATCCTCCTCACGTCACAAGCTCATCTATTTGTGATGAACATGAAGAAGAAGAAGCTTGTGAAGTGTCCACTCCCCTCCGGATTCTCAAAAGTCATCCTCCACAACAAATTATTCGAAGCTTGCATGAATGAGTTACAAGATCCAGGTTTTTCGACCCCAATTCTCATGCTCATTCTGCTTTTGTTGCTTCTTTTGAACCCAAATATATATCACACGCACTCACTAATGAATCTTGGATTATTGCCATGCAAGAAGAGTTAGAAAATTTTGAAAGAAATAACATTTGGAAACTTGTACCTCCACCCCAAGGTCACACTTGCATTGGAACTAAATGGGTGTTTAAAAATAAACAAAGTGAGGATGGGGTTGTGGTTAGGAATAAGGCTAGGTTGGTTGCTCAAGGTTTCATACAAGTTGTAGATATAGATTTTGATGAAACTTTTGCTCCTGTTGCTAGATTAGAAGCCATAAGAATTTTGTTAGCTTTTGCTGCATCTAAATGTTTTAAGATATATCAAATGGATGTTAAAAGTGCTTTTCTTAATGGCTACATAGATGAGGAGGTTTATGTCAAACAACCACCTGGTTTTGAAAATCCAAATTTTCCTAATCATGTTTACAAACCGTCCAAAGCCTTGTACGGTCTCAAACAAGCCCCTAGAGCATGGTATGATAGGTTAAAAACATTCTTACTTGAAAAGGGGTTTACCATGGGCAAGGTTGATAAAACTCTTTTTGTGCTTAAGCATGGCAGTGACTCATTATTCGTTCAAGTGTATGTGGATGATATTATCTTTGGTTGTGCTTCTCATGATCTCGTGTCCAAGTTTTCAGCTATGATGAGTTCAGAATTTGAGATGAGTATGATGAGAGAACTCACGTACTTTTTGGGGCTACAAATCAAGCAAATCAAGGAGGGTACCTTTGTGCATCAAACAAAGTATATAAAAGATCTCCTAAGGCGCTTCAACATGGACAAAAGCAAGCCTCTTCGGACACCAATGGAACATCAACAACACTTGAACTTGATGAATATTGTGATCCCGTTGATCAAAAAGAATATAGAAGCATGATCGGATCACTTTTGTATCTCACGGCATCAAGATTGGACATACAATTCAGCATATGTCTTTGTGCACGTTCTTCACATCGTCAAGCCATCAAAAGGATTCTCAGGTACTTACATGGAACTCAAGAATTTGGCATTTTTCTTCCTTCTTTGTCAACCGTTACTTTGAAAGCTTTTTCCGATGCTGATTTTGGGGGTTGTAGGATTGATAGGAAAAGTACTTCTGGTGCTTATCATTTTCTTGGTAATTCACTTGTTGCCTGGTGATGTGTACAGGGGTCCCGATCTTCCGAAAGGTTCTGACAACTCTCGATTTAGTGGAGACTTGACACAAATTGATCCGTCTTCCGAACAACACGTTCTGAACCCTGCAATCGCAGCACCACGTCTCCTCAGGTTATCAACCGATATTGCGCGGTTGACCTTGCCAAGAAGGATAATCCTTGCCTGCGAATCGAAGAACACAAGCAAGAAAAAGAAAGAATGCAACCAAATTGCTGAAAGATATGAAGCACTTAAGTTGGGGTCTCACAAACCGATGAACGGCGAAACTGTTCTTGACAGAATAATCTAAGCAAAACCCCAGCTGTTTGTGACGGCGGCTAGGGGGTATAAAGGAGGTGGAGGATGACCAGGGTGGTGCTGGGGTCGTGACCTAACCCTAAGACACGTACATAATGGACTTGGACTCGATACAACGCCCAATGGCCCAACTAGGTGATGCAACACCCTGACAGACTGTAAACTTTATATTGTTTCGAAGTTTCCCCTCGACCCCAAGAGAACTTTTACGAGAGGATAGTTCCATTGGAAAGTTTATCCTCTCAGCTTTCCGTGCATATGTAGAACGTCAAAAACGGAGTCAGTATGCCTCCTGTGCATCTATTTTAAGGTGGACTGCTCCTGGGCCCGAGTTGGACTCGAGTTTGAGTTGGGCTCGGTCTCTAACTTCTTGTTGGCGTATTTTCTGGTCCTCTGTAACACCATAAAACCTGCTAAAGAGGGGAATTTAAAAAATTTTGGACGTAATGCATGTGATAAAGCAATTCAAATTCAAACTGGAATTTAAATTTGAATCATAACAGAAAAGGAAAAGGAAAAAGAAAAAGAAAAACAAACCGGCCAGTGGGCCGAAACCCACCCAGCCGGCCCAGAACCCGCGTGCGCCCCCTCCCTCTCTCCCTCTCTCTGACGCGCGGGACCCCCATGTCATCCCTCTCCCCGCGCGCCCCCAACGGCCCCGTCTCTCTCTCGCGCCCGATCACAACCACCCTCTTGAACCCCGCGCTCGGAGCCCCGATCTTCGGCCCCGGGCGCTGCTACTTATCCAAACCGACCCTCCGCCGCCTCTCCTCGTGCATTCCACGCAAGGAAACTTACCGAATTCCCCAGCGCCGCTCCATCTTTCTCTCCGGTGAGAACCAAAGCTTCCACCGTCGTTTTCCTTCGATCCTCGCTCGGATTTCCTGATCTAACATGCTGATCATGTTCCACCGCCTCCGGGGAGCCTCGCAAGTGAAGGAAACCCGGTGTTTTGCGCTCTAGACACAGCTCCGGCGAGCACCGCCGCGTTTTCATCTCGGACCTCATCGCCGACCACCTTCTAGGGCCTCCGAGCTCAAGAAAAACCCCGAGGTGAGATCTTCGACCTCCCTTCTTCCGTTCTATGCCAAGAAATCCAAGTTTTAGGAAGTATAGACGAAAACCCGAAGATCTCCGGCGAGATCGCCGCCTCCCGCCGCCGCGCGCCGCTGGGCAGCGCCGCCCGCACACGGCCAGGGCGACGTGGCCCCTTGAGGCCCGTCCATTTTAAATCGTGCGGTTCCTATTAGATCTACCCGTACCGCTTCGGCGATCTAATCTGAGCCGTCTGTTTTAAATCCAACGGCCCACGTCAGCCCCGCATTATAAAGGCTGGGATTCTTACGCGCTACCCCCTGGGGATCTCGGAAAACACGAGCAAGCCCCGGAAACTTCTGATCTAGCCCCTGGACCTTCAGAAATTCATGTAAATTCATTTAAAAATCAGTTTTAGCCCCTGGACTTAATAAAAATTAGGAAAAACCCCTCTTTTATGTGTAATAAGGCCACTGGAAATTTAGGAAATAGTAAATTAAACCCTGCAGTAGGGTGGATTTGCCTTTTAGACCCTATAGGATATTAAATTTAGAAATTTGAACATGTGACTAGGATTTAAATTTAAATGGTGATGCAAACACATGTGCAAATATAAATTTAAACTCTCCTAGCACTTGGAAAACTTTAGAATGAGTTAAAAATAGATTTTAGGCTGAAATGAAATCTGCCTAAGTGTTGCTCATTTTTATTATCTCTAGAGACACATTTTAGGCTAGGAAATAATTCTAAAAACTAGTAAAATAAATTTAAATTGTTTCACATCAGAGAGGAAGTTCAAAAATATTTTATTGAACATTTTAGATCAGAACCTATTCTGTTTAAGTGATATGACTAACTATTTTAATAGTAAAGTTCACTTTTAGGCATAGAAAATAAATCTGAAAATATAGGAAAATAAGTATGCATAATTAGGAAATGATAAATGAGGTCTCCAAATCCAAAAACTTCAATTTAGGTTTTGTAGAAGATCTGAAAACCTATTTGGAGTAGGAAATTATCTTTCATGCAAACTTTGTGGCTAAGAAGTGTATTAATTAAATATAAAGAATTTGTTCAAATTGGAAATTCATATATAGTGTGCAAATAGAAATCTGAATACAAAAGTTAGAAATAACATATATATGTTTAAAAGTGCATGTAGGCCTAAAATCAACACATCTAGGGTAACCAAAACACTTAGAAATGTGAATGACTTTCATATGTATGTATGTGTCGTTTGCATGAAGTGAAAGTGTGGACTATGGCTTATGAATTGTTGTTTTCTTTTGTTATGTGTATTGGCATGAGTAGAACCTGCCCCAAAGCAAGTTCTCCCCTTCCAAGACCAAGACTTTCCATTCCCAGAGCAGCAGGAAGAAGGCAAGTGTCCTTGACCACTTTGATCCTATACTAGGATGTGTAGTTAGAATTTAATTGCATGGTCAAATTGGAATATGATACCCATGCTAGGAATTTTCCCTAGAATTGCATTACCTTGTTTCCTTGTAGCTTGGGTTGGGATTTATTTTATTATGTCATTTATTTATATACTTATGCTTAGCCATGCTTAGAATGGGATAAGTGGGATATGAGATCATCAACTTATTTACCTTACTCTTGAATGAGATATTATGAGTTATGTAGAGGTAGGGATCGAGGCAAGTTGGATGATTTGGTTGGTGCTGTGTGCACGAGACTCGGGTTTGTGTTTAGTACTTGCCTGGATCCTAAGGACCGGTTCATGGAGCATGTAACCTGGCTTTACCGTGCCAACCATATGCTGAGACGGGGGCAGCTTGGCCAATTAATTAGGTGTATCTCTGGCGTAGTATGGGTGTTTTGGATGGTGCGGGGAATAGGTGTCAGCTGGACTACCTATTGATCCGCAAGGCCCAAGAGGGGGCCACTGCAGCGGGGTTGGAGCCTCTTGTATGCTGTTAGGGGTGAAAACTCAGTGGGACCATGCTCGTCGGGAATCCCTTTGTAAAGGCCTCGTAGTGATCTCCTGGCTACACACCTGGGAAGTGTGAATGTGGTTCGCGGCCACTGGCATAATGGAGGTTCTTTTAGTCCACCCGGCAACGGGGGACGAAATCACTACATGTGGGTACAGTGGTGCAAACTCTGCAGAGACAAAACTGTCACGACAGCCATGCTCACGGTCAAGAGCGGCTTGGACTAATTCATGATTAGAGGATGATGAATTGGGAAGTTGAGGATGTTAAGCGGGAAGCTTAACATTGAAGATGAGACTATGTTTACTTGATATTGATGATGGGTTGAGGGATTGGGACCATTTCACCTGTGTAGTAATGTATGTGCTTAATAAGCTAAGGTGATAGGTATTAATTGCGTAGTGCTTAAACCATGAGTTCAACCTCTCCTTGCTCTAGCCATGCATGACATAACTTTCCCACACTTGCTGAGTACCAACGGTACTCAACCTTGCTTTTCTGTTGGTTTAAATTGCTGCTCAGGTCAAGGGGATGATCTGGTGTTCAATGACCAAGACTTCGGACCCGAAGAAGAATTCTAGGTTCACGGAGTCCCCTAGACAACGCCTGTGACGGAGCCCACAAGATTTATATTCCGCTGCTGTTTTATTTACATGTTATGAACTTATTATCGTCCATCGAGACGTATGCTATGTAAGACTTATTTATATTCGAACACTTGGCTTGTAATAAGATGATGCTTCACTATTTGTCATCACATGTATGAGAAAATGATCCTGGCATACATGTGATATTCACTCGGTTGTTCTTCGGAGAAACCGGGTGTGACATCCTCCACGCCTCCAAACCCCTCTCCATGTATCTCCATGTCCTCTCCATGGTTCCTAATCATAATTAATCCATTAGGTAGCAACATACTCTCAAAATTCACAAATAAAGAATTGTTCAGGAACGAGCTCACCTCTAAATTCAATTGTCGTGCTCGAGCTCTAGTAATTGGACCTTGCATGTCTACCATGTGAGTGTTGTGTATATCTGCAGGAGTGATGTCCACATCATCCTCCCCCACATGCATTGGAGTCGTCCTCGACTCAAGCTCATCTTCTTCTCCCAAATATAGCCTCAAATCTTGATGGTAGAATGTGTTGCCCGATTATATGCAAACTCCACATGTGGCAAACATTCTTCCCGCATCTTTAATTTTTTCTTCAAAACAGCTCTCAACATGGTGCCCAAAGTGCGGTTCACTACTTCTGTTTGCCCATCAGTTTGTGGGTGACATGTTGTAGAGAACAACAGTTTTGTACCCAACTTGTTCCATAGGGTGCACCAAAAGTGACTCAAAAATTTAGCATCACGATCTGAAACAATAGTAGAAGGCATACCATGCAAGCGAACAATCTATTTGAAAAAAAGGTCGGCAATATGTACAGCATCATCACTTTTCTGACACGGTATAAAATGTGCCATCTTAGAAAAACGATCCACCACAACAAAAATGTTGTCCCTCCCCCTCTTAGTCCTAGGCAATACCAAAACAAACTCCTTGGAGATATCCGCCCAAGGAATGGAAGGAGTGGGAAGAGACATGTATAAACCATGTGGATTCAAACGGGACTTAGCTTTCTGACATGTGGTGCAGCGAGCCACAAACCGCTCTACATCTCTCCTCATCTTTGGCCAAAAGAAATGTGTGGCCAGAACATCCACCTTCTTCTTTGCGCCAAAATGGCCCATCAAACCTCCACCATGTGCCTCCTGTAATAACAAAAGACGAATGGAACCAACTTGAATGCATAGGCGGTTAGCTCTAAACAAGAATCCATCGTTGTCGAAGTGTGTGGTCGACACTTCCCCCGGACCTGCTCTGGGCAGCCCGCGGAGGTTCTTTTTTGGAGGGTCTAGTCGCTTGCGGAGAGCTTAAGCGTAAGGGACGAGTGAGGGAGGAGCTTGACACGGTGAGTTTTACATGGTTCGGGCCGCCGGAGCGTAAAACCCTACGTCCACGGTGAGCAGAGGTGCTCGCTGTATTGCTTGTTGCTCAGAACCGGAGTCCTGAGCTTGAGGATGAGTTATGCCTAGGTGTGAGTTGCTGGAGTGCGAACCCTTGCTAACGTTGCCTACCCGAGACTTTTATAGTCCATAGGCTCAAGCGGCTTACAAGGGGGGCCCGGGACCCGACAGGTGGTCCCGGGGAGATTTCCTGCCGACTATCGTATCCGCAGTTATGTTGGTAGTTGCCTCTGGCGAAGGCTTCCGAGTCTTCGTTCTGCCGCCCTGCCCATGCCGCATGCTAGTCATAGTGGTTGATGACGGCGGGGGCGGTAGGGGATGTCTTGTCGCTGTGTTTATTGGCTGGCAGGTTCTGACACTGCGCGCCAGTCTGCGATGCGACTGGGCGCAACGGCACCTGACAGAGGCGTGCTCCGCGTCTTGGGAAGGCGCGGGCCTTGAATACCTTGTACGGGCAAGGTATGGTGTGTCTTTACGCCTGCTGCCTACCGCGCGGGGGCAGGCAGCGCTGTCCTGCTGGACACGTGGCAGGCCCGGAGCTCCCCTCTGAGGAGAGGGAGGTCCGGCCCTGCGGGACACGTGGAGCCTTCGGACCTCTCCCCGCGGAGGGGGGAGGCCCGGCTTCTGCCGGCCACGTGGCGGGCCCGGAGCTCTCCTCTAGGGTGGGGGAGGTCCGGTCCCGAGGGACACGTGGCGCCTTCGGAGCTCTCCCCACGGAGGGGGGAGGTCCGGCTGCCGCTGGCCACGTGGCGAGCCCGGACCTCTCCTCTGAGGAGAGGGAGGTCCGGCCCTGCTGGACACGTGGCGGCTTCGGAGCTCTCCCTGCGGAGAAGGGCGAGATCCTT
The DNA here is from genome assembly GCA_030760725.1 of Neostapfia colusana. NCBI lineage: Eukaryota > Viridiplantae > Streptophyta > Magnoliopsida > Poales > Poaceae > Neostapfia > Neostapfia colusana. The sequence goes on along the minus strand of JASWHV010000012.1, from coordinate 46,674,835 downwards.
AGGCATTTTCCCCTATGCGCGTGGGTACCCCATATCGCGGGTACCGACAGTGGCCCCCAGGCCCATCTCGGGGGAGATAGCGAGCCCGAGGTGGGGCCTCCGTCTCTTCTTTTCCGCGCACTTCCTCTAAGTCCCGCATTGACCGCTGCCGGAGCACGAACAGTCGCGGGATCGTGGGAGCGTGCGCCCACTTGATAGTTGCTTTTACTGCGGCGGTTCCCAAGGCTGCCACTTCTGCATGTTGCGGCGCTTTCTTTGGGAACCGCCGAAGCGCCACGCCGGCTCGTCTTCTTGGGGGACTGACTCCTTGACCCACCGCTTCAGCTGGACAGCTTGGGTCCACCGGTCATCGGCGCTCGGTCTTGGAGCCGATGCAGTTGCCCATGCGGTGTATTCGAAGGTTTTGAATCACTTCGAATCGTTCCTGGAAAGTTTTAAAAGGGGATCTTACCCGCATTGCGGCTTCCCTTCGCACTTCCTAGCGCTCGCTCTTTCCTTGAACTCTTGCGCCTCTGTCTTCCTGTCCTTGAGCTCTCCCCCGCCATGGCTTCCAACCTGCTCCCGACGCGTCTCGTTCGTTCCGCCGAGCTCGGGCCAGTGCGCAGGCTGCTGGGCTGGCACATGGAGGAACAGAAACGCCGGCTCCGCTGGGGATCTCTCCCCGTGCTCTTGGAAAAGGGGGAGATGGTCTTCCTTATTGCCTATGCCCTGGCGGGGTTCGTCCCGCCAATTTCCTCCTTCTTTGTCACATTGCTGGAGACGTATGGTCTCCAGCTCCACCACCTCTCTCCCAACAACTTCACAATGGCCGCTGTCTTCGTCCACTTCTGTGAGATGTTTGTGGGGGTGCACGCTTCGGTGACGCTCTTTCGCTACTTCTTTGTGTTGTGGACGACCGGGCGCGGCTCGAAGACCCAGATGGGGGCGTACTATTTCCAGCATCGCTGCAAGGACCCAAAGGTCTCTGGGTACCTTCTGCCTTTCAGTGCGTCGAGGTGGGAAAACTGGAGGGAGAGCTGGGTGGTCGTGCAGACCGACGAGCACGATCGCCTGCAGCTCCCGACCGCTGGCCCAACCACCGAGCGTCGCTTCTGGGAGGAGGTCCCAGAGTTGGAGCAGGAGTACGCACCGGTCTTGGAGCAGATCTGGTTCTTGGCCAACGAGGGGCTAACGTCCCTGATGGTGCTGATGGATTTCATGTCGCGCCGTATTGCGCCCTTGCAGCAGCGCAGTCGCCCAGCATGGTACTACACTGGCGAGCAGGACTGTACCAGGTTGGAGAGGGGCCCCGGCTCTGATCCTTCCAACGAGGAGCTGTACGAGATGGTGGGCAAGGTGAGCGGCGACTTCATCCCCTGTGGTGACCCTGCCCTTCCGTCCTCTGCCACTCCCCTCTTCTTAGAGCCGCAGAGGAGGTCAGAGCTACTGCGGAAGATGTCGAACCTCAACAACATCGGGATCGCTGTCCGGCAGGTTGGGGATGCCTTCCGGGGCATCTCGATCCCGGGAACCGAGCGCTCCGGATCGGGGCGCGAGGCGTCTGTCGCTGCCCAACCCGTCCCAAGAGCCGGTGGAACTCAAGCCGCCGACAAGGGGAAGGGGAAGGAGCCGGCCCCCGGGCATCCGGAGAAGAAACGCGCCCGATCTCCTCCGAGGGCGCCGCCTGCGCCGAGTCAGGGAGCCGGAGCACCCTTGCACCCATCTCCCGGGGGTGCTGGTCCATCGAGTGGCGACCCGAAGAGGTCCCGGGTGTCCCACTCCAGCAGGTCTCTTCCCGGACAGCGGCAGTCTGAAGAACCCCAAGCGTCTCGTCATCCTTCCTCAGGGGGAGGGGCTTCTAGGACGGACGCTGGTGGGGCGACGCCGGGGAGTGTGCCGGGGGTCCAGACGCCACAGCCCACGACCGTTCCAGCCGCAGGTCCTGGCGGTTCAACTGCAACCCAGAGGCCGGGGCTACAAGCCCGTTGGAGCGCTCATGTTGCCCAGTAAGTATTGCTCCTTCTGGCTTGTAGGAGCAGCGTTCTCGTCCCCTCTCTTAGCCTGAGAGCTTTCTTTTCTTGCAGGGACCAACCGGCTGCCGGGGGCGGGCCTCTTACCCGTCCATCTCCAATTGGCGGAGGCTCCGCGCCACAACATCTAGGAACCGCGGTGGTTCCTATGGCCCCCAAGTCGGCGGGGGCTTCTTTTGTGCCGGCGAGTTCGCCCTCCGCGGTGGCTGCAGCCGCACCTGTCCGCCCTCCTTCACTAGCCCGGAAGTCCGGTCCTGAGGCTGGAAGGGCCGCTCTAGGTGCAGCTACTGGCCCCCTGGCTCCCTCAGGACAGCATCTTGCTCCAGTTGCTGAGGCACCAGCACCTCCGCCGGTCTTAGACACGACAGGGGGGGTCAGGGGCGCGACTCCTGTCCCCTCTGTCCAGGCGCCCATATGGGATGCCCTGGGGCGTGTCCAGACCAGCGCCCGACAGTTCCAGGCCGCCTTTGAGCGGGAGCGGGGGGCGCTGGCCGGAGAGAGGGAACGCCTTCTTAGCTGGGAGCACCTCCTGCAGCAGCGGACCAAGGAGGCTAGGGCAGAGCTTGACTCGAGGCAGTCAAGACTTGAGGCCATGAGTGCTCTGCTTGACACTCAGAAGAAAGCCATCAGCCGCCTGGAGTCAGAGACCCGGTGGCTTCGCGCTTCCTACCGCGAGGCCCTGGCCCATGTTGAAGCCAAGGCCGAGGCGAGCTCTGCCGCCGAGGAGGAGTTGCGGGTGCAGGTAGCTCGTCGAGAGTGCGCCATCGCCGATCGGGAACGTGCTGCAGCGGCCGAGGAGGAGAAGATCGCCGCACGGCTGAAGGCCAAAGAGGGCGAGCTGAGGGCTCGGACCGAGGAGCTGGAGCTCCGGTAGTCGGATGTTGCTGCGAGGGAGGAGCAATTCTACCGGGAGCATCAGGCGGCGTTGGATCGCGAGCTGGCGGCTCGCCAAGAGGTAGAGAAGCTCCAGTCTTCGCGGTCTACCGAGGCCCAGGCGGTCTGGGGCTTTATTGCCGAGGCGGGGTCTGCCTTGGCTCCTATTGGTTTCAGCCCGGTCCGGATGGAGGCTCCGGCACAGGAGATGTCCGAGGTAATCCCGGCACTTGATTCCATCAACGGCAAGCTGGGCCGGCTCGAAGCGGTGATCGCCGACGAGCTTGATGTGGAAGGACCTGGTGAAGGAGGTCGCTACGCATGTACTGGCGTGCTTCCGGAGCCAAGACCCTTCCTTCTCTCTGGAGCCAGTCCGTCTAGGACCCATTGCCGAGCGGGAGGAAGCTGCCAGGGCCGAGGTTGAGGACGTGGCCACCCTTGTGGCCTCTAGGTTCCAATGGGAGTCCGGGGACTCTTAGGCATCTGCCCCTGTGGCCACAAGGCCCTGTACCTCATTTTTTAATTTTGTTGAGTCTGTAGCCCAGCTCATGGAGCCTTGTATGAACAGACTCTTGTTCTCTTCTGTGTTTGCACGCTTTAGTCTTCTTCTTGGTTTTACTTGGCCGAGTCCTTAGCTCCGCAAGGTACTCAGAGGCCTTGACCAATTTCAAAGCTCTGCACAGACACCTTCCCCGGGTCCTTATTGTATTAAGGGCCCCGGAGGTCTCCAGGACCCGCCCCATGAGAATGGGGAGGTCCGGGCCTGCTAGCCACGTGGCGAGCCCGGAGCTCTCCTCTAAGGAGAGGGAGGTCCGGCCTCGCGGGACACGTGGAGCCTTCGGACCTCTCCCCGCGGAGGGGGGGAGGTCCGGCTTCTGTAGGCCACGTGGCGGGCCTGGAGCTCCCCCCTGAGGAGAGGGAGGTCCGGCCCCGCTGGACACGTGGGACCTTCGGGTCTCGCCCCTGCGGAGGTGGCGAGGTCTGGATTCTTCGGTCTTACCTTGGAGTTCCGGTCTTGCGCGATCCCATAGCAGCCTCCTGGTAGGTGCGTCCCATTGGTTGGATGTACCTACCATACTCCTGCGGGGAGCTGAGGCCGAGAGGTCCTGCACACAAGTAAGGGAAACGTAATTCTCCTTGGGGTTTCCCCTCCTCTATCTCATAGTCTTATTTGGCTTACGGTCCCCATCCACTTATACGGTGCTTGGGGACTACCGTGCGTGAAGTGTCGGGAGCTCGGGGCCCCCCTGGCTATCGGCAGGTACCTCCAACGCAACCGCCTTTGGTAGGGCAGCAAATGCCGACTAGAGGTGAGAATGAGTAGAGGGAGCTGAGCTCATGGTGAGCATACGCCAGAAGTGCAGTCATAAAAATTTAATACGTAATTTAAATGAGCACCAAGGAAGAGCAAAGTAGGACAGGTTTCTTTTCATATAAATTTTCATAGGAGGAAGGCAGGCTAAACATGGAGGCCACGACCCGCCCCATTAAGAAGTGAAGCAAGACTCTACGCGTTTGGGGTCGGAACCAGGCAAATCTGAACGTAGTCCTGGACCGTCCCCTGAGGCTTAGCTGCTCCGAGCACTGTTCCTGGACTCTATGGAATCTATTACAAAAAGAAGAGTCTGTCCTATTATTGCTCTAGGGGTAGAACTTACGGAGGTGTTCTATGTTCCAAGGGTTAGGGAGCGGGTCCCCATCCTCAGTGGAAAGACATACGCACCCGGGACGGCACACTTTTGTGACTCGGAAGGGAACTTCCCAACTAGGGGAGAGTTTGTGTATCCCTTCGTGAGAAAGTATGTGCCACAGCACCAGGTCACCTTCCTGCATCTCCCGGGCATGCACAGACCTCTGGTGGTAGCGGCGGAGCGCTTGTCTGTACCGTGCGTTACGGAGTGCTGCATGCAATCGGACCTCGTCGATGAGGTCGATTTCTCCACGCCGGAAGTTGTCATGCGCGGCTTCATCGTAAGCTCGGACACGGTGAGACTTCATGGTGATCTCTGGGGGAAGCACAGCTTCGTCCCCATACACCATGAAGAAGGGTGTCTCTCCGGTGGCCTGGCTCTGGGATGTCCGGTTAGCCCATAGTGTGCTCGGAAGCTCATCCACCCAATTGGCACCATGTTTCTTCAGGCTGGCATATGTGCGAGTCTTGAGGCCCCTAAGAATCTCGGTGTTGGCCCTCTCAACTTGCCCATTGCTCTTTGGGTGAGCAACAGAGGCATAGCACACCTGGATGCCGAGGTCTTCGCAGTAGTCTTGGGACGCTGCGCTGGTGAATTGGGTCCCGTTGTCGGTGATGATTCTGTTCGGGACCCCGAACCGGCAGACAATCGACTTGATGAACTTTACTACGGATTGCTTGTTGATGGTGGCGACTGGTGTGGCTTCCGTCCACTTGGTGAACTTGTCGATGGCGACATAGAGGTACCGGAATCCCCCGATGGCTCTGGGGAATGGTCCCAGGATGTCCAGCCCCCATACGGCAAACAGCCATGAGGGCGGGATCATCTGTACCGCCTGAACCGGTGTATGGATCTGCTTGGCGTGGAACTGGCACGCCTTGCAGCTCTCGACCAGCTTGACGGCATCCTGGAGTGCTGTCGGCCAGTAGAAGCCATGCCGGAAGGCTTTACCGACAAGCGTGCATGAGGAAGAGTGACTCCCACATTCGCCTCCATGGATCTCAGTGAGCAAGTCGAAGTCGTCCCCCTGGGTTATGCACCGCAATAGGACGTGGTTGGCGCCACGTCGGTAGAGATCCCCTTCTACCAACGCGTATCTCTTAGCCATGCGCATGATCCGTTCAGCGGATACACGTTCATCAGGGAGGATGTTGTCTTTCAAGTAGTCCCGGATCTCCGTGATCCATGCATCAGGTCTGACTTGAGCGTCTGGATCTTGAGCGTTGGGTTGCACGGAGTCCCCAGTGACGCTTACGATCCTTGGCGGCGTCCATGGCTGCAGGGACGCCGGGACCGCCAGCTTCGAGGTGCTGGTCCAGCCCCCTTCGCCCGGCTCGGCGGGCCGGGTTGTGGGCCGCAGCAACGTCCTCTCGAAGACTTCTTCGGGCATAGGGGCTCCGGTGGAGGCCTTCATTGAGAGGTCGTTAGCTGCGGCATTGCCAGCGCGCGGTACGTGGCGTAGGTCCAAGGCGAGGAAGTCTTTCTCCAACATCTGCACATGGAGCAGATAAGCAGCTAGCTGTGGGTCATTGCAGGAGCATTCACCCTTAACTTGCTTGATAACTAGCTGGGACTCGCCCTGTGCCAACAACTGGCGAGCGCCCAGAGACAGGGCTGTCTTTAGGCCAAAGATGAGTGCTTCATACTCTGCCATGTTGTTGGTTGCCTTGAAATTGAGACGCACCATATACCCAAACTGCTCCCCCGATGGCATGAGAAGCAGTACGCCGGCACCGGCCCCCTGCTTTCGCAAGGAGCCGCCGAAGAAGAGCGTCCAGTAAGGCCCGGTGAAGGCCGGAGCTCGGCACTCTGGTTCACCGTCTTCATGGCCCCCTGGGTCAGCCTTCGTTGGCGTCCACTCAGCCACGAAGTCAGCCAGTGCTTGGCTCTTGACTGCATGACGAGGAAGGAAGTCCAGCTCAAACTCCGCCAGCTATGTTGCCCATTTAGCGACATTTCCAGTCGCGTGGGGGCTGTGAAGGACAGCCTTCAGCGGATAGGAGGTGACCACCGAGACCCGGTGGGCTTGGAAGTAGTGGCGGAGCTTCCTGGACGCCACGGGCACTGCATACAGCAGCTTATGGACCTCCAGGTACCTTGTCTTGGCGTCATGGAGGACCTCGCTGATGTAGTAGACATGCCTCTGGATGGTCCGGACCCTCCCTCCCAGGTCAGAGATATCTTCATCCATGGGCTCAGGCCTACGGGAGGTGGGTGGCCCCAGGGAGGCTGCCGGGAGCTGATAGTCGAAGGCTCCCAAGCCGCCTTGGACCTCCGGGAGGTCCCACTGATTTCCCGGGAGCTCCGCGAGGTCCCATTGGACATCCGGGAGGTTCCGTTGGACCTCCGGAGGGTCCCGTTGCACCTCCGGGAGGTCCTGCTGGTCCTCCGGGAGGTTGTCATGGAGGTCCGGGGTCCGTTTTGGACCTCCGGGGGGTTGTCTCGGAGACCCGGCGGGTCGTCTTGGACCTCCGGGGTTTCCTGGCGCCTGTCTCCTGCTACCGGAGCAGGCTGTGGCGATGAGAGGTCCGGCCGCTCTGCGACGAGGACCATACTCACCACTTCAGTCGTCGCCACGATGTAGAGCAACAGATGCTCTTCGGGCTCGGGGGCTACCATTATGGGTAGGGTCATCAGGAGTTGCTTCAGCTCCTGGAAAGCTTCTTCTGCTTCGTCGGTCCAAGCAAATGGGCCGGATTTGCGCAGGAGCTTAAAGAAGGGGAGCGCTCGCTCTGCTAACCTCAGTATAAACCGACTCAGCGCGGCTAGGCATCCCTTGAGTTTCTGGACTTCTTTGATGCGGGCGGGGGGCCGCATCAAGTCGATGGCTTTGATCTTCTCTGGGTTAGCCTCAATTCCTTGGTGTGAGACCAGGAATCCTAAGAGTTTTCCAGATGATACACCGAACACACACTTGTCGGGGTTCAGCTTGGTGCGCGTAGAGCGCAGTTTGTCGAAGACTAAGGCCAGGTTATCTAGTAGGGATGAACTCTGCTTGACCTTAACAACGATGTCATCGACATACACCTCAACTAAGTCTCTTATCAACTCCCCGAAAGTTTTGTGCATTGCACGTACAAAGGTAGGGAGAGCGTTCTTTAGGCCATAAGGCATAGAGACATAACAGTACAGACCGTCTACTGTGATGAAGGAGGTGTGCTCTTCATCTTCTCTAGACATAGGGATCTGATGGAAACCCGAGTAGGCGTCTAGGAAGCACAGCATATCGCAGCCTGATGTCAAGTCTATTATTTGATCTATTCTAGGGAGAGGGAATGGATCTTTGGGACATGCCTTATTGAGACTGGTGTAGTCGATGCACATCTGGAGCTTCCCGCCGGCCTTCGGGACAACAACAGGGTTCACCAAACACCGGGGGTGGTGGACATCCCGTATGACGCCAGCGTCCAGCAGCTTCTTGATTTCTTCGCGGATGAAGTTTTGCCCCTCGATGAACTGCTTGCGGGGATTCTGTTGGACTGGCCGGGCGTCGGGGAAGACCTTTAAGTGGTGCTCGATCACCTCCCTAGGGATCCCCGGCATCTGCGACGGCTTCCATGCAAACACGTCGACGTTGTGCCGGAGGAAGGTGACGAGCGCGCCTTCCTATTTGCTATCCAGGCCCCCGGCGACCCGGGTGGTCTAGGTGGCATCGGCGCCGATTTGGACGAGCTTCAAGGGGACGTCGCCCTCGTCGAGGGATTGCACACGGGGTGCTGCGGTAGAGGCACGGTGGTGTGCACTCGGGTGGAGCCGGTTTGGTTCTGCACTGCTAGGGGTTGGTGCTCTAGCTGTTGCAAGCGCTTGGAGCTTTTCCAAGGCTGACACTGTGGCAGTGCGGTCTCAACGAATCCTGAGGACGCCTGTTGGTGTAGGCATCTTCAAGACGAGGTAGCCGTAGTGGGCTACTGCCATGAATCGGTACAGGGCTGGCCTGCCAATTACGGCGTTGAAGGGGAGGTCGATCTCCGCCACGTCGAACAGAATGTACTCTGTCCGATAGCTGTCCGATGCCCCAAAGGTCACCGGGAGGCTGATGTAGCCGTAGGGAATGACCTGTCCCGGCCCTACCCCTGAGAACGGGCTCGATGGGGTGAGCTTGGCCATCAGGATCTGCAGCTTCTGGAAAGCTGCGCGACTGATGAGGTTCAGTCCAGCCCCGCCATCCACCAAAACGTGGTACATCCTCACGTTGGCGATGGTGGGGGCCACCAAGGGCGATAGTTGGCCGGCACCAGCCATGTTCCTGGGGCAGTCGGTGGCATCGAAGCTGATGGGGGTTACCATCCACCTGAGGTGCGGTGCGGCACTCGGGAGGGGAGCCACCGACGCTACCGCTCGGCACAGGGTCTTAACCGCGCTTCGGGACGAGGGGTCAGCGGACCCACCGTAGATGACGTAGAGCATCTTCCGGCGCTCGTCATCACTGGAGCTGGAGCTCTCATGATTGCGCACCGCCTTCACGGCGCGCTGAGGCTCCTGGAACTCCACCTGGTGGTCGACGTTGTCTGGGGCGTCGACCTTCTGCTTGCCCTTCCTTTGACGGTAGGGTGGGGTATCAGTTATAAGCTGCTTCCCTTTCTGGAAGCGCTCCGCGAGCTTCTAGATCTCCCGGCACTTGGCAGCAGTATGGTAACTGGTGCCGTGCACGGGGCATAGCTCGCCTTGGCCACCGTCTAGAGCTGGTGACTATCGCGGCCTTTTGTCGGGGCGCGGCCCCCGAGCTCCACTGGGTGCCGCTGCTGCGGCAACGGGGGCTGCGGCCGGCGGCTTCATCTTGCCACCGTCCCGGTTCTTGATCTTCCTGCCGCTTCCATAGGAAGCGGCGCCAGATCCTGGCTGCCCTCCTGACTAGAGGCTGGCAGGGAGTGCCAGTAACGCCCTTCTGCTGCTCTGGCGCACTTGTCTGCCAAGCTGAAGAGCTCTGAGACGTCGCGGACCTCTCTGGTCGCGAGCTTCTCGAGCATCTTCTTGTCCCGAACGCCTTGCCGGAACGCCACCACCACAGAAGCATTTTGGATGTGTGGGATGGTGTTCCGTACCTGGGAGAACCGCAGGATGAAGGAGCGCAGCGACTCCCCAGGTTGTTGCTGGATGGCGTGGAGGTCGAGCTCCGTGCCAGGCCGGGTGTAGGAACTGCCGAAGTTGGCGGTGAACTGCCGGCAGAGCTCTCCCCAGGAAGTTATCGAACCCTGGGGGAGGTTCATGAGCCAAGACCGGGCTGGGTCGGTCAAGGCGATGGGGAAGTAGTTGGCCATGACGGCCTCATCCCCTCCTGCGGCAAGTACGGCGGTGGAGTAGATCTCAAGGAACTCCGCCGGGTTGACGCTGCCGTCGTACTTCTCGGGCAGGTGTGGCCAAAACTTGCGCGGCCACCTCGCGAAGGGAAGGTGGGGCGCCAGGGCCGCACATCCTGCTCCTGTTGCTGCAGGCGTTGGTGCCGCGAACGCTTGGTTCACCGCTGGCACAGTGTACCCCGGTATGGGCAAGGTTGCGCCATAGACCAGGGGCGCCGTTTGCAGGGCATATGGCTGTGGCATATGCTGCGTGGCGTATGCCTGGGGCAGAGATCGCGTGGCGAAGGTCTGTGCCTCAGGCTGGGTCGAGGCTGACGTCATGCTGTCGCCAGCCTCTTGGTTGCGACGCCTTTCTCGACGTCGCTCGAGGTACACCCGGGCATCCTTGCCCAAGTGGCACCGTTCCAGCTCTGTCCTCAGGTCTGTCAACGGAAGCCTGGTGGAGCTGGAATCCGCCGTCTGCCCGTCAACCTTTGGCGTGCACGTCAGCGACACAGCCGGTTGGCCGGAGCGTCGTCCCCGCCGAAGTCGAGGGTTTGCGGCGGCGACGACCAGACGGTCTACCTCGCGAATCCACTGCTGGGTCGCTGCCTGAGGCACGTCCCCAGCAGGCGGATTGTGCAGTAGCACTCTTGCTGCAGCTAGCGCATCCCCGTGGGGAACGCTCAGCGCTGCAGAAGATCTCACGCTAGTTGGAGCCTGCATTGCCGGAGTCGGCATTGCCGGAGTCGGCTGCTGGCTTCCAGCTTGCGCCGACACACTCTGTCCTGAGTGCGTCGACACGTATTCCCCGCTAGTCACGGTCCGTCGTGAACGCGGGGGAGGAGAGCTTGCCGCTGAAGGTAGCTACGTCATCTTCGTCGACAGAAACTCGTCGCGCAAGGGAAAAACCCCCTACCTGGCGCGCCAAATGTCGAAGTGTGTGGTTGACACTTTCCCCGGACCTGCTCTGGGCAGCCCGCGGAGGTTCTTTTTTAGAGGGGCTTGTCGCTTGCGGAGAGCTTAAGCGTAAGGGACGAGTGAGGGAGGAGCTTGACACGGTGAGTTTTACGTGGTTCGGGCCGCCGGAACTTAAAACCCTACGTCCATGGTGAGCAGAGGTGCTCGCTGTATTGCTTGTTGCTCAGAACCAGAGTCCGGAGCTTGAGGATGAGTTATGCCTAGGGTGTGAGTTGCTGGAGTGCGAACCCTTGCTAACGTTGCCTACCCGAGCCTTTTATAGTCCAAAGGCTCAAGCGGCTTACAAGGGGGGGGGGGGCGGGACCCGACAGGTGGTCCCGGGGAGATTTCCTGCCGACTATCATATCCACAGTTATGTTGGTAGTTGCCTCTGGCGAAGGCTTCCGAGTCTTCGTTCTGCCGCCCTGCCCATGCCGCATGCTAGTCGTAGTGGTTGATGACGGCGGGGGCGGCAGGGGATGTCTTGTCGCTGTGTTTATTGGCTGGCAGGTTCTGACACTGCGCGCCAGTCTGCGATGCGACTGGGCACAACAGCACCTGACAGAGGCGTGCTCCGCGTCTCCGCGTCTTGGGAAGGCGCGGGCCTTGAATACCTTGTACGGGCAAGGTATGGTGTGTCTTTATGCCTGCTGCCTACCGCACGGGGGCAGGCAGCGCTGTCCTGCTGGACACGTGGCGGGTCCGGAGCTCCCCTCTGAGGAGAGGAAGGTCCGGCCCTGCGGGACACGTGGAGCCTTCGGACCTCTCCCCGCGGAGGGGGGAGGCCCGGCTTCTGCCGGCCACGTGGCGGGCCCGGAGCTCTCCTCTGTGGAGGGGGAGGTCCAGTCCCGCGGGACACGTGGCGCCTTCGGAGCTCTCCCCACAGAGGGGGGAGGTCCGGCTGCCGCTGGCCACGTGGCGAGCCCGGACCTCTCCTCTGAGGAGAGGGAGATCCGGCCCCGCTGGATACGTGGCGCCTTCGGAGCTCTCCCTGTGGAGAAGGGCGAGATCCTTAGGCATTTTCCCCTGGGCGCGGGGCTACCCCATATCGCGGGTACCGACAATCATCCAGTACAAATTTATTGCAGGTATGACCTTTTCTACAATGCAGCAACACATCTTGAAAATCAGCATTAAGAGCATATTGTTCTTTAATTGATTCAAGTCCAAAAATTCGACAATCAAGTTGGGACAGCATATTATATCGTCTAGACAATGCATCTGCGATCAAATTATCCTTCCCTTTCTTATGTTTAATGACATAAGGAAAAGACTCAATAAATTCAATCCATTTTGCATGTCTACGATTCAGATAATTTTGAGAACGAATATGCTTTAGGGATTCATGATCACAATGAATAACAAATTCTTTAGGCCATAAATAATGATGCCATGTCTCTAAGCATCATACGAGAGCATAAAATTCTTTATCATATGTGGAGTAATTCAGGACAGGACCATTAAGTTTTTCACTAAAGTATGCAACCGGTTTACCACCTTGCAGTAAGACACCACCAATGCCAACTCCACTAGCATCACATTCAAGTTCAAAAGTCTTACTAAAATCAGGAAGTTGCAGCAATGGTCCGTGTGTAAGCTTATCCTTCAAGGTGTCAAAGGACTCCTCTTGTGCTTTCCCCCAATGGAACACCACACCTTTCATAGTCAACTCATGCAATGGGGCAGCAATAGTGCTAAAATCCTTGACGAAACGTCGGTATAAACCTGCAAGACCAAGAAAACTCCTTACCTATGTGATGGCTTGAGGTATTGGCCAGCTCTTGATCGCTTGAATTTTCATCTCATCCACCTCAATTCCCTGTGGAGTCACAACATAGCCAAGAAAGGAAACTCGATTCGTACAAAAGATGCACTTCTCAAGGTTACCAAATAAACGTGCATCTCTCAAAGCATTAAAAATAGCACGTAAATGATCCATATGTTCATCCAATGACTTGCTATAAATCAAGATATCATCAAAGTAAACCACCACAAATTTTCCAATAAAAGCTCTCAAAAACCTCATTCATCAAACGCATGAATGTACTTGGTGCATTAGTTAAACCAAAAGGCATTACTAACGACTCATACAACCCGAATTTGGTTTTGAAAGTTGTTTTCCATTCATCTCCCAATTTCATTCTTATTTGATGGTAACCACTATGCAAGTCAATCTTAGTGAAAATTATAGAACCACACAACTCATCAAGCATGTCGTCTAGTCTAGGAATAGGATGACGATACCTTATAGTAATATTGTTAATGGCTCTACATTCAACACACATTCGCCAAGTACCATCTTTCTTAGGAACCATAAGTACAGGAACAGCACAAGGACTAAGGCTTTCACGTACATACCCACGGTCCAAAAGGTCTTGGACTTGCCGCTGAATTTCCTTAGTCTCCTCGGGGTTGGTCCTGTATGCAGCACGGTTTGGCAAAATTGCACCTGGAATCAAATCAATTTGATGTTCAATCCCACTCAAAGGTGGAAGTCCAGGGGGTATCTCAGCTGGAAAAATATCCTCATACTCTTGCAACAAGTTAGTAACTGCCGGAGGCAAAGACCTAGCAATATCATCAATGGAGAACAAAACTTGTTTGCACACCAATGCACAGCAAATATCATGATCAGAAATTTCAGCAAGGTCTGATTTTGTCAGAATTAATGACTTGTTGATTTTCTAATTTAGAACTACTAGAAATTCCAGCTCTCTCCCTATCAGCTTGTACAATTTCAGCAAGAGTCAAAGGTAGCAAAGTAATTTTCTTTCCTTTATGCATAAAAGTATATTTATTACTTCTACCATTGTGCAAAGCATCCTTATCATGTTCCGAAGGTCGACCCAATAAAAGTGAACACGCTTGCATGGGTACCACATCACAATCAACGGAATCAACATATGTACCAATGGAAAACGGAATTCTGCAAGTTTGTGTTACCTTAGCACTTCCAGAATCATTCAACCATTGAATATAGTACGGATGTGGGTGTGGTCGTGTATTCAAGCAAAGCTTTTTGACCAATTCAGAACTCACCAAGTTGTTGCAGCTTCCTCCATCAATGATGACACGTGCTCGCCGGTTCTTGATGACAAAGAAAATCTGAAACAAATTATAGCGTTGTAATCTATCAAGTTGTTGTACCTGTGTGTTCAGCACCCGCTGCACAATGATGTTCATGTAGGCTGATGTGTCTTCACTCCCAAAAGCATGTCCCTCATCATTGTCCGTGGCAGCTTCATCGTCATTGTTGTCTTCGACATCGGAGGTGCTGATGTATCCTCTCTCTTCTGTAGCCACGTATGCCCGTTGACTAGGACAATCTTTTTGCACGTGACCAAGACCATGGCAGCGGTGGCACTGAATGCCGGAAGTGCGTCCTGTTGAAGCAACGGATGAAGCACTTTTGGTGGGTACCTGCATGGAATTTTTATCCGAATCCGTAGGTCGTGCAGGTGGTGGTTTCGGTGCTGCTGAAACATTGTTGCTGCCAGAAGGAAGCTTGGATGCTGGTTTTGGTGAAAGGGCATCAAAACGAAATGACTTGGACGCCCCCAAAGATGCTGTCATGCGTGGAGTGTAGGAGGCACCGCTGCTGCTCTTGTTCTTTTGTTGACGACCCTATAACTCTTTTTCTGCAAGCATAGCAAGCTGGAACAACTGGTTGACAGTATTAAATTCCTTATAATCAACAATATCCTGTATCTCACGTCTCAACCCCCCATAGAAACGACAAATTTTATCTTCAGTGTCCTCTACTACCCCACATCGTATCATACCCTTTTGAAGCTCCGCATAATAATCTTGGACAGAATTATTTCCCTGCTCTAAGCGCTGCAATTTCTTTCGTAAATCACGTTGGTAGGACAGAATTATTTCCCTGCTCTAAGTGCTTATAGAAATTTGGAAATTCACTGTGAATTAGCCAATTAACCCCTGTGCATTTTATAAATTGATGAAATAGTTCTGTAAATTCAATTTGAACCGTAGAAAAGTTGTAAATATTACAAATTGGCCCAAATCAGTTTTAAAGTTTGATTTTAATTCTGTAATTAATCAAAATAGGCTAAATGATTTCTGAAAAATGTTAGAAACTTATTAAAAGCATTGTTTAAACATTCTGATCAGAATATAAATTCTGAAATTAAAAATAATGATTTCCAAAGGCTGAAATTATTTATATAGTGATAAATAAATTCTGAAAATCAAAATAAAAACCACATATATTCCAGAAAATTGTAGAAATTTATTAAAGGTGTAAGATTATTCTGTTTCCATATTCTTATACATGTATAATTTCTGTAGCACAGAATAATTATATAAAAGGCTGAAAATGCATTTTTAAGTATTAAATAAATGCTGAAATATAGATAAAATATTAAATAATAAAGAAAATTTTTGGAAACTGTTCCAAATACATAAATAGGTTCTGAAATGTAGAAAATAATAATATGAGTTATGAAAATGATTATAGTGATAATTTAAATAAGTTTTAGAACTGAGTTAATTATAAAATTAACATGTATATATATAAAAATTCTAGAAATTATTAATACCACTATAAAAATTAGAAAAAGAGTATTTTTCTGTAACAAAGATAAAATAAAAGATATTGATGTCCATTTGAAACTTAATTTCATTTCAAACCACATGAAATGACATGAAATCAATAAGTGTATGTGTGTAATCAAACATATATGATTGAAATGCATTGTTGATATTCTTATGGCATGTTTGGCATTGTTTTGTGCGCATATGCATGGATAGAACCAAACCAAGAACTACTCCATAATCTTCAAGAGCAAGAATTTGAAGTGAATCAACATCCATTCAAAGGAAAGTGTTCCTTGACCACTTTGTTCCTATTCTAGGATGAATAGTTAGATTATTTGCATGATGTCTTCAATATGAAACCCAGTGTAGGATGTTTCCCTAGTTTCATTCCTTTATCATTCCTAGAGATTTACATAAGATTTGTTGGTTATCATTTCATGTGCTTAGCCCTGCTTAGAATGTAGAAAATGAATGAAACATAGATGTTACTCGTCTTGTGGATTATATGAAAGACACAAGTGTGTGTCATGGTGTTAAGAATCTAGACAGGCTGGTTGTTTTGGTTGGTGCTTCGTGCACGAGACTCGGGAATGTGTTAGTGCCTGTCTTAGATTCTAAGGACCGGTTCATGGAACAGTTAACCCGGCTTTACAGTGCCACCACAAGACTGAGATGGGGCAGCTTGGCCAATTAATTAGGAGTTTGCCGGTATAGTATGAGTGTTTGGATGGTGCGGAGAATGGGAGTCCATTTTTGACTACCCTGGGAACTGCAAGGCTCAAGAGGGGGCTTCTGCAGGGGAGGGTTTACTCCCAGGAACTGCAGCGGTGAAACCTCAGTGGGCTTGTACTTGCCGGTAGACCCTTTGTAAAGGCCATGTAGTGATCTCCTGATCGCACACCAAAGGAAGTGTGAAATGTGGCTTGCAACCACAGATATTAGGGAGGTTTCTTAGTCCACCTGGCAACAGGGGATGAAATCACTACCTATGGGTAAAGTGGTACAATTTCCACAGAGAACCAAACTGTCATGACAACCGTGCTCATGGTCAAGAGCGGCTTGGACTTGTCCATGATTAGAGAAACATGGATGTAAGTTAAAAGAGGTTGTTGGGTGGTGTAACCTAACATTAATGACTTAATTATGATGTTGGTGGGATTATCACTTAGTAAGATAGGTTGCTAATCAAAGCTAAGGCTTAGGATTAATGCATAGTGCTTAACCATGTTAGCCTTTCCTTGTTATTAGCCTTCATAACATTCTTTCCTACACTTGCTGAGTACCTTTGGTACTCAAACTTGCTTTTGTTGGATATCATATGATGCTCAGGTGCAAATGAAGATATAGACTTCGATGAGGAGGACTTTGATCCCGAAGAGTTGTTCTAGGTTGGCGAAACCCCGGGCAATGCCTGTGGAACTGGAGCATCCACGCTATAGTCTTCCGCTGTTATGTTATAGTGTAGTAGTACTCTTATTTGATGTAATATTATGTTGTACGTTGAACTTGGCTTGTAATATAATGATATTACACTCTTGTCGGCACATGTATGAGTCAACTGATCCTGGCATACATGTGAGAATACGCTCAGGTGTTCCTTATGGAAAACCGGGTGTGACAAAGTGGTATCAGAGCCAGGTTGCCCGTAGGACGCAAACCTAGTTAGAAATGGACGGGATAAACATCACTACTTTATTAAAAACTATTTTACTAAAGATTTTGGTAGAAGGAGGATTATTTAGATTATATATATGTTGTCTAACCTCATCTATACTCAAAAGTATATTATTGTTTATTTTCTAACACATTTTAATTTTTTCTTGAAACAGATGGCACGCACACGTCTCACGGCCCGTAAGTCCACCGGAGGACGAGTTCCTCGACACCAGCTGGCTGCACGTACTGTCGAGGATGTGGACAACCCCGCCACATACCAGACCCACGTGTAAGGGCCTCAGTTTTTGACACTCATTTGCAGTGTTCATCACCACACCACACACCTCATTTGAGGAAAAATGATGAACACAAATAAAGAGCAAGTAACAATTATCAACATGCTCATTAGGGAACAAACTCACACATTACAAAAGTGGTACTTCCCACATGTGATATAGATGGGCTGGACATATGAAAACTCCTACACTTTGCCAAGGATGTCCATGCCAAGTTTCACCCAAATTCAAAACATTTTTGAGGTCATCTTGGGTGTAGATAGGAAAGGGGCAGTTTGAAAACATATCCAAATTCAAACTGTTTTCACCCACTGAAATTAAAAGTGGAAGGCATATTCTTGCTCAGCACATTTTTGTGAGCTCACACACCAATTTTCACTCCATTTGGAGTTGATCTTGACATGAGCTAAGGGGGAGAAATTCAAACTTTATTTGAATTTCAAACTGCACTTGTGCTGAAATTCATTCAAACCAAACCTCATTTGAACTTTGATCAATTCAAATGGCTCTTGGGTGAATAATTTGAGTTGCCAAGGGTAGAATAGGGTTCACTGTTTACCACAGCTGTTAGGAATAAATTTCAGAGGTTAAAAGAGGAGTGGGACCCACATGTCAGCCTCAGCCTCAAAGCAAACCGACTGAACCACAGTTCAGTCGGTTCCCGGCTGTTGTGCGCGCGCGCCACCGAAGGGGGCAGCCGGCGCCAGCTCCTGCTGCATGCCCCAAGCCGGAGACCGGCCGACCGGCCTATTTATTCCCTCCCCGGCGTGCTTCAGTCGCCATTCCCCGAGCTGCCGACGTGCACGATCCATTTCTCCACTGCCATCACCGGCGCTCGAGTTCCTGCTGGATCGAGCTGATCGCAGCTTCCTCTTTCCACTCCAGGGTCCCAGCCAGGTACTAGCGACCATCCTCCATCCTTCCCATTGATAGAAATCGATTGAAACCGAGTGATATCGGCTGTGCCGAAAGATCAAACTCGGAACTGGAAACCGCCGCACCTCGGGCTCTCGTGGACAGCCCAACCTGGGCGTTGTCACGCCCGAGCCAAGGCACCCTTGGACGCGCAAGTGATCGGTGCTGCTCATCCCCGAGCCACAGCTCGAGTGGTTGCTCACCGGCGGCGAATTTCCACTTTTCCCCTTTCTGTGTGCAGAACGATCCTCGGGTACGATTCTGTTTAATTCGTGCTCTAGAAAGGATTAGAGGGCCTCAGGCCACTCCCACACGAACTAGACACGGTGACGCACAAGTTGCCTTCACAACTCTGGGCCGGAGAACTTCTGTGCCCGGCGTAATTCAAGGTCTACTAATGGCGGAACGCACGGGGGGTATCGGGCGCACGGTGAGGACCTATTTCGGGCCTTCCCCGAGCTGCCCCGAGTTCATGTCGACCTTCTCTGAGGTCCACTGATGCTCCCCGACCGGTTTCCCAAGTAGCTGAGGCACTAGGAGCATCAGCCGACATGGCCGAAGTCGTTCCGATATGGCGGCTCGTCGCCGACCATGCTCCGGCCGTTGTCATGAGCAGCTGACCCTCGGATCATGTTCCCCAAGTAAAAGTAGGCAGGGGCGGCCAGAATCAAGAAGTTTGAAGCTGTACAGCAGCCGGCGGCGAGCTCTCCGGCGAGGTCCCTCGGCGGCGGAGCGCGGGTGTCGCGAGGTTGAAGAAGGGGGTGGACCCCAGCTGTCAGCGGCCGATATTTTGAATCGGGATCCGGCTGCGGCCGGGATCGGGTGTGCTGGCGCGCAAAAGCCTTGTGGGCCGCGGTGTGTTGTCGCTTCGGCGTGCGACGCGTGTCCCCTGGGCCCACGCGCGAGTTTAAACTTTTCCCCGATTTTCAGATTTCCTTCAAACTTCAAATCCTTATAACTTTGGCTAGAAAGCTCCAAATTGAGTGAACCAAATTTTGCTGGATTCAGCTCTTTGAGTACTTTCCAGAAAATCAAGTGTCACTTCATGAGATTCCTTAATTCTCCAGAATTAATTCCTTAAAGTTTAAACTGTTAGGAATTTTAACTGGAGAATCATTTGGAGGAAAATCCTGAAATTTTGCTGAGATGTTCACCAAAATATCCTTGAACTACCATAAAAATTTCAGATCCATTTGAGCTCATTTAGTCCACCTAATGGTGTGATTAGTAAAACTGTTCCAGAGAAAATAGAAAATGTTCAGAAACATTTTCAGAATTTTCTCTGAAATTGTTTAGCTCATATCTTTAGTTAGAGACTTCCAAATTAAGTGAGACCAATTCCATTAGAACCCTCTGAAAATCTAGTTTTCAGAAAGTCATAGTTTGTTTCATGAAAATACCTAGAACACCCTAAAAGCCTTTAATTAAGGTCAAGGACATAATTATTTGTGGAGGGCTCAAATGAGCTTTGCTGCAACTAAAACTTGACCAAGTCTCTGTTTAGGTTGTAACCAAGCCACAGTAAAAGTTTCACAGTCATTAGGTCTATCTAGTAAAGGTTATAGACTTCACAACTTCAAAGTTAATACAAAAGCATTTAATTAATACATACATTGTTCTTATCATGTAGTCGCTAAGGTCGAGGAGGAACCCGAAGTCCTAGACTTCGTTACTCCGGAGGAACAGCTAGCCTACGACCAAGAGCAGCAAGGCAAGCCCCGGTTTGCATTAACCATTTTATAAATTTTTATTGTTTTGAGCACATACTTGTTTTCTTTATGTTGTGCATCAGAGTCTTGTTTGGGAAACCCCACTGCATAGCCAAGAAAACCATGGGTTGGGGTTTAGGATTGCAAACCCCGTTAGCCACTGCATTGCTAGGATAGAGTAGGATTCGGTACAAGTCGAGTAGTTGGAACTACTCGCGAGAATAGGCTAGAGGCACATTGCTCGGGTAGAGATAGCACATGATACACATGGCAAGAAAATGAGACCGAGCGGAGAGTAAGGGCAGCAGGACTTTGGGGCCTGTGTGCTGTAGCTCCGCTTGTGTCGATTGAGGACCGAGCCGTGTGCGGGCCTGTTGAACAAGCTAGAACAGTACCGAAGACCTACCGGCTATATGGGAACCGGGAAACTGATGTAACTCGGGTAGCTGGGTGTTGAGGCATTGCCCGTCGTTCAGAGGGTAGGTTGAGAGCTCGAGGTGTAAATCAGCTGGCGGCACAGAGATGCGCGTGCAGGGACCTCTTGCTCGGGACGATGGGACCGGTTCAATATTTGGCTAACGGGTGAAAGGTAGTCGCGTACGGCGTCCGTGATGGTTGTTGTAGGCAACATCGAGTACGGGCGTACGTGACGGGTTGTTCGGGTAACCCTGCAGGTGTAAATCGATTATAATCGCCGTCCCTCGCGGTCAGTGAGTACCACTTGTTCACTGTACCGTGACGTAGAAAGAACAGGCTAGTTACATGTTAAAATGTTGCTGATTGAAAGTTGGATATTGATTGTTAATGATATGTTGTAGCTTAGTGCTAACTAAAGTTCTTTTCAACTTTGGGCAAAGTACATGAGAGAAATGCGTTTCTTGTTTGATTGCGGCTCTCTCATGTGCCTTAGCGTAAAGTTCTCCACAACCTGCTGCTAAAACTTGAAAGTAAGGTTCTACTAATTAGGCGAGTCCTTGCAAATGATTTTTACCTCATGCAACCCATCACCCTCATGTAGAAGTTTCATGTTTAGGTGAGACGGGTCAGACTTGCTGAGCCTTCGTGCTCACTGCTTGTGTTTGAAGCTTTTGCAGGGTTCTATGAGGAAGGGACTCCCGAAGAGGAGACG
This sequence comes from Neostapfia colusana, assembly GCA_030760725.1. Classification (NCBI taxonomy): domain Eukaryota; kingdom Viridiplantae; phylum Streptophyta; class Magnoliopsida; order Poales; family Poaceae; genus Neostapfia; species Neostapfia colusana. Next base: position 46,653,764 of record JASWHV010000012.1, on the reverse strand, counting down.
GAACCCCAGGAGGGGAACCCCGTCGAGTGGGAGTCGTGCACGCCGCAGAGTTAGTGTGCGAGTGTGCTAGCAAGGACACGTTCGAGGGCTGAACGTGCACTTGATGCTTAGTCTACGCCCGCGAGTGTGGACTAAACTTATTTTGATGTAAACATGTTAATAAACTTGTTTATGTAATAAAGCTTCCGCTTCCGCTTTGTACCTTTGACGTGTGTTATACGGTGCTGTGCAACGCAGCACCCCTCAGCGTGATCCTGGCTCGACAGGACCCAATGGGGTCGTGTCAGCGTGGTATCAGAGCTCGCTTGAGGTTTAACACAGTACAAAGGTCTTCTTTTTCAAAAATCCAGTGAGGAACGAGTTAGTAGCCCGTATAAGGATGTTATTAGTATATAGAAAGTGGCTTAGTAACCTATTTGTTATGTCGGAAAATCGTGCATCTCGGGACGTTCATGTCTTGGGGGGTGCACGTAAGCGCTGTCCACCAGTGCGCACAAGCTGAAGGGTGGAGCCCCACGGGTGGCAGGTAACCCGACCCGCTTTGATATCCTCTACGACTCTTCATGTCGTTTGGGGTATTCGAGCAACGTCTGTCCCTGGCGTGCGTGGTGCAACATGGGAGACCCCGTCACGTGGTCTGAAACGTGAACACGTAACTCAAGGCGTGTTTGGCTTGAGAACATCCGGGCGAGTGATGACGGCCGGGTGTACAAACTGTATGGATTCCGGGCTCGGTGTGCAGCCGAGTCTGATGATTGTTTGAGTTTCTGCAGGTAGCCTTACCACGAAACGGTAGACGTGTAGCATCCGTGTGCGAGTGACGAGTAGTGCCACTGAACTAACGAAGCCGGCTAAATCCGGTATAGGTTTTTCCTTTGTGAGGACGTAGTACCGACATAATCTGGTGACGCCTCGACGTCACACCCAACTAAATGAACAACTTCATTTAAAAACTTGAAGGTTTTGATCCAAAGTAGTAAAACTTGATGTAACTTCTTCCCTTGAACAGGATATTCAAAGTTAATAAATTTTCAACTTATAGGATGTTAAGGACAGAGCACTCTGTTTTCAGCTAAATCAAGGCTGAAGTTAATCAGAGGTTAGAGGTTGAGTTCTGTCGAGGTTGGGGTCGTATGATACATTTCTGGAAAGCTTTGGAGGAGCTTTACAACTTTTCTGTTGAGTTCCAGAGGTGTTTCATCCCTTAACCACTCGAAAAATGCAGTAGAGTTGAAACTGTCCAGAAAACAGGACGGAGCAAAGACTCTCTGTAGACTCTCTGTAAATTAAGCATAACTTCCTGCATAAAAATCCAAAAATAGAAAATGAGGTGGTTCTGGGAAGCTTATGAGATGGGTTACAACTTTGTAACAGAAAGTTTTGTCAGATTAGGAACAGAATTAACTGGAATTCTTGGATCAAATCAGTACCTAAGGCAGGGAGGTGCTGTCCAATTGTTCCCAGAAATTCTGTTAACTTTGACATCTCATAACTTTTGAACCAGAGCAGATCTTAGGCCAACCAAATACTTTCTGGAAAGCTATTGAAGTTAACTTTAACTTTGATGTTGAGCTCCAGGACTGGTTTTGCTTTTAACCTGGCCTAAATCAGATTGATATGGAAACTGGTCAGGGCTGTCATGGGAACAGCAGATCAGCAGTCAAATTTGTTTAAAAATTTGAACTATGTTTCCAAGTGTTAAGGGTTCAATGACATATCTTATGTTATAACTCAATGGTTTACTGTTTAAATAAATATTTGACATTTCTCAAATATATTTTTACAGATGGCAGCAGATAAACGGTTGGAGAACGGGTGGGTAGTTTCCCACTGCTCTGACCGTAGCGGCTACCCGGGAGCATTGTGGCTAATGCTCCAATATTTCGGGTACAACCAGATGCCGCAATACTTCGCCAAGGAAGAAGGCGAAGAGGGGAACAAGACGTGGACGATCCATGTCGAGGTTCCTGCAGGGCCTACGCCACCCGGTTGGGTGCCATTCACCGTCACGGTGAGAGGAAGACAACCGGAAGGGATGTGGCAAGTGGCAGCCCGTGACACTATGTCACGTTTCTGCCAACTACACGTACAGGCTATGGAGGGAACTCCATACGCACTCGTTCCGGTGGAGGGACGAGCTCAGCATGTGTGGGAAGAGAGGTACCTAGAGGCAACGAACCCGAGTTGCCCAAGGTACAACCCCGCGGAGGCAAATCTCAGCCTCCAAATGAGGGCGGGAAACGCTGTGATGGACAGCCAAGCTGTTCATACGGAGCATCTCGCCACCAAGCTCAAGGAGAGCACAAGCCGTGGAGATCATTTTGAGAGTGCTCACAGTGCACTCCGCAATGTGCTCCTTCCGACGATCAAGCGACTGAATGAACAACACAATCAGTTGCGTCGTCTGAAGAAGGCAAAGAAGAAGAGCCGTGTTGACATTGCGGCGTTGCAAGAGCTGGTGCAGACCCTAACCCAGCAGAATGAGGACCTTGCTCAAGAGCGGGACGACGCTATTGAGGAAGGACAAGGCTGGGAAGAGGACTACAACCAGGCTATGGACGAGGTGCATGCATTGCAGGACCTCGTGCCCCCGGTATTGGGCGTACCGGTAGTCTTGGGTCTTCCAGCCATGGGAGAACCTGGAATGGGAGAAGAGGTGGTAGACCCCGAGCCACCAGCAGAGGTACCGGAGGAGGACGACCCACAGGAGGTCGAGTTCTACTCCGAGTAGGGGGTTACGGTTGCCAAGTAGGGCAGCTAGGGTAGCGTAACCCAACTTTTGTAATCGGTGACATGTCGTGTAGACAGTAGCGTATGTATAGGTAGTGACGACATGAGCACGACTTCTCGGAGATCCGAGAATAATGTATCTTGTATAAAGTTTATGCTTTATCAATATATGTGAATGTTGTGCAAGTTAATCATGCGTCGCTTCAATACTTACTCCTGTTTATGGAATTTTGAGTAAGACATGTGCTAATTGCTGCTGTGTTGAATTTCAGAATGACGCGTACTCGTGCCAACCCCGATGTTGGAGGTACTAGCCAAGGGGGAGAGACCTCCCAACCACCTCCCGAGGACTCCTCGGGACAGCAGCAGCAACAGCAACAGCAAACACCGCCACCGCCACTGCCAACGGTTACATTGGCCGACATTGTCGCGGCAATGGCGGGTTCACATCAGCAGCATACAGAGCTGCTGCAAACGTTAATTGCGAATACGTCTCGCCCAGAGAGACGTCAAGATCGTGAGGAGCGCCAACAGAGCTCCTACTCTGACTTCCTGGCGACTCATCCCCCTGTATTCTCAAGGGCGGATGAACCACTTGACGCGGACAACTGGCTCCGCGCCATAGAGATGAAGTTCGGGCTGCTCCAAATCAGCGAGCAGCGCAAGACTCAGTTCGCGGTCCAGCAGCTCCAAGGATCCGCGAGCGCGTGGTGGGCCAACTTTTGTGCTTCACAACCCACCGACCGAGTGATGACCTGGGCGGAGTTCCGGACGGCCTTCCGGGCCTATCATATACCGCCCGGTTTGATGAAGAGGAAGACGCAGGAATTCCTACACCTGCAACAAGGGAGCCGGAACGCGCTGGAGTACTCCAGAGCGTTCAACGATCTCGCACTCTACGCGTCGTATCACGCAGATACGGACGAGAAGCGGCGGGACCACTTTTACCAGGGGCTTAACCCGCTCCTGAAGGACAAGCTGGCGATGTTCAATCGCGGCAGCCTCAACGACATAATTGATGCTGCGATTGTTCAGGAAGACTCCGGCAAGGAGTTGGCGGCGGCGGAGCGAAAGCGAAGCGCGCCGCAGAGCAGCGGAGAAGGAGGCGGTCCTTCTCAAAAGTTTCGGATGGTGAATCGCCCACCATCAGGTCCGCGCTGGCAGCCACCACAGCGGTCGATGCCGTTCCGCGGTCGGCCGTATTCTTCACCGGCATTCCGGCCGGCACTGCCAGCACCACCGCAACAACAACAGCAGCAGCGGGCGATGCCGCGTGCGTTTGCACCTCCGCAACGCATGCCGGGCTTTCGTCCACCAAGTACTCCACCAGCAGCGGCCACATGTTACAAGTGTGGTCGTCCAGGACACTTCGCGAGCAGTTGCCCGGAGAGGCAAGGCGGCGGAGTGGTACCACAGTTTCCGGGGAGGAATCAACCCCGGAACCCTACTAATGCGCGGCGGGCAAACCCTAGGCCCGGCACTGTCCACCAGCTTGCCATTGAGGACGTGCCGGAGGGCGAGCCAATCCTTGCGGGTATGTTCCAACTCCACCAGCATCCCGCTATAGTACTATTTGATTCAGGCGCCACGCATAATTTTATTAGCCAAGCTTTCATTGCTAAACACAGCTTGCCAATACTACCCACCGATAGTCCATATTTAATTTGTTCACCGGGTGGGAAGATTTCAGCAAGCGTAATGGTCTCCAAAGCACCATTATGCTTAGCGGGTAGAGTGTACCCCACGTCTCTCATTATCTTAGAGGGACAGAAGGTCGATGTCATCCTAGGGATGTCGTGGTTAAACCGCCACGGCGCTGTTTTAGACACCGTCCTCCGAGTCGTGCACTTAAACTCAGGAGTGCACGGTTCTCACTCATTATTTCTGGACAGTCCAGAAATAAAACTTCCAAGTGTCTATCAAGCCACAACCATCAGATTGGAAGACATTCCAGTGGTCCGAGAATTCCCTGATGTATTCCCGGATGATTTGCCGGGGATGCCACCCGATAGAGAGGTGGAGTTCAAGATTGAACTTGCACCGGGAACCATGCCAATATCCCGAAGGCCGTACAAGATGGCGCCCAAGGAGTTGGCTGAACTGAAGACTCAGCTCACGGACCTTCTGGAGAAGGGTTTTATTAGGCCGAGCTCCTCGCCATGGGGCTGTTCGGCATTATTTGTCAAAAAGAAGGATGAAACGTTGCGGCTTTGCGTGGACTACCGTCCATTAAATGCCGTAACCATCAAGAACAAGTACCCGTTGCCACGGATCGACATGTTGTTTGATCAGTTGGTCGAAGCAAAGGTCTTTTCCAAGATGGATTTAAGATCCGGGTACCATCAGATTAAGATCAGGGCTGAGGACATTCCAAAGACAGCTTTTTCGACAAGGTACGGACTTTATGAGTACCTGGTCATGTCCTTTGGCCTCACCAATGCTCCAGCTCACTTCATGTACTTAATGAACTCGGTGTTCATGCCAGAGCTGGACAAGTTTGTCGTGGTCTTCATCGACGACATCCTGGTATATTCCAAGTCGGAGGAAGATCACAAGAAACATCTGCGTATAGTCTTGCAACGGCTGCGGGATCACAAGTTATACGCAAAGTTCAGCAAATGCGAGTTTTGGATATCGCAAGTGCCTTTCCTCGGGCATATCATCTCAGCGGAGGGTATCGCTGTGGACCCGAGCAAAATCACGCAAGTGCTGAATTGGAAATCCCCGAGAACTGTTCATGAGGTACGGAGTTTCCTCGGACTCGCGGGATATTATCGGAGGTTCATTCCGAACTTCTCGAAGATTGCCAAGCCAATGACAGAGCTGCTGAAGAAGGCTACCAAATATGTTTGGAGTCCAGCATGTGAAGCAGCATTCAAGGCTTTAGTCAAGCACCTGACATCAGCACCGGTTTTGGCGCAGCCAGACACAACAAAACCGTTCGATGTGTACTGCGATGCATCCGGCATTGGGCTCGGATGTGTGTTGATGCAAGACCGAAGGGTGGTCGCGTATGGGTCACGGCAGCTTAGGAATCATGAGCAAAATTATCCAACTCACGACTTGGAGCTCGCTGCCGTGGTACTTGCACTGAAAATGTGGAGGCACTACCTACTCGGTAACCTCGTACATTTATATACCGACCACAAAAGCCTCAAGTACATATTCACTCAGAAGGAGCTGAACATGAGGCAACGAAGATGGTTAGAACTGATAAAGGATTACGAGATAGAGATCCATTATCATCCGGGCAAGGCAAACGTTGTGGCAGACGCGCTAAGCCGCAAGTCACACGTCAATAATCTGACCATCACACCGTTGGGAGAGAGCGAACCACCACTCCATGTGATTCCACACGGAGCTCTCTACAACCTAGCTTTGATCCCCACCATCCGTGAAGAGATAGCGGCAGCCCAGAAGAATGACAAGGGCATGTCACATTTACGGAGACGTGTAGACAGTGGGGAGTTGAAATGTTTCCGGAAGGACGGAGACGGCGTCCTATGGTTCAAGGACCGGATCGTCGTACCCCGAAACCCGGAGTTACGGAAGAAAATCTTTGATGAGGCTCACTTATCAAAGTTTTCTATTCACCCCGGCAGCAACAAGATGTATCAAGAACTCAGAAGCAAGTTTTGGTGGACACGGATGAAGCGAGAGACTGCAAAATACGTGTCCGAGTGTGATACATGTCGACGGGTGAAGGCAGACCACATGCGGAAACCGGGACTGCTGCAACCACTGGGCATTCCTGCCTGGAAGTGGGAGGACGTGAGCATGGATTTCGTCGTCGGTTTACCCACCACCTTACAGAAACATGATTCTGTGTGGGTGATCGTCGATCGGCTCACCAAAGTTGCCCATTTCATCCCGGTCAACACCAACTACAACGCCAAGAAGTACGCTGAACTGTACATCTCACGGATCCTATGCTTATACGGCGTACCCCGTACTATCGTATCGGACCGGGGCACTTTATTTGTGTCCCGTTTTTGGGAGCAGCTCCACGCTGCCTTGGGGACGAAGCTGATCCGTAGTTCAGCCTACCACCCGCAGACGGATGGGCAAACGGAGCGGGTAAATCAAATCTTAGAAGACATGCTACGAGCTTGCGCTATCGACCACGGCAAGAACTGGGATGATCACTTGCCGTTAGCCGAGTTCTCGTACAACAATGGGTACCAAGCCAGCATCAAGATGGCGCCCTACGAGGCGCTATACGGGAGAAAATGCCGCACACCATTGAATTGGTGTGAGTCTGGCGAGAGGGTTACCTTCGGGATTGATCTTGTCAACAACGCGGAAGAAAAGGTTCGAGTAATTCAAGCGAACCTAAAAGCCGCTCAATCCCGACAGAAACAGTATGCGGACCGGAGAAGGCGTCCGTTACAATTCGAAGCTGGAGACCACGTATATCTACGAGTGTCTCCAATGAAGGGCGTAAACAGATTTGGGGTGAGAGGAAAGTTAGCACCCCGATTCATCGGTCCATTCCAGATTACCGAAAGATGTGGATCGGTGGCATACCGGCTAAGATTACCAGAAGCACTTTCCGGTGTGCACGACGTCTTTCACATTTCCCAGCTGAGGAAGTGTCTCAAGCTATCAACTACCGTTCAGCTGGAAGACATTGAAGAACTGCAACCGGATCTCACCTATCGGGAGGAACCGGTGCAGATTATTGATGAAAAGGCCCGAACCACACGCAACCGTACGTTGTGGTTCTACAAGGTTCTGTGGAGTAATCACTCCATGGATGAAGCGACATGGGAGAGCGAAGAATTCCTTCGCACTAACTACCCCGACTTTCTCACGTCGCATATTCGGTAAAATTTCCACCGTCCTCTCTCTCATTTCACATTATAATCTCGGGACGAGATTCTTTTAAGGGGGGAGGAATGTAAGGGCCTCAGTTTTTGACACTCATTTGCAGTGTTCATCACCACACCACACACCTCATTTGAGGAAAAATGATGAACACAAATAAAGAGCAAGTAACAATTATCAACATGCTCATTAGGGAACAAACTCACACATTACAAAAGTGGTACTTCCCACATGTGATATAGATGGGCTGGACATATGAAAACTCCTACACTTTGCCAAGGATGTCCATGCCAAGTTTCACCCAAATTCAAAACATTTTTGAGGTCATCTTGGGTGTAGATAGGAAAGGGGCAGTTTGAAAACATATCCAAATTCAAACTGTTTTCACCCACTGAAATTAAAAGTGGAAGGCATATTCTTGCTCAGCACATTTTTGTGAGCTCACACACCAATTTTCACTCCATTTGGAGTTGATCTTGACATGAGCTAAGGGGGAGAAATTCAAACTTTATTTGAATTTCAAACTGCACTTGTGCTGAAATTCATTCAAACCAAACCTCATTTGAACTTTGATCAATTCAAATGGCTCTTGGGTGAATAATTTGAGTTGCCAAGGGTAGAATAGGGTTCACTGTTTACCACAGCTGTTAGGAATAAATTTCAGAGGTTAAAAGAGGAGTGGGACCCACATGTCAGCCTCAGCCTCAAAGCAAACCGACTGAACCACAGTTCAGTCGGTTCCCGGCTGTTGTGCGCGCGCGCCACCGAAGGGGGCAGCCGGCGCCAGCTCCTGCTGCATGCCCCAAGCCGGAGACCGGCCGACCGGCCTATTTATTCCCTCCCCGGCGTGCTTCAGTCGCCATTCCCCGAGCTGCCGACGTGCACGATCCATTTCTCCACTGCCATCACCGGCGCTCGAGTTCCTGCTGGATCGAGCTGATCGCAGCTTCCTCTTTCCACTCCAGGGTCCCAGCCAGGTACTAGCGACCATCCTCCATCCTTCCCATTGATAGAAATCGATTGAAACCGAGTGATATCGGCTGTGCCGAAAGATCAAACTCGGAACTGGAAACCGCCGCACCTCGGGCTCTCGTGGACAGCCCAACCTGGGCGTTGTCACGCCCGAGCCAAGGCACCCTTGGACGCGCAAGTGATCGGTGCTGCTCATCCCCGAGCCACAGCTCGAGTGGTTGCTCACCGGCGGCGAATTTCCACTTTTCCCCTTTCTGTGTGCAGAACGATCCTCGGGTACGATTCTGTTTAATTCGTGCTCTAGAAAGGATTAGAGGGCCTCAGGCCACTCCCACACGAACTAGACACGGTGACGCACAAGTTGCCTTCACAACTCTGGGCCGGAGAACTTCTGTGCCCGGCGTAATTCAAGGTCTACTAATGGCGGAACGCACGGGGGGTATCGGGCGCACGGTGAGGACCTATTTCGGGCCTTCCCCGAGCTGCCCCGAGTTCATGTCGACCTTCTCTGAGGTCCACTGATGCTCCCCGACCGGTTTCCCAAGTAGCTGAGGCACTAGGAGCATCAGCCGACATGGCCGAAGTCGTTCCGATATGGCGGCTCGTCGCCGACCATGCTCCGGCCGTTGTCATGAGCAGCTGACCCTCGGATCATGTTCCCCAAGTAAAAGTAGGCAGGGGCGGCCAGAATCAAGAAGTTTGAAGCTGTACAGCAGCCGGCGGCGAGCTCTCCGGCGAGGTCCCTCGGCGGCGGAGCGCGGGTGTCGCGAGGTTGAAGAAGGGGGTGGACCCCAGCTGTCAGCGGCCGATATTTTGAATCGGGATCCGGCTGCGGCCGGGATCGGGTGTGCTGGCGCGCAAAAGCCTTGTGGGCCGCGGTGTGTTGTCGCTTCGGCGTGCGACGCGTGTCCCCTGGGCCCACGCGCGAGTTTAAACTTTTCCCCGATTTTCAGATTTCCTTCAAACTTCAAATCCTTATAACTTTGGCTAGAAAGCTCCAAATTGAGTGAACCAAATTTTGCTGGATTCAGCTCTTTGAGTACTTTCCAGAAAATCAAGTGTCACTTCATGAGATTCCTTAATTCTCCAGAATTAATTCCTTAAAGTTTAAACTGTTAGGAATTTTAACTGGAGAATCATTTGGAGGAAAATCCTGAAATTTTGCTGAGATGTTCACCAAAATATCCTTGAACTACCATAAAAATTTCAGATCCATTTGAGCTCATTTAGTCCACCTAATGGTGTGATTAGTAAAACTGTTCCAGAGAAAATAGAAAATGTTCAGAAACATTTTCAGAATTTTCTCTGAAATTGTTTAGCTCATATCTTTAGTTAGAGACTTCCAAATTAAGTGAGACCAATTCCATTAGAACCCTCTGAAAATCTAGTTTTCAGAAAGTCATAGTTTGTTTCATGAAAATACCTAGAACACCCTAAAAGCCTTTAATTAAGGTCAAGGACATAATTATTTGTGGAGGGCTCAAATGAGCTTTGCTGCAACTAAAACTTGACCAAGTCTCTGTTTAGGTTGTAACCAAGCCACAGTAAAAGTTTCACAGTCATTAGGTCTATCTAGTAAAGGTTATAGACTTCACAACTTCAAAGTTAATACAAAAGCATTTAATTAATACATACATTGTTCTTATCATGTAGTCGCTAAGGTCGAGGAGGAACCCGAAGTCCTAGACTTCGTTACTCCGGAGGAACAGCTAGCCTACGACCAAGAGCAGCAAGGCAAGCCCCGGTTTGCATTAACCATTTTATAAATTTTTATTGTTTTGAGCACATACTTGTTTTCTTTATGTTGTGCATCAGAGTCTTGTTTGGGAAACCCCACTGCATAGCCAAGAAAACCATGGGTTGGGGTTTAGGATTGCAAACCCCGTTAGCCACTGCATTGCTAGGATAGAGTAGGATTCGGTACAAGTCGAGTAGTTGGAACTACTCGCGAGAATAGGCTAGAGGCACATTGCTCGGGTAGAGATAGCACATGATACACATGGCAAGAAAATGAGACCGAGCGGAGAGTAAGGGCAGCAGGACTTTGGGGCCTGTGTGCTGTAGCTCCGCTTGTGTCGATTGAGGACCGAGCCGTGTGCGGGCCTGTTGAACAAGCTAGAACAGTACCGAAGACCTACCGGCTATATGGGAACCGGGAAACTGATGTAACTCGGGTAGCTGGGTGTTGAGGCATTGCCCGTCGTTCAGAGGGTAGGTTGAGAGCTCGAGGTGTAAATCAGCTGGCGGCACAGAGATGCGCGTGCAGGGACCTCTTGCTCGGGACGATGGGACCGGTTCAATATTTGGCTAACGGGTGAAAGGTAGTCGCGTACGGCGTCCGTGATGGTTGTTGTAGGCAACATCGAGTACGGGCGTACGTGACGGGTTGTTCGGGTAACCCTGCAGGTGTAAATCGATTATAATCGCCGTCCCTCGCGGTCAGTGAGTACCACTTGTTCACTGTACCGTGACGTAGAAAGAACAGGCTAGTTACATGTTAAAATGTTGCTGATTGAAAGTTGGATATTGATTGTTAATGATATGTTGTAGCTTAGTGCTAACTAAAGTTCTTTTCAACTTTGGGCAAAGTACATGAGAGAAATGCGTTTCTTGTTTGATTGCGGCTCTCTCATGTGCCTTAGCGTAAAGTTCTCCACAACCTGCTGCTAAAACTTGAAAGTAAGGTTCTACTAATTAGGCGAGTCCTTGCAAATGATTTTTACCTCATGCAACCCATCACCCTCATGTAGAAGTTTCATGTTTAGGTGAGACGGGTCAGACTTGCTGAGCCTTCGTGCTCACTGCTTGTGTTTGAAGCTTTTGCAGGGTTCTATGAGGAAGGGACTCCCGAAGAGGAGACGGAACCCCAGGAGGGGAACCCCGTCGAGTGGGAGTCGTGCACGCCGCAGAGTTAGTGTGCGAGTGTGCTAGCAAGGACACGTTCGAGGGCTGAACGTGCACTTGATGCTTAGTCTACGCCCGCGAGTGTGGACTAAACTTATTTTGATGTAAACATGTTAATAAACTTGTTTATGTAATAAAGCTTCCGCTTCCGCTTTGTACCTTTGACGTGTGTTATACGGTGCTGTGCAACGCAGCACCCCTCAGCGTGATCCTGGCTCGACAGGACCCAATGGGGTCGTGTCACCACGGGGAGTCCACTAAAGGCATGGTGGATCGCCTTAGACACCTCCTTCGCTGTGCTGGTTACATCGGCAAGCTAGAGGTGCAGTACGACACCACTCGAGTTTCTCGCGCAGAACACGAGGAGTGGAAGTCACAGGCGAGGATCTACCATGAGAACAAGCTGCTCAAGATCCACAATTCACCAGCATGGAGGCTGAGAAGGATGCCACTTGGGAGGCGATCACTTGCCAGAGCTACACCAATTGTGGCCGCCTTGAGGGGACTCAACACATGTACACCCCTCGGCGACAAAGTGGAAGTGCAGTGTTCAACTACGAGCCAATCCGTGAAGATTGCAGCATAGTGTAGATGGATGTGAGCCTCGAGGTAGGAGTTGACGTCAGCACCAGGCTACAGAACTGCCAGCAGGAACTTCAGGACGTATGTGACCTTCTGAAGAAGACGGAGGCCATAATGCATGGACTGATAAGGATGAGAGATGGAGAAATCAGTGATCTCTATGTTTCAGATGGAGACACTTGGACCCCGGACTCTCCAGACCGTAGGGAAGCTAAACGCCCTCATGCTTCACCACCACCTGAGGCCTCCACAGCTGAGTCAGAGGCTAGCTCTCCTGATGGTGATGGCGAGGACCCACAAGAGAATGCACAGAACCCAGGGGATAACTAGGATAGGTGTCCCTACCTACGAATTGACTCATGTAGTATGTATGGTATGGTATTGTAATGACTAGTGTGTAATGGTTGTTAATGTAGTTATTTAGGTTGATGATGTAATGTATTGTTAGTGTGTAAACGTGAGTTGTGAAAGCCATAGGCTTATGTTCACAACCTCGTTAGTGTATGTACATACCTATTAATGAATATAAATACTTAGTTTCTTCAAACATGATCATTAAGTGAATGAAGTAAAAACTTTTGTAAATTTTGGGTAGAACTAGTGGGGTATATACACAACATAATACAGATAAGAGAACATATGTATAAGTCAAAACTAAACATAATATTTCACAATAGATGGCAGGAAGAAGGAGACGCAATGAAGGAAACAACAACAATGAAGCTGCAAGGTTTCCTTTACCTGAATGGCACCCAAGAGTTGCACGAAGAGCTGATGGAGAGGTGATACAACAAATGATGAACATGCAGAATCAACTCATTCAAAACTTGACACAAGTGGTGCCCAATATGCAACAACCCCAACCACAAATTCAAAATGCACCACGTCAACCAAAGTTAAGTGAGTTCTTGAGCACCCAACCACCAAGGTTTGACAATGCTATAGAGCCATTACAAGCTGATGATTGGCTCAACAATATTGAGAACAAGTTGCAGATCATACAATGCCAAGGGCGTGAGAGGGTACTCTTTGCCTCTCATCAACTATATGGATCTGCAGCAGACTGGTGGACGGCATACAAGGAAGCTCATGAGGAATCAGAGAGTATCTCATGGAATGAGTTCAAACTTGCTTTCCACAACCACTATGTTCCAGCAGGAGAAATAAAGAACAAGCAGAAGGAGTTTCTCGGTCTAAAACAAGGAAGCATGTCAGTACGGGAGTATCTTACTAAGTTCACTCAGTTGTCACGCTATGCCCCGGGAGACATTGACACTGACGAGAAGAAACAAGATTGTTTCATTGAAGGTTTGAACTCAGAAATACAGTATGCTATGTCTTCTAGTGACTATGAAAGTTTTCAGACGCTTATCAACAAGGCTTTCATAGTGGAAAGAAAAAGACAGAAGTTAGTTGAGGAGCGAAAGAGTGGCAAGGACAGTCTTCTAGCAGCAACAGTCGGCCCCGTTTCTCATCACCGCCGACAGGAGCAATGAACCGACCTATAGCTCCCAATCCGTCTCAGAGAAATTACAACCCTGCTGCTAAGAATCCAACTTTTCAACCACAACAGCAGCGACAACAAGTGCAGCAACAACGTCCTGCCTTTCAACCTCGTCCTGCAGGGTCAAACCCTCCAAATGCACAACAAGGCAATAAAGCACCACTGAACAAGGTCACCGGGCAATGCTACAACTGTGGAGAAATGGGACACTATGCCAACCGGTGCCCAAACAAGAAGCTACCTCAACAACAGAATCTTGTGCCTGGCAAGGTGAACCATGTGACCATGGAGGAAGCACAAGAGGCACCAGATGTGGTTATTGGTATGTTCTCTGCCAATACTTATCCTGCTACAATTTTGTTTGACTCTGGTGCAACACACTCATTCATAGCCAAGGAATTCATAACCAAGCACAAATTACCAATTACATCTATGAATCGAGTGTTAGTAGTGAATTCTCCTGGAGGAGAAATAAAGACAAAACAAATATGTCGCAAGGTAAATCTAGGAGTTAATGGAGTAGAATTCCTTGCAAATTTCATTGTAATAGAATCACAAGGGATTGATATCATCTTGGGGATGGACTGGTTAACCAAGTATAAAGGAGTTATACATCGTTCAACGAGAACGGTGGAACTAACACATACGGATGGAATAAAGGTTGAGTTCACATCTACCCAAGTACCATATGGAAATGTTCAGCTCAACAAAACCGAAGTAGTTATTGAAGATATAAAAGTTGTCAATGAATTCCCAGATGTGTTTCTCGAAGAATTACCAGGTATGCCACCGGATCAAGAAGTATAATTCATTATAGAATTAGTACCTGGTACTGCTCCCATATATAAAAGGCCATATAGGATGGATACCCAACATCTAGCAGAACTCAAGGATCATATCCGAGAGTTATCGGAGAAAGGGTATATCCATCCTAGTTCCTCACCATGGGGAGCTCCGGTGATATTTGTACCAAAGAAGGATGGGACTAAGAGGTTATGTGTAGATTACCGTGCCCTCAATGAAATGACAATCAAAAACAAGTACCCTTTACCTCGTAGTGAGGACTTGTTTGATCAATTAAGAGGTGCATGTGTATTCTCCAAGATTGACCCCCGTTCTGGATATCATCAATAAGGATAAGAGAATCAGATATTCCAAAGACAACATTTGTTTCTAGGTATGGACTGTATGAATATACAGTTATGCCTTTTGGACTAACAAATGCCCCGGCATATTTCATGTACCTTATGAATAAGGTATTCATGAAATATTTGGACAAGTTTGTAGTAGTGTTCATTGATGATATCCTCATATACTCAAAGAATGAGAAAGAAAATGAAGAGCATCTGAGAATAGTGTTACAAAAGCTAAGAGAAAACAAACTTTATGCCAAATTCAGTAAGTGTGAATTTTGGCTTAAGAAAGTTGCTTTTCTGTGGCATATTATCTCTAAAGGAGGAATATCTATGGATATAGAGAAGATAGCTGGTGTTCAAAAGTGGAAAACACCAGAGAATGTCGGAGAAATCCGAAGCTTCTTAGGGTTGGCTGGCTATTACAGAAGATTCATTAAAGGATTTTCAAGAATAGCCAAACTGCTCACAAAGATGTTGGAAAAAGGAGCTGCTTTTGTATGGTCTCAAGAATGCGAGTCAAGTTTTCAGGAATTAAAGAAGAAGTTGACAACTGCCCCGGTTTTGGTTATGCCTGATATGGAGAAATCATTCTCTGTCTATTGTGATGCTTCAGGACAAGTGTTAGGATGTGTGCTTATGCAAGAAGGGCATGTTATTGCCTATGCTTCCCGACAACTTCAGAAGAATGAGAAGAACTATCCTACCCATGATCTAGACTTGGCAACAGTTGTACATGCATTGAAGTTATGGAGACATTACCTAATGGGTAGAAGAACCGAGATCTATACCGATCATAAGAGTTTGAAGTATATCTTCATTCAACCAGATCTCAACCTTCGGCAAAGAAGATGGTTGGAGTTCATTAACAATTTTGATGTGGGAATCAATTACCATCCTGGAAAAGCTAATGTGGTTGCCGATGCCTTGAGCAGAAAGACACATGTTAACATGTTAACAATGAGAGATCTACAACCCTAACTTTGTGAAGAGTTCGCAAAACTCAACTTATACTTGGTAAACCACGCAGAAGCTATAGCAATGGAAGTCGACTCAACTCTAGAACAAGATATTAGAAATGGTCAAAAGAATGATGAAAAGATCAAAGAAATCAAAAAGTTGATCAAAGAAAACAAAACTCCAGGATTTAGAGAAGATGAACATGGTATCGTGTGGCATGGTAAAAGGCTATGTGTGCCAGACATAAAAGAAATAAAGAAGCTAATTTTGAAACAGGCTCATGATTCAGATTACTCCATCCATCCTGGAAGTACAAAGATGTATCATGATCTTAAGACTAGGTATTAGTGGTATGGGATGAAAAGAGATGTTGCGGAGCATGTGGCATTGTGTGACACATGTCAATTAGTCAAAGCAGAACACCAACGGCCTGCAGGATTATTACAATCACTAAAGATACCTGAATGGAAGTGGGAAGAAATTGGGATGGACTTTATAGTGGGTTTGCCCAGGACACAAACAGGATATAATTCAATATGGGTGATAGTGGATAGATTGACCAAAGTTGCTCATTCCATTCCAGTGAAGGAAAATTATAACGGTTCCAAACTAGCAGAACTGTATATGTCGAGAATAGTCTGCCTACATGGTGTACCCAAAAAGATAGTATCAGATAGAGGTACACAATTCACTTCAAGATTTTGGCAAAAATTACATGAATCCATGGGAACTCGATTAAATTTCAGTTCTGCTTATCATCCACAAACTGATGGGCAGACCGAGAGAACCAACCAAATTCTTGAAGATATGCTTAGGGCTTGTGCGCTCAAAAATAGTAGGAGTTGGGATAAGAATTTACCATATGCGGAATTCTCCTACAATAACAGTTACCAAGCAAGTATGAAGATGTCTCCATTTGAGGCTTTATATGGAAGAAGATGTAGAACTCCGCTATTTTGGGATCAAATAGGTGAAAATAAAGTGTTTGGACCTGAAGTACTAAGGGATGCAGAAAAGAAAGTAAGAGAAATTTGTAATAATCTAAAGATAGCTCAAACAAGACAAAAGAGTTATGCGGACACAAGGCGAAGAGAACTAGTCTTCGAGGTGGGAGACTATGTGTATCTCAAAGTATCACCCATGCGTGGACTTAGAAGGTTTAAAGTAAGAGGGAAGCTAGCACCTCGGTATATCGGACCATTCAAGATACTGGAACGCAAAGGAGAGATAGCCTATCAGTTAGAGTTACCCTCTCGATTGTCGGATGTACATAATGTGTTCCATGTATCACAGCTCAAGAAGTGTTTAAGAACACGAGAGGAACAACTACCGATGGAAGAGTTGGATGTACAAGAAGATCTTTCATATACCGAGTACCCTGTTAAAATTCTTGACACAATGGAAAAGGTTACGAGAAACAAAAGGATTCATATGTGCAAGGTTCAATAGAAGCATCATTCAGAGGAAAAACTACATGGGAAAGGGAAGATGAATTAAAGTCACAATTTCCTAATCTATTCCATTCGTAAACCCCAATCTCGAGGACGAGATTTTTCTTAAGGGGGGTAGAATTGTAACCACCGAAAAATTTGATCACACATGCCCCAAACCCTTCCCCCTCTCTTCCCCCACTGCCACCGAGGCCAGCCGTCGGTTTCTTCTCCTCCAATGCAACCGCCGATCCCTTTCCCTCTCTATTATCGCATGGGACCAAATTGCCTCGGCCACGTGCAAAACCCCGCGCCTCTGCGGCAACCGTCGCGCCCCACGCCGCCGCCTCCTCCCCCTCTATAAAACCAGCCCGACCCCGGCCGAAATTCTCCACAGAAACCACCCCCACTCTCAATTATTCAAATACACACGTTGATCTTTGGTTTTACTGTCCTCTACACACTCCCTTGGCCACCAGGAAAGATTCCCGACAAAAATCATCGAAGGTCAGCGCCTGGAGATCAATCCCGACGAAGATCGTCAGAGTTTCTCACTGTCGCCATCGATCACTCCTCTCCGGCCAATTCCGGTCCCCGAAAACCCCCTAGGTGAGTTCCCCATCCTCTCCACTTTCTTCTGATGCAAAGAGATCAGTAAACGGTGAAGAAATGGCAAAATCCGAGAGTTTCCGGCCACCGCCGCCGCTCGCCGGCGATCGCGTGGCCGCCGGAAGCGAGGAAGACGGCTTAGGGGCGACGTGGCCGCTTCTGGTGCGTCGGATTTGAGCCAACGGCCCAGATTAGAAAGAGCGTACAGATTCGGTTATTGAGATCAACGGCCCACATTCAAAGCAGTTATAAGCATTAGAAACTTTCTGGTTAGGTCCCTGGAGATTTAAATAACTAGGAAATAGCCCCTGTGATTTACAGAATAAACCCTAGGCTTATAGAAATTTGGAAATTCACTGTGAATTAGCCAATTAGCCCCTGTGCATTTTATAAATTGATGAAATAGTTCTGTAAATTCAATTTGAACCCTAGAAAAGTTCTAAATATTACAAATTGGCCCAAATCAGTTTTAAAGTTTGATTTTAATTCTGTAATTAATCAAAATAGACTAAATGATTTCTGAAAAAATGTTAGAAACTTATTAAAAGCACTGTTTAAACATTCTGATCAGAATATAAATTCTGAAATTAAAAATAATGATTTCCAAAGGCTAAAATTATTTATATAGTGACAAATAAATTCTGAAAATCAAAATAAAAACCACATATATTCAAGAAAATTGTAGAAATTTATTAAAGGTGTAAGATTATTCTGTTTCCATATTTTTATACATGTATAATTTCTGTAGCACAGAATAATTATATAAAAGGCTGAAAATGCATTTTTAAGTATTAAATAAATTCTGAAATACAGATAAAAATATTAAATAATAAAGAAAAATTTTGGAAACTGTTCCAAATACATAAATAGGTTCTGAAATGTAGAAAATAATAATATGAGTTATGAAAATGATTATAGTGATAATTTAAATAATTTTTAGAACTGAATTAATTATAAAATTAACATGTATATATATAAAAATTCTAGAAATTATTAATACCACTATAAAATTTAGAAAAAGAGTATTTTGCTGTAACAAAGATAAAATAAAAGATATAGATGTCCATTTGAAACTTAATTTCATTTCAAACCACATGAAATGACATGAAATCAATAAGTGTATGTGTGTAATCAAACATATATGATTGAAATGCATTGTTGAGATTCTTATGGCATGTTTGGCATTGTTTTGTGCGCATATGCATGGATAGAACCAAACCAAGAACTACTTCATAATCTTCAAGAGCAAGAATTTGAAGTGAATCAACATCCATTCAAAGGCAAGTGTTCCTTGACCACTTTGTTCCTATTCCAGGATGAATAGTTAGATTATTTGCATGATGTCTTCAATATGAAACCTAGTGTAGGATGTTTCCCTAGTTTAATTCCTTTATCATTCCTTGCAAAACCATGGAGGGATTTACATAAGATTTGTTGGTTATCATTTCATGTGCTTAGCCCTGCTTAGAATGTAGAAAATGAATGAAACATAGATGTTACTCGTCTTGTGGATTATATGGAAGACACAAGTGTGTGTCATGGTGTTAAGAATCTAGACAGGCTGGTTGTTTTGGTTGGTGCTTCGTGCACGAGACTCGGGAATGTGTTAGTGCCTGTCTTAGATTCTAAGGACCGGTTCATGGAACAGTTAACCCGGCTTTACAGTGCCACCACAAGACTCAGATGGGGCAGCTTGGCCAATTAATTAGGAGTTTGCCGGTATAGTATGAGTGTTTGGATGGTGCGGAGAATGGGAGTCCATTTTTGACTACCCTGGGAACTGCAAGGCTCAAGAGGGGGCTTCTGCAGGGGAGGGTTTACTCCCAGAAACTGCAGCGGTGAAACCTCAGTGGGCTTGTACTTGCCGGTAGACTCTTTGTAAAGGCCATGTAGTGATCTCCTAATCGCACACCAAAGGAAGTGTGAAATGTGGCTTGCAACCACGGATATCAGGGAGGTTTCTTAGTCCACCTGGCAACAGGAGATGAAATCACTACTTGTGGGTAAAGTGGTACAATCTCTGCAGAGAACCAAACTGTCATGACAGTCGTGCTCACAGTCAAGAGCGGCTTGGACTTGTCCATGATTAGAGAAACATGGATGTAAGTTAAAAGAGGTTGTTGGGTGGTGTAACCTAACATTAATGACTTAATTATGATGTTGGTGGGATTATCACTTAGTAAGATAGGTTGCTAATCAAAGCTAAGGCTTAGGATTAATGCATAGTGCTTAACCATGTTAGCCTTTCCTTGCTATTAGCCTTCATAACATTCTTTCCTACACTTGCTGAGTACCTTTGGTACTCAAACTTGCTTTTGTTGGATATCATATGATGCTCAGGTGCAAATGAAGATATAGACTTCGATGAGGAGGACTTTGATCCCGAAGAGTTGTTCTAGGTTGGCGAAACCCTGGGCGACGTGTGTGGAACTGGAGCATCCACGCTATAGTCTTCCGCTGTTATATTATAGTGTAGTAGTACTCTTATTTGGTATTTCATGACCTATGATGTAATTTTATGTTGTACGTTGAACTTGGCTTGTAATATAATGATATTACACTCTTGTCGGCACATGTATGAGTCAACTGATCCTGGCATACATGTGAGAATATGCAAAGGTGTTCCTTATGGAAAACCAGGTGTGACACGTCGTAACGTAGATAAATTATGGAATGTGATGATGCAATGCTGCTGATATGTATAATTGTATTGCTACATGTGTGCCACCAAATATTGCTTACTAAATTTCAGATTTATGAACTATTAACTTGTGGCTAAAAGATGAACTAAGGATGAACTTGTAGGCGTGTCCGTTTGCTGCAATTCTACCGTCCCATGTTCGTTGTACACTACATGTAGAGTTTCATGCCTAGGCGAGTCAGTTAAGTCTTGTGGAGCCATCGTGCCCATGGTTGCTGCTTAAGTGTTTTTAGGTGAGGAGCATCCCACAGACTCGGGTTACGAGTCCACCGGCGAGGGTTACCCTCCGTCGGGACCACGGCTGAGTGGGAGCAGTACACGCCGAGCTAAGCTGAGGAGTGCAGCTAGTGTGGGTTGCCCTCGGGCGGGGCAACCGACTTTTGCTAGATAGACGGGCGTGAGTTGTATAAATTTAACTTCCACTGTGTAATATAAGCACTAGTTTGTAACTGAGTAGTGTACTTCTTTGTACAGTTCAGTTGGTTTTCTATGTAATACAACGTATCCTTATGATGTGTGCGGTCGGGTGTCGCATCATACGGCACCACCCTCTGCTATCCTGGATGAGCAGATTCCGGTCCGCCACACTGAATTCCAAAATGAAGGTTCATCTCACCCAAAGCAACCGCTGCACATTCAACGATCTTGTCAATGCCGTGATTTTACAAGAAAATGCTAAGCGCGAGCGCGGTTCTGATAAGAAAAAACGCAGCGCACTGGCGAGCAGCTGTGGTGGGGCACCATAAAAATACCGCATGGTATATCGCTCACCATCTGGTCAGAGATGGCAGCCACCGGCGCGACCGCCTCAGTTTCGAGGTCAACAATTTAATGCGCCAAGCTTCCGACAGTCATATCCACCACAGCAACAGCAGCAGCAAAGGATGGTCCCACGTGCGCCTCAGTTTCAACCGCGTGCACCGGGATTTCGTCCTCAATTCGGAGGGACCCCGACACCCTACACATGCTTCACGCGTGGCCGTGCCGGGCATATTGCCAAGGACTGCCCCGAGCAGAGACAGGGCAGGGGTGCAGCACCGTATCAGGGTGCAAACCAGCCCTGCAACCAGCCCAAAAAACCAGCACCAAAACCTGGGAACGTCCACAACTTAGCCATCGAAGACGTGCAGGAAGGCGAACCCGTCGTCGCGGGTACATTTTCTTATTTAGATCATCCCATAGTCATAACTTTTGACTCCGGTGCCACCCATAATTTCATAAGTCAATCTTATGTTATTAAATATCAATTGCCTATCATTCCCACAAATAATTCATATTTGATTTGCTCTCCGGGTGGGAAAATAACAGGTGATAGTATGATCTATAGAGCACCATTACAATTGGGTGGGAATCTATACCTGACTTCTCTAATTATGTTAGAGTGTCAAAAACTCGATGTCATTTTAGGAATGTCATAGCTACATCACCATGGTTCTTGACATCATTCCACGTGTGGTTCGTTTAAACTCTCCACTTCATGGACCACATAATCTCATTCTTGACCATTCGGTTCAAGAAGTTCCAGCCACATATAACACGGAAGCCACAAAGCTTGAGGATATTCGTGTGGTCCGTGAATACCCAGACGTATTTCCGGATGATCTCCCGGGCATGCCACCCGAAAGAGATGTCTAGTTCAAGATCAAACTTGTACCCGGGACAACACCGATATCAGGGAAACCGTACAAGATGGCTCCAAATGAGCTAGCTGAACTGAAAGAGCAGCTCAATGTTCTGATGAATAAGGGTTTCATTCGACCGAGTTCCCCACCATGGGGTTGCTCGGTGCTGTTCGTGAAGAAAAAGGATGAAACCTTGAGGTTGTGTGTGGATTACCGACCTCTCAATGCTGTCACCATCAAGAATAAATATCCACTGCCTCGCATCGATATTCTATTTGATCAACTTGTGGGTGCGAGTGTATTTTTGAAGATGGATCTTCGCTCCGGATATCATCAAATCAAGATCATAGCGGAGGATATTCCGAAGACGGCCTTCTCGATGCGATATGGATTGTATGAATATCTCGTCATGTCTTTTAGTCTCACTAACGCCCCGACACATTTCATGTACCTCATGAACTTAGTGTTCATGCCGGAGTTGGATAAGTTCGTCGTGGTGTTTATTGACGACATCTTGGTTTATTCCAAGTCCGAAGAAGAACACGCCGAACACTTGCATATCATGCTCCAATGATTGCAAGACAATAAGCTTTGTTCCAAGTTCAGCAAGTGCGAGTTTTGGATCAGCCAAGTGCCATTTGTTGGTCATATTATTTCTGCGGAAGGCATTGCAGTTGATCCAAGCAAGATTGAGTAAGTGCTGAAATGGAAGTCCCCCACATTCTGAGATCCGGAGGTAGCGGACGTGGGAGTGTGTAGTGTCGTGTGTTATATTCGATACTATTGTATTGTGAACTGTCTGTGTTTTGATATATATATATATATATATATATATATATATATATATATATATATATATATATATATATATATATATATATATATATCTGTCTGTGAGCTGGTCATTGAGCCAGGTTAATTAGCATTTTTTATTTTTTATAAAAAAATTAAATCCCTTATTTACGATGGTATGGAGATGATGACCATTGTAAATAAGCTTGTGTTATTTACGACGGCGCTGGCCGTCGTAAATAACTTTATTTACGACCACATTTTTGACGGCTGGATGCCGTCGTTAATAAGTAATTACAATCGTAAATAACTTAATTACTGCATTTAGTGGCTTAATTACGGCGATTATGGCTGTCGTAAATGTTCATGTTTCTTGTAGTGTGTGGCCATAGGGTTCATGAATACTCATGGGTGTTTATGAGTTTTTGTGATTGTACTTTCGTTTCGCAAAAAAGAGAAGGATAGCTGCCAAAAAGAGATAGAATCAAGCTAATCAGTTAATTATTCTAGTCCAAAACCAATTACATATCGACTATTCAAAGGGTCTCAAACCATATAGCATATCGCAAGGAAATATTAGATCAGCTGTTAATAAATTATTTCCCAAGTTGTTAAACAGATCTTTCGTTGAAGTGTCTGGTTGTTAATGTATAGGAAGAAATTTGTTGTGGGGCACTAAACTTTTGTGGCATTGGCTATTTCGCATTGATTTAGTGTATCATTTTTTCTTTGGCATGAAAGGATTTGACATCAATTACTACGATAACATTACATAAATTTAATGTTTTATATATTGAAAAATGACAAGATTGATAATTTTTCATTTCATGAATATTTATATCATGAATGAAAAATCACAATGTACTCAATTTTTCATACCATGCATATTTATCTGGCAAAACTTATCAATTAAACTATGTGTGACTGGAGTCCATAGGCTTTGCAGGCCATGCAAAACGTTATTACAAGATTACATATACTATACCCATCACAAAGACTTTTTTCCTTCTGTTTAAACTAACACATAAGATCTTGGTTAGCCTAAAAACATTAACACCACATTACAGTCAATCAAACAATAACCTGGAGCCGCTGACGTCCCGTGGCTGATCAATGCAGAAGGCATGAAGTCCACTGCTTTCTCCATGTGGTGCTGTAGAGAGTGAATGGCAGCGCTGAAGGCCAGAGGTGTCATTCGACGTCAGAGGTCGGTCATGGCCTTCAAGCTGATCATCCCGCACAAGTGTTGAATAACTTAGTAACGTTACTTAGTTTGTTTTTCAGTCCAAGTTAGGTGAGTCCTTGGTCTAGTCAGTTGTGAGCCTGCCCGGTTGTGCAGGCGCGTCGTGCACTCAGTCTGCATGGAAACATGGTGTATTCCGTCCGTATCTCACGGCATCAGCGAGTGGTCTTGCATGGCGCAGCTCGTGGGTTGATCCGTGCATGGCGTGAGTTACGGATGTTGTGGCTGTATGGCCGAGTCTTCTCTGTATTCCGTTTACTTGTTTTGATTATAAAAACCAGCTCTGGCGAGAAGGCAGAAGCCAAGCCAGTGTCTAAAAATCCACATTGATCACAAGTGTGTGCGCACTCGCGTACGTCTGCCAGAGGGCTGTCGCCGTCTTCGCTGCCGGTGAACCCCGGTTTGCCGGAACAATCTATATCTACTAGACTAAAATGTCACGGTAAAAGTCTTTCCCTGTGAGGTAATGGGACCTCCCTTGTATAGTGTGGATCAGTCTGGGACCAGCCATTTGTGTTAGTCAGGTACCCCCGATAAGGGTACAATTATAGGGCATTTAACCCACGATGACCTGGGCAATTTGACCAAGCTGATATCAACTCCATCACCGTCCATGGATTCCCTTCCCAGTTTTCAAGGGGTATGCATGTGGATTTAGGGGATCGACAAATCTTCCTGCGATCTGCACAAGGGGCTGACCGGCTAGCAGTGGTAGTGCCTGGGCAGGTCAGGGCTTGGGCAGAAACAGTGTGGGGGCTTTGTGTAATTGCAGAGTGGGGGCTTGGGGGCGTGCATTGTGTTAGAAATGCGGGACATATATAGACTGTCAGGAAACTATACTAGTCGCCAGCCTTGTCTTCCAAGCAAAGCTTTATTACTTAAAGATTTGAAAATCATGAAAACATAAAACACATTTATGCTTACATTTCAGCATTTTCTCTCAAGCAAACTAATGTGTCATTTGCACCCACTACTAGAAAACGTGTTTCTATAGGCAGCTCTAAACATATTATCACATGCGGTTTTAAAAACCGCTCGTGACCAAGTGCCTGTGAAAAATGATATATTATCACAGGCGCCGCCTGGGAAAAAAAATTTTCACAGTCGGTTCTAAACTGCAGACTGACTGTGAAAAATAATTATCACAGGCGTCTCAGCATCTCAGACAGCATGTGAAATATTTTTCATAGGTGGTTCTATGCAAGGACCGCATATGAAAGTGGACTATATATCTCACAGGTGTGTGCTCACCTCCCTGGCCGCGCCGCAAAGTCTTAATGGCGTCCCATCTAGCTGTGTCGTTCCTCCCTCTCGCTCACTCATCTCCTCCCGCATTCTTACCCCTTCTGCAGTAGCAAACCGAGCACCTCCATTGCCGTTGCCAACTGAGCTTCATCGAGCAGCGCATCTGTTTCTCGCCCCGACCCACCAAGCCAGAAAACTGTGTGCCTCACCTCAATAGCATTTGCCCTCAATCTATTTCTTCCCACCTCAAGCTACCGGCCACCGGTCACTGGACCCCTGCTTGTTCGCTGGGAATGCAACAACAGCTTCAGATTTGAAGTTTTTCCAGCCACCGGCCTTTCTCTTTGCGATAGGCGTCCACGCCGGCCTTCTACTCCTCAAGAACTCGTGACATCTGAGGACCGGGATCCGGAACAAGCTCCAGACCTGACTCATGAAAATACTTTTCATCGGTCAGACCTGGCTCACAAAAACATTATTTTCATGAGTCAGACCTAGCTCACGAAAATACATATTTTCATGGGTCAGACCTAGCTCACGAAAATATTATTTTCATGGGCCAGATCTAGCTCACGAAAATATTATTTTCATGGGCCAGATCTAGCTCACGAAAATATTATTTTTATGGGCCAGACCTGGCTCAAGAAAACAATATTTTCATGGGCCACGAAGGGCTCACGAAAATTTTATGGTCATATTGTCGTGTGTTATTTTCAGGCCCACGAAAATATTATGATCATATTATTGTGGGTTTTTTGCTGACCCACGAAAATAGGAATTTGATATTCCCTAAACCAATGATTTTTCGACACATTTCACAGTTCAACACACAGACATATATAAGCATATTCAACACGTTCAATACAGAAAACAGGATTAAACAATTAATAAAATACCAAACATCACAATTATCACAAACGGTTTATTACAATTGTTAGTATGGTACATTCATGTTTGACCATCAAAACACATTCAACAGAAATTAAATTGATCGGTCGTCAACCTCTCGCCTTCAGCAACAAGTAGTATTTTCTCTAGCCGGACTGCAAGTGTGAAAATATAAGCTATTAGATGAAAATGCTAGCCCAATTAGTCTCACAGAATAGTAATCATTTAGCCAAGATATTTATCTCATTGAAACAACTTACCTAGTTGCTATCGCTAGGAGCAAAGTATAGAGTTGTCTTCTCCACATTGTCCTTCTGGAGACGGAGTTTGCAAATTCATAATTGTCATTGATTATGATCGCTTACAAACAAAAATGAGACATGCTACAATATTACTATCATTTTATAATAAAAAGGAGAACCTAACGAGAACCTGTGTTCCAGCGGTAAGAGGGGGTGTAGACATCATTGCGGGGATATGTCAGAAACTGTGGAGGTGACGGCAGCGGTGGCATGGCGATAGGGAGTCCAAGTTGAGAAAAATATCCCTAAATTATTTCTAAATTGTTTAGCACAATCTTTCTCTAAATTTATTATATAAATACTTCAACTCTTAATAATGTACCTACATCTGTTGTTACCATGTTGCAAGACTTGAGAAGTAGTCATTTTGTGATTTTATAAACTCTTCCTATTGTCTCAATCGTTCCTCCACTATTCTTAACCGAGACTCATCTTCGGAACGCAATCATTGTGTAGAACTTTGTCCGCTTTGTGTTGACCGTGACTCCGAGAGAACCACATCAGAGTTTGTGGTACCATTCAACATCGAATACCTACAATCATAATTATAAGGTTGACACTTGAAAACAAATTTATGTATGAGAATAAATAAATAAGAGAGGTACAAGTCACCTCTCGTGACGCTTTCCTCCACTGGATTGATATAAAGCAACAACATTGACGTATTGCTTTCTCTAATCATAATCATCTCCGTGACATCGCACCACCTCTTTAGCATATTTCTTCTGCAAGAAAAAATAATTGTAAACCAACTATGCAACAATTTTATTGTCGAATCATTAATTTAAGTAATATGACGCACCAAGATATGAGTGGCTGCCCGAGTGCAAAGTTGAATTTTGTCGGTGCCCCTACGCCCTTTTATATAAGTATCAATGAAAGATGGATTCTCACCACTTTCAGCAGCCTACACGGACATATTAAAAAAATATGAATGCTTTAAAACATATATACTAACAACAAATTGTAAATACACTAAACTCACCATTCATTTTGAAATGTGAATATGACCATCTCCACCGTAAAAATGAAGAATTTGACCACCGGCTTCACGGTTCATTCTTTTTGAGATAGATTTATATTTATACTCCTTCGATGCCCAATAGAACAGAAAGCATAATAAGCGTCAGAGCACTTAACCATCTAAGAAATCATTACCTAACGGTATTTATCCCCTTATAGGTAAATTTTTGAAGCTCCTAGACGCTTGTTCTTTATTTGTCTAAGCTTCTCCTTGTAGCACATGCACACAGCTGTGTTTCATGCATTGGATATCATGTCATTTACGACTTTGCGCGCTGCTTTGTGAAAGACTTTATGTGTTTGTGACTCGAGAGCAGCTCATGGTTATCAGGCAAGCGGTATCATTCCTTTAAGGACAATATTTAATCTATTAGAAAAATATTATCGAGTAAATATAGTAAATTATAAGAAAATCATACCCATACTACTACAAAAACCATTATCACAGGTGCCTCATTTTTCATACCCAGGCGGTCCGCAAAAAATATGCATGTGATGTCGAATGAATTAATAGCAACCTGTGATAAATAAACATCACAGACGGTTCACAACATCAAACCGTCTGTGTAAACATATCAAATTTCACAGGCGGACCGCAGAGTAGGAGCCACCTGCAATATTAGCTATTAATACAGGCGGCTGAAGTGACCAGGAGTAGGAGCCACCTGCAATATTGGCCATTAGTACCGAGGGGAACGCGCCTTCAAATTCAATTCAAAGACACCAAACGTCGCGGCCCGGTATACATCAACCATATTTAGCATCAAACAAAAAGACAACAGACAATTCGATAATAAACATTCATCATCAAACAAACGTTCATTAAAAATTAAAATTTTACAAACAACAAAAGAGAACAACAAACGATCGCCTAGTCCTCTGGT
This sequence comes from Neostapfia colusana, assembly GCA_030760725.1. Lineage (NCBI taxonomy): Eukaryota > Viridiplantae > Streptophyta > Magnoliopsida > Poales > Poaceae > Neostapfia > Neostapfia colusana. The sequence goes on along the minus strand of JASWHV010000012.1, from coordinate 46,625,413 downwards.
GATGGAAGAACCCCACACATGTCGGCGATCGCCTCCACCAACTTCCTACTGCCTTCCACCCCAAGAACCTCACCGACCGTCTCCCGCATCGCATCAAAACGGTCGGCCACTGCGCTTAACCCAAAGAGGTAGTAGGCTATGGTGTCCATTCTAGTACATACTAGAAGGCGACCAAGACCCAGAAGCATCATGGCATCAAATGTACTGTTAAATACATCATTCGCCATCTGTCGGCACAACGGTGATATGTCGTCGTCCGCCTGTGTCCTGAGGGTAACCAAACTCTGCTCTATGAAAGCGAATTTCCTAAGCAGGTGCCCTCTCTCTTTCGCCCAGGAAGGCAGCTAAGGTGCGGTTGGAGCCAGGGACAGAGGTGCGGTTGGAGCCGGGGATGGAGGCGCGGTTGGAGCCAGGGACAGAGGTGCGGCTGGAGCTGGGGATGGAGGCACGACTTGCAATATTATCCACTAATACAGGCGGCTAAAGTGACCGGCGCATGCACGACTTGTATTTTCAGTTACCGCGCAAGGGGAACGCGCGGAGTACATGCCTCCTTAGAGTTACACGGGTGGATAATCTTACGTTACAAACCACCTATTTTAAACATTCTTCACAGGCGGACAGTCGTAGGTAAAGAACCGCTTGCGATAATGAGGTTATCACAGGCGGATACTCTTTACGTTACAAACCACTCGTGATAATGATTCTTCACAGGCGGCTAGTCGTAGGTATAGAACCGCCTGCGAAAATTGTAGCATGCACCATTCCACAAAAGTTCTAGCAACAAAATATGTCTCACATGGTAGAATGCATTACAGGGCCCCAAAATGTCAATTTGCGCACATGGAGCATCTCATGCACAACTTGCCTTCTCTCCAAAAGCTCTAGTATCCATCAGTCGGTTTCATGGATCGGCTCCGAGCCACTGGTCCCACCAGCATTTGTTTCTGGCTGGTTGATGCACGTGGAGCTTGATGGAGGAAGTGACACACCCCTGCCTGGAGCCTCTGGAGCCCCTCCAACCGGCAGCTCGGTGATGACATGTCTCGGAAGTGGAATTTGGGCTTTTACAAGCCCCCTTATTTTGATCAAGAATATTAATTAATCGTAAACATAGTAAATTTTTTTCATAGTCGGTTCTCCATTAAAAACCGTCTACGATAATTGTCTCTTCATAGGTCTGCTCTTCAGTTTCTTCTTCCTCTGTTTCATTTTTTATTTAGATTCCTATGTAAATACTCAGACATGTTTAGGTTCTGCAAATTAAGTCCAAACTCGATGATTCTTTTTTCTACATTCTTCAAAAAACAATATATACCAGATGGAACAAAAAGTTTAAAACATATATAGGTAACATTTTTATGTTTTGGTAAAATATAATTAATTTATATGCACATATTATTCAGATTTTCATATCTCATAAAAAAATGGATCTTCCACTGAAAGTTGGTTTGTATAGAACATATTGTCTTATTTATACATGTATAAATTTTAATAATTTTTTAAAGCAATCCAACATCTCAAAATTCAAATTATCCATCATTCTAATGAAATGCTCATATACATATGAGGCATTCTTCAAACATTGAACACACATTAATTCAAACAATTCTGTAAAAATCTAAAAAATTCATAGAGGTTGGTATGGTGACTAAAAAGTCACATAGAAAAATGCACTCACAAAATCATTGTATTATGCAAGATACAAAAATGACATATAATCTATTTATTTGTTTTTCATTTTCTGACCAATTTCAAAGTTTTTCCAAGTAAAATTTAATGGACACCTGTAATACTAAATCATATTAGAAGAACTTAGAATTTGGGCTTTACAAGCCCCCCTTATTTTGATCAAGAATATTAATTATTTCTAAACATAGTAAACTTTTTTCACAGGTGATTCTTTATTAAAAACTGTGTGCGATAATTGCCTCTTCATAGGTCTGCTCTTCAGTTTCTTCTTCATTTGCTTGTTTTTTTATTTAGATTCCAATGTAAATACTCAAACATGTATAGATTCTGCAAATTAGGTCCAAAATCGATGACTCTTTTTTCTATATTCTTCAAAAATTAATATATACCAGATGGAACAAAAAATTTAACACTTATATTGGTAACATTTTTATGTTTTGGTAAACATAGAATTAATTTATATGCACATATTATTCAGATTTTCATATCTCCTAAAAAATGGATCTTCCACTGAAAGTTGGTTTGTATGAACATATTGTCTTATTTATACATGTATGCATTTTGTTAATTTTTTAAAACAATCCAACATGTCAAAATTCAAATTATCCATCATTCTAATGAAATGCTCATGTATATATGAAACATTCTTCAAATTTTAAACACACACTGATTCAAACAATTTTGTAAAAATATTAAAAAAAACATAGAGGTTAGTATGATGACTAAAGAGTCACATAGAAAAATGCACTCACAAAAACATTGTATTATCCAAGATACAAAAATGACAAATAACATATTTATTTGTTTTTCATGTTCTAACCAATTTCAAATGTATCTCCAAGTGAAATTCAATGGGCACCTATAATACTAAATCATATTACAAGAACTTAGAATTTGGACCTTTACAAGCCCCTTATTTTGATAAAAAATATTAATTAATTCTAAACTTAGTAAACTTTTTTCACAGGTGGTTCTTTTCTAAAAACCGTCTGCGATAATTGCCTCTCCATAGGTATCTGTTCTCCCTGGGTGGCAGTGATTAGCTGCTCGTGACCATCATCTGTTTTATGAAACTGTTGTGAGGAGAGGAGCCTGAACTCCTAAGTGCCTGCCTGCTGGTAAGCCAACCTTATCCCGTGCAAGTTTTGTTGCTTGTTCCTGTGTTTTTGTCAGCCTGTTCCTGTATTTAGAGAAACGATCAACCACTACGAGGATAGTGTTGGAATGGACAAGGGGCTATAGCTAGAGAGAGTGTGGTATGAGTACCATCCCAAGGAAGGTGGCTGCGAGCTACAGGAATGGCCGGAAGGTTAGGACATTCAGTTATGGCTCCTCGTCGACAGTGATGCAACTGCTAGAATCTGAAACGCCTGTATAATAAGCAGTTGTCGCGCCCTTCCTCATCTTTCTCGCAGCACCCTTCCTCATCTTCCTTGCAGCGCCTTTCCAACTTCCTCGCTCTTCACAACCATGGCGTCTGCAGGATCCTCGTCTCGCATCCCTGCTGGTGATCATCAAGGCGGAAAATGCAAGCAACCATCACTGGCGCTCCCGGAGTCAAGCGCTGGAGCCAAGCAGCAACCTTCTGCTGGCCTGCCAGCGAACAACCAGGGAGCCAAGCTGCAACATTCTGGTGGCCCGCCGGTGAACCGCTCCCAATGGTCGTCTCTGGTCCCGACGGCTCCGCCAACATAGTTGGCGACCCAAACTGATGCAACTGATACCAATAAGGTCATGTTGAACGGCACCGTGATCGAGACCACCATCACGTCATCCGGCGCCGATGTCGACCGCATCCTTTTGCAGGTTCGCAGGAACAACACGGGGCCCCTCATCATCGGCCTGGACACAGAGTGGTACGACGTTAAGAACCCAGACGGGCGCAAGTCGTACAAGACGGCGGTCCTGCAGCTCTGTGTGGGCCGCCACTGCCTCGTCTTCAAGATCATTCATACGGACTATGTCCCGGAGAGTGCCCTAAAAAACTTCTTCGCCTATCCGCACAACAGATTTTCCGGCGTCGGTATCAGTAGCAACGTAAAGCGGCTGTGCAAGGACTATGGCTTTGAGGTAGCAAATATGGTTGAGCTCCAGGACCTCGCCGTGAAGGTGCTGCACCGGTCGGAACTCATGTCGGCATTGCTCAAGACCCTGGCACTCGAGGTGATCAATGTGCACATCAACAAGGCGAAGGACATGAAGTGTGATAAGTGGGATAAGGTGATCCTATCGCCACAGCAGGTGGAGTATGCCTGCATCGATGCGTTTACCTCTTACGAGATTTGCATGCTGCTGCTCTCCCGTCAGGCTTCCTCGCCATCTCCAGTCCGGGAGCAGTGCCTTTCGCCAGGATACGTCAACACGGACTTTGATGATGACATGTATCATGGCTACGAATTGTCAGTCCCATGCGGCAACAATCTGCGCGTCATCGAGCACCCCAGTGGCTACCTTATATGCCCAGTCTGTCCCAACTTGAAGCGCACATTGAAATGGGAAGACATCAACTCCATCCAATGTCATGTTGTGGAAGTTAGGCTCTCCAATTCCAAAATACATAGTGAAAAGAAGAAGAGCCGGCACCGTCGAATGGCGAGGAACCATGGCTGGATGTGATAACTCCTCGACGTGCTTTCATATTATTCTGTTCTGAACTCGAAGTTATATTCTTCAATTTTTGTGGATGATGTATGTGGACTGTATGTTTGTGCAGTCCTTAATAGCCTCTTCTGAAATACTTTCTCGGATGGATGTACCCATGGTAATCCTACTTTGTTTTCCTCTTACTTAACTATGATCCTGATGCAGCTTTTCCTTATTGTTTTTTTGCTGGTATAATTATTGGTATGCTTTATCCAAGATTAAAAAAAGTAAATACACTTGTACGTATGTTATCCTTGGTGTGTCTCGTGTTACTCTGGTCACGATGTTACCGTATGTTTGTTCCCTGTTACTCTTCTAACCAGATGTTACCGTGGGTTTGTCCCGTGCTACTGTTCTCATTAATCCTAAACTTAATAAACTTAGTAAACTTTTTCCACAGGCGCTTTTATATTAAAAACCGCATGCGATAATACATCTTTGCAGGCGATGTTTAATTCATCTTCGAGGAGGAGGAGAGTCGGACACCGGTCGTACTTCTCTGCACCACCGTACCGACCGCAATTAAGTTCTCTACAGCACTTCCTCCTCGGGCCGCTTGTCTCACTTTGTCAACAATGGAAAACGCGCTTTTCTCTCGCCCGTCTCTTCACCACCGGCCACAATTAAGTTCTCCGCACCTCCTCCTCCTCGGGCCACGTGTTTCCCTTCTGTCCAACTCCATCCGCTCTCTCTTTGAACCATTAGCGATGGACCAACTCTAGTGCGACCGCCGCCTGCTGTCCACTTTTCGCCATAGTCATCGTCACCGTCACTACTCCCTCCTATTCTATGCCGTCATCGTTCATGGCTGGGAACATGGTTAACGACTTGGCGTGTGGCTGACTCAAGGAGGAGTGCTTGGCGTGGCGCAAGAATCACCCCAACGTATGTACATATGGCACATCGGTCGCTCTGTAGTTTTGCTTTTCCGTCTTGTTTGTTTTTGGTATTTTCAATTTCATGGCTCTCCATTTGCATCACTTGTTATCCAATTTCTCTGCATAGGGTTCCTCTACGAAGCCTGAGTCGGGAGTCTTAATGAAGTGGCAGTGCATCGTCCCCGGTAAAGGAGTAAGCCATGAAGAATAAGCACAATCCAGTATAACCATAGTCCCCTTATTAATGAATTTCCTTTGTAGAATGATTGGGAAGGTTGTTAGTATCTCCTTCTCGGAGGACTATCCCTTGGTACCTCCGAGATGCGCCTTTGCACCTAGTTTCTTCCACCCGAAAGTCCATCGCTCAAGATTTCTCTGCCTTGGGGTTATTGATCAAGAGATTGTAAGATAGACTTATTTTGCTCAAGTAATTATTAATTGTTGCCGAACTTATTTGAAGTGGTTTCTTATGTTGCTTAAATTGATATCTCGTAGGGGTGGTGTCCTAGTATTAATGTCAGAATTTTACTACTTGAAGTTCAGCGTTTGCTTCATCAGCCAAATGCGCCCGATATTGAAATGATTGCTATAATCTATTTATCAAGGTTAGTAACTTTTTGTTAGTGAGCAACCTAGGTTATATATCATTCCTCGTTCGACATTTGTCAATTTAAAGAATGTTAATGTTATTTTTAGTATCCACGGGAATATAAGAGACTTGTTTGGGTGCAAGCTCGACGGTATAGTTTAGATCGATCGATGGGAGCTTCATAGGAATATAAGTCTGAAATGTATAGTTTAGAGGACATGCAATATGTATAAACTATGAAATGTTCATTGAGTTGCAGATGCTTATCTCTAAATTGCATTGTGATTGCGGTTCTATATGTTCATTGTGGCAACAATGCACATTTATTATCTCTGCGCGTGAAGTACTGACAGACAAATATACTAGAAACAACATAATTTAAATATTTTTCACATGCGGTATTTAACTAAGAGCCGTCTGTGAAATCTGCGCCCATATAAGGCCACTCAGGCAGTTCTAAATTACAATTTTTCTCTGCGCACAAAGTGGCAACAGACAAATATACTAGAAATAACATAATTTAAACATTTTTCACAGGCGGTGTTTAACTAAGAGTTGCCTGTGAAATCTGCGCCTATATAAGGCCGTCTAGAAAGAACATAATTTAAACATTTTTCAAAGACGGTGTTTAACTAAGAGCCGCCTGTGAAATCTGCGCCTATATAAAGCCACTCAGACGGTTCTAAATTACAATTTACAAACCGCTTGCACCAATACATCTTCACAGACGGTGTTTAACAAAGAGCCGACTGAGAAAATTTGCGCCTATATAAGGCCGCTCGGTCTCCTCGAAAAAACCGAACCCTGGAGATTTCACTTAGACGCTGTCAGGCTGCCAGAATTTTCGTTTGCCACCAAAACCCTCACCGCCGAGCTTCGTCCTCGCCGCCGAGCTTCGTCGCCGTTGCCACCTATGTGCGTCCGCCTCTTTCCTCCCTTCTCTCCCTCCTCCCTTCTCTGTCGCTCGCGCCGCCTCCTTCGCTCCCCCTCCCTGTGCCGCCTCCCTCCTCGCCCTCACCGCCGGCCGAGTGCCGTCCTCACCATCGTCGCCGCCCCCCTCCTCCATTTTCTGTCCCCCTCCGGCACCACCACCGCGGCACCCCTGCGCCTTAATCCTCCACGCGCCGCCTCCTCCTTCCCGTCATGTACCCCCACCATGTGCTGCCCCCTCCCCACTTTCCCCCACTGCCTGTGCTCTCCCACTACGCCGGCCCCCCTTTTAGATTGTTTAGATTACTTGTTTATAAACCTTGACAATTGCTTAGATTAATTGTTTAGATTTTGTTTGAAGGTGGACCAGAGAGCAAATTGTTTAGAGAGCAAATTAATTGTTTACATCAGAAAGCAAAGTAAATTTAGCTCAATTATTTATTCTACATTTTTTGTGTGTTCATACCGACACCAATTATTTGTTTAGAATAGTTGTGTTAAAGGAGATAGTCTTGTTGTGCTAACAGGTAGTCCATGTTGTCTTTGTAATCACTGAGTACTATAACAGGGATACATGTTGTCTTTGTAAATCCACCATGTTCACTCTATTTTATATATTAGGATGTGGTTTTACATATTATGATGTCTTTATAATCACAAAGTACTATACCAAGAAACCCCTTCTGTTGCTTTTCAAGTTTTAACATGGAAAGCCCTAAGAAGACCGGTGCTGGTAGTAACAATGAAGCCGACAATGTGGATTTTAGTGACTCCAGCAGTTCAGGCTCGTATCACAGTCCATCGGATCCTTTTCCAAATATAAAAATTAAAAAGACTTCATAGGATCTCGACCGAGAATATGATCCTGCCGGCGAGGTATGGATCACGAATCTTAACTCCAGCAGTTTATGTTAATGTTGGTTGTCAAATATATGAAGCCTTATAATTCTTTTTTACCTAGCTTAATTGCCAAGACAATGAGGTGACTTCGGCTCCTAAAACCGTAGAACGTTCTCCAATTGTTGAATCCTCAAATTAAGTCAAGCAAAAACGAGAGCAACAACGTCCCAATAAGGGTCCATTGAACCGCATCATATACATAACAAGTGTCCGTCCAAGTGGGCTTCCCCAAGAACCACTGTACTCAGTTACAAAGTACCGAAATGCATGTGGATGTTTTGTTAGAGAGCTCGTGCCGATCACAACAAAGAATTGGAGAAAATTTCCTGAGGTGGACAAGAATGAGTTGTTGGAGAAGTTAAAGAAATAATTCAAATTCCCAAAAGGCACGGAAGAAGCTGTAAAGAAAGCAACATTGGTCTCTTGCAGCGAGAAGTTTCATGGTTGGAAGAGTGAAATTAATGCTTATGTTAAGGACAACAAGCTCCCTAGCCTGAAGAAGATGGGAAAAATCAAACAAGCTCAGTGGCAAGAATTTGTTCGTCAAAAGAGCACACCTAAGGCTCAATCCCTAAGTGAATATAGGTCAAAACTTGCCAAAAAGAACAAATACCATCATCGCTTGGTGTCTACCGGATATGCCCCCAAAGTTAAGAAATGGAATAAAATATTAGAGGAAACTGTCAGTAAGCGCAATCCTGACCCGCTACAAGACTGCGATGAGAGAACTAAGTGGTGGATCTTAGCTCTGTCAGGTTTGACCAGCGAGGGCAAACTTGAAAAGCCCGACTCTGTGAACCAAGTAGAGCAAAAAATGAAAGAAGTAATTGAAAAGCAACGTAAGGGTCTCTTCAAGCCGAATCCTAGGCAACCCTGAACACGGTGGACGAGTTCGAGCAATCTCTTCTCAGATGTCCTGGAGAGATGGTTTTCCGAACGATAAAGAGTTATATAGAAGACGTGACAAGTTCAAGAAGATAATTGAACATGCGATTGATCAAAAGGTCAAGCTATCTGTGAAAGAAAGAATAGATGAACTTATAAAATTGGGACAATTAACGCCATAGAATAGAGCGATGGTTCCCGTGACAATGGAGCATTTGATATCTCCAACTTCCTACCCTAGCAGCATAGGTTATGTGCCAGGCTTAGGGTCAAGCCATAAGTTCCTTGTCGATGATATTGTTAAGGACACATCTTGTCGTCTTCTTGTCCCGATCGACAGAGCAAGGAACAAAACAAAATAGGTTGCCACTTCTATGGCAAAGCTAAACCTTGTCTTCAACGGCAATTCACTTCCGTTGTATTATGCCGTGGTGCAAGTTGTTCATATCATGATAATGATTATGAAGATTATGAAATAGACCACATCACACCTGAGGGGATCATGACTCTAGGGCAGGCCATCAACCAGTTAATCCTTTGTCACTGACGCTCTATCGTGTTGTTGGACGATGAGCCGAGGTCTAGCCTCGTCGTCTCTCGAAAGACTACAGCCCCGTCTTCTTCGTTGAAAGTCCAGAAAGATCCACTCCCGCTATGTTCGAGCAAGGATGATAGTAACCTTGCTAGTAAAGATAACCAAGAGAAACCAGTTGAACAACATCTTGAAGCAGTACAAGAGCAAGCTGCTGGTAGTAAAGAGCAATCAGTTGAACAACAGGTTCAACAACAGATCAATGTCCAACTTCCGACGACTACTCCTCAGTCAGTGCCTGTGAAAGTTAGCTCATATGAAAATAAGGAACCTTCTAAAGAAGTGTCAAAATATTTGGAAAAAATGAAGAAAAATATTACAAAATATAATGCATATCATGCTTCACATGAGCCAGCATTAGAAAATATTGAGGGGTGGGAAGAAGACGGTGTGAAATATATTCGGGAGAAGACTTTAGTTAAACCAGTAGTTCCGGTATACAAGATTCAGGACGTTCCTCCTAAATATGAGAATGGGAAGCCATTCATGACATCGGCACAACTTAGCAAACGACCTTTCTCACTCAGAAGAATGCATGAGTGGTACATTATTGCCAGCATAAAATATGACATTTGTTACGTCACATTTCGTGTGCCAAAAGAAGCATTCTGGAGCATTGGAGAAGATAAATGAGCCCCTTTAAAGATCTACGGAGCCTTTTCTATCGAGGCATGCTCGAAATCAACCTGCTACTCGTCTGGTGCTTGTAAGCTCCTCCAATATTTCGTATTTGCTTTTCTTACTACACGCATACACATGTCATGAGATTATAACAATTCCGGACTTATTCAATAGGATGCAATACATGGATAATGAAAAGCTGAACTCCAAGACAGGTATCCTTGACCCTACAGTGATTGCAAAGTCAAATTTTGACTTTCAGGTGCAACAGAACTCAGAACAGTACAAGCGCATGACAAAAAAAACAATTTGCAAAATCAATCGCAATCCAAAAGAAGGATAAAAGACCAAGGTTGCACCCTACATAGGATATGCCATGTTTAGCTTTGTCAGAGATGGCAAGAACCTCGTAAAGGCTCCATACCACTTTGAGTAAGTTCGATACATGGCATGGAAATAACAATTATTGCTAATTTTTAACTTAACACGTGTGTTTGTACATGTTCAGTAAATACTACATAATGATCTTCATCAAGCCAATGCAGGGTTTGGCAATGATCTTGGACTCAGCCGATTACTCACAAGATACTTACAAAGATTTCCTTGACAATTTGAGAACATACGATTATTCAATACTTTTAACATACACACATATATATAGGTTGGCAACTCTTATATGACATTCCTTGTATAACAGCACATGGCTGTTTTACGCGAAATAACTAGGAGGTAAAAGACCTCCTAATAAGGATGTATTGCATATATCAACATATTATCCTTTTCCCAAGAAGCCTTCTGGGAGCGTCTTATGCGGGTATTATGTATGCGAGCATCTTCAGATCGTCTGCGAATATAGAGTGAATCCTGATGATGTAAGTTATCTTTAATATCAATATTGTATTTTCTTACTTTTTAGCTTCATAGTCATTGTAACTAGCATATTTTAATACTATTATGTTATCGTTGTCACCAACACATTCTAAACCTTGTTATGTGTTTCATTGCAGCACACGAAGAATATGGACGAAGAATGGCTGACTTTTAGAGATATGCCTAGTGGAGGAGCCGAGAAGATCGCAAAATTTTCCACCGAAAAGGATAATTCCTCCATGACGCAGGTGCAATAGCTGATGTGCCAGAACTTTGCCAGTATACCGATTGGTTTTTCAGTTTTTAGTGAAAAACTTATAAACTACGAATTGAGATGTATTGTCCTTGCATATATGTATATGAGATGACTTTTCGGTAATATTGTTTCTACTGTGTGAATGTGCATATGAAATTGACCTGAAAATTAGAAATAACAGCATGTAGTAACTAACAAATTGCCTGTGATAATAGAGTTACACAGACGAATAATCTTAAGTTACAATCCGTCTATGATAAATATTCTTCACAGGCGGACAGTCGTAGGTAAAGAATCGCCTGTGATAATGGAGTTATCACAGGCATATACTCTTTACGTTACAAACTGCCTGTGATAAAGAATCTTCACAGGCGGAGAGTCATAGGTAAAGAACCACTTCGATAATAGAGTTGCATAGGCGGCTAGTCGTAGGTAAAGAACCGCATGCGATAATAGTTACACAGGCAGATAATCATACATTACAAACCGCCTATGATAAACATTCTTCACAGCCGGACAGTCGTAGGTAAAGAACTGCCTGCAATAATGGAGTCATCACGGGCGGATACTCTTTACATTACAAACCGTCTGTGATAACGATTCTTCACAGGCGGCTAGTCGTAGGTATAGAACCGTCTGCGATAATGGAGTTATCACAGATGGATACTATTATGTAAAAACCGTCTATGATAAAGAGTCTTCACGGATGGATTCATGAAGGTTAAGACCGCCTGTGATAACTTTTTTCACAAGCGGTTTATATTTCCGCCTACGAAAATTGTTGATTATCACAGGCTCTTCGTTTCAGACGGTTTTAAAAACCGCGTGTGATAATACGCTTAGAGCCGCCTGAGATGAAGCTTGTTGTAGTAGTGCCAAAAGTCGTGCGAGATGGTTCTTGCCATATTTTCATGCACAACATGTGGAGCAATCTTGTAGTGCTCCCAATTTGTTCCAGGTTTTTCTTCGCCTTTTATAGTAACAAGACCGGGATAATGGTGACGGCAAATGGCACCAAACACCGCATTAGGCTACCTACGGTGTCGTTTGCCATCCCAATCCAAGTCATCCCATTGCCTGCAAGTCATTTTAACAAGATATTATATTTGTCAAAAAATTTGTATCACTAATTATTACTAAATAATATATTACTAACCAGTCACCGATAGGAGTGATCCTTATTCTCTGTTGTGGAGGCACAACTAGCGAGATAGAGTTTGAAGACCGATACCTAAATGATGGTGTCAAGTCTCCCATATCTCTGTCACCCCCCTCGTCATCCCCTCGTCATTATTCTCAACTTCCTCATAAATATAGTCTCTTACTCCTATTTGTTGTTCTTCCCATGCAGAAACACATTCCTCTAGAGCTTCTTGACGTTCCTCATGACCATCCGGCTCCTGAACCTCCTGCTCCACATGTAATTAGAGAAATTAGGTTTCACATAATAAAATTAGGTTAATACAAAAAAATACAGAGACACAAACCTGTTCGTGAGTTTCTTTCATGGATCTCCTAAATGCTTCTCGTCTGCTATTATTTGAGGCACTGCCCTAAAAAAGAGAGTCCTGGCTACAAGAAGATATTTTGGACCGGCTCCCAGACTTGCTTGAGGAGCCAAAAAGCCCCTTAGCGATACTATTCACACCACGTGGCATCCTGTTCAAAAGAAAAATTGGTAATAAAAAGTACATAAGACATAAAGTAATATAGGCAATTATAAATGTAATATAAAATATTTACAGGATTAAAATTCATCATGATCCAAAGTTTCTTTGGTAACGTTTCGCAAATCAACTTTCTTCTTCCATCAAACCTTTACTTTTTTAGTTCTTGGTCGCTTTCTTTTAGCAACTAAAACCTCCACCGCTTTATTGTCTTCAACATCACCTACTAATGTATCGAGTCCTATACCATCATCAATATTAAAAGATAGTGGAATATCATCTTCTTGATACACTTCATCCTATTCATCTCGATAACCAGCGTCACTTGGGGTATATAAACGTTCTTGTGGATTAACTTTGTACACGACCCACCAAGCATTCAACTTTAGACAAGGATATGGTAGATAGTAAACCAACTCAACTTGATGAGCAAGAACATAATTATCACATCCACGAAGTCTTTCTTCATGTTTCACCTCGACTATACCAAATTCATCCCGTCGTGTTCCTCTGTTATTATCAAACCAGCCGCAATAGAAGAAAGTAACTCTAAGATCTTTAGAACCCCCAAATTTGAAGTCCACAATGTCTTGAATGGTCCCATAGTAGTTCGTTTCTTGTCCCTATGCATCATATGCTCTAGTCACAACCCTACTATTTGTCGTGACCACAAGAGGGTGTTTTGCTTCAAATTTGGCTGAACGAAATTAAAACCTATTTACGTTTTAATGGCCAAAACTCGTTGCTGTTATTATACCTTGAGAAAGTTGTCGTAGGTCCTCATGAACGTTTGCATCGACCATTCACTTGAAATTTAACAAAATATTAGTTTTATTAATCATATTTACCTAGGAAGGATGCAAATAACATGTAAGAAGTGAATGTTACATGCTTTTGAAACCAATTGACGAAGTTAGGCCCTCCGTAAAGTCCATCACGACACATTTTATCTAATTGTTTGCTTGTTGGTTGACGCGTGGACTTCCAATATTGTTTGTTGAACTTGCTACATAATGAAATGTATGGGTACATTAGAACATCACCTACTAGTGTTTGAGGTTTGTAGCCTTACAATTTTCAATGTTTGTGTACATGTATAACATACATGAATTCCATTCTCCTTCTGAAACCGTATGCCTACTGTTGTCACCAACTGTTTTTCCCTTTCATCCAGAAATACTTAGATTACCCCAAAGAGTTTCTTCATTTATGTTGTACCACATTGTGGGAGCATGCACATTGTGTTCGTCTGAAAAAGGTACTTGAGAAGTATGCTACCTCTTTCAGAGCAAATGCTTCTGCAATATGCCTACTGCTGCCACCAACTGTTTTCCCTTTTATCCAAAAATAATTAAATTACTGCAAGGAGTTTCTTCATCTATGTTGTACCGTATTATGGTAGTATACACATTGTGTTCGTCTAAAAAAAGATACTTGAGAAGTATGCTACCTCTTTTAGAGAAAATGCTTCTGCAATACACTCTTCTACTCTTGCTTTATTCAAAACCATTGCTCTAAGTTTTTTTAGTGTCCTTTCAATGTGGTACATCCATCCATATTGCACGGGCCCACAAACTTTAGCTTCATAAGGCAAATACACAAGTAGATGTTGCATTACATTCATAAATTCTGGTGGAAATACCTTCTCCATTTTGCATATGAGTGAAGGTATTTCTTTTTCCAATTTTTCCATCATTTCAACTGTAATTTCCTTAGCACATAATTGTCTATAAAAAAATTAAGTTCCACAAGTACTCTCCACACATCATGATGCATATATCCGTGAAACATTACAGAAAGAAGTCTTTCCATGATTCTATGATAATCATAGCTTTTAAGATTATTTAATACCCAATTTCCAAGATTTATTGTGCGTCTCAACCCAACACAGTAACCATCTGGAAACTTCAGTTGTTGCAACCAGTTCAACACCTCTATTTTTCTTTAACTTTAAGGCAAAACGGAGCACATGGCATTCTTTACTTACCACTACCATTTTGACAGATTTCTAGGATCGGACGATTACAAATTTCTGCTAAACCTTTTCGAGCCTTCAGCTTATCTTTTATCTTTTTTGAATTAAAACCTGTGCTGATGATGCATTCCTGGTGCATGACATAGATGTTGTGCAGGAGTAACAATGACTTAGCATAAGGGAGATCCCATAAGACGCATATAAGAGTCCTGTTGTGCTCCTAACCAAAACCAACAAACCCATCATCTGTAGAGACAAGTTTATTGAGCCATTCAACAATCTCACCACTAGACAATCGTTTTGGCGGACCCTTTGTTACAATAGTATCCTTCCGAAATGTATTGGCTTGCCTTCTAAATGGGTGATTTGCTGGAAGAAAACATTAATGGCAATAAAAAGAACACACTTTGCCCCAATGAGTAAGTCTAAAGCAATTAGAGTATGACCCACAGATTGGACAACAAAGTTTTCCATGTGTGCTCCATCCTGAGAAAACCCCATATGCAGGAAAATCATGAACCGACCACAAGTATGCAGCTCGTATGTTGAAGTTCTGTTTTTTGTAGCTATCATACGCTTCTACTCCGGTCCATAATTCTTTTAATTCCTCGATCAATGGTTGAAGAAACATCACTAAACGTTTTCCTGGATGTTTACGACCAAGAATTACTAGAGACAAGAACATGTAATCATATTTCATACACATAGCAGGTGGAAGGTTGTATGGAATAGCAAAGACTGGCCAACATGAGTATGAGGCTGCAGAAGTGTTGAACAGTGTGAAACCATCGGTAGCCAAACCAATGCGAACATTTCTAGCATCTTTTGCAAAATATTTATCAAAAGATTCCAGTGCCTTCCAAGCCTAAGCATCAGATTTGTGTGTCATTACTCCCTCTGTTTCACGCAAACGATCCTTATGTCACCGCATGTGTTTTGCAGTTGATTTAGAAAGAAACAACCGTTGCGGCCAAGGTGCAAGAGGCATGTAACGAAGTTGTTTTGCTGCCACTTTTGACCGTCCTCATTTGTGACCTTAATGTATCGTGATTGTTTACAAATTGAGAAATGTGTCGCATTTGCATTCTCCTTCCAGAAAAGTATACAATTGTAACGAAAACAATCAATCTTTTCATATTTCATACCAAGCCCTGCCAACAATATCTCGCAATGGTACATGTCTCTCGTCAACTTATGATTTGTCGGAAGAATGTAAGATATCAACTCTCTTAGATCATCATAGCACTTGTTCGATAAGTTATACTTTGATTCTATAGACATGAGCCGAGTCAAGGTCGAAGTACAAACACTTTAGTGTGCTCATGCAGCTCTTTATGCGATGCTGAGAGAATTCTATAAAACTCTTCAACTTCAAGTATACGAATTTCCACATATTCATCAGCACCACAATCACGATCTAGTTCTTTGACCATGTCACCTATTCTGTCCTCGTTTTCATCTTCCCTCACATCAACAGCAGCACCATGCTCATGCCATGTTTTATAACCTGGCATAAAACCAAATCTACAAAGGTCTCATTCCATCTCCAACTTTTCCTTGCACAAAGAGTTACGACACTTGTTGCATGGAGATTTCCAGAACAGTTGGTCGATAACGAGAAAGCACAACTGATAAAAGCCTTAGTATTAATGGCCCATTCATTAGAAGGCGTAACATTCTTCTGCCAACCCTCATACATCCATCGTTTATGATTACTCATGGTCTACACAATAAAATACAAGAACAAAGAACTCAGAAATCAAAATGCTAATACTATATCAAAAGCTTAAATAAGCTCATGGAAACTAGGTTCCAATGAAACAAAACTTGTTACCTGCAAGGTGCTGAGGCGGCAAGGCAACAGTCGGTGCATCCGAAGTGGCGGTGCGGTCGATTGATGTACTTTCCTTGCACTGCGTACAATCCTGTAAAATATACATAGCTTATTAGTGTACTCAATAATCAGGTGAAGGAGAGTTTCAGTATAGCATTATTCCAGATCAGATATATGTTTACAAAAGAAGCATATAAACTATGTTGTTTACTAAATAAGAATAAATAGCATATAACCACTCGAAAAGGAGTCCCTAGGATGCAACACCAAACAGGTGTGTCCTTGACCTTTCCTTTAACATGTGTAACCAAAACATCGACATGTGGGTCATCATGTAGTGGGTTTTTATGTGAGCTAGCAGAACTTGCTAAGATGAAATGCGATTTGTCCAAAAAAATTTCTCTGCAGAATATTTCAATATTAGCTCTAGAAGACTTCTACATGGATTGTTTGCAATTTCTTCTAATGACTTCCTTAATACATATAATTTTTGCAGCATAACTAAGACATTAGAAAGATATCAACATTGCTGCTACAATGCTCAAGATGCTAACAATCCACTCTCTGAATCTCAGGTATGCCATCAATTCTTGCTCGTCCCATCTCTTATTTCTATATGTTTTACCTCCAAAACTTAATGCCTTCCTGCCTTGAAAACTGATATATGCATGTTAGACCTTCAAGTTAGACCTTCAAGTTTTCACCTCCTTATCATGACCAACTTAGCTATTATATTACAACTCGTATAAAAAATAGAATACACACTTTATTTTTTATTGGTACCGGGGAAATGGTATGATGACATAAATTTAATACTTTATTCTTGTTACAAATTACAACCACCAGCTCTACATGTAGTTCTATCAGCTATACGCCTATACTTCACTATCAGCTATACATGTTGTTTTTTATATCAATGTGTATAATGCATATACATGTTGAAGACTGACAGCTTTATATACACGTAGTTCTCTGATCAATATACAAACTGATTCCTATGGTACTACACGATGTAAAAAAATAAAGAGAAATAAAATGATACAGAAATAAAAAACATAAACAGTGCATTGACATCCGTTTTTCTGCAATCTTATAATCCTATTTCAGAG
Source organism: Neostapfia colusana (assembly GCA_030760725.1). NCBI lineage: Eukaryota > Viridiplantae > Streptophyta > Magnoliopsida > Poales > Poaceae > Neostapfia > Neostapfia colusana. The sequence goes on along the minus strand of JASWHV010000012.1, from coordinate 46,607,972 downwards.
GGAATTAATTGAATACAATCATAAATGCATCATATGCCCCTTACTATCTGTAACCTTCACTCTAATCTTGAATTCATGTTTTAAAATAAAAAATTCTGAGGCACTACATATTTTATGTAAATGAAAGTAATCCGGGTTACAAATAATCATTCAAAATTGAAAAGGGAGGAATTCTAGCATGTATATGTGCACATGTTGCAAAAAAACAGCATATCTTCTCTTTAATTTCTACTATTGACAAAGTATATTTGCACATGCATGTAGACGAGGAATTCCAGGCGTTGGAGCACAGAAGATTACCCAACGCAGCACAATTCCAGGCGCTGGAGCCGGGGCGTGCTCGGGGCAGAGGCGGCCGAAGCAGGATCGGTGCAGGGATGGTGGCCGGGGCGGGTTCGGCGCAGGGGCGGCGGCCGGGGCGGCCTCAGCGCAGGGGCGGCAGCCAGGGTGGGCTCAGCACAGGGGCGGGCGAAGCGGGCTCAGTGCAGGGGGCAGCTGTAAAAGTCCCAAAACATGTAAATAGAAAACTTGAGCTATGAATAAAGTTGAGTTTATATACAAGAAATGGGACTTACAAAAACTTTTGTGTTACTCATGAAAGTGTTGGCTTGTGCAATAAAACTTTGAATTCAGTTTGAACTAAGAGGGTCACTTCCAAAAAGAGGAGGGCCATCTCCAAAAAGGAAAATTCAAACTGATGTTTGAGAAGCTGTATTTGCAAAAGCCAACTCAATGATCAAAGGATATATTTGAGTTTCTCAGGTCCAAATTATGAGGGAGCCAAGTTTTGAACAAATTTGGAGGTGCTTTGATATGGATATCAAAGGAACTTGTGAATTCCATCCAAATTTGAATTTAAATTTGAAACTGTGGCACAAATTGTCAAATGGCAAATTGGCTTTTGAATTTGGACCCCTCACAGCTGAATTTGTAAGGTGTCAAAAGCTGGAGATCTTTTGGTGCTGGGGGGGGCTGTGGGCCCCACTTGTCATTGAGAGGGGGATTATTACTTACTGCTTAAGGCAGTTTCTGTGTATCGGCTCTCACCCGAGTGGCCGAGCGAGCTCCCGGCACCACCGAGGCAGCAGCCACGGCCACCTCCTGCTCGAGCTGCCCCCCGCCCCCCCACGCGGGGCGCCAGAGGCGGTTCACCCGGCGCCTATCCTTCCCACCGAGGCAAACACGAAGTTCTTCACCCGTGCTCGCGGCTTGCTTCTGGTCCCGCGCCCGAAAAGAAGCCGCCGGCGACGCCTCTGTTTCTTTCCATTGTCCACCAGCTCATGCGCCCGGTTGCTCGAGCCGTCCACACGAAAAGGGAGTGCCAGCGAGTGCACAAGAGGTTCCCCAGCTCTGCTCCGGTATTCGGGGCTGCTGTTGGCCGTAATCTGAGGATCAGTGCCGAAGCCAAGGGGTAAACGTTGGAAACCGACGTCGGACTCACGTGGACAGCGCCACCAAGAGACTTTCACGGCCGAGCTGGGACACCCAGAGGAGCGCCGGAGTTCCCTGCTGCTCCTCGCCAAACCTCCACTCGAGCCATGACCTCCTGAGCAAGAATTTGGCGATTTGCTCTCGGCACGTACGAAGAGACTCCGGGTAAGAAATCCTCAAAATTCGATCGTAATTGTTGTTTTTAGGCCACCAAATCGTGCACATGAGCACTAGACTGGCTAGCGGTTAAGTCCTTCACAACCCTGGCTAGAAACCCCGTGTTAGCGACGAATTCCATGCTTTCCGATCGGCGGCTATGGCGGGAACGCGCGGGCGCACGGTGACAACCGAGTTGCCGCCCTTTCCTAGCCAGCTTGAGGCCATGCCGAGCTTGCCTGACCTTCACTGGTGCTTTAGAGCAAATTCCCCGAGCTTTTGGCGGGCTAGGGTGCTCGGGCCACGGTGCCGAAGCCTCACCGAGGTGTGTGCACGTCGCCGACCGGTTTCCGGTCGCCGGCAGCCCGAATGCACCGCACCGTTGAATTCTTCGTGGCTGAAAACCCCCAGGCGGCGAGTACCGAGCCGGGAGACGGCCGGGAAGCTGACTCCGGCGAGCCCCGATGAGTTGCCGGCGAGGGGGCGGCGCGGGAAAGGGGATGGGCCGAGGAGGAAGAAGGACCGGCGGGTCCCACGTGTCAGTGGCGGAAAAAAATCAAATCCCCAATCAGCTGTGGCCCAGGATCCTTTGCGACAGCGCGGGAAGTAGTCTGTGGCCCCGTGTGGCTTAGCTCCGGCAACCGACACGTGTAGGGGGGGCCCACAGGCAGAATTTGAACTTTTCCCGAATTAATTTGAATTCCAGATTGAGTTCAAACTTTAGAACTGCATAACTTTTGCTAGGAAGCTCAAAATTTAGTGATTAAAATTGGGTTAGATTCAGGATGAAGAACTCTATCCAAATATGCAACCCAATTGGCATGAAAACCAATAGAAAATTCTGGAGAATTCTTTAAATCTTTTCAGCAAAAGGATTTTAGAGGGAGTTTGGTTCATCCAAAAATCCCCAAATTTTTCCAGGATATTCTTTAGGATATTAGGAGACTCCTATAAAAGTTTCAGCTCATTTGGTGTTGATTTAGTTAGGGTAATTCTGGTTTCAAGTTTCTGGATTCAAATGAATACAGAAATATTTTCAGGAAAATTTCAAAACTTAGAAATTCAGTTCTGGCCATTCCTTAGCTCCAAAACTCCTAGGTAAATTCAGGCATACTCTCTGAACTATGCTTGAAATTGTAGTTCACTTGAATTTGCATGAAAGTACATATTTATTCAGAATTAATTCCTTTTTGCCTAAATGCTTAGGGAATTATTCTGGGTGATCTACTTAGTGAAACATTCTGAATTTTGGTCCAGAGGACTTTCTTGTGACAAGCAACTGCCAAGAAAATTTCCAGCTCCATTAGAGCCCTGGATCATTAGTGTTCTGTTCAACCCTTAGTTGCTCCCCACCCAAGTGATGAACCTCACTTCACACTTGAGGATAATGCTTAGACACACATCCAAACCACCACCCCAGTGTCATTTTAAATTCTTAAACAAAGTTCCAGTTTCAAACTTGTCTTTAGCATTGTTAGCAAAAAGTTTTATAATTAAACATGTATGCATACTCATAACGTGTAGTGATTAAACGTGGAGAAGTAAGGAAGAAGTGGAGCTTGGATATGGGAGCAAGAAGGCAGGGATTAAGCTTGAAGTCGGCATCAGCAACTAACTTCAAACTTATCTGACTTTAGTCACCTGCAAAACCAAGGCAAGCCCCGGTTTGCACTTAAGTTATTTTCTAAAGTTTTTACTTTGTCCACTACTATGGGTCTCAGTTTGTATGTGCATTAGGTCAAGGATGTTTTATACCCCACTTGCATAACCAAAAATGAACCCTGAGGTCGAGGGTAGAATTGTGTCATCGATGTAGAATAAGGCCATGCTAAATAGACTAGGGCATCCGGTAGAAGACGAGTAGTTGGAGACTACTCGTGAGCTATAGTTCAGAATATCATAAGTGTGGTTGGGAAAGGAAGCAAACTAAAGTTTACATTTCTAAAGATGAGACCGGGCAGAGGGGTTAGGCTGCGACAAGACGAGGTCTTGGTCGAGTAGCTCTGCCTGTGTCGGTTAAGGACCGATGCGTATGCCGCGTCCAGGAGCAAGTATTGAGTTGTGTACCGGATGCTTACTGATATATGGGAACCAGAAAACTGATGTACCAGGTTTACTGGGTTGTAGAGGCATACCACATCGTCTCGTTAGACCTATGAGCCCGAGACGGCGCGACCGGTTCTACAGTCTAGTGTCCTGAGAAAGGTTGCCACATACGACGTAATGAAGGACGCCAGAGTTGGGTCCTCAGAGGCGGGCGTATGTGTCGAGTTATCCGGGTAGTGTTTGATTCGAATCACCGTCCCTCGCGGTTATTGAGTACCGCTTGCTCCCATGTTGTGACGTAGTTAAGCAAGTTGTGTGGAAACAGTTTGCAAAAGTATAATTTCTGCTATGATTATGTTAAACTGCATGAGAACCTTGTTTGAAGTAGAGATAGAGCAAACTAAATTTATTTTTCACCTTGGGACAAGTAACATTAGAATGAAGCGTTTCTTGTATGATTGTGGAGTTCCAATTTTGCTGGGTGCAAGGTCACTACTATTATGGCTAAAATCTGAAAGTTAAGGATGAACTCGTAGGTGAGTCTTTTCGCAAAGGACAGGCTTAAGTCTTAGGTTACTTCCATATAGAGTTTCATGCTTTAGGAGAGACGGTTAAGTCTTGCTGAGCCTTTGTGCTCACTCTTGCTATATAAGTGGTTTTGCAGGTAAACATCGCCGCTATAAAGAAGGTTGTCCGGTGAGACTCGGGAACTTCCGAGTCATGTCACACTTGGAGAACCTAGCCGCTGCCATGTCTTCGTGTTGCTAGCGAGAAGAGTCCGCGGGCTGGACCTCTTCTCGAGTGCTTCTTAGATATTCAACGTGAGCTGGTTATAGACTTCCGCTGTAGCTATTTTATGTAAATTATTTACAAAGAATAATTGTAAGCTTCCGCTTTTGATTTATGTAATACTGTGTTCCTTATATGTGTGCTGTTGGGTGCCGCATAACACGGCACCACCCAATGTGATTTCTCGGGCGAGGCGGCACGACCCCGTGATGGAGGTTGGGCCCCCTCAGCATGGTATCAGAGCCGCATTGGTAATAGTGCACGGAATAAGGATGGTATTACGACAAAAACCTAGGATACGGTGAGGAATCGGTAGTTGGCCCACATAAGGTTAATAGTAGTATAGTTACTTAAAGTGGCAAGACTAACATATGTGTTTTAATTCTGAATTCTCGTTATGCAACGACGCACCTACGTTCTGGTAAGCATGGTAAGGAACGCCACCGAAAGCGGTTCAATTTCGGTTAGCTCCCCTGACGAGGAAAGTGGTTCAGGGAAAGGTCTCACAGCTTGGTGTGAGACGTTAATATGAACTCTTCGAATCTTCATGTTCCTAAGTTCATATGAAACGCTGATCCCTAGCGTGCATTAGGCAAGTAAGTGGAGACCCCATCGTGTGGTCAGTAACGCGATAGTGTGTTCGTCTGGAAGTAGCCCAGGAGGTTATACGCAGCGCTTGCCATCGGCGTGCCCTGCAGGGCAGTAGGTGGTATCTGTTGGGCTGATAACATTCCCAACCGTGACGACCCGTTCATGACATACTCGGGTTCCCCGTCGTGTGGCGTTGAAACACGATCACGTACCTTGAGACTTGGCTTAACTCAAGGACGGCCATATGCCAATGATACGGGCCTTTGTATTTACTTTCAATTATGGAACTGCCTGAAATGAAATAACCTTTGAGTGCACCACTATTGAGTGATCTTCTGCAGGTACTAACCACGTACTTATCCCGTGTAGTACACGTGTGCGAGAGACCGTCTTAGTGCCACTGATAAAACGGATATGCCGATATAATCCGGTTTAGGATTTTCTTTTGGTGAGGCAACGTAGTACCGACATGTTCTTACGGTGCATCGACACCGTACTACACATAATAACATCGTCCCTATGAAGAAATGATTCATGAACAAACTTTCAACTAAAAATGGAAGTTTGAAACAAGTATTAGCTACTGAACTCTTATTTTGAGCTAAGATTCAAATGAGAGTATAACTAGGTGTCAAAGTTTTCAAAAAACAGAGTGCTCTGTTTCTGGCTGGAATTCTTGCTGGACTTTAACGGAGCATAACTCTGAGTAGCTTTAACCAATTAAGGTGTATAATACAGTTCTGGAAAGATTTTCAAGTTCTCTACAATTTCTTTGTAGACCTCCAGAGCAAAATCACACTTTAAGTTGGTGAAAAGTCCAGTTGAAGGCAAACTGTTCAGAACCAGGACAGTAGCAAAAACCTCTCTGGACCTTTCTGTTTTTAAGCCATAACTTCCTGTAGAGAAATCCTTAAGGAGCACATAAGTACTTGTTGGAAAGCTACTGAAGTTTACTAAAACTTTGGTATTGAACTCAAGTCAAGAATCTGTTGATAACTTGAGTAAAATTTGGAGTTTGTGTGAGCTGGCCAGGGTAGTCCCGCTGATTAGCTTAGCGTACATAAGATTTGTTTAAACATGAATGTGGTTATGCTTTCATAAAGTTCATGACATGTTCATGTTTTACTTATCTTTACTTACTATGAGATAGAATTTTGATTGACTCAAAATTTTGTTTCGTGCAGTATGGTACGTAAACATTCTCAAATGGAGCTTGGATGTTCAAGTCGAGGTGGGAATGACTCGATTTCATCACAAGAGCCATCGCCAACCGGATTGGCGGAAATTATGGCCAAAATGAATGAAACTCTCCAAACTCTAGTTCAGCAAGGCATAGATCGAGAAGCTCAACATCACATGCCAACCCAGAGCACGTATCTGGATTTCTTGGCGATACAACCGCCGGTATTCTCCGAGGCGGCTGACCATTGTGAAGCAAATCACTGGTTACGTGTCACTGAGTCCAAGCTTGGGTTGATCCGATGTGACGAATTCTCGAAGACTCTATATGCCGCTCAACAGCTTCACGGCTTTGCTGGAGCATGGTGGGCAGAGTACCTTGCTGTTCAACCAGCAGGGCATCGTGTCACATGGGCGGAGTTCCAGGCTGCATTTCGTGCTCGTTTCATCCCTGCGGGCATAATGCAAACCAGTCTGGATGAGTTCTGGAGTCTGAAGCAAGGGGATATGAGTGTTATTGAGTATGCGAAGGAATTCAATCGCTTAGCTCAATATGTCCCTGACTATGTGAAGTCACCAGCCATGAAGGGTTATCATTTTTATCGAGGGCTGACGGCTAGGCTGCGATGTGAATTGGCTCAAGTTAGCCAAGAGAATTTTGATGAGTTTGTGAGCTGTGCTATCGCTCAAGAATATTATTCCAACCTCTACCTCAAAGAAAAGAGGGAGAGGGACTCATCACAGGATGAAGACAATCGTCTACCCCAGAAGTATCGGTTGGTAATCCGTTCACCTTCCGCTCGAGAGATTCCACAAGAGGTGCAATCATTCTGGGAGTGTGACGACTCTTCTACTCCACAGAGGTCATATTCACCTCCACCACAGCAGAAAATTATTTCTTATGCACCTCAGTATCAACAAGGTGCATCAGAATATTATTTCCCTCAAGAGGTTGAAGATGAACAAGGTGATTTCTCAGCTGAGCCAAGTGCTGTCCCACTTCAGCTTGACAATGATTTGAAGGTCAATGAAGCAACTGAACCGAGCAGCAACAATGTGTCTGCGGGTCCAGTTCCACAGAGCGATCTTGGGCAGCAAAGAAAAGCTATGTCCAAAGTGGGGACAGTTAATTATGTGTCAGTCGATGATCTGCCAAAAGGAGGACCTGTTCTTGCCGGCAGGTTCACCTTAAATGACAAACCGGTTGTCATTTTATTCGACTCTGGTGCGACACATAACTTCATTAGCAGGGCAACGGTGATCCGGGATCAGATCTCCACCACTATTACCAAAGGCTCATACCTTATTCATTCGCCAGGTGGAGATATATCAACTAATGAAGTCGTCTCTCGAGCACCACTCTGCTTGGGTGGAAAAATTTATCCTACCACCCTCATCATTCTCGAAGACCAGGGAATCAATGCCATATTGGGAATATCATGGTTGACCTTCCATAAGACTGTTCTGGACATCGAGAACAGGAGTGTTCACTTGGACTCTCCACTTCACGGGCGTCAAACATTGTATCTCGGCGAAGCGGTTTCCAAAGACCCGGAGTAATGCCGAGGCGTGCAAGTTAGAAGACATTCCGGTAGTCCGTGAATATCCGGACGTGTTTCCCGAAGATCTTCCAGGCCTACCACCTGAGCGCGAGGTGGAGTTCAAAATAGATTTGATACCGGGAACCACGCCGATCTCTCGGAGACCATACAAAATGGCTCCGAGTGAGTTAGCAGAATTGAAGGAGCAACTCAAAGATCTGGTGGACAAGGGATTTATTCGTTCAAGTTCATCACCATGGGGTTGCTCAGCTTTGTTTGTGAAGAAGAAGGATGAGACGCTGAGGCTATGCGTCGACTATCGTCCTTTAAATGCTGTGACCATAAAGAACAAGTATCCACTACCAAGAATTGATATCCTATTTGATCAGCTAGTGGGTGCTAAAGTCTTCTCCAAAATGGACTTAAGGTCGGGATATCATCAAATCAAGATTCGCGCGGAAGATGTCCCGAAAACCGCATTCTCGACAAGATATGGACTCTATGAGTATCTTGTCATGTCATTTGGGTTGACCAATGCTCCGGCCCACTTTATGTATCTTATGAACTCGGTGTTCATGCCGGAGCTGGATCAGTTCATCGTGGTATTCATCGACGACATCTTGGTCTATTCCAAATCTGAAGAGGAACACGCTAAACATTTGCATATTGTGCTCCAACGACTGAGAGATCACAAGCTCTATGCAAAGTTTAGTAAATGTGAATTCTGGATCGACCAAGTGCCATTTCATGGACATATTATTTCAGCAGAAGGCATTGCTGTTGATCCCAGCAATATTGAGCAAGTGCTGAAGTGGAAGTCTCCAACATCAGTCCATGAAGTTCGTAGCTTCTTGGGTTTGGCGGGATATTATCGGAGGTTCATCCCAAGTTTCTCAAAAATCTCCAAACCTATGACGGAGCTGCTGAAGAAAGGCATCAAGTATGATTGGAGCAAGCCATGTGAGGAAGCTTTTCAAGCGTTGGTGGAACACCTCACAACAGCCCCGGTTCTAGCTCAACCGGATACAACCAAGCCATTTGATGTTTATTGTGATGCATCCGGCGTCGGGCTTGGTTGTGTACTCATGCAAGGAGGACGAGTGGTTGCATATGGATCACGACAATTACGGAATCATGAGCAACATTATCCAACTCATGATCTCGAGCTTGCTGCCGTGGTACTAGCATTGAAGATGTGGAGACATTACCTATTGGGAAATCTAGTTCATCTCTACACCGACCACAAAAGTTTGAAGTACATATTCACTCAGAAAGAGTTGAATATGCGACAACGGCGATGGTTGGAGCTGATCAAGGACTATGAGATTGAAATTCATTATCATCTGGGCAAGGCAAATGTGGTTGCCGATGCGCTCAGCCGGAAGTCTCATATCCATAACCTAACCATTGCGCCGATAGAAGGGGAAGAACCAAGTCTCTACTTGGTTCCATTTGGAGCTCTGCATAATCTAGCTCTCATACCCACAATAAGAGAGGAGGTTATGGAAGCTCAAAGGAAAGACAAGGGCAGGGCTCATATCAAAAGGAGGTTGAAGAACGGGGAGATGAAATGTTTCCGGTTAGATGATGAAGACACCCTATGGTTCAAGGACCGGATAGTCGTACCCCGTGATATGAGTCTGCAGAAGAAAATTTTTGATGAGGCTCACTTATCCAAATTTTATATTCATCCTGGCAGCAACAAAATGTAACAAGACCTCCGGAAGAAGTTTTGGTGGACACGTATGAAACGTGAAGTTGCAAAATACGTTTCAGAATGTGATACGTGTCGAAGAGTTAAGGCCGACCATGTAAAGAAGTCGGGCCTGCTGCAACCGCTACAAATACCGGCATGGAAGTGGGAAGACTTGAGTATGGATTTCATCGTTGGGTTGCCGATGACCTCCCACCACAATGACTCAATTTGGGTAATCGTTGATCGATTAACCAAATCAGCACGTTTCATTCCGGTGCATACCAACTACAGCGCCAAGCAGTATGCGGAGTTATACATAGCACGAATCTTATGCCTGCACAGAGTTCCCCGTACCATTGTTTCCAACAGGGGATCGCTGTTCGTATCCCGTTTCTGGGAACAGCTACACACATCCTTGGGAACTAAATTGATTCGAAGCTCCGCGTATCACCCTGAAACCGATGGACAAAATGAGAGGGTGAATCAAATACTTGAAGATATGCTGAGAGCATGTGTCATCCACCACGGTAAGAGCTGGGACGATCACTTACCATTGGCGTAGTTCTCGTATAACAATGGTTATCAAACGAGCATAAAAATGGCACCTTATGAAGCTCTCTACGGCCGGAAGTGCCGCACACCCTTGAACTGGTGTGAAGCCGGCGAGAGAGTTATTTACGGGATTGATCTCGTAAATGAAGCGGAAGAGCGGGTACGGCTTATTCAAGCAAATCTTAAAGCCGCTCAGTCCAGACAAAAGAGCTATGCGGATAAGAGACGTCGTCCTCTGAACTTTCAAGTTGGAGACCACGTATACCTCCGTGTATCTCCTATGAAGGGCATTCACCAATTCGGAGTGAAAGGGAAATTAGCTCCGCGCTTTATCGGTCCCTTCGTCATCATTGAAAGATGTGGACCCATAGCATACCGTTTGGAGCTGCCGGCAGCCTTAGCCGGAGTTCATAACGTCTTCCACATATCTCAGCTGCGGAAGTGTTTGAAGGTTCCAACGGAAATGCTCACGGGAGACATAGCAGATTTGAAGCCGGACCTCACTTATGTTGAACGTCCAACCCGGATAGTTGATGAAAAGACTCGCGAGACCAGAAACCGGACGCTGCAATTTTTCAAGGTGCTATGGGCAAATCACACGTCCGACGAAGCTACATGGGAGAGCGAGGAGTATTTGCAGCACAATCATCCGGAGTTGTTAGAGGCTTATATGCAGTAGTTGTCCTCTCCACCTTGTCCTTAATCATGAATCTCGGGACGAGATTCTTTTTAAGGGGGGAGGAATGTAAAAGTCCCAAAACTTGTAAATAGAAAACTTGAGCTATGAATAAAGTTGAGTTTATATACAATAAATGGGACTTACAAAAACTTTTGTGTTACTCATGAAAGTGTTGGCTTGTGCAATAAAACTTTGAATTCAGTTTGAACTAAGATGGTCACTTCCAAAAAGAGGAGGGCCATCTCCAAAAAGGAAAATTCAAACTGATGTTTGAGAAGCTGTATTTGCAAAAGCCAACTCAAAGATCAAAGGATAGGATATATTTGAGTTTCTCAGGTCCAAATTATGAGGGAGCCAAGTTATGAACAAATTTGGAGGTGCTTTGATATGGATATCAAAGGAACTTGTGAATTCCATCCAAATTTGAATTTAAATTTGAAACTGTGGCACAAATTGTCAAATGGCAAATTGGCTTTTGAATTTGGACCCCTCACAGCTGAATTTGTAAGGTGTCAAAAGTTGGAGATCTTTTGGTGCTTGGGGGGCTGTGGGCCCACCTTGTCATTGAGAGGGGGGTTATTACTTACTGCTTAAGGCAGTTTCTGTGTATCGGTTCTCACCCGAGTGGCCGAGCGAGCTCCCGGCGCCACCGAGGCAGCAGCCACAGCCACCTCCTGCTCGAGCTGCCCCCCCACGCGCGGGCGCCAGAGGCGGTTCACCCGGCACCTATCCTTCCCACCGAGGCAAACACGAAGTTCTTCACCCGTGCTCGCGGCTTGCTTCTGCTCCCGGGCCCGAAAAGAAGCCGCCGGCGACGCCTCTGTTTCTTTCCATTGTCCACCAGCTCGTGCGCCCGGTTGTTCGAGCTGTCCACACGAAAAGGGAGCGCCAGCGAGTGCACAAGAGGTTCCCCAGCTCAGCTCCGGCATTCGGGGCTGCTGTTGGCCGTAATCTGAGGATCAGTGCCGAAGCCGAGGGGTAAACGTTGGAAACCGACATCGGACTCACGTGGACAGCGCCACCAAGAGACTTTCACGGCCGAGCTGGGACACCCAGAGGAGCGCCGGAGTTCCCTGCTGCTCCTCGCCAAACCTCCACTCGAGCCATGACCTCCTGAGCAAGAATTTGGCAATTTGCTCTTGGCACGTGCGAAGAGACCCCGGGTAAGAAATCCTCAAAATTCGATCGTAATTGTTGTTTTTAGGCCACCAAATCGTGCACATGAGCACTAGACTGGCTAGCGGTTAAGTCCCCTTCACAACCCTGGCTAGAAACCCCGTGTTAGCGACGAATTCCAAGCTTTCCGATCGGCGGCTATGGCGGGAACGCGCGGGCGCACGGTGAAAACCGAGTTGCCGCCCTTTCCTAGACAGCTTGAGGCCATGCCGAGCTTGCCTGACCTTCACTAGTGCTTTAGAGCAAATTCCCCGAGCTTTTGGCGGGCTAGGGTGCTCGGGCCACGATGCCGAAGCCTCACCGAGGTGTGTGCACGTCGCCAACCGGTTTCCGGTCGCCGGCAGCCCGAATGCACCACAGCGTTGAATTCTTCGAGGCTGAAAACCCCCAGGCGGCGAGTACCGATCCGGGAGACGGCCAGGAAGCCGACTCCGGCGAGCCCCGATGAGTTGCCGGCGAGGGGGCGGCGCGGGAAAGGGGACGGGCCGAGGAGGAAGAAGGACCGGCGGGTCCCACGTGTCAGCTGTGGCCAGGGATCCTTTGCGACAGCGTGGGAAGTAGTCTGTGGCCCCGTGTGGCTTAGCTCCGGCAACCGACACGTGTAGGGGGGACCCACAGGCAGAGTTTGAACTTTTCCCGAATTAATTTGAATTCCAGATTGAGTTCAAACTTTAGAACTGCATAACTTTTTCTAGGAAGCTCCAAATTTAGTGATTCAAATTGGGTTAGATTCAGGATGAAGAATTCTATCCAAATATGCAACCCAATTGGCATGAAAACCAATAGAAAATTCTGGAGAATTCTTTAAATCTTTTCAGCAAAAGAATTTTAGAGGGAGTTTGGTTCATCCAAAAATCCACAAAATTTTCCTGGATATTCTTTAGGATATTAGGAGACTCCTGTAAAAGGTTCAGCTCATTTGGTGTTGATTTAGTTAGGGTAATTCTGGTTTCAAGTTTCTGGATTCAAATGAATACAGAAACATTTTCAGGAAAATTCCAAAACTTAGAAATTCAGTTCTGGCCATTCCTTAGCTCCAAAAATCTGAGGTAAATTCAGGCATACTCTCTGAACTATGCTTGAAATTGTAGTTTACTTGAATTTGCATGAAAGTACAAATTTATTCAGAATTAATTCCTTTTTTCCTAAATGCTTAGGGAATTATTCTGGGTGATCTACTTAGTGAAACATTCTGAATTTTGGTCCAGAGGACTTTCTTGTGACAAGGAACTCCCAAGAAAAGTTCCAGCTCCATTAGAGCCCTGGATCATTAGTGTTCTGTTCAACCCTTAGTTGCTCCCCACCTAAGTGATGAACCTCACTTCGCACTTGAGGATAATGCTTAGACACACATCCAAACCATCACCCCAGTGTAACTTTAAATTCTTAAACAAAGTTCCAGTTTCAAACTTGTCTTTAGCATTGTTAGCAAAAATTTTTATAATTAAACATGTATGCATACTCATAACGTGTAGTGATTAAACGTGGAGAAGTAAGGAAGAAGTGGAGCTTGGATCAAGGAGCAAGAAGGCAGGGATTAAGCTTCAAGTCGGCATCAGCAACTAACTTCAAACTTATCTTACTTTAGTCACCTGCAAAACCAAGGCATGCCCCAGTTTGCACTTAAGTTATTTTCTAAAGTTTTTACTTTGTCCACTACTATGGGTCTCAGTTTGTATGTGCATTAGGTCAATGATGTTTTATACCCCACTTGCATAACCAAAAATGAACCCTGAGGTCGAGGGTAGAATTGTGTCATCGATGTAGAATAAGGCCATGCTAAATAGACTAGGGCATCCGGTAGAAGACGAGTAGTTGGAGACTACTCGCAAGCTATAGTTCAGAATATCATAAGTGTGGTTGGGAAAGGAAGCAAACTAAAGTTTACATTTCTAAAGATGAGACCGGGCAGAGGGGTTAGGCTGCGACAAGACGAGGTCTTGGTCGAGTAGCTCTGCCTGTGTCGGTTAAGGACCGATGCGTATGCCGCGTCCAGGAGCAAGTATTGAGTTGTGTACCGGATGCTTACTGATATATGGGAACCAGGAAACCGATGTACCAGGTTCACTGGATTGTAGAGGCATACCACGTCGTCTCGTTAGACCTATGAGCCCCAGACGGCGCGACCGGTTCTACAGTCTAGTGTCCTGAGAAAGGTTGCCACATACGATGTAATGAAGGACGCCAGAGTTGGGTCTTCAGAGGCGGGCGTATGTGTAGAGTTATCCGGGTAGTGTTTGATTCGAATCACCGTCCCTCGCGGTTATTGAGTACCGCTTGCTCCCATGTTGTGACGTAGTTAAGCAAGTTGTGTGGAAACAGTTTGCAAAAGTATAATTGCTGCTATGATTATGTTAAACTGCATGAGAACCTTGTTTGAAGTAGAGATAGAGCAAACGAAATTTATTTTTCACCTTGGGACAAGTAACATTGGAATGAAGCGTTTCTTGTTTGATTGTGGAGTTCCAATGTTGCTGGGCGCAAGGTCACTACTATTATGGCTAAAATCTGAAAGTTAAGGTTGAACTCGTAGGTGAGTCTTTTCGCAAAGGACAGGCTTAAGTCTTAGGTTACTTCCATATAGAGTTCCATGCTTTAGGAGAGACGGTTAAGTCTTGCTGAGCCTTTGTGCTCACTCTTGCTATATAAGTGGTTTTGCAGGTAAACATCGCCCCTATAAAGAAGGTTGTCCGGTGAGACTCGGGAACTTCCGAGTCATGTCACACTTGGAGAACCTAGCTGCTGCCATGTCTTCATGTTGCTAGCGAGAAGAGTCCGCGGGTGGACCTCTTCTCGAGTGCTTCTTAGATATTCAACGTGAGCTGGTTATAGACTTCCGATGTAGCTATTTTATGTAAATTATTTACAAAGAATAATTGTAAGCTTCCGCTTTTGATTTATGTAATATTGTGTTCCTTATATGTGTGCTATTGGGTGCCGCATAACATGGCACCACCCAATGTGATTCCTTGGGCAAGGCGGCACGACCCCGTGATGGAGGTCGGGCCCCCTCAGCAGCGACCGGGGCGGGATCGGCTCAGGGGCGGCCGAAGCGGGCTCAGTGCAGGGGAGGCTGGGGCAACGGCGTGGGGGAGTGGCGGCAAAGGAGCGGCGGCGCGGGGGTGTCAGGTTGACGTGTTGTTCGATAGGTGGCGCGGCGAGTGGGGTGCGGTAGAGGGCCGAGCCGATGAAGAAGATCGGGTTGGGCGTGTATATGTGCAACATTTTCGTGTGCTCCATGGAAAACCCACGAAAATACACGTATTGTCATGAGTCGGCCAACCAAACCCAGAACAACAAAACTTACTTTCGTGTGTCATACAAACAGGCCACGAAAATAAAACTTAATTTTGTGTGCCCTATAAACACCCACGAAAATAACACTTAATTTCGTGTGCCTTGTAGCCGGCAATATCATCCAATTGCCACAACATCACTTCTGTCAGCAACAGTTGCAAGTGGTCGTGTGGGAAAAGGATTGTGCAACAAAACTTCACTTTGTTGCAAGAGTTATGGTTATTGCAACGAAACAAAGCATTGCAATCCATAGTAGATGCATCCATCAAATCTGTAGCAATAGTCTGTGTTATTCGTCTGATTTAAAGAAATGTCTCAAACAGGATTCGAACCTTGGTCTCACCATTGGTAGTGAACTACTCTACCACCCGAGTGCAATGATATAGTTTTATTATAGAAGCATGTAATTGTACTAATATACAAACCAGATCATGACAACAGTAAATATTCATTGCAATAAATGCTAAATTGCAACAAAATATATTCCTATGTCCCAACTACTTTCATTTGGTGGCAATACAACCTTTTTTAATGAATTTAAATTTTTGTTGCAATATAGAGTAATACTTTGCAACAAACAACATGACTATGGCAACAGGAGATATTTGTGCTAATACGTTTAAGTAAATTGTAGCCATTTTGATTCTTGTGGCAATAAGACTCACATCTTGCAATGATTTGAAATTTGTGGCAATATTGACAAATGTATTGCAACCACATTATAAATAGTGGTCATAACTTCTATGTCTCTTGCAATGAAATTCAAGATTATCTCACTTGATGATATTCGTGGTAATATTGTCATGGTACCACAACCATTTATGAAAATGGTGGCCATAACATATAACTATCACAAACGAGATTTATGTTGTTGCAATGCGATGTGTGACAATAGACTGATTTTCTAGTAGTGACTCTCCGGCAGTCTATACATCTGCAAAAACATTCAAACTAGACCGAAACCTAGTGAACACCGATGTTTGTAAGCTCCTTCGTGATGATATCAACATACTGAGAACTGGTTGGCACATGAAGAACATAAACTGCTCCAGTAGTCACCTTGTCACGGCAGAAGTGCAAATCAATCTGATTGTGCTTTGTGTGTTGATGCTTCATCGGATGAGTTGAGAGATAAAAACCATACTTACTTTGTCATAATAAACTAAAGGTAGCTTTCTGGAGTGGACAGTGAAGCCCCCCTAAAAGCTGGTGCAACCAGGAAGTCTTTGCAACAGCATTAGCAACGGCATGGTACTCTGCCTCGGCACTGGAGCGGGAAATGTATGCTAATGCTTGGAGGACCACGAGATGAGGTTATCTCCTCAGAACACGCCGTAACTAGATGTAGAATGGCATGTGTCAGGGCACCCGACCCATTCATCATTAGAATAGGCCACCAGATCAGCGACAAAGTAGTGATGTAGCTGCAGACCATTGTCCAATGTGCCTCTAATGTATTTGAGGGTGTGTTTCACCAACACAAGATGTGGCTTTCTTCGATCATGCACGTAGCGATAGAACTGCTGAACAACATATGCAATATGCGGACGAGTGAAGGTGAGGCACTGCAGGGTACCAAAAATACCATGGTAGTGGATAGCATTTGAGACGGGCGCACCATCAGCGGACAGTTTGGTAGACGAATTGACTGGATTGGGGCACGAATTACAAGCAACCATGCTTGCTCGCTAAAAAATATCCACTATATACTGTCGTTGTGAGGGAAACAAGTCACCACTTCATCAAGTAACGGACACTCTGAGAAAATGATGAAGGCTGCCGAGATCTTTCACAGGGAATTCTCACGCTAGCTAGAGCATGAATCACATGATGACGCAATGATACTAAGAAGGGATTCAAAACAATGTCATCCACATACAACAACAGATATGTCGTTTCTGAGCAATATCGATAGACAAAAAGAGAGGTATTTGGTCGAGCACCAACAAATTCAAGTGACAAAATGTGAGAAGCAAAGACACTGTAACAGACATGAGGAGCTTGGTTCAATCCATATAGGATTTTCTGAGGCAACAAACAAAATACGCATTGGCTCAATTAAGAAAATTGCAGGGATGCCCACATTAGACTGCCTCCAATAAAGTATCATGTAAAAAGGCATTCTTGACATTCAGCTGATGAACATGCAAATCATGAAATAGTAAAATAGATAGAAAAGTGTGGATTGTAGCTGGCTTCACCATAGAGCTGAAATTCTTGCCAAAATTAATGCTAGGCTGTTGAATAAAGCCGCAAAATATCCAACGTGCCTTGTAGCAATTAATAAAACCATCCGGATGAAACTTGTGGTGAAAAATGCACTTCCAAGTCACAACACCACTTCAAGGACGAGGCACGAGATGCCAGGTGTTGTTGGCCTGTAAAGCGGTGAAGTCCTCAAACATTGCATGTGTCTTGCCAATTGGGTTGACGAGAACAACACGGTAGGTCTTCGGCAATGGGGACAACGTCGATCCTTGATGATTCAGGCACTGAACCGGTAGACAAAGACTAGTCTTCCCATGAGTGCACATGGTGTGCATATTATCGGCGGGAGAAACCTGAAGCACTATACATGGTAGATGGGCAAAACCTGGCTGCTGTTGGTGGAGAGCGGTCGAAACGCGGGGTCTGCCTGTCTGACCAAAGGTAGATCCAAGTCTTGGTGGAGATGTGCAGAGGGTTGGGGCAGTCTGAGGGGCAGGTTCCACAGTATGACCGCTAGGGCATGGGTTTGGATTGCCCAATCGCGCGGCCGAACTGAGTGGTGATGTAGGCAAAAAATATGGCAAGGTTGGAAAAGTGTTGGATTTAAGGTGAAGAGTAGAGATCCAAGAGTAATATGAGTAGACCTCAACAAAAACAACAAGATAATACTTGTAACAGGAAAAACTTTATATGAAAGAGGTTCGTAAATCATATTGTATTAAATAAATGTTGTTCTGGGCACGAGAATTTGATAAACTGAAAGAGAACCATGCATGATGACCAACCTGACAGGCATAATAAAGGAGGTCAAATTCCATTTTATTACATTATGGAAAAAATACTAGACAAAGTCTCAAATCCTCAAATACCATGGCAGCAACCATAGTGAAGTCCACAGACTGGTTATGGTTTGAGTCGTCATTTGTCAAAGGAGGAGGGTCGACGATCGTCGATCGATCCCATCACGGCACATCAAGCTAGTACCACTGCCTCGCGAGCTATCAATGGTTTAACCAATAGCAGAAATGAAGTATATCTGGCTATTTTTTAACTATATATGTAACTAATGTTTTAACTATTGGCGAAAATGAAGAATATCTAGCTTTTTATATAGTTGGCACTGGAACTGAGCATGTGCATCACACAATAAACAGGTCACCAAACACAGATAATAAAAAGCTTTTGTGCAGGGAAACATGCTTGTGTTTTAATAATGATATGATCCAAAAATTCATTAATTACTTTCTTGATGGACAATGTCTCAGTACCTAACCTAGTATACTTTACAAATTCAAGGAACGAAAATTATAGTGAGATATGAAACAAGTGGGTTTGTTTTATTCACAGGTTGTCATATCACAGTAATATATACTGAAGTTTTTTAGGTTAGCCTTGATAGTAGGAAACTATAGGAATTAGAAAGGAATAAAAGTATGAATCATTAATAATCAGAAATGAGGAACATCATTTATTTGGAGACCCATAAAGAAAAGGAAAACATAAAAATGAACAAACACAGATCTTCTGCCAGTAATACAAAATCCACCTTAATATACAACATAGCATTTTTATAGTGCATACAATATTCATATATAGCAATGATCTGTCTCAAAATCTTGTACCTGTCTGCACAGACGAAGATTTCACAAGTATTTTAGTAAAGCTTGCACAAATTCACAAAGGATTAGCATTTTCCTGCTGTCCCACGAGTATCAGCCATCTTTCTCCTGATAATGTTTAGTTCCAAAGTACTCCCTCCGTTCTCTTTTATTTGACGTTAGGACAAACTTCTTAGTTCAATTTTGAACTAAAGAATCTGCCCTAACGTCAAATAATTAGGAACAGAAGGAGTATAATCTGATTGCCGAGGCATCATCAACTGCAACTCATTAATTAATCTTACAAATATCACGCAAAGTCAGCCGAAAATATAGAGTGCTATCTTATTACTTGCAGAGCAGTAACAATATTGATGGACAAAGAATACATACTCTAATGAAAAACTTCTCATCATTAAAATTTCAGTTGAAAAAAAAATTTCCAACGAATTGTATGGAAAGAAAGAAAGCTAATGAAATAATCTAGCACGATCTGTCTGGATTCTGATTTTAATGAAACCATAGCATATTATTTGATGGCCAATGCAGCATATTATTTATACATATCATAGCTGTTTAAGCTAAGCATCACAAATCACAAAAAATCTACATTATTCTACTGTCTCGTCCATGGCAGGATGTATATAGAGCATTGTTCATTTTTGACATATAAGATGGACGAGAAACGATTATTAGAAACAAGAAATAACTGTCGGAGCAAGTATGTTCAGTATCCTTGTTATATACTCCCAGTGATTCTTATTTGCATGGACGGACTAGTTCAGAATTACTTGCAAAATGGCAACAAGAGTTTCAGACTAGAATAACTGGAAACACGGTTTCAATATCCATTGTTGGGGTTATATAACAAATAAAATTCACGTCACAGCAAAATTACTAAGCAACACAAAAGATACATAGCTGAGATCTGACATTCCGATCTGGATGCACAACAACAAAAGAGTGCTGATTACTACCCTATTAATCATTCGATTGTTAACTGCATCCAAAGACAACTCTGATTAATTAAGTAAAAAAAATAGAACTCTTGTTAACTCGTTCCAGACACTAGGCAGCGCTGTACGCCGAATCAGGAGAACCAACTTCATTGGCAGCATAGCTGTTACCACTACAGTATTTCCATCAACATACGATGGCCGAAACCGTCACATATAAGTCCAAAGCTGTCGTATATAGTCTATATACGACGGCTGGAGATTATATACGACAGTTTGTGGCCGTCGTATATACCTTGTCATATATAATCTTATATACGACGGCACCGTCGTATATAAGTTTATATATACAACGGTCTCTAATTTACAACGGCCCGTTTCGTATAAAAGGGCCAGCGGGATGGGCCCTTATATACGACGGTTCTAGGCCCTCACCGTCGTATATAAGCCCTTATATACGACGGCCTGGGCCTAGCCGTCGTATATTATTTAGACTTATATACGACGGTCCTGTATAAACACCGTCGTATATAATTTATACATGTCGTCGTAAATAAGGTTTTCCATTTAAAAAAACAGAAAATGACTAACCTGACTCGATGGCCAGCTACACAGGCAATCACAAAATAGATTCATATAGAGAACATCCACATCGACAATCACAGAGTGCAATAGTACATACACAGTCACGAAGTCGTCACATCCACAATCAAAAACAGATTCACAACGCTACTCATTACTAGCCCTCCACTACCTCCGGAGGCAAAGAAGTCATCCTGACGCGACGAACCTGGCGCCTGTAGCTGCGGCTATGGAGTCTGAGCCTCCGTCCCTGATCCCTGCGAAACACGGTGACATATGTATAAGTTTACAACGGTGTTTTCGTTTTTAATTGTTTAGTTGAACTTAATGTAACTTCCTTTTTGTACCTGTACTCCAGAAAATTGCTCCTGTGGTGGCGTTGGCTGCAGCGCGGACGGCGGTGGCTGCCACAACGGTATCTAGATTTGCTGCCCTTGCTGTCGAGCTAGCGCCTGTCATTTCAAACATTACAATTTACATTTTATTGAAATGAAATGTAATTAAAGTATAATTGTATGTTTCTTACTTCTATTTCCGCTTGCATCTGTGCCATATAGGACGCATGGTACGCCATGGCGGCCCTGTTGCTCTCTCGCTCCCTCGTCAAGGCCTCCTCCTGCCGGGCCAAGCTCTCCCGAAGCGCCATCAGCTTGAGATCTCTCTTGGTGACACGGCGGCTGGAGGAGCCTGCGCCAGTAGTCGAACACTGCGAGGAGCCGCCTCTAGCAGGTCGTGCCTCCCTAGAGTCGACGACTCCAGAGAATATGGCAAGCCTACAAAAAAACAAATTTCTTCAAGGTAAAATTAAATAATTTTGAATTGAAAACAATGAAAGTAAATGAACTCACCTTCTGGGTGCTTTTCCACCTCCGCTTTCATACGCGGCTTGAGGGTCGATGTTGGGGGAGTTTTCCCAATCGAACCCTTCACCGTGTATCCTCACAGCCTCTCGCCCATACCTAGTCTGAAAAACAATGAAATTGTGTAAGTTCAACAATATATATAGTGTCAACTAATTTGAGAGGTGATGAAACTTACCAGTCGCTCCACTGCGTACTGACTGCACTGCTCCGGCTGAGAAGGATCAGCATGACCTCTCCTATAGACCACAGTAGTGCTCAGTCGCACGCCGGTCTCCTTTTCCTGTGAACATATGTTAGTACAAACAATACTACATTATGAATATAAAAAAACCACCAAGAAACTTACCATCCGTTTAGCCATCCGCACAAAACCCTTTACATCCATACCATGCTTCCCCGAGCTCCCTCTGCCATCTCGAGCCTTTAAGATTATTTAATAGCCAATTTTCAAGATTTATTGTGCGTCTCAACCTAGCACAGTAACCATCTAGAAACTTCAGTTGTTGCAACCAGTTCAACACCTCTTTTTTTTCTTTAACTTTAAGGCAAAATGGAGCACATGGCATTCTTTGCTTACCACTACCATCTTGACTAATTTCTAGGGTCGGGCGATTACAAATTTCTGCTAAACCTTTTCGAGCCTTCAGCCTATCTTTTGTATTTTTTGAATTAAAACCTGTACTGATGATGCTTTCGGCTACATTGCGTTCCTGGTGCGTGACATAGATGTTGTGCAGGGGTAACAACGACTTAGCATATGGAAGATCCCATAAGACGCATATAAGAGTCCTGTTGTGCTCCTAACCAAAACCAACAAACCCATCATCTATAGGGACAAGTTTATTGAGCCATTCAACAATCTCACCACTAGAAAATCATTTTGGCGGACCCTTTGTTACAAAAGTATCTTTCTGAAATGTATTGGCTTGCCTCCTAAATGGGTGATTTGCTGGAAGAAAACGTTGGTGGCAATAAAAAGAATACACTTTGCCCCCATGAGTAAGTCTAAAGCAATCAGAGTCTGACCCACAGATTGGACAATAGAGTTTGCCCCGTGTGCTTCATCCTGAGAAAACCCCATATGCAAGAAAGTCATGAACCAACCACAATTATGCAGCTCGTAAGTTGAAGTTCTATTTTTGTAACTATCATACACTTTTACTCCGGTCCATAATTCTTTTAATTCCTCGATCAATGGTTGAAGAAACATCCCTAAACTTTTTCCTGGATGTTTACGACCGAGAATTATTAGAGACGAGAACATGTAATCATATTTCATACACATAGCAGGTGGAAGGTTGTATGGAATAGCAAAGACTAGCCAACATGAGTATGAGGCTGCAGAAATGTTGAACGTTGTGAAACCATCGGTAGCCAAACCAATGCGAACATTTCTAGCATCTTTTGCAAAATCTTTATCAAAAGAGTCCAGTGCCTTCCAAGCCTGAGCATCAGATGGGTGTGTCATTACTCCCTCTGTTTCACACAAACCATCCTTATGCCACCGCATGTGTTTTACAGTTGATTTAGAAAGAAACAACCATTGCGGCCTAGGTGCAAGAGGCATGTAACGAAGTTATTTTGCTGCCACTTTTGTCTGTACTAATTCACCGTCCTCTTTTGTGACCTTAATGTATCGTGATTGTTTACAAATTGAGCAATGTGTCGCATTTGCATTCTCCTTCCAGAATAGTATACAATTGTTACGACAACAATCAATCTTTCCATATTTCATACCAAGCCCTGCCAACAATTTCTTGCAATGGTACATGTCTCTCGTCAACTTATGATTTGTCGGAAGAATGTACGATATCAAGTCTCTTAGATCATCATAGCACATGTTCGATAAGTTATACTTTGATTTTATAGGCATGAGCCGAGTCAAGGTCACAAGTATAGACACTTTAGTGTGCTCATGCAACTCTTCATGTGATGCTGAGAGAATTCTATAGAACTCTTCAACTTTGGGTCTACAAATTTCCACAGATTCATCAGCACCACATTCATGATCTACTGCTTCGACCATGTCACCTATTTTGTCCTCGTTTCATCTTCCCTCACATCAACAGCAGCATTGCTATGATACAATTCACCATGCTCATACCATGTTTTGTAACCTGTCATAAAACCAAATCTGCAAAGGTATCATTCCATCTCCAACTTTTCCTTCCATAAAGAGTTACGACACTTGTTGCACAGACATTTCACAAATCAGTTGGTCGATAACGAGAAAGCACGACTGATAAAAGCCTTAGTATTAATGGTCCATTCATTAGAAGGCGTAGCATTCTTCCGCCAACCCTCATACATCCATCGTCTATGATTACTCATGGTCTACACAATAAAAGCAAGAACAAAGAATTAAGAAATCAAAATTCTAATACTATATCAAAAGCTTAAATAAGCTCAAGGAAACTAGGTTCCAATGAAACAAAACTTGTTACCTGCAAGGTGCTGAGGCGGCAAGGCAACAGTCGGTGCATCCGAAGTGGCGGTGCGGTCGATTGATGTACTTCCCTTGCACTGCGTACAATCCTGAAAAATATACATAGCTTATTAGTGTACTCAATAATCAGGTGAAAGAGAGTTTCAGTATAGCATTATTCCACATCAGATATATGTTTACAAAAGAAGCATATAAACTATGTTGTTTACAAAATGAATAAATAGCATATAACCACTCGAAAAGGAGTCCCTAGGATGCAACACCAAACAGGTGTGTCCTTGACCTTTCCTTTAACATGTGTAACCAAAACATCCACATGTGGGTCATCATGTAGTGAGTTTTTATGTGAGCTAGCAGAACTTGCTAAGACGAAATGCGATTTGTCCAAAAAAATTCTCCGCAGAATATTTCAATATTAGCTCTAGAAGACTTCTACGTGGATTGTTTGCAATTTCTTCTAATGACTTCCTTAATACATATAACTTTTGCAGCATAACTAAGACATTAGAAAGATATCAACATTGCTGCTACAATGCTCAAGATGCCAACAATCCACTCTCTGAATCTCACGTATGCCATCAATTCTTGCTCATCCCATCTCTTATTTCTATATGTTTTACCCCCAAAACTTAATGCCTTCCTGCCTTGAAAACTGATATATGCATGTTAGACCTTCAAGTTTTCACCTCCTTATCATGACCAATTTATCTATTATATTGCAACTCGTATAAAAAATAGAATACACACTTTATTTTTTATTGGCACTGGAGAAATGGTATGATGACATAAATTTAATACTTTATTCTTGTTACAAATTACAACACCCAGCTCTACATGTAGTTCTATGAGCTATACGCCTATACTTCACTATCAGCTATACATGTTGTTTTTTATACCAATGTGTATAATGCATATACAAGTGGAAGACTGACAGCTTTATATACACGTAGTTCTCTGATCAATATACAAACTGACTCCTATGGTACTACACAATGTAAAAAAAATTAAAGAGAAATAAAATGATAGAGAAATAAAAAACATAAACAGTGCGTTGACATCCATTTTTCTGCATCTTATAATCCTATTTCAGAGGGAATTAGTTGAATACAATCATAAATGCATCATATGCCCCTTACTATCTGTAACCTTCACTCTAATCTTGAATTCATGTTTTTAAAATTAAAAATTCTGAGGTACTAAATATTTTATGTAAATGGCAAGTAATCCGGATTACAAATAATCATTCAAAATTGAAAAGGGAGGAATTCCAGCATGTATATGTGCACATGTGGCCAAAAAACAGCATATCTTCTCTTTAATTTCTACTATTGACAAAGTATATTTGCACATGCATGTAGACGAGGAATTCCAGGCATTGGAGCACAGAAGATTACCCAACGCGGCACAATTCCAGGAGCTGGAGCCGGGGCGTGCTCAGGACAGAGGCGGCCGAAGCAGGATCGGTGCAGGGATGGTGGCCGGGGCGGGCTCGGCGCAGGGGCGGCGGCCGGGGCGGGCTCAGCACAGGGGTGGCCCAAGCGGGCTCGCTGCAGGGGGCAGCGACCGGGGCGGGATCGGCGCAGGGGCGGCCGAAGCAGGCTCGGTGCAGAGGAGGCCGGGGCAACGGCATGGGGGAATGGCGGCAAAGGAGCGGCGGCGCGGGGGTGTCGGGTTGACATGTTGCTCGATAGGTGGCGCGGCGAGTGGGGTGCGGTAGACGGCCGAGCCGATGAAGAAGATCGGGTTGGGCGTGTATATGTGCAACATTTTCGTGAGCTCCATGGCAAACCCACGAAAATACACGTATTGTCGTGAGTCAGCCATCCAAACCCAGGACAACAAAACTTAATTTCGTGTGTCATACAAACAGACCACGAAAATAAAACTTAATTTTGTGTGCCCTATAAACACCCACAAAAATAACACTTAATTTTATGTGCCTTGTAGCCGGCAATATCATCCAATTGCCACAACATCACTTCTGTCGGCAACTGTTGCAAGTGGTCGTGTGGAAAAAGGATTGTGCAACAAAACTTTACTTTGTTGCAATACTTATGGTTATTGCAACGAAATAAAGCATTGCAATCCATAGTAGATGCATCCATCAAATCCATAGCAATAGTCTGTGTTATTCGTCTGATTTAATGAAATGTCTCAAACAGGATTCCAACCTTGGTCTCACCAGTGGTAATGAACTACTCTACCACCCGAGCGCAATGATATAGTTTTATTATAGAAGCATGCATGCAATTGTACTAATATACAAACTAGATCATGACAACAGTAAATATTCATTGCAATATAATGCTAAATTGCAACAAAATATATTCCTATGTCCCAACTACTTTCATTTTGTGGCAATACAACCTTTTTTAATGAATTTTAATTTTTGTTGCAATATAGAGTAATATTTTGCAACAAACAACATGACTATGGCAACCGGAGATATTTGTGCTAATACATTTAAGTAAATTGTAGCCATTTTTATTCTTGTGGCAATAAGACTCACATCTTGCAATGATTTGAAATTTGTGGCAATATTGACAAATGTATTGCAACCATTTTATAAATAGTGGTCATAACTTCTATCTCTCTTGCAATGAAATTCAAGATTATCACACTTGACGATATTCGTGATAATATTGTCATGGTACCACAACCATTTATGAAAGTGGTGGCAATAACATATAACTATCACAACGAGATTTCTGTTGTTGCAATGCGATGTGTGACAATAGACTGATTTTCTAGTAGTGACTCCCCGCAGTCTATACATCTGCAAAAACATTCAAACTAGACCGAAACCTAGTGAACACCGATGTTTGTATGCTCCTTCGTGAAGATATCAACATACTGAGAACTGGTCGGCACATGAGGAACATAAACTGCTCCAGCAGCCACCTTGTCACGGCTGAATTGCAAATCAATCTCGATGTGCTTTGTGTGCTGATGCTTCATCAGATGAGTCTGAGAGATAAAAACCATACTTACTTTGTCGTAGTAAACTAAAGGTAGCTTTCTGGATGGACAGTGAAGCCCTCCTAAAAGCTGGTGCAACAAGGAAGTCTTTGCAACAGCATTAGCAACCGCACGGTACTCTGCCTTGGCACTGGAGCAGGAAATGGTATGCTAATGCTTGAAGGACCACGAGATGAGGTTATCTCCTCAGAAGACGCCGTAACTAGATGTAGAATGGCATATGTCAGGGCACCCGACCCATTCATCATTAGAATAGGCCACCAGATCAGCGACAAAGTAGTGATGTAGCTGCAGACCATTGTCCAATGTGCCTCTAATGTATTTGAGGGTGTGTTTCACAAACACAGATGTGGCTTTCGTCGATCATGCACGTAGCGATAGAACTGCTGAACAACATATGCAATATGCGGACGAGTGAAGGTGAGGTACTGCAGGGCACCAAAAATACCATGGTAGTGGATAGCATTTGAGACGGGCGCACCATCAGCGGACAGTTTGGTAGACGAATTGACTGGATTGGGGCGCGAATTACAAGCAACCATGCTTGCTCGCTAAAAAATATCCACTACATACTGTCGTTGTGAGGGAAAGAAGTCACCACTTCATCAAGTAACGGACACTCTGAGAAAATGATGAAGGCTGCCGAGATCTTTCACAGGGAATTCTCACGCTATCTAGAGCATGAATTACATGATGACGCAATGATACTGAGAAGGCATTCAAAGCAATGTCATCCAAATATAACAACAGATATGTCGTTTCTGAGCAATATCGATAGACAAAAAGAGAGGTGTTTGGTCGAGCACCAACAAATTCAAGTGACAAAATGTTAGAAGCAAAGCGACTGTAACAGACATGAGGAGCTCGGTTCAATCCATATAGGGATTTTCTGAGGCAACAAACAATATACACATTAACTCAATTAAGAAAATCAGAGGGATGCCCACAATAGACTGCCTCCAATAAAGTATCATGTATAAGGCATTCTTGACATTTAGCTGATGAACATGCAAATCATGAAATAGTAAAATAGATAGAAAAGTGTGGATTGTAGCGGGCTTCACCATAGAGCTTAAATTCTTTCCAAAATTAATGCTAGGCTGTTGAATAAAGCCGCAAAATACCCAACGTGCCTTGTAGCAATTAATAAAACCATCCGGATGAAACTTGTGGCAAAAAATCCACTTCCAAGTCACAACACCACTTCAAGGACGAGGCACGAGATGCCAGGTGTTGTTGACCTGTAAAGCGGTGAAGTCCTCAAACATTGCATGCGTCTTGCCAATTGGGTTGACGAGAACAACACGGTAGGTCTTCGGCAATGGGGACAACGTCGATCCTTGATGATTCAGGCACTGAACCGGTAGACAAAGACTAGTCTTCCCATGAGTGCACATGGTGTGCATATTATCGGTGGGAGAAACCTGAAGCACTGTACATTGGAGATGGGCAAAGCCTGGCTGCTATTGGTGGAGAGCAGTCGGAACGCGGGGTCCGCCTGTCTGACCAAAGGTTGATCCAAAGGTTGGTGGAGATGTGCAGAGGCTTGGGGCAGTCTGAGGGGCAGGTTCCCAAGTATGACCGCTAGGGCATGGTTTTGGATTGCCCCATCGCGCGGTCGAACTGAGTGGTGACGTAGGCAAAAAATATGGCAAGGTCGGAAAAGTGTTGGATTTAAGGTGAAGAGTAGAGATCCAAGAGTAATGTGAGTAGTCCTCAACAAAAACAACAAGATAATACTTGTAACTGGAAAAACTTTATATGAAAGAGGTTCGTAAATCATATTGTATTAAATAAATGTTGATCTAGGCACGAGAATTTGATAAACTGAAAGGGAACCATGCATGATGACCAACCTGACAGGCATAATAAAGGAGGTCAAATTCCATTTCATTACATTATGGAAAAAAATACTAGACAAAGTCTCAAATCCTCAATTACCATGTTGACGGTGCAAAAGAGTTGAAGGGCAGCAACCGTAGTGAAGTCCACAGACTGGTTATGGTTTGAGTCGTCATTTGTCAATGGAGGAGGTCGACGATCGTCGATCGATCCCATCACGGCACATCAAGCTAGTACCACCGCCTCGCGAGCTATCAATGGTTTAACCAATAGCAGGAATGAAGTATATCTGGCTATTTTGTAACTATATATGTAACAAATGTTTTAACTATTGGCAAGAATGAAGAATATCTAGCTTTTTATATAGTTGGCACTGGAACTGAGCATGTGCATCACACAATAAACAGGTAACCAAACACAGAGATAATAAAAAGCTTTTGTGCAGGGAAACATGCTTGTGTGTTAATAATGATATGATCAAAAAATTCATTAATTACTTTCTTGATGGACAATGTCTCAGTACCTAAACTAGTATACTTAACAAATTCAATGAACGAAAATTATAGTGAGATATGAAACAAGTGGGTTTGTTTTATTCAAAGGTTGTCATATCACAGTAATATATACTGAAGTTTTTTAGGTTAGCCTTGATAGTAGGAAACTATAGGAACTAGAAAGGAATAATAGTATGGATCATTAATAATCAGAAATGAGGAACATCATTTATTTGGAGACCCATAAAGAAAAGGAAAACATAAAAATGAACAAACACATATCTTCTGCCAGTAATACAAAATCCACCTTAATGTACAAAATAGCATTTTTATAGTGCATACAATATTCATATATAGCAATGATCTGTCTCAAAATCTTGTACCTGTCTGTACAGACGAAGATTTCACAAGTATTTTAGTAAAGCTTGCACAAATTCACAAAGGATTAGCATTTTCCTGCTGTCCCACGAGTATCAGCAATCTTTCACCTGATAATGTTCAGTTCCAAAGTACTCCCTCCGTTCTCTTTTATTTGACGTAGGACAAAGTTCTTAGTTCAATTTTTAACTAAAGAATCTGTCCTAACGTCAAATAATTAGGATCAGAGGGAGTATAATCTGATTGCTGAGGCATGATCAACTGCAACTCATTAATTAATCTTACAAATATCACGCAAAGTCAGCCGAAACTATAGAGTGCTATCTTATTACTTGCAGAGCAGAAACAATATTGATGGACAAAGAATACATACTCTAATGAAAAACTTTTCATCATTAAAATTTCAGTTGAGAAACAATTTTTCAACGAATTGTATGGAAAGAAAGAAAGCTAATGAAATAATCTAGCACGATCTGTCTGGATTCTGATTTTAATGAAACCATAGCATACTATTTGATGGCCAATGCAGCATATTATTTAAAAATATCATGGCTGTTTAAGCTAAGCCATCACGAATCACAAAAAATCTACATTATTCTACTGTCTCGTCCATAGCAGGATGTATATAGAGCATTGTTTAGTTTTGACATATAAGTTGGACGAGAAACAATTATTAGAAACAAGAAATAACTGTCGGAGCAAGTATGTTCAGTATCCTTGTTATATACTCCCAGTGATTCTTATTTGCATGGACGGACTAGTTCAGAATTACTTGCAAAATGGCAACAAGAGTTTCAAACTAGAATAACTGGAAACACCGTTTCAATATCCATTGTTGGGGTTATATAACAAATAAAATTCACGTCACAGCAAAATTACTAAGCAACACAAAAGATACATAGCTGAGATCTGACATTCCGATCTGGATGCACAACAACAAAAGAGTGCTGATTACTACCCTATTAATCATTCGATTGTTAACTGCATCCAAAGACACGTTCAGAGATAGAACTCTGGTTAATTAAGTAAAAAAAAATAGAACTCTTGTTAACTCGTTCCAGACATTAGGCTGCGATGTACGCCGAATCAGGAGAACCAACTTCGTTGGCAGCATAGCTGTTACCACTACAGTATTCCCATCAGCATACGACGGACGAAACCGTCGTATATAAGTCCAAAGCTGTCGTATATAGTCTATATACGACGGCTGGAGATTATATACGACGATTTGTGGCCGTCGTATATACCGTATCGTATATAATCTTATATACGACGGTATCGTCGTATATAAGTTTATATATACAACGGTCTCTAATTTACGACGGCCCGTTTCGTATAAAAGGGCCAGCGGGCTGGGCCCTTATATATGACGGTTCTGGGTCCTCGCCGTCGTATATAAACCCTTATATACGACGGCCTGGACCTAGCCATCGTATATTATTTAGGCTTATATACGACGGTCCTGTATAGACACCGTCGTATATAATCCAGACATGCCATCATAAATAAGGTTTTCCATTAAAAAAACAGAAAATGGCTAACCTGGCTCGATGGCCAGCTACACAGGCAATCACAAAACAAATTCATATAGGGAACATCCACATCGACAATCACAAAGTGCAATAATACATCCACAATCACGAAGTCGTCACATCCACAATCAAAAACAGATTCAAAATGCTACTCATTACTAGCCCCTCCACTACCTCCGTAGGCGAAGAAGTCATCATGACGCGACGAACCTGGCACCCGTAGATGCGGCGATGGAGTCTGAGCCTCCCTCCCTGATCCCTGTGAAACACGGTGACATATGTATAAGTTTACAACAGTGTTTTCGTTTTCAATTGTTTAGTTGAACTTAATGTAACTTTCTTTTTGTACCTGTACTCCGGGAAACTGCTCCTGTGGTGACGTCGGCTGCAGCACGGACGGCGGTGGCTGCCACAACGGTATCTGGATTTGCTGTCCTTACTATCGAGCTAGCGCCTGTCATTTCAAACATTACAATTTACATGTTTTGAAATGCAATGTAATTAGAGTACAATTGTATGTTTCTTACTTCTATTGCCGCTTGCATCTGTGCCATATAGGACACATGGTACGCCATGGCGGCCCTGTTGCTCTCTCGCTCCCTCGCCAAGTCCTCCTCCTACCGGGCCAAGCTCTCCCAAAGCGCCATCACCTCGAGATCTCTCTCGGTGACACGGCGGATGGAGGAGCCTGCGCCAGTAGCCGAACACTGCGAGGAGCCGCCTCTCACAGGTCGTGCCTCCCTGGAGTCGACGACTCCAGAGAATATGGCAAGCCTACAAAAAAAGAATCAATTCAAGGTAAAATCAAATAATTTTGAATTGAAAACAATGAAAGTAAACGAACTCACCTTCCGTGTGCTTTTCCACCTCCGCTTTCATAGGCGGCTTGAGGGTCGATGTTGGGTGAGTTTTCCCAATCGAACGCCGTGTATCCTCACAGCCTCTCGCCCATACCTAGTCTAAAAAACAATGAAAATGTGTAATTTCAACAAAATATATAGTGTCAACTAATTTGAGAGGTCATGAAATTTACCAGCCGCTCCGCTGCGTACTGACTGCACTGCTCCGGCTGAGAAGGGTCAGCGTGACCTCTCCTATAGACCGCAGTAGCGCTCGTTCGCACGCAGGTCTCCTTTTCCAGTGAACATATGTTAGTACGAACAACACTACATTATGAATATAAAATAAACCACCAAGAAAGTTACCATCCGTTTAGCCATCCGCACGAAACCATATACGCACATACCGTGCTTCCTCGAGCTCCCTCTGGCATCTCGAGTCTTCTTGGACTTAACGATGAACTCATCGCTATCTAGCCCAATACCTTCAAAGGGCTCGGTAATCTTCAGTTCATCCCTGTAACCAAGGGACACTAACCTGCACACATGAGTAGTTCATTAGATGTTACTTACCAAAAGTAATGTGAATAATTTAAAGAATACGCAACTTACCTCTTCGTACTGCTCCTCCGTCAAGTACGTGTCGGAGGGGTCTCTGAACGAACCAACCTCGTGGTCGTGGAGCTTCAAGTAGTCGTTAACTACTTGACTCCGAGCGTTCGAAAGCATTTGCATAACAAGCTTACCAGCGTTCACTTCGAACACGGAGCGGATGTGATCCATCTGCTCGGCCGGGTCCTCAAGACGGTACTTGAGTTGTAGGAAGCCAACACATTTCGATATGCGCACATTAATATTGAAAGGGACATAAAGAATTGAAACTTCAAATATTTATGAAAGTTACTTACCCAAAAATCTGCCCACACGACTCCCTGTAGGTTGTCGTTCTGCTGGTGAGGAACGCGCGCGTAGTCGTCCCACGACGTAGCTGCACGTCCATTGATCGCACTGGGGTAGTGCAGACGCACTAAGTTTCTGACGCAACCGTTCACCGTCCTGTGGTGTTTCTACCCATCGAACGAAAGGTCCTCCCAAGAACAAAAAAGACATTTGTTAAGTCATTAAGTAAGACCATAATCTTTGAGAACAAATAGAAATGAATACTTTATTAATGCGTTACCCGTCTCCAACCGGACGAATAATTACCGGCTCTCTAGGAATCGGTGGAGGACCAACCAAGTTACTCCTCGTACGTCTCCTCCGCTGCGGCACCACATCTAGTGACCCAGAAGGCTGGTCACCGGACGTGCCCTCAGGTTGGATGCCCTCGGGCTGGCTGCCTGAGGGCTGGCTTGCAGAAGGCTTGCTCCCTGAGGGCACGCTGCGCTGCGTACCCGTCTCCAAGGTGCTGCTCTGGCCTCGGACTCATAGTCCGAATCAGACTACAATGGTAAAGTATGTAATTTAAATTGAAAAGGTGATTTTATAAATTTTGTCCATTGTAGAAAAATTTACCTTTGTATGCTGCAAACCGAAAACCCTATCCCGCAACTCCGGACACGCACTTAACAGCTGAGTATGTCTGCTCCCGCCATAAGTGGAACCGTATAAGTAGTCATCTCCTCTCCTGCGGGAGGAGGAAACCCCTCACCCTCGGCGCCTTCTTCCCCTTCGAACCCTTGCTCGACGACATCCTGTAAGCGATAATTAGTGAGTAATCAGTTAAAAAATTAATGTAAGCAATAATGTTACTTTCATTTAAAAAACATTACATGTAATCAGTTTCAAAATTCATCAACATCATGATCATCAGCATCACGATCTGTCATCGTGACCTGTTTACGTTTCCGCTTTCGCATTGTAAATGTCTCTACATCTTCAACGTCTCCAACTAAGTTATCGAGTCCTGCACCAGGCTCGACGATAAAAGAATCTGGCAACTCTTCGTCTTGGTAAACTTCTTCAGTGTTTCCACTATCATGATAACCATCATCTCTAGGAGTATACAAGCTCTCACGAGGATTCACCTTATATACCACCCACCAAGCGCTAAGCTTCTTGCATGGATAAGGTAGATAATACACTTGCTCCACTTGAAGTGCAAGAACGTATATATCTAAACCTCGTAAGCGTTCGTTGTGATTCACTTCCACCATGCCAAATTGATTTTCTCGAGTTCCATGATTGTTATCAAACCAATGACAATCAAAGAACACCATCGAAGTTCCTTATTGCCAGCGAAAGTAAACTCCAAAATTTTGTTAATGATTCCATAGTAATTGGTTTCTTTCCCTTCTGAGTCGATTGCCCTCGTCACAACTCCGCAATTTGATGTTGCTCCGAGAGGACAAAGAGCTTCGAATTGAGTTGTACGGAATCGGAAGCCATTTACGTCATATCGACCATAGCTTCTAACTTTCACTAATCCATAAGATAGTTGTCATAAATCTTGATGGATATCGGTGTTCACTAATACATAAGCTTGAAAGCAAGATAAGAAATTACGCCCTCCATTAATTCCAGCCCGTCGCATCGTTTCTACTTACTTCCTCGTAGGTTGATGCCTATGTTTGCAGCTTTGGTTCTGGAACTCGCTGTACACACAAAACATATGTTGTCGACATTAGCATACATGTATTCGTAAATACAATAATCATCATAAATGTAAGAGAAACACTTACTCGAAATATTTCTCCATGCCATCGATATTAGCATACATGTAGAATAAAGCAGCAGTCCTTTATCTTTCAGTAAAATTGTATGTCGTGCTGCTGCCAACAGTAGTTCCCCTCGATTCAAAAATAGAGAGATCACTAACTGGTGCTTCGTCATCTACATTGTATCGCATTGCCGAAGTGTTGACATTGTTTTCCTCTGCAAAGTAGAAACTAGAAAAGTAACCTACTTCCTTAATAGTAATTGCTTCGGCAATGCACCCTTCAACCCTTTCTCTGTTTCCAACCATAGTTTTCAGATATCTCAATGCTCTTTCAATATGGTACATCTATCTATATTGCACATGACCACAAACTTTTGCTTCGAATGGAAGATGGATAAGAAGATGCTGCATTGGATTGTAGAAACCAGAAGGAAATATTTTTTCCATCTTACATAAAAGTACAGGTACCTCCTTCTCTAACTTCTTCGTCATGCCTTTCGTTATTTCTTTGGCACATAGCTGCCTATAGAATAGTGAGAGCTCAACTAACACCTTCCACACCGCATCATCTAGATATCCCCGAAACATAATAGGTAAGTCTTTCCATTATTATATGATAATTATGACTCTTCAACCCAGTGAGCTTTCACGTTCTGACATTCACGGCTCATCTCAGACTAGCAGCATAACCATATCAGAATTTCAAAGTTTTCAACCACTCCATAACTTGTTTCTTTTCTCTAGGTCGAAGCACAAAAGAAGCACGTGGCTTACCACTACTTTCAGAGAGCTCAAGAGTAGGTCAATTACAAATCTCGGCCAAATCCTTTTGAGCCTTCAAGTTGTCTTTCATTTTGCCTGTGATATCCATGCATGTGCTTATGATACATTCGGCCATGTTACGCTCTTGATGCATTACATCAATATTATGCATCAGTATCAATGACTTCACATATGGTAGCTCCCAAATTCCACATACATGAGTTTAGTTGTGAATATTTCCATAATCTACAAAGAATCTAGGGCGGGCTTCATGAGGGACTAGTTTGCCAACACATCGGATACTTCTTACCCGCTTAGGCGTTTAGGTGGTTCCTTAGTGACAATAGTATCTTTTTTGAAGACATTCCTCTGTTGCCTGAAGGGGTGGTTTCGAGGAAGCCAACGCCTAGGACAATCAAAGTAGCTTATCTTGCCACTGTTTGTAAGTCGAAAACACTCTGTGTCAGACGCACATATGTGACACGACAAACGACAGTGTGTGCTCCATCCAGAAAACATGCCGTATGCAGGGAAATCATGGACAGAAAACAAATAAGCGGCTCGAAGGTTGAATATATGCTTCTAGTAACAGTCATATGCTTCAACTCAAGTCCACAATGTGTTCAATTCTTCGATCAATGGCTTCAACATCACATTGAGACGTGATCCCGGATGATCTGGTCCTGGTATAATGAGGCTAAGAAACATGAACCCGTACTTCATACAAAGAGAAGGTGGTAGGTTGTACGGAATAACAATGACGGTCCAACAAATTTATGGTGTGGCATTTGTACTGAAAGGTGAAAATCCATCCATCGCTAACCCGATGTGAACATTTCTCGCATCACTAGCAAAAGTAGGATCGGAAGAGTCCAAAGACTTCCATGCATCAACGTCCGACCGATGGATCAACACATCTTTGTTCTCACGCACACCTTCTTTGTGCCATCTCATGTGTCTTGCAGATCTTTTTGAAAGAAACAACCGCTTCAACCGAGGTGTCACAGGCAAGTAACACAATTGATTATGTGCAACTTCTATCATTACTTTATCACCATCGTCATTGACAACTTCGAAAAACCTCGATTTCCCACACTTTAAACAATTCTTCTCTTTGTCGTGCTCTTTCCAGAATAGCATGCAGTTATCTAGACACACATCAATTTTATCATATTTCATACCGAGACCAGATAGCAATTTCTTGGAGTGGTACATATCTTTGGGCAGTTTATGAGGTTGTGGAAGAGCATCGTCGATAAGTTTCATCATATCATTGTAGCAATTATTAGAGAAGAAATACTTAGATTTGATTGCCATAAATCTGGTCATGAAAGTAAGAAGGGTCATTTCAGTATGATCATGCAACGCCTCTTCTGAAGCTTTCAAGAGATTAAAGAATGCGTCTGCCTCAGTTGTAGGCGGATCCTCCGTTTGTATATCTTCTAACATCTCATCAATCCTATCAACATCCGGGAAATCATCATCATCTTCCACTACATGTACGGCTCGAGGAGCAGACTCGCCGTGGAAACTCCACACCTCATAATATGGCATGTAACCGTATCTGCACAAGTGTAATGACAATGTCGTTTTGTCTAGAAACTTAGTATTCCGACATTTTGCACATGGACAATGAACTTTATCGGTCATAGATAACAAAAACACTCGATCAATAAAGTCGACTGTCCCGGCATACCACTCATCTGAGTGACCAGTTGCTTTGTTCCAACCGGTATACATCCAACTACGGTCTTCATTTATGTTTGACTCTTCAGCTTTAAGTCAAAGAAATTATAGTTACATTATAATTTATTTATGTCACGGCCCTACATCTATTAGAAAGGATAGGTACTAAACCCAACCAAGAGTGACCGAGAGGAATGTTCTTATGACAAGACATGGGGTCTAGATTCAGACGAAATTTCAGCAGCATAACCCCGCTGTTCTCCAACTGCACGCCTGAAAATGGTGCAGCGGAGAACATTAGGGTTACGCTGTCGAAATTACGTCCAAATCCAGACCCCGCGTCTCATCATAAGCACGCCCTCTCGGTCACTCCCAGGCTGTCCTATAAGGGACAATTCCGAACCTACACGCCTCACATGCGTAACACATGTGAGACGGGCCGGTTCAAAACGGGTGATGCATATTGTAAAGGTTTACGTCAGTCTTTCATTTTTGAGTTATTTAAAATAGAGAGTAAAGAACAAGAGAGAGAAGGAAAGATTGAGAGATAGACAAAGAAGTGGGTCAGCCGTCCTAAGTTATGCCGCCACAGCCCACCGCTGCCGTATGGCCACCTCCGGTCCTGTGTCCGTCGCCTCTGGCCCCTTGTGCGCTCCTTGCCCTCTGTATCAACTTGGTATTGACATGAGAACATAGAGGACGACCTAAGGATGACTAGGCATTGATTAGGGTCGATTAGTGGCCCTAATCGATGACTAACCGTCCTAGTCGACCTTATCGGTCCCTAGGCGACTAGGGTCGATTAGGCAACTTGTGAACCTTCGTTATGCCCCGCCAGGGCCTGCCGTTAACTTACGACGGCTTTAGGGTTAGTCGACCAGCTCACAACACGATATACTAAATGGGCATTGACTTGCCCTAATCGAGTTGTGCCAGTTTTAACATAAACAAATCTATGCATGATTAAGCATGATTAACATCACAACAAGAAACATGATTAAGCATTATTAAACATGATTAACATAACAACAATAAATACTAAACATTATTAACCTAAACCTAAGAATATATAATAACAAGTAATTTGCAATGGACAACTAATTAGCAAAATTATGAAGTACTATTCTAACTACATGAGCATAACTACGGTGAGGGCGACGGGCGTATAGGATGCAGCAGAGAAGAAACACACACCAGTACTGACTGCTACAAATCCATGCCTTTTCCAAATGCCTAATTGACAACTGTATTACTTATAGCACCACTCAATCTAATGCATCACAAGAGATAATTTATTTGCTATATACTAAGTACTAGTTGGCCTTTAAATTGAAAAAACACTTGTTGCTATATACTAAGTACTAGTAGCGCCCCCTAATCATCTTTTAATACATAGTACAAACCCTCCCAATCATGACATTAGTTAATCAAACAAACAGGAGTATTACAGATCACGTAAAATTAAACATAAAACCCCAATTACTTGTTTGTAAGCGACACGATGCACAAGGAGGCGCGGGGTAGGTCGGGGGTGACGCGGGGTGGCGCCGGGAGCTCCGGGGAGGTGCGAGGGAGGCCAAGGGAGCTCAGGGGCGGCTCTGGCAGTGGGCCTGCATGCAGCGGCCGGGGGCGGGGTGGGGGGGGGCGTGGTGGCGCCGGCGGCCGGCGGTGGCTACCGGGGGTGTCTGCGGGCTTCGGCTGTAACACCCTCAATTTCATATTCACGCATGCATGCATATTTCATATAGAGAAACATTTTAATGGAAGTAGGAATGAAGAAAGAATCAGAAAGATGGCCGAAAAGAGCCAATTCCAAGTCGTCGAGGAGCGCTGTACACGCTTCCCGCGGCCTGCTGGCCATGTGGAGCATTTGGAGCTCATCCCTGCGGAGTGGGGTGAGGCCCGGCACCGCTAGACACTGCGGGACACGTGTCACCTTCGGAGCTCGCCCCCCGAGAGGTCCGACACTGCTAGACAAGAGTCGCCCTCGGAGCTCGCCTCCGAGAGGTCCAACCCCGCTGGACACGTGTCACCCTTGGAGCTCACCTCCGGGAGGTCCGACACTGTTGGACACATGTCGACCTCGGAGCTCGTCTCCGAGGATAAGGGAGGTCCGACACTGATGGATACGTGTCGACCTCGGAGCTCGTCTCTGAGGAGAAAGGAAGTCTGGCGCTACTGGATACACGTGGCACTCTCGGAGCTCGCCTCTGAAGATAGGGGAGGTCCAGCACTGACACGTTGCGCACGCGGAGCTCGCCTCTGAGGGAGAGGGGAGGTCCCGCCCGCCAAGACACATGGTGCACGCGGAGATCGCCTCTGAGGAGAGGGGAGGTCTCGTCCACCTGACACGCGGCACAACCGGAGCCCGCCTCTGTGGAAAAAGGGAGGCCCAGCCCCAGCTGGACACGTGGAGTCTCCGGAGCTCATCACTGAGGAGGTGACGAGATCTTAAGCGGTTTTTCTCCTGTATGCGCGGGAATAACCGGTACTGAGGAAACCTACACGATTTCCACGATGTTGCCGCACCAAATTAATTGAAGATAAACTGTTAAGATTCAAAACCAATTTGAATAGGACTCTTATTTGAATTCCAATCGGAGTAGGACTCTTCTTTATCCCGTTATAAATAAGACCCGGATTACCCCTTGGTCGTAACATCTTTCCAGACGACAACTTAGAAGCCCTAGCACCCAACTCACTGAGCTAACCCCCTTCGCCGGAGTTCATCCACCGGTGAGACCGCCGACGAGCCCCGTCACGATCGCTGTCGCTGGAAGAAAGCCGACGAGTCGTCCTGCTGCCATTGCTAGGAGGAAGGCCCCGAAGGAAGTAAGGTAGGTCTCCATTACCACCTTACGACATCGTCGCGGTTTCTTTGCATCTGTTTCTTCGATCCCTTCGAACAGAAGCTTTTTTCGTGTGGACAGATCACATGTTGATCAGTTTTTGATGGTGGAATTGATCTACATCTTGAGTCCAGATCATCACTACGTCCACACTTGATCCTTAAACCCTTGTTCATCATAAAACCCCATGTAAGCACGTTAAAACATGCAAGAACACGTACAAACTTATCTAATAATAACAGCACCATAGGGTTAGCATGCATATGCACCATGGCATCTTGAGTAAGGATTATGCATGATGTTTGATTGCTGTAAATTTTGTATGTGCGTGATCGTAAGTAGAAGGACAAGCTCAGGGAGCTATCTACAAAGGACTACAATACCAAGACATCAAGATCAGTGAGCAACAGAAGCCACAGGAACAAGGCAAGTGGCCCTTGACCATATTGGTCCCATGTTTTGAAACTATTTTGTTTGCGAAAACTGTGTATGCTTGAGTCAACTTGATGGGAAACCCTTTTATAGGAGTTTACTAGTTTTGTTAACCACCCTTGTCGCCGGGAAAGTTGATGAGTCGGGTATGGTCGCTTTTGCTTTTTTGCTTCACTAATCTACGGGATATGGGAAGCGAGATAGAACGTGTTTAGCTACTGCACTCATATGGATAATCATAATAAGAACTTGATGTTGATAATGAACATGAATCGGGGGAGATCTAGACAAGCTTGGTTTGTGGAAGTGGTAGAATGAGATGGTGGTTTACTTGCCGTAGATATAGAGACCGGTGCATGTGAGCACATGCCACGAAAACAGTGCCACCACAAGGCAAAATATGGGTGTGGCTTAGCTGACTAATTAGGTAAGTTGCTAGATTGTTATGGACCGTGGAGGGCACGGGGAATGGGAGTTGAGAGAGGACTATCCTGGGAACCGCATGGCACAAGACGGGGCCCGTAGGTGGGAGAATGGTGATTCGAGCCTGCTGGTGAAACCTTAGTGAGTCCATACATCTAGTAGCCCCTTTGTAAAGGCTATTTTGTGATCTCTTGACCATACACCGACGGTTGTGTACTGGTATAATGGAGGTTCTGCAGTCGCCGATGGGTGACGAAATCACAAACTTGTTGGTAAAGTGGTGCCACCTCTACAGAGTGTAAAACTATCATAATAGCCGAGTTTACGGTCACAAGCGCCTGGACAACTCACATGATTAGATGGGATGGTTATCGGGATGGTTGGGATGGATGGTTTGGTTATTGGGATGTCAATTGTTTGGTCATGGTTTGGTTTTGATTTGGTTTCGGGACTGTTGAATCTTGGGAATGAGAATGGTTCCGATTATGAGATGGAAAGGAATATGAGATGAGATGAGCATGAATATGAGATGTTTATCATGAGCATAAGAAAAAGTTGAGAAGCATAAATGGCTGAATGAGATATGGGAAGTGGTGAAATATGATGGAGGTATGTTGATTTTTAATCGGATATATACAACAACAACAACAACCAAGCCTTTATCCCAAGCATGTTGGGGTCGGCTAGACATGAAACCCAATATCAATGAAGTAAAAGAGAGGAAGAGATATAAGAACAAGGAAAAAAGAAAAAGAAAAAAGAAAAACAAAGAAAAAAAATAAAAAAAAAAGAAAAAAGAAAAATAAAGAAAAAAAACAAAGACTACAATTCTGGCACATGAATTGCTACTTTCCATGCGGTCCTATCATGAGCTAAGTCTCTGGATACATTCCAATCTCTCAAATCTCGTTTTACCGCCTCCTTCCAGGTCAACCTTGGTCGTCCTCTACCCCTCCTAATATTTTGTCTACCTCTTAAAATCCCACTGTTAACCGGTGCTTCTGGAGGTCTCCGTTGGATATGTCCAAACCACCTAAGTCGATGTTGGACTAACTTCTCTTCAATCGGCGCCACCCCTACCTTATCACGAATCGCCTCATTCCTTAATCGGTCTCTTCTCGTTTGCCTGCACATCCACCGTAGCATGCGCATCTCTGCGACACTCATTTGTTGGACATGTTGCCGTTTAGTTGGCCAACATTCCGCCCCATAGAGCATCGCGGGTCTGATCACCGTCCTGTAGAACTTCCCTTTTAGCTTTTGTGGGACTTTCCTATCATATAGGATTCCAGAGACTTGTCGCCATTTCATCCACCCTACCTTGATCCTGTGGCAAACATCCTCATCAATATCGCCATTGCTTTGTAACATTGATCCTAAGTATCGGAAAGAGTCCCTTCTACGTACTATTTGTCCTTGTATACTAACATTTCCCTCTTCACGACCAACACCACTAAAGTCACACCTCATATACTCGGTTTTGGTCCTACTAAGTCTAAACCCCTTGGACTCTAAGGTTTGTCGCCATAACTCTAATTTCTTATCAACACCATCTCTAGTTTCGTCTACCAGCACTACATCATCAGCAAAGATCATGCACCAAGGGATATCCCCTTGTATATCCTTCGACACCTCATCCATCACCAAGGAAAAGATGTATGGGCTCAAAGCTGATCCTTGATGTAGTCCTACCGTGATAGGAAATGCATCAGTCTCACTATCACTTACGCGCACACTTGTCCTAACATTATTGTACATATCTTTGATAAGGCTAATGTACTTTGTTGGCACTTTATGTTTCTCTAGTGCCCACCACATGACTGACCTTGGTATCTTGTTGTACGCCTTCTCCAAGTCGATGAACACCATATGCAAGTCCTTCTTCTGGTCCCTATATCTCTCCATAAGCTGACGAAGCAAGAAAATCGCCTCCATTGTAGACCTCCCACGCATAAAACCAAACTGGTTTTTAGTGACATTGGTCACTTTCCTCAGACGGTGTTCAATCACTCTCTCCCAAAGCTTCATAGTATGACTCATAAGCTTAATACCTCGATAATTAGTGCAACTTTGAATATCTCCTTTATTTTTGAAGATAGGTACTAATATACTTTTCCTCCATTCTTCAGGTATCTTGTTTGACCGAAAAATGTGGTTGAATAGCTTTGTGAGCCATACTATTGCCACGTCCCCAAGACACCTCCACACCTCAATAGGGACATCGTCAGGGCCGAGGGCCTTTCCTCCTTTCATCCTTTTTAAGGCCTCCTTAACTTCAAACTCTTGTATCCTCCGCACGAACCGCCTGTTGGAGTCATCAAAGGAGTCATCCAACTCAACCATAGTGCTCTCATTCCCATCTTTGAATAGCCCATTAAAGTAATCACGCCATCTATTCTTAATCTCTTCATCCTTCAATAGAATGCGGTCAGTCTCATCTTTGATGCATTTAACTTGATTGAGATCCCTCATCTTTCTCTCACAGATTTTTGCTACCTTGTATATGTCCTTTTCACCTTCTTTTGTCTCTAGTCTCTCATATAACTTATCATAGGCTTGTCCTCTTGCCTTACTCACAACCCGCCTTGCATTCTTCTTAGCCTCTTTGTACTTAAGCATGCTGCTTGTGCTTCTATCATTATGCCAACTCTTGTAACACTCCTTCTTCTCCTTAATGGTCTTTTGTACATCCTCATTCCACCACCAAGTGTCTTTATCTACAAGTTTCTTTCCCTTTGTCACACCGAACACCTCACTAGCTACCTTCCTAATGCAAGTTGCCATCTTCATCCACATACTATCTGCATCTCCATTTTCCGCCCAGTGTCCTTCTGTGATCACCCTATTTTTAAAGGATTCTTGTGAT
The DNA here is from genome assembly GCA_030760725.1 of Neostapfia colusana. Taxonomy (NCBI): domain Eukaryota; kingdom Viridiplantae; phylum Streptophyta; class Magnoliopsida; order Poales; family Poaceae; genus Neostapfia; species Neostapfia colusana. The sequence continues at coordinate 46,564,445 of JASWHV010000012.1, read as the reverse complement.
TCTCCCTTCAACTTCCACCACTTTGTTCTTGTGATTTTTACACCTTTCTCCCGCAAAGAACATGTATGGAAACAAAAGTCAGCTACCACAAGCTTATGTTGTGTCACAACACACTCCCCGGGGATCACCTTACAATCTAGACACTCCCGTCTATCCTTTCTCCTGGTGAGGACAAAGTCAATCTGGCTAGAGTGTTGGGCACTACTAAAGGTCACTAGGTGAGATTGCCTCTTCCTAAAGAGGGTGCTAGCTATCAATAGATCATAGGCTACGGCAAAGTCTAGGATGTCCTTTCCCTCTTGATTTCTATCGCCGCATCCAAAACCTCCATGTACTCCCTCAAATTCTAGCTTAGTTGCACCCACATGACCATCGAGATCTCCCCCTATGAGTAGTTTCTCGGTTATCGGTACACTATTAACCATATCCTCCAAGTCCTCCCAAAATTGCCTCTTAGCACTCATGTTGAGCCCAACTTGTGGGGCATAAGAACTAATGACGTTCAAGACAATGTCCCCAATTACTATCTTGATTAAGATGATCCTATCCCCTCGTCTTCGAACATCCACTACTCCATCCTTAAGACCCTTATCTATTAGAACACCTACGCCATTGCTAGTCCCAGCCGAACCAGAATACCAAAGCTTGAAACCGGTATTCTCGACTTCTCTCTCCTTTTGTCCCGCCCATCTAGTCTCTTGTACACAAAGGATATTTACTCGTCTCCTAATGGCAACATCTACTAACTCACGTAGCTTCCCCGTCAAGGATCCTACATTCCAACTACCCACCCGGAATCTATGATCCTCGGCTAGCTTCCTTACGCTTTGCACCCGTCGAGTAAGATGCAAAGACCCTTGCTCACTTATCACTACATCCGGGCGATGATGTAGCACGCCACTAAGGTGGTGGCGATCCGGCCCTTGCTCATTTAACACCATATCCTGGTTCCGATATGGCGCGCCACTAAGGCGGTAGCGCGCCACTAAGGTGGTGGCGATCCGACCCTTGCTCACTTAACACCATACCTGGGTTCCGATATGGCGCGTCGCTAAGAGGGTTACGCCCCAACGAATTTCTGTTGGGTTTCATTTCTATGAGAATGGCTAAGTGTAGTTGTTGGCTCGACAAGCCTATCACAACCCCTCCTCCTTTACCCGGGCTTGGGACCGGCTATGTCATTACAACAAAGGCGGAGTTTTTAAATTCACTTAAAGCTAGTTGCTGTTTTTATCATGTTTGTGAAATAAACTTTGCTTTCTGCAATGAGCCTTTTTGTTCCTACCTTGTTGGAAGCTACATGTCATACCTTTCCGCACTTGCTGAGTACGACATGTACTCACCCTTGCATTATCATACGAACATCAGCAACAGGAGAGGAGTACTTCGAAGACCATGCGGAGTACTAGGCGTGCGATCTACCGTCAACTTGCCTGTGGAGTTGGAGATGGAGCCGCTGCTGCTGTTTAGTTTGCTTCCACTATCGTTAGAGACTTTCGCTGCTAGAATAAGTTAGAAGACTTCCGCTGAAAGAACATATTAGAGATTGATGTAATAAAGTACTTAAACCCTATTATTCGTGGTTATATTCTGAATTCAGTTTGTGGATTATATGTGTATGTGTGATGAACATCCTGGGCACACATATGCATCAGCTCAGTTCCGTGGTTTTCGGAACCAGGGTGCCACAGATTGGTATCAGTGCCACGTTGATCGTAGGATGCAGGCCTAGTCATAAAGTGGCAATAGAGGCAAGCTGACCGTAGGATGCAAACCTAGGTAGAGTGCATAGATTGGCATCAGAACCACATTGACCGTAGGATGCAAGCCTAGGTAGAATGGACACTCTGGAACACATAGGAACACCCTTCTAAACTCTTACTTCCAAAAATTGCTTTCTGCTGCACTTTTATTGCGCCGCAAGGTGCTATTTTAAGCCCCTCCTTGTCTCTTCTTTTGGACAGCAACACCCTTGTTCATGCTCCATAACTTCTGAGGTTTTGGAGCTATCTCCTCCTTCTCTAAAGTTTTTCATGTCCTATTGATAGATGTCGGAGATCCGGAGCACGGATACTCATTCACCACCACGTGGGAGTGCACTTAACCCCATTGAGGTGACCACCCCCATCACATGGCGGGAACAGCACCGGATCACATGATTTGGTTTAGGACCCCCATTGAATAAGCGTGAATACGAACGGTGTGATAAATTTTCGTGATGATTGCTTGTGTTTGTGTGCTTAGTGTGAGTTGTGGGACGTCTCAAGCGTTGTCCATATCCACAAATAGTAGAGAGATGTGAGATGCTTCAGCATGTGTTCACATCCTCATAAAGACTAGTATATTTAGTCCATCCACCTTGATGCATATAGTTGGAGGGATCAATCTAAACTTCTAACTTCTATTCTACCCAACTCTCTCTCACAGATGGTGAGGGAAAACGCCGGCCGTCAAAGGAGGAACATCCGTGGCAACCAGGAACCACAAGAGGATGACCACGTTGAAGTTCCTGAGAATGCTGACCCCGGGGCTGGTGCAAACAACCTGGAACAGTTGATGGCTATGCAGAACCAGCTCATGCAAACCATGATACAAACTTTAGGACAGCTGCAAGCCAAGAACAACAATCCTCACCCCGTTCCTGCACCACCGCCACCACCACCGCCGGCTGACAACCGATTGGGAGAGTTCATGAGGACTCGACCACCTACTTTTGCACAAGCTAATGATCCCATGGAGGCTGACGATTGGTTGAAATACATGGATAAGAAGCTTGCCATAGTTCAGTGCAATGATTGAGATAAAGTTCTCTTCGCATCGCACCAACTTATGGGAGCAGCTGCTGACTATTAGGATGCTCTCTACAATGCTCATGACAACCAGGAGACTATCACTTGGGATGAGTTCAAGGAGAGTTTCCACTCTCATTACGTCTCTGTTGGAGTCATGATGCTTAAAAGGCACGAGTTCAAAGGTCTCTGCCAAGGACGGAAGAGCGTGAATGAGTACCTCAACAAGTTCACGCAGCTGTCAAGATATGCCCCCGAGGATGTTAACTCGGATCAAAGGAAGCAGTACTTGTTCATGAGAGGGTTGAACAATGAGATCCAAGTTCAACTGCTCAACAATGACTATGCAAACTTTCAGAAGCTAGTTGACAAAGCTATAGTGGTTGAGAGCAAGATTCGATAGATCGAGCAAGAGGGCAAGAGGAAGATGCCATACAAGCCACAAGGGAGCAATGTACGTCCCCGTTTCACGGCCCCAGCTGGACCACAGTATGGCTCGTCCGCTTCTACTTTTCGCCCTAATCAGCCACCGCAGCAACATCCTGTCATGCAAGCACCTCGTGTACCTTTGTCTTCTGCGCCCCGTCCAAACATGGGCACCTATGCTCAAAACCACCCCCGCCCCAATGTACCTGCTGTCGTGGGCAACAAGGCATGCTTTGCATGCGGAGAGGCAGGACACTTTGCAAGCCAGTGCCCGAGGAAAGGCCTTGGACAGCCAAGCGACACGCCCAAGCAGAACCCACGGCCGAACGGAGGAGCCAATCAAGGCAACCGTGGGCAGCAGAACTACGCTCGTGGCAACGTGAATCATGTCTCCGCTGAGGAAGCACAACAGGCTGAGGACGTCGTGATTGGTATGTTCCTTGCCAACTCCAACCCAGCCACTGTTTTATTTGACTCCGGAGCATCGCATTCATTCATATCATCCAAGTATGTTGCCAAGTATAATCTGCCCATATCGCACATAAAATATACTATGTTAGTTAATTCTCCCGGTGGAGAGATGAGGAATATAGTTTGTACGAAAGTAAACCTTAAAGTAAGGGGGGTAGACTTCCTTGCCAACCTCTTTGTCTTGGATTCCCAAGGGCTTGACATAATACTCGGAATGGATTGGTTAAGCAAGCACAACGGAGTAATCCAGTGTGCTAAGAGGAGCGTGCAGTTGACAAACGAGCACGGAACCCTATTGAGTTTGAGTCAGCTCAACCGGCAACCGAGAAGGCAATGTTGAACCACGTCGAAGAGGCAACATTATACAACATTCCGGTGGTTCAAGAATATTTGGACGTGTTCCCGTAAGAACTTCCAGGTATGCCACCTGACCGGGACATTGAGTTTTCCATTGATATGGTACCCGGAACTGCACCTATAGCAAAAAGGCCATATAGGATGCCCGTTAATGAACTAGTGGAACTCAAGAAGCAAATTCAGGAGCAGCTAGAAAAGGGTTTTATACGCCCCAGCTCGTCACCATGGGGAGCTCCCGTGCTCTTCGTAGACAATAAGGATGGGACCCAAAGGATGTGTGTGGACTATAGGTCTCTCAATGAGGTGACGATCAAGAATAAATACCCTTTGCCCCGTATAGAGGACCTGTTTGACCAGATGAAAGGTGCCCGAGTTTTCTCTAAGATTGATCTTCGGTCGGGATACTTCCAGTTGAAGATTAAGCCCTCCGACATACCCAATACTGCCTTTCAAACACGGTATGGTTCGTATGAATGTACCGTTATGTCTTTTCGGTTAACGAATGCACCCACATATTTCATGTACCTCTTGAATAAGGTCTTCATGGAGTACTTGGACAAGTTCGTCGTGGTTCTCATCGACGATATCATGGTGTATTCAAAAAGTGAGGAAGAACATGAAGAACATTTGAGATTGACATTGCAGAAGCTGCGAGAGCATCAATTGTATGCCAAGCTCAGCAAGTGTTAATTTTGGCTAAAGGAGATATCGTTCCTAGGCCACATCATCTCCGAAAGAGGAGTATTGGTTGATCCCGGAAAAGTGGGAGATGTTCTGAAGTGGAACCAACCGCAGAACGTGAGGGATATTTGGAGTTTCCTTGGGATGGCTGGATATTACCGCTGGTTCATCAAGGATTTCTCCAAGATAGCAAAGCCTATGACTGAATTGCTAATGAAAGGAAAGGCATTTCAATGGACACAATTGTGTCAAGAAAGCTTTTAGGAGCTCAAGAAAAGGCTAACCACAACACCGGTTTTGGTATTGCCGGATGTGAGCAAGAGCTTTGACATATATTGTGACGCATCAAGATATGGGCTTGGATGTGTGCTCATGCAAGAAGGACAAGTGGTAGCCTATGCGTCAAGACAACTAAAGAAATACGAGCTGAATTACCCCACACTTGACTTGGAACTAGCAGCCGTGGTACATGCCTTGATGATTTGGAGGCATTATATCCTTGGTCATTGATGTGAGATCTATACGGATCACAAAAGGCTCAAGTACATATTCACACAAACGGATTTGAATTTGAGACAACGTCGATGGTTGGAACTCATCAACGATTATGATGTTGGAATCAATTATCACCCCGGAAAGGCCAATGTAGTAGCTGATGCATTGAGCCGAAAGGGAGCATGTCACCAACTTACGGTTCGGGAGCTACCGCCCGAGCTGCACAAGGAGTTCGAACGGTTACATCTCGGGTTCTTGAACGAGATGGAAGTGATGGAACTCCACTCTTCGTTGGAAAAAGAGATAAGAGATGGCCAAGCAATGGATGAGGAAATCAGGAGATCAAGGAAAGAATCCGACAAGGCATAGAAAAGGACTTCAAGGAAGACAAGAAGGGTACGCTTTGGTTAGGGAAAAGGATTTGTGTGCCCAACATGAAGCACATCCGCGACACGATATTAGGGGAGGCACATGACTCACCTTATTCCATACATCCAGGCAGTACAAAGATGTACAAGGACTTGAAAACTTGTTATTAGTGGGATGGTATGAAGAGGGACATAGCTGAATATGTGGCCCTATGCGACACGTGCCAACGGGTGAAGGCCGAACATCAAAGACCCGCTGGACTGTTGCAACCATTGAATGTACCCGAGTGGAAGTGGGAAGACATCAGCATGGATTTCATCGTCGGATTACCACGTACTCGGTCGGCTTACGACTCCATGTAAGGGCCTAAGTTTTTTGCACATATTCAAAGTGTTCATCACCACACACACCCGTCATTTGAAGAAACTTGATGAACACATTTGAAGAGCAAGTAACCACCATCAACATGCTCATTAGAGAATGAACTCACAAAATGCAAAAGTGAAATTTCCCACATACATCATATGGGGGCTGGGCATATGAAAAAGTCCTACACCTTACTAGGAATGTCCATGCCAAATTTCACCCAAATCCAAAACCTTTTTGAGGTCTTTTTGGGTATAACTAAAAAGAGGGTGGTTTGAACTCAAATTCAAATTCAAACTGTTTCCATCCCATGAATTCAAAAGTGGGAGGCATATTGTTACTCAGCACAATTTTGTGAGCTCACAGACCAATATTCACTCCATTTGGAATTGATCTTGACATGAGCTAAGTTTAGCAAATTCAAACTTTCTTTGAATTTCAAACTGCATATGTGCTGAAAATATATTCAAACAAACCCCAATTTGAATTCTATCCAATTCAAATGGCCAGAGGATAGATAATTCAAATAACCAGGGTTATTTGGGTCTCTACTGTTTAGAGCAGTGGGGAAAATTCTATTTCAGGGGTTAAAACCAGGGCGGGACCCACATGTCACCCTCACTAAACAGTTTAATCGACTGAAGACTTGATCTCGGTTTCTTGCGCCCGACCGAGCTGCCGCCACGGCGAGAAAACGACGAGGACATCAGCTGCTTGCCGCCCCTGGCCGCGGGACCGCCTCTCTGGGCCCTTATCTACGCGCCCAGGCCGTCCCTGTTGATTCTCACCGCTGTTCCGATGTGCTCTCATCCAGAAAACCGAAACACCTTGCTGCACGGCTGAGCTCTCGGTCCCTCGTCGCCCGGCTGATCTTGTGGTTGTCACGGCGATCTGAGACCATCACCGAGTGCACCGAGTCTTCCTTGACGTCCTCGCACCGGTTCCAGACCCTGATCAACCCTCCCCGAGCTCCACCGCGACGTTCTTCCATTGTTCAGATCAGCCCAAGCCGCCGTCATGGGGAAGACCCATCCGGCCACCACAGCCCACCGCTCTCTGAGCTGTGAATAGTAAAAAGGTTCGCCTTCAGTCCCTCTTTCATTACCGCAAGCACCGGCGGCGTGACATAAACTGGCCACACCGGAGTTTCACGATTTTGCGACGGTATATGAAAGGGATGCCCGGATCGATTCGCAAAATTCATAACACATACCGCACCACTCATCCTCTCACGAAGAGAAGCACTTCTAGGTGTCCGTGCAAGGCCATAGGAGCCAAAACCACGAAGAACTATTGGGGGAAACCACTGTTCTTCGAGTTTTAGGAAAATTCCCGATTTCTGGCCTAGGTCGCACGGTGCCAGCCCAGTACAGTCATTCCCGAGATCTGTGGAGCTCATGTCAATCTTTCCTAGGGTCCACTGATGCTCTATGGCCTTTTGCTCGATCGTTTGGGGTGCTAGGAAGTCCGGCCGACACGGCCGAAGTTCTTCCGAAGCCGCCGCTCGTCGCTGGTCGTGTTCCGGTGATTATCGTGACGAGCTGAGCCCAGCATCATGTTCCCCGCATAGATTTAGGCAGAGACGGCCAAGATCATGGAGTTTGGCACACGACAGAGGCCACCGGCGAGGGGTCGCGGCGGCCGAGCGCGGGAGGCCGGAGGTAGACGAAGCCCCCGGTCCCATGCGTCAGCGGCTGATATTTTAAAACCAGGATTCGCTGTGGCACCAGATCGGGTACGGCTGCACGTGAAGGATTCCGTAGCCCCGTGTGTCGACCGCTGAGAAGTTGACACGTAGCCCCGGTCCCACGCACAGCGGTTTAAACTTTTTCCCGATTTTCAGATTTAGTTCAAACATCAAACCCACATAACTTTGGCTAGAAAAATCCAAATCGAGTGAACCAAATTTTGTTGGATTCAGCTCTCTGAGTACTTTCCGTCAAATCAAGTTTCACTTCATGAAAATCCTTATTTCTCCAGAATTAATTCTTCAAAATTGAACTTGTTAGAATTTGAAGTGGAGAACCCTTTGGAGGAAAATTCTGAAATTTTGCTGGGATGTTCACCAAAATATCCCTAAGCTACCATAAAAATTTCAGATCCATTTGAGCTCATTTGATCCACCTAATGGTGTGATTAATAAAACTGTTCCAGAGAAAATAGAAAATGTCCAGAAACATTTTCAGAATTTCTCTGAAATTGTTTAGCTCATATATTTAGTTAGGAACCATCAAATTAAGTGAGACAAACTCCATTAGAACCCTCTGAAAAACTAGTTTACAAAATGTCATGGCTTGCTCCATGAAAATCCCTAGAAAACCCCAGGAGCTCTAATTAATGTCAAGTACATAATTATTTGTAGCGAGCTCAAATGAGCTTTGCTGCAAATAAAACTTGGCCAAGTCTCTGTCTAGGTTGTAACCAAACCACAGTAAAAATTCCAGAGTCATTGGGTCTGTCTAGTAAGACTTATAGTCTTCACAAGTTTAAGTTCAATTCAAATGCATTTAAATTGATACATTACATGTTATCTCATGTAGTCGCTAAGGTTGAGGAGGAGCCTGAAGTCTTAGACTTCGTCACTTTGGAAGAGCAGCAAGACAAGCTCCGGTTTGCATTAACCTTTTTACAAATTTTTACTGTTTTGAGAACTTACTTTGAGTACCACTTACTTCTTGCATTAGAGTCTTGTTTGAAACCCAGATGCATAGCCAAGAAAACCATGGGTTGGGATTAGGATTGAAAACCCCATTTAGCTAATGCAATGCTAAGATAGTGTAGGAGTCGGTACAAGTCGAGTAGTTGGAACTACTCGCGAGAATAGGCTAGAGGCACATCGCTCGGGTAAAGATAGCAAATGAAACACATGGCAAGAAAAATGAGACCGAGCGGAGAGTAAGGGCAGCAGGACTTTGGGGCCTGGGTGCTATAGCTCCGCTTGTGTCGATTGAGGACCGAGCCGTGTGCGGGCCTGTTGAACAAGCTGGAACAGTACTGAAGACCTACCGGCTATATGGGAATCGGGAAACCGATGTAACTCGGGTAGCTGGGTATAGAGGCATTGCCTGTCGTTTCAGAGGGTAGGTTGAGAGCTCGAGATGTAAATTGGCTGGCGGCACTGTGGATGCGCGTGCAGAGACCTCTTGCTCGGGACGATAGGACCGGTTCAATATTTGGCTGACGGGTGAAATGTGGTTGCGTACGACATCCGTGATGGTTTCTGTATGCAACATCGAGTACGGGTGTACGTGATGGGTTATTTGGGTAACCCTGCAGGTGTAAATCGATTATAATCGCCGTCCCTTGCGGTCAGTGAGTACCACTTGTTTACTGTACCGTGACGTAGAAATAACAGGCTAGATTCATGTTAAAAGTTTGCTGATTTGAAAGATATACCTTGCTTGTTAATGTCTTGTTGTAGTTTAGAGCTAATTAAAGTTCTTTTCAACTTTGGGCAAAGTACATGAGAGAAATGCGTTTCTTATTTGATTGCGGCTCTCTCATGTGCGTTAGCGTAAGGTTATCCACAACCAGCTGCTAAAACATTGAAAATAAGGTTCAAATAATTATGCGAGTCCTTTGCAAATTATTTACCTCATGTACCCTGTACCAATCATGTAGAAGTTCCATGTATAGGAGAGAAGGATCAGTCTTGCTGAGCCATCGTTCTCACTGCTTGTGTTTGAAGCTTTTGCAGAGGTCTATGAGGAAGGGACTCCTGAGGAGGAGATGCAACCCCAGGAGGGGAACCCCGTCGAGTGGGAGTCATGCACGCTACCGTGTTAGTGTGTGTGCGTGCTAGCGGGGACACGTTCCCGGTCTGAAGTGAAGTCGATGCGTAGTCTACGCCCGTGAGTGTGGACTGAACATATTTTATTGTAAAAGTGTTCATAAACCTGTTTATGTAATAAAACTTTGCTTCCGCTTTGTACCTTTGATGTGTGTTATCCGGTGCTGTGCAACGCAGCACCCCTCAGCGTGATCCTGACTCGAAAAGGCCGATGGGGTCATGCCAGCATGGTATCAGAGCTCGCTTGAGGTTTAACGCACTACAAAGGGCATCTTTTTCAAAAAATCCAGTGAGGAATGAGTTAGTAGCCCATATAAGAATGTTATTAGTGTATAGAAAGTGGCATACTAACCTATTTGCTTATGTTGGAAAATCTTGCATCTCGGGACGCTGTATGTCTTGGAGGTGCACGTAAGCGCTGTCCACCAGTGCGCACAAGCTGAAGGGTGGAGCCCCACGGGTGGCAGGTAACCCGGCCTGCTTTAATATCCTCTATGACTCTTCATGTTGTTTGAGGTATTCGAGCAACGTCTGTCCCTGGCGTGCTTTGGGCAATTGGGAGACCTCGTCACGTGGTCAGTAACGTGAACACGTAGCTCAAGGCGTGTTTGGCTTGAGAACATCCGGGCGAGTGATGACGGCCGGGTGTACAAATTTTATGGATACCGGGCTCGGTGTGCAGCCGAGTGACGATTGTGTGAGTTATATGCAGGTAGTCTGACCATGAAACGGTAGACGTGTAGCATCCGTGTGCGAGTGACGTTTAGTGCCACTGAACAAACGAAGCCGGCTAAGTCCGGTATAGGTTTTTCTTTGTGAGGACGTAGAACCGGCATGATCTGGTGACACATCGACGTCACACCCCCCAAAATGAACAACTGCATGGTAAAACTTGAAAGTTTTAATCCAGAGCACTAAAACTTTGATGTAACCCTTTCCCTTAATCAGGATATTCAAAGTTAACAAATTTTCAACTTATAAGATACTATGGACAGAGTCCCCTGTTTTCAGCTGAAATAAGGCTGAAGTTAATCAGAGGTTAGAGGTTGAGTTATTTCGAGGTTGGGGTCATATGATACATTTATAGAAATCTTTGGAAGAGCTTTACAACTTTTATGTTGAGGTCCAGAGGTGTTTCATCCCTTAACCAATCGAAAAATGCAGTAGAGTTCAGACTGTCCAGAAAACAGGGCAGAGCAAACACTCTCTGTAACTCTCTGTAAATTTAGCATAACTTTCTGAATAAAAATCCAAAAATAGAAAATGGGGCAGTTCTGAAAGTTTTAAGAGATGGGTTACAACTTTGTAACAGAAAGTTTGTTCAGATTGGGAGTAGAATTAACTGGAATTCTTGGATCAAATCAGTACCTAAAGCAGGGAGGTGCTGTCCAATTTTCTCCAGAAATTCTGTTAACTTTGACATCTCATAACTTCTGAACCAGGACATATCTTAGGAAAAACAAATACTTTCTGGAAATCTATTGAAGTTAGCTTTAACTTTGATGTTGAGCTCCAGAATTGGTTTTGCCATTAGCAAGGTCTAAATCAGGTTGAAATGGAAACTGGTCAGGGCTGTCATATTGGACAGCAGATCAACAGTCAAATTTGTTTAAGTTTGAACTATGTTTCCAAGTTTTATGAGTTCAATGACATGTTTTATGTTATAACTCAATGGTTTACTGTTCAAATAAATATTTAACATTTCTCAAATATTTTTCTACAGATGACAGCGAATAGACAGTTGGAGAACACGTGGGTGGAATCTCACTGTTCTCACCACAGCGGCTATCCAGAAGCCTTGAGGCAAATGCTTCAATATTTCGGATACAACAAGATGCCACAGTACTTCGCCAAAGAAGAAGGCGAGGAGGGGAACAAGACGTGGATGATCCATGTCGAAGTTCCTGCAGGACCTATGCCACCCGGTTGGGCGCCGTTCACTGTTACGGTGAGAGGTAGACAACCGGAGGGAATGTGGCAAGTGGCAGCCCGCGACACCATGTCGCGTTTCTGCCACCTACATGTGAGAGCTATGGAGGGCACTCCATACGCGCTCGTTCCAGTGGAGGTACGGGCTAATCATGTGTGGGAAGGGAGGTACATGGAGGCAACCGATCCGGGTTGCCCAAGGTATAGTGCCGGGGAGGCAAACCCCAGTCTCCAATTGAGGGCAGGAAAAGCTGTGATGGACAGCCAAGCTGTTCATACGGATTGTCTCGCTGCAAAGCTCAAGGAGAGCACAAGCCGTGGATACCATTTTGAGAGTGCTCACAGCGCACACCGCAATGTGCTCCTTCCGACGATAAAGCGACTGAATGAGCAACACACTCAGTTGCATCGTCTGAAGAAGGCGAAGAGGAAAAGCCGTGTCGACATCACGGCTTTGCAACAACAGGTGCAGGCTCTGACCCAGCAGAACGAGGTCCTCACTCAAGAGCGGGATGACGCTATTGAGGAGGCGCAAGGCTGGGAAGAGGACTACAAACAAGCCATAAACGAGGTGCACGCCTTGCAGGACCTCGTACTTCCGGTAACGGGCATACCAGTGGTAGGTGCCATACCTGTGGTCTTGGGTCTTCCGACAATGGGGGAACCCGAACCGGAAGAGGAGGTTTTGGACCCAGAGCCACCAGCAGAGGTACCGGAGGAGGACGACCCACAGGAGGTCGAGTTCTACTCCGAGTAGGGGGTTACTGTTGCCAAGTAGGGCAGCAAGGGTGATGTAACCCAAACTTTTGTAATCGGTGACATGTCGTGTAGACAGTAGTGCATGTATAGGTAGTGACGACATGAGCACGACTTCTCGGAGACCCGAGACTAATGTATCATGTATAAAGTTTATGCTTTATCAATATATGTGAATGTTGTGCAAATTATTCATGCGTCACTTCAAATACTTACTGTTTCATATGGAATTTTAAGCATGACATGTGCTGATCGCTGCTGTTTTGAATTTCAGAATGACTCGTACTCGTGCCAACCCGGACGTTGGGGGTTCCAGTCAGGGGGGGGGAGACCTCCCAACAGCCTCCCGAGGACTCCTCGGGACAGCAACAGCAGCGACAGCAATAACAACACCTGCCACCGCCAACGGTTACTTTGGCTGACATTGTGGCAGCGATGGCGGGCTCCCATCAGCAGCACAGGGAGTTGCTGCAAACCCTCATTGCGAACGCGTCTCGACCAGAGAGACGTCAAGATCGTGAGGAGCGCCAACAGAGCTCCAACTCCAACTTTCTGGCTACTCATCCCCCGGTATTCTCAAGGGCGGATGAACCCATCAATGCGGACAACTGGCTCCGCACGATGGAAATGAAGTTCGGGCTGCTCCAAGTGAGTGAGCACCGTAAGACTCAATTTGCGGCCCAACAGCTTCAGGAATACACGAGTGCTTGGTGGGCGAATTTCTGCGCCTCGCAACCCACTGAGCGAGTTATGACCTGGACGGAATTCAGGACGGCCTTCAGGGTCTATCACATACCGCCAGGTATCTTGAAGAGGAAGACGCAGGAGTTCCTACGCCTGCAACAAGGAAGCTGGAAAGCGCTGGAATATTCCAGGGCATTCAATGATCTTGCGCTTTATGCCTCGTATCACGCCGATACCGACGAGAAGCGGCAGGATCATTTCTACGAGGGGCTTAACCCACTCCTGAAGGACATACTGGCGATGTTCAATCGCGGCAGCCTCAACGATATAATTGATGCTGCAATTGTTCAAGAGGACTCCGGCAAGGAGTTAGCGGCGGCGGAAAGGAAGCGAATCGCGCCGCAAAGCAGCGGAGAAGGAGGTGGTCCTTCTCAAAAATACCGGATGGTGAATTGCCCACCATCGGGTCCACGCTGGCAGCCACCACAGAGGTCGATGCCATTCCGCAGTCGGCCATATTCTCCACCGGCATTCAGGCCGGCACTGCCAGTACCACCTCCGCAGCAACAACAGCAGCGGGCGATGCCGCGTGCATATGCACCCCAGCAGCGCATGCCGGGCTTTCGTTCCCCGAGCACCGGCCAAGCAGTAGCCACATTCTACAAATGTGGTCGTCCAGGACACTTCGCCAGCAGTTGTTCGGAGAGGCAAGGCGGTGAAGTTGCACCGCAACTTCCGGGGAGGAATCAACCCCGGAACCCCACTAATGCGCGGCGGGCAAACCCTAGGTCCGGCACCGTCCACCAACTTGCCATAGAGGACGTGCCGTAGGGAGAGCCGATCCTTGCGGGTATGTTCTAACTTCACCAGCATCCCACTATAGTATTATTTGATTCAGGCGCCACGCATAATTTTATTAGCCAAGCTTTCATTGCTAAACACAGCTTGCAAATACTACCCACCGATAGCCCATATTTGATTTGTTCACCGGGTGGGAAGATTTCAGGAAGCATGATGGTTTCTAAAGTACCATTATGCTTAGCGGGTAGAGTGTACCCTACGTCTCTCATTGTTCTAGAGGGACAGAAGGTCGATGTCATCTTAGGTATGTCGTGGTTAACCCGCCACGGCGCTGCTTTAGACACCGTCCTCCGAGTCGTGCATCTAAACCCAGAAATGCGCGAGTCACATTCCTTATTTCTGGACAGTCCAGAAATAAAACTTCCAAGTGTGTATCAATCCGCAACCATCAGATTGGAAGACATTCCAGTGGTCCGGGAATTCCCTGACGTGTTCCCGGATGATTTACCGGGGATGCCGCCCGACAGGGAGGTGGAGTTCAAGATTGAACTTGCACCGGGAACCATGCCAATATCCCGAAGGCCGTACAAGATGGCGCCTTAGGAATTGGCTGAACTGAAGACTTAGCTAACGGACCTGCTGGAGAAGGGTTTTATTAGGCCGAGCTCCTCGCCATGGGGCTGTTCGGCATTATCCGTGAAGAAGAAAGACGAGGCGTTGCGGCTTTGCATGGACTATCGTCCACTAAACGCCGTAACCATCAAGAACAAGTACCCGTTGCCACGGATCGACATGTTGTTTGATCAGTTGGTCGAAGCAAAGATCTTTTCCAAGATGGATTTAAGATCCGGGTACCACCAGATTAAAATACGGGATGAGGATATTCCGAAGACAGCTTTCTCGACGAGGTACAGACTTTATGAGTACCTGGTCATGTCCTTGGGGCTCACCAATGCTCCAGCTCACTTCATGTATTTGATGAACTCGGTATTCATGCCGGAGCTGGATAAGTTTGTCATGGTCTTCATCGACGACATATTGGTATATTCCAAGTCGGAGGGAGAGCACAAGAAGCATCTGCTATAGTCTTGCAACGGCTGCGGGATCACAAGCTATCCGCGAAATTCAGCAAATAAGGATTCTGGATACCGCAAGTGCCTTTTCTCGGGCATATCATCTCAGCAGAGGGCATTGCTGTAGACCCGAGTAAGATCACACAAGTGCTGAATTGGAAGTCCCCGAGGACTGTTCACGAGGTAAGGAGTTTCCTCGGACTCGCGGGATATTATCGGAGGTTCATTCCGAACTTCTCGAAGATTGCCAAGCCTATAACGGAGCTGCTGAAGAAGGCTACCAAATATGTTTGAAGTCCAACATGTGAAGCAGCGTTCAAGGCATTAGTGAAACACCTAACATCAGCACCGGTTTTGGTGCAGCTAGACACAACAAAACCGTTCGATGTGTACTGCAATGCATCCATCATTGGGCTCGGATGTGTTCTGATGCAAGACCGAAGAGTGGTCGTGTATGGATCACGGCAGCTCAGAAACCATGAGCAGAATTATCCAACTCACAACTTGAGCTCGCTGCCGTGGTACTTGCACTTAAAATGTGCAGGCACTACCTACTCGGTAACCTCGTGCATTTATATACCGACCACAAAAGCCTCAAGTACATATTCACTCAGAAAGAGCTGAACATGAGGCAGCGAAGATGGTTAGAGTTGATAAAGGATTACGAAATAGAGATCCATTATCACCCCGGCAAGGCAAACGTAGTGGCGGATGCGCTGAGCCGCAAGTCACACGTCAACAATCTGACCATCACACCGTTGGAAGAGAGCGAACCACCACTGCATGTGATTCCACATGGAGCTCTCTACAACTTAGCTTTGATCCCTACCATCTGTGAAGAGATAGCGGCAGCCCATAAAAAAGACAAGGGCATGTCACATTTGCGGAGACGTATAGACAGTGGGGAGCTGAAATGTTTCCGGAAAGACCGAGACGGCGTCCTACGGTTCAAGGACCGGATCGTCGTACCCCGTAAACCGGAATTACGGAAGAAAATCTTTGATGAGGCTCACTTGTCAAAGTTTTCTATTCACCCCGGCAGAAACAAAATGTATCAAGAACTCAAAAGCAAGTTTTGGTGGACACGGATGAAGCAGGAGATCGCAAAGTACGTGTCCGAGTGTGATACATGTCGAAGGGTGAAGGCAGATTATATGCGGAAACCGGGACTGCTACAACCACTAGGCGTTCCTACCTGGAAGTGGGAGGATGTGAGAATGGACTTCATCGTCGGTTTACCCACCACTTTTCAGAAACATGATTCTGTGTGGGTAATCATCGACCGGCTCACCAAAGTTGCCCATTTCATCCCGGTCAACACCAACTACAACGCTAAGAAGTATGCTGAACTGTACATCTCACGGATCCTATGCTTGTACGGCGTACCCCGTACCATCATATCGGATCGGGGCACTTTATTTGTGTCCTGTTTTTGGGAGCAGCTACATGCTGCATTGGGGACAAAGCTGATCCGTAGTTCGGCATACCACCCGCAGACGGATGGGCAAACCGAGCGGGTAAATCAAATTTTGGAAGATATGCTATGAGCTTGCGCTATCAACCACGGCAAGAACTGGGATGATCACTTGCCGTTGGCCGAGTTCTCATACAACAATGGGTACCAAGCCAGCATCAAGATGGCGCCTTACGAGGCGCTATACGGAAGAAAATGCCGCAAACCACTGAATTGGTGTGAGTCTGGCGAAAGAGTCACCTTCAGGATTGATATTGTCAATAACGCGGAGGAAAATGTTCGGTTGATTCAAGTGAACCTAAAAGCCGCCCAATCCCGACAAAAGCAGTATGCGGATTGGAGAAGACGCCCATTACAGTTTGTAGTCGGGGATCACGTATATCTACGTGTATCTCCAATGAACGGCGTGAACAGGTTCGGGGTGAGAGGAAAGTTGGCACCCGGATTCATCGGTCCATTTCAGATTACAGAAAGATGTGGATCAGTAGCATACCGGCTGAAATTACCAGAAGCTCTTTCCGGTGTGCACGACGTCTTTCACATTTTCCAGCTGAGGAAGTGTCTCAAGCTATCAACTACCATTCAGCTGGAGGATATAGAAGAACTAAAACCGGATCTCACGTATCGGGAGGAACAGGTTCAGATTATTGATGAAAAGGCCCGAACCACACGCAACCGTACGTTGTGGTTCTACAAGGTTCTATGGAGTAATCACTCCGCGGACGAAGCGATATGGGAGAGCGAAGGATTTCTTCACATTAACTACCCCGACTTTTTCACGTCGCATATACGGTAATTTTTCCACCGTCCTCCCTCTCATTTTCACCTTATAATCTCGGGACGAGATTCTATTAAGGGGGAGGAATGTAAGGGCCTATGTTTTTGGCACATATTCAAAGTGTTCATCACCACACACACCCTTCATTTGAAGAAACTTGATGAACACATTTGAAGAGCAAGTAACAACCATCAACATGCTCATTAGAGAATGAACTCACAAATTGCAAAAGTGGAATTTCCCACATGCATCATACGGGGGCTGGGCATATGAAAAAGTCCTACACCTTACTAGGAATGTCCATGCCGAATTTCACCCAAATCCAAAACCTTTTTGAGGTCTTTTTGGGTATAACTAAAAAGAGGGTGATTTGAACTCAAATTCAAATTCAAACTGTTTCCATCCCATGAATTCAAAAGTGGGAGGCATATTCTACTCAGCACAATTTTGTGAGCTCACATACCAATTTTCTCTCCATTTGGAATTGATCTTAACATGAGCTAAGTTTAGCAAATTCAAACTTTATTTGAATTTCAAACTGCATATGTGCTGAAAATTTATTCAAACAAACCCCAATTTGAATTCTATCCAATTCAAATGGCCAGAGGGTAGATAATTCAAATAACCAGGGTTATTTGGGTCTCTACTGTTTAGAGCAGTGGGGAAAAATCAATTTCAGAGGTTAAAACCGGGGTGGGACCCACATGTCAGCCTCACTAAACAGTTTAACCGACTGAAGACTTGATCTCGGTTTCTTGCGCCCGAGCGAGGTGCCGCCACGGCGAGAAGATGGCGACGACAGCAGCTGCTTGCCGCCCCTGATCGTGGAACCCCCTCTCTGGGCCCTTATCTACGCGCCCGGGCCGTCCCCGTTGATTCTCACCGCTGTTCCGACGTGCTCTCACCCAGAAAACCGAAAAACCTCTTCGCACGGCTGAGCTCTCGGTCCCTCGTCGCCCGGCCGATCCTGTGGTTCTCACGGTGATCAGAGACGATCTGAGACTATCATCGAGTGCACCGAGTCTTCCTTGACGTCCTCGCACCGGTTCCAGACCCTGATCAACCCTCCCCGAGCTCCACCGCGACGTTCTTCCATTCTTCAGATCAGCCCAAGCCGCCATCACAGGGAAGACCCGTGCGGCCACCACAGCCCGCCGTTCTCCGAGCTGTGAATAGCAAAAAGGTTCGCCTTCAGTCCCTCTTTCATTACCGCAAGCCCCGGCGGCGTGACATAAACTGGCCACACCGGAATTTCACGATTTTGCGACGGTATACCAAAAGGGATGCCCGGACCGATTCGCAAAATTTGTAACACACACCGCACCACTCATCCTCTCACGAAGAGAAGCACTTCTAGGTGTCCGTGCGAGGCCATAGGAGCCAAAACCACGAAGAACTATTGGGGGAAACCACTGTTTTTTGAGTTTTAGGAAAATTCCCGATTTCCGGCCTAGGTTGCACGGTGCCAGCCCAGTACAGTCATTCCCGAGCTCTGTGGAGCTCATGTTGATCTTTCTTAGGGTCCACTGATGCTCTATGGCCTTTTGCTCGATCATTCGGGGTGCTAGGAAGTCCGGCCAACACGGCCGAAGTTCTTCCAAAGCTGCCGCTCGTCGCCGGCCGTGTTCCGGTGACTGTCGTGATGAGCTGAGCCCAGCATCGTGTTCCCCGGATAAATTTTGGCAGAGGCGGCCAAGATCATGGAGTTTGGCGCACGACAGAGGCCACCGGCGAGGGGTCGCGGCGGCCGAGCGCGGGAGGCCGGAGGTAGACGAAGCCCCCGGTCCCATGCGTCAGCGGCAGATATTTTAAAACCGGGATTCGCTGTGGCACCGGATCAGGTGCTGCTGCATGCGAAGGATTCCGTATCCCTGTGTGTCGACCGCTGAGAAGTTGACACGTAGCCCCGGTCCCACGCGCAGCGGTTTAAACTTTTTCCCGATTTTCAGATTTAGTTCAAACTTCAAACCCACATAACTTTGGCTAGGAAACCCCAAATCGAGTGAACCAAATTTTGTTGGATTAAGCTCTCTGAGTACTTTCCAGCAAATCAAGTTTCACTTCATGAAAATCCTTATTTCTCCAGAATTAATTATTCAAATTTCAAACTGGTTAGAATTTTAACTGGAGAACCCTTTGGAGGAAAATTCTGAAATTTTACTGGGATGTTCACCAAAATATACCTGAGGTACATAAATATTTAAGATCCATTTGAGCTCATTTGATCCACCTAATGGTGTGATTAATAAAACTGTTCCAGAGAAAATAGAAAATGTCCAGAAACATTTTCAGAATTTCTCTGAAATTGTTTAGCTCATATCTTTAGTTAGGAACCTTCAAATTAAGTGATACCAACTACATTAGAACCCTCTGAAAACCTAGTTTAGAAAAAGTCATGACTTTCTCCATGAAAATCCCTAGAAAACCCTAGGAGCTCTAATTAAGGTCAAGTACATAATTATTTGTGGAGAGCTCAAATGAGCTTTGCTGCAAATAAAACTTGGCCAAGTCTCTGTTTTGGTTGTAACCAAACCATAGTAAAAATTTCAGAGTCATTGGGTCTGTCTAGTAAGACTTATAGTCTTCACAAGTTTAAGTTCAATTCAAATGCATTTAAATTGGTACATTACATGTTATCTCATGTAGTCGCTAAGGTTGAGGAGGAGCCTGAAGTCTTAGACTTCGTCACTCCGGAAGAGCAGCTATCCTACGACCAAGGGCAGCAAGGCAAGTTCCGGTTTGCGTTAACCTTTTTACAAATTTTTACTGTTTTGAGAACTTCATTTGAGTACCACTTACTTCTTGCATTGGAGTCTTGTTTGAAACCCAAATGCATAGCCACGGAAACCATGGGTTGGGATTAGAATTGAAAACCCTGTTTAGCTAATGCAATGCCAAGATAGTGTAGGAGTCGGTACAAGTCGAGTAGTTGGAACTACTCGCGAGAATAGGCTAGAGGCACATCGCTCGGGTAAAGATAGCAAATGAAACACATGGCAAGAAAAATGAGACCGAGTGGAGAGTAAGGGAAGCAGGACTTTGGGGCCTGGGTGATATAGCTCCGCTTGGGTCGATTGAGGACCGTGCCGTGTGCGGGCCTGTTGAACAAGCTAAAACAGTACCAAAGACCTACCGGCTATATGGGAACCGGGAAACCGATGTAACTCGGGTAGCTGGGTATTGAGGCATTGCCTGTCGTTCAGAGGGTAGGTTGAGAGCTTGAGGTGTAAATAGGCTGGCGGCACTGAGATGCGCGTGCAGAGACCTCTTGCTCGGGACGATGGGACCGGTTCAATATTTGGCTGACGGGCGAAAGGTGGTTGCGTACGGCGTCCATGATGGTTGTTGTAGGCAACATCGAGTACAGGCGTACATGACGGGTTATTCGGGTAACCCTGCAGGTTTAAATCGATTATAATCGCCGTCCCTCGCGGTCAGTGAGTACCACTTGTTCACTGTACCGTGACATAGAGAGAACAGGCTAGATTCATGTTAAATGTTTGCTGATTTGAAAGATATACCTTGCTTGTTAATGTCTTGTTGTAGTTTAGAGCTAATTAAAGTTTTTTCAACTTTGGGCAAAGTACATGAGAGAAATGCGTTTCTTGTTTGATTGCGGCTCTCTCATGTGCCTTAGCATAAGGTTCTCCACAACCTTCTGCTAAAACATTGAAAATAAGGTTCAAATAATTAGGTGAGTCCTTTGCAAATTATTTACCTCATGTACCCTGTACCCATCATGTAGAAGTTCCATGTATAGGAGAGACGGGTCAGTCTTGCTGAGCCATCGTGCTCACTGCTTGTGTTTGAAGCTTTTGCAGGTGTCTATGAGGAAGGGACTCCTGAGGAGGAGATGGAACCCCGTCGAGTGGGAGTCGTGCACGCCGCCGTGTTAGTGTGTGTGCGTACTAGCGGGGACACGTTCACGGGCTGAACATGAACTTGATGCGTAGTCTACGCTCGTGAGTGTGGACTGAACATATCTTGTTGTAAAAGTGTTCATAAACCTGTTTATGTAATAAAACTTTGCTTCCGCTTTGTACCTTTGATGTGTGTTATCTGGTGCTGTGCAACTCAGCACCCCTCAGTGTGATCCTGGCTCAACAAGGCCGATGGGGTCGTGCTACTCCATCTGGGTTATCGTGGACCGATTGACGAAAACAGCTCACTTCGTTCCTGTTATAACCATGTACTGCATGGCAGATCTAGCCGAGCTGTACATGGAGCAAATCGTGTGCCGCCATGGAGTCCCGAAGAGGATAGTTTAGATCGGGGTTCTCAGTTTACCTCTAGGTTCTGGAGGAAGCTGCATGAAACCATGGGTACACGGCTAATTTTCAGCTCCGCTTATCACCCGCAAACTGATGGGCAAACTGAGAGGACAAACTAAATTTTGGAAGACATGTTGAGAGCCTGCGCCTTGAAACATGGGGCATAGTTGGGATATGAGCTTGCCGTATGCTGAGTTCTCATACAATAACAGCCATCAAGCCAGCTTGAAGATGTCACCTTTCGAAGCATTGTATGGTAGACGGTGTAGAACGCCGTTGTTTTGGAATGAGACTGGAGAGAACCAAGTGTTTGGACCCGAAGTGCTACAAGAAGCTGAGAAGCAAGTCCAAACGATAAATTAGAACTTGAAGGCTGCTCAGTCACAACAGAAAGGCTATGCGGACAATAGGCGAAGAAAGTTTACTTTCGAAGTAGGATACTTCGTGTACCTTAAGGTATCACCTATCCATGGCCAACGATGTTTCAATGTCAAAGGCAAGTTAGCACCTCACTACATCAGGCCATTTAAGATTTTGGGCAAGCAAGGAGAGGTAGCCTATCAACTAGAGCTCCCAACGCACCTCTCCGACGTGCATGACGTGTTTCACGTATCCCAGCTCAAGAAGTGCTTGAGAGTACCAGAAGAACATGTACCAATGGAAGAGCTCGAGCTTCAAGAGGATCTGACCTATGTAGAGCACCCTGTCCGAATTTTGGACGTGAAAGAAAGGGTCACAAGGAACGAAGTGATCCGTTGGTGCAAGGTACAATGGAGCCATCACACGGAAGCCGAATCTACATGGGAGCATGAGGAAGACCTCAAGGCAGAATACCCTCATCTATTCTCCACTCTATCGAATCTCGAGGGAGAGATTCAGTTTAAGGGGGGTAGGTTTGTGACACCCTCAATTTCATATTCACGCATGCATGCATATTTCATATAGATAAACATTTTAAAGGAAGTAGGGACGTAGAAAGAATCAGAAAGATGGCTGAAAAGAGCCAATTCCAAGTCGTCAAGGAGCGCTGTAGACACTTCCAGCGGCCCGCTGGCCACGTGGCGCGTTCGGAGCTCATCCCTGCAGAGGGGGGTGAGGTCCGGCACCGCCAGACACGTGGCAGGCTTGGAGCTCGCCTCTGTGGAAGGGGCGAGGTCCGACCTGACACGACCCCATCGGCCTTGTCGAGCCAGGATCACGCTGAGGGGTTCTGTGTTGCACAGCACCGGATAACACACATCAAAGGTACAAAGCGGAAGCAAAGTTTTATTACATAAACCAGTGTATGAACATTTTTTACAACAAAATATGTCTAGTCTACACTCACGGGCGTAGACTACGGATCGAGTTCACGTTCAGCCCGTGAACGTGTCCCCGCTAGCACGCACCCACACTAACACGGCGGTGTGCACGACTCCCACTCGACGGGGTTCCCCTCCTGTGGTTACGACTCCTCCTAGGGAGTCCCTTCCTCATAGAACCCTGCAAAAGCTTCAAACACAAGCAGTGAGCATGAAGGCTCAGCAAGACTGACTCGTCTCTCCTATACATGGAACTTCTACATGATGGTTGATAGGTTACATGAGGTAAAATAAGTTGCAAAGGACTCGCCTAATTAGTGGAACCTTACTTTCAAGTTTTTAGCAGCAGGTTGTGGAGAACCTTACGCTAAGGAACATGAGAGAGCTGCAATCAAACAAGAAACGCATTTCTCTCATGTACTTTGCCCAAGGTTGAAAAGAACTTTAGTTAGCTCTAGACTACAGCAAATCATTAACAATCAAAGTCCATCTTTCAATCAGCAACATTTTAACATGTATCTAGCCTGTTCTTTCTACGTAACGGTACAGTAAAAAATTGGTACTCACTGACCGCGAGGGATGGCGATTATAATCGATTTACAACTGCAGGGTTACCCAAATAACCCGTCACGTATTCCCGTACTCGATGTTGCCTACAGCAACCATCACGGACGCCGTACGCAACCACCTTTCACCCGTTAGCCAAATGTTGAACCGGTCCAATCGTCCCGGGCAAGAGGTCTCTGCACGCGCATCCACAGTGCCGCCAGCCGATTTACACCTGGAGCTCTAAACCTACCCTCTGAATGACCAGCTATGCCTCAACACCCAGCTACCCGAGTTACATCGGTTTCCCGGTTCCCATATAGCCGGTAAGTCTTCGGTACTGTTCTAGCTTGTTCAACAGGCCTGCACACGGCTCGGTCCTAAATCGACACAAGCGGAGCTATAGCATCCAGGCCCTAAAGTCCTGCTGCCCTTACTCTCCGCTCGGTCTCATTTTCCATGCCATGTGTTTCATTTGCTATCTCTACCCGAGTCGAGTGCCTCTAGCCTATTCTCGCGAGTAGTTCCAACTACGCGACTTGTACCGAATCCTACACTATATTAGCGTTGCTGTAGCTAAACGGGGTTTTCAATCCTAATCCCAACCCATGGTTTTGTTGGCTATGCATTTGGGTTTTCAATCAAGACTCTAATGCAAGCAGTAATGGTACTCAAAGTAAGTTCTCAAAACAGTAAAAAATTGTAAAAGGGTTAATGCAAACCGGAGCTTTCCTTGCTGCTCTTGGTTGTAGGCTAGCTGTTCTTCCAGAGTGATGAAGTCTAAGACTTCGGGTTCCTCCTCGACCTTAGCGACTACATGAGATAACATGTATATGTAATTTAAATGCATTTGAATTGAATTTACACTTGTAAAGATTATAAGTCTCACTACACAGACCCAATGACTCTGAAATTTTTATTGTGGTTCGGTTACAACCTAAACAGAGACTTGGCCAAGTTTCATTGGCAGCAAAGCTCATTTGAGCTCTTCACAAATAATTATGCACTTGACCTTAATTGGAGCTCCTAGGGTGTTCTAGGGGTTTTCATGGAGCAAGCCATGACTTTCTGAAAACTAGATTTTCAGAGGGTTCTTAGGGAGTTGGTCTCACATAATTTGAAGGTTCCTAGCTAAAGATATGAGCTAAACAATTTCAGAGAAATTCTGAAAATGTTTCTGGACATTTTCTATTTTCTCTGGAACAGTTTTATTAATCACACCATTAGGTGGATCAAATGAGCTCAAATGGATCTGAAATTTTTATGGCAGCTCAGGGATATTTTGGTGAACACCCCAGAAAAATTTCAGAATTTTCCTCCAATGGATTCTCCAGTTAAAATTCTAAACAATTTAATGTTTGAAGAATTAATTCTGGAGAATTAATGTTTTTCATAAAGTGAAACTTGATTTTCTGGAAATTACTCAGAGAGATGAATCCAACAAAATTTGGTTCACTTGATTTGGAGTTTCCTAGCCAAAGTTAGGTGGATTTGAAGTTTGAACAAAATCTGAAAATCGGGAAAAGTTCAAACTGCTGCGCGTGGGACCCGGGGCTACGTGTCAACTTCTCAGCGGTCGACACATGGGCTACAGAATCTTTCACGCGCAGCCGCACCCGATCCGTGCCACAGCTAATCCCGGTTTTAAAATATCTGCCGCTGACGCGTGGGACCGGGGGCTTCGTCTACCTCCGGCCTCCCGCGCTCGGCCGCCGCGACCTCTCGCTGGAGAACTCGCCGGTGGCCTCTGTGGTGCGCCAAACTCCATGATTCTGGCCGCCTCTGCCTAAATCCACCCGGGGAACAAGATGCTAGGCTCAGCTCGTCATGAAAATCACTGGCACATGGTCGGCGACGAGCGGCAGCTTCGGAGGAACTTCGGCCGTGTCGGCCGATCTTCCTAGCACCCCAACCGACCGAGCAAAAGGCCGGAAAGCATCAGTGGTCCCTAAGGATGCTCGGCGTGGGCTCGGAACAGCTCGGGAGACGTCCGATGTAGGCTCTCAGCGTGCGCCCGATGCTTTCCGCAAGATCCGCCGTCGGTAAGCTTTGAAATATGCCGTGTACAGAGGTCCTCATGCTAGAGGTTGTGAAAGCAACTTGTGCGCCACTAAGTCTAGTGGGTGTAGGAACGGATTGAGACTCTCTAAACCTTTCCGGAGTGTGAATTCGGTCGGCACCGAGTGAAAGGAAAAACTGAAATTCGTCGCCGGCGATCAAGCACTTGGGCTGTGGCTCGGGGCAGCACCGGTCTCTAACGCGTCTGAGGACACCTTAGCTCGGGCGTAACACCCTCCCGTTTGGGCTGTCCACGGAAGCCCGAAGTGCGGCGGACTTAGGTCACCGAAAAGAACCCTCGGTAGGGGCGAGATCAACCGAGTTCAGCCAGTTTCCAGCAACAGGGAAGGAGAAGGGGATCCTCTCGTACCGTTTTGCAGCTTGGAGGGAGTGAAGCGGCTGTGATCATGGGCTTTTCTGATCAACCGAGAGGGCGGCAGGAAGAGCTGCTTTTCTTGCACGAGGGAGCAGAGAAGCGAGCGGTTCTGCCTCTGATCAGGTCGGCTTCAGGGATAAGAAGGCCGTGAGGCGGTTCAGAGGGTCGGGGCGGCAAGCAGCTGCTGTCCCGATCGATCTCTCGTCGTGGTGGTAGCCCAAGCCGGCGCAAGAAACCGGGCTGAGTCCCTCAGTCGGTTGCTTTTGCTTCAGTGGCTGACATGTGGGTCCCACCTGGGGTTTTAACCTCTGAAATTAACTTTTCTCCACTACTCTTAACAGTAGGGACCAAATTAACCTCAGGCATTTGAATTATCTACCTCTGGGCCATTTGAATGAGATAGAATTCAAATTGGTTTGTGTTTGACTAAATTTCAGCACATATGCAGTTTGAAATTCAAATAAAGTTTGAATTTGCTAAACTTAGCTCATGTCAAGATCAACTCCAAATGGAGTGAAAATTGGTGTGCGAGCTCACAAAAATATGCTGAGTAAGAATATGCCTCCCACTTTTGAATTCATGGGGTGACAACAGTTTGAATTTGAATTTGACTTCAAACCACCCACTTTTTTGTTGTACCCAAAAGACCTCAAAAAGGTTTTAGATTTGGGTGAAATTTGGCATGGACATTCCTAGCAAGGTGTATGACTTTTTCATATGCCCAGCCCTTATATGATGCATGTGGGAAATGCCACTTTTGCATTTTGTGAGTTTGTTCTCTAATGATCATGTTGATGGTGGTTACTTGCTCTTCAAATGGGTTCATCAACTTTCTTCAAATGAAGTGTGTGTGTGGTGATGAACACTTTGGATGTGTGCCAAAACTTAGGCCCTTAATTCATCTGAAAACAGGGGACTTTGTCCTTGGTATCCTATAAGTTGAAAACTAGTTAACTTCGAATATCTTGTTCAAGGGAAGGAGTCACATCAAGTTTTAGTGCTCTGAATTAAAACTTTCAAGTTTTACAATGCAGTTGCTCATTTAGTGGGGTGTGATGTCGATGCATCACCAGAGCATGTCGGTACTACGTCCTCACAAAGAAAAACCTATACCGGACTTAGCCGGCTTCGTTAGTTCAGTGGCACTAAGCGTCACTCGCACACGGATGCTACACGTCTACCGTTCCATGGTTAGACTACCTGCAGATAACTCACACAATCGTCAGACTCGGCTGCACACCTAGCCCGGTATCCATACAGTTCGTACACCCGGCCGTCATCACTCGCCCGGATGTTCTCAAGCCAAACACGCCTTGAGCTACGTGTTCACGTTCCTGACCACGTGACGGGGTCTCCCAAATTTCCCGAAGCATGCTGGGGACAGACGTTGCTCGAATACCCCAAATGACATGACGAGTCATAGAGGATATTAAAGCGGGTTGGGTTACCTGCCACCCGTGGGGCTCCACCCTTCAGCTTGTGCGCACTGGTGGACAGCACTTACGTGCACCCCCAATACATAAAGCGTCCCGAGATGCACGATTTTCCGACATAAGCAAATAGGTTAGTAATCCACTTTCTATACACTAATAACATCCTTATATGGGCTACTAACTCGTTTCTCACTGGATTTTTTGAAAAAGATGACCTTTGTAGTGCGTTAAACCTCAAGCGAGCTCTGATACCATGCTGACACGACCCCATCGGCCTTGTCGAGCCAGGATCACGCTGAGGGGTGCTGCGTTGCACAGCACCGGATAACACATATAAAAGGTATAAAGCGGAAGCAAAGTTTTATTACATAAACCAGTGTATGAACATTTTTTACAACAAAATATGTCCAGTCTACACTCACGGGCGTAGACTACGCATCGAGTTCACGTTCAGCCCGTGAACGTGTCCCCGATCGCACGCACACACACTAACACGGCGGCGTGCACGACTCCCACTTGACGGGGTTCCCCTCCTGGGGTTCCGTCTCCTCCTCGGGAGTCCCTTCCTCATAGAACCCTGCAAAAGCTTCAAACACAAGCAGTGAGCATGAAGGCTCAGCAAGACTGACCAGTCTCTCCTATATATGGAACTTATACATGATGGTTGATAGGTTACATGAGGTAAAATAAGTTGCAAAGGACTTGCCTAATTAGTGGAACCTTACTTTCAAGTTTTTAGCAGCAGGTTGCGGAGAACCTTACGCTAAGGCACATGAGAGAGCTGCAATCAAGCAAGAAACGCATTTCTCTCATGTACTTTGCCCAAAGTTGAAAAGAACTTTAGTTAGCTCTAGACTACAGCAAATCATTAACAATCAAAGTTCATCTTTCAATCAGCAACATTTTAACATGTATCTAGCCTGTTCTTTCTACGTCACGTTACAGTGAACAAGTGGTACTCACTGACCGCGAGGGACGGAGAATATAATCGATTTACACCTGCAGGGTTACCCGAATAACCCGTCACGTACGCCCGTACTCGATGTTGCCTACAGCAACCATCATGGACGCCGTACGCAACCACCTTTCACCCGTTAGCCAAATGTTGAACCGGTTCAATTGTCCCGAGCAAGAGGTCTCTGCGTGCGCATCCACAGTGCTGCCAGCCAATTTACACCTCGAGCTCTCAACCTACCCTCTGAACGACCAGCTATGCCTCAACACCCAGCTACCCGAGTTACATCGGTTTCCCGGTTCCCATATAGCCGGTAGGTCTTTGGTACTGTTCTAGCTTGTTCAACAGGCCCGCACACGGCTCGGTCCTCAATCGAAACAAGCGAAGCTATAGCACTCAGGCCCCAAAGTCCTGCTGCCCTTACTCTCCGATCGGTCTCATTTTTCTTGCCATGTGTTTCATTTGCTATCTCTACCCGAGTCGAGTGCCTCTAGCCTATTCTCGCGAGTAGTTCCAACTACTCGACTTGTACCGAATCCTACACTATCTTAGCATTGCGGTAGCTAAACGGGGTTTTCAATCCTAATCCCAACCCATGGTTTTATTGGCTATGCATTTGGGTTTTCAAACAAGACTCTAATGCAAGCAGTAATGGTACTCAAAGTACGTTCTCAAAACAGTAAAAATTTGTAAAAGGGTTAATGCAAACTGGAGCTTGCCTTGCTGCTGTAACACCCCAAAAATCTTGTTAAGACCCTAAATCATGTTAAGAGGGGAATTTAAAAATTTTTGGACGTGTTGCATGTTTTGCAACAATTTAAATTCAAACTGGAATTCAACTTAAATTCAAAACAGAAAAGAAATTGAAAAAAAACAGAAAAAAACCGGCCAGTGGGCCGAAACCCACCAGCCGGCCCAACCAGCACCCGCGCCAGCCCGCAGCCGCGCACGCCTCTTCCTCCCACTGACAGGCGGGGCCCACCAGCCTTCTTCTTCCTCGCGCCCGCGCCGGGACTCTCTCACCCGAATCGAAACCGATCGGGAATTCTCACGTATCCCAGCCGAATTTCTATCGGGGGCGACGCAAACTCGATCTAAACCACCCCGCCGCCCTTCCCCGTCTATAAAAACCCCGGCCTCGTTCTGTTTTTCCCACGCGATCCGCCGATTTTACTCCGGTGAGAAACCGAGCCCCTCCAGCGAATTCTGGCCGATCTACGCTCGGAAATTCCGATCTAACTCGCTGGTCTTGATCCACCGCCTCCGGGGAACCTTGCAGGTACAGAAAACTCGGTGACTTGTGGTTCAAACACAGCGCCGACGAGCTTCGCCGTGGTTTCACTTCGGACCTCGTCGCCGGTCGCTTTCCAGGACCTCCGAGCTCAAGAAAACCCCCGAGGTGAGATCCCCGACCTCCCCTCCACCGATCTATGCCATAAAATCACAGTTCTAGGGAGAATTCTCGAAGATCCGAAAATCTCCGGCGAGATCGCCGCTTCCCGCCGCCGTGCGCCGTCGGGCAGCGCCGCCCTCGCTCGATCAGAGCGACGTGGCCGCTTATGCGCCGTTTATTTTAAATCACACGGTAGACTTTAAAACCCCGCGTACCGGTTCGGCGTTATAATCTCAGCCGTCTGTTTTAAATCGGACGGTCCACGTCAGCCCCGCGTTATAAACACTGGAAATCTTACATGCTACCCCCTGGGGTTCTCGGGAAATAAGAGCTAGCCCCGGAAACTTCTGATCTAGCCCCTGGAACTTCAGAAAATCATGTAAATTCATTTAAAAATCAGTTTTAGCCCCTGGACTTAATAAAAATTAGGAAAAACTCCTCTGTTATGTATAGCTAGACCCCTGAAAATTGTTAAAATAATATTATAGACCCTGTACTGTGGTGAGTTTACCTTTTTAGCCCTGTTTAATATTTAATTTAGGAAACTGAATATGTAGCTAGTGTTTAAAATTTAAAAAGTGGGACAAACATATTGTCAAAATTAAATTAAAAACTTTCTCAGTATTTAGAAAACTTTGGAGTGAGATAAAAATATATTTTGGGCTGAAATGAATCTGTTTAATTTATTATTCACATTTAGGGACACATTTTTAAGTAAAGAATAGTTCTGGAAAATAGGGAAAATAATTGTAAAATAGTTTACATCAGAGGAAAAGGTCAAAAATATATTAGTAAATATTTTATATCAGAACCTATTCTGTTTAGATGATGTGTCTTGTTATTTTCATAATAAAGTTCACATTTAGGCATAGGAAATAAATCTGAAAATATAGCAACTAGTAAATGATAAATGGAGTTCTAAAATCCAAAGAATTCAGTTTAGGGTTGGTAGAAATTCTGAAGGCACATATGGAGAAGGAAAATACCTTTCATGCATACTTGGTAGCTAAAAGGTGTAGTAATTGAATATAAGGAATTTATTTAAATTGGAAACTCATATATATAGTATGTAAGTATAAATGTGAACACAAAAGTAGGAATCATATACACATGATTAAAAGTGCATGCAAGCCACAAATCAACACACATAGAGTAACCACAACACATATAATGGTGAATGACTTTCATAAATATGAATATGTGGTTTGTATGAAGTGGAAGTGTGAACTATGTCTTATGGATTGTTGTTTTCTTTTGCTATGTGTGATGGTATGATGTAGAACCTGCTCAAGAGCAAGTTATTCCTTTCCAAGATCAGGACTACCCATTTCAAGAGCAGCAGGAAGGAGGCAAGTGTCCTTGAGCACTTTGATCCTATGCTAGGATGTGTAGATAGAATTATTTGCATTGTCAAATGAAATATGAAACCCATGCTAGGAAGTTTCCCTAGAATTGCATTACCTTGTTTTCTTGTAGCTTGGGTTGGGATTTATTTTATCATATCATTTATTATTATGCATATGCTTAGCCATGCTTAGAATGGGATATTTGGGGTATGAGATCATCAGTTTATTTTACCATACTCTTGAATGAGATATTGTGAGTTATGTAGAGGTAGGGATCAAGGCAAGTTGGATGTTTTGGTTGTGTGCTGGGTGCACGAGACTCGGGTTTGTGTTTAGTACTTGCCTGGATCCTAAGGACCGGTTCATGGAGCATGTAACCTGGCTTTACCGTGCCAACCACATGCTTAGATGGGGCAGCTTGGCCAATTAATTAGGTGTATCCCCGGCGTAGTATGGGTGTGTTGGATGGTGCGGGGAATAGGTGTCAGCTGGACTACCATATGAACCGCAAGGCTCAAGAGGGGGCCACTGCAGCGGGGTTGGAGCCTCTTGTATGCTGTTAGGGGTGAATCCTCAGTGGGCCCACGCTCGTCGGGAATCCCTTTGTAAAGGCTTCGTAGTGATCTCCTGGATACACACCTGGGAAGTGTGAATGTGGTTCCTGGCCACTGGCATAATGGAGGTTCTTTTAGTCCACCCGGCAACGGGGGATGAAATCACTACATGTGGGTACAGTGGTGCAAACTCTGCAGAGTCAAAACTGTCATGACAGTCGTGCTCACGGTCAAGAGCGGCTTGGACTTATTCATGATTAGATGATTGATGGTTTTGGAAGTTGTGGATGTTAAGCGGGGAGCTTAACATTGGAAATGATGTTATGATTATTTGATTATGATGATGGGATGGGAGATTGGGACCATTTCACCTGTGTAGTAATGTAGGTGCTTAATAAGCTAAGGTGATAGGTATTAATTGCATAGTGCTTTAACCATGAGTTCAACCTTCTCTTGTTCTAGCCATGCATGACATAACTTTCCCACACTTGCTGAGTACCATCGGTACTCAACCTTGCATATTTGTTGGTTTATATTGCTGCTCAGGTCAAGATAATGAGGTGGTGTATAATGATCAAGATTTTGGACCCGAAGAAGGTTTCTATGTTCATGAAGTCCCCCGGGCAACGCCTGTGACGGAGCCCACAAGAATAATTATTCCGCTGCCAGTTTATTTACTTGTGATGAACTTATTATTGTCCATCGAGACATTTGCTATGTAAGACTTATTTATATTCGACACCTGGCTTGTAATAAATGATGCTTCACTATTTGTCATCACATGTATGAGAAAATGATCCTGGCATACATGTGATATTCACTTGGTTGTTCTTCGGAA
This sequence comes from Neostapfia colusana, assembly GCA_030760725.1. NCBI lineage: Eukaryota > Viridiplantae > Streptophyta > Magnoliopsida > Poales > Poaceae > Neostapfia > Neostapfia colusana. Next base: position 46,532,135 of record JASWHV010000012.1, on the reverse strand, counting down.
AAACCGGGTGTGACATGGACCAAATGAGCTCAAATGGATCTGAAATTTTTATGGCTGCTCAGGGATATTTTGGTGAACATCCCAGCAAAATTTCAGAATTTTCCACCAAAGGATTCTCCAGTTAAAGTTCTAAACAGTTTAAAATTTGAAGAATTAATTGTGGAGAATTCAGGATTTTCATGAAGTGAAACTTGATTTGCTGGAAAGTACTCAGAGATCTGAATCCAACAAAATTTGGTCCACTTGATTTGGAGTTTCCTAGCCAAAGATAGGTGGATTTGAAGTTTGAACAAAATCTGAAAATCGGGAAAAGTTCAAACTACTGCACGTGGGACCCGGGGCTACGTGTCAACTTCTAAGCGGTCGACACACGGGGTACAGAATCTTTCGTGCGCAGCCGCACCCGATCCGTGCCACAGCAGATCCCGGTTTTAAAATATTTGCCCCTGACGCGTGGGACCGGGGGCTTCGTCTACCTCCGGCCTCCCGCGCTCGGCCGCCGCGACCCCTCGCCGAAGAGCTCGTCGGTGGCCTCTGTGGTGCGCCAAACTCCATGATTCTGGCCGCCTCTTCCTAAATCCACCCGGGGAACAAGATGCTGGGCTCAGCTCGTCATGAAAATCACCGGCACATGGTCGGCGACGAGCGGCAGCTTCGGAGGAACTTCGGCCGTGTCGGCCGATCTTCCTAGCACCCCAACCAATCGAGCAAAAGGCCGGAAAGCATCAGTGGCCCCTAAGGAAGCTCGGCATGGGCTCGGAACAGCTCGGGAGAGGTCCAAAGTAGGCTCTCACCGTGCGCCCGATGCTTCCCGCATGATCCGCCGTCGGTAAGCTTTGAAATATGCCATGTACAGATGTCCTCATGCTAGAGGTTGTGAAAGCAACTTGTGCGCCACTAAGTCTAGTGGGTGTAGGAACGGATTGAGACTCTCTAAACCTTTCTGGAGTGTGAATTCAGCGTAGCCGCACCCGAAGGTCAGTCTGCATTGAGTGAAAGGAAAAACTGAAATTCTTCGCCGACGATCAAGAACTTGGGCTGTGGCTCGGGGGTGAGCAGCACCGGTCTCTAACGCGTCCGAGGACACCTTAGCTTGCGCGTAACACCCTCCCGTTTGGGCTGTCCACGGAAGCCCGAAGTGCGGCGGACTTAGGTCACCGAAAAGAACCCTCGGTAGGGGCGAGATCAACCGAGTTCAGCCAATTTCCAGAAACGGGGAAGGAGAAGGGGATCCTCTCGTACCGTTTTGCAGCTTGGAGGGAGTGGAGCGGCTGTGATCACGGGCTTTTCCGATTAACCGAGAGGGCGGCGGTAAGAGCTTCTTTTCTTGCGCGAGGGAGCAGAGAAGCGAGCGGTTCTGCCTCCGATCAGGTCGGCTGCGGGGATAAGAAGGCCGCGAGGCGGTTCAGCGGTTCGGGGCGGCAAGCAGCTGCTGTCCCGATCGATCTCTCGCCGTTGCGGTATCCTAAGCCCGGCACAAGAAACCGGGCTGACATGTGGGTCCCAACCGGGGTTTTAACATCTGAAATTAACTTTTCTCCACTGCTCTAAACTGTAGGTACCAAATTAACCTCAGGCATTTGAATTATCTACCCCTGCGCCATTTGAATGAGATAGAATTCAAATTGGTTTGTGTTTGACTAAATTTCAGCACATATGCAGTTTGAAATTAAAATAAAGTTTGAATTTGCAAAACTTAGCTCATGTCAAGATCAAGTCCAAATGGAGTGAAAATTGGTGTGTGAGCTCAAAAAAATGTGCTGAGTAAGAATATGCCTCCCACTTTTAAATTCATGGGGTGACAACAGTTTGAATTTGAATTTGAGTTCAAACCACCCTCTTTTTAGTTGTACCCAAAAGACCTCAAAAAGTATTGGATTTGGGTGAAATTTGGCATGGACATTCCTAGCAAGGTGTAGGACTTTTTCATATGCCCAGCCCTTATATGATGCATGTGTGAAATGCCACTTTTGCATTTTGTGAGTTTGTTCTCTAATGATCATGTTGATGGTGGTTACTTGCTCTTCAAATGGGTTCATCAACTTTCTTCAAATGAAGTGTGTGTGTGGTGATGAACACTTTGGATGTGTGCCAAAACTTAGGCCCTTACATGACCCGCAGGACACATGTTGCCTCCGGGACTTGTCTCTGAAGAGAAGCGAGGTCTAGCCCCGCAGGACACGTGTCGCCACCGGAGCCTGTCTCTGTGGAGAAACAAAGCCCAACTCCGTGGGACACGTGCGCTCTCGGAGCTCACCCCCGCGGAGGGAGTGATGTCCGGTCCTACTGGACACGTGTCACCTTCCGAGCTCACCTCCGAGGAGAAAACACTGCAGGACACGTGTCACCTTCGGAGCTCGCCTCCGAGAGGTCCGACACTGCTAGACACGTGTTGCCCTCGTAGCTCGCCTCTGAGAGGTCCGACCCCGCTGGACATGTGTCACCCTCGGAGCTCACCTCCGAGAGGTCCGACACTGTTGGACACGTGTCGACCTCGGAGCTCGTCTCCGAGGAGAAGGGAGGTCCGACACTGATGGAAACATGTCGACCTCGGAACTCGTCTCTGAGGAGAAAGGAAGTCCGACGCTACTGGACACGTGGCACTCTCGGAGCTCGCCTCTGAAGAGAGGGAGGTCCGGCACTGAAATGTGGCGCACGCGGAGCTCGCCTCTGAGGGATAGGGGAGGTCCTGCCCGCCAAGACACGTGGCGCACGCGGAGCTCGTCTCTGAGGAGAGGGGAGGTCCCGCCCGACTGACACGCGGCACAACCGGAGCCCGCCTCTGTGGAAAAAGGGAGGCCCGGCCCCAGCTGGACACATGGAGTCTCCGGAGCTCGTCACTGCGGAGCTGACGTGATCTTAAGCGGTTTTTCTCCTGTACGCGCGGGAATAACCGGTACTGAGGAAACCGACACGATTTCCACGCTGTTGCCACACCAAATCAATTGAAGATAAACTGTTAAGATTCAAAAACAATTTGAATAGGACTCTTATTTGAATTCCAATCGGAGTAGGACTCTTCTTTATCCCCTTATAAATAGAACCCGAAACACCCCTTGGTCATAACATCTTACCAAGCCAACAACTTAGAGGCCCTAGCCCCCAACTCGCCGAGCTAACCCCCTTCGCCGGAGGTCAGCCCCCGGTGAGACCGCCGACGAGCCCCATCACGATCGCCGTCGCTGGAAGAAAGCCGACAAGTCGTCCTGCTGCCACTGCTAGGAGGAAGGCCTCGAAGGAAGTAAGGTAGGTCTCCATTACCACCTTACGACATCATCGCATTTTCTTTGCATCTGTTTCTTCGATCCCTTCATACAGAAGCTTTTTTCGTGTGGACAAATCACGTGTTGATCAGTTTTTGATGGTGGAATTGATCTAGATCTTGAGTCCAGATCATCACCACGTCCACACTTGATACTTACACCCTTGTTCATCATAAAACCCCATGCAAGCCCGTTAAAACATGCAAGAACACGTACAAACTGATCTAATAAAAACAACACCATAGGGTTAGCATGCATATGCACCATGACATCTTGAGTAAGGATTATACATGATGTTTGATTGTTGTAAATTTTGTATGTGCATGATCGTAAGTAGAAGGACAAGCTCAGGGAGCTATCTACGAAGGACTACAACACCAAGACTTCGAGATCAGTGAGCAACAAAAGCCACAGGAACAAGGCAGGTGCCCCTTGACCATATTGATCCCATGTTTTGAAACTATTTTGTTTGCGAAAACTGTGTATGCTTGAGTCAACTTTATGGGAAACCCTTTTATAGGAGTTTACTAGTTTTGTTAACCACCCTTGTTACCAGGAAAGTTGATGTGTCAGGTATGGTCGCTTTTGCTTTTTGCTTCGCTAATCTACGAGATATGGGAAGCGAGATAGAACGTGTTTAGCTACTGCACTCATATGGGTAATGATAATAAGAACTTGATGTTGATAATGAACATGAATTGGGGGAGATCTAGGCAAGCTTGGTTCATGGAAGTGGTAGAATGAGATGGTGGTTTATTTGCAGTAGGTCTAAGGACCGGTTCATGCGAGCACATGCTAGTAAAACAGTGCCACACAAGGCCAAATATGGGTGCGGCTTAGCTGACTAATTAGGTAAGTTGCTAGATTGTTATGGACCATGGAAGGCATGGGGAATGGGAGTTGAGAGAGGACTGCCCTGGGAACCGCATGGCACAAGAGGGGGCCCGTAGGTGGGAGAATGGTGATTCGAGCCTGCTGGTGAAACCTTAGTGAGTCCATACATCTAGTAGCCCCTTTGTAAAGGCTATTTTATGAACTCTTGACCATACACTGACGGTAGTGTACTAGTATAATGGAGGTTCTGCAGTCGCCGACGGTGACGAAATCATAAACTTATGGGTAAATTGGTGCCACCTCTGCAGAGTGTAAAACTATCATGATAGCTGAGCTTACGGTCACAAGCGCCTGGACAACTCACATGATTAGATGGGATGGTTATCGGGATGGTTGGGATGGATGGTTTGGTTATTGGGATGTCATTGGTTTGGTTATGGTTTGGTCTTTGATTTGGTTTCGGGACTGTTGATTCTTGGTATTGAGAATGGTTTCGGTTATGAGATGGAATTGAATATGAGATGAGATGAGCATGAATATGAGATGGTTATCATGAGCATAAGAAAAAGTTGAGAAAGATGAATGGTTGAATGAGACATGGGAAGTGGTGAAATATGATGGAGGTATGTTGATATTTTAATCAGATATATGTTGGGATTAAATTCACTTAAAGCTAGTTGTTGTTTTTATCCTGTTTGTGAAATAAACTTTGCTTTCTGTAATAAGCCTTTTTGTTCCTACCTTGTTAGAAGCTACATTTCATACCTTTCCGCACTTGTTAAGTACGACATGTACTCACCCTTGCATTATCATACGAACATCAGCAACAGGAGAGGAGTACTTCGAAGACCATGCAGAGTACTAGGCGTGCGATCTACCGTCAACTTGCCTGTGGAGTTGGATATGGAGCCGCCGCCGCTGTTTAGTTTGCTTCCGCTATCATTAGAGACTTCCGCTGCTAGAATAAGTTAGATGACTTCCGCTGCAAGAACATATTAGAGATTGATGTAATAAAGTACTTAAACCCTGTTATTCGTGGTTATATTCTGAATTCAGTTTGTGGATTATATGTGTATGTGTGATGGATATCCTGGGCACACATATGCATCAGCTGGGTTCCGTTTTCACGGGACCGGGCGTCACACCGGCGACGGCTCGGGAGGCGACGACGTCCGGCGGCGGCGGCTGCGGGCAGCAGCGGGCGGTGGCGGGAGGCAGCGACGGGGGCTCGGGTCGGCGCAGGCGTGAAAAATGCCGCGCCGACCTGGGCCCATGGGTAATTTACGACGGCCTAGGTCAAGCTGTCGTAATCAACTCTTTATTTACGACGGCCAGAGTGGGCCGTCGTAATTAACTTAAATTACGATGGTCAACCCTAGAGCCGTCGTAAATTAAGTTGGCCGTCGTAAGTTGGTGTGTTTCCTGTAGTGTACGTAGATCCTTGAGCCTCTGTTGATTCTGCTCGAGATCTCGGTAGATCCTGTCCCGCTTTGGACGGGCCCTCGAGATTTCGTCCAGCAGTAATCCGGAACCAGAAGAGCTATGCGATATGGTGAGGACCTCATTCAGCAACACTGCAGAGATTTCAAAGTCCAGAACACGAAGCTGCAGAGAGATTGATGTGTCAGATCATTGTAACCAAAAATATTTACACGGCCACTCGTCATCATATCAGAAGGAAACAATCGCTAGTCCTTACATGATGTATGATGCATCTGGTAGACGAGATGGTAGACTTCCTGAGCAGCGGACGGCCTGCCGGCGGCCGGAAAGCTGTTCCGGTAAGGCGTGGCCATGGCTGCCCGCTTTGCTTAGGGCTTCCTGCTTTATGAATAGGATCTTTGAGGAAGCAGCACTGATGGCTTTGTGTATATATAGGGCATCAGAGTGAGAAGTTGCAGCGCTTTGTAGGGTATCTGCAGCGTGGAAGTGCATACCAGGGTTCACAGCAATCTGCAAAATGGCAAGCATTGATTACATTGCAGCTGTCGCCGTTCTGCTAATCAGGACGCACAATGCGGAGATGTCACTGTGTTTACTCTATGTATAAATTTTCTCAATCTGCCAGATCTGAACATAAATACTTGCCAAGTCTAGCTGGATTCAAAAGTTGTGCTGTATTTTGACCGTTGTTTACTGATGTGACATCACCATTTTATTGTAGGGTTAGCATTGTTTTCCTACTTTTCAATTACTTATCATCTCGAGACATGATTTGTGGCTCACGATTATATCCAAAATAGCTCCATGGAAATAACACTAAGAGGCAAGGGAAATCATGTGTATAGGCTATTAGAAGTTTGTTTTCCCTCGCTGGCGTCCCTTTGTAGCGCAATTTCAGTACAGAACATTGTTCAAATCTTTATTTGAATATATTCATTCACAATGTTGAAATAAATGTTTGAATTTTCAACATAAAAAAGATGACCTATCAATATATTATATCCAAATCTAGAGATTGCACATCAAACTCACAATTTGTAAATATTATAAATCCTAAGCATAGCATAGTTGGTTAGGTTCTTTGTTGTAGAACCAACCCATCCGGGTTGAGTCTCAACACACGGCATGGGTGTTATATTTAAATCTAATTATTTTTTTAGTGATAGGCGATGACCTGGTAGACGGCGAGGCGCCCATGTTGACTTCGTCAATATCAAGATCAGTCGTTCTAGTCTTTCACATACGCTCATAAGGGTAGGGTCTACGTGCATGTCACTATAAGAAACATGGACATTTACGACGGCTAAGTTTATTTACAACCGTTAAAGGATTGTCCATCGTAAATAAAATTATTTATGGCGGCCAGGTTTTTAGACTTGTAAATAACAGCTTACATAGGATGGCCTGATCTAGGCAGCCATAAGTTAGCGATTATTTATGACGGCATGGCTTTGACCGTCGTAAATAAGCTTATTTACAGCGGTCGGTATCCAGGCCATCGTAAATAGGGTCCTTATATCTCGCGTTGCCGCTGCATACTTGCCGGTCCCGCCGCCACCACCACGCCCCCCCCCCCCCCCGACCGCCGCCGCCCCACCCCGGACGCGCGCCCCCCGACCGAACGCCGCCCCGGCCGCACCCCCGGACCCCCAGCAACCCACTGCCCCGCCCCTAGCCCCGAGCTCCCGCGGCATCGTGCCCCGTCACACCCGTCGTGAAAGTAAATTTTTTTTGAAATTAGTTGAAAATTGTAGATAGAAAATTGTTGATTAGTAGTTTGTAGGTATAAATTTAGTTGAAAATTGTTGATTAGTAGTTCATAGGTAGACATTTTGGTCATAATTAGAGCTACTTTAGTTAATTTAGTTTTTAGTTAGTATTATTGTTAATCTTTTGTTTAGTTGTTTGTTTATTTATCTATTGAATAAGAAAATGTAGTTAGATTAGTGTTCAGTTTATTATTAAATTACTTATATTGTTACACAAGGTACTGGTGTAGATAGAATTACATATTGTTACATAATGTACTGGTATTAGTTAGAATTGCGTATATTTAGGTGATAACAAGAGTTACATATTGTTACATGTTTGATTAATTAAATTATTGCATTAATTTATTTGATTGAGTAAGTGATTTATCAAAAAAGTGATTGTTAATTATTTGCTTCACGGCGGCTAATTAGCTATATACACCGTCGTGAGAGCATGTATATTATGTTATTTAGGACGGAAGTAGGATAGTAATTAGTACGACAACCGTCGAGGCGGGCACGGAGGTGAACAGTGTGGTGAGGACGCTAAGCACTCATTGGAACATCGAAATGTTTATATGATATGTCCACTATAAATATTTTATGGCCATCTCCTAATCCTTCCCTCTCTTTCTCTATTTCTTTCCTCTATCTCTCATTAGAACACATGAAAACTATCATAAATATGTTTTTTTACGACGGTATTGAATGAATAAAAAATGAGTAATGTAACCTATGCGTCATCCATTTTGTACCGGCACGTGTCACTTGCCCTACGCATGTGAAGCGTGTAGTTTCGGAATTATACTTTTTTGGATAGCCTCGGAGTGACTGAGAGAGATTGCTTATGGCGAGAGACTCGAGAGGTACGGATCTGATTGAAGTCTCGATTATATAACCCTGATGTTCTCTGCTGCACCATTTCAGGCTTGCAGTTGGAGAACTGTGGGGTTATGCTGCCAAAATTTCATAAGGATCTAGACCTCGCGTCTATGCAAGCTCTCTCGGTCACTTTTGGGTGGGTATAGGACACATCCTTTCTAATATAGATGTAGACATGTGATATCTAACGTTGCTGCATTTGGTTTGTAGCCTCAAATATGGGTGAATACCGTAGTTGGATGTATAATACTTGGGACAAGAATGTAAGTCACTTAGATGAGTGGATGACCAAGACTACGCCTTTTGTGGACCGGTTTTTTCGTTAGCCAAGATAAATAAGGTGAGGTATCCATGCAGCGGGTGCTAGAATATAAGGTGTTTGGACACGAGAATGCTTTCAATAGGCTTGTGATGATATGTTTTCGTGCCACATTATGAGGTGTGAGTCTTTCATGGAGAATCAGCGCCCTAACCCATAGAATAAAAGATAGAGAATGTTTATAGCATGGGGGTTGATAGGATGGACGAGATGCTTGAATTTATACAACCAGAATTTGACAAACATTCTCCTACACCGGAGGTTGAAGTGTTCTTCAATCTTCTCAGAGCTTTATAAGAGCCGCTACATGAGCACACAAAAGTGACCCTCCTTTCTTTCATGACACGACTTATGGCAATTATGTTTAAGTACTTTTTCTCAAATAACAGCTACAACATATTGTCAAATTGATCAGCGATATTCTTCCAAAGCCAAATAAAGTGCCTAAAGACATGTACCAGTCAAAGAAATTACTTTCTAGTCTCGGTATGAAATATGAGAAGATTTGTGTGCCCAGACAACTACATGCTTTTCGGGATAGAGCATGGCAAAAAGAACATGTGCTTAAAGTGTGGTAAATCGAGGTTTGTCGAACTTGTTAACAACGATGGTGAGAATGTGATGACAAAAGTCACAAATAAGCAACTTCGTTACTTCCCCGTCACACCTCGATTGAAACGATTATTCTTCTCTAAAAGAACCGCCAGACACATGAGGTGGCACAAAAAAGGTGTGCGTGATAACGATGAAGTAATGGTGCACACGTCCGATGGTGAGGCATGGAAGGCGCTAGACAACTTCCATGCGGACTTCACTAGTGATGTGAAAAATGTTCGCATCGTGTTATCGACAGATGGCTTCTCACCTTTCAGTACAAATGCCACACCTTGCTCATGTTGGTTCGTTTTTGCTATTCCGTACAACCTACCACCTGCTCTTTGTATGAAATATGAGTTCATGTTCCTTTGTCCCATTCTACCTGGACTGGATCATCCTGGTCCACGTCTGAACGTGATGTTGCAACCCCTAATCGAAGAGTTGAAACGGTTGTCGACAGGAGTCAAAGCACACGACTGTTACAAGAAGCAGAAATTCATCATTCGAGTTGCGTACTTGTGGTCGGTCCATGATTTCCCGGCATACGGCATGTTTGCTGGCTGGAGCGTCCTTGGACGTTTCCGGTATGTGCTTCAGACACGGATTGTTTTCGTCTTACTCATGGTAGCAAGATCTGCTACTTTGATTGTCATAGACGTTGGTTGTCCTAGAATCACGTGTTTAGACAATAGAAGAATGCTTTCAAACTGAACACTATAATGACGAAGAGACCACTAAAGTGTTTAAGCGGGTTAGATATTACTGATATGTTGGGAAACTTGTGGTAGATAAAGAAAAGTTGTTGATTTTAATTCACAATATTGATGTCATGCACCAGGAGCGTAACATGGGCGAATGCATCATAAGCACGTGCATGGATATGCATGACAAAATAAAAGACAATATAATGGCTCGAAAGGATTTGGCAGAGCTTTGTATTCATCCAACAGTTGAGCTCTCTGAATGTGGTGGTAAGCCATGTGTTTTTTTTGTCTTAAACCTAAACATAAGAAACAAGTTATGAATTGGTTGAAAGGGTTGAATTCCCTGATGGCTACGCTGCTAGCTTGAGACAAGTCATTAATGTCAGGACGAAAAAACTAACTGGGTCAAAGAGTCATGATTATCACATAATCATGGAAAGACTCCTGCCAGTTATGTTTCAGGGCTACCTTGATGATGCAGTTTGGAAAGTGTTAGCCAAGATTAGCTATTTTTATAGGCACCTCTGTGCTAAAGAAATCACGATAGAGATGATAGAGAAGTTGAAGAAGGAGATACCAGTTCTTTTATGTCAGATGGAAAAAATACTGTTGTCACCAACTGTTTTTCCCTTCCATCCAAAAACACTTAGATTACCCCAAAGAGTTTCTTCATCTATGTTGTACCACATTGTGGGAGCATACACATTGTGTTCGTCTGACCTAGATGAGTGGGTGACCAAGACTACGCCTTTTGTGGACCATGTTTTTTCGTTAGCAAAGGTAAATAAGGTGCGGTATCCATGCAGCAGGTGCTAGAATATAAGGTGTTTGGACAAGGGAACGCTTTCAATAGACTTGTGATGATATGGTTTCGTGTCACATTATGAGGTGTGAGTCTTTCATGACGAATCAGCGCCCTAACCCATAGAAGAAAAGGTAGAGAATGTTTATAGCATAGGGGTTGATAGGACGTACGAGATGCTTGAATCTATACAACTAGACTTTGACAAACATTCTCCTACACCGGAGGTTGAAGTGTCCTTCAATCTTCTCAGAGCTTTATAAGAGCCGCTACATGAGCACACAAAAGTGACACTCCTTTCTTTCAGGAAACGATGGCAATTAAGTCTAAGTACTTTTCCTCAAATAACAGCTACAACATCTTGTCAAATTGATCAGCGATATTCCTCCAAAGCCAAATAAAATGCTTAAAGACATGTACGAGTCAAAGAAACTACTTTCTAGTCTCGGTATGAAATATGAGAAGATTGATATGTGCCCAGACAACTACATGCTTTTCTGGATAGAGCATGGCAAAAAGAACAGGTGCTTAAAGTGTGGTAAATCGAGGTTTGTTGAAGTTGTTAACAACGACGGTGACAAGGTGATGACAGAAGTCGCACATAAGCAACTTCCACTACATGAATCGTTTAATAGGCCATCGGGCATATGGCCGTCGGTTGCCCACAGTAGCCGACGCATATAATTTAAAAACATCGGGGAACTGACGGTCTTACCCGACGGTCTTTATTCGACGTATTTGCCAACTAGAGCCGTCAGGCTCGACAGCTCTAAATGTTAAAACCGTCGGTCCAACCGCACCGTCGCTCGTACTCCATTTTCGCAATTGTGACCGTCGGCTGACACCCCGTCGCATTTACCTGAATAGAGCCGTCGAGTCCCACGGAACCCGACGATCACAACTCTTATGACAGTCAGTTTTAGGAGGGAACTGACGGCTTTATGGCCATTACGACCGTCGGCTTTAGGGCAGAACCTGTCGCTTCTACCTTTTTAGCCGTCGGTTGTTGTTTACACCGACGCACATAGTTGTATTTTTTTAACGATGCTGCTCGCGCTCCCTCCCCGGTTGGGGAGCCTCCGATTATACAGAACAGCAGCCTCTGCATTTTATACAGGAAACAGCACATTTTATATAGGAAACAGCAAATTTCACATTGAAAACACAACAAACTTCACATTCAACATCCCAGCAGTAATAGAAGCACATTAAACAAAGACAACAGAGCATATAGTTCATAACAAACATTAAGAGCCAACAGATGTAGTAGACGGGCCTCCAGGTACCTTGTCTTGCCATCGTGGAGGACTTCACTGATGTAGTAGACGGGCCTCTGGATGGTCCGGGTTCTCCCTGGGGGACCCAGGGTGTCATCCTCCATTGGCTCAGGCCGACAGGAGGAAGACAGGCCCTGGGCATCCTCCGGGGGCTGGGACCCGGAGGCTTCTTGGCAATCTTGGATCACCGGGAGGTCCTCTTGGACCTTCGGAAGGTCGTCTTGAACCACCGGGAGGTCCTCTTGGACCTTCGGGGGGTTGTCTTGGACCACCGAGTGGTCCCCTTGGATTTCCGAGGGGTCGTCTTGGACTTTTGAGAGGTCGTCTTGAACTTCCGGGAGGTCCCCTTGGACCTCCAGGAGGTTGTTTTGGAGCGTCGGGAGGTTGTCTTGAGCCTCCGGGAGGTCTCTTTGCACCTCCGGGAGGTCGTCTTGGACCTCCGGGACCTCCTGGCTGTCGGGGCCCCCCATGGGGCCCGGGCAGCCTTGGTGCTTGACTTCAGCTGCTGGAACTGGTTGCGGTGATGAGGGGTCCGGCCGCTCTGAGACGAGGACCATGCTCACCACCTCTGTTGTCGCCGCGATGTAGAGCAGCAGGAGCTCTCCGGGCTGTGGGGCTACCATGGTGGGTAGCATCGTCAGGAGCTGCTTCAACTCCTGGAATGCTTCTTCTGCTTCGTCGGTCCAAGCAAATGGACTGGATTTGTGCAGGAACTTGAAGAAGGGAAGAGCCCGCTCCGCTAGCCTCGGTATGAACCGACTCAGTGCAGCTAGGCATCCCGTGAGCTTCTGGACATCCTTGATGCGGGTCGGGGGCCGCATCAGCTCGATGACCTTGATCTTCTCTGGGTTGGCCTCAATCCCTCGGTGTGAGACCAGGAATTCTAGGAGCTTCCCAGAGGATACGCCGAACACAAACTTGTCTGGGTTCAGCTTGGTGCACGTGGAGCGCAGCTTGTCAAAGACTAGAGCTAGGTTATCTAGCAAGGATGTGCTCTGTCTGACTTTGACAACGATGTAATCGACATACACCTCAACTAAGTCTCTTATTAACTCTCCAAAGGTTTTGTGCATGACACGTACAAATGTGGGGAGAGCATTCTTTAGACCATAAGGCATGGAGACATAACAGTACAGGTCGTCTACTGTAATAAAAGCGGTATGTTCTTCATCTTCTCTAGACATGGGAATTTGGTGGAAGCCTAAGTAGGCATCTAGGAAGCATAACCTATCACAGCCTGATGTAGAGTCTACTATTTGATCTATTCTAGGGAGAGGGAATGGATGTTTGGGACATGCCTTATTAAGACTGGTGTAGTCGATGCACATCCGGAGCTTCCCGCTGGCCTTCGAGACGACAACAGGGTTCGCCAACCACGGAGGGTGGTGGACCTCCCGTATGAAGCCAGCATCCAGCAGCTTCTTGATTTCTTCACGGATGAAGTTATGCCGCTCGATGGACTGCTTCTGGGACTTCTGCTGGATCGGCCGAGTGTCGGGGAAGATCTTCAGATGGTGCTCAATCACCTCCCTAGGAATCCCCGGCATCTGTGATGGTTGCCATGCAAACACATCGACGTTGTGCCAGATGAAGGTGATGAGCGCACCTTCCTATTTGCTGTCCAGACCCCCGGCTATCCGGGTGGTCTGGGCAGCGTCGGCGCTGACTTGGACGACCTTCAGGGGGACGTCGCCCTCGTCGAGGGGTTGCACGCGGGGTGCTGAGGTCGAGGCACGGTGGCGTGCACTCGGGTGGAGCTGGCCTGGCTCTGCACCACCAGGGGCTGGTGCTCGATCTGTCGCAAGTGCTTGGAGCTTCTCCAAGGCTGACACTGTGGCAGTGCGGTCTCCACGGATCTTGAGGATGCCGGTTGGTGTAGGCATCTTCAGGACGAGGTAGCCGTAGTGGTCTACCGCCATGAACCGGTACAGGGCAGGCCTGCCGATAATGGCATTGAAGGGGAGGTCGACCTCCGCCACGTCGAACAAAATGTATTCTGTTCGGTAGTTGTCCGGTGCTCCGAATGTCACCGGGAGGCTGATGTTGCCGTATGGGACAACTTGTCCCGGCCCTACCCCTGAGAACGAGCTCGAGGGGGAGAGCTTGGCCATCGGGATTTGCAGTTTCAGGAAATCTGCGCGGCTGATGAGGTTGAGGCCGGCCCCGCCATCCACCACGACGTGGTACATCTTCACGTTGGCGATGGTGGGAGCTACCAAGAGTGGTAGCTGTCCGGCTCCAGCCATATTCTTGGGGCAGTCGGTGGCGTCGAAGCTGATGGGGGTCCCTACCCACTTGAGGTGCGGTGCTGCACTTGGTGTAGGGGCCACCGACGCCACTGCTCGACGCAGAGTCTTGACTGCGTTCCAGGACGAGGGGTCCGAGGACCCTCCGTAGATGACATGGAGCGCCTTCCGGCGCTCGTCGTCGCTTGAGCTGGAGCCCTCGCGGTGATGGACCGCCTTCAGAGTGCGCTGGGGCTCCTGGAACTCCATCTCTTGGTCGACATTGTCCCGGGGGTCGACCTTCTGCTTGCCCTCCCTCTGGCGGAAGGGAGGAGCATCTGCGCGCGGCCGCCTCCCCTCGCGGAGGCGCTCCGCGAGCTTCTTGATCTCCCGGCACTCACCAGCAGTGTGGCTTCTGGTGTTGTGCACGGGGCACGGCTCACTTTGGGCAGCACGTCTGGGTGACTGTCGTGGCCTCTTGTCGGGGCGTGGCCCCCGAGCTCCGCTGGGTGCTGCAGTTGCAGCAACGGGAGCTCCGGCCGGCGGCTTGATCTTGCCACCACCCTTCTTCTTGATCTTCCTTCTGCTCCCATGGGAAGCAGCGCTAGCTGCAGGCTGCCCTCCTGCTTTGGAGGCTGGCTGTGAGTGCCAACTGCACCCTTCTGCTGCTCTGGCGCACTTGTCCACTAGGCTGAATAGCTCCGAGACGTCGCACACCTCTCTGGTGGCCAACTTCTCGAGCATCTTATTGTCTTTCACACCCTGCCGGAACGCCACCACCACTGAAGCATTCTGAATGTGAGGGATGGTGTTCCGTACCTGCGCTAGATGAAGGAGCGCAGCGACTCTCCAGGTTGTGGTCGTATGGCGTGGAGGTCAAGCTCCGTGCCAGTACGGGTGTAGGAGCTGCCGAAGTTTGCAGTGAACTGTCGGCGTAGCTCTCCCCGGGAGGTTATGGAACCCTAGGGGAGGTTCATGAGCCAAGACCGGGCCAGACCGGTCAAGGCGACGGGGAAGTAGTTGCACATGACGGCCTCATCCCCTCCTGCAGAAAGGACGGTGGAGTAGATCTGGAGAAACTCCGACGGGTTGACGCTGCCGTCGTACTTCTCTGGCAGGTGTGGACAGAACTTGCGCGGCCATTTTGCGAAGCGAAGGTGGGGCGCCATGGCCGCACACCCCGCTCCTGCCGCTGCAGGTGCTGGTGCCGCGAACGCTTGGTCCGCTGTTGGCACGGTGAACCCCGGCATGGGCAAAGGTGCACCATAGACCGGGGGCGCCATTTGCAGGGCATATGGCTGCTGCATATGCTACGTGGCGTACGCCTGGGGCAGAGATCGCGTGGCGAACGTCTGCGGCCCAGGGTGAGTCGAGGCGGTCGACATACTTTAGTCGGCCTCGTGGTTGCGATGCCTTTCCCATCGTCGCTCGATGGTCACGCGGGCATCCTTGCCCAGGTGACGTTGCTCCAGCTCTGACGTCAGGTCCGCGGTTGGGACCCTGGTAGAGCGGGAGTCTACCATCTGCCCATCAACCGTTGGCGTGCGCGACAGAGACACATGTGGTTGACTGGAACATCGTCCCCGCCAGAGCGGAGGGTTGACAGCAGCGACGACGAGACGGTCGACGTCGCGTATCCACTGCTGGGTGGCCCCCTGGGGGGCGTCCCCAGCAGGTGGGTTGTGTAGAAGCGCTCGTGCTGCGGCTAGTGTACCCCCATGGGTGACACTCGGCGCTGCAGCAGATCTTGGGCTTGCTGGAGTCCGCGTTGTTGGAGTTCGCTGCGGACTCCCAGCTTGTCCCGAAAAAATCCTCCCTGAGTGCATTGAGACGTAAACCTCGCTGGTCATCGTTCGCCGGGAACGAGGGCGAGGAGAGCTTGCCGCGGACGGAAGCTTGGTCATCTTCGTGAGCGAAGACTCGACGCAGGAGGGAAAAGCCCCCTTCCTGGTGCGCCAAATGTCGAAGCGTCTGCGGTCGACACTTCCCCCGGGCCTGCTCTAGGCAGCCCGCGGAGGTTCTTTTTCAGAGGGGCTAGTCCTCTTGCGTGGGTCTCGCCGGAATGGACGAAGGAAGGAGATGAACACAAGGGTTTTTTACGTGGTTCGGGCCGCCGGAGAGTAAAACCCTACGTCCACGATGAGTAGAGGTGCTCGTTGTATTGCTTCAAGCTTAGAACCGGAGTTCTAAGCCTGGGTATGAGGATGAATGTCTGAGTGTAGGGTGGCGAACTGCCGAACCCCTTGCAACATTGCCTACCCGAGCCTTTTATAGTCCAAGGCTCGAGCGGCTTACAAAGGGGGGCCCGGGACCCGACAGGTGGTCTCAGGGTGATTTCCTGCCATCTACCGTATCTCGCAGTAACGCCGGTAGCTATCGCTGGAAGTAGCTTCTGAGCTTCTGTCATGCTGCCCTGCCCACGCTGCAAGCTAGGCATAGTGGTTGATGATGGCAGGGGCAGCAGGGGTTGTCTTGTCGCTGTGTTTACTGGTCCACAGCCTCTGGCTTTCTGTGCCCGTCTTCACTGTGATGTGACTGGGCGCAACGCCTCCTGGCAGAGGCGTGCTCCGCGTCTTGGGAAGGCGCGGGTCTTCAATGCCACGCCTTGGGAAAGCGCGGGTCTTTACTTCCGCTTCTTACTGCGCCGGGCCAGTACGGTAGCGCGGCTCTACTGGCCACGTGGCGGGCCCGGAGCTCTCCTCTAAGGAGAGGAGGAGCTCCGGCCCCGCTGGACACGTGGAACCTTCGGAGCTCACCCCCGCGGAGGGGGGGAGGTCTGGCTCTGCTTGCCACATGGCGGGCTCGGAGCTCTCCTCTGAGGAGAGGGGGAGCTCCAGCCTCGCCGGACACGTGGAGCCTTCGAAGCTCTCCCCCACGGGGGGGGGGGGGGGGGTGCGGTCCGACTCTGCTAGCCACGTGGCAGGCCCGGAGCTCTCCTCTGAGGATACGGGGAGCTCCGGCCCCGCTGGACACGTGGATCCTTCGGAGCTCTCCCCCGCGGAGGGGGGAATTCCGGCTTCGCCTAGCCACGTGGCTGGCCCAGAGCTTAACTCTAAGGAGAGGGGGAGCTCCGGCCCGGCTGGACACGTGGCGCCCTCGGAGCTTGCCCCTGTGGAAGGGGCGAGGTCCTTAGGCGGTTTTGTCCTGTGCGTGGGGTACCCGGTATTGAGGGTACCGACACAAGTCTATTGGAGTTCATTTTATACATACTTCTATTAAATATTTATAACTACTCTTATACACTTAATAACTTAGTCATTGCGTTCATGGTCATTTCGAGTAGTTGCCAAGCTCGAGGAGATGCCGGAGGCCATCGAGGAGATTCTCCCAGAAGTTAACCTCACTGACCTACAGCAACAAGGAAAGCCACGGTTTCACTTAATAACCTTAGCGAGTTTTGATTTTGTATCACTATAGTGTGAGGTACTATGTGCATTTGGTTTATAATATTTAATATGCACATGCATAACCAGATCATCCTAAGGAGAGTGATGGTAGAGGTTAAGATCTCGAGTAGAATATGCAATGCCTAATGTATTATAGGATTCGATACAAGTCGAGTAGTTGGAATCTACTTGCGATTATAGGATTAGCCACATACGGGATTGGTTCGAGATGAGAGATGCACAGTCTGAAAAATGAGACCAGGAAGGGGTTTTAGATTCACCAAGATGGAGTCTTGTTTGTGTAGACCTGCCGTGTCAATTGAGGACCAATCCGTATGCTGTCCCACCGAACAAGTTTGAATGTACCGAAGGCATATCGGATATATGGGATCCGATAATGATGTAGCCTATACCTCCAGGCGTCTAGACATAATGCACCGATTTATAGGTTTAGGTTGAGAGCAATAAGGTGGAAATCCACTAACAGGCATAGAATTGCTCCGTGTAGGGAACAACCTGCGTGTTTCAGTGCGACAGGTTTGATGTTTGGGCTGTTGGGTGAAAGGTTGTCCCGTACGACATCGGTTGAGCGTGTCGTCGCAGCTCCGAGTATAGGTGTATGTTGCGTGCTATTCGGGGTATCTCTGCAGGTGTATATCGAGTCGATTCGCCGTCCCTCGCGGTCATGAGTACCGCTTGTTCACTGTGTCGTGACATAGTTAATAATGGAGGTGATTATAATGATGAACTTTCTGTTTTGATTAAATCGTATTGTAACATGATTGCCACCATGTATTGCTCCCTAAATTTCAGATTCTTGAACATTTAAACTATTGCTAAAAGCTGAACTAAGGACGAACCATTCGGCTTGTCCTTGGCTGAGATTACTGTCCTAATATCGGTACATTTGCATGTAGAGTTTCGTGCCTAGGAAGTCGGTTAAGATTTGCTGAGCCATCGTGCTCATGGTTGCTATTATAAGTGTTTGCAGGTGAGGAGTACCCCACTGCTATGGAGTACGGGTTCACTAGAGAGGTTTACCACCCTTCGGAACTACAGCCGAGTGGGAGCCGTACACGCCGCCATGATGAACTTCTACGTTGCTAGCATGAACCATCCGTAGGGCTGGATGATTCATTTTTGCTTTGCTAGGAAATAGGCATGAGTTGTAGAGTAATCTCCTGCTGCAGTAGTAATTATGTAAATTAGTTGTACTCTGAACAAGTTTGTACTCTTTTGTACAAATTCAGTAAGTTTGAACGTAATACGTGTTTTTCTTATCGTGTGTGCTATCAGGTGTCGCATCGTGCGGCACCACCCTCTGTGATCCTCGAAAGTACGGACTCCGGTCCTTCACAGCCTGGCATCAGAGCTGTTTTGGGGGATAGCACACTTGATAAGAATCGTATTACGAGAAAAAACATAGGATTACGGTGAGGAGTCGATAGTTTGCCCATATAAGGACTATATTAGTATAGATACTTAAAATGGCAATGCTAACTTAATGGTTATACTTTGGTATTTCGATTACGTAACGATGCACCTACACTCAGGTAAGAGGTAAGGTACGCCACCGAAAGCGGTAAATTTCGGTTAGCTCCCTCATGAGAGGAAAGTAGCATGAGATGTTCCGTTCAACAATGAATGGAAAGTGAATATGTTTTCTAAGACTCTTCATGTCTTAGAGACATATGAACTGCACTAGCCTCCAGTGCACAATCCCAGAGGCAAGAGGAGGAGACCCCATCGTGTGGTTTGTAACACGAAGTATGTGCTCTAGGATTTTCCATGTCCTATGGGGCATACAAAATTGCTGGTCCACAAGTGTGCTTAATTGCAAAGGTATAGAGCCCTCCGTCAGGTGGTGAATAACCCAACCATGTATCTTGAGACGTGGCTTCACTCAAGGACGACCCATATGGTAATGATACGGGGCGTATGTCTTTAATTTCAATATGGACCTGCCTGAAATGTTAAACCTATTGAGTGATCTACCATTGTGTGTCTTATGCATGTACACTAACCGCGATATCGTATTGCAATAGAAAACGTTTGCGAGTGATTGACTTTAGTTCCACAGTTTGAGTCGTATATGCCGGTATAATCCGGTTAGGATTTTCTGTTTTGTGAGGAATGTAATACCGACGTATAACTCATTGTTGCATTAAGCAAATTTTGCAAAGGGCTAAAAATAAATTTAGTATAGTCATTCTAGTCTTTCGTACTCTGATTTTGAACTAAGATTCAAAATTGGAGTAGTTTATCCCAAGTGGTTTCAAAAACAGAGTGCTCTTTTTTCTGGCAGAAATCATGCTGGACTTTGATAGAGCATAACTCTCAGTAGAATTAAACAATGAAGGTGCATGATATAGTTCTAGAAAGGTGTTGATGTGTTCTACAACTTTTATGCAGAGTTCCAGAACAGAATCAGATGCCAAACTCGTTGAAATTTCGGATGAATGCAATCTGTCGAGAACCAGGACAGAGCACAAAACATCTCTGGAATTTCCTGTTTTTCAGCCTCATCTTGTTGTACAGAAATTTTTAGTGGTCTTATTATACATCTCTGGAAAGGTTAGGATATGGGTTACATCTTTGTAATTCAAAGTGTTTACTGTTTCAGTACAGGATTATTTGGAATATTGAGTTGAAAACAGCAACTTTTAAAGGAGGTGCTGTTAAAATTCTTCCAGAATTCTGTCAACTTTGAATTGTCATAACTTTTTATCCAGAGCTGATCTTGGGGCAGGTAAATACTCCATGGAAATATATTCAAGATGTCTTCAACTTTGGTATTCAATTTGAGTTATGAAAATGCCAATTACTAGATCAACATCTTGATTAAGTGCAAACTGGTCCTTCGTAACAGAAAGTTGATCGGTGGATTAGTGCTTGCTTTTCCATATCGCTCCGGCGGTATGGTCGGTTACTTTTTCATGTTTTCACCATAGTTGGAGTTGTGCTATACTGCCGTAGGCAGGTCCGCTTGACGTACCTGTGGTGTATCCATGGTCCCTTGGTTATTTCCTTGCTCAGGGGTCCTGTGGCGCCGAATGGCCCCTCCACTGGAAAGCTAATGCCAGTGGGAGGTCCAGAGTGTGCAGTCAGCTTAGCCTGGTCCTGCACACTAAGCGTGCGCACTTTGCCTCTCTAGCGCTGTGGCTGAGTACCGGGGATCCGGATGGCCAGACTCCTGAGCAAAGCAATAACCATAACCCCAACACTATCGCACTGAATTGCCCATGCCCCGCATCTCAGCTAAGGACCGTAAGTTGCAATGAAACTAGGTGCAGGGAATTTTTACCAGTGAGCACGATTACTCATTTTCTCTATCATGCCTGTGCAGGTCCTAGTGTCCCGGACCTCCCAGGGGGGCTGCCGTCGATTCCCTGCCTCAACCATCTACTTGGTAGGAACGCCCCATGCTATGGGTCCCACCTACTAGGGGGCCACTACGGTGATCTATGTGGGCAGGATGTCGAGACCGCCACAGCAATCAGCAGGGACCTGGAGCGATCGACTACAGCAAGTTAACGACACCGCCAAAGTTTCATTGGGTCCTTACGCTGATAAAGACCTAAGGAGACAAGCTAACTACTTCAGCGAAGCCTAGCTACATTGGCGAGGTTTTTTTGGGTCCTTGCACTTCTAAGGACCCGAGGAGATGCAACTACAACACAAGAAATAAAAACTTCACAACAAGTTTTTATTCAAGACAAAATACAAGGAGATCACAAGGTGCTGGCAGGCTGGATCCCTAGGAGTCTACTGGCACTGGAACCTCGCAGCGATGAGCTTGGTTGTGTCCTCCATGCTGGACCCAGCCACCTCGACTCCCTCTGTGACAGGATCTTGCACCACCGGCTCCAGGAAGACGTTGGGGTCCCAGCTTCGGAAGCACGTGAGCACGTGCTCCGCCACTTGCTCAGCCAGGGACTTTCCCTCAGCCTCCAGCTGGTCCCCGACAACGGCATACAATGCCAGCAGCTTGGCTCCGGCAAAGTCCAGTGCAGGGAGCACTTGGCTCACCTCCTATACCGGACCCCCCCCCGAGCACGAGGGGCTGAAGCCAAGGGGTTCCAGCGCCGTCTCAGCACAGACTAGGGAATCACAGACCTTTTGTGCCTCAACCGCACGGGAAGCCCGGAGCTCCTCCACCGTCTTGCATGTGGTGGGCAGCTCCAGGACCAGGTCCTTGTTCGCTAGCTCCTTCTCCTTGGCAGACAGCTCTGCAGCACAGCGCTCCAGAGAGGCCTCCTTGAACTAGACAGCGAGCTCGCCTTCGTGGATGTCCTGGAGCTGCCTCCCCAGATGCTCCCGCTCCGCCTCCTGGGCTGCTTCGAGGAACTCGAGGTCCTTCTCCTTCTCCTGCAGCTCCCGCTCCCGCTGGAGAACGGCAGCCTCGCGGCGAGTGAGGACCTCCTGCGCCTTCGAGATGGCTTTGGCATGAGCATCAGCATCGGCGTGGAGTTTTTTGGCTTTGGCCAGGAGCTCCTGGGACATCTTGTCAAGTTTTTCCCGACCATGATCCGCTCCTGGCCGATCGCCTCCTGCATGACCTCCAGTCGCTGCAGCTTCTCCCTCGCCCGCTGCTGGGCGACCAGGGTCCGCTCCTTCAACAGGTCACTCCGTTCCCTGAGGCGCTCCCGCTCTGCCTTCAGCTCGCCCCACTCCCGGCCAAGCGCCTCCTGCACCTATTGCAGACCAGAGAATGCTGCCTTCATGGCCTTGGGAGAGGGACTGCCTCCAGAATCTGCAGGTCGGGGCACCCCATAACCACCGTGGGTTCATCGTCTTCCGGTGGAGCTGGCACCGCACCCGCCTGCGGCAAAGTAGGGGTGACCCTGCAGGTTGCCCTGAAGCAGCCGAGCTGCCACCAAGGACGACCGCGTCCATCGAAGGCATCTAGGCGCTGGCTCCAGTGCTGGACCTCCGGAACCTCCAGCAGCAAGAGGGCTCTGGCCCGCGGGCTGCTGCGAGGAAGGTGTCACATCCTGCTTCGATTCCCTGGGAGCAATAAGCCGAAACCAATCACACAAACAGAACAATGGTAAGAATACTGCTTACCCTAGGTCCGCATCATACCTGGCCACTCCCTCTTGTCGGTTTCGGAGCTGGAGGAGCGTCAGGTGTCTTCTCCGCACCGGCCAAAACTGCCCCGACTGCAGCATCGCTGGAGCCACGACATGCAGCATTTCTTCATCCGTATAAAATCTGGTCTTCATACTGCCTTTCGCCAGCGCCGTCCACCAGGTTTGATGTAGGGCCACTCGCGGCCTAAGGCTCCTCCGCTTTGGGCTGTGAGACGGAGCTCCCGTCCCCATGAACGAACCTCCTCTTTTTGGTGGGGGGGGAGCGGGCTGCTTGCTCGACGTTCTTGGGAGATGTGCGGGAGCTCGCCTTGGGCATGGGTCCACCACCTGGCGCTGTCTCCTTCTCCTTGTCGGGGCGCGGGTCCGCATCGGACCTCCCCTGACTGCTGGCGCCATCTCTCCCAGAAATCCGCACGCCCCAGGAAGCGTCCTCGACCTGCCACACGGCGACGTCGATGTCGTCCAGCGTTGACGTCTCCCTCAACAACCTTGTCCTTGCCATCTGGTCCAAAGAGAACGACAAGCAAGTTGCCGGCGGGTTGATGAAGTCATTGGAGATTGGGTCGGGGGACAACTTTGATAACATGGCTTTCAGCATCTTCCTTTCTGGGGTCGTCCCAGGGCTGCGCTCTAGCCGGCTGGAGTCATTCTCCCTATTATACAACCAGGCCATGCAGGTGCACTGCTAGAGGGGAGCGATGTGGAGCGACAGGAAGTCGGCCAAGACCATAAGTGAAGTTGGTCCTTGCTGTGCCAGGAACTTGATCCTTGCCAGCACAGGCTTGTAGGCTCCAAGCAGATTTGGGATCCTATCCCCGACATAGTTTTCTCTGACGGGGGGGCGCTTGGCATGTCCAGATGATCGTGGATGTCGGTCCGGACGATCACCCAATCGTCCCTCCAGTGCTCCCACTTGCCAGGGGAGAAGGGTGTGACGTACAGCGTGGAGTTCTTGCTATGGTGCTGTAAGTAGTAAGCTCCCAGGTGGCTTGACCTTCTCCCGGAGGTCTCCAGGATGAAGAAGAGCCAGAACAGTCGTACCGACGGCCGCACGCCCACAAACATCTCACGGAGGTGGATAAAGACCGCCACTGGTGCGAGAGAGTGCGGCGTCAGGTGGGAAAGCTGAAGACCGTACACCTCCAGCAGCGTCAGCAGAAACGAAGAAGCCGAGAGAGCGAACCGGACCAACACGTATGACGTGAAGAGGATGATCTCGCTTGGCTGCAGGTCGGTAAGCAGGATCATCCTGCAGTGAATCCTCCCATCGTAATCGGCCGACTGCCAGCCGAGCAGACACCTCACGCGCCAGAGATCCTCAACTGACTGAAGGCGGGGGGGGGGGGGGGGTGCGAAGGCTGGTCGCCATTGGAGCAAGTGAAGGCTGGATCTGGTCAAACGCGGAGGTTTCAAGCGCAAAGGAGGAACACGAGGAGCTCAAAGTGCAAGGAAGCAATTGCCCTTTGCTGCAAAAGTTTTCTTTATCACTCCTGCGACGCTTGGGAGAACTTCATGTGCGGCACCTGGTCTAGCACTGCCCCGTGGTACCCGCATCGCCAATGATGAGTGGGACCTAGGTCCGCCTGTGAGACAGCAGGGGCCATGCGGGCAGTGACTTTAAAAGGAGACTCGAACAGTCCGTGAGAAAAGAGGCGCAGCAGAACTGCAGCTGTCGTCTTGGGAACAGCCGCAGTCAATGCCGTGAACTGCACCATAAGCACATTGCCACGACCCTCAAATCAATCACGGACACATGTCCACTGCGCTAGGGTCGTGCTGCCGCTTCAGCTTCAACTGCCAAGATATATGTTCAAAGCAGCCACACGGGAAGGAAAGACGGAGACCCCACCTGTGGGATCATCGCCTCCCCCGAGGTGTGCCCGGGGGCCATTTTCGGTACCCTGCAGACCATGTTCCCCGACGTACAGGCATGAAGTCGCTCCAGACTCCGCCTCCCTACTGAGGCGGGCTCTAGAGATGCCATGTGTCCTCTGGCTCCGGACTTAGCCTTCCCACTGAGGCGAGGTCTAGTGCTGCCACGTGTCCTCCGGCTTCGAACCTGGCCTCCCTGCTAAGGAGGGCTCCGGAGCCGGCCTCCCTGCTGAGGCGAGGTCCGGTGCCGCCATGTGTCCTACAGCTTCGATCCTGGCCTCCCTGGTGAGGCGAGATCCAGTGCTGCCATGTGTCCTTTAGCTCCGAACCCAGCCTCCCCACTGAGGCGGTCTCTGGAGCTGCCATGTGTCCCACGACCCGCCATGGGCCGTGGGCCTCAGGAGTCAAGGAAGGCGTGACCAGTCCAGTCATGCATTCAAGACTCGCGTGTTCCCCAGGAGCACAGCGGGCAGTGCACACCTTCACCCACTCCTGGCAGACATTACTGTGACAGGACAGGACGGTGTGGCTTGGCAATGGCAGCAACAGTACAGTGCTGCACAACTGACCGAGTAGGCTGCAGCGACAAGACGGAGCCTTCTCCCACCATCATCAACCACTACATAGCCTGGGGCACTCGGCGTGTCAGACGGCGCTCCTTAACTCCATCAACAGTAGATACAACAAGTAGCCATTAATACCCTAGATTGTGTATAGGGTACGGACCACCGCGGGGCCACCTGTCGCGCCCCGGGTCTTAGTGTAACACCCCATCCTTGATCTATAAAAGGACTGGGAATCCTCCGAGAGAGGTTCAAAACCCAACACGCTTACACACACGCACAAGCCAATCTTCACAGCAATCGAATACAACACACTCTCCTGTGGACGTAGGGTATTACACTCCGGCGGCCCGAACCACGTAAATCCTGGTGTTCATCTTGAGTTCTTCAGCCTCGATCGAGCCAAGGACTTAGCCCCTCCATTCAATGAACCTTTGTGGGCTGCTCCAGTAGCGGTTCCAGGGGAAGTGTCATAGAAACACTTGGACACACGGCTTACAAGCAACCATGCTTGCTCGCTCAAAAATATTCACTATATATTGTCGTTGTGAGAGAAAGAAGTCACCACTTCATCAAGTAACGGACACTCTGAGAAAATGATGAAGGCTGCCGAGATCTTTCATAGGGAATTCTCAAGCAAGAGCATGAATCACATGACGAAGCAATGATACTGAGAAGGCAGTCAAAACGTTGTCATCCACATATAATAACAGATATGTCATGTCTGAGGAATATCTATAGACAAAAAGAGAGGTGTTTGATCGAGCACCAACAAATCCAAGTGACATAATGTGAGAAGCAAAGCGACTTTAACAAACACGAGGAGCTTGCTTCAATCCACACTACTACAACAAGCTTCATCTCAGGCGGCTCTAAACATATTACCACACAGTTTTCAAAACCTCCTGAAACGAAGAGTCTGTGATAATCAGCAATTTTCACAGGCGGAAATTTAATCCTCATGTGGAAAAAGTTATCATAGGTGATCTTAACCTTTTGTAAAACCACATGTGAAGACTGTTTATCACAGGCGGTTTGTAACGTAATAGTATCTGCCTGTGATAACTCCATTATTGCAGGCGGTTCTTTACCTACGACTATCCGCCTGTGAAGAATTTTTATCACAGGCGGTTTGTAACGTAAGAGTATCCGCCTGTGATAACTCCATTATCGCAGGTGGTTCTTTACCTACGACTGTCCACCTGTGAAGAATGTTTATCATAGGCAGTTTGTAACTTTTGATTATCCGCCTGTGATAACTCCATTATCGCAGTCGGTTCTTTACCTACGACTGCCCGCCTGTGAAGAATGTTTATCGCAGGCAGTTTATAACGTAAGATTATCCGCCTGTGTAACTCCATTATCGCATTTGGTTCTTTACCTACCACTAGCCGCCTATGAAACTATGTTATCAAAGGCGGTTCGTTACCTACAATATGCTGTCTGTGAAATTATATTATCACAGGCGGTTTTTTAGGTACTACATGATGTTATTTCTAATTTCCAGGTCAATTTCATATGCACATTCACACACCGCCTCACAAGCATCATCGACACAATATCACCAAAAAGTCATCTCATATACGTATGTAAGTATAATACATCTCAATTCATAGTTTACACGTTTTTCACTAAAAACAAAATTGACGCTCAGTATACTGGCAAAGTTCTGGCACATTAGCTATTATACCTGCGTCATCGAAGAACTGCCCTTTTCGATGGAAAATTTCGCGGCGCATGAAGTGACACAGTTCACTCGCAATCTTCTCGGCTCCTCCACCAGGCATATATCTAGAAACCGGCCATTCTTCGTCCACATTCGTGTGCTGCAATGAAACACCTAACAAGGTATAAAATATGTTGGTGACAATGATAACATAATAGTATTAAAATATGCTAGTTACAATGAAAATGAAACTCAAAAGTAAGAAAATACAATATCAAAATTTAGGATAACTTACATCCTCATGATTCACTCTATATTCGCAGGCGGTCCGAAGATGCTCGCGTACATAATACCCGCATAAGACGCTCCCAAAAGGATGCTTGGGACAAGGATAATATGTTGATATCTGCAATGTATCCATATTAGTAGGTCTCTGACCGCCAAGTTGTTTCACGTAAAACCACCAAGTGTTGTTCATATGAGTGCATTAGCTAGACATGTTTTATTTCAGCTTCCCGTATTCCATGAATTAAGCGAAGCAAAAAGGGAAAACGACCATACCTGACTCATCAACATTCCCGGCGATAAGGATGGTTAACAAAACTAGTAAACTCCTATAAAAGGGTGTCCCATAAAGTTGACTCAAGCGTACACGTTTTCGCAAACAAAACAGTTTCAAAACATGGGATCAATATGGTCAAGGGGCACTTGCCTTGCTCACGTGGCTCTTGTTGTTCGAGCGTCTCGAAGTCTTGGTGCTGTAGTTCCTCGTAGATGGTCTCTTGAGCTTGTTCTTCTACTCACGATCACGCACATACAAAATTCACAGCAATCAATCATCATGCACAAACTTTACTCAAGATGCAATGGGGTAGATGAATGCAAATCCTATGGTGCAGTTTTATTAAACCAGTTTGTATGTGTTCTTGCATGTTTTAATGGGCTTTCATGGGGTTTTATGATGAACAATGGTGCTGGGATGAAGTGTGGACGTGGTGATGATCTTGACTCAAGATCTAGATCAATTCCACCATCAAAAACCGATCAAAACGTGATCTGTCCACACGAAAATGTTTCTGCTCGAAGGGCGCAAAGAAAACGGATGCGTAGAAACAGAGACAATGTCGTAAGATGGGTAACGAAGACCTATCTCACTTCCCTTTGGTGGCAGGGCCTTCCTCCTAGCAATGGCAGCAGCGGGGAATTTTTCTATGGAAGATTAGGACAGGACAGATCGTCGGTTCTTTTCCGGCGACGGCGAGGCGTGATGGGGCTCGTCGGCGGGGCTCACCGGCGCCGAACTCCGGAGAGGGGGGTGCCAACTCAGTGAGTTGGGGGCTAGGGCCTCCAAGTCGCCGACTGCGGAGGGGGAGAGGAGGGGGGGCTGCGGCCAAAAGGGGGGGGTTTGGGTTCTATTTATAAGGGGGGGAGAGGGAAGAATCCTACTCCAATTGGAACTAAATTCTAAAAAACTTTTCCCCATTTGATTTGGTGTGGCAGCAATGGGGGGATTCCCCAAATGTGGGAAAATTCCCCTTTTTTGGGGAATTGGGGAATTTGGAGATTTTGGGGAAATTAGAAATAGCTCATTTCAGCTATCTTTTTCCCATTTCTCACCATTTCTATGTCACTTTCTCCATTTCTACATTCCCCTCTCCATTTCTATGTCCCACTCTCCATTTCTACATTTCCCTTCTCCATTTCTATGCCCCATTCTCCATTTCTATATGCCCTTGTCCATTTCTATGGTTCTTTTCTCCATTTCTATGGTTCTTTCTCCATTTCTATAGTTCTTTCTCTATTTCTACTTCCTTTATAATGTTTCTCTACATGAAAAATGTATGCAATGCATGGAAATGAATTTGAGGGTGTTACAGCCCCAGGGCTGACCATGGGGCCCAGGGCACGTGGCTTATGCTGGGGCCCGCCTCAGCAGGGAGGTGGGGCCATGGCTATTTTTTACCCACTACACGGGGGTGCCCGGTCTGCAGAGCACCGGTAGTTGGCAACTCTTATATGACATTCCTTGTATGACTAATGATGATGAGATCTTGATGATGTTAATGGGCATGGAATCGGGGAGATCTAGGCAAGCTTGGTTCGTGGATGTTGCTGGATGAGACGGTGGTACTTGCCGTAGATCTAAGGACCGGTTCATGCGAGAATATGCTAGGAAAACAGTGCCACCACAAGGCCAAGTATGGGTGCGGCTTAGCTGATTAGTTAGGTGTGTTGCTCGCTTGTTATGGACCGTGCATGGCACGGGGAATGGGAGTCGAGAGGGACTGCTCTGGGAACTGCATGGAACAAGAGGGGGCCCGTGGGTGGGAGAATGGTGATTTGAGCCTGCCGGTGAAACCTCAATGAGTCCATACATCTAGTAGCCCCTTTGTAAAGGCTATTTTGTGATCTCTTGGCCATACACTAACGGTTGTGTACTAGTATAATGGAGGTTCTGCAGTCGCCGAAGGGTGTCGAAATCACAAACTTGTGGGTAAAGTGGTGCAACCTCTGCATAGTGTAAAACTATCATGATAGCCGTGCTTCCGGTCACAAGCACCTGGCCAACTTCCATAATTAGAGGGAAAACATGGGATGGTTATTCGGTATTGTTATGGTATGGTCATTGGGATTTGTTTCGGGACTGTTTAGAGTCATAAAAATGAGTTTGGTTTTGGTTATATGAATATGAGGTGGTTATGAATATTTATGAGCATGAGATGAATTTGAGAAAGATTAATGGCTGGTTAAGACTTGATAAATGGCGAATTATGGTGAAGGAACATTGATGAAAGAATGTTGCTGTTTTACTTAGTTAGATTGGGATTTAATTCACCTAGAGATAGTTGCTGTTTTACCATGTTTGTGAAATAAAATTTGCTTGCTGCAATGAGCCTTTTTATTCCATACCTTGTTATAAGCTACATGTCATACTTTTTCTGCACTTGCTGAGTACAACATGTACTCACCCTTGCATTACCACATAAACATCAGCTACAGGAGATGAGTACTTCGAGGACCATGTGGAGTACTAGGCGTGCGAACTACCGTCAACATGCCTGTGGAGTTGAAGATGGAGCCTGCTGTCTTTAGTCACTTTCCGCTGTTGTTTAGAGTCTTCCGCTGCAAGAATAAGATAGACATTCATGAATGAGACATTGAGTCATTGTAATAAAGTACTTAAACTCTATTTATTCGTGGTTATATTCTGAATTCAGTTTTTGGACTACATGCGTATGTGTGATGAACATCCTAGGCACACATATGCATTCACTTGGTTCTATTTTCAGAACCGGGTGTCACAGGGGCTACCTCGTGCGCTTGAGCTCCGGAGCTCACACGTGTCCTGGGCTCTGACTTGAGCCTCCCTGCTGAGGAGGGTTCTGGAGTTGACACGTGTCCTCTGGCTCTGAGCCGCCTCCCCGCTGAGGACAGCTCTAGTGCTGACACGTGCCCTGGGCTCCGGTCCGAGCCTCCCTGCTGAGGAGAGATCCGGAGCTGACATGTGTCCTCCGGCTCCGAGCCGCCTCCCCGCTGAGGACAGCTCTGATGCTGACACGTGCCCTGGGCTCCGGTCCGAGTCTCCCTGCTAAGGTGAGGTCCAAAGCCGCCACGTGTCCCCATGTGACGCCCTCAATTCTGTGGAAAAACCACGGAACCGAGAACTAATGCATATGTATGCCCAGGATGTTCATAACACATACACATTATTTCCACAATCTGAATTCAAAATATATATAACCACGAATAACAGAGTTTATTACAATGTCTCATGAGTCTCGGACTCATGCTCACAGCGGAAGTCTCATTTCTATGCAGCGGAAGTCTTCATTCTAATGCGGAAGCGATTTATCTAATGCAGAAGCAAATCTAAGCAGAAGTGGCTCCATCTCTACTCCCTCCACAGGCAAGGTTGAGAATAGATCACACGCCTTAATGCCCCACTTAGTCTTCACAGTAGGCTTCTCCGGCTGCTGATGATGAAATAATAATGCAAGTTTGAGTACAATGATGTACTCAGCAAGTGCGGGAAAACACATGATATGCAGCTCATAACAAGGTAGGTATAAAAAGGATTATTTGCAGGAAAGCAAATTTACAAAATCATGATAAAACAGCAACTTAACTTTAAATGGATGTAATCCCCGCATGAATTAAATTACCAACATACCTCCATCCCTTTCCGTGTTCCACCCGAACCTTAACCAACCTTTATTCATACTCACGAATACCTCTTCGTATTCGCTACCATCTCACGAATACCCTCCCGTATTCGCTACCATCTCATCTCATAAAACATCTTCGTCTCGTACCGAGACCAATCTCATATCATGACTCACCAGTTATGCAACCATCTCATCACCCGGACCCAACAGTGCCAACAACCAAACCATAACCAAACTCAATAACCATAACCAAACTCAATAACCATAACCAAGAACTTTCTCAATAACCATCCCAACTAATCATTGAAGTTTAGCCAGGTGCTCATGACTGTAAGCTCGGCTATCATGATAGTTTTTAATAACTCTGTAGAGTTTGTACCTCTTTACCCACAAGTTTGTGATTTCATCACCCGTCGGCGACTGCAGAACCTCCATTATACCAGTACACTACCATAACAATTGCGACGTCCTCAGCCTGTTGTGCTTCCTCGGCAGTGACATGGTTCACGTGGCCACGAGCATAGTTCTGTTGCCCATGGTTTCCTTGATTGTTCCCTCCGTTCGGTCGCTGGTTCTTCTTGGGCACGTTACCTTGCTGTCCAGGGCCCCTCCTCGGGCACTGGTTCGCAAAGTGGCTTGCTTCCCCGCATGCAAAGCATGCCCTGTTGCCCACGGCAGCAGGTATGTTGGGGCGGGGGTTTCGAACAGGGGTGCCATTGTTAGGTCGGGGCGCAGGAGGCATGGGCACGCGAGGTGCTGGAGCAACGAGTTGTTGCTGTGGTGGCTGACCAGGGCGGTATGCAGGAGTGGTCGATCCATACTGCAGAGCTGCCGGGGGCATGTACCGAGGTCGTACGTTGCTCCCTTGGGGCTGGTATGGCATCTTCCTCTTGCACTCTCGCTCGATCTCTCGGATCTTGTTTTCAACCACTATGGCCTTGTCAACCAGCTTCTGGAAGCTCACATAATCATTATTGAGGAGCTGAACCTGGATCTCATTGTTCAACCCTCTCATGAACAGGTATTGCTTCCTCTGGTCTGAGTTGACATCTTCGGGGGCATACCGGGACAGTTGTATGAACTTGTTGAGATACTCATTCACACTTTTCTGTCCTTGGCGGAGACCTTCGAACTCCTGCCTTTTGAGCATCATTACACCAGCAGGGATGTAGTGAGAGCGGAAACTTTCCTTGTACTCAGTCCAAGTGATTGTCTCCGGGTCGGCATGAGCATTGCTCAGGGAATCCCACCAGTCAGCATAGGCTCCCATAAGTTGGTGCGACGCGAATAGAACCTTCTCTCGGTCATTGCACTGAACAATGGCAAGCTTTTTCTCCATTGATTTTAACCAATCATCGGCCTCCATGGGATCACTAGCTTGAGCAAAGGTGGGTGGTCGAGTCCTCATGAACTCTCCCAACCTGTTATGAGCCGGCGGTGGTGGGGGTGGTGGTGCCGGAACGGGGTTTGGTTGGCCTGCAACTGACCCAGAGTTTGGATCATGGTTTGCATAAGCTGGTTTTGCATGGCCAGCAGCCGTTCCAGGTGACTTTCACCAGCTCCAGGATTAGCAGGAACTTCCTCGTGGTCATCCTCCTGGACGTTCCTTCGGCCGGCGTTTCCTCTGACCATCTGTGAGAGAGAACAAAATAGAATAGAAGGTTAGAAGGTTAGGTAGGTCCCTTCAACTATATGCATCAAGGTGAGTTGGACTATATATATCAGCCCATATGAGGATGTGAACAAGTGCCGAAGCATCTCACACCTCTTTCTTCTTACGTGTGGATATGGACAACGTTTGGAGACGTCCCACAACTCACACTAAGCACATAATCACAAACAATCATTGCAAGGGCTCATACCACTCCTATTCAAGGATGGTTTCCTATGTCAAGGTGGGTTTAAAGTCAATCTAAGCGTCCTAGGGTGCTTCCTTTGGTCAGCGCTGTGACTCCTATTTAAGGGTGTAACCCACTATTAACCCGTGGCTCTAATGTCAATCTAAGGTTCATATCTGGGCGTGTAACCTACTGCCAACCCATAGCTCTGATACCAATCTGTGACGCCCTCAATTATGTGGAAAAACCACAGAACCGAGAACTAATGCATATGTGTGCCCAGGATGTTCATCACACATACACATTATTTCCACAAACTGAATTCAGAATATATATAACCACGAATAACAGAGTTTATTACAATGTCCCATGAGTCTTGGACTCATGCTCACAGTGGAAGTCTCATTTCTATGCAGCGGAAGTCTTCATTCTAATGCGGAAGCGATTTATCTAATGCGGAAGCAATTCTAAGCAGAAGTGGCTTCATCTCTACTCTCTCCACAGGCAAGGTTGAGAATAGATCACACACCTTAATGCCCCACTTGGTCTTCATAGTAGGCTTCTCCTGCTGCTGCTGATGAAATAATAATGCAAGTTTGAGTACAATGATGTACTCAGCAAGTGCGGGAAAACACATGATATGCAACTCATAACAAGGTAGGTATAAAAAGGCTTATTTGCAGGAAAGCAAATTTACAAATGATAAAACAGCAACTTAACTTTAAATGGATGTAATCCCCACATGAATTAAATTACCAACATACCTCCATCCCTTTCCGTGTTCCACCTGAACCTTAACCAACCTTTATTCATACTCACGAATACCTCCTCGTATTTGCTACCATCTCACGAATACCCTCCCGTATTTGCTACCATCTCATCTCATAAAACATCTTCGTCTCGTACCGAGACCAATCTCATGTCATGACTCACCAGTCATGCAACCATCTCATCAGCCGGACTCAACAGTCCCAACAACCAAACCATAACCAAACTCAATAACCATAACCAAACTCAATAACCATAACCAAGAACTTTCCCAATAACCATCCCAACTAATCATGGCAGTTTAGCCAGGTGCTCGTGACCGTAAGCTCGGCTATCATGATAGTTTTTAATAACTCTGCAGATTTTGTACCTCTTTACCCACAAGTTTGTGATTTTGTCACCCGTCGGCGACTGCAGAACCTCCATTATACCAGTACACAACCGTCGGTGTATGGCCAAGAGATCACAAAATAGCCTTTACAAAGGGGTTACTAGATGTATGGACTCACTAAGGTTTCACCAGCAGGCTAGAATCTCCAATTCCCCCACCCACGGGCCCCTTCTTGTGCCATACAGTTCCTAGGGCAGTCCTCACTCGACTCCCATTCCCCGCGCCTTCCACAGTCCATAACACTCTAGCAACTTACCTAATTACTCAGCTAAGCCACACCCATACTTGGCCTTGTGGTGGCACTATTATCCTGGCATGTGCATGCATGAACCGGTCCTTAGATCTATGGCACGTACACCACCGTCTCATGCTACCTCATTCACAAACCCAGTCTTGCCTAGATCTCCATCCGATCCATGTTCATAACAACATCAGTTTCTTATTATCATTACGACTGCAGTTAGCTAGACACATCTATCTCGCTTCCCAATCCCATGGACTCAGCGAAGCATAAGCAAAAACCATACCCCACTCGTAAACTTCCCTGGCGACAAGGGTGGTTTAATCAAAACTAGTAAACTCCTACAAAGGGTTTCTCATCATGTTTGACTCAGCACACACACCTTTTCGCAAAACAAAACAGTTTTACCCAAAACATAGGATCAACATGGTCAAGGAGCACTTGCCTTGTTCTTGCAGTTCCGGGCGTTCTTGGATCTCAAAACCTTGTTGCTGCAGCTCGTCGTAGACAGCTCCCTAAGCTTGTCCTGCTAGGTAGGATCACGTGCATACAAGATTCACAGCAATCAATATCATGCACAAACCTTAAACTAGATGCGATGATGCATATGCATGCTATCCTATGATTAGCTTTTATTAGATTGGTTCGCACGTGTTTTTGTATGGCTTTGTTTGGACAGAGGTGTTCGGATCAAAGATGGACGTGGCGATGATCTTGTCTTTGGATCAACCTGATCATCAAGTGATCTATCCACGAGAAGGCTTCTGTTTGAAAGGAATCAAAGAACAGATGCAAAGAAAACACAACAATGTCGTAAGGTGGTATTGGAGTCCTACCTTACGTTCTTCTTGGTTTTCGAGGTCCTCCTCAGACCGCTCGGCTCTCCTCCGGCGATCTCCCTTGCTGTGCTCCGGTGATGGTTTACTCGGCGAGTTAGGTCTAGGGCTCTAAGTCGTCGGCTCAGAAGTTGGAAAAGAAGTTTGTGGTTTCGGCCAGAGGTTCTGGTTCTATTTATGATTGGGAAGAGAAGAGTCCTAATCTGATTGTATCCCGAGTATGAGTCCTATTCAGATCGTTGTTGTTGTATCCTAACGTCTTATCTTTAGTAACATTGTGGAATTCAGGTCGGTTTTCCTTTACGTACCGTTTATTATTTCGCGTAAAAACTGCTCCAGAACTCGTTACCTCCGCGGTGATGAGCTCCGGAAGCTCCACGTGTCATCCGGGGCCTGGTATCTCCTTCTCCATAGAGACGAGCTCTGGTTGTGCCACGTGTCAAGCGATCAAGACTTCCCTCTTCTTCGGAGGTGAGCTCCGCGTGCGCCACGTATCCTGGCGGTCGGGACCTCCTATCTCGCTCGGAGGTGGCTCCGCACACGCCACGTGTTAGTGCCGGTATTTCCTTTTTCCTCAGAGACGTGCCCCGAGGTCGACATGTGTCCAGCAGCGACAGACCTCCCGGAGATAAGCTCCGGTGGTGGCACGTGTTCGATGGAACCGGTCTTCTCGGAGGTGAGCTCTGAGATCGACACGTGTCGTGCGGAAATGCCTTTGCTTCTTCCGCAGAGGCTAGCTCCGGAAACAACATGTGTCCCACAGGGTCGGACCTCCCTTCCTTTGCGGAGACGAGCCCCGAGTCTGCCACATAGCCAGCTTAGCGGCGACCTCTCCCTACTTCGCAGGGATGAGCTCCGAACATGCCACGTGGCCAGCGGCCGCAGAAGTTGTCTTCGGCGCTCTTATGTGAACTGGACTCAGCTCTTACTGGCTATCCTTTTGATAACTTTCTCTGTTCCTATTTTTTTCTTAAAATATTTTTCTCTCCATAAAATGTGAATATATGTAGACACCAGAGATGATGGTGTCACACCCCAGACACCTAGCCCGTCAAAAGGGCTCCGGAGCAATCACGTACCCCACAATCCTTCGTGGGCCGTGGGTCAACAAGTCAAGAAGGAAGTGCGCTGTCAGGCTTTGCATTCAAGGCTCGCGCCTCCCCCAGAAGCTTGGCACACTGCGCACGCGCCCGTCCCTTGCTCGTTTTCCAATACAGTGAAAAGACGGGACGGCGGGGAGTGACAGTAGGACAGTACTGCCCAACGGCACTATGCCGCCCAAACAGGGCGAGGAGACACGGCGACACGACGACGTCTTCATCATCACCTGACACACGGTCAGGGGCTCTCGGCGCGCCGGACAGAGGGACTTAACTCCCCCGCTGGCCATTCTACTCAGAGGACAAATCCCTAGATCATATATAGGATACTCAAAGCTTTGGGGCCACCTGTCGGGCCCCAGGCCTCATTGTAACCACCCCGTCCTTGAACTATAAAAGGACCGGGGTGACCACCCGGCCAAGGGTTCCGATTCCTTGCCCTCTAGATCACACAACGCACAATCTCTCATGCTCAAGCAATAGAGCAAGCACACCCGTGGATGTAGGGTATTACGCTCCGGTGGCCCAAACCACGTAAATCCATGTGTTTACCCGCTCTCTCGAGCCCAGGTCGTGAAGGGCGCCAAGCCACCTCCGAAAAAAAAAGAACCTCACAGGCTTCTTTCGAGCAGGCCGGGAGGAGTGTCGTAGCTCACACTCCAACATTTGGTGCGCCAGGTAGGGGGCTTTCCGCGCTCTCCCCACGACCATGGTGGACATCACTTCTCATGGCGTGCCTTTTCGCCCACCTCGTCATCGTCTCCCATCTGGCCAAGCTGGCAACCGAGCAGCCGGCGCACTCCGTGTGATGTATGGGGGTTCTTCCGATGTCTCAGACCCTCCGTCGAGCAGTGACGGCCGCCGCTCCAGTCCCAGGACCGGCGCCACATCGCAAATGGATGGAGACGTCGATCAACTTCGATGCCTCCGACTGCCCCCAAGAACATGGCAGGCGCTAGGCAGCTGCCTCTCCTCTTCGTCGCAACCATCTCCAATGTGAAGCTCTACCACGTGTTGATCGATGGCGGGATTTCCATCAGCGTTATCAGTCTCGCAGCTTTCAAGAAGCTGCAGATCCATATGTCCCCGCTTACCCTCTCGAGACCGTTCTCGGGGGTAGACCAGGATCCCATATTCCCGTGCGGTAGTATCTCCCTCCCGTGAAATTCGGGACGCCTGAGAACTACCGTACGGAGAGCGTCGACTTTGACGTCATGGAAGTCAGCCTCCCCTTCAACGCCATAATCAGCAGACATGCTCTATACCGGTTCATGGCAGTAGCCCACTACGGCTACCTGGTCTTGAAGATGCCGACTCTGAGTGGTGTCCTCAAGATTCACGGTGACCGCACCGCGGCTGTCTCAGCGCTGGAAAAGCTCCAAGCGTTGGCAGCAGAACAGGAGGCCGTCTCTTGTTATGCAGAAGCAAGCCGGCCACCTCCAAACATGCGTCAGCGAGGGGTGACATCTGCACCCCTTATGCAGACCTCGAACGATGAAGACCTACCAGTCAAGGTCGTCCAAGTCGGTCCTGATGCCGCCCGGACCACCCGAATCGCCAGGGTCCTGGGAGGCAAAAAGGAAGACGCGCTCGTCACCTTCCTCCGGTCCAATGTTGACGTGTTTGCCTGGCAACCGTTGGAAATGCCTGGGATCTCCAGGTAGGTGATTGAGCACCAACTGAAGATCCACCCCGACGCCAGGCCGGTCCAACAGAAGCCTCGGAAGCAATCCATCGAGCGGCAAGACTTCATCCATGAAGAAATCAAGAAGCTGCTCGATGCCGGCTTCATCTGAGAGGTCCACCATCCATGATGGTTGGCCAACCCTGTTGTCGTCCTCAAGGCTGGCGTGAAGCTACGTATGTGCATCGACTACACCACCCTCAATAAGGTATGTCCGAAGGACCCATTCCCTCTCCCCCGTATAGACCAAATAGTCGACTCTACGTATGGCTGTGATCTACTATGTTTCCTAGACGCATATTCAGGCTTCCACCAAATACCCATGTCTATGGAAGATGAAGAGCACACTGCCTTCATCATAGTAGACGGTCTATACTTCTATGTGTCCATGCCATATGGTCTTAGCAATTGTGACGCCCTCAATTCTGCGGAAAACCACGGAACCGAGAACTAATGCATATATGTGCCCAGGATGTTTATCACACATACACATATGTTCCACAAACTGAATTCAGAATATATATAACCACAAATAACAGAGTTTATTATAATGTCTCATGAGTCTTGGTCTCATGCTCATAGCGGAAGTCTTTATTTCTAATGCGGAAGCAATTTAACTAATGCGGAAGCAAATCTAAGCAGCGATGACTCCATCTCTGTTCCACTCCCACAGGCAAGGTTGAGAACAGATCACACGCCTTAATGCTCCACTTGGTCTTCATAGTAGTCTTCTCCTGCTGCTGATGATGAAATAATAATGCAAGTTTGAGTACAATGATGTACTCAGCAAGTGCGGAAAAATATGATATGAAGCTCATAGCAAGGTAGGTATAAAAAGACTCATTGCAGAAAGCAAAGTTATTTATCGAAACCGTAATAAAACAGCAACTAAACCTTTAGGTGATTGTAATCCCAGCATTTGTATTAAATTACCAACATACCTCCATCACTCCATGTTCCACCCGAACATTAACCAACTTCATCCTTGCTCACAAATACCTCCTCGTATTTTCTACCATATCACGAATACCATCTCATATTCGCTACCATCTCACCTCATAAATAACTTCGTCTCACACCGAGACTAATCTCGTTGCCATGACCCAACAGTCATGCAACCCATCTTATCACCCAAACTCAACAGTCCCAAAACCAAACCATAACAAAAAAATCATCCCAATAACCACATCCAATAACCATCCCAAAAACCATACCAACTAATCATGGCAGTTGGCCAGGCGCTTGTGACCGTAAGCTCGGCTATCATGATAGTTTTAAGAACCCTGCAGAGTTTGCACCTCGTTACCCACAAGTTTGTGATTTCATCACCCGTCGGTGACTGCAGAACCTCCATTATACCAGTACACAACCGTCGGTGTATGGCCAAGAGATCACAAAATAGCCTTTACAAAGGGGCTACTAGATGTATGGACTCACTAAGGTTTCACCGGCAGGCTAGAATCTCCAATTCTCCCACCCACGGGCCCCCTCTTGTGCCATGCAGTTCCCAGGGCAGTCCTCACTCGACTCCCATTCCCCGCGCCTTCCACAGTCCATAACACTCTAGCAACTTACCTAATTACTCAGCTATGCCGCCCCCATACTTGGCCTTGTGGTGGCACTGTTATCCTGGCATGTGCATGCATGAACCGGTCCTTAGATCTACGGCAAGTAAACCACCGTCTCATGCTACCTCATTCACAAACCCAGTCTTTCCTAGATCTCCCTCCGATCCATGTTCATTAACAACATCAGTTTTCTAATTATTATTACGAGTGTAGTTAGCTAGACACATCTATTTCGCTTCCCATATCCCATGGACTCAGCGAAGCATAAAACAAAAACCATACCCGACTCATAAA
Organism: Neostapfia colusana; assembly: GCA_030760725.1. Taxonomy (NCBI): domain Eukaryota; kingdom Viridiplantae; phylum Streptophyta; class Magnoliopsida; order Poales; family Poaceae; genus Neostapfia; species Neostapfia colusana. Next base: position 46,492,572 of record JASWHV010000012.1, on the reverse strand, counting down.
CTTCCCTGACGACAAGGGTGGTTTAACCAAAACTAGTAAACTCCTATAAAAGGTTTTCCCATTATGTTTGACTCAGCACACCCACCTTTTCGCAAAACAAAACAGTTCTTTTCCCAAAACATAGGATCAATATGGTCAAGGAGCACTTGCCTTGTTCTTGCGGTTCCGGTTGCTCTTGGGTCTCGAAACCTTGTTGTTGCAGTTCGTCGTAGACAGCTCCCTGAGCTTGTCCTGCTATACAGGATCACGCACATACAAGATCCACAGCAATCAATATCATGCACAACCTTTAACTAGATGCGATGATGCATATGCATGCTATCCTATGATCAGTTTTATTAGATCGTGTCCTTGCATGGCTTTATGATGGACAGGGGTGTTCGGATCATATGTGGACGTGGCGATGACCTTGTCTTTAGATCAACCCGATCAACAAGTGATCTGTCCACGAGAAAGCTTCTGTTCGAAAGGAATCGAAGAACAGATGCAAAGAAAACATGATAATGTCGTAAGGTGGTATTGGAGACCTACCTTACGTTCTTCTCGGTCTTCGGGTCCTTCTCAGATCGTGGGCTCTCTTCTGGCGATCTTCCTTGCTGAACTCCGGCGATGGCTTTCTCATCGAGTTGAGGATAGGGTCTAAGTCGTCAGCTTATGAGTTGGAAAAGAAGTTCGTGGTTTCGGCCAAGGGTTCTGGGTTCTATTTATAATCGGGAAGAGAAGAGTCCTAATCTGATTGTATCCCGAATAAGAGTCCTATTCAGATCATCGTTGGATCCTAACATCTTAGCTTTAGTTGATTTGGTGCGGTAACATCATGGAATTCAGGTCGGTTTCTTTTCTGTGCCGGTATTTTTACGCGTACAGATTCCAAAACATTTCAGAACTCGTTACCTTCTCGGTGATGAGCTCTGGAAGCTCCACGTGTCCATCGGGCCTGGTCTCTCCTTTTCCACAGAGACGAGCTCCGGTGGTGCCGCGTGTCAAGCGAGCGGGACTTCCCTCTTCTTCGGAGGTGAGCTCCGCGTGCGCCACGTATCCTAGCGGTCGGGACCTCCTCTCTTATTCGGAGGTGGCTCCGCACACGCCACGTGTCAGTGCCGGACCTTTCCTCTCTTCTTTCCTCGGAGACGAGCTCCGAGGTAGACACGTGTCCAACAGTGACGGACCTCCCGGAGATAAGCTCCGGTGGCGACATGTGTTCAATAGAACCGGACCTCTCAGTGGTGAGCTCCGAGATCGACACGTATCCCGTGCGACTGATCCTCTGATTTCCGTGGTGAATAGCTCCGAGGGTGACATGTGTCCTGCAGAAATGCCTTTGCTTCTTCTGCAGAGGCTAGCTCCGAGCAACACGTGTCCCTCAGGGTCGGACCTCTCCCCCTTAGCGGAGATGAGCCCCGATCCTGCCACGTAGTCAGCTTAGCGGCGGACCTCTCCCCACTTCGCAGGGATGAGCTCCGAACACGCCACGTGGCTAGTGGGCCGCGGAAATTGTGTTTGGTGCTTTCTGGAAACTGGGTTCGGCTCTTATTGGCTATCCTTTTGATGGTTTTCCTACTTCTCTTAAAATGTTTTCTCTTCATAAAACATGAATATATGCTGAAACCCAAAAATGAGGGTGTCACAAATCTACCTCCCTTAAATTGAATCTCGCCCTCGAGATTCGTTAGTGGAGAACAGATGGGGAAATTCTGCCTTGATGTCTTCTTCACGTTACCATGTGGCTTCAGCTTCGGTGTGATGGTTCCATTGCACCTTGCACCATCGGATCACTTTGTTCCTGGTGACCCTTTTCTTTACATCCAAAATTCGGACAGGGTGCTCCATATAAGTCAGGTCCTCTTGAAGTTCAAGCTCTTCCATTGGTATTTGCTCCTCAAGTACTCTCAAGCACTTCTTGAGCTGGGATACATGAAACACGTCATGTACATCGGAGAGGTGCGTTGGGAGCTCTAGTCGATAGGCTACTTCTCCTCGATTGTCCAAAATCTTAAATGGTCCGATGTAGCGAGGTGCTAGCTTGCCTTTGACGTTGAAACGTTGTTGGCCTCGGATAGGTGATACCTTAAGGTATACGAAGTCTCCTATTTCAAAAGTTAACTTCCTTCGCCTATTGTCCGCATAGCCTTTCTGTCGTGACTGAGCAGCCTTTAAGTTCTCCCGTATTGTTTGGACTTGCTTTTCAGCTTCTTGTAGCACTTCTGGTCCAAACACCTGGTTCTCTCCGGTTTCGCTCCAAAACAGCGGTGTTGTACACCGTCTACCGTACAATGCTTCGAAAGGCGACATCCTCAAGATGGCTTGATAGCTGTTGTTATAAGAGAATTCGGCGTACGGTAAACTCCTATCCCAACTACGCCCACGTTTCAAGGCGCAGGCTCCAACATGTCTTCCAAAATTTGGTTTGTCCTTTCGGTTTGCCCATCGGTTTGTGGGTGATAGGCGGAGCTGAAATCCAGTCGTGTACCCATAGCTTTCTGCAGTTTCCTCCAGAATCTGGAGGTAAACTGAGAACCTCGATCTGAGACTATCCTCCTCGGGACTCCATGACGGCACATGATCTGCTCCATGTACAACTCGGCTAATTATGCAACTTTGTAATTGGCCCTTATAGGGAGAAAATGGGCTGTTTTCGTCGGTCCACGACAACCCAGATGGAGTCATAACCCGATTGAGTACGTGGCAATCCGACGATGAAATCCATACTGATGTCCTCCCACTTCCACTCGGGTACCTTCAAAGGTTGCAACAATCCAGCGGGTCTTTGATGTTCAGCCTTCACCCGTTGGCATGTGTCGCATAGGGCAACGTATTCGGCTATATCCCTTTTCATACCATCCCACCAATAACAAGTCTTCAAGTCCTTGTACATTTTGGTACTTCCGGGATGTATCGAATAGGGTGAATCATGTGCCTCCTTTAATATCATGTTGCGGAGGTGCTTCATGTTAGGCACACAAATCCTTTTTCCTAGCCAAAGCATACCCTTCTCATCTTCTTTGAAATCCTTCTCTGTCCCTTGTTGTATCCTTTCCTTGATCTCCTTGATCTCCTTGTCTGTTGCTTGGCCATCTCTTATCTCTTGCTCCAATGAGGAGTGGATCTCCATTACCTCCATGTTATTCAGGAATCCGAGGTGTAACCGTTCGAACTCCTTATGTAGTTCGGGTGGTAGCTCCCGAATCGTGAGTTGATGACAGGCTCCCTTCCGGCTCAATGCATCAGCTACTACATTGGCCTTCCCAGGGTGGTAGTTATTCCTACATCGTAATCCTTGATGAGTTCCAACCATCAACGTTGCCTCAAATTCAAGTCCGTTTGTGTAAATATGTACTTGAGGCTTTTATGATCCGTATAGATCTCACATCTATGACCAAAGATATAATGTCCCAAATCTTCAGTGCATGCACTACTGCTGCTAGCTCCAAGTCATGTGTAGGATAATTAAGCTCGTGCTTCTTTAATTCTCGTGAGGCATAGGCTACCACTTGTCCTTCTTGCATGAGCACACATCCGAGCCCCTGTCTGGATGCGTCACAATATATGTCAAAGCTCTTTCTTACGTCCGGCAATACCAGGACCGGTGTTGTGGTTAGCCTTTTCTTGATTCCTCAAAACTTCCTTGGCATGCTGGTGTCCATTGGAAGACTTTTCCCTTCATTAGCAACTCCGTCATAGGCTTTGCTATCTTAGAGAAATCTTTAATGAAGCGTCGGTAGTATCCAGCCATCCCAAGAAAACTCCGAATATCCCTCACGCTTTGCGGTTGGTCCCACTTTAGAACATCTCTCACTTTTCCGGGATCAACTGATACCCCTTCCTTGGAGATAATGTGGCCTAGGAACGATATTTCCTTTAGCCAAAATTGACACTTGTTAAGCTTAGCATACAATTGATGCTCGCGCATTTTCTGCAAGGTCAATCTCAAGTGTTCTTCATGCTCCTCCTCGCTTTTTGAATACACCATAATGTCGTCGATGAAAACCACGACGAACTTATCCAAGTACTCCATAAAAACCTTGTTCATGAGGTACATGAAGTATGCGGGTGCATTTGTTAACCCAAAAGACACAACGGTATATTCATACGAACCATACCGTGTTCGGAAGGCAGTCTTGGGAATATCAGAGGGTTTAATCTTCAGCTAGAAATATCCCATCCGAAGATCAATCTTGGAGAACACTCGGGCTCCTTTCATTTGGTCGAACAGGTCCTCTATACGGGGCAGAGGGTATTTGTTCTTGATTGTCACCTCGTTGAGAGACCTATAGTCCACGCACATCCTTTGGGTTCCATCCTTCTTGTCTTCGAAGAGCACAGGAGCTCCCCATGGTGACGAGCTTGGACGTATGAAACCCTTATCCAGCTGCTCCTGGATTTACTTCTTAAGTTCTACTAGTTCATTGACTGGCATCCTATAGGGTCTCTTTGCTATGGGTGCAGTTCCGGGTAATAAATCAATGGCAAACTCAATGTCCCGATCAGGGGGCATACCTAGAACCTCCTCTGGAAACACGTCCGAGAATTCTTGAACCACTGGAATGCTGTCCAATGTTGCTCCGTCAACGTGGTTCAAATTTGCCTTTTCAGTGGTTTGTTGGGCTGACTCAAACTCGACACGGATGCTGTGCTCATTTGTTAACTGCACGCTTCTTTCAGCACATTGGATTACCCCGTTGTGCTTGCTTAACCAACCCATCCCGAGTATAATGTCAATCCCTTGGGAATTCAAGACAATAAGGTTGGCAAGTAAGTCTATCCCCCTTATTTTAAGGCTTACTTTCGGACATACTATATTACTCCTCATTTCTCCTCCGGGAGAATTAACTAACATAGCACATTCTAAGTGGGATACGGGTAGGTTATGCTTGGCAACAAACTTGGATGATATGAAGGAATGTGATGCTCCAGAATCGAATAAGATGGTGGCTGGGTTGGAGTTGGCAAGGAACATACCAATTACGACGTCCTCAGCCTGTTGTGCTTCCTCAGCAGAGACATGGTTCACGTTGCCGCGAGCATAGTTCTGCTGTCCACGGTTTCCTTGATTGTCCCCTCCGTTCGGTCGCGGGTTCTGCTTGGGCACGTTGCCTTGCTGTCCAGGGCCTCTCCTCGGGCACTGGTTCGTGAAGTGTCCTATTTCCCCACATGCAAAGCATGCCTTGTTGCCCACGGCAGCAGGTACGTTGGGACGGGGGTTTTGAACAGGAGCGCCCATGTTAGGCCGGGGCACTGGAGGCATGGGCATACGAGGTGCTGGTGCAACGGGTCGTTGCTGTGGTGGCTGACTAGGGCGGTATGCAGGAGTGGTCGATCCATACTGTGGTGCAGCTGGGGGCATGTACCGAGGTCGTACGTTGCTCCCTTGAGGCTGGTATGACGTCTTCCTCTTGCACTCTCGCTCGATCTCTTGGATCTTATTTTCAACCACTATGGCCTTGTCAACCAGCTTCTGGAAGCTCACGTAGTCATTATTGAGGAGCTGAACCTGGATCTCATTGTTTAACCCTCTCATGAACAGGTACTGCTTCCTCTGATCTGAGTTGACAACTTCGGGGCCATACCGGGACAGTTGCGTGAACCTGTTGAGATACTCATTCACGCTTTTCTGTCCTTGGCGGAGACCTTCAAACTCCTGTCTCTTGAGCATCATTACACCAGCATGGACGTAATGAGAGCGGAAACTCTCCTTGAACTCAGTCCAAGTGATTGTCTCCAGGTTGACATGGGCGTTGCATATGGCATCCCACCAGTCAGCGGCAGCTCCCATAAGTTGGTGCGACGCAAAGAGAACCTTCTCTTGGTCATTGCACTGAACAATGGCAAGCTTCTTCTCCATGGATTTTAACCAATCATCGGCCTCCATGGGATCACTAGCTTGAGAAAAGGCGGGTCGAGTCCTCATGAACTCTCCCAGTCTGTTGTGAGCCGGCGGTGGTGGTGGTGGTGGTGGTGCCGGAACGGGGTTGTGGTCGGCCTGCAACCGACCCAAAGTTTGGATCACTGTTTGCATAAGCTGATTCTGCATGGCCATCAACCTTTCCAGGTTGTTCTCACCAGCTCCGGGGTTAACAGGAACCTCATCGTGGTCATCCTCTTGGTTATCACGGACGTTCCTTCGGCCGGCGTTTCCCCTCACCATCTGTGAGAGAGAACGAACTAGAATAGAAAGTTAGAAGGTTAGGTAGGTCCCTTCAACTATATGCATTAAGGTGGGTTGGACTATATATATTAGCCCATATGAAGATGACCAAGTGCTGAAGCATCTCACACCTCTTTCTACTTACGTGTGGATATGGACAACGTTTTGAGACGTCCCACGACTCATACTATGCACACAATTCACAAACAATCATTACAAGGCTCATACAACTCCTATTCAAGGCTGGTTTCCTATGTCAAGTTAGTTTCAAGGCCAATCTAAGAGTCCTAGGATGCTTCCTTGGGTCAGCATGGCTTAGCTAACAATCTGTGTCCAATACCAATCTATGATTGTATCTAGGTGTGTAATCTACCCCTATCTATGGTTTCTGATACCACTCTGTGTTTCCTATTTAGGTGTGTAACCCGCTGTCAACCATGGTTCTAATATCAATCTGAGATTTCTATCTAGGCGTGTAACCTACTGTCAACCCGTGGCTCTGATACCAATCTGTGACGCCCTCAATTTTGTGGAAAACCACGGAACCGAGAACTAATGCATCTGTGTGCCTAGGATGTTTATCACACATACACATATGTTCCACAAACTGAATTCAGAATATATATAACCACGAATAACAGAGTTTATTACAATGTCTCATGAGTCTTGGACTCATGCTCACAGCGAAAGTCTTTATTCCTAATGTGGAAGCAATTTAACTAATGCGGAAGCAAATCTAAGCAGCGATGATTCCATCTCTGTTCCATTCCCACAGGCAAGGTTGAGAACAGATCACACGCCTTAATGCTCCACTTGGTCTTCATAGTAGTCTTCTCCTGCTGCTGATGATGAAATAATAATGCAAGTTTGAGTACAATGATGTACTCAGCAAGTGCGGAAAAATATGATATGAAGCTCATAGCAAGGTAGGTATAAAAAGGCTCATTGCAGAAAGCAAAGTTATTTATCGAAACCGTAATAAAACAGCAACTAAACCTTTAGGTGAATGTAATCCCAGCATTTGTATTAAATTATCAACATACCTCCATCACTTTCCATGTTCCACCCGAACATTAACCAACTTCATCCTTGCTCACAAATACCTCCTCGAATTTGCTACCATCTCACGAATACCATCTCGTATTCGCTACCATCTCACCTCATAAATAACTTCGTCTTACACCGAGACTAATCTCGTTGCCATGACCCAACAGTCATGCAACCCATATTATCACCCAAACTCAACAAGCCCAAAACCAAAACATAACAAAAAAAACCATCCCAATAACCACATCCAATAACCATCCCAAAAACCATACTAACTAATCATGGCAGTTGGCCAGGCGCTTGTGACCGTAAGCTCGGCTATCATGATAGTTTTAAGAACCCTGCAGAGTTTACACCTCTTTACCCACAAGTTTGTGATTTCATCACCCGTCGGCGACTGCAGAACCTCTATTATACCAGTACACAACCATCAGTGTATGGCCAAGAGATCACAAAATAGCCTTTACAAAGGGGCTACTAGATGTATGGACTCACTAAGGTTTCACCGGCAGGCTAGAATCTCCAATTCTCCCACCCACGGGCCCCTCTTGTGCCATGCAGTTCCCAGGGCAGTCCTCACTCAACTCCTGTAAAAGCCCAAGAAAAGGGACTTGCAAAAACTTTTCTTCACCCCACAACACCACAGTTTTTATTGTGGATATCTTAGGAAATATTGTGAAGAGCAAGTAACCTCCATCAGGAGAGTGATTAGAGGGGAAAGCCTTCATTTTTACAAAGTGGGAGTTGGACACATGAACATGAGAGGTTGAGCTCACCCCTAGAACTTGGAAAGTCTTGGGAGGGTTGAAGCCAAGTTTCATGCAAATCCAACACTTTTTGAGGCACTTTTTGGGTTATTTGAAAAAGAGGCCAATTTGAATGTAAATTCAAATTGCAGCAACTTTCATCACCCAAATTCAAAAGTTAGCTTCATATCTAAGCTCAGCAAATTTTTATGAGTTAGCCCACCAATTTTCATCCCTATTGGAGTTCATCTTGTTGGGAGCTAAATTTGCAATAATTCAAAACAGAATTTGAATTTCAGTTTAAACATGAAGCAAATTTAACCCAACAAAGTTAAATTTGAGAACTCAAATTCAAACCAATACTTGGGGGCTAAGTCTCCCATTCAATGTTCAGTAGCTGGGATATTTACAAAAGAAAGAGGGAGAAAGAATTAGAGGGGAGAAGAGGGCCCCCTGGTCAGCCACCCTGGGGAGCAAACCGACTCGGGGCACGCGGTCGAACACCCTGCGGCCGACAGCGCACGGGGTCGACCCCGTCCCAACGCGGCCACCGCTCCACCTCCTGCTCGGGGGGATGAGGGCGCCGGCTACAAAACACGCGATCGCACCCTGGTCGGCGTGAATCCGCTCCCCATTCTCTCCGTTCCACCCGCCTACATCCGAAGCAGCGCACCCGGAGTCGCCGCCCTCTGATCGCCGGCACCCGGACAGCACAGGCTTCCCCATGCCCGACGCTCAACACAAGAAACGACCGCCACAAGGTGCTGGTTCTACTTGTCCTTACCGTTCGGCATTTCATGCACCGTCGGCGGAGAATTTCTTCCAGGAACGCTTCGGTGTTCTTAAGGCCGAGCTCCACCAAATCCAAAAATTCATGGGTGTTGGCTTATCACCGGGCGTACCGAGCTAAACACACGATCTACACCCTGCCACGACCACCTAGGATCGAAAACCAGCAAGAATCATGGGCTAGGGTTGCGGTTATCCAAGTTTTTCGAGCAACAGCCGATATCCGGCCTAGGTCGCCGATGAGGTCATAGATGCAGCCGTTTTCACGGGGATCGGTGGCCATATCCATGATCATCAGGTGTCAGCGGAGCTCCCCGAGCAAACCGCATCGAAAAAGGTGCAGGGGATGCTGAGTTTGACGTCGCCGGTGAGCTCCCGGCCGCTGTTGCCGTCGGGAGCACTGTTCCGGCCGTTGTCAAGCTCCGGTGAGGGCACCAGCGTGTTCTCCGAGTCGAGTTAGGCACAGGCGGCAATTTCTGTCGATGTTCGGGCAGTGAAATGCCCGGCGGCGAGTGCTCCGGCGAGGCGCCGCCGCGGGAGCTGCGGGAGCTGCGGGAGAGCGCGAGGTAGACGAAGGGGGAGCCGGGTCCACCGGTCAGCCTCTGATCTCGTGCGGGGATCGGTTTGCGGCCGGGATTTGGTGCGGCAGCGCGGATAAAACCCCATGGGCCGCGGTGTGGCCGCATTCTGAGTGGGCCGGCTCGAAGAGTGGGACCCACCCGCAGGATTTAAACATTTTTGGAATTTCCAGTTTTAGTTCAAACTTCAAATGCATAGAACTTTGGCTAGGAACTCTAAATTCGATGAACCAAATTTTGCTAAACTCAGAATTCTGAGTACTTTCCAGCAATACCAAATTCAGCTCATGAAAGTAAATAGTTTTCCAGAATTAAATCCCTAAAATGAAAACTGTTGGGAATTTTATCTGGGGAACTACTTTATGAAAAATTCTGAAATTTGGCTGAGAGGTTCATTACAAAATCACTGAATCCCAGTAAAAGTTTCAGACTCATCCAAGTTCATTAATTACCCTAATGGAGTGATTAAGAGAACTGCCCTGAGAAAATAGAAAAATGTTCAGAAACATTTTTCAGATTTTCTCCAATCTTAATTAGGGCATAACTTTCAGTAGAATTCATCAAATGACATGAAACCAACTCCATTAGAACCATCTTGAATTCTAGTTTCCAGAAAGTAATGGTTGTAGCCATGAAAACCCCTGGAATTACTTAGAGGCTCAATTATTTGCCAAATGGGTTTTTATTTGTACAAAGCTTAAAGGAACTTTGTTTCAAATGAAACTTGGTCAAGACTCTGGTTAGGACCCTACCAATCCACCATAAAAATTTCAGGACCAAAGGGAAGGTCTAGCTAGAGTTATTAGCAATTATGTATTCAAGTTCACACATTACATTTAAATTTACATGTCATATTTCATTAAACGTGTAGTCACTGAAGAAGAGACTCCGGAAGTGCTGGACTTCCTCCTTCCGGAAGAAGAGCTAACTACTGACCAGCAGCAAAAAGGCAAGCCCCGGTTTGCATTAACTCTTTTATCAAGTTTTGCTTTGTTCACATATTTAGGGTGATGTATGAATGTGCATTAGGTATAGGATGGATGGAACCCCACTTGCATGACCAGAAATTTCCACAAGAGTGAGGTAGTGTCTAAGACCTCGAGTAGATAGGCTATGCTTAAAGATTCCTAGGGCTTCGGTACAAGTCGAGTAGTGGAATCTACTCACGAGATAGGCTTGGGACACACGGGCTCGGTTGAGTGATGTGAGATTACATTAGTAATGAAAATGAGACTAGGCAGGGGCTAGGGCGCAGCAAGAGGGAGTCTTGTGTGCGCAGCCCTGTCCGTGTCGATTGAGGACTGATCCGTGTGCGGCCCACGCTGATCAAGTTTGAACGTACCGAAGGCATATCGGATATATGGACCCCGATAAATCGATGTAGCCTAAACCTCCGGGCGTCGAGGCATAGCACACCGATTTATAGGTGTAGGTTGAGGGCAGCAAGGTGGAAATCTGCCAATGGGCATAGAGAGATACTCCGTGTGGGGAACCTCCTGCTTGTTTCGGTGCGACCGGTTCGACGTTTGGACTGTTGGGTAAAAGGTTGTCCCGTACGACATCGAGTGAGCGTGCTGTGCAGCTCCACGGGTGGGCGTACGTGACGTGCTCTTTGGGTTTCCCTGCAGGTGTATATCGAGTCGATTCGCCGTCCCTCGCGGTGAAGAGTACCACTTGGTCACTGAGTCGTGACGTAGACTAATGTATGAAATAGGGTGATTCAATACTGCTGATATGATATAACTTTCTATTGCTACATGTTTGCCACCAAATATTGCTTACTAAATTTCCGCTTCCTGAACTGTTAACTTGTTGCTAAAAGTTGAACTAAGGATGAACTTGTAGGCGAGTCCATTTGTTGCAATATGACTATCCTATGTCATAGTACACCTCATGCAGAGTTTCATGCTTAGGTGAGTCGGTTAAGCCTTGCGGAGCCTTCGTCCTCACGGTTGCTGCTTAAGTGTTTTTCAGGTGAGGAGCCACCCACGGACTCGGAGTACGAGTCCACCGGCGAGGGTTACCCTCCGTCGGGGACCACGGCTGGGTGGGAGCCGTACACGCCGCGCTGAGCTGAGGAGTGCAGCTAGTGTGGGCTGCCCTAGGGCTGGGCAACCGACTCTTGCGAGATAGGCGGGCGTGAGTTGTATAAAAGAGACTTCCGCTGTGTAATAAAGACCCTAGTTTGTAACTGAGAAGTGTACTACTTTGTACATTCAGTTTGTTTTTCCCATGTAATATAATGTGTTCTTATGACGTGTGCTGTCGGGTGTCGCATCGCGCGGCACCACCCTCTGCGATCCTGGATGAGCGGATTCCGGTCCGCCACAGCCTGGTATCAGAGCTGCATTGGGGATAGCAAGGTACTTAAGGACTGTATTATGGGAAAACTTAGGATTACGGTGAGGATACGGTAGTTGCCCAAGTAAGGACTATAATAGCATAGTTACTTAAAGTGGCAAAGACTAACCTATGTGTTATAATTCTGAAGTTTAATTATGTAACGACGCACCTACGCTCTGGTAAGTATGGTAAGGAACGCCACCGAAAGCGGTTCAATTTCGGTTAGCTCCCCTGACGAGGAAAGTGGTTCAGGGATTGGTCTCACAGCTTGGTGTGAGACGTCAATATGAAACTCTTGGACTCTTCATGTTTCTGAGTTCATATGAAACGCTGATCCCTAGCGTGCATTAGGCAAGTAAGTGGAGACCCCATCGCATGGTCAGTAACGCGAGAGTGTGTTCGTCTGGAAGTAGCCCAGGAGGACATACACAGCGCTTGCCATCGGCGTGCCCTGCAGGGCAGTAGGTGGTATCTGTTGGGTTGATAACATTCTCAACGATGACGACCCGTTCATGACATACTCGTGTTCCCCGTCGTGTGGTGTTGAAACACGATCACGTACCTTGAGACGTGACCTAACTCAAGGACGGCCATATGACAATGATACGGGCGTTTGTATTTAATTTCAAATATGATTCTGCCTGAAATGAAACCAACCATTGAGTGCACAATTATTGTGTGGTCTTCTGCAGGTACTAACCACGTATGTATCTGTGTAGAAAACGTGTGCGAGAGACCGTTTAGTGCCACACTTGAGACGTATATGCCAGTATAATCCGGTTAGGATTTTCTTTTGTGAGGAACGTAGTACTGAGATATCATAGGCATATGCATGCAAAATAATGATAACAAGGAATTAAAATCTATAGGTTCAACATTTAGGACCCTGGTCGGGTATAAGAATGGGATAGTGGAGCAGGATAGCCAAAGGGATGAAAAACAGAGTGCCCTGTTTTGGACAGCAAGTTTGCTGATCTTCAACAGGGCATAACTCATGGGTCCTTTAGCCCAGCGAGGTGTGATATATAGTTATGGAAAGGTATTGAAGTACTCTACAACCTTGTTGTAGACTTCCAGAGCACAAACTCACCTTAAGATGGCTTAAATCCCAGAGGAATGTAAACTGTCCAGAACTAGGACAGAGTTAAACATTCTCTGAACTGTTCTGTTGTTCAAACATAACTCCCAGTTGAAAAATCTAAAATTGTCATATAATACATCCTTAGAAAGAGTAGAAGATGTGTGACATTTTTGCAATTCAAAGTTTCTGAAGTTTCAGCACAGATTTCAGCGGAAACTCGAATGGAAAACAGCCACTTTCCAAGGGAGGTGCTGTTAAAATTCTTCCAGAAATTCTGCTGACTTTGAATTAGCATAACTTTTTAACCCAAGCTGATCTGGAGGCAAATGAATACTCGTTGGAAAGATACTGAAGTTAACTTTAACTTTGGTATTCAACTTGAGTCATGAAAATGCCCAGAACCAGATCAAAACTTGGATTAGGTAGAAACTGATCATTCTGACAGAAGAATGACAGTTGAACTCATTGGAGAGGGTGTTGTACCCTAAGGGTGATATACGTGATGACAAAGCGATAGTAATATCTCGTAGTGACCAAACCTAGTTATGGTGAGCTTCCAAGGTGGAGGTTCATCAAGTTGGATTAAACTAGCTTGTGTTTGGTCTGGTAATGGTATAGCTTGTGCAAAGTTATTACATTATGTACTTACGAGATGTATCGCATGTTTTTATTGTCATTATGTTGTTACGCCTATTATTATTAGACTGCATGCAATCTGTTGGGGGACTGATGTTATTGTCGTATGGTTGCAGATGGTTCGTACTAGGACCACGCACGAGGTTGGTGGCTCTAGCCAACAGGGAGATGATGACTCCCAGCCACCGGCCTACGACAGCACCCCGCAGCAGCAGCCACCACCGCCGCCTCCGCTTACTCTAGTGGATGTGATAGCGGCACTGGTGGGAGGTCGTGAGGAGCAGACCGACCTGCTCCGCGCGATCGTGCAGAATACGTCCCAGGCGAGGGGACGTCAAGAGCGAGGGCCTCGTGAGCCCCGTGAAGTGTCGTACTCGGATTTCATGAGTACGCACCCTCCAGTGTTCACCGAAGCCGAAGAACCATTGGAGGCGGACAACTGGCTGCGGACCATCGAGTCCAAGTTCGGGCTGCTCCAATGTACGGAGTGGCAGAAGACTCTGTTCGCAGCGCAGCAACTCCACGGTGCCGCTCGTGCGTGGTGGGCGAATTATGTCGCCTCACGTCCAGCTGGCCATGCCGTGGAATGGCAAGAGTTCCGGGAGGCGTTCCGCGCCTATCACATTCCTCCCGGGATCATGAAGAGGAAGTTCCAAGAATTCTTGGAGCTGAAGCAGGGCGGTAGGAGTGCCCACGACTACTCCCGTGCCTTCAACCATCTGGCGCAATATGCGTCAGACTACATCTCCACCGAGGAGAAAAAGCGGGAGCACTTCTATCGGGGGTTACACCCCGAGATGAAGACACATCTCGTGCAGTGGAATCGCGGCACATTCAACGACTTAGTCAATGCCGCGATTATGCAATAGGATGCTCAGCGGGAGTTGGCAGCTGAGCAGAGGAAGCGCAGCGCTCCACCTAGCAGCAGTGGTGGCGCGCCTCAGAAGTACCGTATGGTGTATCGGACACCATCCGGGCAGCAGTGGCATCCACCGGCGCGACCTCAACGGTTCGGGGGACGTTCGTTTCAGTCACCTCCGTTCCGTCCGCCGATGCCACCACCAAGACAGCAGCAGCAGACGGTACCCCGGGCGTTTCCACCGCCACAACGCGCCCCGGGATTCCGTCCACCGATCAGCGGGGGACCGCCCCGTTTTACCTGCTTCACGTGTGGCCAGGCGAGCCACTTCGCGAAGGACTGTCCCCAGGGGCAGCAGAGCAGCGGGCAAGCCCAGTTCCAGGGCGGTGCTCGAGGCCGACCTCCGGTGAAGAAGGTGGGTCAGCGGACTGGGGGTGTCCGCAACCTCGACAATGAGGACGCCCCAGAGGGAGACAACGTGCTGGCGGGTACGTTTACTCTCAACCATCAAGCCATCATCATATTGTTTGATTCTGGTGCAACCCACAGCTTTATAAGTGCATCCTATGTGGCTAAGCATAAATGCAAGTCTTCCCAACCGACTGCACTTATATGATCTGCTCACCGGGAGGGAAGATTTCAGCTAATATGATGATTCCAAAGGCACCTCTGTGCTTATGTGGGAAACTATATCCCACCACTTTGATAATCCTTATGGGACAAAAGATTGATACAATCTTAGGGATGTCATGGCTACAATACCATGGCGCTGTCCTAGAGACTCGGACACGGACGGTTCATTTAAACTCTCCATTCCACCGTCCGCATTCCATGGTGTTAGACACGCCAGTCCGGGAAGTTTTAGCAATTAATAATGCTGAAGCTCTCAAGTTAGAAGACATCCCCGTAGTCCGGGAGTACCCCGACGTGTTTTCGGATGATCTTCCGGGCATGCCACCTGAGCGGGATGTCGAGTTCAAGATTGAACTTGCACCCGGGACTACGCCCATATCACGGAGACCATACAAAATGGCTCCAAATGAGCTGGCTGAACTGAAAGAACAGCTCAATGATCTATTGAGCAATGGTTTCATTAGGCCGAGTTCTGTAAGGGCCTCAGTTTTTGACACACATTTGCAGTGTTCATCACCACACCACACACCTCATTTGAGGAAGGATGATGAACACAAATGAAGAGCAAGTAACAATTATCAACATGCTCATTAGAGAACAAACTCACACATTGCAAAAGTGGTAGTTCCCACATGTGATATAGATGGGCTGGACATATGAAAACTCCTACACTTTACTAAGGATGTCCATGCCAAGTTTCACCCAAATTCAAAACCTTTTTGAGGTCATTTTGGGTATAGTTAGGAAGAGGGCAGTTTGAAACCATATTCAAATTCAAACTGTTTGTATCCCATGAATTTAAAAGTGGGAGGCATATTCCTACTCAGCACATTTTTGTGAGCTCACACACCAATTTTCACTCCAATTGGAGTTGATCTTGACATGAGCTAAGTGGGAGAAATTCAAACTTTATTTGGATTTCAAACTGAACTTGTGCTGAAATTCATTCAAACCAAACCACATTTGAACTTTGATCAATTCAAATGGCTCATGAGTGAATAATTTGAATTACCAAGGGTAGTATGGGGTTCACTGTTTACAACAGTGATTAGGAGTAAATTTCAGAGGTTAAAACTGGAAGTGGGACCCACATGTCAGCCACTGCTCAGATCAAACCGACTGAGACTTTTTCACTCGGGTCGCCGAGCCGCAGCGGTGATCGCCACCAAGGGCAGCCGCCGCGCCAGCAGCTGCTTACCCACGCGCGGGCATGAGGCGGTGCAGAGCCTTCTTAAGGCGCCTGCCCCCCTTCCCGGCCGACGCACCGCCATTCTTCCCCGCAAGAATTCAGCGCCGGCCAAAAATTTCCGCAGCTCGGAATCGATCGGAGGACGCCGATCGCAGCTCCCTCCGTCCACTCCAGAGCCCCAGCAAGATACTAGAGACCTTCCTCCGTCCTCCCCATTGCTAGAATTCGGTTGAAACCGATTGATATCGGCTGTGCCGAAAGATCAAATTCGGGACTTGGAACCGCCGCACCTCGGGCTCCCGTGGACAGCCCAACCAGGGTGTTGTCACGCCCGAGCCAAGGCACCCTTGGACGCGCTGGTGACCGGTGCTGCTCATCCCCGAGCCACAGCTCGAGTGGTTGCTCACTGGCGGCGAATTTCCACTTTCCCCTTTCTGTGTGCAGAACGACCTTCGGGTATGATTCTGTTTAATTCGTGCTCTAGAAAGGATTAGAGGGCCTCAAGCCGCTCTCACACGAGCTAGACACGGTAACGCACAAGTTGCCTTCACAACTCTGGGCCGGAGAACCTCTGTACCCGGCGTAATTTGAGGTCTACCAATGGTGGAATGAACGGGCGGCATCGGGCGCACGGTGAGGACCTATTTCGGGCCTTCCCCGAGCTGCCTCGAGCTCATGTTGACCTTCTCTGAGGTCCACTGGTGCTTCCCGACCGGTTTCCCAACTAGCTGAGGTGCTAGGGTAGTCAGCCGACATGGCCGAAGTCGTTCCGAGGTGGCGGCTCGTTGCCGACCATGCTCCGGCCATTGTCATGAGCAGCTGACCCTAGAATCCTGTTCCCCGAGTAAAAGTAGGCAGGGGCGGCTAGAATCGAGAAGTTTGGAGCTGCACAGCAGCCAGCGGCGAGCTCTTCGGCGAGGTCCCTCGGCGGCGGAGCGCGGGCGTCGCGAGGTTGAAGAAGGGGTGGACCCCAGCTGTCAGCGGGAGACATTTTGAATCGGGATCCGGCTGCGGCCAGGATCGGGTGTGCTGGCGCGCAAAATCATTGTGGGCCGCGGTGTGCTGTCGCCTCGGCGTGCGACGCGTGTCCCCTGGGCCCACGCGCGAGTTTAAACTTTTCCCCCGATTTTCAAAATTCTTCCAAACTTCAAATCCTCATAACTTTGGCTAGAAAGCTCCAAATTGAGTGAACCAAATTTTGCTGGATTCAGCTCTCCGAGTACTTTCCAGCAAATCAAGTGTCACTTCATGAAACTCCTTAATTCTCCAGAATTAAATTCTCAAAATATAAACTGTTTGGAATTTTAACTGGAGAATCCTGTGGAGAAAAATCCTGAAATTTTGCTGGGATGATCACCAAAATATCCCTGATCTACCATAAAAATTTCAGACCCATTGGAGCTCATTTGATCCACCTAATGGTGTGATTAGTGAAACTGTTCCAGAGAAAATAGAAAAATGTTCAGAAACATTTTCAGAATTTTCTCTGAAATTGTTTAGCTCATAACTTTAGCTAGGAACCTTCAAATTAAGTGAGACCAACTCCATTAGAACCCTCTGAAAATCTAGTTTTCAGAAAGTCATAGTTTGCTTCAAGAAAATTCCTAGAACACCCTAAGAGTTCTAATTAAGGTCAAGGCCATAATTAATTGTGGAGGGCTCAAATGAGCTTTGCTGCAACTAAAACTTGACCAAGTCTCTGTTTAGGTTGTAACCAAGCCACAGTAAAAGTTTCACAGTCATTAGGTCTGTCTAGCAAGGGTTATAGACTTCACAACTTCAAAGTTAATACAAATGCATTTAAATTGATACATATATTGCTCTTATCATGTAGTCGCTAAGGTCGAGGAGGAACCCGAAGTCCTAGACTTCGTTACTCTGGAGGAACAGCTAGCCTACGACCAAGAGCAGCAAGGCAAGCTCCGGTTTGCATTAACCTTTTTACAAATTTTTATTGTTTTGAGCACATACTTGTTTCCTTTATTCTGTGCATTAGAGTCTTGTTTGGAAGCCCCATTGCATAGCCAAGAGAACCATGGGTTGGGTTTAGGATTGCAAACCCCGTTAGCTACTGCATTGCTAGGATAGAGTAGGATTCGGTACAAGTCGAGTAGTTGGAACTACTCGCGAGAATAGGCTAGAGGCACATTGCTCGGGTAGAGATAGCACATGATACATATGGCAAGAAAATGAGACCGAGCGGAGAGTAAGGGCAGCAGGACTTTGGGGCCTGTGTGCTATAGCTCCGCTTGTGTCAATTGAGGACCGAGCCGTGTGCGGGCCTGTTGAACAAGCTAGAACAGTACCGAAGACCTCCAGCTATATGGGAACCGGGAAACTGATGTAACTCGGGTAGCTGGGTGTTGAGGCATAGCTGGTCGTTCAGAGGGTAGGTTGAGAGCTCGAGGTGTAAATCAGCTGGCGGCACTGAGATGCGCGTGCAGAGACCTCTTGCTCGGGACGATTGGACCGGTTCAACATTTGGCTAACGGGTGAAAGGTAGTCGCGTACGGCGTCCGTGATGGTTGTTGTAGGCAACATCGAGTACGGGCGTATGTGACGGGTTGTTCGGGTAACCCTGCAGGTGTAAATCGATTATAATCGCCGTCCCTCGCGGTCAGTGAGTACCACTTGTTCACTGTACCGTGACGTAGAAAGAACAGGCTAGTCACATGTTAAAATGTTGCTGATTGAAAGCTGGACATTGATTGTTAATGATATGCTGTAGCTTAGAGCTAACTAAAGTTCTTTTCAACCTTGGGCAAAGTACATGAGAGAAATGCGTTTCTTGTTTGATTACGGCTCTCTCATGTGCCCTAGCGTAAGGTTCTCCACAACCTGCTGCTAAAACATGAAAGTAAGGTTCTACTAATTAGGCGAGTCCTTGCAACTGAATTTTTACCTCATGTAACCCATTACCCTCATGTAGAAGTTCCATGTTTAGATGA
The DNA here is from genome assembly GCA_030760725.1 of Neostapfia colusana. Classification (NCBI taxonomy): domain Eukaryota; kingdom Viridiplantae; phylum Streptophyta; class Magnoliopsida; order Poales; family Poaceae; genus Neostapfia; species Neostapfia colusana. The sequence continues at coordinate 46,473,578 of JASWHV010000012.1, read as the reverse complement.
GACGGGTCAGACTTGCTGAGCCTTCGTGCTCACTGCTTGTGTTTGAAGCTTTTGCAGGGTTCTATGAGGAAGGGACTCCCGAAGAGGAGATGGAACCCCAGGAGGGGAACCCCGTCGAGTGGGAGTCGTGCACGCCGCAGAGTTAGTGTGCGTGTGTGCTAGCAAGGACACGTTCGAGGGCTGAACGTGCACTTGATGCTTAGTCTACGCCTGCGAGTGTAGACTGAACTTATTTTGCTGTAAACTTGTTCGTAAACTTGTTTATGTAATAAAATTTCCGCTTCCGCTTCGTACCTTTGACGTGTGTTATGCGGTGCTGTGCAACGCAGCACCCCTCAGCGTGATCCTGGCTCGACAGGACCATTGGGGTCGTGTCAGCGTTGGTATCAGAGCTCGCTTGAGGTTTAACACAGTACAAAGGTCTTCTTTTTCAAAAATCCAGTGAGGAACGAGTTAGTAGCCCGTATAAGGATGTTATTAGTATATAGAAAGTGGCATATTAACCTATTTGTTATGTCGGAAAATCGTGTATCTCGGGACGTTTATGTCTTGGGGGATGCACGTAAGCGCTGTCCACCAGTGCGCACAAGCTGAAGGGTGGAGCCCCACGGGTGGCAGGTAACCCGACCCGCTTTAGTATCCTCTACGACTCTTCATGTCGTTTGGGGTATTCGAGCAACGTCTGTCCCTGGCGTGCGTGGTGCAACATGGGAGACCCCGTCACGTGGTCTGAAACGTGAACACGTAACTCAAGGCGTGTTTGGCTTGAGAACATCCGGGCGAGTGATGACGGCCGGATGTACGAACTGTATGGATTCCGGGCTCGGTGTGCAGCCGAGTCTGATGATTGTTTGAGTTTCTGCAGGTAGCCTTACCACGAAACGGTAGACGTGTAGCATCCGTGTGCGAGTGACGAGTAGTGCCACTGAACTAACGAAGCCGGCTAAGTCCGGTATAGGTTTTTCATTTGTGAGGACATAGTACCGACATAATTTGGTGACGCATGGACGTCACACCCCATTAAATAAACAACTTCATTTAGAAACTTGAAGGTTTTGATCCAAAGTAGTAAAACTTTATGTAACTCCTTCCCTTGAACAGGATGTTCAAAGTTAACAAGTTTTCATCTTATAGGATGTTAAGGACAGAGCACTCTGTTTTCAGCCAAATCAAGGCTGAAGTTAATCAGAGGTTAGAGGTTGAGTTCTTTCGAGGTTGGGGTCGTATGATACATTTCTTGAAAGCGTTGGAAGAGCTTTACAACTCTTCTGTTGAGGTCCAGACGTGTTTCATCCCTTAATCGAAAAATGCAGTAGAGTTAAAACCGTCCAGAAAACAGGACAGAGTAAAGACCCTCTGTAGACTCTCTGTAAATTGAGCATAACTTCCTGTATAAAAATCTTATGAGATGGGTTACAACTTTGTAACAGAAAGTTTTGTCAGATTAGGGACAGAATTAACTGAAATTCTTGGATCAAAACAGTACCTAAAGCAGGGAGGTGCTGTCCAATTTTCTCCAGGAATTCTGTTAACTTTGACATCTCATAACTTTTGAACCAGGACAGATCTTAGGCCAACCAAATACTTTCTGGAAAGCTATTGAAGTTAAATTTAACTTTGATGTTGAGCTCCAGAATTGGTTTTGCCTTCAACATGGCCTAAATCAGGTTGAAATGGAAACTGGTCAGGGCTGTCATGTGAACAGCAGATCAACAGTCAAATTTGTTTAAAATTTGAACTATGTTTCCAAGTTTTATGGGTTCAATGACATATTTTATGTTATAACTCAGAGGTTTACTGTTTAAATAAATATTTGACATTTCTCAAATATATTTTTACAGATGACAGCAGATAAGCAATTAGAGAACGGGTGGGTGATGTCCCACTGTTCTCACCATAGCGGCTACCCGGAAGCATTGCGGCAAATGCTCCAATATTTCGGGTACAACCAGATGCCGCAATACTTCGCCAAGGAAGGAGGCGAAGAGGGGAACAAGACATGGACGATCCATGTCGAGGTCCCTGCAGGACCTACGCCACCCGGTTGGGTGCCGTTCACCGTCACGGTGAGAGGAAGCCAACCGGAAGGGATGTGGCAACTGCCAGCCCGTGACGCTATGTCACGTTTCTGCCAACTACATGTGCAGGATATGGAGGGCACTCCATACGCACTCGTTCCGGTGGAGGGACGAGCTCAGCATGTGTGGGAAGGGAGGTACCTGGAAGCAACGGACCCAAGTTGCCCAAGGTACAACCCCGCGGAGGCAAATCTCAGCCTCCAGATGAGGGCGGGAAACACCGTGATGGACAGCCAAGCTGTTCATACGGAGCATCTCGCCACAAAGCTCAAGGAGAGCACAAGCCGTGGAGATCATTTTGAGAGTGCCCACAGCGCACTCCCCAATGTGCTCCTTCCGACGATTAAGCGACTGAATGAACAGCATAATCAGTTGCATCGTCTGAAGAAGGCAAAGAAGAAGAGCTGTGTTGACATCGCGGCGTTGCAAGAGCTGGTGCAGACCCTAACCCAGCAGAATGAGGACCTTGCTCAAGAGCGGGACGACGCGATTGAGGAAGGACAAGGCTGGGAAGAGGATTACAACCAGGCTATGGATGAGGTGCATGCTTTGCAGGACCTCGTACCTCCGGTGTTAGGCATACCGGTGGTCTTGGGTCTTCCGGCAATGGGAGAACCCGGAATGGGAGAAGAGGTGGTCGATCCAGAGCCACCAGCAGAAGTACCGGAGGAGGACGACCCATAGGAGGTCGAGTTCTACTCCGAGTAGAGGGTTACGGTTGCCAAATAGGGCAGCTAGGGTAGCGTAACCCAACTTTTGTGATCAGTGACATGTCGGGTAGACAGTAGCGTATGTATAGGTAGTGACGACATGAGCACGACTTCTCGGAGATCCGAGAATAATGTATCTTGTATAAAGTTTATGCTTTATCAATATATGTGAATGTTGTGCAAATTAATCATGTCTCACTTCAATACCTATTGTTGCTTATGGAATTTTAAGTAAGACATGTGCTAATCGCTGCTGTTTTGAATTTCAGAATGACGCGTACTCGTGCCAACCCTGACGTTGGGGGTACCAGTCAAGGGGGAGAGACCTCCCAACCACCTCCCGAGGACTCCTCGGGACAGCAGCAGCAACAGCTACAGCAAACACCGCCACCGCCACTGCCAACAGTTACCTTGGCCGACATAGTCGCGGCAATGGCGGGTTCACATCAGCAGCACACAGAGCTGCTGCAAACTTTAATTGCAAATACGTCTCGCCCAGAGAGACGTCAAGACCGTGAGGAGCGTCAACAGAGCTCCTACTCCGACTTCCTGGCGACTCATCCCCCTGTATTCTCAAGGGCGGATGAACCTCTTGACGCGGACAACTGGCTCCGCGCCATAGTGATGAAGTTCGGGCTGCTCCAAATCAGCGAGCAGCGCAAGACTCAGTTCGCGGTCCAGCAGCTCCAAGGATCCACGAGCGCGTGGTGGGCCAACTTTTGTGCTTCACAGCCCACCGACCGAGTGATGACCTGGGCGGAGTTCCGGACGGCCTTCAGGGCCTATCATATACCGCCAGGTCTGATGAAGAGGAAGACGCAGGAGTTCCTACACCTGCAACAAGGGAGCCGGAACGCGCTGGAATACTCCAGGGTGTTTAACGATCTCGCGCTATATGCGTCGTATCATGCTGATACCGACGAGAAGCGGCGGGACCATTTCTACCAGGGGCTTAACCCGCTCCTGAAGGACAAATTGTCGATGTTCAATCGCGGCAGCCTCAACGACATCATTGTTGCTGCGATTGTTCAGGCGGACTCCGGCAAGGAGTTGGCGGCAGCAGAGCGGAAGCGAAGCGCGCCGCAGAGCAGCGGAGAAGGAGGCGGTCCTTCTCAGAAGTTTCGGATGGTGAATCACCCACCATCAGGTCCACGCTGGCAGCCACCACAGCGGTCGATGCCGTTCCGCAGTCGGCCGTATTCTTCACCGGCATTCCGGCCGGCACTGCCAGTACCACCGCAACGACAACAACAGCAGCGGGCGATGCCGCGTGCGTTTGCACCTCCGCAACGCATGCCGGGCTTTCGTCCACCGAGCACTCCATCAGCAGCGGCCACATGTTACAAGTGTGGTCGTCCAGGACACTTCACGAGCGGTTGCCCGGAGAGGCAAGGCGGCGGAGTGGCACCACAGTTTCCGGGGAGGAACCAACCCCGGAACCCTACTAATGCGCGGCGGGCAAACCCTAGGCCCGGCACCGTCCACCAGCTTGCCATTGAGGACGTGCCGGAGGGCGAGCCAATCCTTGCGGGTATGTTCCAACTCCACCAGCATCCCGCTATAGTACTATTTGATTCAGGCGCCACGCATAGCTTCATTAGCCAAGCTTTCATTGATAAGTATAGCTTGCAAATACTACCCACCGATAGTCCTTATGTGATCTGTTCACCGGGTGGGAAAATTTCAGCAAGCATGATGGTCCCAAAAGCGCCATTGTGCTTAGAGGGTAGAGTTTACCCTACGTCTCTCATAATTTTAGAGGGACAAAAGGTCGATGTCATCTTAGGGATGTCGTGGTTAACCCGCCACGGCGCTGTTTTAGACACCGTCCTCCGAGTCGTGCACTTGAACTCCGAAGTGCACGAGTCTCACTCATTATTTCTGGACAGTCCAGAAATAAAACTTCCAAGTGTCTATCAAGCCACAACCATCAGATTGGAAGATATTCCGGTGGTCCGAGAGTTCCCTGATGTATTCCCGGACGATTTGCCGGGGATGCCGCCCGATAGAGAGGTGGAGTTCAAGATTGAACTTGCACCGGGAACCATGCCAATATCCCGAAGGCCGTACAAGATGGCGCCCAAGGAGTTGGCTGAACTGAAGACTCAGCTCACGGACCTTCTGGAGAAGGGTTTTATTAGGCCGAGCTCCTCACCATGGGGATGTTCGGCATTATTTGTCAAGAAGAAGGATGAGACGTTGCGGCTTTGCGTGGACCATCGTCCATTAAATGCCGTAACCATCAAGAACAAGTACCCGTTGCCACGGATCGACATGTTGTTTGATCGGTTGGTCAAAGCAAAGATCTTTTCCAAGATGGATTTAAGATCCGGGTACCATCAGATTAAGATAAGGGCTGAGGACATTCCGAAGACGGCTTTCTCGACAAGGTACGGACTTTATGAGTACCTGGTCATGTCCTTCGGCCTCACCAATGCTCCAGCTCACTTCATGTACTTAATGAACTCGGTGTTCATACCGGAGCTGGACAAGTTTGTCGTGGTCTTCATCGACGACATCCTAGTATATTCCAAGTCGGAGGAAGATCACAAGAAACATCTGCGTATAGTCTTGCAACGGCTGCGGGATCACAAGTTATACGCAAAATTCAGCAAATGCGAGTTTTGGATATCGCAAGTGCCTTTCCTCGGGCATATCATCTCAGTGGAGGGTATCGCTGTGGACCCGAGCAATATCACGCAAGTGCTGAATTGGAAATCCCCGAGAACTGTTCATGAGGTACGGAGTTTCCTCGGACTCGCGGGATATTATCAGAGGTTCATTCCGAACTTCTCGAAGATTGCCAAGCCAATGACAGAGCTGCTGAAGAAGGCTACCAAATATGTTTGGAGTCCAGCATGTGAAGCAGCATTCAAGGCTTTAGTCAAGCACCTGACATCAGCACCGGTTTTGGCGCAGCCAGACACAACAAAACCGTTCGATGTGTACTGCGATGCATCCGGCATTGGGCTCGGATGTGTGCTGATGCAAGACCGAAGGGTGGTCGCGTATGGGTCACGGCAGCTTAGGAACCATGAGCAGAATTATCCAACTCACGATTTGGAGCTCGCTGCCGTGGTACTTGCACTAAAAATATGGAGGCACTACCTACTCGGTAACCTCGTACATTTATATACCGACCACAAAAGCCTCAAGTACATATTCACTCAGAAGGAGTTGAACATGAGGCAGCGAAGATGGTTAGAATTGATAAAGGATTAAGAAATAGAGATCCATTATCATCCGGGCAAGGCAAACGTAGTGGCAGATACGCTGAGCCGCAAGTCACACGTCAATAATCTGACCATCACACCGTTGGAAGAGAGCGAACCACCACTACATGTGATTCCACACGGAGCTCTCTACAACCTAGCTTTGATCCCCACCATCCGTGAAGAGATAGCGGCAGCCCAGAAGAATGACAAGGGCATGTCACATTTACGGAGACGTGTAGACAGTGGGGAGTTGAAATGTTTCCGGAAGGACGGAGACGGCGTCCTATGGTTCAAGGACCGGATCATCGTACCCCGAAACCCGGAGTTACGGAAGAAAATCTTTGATGAGGCTCACTTATCAAAGTTTTCTATTCACCCCGGCAGCAACAAAATGTATCAAGAACTCATAAGCAAGTTTTGGTGGACACGGATGAAGCGTGAGACTGCAAAATACGTGTCCGAGTGTGATACATGTCGAAGGATGAAGGCAGACCACATGCGGAAACCGGGACTGTTGCAACCACTGGGCATTCCTGCCTGGAAGTGGGAGGACGTGAGCATGGACTTCATCGTCGTTTTACCCACCACCTTGCAGAAACATGATTCTGTGTGGGTGATCGTCGATCGGCTCACCAAAGTTGCCCATTTCATCCCGGTCAACACCAACTACAACGCCAAGAAGTACGCTGAACTGTACATCTCCCGGATCCTATGCTTGTACGGCGTACCCGTACTATCATTTCGGATCGGGGCACTTTATTTGTGTCCCATTTTTGGGAGCAGCTGCACGCTGCCTTGGGGACGAAGCTGATCCGTAGTTCAGCCTACCACCCGCAGACGGATGGGCAAACGGAGCGGGTAAATCAAATCTTAGAAGACATGCTACGAGCTTGCGCTATCAACCACGGCAAGAATTGGGATGATCACTTGCCGTTAGCCGAGTTCTCGTACAACAATGGGTACCAAGCCAGCATCAAGATGGTGCCCTACGAGGCGCTATACGGAAGGAAATGCCGCACACCATTGAACTGGTGTGAGTCTGGCGAAAGGGTTACCTTCGGGATTGACCTTGTCAACAACGCGGAAGAAAAGGTTCGACTAATTCAAGCGAACCTAAAAGCCGCTCAATCCCGTCAGAAACAGTATGCGGACCGGAGAAGGCGCCCATTACAATTCGAAGTTGGAGATCACGTATACCTACGTGTGTCTCCAATGAAGGGCGTAAACAGATTTGGGGTGAGGGGAAAGTTAGCACCCCGCTTCATCGGTCCATTCCAGATTACCGAAAGATGTGGATCGGTGGCATACCGGCTGAAATTACCAGAGGCACTTTCCGGTGTGCACGACGTCTTTCACATTTCCCAGCTGAGGAAGTGTCTCAAGCTATCAACTACCGTTCAGCTGGAAGACATTGAAGAACTGCAACCGGATCTCACCTATCGGGAGGAACCGGTGCAAATTATTGATGAAAAGGCCCGAACCACACGCAACCGTACGTTGTGGTTCTACAAGGTTCTATGGAGTAATCACTCCATGGATGAAGCGACATGGGAGAGCGAAGAATTCCTTCGCATTAACTACCCCAGCTTTTTCACGTCGCATATCCGGTAATTTTCTACCGTCCTCTCTCTCATTTTCACCTTATAATCTCGGGACGAGATTCTTTTAAGGGAGGAGGAATGTAAGGGCCTCAGTTTTTGACACACATTTGCAGTGTTCATCACCACACCACACACCTCATTTGAGGAAGGATGATGAACACAAATGAAGAGCAAGTAACAATTATCAACATGCTCATTAGAGAACAAACTCACACATTGCAAAAGTGGTATTTCCCACATGTGATATAGATGGGCTGGACATATGAAAACTCCTGCACTTTACTAAGGATGTCCATGCCAAGTTTCACCCAAATTCAAAACCTTTTTGAGGTCATTTTGGGTATAGTTAGGAAGAGGGCAGTTTGAAACCATATTCAAATTCAAACTGTTTGTATCCCATGAATTTAAAAGTGGGAGGCATATTCCTACTAAGCACATTTTTGTGAGCTCACACACCAATTTTCACTCCAATTGGAGTTGATCTTGACATGAGCTAAGTGGGAGAAATTCAAACTTTATTTGGATTTCAAACTGAACTTGTGCTGAAATTCATTCAAACCAAACCTCATTTGAACTTTGATAATTTCAAATGGCTCATGAGTGAATAATTTGAATTACCAAGGGTAGTATGGGGTTCACTGTTTACAACAGTGATTAGGAGTAAATTTCAGAGGTTAAAACTGGAAGTGGGACCCACATGTCAGCCACTGCTCAGATCAAACCGACTGAGACTTTTTCACTCGGGTCGCCGAGCCGCAGCGGTGATCGCCACCCAGGGCAGCCGCCGCGCCAGCAGCTGCTTGCCCATGCCCGGGCGTGAGGCGGTGCAGAGCCTTCTTAAGGCGCCTGCCCCCCTTCCCGGCCGAGGCACCGCCATTCTTCCCCGCAAGAATTCAGCGCCGGCCAAGAATTTCCGCAGCTCGGAATCGATCGGAGGACGCCGATCGCAGCTCCCTCCGTCCACTCCAGAGCCCCAGCAAGGTACTAGAGACCTTCCTCCGTCCTCCCCATTGCTAGAATTCGGTTGAAACCGATTGATATCGGCTGTGCCGAAAGATCAAATTCGGGACTTGGAACCGCCGCACCTCGGGCTCCCGTGGACAGCCCAACCAGGGTGTTGTCACGCCCGAGCCAAGGCACCCTTGGACGCGCTGGTGACCGGTGCTGCTCATCCCCGAGCCACAGCTCGAGTGGTTGCTCACCGGCGGCGAATTTCCACTTTTCCACTTTCTGTGTGCAGAACGACCTTCGGGTATGATTCTGTTTAATTCATGCTCTAGAAAGGATTAGAGGGCCTCAAGCCGCTCTCACACGAGCTAGACACGGTAACGCACAAGTTGCCTTCACAACTCTGGGCCGGAGAACCTCTGTACCCGGCGTAATTTGAGGTCTACCAATGGCGGAATGAACGGGCGGCATCGGGCGCACGGTGAGGACCTATTTCGGGCCTTCCCCGAGCTGCCTCGAGCTCATGTCGACCTTCTCTGAGGTCCACTGGTGCTTCCCGACCGGTTTCCCATGTAGCTGAGGTGCTAGGGTAGTCAGCCTACATGGCCGAAGTCGTTCCGAGGTGGCGGCTCGTTGCCGACCATGCTCCGGCCATTGTCATGAGCAGCTGACCCTGGAATCCTGTTCCCCGAGTAAAAGTAGGCAGGGGCGGCTAGAATCGAGAAGTTTGGAGCTGTACAGCAGCCAGCGGCGAGCTCTCCGGCGAGGTCCCTCGGCGGCGGAGCGCGGGCGTCGCGAGGTTGAAGAAGGGGTGGACCCCAGCTGTCAGCGGGAGATATTTTGAATCGGGATCCGGCTGCGGCCGGGATCGGGTGTGCTGGCGCGCAAAATCATTGTGGGCCGCGGTGTGCTGTCGCCTCGGCGTGCGACGCGTGTCCCCTGGGCCCACGAGCGAGTTTAAACTTTTCCCCCGATTTTCAGAATTCTTCCAAACTTCAAATCCTCATAACTTTGGCTAGAAAGCTCCAAATTGAGTGAACCAAATTTTGCTGGATTCAGCTCTCCGAGTACTTTCCAGCAAATCAAGTGTCACTTCATGAAACTCCTTAATTCTCCAGAATTAAATCCTCAAAGTTTAAACTGTTTGGAATTTTAACTGGAGAATCCTGTGGAGGAAAATCCTGAAATTTTGCTGGGATGATCACAAAAATATCCCTGAACTACCATAAAAATTTCAGACCCATTAGAGCTCATTTGATCCACCTAATGGTGTGATTAGTGAAACTGTTCCAGAGAAAATAGAAAAATGTTCAGAAACATTTTCAGAATTTTCTCTGAAATTGTTTAGCTCATAACTTTAGCTAGGAACCTTCAAATTAAGTGAGACCAACTCCATTAGAACCCTATGAAAATCTAGTTTTCAGAAAGTCATAGTTTGCTTCAAGAAAATTCCTAGAACACCCTAAGAGTTCTAATTAAGGTCAAGGCCATAATTAATTGTGGAGGGCTCAAATGAGCTTTGCTGCAACTAAAACTTGACCAAGTCTCTGTTTAGGTTGTAACCAAGCCACAGTAAAAGTTTCACAGTCATTAGGTCTGCCTAGCAAGGGTTATAGACTTCACAACTTCAAAGTTAATACAAATGCATTTAAATTGATACATATATTGCTCTTATCATGTAGTCGCTAAGGTCGAGGAGGAACCCGAAGTCCTAGACTTCGTTACTCCGGAGGAACAGCTAGCCTACGACCAAGAGCAGCAAGGCAAGCTCCGGTTTGCATTAACCTTTTTACAAATTTTTATTGTTTTGAGCACATACTTGTTTCCTTTATTCTGTGCATTAGAGTCTTGTTTGGAAGCCCCACTGCATAGCCAAGAGAACCATGGGTTGGGTTTAGGATTGCAAACCCCGTTAGCTACTGCATTGCTAGGATAGAGTAGGATTCAGTACAAGTCGAGTAGTTGGAACTACTCGCGAGAATAGGCTAGAGGCACATTGCTCGGGTAGAGATAGCACATGATACATATGGCAAGAAAATGAGACCGAGCGGAGAGTAAGGGCAGCAGGACTTTGGGGCCTGTGTGCTATAGCTCCGCTTGTGTCGATTGAGGACCGAGCCGTGTGCGGACCTGTTGAACAAGCTAGAACAGTACCGAAGACCTACCGGCTATATGGGAACCGGGAAACTGATGTAACTCGGGTAGCTGGGTGTTGAGGCATAGCTGGTCATTCAGAGGGTAGGTTGAGAGCTCGAGGTGTAAATCGGCTGGCGGCACTGAGATGCGCGTGCAGAGACCTCTTGCTCGGGACGATTGGACCGGTTCAACATTTGGCTAACGGGTGAAAGGTAGTCGCGTACGGCGTCCGTGATGGTTGTTGTAGGCAACATCGAGTACGGGCGTACGTGACGGGTTGTTCGGGTAACCCTGCAGGTGTAAATCGATTATAATCGCCGTCCCTCGCGGTCAGTGAGTACCACTTGTTCACTGTACCGTGACGTAGAAAGAACAGGCTAGTCACATGTTAAAATGTTGCTGATTGAAAGCTGGACATTGATTGTTAATGATATGTTGTAGCTTAGAGCTAACTAAAGTTCTTTTCAACCTTGGGCAAAGTACATGAGAGAAATGCGTTTCTTGTTTGATTGCGGCTCTCTCATGTGCCCTAGCGTAAGGTTCTCCACAACCTGCTGCTAAAACTTGAAAGTAAGGGTCTACTAACTAGGCGAGTTCTTGCAACTGAATTTTTACCTCATGTAACCCATTACCCTCATGTAGAAGTTCCATGTTTAGGTGAGACGGGTCAGACTTGTTGAGCCTTCGTGCTCACTGCTTGTGTTTGAAGCTTTTGCAGGGTTCTATGAGGAAGGGACTCCCGAAGAGGAGACGGAACCCCAGGAGGGGAACCCCGTCGAGTGGGAGTCGTGCACGCCGCAGAGTTAGTGTGCGTGTGTGCTAGCAAGGACACGTTCGAGGGCTGAGCGTGCACTTGATGCTTAGTCTATGCCCGCGAGTGTAGACTGAACTTATTTTGCTGTAAACTTGTTCATAAACTTGTTTATGTAATAAAATTTCCGCTTCCGCTTCGTACCTTTGACGTGTGTTATACGGTGCTGTGCAACGCAGCACCCCTCAGCGTGATCCTGGCTCGACAGGACCATTGGGGTCGTGTCAAGTTCCTCGCCTTGGGGATGCTCGGCGCTGTTTGTAAAGAAGAAGGACGAAACCCTGAGGCTGTGTGTGGATTACCGGGTGCTCAACGCCGTCACCATCAAGAATAAGTACCCACTGCCCCGCATCGACATATTGTTTGATCAACTTGTGGGTGCAAGGGTGTTCTCAAAGATGGACCTTCACTCTGGATATCATCAGATCAAGATCCGGGCGGAGGATATCCCGAAGACGGCCTTCTCGACGAGATATGGATTATATGAATATCTTGTCATGTCCTTTGGTCTCACAAACGCTCCAGCCCATTTCATGTATCTCATGAACTCAGTGTTCATGGCGGAGCTGGACAAGTTCGTGGTAGTGTTCATCGACGATATCTTGGTTTACTCCAAGACAGAAGCAGAACATGCCGAACACTTGCGGATCATTCTTCAACGATTGCGAGACCACAAGCTCTACGCCAAGTTCAGTAAATGCGAGTTTTGGATCAGCCAAGTGCCATTCTTGTGACATATCATCTCAGCAGAAGGCATTGCGGTTGACCCAAGAAAAATAGAGCAAGTGCTGAAATGGAAAGCTCCCACTTCAGTCCATGAAGTCAGAAGCTTCCTCAGGTTAGCGGGATACTATCGGAGATTTATTCCAAGTTTCTCCAAGCTCGCTAAGCCGATGACGGAATTGCTGAAGAAGGGGATGAAGTATGTTTGGAACACGGCGTGTGAAGGAGCATTCCAAACATTGGTGAAGCATCTCACCACAGCCCCGGTCTTAGCTCAGCCGGATACAACAAAGCCCTTCGACGTGTATTGTGACGCGTCCGGTATTGGGCAAGGCTGCGTGTTGATGCAGGAAGGACGTGTGGTCGCTTATGGCTCACGCCAACTTCGGAACCATGAGCAGAATTATCCCACTCATGATCTGGAGCTTGCTGCAGTGGTTTTGGCGCTTAAAATGTGGAGGCACTATCTCCTGGGGAATCTGGTGCATCTCTACACCGACCACAAGAGCTTGAAATATATTTTCACCCAGAAGGAGCTGAATATGAGGCAAAGGAGGTGGTTAGAATTAATCAAGGACTATGAAATTGAGATCCACTACCACCCCGGCAAGGCGAATGTGGTTGCCGATGCGCTGAGTCGGAAGTCACATGTCCATTACCTCACTATTACACCGGTGGAGGAGGAAGAGCCAAGTCTATACTTGGTTCCTTATGGATCGCTGTACAACCTTGCCCTCATCCCTACTATTAGGGAGGACATCATTGCAGCTCAGAAGACGGATAAAGGCATGGCACATCTCCGGAGACGGATAGACAATGGAGAGATCAAGTGTTTCCGGAAAGATGATGAGGGGACGCTGTGGTTCAATGACCGCATAGTCGTACCCCGGGATATGGAGCTGAGGAAGAAGATCCTCGACGAAGCCCACTTGTCTAAATACTCCATTCATCCGGGAAGCAACAAAATGTACCATGATTTGAAAAAGAAATTTTGGTGGACACGGATGAAGCGGGAGGTAGCGAAGTACGTATCCGAGTGTGATACGTGTAGACGAGTGAAGGCTGATCATATGAGGAAATCAGGGCTGCTGCAACCCCTGAAAATTCCAGCATGGAAATGGGAAGATGTGAGCATGGATTTCATTGTGGGATTACCCTTAACATCCAACAAACATGATTCCATTTGGGTGATCGTTGACCGACTAACCAAGTCAGCTCACTTCATCCCCGTGCATACACATTTCCATGCCAACAGATATGCGGAGTTATATATCGCCAGGATCCTATGTTTGCATGGCGTACCCAAGACCATAGTATCAGACCGAGGTGCATTGTTTGTATCTCGCTTTTGGGAGCAGTTGCATGCTGCTTTGGGTACTAAACTGATTAGAAGCTCTGCTTACCACCCTCAGACAGATGGCCAGACAGAGAGGGTGAATCAAGTTTTGGAAGACAGGTTGAGAGCATGTGCCATCCACCATGGTAGGAACTGGGATGATCACCTACCATTGGCGGAATTCTCGTACAACAATGGCTATCAGGCGAGTATCAAGATGGCACCCTACGAAGCTCTCTACGGTCGTAAATGCTGCACCCCATTAAACTGGTGAGTCCGGTGAAAGGGTCACATTCGGGGTTGATGTGGTGAACGACGCCGAAGAGCGCGTTCGGACAATTCAAGCCAATTTGAAGGCCGCTCAATCCCGGCAGAAGAGCTACGCTGATAAGAGGCGTAGACCGTTGCACTTTGACATCGGTGAACACGTGTACCTCCGCGTGTCCCCAATGAAGGGCGTGCACCGGTTCGGTGTGAAGGGGAGGCTCGCTCCCCGTTTTATTGGACCCTATGCTATCACCGAAAAGTGTGGACCAGCGGCGTATCGATTGGAGCTACCGGCATCCCTTGCTGGTGTCCATGAGGTTTTCCATGTTTCGCAACTGCGAAAATGTTTGAAGCATACAGCTGCTGTTCCTACCGAAGACATCGGCGAACTGAAACCGGATTTAACATATGATGAGTATCCGGTGGCCATTCTTGATGAAAAAGCCAGGACCACGCGCAGCATAACGTTGTGGTTCTACAAGATCCTCTGGAGCAACCACACCGCTGAGGAAGCGACGTGGGAGAGCGAGGAGTTCCTTCGCTCAAATTACCTGGAGTTCATGGCTTCTCAACACGGGTAAGTCCCTGCTACATCGCTATCTCTTCTTTTGTAATCTCGGGACGAGATTCTTTTAAGGGGGAGGGATGTAAAAGCCCAAGAAAAGGGACTTGCAAAAACTTTTCTTCACCTCACAACACCACAGTTTTTATTGTGGATATCTTAGGAAATATTGTGAAGAGCAAGTAACCTCCATCAAGAGAGTGATTAGAGGGGAAAGCCTTCATTTTTACAAAGTGGGAGTTGGACACATGAACATGAGAGGTTGAGCTCACCCCTAGAACTTCGAAAGTCTTGGGAGGGTTCAAGCCAAGTTTCATGCAAATCCAACACTTTTTGAGGCACTTTTTGGGTTATTTGAAAAAGAGGCCAATTTGAATGTAAATTCAAATTGCAGCAACTTTCATCACCCAAATTCAAAAGTTAGCTTCATATCTAAACTCAGCAAATTTTTATGAGTTAGCCCACCAATTTCATCACTATTGGAGTTCATCTTGTCGGGAGCTAAATTTGCAATAATTCAAAACAGAATTTGAATTTCAGTTTAAACATGAAGCAAATTTAACCCAACAAAGTTAAATTTGAGAACTCAAATTCAAACCAATACTTGGGGGCTAGGTCTCCGATTCAATGTTCAGTAGCTGGGATATTTACAAAAGAAAGAGGGAGAAAGAATTAGAGGGGAGAAGAGGGCCCACTAGTCAGCCACCCTGGGGAGCAAACCGACTCGGGCACGCGGTCGAACACCCTGCGGCCGACAGCGCACGGGGTCGACCCCGTCCCAACGCGGCCACTGTGCCACCTCCTGCTCGGGGGGATGAGGGCGCCGGCTACAAAACACGCGATCGCACCCTGGTCGGCGTGAATCCGCTCCCCATTCTCTCGGTTCCACCCGCCTACATCCGAAGCAGCGCACCCGGAGTCGCCGCCCTCTGATCGCCGGCGCCCGGACAGCACAGGCTTCCTCGTGCCCGACGATCAACACAAGAAACGACCGCCACAAGGTGCTGGTTCTGCTTGTCCTTACCGTTCGGCATTTCATGCACTGTTGGGGGAGAATTTCTTCCGGGAACGCTTCGGTGTTCTTAAGGCTGAGCTCCACCAAATCCCAAAATTCACGGGTGTTGGCTTATCACCGGGCGTACCGAGCTAAACACACGATCTACACCCTGCCACGACCACCTAGGATCGAAAACCAGCAAGAATCATGGGCTAGGGTTGCGGTTATCCAAGTTTTTCGAGCAACAGCCTATATCCGGCCTAGGTCGCCGATGAGGTCGTAGTTGCAGCCGTTTTCACGGGGATCGGTGCCCATATCCATGATCAGCAGGTATCAGCGGAGCTCCCCGAGCAAACCGCATCGAAAAAGGTGCAGGGGATGCTGAGTTTGACGTCGCCGGTGAGCTCCCGGATGCTGTTGCCATCGGGAGCACTGTTCTGGCCGTTGTCAAGCTCCGGTGAGGGCACCAGCGTGTTCTCCGAGTCGAGTTAGGCACAGGCGGCAATTTCCGTCGAAGTTCGGGCAGTGAAATGCCCGGCGGCGAGCGCTCCGGCGAGGCGCCGCCGCGGGAGAGCGCGAGGTAGACGAGGGGGGGCCGGGTCCACCGGTCAGCCTCTGATCTCGCGCGGGGATCGGTTTGCGGCCGGGATTCGGTGTGGCGGCGCGGGTAAAACCCCGTGGGCCGCGGTGTGGCCGCATTCTGAGTGGGCCGGCTCGAAGAGTGGGACCCACCCGCAGGATTTAAACATTTTTGGAATTTGCAGTTTTGGTTCAAACTTCAAATGCATAGAACTTTGGCTAGGAAACTCCAAATTCGATGAACCAAATTTTGCTGAACTCAGAATTCTGAGTACTTTCCAGCAATACAAAATTCAGCTCATGAAGTAAATAGTTTTCCAGAATTAAATCCCTAAATTTAAAACTGTTGGGAATTTTATCTGGGGAACTACTTTATGAAAAATTCTGAAATTTGGCTGAGAGGTTCATTAGGAAATCACTGAATCCTAGTAAAAGTTTCAGACTCATCCAAGTTCATTTAGTTACCCTAATGGGGTGATTAAGAGAACTGCCCTGAGAAAATAGAAAAATGTTCAGAAATATTTTTCAGATTTTCTCCAATCTTAATTAGGGCATAACTTTCAGTAGAATTCTTCAAATGACATGAAACCAATTCCATTAGAACCATCTTGAATTCTAGTTTCCAGAAAGTAATGGTTGCAGCCATGAAAACCCCTGGAATTACATAGAGGCTCAATTATTGGCCAAATGGGTTTTTATTTGTACAAAGCTTAAAGGAACTTTGTTTCAAATGAAACTTGGTCAAAACTCTGGTTAGGACCCTACCAATCCACCATAAAAATTTCAGAACCAAAGGGAAGGGCTAGCTAGAGTTATTAGCAATTATGTATTCAAGTTCACACATTACATTTAAATTTACATGTCGTATTTCATTAAACGTGTAGTCACTGAAGAAGAGACTCCGGATGTGCTGGACTTCCTCCTTTTGGAAGAAGAGCTAACTACTGACCAGCAGCAACAAGGCAAACCCCGGTTTGCATTAACTCTTTTATCAAGTTTTGCTTTGTTCACATATTTAGGGTGATGTATGAATGTGCATTAGGTATAGGATGGATGGAACCCCACTTGCATGACCAGAAATTTCCACAAGAGTGAGGGTAGTGTCTAAGACCTCGAGTAGATAGGCTATGCTTAAAGATTCATAGGGCTTCGGTACAAGTCGAGTAGTGGAATCTACTCGCGATATAGGCTTGGGACACACGGGTTCGGTTGAGTGATGTGAGATTACATTAGTAATGAAAATGAGACTAGGCAGGGGCTAGGGCGCAGCAAGAGGGAGTCTTGTGTGCGCAGCCCTGTCCGTGTCGATTGAGGACCGATCCGTGTGCGGCCCACGCTGATCATGTTTGAACGTACCGAAGGCATATCGGATATATGGGCCCCGATAAACTGATGTAGCCTAAACCTCCGGGCATCGAGGCATAGCACACCGATTTATAGGTGTAGGTTGAGGGCAGCAAGGTAAAAATCTGCCAACGGGCATAGAGAGATGCTCCGTGTGGGGAACCTCCTGCTCGTTTCGGTGCGACTGGTTCGACGTTTGGGCTGTTGGGTGAAAGGTTGTCCCGTACGACATCGAGTGAGCGTGCTGTGCAGCTCCACGGGTGGGCGTACGCGACGTGCTCTTTGGGTTTCCCTGCAGGTGTATATCGAGTCGATTCGCCGTCCCTCGTGCTTAAGAGGACCACTTGGTCACTGAGTCGTGACGTAGACTAATGTATGAAATAGGGTGATTCAATACTGCTGATATGATATAACTTTGTATTGCTACATGTTTGCCACCAAATATTGCTTACTAAATTTCCGCTTCCTGAACTGTTAACTTGTTGCTAAAAGTTGAACTAAGGATGAACTTGTAGGCGAGTCCATTTGTTGCAATATGACTATCCTATGTCATAGTACACCTCATGTAGAGTTTCATGCTTAGGTGAGTCGGTTAAGCCTTGCGGAGCCTTCGTGCTCACGGTTGCTGCTTAAGTGTTTTTCAGGTGAGGAGCCACCCACGGACTCGGAGTACGAGGACACCGGCGAGGGTTACCCTCCGTCGGGGACCACGGCTGAGTGGGAGCCGTACACGCCACGCTGAGCTGAGGAGTGCAGCTAGTGTGGGTTGCCCTAGGGCTGGGCCACCGACTCTTGCGAGATAGGCAGGCGTGAGTTGTATAAAAGAGACTTCCACTGTGTAATAAAGACCCTAGTTTGTAACTGAGAAGTGTACTACTTTGTACATTCAGTTTGTTTTTCCCATGTAATATAATGTGTTCTTATGACGTGTGCTGTCGGGTGTCGCATCGCGCGGCACCACCCTCTGCGATCCTGGATGAGTGGATTCCGGTCCGCCACAACTCCCATTCCCCGCGCCTTCCACTGTCCATAACACTCTAGCAACTTACCTAATTACTCAGATATGCCACACCCATACTTGGCCTTGTGGTGGCACTGTTATCCTGGCATGTGCATGCATGAACCGGTCCTTAGATATACGGCAAGTAAACCACCGTCTCATGCTACCTCATTCACAAACCCAGTCTTTCCTAGATCTCCCTCGGATCCATGTTCATTAACAACATCAGTTTTCTCATTATTATTACGAGTGCAGTTAGCTAGACACATCTATTTCGCTTCCCATATCCCATGGACTCAGCGAAGCATAAAACAAAAACCATACCCGACTCATAAACTTCCCTGGCGACAAGGGTGGTTTAACCAAAACAAGTAAACTCCTATAAAAGGTTTTCCCATTATGTTTGACTCAGCACACCCACCTTTTCGCAAAACAAAACAGTTCTTTTACCAAAACATAGGATCAATTTGGTCAAGGAGCACTTGCCTTGTTCTTGCGGTTCCGGTTGCTCTTGGGTCTCGAAACCTTGTTGTCGCAGTTCATCGTAGACAGCTCCCTGAGCTTGTCCTGCTATATAGGATCACACACATACAAGATCCACAGCAATCAATATCATGCACAACCTTTAACTAGATGCGATGATGCATATGTATGCTATCCTATGATCAGTTTTATTAGATCATATCCTTGCATGGCTTTATGATGGACAGGGGTGTTCGGATCAGATGTGGACGTGACGATGACCTTGTCTTTAGATCAACCCGATCAACAAGTGATCTGTCCACGAGAAAGCTTATGTTCGAAAGGAATCGAAGAACAGATGCAAAGAAAACATGATGATGTCGTAAGGTGGTATTGGAGACCTACCTTACGTTCTTCTTGGTCTTCAGGTCCTTCTCAGATCGTGGGCTCTCTTCTGGCGATCTTCCTTGCTGAACTCCGGCGATGGCTTTCTCGGCGAGTTGAGGCTAGGGTCTAAGTTATCGGCTTAGGAGTTGGAAAAGAAGTTTGTGGTTTCAGCCAAAAGTTCTGGTTTCTATTTATAATCGGGAAGAGAAGAGTCCTAATCTGATTTTATCCCGAATAAGAGTCCTATTCAGATCATCGTTGGATCCTAACATCTTAGCTTTAGTTGATTTGGTGCGGTAACATCGTGGAATTCGGGTCGGTTTCTTTTCCATACCAGTATTTTTACGAGTACAGATTCCAAACCATTTCAGAACTCGTTACCTTCTCTGTGATGAGCTCCTGAAGCTCCACATGTCCATCGTGCCCGGTCTCTCCTTTTCCGCAGAGACGAGCTCCGGTGGTGCCGCGTATCAAACGAGCAAGACTTCCCTCTTCTTCGGAGGTGAGCTCCGCTTGCGCCACGTATCCTAGCGGTCGGGACCTCCTCTCTTATTCGGAGGTGGCTCCGCACACGCCACGTGTCAGTGTCGGACCTTTCCTCTCTTCTTTCCTTAGAGACGAGCTCCTAGGTAGACATGTGTCCAACAGTGATGGACCTCCCGGAGATAAGCTCCGGTGGCGACATGTGTTCAATAGAACCAGACCTCTCGGTGGTGAGCTCCGAGATCGATACGTATCCCGTGCGACTGATCCTCTGATTTCCGTGGTGACTAGCTCCGAGGGTGACATGTGTCCTGTGGAAATGCCTTTGCTTCTTCCGCAAAGGCTAGCTCCGAGCAACACGTGTCTCTCAGGGTCGGACCTCTCCCCCTTAGTGGAGATGAGCCCCGATCCTGCCACGTAGTCAGCTTAGCGGCGGACCTCTCCCCACTTCGCAGGGATGAGCTACGAACACGCCACGTGGCCAGCGGGCCGCGGAAATTGTCTTTGGTGCTTTCTAGAAACTGGGTTTGGCTCTTATTGGCTATCATTTTGATGGTGCTCCTACTTCTCTTAAAATGTTTTCGCTTCATAAAACATGAATATATGCTGAAACCCAAAAATGAGGGTGTCACAGCAATGCACTTCCCACTTTTGTGCGTGCAATGCAGAAGACGTTTAGGAACCTCATTCAGGATCTGGTTGAGGTTTATGTCGATCATATTGTAGTAAAGGATAAATCGCAAGCATCTCTGCTCAACAACCTAGCCCTAGTCATCGACCGACAGCGTTCCACATGCACAAAGTTGAACCCAGACAAATGTGTCTTTGGGGTCTCTGCAATGAAGCTACTTGGTTTCTTGGTCTCACACCGAGGGATCTAAGATAACCCAGAGAAGATTAAGGCCATAGAGCTGATGCGGCCCCCTGCCTGCATCAAAGATGTGCATAAGCTTACCGGATGCCTAGCTGCGCTCAATCGGTTTATCTCTAGACAAGCTGAGTGGGCTCTTCCGTTCTTCAAGCTTATGCACAAAACTGGTCCATTCGTATGGACCGAGGAGGAGTATGTGGCGTTCCAGGAGCTGAAGAAGTTCCTCACAATGCTGCCAATCATGGTGGCCCCTGAACAAGGTGAGCCACTACTCCTCTACATCGCTGCCACAACCGATGTCGTGAGCATGGTTTTGGTCGCTGAGCGGCCAGAACTCCATCAACCTCAAATCCCAGAAAAGGCTCCTGGGAAGGGGAAGTAATCAGGCCCCAAACAGGTGGACCTGATGATCAATGCATATCCGGGTCCAAGCTCCCGGAATGCAGTCCCAGACCCAGGGGCCTAGGGGCCTCGGGTCACGGACCTCCCCAAGAAGAACCAGCCGCGTGTCAGCCATCTAGACCCGACAACCAGCGTGTGTTTGGGTCCGAGCTCCCAGAATGCAGTCTCGAGCCAGTGGGCCAGGGGCCCTTGTGACGCCCTCAATTCTGTGGAAAACCATGGAACCGAGAACTAATGCATATGTGTGCCCAGGATGTTCTTCACACATACACATATGATCCACAAACTGAATTCAGAATATATATATATATATTACCACGAATAACAGAGTTTATTACAAAGCCTCATGAGTCTTGGACTCATGCTCACAGCGGAAGTCTTTATTCTAATGCGGAAGCGATTTAACTATGCGGAAGCAAATCTAAGCAAAGGTGGCTCCATCTCTACTCCCTCCACAGGCAAGGTTGAGAACAGATCACACGCCCTAATGCTCCACTTGGTCTTCATAGTAGTCTTCTCCTGCTTCTGATGAGGAGATAATAATGCAAGTTTGAGTACAATGATGTACTCAGAAAGTGCGAGAAAATATGATATGTAGCTTATAACAAGGTAGGTATAAAAGGCTAATTTGCAGAAAAGCAGATTTACAAAACCATGATAAAACAGCAACTTAACTTTAGATTAATGTAATCCCAGCATGTATTTAATTACCGACATACCTCCATCACTTTCCGTGTTCCATCCGAACATTAATCCACATTATCCTTACTCACGAATACCTCCTCGTATTCGCTACCATCTCATCTCATAACAACTTCGTCTCACACCGAGACTAATCTCGTTGTCGTGACTCAACAGTCACGCAACCATCTCATCATCCAGACTTAATAGTCCCAAAACCAAACCATAACCAATAACCATAACTAAGAACCGTCCCAACAACCATCCCAATAACCATCCCAACTAATCATGGCAGTTTAGCCAGGTGCTCTTGACCGTAAGCTCGGCTATCATGATAGTTTTAGAAACTCTGCAGAGATTTTACCTCTTTACCCACAAGTTTGTGATTTCGTCACCCGTCGGCGACTGCAGAACCTCCATTATACCAGTACACAACCGTCGGTGTATGGTCAAGAAATCACAAAATAGCCTTTACAAAGGGGTTACTAGATGTATGGACTCACTAAGGTTTCACCGGCAGGCTAGAATCTCCAATTCTCCCACCCACGGGCCCCCTCTTGTGCCATGCAGTTCCCAGGGCAGTCCTCACTCGACTCCCATTCCCCGCGCATTCCACAGTCCATAACACTCTAGCAACTTACCTAATTACTCAGCTAAGCCGCACCCATACTTGGCCTTGTGGTGGCACTGTTATCCTGGCATGTGCATGCATGAACCGGTCCTTAGATCTACGGCAAGTAAAACCACCATCTCATGCTACCTCATTCACAAACCCAGGCTTGCCTAGATCTCCCTCCGATCCATGTTCATTAACAACATCAGTTTCCTCATTATCATTATGAGTGCAGTTAGCTAGACTCATCTATCTCGCTTCCCAATCCCGTGGACTCAGCGAAGCATAAAAGTAAAAACCATACCTGACTCGTAAACATCCCTGGCGACAAGGGTGGTTTAACCAAAGCTAGTAAACTTCTATAAAAGGGTTTCCCATCATGTTTGACTCAGCACGCACACCTTTTTGCAAAACAAAACAGTTTTACCCAAAACATAGGATCAATATGGTCAAGGAGCACTTGCCTTGTTCTTGCGGTTCCGGTGGTTCTTGGATCTCAAAACCTTGTTGCTGCAGCTCGTCGTAGATTGCTCCCTGAGCTTGTCCTGCTAGGTCGGATCTCGTGCATACAAGATTCACAGCAATCAATATCATGCACAAACCTTACGACTAGATGCGATGATGCATATGCATGCTATCCTATGATTAGTTTTTATTAGATTGGTTTGTTCGTGTTCTTGCATTGCTTGCATGGGCAGAGATGTTCGGATCAAAGGTGGATGTGGTGATGATCTTTTCTTTAGATCAACCTGATCTACAAGTGATCTGTCCACGAGAAGGCTTCTGTTCGAAAGGAAATCAAAGAACAGATGCATAGAATACACAATGAGGTCGTAAGGCGGTATAGGAGTCCTAACTCATATTCTTCTCGGTTTCGAGGTCCTCCTCAGACCCTTCTGGCTTTCCTCCGGCGATCTTCCTTGCTGGGTTTCGGCGATGGTTTACTCGGCAAGATAGGGCTAGGGCTCTAAGTCGTCGGCTCAGGAGTTGAAAAAGAAGTTTGTGGTTTTGGCCAGAGGTTCTGGGTTCTATTTATAATCGGGAAGAGAAGAGTCCTAATCTGATTGTATCCCGTATATGAGTCCTATTCAGATCGTTGTTGGATCCTAACGTCTTATCTTTAGTATCATCGTGGAATTCAGGTCGGTTTTCCTTTACGTACCGGTATTATTACTGGTAAAAACTGCTCCAGAACTCGTTACCTCCGCGGTGATGAGCTCCGGAAGCTCCACGTGTCCTTCCGGGGCCTGGTATCTCCTTTTCCGCAGAGATGAGCTCCGGTTGTGCCACGTGTCAAACGAGCGAGACCTCCCTTCTCCTTCGGGGATGGTTCCTCGCACGCCACATGTTAGTGCCGGTCTTTCCTTTCTTCTTTCCTCAGAAACGTGCTCCAAGGTTGAGACGTGTCCAGCAGCGACGGACCTCCCGGAGATAAGCTCCAGTGGTGACACGTGTTCGATAGAACCGGACCTCTCGGAGGTGAGCTCCGAGATCGACACGTACCCCGTGCGACTGGTCCTCTGATTTCCGTGATGACTAGCTCCGAAGGTGACATGTGTCCTACGAAAAATGCCTTTGCTTCTTCCGCAGAGGCTAGCTCCGTGGGCGACACGTGTCCCACAGGGTTGGACCTCTCCCCTTCGTGGGGATGAGCCCCGAGCCTGCCACGTAGCCAGCTTAGCGGCGGCCTCTCCCCACTTCACAGGGATGAGCTCCGAACACGCCACGTAGCCAGCGGCCGCAGAGGTTGTCTTCGGCGCTCTATGTGAACTGGACTCGGCTCTTACTGGCTATCCTTTTGATAATTTTCTCTGTTCCTATTTTTCTTAAAATGTTTTCTCTTCATAAAACATGAATATATGTTGACACCAGAGATGAGGGTGTCACAACCCTCGAGTCCCGGACCACTCCAAGAAGAACCAGATGGGTCCCATCCATCTAGACACGGCAACAGGCGTGCACTTGGGTCCGAGCTCCTAGAGTGCAGCCCCGGGCCCGGGGGCCGGGGGCCCCCGAGTCCCAGACCTCTATGAGCGGGAGGGTAAGAACCATCCAGCATCCAGTCTACTTCATCAGCGAGGTCCTCCACAATGCCAAAACAAGATATCTGGAGGTGCACAAACTGCTCTATGCAGTCCTCGTTGCATCAAGGAAGCTGCGCCATTACTTCCAGGCTCACAAGATCTCGGTGGTTACCTCGTACCCACTGAGAACCATCCTCCATGGCCCTAACGCCACTGGAAACATAGCTAAATGGGCTGCGGAGTTGGCATAGTTTGAGCTGGACTTCTTACCGCTCTATGCGGTGAAAAGCAAGGCATTAGCTGACTTTGTGGCAGAGTGGACTCCACCACCATGCCAGCCAGGGGGCTAGGATATCGGTGAACCAGAGCCCAGGGCTACGGTCTTCACTGGGCCCTACTGGACTCTCTACTTCAACGGCTCCTCGCGGAAGCGGGGAGCCGGAGAGGGGGTTCTGCTCATTACACCAACCGGAGAGCAGTTGAAGTACATGGTGCAACTTGACATCAAGGCGACCAACAACATGGCGGAGTATGAGGCTCTCATCTTCGGGTTGAAAACCGCAATATCCCTCGACATCCAGCAGTTGTTGGTCAAGGGTGATTCTCAGTTGATCATCAAGCAAGTCAAGGGAGAGTGTAGTTGCAACAACCCACAGCTTGCAGCTTATCTCCTCCAAGTACAGATGTTGGAGAAGGACTTCTTATCCTTGGACTTGTGCCATATTCCCCGTGCCAATAATAGAATAGCCAATGAATTGTCAACGAAGGCTTCCACTTGGGCTCTGGTACCCGAGGGGGTCTTTGAAAGGAAGTTGCTGCGACCTACAGCCTGGCCGACCAAACCCGGCGAAGGGGGCGGGACCAGCACCTCGAAGCGGGCGGTCCCGGCGGCCATGTTACCATGGCACCCGCCAAGGATCGTAAGTGTCACTGAGGGCTTAGTTCGACCCGACGCTCAAGATCCAAATGCTCTAGTAGGTCTTGATGCATGGATCATGAAGATCCGGGACTACTTGAAAGACAATTTCCTTCCCCATGAATGCATTGCTTGGTTGGCTAAGAGATACACTCTTGTATAAGGGGATCTCTACCGGCGTGGCCCTAATGGCGTCTATCGAAGTGTTTTCCTGCGACACTTCCCCCGATTTGCCTGAGCAGCTCGCGGAGGTTTTTTTTCGGTGGGGCTAGTCGATCTCGAAGGTCAGAGTGCAATGGCGAGAGGAACACAAAGATTTACGTTGTTCGGGCCGCCAAAGCATAATACCCTATGTCCACGGGTGTGTTTGCTGTATTGCTCACGCGTATGAGTGTGTGAGTTGGCTGGGTCACGAACCCCTTGCCCGGAGGCTACCCCGATCCTTTTATAGTCTAAGGCCAGGGCAGTTACATGGTTGCCCAGGGCACGACAGGTGGCCCCGGGGCTATCTGCATCCTATACATAGCTATAGGCATTTACAGCTATATGCATCATTACTGTTGGTGAAGTTAAGGCGTGCCGCCTGACACGCCAGGCGCCTCTGTCCGGGCGGCCGGTGATGATGAAGTCCCCGTCTTGTCGCCGCGTCTCCTCCCTCTGCTAGGCGGCTCGGCGCCGTTGGGCGGCACTGTCGTGCCGTCACGCCTCGCTGCTCTATCTTTCACCATAATGGTGTGCAGACGGGGAACGGAGACGTGCGCCGTACACCATGCTTCTGGGGAAGGCACGGCCTTGAATGCTTGGCCTGACAACGTTCCTTCCTCTTTTCTCCTTGGCGATCTGCCCGTTGCTCGTTGGTGTGACGCCCGGGCGGCTGGCCCCGGGACACGCGTTACCACCGGAGCTGCCTTGCGGAGTAGCGGGTGGTCTGGAGTTGTTGGGCACGTGGCAGCACCGGATCCCTCCCGTGCTGGAGGTCGGGCCTGGGGCCGCAGGTCACGTGGCACATCCGGGGCCTTCCTCGGGGGGAAGGTTTATCCAGGGTCGTTGCTCACACGGCAGCACTAGGGCCCTCTCATGCTGGAGGTCAGACCAGGAGCCGCAG
Organism: Neostapfia colusana; assembly: GCA_030760725.1. Lineage (NCBI taxonomy): Eukaryota > Viridiplantae > Streptophyta > Magnoliopsida > Poales > Poaceae > Neostapfia > Neostapfia colusana. The sequence continues at coordinate 46,447,327 of JASWHV010000012.1, read as the reverse complement.
GACACGTGGCACCTTCGGAGCTCTCTCTGGTGGAGGGTGTGGCTCAGGAGGTTCTAGGCACGTGGCAGCGCAGAGCCCTCCCTGGCGGAAGATGGGGTCCAGCACCACTGGACACGTGGCGGCTCCGGAGCGACCCTCGGCCGGTAGTTAGGCTCAGGGCCTGAAGACACGTGGTTCCCCCGGGTCTGCCCATGGGGCCAAGGGCACGTGCCTTACGCTGGGGCCAGCCTAATCCGGAGAGGCGGGGCCCATGTTGTTTTTTATCCACTACGCGGGGGTACCCGGTCTACAGGGTACCGACAATGGCCCCCGGGCCCATCTCGGGGGAGGTATTGAGCCCATAGGTGGGGCCCCTATCTCTTCCGCGTGGTGGTTTTGAACTTGCAATTTTCGGGAATCGAAGTGGTGGCGTGATTCCCACATAGTGGGCGAGCGGCCGTTCCTCGGAGACGAAGAGGTTGCTTGCCCTTGGTCAAAGAGACTTTTCCGTCGTCAAGGACAGGCGCCTCTTTATTGCCGGAGGGTCGTGGGAGATGCACGTTTCGTGCAACTGCTGCATCACTTGCATCGGTTCCCTGCACGACCCCTGCTCTTCCTCTTTCCAGGCTTTATCGAGGAACCACTTTTCCCACCTTAACCACGGTGCCCTTCTGTAAGGGCCTCAGTTCTTGCACACATCCAAAGTGTTCATCACACCACACACACCTCATTTGAGGAAACTTTATGAACACCTTTGACGAGCAAGTAAACACCATCAACATGGTCATTATAGAATAAACTCACAAAATGCAAAAGTGGCATTTCCCACATGCATCTTATAGGGGCTGAGCATATGAAAAACTCATACACCTTGCTAGGAATGATTATGCCAAATTTCACCCAAATCCAAAACCTTTTTGAGGTATTTTTGGGTATAACTAGAAAGAGGCTAGTTTGAACTCAAACTCAAATCCAAACTCCTTTTAGCCCATGAATTCAAAAGTGGGATCCATATTCACACTCAGCACATTTTTGTGAGCTCAAACAACCAATATTCACTCCAGTTGGAGTTGATCTTAAAATGAGCTAATTTTAGCAAATTTAAACTCAATTTACATGTGCTGAAAATATATTCAAACACTTTACAATTTGAATTCTATCAAGTTCAAATGGGCATTTGGTAGATAATTCAAATTCTAAAGGGCATTAGTGGGATTACTGTTTGGATCAGTAGGAGGAAGTTAATTTCAGAGGTTAAAATGGGAGTGGGTCCCACCTGTCAGCCTCAATAGCAAATTCAACCGACTGAGGCGCCGTGCTCTTTTTCTCGGGCTGCAGCCGAGCGCGCCACCGAGCGACGATCTGCGCCAGCTCCTGCTGCGTTTCCCCGTGCTGGAGACCAGCTGCCCGGCATCTTATCCCTCCCCGACGTGCTCCGTTCGCTCACAACCCGAGTCCACAGCGAGTCCGCCCTCCCGCACACTGAGCTACACCGAAAGCGTGCCACCCTCTCGGTTCCGGTCGTGAGCAGGCCGATCACTCACGAACAAAGCCTTCCCAGTAGCAAAACGGCATCGTGGGTTTGTGAGCATCATCCTCGACATCTTGTTGTCCAGTGACCGATCTCCCTCGGACTAACCGAGTGTTTTTCCGGCGACCCTAGCGTTGCCGCCATTCGGTGCTCACGAGGACAGCTCGGCACAGCCATCCTCGCATCTACTTCTCTACACAAGAAAGGTGCGTCCCTGCGTGTATAAGGTGTAGCCGAAAGACGTTTGGCATATGATCAACCATAGGTTGAGAATTTCCAAATATATCGAAAGCTAGTTCATATGGGCCGAGCTCACCTTTGACTGAAATTCGGACTCCACGCACTCTGGATTAGTCGAGCTTGTTGGCCAGTAGGTTCTACACATGCTAGCACTCACACTCGAGGAAGAAGCAAGGAAAACCGTTGAGGATCGGCCGTGATATGGCCATTTTCCTCGCCACCGTTGCAAAGTACCTCGGCTCACCGTCGAGGGTATGGTTGCCGGCGTTTCTAGCTTCCACAAGGTCTTGTTTCATGTTCCTCGTGCTCCACTGATGCTCTCCGAGCAATTTCCAATCGATTTGGTGCACTGTGGTGCGAGACCGACCTCGCCGGAACCCTAGGTTCCACTGTTACCGGTGCACACGGGGTTCCGGTGATCGCCGGCGGTCGGCGAGCCCACAGATGAGTTCACGAGGTCGGAAAAAGGGGAGGCGGCGAGTTTCGGGCCAAGGGGTGGCGGGAAACTCGGTTCCGGCCAGGCTCGCCGGAAGTCGCCGCCGGGGGATTCTGTTGGCGCGAGGTTGAAGAAGATCCGCGCCGTGGGACCCACCGGCAGGAGTTTGAACATTTCCCTGATTTTCAGATTTAGTTCAAACTTCAAACCCACATAAATTTGGCTAGGAAACTTCAAATTGAGTGAACCAAATTTTTTTTGGATTCAGCTCTATGAGTACTTTCCAACAAATCAAGTTTCACTTTATGAAAATCCTTATCTCTCCAGAATTAATTCTTCAATGTTTAAACTGTTTATAATTTTAACTGGAGAACCCTTTGGAGGAAAATTATGTAATTTTGCTGGGATGTTCACCAAATTATCCCTGAGCTACCATAAAAATTTCAGATCCATTTGAGATCATTTGATCTACCTAATGGTGTGATTAATAAAACTGTTCCTGAGAAAATAGAAAATGTCTAGAAACATTTTCAGAATTTCTCTGAAATTGTTTAGCTCATATCTTTAGCTAGAAACCTTCAAATTAAGTGAAACCAGCTCCATTAGAACCCTATGAAAATCTAGTTTTCATAAAGTCATGGCTTGCTCCATGAAAACCCTTAGGACACCCTAGGAGCTCCAATTAAGGCCAAGTACATAATTATTTGTGCAGAACTCAAATGAGCTCTGCTGCAAATGAAACTTGGCCAAGACTCTGTTCAGATTGTATCCAAAAAACAGTAAAAATTTCAGAGTCATTGGGCCTGTCTAGTATGACTTATAGCTCTCACACGTTTAACTTCAATTCAAATGCATTCAAATTGATACATATACATGTTTATCTCATATAGTCGCTAAGGTTGAGGGGGAGCCCGAAGTCTTAGACTTAATAACTCCTGAGGAGCAGCTAGCCTACGACCAAGAGCAGCAAGGCAAGCTCCAGTTTGCATTAACAATTTTTACAAATTTTACTGTTTTGAAAACTTACTTTTAGCAATCACTTCAATTCTGCAATAGAGTCTTGTTTGAAAACCAAAATGCATAGCCAAAAAAACCTTGGTTTGGGCTTAGGTGTTGAAACCTCGTTTAGTTACTGCAATGCTAAGATAGTGTAGGATTCGGTACAAGTCGAGTAGTTGGAACTACTCGTGAGAATTGGCTAGAGTCGCACTACTCGGGTAAAGGTAGCAAATGAAACACATGGCAAGAAAAATGAGACCGAGCGGAGAGTAAGGAAAGCAGGATGTTGGGGCCTGGGCGCCATGAGACCGAGCGGAGAGTAAGGAAAGCAGGATGTTGGGGCCTGGGCGCCATAGCTCCGCTTGTGTCGATTGAGGACCGAGCCATGTGCGGGCCTGTTGAACAAGCTAGAACAGTACCAAAGACCTACCGGATATATGGTAACCGGGAAGCTGATGTAACTCGGGTAGCTGGGTTTTGAGGCATTGCTTGTCGTCCAGAGGGTAGGTTAAGAGCTTGAGGTGTAAATCGGCTGGCGGCACTGCGGATGCGCGTGAAGAGACCTCTTGCTCGGGACGATAGGACCGGTTCAATATTTGGCTCACGGGTGAAAGGTGGTTGCATACAACGTCCGTGATGGTTGCTGTAGGCAACATTGTGTATGGGCGTACATGACGGGTTATTCGGGTAACCCTGCAGGTGTAAATCAATTATAATCACCGTCCCTCGCGGTCAGTGAGTACCACTTGTTCACTGTACCATGACGTAGAAAGAACAGTCTAGATACATGTTAAAAGTTTGCTGATTTGAAATCTGTACATTGATTGTTAATGACTTGCTGTAGTTTAGAGCTAATTAAAGTTCTTTCCAGCCTTGGGCAAAGTACATGAGAGAAATGCATTTCTTGTTTGATTGCGGCTCTCTCATGCGCCTTAGCGTAAGGTTCTCCGCAACCAGCTGCTAAAACTTGAAAGTAAGGTTCAAATAAATAGGCGAGTCCTTCGCAACTTATTTAGCTCATGTACCCTAAAACCCTTCATGTAGAAGTTTCATGTATAGGAGAGATGGGTCAGACTTGCTGAGCCATTGTGCTCACTGCTTGTGTTTAAAGCTTTTGCAGGGGTCTATGAGGAAGGGACTCCCGAGGAGGAGACAGAACCCCAAGAGGGAAACCCCGTCGAGTGGAAGTCGTGCATGCCGCCGTGTTAGTGTGTGTGCGTGCTAGCGGGGACACGTTCATGGGCTGAACGTGAACTCGATGCATAGTCTACGCCCATGAGTGTAGACTGAACTTATTTTGTTGTAAAAATGTTCATAAACTGGTTTATGTAATAAAACTTTGCTTCCGCTTTGTATCTTTGATGTGCGTTATCCGGTGCTGTGCAACGCAGCACCCCTCAGCGTGATCTTGGCTCGACGAGGCCGTGGGGCCACGTCACCTTCGCCCACACTTACTGCCGTGTGGGCCCTGCACTTCCACTCTTGACGGTTTGGTCAATATGGGCGCGATTATTTCAGGCACATCGCGATTGGAGGTCCTCGAAGGATCTGGGGCAAATAAAGAGACCCTCTGCTGCTGGCAGGAGTTCTCTCCTTCATTTGTTTCCTTGCGCTTCATCTTCTTGTTTTCTCCCCCTGCTCCAATGGCGTCGAACCTCCGAGAGTCTCGTCTAAAAAATGCTAGCGACATGAGGTGCGTGAGGCGCTTGATTGGTTGGCAAGCACCTCAGTACAATGGGAGGGTTCACTGCAGATCCCTCCCACTCGTAGACCTGGAGCCCGGCGAGGTCGTCATCTTCCTCGGGTACATACTGGCAGGGCTTGCCTTCCCTGCTTATTCCTTCTTCCTGACCCTGGTGGAGTCCTATGGGCTCCAGCTTCAGCACTTGACGCCGCACTCCCTCATGCTGGTGTCGATTTTCGTCCACCTTTGAGAGATGTTTGTGGGGGTGCGACCGTCGGCGCGGCTGTTCCGGGCGTTCTTCATCCTCTGGTCGTGGGGGAGGAGCTCGAGCTTCCTTGGTGCCTACTACTTCCAACACCGCACCAGGCCCATGGCAACATACATCTCTCCCTTCTCTTCCAGCAAGTGGGAGAACTGAAGGGAATACGGGGTCATTGTGAAGACCGACGTCTACGACCGGCTGGATCTGCCGACTTCTCCTCCTTCGACCACGCGAACTGACTGGGAGAAGACACCGCACCTCGAGAACATCTACTCTTCGGTGCTGGCGAGGATTAAGTTCCTGGCAGACCAGGGGTTGTCCTCGCTGATGTTGTTGGCCGACTTCCTGGGCTGACGCATCGCTCCCCTCCAGAGTCGTTGTCGCACAGCCTGGATGTACACCGGCAATAACGACTCCACTCGCCTGGAGCATGGTCCCGGGACCAATCTGAAGACGAAGCTCCTGGATGCTTTGTTGGGGATGATATGCGCTGACATTGGAGCTGGCCCTGTCTCCGACGACCTCATCATCCCTCAGATGTCATGCCTGCCCATCTTTATGAACCAGGAGCTGAGATCGCAGCTCCTGAGGACAATGCCGACACTGGACGACATCGACATCGCTCCTCAGCAGGTTGGCAATGCTTCCCGAGGGATAACAATCCCCAGGGTGACTGGAGCGAGCGACGGGAGGGCTGCCTCCTCTGATCCAACCTCGGCTGCTTCAAGCATTTCCACGCCGGGTCCCGCAGCTCTGACTTCCTCCACCCCAATCTTGGAAAAGGGAAAGGGGAAGGCGCCTGTGGCCCCCCAGCCTAGATCTCCCGGGAAGAAGTGGAGGCTGACTCGCACAGACGGGAGCTTCGTCTCTGCACCTAGCCCTGTGATGCCCGCGGTGGCCCCAAGCGCGCCCGAGGTTGGACTGGGGGTGCGGCCGGAAGCGGCGTGGCCGGTCCTACATCCACGCCTGCATGGGGTGCTCCTGCAGCTCCAGCGCCTCCTCCGTCGGCAAAGAGGTCGGTTGCAGCCGGAGGTCCCGGTGGCTCTGGAGGCCCGAGCAAGTGTCTCTGAGCCGCTTCATGGGATTTCGCCGGCCCTAGGTAGGTCATCCGAGGACACCCTTAACTGCTTGTCCTCTTTTTCTATGCTTTGAGGTTGTCTGCTGACCTCTATCCTCTACTCAGGGCTCCATCCGCAGGAGCTCCTGGGAGCGCTCCGGGGCCCGCGGTGCTCAGCGATCTGCCGGTAGCTTCCGGGACTGCTCCAGCTCCCGTTGCCAACGACATCCATGCCACCTACCTTTTTTGCAGATGTCCCTCCGGCGGCCCCTGGTGCAGGGGACTCCAGTCAGGACCCTCCGTCAACCCAGGCTCCGGTGCCTGATTCTGAGCCGGCCGTAGCTGATGGGGCTCCACCAGCTTGCAGCGACAAACCCGCTCCTGCTGCTGCCTAAGGCGCATCGGATGCTGCACCTCCTACCCCAGAGGATAGCTTTCCCCAGCCAGGAGCACACTTGCCCTCTTCCGAGGGACAAGCCGAAACTTCCCTGGGGCCCTGAGTCCCGGTGCCTACCCCAGTGGCCGTTAACTTCCCGGAGGACGATGCCCAGGAGACTCCGGCATGCGTCGAGCAGGTCCCTTTGTCTGAGGCCATGGCTTTGGCTTATGCAAGTCTCCGTCGGGTTCAGCTGTCGCTGGACCAGGAGCAGGAGGCCATCCAGCAGGAGGAGGAGCGCCTCATTGGCTGGGAAAGGCTTCTCAAGCTCCGGACCCGGGAGACATGAAGGAGGTTGGAGATGAAGGAGGCTCGTCTGCGAGAGGAGCAGGAACTGACCAACCGGCAGTGGGACCTGGTCGATCGTCTGGACGAGCAGTCCAAGAAGTTCTGAGCAGAAGCCAATAAGGCCCACCAGACAGCCAACAGTTGCCTCGCCTCCCTGGAGGAGCTGCGGCTAGTGCTGACTCATCGCGAGGCCGCCATTGGCGAGCATGAGCGTGAGCTAGCGGCGAAGGAGGAGGAGGTTTCATCGCGCTTGCAGCGGGAGCAGGCGAGCTGAAGTCTTGGTCCAACGACCTGAACCGCCAGCAGGCCTCTCTGAATATGGAGTGGGAGAGGCAGGAGAAGGAGCACCAGAACCTCCGGGCTGCTGAGTTTGACGTCTCATTCCGTGAGGAGGGACTGCAGCGCCGTGCCCGCGAGCTTGATGCTCGGGCGGCGATGCTGGCTGCCAAGAAGAAAAGATTCTCTGAGTGCGACAAAGCAGCCCTGGCAGCGGCGCGAGCTTCAGGAGCTCTGGGCCTCACGTACGGCAGAGGTCCAGCAAGTCTGGGACTTCCTAGGGCCGTGCTGAGTCAGCTTTGGTGCTCTTCGGCTTCAGCACGGTGCGCGTCAGCGAGCCTTCACTGGAGATGAGCCAAGTGCTCCCCGCGTTCGACTCTGCAGGCTCGAAGATGGCAGCGTTGGAAGACGTTGTCGTCGACCTGCTAGAGACGGAGGGAAAAGCCCTGTCTAAGGAGGTGGTGACACATGTGTTTACCTGCTTCCGAAGCTGGGACCCCAGTATCTCCCTGGAGCCAGTCATCCAAGGCCCCGTCACTGCAAGGGAGGCGGCAGCCCGGTCTGCGGTTGAGGACCTAGGAGCTCTCCTCGCCGGGCGGTTTAGGCGTAACACGGGCGAGTCCTAGGTGGGCCCCATATTTTGTATCTTTTCTTTTATCTTTTGCGTCTTGTTTTGTATCCCATTGCTGATGAATGGAAGACTTTTTGCTGGCTTCTCATCCTTCAGCCACTCGGGGCAGGGTCCAGAAGGCAGAACTACTTTTGGCTTCCATGGGGCTTCTCGGTTCTTGATGCCCCAAGAACCAGGGGCTCCCTGACTCGCCAAAGTGGTTGATGCTTCCTTCCTGCTTGATGCATATGTGTACCCTCTTCCTTCTCGCATGTCGCAGGGGTCCGGGCATCTTGCTTGGCTTGACCGGTTGTGATGGCCCCCTGGCTGGTGTGCCCAAGTGACTGGGGACACTTGCCAAAAAGTACAAGACACCAGCTTTGGACCCTTCGGGAGACTCCGGCCTTGGGGGTCCGTGAGTGGCCCCCTCGGAAAGCTGAGGTTCCAGCCTCACGGACTGGAGTCTTGTGCCATGCAGTTTTATGTTCCCTGCTCGATGGCCTCATTACGAATTATGGTCCTCAGCTTGTGCTACGCAACCTTGGCCGACTCGGGTCCTTGTTATTACGCTCCCTGAGGTGGTGTGCCGGCCGGGCCCCTAGCTCCTGGGTGTTGCGCTGAAAGGGCAGAGTATGCGTTCTTAGGGCACAGAGCAAGCTAAGTAGGCTACACACCCTGGGCCCCCCTTGGCCTGGCACCCAGGAGAGGGGGAAGACGTTGTGTTGGGACCACCGGACCCAATCAGAAAGGTAACTGAGGGGGTCCGGAGACAATTACAGGCGCTTCTGACGTTTCCGCCTTGTCACACAACTTTGGCCGAGGGTGAGGCATAGAAATACAAATATGCACACGTTGAGTTGTACGGAAGAAATATACGCAAGCTCGAAAGGAAGGCTACAATTTCCATTATGATGGTGGTACATAGGGGAGTCAGGCTGTACAAGAGTCCAAACAACTTACCCCGGAGTGGCAAGGGTAGCCGGGTCCTAGTCTCTATGGCCCTTTTACAGGAGAAAACCGCCTTACCCTATTCTGCGGGTAAAACTTGCGGAGGTGCTCGATGTTCCAAGGATTTGGAATTGGGTCGCCATCCTCCGTCGCCAGGCGTATGCATCCTGGTCGGCATACTTGAGTAACCCGGAAGGGACCTTCCCAATGGAGGGAAAGTTTGCTAGACCCCTCCCAGGTAAGTATTCGTCGAAGCACGAGGTTGCCAACCTGCAGCTCTCTGCTCTGCACGGACCGGACCCGATGCATGGATCACGGAGATCCATGCCTACTTGAAAGAAAATATCCTTATTGATGAACATGTATCCGCTGAACGGATCGTTCGTATGGCTAAAAGATACACGGTGGTGGATGGGGATCTCTACCGGTGTTGTGCCAACAGTGTTCTATTGCGGTGCATAACACGGGAGGAGGGCTGCGAGCTGCTGGAAGAGATCCATGGAGGTGAGTGCGGTAACCACGCTTCGTCCCGCACGCTGGTCAGTAAAGCCTTCCGGCATGGCTTCTACTGGCCGACAGCTCTCCTGGATGCCATCAAGCTGGTCAAGAGATGCAAGGCGTGCCAGATCCACGCCAAGCGGATCCTCACACTAGCACAGACGCTACAGGTGAATCCGCCCTCATGGCCATTTGCAGTACGGGGGCTGGACATCCTGGGGCCATTTCCCAGAGCCATCGGAGGGTACCGGTACCTCTACATCGCCGTAGACAAGTTCACCAAGTGGCCGGAAGCAACCCCTGTAGTCACCATCAACAAGCAGTCCGCAGTAAAATTCATCAAGTCAATCATCTTCAGGTTCGGGGTCCCGAACAGGATCATCACCGATAACGGGACCCAGTTTACCAGTGCAGCATTCCAAGAATACTGTCGAGACCTTGGTATCCAAGTCTGCTATGCTTCTGTTGCTCACCCTGAGAGTAACGGCCAGGTCGAGAGAGCCAATGCTGAGATACTCAGGGGCCTCAGGACACGTACCTATGCTGGCCTAGAAAAGCATGGCGCCAACAGGATTGATGAGCTTCCGTGCGCACTATGGGCTAACCGGACATCACCCAGCCGAGACAAGGGAGACTCCCTTCTTCCTGGTCTACGGAGCTGAGGCCGTCCTCCCTCCGGAGATCACCTTGGGTTACCCTCGTGTCAAGGCATACGACGAAGCCACGCAGGACCAGGCCCGGCGTGAAGATCTTGAGCTCATCGATGAACAAAGATGGCTGGCTGCAATACAGAATACGAGATACCGCCAGGCGCTCCTGGAACATCCTGGGCCGGAGTTACATCAGTCTACCCTGCGGGGCCCGGGTTCTGAGACTAGTGACCAGCAGTAGGCTCTTTGCTTGGTGCTTGGAGTCGCTCAGGTTCTGGCCTTCAGCGACCAGGACCATGCTAACAATTTCTTCCCTTGCGGAAGTATAGAGCAGTAGATGCTCACCCGGCTCTAGGGTGACCATGATCGGTAGTGAGGTGGGGTACTGCTTTAGCTCTTGGAATGCCTTGTCGGCTTCTTCAGTCCAAACAAAGGGTCCGGATTTCTGCAGAATCTTAAGGAACGGGAGGACACGCTATGCTAGTCGGGATATGAACCGCCTGAGTACGGCCAGGCATCCAGTGAGCTTCTGGACATTCTTGACTCGGGCGGGCGGTCACATCATCTCTATAGCCTTGATCTTGTCGGGGTTAGCTTTGATTCCTCAATGCAAGACCAGGAAACCGAGGAGCTTCCCGGCATGAACTCCGAATACGCACTTATCTAGGTTTAACTTGGTCCGAGTTGTGCATAGCTTATCAAAGACTAAGGCTAAGTTGTCCAACAGAGAACTTGACCTTCACCACGATGGCATCAACATACACCTCTACTAGATCCCTTATCAGGTCCCCGAATGTCATATGCATGGCACGCACAAAGGTGGGCAAGGATTTTTTAAGGCGATAAGGCATAGAGACATAACAATAAAGGTCGTCTACTGTTATAAAAGCAGTGGGCTCTTCATCTTCCTTAGACATGGGTATTTGATGAAGACCGGAATAAGCATCCAGGAAGCACAACAGATCACAGCCAGAGGTAGAATCTACTATTTGGTCTCTTCGTGGGAGGGGAAAGGGGTCTTTAGGACATGCGTTGTTTAAACTGGTGTATTCGATGCACATCCATAACTTCCCGCTAGTCTTGGGTACCACGACGGAGTTGGCCAACCATCTCGGGTGGTGGACTTCTCGGATAAAGCCGGCATCGAGCAACTTCTTGATCTCTTCACGGATGAAGTTCTGCTGCTCGACAGACTGCTTTCGAGGTTTCTGCATCACTGGCTTAGCGTCGGGGTGGATCTTCAGATGGTGCTTGATCACCTCCCTAGGGATCCTAGGCATTTGTGATGGTTGCCAAGCAAACACATCAACGTTAGCCCAGAGGAAGGTGATGAGCTCGAGTTCCTATTTTCTACCCATGATTCCCGCAATGCGGGTGGTCTGGGCAGCGCCCTCGCCTATCTGAATAACCTTGACTCGGACCTCCTCCGCACCTGAGGGTTGTATGTGAGGTACGGAGGACGAGCCATGCTGTCGTATGCCGGGGGCCTCCACTTTTGAAGCTGTCAGGGCCCGGAGCTTCTCCAGTGCTGCAACTCCGGCAGTCCGATCTGCTCGGACTCTGAGGACACCATTCGGAGGTCGGATCTTCAATGCTAGGTAGCCATAATGAGCTACGGCCATGAATTGCTACAACGCTGGCCTGTCGAGGATGGAGTTGAAGGGGAGGTTGACCTCCGCCACGTCGAAGTCAAAGCTCTCGGTGCGGTAGTTCTCAAGCGTATCGAATGTTACTAGGAGGGAGATGCTATCATGTGGCAGAATGGACCCCGGGCCCACTCCAGAGAATGGGTGCAATGGGGCCAGCTTTCCCATGGGAATCTGCAGCTTTTGGAAGGCCGCAATACTGATTTGGTTGAGGCCCGCTCCTCCATCGACGAGCACGTGGTAGAGCTTCACGTTAGCTATGGTCGGGGAGACGATGAGCGGCGGCTGCCCGACCCCCACCATGTTCTTTGGGCAGTCGGAGGCGGTGAAACTGATCTCTGTCTCCATCCACTTGTGGTAGGGAGCCAGTTGGGGGGGGTAGGCGATACTGCCATGACCTCTCGGCGGAGGGTCTTGACGTCTCGTCAGGACGTGATGTCCCATGACCCTCTGTACATCCCAGAGCCCTTTCCCTGGTGATAGACGACCTTCGACACTTGCTCGGCGTCCTGGTACTCCATCTCCCAACCATTGCTGACCTCTGGGTCATTTCTTTGCTTGCCCTCCCGCTGGAGAAAGGGTGCGCCATCCTGGCACTGCTGACAGAGTTCTCGGAAGTGCCCCGCTAGCTTCTGTATCTCCTGGCACTCACTGGCACTGTGCCATTTGGAGTTGTGGACCGGGCACCGCCGGTCGCTGCCATCGCTGTCGGGCTGCTGTCGCAAGCGCTTGGCGGTGCATGGCCCCCGGCCCCGCGCCGCCGCAAACGAGTTGAGCACGGCAACGACCAGGTGGTCGACGTTGTTGCGCCACGGCTCAGCAGCGAATGGGGAAGCTCCCACATGCGGGGGGTTGTGGAGGAGTGCAGAGGCTGCTAGCAGCGTGCTCTCCGGGCTGGCCTCGGTCGGCGCCTGTGACACCGTCGCAACAGAAGGCTGCCGGGAGGGAACTGGCACCGTCGCTGTAGGGACTGGCACCGACGGAGACGGTCCTGCTCTGGGACCAGAGGACGCTTCCTGCTCCCCCTGCCACTGGCGGCGTATGGGGCGGGAAGGCCCTACGACAGATTGGATGTTCACCATTGTGGGCTTCACAAATGGCTTCAAGAACCAAAAAGCCCCCTTCCTTGTGCGCCAAATGTCGAAGTGTTTTGTTGCGACACTTCCCCCGGTCTGCCTGAGCAGCCCGCGGAGGTTCTTTTTTTGGTGGGGCTAGTGGATCTCGAAGGTCAGGGCGCAATGGAGAGAGGAACACGAAGATTTACGTGGTTCGGGCCGCCGGAGCGTAATACCCTACGTCCACGGGTGTGTTTGCTGTATTGCTCATGCGTATGAGTGTGTGAGTTGGCTGGGTCGTGAACCCCTTGCCTGGAGGCTGCCTCGGTCCTCTTATAGTCTAAGGCTGTGTCAGTTACATGGTGGCCCAGGGCCCGACAGGTGGCCCTGCGGCTATCTGCATGCTATACATAGCTATAGGCGTTTACAGCTATATGCATCATCATTGTCGGTGGAGTTAAGGCGTGCTGCCTGACACACCGAGCGCCTCTGTCTGGGCGGCCGGTGATGATGAATTCCCTGTCTTATCGCTGTGTCTCCTCACTCTGCTAGGCGGCTCTGCGCCGTTGAATGGCACTGTCAAGCCGTCACGCCTCGCTGCTCTGTTTTTCACCGTAATGGTGTGCAGACGGGGAACGGAGACGTGCGCCGTACACCATGCTTTTGGGAAAGGCGCGAGACTTGAATGCTCGGCCTGACAACGTTCCTTCCTATTTTCTCCTTGCCATCTGCCCGCTTCTCGTCGGTGTGACGCCCGGGCGGCTGGCCCCCGGGACACGCGTTTCCACCTGAGCTGCCTTGCATAGTAGCCGGTGGTCTGGAGTTGTTGGGCACGTGGCAGCACCAGATCCCTCTCGTGATGGAGGTCTGGCCCGGGGCTGCAGGTCATGTGACACATCCGGGGCCTTCCTCGGGGGGGAAGGTTTATCCGGGGTCGTTGCTCACACGGCAGCACCGGGGCCCTCTCATGCTGGAGGTCGGACCCAGAGCCGCAGGACACATGGCACCTCCGGAGCTGTCTCTGGCAGAGGGTGTGGCTCAGGAGGTTCCAGGCACGTGGCAGCGCCGGAGCCCTCCCTGGCGGAAGATGGGGTCCGGCACCACTGTTCACGTGGCGGCTCCCAAGCCACCCTCGGCCGGTAGTCAGGCTCAGGTCCTGAAGACACGTGGTTCCCCCGGGTCTTCCCATGGGGTCCAGGGCACGTGCCTTACGCTGGGGCCCGCCTAATCTGGAGAGATGTGGCCCATGTTGTTTTTTTTATCCACTACGCAGGGGTACCCGATCTGCAGGGTACCGACAGCGTCCTATTGCGGTGCATAACCCGGGAGGAGGGCTGTGACCTGCTCGCAGAGATCCATGGAGGTGAGTATGGGAACCATGCAAGTTCCCGCACGCTGGTCGGTAAATCTTTCTGGCATGGCTTTTACTGGCCGACAGCTCTCCAGGATGCTGTCGACCTGGTCAGGTGATGCATGGTGTTCCAGTTCCACGCTAAGCAGATCCGTACACCAGCGCAGATGCTGCAAATGATCCCGCTCTCATGGCCTTTCGCTGTGTGGGGGCTGGACATCCTGGGACCATTCCCAGATCTGTCGAAGGGTATACCTCTACGTTGCCGTAGACAAGATCACTAAGTGGCCAGAAGCTACCCCTGTTGTAACTATCAACAAGAAGTCAGCACTCAAGTTCATCAAATCAATCGTCTGCTGGTTCGGGGTCCCACGCAGAATCATCACCGACAATGGGATCCAATTCACTAGTGCAGTATTACAAGACTGCTGTGAAGACCTCGGCATCCAAGTTTGCTATGCTTCCGTTGCTCACCCAGAGAGTAATGGTCAAGCCAAAAGTGCCAACGCCGAGATTCTCATGGGACTCAAGACGCGCACCTACAACAGCTTGAAAAAGCACGGTGACAATTGGGTTGAAGAGCTTCCGTGCACGCTGTGGGCTAGCCGGGCGTCCCTCAATCGCTCGACAGGGGAAACGCCCTTCTTACTGGTGTATGGGGCTAAGGCCGTCCTCCCCCCAGAAATCACCATGCGCTCATCCCGTGTCCGAGCGTACGACGAAGCCATGCAGGACCAGCTCCGGCGTGAAGATATGGACCTTGCCGATGAGCGAAGGTGGCAAGCAGCTGTCCGAAATGCCCGATACCGTCAAGCGCTCCGGTGTTATCAACAGCGGTTCGTGCAGAGTAGACAGCTCGAGGTGGGCGACCAGGTAGTGCGGTGAATACTTTCTCAAGAAGGTGGGAACAAAATCCCGCCAGCTGGGAAGGCCCCTTCCGAGTAATACAAGTATGCCATCCTGGGCGCTTGCGCCTAGCCACAGGGGATGGGGTACCTCTACCCAATCCTTGGAACATAGAACACCTCCGTAAGTTCTTTGTTTAGCACCGTGGTGGGGTCCTGTTTTCCCTAAAGAAGGGTGTCATAGTGTCCAGGAACAGCGCTTAGAACAGCTAAGTCCCGGAGGAGTCCTGTCACTCTCAACATCTGGGATGGGTTGCTATCTTCTAACACGGCCTGTTTCTTCCTATGAAGAAGAGCCTGTGAGACCTATGTGTGCTGAATACATTGGCTATGACGATAAAAGTTTTGAATTCTGCCAAAACACTCTTTTTGTCAAGGTCCGACTCTAGGTCTGAGCTCCGACAAGATCCGACATAAGGTCCGACTTGCTATGGCTAGGTCCGACATGTGTTTGGTTAGCTCCAGCGATAGGTCCGACTAGCTTTGGTAAGTTTCGGTGCTAGGTTCTGCTAGCTTTGGTAAGCTCCGGCTCAAGGTCCAGTTAGCTTTGGCAAGGTCCGGAGCTAAATCGCAATGGTTCTGTTTTTACCATGCAAATGTTTCGAACTTGCTTTACATCTATGGAAAGTTTTCTTAGTATCCTTTTACTAAGTTTTTGAAGTGTTGTGGCTGTTTACGGTGGTTAACATTTTGCTGTGGTTTACAACATGCTTATGTGAGGTGTTCACGTAAGGTGTTGTGGTTTTCGGAACTAACGTGAGTCAAGTCGCGGACTTGTACTCGAAAGTATTGGTTGTTTATTCATGTGCAGGTGTTTCTTGAGTTCAAGATATGGCTGGTGACGGGATCCATTGAACTAGTCTTAGGGAGAAGATGAGGTTCAACAACCAAGTTCGGGAGGAATTGTGGTTGAGTTGATCGGGAGGTCACGCAGTATGTTTGGATCAAGAACAATGCATATGAAGGTATCATGGACGTCGTTGGAAGGTGTTTGCACGTGTGCAAGGAGTGAATGGACATGGAAACATGGTTCCAAGGCATGATGAAGAGATGTGGACATAAAGAATTGGTAGGAAAGGTCCAACCGACTAGGTTATGGACTCAGGCTGCGGCTGAGTCGTGTTTGACTCAAATATGGAATGTTGAGTTGGTTATGATAGGATTTCATGTGGGACACGAAGTTTAGTTGTTTTAGGAATGTAGGATACGTTCCTAAGGTGTTTGGAAGTCTTAAGATTGCTTCTATGTACGAATAGAAGAGTCTTGAGCAGTTTGGAAAGTTAGAGTTTGAATCCAAGTAGTAGGAGTCCTATTTTGAATTGGCTTGGCCTTAGGCCTTGTTATATAAGCAAGGGAGGCCAAGGCTCGTTGTGAGCACGACTTGTGGCTGCTTCTCTTGAGTTTTGATCAATAAACATCGAAGTTTAGAGGATCTTTGGTGCCTTGTTCGTCCGACTTGTTTTTGTCAAGTCTTTCTCGTCGAGTTTCTGGACAGCACAACAGTGCTTTGGTGTTTTGATCATAACTCGAGTTTTACAGATCCAATTGACGTGATCATAACTCGGGTTGTCTTCAAAACTTGATTATCTATCATCTGTTAAAATTTCGACGGTCATTCGAATTGTAGTTTCTGGTCTACGCGAGTTTCTTTGCAGTGTTGCAGATCTAGTTTTTACTCAAGTAGAATAGATTGACCCTCGTTTGATCTTTCGATCATAACTTGAGTTTTTTTTGACACATTTCCATGATTCTTGTTGTCCTGTCTTCGTGACTTGATTCTCTATAATATATACCACTTTTTTCTTGAACACGTTTAGAGCAGTCGCATACACGGTTTCTTTAACAGATCGATTTTCTGCCGAGGGGGTTTTTGTTGCTTCCCCTAAAAAGTTTAAATCTACCATTCACCCCCCTTTGGTATCTTTCCACGTGCTCTTAGATCCTACAATTGGTATTAGAGCCACGGTTCTCTAGTCTTTGTGATTTGCACGTGTTTTGACTAATCATCATGGAGAAATACTTCGCAAAACCTTGTGTGTTCAGTGGCATTGATTTTCAGGTTTGAAAGGCACGTATGGAGGCTTTCATCCAGGCACGAGGCTTCCCAATATGGTAAAAGGTGTACAAGACTTATTACGTTCCGCCAAACGATCAAGTCACGGCTACGAACATTAAAGATGTCGACAACAACAACAAAGAACGGAACTTGATTATACAAGGATTAACTCAAAGTGACTTCGACCGTGTTGCACATCTCCGATCTGCATACGATGTGTGGAAAGCACTTTGTGACTGTCACGAAGGATCCAACACAATCAAGGAGGTAAGACAAGATATGTTCTAGAAAGAATACATGCGCTTCGAGATGCAACCCGGTGAGTCAATCGATGACCTCTTTGCTTGCTACAATAAAATTCTCAGCAACTTGCGTAGTGTCAACGTTAATTTTTCAGATGCTGAAAATGCTAGGCAATTACTAAGTGCATTAGATATGTCAATTTGGGAGACGAAAGTTACATCTATTTATGAATCTACAGTCATGAGTACACTTACATTACATGTGCTATATTCTAAGTTAAAAACTCATGAAATTGACATAATATCATGTAAGAACCCCAACAATTCTCTTGCATTTGTTTCACAACGTGACATGACTAGCTCTAGTAAATCTTCATCTTGTGGTACACTTTCTTTGTTGTCTTCTCTAACCCTCGAACAGATTGAAAGTTTCCAGAGGAAGAACTTGCACTCATCTCTACTCGGTTCTTAAAAGCGTTGCAAAATGTGAGAACTAGAAGTAGAGGAAGTGTCGGACCTCAATGATGCTTCAAATATGGTAAGACAGGACATTTTCGTACAGTTTGCCCTAACCTTTCAGGTGCTACATCCCGTGATGAAAAGCAAGATAGGACGAAGCAATCCTCTGCAAACGATAAGAAAAAAGAAGAAGGGTTTTATAGGACGCCAATTGGTAAATAGTTTTATCTCCGTACTTCAAAAACTTGGCTCGAGCGATATGGACATCGGAAGTGATGAAGATGGAGATGATTTGGCAAACTTATGCTTCATGGCGGGCAAGTCAAGTTCAAGAATGGAGGAGGCAGAACACAATAGCGACAATGAAGAGGTTTGTCCTACTTGCGAAGAAATGTGTGGTGCTATTTCTCGTGCCATGGTTATAGTTAAGAAAAGGACAAAAAGCTTAGGGACAATGCTTTTAAAATTGATCACTAAAATATGAACTTAATCTTTTGAAATCTTTGACTCCTAGTGATGATTCTTGTTCCTCATGTGATTTAATATATGAACAATTGTCCTCTCTAAGAAGTGCACATACCTCCACACTTGATAAACTTGAGTTACAGATTGAAAAGAACAGAGAGCTTGCTGTACTTAATGATAAAAACTTGAAAGATGCTTGTTATTCTACAATTGATTTGCATTGTTATACTTGTGATGATCTTAATAAGAAACTACAAGATGCTATGAATGAAATTTCTATATTGAACAATGCTTTACATTCTCATGAAGTTAAGTATTGTGCCAATTGCAAACTAAAAGGAAAAACTTCATGTCAAAACTGCCTAGACTTGTCTAAGAAACTTGATGACATGAATAGGACACTAGAGCGGTTTTATAATGGGAATAAGAATCTGAACTTGCTGTTTGAATTCTTCTAAATCTTGCAATGATAAAACTGGTTTATGTTATTATTCCCATGCTCATGCTAAAGCACATCCACCTAAAATTGTAAAGTCATTAGTAAGTGGTTTGATTAAAACAGTTCCTAAACAAAAAGAAGTAGTTTTTAAATCTGCAGGAGTGTTTTCTCATTCGGTTTCAAGTAAACATGTTGTCTGCTCATCTAGACATGAACATAAAGTTAAATTTCATTGTACCTACTGTGGTAGAGATGGTCATTTCATAAATTTTTGTTATAGACTAGCTAAGAAACAGGAAAAGGAAAGAATGATTGCTAGATCACATAACAACTGTGCAAAACCTGTTGCTTGTGGTGAACCGAATGTTAGGAATATGCAACCTGCTGTAATGAGTCAAAAACATGCAAAGTTTGCTTCCGGACCTACTGTTTTTAGTGCTACTCATGTAACACGTCGTAGGTCAGTAGTTGGGTATAAAACTCCTCAAACTTTGGCTCATAAACTGCTGTTTTATCTCAGCCTTTGCATGTTACTTCTGCTGGACGTTGTGTGACTCAGTACTGGATTCCTAAATGCCTTTTGACTAACCCCAGTATTGAGTCATCAACGTATTGTACTTCTATTTAGGTCACACTCTTGAGGAAGGAGAACATTTGGATTGTGGATTCAGGATGCTCACGCCACATGACCGGTAACAAAGAATGGTTCTCCTCCCTCTCTTTTGTGTCACATGTAGAAAATGTTACTTTTGCCGATAATTCTTCAACTCCTATAATTGCTAAGGGTTCGGTTACAGTAAATAATCACTACACTTTAAAAGATGTGGCACTTGTTAAAAGTTTGAAATACAACTTGCTTTAAAAATTGTTGCAAGGTGTAGATTCAAATAGTGAGCTCATTTTTAATATCTCTCGGTTTGGAAGAGTTTTTAAAGCTGAGTTTGATATGTCATCCTATAAGCATAGATGTCTAGTTGCTAATGATTCAAAATAATTATATTTTTGGCATCGTAGACTTGGTCACGTGGGATTTGATCATCTCACACGTGTTAGTGCTCTTGATCGCATACGTGGGCTACCTAAGCTTAAAGGGGACAAAGAAATTGTGTGATCTTCTTGTAGACATGCTAAGATGGTTGCAAGTTCACATGCTCCTCTCACAATGACCATGACAACTGAACCGGGTCAGCTTTTGCACCTTGACACCGTAGGACCTTCACGTGTTCAATCCTTCGGAGCTAAATGGTATGTTCTTATGATTGTTGATGACTATTCTAGATACTCTTGGTTTTATTTTATGGCATCTAAGAATGAAAATTTTAGTCACATTGGAATCTTATTTCTTAGATTATCAATTGATCACCCAGGATCTTTAAAAGCAATTAGAAGTGATAACTGAACCGAATTTAAAAATCAATCGTTTGATCACTTTTGTGCTGAAATTGGAATAGATCATCAATTTTCTTCACCATATGTACCTCAACAAAACGGTGTTGTAGAGAGAAAGAACAAAACCTTAGCTGAGATGGCCAGGACTATGCTTGATGAATATTAAATTCCTAGAAAATTTTGGGCTGATGCAATTGCAACTGCTTGTTATGTCTCAAATCGTGTTTTATTGCGTGCTAAGCTAGGTAAAACACCATATGAACTTCGGTTTGACATAGTCCTAGTGTCACACACTTTCTGGTATTTGGTTGCAAATGCTTTGTTAAGAAACATGGTAATATTGATAAATTTGAACCTAGATCCATTGATGGCATGTTTCTTGGTTACCCATCTCATACTAGAGGCTACCGTGTGCTTTTACATGACACTAACAAAATTGTGGAGACTTGTGAGGTTTATTTTGATGAAGATAGCTCAGGTACTAGCTCTAATATTGCAGGACCAGACCCATATCCGCAGGGGGAGAGTATTTTCATCAAAGAAGATGAAGAAGTGATGCTGCTGCCCAAAAATTCAGGAGCTAATGACATTGTTCCATCTCCTTATTTTGATTCACAACCAGCACCGACGACCACCATTGCTTGTCCAGATCGTCCTCAAGTCACGAGTTCTTCAATTTGTGATGAACATGAAGAAGAAGAAGAAGAAGGAGCTTGTGAATTGTCTACTCCCCTCCGGGTCCTCAAAAGTCATCCTCCACAACAAATGATTGGAAGCTTGCACGAATGAGTCACACGGTCCAGGTTTTGTGATCCAAACTCTCACGCTCATTCTGCATTTCTTGCTTCTTTTGAACCCGAAGATATATCACATGCACTCACTAATGAATCTTGGATTATTGCCATGCATGAAGAGTTAGAAAATTTTGAAAGAAATAATGTTTGGAAATTCGTACCTCCACCTCAATATCACACTCTAATCGGAACTAAATGGGTGTTTAAAATAAACAATGTGAGGATGGGGTTGTGGTTAGGAATAAGGCTAGGTTGGTTGCTCAAGGTTTCACACAAGTTGAAGGACTAGATTTTGATGAAACTTTTGCACGTGTTGCTAGATTAGAAGCCATAAGAATTTTGTTAGCATTTGCTGCATCTAAAGGTTTCAAGTTTATATCAAATGGATGTTAAAAGTGCTTTTATTAATGGCTACATAGATGAGGAGGTTTATGTCAAGCAACCACCGGGTTTTGAAAATCCAAATTTTCCTAATCATGTTTAGAAACTGTCCAAAGCCTTGTATGCTCTTAAACAAGCCCCTAAAGCATGGTATGATAGGTTAAAAACATTCTTACTTGAAAAGGGATTTACCATGGGCAAGGTTGATAAAACTTTTTTTATGCTTAAGCATGACAATGAATCATTATTCGTTCAAGTGTATGTGGATGATAATATCTTTGGTTGTGCTTCTCATGATCTTGTGTCCAAGTTTTCAGCTATGATTAGTTCAGAATTTGAGATGAGTATGATGGGAGAACTCACATACTATTTGGGGCTGCAAATCAAGCAAACCAAGGAGGGTACTTTTGTGCATCAAACAAAGTATACAAGAGACCTTCTTAAGCACTTCAACATGGACAAAAGCAAGTCTCTTCGGACACCAATGGGTACAGCAATGACACTTGAACTTGATGAAGATGGTGAACCCGTGGATCAAAAAGAATATAGAAGTATGATTGGATAACTTTTGTACCTCACGGCATCAAGACCGGACATACAATTCAGTGTATGTCTTTATTCACAATTTCAAGATTCCCCACGTGCTTCACATCATCAAGCCGTCAAAAGAATTCTCAGGTACTTACATGGAACTCAAGAATTTGGGATTTTTCTTCCTTCTTCCTCAACCATTACTTTGAAAGCTTTTTAGGATGCTGATTTTGGGGATTGTAGAATTCATAGGAAAAGTACTTTGGGTGCTTGTCATTTTCTTGGTAATTCACTTGTTGCTTGGTCCTCTAGAAAACAAAATTTAGTTGCACAATCCCCAGCCGAATCTGAATATGTAGCTGCTGCTAGCGCTTGCTCACAAATTCTTTGGATTGTTCAAACACTTAAGGACTATGGGGTTGATCTAGATAGTGTTCCACTATTTTGTGATAACACTAGTTCCATTTGCATTGCTAAAAACCCCGTGCAACACTCGAGAACAAAGAACATTGACATTAGGTATCACTTTCTCCATGATAATGTTGAAAAAGGAAACATTGTGCTTCACCATGTAGATAACGAACAACAATTGGCTGACATTTTTACAAAACCTTTGGATTTTACTCATTTTTGTTTCATTCGTAGTGAAATAGGGGTTATGCATCCTCATGGCTTAAATTGAGGGGGAGTTTTAAAACTTGGGAAGTCTATGTGTGAATCTGAATTTAAAATAATATGAGCATAGTATTTCATACATATATGACTTTGTGATTCCTTTTATATGCTGAAAGTTCTTACTACATATGTAATACATTTTGTAGTTTTTGCCATGACTAGTAATTGGAATAATTATTTACACTAAATCTGGTCATGATCGAACTTTCTTGCTGTTTTAAACTTGTTGCATGATCACAAGTGCTTTTAATAATGAAAAAATAATCAATCAACTATTCACATGTTGAGCTTTTATGTTCAAATGAAAAATTGAGAAAAAGATCAAGAGAATATGCATGCATCGCACTTCTTCTTTTGAGATGGCTTATCATTGTACTTAGATATGAACTTGGAAGAAGTTGTGTATGACTAAAACCATGTCCTTAAGCTTCTGATTGTCCAATGACATAGGCTTGGCTTGGTTGGTTTGAATAAGGCTGATGCGGCATATAATCTCTTGCAAATGTCATATGATCTGAATTTGTGCTTTGAACAATATTTAAAATGCAGCAACAAGTGTCATGCTTTCAGGTCTTGACATAGTTAAATTTGTGAGATCGTGACTTGCTTAAATTGAATATTACACTTGATCTCTAGCATAGCTTACACTACTTTATGTATCTCATTGATGTGATAGTGTAAGTTACTTGATAGTATAGCTTGGATGATCTTTGTTTTATATGTATATGTTATAAATATGCTCATAACAATTAAAATTTCTCTTTTGAACCTTGCTGAATATATTGTCAAAGGGGGAGAAATTGATCACACATTGCACGATTCACAAGTGTTTTGGCACGATTCTTCTCAGGGGGAGAATTTTTGTTTTTCTTCTCATCTTATTTCTGATCTACAAGGGGAGAAATATGTATAGGGGGAGAAAATTTTTGTAAGGGCATAAGTTTTTGCACACATCCAAAGTGTTCCTCACACCACACACACCTCATTTGAGGAAAACTTATGAACACATTTGAAGAGCAAGTAACCACAATCAATATGGTCATTTGGAGTTAATCTTGACATGAGTTATTTTGGCTAAATTCAAATCAAATTTTAATTTCAACTAAACCTTTGTTGCAAATTTTTATCAAACCAAATTCCACTTTGAATTATTCAAAGTCAGTGGCCATTTGGAAATCTGATCAACTCACCAAGGTTATTAGTGTCTCTACTGTTTAGAGCAGTAGGAAAATTGAAGTTTAGAGGTTAAAATGTGAAGTGAGACCCCCCCTGTCAGTCACACAACCAAGGAGAACCGACTGAGGCACCGTGCTTTGTTTCTCGGGCTGAAGCAGCTTGCGCCACGGCGCTGGGCGATCGGGGCCACCTCCTGCTCGGTGGTTCCAGCTCCCGACCGACGTCCTCAGCTTCTTATCTCCGAGCCACCGACGGCATAAGCCTAATTCTACACTGCCTCGGCGTTTTCCCACAACGAGAAACCGGAGAAATTCGTGGCACACCCCAACTCACCACCTCGCCGTCGACCGGCCAAACCTGTCCCTTCCACCGCGAGCTGAGGCCATAAATGGCACCGCTGACCTTTGCTCGATGTGCTCCAACCCTCAGCTGCTCGTGATCAGCTTCCCTCGAGCTTTCCCGAGCCGATTTTCAACTTCCCAATTCACCCCGAAGCGCCTCCGACTTGACACCATCGCCCGGGCAGCTCCAAGCTTCTCCGGTGCAGCTAACTGGTCTCTGAGGTTAGCATCGAGGTCTAGTAGCTTTCCCCGCACTGCCTAGCTCCCTCTTAGTGCCGGTTAGCTGGAATTTCACTTTTCTCGATGATCGTCGTATAGAACACCGATAACCAAAACTAGAAATTCACCTGGATCACTGGAAATCCTGGTTGCGCTAAAGCTAGAGTAGCACCTCACGATTACCTCGGCCAAATCCTGGCAATGATGATCGACCCTGTGAGCGTAGCACCATATTTTGGCCACCGCTGGTGAAAACGGTTTGGGTCGCCGGTGAAGTCTACTTTCCCAGCGATTTCCAGCCAAGAGGAGGGCAGGGTTAGCTTCCCCGTGCCCCAGTGGTGCTTTGCGACCCGTTGGTTGATCGTGTTCACTAGCGAGACGAGCTAGCACCGTCGGACCCGAGCTCACTTCCGCCGCCACCGTCCCTGACTACTTTTCCGGCGATGTCGAGGCGCGAGGAATTGTCCGGCGTGTGCGCCGGGCTTCAAGGGTCACGTAGGAAGAAACCGCGTGGAGAATTAGGCAGTAACGGCTGAGAGCGAGCCACGCCACCTCCGCTGTGCGTCGCGCGCTCGGGCGCCAGCGGGAGGTTGAAGAAGGCACTGTGCGTGGGACCCACGTGCAGTGTTTTAAACATTTCCCCTATTTTCAGATTTAGTTCAACTTCAAACCCACATAACTTTGGGTAGGAAACTCCAAATCGAGTGAACCAAATTTTGTTGGATTCATCTCCCTGAGTACTTCTAACAAATTAAGTTTCACTTTATGAAAATCTTTATTTCTCCAGAATTAATTCTTCAAAATTTAAACTGTTTAGAATTTTAACTGAAGAACCCTTTAGTGGAAAATTCTGAAATTTGGCTAGGATGTTCATAAAAATATCCCTGAGCTACCATAAAAATTTTAGATCCATTTTACTCATTTGATCCACCTAATGGTGTGATTAATAAAACTGTTCCAGAGAAAATGAAAAATGCCCAGAAACATTTTCAGATTTTCTCTGAAATTGTTTAGCTCATATCGTGGGCTAGGAGTCTTCAAATTAAGTGAAACTAACTCCATTAGAACCCTCCAAAAATCTAGTTTTCATAAAGTAATGGCTTTCTCCATGAAAATCCTTATAACACCCTAATACCTCTGATTTAGGCCAAGTACACAATTATTTGTGGAGGGCTCAAATGAGCTTTGCTACAAATGAAATTTGTCCAAGTCTCTGTTTAGGTTGTACCAAACCACAGTAAAAATTTCAGAGTCATTGGGCCTGTCTAGCGGTACTTATGGTCTTATCAAATTCAACTTCAAATTCACATGCATTGAAATTGATACATATATGTATTATCTCATGTAGTCGCTAAGGTTGAGGAGGAGCCCGAAGTCTTAGACTTCATCACTCCAGAGGAACAGCTAGCCTACGACCAACAGCAGCATGGCAAGCTCCGGTTTGCATTAGCCTTTTTATAAATTTTACTGTTTTGAGAACTTACTTTGAGCACCCACTTTAATTTTGCATTACAGTCTTGTTTGAAAACCCAAATGCATAGCCAAGAACACCCGGGGTTGGGCTTAGGTTTTTAAATCTCGATTAGCTACTGCAATTCTCAGACAGTGTAGGATTCGGTACAAGTCGAGTAGTTGGAACTGCTCGCGAGAATAGGCTAGAGGCACGCTACTCGGGTAAAGATAGCAAATGGAACACATGGCAAGAAAAATTAGACCGAGCAGAGAGTAATGGCAGCAGGACGTTGGGGCCTGGGTGTCATAGCTCCGCTTGTGTCGGTTGAGAACCGAGCCGTGTGCGGGCCTGTTGAACAAGCTAGAACAGTACCGAAGACCTACTTGATATATGAGAACCGGGAAACCGATGTAATTCAGGTAGCTGGGTGTTGAGGCATTGCTTGTCGTCCAGAGGGTAGGTTGAGAGCTTGAGGTGTAAATCGGCTGGCGGCACTGCGTGTGCGCATGCAGAGACCTCTTGCTCGGGATGATAGGACCAGTTCAACATTTGGCTGACGGATGAAAGGTGGTTGCATATGACGTCCATGATGGTTGTTGTAGGCAACGTCGAGTACGGGCATACGTGACGGGTTATTCGGGTAACCCTGCAGATGTAAATCGATTATAATCGCCGTCCCTCGCGGTCAGTGAGTACCACTTGTTCACTGTACTGTGACATAGAAAGAAGAGGCTAGATACATGTTAAAAGTTTGATGATTTGAAGGATGGACCTTGATTGTTAATGAAGTGTCATAGTTTAGATCTAATTAATGTTCTTTTTAACCTTGGGCAAAGTACATGAGAGAAATGTGTTTCTTGTTTGATTGCGGCTCTCTCATGTGCCTTAGCGTGAGGTTCTCCACAATTTGCTGCTAAAACTTGAAAGTAAGGTTCATATAATTGGGCGAGTCCTTTGCAATTTACGTTCCCAATTACGCATGATCCAGCATGTAGAAGTTTCATGTATAGGAAAGATGGGTCAGACTTGCTGAGCCATCGTGCTCACTGCTTGTGTTTGAAGCGTTTGCAAGGTGTTATGAGGAAAGGGCTCCCGAGGAGGAGACGGAACCCCGAGAGGGAAACCCCGTCGAGTGGGAGTCGTGCACACCGCCGTGTTAGTGTGCGTGTGTGCTAGCAGGGACACATTCATGATCTGAACGTGAACTCGGTGCGTAGTCTACACCCGTGAGTGTAGACTGAACATATTTTGTTGTAAAAATGTTCATAAACTCATTTATGTAATAAAACTTTGCTTCCGCTTTGTACCTTTTATGTGTGTTATCTGGTGTTGTGCAACGCAGTACCCCTCAGCGTGATCCTGGCTCGATGAGGCTGTGGGGCGCCGCGTCAGCATGGTATCAAAGCTCGCTTGAGGTTTAACACACTAAAAAGGTCATCTTTTTCAAAAACTCGGTGAGGAACGAGTTAGTAGCCCATATAAGGATGTTATTAGTGTATAGAAAGTGGCAATACTAACCTATTAGCTTATATCTGAAAATCATGCATCTCGGGACGTCATATGTCTTGGGGGTGCATGTAAGCGCTGTCCACCAGTGCGCACAAGCTGAAGGGTGGAGCCTCACGGGTGGTAGGTAACCCGCCCGCTTTAATATCCTCTACGACTCTTCATGTCGTATGGGGTATTCGAGCAACACCCTTCCCTGGCGTGCTACGGGCAATTTTGGGAGACCCCATCACGTGGTTAGTAATGTGAACACGTAGCTCAAGGCGTGTTTTGCTTGAGAACAACCATGCGAGTGATGACGGACGGTTGTACGAACTGTATTGGGACTGGGTTCGGTGTGCAGCTGAGCCTGACGATTGTGTGAGTTATTTGCAGGTAGTCTAACCACGAATCAGTAGACGAGTAGCACACGTGTGTGAGAGGCGTTTAGTGCCACTGAATTAACGAAGCCGGCAAAGTCCGGTATAGGTTTTTCTTTGTGAGGAACGTAGTACCGGCATGAACTGGTGATGCTTCAACGTCACACCCCACTAAATGATCAACATCATTGTAAAACTTGAAGATTTTGATCTAGAGCACTAATACTGTGACTTAACTTCTTCCCTTAATCAGGATGTTCAAAGTTAACCAGTTTTCAACTTATAGGTTATTAAGGACAGAGTACCCTGTTTTCAGCTGAAACAATGCTGAAGTTAAACAGAGGTTAGAGGTTGAGTTCTTTCGAGGTTAGGGTCATATGATACATTTCTGGAAAGATTTGGAAGAGCTTTACAACTTTTCTATGGATGTCCAGAGGTGTTTTATCCTTTAACCTGTCAAAAAATGCAGTAGAGTTGAAACTGTCCAGAAAACAGGGCAGAGCAAACACTCTCTCTAACTCTCAGTAAATTGAGCATAACATCCTGCACAAAATCTAAAAATAGAAAATGAGGTAGTTCTGTAAAGTTAATGAGATGGGTTACAACTTTTTAACATAAGGTCTTGTCAAATTCGAAGTAGAATTAACAGGAATTCTTGGATCAAATCAGTACCTTAAGCAGGGAGGTGCTGTCCAATTTTCTCCAGAAATTCTGTCAAGTTTGACACCTCATAACTTTTGAACCAGGACAGATCTTAGGCCAATTAAATACTTTCTGTAAATCTATTGAAGTTATCTTTAACTTTGATGTTGAGCTCCAGAATTGGATTTGCTTTTAGCATAGTGTAAATCAGGTTGAATTGAAAACTGGTCAGGGCTGCCATTTTTGGCAGCAGACCAGCAGTCAAATTTGGCTAAGTTTGAATTGTGTTTCCAGGTTTTATGAGTTCAATGACATGTTTTAATGTTATAAATCAATGATTTACTGTCAAAATGAGTATTTGACCTTTTTTAAATATGTTTCTACAGATGACAGTGGATAAACAACTGGAGAACGGGTGGGTGGTCTCCCACTGTTCTCAACGCAGCGGTTATCCGGAAGTGTTGAAACAAATACTTCAATATTTCGGGTACGTGGAGACGTTGCAGTACCTCGCCAAGGAAGAAGGCGAGGAGGGGAACAAGATGTGGACCATCCATGTCAAAGTTCTTGCAGAACCTATGCCACCCTGTTGGGCACCGTTCACCATCACGGTGAGAGGTAGACAACCGGAGGGAATGTGGCAAGTGGCAGCCCGCGACACAATGTTACGTTTCTGCCAACTACACGTGAGAGCTATGGAGGGAACTCCATACTGGTCCTGGTGGAGGGGCGAGCTAATCACGTGTGGAGGGAAAGATACTTGGAGGCAACAGATCCGGGTTGCCCAAGGTACAACCCCGTGGAGGCGAACCTCAGCCTCCAGTTGAGGGCAGGGAAGACCGTGATGGACAGCCAAGCTGTCCATACGGATTGTCTTGCCGTGAATCTCAAGGAGAGCACCAGCCGTGGAGACAATTTCAAGAGTGCTCACAATGCACTCCGTAATGTTCTCCTTCCAATGATAAAGCGACTGAACGAACAACATAATCAGTTGCATCGTCTGAAGAAGGCAAAAAAGAAAAGCCGCATCGACATCACGGCTTTACAACAGCAAGTGCAGGCCTTGACCCAGCAAAATGAGGTCCTCACTCAAGAGCGTGATGATGCTAATGAGGAGGGGCAAGGCTGGGAAGAGGACTACAACCAGGCCATGGACGAGGTGCATGCGTTGCAAGACCTCCTACCTACGGTAATGGGCCTACCGATGGTAGGTGTCGTACCCGTGGTTTTGGGTATCCCGGCGATGGGGGAACCTGAACCCGAAGAGGAGGTTATGGACCCGGAGCCACCAGCAGAGATAGCGGAGGAGGACGACCCACAGGAGGTCGAGTTCTACTCCGAGTACTGAGTTACCGTTGCCAAGTAGGGCAGTGAGGGTGAGGTACAAAACCTTTTGTAATCGGTGACATGTCGGGTAGACAGTAGTATATGTATAGGTAGTGACGACATGAGCACGACTTCTCGGAGACTCGAGAATAATGTATCTTGTATAAAGTTTATGCTTTATCAATATATGTGAATGTTGTGCAAGTTTATTCATGTATCACTTCAATACCTACTGTTTTATATGGAATTTTAAGAATGACATATGCTGATCGCTGCTGTTTTGAATTTCAGAATGACTTGCACTCGTGCCAACCCAGACGTTGGGGGTTCTAGTCATGGGGGAAAGGCCTCCCAACAGCCTCCCGAGGATTCCTTGGGACAGCAACAGCAACAACCGCCACCGCCAACGGTTACATTGGCCGACATCGTTGCGGCTATGGCGGGTTCTCATCAGCAGCACACGGAGTTGCTGCAGATGCTTATTGCAAATACGTCTCGACCAGAGACACGTCAAGATCGCGAGGAGCGCCAACAAAGCTCCTACTCCGATTTTCTGGCTACTCATCCCCCGGTATTCTCGAGGGCGGATGGACCCCTCGATGCAGACAACTGGATCTGCACGATGGAGATGAAGTTTGGGCTGCTCCAAGTGAGTGAGCAGCGTAAGACTCAGTTCACGGTCCAACAGCTTCAAGGGTCCGCAAGCGCTTGGTGGGCGAACTATTGTGCCTCGCAACCCACCGAGCGGGTTACGACCCGGGCGGAGTTCCGGACGGCCTTCAGGGCCTATCACATACCACCGGGTCTTATGAAAAGAAAGACGCAGGAGTTCCTTCGCCTGCAGCAAGGAAGCAGGAACGCGCTGGAATACTCTAGAGCGTTCAATGATCTTGCACTCTACGCTTCTTATCATGCTGATACCGACGAGAAGCGACGGGATCATTTTTACCAGAGCCTTAACCCGCTCCTCAAGGACAAGCTGGCAATGTTCAATCGTGGCAGCCTCAACGACATTATTGATGATGTGATTGTTTAGGAGGACTCCGGCAAGGAGTTAGCGGCAGCGGAGAAGAAGTGAAGTGCACCGCAGAGCAGCGGAGAGGGAGGTGGTCCTTCTCAAAAATACCGGATGGTGTATCGCTCACCATCGGGTCAGCGCTGGCAGCCACCACAGAGTCCGATGTCATTCCGCAGTCGGCCATATTCTCCACCTGCGTTCAGGCCGGCACTACCAGCAACAACAGCAGCAGCGGGCGATGCCGCGTGCATTTGCACCTCAGCAGCGCATGCCAGGCTTTCGTCCCCCAAGCACGGGCCAGTCGTCAACCGCATGTTTCAAATGCGGTCACCCAGGACACTTCGCCAACAACTGCCCTGAGAGGCAAGGCGGCGGAGTGGCACCACCGTTTCCAGGGAGGAATCAGCCTGGGAACCCCATTAATGCGCGCGGACAAATCCTAAGCCCGACACCATCCACCAACTCGCCATAGAGGACGTGCCGGAGGGGGAGCAATCCTTGCGGGTATGTTCCAACTCTACCAGCATACCGCCATAAGATTATTTGATCCAGGCGCCACGCATAATTTTATTAGCCGAGCTTTTATTGCTAAACACAGCATGCAAATACTACCCACCGAAAGTCCATATTTGATTTGTTCACCGGGTGGGAAAATTTCAGCAAGCATGATGGTTTCCAAAGCACCATTATGCTTAGCGGGTAGAGTATACCCCATGTCTCTCATAGCTTTAGAGGGACAAAAGGTCGATGTCATCTTAGTGATGTCGTGGTTAACCCGCCATGGCGCTGTATTAGACACCGTCTTCCGAGTCGTGCATTTACACCCAAAAATGCACGAGTCTCGCTCATTATTTCTGGACAGTCCAGAAATAAAACTTCCATGTGCGTATCAATCCACCACCATCAAATTGGAAGACATCCAGTAGTCCGTCAGTTCCCTGACGTGTTCCTGGATGATTTACCAGAGATGCCGCCCGACCGATAGGTGGAGTTCAAGATTGAACTTGCACCGGGAACTATGCTAATATCCCGAAGGCCGTACAAGATGGCGCCAAAAGAATTGGCAGAACTGAAGACCCAGTTAACGGACCTGCTGGAGAAGGGTTTTATTAGGCCGAGTTCCTCGCCATGGGGCTGTTCGGCATTATTTGTAAAGAATAAAGATGAGATGTTGCGGCTTTGCATGGACTATCATCCACTAAACGCCATAACCATCAAGAACAACTACCCGTTGCCACGGATCGACATGTTGTTTGATCAGTTGGTCAAAGCAAAGATCTTTTCCAAGATGGACTCCGGGTACTATCAGATTAAGATACGGGCTGAGGATATTCCGAAGACGGCTTTCTCGATGAGGTACGGAGTTTGTGAGTACCTGTTCATGTCCTTCGGCCTCACCAACGCTCCAGCTCACTTCATGTACTTGATGAACTCAGTATTCATGCTGGAGCTGGACAAGTTTTTCGTGGTCTTCATCGACGACATATTGGTATATTCCAAGTCAGAAGAAGAACACGCGAAACATTTGCGTATAGTCTTGCAAAGGATGCGGGATGACAAGCTATACGCGAAATTCAGCAAGTGCGAATTCTGGATATCGCAAGTGCCTTTTCTTGGGCATATTATCTCAGCAGAGGGCATCGCTGTAGACCCGAGTAAGATCACACAAGTGCTGCATTGGAAGTTCCCGCAGTCTATTAACGAGGTACGGAAAAATTCCTCGTACTCGTGGGGTATTATCGGAGGTTCATTTCGAACTTCTCGAAGATTGCCAAGCCTAGGACATAGCTGCTGAAGAAGGCTACCAAATAAGTTTGGGGTCCAGCATGTAAAGCAGCGTTCAAGGCATTAGTGAAGCACCTAACATCAGCACCGGTTTTGGCGCAGCCAAACACAACAAGACCGTTCGCTCTGTACTGCGATGCATCCGGCTTTGGGCTAGGATGTATGCTGATGCAAGACTGAAGTGTGGTCGTGTATGGATTACGGCAACTTAGGAATCATGAGCAACACGACTTAGGACTCACTGCCGTGGTACTCACACTCAAAATGTGGAGGCACTACCTACTCGGTAACCTCGTGCATTCATATATCGACCACAAGAGCCTCAAGTACATATTCACTCAGAAGGAGTGGAACATGAGACAGCAAAGATGGTTCGTGTCGATAAAGGATTACGAAATAGAGATCTGTTATCACACCGGCAAGGTTAACGTGGGTGAATTCAGGAGTCGCAAGTCACACGTTCGTAATCCAACCATCACCCCGTTGGAAGAGAGCGAGTCACCATTACGTATGGTTCACCCTAGAGCTCTCTACAATTTAGCTTTTATCCCCACCATCCGTGAAAAAGGTTGGCAGCCCAGAAACATGATCAGGGCATGTCACATTTGCGGAGATGTGTAGACAGTGGGGAACTGAAACATTTCCAGAAAGACGGAGACGGCGTCCTGTGGTTTAAGGACAGAATCGTCATACCCCGTAACCGGAGTCGAGGAAGAAATATTTTTGATGAGGCTCACTTGTCAAAGATTCTATTCACCCCGATTCATCGGTCCGTTCCAGGTTTTCGGAAAGATGTGGGTCAGTTGCATACCTTCTGGAATTACCAGCGATATTCACCGGTGTGTACGACATCTTCCACATTTCTCAGCTGATGAAGTGCCTCAAGTGTTCAACCACCATTCAGCTGGGGAATATCGAAGGACTGAAACCCGATCTCACACATCAGGAGGGACTGGCCCAGATAATCGACATAACGGACCGAACCACGCGCGACCATACGTTGTGGTTCTATAAAGTTTTATGGAGTGATAACTCCAAGGTTGAAGCGACATGGGAGAATGAAGGATTTCTTCGCACCCATTATCCCAACTCTTGACGTCGCACATCCTATAAACTTCCACCATCCTTCCTCTCATTTTTACCTTGTAATCTCGGGAAAAGATTCTTTTAAGGGGGGAGGATTGTAAAGGTCCCAAAATATGCATACACAGAAACTCTTGTCTGCACCAAGTTGGTTTCCCATGTATGAAAAATGGGACTTGTTAAACTTTTTCACATGTGATAATACACATGGGAGCTCTCTTCGCACAAGCTCAAATGTTTATTTGAAGACTTTGAACCTAAGAGGGATCAAAAACCAAGGTGGGAAGTTCCCATATGTGTGATCAAGCTAAAATCAGATTTTGGGAACAAATTGTTCAACTCAAAAATTAAAATGAGAGTAACACAATGATTTTCAAACTGTTGTGTTAAAAATCCCATTTGCAGCAGCCAAATCAAAGATCAGATTTCATATTTGAATTCCTTTGTTCCAAATTAGGGGGTAGGCAAAGTCTCATGAATTTTTGAAGATATATGCTATCCATTTTCCAAATGGACTTAAATTTGCAATGAATTCAAAGATACATTTGAATTTGGAGGAAACTTGTCCAAATATCCACACACATTTTAGATTTGAATTTCCATTATCTGATACCCAGCATTTGCCAAAGTGAGGAGATATTTGTGAGGAAATTTCTGGGGGGGATAAGATGGAAGGTGGGGCCCACTTGTCATATGCCCAAATATCTTCACCTAGGCAACCCAGTCTCTTTTTTGCTACTGGAGTCAGCCGAGGCCAGTGTTTCCCACTCAAACGCCGAAGGCTCTCCCGGGCGACACCGAGTGGCTTGCTCCACCTCCCAATGTTCCACCTCCTGCTTCAATTCGTGCCGGCCTGATCCTTATACCTGAGCGCACCGAAGCAAGTTACCTTCTCCACTCGCTCGCGCCTCTCAGGCGGTCTCCTCGTGAAGAACAGAAAACCGCAGCTCACTGCCGCGCGCTGCGTTTTCCCGATCGCCAGCTCCAACCGAGCCTCGGATGCTCGCACCGGCAGCACAGAAAAGCAGTGCCCGCGCATGCTCTACCACGCTAGCCCCACAACGCTGAAGCTTCTAGCTTGTGGCGCGCGCAAATTAGCAACTGGTGCCAACGAACAGAGCCCACCAGCGGAAAACCGAAGTCGGTCTCCGTGCACAGCACGCCACGGCCGTCTTCACCACCCCTTCTCTACATGGAAAAGGTGTGCCATACTCCCTAGATCGTGTACCTGCAATCCGCATAGCAAAAGATCGACTGAGTGGGGAGAATTTCCAAAGTTCCCGAAACCTGGTGCATACGGGTAGGGGTCGGTCTACCCCAAAAATTCTAGCGGCACAGTCCACCCAAGCTCGGGCGAGCTTGCACGCAGCTTCTACACCTCTTAGCAGTCATCCTCGAAGAAGAACCGAGCGAAAACATCTAGGATCGACCGAGTTATAGCCATTTTTCGTGCCGCCATGAAGAAATCATCTCGGGTCACCGTGGAGCTCTATGTTGTCGGCCTTTTCACAAGGTCTGGCGCCCATTTTCAACATCCTAAAGCTGCAACGGTACTCTCCGAGCAATTCCCGACCGTTTTGATGCGGTGTAGACGGTTTTCGACCTCACCGGAACCCTAGCGGCCACTGTCGCCGCGCACCACTTTCGGGCGATCTACGGCCGCCGGCGACACCCTAGACGAGTTCAGCGCCATGAATTAAGGGGGGCGGCCAGTTTGCGGTCGGGGGATGGCCGGGAGGCCGAAGTCCAGTGAACTCCGGCGAGCCTGGCGGCGCGCGGGCGCGGGGTGGCCGGAGGTTGAAGAAGACCGGCGGGTTCC
Source organism: Neostapfia colusana (assembly GCA_030760725.1). NCBI lineage: Eukaryota > Viridiplantae > Streptophyta > Magnoliopsida > Poales > Poaceae > Neostapfia > Neostapfia colusana. The sequence continues at coordinate 46,412,318 of JASWHV010000012.1, read as the reverse complement.
GCATGTCAGCGACAGTAACTTAAGTTTCTGATCTGCTGCGTCTCCGGGATCTATTGTGACAGCACGGGAGAGACCTGTGGCCCCGTGTGGTTTTGTTTCAGAGAGTGACACATGGCCTGGGCCCAGCAGCATGCATTTGAACTTTTCTCTGTTTTCAGAGTTCAGTTGAAAGTCTAAATAGCCACAACTTTGTGTAGGAATGTCCAACAATTGTCAAACAAATTTTGTTGGATTCCTCTCGGAGAGTACTATCCAGGGGTACAGCCCAATATTCATGAAAATCCCTGGTTTTGGTTAATTAATTCATATAAAGAAAATCTTGTAGGAATTTGTCCAGGAGTTCAGTGTATTAGAAAATTTCCAAATTTGGGAAGGAGATTCTTCAAAAAATACTTGAACTCCAGTAAAATTTTCAGAAGCATTGGACCTCATTTGCTTGGCCAAATGTGGTATTAATTTCTTATGTCTCTGAAAATTGGAAAAAAAATAGAACAGAGTTCAGTTTCAGATTTTTCCCCAAACTTTAGAACCTCATAACTTTTGCTAGGAAGCTCCAAATTTAGTAATTCAAATTGGGTTGGATTCCTATTGAATAGATCTATCCAAATATGCAACCCAATTTGTAAGAAACTCATTATTTAATTATGGAAAGTTCTTTAAAGCTTTTCAGCAAAAGAATTTTAGAGGGAGATTGGTTCATCAAAAATCCTCCAATTGTGCCAGAATATTCTTTAGGATGTCAGTGAACTCCTGTAAAAGTTTCTGCTCATTTGGGATTGATTTGATCAGGGAAATTCAGATTTGAAATTGCTGTGTTCAATTGAATACAGAAACATTTTCAGAGAATTTCCAAAAGCTTGGAAATTCAGTTCTGAGAAATTCTTAGCTCCAAAAATCCTAGGAAAATTCATACATGCTCCCTGAGTTATGTTTGAAAGTGTAGTTCACCTGAATTTGCATGAAGGTGCAAGTTTATTCAGAATTAATTCCTTTTTCCTAAATGCTTAGGGAATTGTTCTAAGTGACCTACTCATTGAAAATTTCTAAATTTTGGTCCATATTAATTTATTGTGACAAGGAACTAACCAGAAAATTTTCAGCTCCATTGGAGCTCTGGATCACCACTGTGCTCTTCAACCTATTTAGATGAATATCACACAAGGGGTGAACAACACATCTCCCTTGATCATAGTGTTTAACCCCAAACCCAAACCACTAGCACCAGTGTTATTTTAAATTCTTAAAAAGAGTTCCAGTTTTAAACTTGTCTTTAGCACTTGTTAGCAAAACTTTTACAATCAAACATATATGCATATTCATTTTGTGTAGTATCTACGTGGAGAATTTGAAGTCATCGGCGTGGAGATCAAGGAAGGAGGAAAACAATTAATCAAGCCAAGTGGTCTTCATTAAATGAATTTCATATATATATAAGTCCCCTGCAAAACAAAGGCAAGCCCCGGTTTGCATCAAAACTACAAGTTTTTATTTGTATTCACTTTATATGTCTAGCATTTTGTTTATTGTATTAAGTCTAGGTGGTATGACACTCCAAATGCATGACCCAGAAAACCCTGAAGTATAATGTAGAGTAGGTTAACACTTGATTATAACTGCTGATCTCAAGTTAACAAATGTGGATTAAAAGAGGCATAACTCGAGTGGGCAGTTTCCTACTCGTGAACCGGGATTAAGAGTGATCAATCGGAAGAGTTGGGAATTGATCCTCATAGTTGGGAATGGAGACCGGGCAGTGGATGGAAGGATCAAGGACGTGGTCATGTGAACCTAGTCTATGTCTGAGTCGATTAAGGCCCGTTCTCGTGTGCGGCCCGTTGGACAAGTTTGAGTTGTGTACCGGATGCATACTGGCTATATGGGACCTAGGAAACCGATGTAAGATGTTAACCCGGGTGTCGAGGCATACCTCACCGTCTGATGCCGATGCTGAAAGGATAGAGAAGTCGGCTCTACGAGGGTTTGCCGTAGAGAGACTTAATCCTAGTCGGTGGGATCGGTTCGACATTTGGGTGCCGTGTGAAAGGTTGCCACGTACGACGTCAGTGATGGTTGCTGTGTGCAACATCGAGTACAGGCGTATCTGTCGTGTCAGCCGGGTGTTTTTGATTGCAATCACCGTCGCTCGCGGAATGGACTGAGCATACTTGTTATCTGCATCGTGACGTAGACTGGGAAAAACATTTAATATGCTTCGTGAGTAATCCACATAAAGGAGATGAGGAACGATCAACACTTTACTAAATTTAATTTCCACCTTGGGCTAGTAGCGTCGAGGCAAAGCGTTTCTTGTTTGATTGTAGAGTCTCAACGTTAATGGCGCAAGGTCCGTATGAGTCTAGGGTAGCCCACTAAAGTTACTTTCACCTCGTGCAAGTGACATCAAGATGAAGCGTTTCTTGTTTGATTATGGAGTCTCGACGTAAATTGCGCGAGGGCTATAAAAGTTACTAAAAACTTGAAGTAAGGACTCTCCTTTAGCTCAAGAGCATCCTTTGTTCAAACTGCTATATTCAGCCCTCTATTTTCAGCACGTAGAGTTTCATGACTCGGGTGACGGTTAAGTCTTGCTGAGCTTTGTGCTCACAGATACGGCATAAGTTGTTTTGCATGTAATAACTGTACGCTGATATGTACGGGTGTCCGATGAGACTCAGAGCTCTCTGAGTGGTGAACTCATGACAACCCCTACCGCTGCTACTGTGATAGTGTTGCTAGCGAGAAGGGTTCGCGGGCTGGACACCTTCTCTGTTGCTTAGCATAAGTATGAGACGTGAGTTGTAATAGTCTTCCGCTGTAGAATATTTTGAGAAGTATTTGTAAAATTTATACTTTGTAAGCTTTCGCTTGATTTATGTAATATGATGCTTTATTATGTGTGCTGTTGGGTGCCGCATCGCACGGTACCACCCAATGCGATTCCCGGGCGAGCGGCACGGCCCCGTGGTCGGGATCGGGCCCTCACACGAGAGGAACCGATTCAGGTAATTGATGAAAAGGCCCGAACCACACGCAACCGTACGATGTGGTTCTACAAAGTTCTATGGAGTAATCACTCCATAGATTAAGCGACAAGGGAAAGCGAAGGATTTCTTCATGCTAACTACCCTGATTTTTTCGCGTTGCACATACGGTAATCTTCCACCGTCCTCTCTCACATGTTCACCTTATAATCTGGGGACGAGATTCTTTTCAGGGGGGAGGAATGTAAGGGACTAAGTTTTTGCACACATCTAAAGTGTTCCTCACACCACACACACCTCATTTGAGGAAAACTTATGAACATATTTGAAGAGCATGTAACCACAACTAATATGGTCATTAGAGGATGAATTCACAAAATGCAAAAGTGCTATTTCCCACATGCACCATATAGGGGCTGAGCATATGAAAAACTCCTACACCTTGCTAGGAATTGTCATGCCAAATTTCACCCAAATCCAAAACCTTTTTGAGGTATTTTTGGGTATAATTAGAAAGAGGCTAGTTTGAACTAAAATTCAAATTCAAACTCCTTGCACCCAATGAATTCAAAAGTGGGATCCATATTCACACTCAGCACATTTTTGTGAGCTCATACACCAATTTTCACTCCATTTGGACTTAATCTTGACATTAGCTATTTTGGCTAAATTCAAATCAAATTTGAATTTCAACTAAACCTTTGCTGCAAATTTGATCAAACCAAATTCCACTTTGAATTATTCAAATTCAGTGGCCATTTGGAAATTTGATCAACTCACCAAGGTTATTAGTGTCTCTACTTTTTACAGCAGTAGGAAAATTGAAGTTTAGAGGTTAAAATGTGAAGTGGGACCCCACTGTCAGTCACACAACCGAGGAGAACCGACTGAGGCACCATGCTCTGTTTCTCGGGCTGAAGCAGCTTGCGCCACGGCGCTGGGCGATCGGCGCCTCCTCCTGCTCGGCGGTTCCAGCTCCCGACCGACGTCCTCAGCTTCTTATCTCCGAGCCACCAACGGCATAAGCCTGTTTCCACACTGCCTCGGCGTTTCCCCGCACCGAGAAACCGGAGAAAATCGCCGCACACCCCAACTGACCACCTCTCCATCGACCGGCCAAACCCGTCCCTTCTGCCGCGAGCTGAGGCCATAAACGGCACCGATGACCTTTGCTCGACGTGCTCCAACCCTCAGCTGCTCGTGATCAGCTTTCCTCGAGCTTTCCCGAGCCGATTTTCCACTTCCCGATTCACCCCGAAGCGCCTCCGACTTGACACCGTCGCCCGGGCAGCTCCAAGCTTCTCTGACGCAGCCAACTGATCTATGAGGTTAGAATCGAGGTCTAGTAGCTTTCCCCGCACTCCCTAGTTCCCTCTTAGTGCCGGTTAGCTAGAATTTCACTTTTCCCGACGATCGTCGTATAGAACACCGAGAACAAAAACCAGAAATTCACCTTGATCACATGATCACTGAAAATCCTGATTGGGCTGAAGCTAGAGTAGCACCTCACGATTACCTCGGCCAAATCCTAGCGAAAATGATCAACCCAGTGAGCATAGCACCGTATTTTGGCCACCGCCGGTGAAAACTGTTTGGGTCGCCGGTGAAGTCTACTTTCCTGGCGATTTCTAGCCAAGAGGAGGGCAGGGTTAGCTTCCCCATGCCCAAGTGGTGCTTTGCGACCCGTTGGTTGATCGTGTTCACCGCCGAGACGAGATAGCACCATCGGACCCGAGCTCATTTGCGCCACCACCATCGCCGACTACTTTTCCAGCGATGTCGAGGCGCGAGGAGTTGTCCGGCGTGTGCGCCGGGCTTCAAGGGTCACGTAGGAAGAAACCGCGTGGAGAATTAGGCAGTAACGGCCGAGAGCAAGCCGCGCCACCGCTGCTGTGCGTTGCGCGCTCGGGCGCCGGCGGGAGGTTGAAGAAGGCACTCTGCGTGAGTCCCACGTGCAGTGTTTGAAACATTTCCCTGATTTTCAGATTTAGTTCAACTTCAAACCCACATAACTTTGGCTAGGAAACTCCAAATCGAGTGAACCAAATTTTTTTGGATTCAGCTCTCTGAGTACTTTCCAACAAATCAAGTTCCACTTTATTAAAATCTTTATTTCTCCAGAATTATTTCTTCAAATTTAAACTGTTTAGAATTTTAACTGGAGAACCCTTTTGTGGAAAATTCTGAAATTTGGCTAGGATGTTCACCAAAATATCCCTGAGCTACCACAAAAAATTTCAGATCTATTTGAGCTCATTTGATCCACCTAATTGTGTGATTAATAAAACTGTTCCAAAGAAAATAGAAAATGTCCAGAAACATTTTCAGATTTTCTCTAAAATTGTTTAACTTATATCTTGGGCAAGGAGTCTTCAAATTAAGTGAAACCAACTCCATTAGAACCCTCTGAAAATCTAGTTTTCAGAAAGTCATGGCTTGCTCCATGAAAATTCTTAGAACACCCTAAGAGCTCTGATTGAGGCCAAATACACAATTATTTGTGGAGGGCTCTAATGAGCTTTGCTGCAAATGAAATTTGGCCAAGTCTCTATTCAGGTTGTATCCAAACCACAGTAGAAATTTCTGAGTCATTGGGCCTGTCTAGCAGTACTTATGGTCTTATCAAATTCAACTTCAAATTCACATGCATTCAAATTGATAAATATATGTATTATCTCATGTAGTTGCTAAGGTTGAGGAGGAGCCCAAAGTCTTAGACTTCATCACTCCAGAGGAACAGCTAGCCTACGATCAACAGCAGCAAGGCAAGCTCCAGTTTGCATTAGCCTTTTTATAAATTTTACTTTTTTTAGAACTTACATTGAGCACCCACTTCAATTTTGCATTAGAGTCTTGTTTGAAAACCCAAATGTATAGCCAAAAACACCCGGGGTTGGGCTTAGTTTTTAAATCTAAATTAGCTACTGCAATGCTCAGACAGTGTAGGATTCGGTACAAGTTAACTAATTGGAACTGCTCGCGAGAATAGGCTAGAGGCACGCTACTCGGGTAAAGATAGCAAATGGAACACATGGCAAGAAAAATGAGACCGAGCGGAGAGTAAGGGCAGAAGGACGTTGGGGGCCTGGGTGCCATAGCTCTGCTTGTGTCGGTTGAGGACCGAGCCGTGTGCGGGCCTATTGAACAAGCTAGAACAGTACCGAAGACCTACGGGATATATGGGAACCGGGAAACCGATGTAATTCGGGTAGCTGGGTGTTGAGGCATTGCTTGTCGTCCAGAGGGTAGGTTGAGAGCTTGAGGTGTAAATTGGCTGGCGGCACAGCAGATGCGCACACAGAGACCTCTTGCTTGGGACGATAGGACCGGTTCAACATTTGGCTGACGGATGAAAGATGGTTGCGTACGACGTCCGTGATGGTTGCTGTAGGCAACGTCAAGTATGGGCATACGTGACGGGTTATTTAGGTGACCCTGCAGGTGTAAATCGATTATTATCACCGTCCCTCACGGTCAGTGAGTACCACTTGTTCACTGTACTTTGACGTAGAAAGAACAGGCTAGATACATGTTAAAAGTTTGCTGATTTGATGGATGGACCTTGATTGTTAATGAAGTGCCATAGTTTAGAGCTAATTAAAGTTCTTTTCAACCTTGGACAAAGTACATGAGAGAAATGCGTTTCTTGTTTGATTGCGGCTCTCTCATGTGCCTTAGCGTGAGGTTCTCCACAATTTGCTGCTAAAACTTGAAAGTAAGGTTCAAATAATTAGGTGAGTCCTTTGCAACTTACATTCCCAATTACGCATGATCCAGCATGTAGAAGTTTTATGTATAGGAAAGACGGGTCAGACTTGTTGAGCCGTCATGCTCACTGCTTGTGTTTGAAGATTTTGCAGGGTTTTATGAGGAAGGGACTCCCGAGGAGGATACGGAACCCCAAGAGGGAAACCCCGTCGAGTGGGAGTCATGCACGCCGCCATGTTAGTGTGCGTGTGTGCTAGCGGGGACACCTTCACAGGCTGAGCGAGAACTCGGTGCATAGTCTATGCCCGTGAGTGTAGACTGAACATATTTTGTTGTAAAAATGTTCCTAAACTCGTTTATGTAATAAAACTTTGCTTCCACTTTGTACCTTTTATGTGTGTTATCCGGTGCTGTGCAACGCAGTACCCCTCAGCATGATCCTGGCTCGACAAGGCCGTGGGGCGCCTCATCATTTTTGTTTCAAAATTTCTTTTTCATTTGATTGTTTTCAAAACTTTTCATGTGAATATGCCAATGTTCGGATTTTAAGTGGTGTTGCCAATGCATTCATCAAGGGGGAGATTGTGAGACCTATGTGTGCTGAATACATTGGCTATGACGATAAAAGTTTTGAATTCTGCCAAAACACTCTTTTTGTCAAGGTCCGACTCTAGGTCCGAGCTCTGACAAGATCCGATGTAAGGTCCAACTTGCTATGGCTAGGTCCGACATGTGTTTGGTTAGCTCCGGCGGTATGTCCGACTAGCTTTGGTAAGTTCCGGTGCTAGGTTCTGCTAGCTTTGGTAAGCTCCGGCTCAAGGCCCGGTTAGCTTTGGCAAGGTCCGGAGCTAAATTGCAATGGTTCTGTTTTTACCATGCAAATGTTTCGAACTTGTTTTACATCTATGGAAAGTTTGCTTAGTATTCTTTTACTAAGTTTTTGAAGTGTTATGGCTGTTTACAGAGGTTAACATTTTGCTATGGTTTGCAACATGCTTATGTGAGGTGTTCACGTAAGGTGTTGTGGTTTTCGGAACTAACGTGAGTCAAGTCGTGGACTTGTGCTCGAAAGTATTGGTTGTTTATTCATGTGCAGGTGTTGCTTAAGTTCAAGATATGGCTGGTGGCGGGATCCATTCAACTAGTCTTAGGGAGAAGATGAGGTTCCACAACCAAGTTTGGTAGGAATTGTGGTTGAGTTTATCGGGAGGTCACGCAGCATGTTTGGATCAAGAACAATGCGTATGAAGGTATCGTGGACGTTGTTGGAAGGTGTTTGCATGTGTGCAAGGAGTGCATGGACGTGGCAACATGGTTCCAAGGCGTGATGAAGAGATGTGGACGTAAAGAATTGGTAGGAAAGGTCCAACCGGCTGGATTATGGACTCAGGCTGCGGCTGAGTCGGTTATGGCTCAAATATAGAAAGATTTGAGTTGGTTATGATAGGATTTCGTGTGGGACACAAAGTTGAGTTGTTTTAGGAATGTGGGATACGTTCCTAATGTGTTTGGAAGTCTTAAGATTGCTTCTATCTGTGAATAGAAGAGTCTTGAGCAGTTTTGGAAAGTTAGAGTTTGAATAGAAGTAGGAGTAGGAGTCCTAGATTGAATTGGGTTGGTCTTAGGCCTGGTTATATAAGCAAGGGAGGCCAAGGTTAGTGGTGAGAACGACTTGTGACTGCTTCTCTTGAGTTTTGATCAATAAACTTCGATGTTTAGAGGAGCTTTGGTGCCTTGCTCGTCCGGCTTGTTTTTGTCAACTTGATTATCTATCATATGTGAAAATTTCAAGGTCGTTGGATTTGTAGTTTCTGATCCACACGAGTTTCTTTGCAGTGTTGCAGATCTGGTTTTTACTCGAGTAGAATAGATTGACCCTCGTTTGATCTTCCGATCACAACTTGAGTTTTTATTTACGGTTTTCCGTGATTCTTGTTGTTGTGTCTTCGTGACTTGATTCTCTATAATATATACCACTTTTGTCACGGTCGAACACGTTTAGATCAGTCGGAGTCACGGTTTCTTTAACAGATCGATTTTCTGCCGAGGGGGTTTTTGTTGCTTCCGCTAAAAAGTTTAAATCTACCATTCACCCCCCTCTAGTAGCTTTTCACGTGCTCTTCGATCCTACAGAGCCTAAAGTGAGAAAATTTTGTCTTGTCCTGTGTATTCGCCCTTTACAGTTTGTGCTTCCTCAAGCACATCAACTGTAAACGGGCAAAGCCTCATACCCTTGGCCCTAAGATCAGCCCTGAGGCTACCACATGTGCTTGAGCTCCGGAGCCGACACGTCCGCCTCCCCGCTGGGCAGAGCTCCGGTGCTGACACGTGCTCTGGGGTCTGGTTCGAACCTCCCTACTGAGGTGAGGTCCGGATCTGCCACGTGTCCCACGGCTCTGAGCTGCCTCCCTGTTGAGGACAGCTCCAGAGCAGACATGTGCCCTGGGCTCCGGTCCGAAGCATCCCTGCTGAGGTGGAACTTGGAGCTGCCACACGTCACCTGGCTCGGGGTCTGCACCTCGCTGAGAGTAGCCTCGGAGCGGACACGCACCGCAGACATATCCCCTTTACAGTTTGTGCTTCCTCAAGCATATCAACTGCAAAAGGACAAGCCATGGGCCTTAGACCCCAAGGTCAGTCCTGGGGCTATCACGTGCGCTTGAGCTTCAGAACCGGCGCATGCTCTAGGTTCCGGTCCCAAGCCTCCCTGCTGAGCGAAGTCCGGAACTATCACGTGTCCTCACACTCCGAGCTGCCTCCCCGCTAAGAACAACTCCGGTGCTGACACATGCCCCGGGCTCCGATCTGGGTCTTCCTGTAGGGTGGGGTCCGGAACTACCACGTGTTCCTAGGCTCCGAGCCCCCCCTGCGAAGGACAGCTCCGGTGCAGACACGTGTCCTGGGCTCCAGGCGGAGTCTCCCCTCCGAGGAGTCTAGAACTGTCATGTGTCTCCATGGAAAGGGCTGGGGACAAGGGTCGAAATTCCTTCAGGTCCTTGCACTGCCAAGGATCTGGAAGAAGTGGTAGTCACACTGCCGGTGCACCCTAGGCCCTTACGCTGCTAAGGACCAAGAGGCACAAGCTCGAGACATCGGCAAAGGAGCTACCCACGTTGGCTAAGTCATCCCGGACCCTTGTGCTGCCAAGGGTCCAAAGTCTACCTCTACGACATAGGACAACGAAATACTTGAAACAAAGGCGTTTTCATTAACAACAGAGTTCTGGCTTACAAAAGGGGATACAAGACAACTAAGGAACTCGGCAGCTACAAGTCGAGTAATCTCCTGCTCCGTGGCCTGCCTGGTTGTCCCCTGAGCTGGTCTCTACGCAGTGAGATGGTCACCTGCGATAAGACTGAGGACGGCAGCAATGCATGCTGGACCGAGGCAACAGTGACATCCAGTGTCATGTGGGCCAAAAACACCATCTATGGCAGATTTTGTTGTCTACAACAGTACCTGGAGGAAGGCTTGATCACTTTGGATTTAACCTTCCTCCGATACGGGCAAGAAGTCCTCCTTCGGCAAGGCTCCTAGAGGACATGTCCCACACGACACTGGCGTAGGGACTCACTGCGAGTCATGGACCCTGTCCCCAACAGCCTACCCTACCACCGGCGCACCGTCAGGATGGCATGTGCTTCTATCTGAGGCCGTCAAGGGGAGGGATTCACCATAGAGCCTCACCGAAGGCCGCACACACATGCAAAAGTAATATCGCAAAAGTGTACGAAGAGGGCTACCAGTGTGAAAGTACCTGGTAGGCGAATACACCGGGAAGCAGGAACTTCCAGCGCGCAAGAGGAGAACAAATGCCACATGGTGAGGATGGTGCCATCCTACATCAGAATACCTCCTTTTATACACAGCCACTGCCACTAGCAGGGCAAAAGGCGCTGCGAATGGGTTTACACCTCTGGACACCGCGGGTTTATTCGCCTCCCCCAATGGTAGGTAGGATCCAGGTCCACCCGTTATACACTAGGGGCTAGGAGGATAACCTCTTGGGAACGTCCAGCGGTTCCCAAGGAGATCGGAGCAACCAACTCATTGGTTGACACAGTAAATGACCCAAGGAAACCCCTTGGGCATGGCGCCTAGAAACTCATCTCCCCGTAGATGGGTAGGACTCAGGTCCACCCGTCAGACACCGGGGGCCAGGTGAGTAGCATCTTGGGGACGTCCGACAGTCCCCAGGAACGGAGGCGTGCTTGAACTGCAGCAACCAACCCGTTGGCTGCCGCAGTAAGTACCCCGAGGCAACCCCTCGAGCACATCGCCTTAGCACTCGCCCCCACCAATGACAGGTAGGAGGATCTAGGTCCACCAGTCAGACACTGGCGGGACAGGCGAGTAGAAACTCGGGAACGTCCGGCGGTTACCGAGGGAGGCAGCGCGGTATTTCTGCGGCCTATGGGCTACCACAGTAATTACCCCAGGTGACCCCTCGAGGTCATCATTGTGACCCATCAAGTCAGGAGTAAATGCGACGATGCACTACTGATTTGACTGGATACGCCCACTATGCCAAGGACGTGTAGCCTTTTCATCTCCTCGGTTCAACCACTCGTCCACCGCTTCGGTTTCCAAAGCACAGGTTCAAAACCACCACGAGGGAGAGATGGGGGTCCCACCTGCGGGCTCAGTGCCTCCCCCGAGATGGGCCCGGTGGCCTGTTAGTGCTCTGCAGACCGGGTACCCCTGCATAGTGGGTAAAAGAAGCTTGGGCCCCGCCTCCTTGCTGAGGCGGGCCCCAGCATAAGCCACGTTCTTTGGGCCCCATGGTCAGCCCTAGGGCTGCCGCGTGCTCTTGATCTCCAAAGCTAACACTTGCCCTGGGCCCCGACTTGAGCCTCCGTGCTGAAGAGGGGTCCGGAGCTGACACGTGTCCTCTAGCTTCAAGCCGCCTCCCCGCTGAGGACAGCTCCGGTGCTGACACGTGCCCTAGGCTCCGGTCCGAGCCTCCCCGCTGAGGAGAGGTCCGGAGCTGACACATGTCCTCCGGCTCCGAGCCGCCTCCCCGCTGAGGACAGCTCCGGTGTTGACATGTGTCCTAGGCTCCGGTCCAAGTCTTCCCATTGAGGTGAGGTCTGGAGCCGCCACATGTCCCCAGACACCTAGCCCGTCGGAATAGCAACAGAGTCGCCATGTACCACACGATCCTTCATGAGTCGTGGGCCGACGAAGTCAAGAAGGAAGTGCGCTGTCAGGCTTCGCATTCAATGCTTACACCTTCCCCAGAAGCTTGGCGCACTGCGCATGCCCCCGTCCCTTGCCCGTTCACCATTATGGTGACAAGACGGGACAGCGGAGCGTGACAGCAGTACAGTGCTGCCCAACTGCACTAAGCCGCCCAAATAGGGCGAGGAGATGCGGTGATAAGACGGCATCTTCATCATCACTTGACATGTGGTCAGGGTCGCTCGGCGCGCCGGACAGAGGGACTTAACTCCCCAGTTGGCCACTCTACTCAGAGGACGAAGCCCTAGATCATGTATAGGATACTCAAAGCTTTGGGGCCACCTGTCGAGCCCCAGGCCTCATTGTAACCACCCCGGCCTTGAACTATAAAATGACCACGGTGACTACCCGGCAAAGGGTTCCGATTCCACACCCTCTAGATCACACAACGCACAAGCTCTCACGCTCAAGCAATAGAACACGCACACCCGCGGACAAAGGGTATTACGCTCCAGCGGCCTGAACCACATAAATTCATGTGTTCATCCGCTCCCTCGAGCCTAGGTAGCAAAGGGCGCCAAGCCCCCTCCGGAAAAAAGGACCTCGTGGTCTGCTTCCGAGCAGACCGAGGGGAGTATCACAGCTCACACTACGACACCAACCTATATATATGTGTGTATATATATTAAAAGTATCGAATAACCGTTCGTTCTCAAAATGTCAAGGAAATATTTGTAAGTTTCTTTGAGTAATATGCTGAGTCCAAGACTGTTTTCAAACCTTGCATTGGCTTAATGAAGATCATTATGTAGTGTTTACTGCACACGTACAAACACACGTGTTAAGTTACAATTAGCAATAATTGCTATTTCCATGCCATGTGCCGAACTTACTCGAAGTGGTACGGAGCCTTTATGAGGTCCTTGCCATCTTTGACAAAGTTAAACATGGCATGTCCTATGTAGGCTGCAACCTTTATCTTTTTATCCTTCTTTTGGCTTGCGAATGATTTTTTGAATTGTTTTTTTTTGTCATGTTCTTGTACTGTTCTGAGTCCAGTTGCACCTGAAAGTGAAAATTTGACTTTACAACTGTAGGTCAAGGATACCTGTCTTGGAGTTCAGCTTTTCATTATCCATGTATTGCATCCTATTGAATAAGTCCAGAGTTGTTATAATCTCATGACATGTGTATGCATGTAGTAAGAAAAGAAAATACAAAATATTAGAGGCACTTACAAGCACCAGACGAGTAGCAGGTTGATTTCGTGCATGCCTCGATAGAAAAGGCTCCGCAGACCTTCAAAGAGAAGGGCTCGTTTATCTTCTCCAATGCTACAGAATGCTTCTTTTGGCACATGAAATATGGCGTAACAAATGTCATATTTTGTGCTGGCAGTGATGTATCACTCGTGCATTCTTCTGAGCGGGAAAGGTTGTCTGCTAAGCTGTGCCGATGTCATGAACGGCTTCCCATTCTCATATTTAAAAGGAACATCTTGAATCTTGTATATTGGAACTCCTGGTTTAACTAAAGCCGTCTCCCGAGTATATTTCACCCCGTCTTCTTCCAACTCCTCAATATGTTCTAATGTTGGCTCATGTGAAGTACGAGATGCATTAGATTTTGTAATATTTTTTCATTTTTTCCAAAGATTTTGACACTTCTTTAGAAGGTTCTTTATTTTCATATGAGCTAACCTTCACAGGCATTGACTGAGGAGTTGTCGTCGGAACTTGGACATTGGCCTGTTGTTGAACCTATTGTTCAACTGATTGCTCTTTACTACCAGCAGCTTGCTCTTGTACTGCTTCAATCTGTTGTTCAACTGGTTGCTCTTGGTTATATTTACTAGCAAGGTTACTATCATCCTTGCTTGGACATAGTGGAAGCGGATCTTCCTGGACTTTCGGCGAAGAAGACAGGGCTGCAGTCTTTCGAGATGCGACGGGGCTAGACCTCGGCTCATCGTCCAACACGATATCGCGTCGGTGCCAAAGGATTAACTGGTTGACGGCCAGCCCTAGATTCGTGATCCCCTCAGGTGTGATGTGGTCTATTTCATAATCTTCATAATCATTATCCATGATATGAAGAACTTGCACCACGGCATAATACAATGGAAGTGAATTGCCGTTGAAGACATGATTCGGCTTTGCCATAGCAGTGGCAACCTGTTTTGTTTTGTTCCCTGCTACGCCGATCGGGACAAGAAGATGACAACATGTGTCCTTAACAATATCATCGACAGGTAACTTGTGGCTTGACCCTGATCCTGGCACAAAACCTACACTTCTAGGGTAGAAAGTTGGAGATATCAAATACTCCTTTGCCACGGGAACCATCGCTCAATTCTCTGGCGTTAATTGTCCTGATTCTATAAGTTTATCTATTGTTGCTTTCACAGATTCCTTGACCTTTCGATCAATCGTATCTTCAATTGTCTTCTTGAACTTGTCACATCTTCTATATAACTCTTTATCGTTCGGGAAACCATCTCTATAGGACATCTGAGAAGAGATTGCTGGAACCCGTCCACCGTGTTTAGGTTTACCTAGCATAGTGGTAAGTTGGTCATTCTCCTTCTTCGGCTTGAAGAGACCCTTCTGTTGCTTTTCAATTACTTCTTTCATTTTTTGCTCTACTTGGTTCACAGAGCCGGGCTTTCCAAATTTGCCCTCGCTGGTCAAACCTGACCGAGCTAAGACCCACCGCTTAGTTCTCTCATCGCAGCCTTGTAGCGAGTCAGGATTGCCCAAACTGAAAGTTTCCTCTAATATTTTATTCCATTTCTCAACTTTGGGGGCATATCCGGTAGACCCCAAGCGATGATGGTATTTGTTCTTTTTGGCAAGCTCTAACCTAGATTCAATAAGGGCTTTAGCCTTAGGTGTGGTCTTTTAACGAACAAATTCTTGACACTGAGGTTGTATGATTTTTCCCATCTTCTTCGGGCTAGGGACCTTATTGTCCTTAACATAAGCATTCATTTCACTCTTCTAGCCACGAAACTTCTTTCCACAAGAGACCAATGTTGCTTTCTTTATAGCCGTGCCTTTGGGAACTTGAATTGTTTCTTTAACTTATCCCACAACTCATTCTTGTTCGCCTCAGGGAATTTTCTCCAATTCTAGGTTGTGATCGGCACGAGCACTCTAACAAGACAACCACATGCATTTCGGTACTTTGTAACTGAATCAAGTGGTTCTTGGGGAAGCCCACCTGGACTGACACTTGTTATGTATATGATACGGATCAATAGACCCTTATTGGGACCTCGTTGCCCTCATTTTTGCTTGACTGAATTTGAGGATTCAATCATTGGAGAACCTTCTACGGTTTTAGGAGCGGAAGTCACCTCGTTGTCTTGGCAATTAAGCTAGGTAGAAAAGAATTATAAGACTTCATATACTTGACAACCAACATTAACTTAAACTGCTGGAGTTAAGATTCGTGATCCATACCTCACCGGCTGGATCATATTCTTGGTCGAGATGCTCTGAAGTCTTTTTAATTTTTATATTTGGAAAAGGATCCGATGGACTGTGATACGAGCCTGAACTTCTGGAGTCACTAAACTCAATATTGTCAGCTTCATTGTTACTACCAGCACCAGTCTTCTTAGGGTTTTCCAAGTTAGAACTTGAAAAGCAACAAGAGGGGTTTCTTGTTATAGTACTCAGTGATTACAAAGACATCCTAATATATAAAATCACATCCTAATAGATAAAATAGAATGAACATGGTAGATTTACAAAGACAACATAGTACTCAGTGTTTACAAAGACAACATGGACTACTTGCTAGCACAACGAGACTATCTCCATTAACACAACAACTATTCTAAACAACTATTTGGTGCCGGTATGAACACACACACACAGAAAATGTAGAAGAAACAATTGAGCTAAATTTGCTTTGCTTTCTGATGTAAACCATTAATTTTCTCTCTAAACAATTTTCTCTCTGGTCCACCTTCAAACAAAATCTAAACAATTAATCTAAGCAATTGTCAAGGTCTCTAAACAAGTAATCTAAACAATCTAAAGGGGGGCTCGGCGCAGTGGGAGAGCGCCGTCTGTGACACCCGGTTCCGAAAAATGAACCAAGTGAATGCATATGTGTGCCCAGGATGTTCATCACACATAAACATGTATTCCACAAACTGAATTCAGAATATAACCATGTACGAAAAATGTTTAAGTACTTTATTACACCGACACATTGTCTCACTCATGAATATCTAACTCATTCTTGCTGCGGAAGTCTCTAAACGACAGCGGAAAAATGACTAAAACAGCAGGCTCCAATCTTCAACTCTACAGCCATGTTGACAGTAGTGGGCACGCCTAGTACTCCACATGTTCCTCGAAATATTCTTCTGTAGCTTATATATATGTGGTAATGCAACAAGGGTGAGTACATGTCGTACTCAGCAAGTGTGGGAAAAGTATGACATGTAGCTTACAACAAGGTAGGGAATAAAAAGGCTCATTGTAGCAAGCAAATTTTATTTCTCAAACATGGTAAAACAGCAACTATTTCTGGATGAATTAAATCCCAATATAACCAAGTAAAGCAGCAACATTCTTTCATCATAATTCACCATTTATCAAGTCTCAACCAGCCAATAATCTTTCTCAAGTTCATCTCATACTCATAAATATTCATAACCATCTCATTTTCATAAAACTGAAACCAAACTCATTTTCATGACTCAAAACAGTCCCAAAACCAATCCCAATGACCATACCATAACCATACCGAATAAACATCCCAAGTTTTGCCTCTAATCATGGAAGTTGGCCAGGTGCTTGTGGCCGGAAGCACGGCTATCATGATAGTTTTACGCTCTGCAGAGGTGGCACCACTTTATCCACAAGTTCGTGATTTCGTCACCCGTTGGTGACTAGAGAAACCTCCATTATACCAGTACACAACCGTCGTTATATGGCCAAGAGATCACAGAATAGCCTTTACAAAGGGGCTACTAGGATGTACAGACCCACTGAGGTTTCACCGGCAGGCTCGAATCTCCATTCTCCCACCCACGGGCCCCCTCTTGTGCCATGCAGTTCCCAGGGCAGTCCCTCTCGACTCCCATTCCCCGCGCCATCCAACGGTCCATAACGATCTAGCAACACACCTAATTAGTAAGCTAAGCCGCACCCATATTTGGCCTTGTGGTGGCACTATTTTCCTGGCATGTGCTTGCATGAACCGGTCCTTAGATCTACGGCAAGCAAACCACCATATCATTCAACAACATCCACGAACCAAGCTCGCCTAGATCTCCACGATTCCATGCTTATTAATCATCAAGTTCTCATCATGTTTAATCTTATGAGTGCAGTAGCTAACCATGTTTTATTTCAGCTTCCCGTATCCGGTAAATTAAGTGATGCAAAAGGGAAAACGACCATACCCGACTCATCAACTTTCCCAGCGACAAGGATGGTTAAAAAACTAGTAAACTCCTATAAAAGGGTGTCCCATCAAGTTGACACAAGCATACAAGTTTTCGTAAGCAAAACAGTTTCAAGAACATGGGATCAATATGGTCAATGGGAACTTGCCTTGCTCCCGTGGTTCGTGTTTCTCAAGCGTCTCGAAATCTTGGTGCTGTAGTTCCTTGTAGACGGCCTCTTGAGCTTGTCCTTCTACTCACGACCACGCACATACAAAATTTACAGCAATCAATCATCATGCACAAACTTTACTCGAGAGTGCAATGGGGTAGATGAATGCAAATCCTATAGTGCAGTTTTATAAAACCAGTTTGTACGTGTTCTTGCATGTTTTAATGGGCTTTCATGGGGTTTTATGATGAACAAGGGTGCTGGAATCAAGTGTGGACGTGGTTATGATCTTGACACAAGATGTAGATCAATTCCACCGTGAAAAATCGACCAAAACATGATCTGTCCACATGCAAAAGTTTCTACGCGAAGGGGGCGATGAAAATGGGTGCGAAGAAACAGCGGCGACGTCGTAACAGGGGTAATGAAGACCTACCTCACTTTTTTCTTGCGGCAGGGCCTCCCTCCTAACAATGGCAGCAGCGGGGGATTTTTCTGCGGAGAATTATGGTAGGGCAGAACGTCGGGTTTCTTCTCTGGCGATGGCGAGGCGTGACGGGGCTCGACGGTGTCCAAACTACGGCAAGGGGGGGGACTCGGCGACTTGGGAAGAGGGGGAGGGTAACTCGGTGACCTGGGGGGGCAGCGGCCAAAAGGAATAGGGGGCGGCTGGGGGGTTATACTTATAAGGGGGAAAAGAGATTCCTAGGGGTGGAAACAAAGAGTCCTAGCAAGATGGGACTCAACCAAAGAGTCCTAGCGGTGGAAAAAAAGTCCTAGCAAGATGGGACTCAACTAAAGAGTCCTAAAGGTGGAAACAAAGAGTCCTAGAGGTGGGGTATTTAACCAAAGAGTCCTAAAGGTGGGGGACTTAACCAAAGAGTCCTAAAGGTGGGGGGTAGGGTTCCCCCCACTCAAGGGCTGCGGCCAAGGGGTCTCCCCCCTAATTGGTGCGGCCAATTTGGGGGAAAATTCCCCCAAAATGTGGGGGAAATTCCCCCCTAGGGGAATTTTGGGGAATTTGGGGAAATCCAGAAAAATTGGGAAGAATTTGGGAATTTTTGGGAAGCGGGAAATTTGGGGAAAATTTGGGGTGGCTCAGTTTAGCTATTTTATTTTCATTACTCTCCATTTCTATATTCCTTTCTCCATTTCTATGTTCCTTTCTCCATTTCTATATTCCTTCCTCCATTTCTATGTTCCTTTCTCCATTTGAACATTCCTTTCTCCATTTCTATGTTCCTTTCTCCATTTCTACATTCCTTTCTCTATTTCTACTTCTTTTTAAATGCTTCTCTACATGAAAAATGTATGCAATGCATGGTAGTGAAATTGATGGTGTTACACCGGTGGTGGGGGACGGTGGGGAGGGGGCACCGCATGGTTGGGGGTAGATGCCGGGAAGGAGGAGGCGGTGCGGGGAGGATTAAGGCAAGGGGGTGCGGCAGCGATGGTGCCGGAGGGGGGTAGAAAAGGGAGGAGAGAGTCGACGACGAGGGCGAGGAGGTAGGTGGCACGGGAAGGGGGGAGGGAAGGAGGCGGCGTGGGGGACAGAGAAGGGAGGAGGGAGAGAAGGTAGGAAAGAGGCGGGCGTACATAGATGGCAACGGCGACGGTGACGAAGCTCAGCGGCGAGGACGGAGCTCGGTGGCGAGAGATTTGGAGGCAAAGGAGAATCTTGGCAGCCTGACGGCGTTTAAGTAAAATCTCAAGGGTTCGGTTTTTTTGAGGGGACCGAGCGGCCTTATATAGGCGCAGATTTTTGCAGGCGGCTCTTAGTTAAACACCGCTTGTGAAGATGTATTAGTGCAGGTGGTTTGTAAATTGTAATTTAGAACTGCCTGAGCGGCCTTATATAGGTCCAGATTTTCACAGGTGGCTTTTAGTTAAACACCGCCTATGAAAAATGTTTAAGTTATGTTCTTTTCGTATATTTGTCTGTTGCCACTTCGCGAGCAGAGATAATAAATTTGCATCATTGTCACAATGAACATTTAGAACCTACGAACATTGCAATTCAGAGATAAACATTTGCAACTCAATGAACATTTTATAGTTTATACACATTGTGTGCCCTCTAAACTATACATTTCAGACTTATATTACTGTGAAGCTCCCATCGATCAATCTAAATTGTGCCATCGAGCTTGCCCCCAAACATGTCTCTTTTATTCCTCTGAATCTTGAAAATAACATTGAAATTCTTTAAAATAACAAATGTCGAATGAGGAATGATATATAGAACCTAGGTTGCTCACGAACACAAAGTTACTAACCTTGATAATTAGATTATAGCAATTATTTTCAACATCGGGCGCATTAGGATGATGAAGCAAACGCTGAGCTTCAAGTAGTAAAATTTTGACATTAATACTAGGACACCACCCCTATGAAATATCAATTTAAGCAACATAAGAAACCACTTCAAATACGTTTGGCAACAATTACTAATTACTTGAGCAAAATAAGTCTATCTTACAATCAAGAACCCCAAGGCAGAGTGCCCCTGAGCGATGTACATTCGGGTGGAAGAAACTAGGTGGAAAGGCGCATCATGGAGGTACTAAGGGATAGTGCTCTAAGAAGGAGATTGTCAGTGGGTAGTAACCACCTTCCCAGTCAGTCTACAAAGAAAATTCATTAATAAGGGGACGATGGTTATACTAGATTGTGCTTATTATTCATGAGTTACCCCTTCTTTACCGGGGACAATGCACTACCACTTCATTAAGTCTACCAACCCAGGCTTCGTAGAGAAACTCTATGTAGAGAAATTGGACAACAAGTGATGCAAATGGCGAGCCATGAAATTGCAAATACCAAAAACAAACAAGACGGAAAAATAAAACTTCAGAGTGACCGGTGTGCCATATGTACATACATGGGGGTGGTTCTTGCGCCACGCCAAGCCTCCTCCTTGAGTCGGCCATGCGCCAAGTTAATAACAAAGTTCCCAGCCATGAACAACGACGACGACATAGAATAGGAGGTGGAGTGATGGCGATGACGACGACGGCGATGGCGAACAGTGGACGGCAGGTGGCGGTCGCACTGGAGTTGGTTGATCGCTAATGATTCGAAGAGAGAGCGGCTAGAGTTGGACGAAAGGGAAACGCACGGCCCGAGGAGGAAGGGGTGCGAAGAACTTAATTATGGTCAGTGGTGCAGAGATGGGCGAGATAAAAGCGCGTCTTCCATTATTGACAATGGGGGACGAGCGGCCCGAGGAGGAAGAGCTGTAGAGAACTTAATTGCGGCCGGTGGTGCAGAGAAGTGCGACCGACATGCGACCGTCCTCCTCCTCGAAGATTAATTAAACACCGAATGCGAAGATGTATTATCACAGACGGTTTTTTAATATAGAACTGGCTGTGAAAAAAGTTTACAAAGTTTAGGATTAATTAAATTCTTGGTCAAAATGAGGGGGCTTATAAATGCCCGAATTCCAAGTTCTTGTAATATGATTTAGTATTACAGGTGGTCATTAAATTTCACATGGAAAAACTTTTGAAATTGGTCAGAACATAAAAAACAAATAAATAGGTTATTTCTAATTTTTGTATCTTGCATAATACAATGATTTTGTGAGTGAATTTTTCTATGGGACCTTTTAGCCATCATACCAACTTCTATGATTTTGATTTCTACAAATTTGTTGGAATCAATGTGTGTTCAAAATTTGAAGAATGTCTGATATGTATATGAGCATTTCATTAGAATAATGGATAATTTGAATTTTGACATGTTGGGTTGCTTTAAAAAATTAAAAAATCATACATGTAAAAATAAGACAAAATGTTCATACAAACCAACTTTCAGTGGAAGATCCTTTTTTTTAGGAGATATGAAAATCTGAATAATATGTGCATATAAATTAGTTCTATATTTACCAAAACATAACAATGTTACCTATATAAGTTTAAAACTTTTTGTTCCATCTGGTATATATTAATTTTTGAAGAATATAGAAAAAAAATCATCGAGTTTGGACTTAATTTGCAGAATCCATACATGTTTGAGTATTTACATTGGAATATAAACAAAAATGAAGCAAAGGAAGAAGAAACTGAAGAGCAGACCTATGAAGAGGCAATTATCACAGACGGTTTTTAATGAACCACCTTAAAACCCGCCTGTGATAATGGACGACTATATAAAGCATTGCTCGGACACCGAAAAACCTAACTCGGGAGATTTCACATCGATGCCATCAGGCTGCAAAAAAAATACATTTGCAACTCGCCGCCGCCGCCGCCATCCTGGGCGTCGTCGCCGCTGCCGTCCTCTCTCTCGCTGCCGAGCCCACGTCGCCGTCCTCGCCCTATACTCCAAGCGCGCGCACGTTGCCGTCTTCGCCTCCAAGTGCCATCACTGTAAAGAATATTATTTGTTTCTAATATTTGTTTGTATAAACTTGCTCAAGAAATGGTTACTATCATAATTTTTATTTTTACAGTTTGACATAGAAGATGGACCGCCGAACTTGGATGTGCAAAATTCCAAGACCTGATCCTATGTACATTCAAAATATTGCAAATTTTATTGAAGCGTCCAAGAGATGCGAAGATGCAAAAGATAGATGACATATTATGTCCATGTATCAACTGTGAATAAGATTGTTTGGATAGATACTATAGTAATCTAATCTCATTTGGTGAAAAGGGGTTTCAAAAAATACATAATATAGACAGAGCATGGTGAGTTAGATAAACATGCGGTGGATAAAGATGATAAGAGAGGTTCTGATGACGATAATGCTCGTATCGATTATGGTAGTGACAATCAGGATGATGATGGTGATGATAATGAGTTTGATTGTGAGGAGATGTTGCGTCACATCGAACCACGTCTATTGATTTATATGGGAGAAAATAAAGGTTTAAGTAAAATGGAGACATTGTAAAATGCGGCGAAGGAGCTCTTATATGATGAATTAAAGGGTTGTGATAAAGAGTTTAATACATTGCGTGCAGTCCTAGACCTACTAAAGTTGAAAGCCACACGGATGGTCCGATTGTAGTTCTCTGATCTTTTGAATCTTCTGGCAGAAATTCTTCCAAATCCCAATAAACTGCCCATAAACACTTATAAAGCGAAGAAACTTCTTTGCTCGATGTCACTAGGTGTGACAAAAATACACGCTTGTGTGAACCTTTGTATTCTGTATCGCAAAGAGCATGATCTCGCAACTAGATGCCCCATCTGCGGTGTCAGTAGATACAAGAAGGACTACAATCACCAGTATGTTACCAACATGAATAAGACCTAGAAGAATAAGAAGAATATTATTGGCCCTGAAGGTGACGATGATGATACTTTTGACAATGCAGGTGGGAAGAATAAGAGAAAAATTCATGCCTTGGTGATGTGGTACCATCCACTAATTGATCCCTTGAAGCGTTTGTTCTCAAACCCTAGGGAGGCTGAACTTATGCGTTGGCATTCCGAGCAGCGGAGGAAGAATGGAAAACTTATTCGAGACCCTGGTGATGCAACCCAGTGGAAAAATTTTGATATTCAGTATCCAGAGTTTGCAAAGGAAATCAGAAATGTAAGTTTTGCCTTGGGTACAGACGTAATGAATCCGTTTGGTGAAATGAGCGTACACAGCACATGGCCCGTGGTCTTAACGATGTACAACCTAGTGATGTGGTTGTGTCACAAAAGGAAATATATTTTGTTATCTATTCTTATACAAGGTCCGAAACAACCCGACATCAAAACTGATGTGTTCTTGGAACCTCTAATAGAAGATATGGCGAAACTGTGGAATAAAGGGGTACGTACATGGATGAGTACAAGCAGGAGTATTTCACGCTAAGAGCAATGATATTCCTTACCGTGCATGATTATCCCGGATTGTTTACATTATCGAGACAAATGAAGGGAAGAAAGGTTGTGTATGGTGCGTGGATTGAACTGGATTTCTGTACCTCACTTCATCCAGAAAGACGGTGTACATGAGACGCCGGCGGTTCTTGACAGATACACACAAGTCAGGAAGATGAAAGAACAATTTGATAATAAGATCAAAAAATATGCTGCACTAAAACCTTACAATGGAAAACTCGTGTTCGAAATGGTCAAGAACATTCAGGTTGCTTTCGATAAGGGCAAAAAATGTAAAGGAACAAATAGAAAGAAAACTCCATCTTCGGGTGATACAACTGACCGGCTTTAAAGAAACAAATCAATTTTTTCAAGTATCTTCCGTACTGGAAGAATCTGAAAATTTGCCATAGTATTGATTTGATGCACGTTACAAAGAATGTATTTGACAGCATCATTGGAACCTTGATGGACATGCCTAGGAAAACAAAGGAGGGATTAAAATCACATATAGACCTAGTAAATCTTGATATGAGACCAGAGCTTCACCCAGTAGAAAAGGTCAATGGGAAGCATTAGTAGGAAGGAAGAACACTTCACGAGAATCAAAATAAGAAGAAAGTCGAGCCTATACTACTACTCTATGGATAAAGTCTCAAATTGATAGAGAAAGCACCGTAAAGATCAATTAGTGAGCGACTGGGTCGATACAACTAAAAAAACTGCTTAATTATACCATGATATGGGGAAAAATTTAGGAATCTGCTTATGTAATAGAGCCGATCCACTAAAGGATTAAGCAGCGGTGTAGTATCAGATCCCAAAGATAGTAAGTTCTTTTTTCTTTCTTATGGGAAAAAAGTCTTTTTCAAGGATTCTATAGAAATTTCATATATGAAAGACACGTTACCTTCCCCCATCAATCTACAACTTGACACTACAGGAGAAAAAGGCAATTTGCAAATACTTGCGTGGGATCAGAGTGCCCACGAGTTTCTCATTCAATATCCACAAACTAGTCTCAATGAAATACTTGTCTTTATTCGACTATAATTCTCATGACTGTCACATGATGATGAAAGTGTTCCTTGCCATTGCAATAAGGGTCATCAAACCTGAGCATGTAAAAGTTGTCATCACACGTTTGTGTTACTTCTTCAATGCAATATCGCAAAAGGTGATAGCTTAGGAAGACTTAGACTATATGAAAACGTACATCGTCGAGACTATGTGCAAGCTTGAGATGTGTTTCCCGCAATCCTTTTTCGATATGCAAGTACACCTAATCATACATCTTGTTGATCAGATAAAAGCATTAGGGCCACTATATTTACATCATATGTTTCCGTTGCAGAGATATTTAGGAGTGTTAAAGGGTTATGTGCAGAACCGTGCTCACCCAGTGGGTTGAATTATGGAAGGCTACCCTACTGAAGAAGTGGTTGAGGGTTGCACTGATTACATCAAAGATAGAAAGACGATAGGTGTGCCTATACCAGTACATGAGGGTAGACTATGTGGGAGAGGCAAAGTGGGTAAGAAAACTTTTATTTTTCAGGATTACAAATTAGTACACTATGCATATTTTAGTGTACTACAACAGCTCGCAATAGCTGAGTCGTACATCGAGAAACCCGAAATTGAGCTTCGCAGAAAAAACCAAGGCCGCACAGAGGACTGTATCATGAAAGAGCACAGAAGACGTTTCACTGAATGGTTAATGGACAAAAATATACCATACAGATACTCTGATGACGAGGCAACAATGAAGAAGTTAGCTTCTGGTCCATCTGCTTTGGTGACATCATGGCAAGCATATGAGATCAATGGTTACGTATTTTACATTACGGAAAAAGACGGTAAGAGTGTTGCACAAAATAGTGGTGTTCGCATAGAGGCTTATGATCCACAAGGACAGAAGACCACATACTCGGGTTCATAGAGGAAATATGAGAACTCGATTATGGTGAAAGAATGCAAATGTCCGTGTTTAAGTGCTAATGGGTCAAACGTCCTGATGGTGCGAAAGTGAACAACTATGGGTTGACACTGTTAGACTTGAGCAAAGTGGGTTATAAAGATGACCCGTAGGTTCTCGCCGATCGTGTTGCATAATTTTTTTATGTACAGGAGCCAAGAACTGAGAAGATGCACGTAGTTGTTTCTGGAAAGTAAAATATTGTTGGGGTTGAGAATGTGGGAGATAATGAAGAGGAATATAATCAATATGAAGATATGTACCTTTTCACCGATCCAGAAAACATCAAGTGCGTAGAAAGAAGCATTAAAAAGGATTTAAAACCCTATACGAGAAGATGTCAATGCTGGAAAAAATGTATGACATATATTTTTATTTTTTTGTAATATTGTAATGAAGCTTTAATATTTTAACATGACAATTTCTTTCTTTTTTAATATTTGAATTTTGACATGTTGGAATGCTTTAAAAAAATTAACAAGATTCATACAGTGAAATATTGGCTTTGCATTGGCTGTAGACTTCAACAGTGAAATACACTGCGCTTGAAGCCATGGCCGGCTGAGTGCTGCTTCATCTCTATGTGTACGTGTGAGCTCTATTTTTCCTCTATTTGTGTGTGTATATAATTTTCCTCTGTTTTTCCTTCAAGTACAGATCGCCTATGAAAACATTTTGAATAATTGGTAAATACAATTTTCGCAGACGGTTCTTTACCTACGTAGCCGCCTATGAAGGAATCTTTATCACAGGCGGTTTGTAATGTAAAGAGTATTCGCCTGTGACAACTCCATTATCGCAGGCGGTTCTTTACCTATGACTGTCTGCCTGTGAAGAATGTTTATCACAAGCGGTTTGTAACGTAATATTATCCGCATGTGTAACTCTAAGGACGCATGTATTGCGCGCATTCCCCTCGGTGACCAAAAGGGCACGCACGCCCGGTCGCTTCAGCCACCTGTATTAATGGACAATATTACAGGCGGCTTCTACTCCACGGTCCGTTGGTATCGTGCGGTCATTTCCATTCGCGCGCAGAATTCGAAGCGATCTGACCTCTCCTTCTCCGCACCATTATAACTTCCACCTTCCCTTCTCTGCACCACCATCACAGTCTTCCTCTTCCCTCTAGTCTTCATCTTCCTCGCCGCACCGTAGCCCTAGTCTCAATGGAACCACCGATGAAGCGCTCCCGAACATGCTCTCCACTCGCTGCGCCTTCGCCCCAGCTCCAACCGTAACTCCGTCCCCGGCTCAAACCGCGCCTCCATCCCCGGCTCCAACCGCACCTCCCCCACCTTCCTGGGCAGAAGAGAGGCTATAGCTGCTTGGGATACTCGATTTCCTAGAGCAGAGGTTGGTTGCCCTAAGGACAGAAGCGGACGACCTATCACCGTTGCGCCTGTAGATGGCGATGGATGTATTTAACAGTACATCTGATGCGATGCAGCTTATGGGTCTTGGTCGCCTTCCAGAATGTACTGGAATGGGCACAATAGGCCACTACCTCTTCGGACTAAACGCAGTGGCCGGTCGTCTTGACGTGATGCGGGAGACGGTCGGTGAGGTGCTTGGGATGGAAGGCAGCAGGAAGTTGGTGGAGACGATCGCCGAAAAGTGTAGGGTTCCTCCACCACCGGAGGACTAGGCGATCGTCTGTTGTTTTCTTTTGTTGTTTGTAAAAATTTAATTTTTAATGAATTTTTGTTTGATGATGAATGTTTGTTATCAATTATCGAATTGTTTGTTGTCTTTTTAATGTTTGATGCTAAATGTGGTTGATGCATAACGGGCCGCGACGTTTGATGGCTCCGAATTGAATTCAAAGGCGCGTTCCCCTGGGTAACCGCAAAGGTCGCGCATGCCCGGTCGCTTCACCCGCCTGTATTAATGGTTAATATTGCAGGCGGCTGAAGCGACCATACGGTCTGCCTGTGAACATTGATATGTTTACACAGGCGGTTTGCCTTTGCGAGCCACCTGTTATGTTCATTCATCACAGGCGGCTATTAATTTATTCGACATCACATGCGCATTTTTTTACAGACCGTCTGGGTCTGAAAAACGAGGCGCCTGTGATAATGGTTTTTGTAGTAGTGCCATATAAGGATTTTCTGAGGCAACAAACAAAATACCGATTAGCTAAATTAAGAAAACCGGAGGGCTGCCCATAATAGACTGCCTCCAATAGAGTATCATGTAAGAAGGCATTCTTCACATTCGGCTGAAGAACATGCATATCATGAAAAAATAGTAAAATAGATAGAAAAGTGTGGATTGTAGCGGGCTTTACCATGGAGCTGAAATTCTTGCCAAAATTAATGCTAGGCTGCTGAGTAAAGCCACAAAATACCCAACGTGCCTTGTAGCAATTAATAAAACCATACGGATGAAACTAGTGGCGAAAAATCCACTTCCCAGTCACAACATTGCCACTTCAAGGATGAGGCACGAGATCCCAGGTGTTGTTGGCCTGTAAAGTGGTGAATTCCTCAAACATTGCATCTTTCCAATTGGGTCGGCGAGAACAACAAGGTAGGTCTTCGGCAATGGGGACAACGTCGATCCTTGAAGATTCAGGTGCTGAACCGGTCGACAAAGACTAGTCTTCCCACGAGTGCACATGGTGTGCTCATTATCGGTGGGAGAAACCTGAGCACTGTAGAAGGGAGATGGGCGAAGCCTGTCTGCTGTTGGTGGAGAGCGGTCAGACCGCAGGGTCCACCAGTCTGACCAAAGGTAGATCCAAAGCTTGGTGGAGATGTGCAGAGGCTTGGGGCAGTCTGACCGGCAGGTTCCCCGGTATGACCGCTAGGGCATGGATTTGGACTGCCCGATCGCGGAGTCAGGCTGAGTGGTGACGTAGGCAAAAAATACGACAAGGTCGGAAAAGTGTTGGATTTAAGGCGAAGAGTAGAAGTCCAAGAGTAACGTAAGTAGTCGTCAACAAGAACGAGATAATACTTGTAACTGGAAGAAATTTATATGAAAGAGGTTCGTAAATCATATTATATTAAATCAATGTTGTTCTGGGCATGAGAATTTGATAAACTGAAAGGGAGCCGTGCATGACGACCAACCTGACAGGCATAATAAAGGATGTCATATTCCTTTTCATTACATTATGGAAAAAATACTAGACAAAGTCTCAAATCCTCAATTACCAAGTTGACGGTGCAAAAGAGTTGAAGGGCAGCAACCGCAGTGAAGTCCACAGACTGGCCGTGGTTGGAGGCGCCATTTGCATAGGAGGAGGGTCGACGATCGTTGATCGATCCCATTGCGGCACATCTGTCACACCCAGTTTTCCATAAGGAACACCCGAGTGTATTCTCACATGTATGTCAGGATCAGTTGACTCATACATGTGCCAACAATAGTGAAATATCATTATATTACATGCCAGGGTAAATGTGTAATACTATATTACATCATAAGACATAATAGAATAATAAAAGTACAATCATACTAAATATATACAACAGCGGAAGTCTAATAAAGGGTCCTCCAATCCACAGGCATTGCCCGGGGGTTTCGCCATCCTAGAACAACTCTTGGGGATCGAAGTCCTCCTCATCGAAGTCTATATCTTCATTCGCACCTGAGCAGCATATGATATCCAACAAAAGCAAGTTTGAGTACCCAAAGGTACTCAGCAAGTGTAGGAAAGAATGTTATGAAGGCTAATAGCAAGGAAAGGCTAACGTGGTTATGCACTATGCATTAATCCTAAACCTTAGTTTGATTAGCAACCTATCTTACTAAGTGATAACCCCACCAACTTCATAATTAAGTCATTAATGTCAGGTTACACCAGCCAACAAACTCTTTAAACTCATATCCATGTTTCTCTAATCATGGACAAGTCCAAGCCGCTCTTGACCGTGAGCACAGCTGTCATGACAGTTTGGTTCTCTGTGAAGATTGTACCACTTTACCCACAAGTAGTGATTTCATCCCCTGTTGCTAGGTGGACTAAGAACCTCCCTGATATCCATGGTTGCAAGCCACATTACACACTTCCTTTGGTGTGCGATCAGGAGATCACTACATGGCCTTTACAAAGGATTTACCGGCAAGTACAAGCCCACTGAGGTTTCACCTCTGCAGTTCCTGGGAGTAAACCCTCCCCTGCAGAAGCCCCCTCTTGAGCCTTGCAGTTCCAAGGGCAGTCAAAAATGGACTCCCATTCCCCGCACCATCCAAACACTCATACTATGCCGGCAAACTCCTAATTAATGGGCCAAGCTGCCCCATCTCAGTCTTGTGGTGGCACTGTAAAGCCGGGTTAACAATTCCATGAACCGGTCCATAGAATCTATGGACAGACACTATCACTGACCCGAGTCTCGTGCACGAAGCACCATCCAAAACAACTAGCCTGTCTAGATTCCTAACACCATGACACACTCTTGTGTCTTTAATATAATTCCACAATACTAGCAACAACTATGTTTCATTCATTCTGTAAGTTCTAAGCATGGCTAAGCACATAAAATTACGACCAACAAATCCTAACTAAATCCTTCCATGTCTTTGCAAGGAATGATAAGGAATAAAATCTAGTGAAACATCCTAAACTGGGTCTCACATTGAAGACAACATGCAATCATTCTAACTAATCATCCTAGAATAGGAATAAAGTGGTCAAGGAATACTTGCCTTTGAATGGATGCTGGTTCACTTCAAAATCTTGCTCTTGAAGATTAGGAAGTAGTTCTTGGGTTGATTCTATCCATGTATATATACACAAAACAATGCAAAACATGCCATAAGAAACATAGCAATATATTTCAATCACATACATACTTGATTACATACCAATACTATTTACATTCTAATTATTTTCTCCATATACTATTGATTTCATATTATTTTTTGTGTTTTGAAACGAAAATAAGTTTCAAATTGACATCTATATATTTTACTTTATCGTTGTTATGGTAAAACATTTACTTTCAAGATTTGTAGTGATTTTTAATAATTTTTGGAATGCATATATGTATATATATACTAATTTTATAATTAATTCAGTCTTAAAAACTATTTAAATTACCACTATAATTATTTCCAGAGTCTATATTATTGTTTTCAACATTTTCAGGACTTATTTATGCATTTTGGACAATTTCCATAATTTTTATTCATTGTATATTATTTTTATTGATTTTTCAGTATTTATTTAATACTTAAAATACATTTTCAGTCCTAAATATAATTATTTTGAATTACAAAAATTATACATATATATAAATGTAGAGACAGAATAATTTAATGCATTTTAATATATTCCTACAAATTTTCTGAAATATATATGAATTTTATTTTGATTTTCAGAATTAATTTGTTATTAAATAAATAATTTCAGCCTTTGGAAATCATTATTTTTAATTTCAGAATTTACATACTGATCAAAATGTTTGAACAGAATTTTTGATAAGTTCCTACCATTTTTCAAAAGTTATTTAGCCTATTTTTATTATTTATAGAATCAATTATGGATTTATAAACTAATTTGGACTGAAATACATTAATTATCACTTTTCCAGGCACTAAATTGAAGTTTTAAAGTTAACTTCCCAATTGGCAAAGAAAACAGTGGGCTAGTTGGTTATTTTTCAGTGAATTTCCAAATTTTCATAAAGCCTAAGGTTTAATTTGCAAAGTACAGGGTTTATTTCCTAGTTATTTAAATCTTCAGGGATCAATCTGTGAAATTTTCAACGGTTATAACTATTTCAAATGTGGACCGTTGGATCTAATCTGGACGGTTCTGACTTAATGAACCGAAGGGGTATGCCCCCTTCTAATCTTAGCCGTACATGAAAAATGGAGAGCCAGGATTCGGCCACGTCGCTCCCCCTCTTCTCCCTCACGCGCGGTGGCGCGCTCGCCGGCGAGCGGCGGCGGCATCGCCGGAGAGTTTCGGTTTCTTCAATTTATCCACTATTCCTTGATCTTTCTATACCAGAACGAAGAGGGGGTCATAGGGAACTCACCTAGGGTGTCCCTTTGGTCTTGGAACGACCGGAAGGACGTCGGTGACGGTGCTTGGCGGAAAACTCCGGCGATCTTCGTCGGTAGAGTGTCCCGAGCACGTTTCCTCGTAGTTTTTTATCGGGAAATCTTCCTCTCGGCCTTGTGACGACGTAGGAGGAGTTAGAGTGAAGGATCTTGCGACGGTTGTGTCAAATTTCAGAATTATGGCTACGGGGTGGCGGTTTTCATCGAGGGAAATTGTGTGCGATCGGTGAAGGAACAGTGGGACCTCTGGTTGGGTTTTATAGTGGACGTAGAGGCGACGATGTGAGGGCGCCGGTTGGGGAAAAGATGTGAAGGAGCGGTTGTTGCCGAGGAAAATTTGTTCACATGTGATAATAACTTGGAGAGAGGGGGAGGAGGAGGGCTACGGTGGTTTTCGGGAGGAAACAACTGCCGCCTAGGCTCCACTAGGCGTTGAGAGATGAGTGTTACAACATCGAGCTAGTACCGCCGCCTTACGAGCTATCAATGGTTTAACCAATAGCAGGAATGAAGTATCTGGCTATTTTGTAACTATGTAACAAATGTTTTAACCATTGGCGACAATGAAGAATACTAGCTTTTTATATAGTTGGAATTGGAACTGAGCATGTGTCTAACATAATAAACAGGTAATCAAACACAGAAAATAAAAAGCTTTTTTTCAGGGAAACATGCTTGTCTGATAATAATGATATGATCCAAAAATTCAATAATTACTTTTTAAATGGACAATGTCTCAGTACTTAGAATAGTATACTTAACAAATTCAAAGAACAAAAATTATAGTTTGAGATGAAACAAGTGGGTTTGTTTTATTCAAAGGTTGTCATATCACAGTAATACTGAAATTTTTAGGTTAGCCTTCATAGTAGGAAACTATTGGAATTAAGAAAGGAATAATAGTATGGATCATTTATAATCAGAAATGAGGAACATCATTTATTTGGAGACCCATAAAGAAAAGGAAAACATAAAAATGAACAAACACAGATCTTCTGCTAGTAATACAAAATCCACCTTAATGTACACTATTGCATTTTTATAGTGCATAATTCATATATAGCAATGATCTGTCTCAAAATCTTGTACCTGCCTGTACAGACGAAGATTTCACAAGTATTTTAGTAAAGCTTGCACAAATTCACAAAGGATTAGCAT
This sequence comes from Neostapfia colusana, assembly GCA_030760725.1. Taxonomy (NCBI): domain Eukaryota; kingdom Viridiplantae; phylum Streptophyta; class Magnoliopsida; order Poales; family Poaceae; genus Neostapfia; species Neostapfia colusana. Next base: position 46,379,880 of record JASWHV010000012.1, on the reverse strand, counting down.
ATTCCTGCTGTCCCACGAGTATCAGCCATCTTTCACCTGATAATGTTGAGTTCCAAAGTATAATCTGATTGCCAAGGCATCATCAACTGCAACTCATTAAATAATCTTACAACCATCACGCAAAGTCAGCCGAAACTATAGAGTGCTATCTTATTACTTGTAGAGCAGTAACAATATTGATGGACAAAGAATACATACTCTAATGAAAAACTTTTCATCATTCTTCTGTTGAGAAACTATTTTTCAACAAATTGTATGGAAAGAAAGAAATCTAATGAAATAATCTAGTACGACCTGTCCGGATTTTGATTTTAATGAAACCATAGCATATTATTTGATGGCCAAGGCAGCATAATATTTAAAAATATCATGGCTAGGTGTTGGTATTTCATATTCCGGCATTGCAAATGTGATTAATATACACCATCCCTTTTTTCTGAAGCTATTTAAAATGAACTGGCCAAACATTTGTTACTTTTGGTCCAGTTCAGAACTGAACCAACGAACCTCGTGTGTAAAGAATCAGAAGCAGTTGTATGCAGCACCTGTAAAAAAAAGGCTCGTATTTTAATTTTGAAAAGTTTGGAATCATCATTTGTACTTCTGGGACGCTATGTAGGTACATACATAAGTAAACTCTGTTTAATAGTTTAACGTCAACAAGAGAAAGAAGTATTGTGTGCTTTTATGGTTGATATGATAACAATTTATGTAGCAAAAAAAGCCATGCTCAGTGGTTTAACCAATAGCAGGAATGAAGTATATCTAGCTATTTTGAAACTATGTGTGAGACCTATGTGTGCTGAATACATTGGCAATTAGGATAAAAGTTAGCATTAACATTCAAAGTTTTGAATATTGCCAAAACATTCTTCTGTGGCAAGGTCCGACAAGTTCTTTGTTAGGTCCGCCAAGTGTTGGCAAGGTCCGACGCAAGGTCCGGAGAGCTCCTGCAAGGTCCAGAGAGCTTCTGTGAGGTCCGGAGCTTGTTTTTAGAGAGCTCCCGTGAAGTTCAACTCGTAGAACTGCAGCGTCTTGTTTTTGCTTTTAACTCGCAATGTTTCAAACTTGCTTTATGGGAAGGTTTGCTTAGTATTAATTTGCTAAGTTTTTGGTGTGTTTTGGTGGTTATGGCTGTTATCATTTGATATGGTTTGCAACATGCTTATGTGACGTGCTCATGTAAGGTGTTGTGGTTTTCGAACTAACGTGAGTCAAGTCGAGGACTTGTGCTCGGAAGAATTGGTTGTTTATTCATGTGCAGGTGTTGCTTGAGTTCAAGACATGGCTTGTGACGGGATCCTTGGACTAGTCTCAGGGAGGAGATGAGGTTTCAACAACTAAGTTCAGGAGGAGCTGTGGCTGAGTTGATCGGGAGGTCGCGCAGCATGTTTGGATCAAGGGCATTGCATATAAAGGTTGTGTGTACGTCGTTGGAAGGTGTTTGCACGTGTGAAAGAAGTGCATGGACGTGGCAACATTGTTCCAAGGCGTGATGAAGAGAAGTGGACGTAAAGAATTGGTTGGAAAGGTCCAACCGGCTGGATTGCTCTCAGGCTGAGGCTGAGTCGGATATGGCTCAAATATGGAAGATTTGAGTTGGTTATGATAGGATTTCATGCTAGGCACGAAGTTGAGTTGTTTTAGTAATGTTTAGGATGTTCCTAAGGTGTTTGGAAGTCTCACGATTGCTTCTATCTGCGAATAGGAGAGTCCTGAGCAGTTATGGTAAGTTAGGATACGAGTCCAATTAGGAGTAGGAGTCCTAGATTGGAATGTTTAGCCTGAGGGCCGGCTATAAAAGAAAGGGAGGCCAGAGCTCTCGTGGGTAGAGAACTTTGGGCTGTTCCTCTTGTGTTTCTATTGAATAAATTTCATAGTTTCGAGGAGCTTTTGTGCCTTGTTCGTCCGACTTGTTTTTCGTCAAGTCTTTCTCGCCGAGTTTCTGGACAGACCGACGTTGCTTTGGTGTTTCATTCATAACTCGAGTTTTACAGATCCGATTGACGTGATTCTTTTTGGGTTGTCTTCACAAGTCAATTATCTATCATCTGTGAAATTTTCACGAGCTTCGGATCTGTAGTTTTTGAGATACACGAGTTTCTTTGCAGCGTTGCAGATCTGTTTTATATCGGGTAGAACAGATTGATCTTCGTTTAATGTTTTGATTGTATATCAAGTTTTACATCGTGTTTTCAAATGATTCTTGTTGCATTAGATCCGTGACTTGATTCTCTACCTCTCTACTTGATTTGTCATGGTTGAACACGTTTGAAAACACTTGCACACACGGTTTCGTTAACCGATTGATTTTTTGCTGAGGGGTTTTTGTTGTTTCTGCTGCGAAAAGTTTTAATCTACCATTCACCTCCCCTCTGGTAGCTTTTCACGTGCTCTTCGATCCTACAATTGGTATCAGAGCCGAGGTGCTCTAATCTTTGTGATTTGCATGTGTTTTGACTAACCATCATGGAGAAGTACTCCGCAAAACCTTGTGTGTTCAATGGCATCGATTTTCAGGTTTGGAAGGCGCGGATGGAGGCCTACATACAGGCGCAAGGCTTCGCCATATGGGAAAAGGTCTACCAGAACTTCGATGTACCACCCAACGATCAAGTTACGGCTGTGAACATGAGAGATGTTGACAACAACAACAAGGCTCGCAACTTGATCATCCAAGGATTGACTCAAAGCGACTTCGACCGTGTTGCACACCTCCGATCTGCATATGATGTTTGGAAAGCTCTTTGTGACTACCATGAAGGATCCAATACGATCAAGGAGGTAAGGCAAGATATGTTCAAGAAAGAATACATGCGTTTTGAGATGCAACCCGGTGATTAAATTGACGACCTTTTTGCTCGCTTTAATAAAATTCTCAGCATCTTGCGTAGTGTCAATGTTAACTTTTCAGATGCTGAAAATGCTAGACAATTGTTAGGAGCATTAGATATGTCAATTTGGGAGATGAAAGTTACATCTATTCGTGAATCTACTGTCATGAGTTCTCTTACTTTAGACGTGCTTTATTCTAAATTGAAAACTCATGAAATTGACGTCATCTCACATAAAAACCCCAACAAGTCTATTGCATTTGTTTCGCAACGTGACATGTCTAGTTCTAGTCAATCATCATCTAGTGGTGCACTCTCTTTGCTGTCCTCTCTAATCCTTGAACAGATCGAAGAGTTTCCAGAGGAGGAGCTTGCACTCATCTCTACTCGGTTCTCAAAAGCATTGCAAAATGTGAGAACTAGAAGGAGAGGAAGCTCCGGACCTCAACGATGTTTTGAATGTTGTAAGACAGGACATTTTCGTACGGAGTGCCCTAACCTTTCAGGTCTGACTTCACGTGAAGAAAAGCAAACAAGGCCAAAGAAATCGTTTGCAAAGAATAAGAAGAAGAAAGATTTATCAATGCGCAACATAGTGCATAGTATGATCTCTGCACTTCAAGATTTCGGCTCATGTGATGTAGACACCGGTAGTGATGAAGATGAAGAAGCTATGGCAAATATGTGCTGCATGGCGAGCAAGTCAAGTTTAAGCTCCGAGGAGGCAGAACACAACAGCGACGATGAAGAGGTATGTCCCACTTGCGAAGAAATGTGTGATGCTATTTCTCGTGCCACTGTTATATTAAAGAAAAAGGATAAAAAACTTAGGAACAATGCTGTTAAAATTGAATCACTAGAATCTGAAATTAATCGTTTAAAAACTTTGATTCCTAGTGATGATTCTTGTTCCTCATGTGATTTGATTTATGAACAATTATCCTCTTTAAGAAGTGCACTGTAAGGGCCTCAGTTTTTGACACACATTTGCAGTGTTCATCACCACACCACACCCCTCATTTGAGGAAGAATGATGAACACAAATGAAGAGCAAGTAACAATTATCAACATGCTCATTAGAGAACAAACTTACACATTGCAAAAGTGGTATTTCCCACATGTGATATAGATGGGCTGGACATATGAAAACTCCTACACTTTGCTAAGGATGTCCATGCCAAGTTTCACCCAAATTCAAAACCTTTTTGAGGTCATTTTGGGTATAGATAGGAAGAGAGCAGTTTGAAACCATATTCAAATTCAAACTGTTTTTATCCCATGAACTTAAAAGTGGAAGGCATATTCTTACTCAGCACATTTTTGTGAGCTCACACACCAATTTTCACTCCATTTGGAGTTGATCTTGACATGAGCTAAGGGGGAGAGATTCAAACTTTATTTGAATTTCAAACTGAACTTGTGCTGAAATTCATTCAAACCAAACCTCATTTGAACTTTGATCAATGCAAATGGCTCATGGGTGAATAATTTGAATTGCCAAGGGTAGTATGGGGTTCACTGTTTACAACAGTGATTAGGAGTAAATTTCAGAGGTTAAAACTGGAGGTGGGACCCACATGTCAGCCACTGCTCAGATCAAACCGACTGAGACTTTTTCACTCGGGTCGCCGAGCCGCAGCGGTGATCGCCACCGAGGCCAGCCGCCGCGCCACCAGCTGCTTGCCCACGCGCGGGCGTGAGGCGGTGCAGAGCCTTCTTAAGGCGCCTGCCCCCCCTCCTCGGCCGAGGCACCACCGTTCTTCCCCGCAAGAACTCAGCGCCGGCCGAAAACTTCCGCAGCTCGGACTTGATCGGAGAATGCCGATCGCAGCTTCCTCCGTCCACTCAAGAGCCCCAGCAAGGTACTAGAGACCTTCCTCCGTCCTCCCCGTTGCTAGAATTCGGTTGAAACCGATTGATATCGGCTGTGCCGAAAGATCAAACTCGGAACCGCCGCATCTCGGGCTCTCGTGGACAGCCCAACCAGGGCGTTGTCACGCCCGAGCCAAGGCACCCTTGGACGCGCGGGTGACCGGTGCTGCTCATCCCCGAGCCACAGCTCGAGTGGTTGCTCACCGGCGGCGAATTTCCACTTTTCCCCTTTCTGTGTGCAGAACGACCTTCGGGTACGATTCTGTTTAATTCGTGCTCTAGAAAGGATTAGAGGGCCTCAGGCCGCTCTCACACGAGCTAGACACGGTAACGCACAAGTCGCCTTCACAACTCTGGGCCGGAGAACCTCTGTGCCCGGCGTAATTTGAGCTCTACTGATGGCGGAACGAACGGGCGGCATCGGGCGCACGGTGAGGACCTATTTTGGGCCTTCCCCGAGCTGCCTCGAGCTCATGTCGACCTTCTCTGAGGTCCACTGATGCTTCCCGACCGGTTTCCCAAGTAGCTGAGGTGCTAGGGTAGTCAGCCGACTGGCCGAAGTCGTTCTGAGGTGGTGGCTCGTCGCCGACCATGCTCCTGCTGTTTTCATGAGCAGCTGACCCTCGGATCCTGTTCCCCGAGTAAAAGTAGGCAGGGGCGGCCAGAATCGAGAAGTTTGGAGCTGTACAGCAGCCGGCGGCGAGCTCTCCAGCGAGGTCCCTCGGCGGCCGGGCGCGGGTGTCGCGAGGTTGAAGAAGGGGGTGGACCCCAGCTGTCAGCGGGAGATATTTTGAATCGGGATCTGGTGTGCTGGCGCGCAAAATCCTTGTGGGCCGCGATGTGCCATCGCCTAGGCGCGCGACGCGTGTCCCCTGGGCCCACGCGCGAGTTTAAACTTTTCCCCGATTTTCAGATTTCCTTCAAACTTCAAATCCTCATAACTTTGGCTAGAAAGCTCCAAATTGAGTGAACCAAATTTTGCTGGATTCAGCTCTCTGAGTACTTTCCGGAAAATCAAGTTTCACTTCATGAAATTCCTTATTTCTCCAGAATTAATTCCTCAAAATTTAAACTGTTAGGAATTTTAACTGGAGAATCCTTTGGAGGAAAATCCTGAAATTTTGCTGAGATGTTCACCAAAATATCCTTGAACTACCATAGAAATTTCAGATCCATTTGAGCTCATTTAATCCACCTAATGGTGGGATTAGTGAAACTGTTCCAGGGAAAATAGAAAATGTTCAGAAACATTTTCAGAATTTCCTCTGAAATTATTTAGCTCATAACTTTAGCTAGGAACCTTCAAATTAAGTGAGACCAACTCCATTAGAACCCTCTGAAAATCTAGTTTTCAGAAAGTCATAGTTTGTTTCATGAAAATCCTTAGAACACCATAAAAGCCTTTAATTAAGGTCAAGGACATAATTAATTGTGGAGGGCTCAATTGAGCTTTGCTGCAACTAAAACTTGACCAAGTCTCTATTTAGGTTGTAACCAAGCCACAGTAAAAATATCACAGTCATTAAGTCTATCTAGCAAGGGTTATAGACTTCACAACTTCAAAGTTAATACAAATGCATTTAAATTGATACATATATTGTTCTTGTCATGTAGTCGCTAAGGTCGAGGAGGAACCCGAAGTCCTAGACTTCGTTACTCCGGAGGAACAGCTAGCCTACGACCAAGAGCAGCAAGGCAAGCTCCGGTTTGCATTAACCTTTTTACAAATTTTTAGTGTTTTGAGCACATACTTGTTTCCTTTATTCTGTGCATTAGAGTCTTGTTTGGAAGCCCCACTGCATAGCTAAGAGAACCATGGGTTGGGTTTAGGATTGCAAACCCCGTTAGCTACTGCATTGCTAGGATAGAGTAGGATTCGGTACAAGTCGAGTAGTTGGAATTACTCGCGAGAATAGGCTAGAGGCACATTGCTCGGATAGAGATAGCACATGATATACATGGCAAGAAAGATGAGACCGAGCGGAGAGTAAGGGCAGCAGGACTTTGGGGCCTGTGTGCTATAGCTCCGCTTGTGTCGATTGAGGACCGAGCCGTGTGCGGGCCTGTTGGACAAGCTAGAACAGTACCGAAGACCTACCGGCTATATGGGAACCGGGAAACTGATGTAACTCGGGTAGCTGGTTATTGAGGCATTGCCCGTCGTTCAGAGGGTAGGTTGAGAGCTTGAGGTGTAAATCGGCTGGCGGCACGGAGATGCGCGTGCAGAGACCTCTTGCTCGGGACGATGGGACCGGTTCAATATTTGGCTAACGGGTGAAAGGTAGTCGCGTACGGCGTCCGTGATGGTTGTTGTAGGCAACATCGAGTACGGGCGTACGTGACGGGTTGTTCGGGTAACCCTGCAGGTGTAAATTGATTATAATCGCCGTCCCTCGCGGTCAGTGAGTACCACTTGTTCACTGTACCGTGACGTAGAAAGAACAGGCTAGTCACATGTTAAAATGTTGCTGATTGAAAGATGGACATTGATTGTTAATGATATGCTGTAGCTTAGAGCTAACTAAAGTTCTTTTCAACTTTGGGCAAAGTACATGAGAGAAATGTGTTTCTTGTTTGATTGCGGCTCTCTCATGTGCCTTAGCGTAAGGTTCTCCACAACCTGCTGCTAAAACTTGAAAGTAAGGTTCTACTAATTAGGCGAGTCCTTGCAAATGATTTTTACCTCATGTAACCCATTACCCTCATGTAGAAGTTCCATGTTTAGGTGAGACGGGTCAGACTTGCTGAGCCTTCGTGCTCACTGCTTGTGTTTGAAGCTTTTTGCAGGGTTCTATGAGGAAGGGACTCCGAAGAGGAGACGGAACCCCAGGAGGGGAACCCCGTCGAGTGGGAGTCGTGCACGCCGCAGAGTTAGTGTGTGTGTGTGTGCTAGCAAGGACACGTTCGAGGGCTGAACGTGACTTGATGCGTAGTCTACGCCCGCGAGTGTGGACTAAACTTATTTTGATGTAAACATGTTCATAAAACTGTTTATGTAATAAACTTCCGCTTCCGCTTTGTACCTTTGACGTGTGTTTTACGGTGCTGTGCAACGCAGCACCCCTCAGCGTGATCCTGGCTCGACAAGACCAATGGGGTCGTGTCAGCGTGGTATCAGAGCTTGCTTGAGGTTTAACACAGTACAAAGGCCTTCTTTTTCAAAAATCCAGTGAGGAACGAGTTAGTAGCCCGTATAAGGATGTTATTAGCATATAGAAAGTGGCATATTAACCTATTTGTTATGTCGGAAAATTGTGCATCTCGGGACGTTCATGTCTTGGGGGGTGCACGTAAGCGCTGTCCACCAGTGCGCACAAGCTGAAGGGTGGAGCCCCACGGGTGGCAGGTAACCCGACCCGCTTTGATATCCTCTACGACTCTTCATGTCGTTTGGGGTATTCGAGCAACGTCCGTCCCTGGCGTGCGTGGTGCAACTTGGGAGACCCCGTCACGTGGTCTGAAACGTGAACACGTAACTCAAGTCGTGTTTGGCTTGAGAACATCCGGGCGAGTGATGACGGCTGGTTGTACGAACTGTATGGATTCTGGGCTCGGTGTGCAGCCGAGTCTGATGATTGTTTGAGTTTCTGCAGGTAGCCTGACCACGAAACGGTAGACGTGTAGCATCCGTGTGTGAGTGATGGTTAGTGCCACTGAAATAACGAAGCCGGCTAAGTCCGGTATAGGTTTTCTTTGTGAGGACGTAGTACCGACATAATTTGGTGACGCATCGACGTCACACCCCATTAAATGAACAACTTCATTGTAAAACTTGAAAGTTTTGATCCAAAGTAGTAAAACTTGATGTAACTCCTTTCCTGGAACAGGATATTCAAAGTTAACAAGCTTTCAACTTATAGGACGTTAAGGACAGAGCACTCTGTTTTCAGCCGAGTCAAGGCTGAAGTTAATCAGAGGTTAGAGGTTGAGTTTTTTTCGAGGTTGGGGTCGTATGATACATTCCTGGAAAGATTTGGAATAGATTTACAACTTTTCTGTTGAGTTCCAGTGGTGTTTCATCACTTAACCAGTCGAAAAATGCAGTAGAGTTGAAACTGTCCAGAAAACAGGACAGAGTAAAGACTCTCTGTAGACTTTCTGTAAATTATGCATAACTTCCTGCTTAAAAATCCAAAAATAGGAAATGAGGTACTTCTGGAAAGCTTATGAGATGGGTTACGACTTTGTAACAGAAAGTTTTGTCAGATTGGGAACAGAATTAACTGGGATTCTTGGATCAATTCAGTACCTAAAGCAGGGAGGTGCTGTCCAATTGAGCCCAGAAATTCTGTTAACTATGACATCTCATAACTTTTGAACCAGGACAGATTTTAGGCCAAGCAAATGCTTTCTGGAAAGCTATTGGAGTTAGCTTTAACTTTGATGTTGAGCTCCAGAATTGGTTTTGCTTTTAAACTGGCCTAAATCAGGTTGAAATGGAAACTGGTCAGGGCTGTCATGAGAACAGCAGATCAGCAGTCAAATTTGTTTAAAAATTTGAACTATATTTTCAAGTTTTATGGGTTCAATGACATGTTTTATGTTATAACTCAGGGGTTTACTGTTGAAATAAATATTTGACAATTCTCAAATATATTTTTACAGATGGCAGCAGATAAACGGTTGGAGAACGGGTGGGTAGCTTCCCACTGTTCTGACCGTAGCGGCTACCCGGAAGAATTGTGGCAAATGCTCCAATATTTCGGGTACAACCAGATGCCGCAATACTTCGCCAATGAAGAAGGCGAAGAGGGGAACAAGACGTGGACGATCCATGTCGAGGTTCCTGCAGGACCTACGCCACCCGGTTGGGTGCCATTCACCATCACGGTGAGAGGAAGACAACCGGAAGGGATGTGGCAAGTGGCAGCCCGTGACACTATGTCACGTTTCTGCCAACTACACGTGCAGGCTATGGAGGGCACTCCATACGCACTCGTTCCGGTGGAGGGAGGAGCTCAGCATGTGTGGGAAGAGAGGTACCTGGAGGCAACAGACCCGAGTTGCCCAAGGTACAACCCCGCAGAGGCAAATCTCAGCCTCCAAATGAGGGCGGGAAACGCTGTGATGGACAGCCAAGCTGTTCATACGGAGCATCTCGCCACCAAGCTCAAGGAGAGCACAAGCCGTGGAGATCATTTCGAGAGTGCTCACAGCGCACTCCGCAATGTGCTCCTTCCGACGATCAAGCGACTGAATGAACAACACAATTAGTTGCGTCGTCTGAAGAAGGCAAAGAAGAAGAGCCGTGTTGACATCGCGGCGTTGCAAGAGCTGGTGCAGACCCTAACCCAGCAGAATGAGGACCTTGCTCAAGAGCGGGACGACGCTATTGAGGAAGGACAAGGCTGGGAAGAGGACTACAACCAAGCTATGGATGAGGTGCATGCTTTGTAGGACCTCGTGCCCCCGGTGTTAGGCGTACCGGTAGTCTTGGGTCTTCCAGCCATGGGAGAACCCGGAATGGGAGAAGAGGTGGTAGACCCCGAGCCACCAGCAGAGGTACCGGAGGAGGACGACCCCCAGGAGGTCGAGTTCTACTCCGAGTAGGGGGTTACGGTTGCCAAGTAGGGCAGCTAGGGTAGCGTAACCCAACTTTTGTAATCGGTGACATATCGTGTAGACAGTAGCGTATGTATAGGTAGTGACGACATGAGCACGACTTCTCGGAGATCCGAGAATAATGTATCTTGTATAAAGTTTATGCTTTATCAATATATGTGAACGTTGTGCAAATTAATCATGTGTCACTTCAATACCTACTGTTGCTTGTGGAATTTTAAGTAAGACATGTGCTAATTGCTGCTGTTTTGAATTTCAGAATGACGCGTACTCGTGCCAACCCTGACGTTGGGGGTACCAGTCAAGGGGGAGAGATCTCCCAACCACCTCCCGAGGACTCCTCGGGACAGCAGCAGCAACAGCAACAGCAAACACCGCCACCGCCACTGCCAACGGTTACATTGGCCGACATTGTCACGGCAATGGCGGGCTCACATCAGCAGCACACAGAGTTGCTGCAGACTCTCATCGCCAATACGTCTCGCCCAGAGAGACGTCAAGATCGTGAGGAGCGCCAACAGAGCTCCTACTCCGACTTCCTGGCGACTCATCCCCCGGTATTCTCCAGGGCGGATGAACCACTTGACGCGGACAACTGGCTCCGCGCCATAGAGATGAAGTTCGGGCTGCTCCAAATCAGCGAGCAGCGCAAGACTCAGTTCACGGTCCAGCAGCTCCAGGGATCCGCGAGCGCGTGGTGGGCCAACTTCTATGCTTCACAGCCCACCGACCGAGTGATGACCTGGGCGGAGTTCCGGACGGCCTTCAGGGCCTATCATATACCGCCAGGTCTGATGAAAAGGAAGACGCAGGAGCTCCTACACCTGCAACAAGGGAGCCGGAACGCGCTGGAGTACTCCAGGGCGTTTAACGATCTCGCGCTATATGCGTCGTATCATGCTGATACCGACGAGAAGCGGCGGGACCATTTTTACCAGGGGCTTAACCCGCTCCTGAAGGACAAGTTGGCGATGTTCAATCGCGGCAGCCTCAACAACATCATTGATGCTGCGATTGTTCAGGAGGACTCCGGTAAGGAGTTGGCGGCGGCAGAGCGAAAGCGAAGCGCGCCGCAGAGCAACGGAGAAGGAGGCGGTCCTTCTCAGAAGTTTCGGATAGTGAATCGCCCACCATCAGGTCCACGCTGGCAGCCACCACAGCGGTCGATGCCGTTCCGCAGTCGGCCGTACTCTTCACCGGCATTCAGGCCGGCACTGCCAGTACCACCGCAACAACAACAGCAGCAGCGGGCGATGCCGCGTGCGTTTGCACCTCCGCAACGCATGCCGGGCTTTCGTCCACCGAGTACTCCACCAGCAGCGGCCACATGTTACAAGTGTGGTCGTCCAGGACACTTCGCGAGCAGTTGCCCGGAGAGGCAAGGCGGCGGAGTGGAACCACAGTTTCCGGGGAGGAATCAACCCCGGAACCCTACAAATGCGCGGCGGGCAAACCCTAAGCCCGGCACCGTCCACCAGCTTGCCATTGAGGACATGCCGGAGGGCGAGCCAATCCTTGCGGGTATGTTTCAACTCCACCAGCATCCCGCTATAGTACTGTTTGATTCAGGCGCCACGCATAATTTTATTAGCCAAGCTTTCATTGCTAAACACAGTTTGCCAATACTACCTACCGATAGTCCATATTTAATTTGTTCACCGGGTGGGAAGATTTCAGCAAGCGTAATGGTCTCCAAAGCACCATTATGCTTAGCGGGTAGAGTGTACCCCACGTCTCTCATTATCTTAGAGGGACAGGAGGTCGATGTCATCCTAGGGATGTCGTGGTTAACCCGCCACGGCGCTGTTTTAGACACCGTCCTTCGAGTCGTGCACTTAAACTCAGAGGTGCACGGTTCTCACTCATTATTTCTGGACAGTCCAGAAATAAAACTTCCAAGTGTCTATCAAGCCACAACCATCAGATTGGAAGACATTCCAGTGGTCCGAGAGTTCCCTGATGTATTCCCGGACGATTTGCCGGGTATGCCACCCGATAGAGAGGTGGAGTTCAAGATTGAACTTGCACCGGGAACCATGCCAATATCCCGAAGGCCGTACAAGATGGCGCCCAAGGAGTTGGCTGAACTGAAGACTCAGCTCACGGACCTTCTGGAGAAGGGTTTTATTAGGCCGAGCTCCTCCCCATGGGGCTGTTCAGCATTATTTGTCAAGAAGAAGGATGAGACGTTGCGGCTTTGCGTGGACTATCGTCCATTAAATGCCGTAACCATCAAGAACAAGTACCCGTTGCCACGGATCGACATGTTGTTTGATCAGTTGGTCGAAGCAAAGATCTTTTCCAAGATGGATTTAAGATCCGGGTACCATCAGATTAAGATAAGGGCTGAGGACATTCCGAAGACGGCTTTCTCGATGAGGTACGGACTTTATGAGTACCTGGTCATGTCCTTCGGCCTCACCAATGCTCCAGCTCACTTCATGTACTTAATGAACTCGGTATTCATGCCGGAGCTGGACAAGTTTGTCGTGGTCTTCATCGACGACATCCTGGTATATTCCAAGTCGGAGGAAGATCACAAGAAACATCTGCGTATAGTCTTGCAACGGCTGCGGGATCACAAGTTATACGCAAAATTCAGCAAATGCGAGTTTTGGATATCGCAAGTGCCTTTCCTCGGGCATATCATCTCAGCGGAGGGTATCGCTGTGGACCCGAGCAAGATCACTCAAGTGCTGAATTGGAAATCCCCGAGGACTGTTCACGAGGTACGGAGTTTCCTCGGACTCGCAGGATATTATCGGAGGTTCATTCCGAACTTCTCGAAGATTGCCAAGCCAATGACAGAGCTGCTGAAGAAGGCTACCAAATATGTTTGGAGTCCAGCATGTGAAGCAGCATTCAAGGCTTTAGTCAAGCACCTGACATCAGCACCGGTTTTGGCGCAGCCAGACACAACAAGACCTTTCGATGTGTACTGCGATGCATCCGGCATTGGGCTCGGGTGTGTGCTGATGCAAGACCGAAGAGTGGTCGCGTATGGATCACGGCAGCTTAGGAACCATGAGCAGAATTATCCAACTCACGACTTGGAGCTCGCTGCCGTGGTACTTGCACTAAAAATGTGGAGGCACTACCTACTCGGTAACCTCGTACATTTATATACCGACCACAAAAGCCTCAAGTACATATTCACTCAGAAGGAGCTGAACATGAGGCAACGAAGATGGTTAGAACTGATAAAGGATTACGAGATAGAGATCCATTATCATCCGGGCAAGGCAAACGTTGTGGCAGATGCGCTGAGCCGCAAGTCACACGTCAATAATCTGACCATCACACCGTTGGAAGAGAGCGAACCGCCACTACATGTGATTCCACACGGAGCTCTCTACAACCTAGCTTTAATCCCCACCATCCGTGAAGAGATAGCGACAGCCCAGAAGAATGACAAGGGCATGTCACATTTGCGGAGACGTGTAGACAGTGGGGAGTTGAAATGTTTCGGGAAGGACAGAGACGGTGTCCTATGGTTTAAGGACCGGATCGTCGTGCCCCGAAACCCGGAATTACGAAAGAAAATCTTTGATGAGGCTCACTTATCAAAGTTTTCTATTCACCCCGGCAGCAACAAGATGTATCAAGAACTCAGAAGAAAGTTTTGGTGGACACAGATGAAGCGCGAGGTTGCAAGATACGTGTCCGAGTGTGATACATGTCAAAGGGTGAAGGCAGATCATATGCGGAAACCGGGACTGCTGCAACCACTGGGCATTCCTGCCTGGAAGTGGGAGGACGTGAGCATGGATTTCATCGTCGGTTTACCCACCACCTTACAGAAAGATGATTCCGTGTGGGTGATCGTCGATCGGCTCACCAAAGTTGCCCATTTCATCCCGGTCAACACCAACTACAACGCCAAGAAGTATGCTGAACTGTACATCTCACGGATCCTATGCTTATACGGCGTACCCCGTACCATCATATCGGACCGGGGCACTTTATTTGTGTCCCGTTTTTGGGAGCAGCTACACGCGGCCTTGGGGACGAAGCTGATCCGTAGTTCGGCCTACCACTCGCAGACGGATGGACAAACCGAGCGGGTAAATCAGATTCTAGAAGACATGCTACGAGCTTGCGCTATCGACTACGGCAAGAATTGGGATGATCACTTGCCGTTAGCTGAGTTCTCGTACAACAATGGGTACCAAGCCAGCATCAAGATGGCGCCCTACGAGGCGCTATACGGAAGAAAATGCCGCACATCATTGAACTGGTGTGAGTCTGGCGAAAGGGTTACCTTCGGGATTCACCTTGTCAACAACACGGAAGAAAAGGTTCGACTGATTCAAGCGAACCTAAAAGCCGCTCAATCCCGACAGAAACAGTATGCGGACCGGAGAAGGCGCCCATTACAATTCGAAGTTGGAGAGCACGTATATCTACGGGTATCTCCAATGAAGGGCGTAAACAGATTTGGGGTGAGAGGAAAGTTGGTACCCCGATTCATCGGTCCATTCCAGATTACCGAAAGATGTGGATCAGTGGCATACCGGTTGAAATTACCAGAAGCACTTTCCGGTGTGCACGACGTCTTTCATATTTCCCAGCTGAGAAAGTGTCTCAAGCTATCAACTACCGTTCAGCTGGAAGACATTGAAGAACTGCAACCGGATCTCACCTATCGGGAGGAACCGGTGCAGATTATTGATGAAAAGGCCCGAACCACACGCAACTGTACGTTGTGGTTCTACAAGGTTCTATGGAATAATCACTCCATGGACGAAGAGACATGGGAGAGCGAAGAATTCCTTCGCACTAACTACCCCGACTTTTTCACGTCGCATATCCGGTAATTTTCCACCGTCCTCTCTCTCATTTTCACCTTATAATCTAGGGACGAGATTCTTTTAAGGGGGGAGGAATGTAAGGGCCTCAGTTTTTGACACACATTTGCAGTGTTCATCACCACACCACACCCCTCATTTGAGGAAGAATGATGAACACAAATGAAGAGCAAGTAACAATTATCAACATGCTCATTAGAGAACAAACTTACACATTGCAAAAGTGGTATTTCCCACATGTGATATAGATGGGCTGGACATATGAAAACTCCTACACTTTGCTAAGGATGTCCATGCCAAGTTTCACCCAAATTCAAAACCTTTTTGAGGTCATTTTGGGTATACATAGGAAGAGGGCAGTTTGAAACCATATTCAAATTCAAACTGTTTTTATCCCATGAACCTAAAAGTGGAAGGCATATTCTTACTCAGCACATTTTTGTGAGCTCACACACCAATTTTCACTCCATTTGGAGTTGATCTTGACATGAGCTAAGGGGGAGAGATTCAAACTTTATTTGAATTTCAAACTGAACTTGTGCTGAAATTCATTCAAACCAAACCTCATTTGAACTTTGATCAATGCAAATGGCTCATGGGTGAATAATTTGAATTGCCAAGGGTAGTATGGGGTTCACTGTTTACAACAGTGATTAGGAGTAAATTTCAGAGGTTAAAACTGGAGGTGGGACCCACATGTCAGCCACTGCTCAGATCAAACCGACTGAGATTTTTTCACTCGGGTCACCGAGCCGCAGCGGTGATCGCCACCGAGGCCAGCCGCCGCGCCACCAGCTGCTTGCCCACGCGCGGGCGTGAGGCGGTGCAGAGCCTTCTTAAGGCGCCTGCCCCCCCTCCTCGGCCGAGGCACCACCGTTCTTCCCCGCAAGAACTCAGCGCCGGCCGAAAACTTCCGCAGCTCGGACTTGATCGGAGAACGCCGATCGCAGCTTCCTCCGTCCACTCCAGAGCCCCAGCAAGGTACTAGAGACCTTCCTCCGTCCTCCCCGTTGCTAGAATTCGGTTGAAACCGATTGATATCGGTTGTGCCGAAAGATCAAACTCGGAACTTGGAACCGCCGCATCTCGGGCTCTCGTGGACAGCCCAACCAGGGCGTTGTCACGCCCGAGCCAAGGCACCCTTGGACGCGCGGGTGACCGGTGCTGCTCATCCCCGAGCCACAGCTCGAGTGGTTGCTCACCGGCGGCGAATTTCCACTTTTCCCCTTTCTGTGTGCAGAACGACCTTCGGGTACGATTCTGTTTAATTTGTGCTCTAGAAAGGATTAGAGGGCCTCAGGCCGCTCTCACACGAGCTAGACACGGTAACGCACAAGTCGCCTTCACAACTCTGGGCCGGAGAACCTCTGTGCCCGGCGTAATTTGAGGTCTACTGATGGCGGAACGAACGGGCGGCATCGGGCGCACGGTGAGGACCTATTTCGGGCCTTCCCCGAGCTGCCTCGAGCTCATGTCGACCTTCTCTGAGGTCCACTGATGCTCCCCGACCGGTTTCCCAAGTAGCTGAGGTGCTAGGGTAGTCAGCCGACATGGCCGAAGTCGTTCGGAGGTGGCGGCTCGTCGCCGACCATGCTCCGGCCGTTGTCATGAGCAGCTGACCCTCGGATCCTGTTCCCCAAGTAAAAGTAGGCAGGGGCGGCCAGAATCGAGAAGTTTGGATCTGTACAGCAGCCGGCGGCGAGCTCTCCGGTGAGGTCCCTCGGCGGCGGGGCGCGGGTGTCGCGAGGTTGAAGAAGGGGGTGGACCCCAGCTATCAGCGGGAGATATTTTGAATCGGGATCCGGCTGCGGCCGGGATCGGGTGTGCTGGCGCGCAAAATCCTTGTGGGCCGCGATGTGCCATCGCCTAGGCGCGCGACGCGTGTCCCCTGGGCCCACGCGCGAGTTTAAACTTTTCCCCGATTTTCAGATTTCCTTCAAACTTCAAATCCTCATAACTTTGGCTAGAAAGCTCCAAATTGAGTGAACCAAATTTTGCTGGATTCAGCTCTCTGAGTACTTTCCGGAAAATCAAGTTTCACTTCATGAAATTCCTTATTTCTCCAGAATTAATTCCTCAAAATTTAAACTGTTAGGAATTTTAACTGGAGAATCCTTTGGAGGGAAATCCTGAAATTTTGCTGAGATGTTCACCAAAATATCCTTGAACTACCATAAAAATTTCAGATCCATTTGAGCTCATTTAATCCACCTAATGGTGGGATTAGTGAAACTGTTCCAGGGAAAATAGAAAATGTTCAGAAACATTTTCAGAATTTCCTCTGAAATTATTTAGCTCATAACTTTAGCTAGGAACCTTCAAATTAAGTGAGACCAACTCCATTAGAACCCTCTGAAAATCTAGTTTTCAGAAAGTCATAGTTTGTTTCATGAAAATCCTTAGAACACCCTAAAAGCCTTTAATTAAGGTCAAGGACATAATTAATTGTGGAGGGCTCAATTGAGCTTTGCTGCAACTAAAACTTGAACAAATCTCTATTTAGGTTGTAACCAAGCCACAGTAAAAATATCACAGTCATTAGGTCTGTCTAGCAAGGGTTATAGACTTCACAACTTCAAAGTTAATACAAATGCATTTAAATTGATACATATATTGTTCTTGTCATGTAGTTGCTAAGGTCGAGGAGGAACCCGAAGTCCTAGACTTCGTTACTCCGAAGGAACAGCTAGCCTACGACCAAGAGCAGCAAGGCAAGCTCCGGTTTGCATTAACCTTTTTACAAATTTTTATTGTTTTGAGCACATACTTGTTTCCTTTATTCTGTGCATTAGAGTCTTGTTTGGAAGCCCCACTGCATAGCCAAGAGAACCATGGGTTGGGTTTAGGATTGCAAACCCCGTTAGCTACTGCATTGCTAGGATAGAGTAGGATTCGGTACAAGTCGAGTAGTTGGAATTACTCGCGAGAATAGGCTAGAGGCACATTGCTCGGGTAGAGATAGCACATGATATACATGGCAAGAAACATGAGACCGAGCGGAGAGTAAGGGCAGCAGGACTTTGGGGCCTGTGTGCTATAGCTCCGCTTGTGTCGATTGAGGACCGAGCCGTGTGCGGGCCTGTTGAACAAGCTAGAACAGTACCGAAGACCTACCGGCTATATGGGAACCGGGAAACTGATGTAACTCAGGTAGCTGGTTATTGAGGCATTGCCCGTCGTTCAGAGGGTAGGTTGAGAGCTTGAGGTGTAAATCAGCTGGCGGCACGGAGATGCGCGTGCAGAGACCTCTTGCTCGGGACGATGGGACCGGTTCAATATTTGGCTAACGGGTGAAAGGTAGTCGCGTACGGCGTCCGTGATGGTTGTTGTAGGCAACATCGAGTACGGGCGTACGTGACGGGTTGTTCGGGTAACCCTGCAGGTGTAAATCAATTATAATCGCCGTCCCTCGCGGTCAGTGAGTACCACTTGTTCACTGTACCGTGACGTAGAAAGAACAGGCTAGTCACATGTTAAAATGTTGCTGATTGAAAGATGGACATTGATTGTTAATGATATGCTGTAGCTTAGAGCTAACTAAAGTTCTTTTCAACTTTGGGCAAAGTACATGAGAGAAATGCGTTTCTTGTTTGATTGCGGCTCTCTCATGTGCCTTAGCGTAAGGTTCTCCACAACCTGCTGCTAAAACTTGAAAGTAAGGTTCTACTAATTAGACGAGTCCTTGCAAATGATTTTTACCTCATGTAACCCATTACCCTCATGTAGAAGTTCCATGTTTAGGTGAGACGGGTCAGACTTGCTGAGCCTTCGTGCTCACTGCTTGTGTTTGAAGCTTTTTGCAGGGTTCTATGAGGAAGGGACTCCCGAAGAGGAGACGGAACCCCAGGAGGGGAACCCCGTCGAGTGGGAGTCGTGCACGCCGCAGAGTTAGTGTGTGTGTGTGTGTGCTAGCAAGGACACGTTCGAGGGCTGAACGTGACTTGATGCGTAGTCTACGGCCGCGAGTGTGGACTAAACTTATTTTGATGTAAACATGTTCATAAAACTATTTATGTAATAAAATTCCGCTTCCGCTTTGTACCTTTGACGTGTGTTATACGGTGCTGTGCAACGCAGCACCCCTCAGCGTGATCCTGGCTCGACAAGACCAATGGGGTCGTGTCATGCACACGCATCTACACTTGATAAACTTGAACTTGAAATTGAAAAGAACAAAGAGCTTGCTGCACTTAATGATAAAAATTTGAAAGATGCTTGTTGTTCTACAATTGATTTGCATTGTTCTTCATGTGATGATCTGAATAAGAAACTAAATGATGCTATGAATGAGATTTCTATTTTGAACAATGCTTTACGTGTGCATGAAGTTAAATATTGTTCAAATTGCAAACTAAAAGGAAAAACTTCATGTGAAAACTGCTTTGATCTGTCCAATAAACATGATGACATGCATAGGACACTAGATCGGTTTTCTAATGCAAATAAGAACCTAAACTTGCTGCTGAATTCTTCCAAGTCTTGTAATGATAAAACTGGTTTAGGTTTTAATTCTCATGCTCATGCTAAGGCACACCCACCTAAAGTTGTAAAGTCATTAGGAAGCGGTCTGATTCAAACAGCTCCTAGACAAAAAGAGGTGATTTTCAAATCTGCAGGAGTACTGTCCCATTCGGGTTCTAATAAACGTGTTGTTTGCTAATCTAGACATGATAATAAGGTTATTTTTCATTGTACCTACTGTGGTAGAGATGGTCATGTCATGGATTTTTGTTATAGACTAGCTAAACACGATAAGAAACAAAGAATACTTGCTAGATCACATAACAACCAAGCAAAATCTGCTAGACCGAATGTTCGGAGCTTGCAACCTGCTGTAATGAGTCAAAAACTTGCTCCCGGACCTACTGTTTTTTGTGCTACATATAACACATCTTCTAAGTCAGTAGTTGGGAACAAAAATTCTCGATGTTTGGCTCAAAAACCTGTTGTACCTTCTCAGCTTTCGCGTGTTATTCCTGCTGGACGTCGTGTGACTCAGTACTGGATTCCTAAAAGTCTTTTAACTAACCCCAGTATTGAGTCATCGACGTATTGTGCTGCTGTGTAGGTTTCACGTTTGAGGAAGGAGAACATTTGGATTGTGGATTCAGGTTGCTCACGCCACATGACCGGTAACAAAGAATGGTTCTCCTCTCTCTCTTTTGTGTCACGTGTAGAAAATGATACTTTCGCCGATAACTCTTCTACTCCCATAATTGCTAAAGGTTCGGTTAGAGTAAACAATCTCTACACTTTGAAAGATGTGGCACTTGTTAAAAATTTGAAATACAACTTGCTTTTGGTTTCACAATTGCTAGATGAAAATCTAGAGGTTAGCTTTGCTAAAAATTGCTGCAAGGTTGTAGATTCAAAAGGTGAGCTTTTGTTTAACATGTCTAGGTTTGGAAGAGTTTTTAAAGCTGATTTTGATTTGTCAACTTCTAAGCATCGGTGTCTAGTTGCTAATGATACAAAGGATCTATATTTTTGGCATCGTAGACTTGGTCACATAGGCTTTGATCATCTCACTCGTGTTACTGCTCTCGATCGCATACGTGGGCTGCCGAAGCTTAAAAAGGACAATGATATTGTGTGCTCTTCTTGTAGACATGCTAAGTTTGTTGCAGGTTCACATGCTCCTCTCACAATGACCATGACAGCTGAACCGGGACAACTTTTACATCTTGACACAGTAGGTCCGGCACGTGTTCAATCCTTCGGAGGTAAATGGTATGTGCTTGTGATTGTTGATGATTATTCCAGATATTCTTGGGTTTATTTTATGGCATCTAACAATGAAGCTTTTAGTCATTTTAGAACTTTATTTCTTAGATTATCTATTGATCACCCAGGATCATTAAAAGCAATTAGAAGTGATAACGGAACTGAATTTAAAAACCAATCCTTTGATCACTTTTGTGCTGAAAATGGAATAGATCATCAATACTCTTCACCCTATGTACCACAACAAAATGGTGTCGTAGAAAGAAAGAACAGGACCTTAGTTGAGATGGCTAGGACTATGCTTGATGAATATCAAACTCCTAGGAAATTTTGGGCTGATGCAATTGCAACTGCTTGTTATGTCTCAAATCGTGTTTTCTTGCGTGCTAAGCTTGGAAAAACCCCATTTGAGCTCCGGTTTGGACATAGGCCTAGTGTTACACACTTTAGGGTTTTTGGTTGCAAATGCTTTGTTAAGAAACATGGTAATCTTGATAAATTTGAAGCTAGATCTGTTGATGGCATGTTTCTTGGTTATCCATCTCATACTAGAGGCTACCGTGTGCTTTTACTTGACACTAACAAAATTGTGGAGACTTGCGAGGTTTCTTTTGATGAAGCTAGCCCAAGTACTAGCTCCGATATTGCAGGTCCGGATCCATATCCGCAGGGGGAGAGTATTTTTATTGAAGAAGATGAAGAAGTGGTGCTGCTGCCCGAAAACTCGGAAATAAATAACTATCAAGCTGCTGATTTTGCACCACAACCAGCACCAACAGTCACTACTGCTGGTTCGGACCTTCCTCAATCAACAAGCTCTCCTAATCAAAGGTCCGAACATGAAGAAGAAGGTGCTTGTGAAGTGTCTACTCCCCTCCGAGTACTCAAAAGTCATCCTCCACAACAAATCATTGGAAGCTTGCATGAACGAGTCACTCGGTCCAGGTTTTGCGATCCAAACTCTCATGCTCATTCTGCTTTTGTTGCTTCTTTTGAACCCAAGGATATATCACACGCACTCACTAATGAATCTTGGATTAATGCCATGCAAGAAGAGTTAGAAAATTTTGAAAGAAATAATGTTTGGAAACTTGTACCTCGACCTCAAGGTCACACATTAATTGGAACTAAATAGGTATTTAAAAATAAGCAAAGTGAGGATGGGGTTGTGGTTACGAATAAAGCTAGGTTGGTTGCTCAAGGTTTCACTCGAATTGAAGGTCTAGATTTTGATGAAACATTTGCTCCTGTTGCTAGATTAGAAGCTATAAGAATTTTATTAGCATTTGTTGCATCTAAAGGTTTCAAGTTATATCAAATGGATGTTAAAAGTGCTTTTCTTAATGGCTACATAGAGGAAGAGGTTTATGTTAAGCAGCCACCGGGTTTTGAAAATTCAAATTTTCCTAATCATGTTTACAAACTGTCCAAAGCCTTGTACGGTCTAAAACAAGCCCCTAAAGCATGGTATGATAGGTTAAAAACATTCTTACTTGAAAAGAGGTTTACCATGGGCAAGGTTGAGAAAACTCTTTTTGTACTTAAGCATGGCAATGGCTCATTATTCGTTCAAGTGTATGTGGATGATATTATCTTTAGTTGTGCTTCTCATGATCTCGTGTCCAAGTTTTCAGCTATGATGAGTTCAGAATTTGAGATGAGTATGATGGGAGAACTCACATAATTTTCGGGGCTGCAAATCAAGCAAACAAAAGAAGGAACTTTTGTGCATCAAACTAAGTATACAAAGGACCTTCTTAAGCGCTTCAACATGGACAAATGCAAGCCTCTTTGGACACCAATGGGAACAGCAACAACACTTGAACTTGACGAAGATGGTGACCCGGTCGATAAAAAAGAATACAGAAGTATGATTGGATCACTTTTGTATCTCACGGCATCAAGACCGGACATACAATTCAGCGTATGTCTTTGTGCACGTTTTCAAGCTTCTCCACGTGCTTCACATCGCCAAGCCATCAAAAGGATTCTCAGGTACCTACATGGAACTCAAGAATTTGGCATTTTTCTTCCTTCTTCCTCAACCGTTTCTTTGAAAGCTTTTTTGGATGCTGATTTTGGGGGTTGTAGGATTGATAGGAAAAGTACTTAGGGTGCTTGTCATTTTCTTGGTAATTCACTTGTTGCTTGGTCCTGTAGAAAACAAAGTTCAGTTGCACAATCCACGGCCGAATCTGAATATGTAGCTGCGGCTAGCGCTTGCTCACAAATTCTTTGGATTGTTCAAACACTTAAGGACTATGGGGTTGATTTAGATAGTGTTCCACTGTTTTGTGATAACATATTTGTATTGCTAAAAACCCCGTCAAACACTCTAGAACTAAGCACATTGACATTAGGTATCACTTTCTTCGTGATAATGTTGAAAAAGGAAACATTGTGCTTCACCATGTCGATACCGAACAACAATTGGCTGATATTTTTACAAAACCTTTAGATTTCACTCGTTTTTGTTTCATTCGTAGTGAAATAGGGGTTATGCATCCTCATGGCTTAAATTGAGGGGGATTTTTTTGAAACTTTGAAAGTCTATGTGTGAATCTGAAACTAAAATAATATGAGCATAGTATTTCATACATATATGACTTTGTGATTCCTTTTACAGGCTAAAAGTTCTTACTACATTACTCATGTTATACATTTTGTAGTTTTTGCCATGACTAGTAATTGGAATAATTACTTACACTAAATCTGGTCATGATCGAACTTTCTTGCTGTTTTGAACTTGTTGCGTGCTCACATGTGCTTTTAATCATAAAAAAATTAATCAAGTGATCAGCTCACATGTTGAGTTTTCAAATAAAAATTTGAGAAAAGATCAAGAGAATATGCATGCATCGCACTTCTTCTTTTGATATTGCTTATCATTGCACTAAGATATGAACTTGGAAGGAATTGTGTATGACTAAAACCATGTCCTTAAGCTTCTGATTGTCAAATGACATAGGCTTGGCTTGGTTGGTTAGAATAAGGCTGATGCGGCATATAATCTCTTGCAAATATCATATGATCAACTTTGTGCCTTAAATGATTATGAATAATAAAAATGCAGCAACAAGTGTCATGTTTTCAGGTTTTGAAATAGTTGAGTAAGGGAGATCATGACTTGCTTAAACTGAAAAATACATTTGATCTCTAGCATGGCTTACACTACTTTATGTATCTCATTGATGTGATAGTGTAAGTAACCTGATAGTATGACTTGGATGAGCTTTGTTTTGTATGTATATGTTATAATATGCTCATAACATTTAAAAATTTCTCTTTTGAACCTTGCTGAATACATTGTCAAAGGGGGAGAAATATGTATAAGGAGAGATTTTTTTTACACTTTGCATATGTTATACACTTTCTTCCTTCTCTGATTTTAAAAAATGGGGAGAAATGAGTTTTCAAATCTCTTCAAAACTTTTCATAAGCCAATGTTCGGATTTTAATTGGTGTTGCCAATGCATTCATCAAGGGGGAGATTGTGAGACCTATGTGTGCTGAATACATTGGCAATTAGGATAAAAGTTAGCATTAACATTCAAAGTTTTGAATATTGCCAAAACATTATTCTGTGGCAAGGTCCGACAAGTTCTTTGTTAGGTCCGCCAAGTGTTGGCAAGGTCCGACGCAAGGTCCGGAGAGCTTCTGTGAGGTCCGGAGCTTGTTTTTAGGAAGCTCCCGTGAAGTTCAACTCGTAGAACTGCAGCATCTTGTTTTTGCTTTTAACTCGCAATGTTTCAAACTTTCTTTATGGGAAGGTTTGCTTAGTATTAATTTGCTAAGTTTTTGGTGTGTTTTGGTGGTTATGGCTGTTATCATTTGATATGGTTTGCAACATGCTTATGTGACGTGCTCATGTAAGGTGTTGTGGTTTTTGAACTAACGTGAGTCAAGTCGAGGACTTGTGCTCAGAAGAATTGGTTGTTTATTCATGTGCAGGTGTTGCTTGAGTTCAAGACATGGCTGGTGACGGGATCCTTGGACTAGTCTCAGATAGGAGATGAGGTTCCAACAACCAAGTTCACGAGGAGCTGTGGTTGAGTTCATCGGGAGGTCGCGCAGCATGTTTGGATCAAGGGCAGTGCATATGAAGGTTGCGTGTACGTCGTTGGAAGGTGTTTGCACGTGTGCAATGAGTGCATGGACGTGGCAACATTGTTCCAAGGTGTGATGAAGAGAAGTGGACGTAAAGAACTGGTCAGAAAGGTCCAACCGGCTGGATTGCGTACTCAGGCTGAGGCTGAGTCGGATATGGCTCAAATATGGAAGATTTGAGTTGGTTATGATAGGATTTCGTGCTAGGCACGAAGTTGAGTTGTTTTAGGAATGTTTAGGATGTTTCTAAGGTGTTTGGAAGTCTCACGATTGCTTCTATCTGCGAATAGGAGAGTCCTGAGCAGTTATGGTAAGTTAGGATACGAGTCCAATTAGGAGTAGGAGTCCTAGATTGGAATGTTTAGCCTAAGGGCTGGCTATAAAAGCAAGGGAGGCCAGAGCTCTCGCGGATAGAGAACTTTGGGCTGTTCCTCTTGTGTTTCTATTGAATAAAGTTCATAGTTTCGAGGAGCTTTTGTGCCTTGTTCGTCCGACTTGTTTTTCGTCAAGTCTTTCTCGCCGAGTTTCTGGACAGACCGACGTTGTTTCGGTGTTTCGTTCATAACTCGAGTTTTACAGATCCGATTGACGTGATTCTTTTTGGGTTGTCTTCGCAACTCAATTATCTATCATCTGTGAAATTTTCACGAGCTTCGGATCTCTAGTTTTTGAGATACACGAGTTTCTTTGCAACATTGCAGATCTGTTTTATATCGGGTAGAACAGATTGATCTTCGTTTAATGTTTTGATCGTATCTCAAGTTTTACTTCGTGTTTTCAAGTGATTCTTGTTGAATTAGATCCGTGAATTGATTCTCTACCTCTCTACTTGATTTGTCACGGTTGAACACGTTTGAAAACACTTGCACACACGGTTTCTTTAACCGATTGATTTTTTGCTGAGGGGTTTTTGTTGTTTCCGCTGCGAAAAGTTTTAATCTACCATTCACCCCCCCTCTGGTAGCTTTTCACATGCTCTTCGATCCTACACTATGTAACAATTGTTTTAACCTTTGGAGAGGATGAAGTATATCTAGCTTTTTATAGTTGGCATTGGAACTGAGCATGTGCATCACATCGACGAACAGTTAATCAAACACAGATAATAAAAAGCTTTTGTGCATGGAAACATGCTTGTGTATTAATAATGAATGATCCAGAAATTCAATAATTATTGTTTTGACGGACAATGTCTCAGTACTAAACTAGTATACCTAACAAATCCAAGGAATGAAAATTATAGTTTGACATGAAACAATGTCTCAGTACATAAACTAGTATACCTAACAGATCTTCTGCCGGTAATACAAAATCCACCTTAATGTACACTATAGCATTTTTATAGTCCATACAGTATTCATATAGCAATGATCTGTCCGAAAATCTTGTACCTGCCTGCAGACGAAGATTTCACAAGTATTTTAGTAAAGCCTTCACAAATTCACAAAGGATTAGCATTTAACTGCTGTTCCACGAGTATCAGCCACATTTGTCACCTGATAATGTTCAGTTCCAAAGTATAATCTGATTGACGAGGCATCATCAACTATAACTCATTAATTAATCTTACAACCATCAAGCAAAGTTTCAGCCGGAACAATAATATAGAAATCAAATAATTGTTCTGTAGCAACTGCATAGAGTGCTATCTTATTACTTTCAGAGCGGTAACAATTTTGATGGACATAGAACACATAATCTAATGAAAAACTTTTCATCATTTTTCTGTTGAGCAACAAATTTCCATCAAATTGTATGGAAAAAAAGGAAGGTAATGAAATCATCTAGAACGGTCTGTCAGGATTTTGTTCTTATGTCACGGGGACCCCTTCGGGATCCGCACTACCCGGGAATCGTTGGGTGGTGATGCGGCATCCAATAACACACGTATAAAGGACATCATATTACATAAATATTTGTGGAAGCTTAGAAAGCCTGAATTTACAAATATTTTACCTCAAAATAAACTACAACACTCATGACTCATATCTAACTCAGCAACTGAGAAACCGTCCAGCCCGCGGACGTTTCTCACTAGCAACACGAATACAATCAGCAGCGGCAAGGATGCTCTTGAGTATCCACTCAGAGGGTTTCGAGTCTAATCAGGCAACCATACTCATAAGCGTAGGGTCAATACCTGCAAAACAACTAGTATAGTATCCGTGAGCATAATGCTCAGCAAGACTTAACCGTCCAACCTAATCATGAAACTCTACATGAGAGTAAACACATAACATAGGATAGTGAATTGCATAATAAACTCGACTAAATGTAGATCCTTATTTTCAGGTTTTATTAGCAACAGATTAAGAATGACCTTGGGCACCTCACATCGGAAGTCCATAATCAAACAACAAATGCTTTCTCCAATTGTAAATTGCTCAAGGTGGAAATGAATCGAGTTTGCACTAATATATCCATACCAGATATCAGTACATTGCTTGTATTAACATCAAAACAATAATGATTAGTTCTTATCTCAGTGCAAGTCATTACTACGTCACGACTGTGAGAACAAGTATGCTCAAATAACCGCGAGCGACAGTGATTCAAATTCAAAGACGCCCAGACTACACGACACGTACGCTCGCACTTGATGTTGCCTACAACAACCATACGCTCGCACTCGATGTTGCCTACAACAACCATCATGGACGTCGTACGTGGCAACCTTTCCAAAGTTTCACCTAGGTCGTCCCATACAGTAGCCTCACCTCATGGTGCATCTTCCGACATGAGATGTCATGAGAAAGTTACCCACATACTGCACACCGGCCGAACGCCTGAGACGATCAAAAAGTCCAAACGCAAACTCCCCGAGGTACATCGGTTTACTGGATCCCATATAGCCAGCATGCATCCGGTACACAACTCAAACTGTCCAACAGGGCCACACACGAATCGGTCCTTGACCGACACGGACAGGTCTAACGCACCCAGGCCCCTATGTCTTGTTGCTCCTACAACCTGCCCGGTCTCAACTTCAGCTTGCTAACAAATTCTTGAGCCAATCCCATGTGCCCCCAATCTACTATTCATGCGACTAGTGTCCAACCACTCGACTTCTACCGGAACCTAATTAAACATGGCAGTTTTTACACGATGAATTGACATCTACCCAAATACTCCATATGGTTTTCTGGTCATGCAAGAGGAGTATCAAATCATCTAAACCTAATGCACAATTCGTTTCTAACCATCATAGTGTATACAAAGTAAAAACTTAATAGTTGTTAAATGCAAAAAGGAGCTTGCCTGTTTTGCATGGTATTAATACTATATATAACAGTTAGAACCTCCAATCCCTTGAGGCTTGATCAACTGATCCAGTTCAATGGATTCACTCCGTCGAACTCCTTTGTTGATCGCCTTCGTCGTGAGCACTATCGACATGCATATGAACAAGTTTTATAATGCAAATTAGAAAATTAAAGACTTGAACTTGTTAAGAAAAGAGAAATGTGTTGGAGTGCTAAGAATGAATTTGTTGTCCCTGTTGCGCAAAGAAATTAAAGGGGAAAATCCAATTGCCCATACGAAATAAAGTCATAGTGTTCTATGTTGCATAATGGAGATAGGAAGAGGGCTTAAATGCTTTGGATGAAACTGAGCAACCTAATCTCTAATGACTTTGGATTTTTTGTAGGAAGTCCTATACTACATAGGGACTTAGCTTGCAAAATTGCAGCTAAAGTGGATGGAAATTGTGTCTCCATTAATTCCCACAATGAAATGTTTTCTCGTGTACATAAGAATGGAGAATAAGGACAGGAAAATCTAAGGCTCAACTTGAGCTGAAACTTTCCATGTGAGTTCCTGGTCACAAGAAAGTATTTTGGTCCAAAATTTAGGAATTTTCATTGAGTAGTTCATCCATAATAATTCCCTAAGCAATTAGGCTAAAAGGAAACTGAAGTTTCAAGTAGGGCTCATAGAGCATGCCTGAGTTTTCTTATGATTTTTGGAGCTAAGAATTGTCTAGAATGGATTTTACAAAGCCTGCACTATTTCTGATCTAATTGGAGTACAGCAGTTTGCACTCTGCAATTTTCTATTCAAATCAACTCCAAATGAGATGATACATTGCTAGAAGCTCAATGATATCCTAAAGAATATTCTGGCAAAATTTGGGAAATTTTGGATGAACCAAACTCACTCAATAATTCATATATAGAAAATTTTCAAAGAATTATACGGAATTTATTATTGACTTTCATACTAATTGGGGTGCAAATTTAGATATATCTTTACAAGCTAAATCTAACCCAATTTGAATCACCCAATTTGGAATTTCCTACACAAAGTTATGAATTTCTGAACTTGGAGCTGAAACTGGAATTGATTTTCTACTGGAAATCAGGCTGGCCCCACTGTTTAAACCGCAGCCAATGAGGTGCGAGGACACACAGGCCACAGGGTTCTCCAGCGTGTAGACTCGTCGAGGGCCCCGGTCAGCCGTTCATTCACGGGGCCATGCCGCTCGCCCGAGGACCTCGTCGGGTGGTGCCGTGCGATGCGGCACCCAACAACATACGGGTCAAGGAAACATCATATTACACAAAGCGTTGCGGAAGCGTAAAAAGAGTATTTTACTAATACTTATCTCAAATATTACTACAGTGGAAGACTACAACTCTCAAGGTTCATTTCTAACTTAGCAACAAAAAAACGGTCTAGCCCGTGGACGTTTCTTACTAGCAACACGAAGAACAAACCGCAGCGGCGAGAATGCTCTTGAGTAACCACTCGTAGGTTTCCGAGTCTCATCGGCATCCCTTCTCATAAGCATAAAGTCAATACCTGTAAAACAACTCGGATAGCATCCGTGAACATAACGCTCAGTAAGACTTAATCGTCAACCCTAATCATGAAACTCTACATGAGGGTATAACATATAGTGGGTAGCATAATGCATAAAGAACTCGCCTAAAAGTGAATCCTTACTTTCCGGTATTACTTGCAGCAATTTTTAAAGTAACCTTGGGCACGCCACATCAGGAGTCCACAATCAAACAAGAAACGCTTTCCCCCGATGTAATTTGCCCACGGTGGAAGAGAATCGAGTTTGCTCTAACTATTCATCAAAGATACATCACAAAGATAATATGAACTTCAAACCATAATGATTAGTTCCTTTCTCATGCAAGTTCTTACTACGTCACGACTGTGAGAATAAGTATGCTCGGTCCTTTCTGGCGAGCGATGGTGATTCAAATCAGTAACACCCGGACTACACGACACGTACGCCCGTACTCGAGGTTGCCTACAGAAACCATCACTGACGTTGTACGTGGTAGCCTTTCCCCTGTTTCACCAACATTGAATCGATCAAATCGCCCCGTACAGTAGCCACTGTCATGGTGCACCTACCGACGTGAGATGTCATGAGAGTTTTACCCACATACTGCACACCGGCCCTCTCGCCTGAGGCGACCCGAAAAGGCTCACTGCAAGCTTCCAGAGGTACATTGGTTTATTGGGTCCCATATAGCCAGCATGAGTCCGGTACATAACTCAAACTTGCTCAACAGGGCCGCATACAGATCGGTCCTTGACCGACATGGACAGGTCTAAAGCACCCAGGCCCCTATGTCCTGCTGCTCCTACAACCTGCCGGTCTCAACTTTAACTTGCTAACAATTTTCTGAACCAATCCCGTATGCCCCTGTTTTCCTGATCATGCGAGTAGCATCTCACCACTCGACTTCTACCGAACCTTACTTAAGCATGGCAGTTCTACACAATGAAAAGACACCTACCCAATACTCCATGGGTTCATTTGGTCATGCAAGAGGAGTATCAAACAACTAGACCTAATGCACATTTCATAACCAAAAGAGTGAATACAAAGTAAAAACTTAAAAGCTGTTAAATGCAAACCAGAGCTTGCCTGTTTTGTAGGGTAGTAGTGTATATAAGCAGTTAGTGATCCTTTCCGATCAATCCATTGATCCTCCGGAGTTTGATCCACTTCAATGAATCACTCCTTTGAATCCCCTTCGTTGTGAATCCTATTGAAATGTATATGCAAAAAATTTTATACTGCAATTCAAGGAGTTAAAGACTTGATTTCTTAAGAACAGAGGCTGTGTGGACATGCCATGAATGGCTTGGTTTGCCTCTGTTGTGCAAAGGAACATGAAGGAACTCAATTTGTCTTAGTGTTTTAGTTTATAACTAACTAAGTTTCCTAATGAACATAAGAGATTAGCTGAAAAGTTTTGAATGAAACTGAAGATCAAGAGCTCCAATGGCTTCAAAACTTTTAGAGCATTTTCTATACTAAGCAGAGATTTAGCTTGCCAAATTGCAGCTAATGTGGATGGAATTTGTGTCTACCATAATTCCTACAAGAGTCTTATGTATTTTCCTACATACATAAGCATGGTAGAACAAGAACAAGGAGTTCTAAGGCTCACCTTGAGCTGATACTTTACATATGAGTTCCTGGTCACATGAAAGTAATTGGATCCTAAATTTAGACCTTTTACTTGAGTAGTTCCTCCAGCACAATTCCTTAAGCATTTCTACTTAAAAGAATTAATTCTGGAGTGATGTTCATGTTCATGCCCAATTCAGTGAACTACAATTTTAAGTATGACTCAGAGAGTATGTCTGAATTTTCCTATATTTTAGGAGCTATGAATTGCCTAGAATGGATTTTACAACTGGGCAACAGTTTATGAAAATATTTCTGGACCCTTATGAACACAGCAGTTTGTATTTAGCAAGTTCCTACTCAAATCATCTTCAAATGATCTGAAAATTTTTTAAAAGGTCAAAAATATCCTAAAGAATACTCTGGCAAAATTTGAGGACTTTTGGAGAACCAAACTCCCTCAATAATTTTTTTGAAAAATTTCAAAGAATTTTCTAGAATTTAATATTGACTTTCATGTAAATTGGAGTTCATATTTGAATAGATCTTTGCATAACAAATCCAACCAAATTTGAATCACTCAATTTGGAGGTTTCTATACAAAGATATGATTTTCCAATGTTGTGGCAATTTCTGGAATTATTTTGCTACGGGCAATTGAATTGGGCCCACGTTTTAAACTCCAGCCACTGAGAATCGAGCCACACGGGTTACACAGTTGTATCGCGCAGCCACAGGGGATCCCTAGAATGTTTTTCAGTCGCTGACGCGTAGGCCACCCCCTTTCTTCTTCCTCCCGCCGCCTTCTTCGCGCGCGTGCCCCCCCCCCCCCCCCCCGCCGGAGCGAACTGCTGCTCGCCGGACCGAAGTTTCCGGCCGCCGCCCAGCCTGAGGCTCGCCGCTAGGGAGTTTGGGAGGTCAAGGAACACATCTGTGGCACTAGCTCGAGTTGTCAAGGCTCGGAAACCGGTCGGCGACGTGTGGTGGCTACGGGAACACTTCGGCGCCATCGACCGCCTCTCTAGCCCGCCAAACGATTGGCCAAACCGCTCTACAGCACCAGTTGGTGATCTTGAAGCTCGGCATGGCCTCCAAATGGCTCGGGAGCGGCTGCAAAGATGTTGTCATCGTGCGCCCGATCGGTTCCGCCGAAGAAGCACTCGGAAAACCTCAAAATCCGCCACTCCGAGTAGGTTTCAAGTGACGGTTGCTAAAAGGAAAATGATCGCCTGCTAGTCCGGCCCGTGTGTGCAGAGTTTGATGATCTAAGGAGAATTAAAGAGTGATAATTTTGGAGATTATTACCGGACGCTCGGGTTGTGCACGCCAGAGCAAAGTTCCAAAATTTACCGGCGAGAGCTCATGGCTTGGATTGAGCTTCGGGTGGAAGAAGCGTGGTGCCCGTGCGCTTCCGTTGCCGCCCTTGCTCGGCCATGACAGACACAGTGGCGAGCTGTCCACGTGAAGCCGGTCGTCGGCTTGTGTTTGGTCGCCACGGATGAAGGCCGTTCTAGGGCTAGGGAACCTGAAACTTGCTAGCTCTCACATTGAGAAGGTGAGCGACGAGTGCGCCATGCTGTTTTGCAGCTCGGAGTGGAGTGATCCCGAGTCTTTCCCGGTTTCCCGGTTGCTCACGAGGGTGCGGCGGTTTGCTTCTCTATTTGCGGTGTGTTGTGAGCAAGGAGAAAGCAAAACTCATTTGCTTTGGTCTGTGAGGAGAGGATCACGCCGAGAGAGAAATGAAGCATCCAACCGGTCGACCGCACGAGGAAAATCAATGAGGAGGTGGCGCTGCGGCAGCATCGGTATCGCTCGTTTGCAGTTCCCCGTTGAAGTGGAGAAACAGAGACCCACAACTTCAGTTGCTTTTGTTGCAAGTCACATGTCTACCAATGACATGTGGGTCCCCCACTTTCCTCCTCTACAAAAAGATCTTCTCATGTCAATCTATTCCATTGAAAAGTTTTGAAGTTTGAAAAGTGGGCTAGCATTTGAATTCGCCAAATTCAGTTTGAATTTGCGTAGCAAATTTGACTTCGGTTTGAATTTGAAAATGCTTCTATTTAATTCCTTTTGAGCCCACCCTAGGTTTACTAAAATTCAAAAGTGTAGAGCTGCATGTGTATTCAAAAGTTTGTCCACAATTTGAGGCAAACTTTGAATTAAAAAGCTGATTTTAATCTTTCATGCAAATGAGGGTTTAGTCCATATTGGTTCAACACATTCAAATCAACATGTGAGTCTCTTTTTAATGAACATCCATGAAACACTTCGCGTGTAGAATAAGTTTTAGCAAGTCCTATTTTTCATGAATTTGCACACATAGACTTTCAAGCTTCGATTTATTCATATACATTTTTGGGACTTTTACAAGCCACAACAGATCAGCAGCTCTGGTTTTTAAATTACGGTCGTTGACAGCTGGGCCCGGCAACCCCTTCTTCCTCCTCTGACCTCTTCCCGCGCGCGATCCCCCCTTTCGCCAGACCGAGGCGGCGCCTCGCTGGAGTGGGTTTCCCGGTCGCCTCCCGACTTAAGGCTCGACGCCTGGGGGTTTTGGTGGACGGGGAATCCATTTATGGAGTCGGTTGAATCTGCCGGTGGCTGAAAATGGGCGCTCGACGTGCGGCGGCTTCGCGAAACCTTCGGCGACGTCGACCCGTCATTCTAGCCGTCCAAAAGGTCAGTTAATTGGCTCTACAGCACCAGTGGACCTTGAAGAAGATCAACAAGAATGTAAACTAGCTCGGGGAATCCGCTAAATACTATGTCACCATGCGCTCGAGATGTGCCGCCGGGTTTGTGTTCGGCAAACCTCGAATTCGGCCTCCTACAGTCGGTTTCAAGCTAGGTTTGCGAAGGGAATTCGATTGCCAACTAGTCTAGCTCATGTGTGCATGATTTGGTGACCTAAGAACAAGAAGTGCGATCGAATTTGACAGAGTCTTACCCGGAGGTGGGTTTGCATGCGCCGGTAGCAAATCGCCGAATTCTCACTCGAGGATTTCATGGCTTGAGCTGAGGTTTGGAGAGGAGCAGCGTGAAGCTCCGACGCTCCTCTAGGTGTCCTTGCTCGGGCGTGAAACCTTCCGGTGTGGGCTATCTACGTGAGCCCCGTGCGGCGGTGAAACTTGGTCGCCGCGAAGAACAGCCTGCTAGGGTCGGGGAAGGCCGAAACTTGCTCGTTCTCATGCCGAGGATGTGAAGTATGATCACTCAGTGCCGTTTTGCGGTTGGGAGAGGCGTTGTACATGATGGTTTGCTGGCTCCCGACCGATCAACAGAGGCGGCGGTGGGCGGCTGGGTTCTTGCGCGCGAGGACGAAGCAAAACCTGAGTGCTTCGATTTGTGGGTGAAAAGATCGCCTCGTGTGATGTGAAACCACGAGCAGGTCTCCAGCGTGATGGAGGAAGCTGGAGGTGGCCTCTGTATTGCACTCGGTGGCGCCCGGTGAGTGTTCGGTCTGTGCTCGAGAGGAACAGAAACAGAGGAACCGACTCTACTGTGTTTGTGTGGCTGACCTCCGGGTCCCACTTCTTCCCTCTTCTTATCTTCTGAATTCCTTCCAAAAAAGAACTCAATTTTTTGCAGTGATCCAATTCAAACTTTTAGAGTTCACATTTGGAACCCATTTCTCCATTCGATGAAGTTTCATCCAAATTCAAATTTGAATTTGAATCTAAATGCTATTCAATGTCCCCTTCTAAATAATTGGTCAAACACCTCCAAATTTTATCAAAATTTGTTTTCCCACAAATTTGGAGCTGAGGATTTCAATTATGGAATCAGATTTTTAAACTTGGATGCTGCAAATATAAAATTCGAACCAACAGTTTGAAATCCTCTTTTTGTGATGACCCGATTTGAATTCGAACGACAAAGTAATTTGATTGCATAACCTGTTTGACCACTCATGGTTATCATATGAACATCACAAGTTCAGTTTACATGGCAAGATCAAGTGTGGGATTTTACATTTTAATGAAACCATAGTATATTGTTTGATGGCCAAGGCAGCGTATTTTAAAAAATATAATTGCTGTTTGTACTGATGCGGATCTTGAAGTAGTTTAAGCTAAGCTATCATGAATTACAGCAAATCAACATTATTCTACTGTCTCGTCCATAGCAGGACATATAGAATATTGTTCAGTTTTGACATATAAGATGGACGGGAAACGATTATTAGAAACAAGAAACAACTCTGTCGGAGCAAGTATGTTCAGTATCCTTGTTATATACTCTCTGTGATTCTTATTTGCATGAATGGACTAGTTCAAAATTACTTGCAAAATGGCAACAAGACTTTTGGACGAGAATAACTGGAAACATCCTTTCAATATCCATGGTCGGGGTTATACAACAAATAAAATTCATGTCACTGCAAAATTACTAAGCAACACAATAGATACATAGTTGAGATCTGACATTCCGATCTGGATGCGCAACAACAAAAGAGTGCTGATTACTACCCTATTAATCATTCAATAATTAATAGCATACAAAGACCAGTCTTCAACACTACAACAATATCCTTAACTACTCTTCTGGTAACAGATCAGTGCGCACAGTTAATAAGTGTCCCAATATGTTATTACAATATGATTGTAGTTACGTGCATGTGCCCACTGTTTGTGTTGATTACTAATTCTATTTTCAAGGATTATTCAGCAAATTTCCTAGATGTCTAGCAATCTAATAACCTTATTACAGAAAATTTCCTAAATTTAACATAGCTAGGTTAATGGATGCATTAAGGCTGGCAAAATTCTCTGGTATGCACTACGATAGGTGACAAGTGAAGGCCACACTCTTGCTTACTTTTATAAGAATATTCTAAATAACCGAGGTCAATTCTCGAGTAATTATGTTTGTCCAAGAAATGACAAAGTTCGAGAACTCGTGAGAGGATGTGATGTTTATCTAAACATAATAGATGGGAAGGAGCTTTGGGGTGCATTAAATGTAAAATATGATGCATCTGATGCAGACAATGAATTGTATATTATGGAGAGATTTCATTAGTATAAAATGGTTAACACTTGTTTTGTAGTTGAACAAGCTCATGAGATACAATACATTGCAAGAGAGCTCGAACTCTTTAAATGTACCTTACATGATAGGTTTGTGGTTGTATGCATTATATAGCTATCTAGTCTAAATTTAATTCTTGGGTTAGCCATTGCCAAAAGTTTTAAATGTCATAATTGTTTGCAATGAAAACAACCTTGGAATCCTCATATAGTAGCTGAGGAGAGAAACTTGTCACATGTACAACTCATACATTCTAATCTATGCGAGATGAATGATATGTTGACAAAGGATGGAAATAAATAGTTCATTACATTGATTGATGATGCTACCAAATTTTGCTAGTTTATTTGTTGCAAAGTAAAGATGAAGTTTTAGACTAATTCAATCTACAAAGCTGAAGTTGAAAATCAATTTGAGGGAACAATCAAGTGTTGTAGGTCAGATCGTGATGGTGAGTATTTTTTTCAAATTATTTGATGAATTATGTGAGGAACATAGTATTATTGATCAGAGGACATCTAATATTTGTTCAATATTGTTAATATTATATATGTTATCTGTAATATCTTTTACATGTTCTCAATGCTTGTGTGATTGTGGCACACATCTATAGCTAACATGTCCTTGTTTTGGGGTTTTTGAATCCACACACACAAAGAATAAGTAGATTTCACTAGAACAAGCATCCCTGTGAATCTATAGCTAACATGTCCTTGTCTTGGGGGTTTTGAATCCACACACACAGAGAATATGTAGATTTCACTAGAACAAGCATCCTAGTCCAACAGGTAATTGCATTGTTTTCTACATTGTTTTCATTTGTTACTGAGAAGTTACATGATTATAAAGTAACATTTTAATTCTGCATTTGGTAATATGTGTTTGATCATTCAATATCGATTCATACATTTGGCACTACTTGTGGATTGTATCAGGGTTTTAAAGCTGCTCACTTGATTTTCGTGTTCACAGAACTGTACTGTTCGTACTACGCCAGCTACGCTTCCAGCTGCTTCGTCTTGTAGTTTGGCACTGGCTCCTGCTCCTTCTCCGAGCTGGTACTGTTAGTGCTGCCCCGGCCCCAATTCCAGGAGAAGTACAGGTACAATTATCTTTTTGGGCGTCATGTGAGATGTGGGATATTTAGAGCCTGAATATCTACTGGAATATAGACACCACAAAGTTGTTTGTCCAAAGTGTAATGTTCTATTTTTGGCAAAGGGGAAACTATTGAACGTAAACAAAGGAAGCACTGTAAGGGGGTTCACTGTCGTCGTAAGAAAAAAAAAGAATCCAGTAAGCACAAAGAAGTCGTGGCGGGAGAAAATGGAGATGCTACTCCAAATACAGGGACGAGTGTATTTTTGCTGTCGAGTATGGACCATGGAAGTTATATTCGGGTGCCAGTGAGGGAAGTTTCTTCTCCCAGCATTGAAATATTCAATCCAGCAGTTGCAAAAAGAGGCAAAATGCAGGATCAGACTGAGGCATGTCAGGCAGATAATAAGGTGCAAAAGATGTATTTACGTCTGTTTGTCTCAATATGAATACTGTAATTCTCATTTTTACTATCTCCTAAGACAATTTTATGCATTTCGTTTGCACCATTCAGTACGCTAGGGGAAACTGGACAAGAGTTATACAATTTTGTACAAGACCACCAATCTTATTAGTGCCGAGTTATCTTGTATGTGCAGGACTCGATAAACTATATATCTGGTGGGCAGTGTGGCACG
Organism: Neostapfia colusana; assembly: GCA_030760725.1. Lineage (NCBI taxonomy): Eukaryota > Viridiplantae > Streptophyta > Magnoliopsida > Poales > Poaceae > Neostapfia > Neostapfia colusana. The sequence continues at coordinate 46,341,821 of JASWHV010000012.1, read as the reverse complement.
GAAGTCTAGGAAACATAACGAGAAAGTAATTATGTGTGACCGGGTTGGAGTTGGGGGGGGGGGGGATTGCTTAAACATCCCCTGGGAGTTATGAGTAAAGTATACAGCCTCTGCAGAGTCTATCTGGATAGGTGTTGTGACAGTTATTACTACAGTATGTCGTGAGCTCCTTATGAAAATGATTAGGATATCTCCTTGGTGTGTGTGTGCCAGTAGTTGTCGTGTTTTGGTTTTTATGGCAGTGTGCCAAAGTTAGTAGGACCATAGGGTCTGAAGAGTTATCTAAAACTATATTAACTAGAAGGATGTAGTTCATCTCCCCAGAACCTACCAACTAAAGTAATAACTTTACCTTCTTATCCTCTATTTGCGAGCCTCTTTAAAATAGAATCTGCATAAAATGATTTTTTGTAAGAAAATCAAGCCGCATAGCCTCTGCTTGGTAAAGCTCTCATATATGAAACATCATACTTGGCTAGTGCTAGGGCTTGTTGGTTTCCTTTCATAATCGCTCTTGCTTCACATGTGATCCATAAAAAGAAGATCAAGCTAAAGAGTGCGAGTATAACAATTAGGTATAGTCCTATGGCCAAATTTTGTCTTGGAGCATGGTGTTGTTTCACTCATCTAATTTTCTAGACATTGCTGTTTTCTGTGGCCGTAGAACCGGCCATTGAGTGTAATGTATAACATGATTGTTAGATAATATGGTTTCATAACAAATATTTGTTGTATGGAACTCGTTCTATTCTGCTGTGTGTACAAACCACAGATTTACGGATTGATACAGAATTAAAGCACTACTAATGGACACAGATGGAATGGGTCTCCACAGATATCTATTACTCCCTCCATTCTCTTTTATTTGACGTTAGGACAGAGATTTTAGTTCAATTTTGAACTAAACAATCTGTCCTAACGTCAAATAATTGAGAACAGAGGGAGTATTTATTAGTTTGCTTGTAAACTAGCTACCCTTTATTATAAAAGCGTGTGATAGTTAGCCCATTCTCCGACCATCACAGAGAGAACCGAAAGTTAAAATTTCTAGAACCAGATGTCCCGGTTTCCGTGGCGAGGCGTGCCGCTGCCGGTTGCACATCGCATGCTCATGTAACTAGACCTTTTGAATAATCAGCACAATTGTCATGTCATGCATATCCTTATACTCTTACCATTACCTACTCTCAAATACCCTTTTTTCTAAAGTTATAAACCAATTTCAATTACTCTCCAAGTGGATAAAGTATTACCAGGAAACAGTGTGGATAATACCGCTATTATGAAATACTTAGTGTTAGAAATGCGGGACATAGACTATCAGGAAACTATACTAGTTGCCTGCCTTGTCTTCTAAGCAAAGCTTTATTAATTAATGAATCAAAAATTATGAAAACACAAAACACCTTTATCCTTGCACTTCAGCATTTTCTCTCAAGCACACTAATGTGTCTTATTTGCACCCATTTTAGCTCCCCATCAATTATGGTGAATAGTTTTATAAGCTCTCCACAAAGATATAATTTACCATAAAAATGTTCAAACTACTCTACTCTCTGTCATGGCCAATTTGGAGCCGTGGGTGAAATACTGTCTATTAGATAAATCCCATTCGTGCATAACTGTATCACACATTTAATGTATATAGAGCTTGGCTGATCCAAGATAAAATGTTCAGCATATGCATGAGCAATGGTATTAGGGCTTCTTGACGTGTAAGGTCCGTGGGGGCCGGGGCCTCTACGTATGCGAGGAGCAGTGAAGAAGTATAAGTATCTCACATTTCCCTATCTTGAGGCTTTTGATTGATTTGGTTGGTGCAATCAAATGGAGAGTTCTTTTGCATCATCAGGGTCTTCCTAGACTGGTCTACTGAAATATCCTGAAGTGGATCTCTTAGAAAAAGCTTTCTCCAAATACTGCATTGATCTTCTTGATATACATCCAACCTTTCCTTCACGTGTTCTTGATGCTGAACTATCACTAACCCATAAAAATGCTGTTAGGGCAATTCCTGATGGCGTACAATATTTAAAAAAAGTAGCACAAATTAACCTGTATGACCACGATAATTTTTGTGCGCTCTACCAAGATATGGCAAACTGACTGGAAGAAATAGCAACACTTGTTTGCTACATGGTGAAAGAACAGGAACAATACTCTGACACCAATCAAAAGAGCTGAACTTGCAGCCAATGTAATTCTGATTTACAAGGTTTGCAAAGTTAGACATCATTTGAGCATCCATTTTTATAAATATCAACCTATGCATGCGTCGAAGCAGAGGCATGCATAATCACCTCAACTTGCACCCGTCTATAACTTTCAGTTTTTGGAAAACTTCTGAAATAGCAGATCATGAGAAGAGCCGAGCGTAAAAAGTTCCTCACCATCTGAAATTACCACACAAAATTACCTGTAAATAGTGGCAGGCATATGAAAAGGATGAAGTTTTACATGGATTCTTCAAACCTCATGAAAATGTGCATGGTCAAAAGTCAGCGGTCTCTTTTTCCAGAGCTTCTTCAGGCTCCAGTTGACGAAATACATGACCGAAAGCACTGCAGTAAATGTATGAATCTATACATATATTGCATATATATATATATATATATCATGTTTACATGACCAACCTTATAATTATAGACAGCATAGGAACCACATCTTCAAATAATGCTCAGTTTTAACACATCAGCTTGCCGCGGATGCATCAATTCTTCATCAATGGTAACATGAAACTAACCAAAATTCCCTTGTAGGAGATAACACACAGACATACGTGCACTCCCGACATATATGGAGCTTCAAATTACTTGAACGAGGGAAAAAAGAATTCTGGATATAAAAACTGGGAAATCATTCATAATCCATGGTATGAGAACACTAGAATGCAATCTCAGGAAGTAAAATTAAGCTAGGGAAGCAAATGAGATCTGATGACATCTAATCTAGCCTGACACAAAACCGTGCTGATTATCACGGTCTTAATCATTTGCTTCTTAGTAACACCATCAAATACAAGTGAACGGCACTTCAGTTCTTAGCCTGGGCGCCCGCAGAACTGCTGTTGCCATCACCGTTATGGACATCGTGGAGCTGCTGCAGGTTCCGCTGGAACTCTTTATAGATTCTCTCTCTCTTGGCACGGGTGTTCTCGATCTCGTCCAGCATACCAGAACGAGAGTAGCCATTCGTTAGCATGAAGATCTCCGTGTCCAGAACGCTAAGCTGCAGAGAAATTGACCAATAAAAATCTATAATCAACAAAGAAGAAATGTATAACGGATATTAGATCTTTAGATAAAAGAGCACAGCTTGGTAGTACATGCTGTAAGATGCAGCGATGGTAAACGTGGAGGTAGAGTTCCTGAGCAGCGGATGGCCTCTCTCCGTGGGCAGCGTGTGGAAGGTCATTGTTCCCCTGACGCGCTGCCATGGATGTTACCTGTGCTTTGGGTTGCTGCTTTCTTTAGTTTGGGGCCTGAAGGAATGTAGGCTGGAGATGGGATTCACTATTTAATGTAGTGCTATTAAGGGTAACAGGCTGCGTTCTGCAGGGATTCATTTATTTCCCCACAGGAGTCTTGCTGGCAGTGGTAGCGTTTTTGTTGACTTCTGGTGCATGCATGCTACCCTTGACTGCAGTCAGCTATGGGAAGCATTGATTTCTCTGCAGCAGTCGCCATTCAAATGCTTGTTGCCTTGATTTTTTTATTTTTAACACTGTTCACAATTGATTTAATATTAATAACATGAAATATTTTTTTGCAAAACTAGCCACTCTATTGTGGGCGTGGACGATTTGTCCATGTGGACATGTTATCGTCCACGTCGTGGACGACAGGCCCGTGTCGTCCGCGCCATGGACGACACCGGCCCATGTGGACTCCACGTCGGCCAACGATCACGGGACCGTTGAACCGACGTGGCATGTCGTCCATAGCGTGGACGATAGAATTTTGCTATATAAGCAGCTACCGGGTCCTCCTCCCCACACATCCAAACACAACAAAACAGCACAAGAGAAGGGAAAGAGCAAGAGAAGAGAAGAGGAAGAGAAGAAAAGAGAAGAAAAAAGAAAAGAAGAAAAGAAAAGAAAAAAGGAAAAGGTATGATATTTTAGAAATAAATAAAGAATATGAAATTACTTATTTTAATTGTGCATTTTAGATAATTTAGAATTAAATACTAGTTTAATCTTAGTTAGTTTATTATTAGGACTTAGTTAGATTGTTTTTAGGCTTAAGTTAGGTTATAATTTTATTCATTATTAGGATTTAGTTAGTTTGTAATCTAAATTTTATATTAGTTTAAATTTTAGTTTATGTTATTTTTAATTGGTTTTTTAGATCTTGTTTCATTATTTTAGTTATAGTCTTGTTTATTTTTTATAGGATTTTAGCTCAGTTTATTTATTTTTTTATTACGTTTAGTTTAGTTATTCTGTTGATTAGGTTAATTATGATTATGTTAATTTTATTTATAATTTTGATTTTAATTTAATAATTGTGGTTAGTTTATAGTTTAGTATAGTCTGTTTTAATACAATTTATATTGCATATGTGTAATTCAATTTTTTGTTACTATTGTTGTAGCAATTATTAAATTGCGTATATACGTATGCTAAGTATGTCCAATAAAGTATAATTTCAAATCTTTTATGGAGATGGCTAAATTAGCTATAATTTGAGTGGAGTAGATCTATCAGGACTTCCTTTTATAAATCGGGGAATACCTAGTCCAACGGAACGAACATTTATGGGTATAGACAGATGGTTGCTGAAAGTTTTTAAACTGAGTGAGGATGAATATGAGTTGAAAATAAACAGAGTTATCAGCCGTTCAAGTGACAGCCATTTTTGGAAACTACTGCCGCTAAACGGAACACCCGTGTGGCGTGCTTATGTTTCAAGGGCTATGCAATATGGATGGCCTCTCATACTTCTTATTTGGGTTGAAGCCAAGGAAGTAGTCGACGAGACGAAGAACAAAAATGATAACGAGGAAGATAATAATGATGGTGAAGCCGAAGAGGATGATTATAATGAATTGTCTCATATCGTTCTTACTGAGCAACTGGTCAAGCAGATGAAGGAGAGCATATAAAACATATAGTTCATCAGATGGTTGTTGAGTATAGGGATTGTAATAATATTCCTGATTACGATTCATCTGACGAGAAAGATCAACCCCCTGTCCCTGCCGATTGGAGTACTCCAAATTTTGAAAACCTATGAGTAACCGAAGGGTATCATTTGCCGTTGGATTACCACGGCAATACAATAACAGAGGGGTCTCTTTTCAAAAATAAAGAAGCTTTGCAAGATACTGTTAAATATTGGTCTCTTTTAGTGAAAAGATCATTTAAGGTTTCTCGATCCACTAAGAAACTTTATGATGTCAGATGCTTATCAACCAGTTGCCCGTTTCGTGTTCGCGGATATGCAGAGAAATGGAGTGGCCTTTAGAAGTGTTCTATTGTGATTGATCATTCATGCGAGTTACAACATCTTGAAAAATACAATACTGCTCTTACATCGCAGTTTGTTACAAATCACATGTATGCTCGTGTCGTTGATAATATTTCTTTTGAGACTAAATCTATTATCAACACAATTGAGCAAGATCTTAAGTACATAATAAGTTACTCTAAAGCTTGAAGGTGAAACAGAAGGTTATTGTGGCAAGATTTGATACTTATGAAGCATCTTATTATAATCTTTCGAAGTTACTTAATACTAACAGAAGTTGAAATGTTAGCACAGCCGTGGATATCGTGGATGTCCCAAACCCCCGGCATCCTGGGAAACTTATTCTTCACCGTGCATTCTTTTCACTTGGTCAATGCATAAACACATTTCGATATTGTAGGCCCATTCTGTGTATGGATGGTACATTTCTAACCGGAAAGTACAAAGATCAAATTCTAACAACTATTGGAGTTGATGGCGATAATCAAATTTTACCTGTGGCCTTTGCATTTGTGGAGAGTAAAAATGCTGACAGTTGGTACAGGTTTTTGAAACGGGTTAGAGTTGATGTAGTTCAATGCCGAGAAAATGTATGTGTCATACACGGTCATCACGTTGGCTTGTTGAAGGCAATAACGGATATTAAATACGGCTGCGCAGAGAGCTCTCTCCCACCAGTTTGGCCGAATATAGAATCAAGGTGGTGTATGAGGCACTTGGGTGCAAATATTTACAGTTACTTCAAGAACAAGCAACTCATGAACATGTTTAAGCGTCTCTATAGTCAAAATCAAGAGAGGAAGTTCAATTCTTTTGTGGTGTCGTCTTGATGAGCTCACTAATAAACAAACCGATGATTACTTGGACGGGATAGTAATGAAGACGCCTCTGAACCACTCTCCACCGTTCCTTCAACTAAACAGACTATATCTCGTAGGGTTGGATCATCTATTAGATATTTTTCACATTCGATACATAATAAGCCAAAAGAGAAATGCTCATTGTTATACGACACACATGGTGCTAGGTATGGAATTATGACAACTAATTTAGACGAGGTATGTAATTATTTGTTATAATTTAAAATTATCTTAACAATGGTAAGACTATAGATTAATGCAACTTTCGTATAGGTCTACAACTTTGCCACTGGTTGGTATTGTTGAAGGAATATTGAATGGAACGATGAAATACTTTCGTGAGCGTTTTGCAAAAGCTTCTTTATTGATGGCTGATCCTAATTTAGTCTTCTCAAGATTTGTTTGTGACTACATGGACGAGAAGATTAAAAAGGCACATTTGCATAGTGTCAAACAAACTAGAACTGTGCAGAACAGGTTTGAGATCACATGCAAAGACAGAGGCAGACGTTGTGCCACGAGTGAACGGACTGTGCATGAGTGTGTTCTTCATGAGAACTCTGCTATATGTATATGTATATGTATGAAGCCAAAGCTCCTACATAGACCTTGTTCTCATGTCATTGCTGCCTGCAGTTGGAGTCAATTATCTCCAACTATATATGTGTCACATTATTTTTCAAGGAGACTTTGCACACAACGTGGCACGCAGATATATTTGGTTATCGGATTTTTGATGCACTCACCAACGATCCTGAAGCACAATTCAAAATAGGCCCTGATTATATGAGGTTGAAGCAGACTCGTGGCCGGCGTAAGACTCGACGTATAAGAAATGATATGGAAGAGTGCTCATCGTCGCAATAAGTGAGATGTAACAACTACAACGAAGTTGGCCATAGTTACAAGAATTGCGTTCGGCGTAGTGTTCCTGAAGCAGCAGAAGTGGGGCCTTTAGGAAATCCATATGACGGGCGGTGTCCTCGTGCTCGTCGCTCATGGCAGGATGATCAATGATTGGGTTTGTAATATTTTGATTTAACGTCACCATGTATTAAGGATTTTATTGTTTAAAAACAATATTGTTCGTTAAGAATTTACATAAGTTAATAATGAATAACAATTTAATTTATTTTAAACCTGCAGCCATGGCTGCAAGTGATAGTGCCACTTACGAGCTCTTGGACGCTCAGTTCGACTCTCGACACTGCTCGTACTTGAGCAATGTTCGAGGAGTCGAACTCACCACGTTGCGGCTTAGGGTGCCGAAGACGCTGTTACACCTGGACGATTGGTGGATTGACAGGTATGAATTTTTATAATTAAATAGTTAAAAAATGTTACATTTTTTCAAAGTAATTTTATATCATGTATTGCAGGTTGAGTGCAGCGGGGCTCTTACCACACTGTGTAGGATGTTGGAGCCCCAGGTAATGGAACGGTCTAAAGAAAAGTACACCCAACTAACCTACAACCGTTCCCTACTTACTGCGTTGGACGACCGCTGGAGACCGGAGACACACACTTTCCACATGCCTTGTGGGGAGATGACAGTCACGCTTGAGGACGTGTCGTACCTGTTAGGGCTTCCGCTCGCCGAGTAGGCCGTTTGTAGGTCTGACTTGTCGGACGGATGGCGCAAAGACGTACAGGCCCGTTTCTCTAACGTCATACTAAACCCGAGGTACACCCAGAGGCATTGACCGGTGAGACCGATCACAGATAGACAAGACCACGGTCCGCTGAAAACTTGGTTGCAGCAGTTGAGGTAAGTTTATTTGGATTTTTTATAGAATATGTCTTCATTACTAATAATTGTAACAATACGTAATTGTTTGTTCCTTTCAGCCCGAGAACATCCACCCAGACGCGGATGAGTACACGATCTCTAGACACTTGGAGGCGTACCTTCTGTGGCTTTTTGGGTGGATCCTGTTCACAGACTCATACGGCGACACAGTCGACAAGCGTCTGATCTACTTCGCCAGAGAGATAGCGGACAACCTCCCCTCACGCCATTCCACAGTACAGTTGGGGTTCAGCTGTGCTAGCGGCTACGTATCGAGGTCTTTGTAATGCATGTACAAAGGTAAGTTACTATAAACACATTGTTCAAAAATTGCCATGTCATAATCAAATGACATTTAATATTTCTATTGTTCATAGTTGGCGGCGGATGACATACTGTCTAGGTGTCCATTGTTGCTGATCCTCTAGGCGTACCTGCGGTTCTTGATAGGTCGGCCTAGGGTGGACGTCACCCCATACGGCGATGCCTTGTATGGGAACTCCGAGGAGGACAAGCCAACGATGGGCACATTGCGGACTCGACCTAGGGTATGTAAACTTATAAAACATTTATGTTAATTATTAACATAACTATTTGTTCCATTAAAATATTTTTTGCAGCATACTTGGGGTGACGACACCGTGCACAGGGGCTACCCGGAGTATACGATGTCGTTTGACCGCCTACAGGCGGAAAGCGATGTCGCATGGACTCCGTTCTCGTACGAGGCTGTGGAGTGTCGCGCACCCGCTGGGTTGTCATTGTTGTGCACGAGAGATGCGGACGTGTGGTGGACACGAAAGGCTCTCGTGTACGACATCTGCGTGGAGGAGTACTCTCCTCACACAGTTATGTGGTAATTCGGGCGACAACAGGTCTTCCCAGTTATGCCTACTGCACACACATAAGTAGTTTCCTTTATTTGTATATTTAACTTACTTAAGTTTTAATCGCTGAGAAACGTTATATTTTGCTCGCAGACACACACGGAAGGGTTTCTCTACGCCTGTTTTCTGGCCTCGCATGGAGGCTTGGGTACAACAGTGGCAGAGGCACCTCAGGACGTAATCGTTGATGCGTTCCCATTCACCGCGGAGTCGTACGAGGAGTACCTACGTCGGTACGTCTCTCGTACACGTACGCGAGTATCGTACGTCCCAGCAGAGCCAGAGGCACACGTCGCATCGACTACACACACGTACCCTCGACACAGAGATAGTAACACTTTACTAGTAGTAAGTTTTGTATTACTATTTTTTGAGTTGTGTAAGTTTTCTTATCATTTGTATTACTTACATTTTTTCATTTACAATTTCAGATGCTTAGGAGTGCCGAGATCGATGCGAGGGCTATGGTCCAAAGGGCGGAGCAGGGATTGCACATCCCGGCACAAGAGAACGCAACGGCGTGGAAGAAAATGCACAAGTACATCGCCGATGCCATAAAGCATATGTCTCTCTCGTGCACGGAGTCTTGTCGTCAAGAATCCACCGTATAGCAGCCGTTCTTCGCACCGGCGATGACTGTTCCACTACCAGGTACGACATAGATAGACTTCTGATTTATACAAATAGGTTCAACGGAGTAATTAATATTGTTTTCTGTGCAGTGCCTTCGACGTCCTACGTTCGTCCTACATGTCGCGGTGACATTGTTGGGACATCCAACTGGTGTTGTGGTACGTGTTAGTTTAATTGATATTATTAATGTCAATAGATATTCATAAATGTGACAAATAACATTTTTGTAGATTTTTAGGACCCGTCTTACGGTTCCGGTGCAACGCAACAGGATTTAGGAGTCCCGTTCGATTGGGAAGCATATGTCGCCGATGCTATGGTGGACACGCTTAATCAGACGAAAGGAACTCCGGAGCCGACACAACCGATGGATGACGCGACCCTGCCAGCGCTTCCTAGGCCCAGGAACCCCCCTGATCTGCTAACTTACGATGCAGACCACGTACGAGCGGCACGTAGGGCTGGTAGGGGTACACGTGGAAAGCGTGCTAGGCATTGATGTATTGTGTAATTTATTTTTGATTTTTTTCACTCTCTGTATCATATCTTTTATGATAATTAATTTATATCTCTACTTTTTGCACGTTACATATGTCATAAATAATAACACTTTTAATACCAAAACACCCAACTATAAATAAACAAAGTGTTTCTGATAACGGATTCAAAATCGTCCACGACGTGGATGACTCGTCCATATAATAAACGAGTCGTCCACGAGGTGGACGATATTAGCCCTATAAAAGTCGTAGCGCCTTGAACAATCACCATTATAAACTGAGAGTGAGCGAAGAGAGTACTAAAATGATGGTGAGCACAGGTCGTGGTAGGACAGGAGTGGAAAACATTAGATCGGTGCGTCCCGACTACTTGGTGGGTGGTACTGATTGGTATGAACGACCGACAGACATATTCTTGGTTCTAAGCAAGACTGATTTTGGTGTGTTTAATCGTCTTCATTCATATGATAGCATGAAAGAAGAGTGGCCCAAATGTCGTTGTGGCCTTGATTGTGTTATGAAAATGAAGGATGGAAGGGAGGGCAGCGGTCGTCGATTCTTTCGTTGTCCTAACGGTGGAGTAAGTTCAAAATACATATTATTTTTTCGCTGCAATATTGTCATTTTTGACCCTTTTTGCTTTTTAACTAGTGCTAATTCGATGATGATTACTGCGAATACACACTCTGGGTTGATCCACCGTCAATCAAGCCAACTAAAGATTATATTAAATATTTACAAGATCGAAACCGAGAGATGGTTGGTGAACTAGGGAAAATGGAGTCACAACTATTCGAGTATATAGGTGCTAGACCCGTCTGCGATAATAGGGATTGCGAATGTCCTCACCACAAGCCAAACCATAACCGTTAAAACTATGTTTCACTAATATGGAGCAACATGTATGTTCGCAATGTATCCTTGTAATGTATGATCTTCTACTTCCAATTTTAATAAATATGGATGAGAGTAACTACTATTGTTCTATGATATTTGCACTAAAGTGAAATGAATCGTTATTGGTGGTTCGAAATACAAATTATCTATTTTGCGAAAAATCAATAGGAACTTTTAACTGGACGACTCGTCCACCTGTTAGATGAGTCATACAACTGATGTACTAGTCGTCCACGTACTGGACGACTCGTCCACCTACTAGAAGAATCGTCCACCTCGTGGACGAATCATCTATCTTCGATTGTCTATTTAAGAGCACTATGGACATTCGCCACAACCACACTTCACAGACCAACTCTCGCAGACATGGACTCACCGTACTTACCACCAAATCAAAAAGAGATAGTTCGCGTTCCAGAGGGATTACAACCGTCAATGAGTCTATGTAGCACTGATTGTCGGTTCGTAAAAGATTTAAGGTTGGGAGTCACTTACGGTTTGAGACAATGGATGTGCAACAACTATGAATATGACCACACCATTTTTTCCGAATGGTATACGTCAGGTAACATGTTTACTTCACAAATCTATGAATATTGTATTCGTATTTTAGCTCTAATCTTCATAACAACACATAATTAATCATGCAGTCTCCACCGCCCCTTCGTGAGTTCACACGGTACATCGACAACAAATAAACAGCGGAAGACGTCGAGTACGTACACGCGATGCATAGAGCTGTCTGGGACAAGTTCCACTACGAGATGGAGTTCGAAAAGCAGGTTGAGCAGGAGAGGAAGGAGGCGGCTGAACAGGTGGAGCGTCGGCGCAAACGTTAGAAAGAACTTCAAAGAATCGATGAAAAGTATCGTCGCCAGTCTCAGGAGGAAGAACGCATTGCTCGCCAGCCGAGAGAGGATGAACGGGAGCGCTTACGCGAGAGAGCACGCCGCGTAAGGGATGTCGGGCCAGATGCATTGCGCAAGGGAAAATATCCCCATTGCACTCAGTAGAATCTATATTTGCTATTTAATAAAATTCGTAATGTATCCAATGAAGAATGTTTTAAATCAAGTGCTCCTATTATTTTGCTAAATTTAGTTACATTTAATTCCATAACAAGAAATAATCAAATTTATGATCGTGTTACATAATTCAAAATTACGTAACATAGAATCTATTAAACAAAAGTTAAATAAAACAAGTTACATAAAATCATAACACAATATACTATATTAAATTCTATAAAAACAATTTGTAAAAATATCTCTAAGCATTTTTAAATGAATGCTAAAAACTTAGTCTTATAATATTTGCTGCAGAGAGCAATCTTGCCTTCGTGGCCTGTCGTCCACGGCGTGGACGACAGGATGCTCCACGCTGTGGACGACAGGGCTGCATACGTGGCCCAATAGTCCACAGCGTGGACGACAGAGTGTCCACATGGATAAATCGTCCACGCCGTGGACAATAGGGTGGCTAGTTTTGCAAAAAAGTTATATATTATTAATATTAAATTCTTTATCAACAGTGTCAAAAATAAAAAAAATTTGTTGCCTTCTGGTGCATGCTCTTGGCCTTTACGGAAATCTTTGGCAGTGATTTACATGCTCCGTGGGTCTGGTGGAGCTGGGCTATATCAAATGCTAATGCAAAGGGTCTGGTGAGCACGACTGTCATGATAGTTTGGTTCTCTGCGAAGATTGTACCACTTTACCCACAAGTAGTGATTTCATCCCCTGTTGCTAGGTGGACGAAGAACCTCCCTGATATCCGTGGTTGCAAGCCACATTACACACTTCCTTTGGTGTGCGATCAGGAGATCACTACATGGCCTTTACAAAGGATTTACCGGCAAGTACAAGCCCACTGAGGTTTCACCGCTGTAGTTCCTGGGAGTAAATGCTCCCCTGCAGAAGCCCCCTCTTGAGCCTTGCAGTTCCCAGGGTAGTCAAAAATGGACTCCCATTCCCCGCACCATCTAAACACTCATACTATGCCGACAAACTCCTAATTAATGGGCCAAGCTGCCTCATCTCAGTCTTGTGGTGGCACTGTAAAGCCGGGTTAACCGTTCCATGAACCGGTCTTTAGAATCTAAGACAGACACTATCACTAACCCGAGTCTCGTGCACGAAGCACCATCCATAACAACTAGCCTGTCTAGATTCCTAACACCATGACACACTCTTGTGTCTTTAATATAATTCCACAAGACTAGCAAAAACTATGTTTCATTCATTCTCGAAGTTCTAAGCATGGCTAAGCACATAAAATTACAACCAACAAATCCTAACTAAATCCTTCCATGGCTTTGCAAGGAATGATAAGGAATAAAATCTAGTGAAACATCCTAAACTGGGTTTCACATTGAAGACAACATGCAATCATTCTAACTAATCATCCTAGAATAGGAACAAAGTGGTCAAGGAACACTTGCTTTTGAATGGATGCTGGTTCACTTCAAAATCTTGCTCTTGAAGATTAGGAAGTAGTTATTGGGTTGATTCTATCCATGTATATATACACAAAACAATGCAAAACATGCCATAAGAAACTTAGCAATATATTTCAATCACATACATACTTGATTACATACCAATACTATTTACTTTCTAATTATTTTCTCCATATACTATTGATTTCATATTATTTTATGTGTTTTGAAATGAAAATAAGTTTCAAATTGACATCTATATATTTTACTTTATCCTTGTTATGGTAAAACATTTACTTTCAAGATTTGTAGTGATTTTTAATAATTTTTGGAATGCATATATGTATATATACTAATTTTATAATTAATTCAGTCTTATAAACTATTTAAATTACCACTATAATTATTGCCAGAGTCTATATTATTGTTTTTAACATTTTCAGGACTTATTTATGCATTTTGGACAATTTCCATAATTTTTCTTCATTATATATTATTTTTATTGATTTTTCAGTACTTATTTAATACTTAAAAATACATTTTCAGTCCTAAATATAATTATTCTGAATTACAGAAATTATACATATATATAAATGTAGAGACAGAATAATTTAATGCATTTTAATATATTCCTACAAATTTTCTGAAATATATATGATTTTTATTTTGATCTTCAGAATTAATTTGTTATTAAACAAATAATTTCAGCCTTAGGAAATGATTATTTTTAATTTCAGAATTTACATACTGATCAAAATGTTTGAACAAAATTTTTGATAAGTTCCTACCATTTTTCAAAAGTTATTTAGCCTATTTTTATTATTTATAGAATCAATTATGGATTTATAAACTAATTTGGACTGAAATTCATTAATTATCACTTTTCCAGGCGCTAAATTGAAGTTTTAAAGTTAACTTCCCAATTGGCAAAGAAAACAGGGGGCTAGTTGGTTATTTTTCAGTGAATTTCCAAATTTCCATAAAGTCTAAGGTTTAATTTGTAAAGTACAGGGTCTGTTTCCTAGTTATTTAAATCTTCAGGGATCAATCTGTGAAATTTTCAACGGTTATAACTATTTCAAATGTGGACCGTTGGATCTAATCTGGACGGTTCTGATTTAATGAACTGAAGGGGTATGCTCCCTTCTAATCTTAGCCGTACATGAAAAATGGAGAGCCAGGATTCGGCCACGTCGCTCCCCCTCTTCTCCCTCACGCGTGGTGGTGCGCTCGCCGGCGAGCGGCGGCGGCATCGCCGGAGAGTTTCGGTTTCTTCAATTTCTCCACTATTCCTTGATCTTTCTATACCAGAACGAAGAGGGGGTCATAGGGAACTCACCTAGGGTGTCCCTTTGGTCTTGGAACGGCCGGAAGGACGTCGGTGACGGTGCTTGGCGGAAAACTTCGGCGATCTTCGTCGGTAGATTGTCCCGAGCACGTTTCCTCATAGTTTTTTGTCGGGAAATCTTCCTCTCGGCCTTGTGACGACGTAGGAGGAGTTAGAGTGAAGGATCTTGCGACGGTTGTGTCGAATTTCAGAATTATGGCTACGGGGTGGCGGTTTTCATCGAAGGAAATTGTGTGCGATCGGTGAAGGAACAGTGGGGCCTCTTGTTGGGTTTTATAGTGGACGTAGAGGCGACGATGTGAGGGCGTCGGTTGGGGAAAAGATGTGAAGGACCGGTTGTTGCCGAGGAAAATTTGTTCACATGTGATAATAACTTGGAGAGAGGGGGAGGAGGAGGGCTACGGTGGTTTTCGGGAGGAAACAACTGCCGCCTAGGCTCCACTAGGCGTTGAGAGATGAGTGTTACAACATCAAGCTAGTACCGCCGCCTTACGAGCTATCAATGGTTTAACCAATAGCAGGAATGAAGTATATCTGGCTATTTTGTAACTATGTAACAAATGTTTTAACCATTGACGACAATGAAGAATACTAGCTTTTTATATAGTTGGCATTGGAACTGAGCATGTGTCTAACATAATAAACAGGTAATCAAACACAGAAAATAAAAAGCTTTTGTTCAGGGAAACATGCTTGTCTGATAATAATGATATGATCCAAAATTTCAATAATTACTTTTTGGATGTACAATGTCTCACTACTTAGAATAATATACTTAACAAATTCAAAGAACGAAAATTATAGTTTGAGATGAAACAAGTGGGTTTGTTTTATTCAAAGGTTGTCATATCACAGTAATACTGAAATTTTTAGGTTAGCCTTCATAGTAGGAAACTATTGGAATTAAGAAAGGAATAATAGTATGGATCATTTATAATCAGAAATGAGGAACATCATTTATTTGGAGACCCATAAAGAAAAGGAAAACATAAAAATGAACAAACACAGATCTTCTGCTAGTAATACAAAATCCACCTTAATGTACACTATTGCATTTTTATAGTGCATAATTCATATATAGCAATGATCTGTCTCAAAATCTTGTACCTGCCTGTACAGACGAAGATTTCACAAGTATTTTAGTAAAGCTTGCACAAATTCACAAAGGATTAGCATATTCCTGCTGTCCCACGAGTATCAGCCATCTTTCACCTGATAATGTTGAGTTCCAAAGTATAATCTGATTGCCAAGGCATCATCAACTGCAACTCATTAAATAATCTTACAACCATCACGCAAAGTCAGCCGAAACTATAGAGTGCTATCTTATTACTTGTAGAGCAGTAACAATATTGATGGACAAAGAATACATACTCTAATGAAAAACTTTTCATCATTCTTCTGTTGAGAAACTACTTTCCAACAAATTGTATGGAAAGAAAGAAAGCTAATGAAATAATCTAGTACGACCTGTCCGGATTTTGATTTTAATGAAACCATAGCATATTATTTGATGGCCAAGGCAGCATAATATTTAAAAATATCATGGCTAGGTGTTGGTATTTCATATTCTTGCATTGCAAATGTGATTAATATACACCATCCCTTTTTTCTGATGCTATTTAAAATGAACTGGCCAAACATTTGTTACTTTTGGTCCAGTTCAGAACTGAACCAACGAACCTCGTGCGTAAAGAATCAGAAGCAGATGTATGCAGCACCTGTAAAAAAAGGCTCGTATTTTAATTTTGAAAAGTTTGGAATCATCATTTGTATTTCTGGGACGCTATGTAGGTACATACATAAGTAAACTCTGTTTAATAGTTTAACGTCAACAAGAGAAAGAAGTATTGTGTGCTTTTATGGTTGATATGATAACAATTTATGTAGCAAAAAAAGCCATGCTCAGTGGTTTAACCAATAGCAGGAATGAAGTATATCTAGCTATTTTGAAACTATGTAACAATTGTTTTAACCTTTGGAGAGGATGAAGTATATCTAGCTTTTTATAGTTGGCATTGGAACTGAGCATGTGCATCACATCGACGAACAGTTAATCAAACACAGATAATAAAAAGCTTTTGTGCATGGAAACATGCTTGTGTATTAATAATGAATGATCCAGAAATTCAATAATTATTGTTTTGACGGACAATGTCTCAGTACATAAACTAGTATACCTAACAAATCCAAGGAATGAAAATTATAGTTTGACATGAAACAAGTGGGTTTGTTTTATTCAAACATATTGTCATATCACAGTAATACTGGAATTTTTTAGGTTAGTCTTGATAGTAGGAGACTATGGGAATTAAGAAAGTAACAATAGTATGGATCATTAATAATCAGAAATGAAGAACATCATTTATTTGGAGATCCATAAAGAAAAGTAAAACATAAAAAATGAACAAAAACAGATCTTCTGCCAGTAATACAAAATCCACCTTAATGTACACTATAGCATTTTTATAGTCCATACAGTATTCATATAGCAATGATCTGTCCGAAAATCTTGTACCTGCCTGCAGACGAAGATTTCACAAGTATTTTAGTAAAGCCTTCACAAATTCACAAAGGATTAGCATTTAACTGCTGTTCCACGAGTATCAGCCACATTTGTTTCCTGATAATGTTCAGTTCCAAAGTATAATCTGATTGACGAGGCATCATCAACTATAACTCATTAATTAATCTTACAACCATCAAGCAAAGTCTCAGCCGGAACTATAATATAGAAATCAAATAATTGTTCTGTAGCAACTGCATAGAGTGCTATCTTATTACTTTCAGAGCGGTAACAATTTTGATGGACATAGAACACATAATGTAATGAAAAACTTTTCATCATTTTTCTGTTAAGCAACAAATTTCCATCAAATTGTATGGAAAGAAAGGAAGGTAATGAAATCATCTAGAACGGTCTGTCAGGATTTTGTTCTTATGTCACGGGGACCCCTTCGGGATCCGCACTACCCGGGAATCGTTGGGTGGTGATGCGGCACCCAATAACATACGTATATAGGACATCATATTACATAAACATTTGTGGAAGCTTACAAAGTCCGAATTTACAAATATTTTACCTCAAAATAAACTACAACACTCATGACTCATATCTAACTCGGCAACAGAGAAACCGTCCAGCCCGCGGACGTTTCTCACTAGCAACACGAATACAATCAACAGCGGCAAGGATGCTCATGAGTATCCACTCAGAGGATTCCGAGTCTAATCAGACAACCATACTCATAAGCGTAGGGTCAATACCTGCAAAACAACTAGTATAGTATCCGTGAGCATAATGCTCAGCAAGACTTAACCGTCCAATCTAATCATGAAACTCTACATGAGAGTAAAGACATAACATAGGATTGTGAATTGCATAATAAACTCGACTAAATGTAGATCCTTATTTTCAGGTTTTATTAGCAACAGATTAAGAATGACCTTGGGCACCTCACATCGGAAGTCCATAATCAAACAACAAACGCTTTCTCCAATTGTAAATTGCTCAAGGTGGAAATGAATCGAGTTTGCACTAATCTATCCATACCAGGTATCAGTACATTGCTTGTATTAACTTCAAAACAATAATGATTAGTTCTTATCTCAGTGCAAGTCATTACTACGTCAGGACTGTGAGAACAAATATGCTCAAATAACCGCGAGCGACAGTGATTCAAATTCAAAGACGCCCAGACTACACGACACGTACGCTCGCACTTGATGTTGCCTACAACAACCATACGCTCGCACTCGATGTTGCCTACAACAACCATCATGGACGTCGTACGTGGCAACCTTTCCCAAGTTTCACCTAGGTCGTCCCATACAGTAGCCTCACCTCATGGTGCATCTTCCGACGTGAGATGTCATGAGCAAGTTACCCACATACTGCACACTGGCCGAACGCCTGAGACGATCGAAAAAGTCCAAACGCAAACTCCCCGAGGTACATCGGTTTACTGGATCCCATATAGCCAGCATGCATCCGGTACACAACTCAAACTTGTCCAACAGGGCCACACACGGATCGGTCCTTGACCGACACGGACAGGTCTAATGCACCCAGGCCCCTATGTCCTGTTGCTCCTAGAACCTGCCCGGTCTCAACTTCAGCTTGCTAACAAATTCTTGAACCAATCCCATGTGCCCCCAATCTACTATTCATGCGACTAGTGTCCAACCACTCGACTTCTACCGGAACCTAATTAAACATGGCAGTTTTTACACGATGAATTGACATCTACCCAAATACTCCATATGGTTTTCTGGTCATGCAAGAGGAGTATCAAATCATCTAAACCTAATGCACAATTCGTTTCTAACCATCATAGTGTATACAAAGTAAAAATATAATAGCTGTTAAATGCAAAATGGAGCTTGCCTGTTTTGCATGGTATTGATACTATATATATCAGTTAGAACCTCCAATCCCTTGAGGCTTGATCAACTGATCCAGTTCAATGGATTCACTCCGTCGAACTCCTTTGTTGATCGCCTTCGTCGTGAGCACTATCGACATGCATATGAACATGTTTTATAATGCAAATTAGAAAATTAAAGACTTGAACTTGTTAAGAAAAGAGAAATGTGTTGGAGTGCTAAGAATGAATTTGTTGTCCCTGTTGCGCAGAGAAATTAAAGGGGAAAATCCAATTGCCCATATGAAATAAAGTCATAGTGTTCTATGTTGCATAATGGAGATAGGAGGAGGGCTTAAATGCTTTGGATGAAACTGAACAACCTAATCTCTAATGACTTCGAATTTTTTGTAGGAAGTCCTGTACTACATTGGGACTTAGCTTGCAAAATTGCAGCTAAAGTGGAAGGAAATTGTGTCTCCATTAATTCCCACAATAATCCCTATGTTTTCTCGTGTACATAAGAGTGGAGAATAAGGACAGGAAAATCTAAGGCTCAACTTGAGCTGAAACTTTCCATGTGAGTTCCTAGTCACAAGAAAGTATTTTGGTCCAAAATTTAGGACTTTTCATTGAGTAGTTCATCCATAATAATTCCCTAAGCAATTAGGCTAAAAGGAAACTGAAGTTTCAAGTAGGGCTCATAGAGCATGCCTGAGTTTTCTTATGATTTTTGGAGCTAAGAATTGTCTAGAATGGATTTTACAAAGCCTGCACTATTTCTGATCTAATTGGAGTACAGCAGTTTGTACTCTGCAATTTTCTATTCAAATCAACTCCAAATGAGCTGATACATTGCTAGAAGCTCAATAATATCCTAAATAATATTCTGGCAAAAATTGGGAAATTTTGGATGAACCAAACTCACTCAATAATTCATTTATAGAAAATTTTCAAAGAATTATCCAGAATTTCTTATTGACTTTCATACTAATTGGGGTGCAAATTTAGATATACCTTTACAAGCTAAATCTAACCTAATTTGAATCACCCAATTTGGAATTTCCTACACAAAGTTATGAATTTCTGAACTTGGAGCTGAAACTGGAATTGATTTTCTACTGGAAATCAGGCTGGCCCCACTATTTAAACCGCAGCCAATGAGGTGCGAGGACACACAGGCCACAGGGTTCTCCAACGTGTAGACTCGTCGAGGGCCCCGGCCACCCGTTCATTCACGGGGCCATGCCGCTCGCCCGAGGACCTCGTCGGGTGGTGCCGCGCGATGCGGCACCCAACAGCATACGGGTCAAGGAAACATCATATTACACAAAGCATTGCGGAAGCGTAAAAAGAGTATTTTACTAATACTTATCTCAAATATTACCACACAGTGGAAGACTACAGCTCTCATGATTCATTTCTAACTTAGCAACAAAGAAACGGTCCAGCCCTTGGACGTTTCTTACTAGCAACACGAAGAACAAACCGCAGCGGTAAGAATGCTCTTGAGTAACCACTCGGAGGTTTCCGAGTCTCATCGGCATCCCTTCTCATAAGCATAAAGTCAATACCTGCAAAACAACTCGGATAGCATCCGTGAACATAACGCTCAGTAAGACTTAATCGTCAACCCTAATCACGAAACTCTACATGAGGGTATAACATACAGTGGGTAGTATAATGCATAAAGAACTCGCCTAAAACTGAATCCTTACTTTCCGGTATTACTTGCAGCAATTTTTAAAGTAACCTTGGGCACGCCACATCAGGAGTCCACAATCAAACAAGAAACGCTTTCCCCTAATGTAATTTGCTCACGGTGGAAGAGAATCGAGTTTGCTCTAACTATTCATCAAAGATACATCACAAAGATAATATGAACTTCAAACCATAATGATTAGTTCCTTTCTCATGCAAGTTCTTACTACGTCACGACTGTGAGAACAAGTATGCTAGGTCCTTTCTGGCGAGCGACGATAATTCAAATCAGTAACACCCGGACTACACGACATGTACGCCCGTACTCGATGTTGCCTACAGAAACCATCACTGACGTTGTACGTGGTAGCCTTTCCCCTGTTTCACCCACATGAATAGATCAAATCACCCCGTACAGTAGCCACTCTCATGGTGCACCTACCGACATGAGATGTCATGAGAGTTTTACCCACATACTGCACACCGGCCCTCTCGCCTAAGGCGACCCGAAAAGGCTCACTGCAAGCTTCCCGAGGTACATTAGTTTATTGGGTCCCATATAGCCAGCATGAGTCCGGTACACAACTCAAACTTGCTCAACAGGGCCGCATACAGATCTGTCCTTGACTGACACGGACAGGTCTAATGCACCCAGGCCCCTATGTCCTGCTGCTCCTACAACCTGCCGGTCTCAACTTTAACTTGCTAACAATTTTCTGAACCAATCCCGTATGCCCCTGTTTTCCTGATCATGCGAGTCACCACTCGACTTCTACCGAACCGTACTTAAGCATGGCAGTTCTACACGATGAAAAGACACCTACCCAATACTCCATGGGTTTATTTGGTCATGCAAGAGGAGTATCAAACAACTAGACCTAATGCACATTTCAAAACCAAAAGAGTGAATACAAAGTAAAAACTTAAAAGCTGTTAAATGCAAACCAGAGCTTGCCTGTTTTGCAGGGTAGTAGTGTATATAAGCAGTTAGTGATCCTTGCTGATCAATCCCTTGATCCTCCGGAGTTTGATCCACTTCAATGAATCACGTTGTGAATCCTATTGAAATGTATATGCACAAATTTTATACTGCAATTCAAGGAGTTAAAGACTTGATTTCTTAAGAACAGAGGCTGTGTGAACATGCCATGAATGGCTTGGTTTGCCTCTGTTGTGCAAAGAAACATGAAGGAACTAAATTTGTCTTAGTGTTTTAGTTTATAACTAACTAAGTTTCCTAATGAACATAAGAGATGAGCTGAAAAGTTTTGAATGAAACTGAAGATCAAGAACTCCAATGGCTTCAAAACTTTTAGAGCATGTTCTATACTAAGCAGAGATTTAGCTTGCCAAATTGCAGCTAATGTGGATGGAATTTGTGTCTACCATAATTCCTACAAGAGTCTTATGTATTTTCCTACATACATAAGCATGGTAGAACAAGAACAAGGAGTTCTAAGGCTCACCTTGAGCTAATACTTTACATATGAGTTCCTGGTCACATGAAAGTAATTGGATCCTAAATTTAGACCTTTTACTTGAGTAGTTCCTCCAGCACAATTCCTTAAGCATTTCTACTTAAAAGAATTAATTTTGGAGTGATGTTCATGTTCATGCCCAATTCAGTGAACTACAACTTTAAGTATGACTCAGAGAGTATGTCTGAATTTTCCTATATTTTTGGAGCTATGAATTGCCTAGAATGGATTTTACAACTGGGGAACATTTTATGAAAATATTTCTGGACCCTTATGAACACAGCAGTATGTATTTAGCAAATTCCTACTCAAACCATTTTCAAATGATCTGAAAAATTTTTAAAAGGTCAAAAATATCCTAAAGAATACTCTGGCAAAATTTGAGGACTTTTGGAGAACCAAACTCCCTCAATAATTCTTTTTTCAGAAAAAAAGTTTAAAGAATTTTCCAGAATTTAATATTGACTTTCATGTAAATTGGAGTTCATATTTGGATAGATCTTTGCAAAACAAATCCAACCCAATTTGAATCACTCAGTTTGGAGGTTTCTATACAAAGATATGATTTTCCAAATTTGTGGCAATTTCTGGAATTATTTTGCTACGGGAAATTGAATTGGGCCCACGTTTTAAACTCCAGGCACTGAGAATCGAGCCACCCGGGTTACACAGTTGTATCGCGCAGCCACAGGGGATCCCTAGAACGTTTTTCAGTCGCTGACGCGTAGGCCACCCGCTTTCTTCTTCCTCCCGCCGCCTTCTTCACGCGCATGCCGTCCCCCCCTCGCCGGAGCGAACTGCTGCTCGCCGGACCGAAGTTTCCGGCCGCCGCCCAGCCTGAGGCTCGCCGCTAGGGAGTTTGGGAGGTCAAGGAACACATCTGTGGCACTAGCTCGAGTTGTCAAGGCTCGGAAACTGGTCGGCGACGTGTGGTGGCTACGGGAACACTTCGGCGCCATCGACCGGCCTCTCTAGCCCGCCAAACGATCGGGCAAACCGCTCTACAGCACCATTTGGTGATCTTGAAGCTCGGCATGACCTCCAAATGGCTCGGGAGCGGCTGCAAAGATGTTGTCATCGTGCGCCCGCTCGGTTCCGCCGAAGAAGCACTCGGAAAACCTCAAAATCCGCCGCTCCGAGTAGGTTTCAAGTGACGGTTGCTAAAAGGAAAACGATCGCCGGCTAGTCCGGCCCGTGTGTGCAGAGTTTGATGATCTAAGGAGGATTAAAGAGTGATAATTTTGGAGATTATTACCGGACGCTCGGGTTGTGCACGCCAGAGCAAAGTTCCAAAATTTACCGGCAAGAGCTCACGGCTTGGCTTGAGCTTCGGGTGGAAGCAGCGTGGTGCCCGTGCGCTTCCGTTGCCGCCCTTGCTCGGCCATGACAGACACTGTGGCGAGCTGTCCACGTGAAGCCGGTCGCCGGCTTGTGTTTGGTCGCCACGGATGAAGGCCGTTGTAGGGCTAGGGAACCTGAAACTTGCTAGCTCTCACATTGAGAAGGTGAGTGACGAGTGTGCCGTGTTGTGAGCGAGGAGAAAGCAAAACTCGTTTGCTTTGGTCTGTGAGGAGAGGATCACGCCGAGAGAGAAATGAAGCAGCCAACCGGTCGACCGCGCGAGGAAAATCAATGAGGAGGTGGCGCTGCGGCAGCATCGGTGTCACTCGTTTGCAGCTCCCCGTTGAAGTGGAGAAACAGAGACCCACAACTTCAGTTGCTTTTGTTGCAAGTCACATGTCTACCAATGACATGTGGGTCCCCCACTTTCCTCCTCTACAAAAAGATCTCCTCATGTCAATCTATTCCATTCAAAAGTTTTGAAGTTTGAAAAGTGGGCTAGCATTTGAATTCGCCAAATTCAGTTTGAATTTGCATAGCAAATTTGACTTCGGTTTGAATTTGAAAATGCTTCTATTTAATTCCTTTTGAGCCCACCCTAGGTTTCCTAAAATTCAAAAGTGTATAGCTGCATGTGTATTCAAAAGTTTGTCCACAATTTGAGGCAAACTTTGAATTAAAAAGCTGATTTTAATCTTTCATGCAAATGAGGGTTTAGTCCATATTGGTTCAACACATTCAAATCAACATGGGAGCCTCTTTTTAATGAACATCCATGAAACACTTCGCGTGTAGAAAAAGTTTTAGCAAGTCCTATTTTTCATGAATTTGCACACATAGACTTTCAAGCTTCGGTTTATTCATATACATTTTTGGGACTTTTACAAGACACAACAGATCAGCAGCTCTGGTTTTTAAATTACGGTTGCTGACAGCTGGGCCCGGCAACCCCTTCTTCCTCCTCTGACCTCTTCCCGCGCGCGATCCCCCCTTTCGCCAGACCGAGGCGGCGCCTCGCCGGAGTGGGTTTCCCGGTCGCCTCCCGACTTAAGGCTCGACGCCTGGGGGTTTTGGTGGACGGGGAATCCATTTATGGAGTCGGTTGAATCTGCCGGTGGCTGAAAATGGGCGCTCGACGTGCGGCGGCTTCACGAAAACTTCGGCGACGTCGACCCGTCATTCTAGCCGTCCAAAAGCTCGGTTAATCGGCTCTACAGCACCAGTGGACCTTGAAGAAGATCAACAAGAATGCAAACTAGCTCGGGAAATCCGCTAAATACTATGTCACCATGCGCTCGAGATGTGCCGCCGGGTTTGTGTTTGGCGAACCTCGAATTCGGCCTCCTACAGTCGGTTTCAAGCTAGGTTTGCGAAGGGAATTCAATTGCCAACTAGTCTAGCTCATGTGTGCATGATTTGGTGACCTAAGAACAAGAAGTGCGATCGAATTTGACAGAGTCTTACCCGGAGGTGGGTTTGCATGCGCCGGTAGCAAATCGCCGAATTCTCACTCGAGGATTTCATGGCTTGAGCTGAGGTTTGGAGAGGAGCAGCGTGAAGCTCCGACGCTCCTCTGGGTGTCCTTGCTCGGGCGTGAAACCTTCCGATGTGGGCTATCTACGTGAGCCCCGTGCGACGGTGAAACTCGGTCGCCGTGAAGAACAGCCGGCTAGGGTCGGGGAAGGCCGAAACTTGCTCGTTCTCATGCCGAGGATGTGAAGTATGATCACTCAGTGCCATTTTGCGGTTGGGAGAGGCGTTGTACACGATGGTTTCCTGGCTCCCGACCGATCAACAGAGGCGGCGGTGGGCGGCTGGGTTCTTGCGCGCGAGGACAAAGCAAAACCTGAGTGCTTCGGTTTGTGGGTGAAAAGATCGCCTCGTGAGATGATGAAACCACGAGCAGGTCTCCAGCGTGATGGAGGAAGCTGGAGGTGGCCTCTGTATTGCACTCGGTGGCGCCCGGTGAGTGTTCGGTCTATGCTCGAGAGGAACAGAAACAGAGGAACCAACTCTACTGTGTTTGTGTGGCTGACCTCCAGGTCCCACTTCTTCCCTCTTCTTATCTTCTGAATTACTTCCAAAAAGAACTCAATTTTTTGCAGTGATCTAATTCAAACTTGTAGAGTTCACATTTGGAACCCATTTCTCCATTCGATGAAGTTTCATCCAAATTCAAATTTGAATTTGAATCTAAATGCTATTCAATGTCCCCTTCTAAATAATTGGTCAAACACCTCCAAATTTTATCAAAATTTGCCTTCCCACAAATTTGGAGCTGAGGATTTCAATTATGGAATCAGATTTTTAAACTTGGATGCTGCAAATATAAAATTCGAACCAACAGTTTGAAATCCTCTTTTTGTGATGACCCGATTTGAATTCGAACGACAAAGTGATTTGATTGCATAACCTGTTTGACCACTCATGGTTATCATATGAACATCACAAGTTCAGTTTACATGGCAAAATCAAGTGTGGCATTTTACATTTTAATGAAACCATAGTATATTGTTTGATGGCCAAGGCAGCTTATTTTAAAAACTATAATTGCTGTTTGTACTGATGCGGATCTTGAAGTAGTTTAAGCTAAGCTATCATGAATTACAGCAAATCAACATTATTCTACTGTCTCGTCCATAGCAGGACATATAGAATATTGTTCAGTTTTGACATATAAGATGGATGGGAAACGATTATTAGAAACAAGAAACAACTCTGTCGGAGCAAGTATGTTCAGTATCCTTGTTATATACTCTCTGTGATTCTTATTTGCATGAATGGACTAGTTCAAAATTACTTGCAAAATGGCAACAAGACTTTTGGACGAGAATAACTGGAAACATCCTTTCAATATCCATGGTCGGGGTTATACAACAAATAAAATTCATGTCACTGCAAAATTACTAAGCAACACAATAGATACATAGTTGAGATCTGACATTCCGATCTGGATGCGCAACAACAAAAGAGTGCTGATTACTACCCTATTAATCATTCAATGATTAATAGCATATCAACACTACAACAATATCCTCAACTACTCTTCTGGTAACAGATCAGTGCGCACAGTTAATAAGTGTCCCAATATGTTATTACAATATGATTGTAGTTACGTGCATGTGCCCACTGTTTGTGTTGATTACTAATTCTATTTTCAAGGATTATTCAGCAAATTTCCTAGATGTCTAGCAATCTAATAACCTTATTATAGAAAATTTCCTAAATTTACCATAGCTAGGTTAATGGATGCATTAAGGCTGGCAAAATTCTCTGGTATGCACTACGATAGGTGACAAGTGAAGGCCACACTCTTGCTTACTTTTATAAGAATATTCTACATAACCGAGGTCAATTCTCAAGTAATTATGTTTGTCCAAGAAATGACAAAGTTCGAGAACTCGTGAGAGGATGTGATGTTTATCTAAACATAATAGATGGGAAGGAGCTTTGGGGTGCATTAAATGTAAAATATGATGCATCTGATGCAGACAATGAATTGTATATTATGGAGAGATTTCATTAGTATAAAATGGTTAACACTTGTTTTGTAGTTGAACAAGCTCATGAGATACAATACATTGCAAGAGAGCTCGAACTCTTTAAATGTACCTTACATGATAGGTTTGTGGTTGTATGCATTATATAGCTATCTAGTCTAAATTTAATTCTTGGGTTAGCCATTGCCAAAAGTTTTAAATGTCATAATTGTTTGCAATGAAAACAACCTTGGAATCCTCATATAGTAGCTGAGGAGAGAAACTTGTCACCCGTGCAACTCATACATTCTAATCTATGCGAGATGAATGATATGTTGACAAAGGATGGAAATAAATAGTTCATTACATTGATTGATGATGCTACCAAATGTTGCTAGTTTATTTGTTGCAAAGTAAAGATGAAGTTTTAGACTAATTCAATCTACAAAGCTGAAGTTGAAAATCAATTAGAGGGAACAATCAAGTGTTGTAGGTCAGATCGTGATGGTGAGTATTTTTTCAAATTATTTGATGAATTATGTGAGGAACATAGTATTGTTGATCAGAGGACATCTAATATTTGTTCTCTATTGTTAATATTATATATGTTATCTGTAATATCTTTTACATGTTCTCAATGCTTGTGTGATTGTGGCACACATCTATAGCTAACATGTCCTTGTTTTGGGGTTTTTGAATCCACACACACAAAGAATATGTAGATTTCACTAGAACAAGCATCCCTGTGAATCTATAGCTAACATGTCCTTGTTTTGGGGGTTTTGAATCCACACACACAGAGAATATGTAGATTTCACTAGAACAAGCATCCTAGTCCAACAGGTAATTGCATTGTTTTCTACATTGTTTTCATTTGTTACTGAGAAGTTACATGATTATAAAGTAACATTTTAATTCTGCATTTGGTAATATGTGTTTGATCATTCAATATCGATTCATACATTTGGCACTACTTGTGGATTGTATCAGGGTTTTAAAGCTGCTCACTTGATTTTCGTGTTCACACAACTGTACTGTTCGTACTACGCCAGCTACGCTTCCAGCTGCTTCGTCTTGTAGTTTGGCACTGGCTCCTGCTCCTTCTCCGAGCTGGTACTGTTAGTGCTGCCCCGGCCCCAATTCCAGGAGAAGTACAGGTACAATTATCTTTTTGGGCGTCATGTGAGATGTGGGATATTTAGAGCCTGAATATCTACTGGAATATAGACACCACAAAGTTGTTTGTCCAAAGTGTAATGTTCTATTTTTGGCAAAGGGGAAACTATTGAACATAAACAAAGGAAGCACTGTAAGGGGGTTCACTGTCGTCGTAAGAAAAAAAAGAATCCAGTAAGCACAAAGAAGTCGTGGCGGGAGAAAATGGAGATGCTACTTCAAATACAGGGACGAGTGTATTTTTGCTGTCGAGTATGGACCATGGAAGTTATATTCGGGTGCCAGTGAGGGAAGTTTCTTCTCCCAGCATTGAAATATTCAATCCAGCAGTTGCAAAAAGAGGCAAAATGCAGGATCAGACTGAGGCATGTCAGGCAGATAATAAGGTGCAAAAGATGTATTTACGTCTGTTTGTCTCAATATGAATACTGTAATTCTCATTTTTACTATCTCCTAAGACAAAATTTTATGCATTTCGTTTGCACCATTCAGTACGCTAGGGGAAACTGGACAAGAGTTATACAATTTTGTACAAGACCACCAATCTTATTAGTGCCGAGTTATCTTGTATGTGCAGGACTCGATAAACTATCTGGTGGGCAGTGCGGCACGGAAGTCTAGGAAACATAACGAGAAAGTAATTATGTGTGACCGGGTTGGAGTGGGGGGGATTACTTAAACATCCCCTGGGAGTTGTGAGGTATGTGGTGGGCTCCTTATGAAAATGATTAGGATATCTCCTTGGTGTGTGTGTGCCAATAGTTGTCGTGTTTTGGTTTTTATGGCAGTGTGCCAAAGTTAGTAGGACCATAGGGTCTGAAGAGTTATCTAAAACTATATTAACTAGAAGGATGTAGTTCATCTCCCCAGAACCTACCAACTAAAGTAATAACTTTACCTTCTTATCCTCTATTTGCGAGCCTCTTTAAAATAGAATCTGCATAAAATGATTTTTGGTAAGAAAATCAAGCCGCATAGCCTCTGCTTGGTAAAGCTCTCATATATGAAACATCATACTTGAGTAGTGCTAGGACTTGTTGTGTACCTTTCATAATCGCTCTTGCTTGACATGTGATATCAAGCTAAAGAGTGCGAGTATAACAATTAGGTATAGTCCTATGGCCAAATTTTGTCTTGGAGCATGGTGTTGTTTCACTCTTCTAATTTTCTAGACATTGCTGTTTTCTGTGGCCGTAGAACCGGCCATTGAGTGTAATGTATAACATGATTGTTAGATAATATGGTTTCATAACAAGTATTTGTTGTATGGAACTCGTTCTATTCTGCTGTGTGTACAAACCACAGATTTACGGATTGATACAGAATTAAAGCACTACTAATGGACACAGATGGAATGGGCCTCCACAGATATCTATTACTCCCTCCATTCTCTTTTATTTGACGTTAGGACAGAGATTTTAGTTCAATTTTGAACTAAACAATCTGTCCTAACATCAAATAATTAAGAACAGAGGGAGTATTTATTAGTTTGCTTGTAAACTAGTTACCCTTCATTATAAAAGCGTGTGATAGTTACCCATTCTCGGACCATCACAGAGAGAACCGAAAGTTAAAATTTCTAGAACCAGATGTCCCGGTTTCCGTGGCGAGGCGTGCCGCTGCCGGTTGCACATCGCATGCTCATGTAACTGGACCTTTTGAATAATCAGCACAATTGTCATGTCATGCATATCCTTATACTCTTACCATTACCTACTCTCGAATACCCTTTTTTCAAAAGTTATAAACCAATTTCAATTACTCTCCGAGTGGATAAAGCATTACCAGGAAACAGTGTGGATAATACCGCTATTATGAAATACTTTGTGTTAGAAATGCGGGACATAGACTGTCAGGAAACTATACTAGTTGCCTGCCTTGTCTTCTAAGCAAAGCTTTATTAATTAATGAATCGAAAATTATGAAAACACAAAACACCTTTATCCTTGCACTTCAGCATTTTCTCTCAAGCACACTAATGTGTCTTATTTGCACCCATTTTAGCTCCCCATCAATTATGGTGAATAGTTTTATAAGCTCTCCACAAAGATATAATTTACCATAAAAATGTTCAAACTACTCTACTCTCTGTCATGGCCAATTTGGAGCCGTGGGTGAAATACTGTCTATTAGATAAATCCCATTCGTGCATAACTGTATCACACATTTAATGTATATAGAGCTTGGCTGATCCAAGATAAAATGTTCAGCATATGCATGAGCAATGGTATTAGGGCTTCTTGACGTGTAAGGTCTGTGGGGGCCGGGGCCTCTACGTATGCGAGGAGCAGTGAAGAAGTATAAGTATCTCACATTTCCCTATCTTGAGGCTTTTGATTGATTTGGTTGGTGCAATCAAATGGAGAGTTCTTTTGCATCATCAGGGTCTTCCAAGACTGGTCTACTGAAATATCCTGAAGTGGATCTCTTAGAAGAAGCTTTCTCCAAATACTGCATTGATCTTCTTGATATACATCCAACCTTTCCTTCACGTGTTCTTGATGCTGAACTATCACTAACCCTTAAAAATGCTGTTAGGGCAATTCCTGATGGCGTACAAGATTTAAAAAAAGTAGCACAAATTAACCTGTATGACCACGATACTTTTTGTGCGCTCTACCAAGATATGGCAAACTGACAGGAAGAAATAGCAACACTTGTTTGCTACATGGTGAAAGAACAGGAACAATACTCTGACACCAATCAAAAGAGCTGAACTTGCAGCCAATGTAAATCTGATTTACAAGGTTTGCAAAGTTAGACATTATTTGAGCATCCATTTTTATAAATATCAACCTATGCATGCGTCGAAGCAGAGGCATGCATAATCACCTCAACTTGCACCCGTCTATAACTTTCAGTTTTTGGAAAACTTCTGAAATAGCAGATCATGAGAAGAGCCGAGCGTAAAAAGTTCCTCACCATCTAAAATTACCACACAAAATTATCTGTAAATAGTGGCAGGCATATGAAAAGGATGAAATTTTACATGGATTCTTTAAACCTCATGAAAATGTGCATGGTCAAAAGTCAGCGGTCTCTTTTTCCAGAGCTTCTTCAGGCTCCAGTTGACAAATACATGACCGAAAGCACTGCAGTAAATGTATGAATCTATACATATATTGCATATATATATATATATATCATGTTTACATGACCAACCTTATAATTATAGACAGCATAGGAATCACATCTTCAAATAATGCTCAGTTTTAACACATCAGCTTGCCGCGGATGCATCAATTCTTCATCAATGGTAACATGAAACTAACCAAAATTCCCTTGTAGGAGATAACACACAGACATACGTGCACTCCCGACATATATGGAGCTTCAAATTACTTGAACGAGGGAAAAAAGAATTCTGGATATAAAAACTGGGAAATCATTCATAATCCATGGTATGAGAACACTAGAATGCAATCTCAGGAAGTAAAATTAAGCTAGGGAAGCAAATGAGATCTGATGACATCTAATCTAGCCTGACACAAAACCGTGCTGATTATCACGGTCTTAATCATTTGCTTCTTAGTAACACCATCAAATACAAGTGAACGGCACTTCAGTTCTTAGCCTGGGCGCCCGCAGAACTGCTGTTGCCATCACCGTTATGGACATCGTGGAGCTGCTGCAGGTTCCGCTGGAACTCTTTATAGATTCTCTCTCTCTTGGCACGGGTGTCCTCGATCTCGTCCAGCATACCAGAACGAGAGTAGCCATTCGTTAGCATGAAGATCTCCGTGTCCAGAACGCTAAGCTGCAGAGAAATTGACCAATAAAAAATCTATAATCAACAAAGAAGAAATGTATACCGGATATTAGATCTTTAGATAAAAGAGCACAGCTTGGTAGTACATGCTGTAAGATGCAGCGATGGTAAACGTGGAGGTAGAGTTCCTGAGCAGCGGATGGCCTCTCTCCGTGGGCAGCGTGTCGAAGGTCATTGTTCCCCTGACGCGCTGCCATGGATGCTACCTGTGCTTTGGGTTGCTGCTTTCTTTAGTTTGGGGCCTGAAGGAATGTAGGCTGGAGATGGGATTCACTATTTAATGTAGTGCTATTAAGGGTAACAGGCTGCGTTATGCAGGGATTCATTTATTTCCCCACAGGAGTCTTGCTGGCAGTGGCAGCGTTTTTGTTGACTTCTGGTGCATGCATGCTACCCTTGACGGCAGTCAGCTATGGGAAGCATTGATTTCTCTGCAGCAGTCCCCATTCAAATGCTTGTTGCCTTGAATTTTTTTATTTTTAACACTGTTGACAATTGATTTAATATTAATAACATGAAATATTTTTTTGCAAAACTAGCCACTCTATTGTGGGCGTGGACGATTTGTCTACGTGGACATGTTATCGTCCACGCCGTGGACGACAGGCCGGTGTCGTCCACGCCATGGACGACACCGGCCCATGTGGACTCCACGTCGGCCCAACGGTCACGGGACCATTGGACCGACGTGGCATGTCGTCCACAACATGGACGATAGAATTTTGCTATATAAGCAGCCATCGGATCCTCCTCCCCACACATCCAAACACAACAAAACAGCACAAGAGAAGGGAAAGAGCAAGAGAGAGAAGATGAAGAGAAGAAAAGAGAAGAAAAAAGAAAAGAAGAAAAGAGAAGAAAAGAAAAAAGGAAAAGGTATGATATTTTAGAAATAAATAAAGAATATGAAATTACTTATTTTAATTGTGCATTTTAGATAATTTAGAATTAAATACTAGTTTAATCTTAGTTAGTTTGTTATTAGGACTTAGTTAGATTGTTTTTAGGCTTAAGTTAGGTTATAATTTCATTCATTATTAGGATTTAGTTAGTTTGTAATCTAAATTTTATATTAGTTTAAATTTTAGTTTATGTTATTTTTAATTAGTTTTTTAGATCTTGTTTCATTATTTTAGTTATAGTCTTGTTTATTTTTTATAGGATTTTAGCTCAGTTTATTTATTTTTTTATTACATTTAGTTTAGTTATCCTGTTGATTAGGTTAATTATGATTATGTTAATTTTATTTATAATTTTGATTTTAATTTAAGAATTATGGTTAGTTTATAGTTTAGTATAGTCTGTTTTAATACAATTTATATTGCATATGTGTAATTCAATTTTTTGTTACTATTGTTGTAGCAATTATTAAATTGCGTATATACGTATGCTAAGTATGTCCAATAAAGTATAATTTCAAATCTTTTATGGAGATGGCTAAATTAGCTATAATTTGAGTGGAGTAGATCTATCAGGACTCCCTTTTATAAATCGGGGAATACCTAGTCCAACGGAACGAACATTTATGGGTATAGACAGATGGTTGCTGAAAGTTTTTAAACTGGGTGAGGATGAATATGAGTTGAAAATAAACAGAGTTATCAGCCGTTCAAGTGACGGCCATTTTTGGAAACTACTGCCGCTAAATGGAACACCCGTGTGGCGTGCTTATGTTTCAAGGGCTATGCAATATGGCTAGCCTCTCATACTTCTTATTTGAGTTGAAGCTAAGGACGTAGTCGACGAGACGAAGAACAAAAATGATAACGAGGAAGATAATAATGATGGTGAAGCCGAAGAGGATGATTATAATGAATTGCCACATATCGTTCTTACTGAGCAACTGGTCAAGCAGATGAAGGAGAGCATATAGAACATATAGTTCATCAGATGGTTGTTGAGGATAGGGATTATAATAATATTCCTGATTACGATTCATCTGACGAGAAAGATCAACCTCCTGTCCCTGCCGATTGGAGTAATCCAAATTTTGAAAACCTATGAGTAATCGAAGGGTATCATTTGTCGTTGGATTACCACGGCAATACGATAACAGAGGGGTCTCTTTTTAAAAATAAAGAAGCTTTGCAAGATACTGTTAAATATTGGTCTCTTTTAGTGAAAAGATCATTTAAGATTTCTCGATCCACTAAGAAACTTTATGATGTCGGATGCTTATCAACCAATTGCCGGTTTTGTGTTCGCGGATATGCAGAGAAATGGAGTGGCCTTTAGAAGTGTTCTATTGTGATTGATCATTCATGCGAGTTACAATATCTTGAAAAATGCAATACTGCTCTTACATCGCAGTTTGTTGCAAATCACATGTATGCTCGTGTCGTTGATAATATTTCTTTTGAGCTTAAATCTATTATCAACACAATTGAGCAAGATCTTAAGTACATAATAAGTTACTCTAAAGCTTGAAAGGTGAAACAGGAGGTTATTGTGGCAAGATTTGATACTTATGAAGCATCTTATGATAATCTTTCGAAGTTACTTAATACTAAGAGAAGTTGAAATGTTAGCACAGCCGTGGATATCATGGATGTCCCAAACCCCCGGCATCCTGGGAAACTTATTCTTCGCCGTGCATTCTTTTCACTTGGTCAATGCATAAACACATTTCGATATTGTAGACCCATTCTGTGTATGGATAGTACATTTCTAACCGGAAAGTAAAAGATCAAATTCTAACAGCTATTGGAGTTGATGGCGATAATCAAATTTTACCTGTGGCCTTTGTGGCCTTTGCATTTGTGGAGAGTGAAAATACTGACAGTTGGTACTGGGTTTTGAAACGGGTTAGAGTTGATGTAGTTCAAGGCTGAGAAAATGTATGTGTCATACACGACCGTCACGCTGGCTTGTTGAAGGCAATAACGGATATTAAATACGGCTGCACAGAAAGCTCTCTCCCACCAGTTTGGCCGAATATAGAATTAAGGTGGTGTATGAGGCACTTGGGTGCAAATATTTACAGTTACTTCAAGAACAAGCAACTCATGAACATGTTTAAGCGTCTCTATAGTCAAAATCAAGAGAGGAAGTTCAATTCTTTTGTGGCGTCGTCTTGATGAGCTCACTAATAAACAAACCGATGATTACTTGGACGGGATAGTAATGAACACGCCTCTGAACCACTCTCTAGCGTTCCTTCAACTAAACAGACTATATCTCGTAGGGTTGGATCATCTATTAGATATTTTTCACATTCGATTCATAATAAGCCAAAAGAGAAATGCTCATTGTTATACGACACACATGGTGCTAGGTACGGAATTATGACAACTAATTTAGACGAGGTATGTAATTATTTGTTATAATTTAAAATTATCTTAACAATGGTAAGACTATAAATTAATGCAACTTTCGTATAGGTCTACACCTTTGCCACTGGTTGGTATTGTTGAAAGAATATTGAATGGAACGATGAAATACTTTCGTGAGCGTTTTGCAAAAGCTTCTCTATTGATGGCTGATCCTAATTTAGTCTTCTCAATATTTGTTTGTGACAACATGGACGAGAAGATTAAAAAGGCACATTTGCGTAGTGTCAAACAAACTAAAACTGTGCAGAACAGGTTTGAGATCACATGCAAAGACAGTGGCAGACGTTGTGCCACGAGTGAACGGACTGTGCATGAGTTTGTTCTTCATGAGAACTCTGCTATATGTATATGTATGAAGTGATGTATGAAGCCAAAGCTCCTACATAGACCTTGTTCTCATGTCATTGATGCCTGTAGTTGGAGTCAATTATCTCCAACTATATATGTGTCACAGTATTTTTCAAGGAGACTTCGCACACAATGTGGCACGCAGAGATATTTGGTTATCGGATTTTTGGTGCATTCACCAACGATCCTGGAGCACAATTCAAAATAGGCCCTGATTATATGAGGTTGAAGCAGGCTCGTGGCCGGCGTAAGACTCGACGTATAAGAAATGATATGGAAGAGTGCTCATCGTCGCAATAAGTGAGATGTAACAACTATAACGAAGTTGGCCATAGTTACAAGAATTGCGTTCGGCGTAGTGTTCCTGAAGCAGCAGAAGCGGGGCCTTTAGGAAATCCATATGACGGGCGGTGTCCTCGTGCTCGTCGCTCACGGCGGGATGATCAATGATTGGGTTTGTAATATTTCGATTTAACGTCACCATGTATTACGGATTTTATTGTTTAAAAACAATATTGTTCGTTAAGAATTTACATAAGTTAATAATGAATAACAATTTAATGTATTTTAAATCTGCAGCCATGGCTGCAAGTGACAGTGCCACTTACGAGCTCTTGGACGCTCAGTTCGAGTCTCGACACTGCTCGTACTTGAGCAGTGTTCGAGGAGTCGAACTCACCACGTTGCGGCTTAGGGTGCCGAAGACATTGTTACACCTGGACGATTGATGGATTGACAGGTATGAATTTTTATAATTAAATAGTTAAAAAATGTTACATTTTTTCATAGTAATTTTATACAATGTATTGCAGGTTGAGTGCAGCGGGGCTCTTACCACTGTGTAGGATGTTGGAACCCCAGGTAATGGAACGGTCTAAAGAAAAGTACACCCAACTAACCTACAACCGTTCCCTACTTACTGCGTTGGTCGACCGCTGGAGACCGGAGACACACACTTTCCACATGCCTTGTGGGGAGATGACAGTCACGCTTGAGGACGTGTCGTACCTGTTAGGGCTTCCGCTCGCCGAGCAGGCCGTTTGTCGGCCTGACTTGTCGGACAGATGGCGCAAGGACGTACAGGACCATTTCTCTAACGTCGTACTAAACCCGAGGTACACTCAGAGGCATGGACCGGTGGGACCGATCACAGATAGACAAGACCACGGTCCGCCGAAGACTTGGTTGCAGTAGTTCGAGGTAAGTTTATTTGGATTTTTTATAGAATATGTCTTCATTACTAATAATTGTAACAATACGTAATTGTTTGTTCCTTTCAGCCCGAGAACATCCACCCAGACGCGGATGAGTACACGATCTCTAGACACTTGGAGGCGTACCTTCTGTGGCTTTTTGGGTGGATCCTGTTCACAGACTCATACGGCGACACAGTCGACAAGCGTCTGATCTACTTCGCCAGAGAGATAGCGGACAACCTCCCCTCACGCCATTCCATAGTACAGTTGGGGTTCAGCTGTGCTAGCGGCTACGTATCGAGGTCTTTGTAATGCATGTACAAAGGTAAGTTACTATAAACACATTGTTCAAAAATTGCCATGTCATAATCAAATGACATTTAATATTTCTATTGTTCATAGTTGGCGGCGGATGACATACTGTCTAGGTGTCAATTGTTGCTGATCCTCTAGGCGTACCTGCGGTTCTTGATAGGTCGGCCTAGGGTGGACGTCACCCCATACGGCGATGCCTTGTATGGGAACTCCGAGGAGGACAGGCCAACGATGGGCACATTGCGGACTCGACCTAGGGTATGTAAACTTATAAAACATTTATGTTAATTATTAACATAACTATTTGTTCCATTAAAATATTTTTTGCAGCGTACTTGGGGTGACGACACCGTGCACAGGGGCTACCCGGAGTATACGATGTCGTTTGACCGCCTACAGGCGGAAAGCGATGTCGCATGGACTCCGTTCTCGTACGAGGCTGTGGAGTGTCGCGCACCCGCTGGGTTGTCATTGTTGTGCACGAGAGATGCGGACGTGTGGTGGACACGAAAGGCTCTCGTGTAGGACATCTGCGTGGAGGAGTACTCTCCTCACACAGTTATGTGGTAATTCGGGCGACAACAGGTCTTCCTAGTTCTGCCTACTGCACACACATAAGTAGTTTCCTTTATTTGTATATTTAACTTACTTAAGTTTTAATCGCTGAGAAACGTTATATTTTGCTCGCAGACACACACGGAAGGGTTTCTCTACGCCTGTTTTCTGGCCTCGCATGGAGGCTTGGGTACAACAGTGGCAGAGGCACCTCAGGACGTAATCGTTGATGCGTTCCCATTCACCGCGGAGTCGTACGAGGAGTACCTACGTCGGTACGTCTCTCGTACACGTACGCGAGTATCGTACGTCCCAGCAGAGCCAGAGGCACACGTCGCGTCGACTACACACACGTACCCTCGACACAGAGATAGTAACACTTTACTAGTAGTAAGTTTTGTATTACTATTTTTTGAGTTGTGTAAGTTTTCTTATGATTTGTATTACTTACATTTTTTCATTTACAATTTCAGTTGCTTAGGAGTGCCAAGATCGATGCGAGGGCTATGGTCCAAAGGGCGGAGCAGGGCTTGCACATCCCGGCACAAAAGAACGCAATGGCGTGGAAGAAAATGCATAAGTACATCGCTGATGCCATAAAGCATATGTCTCTCTCGTGCACGGAGTCTTGTCGTCAAGACTCCACCGTACAACAGCCGTTCTTCGCACCGGCAATGACTGTTCCACTACCAGGTATGACATAGATAGACTTCTGATTTATACAAATAGGTTCAACGAAGTAATTAATATTGTTTTCTGTGCAGTGCCTTTGACGTCCTACGTTCGTCCTACGTGTCGCGGTGACATTGTTGGGACATCCAACTGGTGTTGTGGTACGTGTTAGTTTAATTGATATTATTAAAGTTAATAGATATTTATAAATCCGACAAATAACATTTTTTGTAGATTTTTAGGACCCGTCTTACGGTTCCGATGCGACGCAACAGGATTTAGGAGTCCCGTTCGATTGGGAAGCGTATGTCGCCGATGCTATGGCGGACACGCTT
Source organism: Neostapfia colusana (assembly GCA_030760725.1). Lineage (NCBI taxonomy): Eukaryota > Viridiplantae > Streptophyta > Magnoliopsida > Poales > Poaceae > Neostapfia > Neostapfia colusana. The sequence goes on along the minus strand of JASWHV010000012.1, from coordinate 46,302,938 downwards.
ACTCAGACGAAAGGAACTCCGGAGCCGACACAGCCGATGGATGACGCGACCCTGCCAGCGCCTCCTAGGCCCAGGAACCCCCCTGATCTGCTGACTTACGATGCAGACCACGTACGAGCGGCGCGTAGGGCTGGTAGGGGTACACGTGGAAAGCGTGCTAGGTATTGATGTATTGTGTAATTTATTTTTGATTTTTTCACTCTATGTATCATATCTTTTATGATAATTAATTTATATCTCTACTTTTTGCACGTTACATATGTCATAAATAATAACTCTTTTAATACCAAAACACCCAACTATAAATAAACAAAGTGTTCCTGATAACGGATTCAAAATCGTCCACGACGTGGATGACTCGTCCATATAATAAACGAGTCGTCCACGGGGTGGACGACGTTAGCCCTATAAAAGTCGTAGCGCCTTGAAGAGTCACCATTATGAACTGAGAGTGAGCGAAGAGAGTACTAAAACGATGGTAAGCACAGGTCGTGGTAGGACAGAAGTGGAAAACATTAGATCGGTGCGTCCCGACTACCTGGTGGGTGGTCCTGATTGGTATGAACGACCGACAGACAGATTCCCGGTTCTAAACAAGACTGATTTTAGTGTGTTTAATCGTCTTCGTCCATATGATAGCATGAAAGAAGAGTGGCCCAAATGTCGTTGTGGCCTTGATTGTGTTATGCAAATGAAGGATGGAAGGGAGGACAGCGGTCGTCGATTCTTTCGTTGTCCTAACGGTGTTGTAAGTTCAAAATACATATTATTTTTTCGCTGCAATATTGTCATTTTTGACCCTTTTTGCTTTTTAACTAGTGCTACTTTGATGATGATAACTGCGGATACACACTCTGGGTTGATCCACCACCAATCAAGCCAACTGAAGATTATATTAAAAATTTACAAGATCGAAACCGAGAGATGGTTGGTGAACTAGCGAAAATGGAGTCACAGCTATTCGAGTATATAGGTGCTAGGCCCGTCTGCGATAATAGGGATTGCGAATGTCCTCACCACAAGCCAAACCATAACCGTTAAAACTAGGTTTCACTAATATGGAGCAACATGTATGTTCGTAATGTATCCTTGTAATGTATGATCTTCTACTTCGAATTTTAATAAATATGGATGAGAGTAACTACTATTGTTCTATGATGTTTGCACTAAAGTGAAATGAATCGTTATTGGTGGTTCAAAATACAAATTATCTATTTTGCCAAAAATCAATAGGGACTTTTAACCGGACGACTCGTCTACCTAATAGACGACTCGTACAACTGATAGACGAGTCGAACAATTGATTGATGATTAGTACAAGTGATGGACTAGTCGTCCACCTACTGGACAACCCCACCTGGTGGACGACTCGTGCACCTGATGGATGAATTGTACAACTGATGGACGAGTCGTACAACTGATGGACTAGACGTACCGCTGATGGACTTGTCGTCCACGTACTGGACGACTCGTCCACCTGTTAGACGAGTCATACAACTGATGTACTAATCGTCCACGTACTGGACGACTCGTCCACCTACTAGACGAATCGTCCACCTCGTGGACGAATCGTCTATCTTCGATTGTCTATTTAAGAGCACTACGGATATTCGCCACAACCACACTTCACAGACCTAACTCTCGTAGACATGGACTCACCGTACTTACCACCAAATCAAAAAGAGAGAGTTCGCGTTCCAGAGGGATTACAACCATCAATGTTTCTATGTAGCACTTATTGTCGGTTCGTAAAAGATTTAAGGTTGGGAGTCACTTACGGTTTGAGACAATGGATGTGCAACAACTATGAATATGACCCCACGCATAGGACCACACCATTTTTCCCGAATGGTATACGTCAGGTAACATGTTTACTTTACAAATCTATGAATATTGTATTCACATTTTAGCTCTAATCTTCATAACAACACATAATTAATCATACAGTCTCCACCGCCCCTTTGTGAGTTCACACGGTACATCGACAACGAATAAACAGCGGAAGACGTCGAGTACGTACACGCGATGCATAGAGCTGTCTGGGACAAGTTCCACTACGAGATGGAGTTCGAAAAGCGGGTTGAGCAGGAGAGTATGGAGGCGGCTGAACAGGCGGAGCGTCAGCGCAAACATCAGGAAGAACTTCAAAGAATCGATGAAAAGTATCATCGCCAAGCTTATGAGGAAGAACGCATTGCTCGCCAGGCGAGAGAGGATGAACGGGAGCGCTTACATGAGAGAGCACGTCGCGCAAAGGATGCGGGGCCAGATGCATTGCGCAAGGGCAAATATCCCCGTTGCACTCAGTAGAATCTATATTTGCTATTTAATAAAATTCGTAATGTATTCAATGAAGAATGTTTTAAATCAAGAGCTCCTGTTATTTTGCTAAATTTAGTTACATTTACTTCGATAACAAGAAATAATCAAATTTATGATCGTGTTACATAATTCAAAATTACGTAACATAGAATCTATTAAACAAAAGTCAAATAAAACAAGTTACATAAAATCATAACACAATATACTATATTAAATTCTATAAAAACAATTTGTAAAATTATCTTAAAGTATTTTTAAATGAATGCTAAAAACCTAGTCTTATAATATTTGCTGCAAAAAGCAATCTTGCCTTCGTGGCCTATCGTCCACGGCGTGGACGACAGGATGCTCCACGCTATGGACGACAGGGCTGCATACGTGGCCCAATAGTCCACAGCGTGGACGACAGAGTGTCCACGTGGATAAATCGTCCACGCCGTGAACGATAGGGTGGCTAGTTTTGCGATTTTTTTAATAATATTAATATTAAATTCTTTATCAACAGTGTCAAAAATAAAAAAAATTCTGTTACCTTCTGGTGCATGCTCCTGGCCTTTACGGAAATCTTTGGCAGTGATTTACATGCTCTGTGGGTCTGGTGGAGCTGGGCAATATCAAATGCTAATGCAAAGGAGCAACAAAAAGCCCCAAAACGGATGTTTGTATATTTCTCATTTTGAGTCTTTTTTTAATATATGTCTTAACACTACAATAAACTAGATAACTAACGACGGTCGGGAACCATCGTAAATAAGATAAATACCGTCGTAAATAAGTTGTTTAAAACAGTAATCGCTTATTTACGACGGTTTGTAGCCGTCACAAGTCAAATGTCGTAAATAAAATTATTTACGACGGTCTAGCCTGACCGTCATAAGCACTGGAGTCGTGCCATGTGGCACCCTCTGGATACTTATTTACGACGGGTCTCTCTTAGGCCGTCCACGCGTGAGCGCTTGGCGTCCTCACTGACACAGTTCGTCTCCGTGTCCAGCTCGACCTCATCATGGTCCTACTACTTGGGAAGCCCAGTCCGGAGCCATCGTAAATAACATATTATAAATGCTCGCACGATGGTGTATATAGCTAACCGTTCCGAAGCAAATAATTAACAATCAAATTTCTACTAAATTAGTTACTCAATCAATTCACTACAGAAAACTCGGTCATTTACGACAACCGAGATTATTTACGATGGTTTTAGGTCTGGCCGTCGTAAACAATGTTATTTACGACGGCCAAAACAGGCCATGTAAATAAATGCTTGTTTACGACGGCCTGACCTAGGCCGTCGTAAATACCAGCTTATTTATGACTGTCACACAACAGCCGCCGTAAATGAGACTTATTTACGACGGCCAGGACTTGGCAGTCGTAAATAAGGAGTGTATACCTGCGGGCCCGAAGTCGGCACGCCCGCGCCGACGCCGCGCGATCCCAAGCCACCACCCGCTGCCGCCCCAGACCGCCGCCACCAACCCGCCGTCCCGGCCATCGCCACTGCCGCCCCCAACCGCGCTGCCCCGGATCTCGGCGCCCGCGGCCCTGGAGATTGCCGCCCGCCGCCTCCCGAGCCCCGCCGGCCCTGGAGGTCGCATTCCCCGATCCTGCCGGCCCCGGCCTCGTTGCTCCTGACCCCGTCGGCCCCGGCCTCGGCACCCCCTGGGCCAGCCCCCGTCTTCCCGCGGATCGCCACCGCTGGACCGAAACAAGTAAATTTTTTATTTTGTAATTAGTTGTTAGTTAGATTATATATAATTGTAAATACTTAATCCTTTTGTATGTTTTTAATAGACAATTAGTTTAATTGTTGATTATATAGTTGAATTCAGTAATTATTAGTTCTGTTTTTAGTTATTTAATTTAGTTAATTGATTGATTATTTGTTTAAGCATGTTGTTTATGCTTTACTTTTGTATATTTTTAATTATTTATTATATTTGCGTAATTAGTTCTTAAATAAGTTATTGAATTAAGTTAATTATTTGATTATTTGTTTAAGTACGTTGTTTATGCTTTACTTTTGTTTATTGTTAATTATTTATTATATTTGAGTACTTAGTTTTTGATTTAGTTATTTAATTAAGTTATTTGTTTAATTAGTTGTTTTAGGAATTACCATCGTAATTAAGTAGTTTATGATGGGTTATAGCTTCATTACGACGGTTCGACCATTGTAAGTGGCCCTGTTTATCGTAGTTAACATCGACACTCCCAATAACTCTTCAACTCAGTAGTACTGATCGAATAAACTGTTGTAGGACAGGTGTAATATAGACACGACACGCGTGATCGAGATGCAGAAATGGTTTGACGAGCTTAGTCGGCCTCTCACCTCATCCCCCTATTTCACAGCCATCTCCTAACCTTTTCGTCTATTTCTCTATTTCTTTCCTCTGACTCACATTGGAACACATGAAAACTGCTGTAAATATATTTTTTATGACGGTATTGAATGAATCAAAACTGAGTAACGTAACCTATGCGTCACCCGTTTTGAACCGACACGTGTCACTTGCGCTAAGCACATGACACGTATAGGTTCAGAATTGTCCCTTTTTTAGACAACCTCGATGATATCTGACGTTGCTGCATTTGGTTTGTAGACTCAAATATGCGTTCCAATCAGTTATAGACGCGTTATATCCGACGTTCCTAGCCGTCGTAAATAAGCTTCCAGAGGGTGCCAGCTGGCACCCTCTCCATGAGTTACGACGGCCGGGTTGGGCCGTCGTAAATAATATTATTTATGACCAATCACTTGTGACAGACAGGTGCCATTGTAAATAAGGAGTAACCGTCGTAAATAAGTTAATTATGACGGTTTAGACCGTCGTAATTGTTCGTGTTTCTTGTAGTGATTAAACTAATGCAATAAATTAACTAATCAAATAATTATACCAATAGATCTATTTTCAAATAAAATATATAATTAACAATTTACTTAACTAAAAATTAAACTAAGTAATTAAACTACTATTTAATGACCTAAATTAATTAAGTACCAAATCAAGTTACTAAATTATAAACTAAACAAACAACTAAATTGTAAACTAGTAATTAACATCAAATAATTAAGTTACTAATAATTATAAACTAATTTACTATTAATAAATCAATTTACAAATAATGACAACAAATAGTCATGTTACTTAATCAAGTAAGTAAAAACTAAACAAACAACTAAATTATAAAGCAAATAATTAAACAACTAATTAAATAACTAAATTAAATAAATAACTGAATAATAAACAAAGTACTAAACTAACTAAGTACAAGGAACTCCTAGAAGCTTGTGAAGGCAAGCTCTAACTCCTTGATCATGTTGATCCTACGATTTTGCAATTGCTCCTTAGCCTTTTTACCTTGCATGATTTCGTGACTATTTCAAATATTGTTGTAGCTAAGACCCACTTGATTAGTGGTAGTATCATTCCGTTAGTAGCCTGGCCAACGAGTTAGTTTTATAACATCGTGAATATGGTTTGATATTGATGGTGGTTACTTTCTCTTCAATAACGTAGCTTGATGTCATCCCCGATCAACTAGAATCTTGTCATCGGCTAGCCGTTATACTAGTAAGTAACATGTTCGTCTCTTATTATCCAAGCGAGTTTCGGCATCATGACCGTCACATGATAAAAATGTGATATGCCACAAACCCCACCTTGACCTTGATGACTCTACCTCCTCGATATCCTAAGGTCCCGTCATCACACTATAAGTTATGATTCATGTGCCTCTTGATAGTAGAGTGCTTAGAAACCCCTGCGATGTTCAAATTGTAACCTACTACAACTACTCACCGGATTTGTGAAAAGCGTGAAAAGATGTCTTGGTGGTATGCCTTAGGAAGTGGGGGTGAGTTTTACAGCTTGCGAACTAGTGCTAAGTGAAGTAGGATAGTGTGGTTGAGGCGGGACATGGTGAATGAATAGTTGTGTGCTTCGGTGTAGTCCACCCGCCGTGTACTGGATGGAGCCGCCTCACCAACATAAAGGATGGTTTATATGGCTTCATCATAGTGATTTCATACAATCACAACACTTGTATGGGCATGACTCTCTCTACCTTCTTAGTGACTTCCACATGAGCCATCTCGCGGCAAGTAGGGCACGGGAGACCAAGAAAAAATATGGGGGAATCATTACTCGTGCTTCGGCCGGGAAAGTAATTGCCCGAATTGTCCCTGGGTGCATCCCAAGGTGTGATTGTGGGGTTACTCGGGGAAGATGAGGCGAGTGTTACATTACTTCCTTGCTAGGGGTACATGACCTATGGGTAAAGTGTACAACCTCTGTAGAGGGTTAACATCCGGATAACCGTTGTCACAATTATTGGCACACTATGTTTTGAGCTCCCGTTGATTAGTCTTAGTATGTTTCCTTGATTGAACTGTGTGGCAGTTGTTGCCGTGTTTTGGATATTGCAGGAGTGTGCCAGAGTTAGTAGGGCCATGGGGCTTGAACACTCGAATAATAAGCAAATTACGTACTATAACAACCGAAGAATTCGTCGAGGAACCTGAAGATCCAAAGTACAAGGAACTCTTAGAAGCTTGTGAAGGCAAGCTCTAACTCCTTAATCATATTGATCCTACGATTTTGCAATTGCTCCTAATAAAACTAACTAAGTAAACAACTAAATAAACAAATAAAATGAACAATTAACAATTAATGTAACTAAGTAATAAACTACTTAACTAGCAAGTAATCACTCACCTAAAACATAACTAATTAATAAACTAAACATATTTTTCAACTAATAAAGCACTATTAAAAAAATTACTCGAGGCGACGGCGACCGGCGGTGGCGTGAGGGTCGGTGGGGGCGGGCGGGCTCGGGGGCGGCGCGCGGCCGGGGGGCGGACTCGTGCAGCGGCAGCGCATAGAATGGCCACGGGGACCTCGGGTTCGGGGTATAAGGGTCCTATTTACGAAGACCTGGCTCGAGCCGTCTTAAATAACACTTATTTACAACGGCCAGGACTAGCTTGCCCGTTACGTTATTTATGACGGCCATGTCTCGACCATCATAAATAAACATTTATTTACTATGGCCCAAGCTAGATGTCATAAATAACTTAATTTACAATGGCTAACTCTATAACCGTCGTAAATAATTCTAGCCATCATATGTGTTCCTCTTTCCTGTAGTGTAAGTACGCTTCAAGTAACCTTTCCTGTGCAGTTATGTGTAGAAAATCCTTCCTTCGTGTACTGGTGGGACTTGGTCCCTCTTTGTCTACAGCTTGTCTTCACATAATAACCCATCCAGCCTCCATCTCACACCCCTTCTGCTCGACGCTGTTTACCTTTCAGCAGATTCCAAAGCAGAAAAAAAAACTGATTACTACGTAGTTTTCTAGAAAACACCTCCGGATCCGTCTCCATGCATTGCTAGGTATGCATCCTATATACCAAGATTTTCACACTACTACAGAAAGCATTTTCTTAGTCGCCTCTTTTTTTTACAGGCAGTCTGTTAAAAAAACACCGAACTACAGAAAAGTGTAACATTTACGATGGCCAACCTTAATTACGATGGTTTTAGAGTTGGGTGTCGTAATTAATGTTGGTTAAACGGCCAGGTTCGACAGTATGTAAGGTCTTATTTATGGCGGCTTAGCGCTAGCTGTCGTAAATAAGTTTTATTTACGACGGTCAAGGACGGGCCGATGTAAATAACTGTCTTATACCCGGGTCCAGCGCAGACTTCATCACCAAGTCATAGAGGGCCCAACAGTGCAGAGGGTCTACCGGAAGCCATACGTATGGTCCAGATGGATACCTACGTTTGGCTAAATGAATGGTAAGAAAAATACTTACGAAACTGTATTTATAGTATATTTATGCTACTGACTCGTAGTTACAGGAAAATGAGCTCGATGAACGATCGAGCAATGTTCAGGTGTGGAAGAGAGGTCATATAGCAAGTGACCCTTCACAGCCCGACTAGTTGCGCACTCTGATGGCGACAGCTGGACTGGTGAGTCCCCGAGATGATTATTGTTATTTGTAATTAACATTTCTATTGACACATTTTAATGTATTGCTTGTATTTGTAGGAGAAGTATGGAGAGGAGGCGGTGAAGATTCATGGCGAAGACTACGATTGGCAGAACGCACCAATCGACGTCAACACCATGTATGCAAGCAGTGGAGGAAAAGCCCATGGAAGGTAAGATGCTAGCTCTTATTATTTCTGTCAATTCGAGCTATATTATCTTACTCTTATTTTTTTTTGTAGTTTTGTCATTTTTGATGGAGTAGTTGAATCAAGGGAGGCAAGGCCTTCAATGGGCTTCTCCTCGTAGTCTTCGTCTGCTGTACCCATCCAGCGGATGTCACAAAGCGATCTGGAGTTTCAAAGTGTCTAGGAGGAGCTACACCTGACAAAGGAGAAGCTCCAGCAGCAAGCGGTGCTATTGAAGGCCACACAGGAGTATCAAGCCAGTTACAATGCACGGATATAAGCGGCGATATAGGTAATAACTTAAAATACAAACTAATCATATTACTTCATTACTATTCAAATGCTAATGCTTTGCTATCACATGACTTAGCCCAGCAGAACGGGCAGCAGGTTGCCATTCCCTCATGGCAACTGCCGATGTAGCCACAGGTGCTGGCGGAGCCATAGGTGCCTTTTTAAATGGTACAGGCAAGCAACATTTCTTCAAATCAACATAAATTAGATTACTATAACAAACAGAGCAAAAATTAATCAAACATAGCCAAACTTAGCCATAATTGCTCAAACATAGCCAAAGTTAGCCATAATTGCTCTAAATACACTTTTACATCACAGGGATCGGCAGTAGAGGCTCAGATTCCAGTGTCGCAGCTACTGGGACCTGGAGCACCACGCGTGGAAGACATTCTGGGCTCCGTAGGTTGTAGACGTGGGAGTTTGTAGTGTCGTGTCTTATATTTGAAACTATTATAATGTGAACTGTCTGTGATGTTAAATACTTGTTTTTGTATGTGCCTGTGAGCTAGACGTCGTGCTAGTTAGCATTTTTCAGTTTTTTAAGTGAAATCCCTTATTTACGACGGCATGGAGGTGCCTGTCTTAAATAATACTAAGTCATTTACGACGGCATGGAGGTGCCCATTGTAAATAAGCCTCTATTACTTACAACTGCCACGTCTCCATAAGTTACGACGGTCAGTCCAGGCCGTCGTAAACAACTTATTTACGACTACAAACTTGTGATGGCCAACTGTCATCGTATATAAGCAATTACCGTTGTAGTTAAGTTATTTACTATGGCTTTTGCTTTAATTACGATGGTTTCAGCCATCGTTAATGGTCGTGTTTCTTGAAGTGCCTATGATGTCCAATCCAAGTCACCTATGATAATGCCCGCCTGTGATAATAGAATATCACAAGTAGTTTTAAATAACTACCACCTTTAAAAATACATATTTTTACAGGCGGTTTTAATAACAACCGCCTTTGAAAATCCATTTTATCACAGGTGGTTTTTAATACGGACCGCCTGTGAAGATGTTATATGTAATGGGCCGCGCGCAATTTTGGCCTATGAGTCAGCCAGCGGCAAGCCGTGCGCTAGTATGGGAACTTTTGTCCCATATCAGAAAGTTGCGGGCGTTGTACCCGACTTATAAGGTGAGGCGCACTTCTCTCTTTGCCACACTTTAAGATGGAGCACTAGCAGCAGCAGATAGAGCTCGGTGGGGAACAAGTGCCGGACGGGGACCTCAAGTGGCCTAACGGGCTGTCGTTTTTCACCATGCTGTCTGGCCACGCGGATGACGCGGAGCTGCTGTTCGGAGGAAACGTCACCGGAGGAGGCGGCAGAGCAAACGACGGATGACGGTGCCGGACGCACATACGACCGAGCATGGTGTATCCGACAACGTGGAGGATTAGCTGAGGCTGGAGATCCACTCCAATAAGGTGAGGAGGGTGGTAAAGAATAACCGTGTATGATAAGGAATTATCACGGACAGTCAGTGGTAACCAGCCGCCTGTGATTAGTCATTTTCACTGGCGTTTTTTTAACGGACAGCCTGTGATAATACTTTTTCACGGGCGGTTTTTGCCGCTGCCTGTGATAATCGACCATTTTCACAGGCGCTTTGTCACAGTTGTATTTTAAAACTGCATGTGATAATACGTTTGGAGCCATTCGTGAAAACACTTTTTCAAGTAGAGTAATTGATTTTGCACCCTGATCCGCTTCCTCCTATCATCATCGCATTTTTGAAACACTAGGGATGTTTGGGAATGAATACAATGGACCTGCTTAGGAATCCTATATCCATTGATATTTCTTTTTGAGATCGTGGGCATCTAATAATCCAGCAAATCGTAATAGGAAAATAGCATATGTTATGTCAGGACCCACCTTTCTCGGGACCCACTTGTGCATTCCATACCAATCCCTGGATCAGTAGTTGGTACATACAATAGAATGGATCGAATACCATATATTAACTTAGTCTCAACATGACCTTTATGGTTTTACAAGCATTTCTTAAGTTACACTTCGTGGGCCTCGCAGGGTCTCAAAAGAACAGAAAAGTCGAAAAAACAGCGGATTATGTGGCTTCCAGCCCCTCAGGCAACCTTGGGCGCAGGACTAGACCTACTCGTCGTTGTATCGCGCTTCATCTTCTGCCTCCCTTTCCTCTTATGATTTTGAGGGTCATGAAGAAAACAAGAGTGAGTACGGAAGGTACTCAGCAAGCCCTAACACTACTCAAGGGGATTTGTTTCATGCAGGGGGGTCATAGCAAGATAGGGAAATACGACTTAGAGTTGCCAAAAAGCATTTATGCAGGGTCTCTTTTGAAAGGAGGTTTTGCAAAGAAAAAGGAATGTACTGTAACCTAATTTTAGTTGGTGGGACCGAGGGGAGTTGAGCTCCATCCCGCCAGTCCCCTAAGTTTTAATCGAACGTTCAAGCCCATGGCTCTACTAGTCCCGGCACATGGCCGTAATATCCAAAACACGGCAAACACTGCCACCCAACCACATCAAGGAATCATGCTAAGGCTAATCAACAAGAACTCGAAACATAGTGTGTCAAGACCGTGACAATGGTTGTCTGGATTTTAACACTATGCAGAGGATGTACACTTTACCCACAGTTCATGCTCTTGTAGCAAGGGAGTAGCGTAATGTTCACCTCATCTTCCCCAAGTAACCCCACAATCACACCTCGGGATGCACCTATGGGCTATTTGGGCAATTACTCTCCTAGCCGGATCACGGGTAATGACTCCCCCGTGTCTTTTCCTGGTCTCTCGTGTCCTACTAGCCGCCAGATGGCTCATGTGGAAGTCACCAAGAAGGTAGAGGGAGTCCTGCCCGTATAGGTTCTGTGGTTGTACGAAATCACTATGACGAGGTCATATGAACCGGTCCTTATATTGGTGAGGCGGCTCCATCAATGTCCACGGAAGGTGGACTACCGAAGCACACACTACTCATTCACCATATCATGCCTCAATCATCCCTTTCCTCCACATCACCCTACACCGGTTGTACGGCACAATTTTCCCCAACCCATCTCCTAACTCACATCACCAAGACACCTTTCAACACTTCTCGCAAATTCGATGAGTAGTAGCAGTGAGTTGGGATGCAAACATCGTAGGGTCCATAAGCATTCTACTTTCAAGGAAACACACACGTCATCACATTATAGTGCGATGATGGGGCCCTAGGGCGATCAAGGAGGTAAGGTAACAAGGTCATGGAGAGGTTTGTTGTTCTTCACATGTAAAGCACGTGACCATCACCTTGCAAGTATTTTGACCCTGGATGGCAGGAGATGGTACACTACTTGCTAGTGTAATGGCTAGCCGATGTCATCGATCTAGGTTAACGGAGGAGCAAGTAACCACCGTCGATATGAACACATCATCACGATGTTATGAAACCATTGTGTCGGCCATACTACTTACACGAAGGAGCTACCACTAGTCAAACGGGTCTTAGCTACCACAATGTTTTAAAAAGTAATCATGGAAAAACATGCATATTAAAACAGGCTAACAGGGCAATTTTGCAAATTCGTAGGAGCAATCATGATCAAAGAATTAGAGCTCGCATTCAAAAGCTTCTAGGAATTCCTCGTAATCTGGGTCTTTGAGTTCCTCATTCGCTCTAGTACGTAAATTGCTCGTCTTAGCGTCGAACCCAAAAGAATCCAAGAAACTCCGGTAAAATCACAGTAATGTGGCTGCAGGGGTCTTAGGGGGTTCTTAAGGACAAGCATGTTTTATTTGGCTTGGATGGGGTGGTGTCATCGGCCGGAGGGCCTCACCCTCTTTCCTTTTGTCGTTACTTAATTAATTGGGTTAGCGTGATCACTGACAATTAGCAGTGCCCTAAAATTGTTTTTAGTTATTACCCGCATGTTACTATACTTTAGTGACTAATTCCTACAACAACAACCAAGCCTTTAACCCAAGCATGTTGGGGTCGGCTACTCTAGTGACTAATTCTTATTTATAGGATTTTTTCTGGAATTTGCTGTACCCGGATATGCCTTTTCCAAGTTTCCGTGTACAGTATCTGGTATCCCAAACATATTTCCTGCGTACAGTGGCTGGCAGGTGGGCCATGGCCTGCAGGGGCCTTTGTGCCTGAGGTCCACGTGAACCAGGTCCACAAGGGTGTTCTGAACCACACTGTATGGACCAGGATGATGTGGCTATGAGGTGGATGTTGACGAGGCTGCCATATGGGCAAAAGGGTCGAGTTGGCCGCCAGCTCACCTGCCACGTAAGCAATGGTCTCAAGGGCTGAGGAGGTTTGTGATTATGCTGCCACGTGTGCAAGTTTGATGATGTGGCATGCCACACATAATCCACATGTATGCCACAGGGGTGCCACATAAGACAGGGCGGTGGGGTGACTGCCGGCCGGCGGAACATGCCGCCGGCTAGCCAGAGCTGCATTTTTTCTCCTTCCGGGACAACCAGCTAGTTGCCGGGCCTCTACACGTTGTGGAGAGTCCACTGGTAGTTGTTGTCATCCGCGGAAGTCATCGGAGAGGAAGCTGCAGCTCGCCGGAGATGGCAGCGAAGGCGGAGCTCGGTAAACTATGCGTGCGCGTGTGCTTTTCTCCGATCTAAGTGTCCATACACGTGAAGGAGTGTGGTGGTGCTTTTGGTGGGCTCGGACGGGTTGGTGTGGCCCTCACGAAGGCCGGCGCCGCGCCGAGGCGGCCATGGGCTGCGGTTGTTCGGCGTGGTCCTCCTTCAAAGTTCTAGCGCAAGTCCTAGGGGGTGGAGCTTCCCAGTGGACCTCTGGGGACGCCGAGGGAGGAAGGAGGGGAGGGAACCGTGGCTTACCGGCGGCGAATTCGGGAAGTTGGCCGGAGTTGGGGAAGGAACGGGAATCTCCAAATTACTTGCGGGAACCGGTCACTCAGTGCTCAATTAGCTTCGTGAGAGCTCAAGGAAGGTGGTGTGCACCTCTAAGGGCGGAGAGGGGGGCGTTTTATAGCCGGCCGAGGCAATGCCGGGATGTCGAGGATATTTTCTCACGCGCCATAAATGGAGCGGCCCGGGTTTCATGGAGGAGGTGAGGTGCTGGGGGGGTATTGCGGCAGGCTGGGGTGCCGTGCGGCGATGGGACGGGCGACGGGATTCCCGGCGGAGCGGTGCTGTCCGATCTTGGGCGCATGGGAAGTGGAGTGGAAGAAGCACAGTGTTGGGCTGAGCCGAGCGAGAGGAAAAAGAAAAGGGGAAGTGGAGGCGGGCCGCTTGAAGGAGAGGGAAAAAGGGGAGGAGCGGGCCGGTCTGTTGGGGTTAGTGGGCTGTGCCCAGGAGGGGCCCATTTGCTTTTGTTTGTTTTTTGTTTTTCTTTTTGTCTTTATTGTTATTTTGATTTTCAAATTTCAATTTGAATCAAGTTTTCCATCCATTTGAATCTGCGGCTGTTACATGTTAAAATTGCGAGGACCCGATGGTCTCGACTAGGTAGGATCACGCTGAAGGGTGCTGCGTTGCACAACACCGGATAACACACATAAAGGTACAAAGCGAAAGCAAAAATTTTATTACATAAACGAGTTTATGAACATGTTTACAACAAAATACGTTAAGTCTACACTCACGGGCGTAGACGAAGCAAAAGAAGTTCACGTTCAGCCCATGAACGTGTCCTCACTAGCACACACGCACAATAACACGGCGGTGTGCACGGCTCCCACTCGACGGTGGTTTCCTCTTGGGGGTCCGTCTCCTCCTCGAGAGCCTCTTCCTCATAGCACCCTGCAAATGCTTCAAACACAAGCAATGAGCACGATGGCTCAGCAAGACTGACCCGTCTTACCTACACATGAGACTCTACATGCTGGGTTTCCCGTGTATAATTGGAAAACATGTTGCAAAAGACATGCCTAAATAGTTGAACTTTACTTTCAAGTTTTAGTAGCATGTTGTAGAAAAACCTCATGCTAATACACATAAGAAAACCGCAATCAAACAAGAAACACATTTCTCTTATGTGATTTTCCTAAGGTTGAAAAGAACTTTAATTAGCTCTAAACTACAGCAAGTCATTAGCCAACAAAGTATAGCTTTCAACCAGCAATCTTTTAACATGACACTAGCGTGTTTTTTCTACGTCATGGTACAGTGAACAAGTGGTATTCACTGACCGCGAGGGATGATGATTATAATTGATTTACACCTGCAGGGTTACCCAAATAACCCATCACATACACCCATACTCGATGTTACCTACAGCAACCACCACGGACGTCGTACGCAACCACCTTTCATCCGTTAGCCAAGTGCTGAACCGGTCCTATCGTCCCAAGCAGGAGGTCTCTGCATGGAGAATCTGCAGTGCCTGCCAGCTGATTTACACCCTGCTGCTCTCAATCTACCCTCTGGACGACAAGCAATGCCCAACAGATCGCTACCCGAATTACATCGGTTTCCCGGTTCGATAAATATCCGGTAGGTCGTCGGTACTGTTCTAGCTTGTTCAACAGGCTCGCACACGGCTTAGTCCTCAATCAACACAAGCAGAGCTATGGCACCCAAGCCCCAAAGTCCTGCTTCCCATACTCTCCGCTCGGCCTTATTTTTCTTGCAATGTGATTCATTTGCTATCTCTACCGAGTTGTGTGCCTCTAGCCTATTCTCACGAGTAGTTCCAACTACTCGACTTGTACCGAATCCTACACCAGTTTAGCATTGCAGTGTCTACTCGAGGGTTAAAACCTAAGCTCAAAACCCTGGTCCTCTTGGCTATGCATCTGGGTTTTCAAACAAGACTCTAATGCACAATTGAAAGAAATTCATAATGTAAGTTATAAAAACAAAAGACATTATGAAATGGCTAATGCAAACTGGAGCTTTCCTTGCTGCTGGTCATAAGCTAGTTGTTCCTCCGGTGATGTTAGGAATAAACCCGACGCGCGTCTGGGCGCGACCGCGTTTGTGCGAGGTCCGCCGGCGAGCGTCGTGAGTTTGAGTGTGTGCGTGAATTGTCACGTATGTGCTGCGGCATGTGTGCGCGTCGTAGGCTGGGCCGAGGAACGAGTCGTGCGTTGTGGACGCGCCATGCGCGCGCGAGTAGGAGCTTGCGGGCAGCGTGGATCGTGAGCAACGGCAAGCTCAGGAGTTTGTTGCTCCGGTGCGAAGCTGCTGCTGCTATTTAGGAAGTCGTTCGCGTCTGTTTGCTACAGAAAAAATGCAGAAGAAAAGCTAGCAGCGTTTGAGCGCTGCGTGTGTTCGTGCACCCGTGCCTATTACCCTTCATTTTCCAACTCCCTTCGTTCTCTGTTCTTCAAGCTCGCGGCGTGGTCGAGTGGCGGCGTGGTCGAGTGCTAGCGTTGTTCGGATCCAACAATTGGTATCAGAGCCTCGAGATCCTGCCTGTAACCATGGCGATGGTTCCGCACGGTGCCGGAGGAAGCAGCGGCATTTCGCTCACGTACCCAGTGTTGTCGCCGACGAGCTACACCGCGTGGGCGATCAAGGTGGAGGCGATCCTCGATGCTCAAGGTCTGTGGGAGGCGGTGGCTCCTGCGGACTGCGTGGCGGTGGACGAGCGGAAGAACAAGATAGCGCGGCGGAGCTCCTCCAAGCGCTGCCGGAGGACATTCTCATGCAGGTGTCGACGAAGCCGATGGCGAAAGAGGTTTGGGACAGCCTCAAATCAAGGTTCGTCGGTGCAGATCGAGTGAAGACGGCTCGGCTGTCCACGCTGAAGGGCGAATTTGATCGTTTGTCGATGGGCGACGGCGATACGCTCGGCGAGTTCGCCGGCAAGATCAGTGGCATGGCGGCGAGGTACGCCGGGCTGTGCTCGACACTCGACGATGCTGCCATGGTCAAGAAGCTCCTCGACACCGTCCCAGATCGGCTCTATCCTGCAGTTGCGGGGATCGAGCAGTTCTGCGACGTCGACAAGATGCCGTTTGAGAAGGCACTTGGCAGGCTGAAGGCGTTCGATGAGCATTGCCGTCGGCGCAATCATGGTGGTGGGACGTCTGCCAGCGATGGACAACTTCTGCTCACGGAGGCGGAGTGGAAGGCTCGGCAGAAATCGAAGCGGTCATCGATCGGGAAGTGCTACAACTGTGGCGCTCGCGGTCACTTCGCCCGGGACTGCCGCAAGCCAAAGAAGGAGGAGGAGGAGGCGCTGTTCGCCAACGCCAACGAGGAACCGACGCTGCTGTGAGTCGGCACGTATGGTGGCGTTCGGGTTTAGGGGGAGATTGTTAGGAATAAACCCGACGCGCGTCTAGGCGCGACCGCGTTTGTGCGAGGTCCGCCGGCGAGCGTCGTGAGTTTGAGTGTGTGCGTGAATTGTCACGTATGTGCTGCGGCATGTGTGCGCGCCGTAGGCTGGGCCGAGGAACGAGTCGTGCGTTGTGGACGCGCCATGCGCGCGCGAGTAGGAGCTTGCGGGCAGTGCGGATCGTGAGCAACGGCAAGCTCAGGAGTTTGTTGCTCCGGTGCGAAGCTGCTGCTGCTATTTAGGAAGTCGTTCGCGTCTGTTTGCTACAGAAAAAATGCAGAAGAAAAGCTAGCAGCGTTTGAGCGCTCCGTGTGTTCGTGCACCCGTGCCTATTACCCTTCATCTTCCAACTCCCTTCGTTCTCTGTTCTTCAAGCTCGCGGCGTGGTCGAGTGGCGGCGTGGTCGAGTGCTAGCGTTGTTCGGATCCAACAAATGAAATCCAGAACCTCTGGGCCTTCTTCGATCTTAGCAACTATACGAGATAAACATATAATGCGTGTCAATTAAAATGCAATTGAATTATTTTGATATTGTGAAGACTATAAGTATAGCTATAGAGTGTTATTGACTCTGAAATTTTTACTGTGGTTTGGATACAACCTAAACAGTAACTTGGCCAAATTTCATTTGAAGCAAAGCGCATTTGAGACCTGCACAAATAAATGTGTATTTGGCCCTAATTAGAGCTCTTAGGTTTTTAAAGGACTTTCATGGAGCAAGCCATGACTTTCTGGAAACTAGATTTTCAGAGGGTTCAAATGCAATTGGTTTCATCTAATTTTAAGATTCCTAGTAAAAGATATGAGCTAAACAAGTTCATAGAAAATCTGAAAAATGTTTCTGGACATTTTTCTTTTTCTCTGGACCAGTTTCATTAATGACACCATTAGGTGGATCAAATGAATTTGAATGGATCTGAAATTTTATGGTATCTCAGGGATATTACAAGGAACCTCCTGGCCAAATTTCAGAATTTTCCACTAAAGGGTTCTCCAGTTAAAATTCTAGACAGTTTAAAATTTGGAGAATTAATTCTGGATAAAAAGGTTTTCATGAACTGAAATTTGTTTTGCTGGAAAGTACTCAGAGAGCTGAATCCAACAAAATTTGGTTCACTCAATTTGGACATTTCTAGCCAAAGTTATGGATTTCTAAAGTTGGAGCTTAATTCGGATTTATTTTCCAACAGAAAATTGATTCCGCGCTACTCAGCCGCTGACAGCGGGACCCGCCACTTTGTTTAAATTAAACGCGGCGTGCGCGCTTCAGACAGCGGCTGACAGCTGGGGCTCGCTGTCTTCGTCTTCCTCTCGGCACCCGACAACCCCGCGGCGGCGCACTCCGGCGAAGCTCGCCGCCGGCTGATCCCCTGCGCAATCTTCACGAGACTCGCCGCTAGGGCCTAGTCTGACGTGCGGAACATGTTGGTGGGGTTGGTGGTGGTCGACGGTGACCGGAAAGTAGCTCCTGACGGTGCACCGAGGCGGAGCAACTCCGGCGATGTGGACTGAGCTCGGAAAAACCCCAAATGCTCCACTGTTTCCTCCTACAGCACCGGGAAAGCTCGGGGATCAATGATCTGAACCTACCTGATGGTCGAAACGGCTGCAACACCGACCTCACCGATGAACCGAGTTGATTTCTCCGGCGATGAAGGATCTTCGAGCAAACCGAGGCTATACACGATGGTCTGGCTCGGGGTGTGCTCGAGGATGATCGCAGCAGTCCTAAGAATCTTCCTCTAGACCCGGTCGATCGCTAACCAAGTGTGTACAATGAATTTCTAAATTTTCTAGCGACTGTTCCGAAAACCCGCCAGCGGTAGACTTCAAATTCCGGCCGGCGTGGTCCATACTAGGTTTCTAGGTTTGTAAGGTAACTAGTAGACCTTCTCACGCACCTCTGATGCCAAGAAGTAGCTCCAACCGTGGACGATATCGTCGGGGCGATGAGTTAGCGTGGAGGCGGAGGAACTCGGCCGCCAGGACAAAAACCTTGTCGGGGTTCGGCAACCACGCGAGCAGACAGCCTTAGAGGTGGTCCGGAAGGTTCAGAGGATTCTTGCGCGCCTTCTTGCAGCTTTAGTTGGGTGTGAGGTACACGAGAGCGAGGGTTTCGTGGTGAGGTCGTTGGCACACAGAAACAGCGAGTGGTTCGGCATTTCTTTGCGTGAGCGACGTTGAGGCAGTGGAGAATCGGTATTGTGGCGCCCGGCCATGAAGATAAGGAGCTGGGGTGATCGTTACAACGCTGGAGCTCGGAAGCAGCTGGTGGCGATCGAGTTTACGCCGTGGCGTCCGCAGCGTCGGCCCGGAGAACAGAGCACCCGGTTTAAAAATTGGTTCAGCTCGTGTGTGACACTTTCAGTGGGTCCCAACTCTCATTTTTGTCCTACAAATTGAATTTCTCCACTACTTTAAATACTAGGGACCCTAATACCCTTTGTAGTTTGATCAAACCCCCAAATGCCCATTTAAATCTGAATAAATCAAAGTGTGATTTGATTTGACTAAATTTGCAGCAAATGTGAACTAAAATTCAAATGTGATTTGAATTTATCCAAAATAGCACATGTCAATATCAACTCCAAATGGAGTGAAAATTGGTGTGTGAGCTCATAAAAATGTGCTGAGTGTGAATATGGATACCAAAATTTAATTCATGGGATGAAAGGAGTTTGAATTTGAATTTAAGTTCAAACTAGCCTTTTTAATAATTGTACCCAAAAATACCTCAAAAGGTTTTGGATTCGGGTGAAATTTGGCATGAGAATTCCTAACCAAGTTTAGGAGTTAAACATATGCTCAGCCCCTATATGATGCATGTGGTAAATATCACTTTTGCACTTTTTGAGTTTATCTCCTAATGAATCTATTGATGGTGGTTACTTGCTCTTCAATTGTGTTAATGTGACTACCACAAATGAGGTGATGTGTGGGTGTGATGAACACTTCTTAGCAAGTGAAAAAAACTTGTACCCTTACATTCCTCCCCCCTTAAAAGAATCTCGTACTGAGATTATAAGGTAAAAATGAGAGAGAGGACGGTGGGAAATTGTCGGATGTGCGACGTTAAAAATTCGGGGTAGTTAGCATGAAGAAAGCCTTCGCTCTCCCATGTCGCTCCATCCACCGAGTAATTACTCCATAGAACTTTATAGAACTACAACGTACGGTTGCATGTGGTTCGGGCCTTCTCATCAATAATCTGAACTGGTTCCTCCTGATAGGTGAGATCCGGTTTCAGTTCTTCGATATCTCCGAGCTGAACGGTGGTTGAAAGCTTGAGGCAGTTCCTCAGCTGAGAAATGTGGAAGACGTCGTGCACACCAGAGAGTGTCGCTGGTAATTCCAGCTGGTATGCAACTGATCAACATCTTTCCAGAACCTGGAATGGACCAATGAATCGGGGTGCCAACTTTCCTTGACCCCGAATCTGTTCACGCCCTTCATTGGAGATAAACGTAGATACACATGATCCCCAACTTTGAATTGGAGAGGACGTCTTCTCTGGTCTGCATATTGTTTTTGTCGGGATTGGGCGGCTTTTAAGTTCGCTTGAATCAGCCAAACTTTTTCTTCCGCATTGTTGACAAGATCAATCCCGAAGGTGACCCTTTCGCCAGACTTATACCAATTCAGAGGTGTGCGACATATTCTCCCGTATAGCCCTTCGTAGGGCGCCATATTGATGCTGGCTTGGTACTCATTATTGTATGAAAACTCGGCTAACGGTAAGTAATCATCCAAATTCTTACTGTGGTTTATAGCGCAAGCTTGTAACATATCTTCTAAGATTTGATTTACCCGCTCGGTTCGCCCATCCGTCTGCGGGTGGTACGCTGAACTACGGATCAGCTTCGTCCCCAGTGCAGCATGTAACTGCTCCCAAAAACGAGACAAAAATAAAGTGCCCCAATCCGAGATGATAGTGCGGGGTACGCCATATAAGAAAAGAATCAGTGAGATGTATAGTTCAGCATACTTCTAGTCGTTGTAATTGGTGTTGACCGTGATAAAATGAGCAACCTTTGTGAGCCGGTTGACGATCACCCACACTGAATCATGTTTCTTAAATGTGATGGGTAAACTGACGATGAAGTCCATGCTCAAATCCTCCCACTTCCAGGCAGGAATGCCGAGCGGTTGCAACAGTCCCGGTTTCTTCATGTGGTCAGCTTTTACCCTTCGGCATGTATCACATTTGGACACGTATTTCGCGATCTCCTGCTTCATCCGTGTCCACCAAAATTTTATTCTGAGTTCTTGATACATCTTGTTGCTGTCGGGGTGAATAGAAAACTTTGACAAGTGAGCCTCATCAAAAATTTTCTTCCTCAATTCTGGGTTACGGGGTATCCTGTCCTTGAACCACAGCATGCCGTCTCTGTCTTCCCGGTAACATTTCAGTTCCCCACTGTCTACACGTCTCCACAAATATGATATGCCCTTGTCATGTTTCTGGGCTGCCGCTATCTTTTCACAGATAGTGGGGATAAGAGCTAAGTTGTATAGAGCTCCATGGGGAACCACATGCAATGGTGGCTCGTTCTCTTCCAACGGAGTGATGGTCAGATTATGGACGTGTGACTTGCGACTCAGCGCATCCGCCACCACCTTTGCTTTGCCAGGTTGATAATGGATCTCTATTTCGAAATCCTTTATCAGTTCTAACCATATCCTCTGCCTCATGTTCAACTCCTGAGTGAATATGTCCTTGAGGCTTTTGTGGTCGGTATATAAATGTACGAGGTTATCGAGTAGGTAGTGCCTCCACATTTTAAGTGCGAGTACCACGGCAGCGAGCTCTAAGTCATGAGTTGAATAATTTTTTTCATGATTCCTGAGCTGCTGTGGTCCATACGCAACCACCCTTCGGTCTTGCATCAGCACACATCCGAGCCCAATGCCGGATGCATCATAGTACACATCGAACGGTTTTGTTGTGTCTGGCTGCGCCAAAACCGGTGCTGCTGTTAGGTGCTTCACTAATGCCTTGAATGCTGCTTCACATGCTGGACTACAAACATATTTGGTAGCCTTCTTCAGCAGCTCGGTCATAGGATTGGCAATCTTTGAGAAGTTCGGAATAAACCTCCGATAATATCCAGCGAGTCAGAGGAAACTCCGTACCTCGTGGACAGACCTCAGGGATTTCCAATTCAGCACTTGTGTAATCTTGCTCGGGTCTACAGCGATGCCCTCTGCTGAAATAATATGCCCGAGGAAAGGTACTTGCGATATCCAGAATTCACATTTGCTGAATTTCGCGTATAGCTTGTGATCCTGCAGCCGTTGCAATACTATACGCAGGTGTTTCACGTGTTCTTCTTCTAACTTGGAATATACCAATATGTCGTCGATGAAGACCCAACAAACTTGTCCAGCTCTGGCATGAATACCGAGTTCATCAAGTACATGAAATGAGCTGGAGCATTGGTGAGGCCGAAGGACATGACCAGATACTCATAAAGCCCGTACCTCATCGAGAAAGCCGTCTTCGGAATATCCTCAGCCCGTATATTAATCTGATGGTACCTGGATCTTAAGTCCATTTTGTAAGAGATCTTTGCTTCGATCAACTGATCATACAACATGTCGATCCGTGGCAACGGATACTTGTTCTTGATAGTCACGGCATTCAGTGGATGATAGTCCACACAAAGCCGCAACATTTGACCCTTCTTCTTCACAAATAACGCCGAACAGCCCCATGGCGAGGAGCTCGGCCTAATAAAACCCTTCTCCAGCAGGTCCATCAACTGCGTTTTCAACTCTGCCAACTCCTTTCGCACCATCTTGCCTTCTGGATATTGGCATGGTTCCCGGTGCAAGCTCAATCTTGAACTCCACCTCTCGGTCAGGTGGCATCCCCGGTAAATCATCCGGGAACACGTCAGGGAACTCGCGGACTACTGGAATGTCTTCCAATATGTTTCTGGACATTTTTCTTTTTTTTTCTTCTCTAGACCAGTTTCATTAATCACACCATTAGGTGGATAAAATGAGTTCTAATGGATCTGAAATTGTTATGGTAGCTCAGGGATATTACAAGGAACCGCCTGGCCAAATTTCATAATTTTCCACTAAAGGGTTCTCGAGTTAAAATTCTAGACAATTTAAAATTTGGAGATTAATTCTGGAGAACAAAAGGTTTTCATGAAGTGAAACTTGTTTGTATGGAAAATACTCAGAGAGATGAATCCAACAAAATTTGGTTCACTCAATTTGGACATTTCTAGCCAAAGTTATGGATTTCTAAAGTTGGAGCTGGATTCGGATTTATTTTCCTACATAAAATTGATTCCCGCGCTGACTCAGCTGCTGACAGCGGGACCCGCCGCTTTGATTAAATTAAACGTGGCGCGCACGCTTCAGACAGCGGCTGACAGCTGGGACCCGCTGTATTCATCTTCCTCTCGAGACCCGACAACCCCGCAGTGGCGCACTCCGGCGAAGCTCGCCGCCGGACGATCTCCTGCGCCAATCTTCACGAGACTCGCTGCTAAGGCCTAGTCTCATGTGAGGAACACGTTGGTGGGGTCGGCGATGGTCGACGGTGACCGGAAAGTAGCTTCCGACGGTGCACCGAGGCGGAGCAACTCCGGCAATGTGGATTGAGCTCGGAAAAACCCCAAATGCTTTGCTGTTTCCTCCTACAGCACCGGGAAAGCTCGGGGATCAATGATCTGAACCTAGCTGACGGTGGAAACGGCCGCAACACCGACCTCACCGACGACCCGAGGTGATTTCTCCAGCGACGAAGGATTTTCGAGCATACCGAGGCTATACACAATGGTTTGGCTCGGGGTTTGCTCGAGAATGATAGCAGCAGTCCTAAGAATCTTCCTCTAGACCCGGTCGATTGCTAACCAAGTGTGTACAACGAATTTCTAAATTTTCTAGCGACTTTTCCAAGAACCCGCTGGCAGTGGACTTCAAATTCCGGCCGGCGTGGTCCATACTAGGTTTCTAGGTTTGTATGGTAACTAGTAGACCTTCTCACGCACCTCTGAGGCCAAGAAGTAGCTCCAACCGTGGATGATATCGTCGGGGCGACGAGTTGGCATGGGGACGAGGAACTCGGCCGCCGGGATGAAAACATGTCGGGGTTCGGCAACCGCGCGAGCATACGGCCTTATAGGTGGTCCGGAAGGTTCAGAGGATTCTTGTGCGCCTTCTTGCAGCCTCAGTTGGGCGTGAGGTGCACGAGAGCGAGGGTTTCGTGGTGAGGTGGTCGGTGCACAGAAACAGCGAGTGGTTCGGTGTTTCTTTGCGTGAGCTACATTGAGGCAGTGGAGAATCGGTATTGTGGCACCCGGGCATGAAGATAAGGAGCTGGGGCGATCGTTCCAGCGCTGGAGCTCGGAAGCAGCTGGTGGCGATCGAGTTTACGCCGTGGCGTCTGCAGCGTCGGCCCGGAGAACAGAGCGCCTGGTTGAAAAATTGGTTCAGCTCGTGTGTAACACTTACAGTGGGTCACAACTCTCATTTTATCCCACAAAATTGAATTTCTCCACTGCTCTAAATATTAGGGACCCTAATACCCTTTGTAATTTGATCAAACCCCCCAAATGCCCATTTGAATTTCAATTAATCAAAGTGTGATTTGATTTGACTAAATTTGCAGCAAATGTGAACTGAAATTGAAATTTTATTTGAATTTAGCCAAAATAGCTCATGTCAAGATCAACTCCAAATGGAGTGAAAATTGGTGTGTGAGGTCATAAAAATGTGCTGAGTGTGAATATGGATCCCACTTTTGAATTCATGGGATGAAAGGAGTTTGAATATGAATTTAAGTTCAAACTAGCCTTTTTAATAATTGTATCTAAAAATACCTCAAAAGGTTTTGGATTTGGGTGAAATTTTGCATGAGCATTCCTAACCAAGTTTAGCAATTAAACATATGCTCAGCCCTTATATGATGCATGTGGGAAATATCACATTTGGACTTTGTGAGTTTATCTCCTAATGAATCTATTGATGGTGGTTACTTGCTCTTCAATTGTGTTCATGTGACTACCACAAATGAGGTGAGGTGTGGGTGTGATGAACACTTCTTAGCAAGTGAAAAACTTGGACCCTTAGAAAAATCAATGCGATAACATAAATTACTAAAACTGTAACAATATGAACAATAGATATTCCATAAAATATAAGCAATGATATGCATGTACGTAGAATATATTTATCTCATTCATATGTTGAAAACTCATCTTCACTTACATTAGAAATGTCTCCAGCTTCAAAAACCATGTGTTGCATATTAGAGGAAGGTTGTAGAAAGAAGCAGATCTTGTATTGAGCAGTTGCGTGAACCCTACTCACACTACAAGAATCACGAACAATTACGATAGCTTAACCATGCTAATTAAGCCACTAACCATCGTAATAAAGTTATTTACGACGATAATGGCTTATTTACGATGGCATCTGACCGTCATAATTGGTTGGTCGTAAATAACGTTATTTACAATTACCGCTGTCGTAAATAAGTTATTTACGACGGTCTAAACCTGTCGTCGTCACTACAGCAAACTGCCATATTTACGACGGCCTAAACCATCGTAATTAAGCCAATAACTGTCATAATTAACTTATTTATGACGATTTTCCTTATTTATTGCGGCATCCGGTCATCACAAGTGATTGGTCGTAAATAAGCTTATTTATGATGGTCTAAACAGGCCGTCGTAACTTACTGAGAGGGTGCCAGCTGGCACCTTCTGGTAGATTATTTATGATGGCCACCTCGAGGCCATCATAAATAATGAATGTAATTTTTTTTAAAACAGAAAAATGCTAACCGGGGCATGATGGCCAGCTCACAGGCAGATACAAAACTAAACATATAAAATCATAGGCATTCACATTACAGTAGTTTCAAATATAAAAGTCACGATGCCACACACTCCCTCGTACGCTACCTCCGGCACCTGGAATATCGTCCTCGCGTCGTGCTCTAGGTGCCGATCGCTGCGGCGATGGAGTGGGAGCCTCCGCCACTGATCCCTGTGATGTACAAGTGTTGTTAGACAAGTTTTAGCTTCAAAGTGTATGTTTCACTAACTTTTCTTATGACGAGGTAGAATTGAGAAAGTCTGGCTAAATTTATCTATGTTTGTCTAAATTATCCTGGACATAGCTAAGTTTGTCGATGTTTGGCTATGTTTGACTAATTCTTAGCTTGGTTTGCTATAGTAATCTAATTTTGTTGATTTCAAGAAGTGTTGCTTACATATGCCGCTGAAGAAGGCATTTGTCACTCAGCCGACACCTGTGGCTCCATCGGCGGCTGCCATGAGGGAATGGAAACCTGCTGTCAATGCTTCTAGGCTAAGCCCTGTGATATCAAAGCATTAGCACATTAATAATAATTAAATGATATAGATGTTTATATTTTAAGGTCTTACCTGTATCACCGCTTGCATCTGTGCCAAGTAGCTAACTTGATACTCCTCTCTGACCTTGGCAAGCGCTTCTTGCTTCTGGAGCTTCTCCTGTGTAAGGAGTAGCTCCTTCTGGACACTTTGGAGCTACAGATCACTCTGCGACATCCATCGGCTACGTCCAGCGGATGAAGCCTACAAGGAGAAGCTCCTCGAAAGCCTTGCCTCCCTCGAGTCAATCACTCCATTAAAAATGGCAAAACTATATAAAAAAAGATTAAGATAATGTAGCTCAAATTGTTAGAAAAAAACCGCTAAAATCTCACCGTCCATGCGCTTTACCGCCACCGCTCGCATACACGACGTTGACGTAGATTGGTGCGTTCTGTCAATCATAGTCTTCGCCGTGAATCTTAACTGCCTCCTCCCCATACTTCTCCTACAAATACAAGCAATACATAAAACGTGTCAATAGCAATGTTAGTTACAAATAACATAAAGCAACTCGAGGACTCACCAGTCGAGTTATCGCCACCGGAGTGCATAGCTGGTCGGGCTGTGAAGGGTCACTTGCCCAATGACCTCTCTTCAACATATGAACATCGGTCCAACGTTCAGGGAGCTCGTTTTAATGTAAGTACTAGTAAGTATCATAACTACAATATAAATATAATTTCGTAGGTATTTTCCTTACAATTCATCTAGCCAGACGTAGATGGCCATTCGAACCATGCGTATGGCCTCCAGTAGAGCCTCTACACTGTCGAGCCCTCTTGGACTTGGCGATGAAGTCCTCGCTAGACAAGAGCCGACAGAGGGCCTGGTAAGCCTCCGAGCGGTCCTCCAACCAAGAAACTCCACCTGCATGCATTTAGTAATTGATTGAAATAACAATGACATTACAAAATAAGATTCATAATTAAAACACTACTAGTTTACCTCCGTGTACTGCTCCTCCGTCAAGTACGTGTCGGAGCCATCTCTGAACGCCGTAAACTCCTGCCCTTGATGCCTCTTCAAGTAATCATTTGTTGCTTGAATCCGGGCATAGGAGATTGCCTACGTAATAATCTTCCTGGCGTTCTTATTGAAGATGGCTCTTGTGTGCTCGGCCATCCGTTGGATCCACCAAACGGTACCGTCTCTACAAGAAGACAAAAACATAGGTGTTATTAAACATTCTAGTTATTGACAAACTAAATTTGGAACATGTGTTAAACATACTTACCTAGAAGTCGGCCCACACTGCACCCTGAGCAGTCCCGTACATCAGGTCAGTAGGACGAGCGTAATCATCCCATGACTTGGCAGTGATACGCTCGTCACCGCTGCCAGGGACCTCACCAAGGTAGTGCAAACACACGAGGTTCCCTAAGACTACGTTGACCTGTCTCTGACGTCCTCTAACCTCTAAGGTAGTGTCTTCCCATCCGCTGCAAGAACAATTGTGCATGAAAGAGTTCTAGCACTACATAATTTTCTAAGGCGAGCCACATAATGGCTCCTCCTAATCCGTCGCCTTCTCCGCGCCACCGTTTCCTCGGATGACTCAGAAGGGTGGTCCAATAACCTGGAAGGGTGGTCAGTTCACCCGGACGGGTGGTCAGCCGACCGTGGCTCAAGAGGAGACTCAGCCTCGGCCTCTGACTTTGAGTCATCCTGCAATATTATAGTAGTTTTAAAAATATAAACAGATTAAATAATGATGTAATGGAATAAGATTGGTAAGTCAAATTATCTCGGTCCGCTGATTGGCAACATGTCCGTCTGGCAGCTCTAAGGGCACGTGTCTCAACAACTGAGACCGTATGCTCTCTCTCGAGCTACTACCCCAAAAAAGGGTGTCCGCCACGTCCCTTGTGCGAGCCATCATGCTCGCACTTCTGAGAAACCTCTTCACGGTCCTCTTGATCCCCTTACCCTTGTCCGACGACATCCTATTTCAAGGATGTTTTGATACGTATAATTATTATAAATTAAACAACATGAAACAATAAATGAAGAAAACATTACTTGTATTCATTTCTAAAAGTCATAAGAATCTCGCTCATTTACTCTACCCCTTAAACCAGATCATCAAACTATTTTAGTGACTGGTATCCGTTTGCGCTTGTCACGAGTCTATACATCATCGGTGTCTCAAACTAAGTCATCGAGCTCTTGATCAGGCTCAATGACAAATGAAGCTGGCAGATATTCTTCTTGGTAAATATCATGGAAATCACCAACGGATGGTCAGAGTATCATGGTACCCAACATTGCTTGGGGTATATAACCGTTCATGAGGATTGACCTTGTGTACGATCCACCAAGCACTAATCTTCTAGCATGGATAAGGTAGATAATACACTTGCTCAATTTGGTCAACAAGGACAAAAGATTCGTACCCTCACAGCCTTTTGTTGTGTTTCACTTGCCAAATTGGTTTTTACGGGTTCCATGATGGTTATCAAACCAGTCACAATCAAAGAGAACTACTTTAAGTTCCTTATTACTGGTAAAGTTGAATTGGAGGATTTTGTTATTGTTCCCATAGTAATTTGTTTCCCATCCTTCAACATTGATTGTTCTCGTCACAACTCCAGTATTAATCATTGCCGCAAGAGGACGAAGAGCTTCAAATTGAGTCGAACGGAATCGGAACCCATTGATGTCAATATTCTGTAAGATAGTTGTCACAAGTCTTGATGGACGTCATCATCTTTTACACACTATCCATAATATGAACTTATAAGAATATTTTTTACATACTACTACGTAATTCAGAATAGAGAAATGAAATGAAATTTTACTTGATCTCGAAACCAAGATAGAAAATTAGGCCCTCCATTCCATATCGTCGCATCGTTTCTACCTGCTTGCTCGTAGGTTGATGTCTAAGTGTCCAATTTTGCTTATGAAACGTGCTGTTCGAAGAATAAGAATATTAGCATTGAGGTATAGTAAAGAATGCTACGTAGTATAAACGTAGAACAAATACTTACTCGAAATATTTGTCCATCCCTAGCATACATGTACAACAAAGCAGCCTTCCTTTCTTCTGCGGTACAATTGTAGCTCGTGCTACTATCAACATTGGTGCCCCTCGTCGCAAAAATGGATAGGTCACTACAAGGAGGACCGTCATCCACATTGTACCATATCGTAGAAGCATTAACATTATTTTCCTCTGCAAAGTAAACACTTGAAAAGTATCCTACCTCCTTAAGAGTAAATTCTTTAACGATGCACCCTTCAACTCTAGCCCTATTACCAACCATTGGTTTAAGATATCTTAGAGCTCTTTCAATGTGATACATCCACCTATATTGCACAAGGCCGCCCACTTTAGCTTTATACGACAGATGGATAAGGAGATGTTGCATTGGATTAAAAAACCCTAGAGGAAATATTTTTTACATCTTACCTAAAAGAACTGGTATCTCCTTCTCCAACTTCTCCGTCATCTCTATCGAGATTTCTTTAGCACATAGGTGCCTATAAAAATAGCTAAGCTCGGCTAACACTTTCCAAACTGCATCATCCATGTAGCCCCGAAACATAATGGGCAGGAGTCTTTCCATGATTATATGATAATCATGGCTCTTTAACCCAGTTATTTTTTTCCATCCTGACATTAACAACTCGTCTCAAGCTAGCAGCGTAGCCGTTGGGAATTTCAACCCTTTCAACCCATTAAGAACTTCTTTCTTCTATTTAGTTTTATGATAGAAAGAAGCACATGGCTTACCACCAGTTTCAGAGAGATCAAACGTTGGACGATTACAAAGCTCTGCCAAATCCTTTGGATCCTTTATATTGTCTTTTGTTTTGCCAGGCATATCCATGCACATGCTTATGATGCATTCACCCATGTTACGCCCCTAGTGCATGACATCAATATTGTGCATTAAAATGAATGACTTGACATACGGTAGGTCCCATAGTCCACATCTATGAGTCCAATTGTGTACCTCTCTGTAACCTATAAAATGTCCCAGACGATCTTTATCTATCACAAGTTTCTCCAACATATCAGCAATTTCGAACCCACTTAAACGCTTCGGCGGTCTCTTCGTGACAATAGTATTCTTTTTGAAAGCATTCTTCTAATGCCTAAAAACGTGATTTTGGGGCAACCAACGTCTGTGACAATCAAAGTAGCAGATCTTGCCACCATGAATAAGACGAAAACAATCCGCGGAGCACATATCAGACATGTCAAACATCCGTGGACGCTCTAGCCAATAAACATGCCGTATGGCAGGAAATCATTGATGGACCACAAGTATGCAACTCGAAGGTTGAATTTCTGCTTCTTTTAATATTCATACGCTTCAACTCCTATCCACAACCGTTTCAACTCCTCAATTAGGTGTTGCAACATCATGTTTAGGCATGGACCAGGATGATTAGGTCTAGGTAGAATGAGACAAAGGAACATGAACTCATATTTTATACAAAGAGCTGGTGGTAGGTTGTACATAATAGCAAAAACGGGCCAACACGAGTAAGGTGTGGCATTTGTACTGAAAGGTGAGAAGCCATCTGTCGCTAACCCGATGCGAACATTTCTCGCATCACTAGCAAAGTCAGCATCGAATCTGTCCAGCGCCTTCCATGCATCACCATCGGACGGGTGCACCATTAATCGATCATTGTCACGCCCACCTTTTTTGTGCCACCTCATGTGTCTGGCAGTTCTTTTAGAGAGGAACAATCGTTTCAACCGAGGTGTGACGGAGAAGTAATGAAGTTGCTTATTTGCGACTTCTATCATCACCTTGTCTGAATAACACGCCACGTGCGCCCGTACTCGATGTTGCCTACAAAAACCATCATGGACGTCGTTCAAAACAACCTTTCACCCACTAGACATGTGTTGAACCGGTCCTATCGTCCCAAGCAGGAGGTCCCTACATGGAGCAACCACATGCTCGCTAGCGGATTTACACCTTTCTGCTCTCAACCAACCACTTTGGTCGACAAGCAATGCCTCAACATCTAGCTACCCAAATTACACCGGTTTCCCTGTTCCCATAATGCGGGTATGTCTTCGGTACAGTTCTAACTTAATCAACGAGGGCACACACGGCTCGGTTCTCAACTGACACAGGCAGATCTATGGCTCACAGGCCCCCAAAGTCCTGCTGCTCCTAACATCTACTTGGTCTCAAATTCAAGTCATGTCTCATGATTGTTCTCCATAACCGTGTTGTGTACCCTAAGCCTATTCTCACGAGTAGTTCTGACTACTCGACCTGTACCGAATCCTATACCATTTGGAGCATAGAGGCTACTCGAAGTTCATATCATAGACTTTTCATGGTTATGCACTCGGGTTTTCAATCAAGAACCTAATGCACATTGATTTAACTCATAAAGTAAGAGTGAAAGGTAAAACTTTATAAAAATGGCATTAATGCAAACCTGAGCTTGCCTTTTTGCGAGTCGTTGA
Organism: Neostapfia colusana; assembly: GCA_030760725.1. Taxonomy (NCBI): domain Eukaryota; kingdom Viridiplantae; phylum Streptophyta; class Magnoliopsida; order Poales; family Poaceae; genus Neostapfia; species Neostapfia colusana. Next base: position 46,271,042 of record JASWHV010000012.1, on the reverse strand, counting down.
CTAAACTGTCCTCCGGAGGTATACAATCCAAGATCTCCGGGGCTTCTTCGATCTCAGCGACTACACGTAATAAAAAGAACAATGCATGTTAAGTTGAACGCAATTATATTCATTGAGAATGTAAAGACTCTAACTCTAGCTAGACATCTGTTCTGATGCTGAAATTTCTACTGTGGTGTGGTCAAGACCTAAACAGAAGAATGGCCAAGTTTCATTTGGATAATAGCTTAATTGAGCTCTGTTCAAATAAATGTATAAAAGGCCATTATTAGTGCTTCTAAGGGTTCCTAGGGATTTTCATGAAGTAATTTGTACTTTATGTAAAGTAGAGTTTATGATGGTTCTAATGGAATTAGTTTCATGTCAATTGAAGAATCCTAGAGAAATTTATGGCTAAGGAAAGGCTTGAGAAAATTCTGAAAAATGTTTCTGTACATTTTTCCATTTTCTCAGGGCAGTTCACTTAATCACACAATTAAGTGAACTTAATGAACTTGGATTGATCTGAAATTTGGCATGTTACATAAGGATATTAAAATGAACATCTTGGCCAAATTTGAGAATTTTCTACAAAGTGGATCTCCCACTAAAATTCCTAACAGTATAAAAGGAAGACTTTCAAGGAATGAAATTTGTTTGTTGGATAGTACTCAGATAGAGGAATCCAACAAAATTTGTTTAACCAAATTTGGATGTTCCTACAGAAAGTTATGTGGGTTTGAAGTTTCGGAGGAAAATCTGGAAAATAAAAAGGAAAAAAATTAAATCTCTGCCAACAGGGCCCACGGTACAGTTCCTTCTTCTTCTTCCTCCGCCAATGCCCGAGCTGGCGCCAGACAGTGGCAATGGCACGATCCGTTCTCAGCCTACGGTTGATAATTCTCAAAGCGGTTTCTTCCTACACGCTCCTTGGATCATGGTACACATGCCGGGCAACTCATCGCAGCTTAGCATCACCGGAAAACTGATCGGTGACGGCGTTGGTGGCGTTGATATTGGCTCCTGTAAAAGCCCAAGAATTGACTTGCAAAAATGTTCATCACATCACCACACCACAGCTCTTTTGGTGTATAGCTCATGAACGTTGGTGAAGAGCAAGTAAACACCATCAAGAGGGTGATTAGAGGAAAAACCCATCACTCCAAAAAGTAGGAGCTCACACACATAAACATGAGGGGATGAGTTTACCATTAGGCCCTAAACATTCTTAGGGGTGCTCATGCCAAGTCTCATGCAAATTCAAATCATTTTGGAGACATTTGTAAAAAGGGCAAATTCGAATGTAAATTCAAATTGCAGCTACTTTCATTACTTGGATTCAAAAGATGACTTCACATTTAAACTCAGCATATTTTTCTGAGTTAGTCCACCAATTTTCATCCCCATTGGAGTTCATCTTGTCGGGAGGTAATTTGAGCAAATTCAAACCAAATTTGAAATTCAGCCCCACATGTGCTCAAATTTATCCAAAACCAATCCTAATTTGAATCATTAAAACTCAGAGGCAAAAACTGTGGTTTGATCAAATTACCAAGGACAAGGGGGTCACATTATTTAAGAGCAGTAGGAATTTAATTGGTGAGGATAATTTGAAGCTGTGGGCCCCCCTGTTAGCCACACAAAGCCCTAAACCGACTGAACCCCGAGTGTTGTCTGTGTTCACGCACCAGTAGGAGCGTGCGCCAAGACTTCACATTGAAGTCGACCGAGCAGCGCCGGCCAGCTCCTGTTTCGATGGGAAAATGTGGTACACCAGGTGTTGCGCCCTCCATGCTTCCGGGATGGCTATATAAGGGGTCGAGTCGGCCGGCAAGCATCCTTTTCACTCGCACCCGAGACCTATCACGCAGCCGCTCGAACATCGCCGCCGTGGAACGTCCGAAACCGAGGTTCTCTGCCCTCGACGTCCATAGCAAAGCTGAGCGCTAGCTTGTCCTCGAGCTCACCACGCAAACCGTTTTGAGGTTCGACCTTCGTGCGCAGAGAATTTTCCAGATTAGGATTGGGAGCTCATTTCAGGATCCGATTAGGAGGAATTCGGGAGGAGCATCGCGTGGGAGGTCAAACAGAGCTAAAAAATCACATCTAGAGGTTCTTGCGCCCCTCCTCGATCAAAAGCCGGAAAGAAACCACCGCCTGAACCCTAGGTTTACCGAGGAACAGCTCGGCGGAAGAGGAGGTCGGCAGTGAGGTTTGGGTTGCCAGCTGTTTGGGTCCCGATCATGGTCACGCCGAGCTTCTCGAGGTTTCCCTGTACGTGGTGACGCGATTAGCGCGCGAAGGGGGTGGTCGGAAGGAAAGGAACACGTTGCCGAAGTTGTACAGGGGCATAGCGCTCGTCGCCGGTGAGCTACGGCGGTTAGCCGGTGGCAGCATGGTGTCCAGCGTGTTCAGCGTCCAAAGTTACGTGGGGGCAGCGAGTTTCACCATCGCCGGCGAGCTAGGTCACCGGGAACACCGACCTCGCCGGAGCTCCGGGGGCTTGGGGCGGCGGCGTCGCGAGGTAGACGAAGGGCGTGTGTCCCATGTGTCAGTCACTGCGCTAAGAGCGCGCGCGGTTAGTTTAATTTAAACATGGGCCCCGCTGTCAGTCACTGTTTAGGCGCGGGAGGAGAATTTCTTTTGGAAAATAATTCAGGAATCAGCACAAATTTTAGAAATTCATAGCTTTGTGTTGAAGTGTCCAAATTCAGTAAACCAAATTTTTGTTGGATTCATCTCTTCGAGTACTGTCCAGCAATACAAGTTTCAATTCATGAAACTTACTATTTTTCCAGAATTAATTCCCTAAAATTTAAACTGTTGGGAATTTTATCTGGAGAATTCTTTTACAGAAAATTCTGAAATTTGGCCAGGATGTTCATATGAAAATCCTTGAGTCGCAGGAAAATTTCAGATCCATCAGAGTTCATTTAGTCCCCCTAATGGTGTTATTAAGTGAACTGCCCTGAGAAAATAGAAAAATGTACAGAAACATTTTTCAGAATTTTCTCAAATCTTGATTAGGGCATAACTTCCTCTAGGATTATTCAAATTACATGAGACCAACTCCATCAGAATCATATCAAACTCTAGTTTCCAGAAAGTAATGGTTTGATCCATGAAAATCCCTGGAAACCCTTAGAAGCTCTAGTAATGACCAATTATACTTTTATTTGTGCAGAGCTCAAATCTTAGGTTCAAATGAAAGTTGGTCAAGTCGCTGGTGAGGTCCTTACTAAGCCACCATAAAAATTTCAGAGCCAAAGGGGATGTCTAGCTAGAGTTATGGTCTTTACATACTAAGTTCCACACATTGCATTTTAATTTGACATATTGTTAATGTGATTACGTATAGTCGCTGAAGGCGAGGAAACCCCGGAAATGCTGGACTTTCTACTTCCGGACGAGACACTAACTCCTGACCAGCAGCAACAAGGAAATCCCCGGTTTGCATTTAACAATTTATAAAGTTTTGCTTTATATACACATAGTTTGAGGTATGTTTGTGCATTAGGTGTAGGATGGATGAAACCCCAAATGCATAACCAGACCATTCCAACAAGAGTGAGGGTAATGTCTAAGTCCTCGAGTAGTTTATGCTCTGCTTAATGTGTATAGACTTTGGTACAAGTCGAGTAGTTGTAATCTACTCGCGAGTATAGGCTTCGGGACACACGGGATTGGTTCGAGTGATGTGAGATCACTTCAGTAAGAAAATGAGACTAGGCAGGGGCTAGGGCGCAGCAAGAGGAAGTCTTGTGGGTGCATCCCTGTCCGTGTCGATTGAGGACCGGCCCTCCTGAACAAGTTTTTAACGTACCGAAGGCATATCAGATATATGGCCCCGATAAACTGATGTAACCTATACCTCCGGGCATCGAGGCATAACGCACCGATTTATAGGTGTAGGTTGAGGGCAGCAAGGTGGAAATCCGCTAACGGGCATAGAGGGATGCTCCATGTAGGGAACCTCCTGTCCGTTTGGGTGCGACCGGTTCGACGTTCGGGCTGTTTGGTGAAAGGTTGTCCCGTACGACATCGAGTGAGCGTGCTGTGCAGCTCCACGGGTGGGCATACGTGACGTGTTCTTCGGGTATCCCTGCAGGTGTATATCGAGTCGATTCGCCATCCCTCACGGTTATGAGTACCGCTTGTTCACTGCATCGTGACGTAGATTAACATATGAAATGATGTGATTCAATATTGATGTTATGAATATCTTGTATTGCTACATGTGTCCCACCAAATATGGCATACTAAATTTCAGATTCATGAACTGTTAATTTGTGGCTAAAAGATGAACTAAGGATGAACTTGTAGGCGTGTCCGTTTGCTGCAGTTTACCATCCTATTTTCGTTATGACCTGCATGTAGAGTTACCTGTGTAGGTGAGTCGGTTAAGCCTTGCTGAGCCATTGTGCTCACGGTTGCTGCTATGAGTGTTTGCAGGTGAGGACTACCCCACGGACTCGGGGTACGAGTCCACCGGCGAGGGCTATCCTTCGTCAGGGACCACGGCTGAGTGGGAGCCGTACATGCCGCGCTGAAGATGAGTGCTGCTAGTGTGGGTTGTCCGTAGGGCTGGACAACCGACTTTTGCTAGTTAGGTGTGCGTGAGTTGTATAAGTTTAGCTTCCGCTGTTGTAAACTCTGTAGTTAGTTGTAAACTGAAGATTTGTACTATTTGGTACATATTCAGTTTGTTTTTTATGTAATACAATGGTTTCCTTATGATGTGTGCTGTCAGGTGTCGCATCGTGCGACACCACCCTCTGAGATCCTAGGCGTGCGGATTCCGGTCCATCAAAGGCTGGCATCAGAGCTGCTTAAGGGATAACACACTAATTAAGGACTGTATTACGGGAAAACTTAGGATTACAGTGAGGATTTGCTAGTATGCCCAAATAAGGACTATATTAGTATAGTTACTTAAAGTGGCATGACTAACATATGTGTTATAATTCTGAATTTTAATTATGTAATGACGCACCTACGCTCAGGTAAGCATGGTAAGGAACGCCACCGAAAGTGGTTCAATTTTGGTTAGCTCCCCTGACGAGGAATGTGGTTCAGGGATAGGTCTCACAGCTTGGTGTGAGACGTTAATATGAAACTCTTGGACTCTACATGTTCCTGAGTTCATATGAAACGCTGGTCCTTGGCGTGCATTAGGCAAGAAAGTGGAGACCCCATCGTGTGGTCGGTAACACGATAGTGTGTTCTTCTGGAAATAGCTTAGGAGGACATACGCAACACTTGCAATTGGCGTGCCCTGCAGGGAAGTAGACGATATCTGTTGGGGTGATAAAATTCCCAACCGTGACGATCCGTTGACGCTCTACTCGGGTTCCCCGTCGTGTTGTGTGAAAACACGATCACGTACCTTGAGACGTGGCTTAACTCAAGGATGGTCGTGTGGCAAAGATACGGGCGTATGTATTTACTTTTAAATATGGACCTGCCTGAAATGACAACAACCTTTGAGTGCATAATTATTGAGTGTTCTTCTGCAAGAACTGATCACGTATGTATTCCGTGTAGTACACGTGTGCGAGAGAGCGTTTAGTGCCACAATTGAGGCGTATATGCCGGTATAATCCAGTTAGGATTTTCTTTTTGTGAGGAATGTAGTACCGACAATAATAGTCATTTGCATTAAATATAATGGTAACAAGGAACTAAAGTAACCAAGTTTCAATATTTAGGACCCTGGTTGGGTAGAAAAATACAAAAGTTGATTAGTTCAGTTCAAAGGGATTGAAAAACAGAGTGCTCTGTTTTGGCAGCAAGTTTGCTGAACTTTAACACAGCATAACTCACAGGTTACATAGCCAATGGGGGTGTGGGATATAGTTATGGAAAGAGGTCTAAGTGCTCTACAACTTTGTTGTAGACTTCCAGAGCAGAATAACACCTTAAACTGGCTGAAATTCCATATGATTGTAAACTGTCCAGAACCAGGACAGATTCAAAAACTCTCTGGACTGTTCTGTTTTTCTAGCATAACTTCCTGTAGAAAAATAAAAAATTATCATATGATACATTTTTTGGAAAGGTTAGGAGATGTGTTACATCTTTGTAATTCAGAGTTTCTGCAATTGCAGCACAAAATTCAGTGGAATTTAGAGTTGAAAACAGCAACTTCCAAAGGAGGTGCTGTTGAAATTCTTCTAGAAATTCTGTTGAATTGAATTATCATAACTTTTTAAACAGAGCTGATATGAGGGCAAATAAATACTCATTGGAAATATTCTGAAGTCAACTTTAACTTTTGTATTCAACTTGAGCCATGAAAATGCCCAGTACCAGATCAAAATCTTGGATATGTAGAAACAGGTCATTCTGGGCAGAGGGATGGACAGTTGAACTAATTTGAGAGATTGTTGTACCCTAAGGGTTTTGATTACATCCAATGGGGTAGAACATACTCATGAGGGGTTATCTTCAACTAGTGAAAGATTTGAGTATATTTCCTACTCAAGTTTCTTTTGCTAGAGACCATGTTTGTGTCGTATGGAAGATAAAGGGTAGTATACGTGATGACAAAGCGATATTAACGTCTCATAGTGACCAAATTTAGTTGAGGTGAACTTCCAAAGAGGAAGTCCATCAAGTTGGATTTAACTAGTTTGTATGGGGTCTGGTAATGATGTAGCTTGTGCAAAGTTATTACATTATCTGTTTACGAGATGTATCGCATGTTTACTGTCATTATGTTTACGCCTATTTTATTGGACTGCATGGAGTATTCTGTGGGACTGATTTTTATTGTCATATGGTTGCAGATGGTTCATACTCGGGCCATGCATGACGTCGGGGGCTCTAGTAAGCAGGGAGGTGATGACTCCCAGCCACCTGCCTACGACAACACCCTGCAGCAACAACCACCACCGCCGCCTCCACTTACACTAGCGGATGTGATCGCGGCGCTGGTGGGCAATCATGTGGAGCACACCGATCTGCTCCGCACGATTGTGCAAAATACGTCCCAGGCAGGGGGGGTGTCAAGAGCGGGGGCCTCGTGAGTCCCACAATACGACATACTCGGATTTCATGAGTACGCATCCTCCGGTGTTCACCGAAGCGGCAGAACCACTGGAGGCAGACAACTGGCTAAGGACGATCGAGTCCAAGTTTGGGCTGCTCCAATGCACGGAGCGGCAGAAGACTCTCTTCGCGGCTTATCAGCTTCACGATGCCACCGGTGCATGGTGGGCGAACTATGTCGCCTCACTTCCTGCTGGCCACGCCGTGGAATGGGAAGAATTCCGGGAGGTGTTCCGCGCCTATCATATCCCTCCCGGGATAATGAAGAGGAAGTTCCAAGAATTCTTGGAGCTGAAGCAGGGCGGGAGGAGTGCCCACGACTACTCCCGTGTGTTCAACCATCTAGTGCAGTATGCGTCAGATTATGTCTCCACCGAGGAGAGGGAGCGAGAGCAATTCTATCGGGGGTTAAATCCTGAGATGAAGACGCATCTCGTACAATGCAATCGCGGCACTTTCAACGAGCTCGTCAATGCCGCAATCATGCAAGAAGATGCTCAGAAGGAATTGGTGGCTGAGCAGCAAAAGCGAAGCGCTCCACCAAGCAGCGGGGGTGGAGCTCCTCAAAAATACCGTATGGTGTATCGGATACCCACCGGTCAGCAGTGGCATCCACTGGCGCGACCTCAGCAGTTTGGGGGTCGTTCTTTTCAGCCACCCCCATTCTGACCGCCAATGCCACCACCACGACCACAACAGCAGCAGCAGCAAATGGTACCCTCGGCGTTTCCACCACCACAACATGCCCCGGGCTTCCGTCCGCCGATCAGTGGAGGACCGCCTCGCTACACCTGCTACACGTGTGGCCAGGCGGGTCATTTCTCAAAAATCTGTCCCCAAGGGCAGCAGACCAGTGGGCAAGCCCAATATCAGGGCGGTGCTCGAGGCCGACCTCCAGTCAAGAAGGGAGGTCAGCAAACTGGGGGCGTTCGCAACTTCGACAATGAGGATGCCCCGGAGGGAGAAAACGTGCTGGCGGGTACGTTCACTCTCAACGATCAAACAATCATCATTTTATTTGATTCTGGTGCAACCCACAACTTCATAAGTGCATCATATATGGTTAAGCATCAACTGGACATCTTTCCAACCGAGTGTTCTTATATGATCTGCTCGCCGGGAGGGAAGATTTCAGCAAATATGATGATTCCGAAAGCACCACTGTGCTTAGGTGGGAAGATATATCCCACTACTATAATTATTCTTGAGGGGCAGAAGATTGATGCAATCTTAGGGATGTCATGGCTAAGTTACTATGGTGCTGTCCTAGAAACATTATCACGGACGGTTCACCTCAACTCCCCACTTCACCGTCCGCAGTCCCTCATACTAGACAATCCCGTCCCGGAAGTTTCAGCCGCCTATCGTACTGAAGCTCCCAAGCTAGAGGACATCCCCGTGGTTCGGGAATACCACGACGTGTTTGCGGATGATCTTCCGGGCATGCCACCTGAACGGGATGTGGAGTTCAATATAGAACTTTCACCCAGGACTACTCCCATATCATTGAGACCGTACAAAATGGCTCCGAACGAGCTGGATGAGTTGAAAGAACAGCTCAATGATTTGTTGAGAGAAACGGTTTCATTAGACCAAGTTCCTCGCCTTGGGGATGCTTGGCGCTGTTCGTCAAGAAGAAGGATGAAACCATGAGGCTGTGTGTGGATTACCGGCCGCTCAACGCCGTCACCATCAAGAACAAATATCCACTGCCCCGAATTGACATACTGTTTGATCAGCTTGTGGGTGCAAGTGTGTTCTCTAAGATGGACCTTCACTCCAGGTATCATCAAATAAGAATCCGCGCGGAGGATATCCCAAAGAAAGCCTTCTCGACGAGATATGGCTTATATGAATATCTCGTCATGTCTTTTGGTCTCACCAACGCTCCGGCACATTTCATGTACCTCATGAACTCGGTGTTCATGCCGGAGCTGGACAAGTTTGTGGTGGTGTTCATTGACGATATCTTGGTTTACTCCAAGACAGAAGCAGAACACGCCGAACACTTGAGAATCATCCTCCAACGACTGTGATACCATCAGCTTTATGCCAAGTTCAGCAAATGCGAGTTTTGGATCAGCCAAGTGCCATTTTTGGGACATATCATCTCAGCGGAAGGCATTGTGGTTGACCCAAGCAAAATTGAACAAGTGCTGAAATGGAAAGCCCCCACTTCTGTCCATGAAGTCAGAAGTTTCCTCGGTTTAGCGGGATATTACCGGAGATTCATTCCGAGTTTCTCTAAGCTTGCTAAGCCGATGACAGAATTATTGAAGAAGGGAACAAAATATGTTTGGAACGCAGCGTGTGAAGGAGCGTTCCAAGCATTGGTGAAGCATCTCACAACAACCCTTGTCCTAGCTCAACCGGATACGACCAAGCCCTTCGTCGTGTATTGTGATGCGTCCGGCATCGGGATTGGCTGCGTGCTGATGCAAGGAGGATGTGTGGGAGCGTATGGATCACGCCAACTATCCAACTCATGATCTTGAGTTCGCTGCTGTGGTATTTGCGCTGAAAATGTGGAGGCACTATCTCCTGGAGAATTTGGTGCATCTCTAGAACGACCACAAGAGATTAAAATATATCTTCACCCAGAAGGAGCTGAATATGAGGCAAAGGAGGTTGTTAGAATTAATCAAAGACTATGAGATTGAGATTCATTACCACCCCGGCAAGGCGAATGTGGTTGCTGACGCGCTGAGTCAGAAATCACATGTCCGTAACCTTACCATTACCCAAATGGAAGAGGAAGAGCCGAGTTTATACTTGGTTCCTTATGGATCACTCTACAACCTTGCCCTCATCCCTACTATTAGGGAGTATATTATTGCAGCTCATAAGGTTGACAAGGGCATGGCACATCTCCGGAGACGGATAGACAGCGGGGATATCAAATGTTTCCGGAAAGATGATGAGGGGACGCTGTGGTTCAATGACCGCATAGTCGTGCCCTGGAATATGGAGCGGAGAAAGAAGGTTCTTGATGAAGCTCACTTGTCTAAATTTTCCATTCATCCGGGCAGCAACAAAATGTACCAAGATTTGAAAAGAAAATTTTGGTGGACACGGATGAAGCGAGAAGTGGCTAAGTACGTATCCGAGTGTGATACGTGTAGACGAGTGAAAGTGGATCACATGAGAAAATCAGGGCTGTTGCAACCCCTGAAAGTTCCAGCATGGAAGTGGGAAGGTGTGAGCACGGATTTCATTGTGGGATTACCCCTGACTTCCAATAAGCATGATTCCATTTGGGTAATCGTGGACCGATTAACCAAGTCGGCTTATTTCATTCCCGTGCATACACGTTACCATGTCAACAAGTATGCGGAGTTGTACATTGCAAGAATCCTATGCTTGCATGGGGTACCCAAGACCATAATCTCAGATCGAGGGGAACTGTTTGTGACTCGTTTCTGGGAGCAGTTGCATGCTGCTCTGGGTACCAAACTGATTAGAAGCTCCTCTTATCACCCTCAGACAAATGGGCAAACTGAGAGGGTGAACCAAGTATTAGAAGACATGTTGAGAGAGTGAGCCATCCACCACAGTAGAAATTGGGATGATCATCTACCGTTGGTGGAATTCTCATACAACAATGGCTATCAAGCGAGTATCAAGATGGCACCATATGAGGCTCTCTACGGTCGCAAATGTCGCACCCCATTGAAATGGTGTGAGGTCTGTGAAAGGGTCACGTTCGGGGTTGATGTGGTGAACGACGCCGAAGAGTGCGTTCGGATGATTCAAGGTAACTTGAAGGCTTCCCAATCCCAACAGAAAAATTACGCTGATAAGAGGTGTAGGCCGCTGCACTTCGACGTCGGGGAACACGTGTACCTCCGTGTATCTCTGATGAAAGGTGTGCATCGATTCGGCGTGAAGGGGAAACTCACTCCCCAATTTATTGGACCCTATGCTATCACCGAGAAGTGTGGACTAGTGGCGTATAGACTGGAGCTATCGGCATCTCTCGCTGGTGTTCATGACATTTTCCATGTTTCACAACTACAGAAATGTCTGAAGTATATGGATACTGTTCCCACCGAAGACATTGGCGAGCTGCAACCGGATTTGACGTATGCTGAATATCGAAGTATATGGCTACTGTTCCCACCGAAGACATTGGCGAGCTGCAACCGGATTTGACGTATGCTGAATATCCGGTGGCGATTATTGATAAGCAGACTCAGACCACGCGCAACCGAATGCTGTGGTTCTACAAGATATTGTGGAGCAACCACACCGCTGAAGAAGCGACGTGGGAGAGCGAAGAATTCCTTCGTTCAAACTACCCGGATTTCATGGCAGCTCATCACGGGTAATTCCTCATACATCATCATCTCTTCTTTTATAATCTCGGGACGAGATTCTTTTAAGAGGGGAGGGATGTAAAAGCCCAAGAATTGACTTGCAAAAATGTTCATCACATCACCACACCACAGCTCTTTTGGTGGATAGCTCATGAACATTGGTGAAGAGCAAGTAAACACCATCAAGAGGGTGATTAGAGGAAAAACCCATCACTCCAAAAAGTAGGAGCTCACACACATAAACATGAGGGGATGAGTTTACCATTAGGCCCTAAACATTCTTAGGGGTGCTCATGCCAAGTCTCATGCAAATTCAAATCAATTTGAGGCACTTTTGGAGACATTTGTAAAAAGGGCTAATTTGAATGTAAATTCAAATTGCAGCTACTTTCATTACATGGATTCAAAAAATGATTTCACATTTAAACTCAGAACATTTTTCTGAGTTAGTCCATCAATTTTCATCCCCATTGGAGTTCATCTTGTCGGGAGCTAATTTGAGCAAATTCAAAGCGAATTTGAAATTCAGGCCCACATGTGCTCAAATTTGTCCAAAACCAATCCTAATTTGAATCATTCAAACTCAGAGGCAAAAACTGTGGTTTGATCAAATTACCATTGACAAGGGGATCACATTATTTAAGAGCAGTAGGAATTTAATTGGTGAGGACAATTAGGAGCTGTGGGGCCCCCTGTCAGCCACACAAAGCCCTAAGCCGACTGAACCCCGAGTGTTTTCTGTGTTCATGCACCCAGTGGGAGCGCGCACCAAGACTTCGCGTCGAAGTCAACCGAGCAGCGCCGGCCAGCTCCTGTTTCAACGGGAAAATGTGGTACACCAGGTGTTGCGCCCACCATGCTTCCGGGGTGGCTATATAAGGGTTCGAGTCGGCTGGCGAGCATCCTTTTCACGCACACCCGAGACCTATCACGCAGCCGCTCGAACATCACCGCCGTGGAGCGGCCGAAACCGAGGTTCTCTGCCCTCGATGTCCATAGCAAAGCTGAGTGCTAGCTTGTCCTTGAGCTCACCGCGCAAACCGTTTTGAGGTTTTACCTTCGTGCGCAGAGAATTTTACAGTTTAGGATTGGGAGCTCATTTCGGGACCCGATTAGGTTTAGGAGGAATTCCGGAGGAGCATCGCGTGGGAGGTTAAACAAAGTTTAAAAAACACATCTAGAGGTTCTTGCGCCCCTCCTCGATCAAAAGCCGGAAATAAACCACAGCCGGAACCCTAGGTTCACCACAGAACAGCTCGGCAGAAGAGGGTGTTGCCAGTGAGGTCTGGGTTGCCAGCTGTTTGGGTCCCGACCAAGGTCACGCCGAGCTTCCCAAGGTTTCCCTGGACGTGGGGATGCGATTAGCGCGCGAAGGGGGTGGTCGGAAGGACGGGAACACGTTGCCGAAGTTGCACAGGGGCATAGCGCTTGTCGCCAGCGAGCTACGGCGGTTAGCCGGTGGCAGCATGGTGTCCAGCATGTTCAGCGTCCAAAGTTACGTGGGGGCGGCGAGTTTCACCGTCGCCGGGAACGCCAACTTCGCCAGAGCTCCAGCGGCTCGGGGCGGCGGCGTCGCGAGGTAGACGAAGGTCACGGGTCCCACGTGTCCGTCACTGTGCTAAGCACGCATGCGGTTAGTTTAATTTAAACATGCGGGCCCCGCTGTCAGTCACTGTTTAGGCGTGGGAGGAGATTTTCTTTCGGAAAATAATTCAGGAATCAGTCCAAACTTTAGAAATTCATAACTTTGTGTAGAAGTGTCCAAATTCAGTGAACCAAATTTTTTTGGATTCAGCTCTTCGAGTACTATCCAGCAATACAAGTCTCAGCTCATGAAACTTATTGTTTTTCCAGAATTAATTTCCTAAAGTTTAAACTGGTGGGAATTTTATCTGGAGAATTCTCTTAGGGAAAATTCTGAAATTTGGCCAGGATGTTCATCTGAAAATTCTTGAGTCACAAGAAAATTGTCAGATCCATCAAAGTTCATTTAGTCCCCCTAATGGTGTGATTAAGTGAACTGGCCTTCGAAAATAGAAAAATGTACAGAAACATTTTTCAGATTTTCTCAAATCTTGATTAGGGCATAACTTCCTCTAGGATTCTTCAGATTACATGGGACCAACTCCATTAGAACCATCTCAAGCTCTAGTTTCCAGAAAGTAATGGTTTGATCCATGAAAATCCCTGGAAATCCTTAGAAGCTTAGTAATGGTAATGACCAATTAGACTTTTATTTGTGCAGAGCTCAAATGAGCTTAGGTTCAAATGAAAGTTGGTCAAGTCTCTGGTTAGGTCCTTACCAAGCCACTATAAAAATTTCAGAGCCAAAGGGGATGTCTAGCTAGAGTTATGGTATTTACATACGAAGTTCCACACATTGCATTTTAATTTGACATTTTGTTAATGTGATTATGTATAGTCGCTGAAGGCGAGGAAACCCCGGAAGTGCTGGACTTTCTACTTCCAGACGAGACACTAACTCCTGACCAGCAGCAACAAGGCAAGCCCCGGTTTGCATTTAACAAGTTTATAAAGTTTTGCTTTATATACACATAGTTTGAGGTATGCTTGTGCATTAGGTGTAGGATGGATGAAACTCCAAATGCATAACCAGATCATTCCAACAAGAGTGAGGGTAATTTCTAAGTCCTTGAGTAGTTTATGCTCTGCTTAATGTGTATAGACTTCGGTACAAGTCGAGTAGTTGGAATCTACTCGTGAGTATAGGCTTCGGGACACACGGGATTGGTTCGAGTGATGTGAGATCACTTTAGTAAGAAAACGAGACTAGGCAGGGGCTAGGGCACAGCAAGAGGAAGTATTGTGGGTGCAGCCCTGTCCGTGTCGATTGTGGACCGATCCGTGTGCGGCCTCTGTGAACAAGTTTTGAATGTACCGAAGGCATATCGGATATATGGGCCCCGATAAACTGATGTAACCTATACCTCCGGGCGTCGAGGCATAACGCACTGATTTATAGGTGTAGGTTGAGGGCAGCAAGGTGGAAATTCGCTAACGGGCATAGAGAGATGCTCCGTGTAGGGAACCTCCTGTCCATTTGGGTGCGACAGGTTCGACGTTTGGGCTGTTTGGTGAAAGGTTGTCCCGTACGACATCGAGTGAGCATGCTGTGCAGCTCCACGGTTGGGCGTACGTGACGTGCTCTTCGGGTATCCCTGCAGGTGTATATCGAGTCGATTCACCGTGCCTCACGGTTATGAGTAACGCTTGTTCATTGCATCGTGACGTAGATTAACATATGAAATGATGTGATTCAGTATTGATGCTATGAATATCTTGTATTGCTACATGTGTGCCACCAAATATGGCTTACTAATTTCAGATTCGTGAATTATTAATTTGTGGATAAAAGATGAACTAAGGATGAACTTGTAGGCGTGTCCGTTTGCTACAGTTTACCATCCTATTTTCGTTATGACCTGCATGTAGAGTTACCTGTGTAGGTGAGTCGGTTAATCCTTGTTGAGCCATTGTGCTCACGGTTGCTGCTATGAGTATTTGCAGGTGAGGACTACCCCACGGACTCGGGGTACGAGTCCACCGGCGAGGGCTACCCTCCGTCGGGGACCACGGCTGAGTGGGAGCCCTACATGCCGCGCTGAAGATGAGTGCTGCTAGTGTGGTTGTCCGTAAGGCTGGACAACCGACTTTTGCTAGTTAGGTGTGCGTGAGTTGTATAAATTTAGCTTCCGTTGTTGTAGACTCTGTAATTAGTTGTAAACTGAAGGTTTGTACTATTAGGAACATATTCAGTTTGTTTTCTATGTAATACAATGGTTTCCTTATGATGTGTGTTGTCGGGTGTCGCATCGTGTGGCACCACCCTCTGAGATCCTGAGCGTGCAGATTCCGGTCCATCACAGCTCCGACGGTGAGCACGCGATTCTTGGGCACTACTAGAGCGTGGGGAAGTTAACCCTGCACCCCTCTTGGGCTGGAATTGCCGAGAAAGGGGACTTCACCGGCGACCCCGACTCGTTTTCACCGACGGCGACGAAAACAAGGCATTCTGCTTGCCAGATGGATGATCTTCACTAAGTTTGGGACTAGGTGATTGTGAGGAACCCTACTTGCTCTAGATAGACCAGAATCTCAGATGATCAACCCTACGGGGCGAATTTCCCGATTTTGTTCTAGTCGTTCTATACCCTAGCCGATGCAAGAATTGGAATTCCAGCTCACTGGCATTGAGAGAGATCAAACGGGTCTAGGAGGACAAACTAGACTCGGTTGCTAACATTGGTGATCGTTTGTTCGGGCCGTAGAGGTCTTGGTTCGGCCGGGCGATGAAGAATCCCACTGGCGATTTGCTCTGTCCCGAGGAAGAAGAAAATCGCGGTGCAGCGTGAAGGAAACCGAGAACTAGCTCGGGGCTGCGTCGAGGACGTCGAGGAGAGTCAGGCGATGCTTTCTCTGGCTTCATCTCGATGTGAAAGCCTCGGAAACGGCTGGTCGACGGTGGAGGGTGGCGGTGCAAGCGAGCGGCGATGGTGGCGACGATGTTTCTGATCAAGGGAGCTGAATACCGAGGGAAATGATCTTTTGCACGCTCAGGCTCGGGGATAAGAGGCTGGGGCGACTGAAAGGGAGCCAGGAATCAGGAGCAGCTGGTGGCAGCCGCTGCTCACCGTGGCGCCCGCGCAGCAACGCGCATGAAACCGAGTACTCAGACTGTGAGTCGGTTAAATTCATTTGTGTGGCTGACAGTGGGTCCCACAACTCCAATTTTTGTCCTCTGAAATTGAATTTGTACTGCTCACAATATTTGGGATCCTACTTCCCTTTGAAATTTGCTCAAACCACAAAATATGCATTTGGTTTTTGAATGATCCAAAGTGGAGAAGTGATTTGAATGAATTTGTATTAAATATGCAATCTGATATTCAAATTCAGTTTGAATTTGATCCAACTAGCACATGTCAAGATAAATCCTAAATAGGATCAAACTTGGTTAAGTAGCTCATGAAATGAGTTTGAATATGACTCCACCTTTTGAATCCATGTGATGAAAGTAGTTTGAATTTGAATCTAAATTCAAACTATTCCTTTTAATAATTGTATCCAAAAGTACCCCATACATGTTTGGATTTGCATGAAACTTGGCATGAGCATTCCTAAGAATGTTTAGGACTTAATGTGGAGCACAGCATCTAAAGATTACATGTTGGAATTCCCACTTCTGTATTATGTGACTTCACCTTCTAATTATCCTATTGATGGTGGTTACTTGCTCTTCAAATTTGTTCATGTGATCACCACAATATGAGCTGGGGTGTGTGTGGTGATGAATATTTTTGCATGTAAAAAACTTGGGCCTTTACAGAAATTGAGACCGGGTAGGTTGTAGGGCAGCAGGACATAGGGGCCTATGAGCATTAGCCCTGCCCGTGTCGTTAAGGACTGATCCGTATGCTGCGCTGTTCAGCAAGTTTGAACTGTACCAGATGCATACTAGATATATGGGTTCCAGTAAACCGATGTAACTCGGGTACCCTCGTGTCAAAACTTATACCGCCGTCCTTTGGGGGTTGGCGTCAGAGGTGTAAACCTACTAGTAGAGCAACTTTGACGTGTTCTGTGTAGTGGGCCTTCCGTTGGGTCGGCAGAACTGGTTTGGTATTAGGGTGACGGGTGAAAGGTTGCCACATACGAAGTGTATGAAGTAGTCGGTAAGATGCTTCCAATCGGGCATATGTGTCGTGTGTTCCGGGTGTCTCGTGATTCGAATCACCGTCCCTCGCGGTTATTGAGTACCACTTGTTCGTTGAGTTGTGACGTAGTGAATATGTTCATATTAGCAGAAATGAATCATTGTTGTTCTGAAATTAATAATTTAATTGTATTGCAACCATGTATGCTATAGATGTAGAGCTCACCAAATTTATATTCCACTTTGGGCAAACAACATCGGGATGAAGCGTTTCTTGTTTGATTGTGGATTTCTGATATTGGGCTGCTCAAGGAATATGAATTTGCTGCTGTAAAACTGCTAATAAGGATGCACTTTTAGGCGAGTCCATAATGCAATAGTTGCTGTCCTACTTTATAGATTCCTGCATATAGAGTCCAGGTTTAGTATAGACGGTTAAGTCTTGCTGAGCTTTTGAGCTCACAGTTGCAGTATTAGTGTTTTGCAGGTTGTGTTATTTTTCCTATGAAGAGGGTTGTTCAGTGAGACAGCAGACCACACGGGTCGTATAACTCAACGAAAACCTTTCCGCTGCCTACACTCTTCTTGGAGCTAGTAAGAAGCGTCCGCGGGCTGGACGTCTTCTCTTTTATGTAGCTAGGACCGAGAGTGCGTGTTTATGTATATTCTGTTGCGTGTATATTTGTTGTATATTATGTTGTAAATTATATTATGTTGAGAAATAAAAGAATTTGTATGTTTATGATTTCTTTTCGTGTATGCTGTTGGGTGCCGCATCGCACGGCACCACCCAATACGATTCCGGAAACGTGCGGACCCCGGGTCCTCACAGATGTGGTATCAGAGACACATTGGGAATAGCATGCATGAAAATAGTCTATTTTCAAAAACTTAGATGTATACGAGTGAGAAACGGATAGTAAGCCCGTACAAGGACTATAATAGCATAGTTACTTAAGGTGGCAAGCTGACCTTGTGTTAATATTTAGTATTTCAATTGTGTGACGACACACCTACGTGGAGGTAAGAATGGTAAGGAATGCCACCTAAAGTGGATCAATTTCGGTTAGTTCCCCCATACGAGGAAAGTAGTATGGGATGTTCCGTTCAAAAATGGCGGGAAGTGAATATGTTTTCTAAGACTCCTCATGTCTTGGAGACATATGAAAGTGCTGATGTACCGGTGTGCTTAATTGCAAAGGTGTGGAGCCCTCCGTCGGATGGTGAATAACCCGATCATGTACCTTGAGACGTGACCTGACTCAAGGACGACCCGTATGGCAATGATATGGGGCGTATATTTTTAGTATGATATGGACCTGCCTGAAATGCTAAACTTTTGTGTGCCTCACTCTTGAGTGGTTTTATGCAGGTACATTGACCACGTTAGAGCATTGCGTTTAGAAACCGTTTGTGAGTGACTGTTTCTAGTGCCACCATTTGAGACGTATAGGTCGGTAAAGCCAGTTAGGATTTTCTTTTTGTGAGGAAACGTAGTACCGATATATCTTATGGTGTATCGACACCGTACTGCATATATAATCTTTTTCCTTTGAGAAATGAATCAGAGACGAACTTTCAACTAAAACTGGAAGTTTTGAGACTAATATTAGTTATGGAGGTCTGATTTTGAACTAAAATTCAAATTGGAGTATAGGAGGATTTCAAAAGTTGCAAAAGCAGATTGCTCTGTTTCTGGCAGAAATTCTGCTGGAATATTGGCAGAGTATAACTCTCAGCAGATTAAACCAATATAGGTGCATGATTCAGTTCTGAAAAGGTAATGAAGTGCTCTACAACTTTGTTGTAGACATCCAGGATAGAATCAGGCGCCAAACTAGTGAAAAATTCAGTTGAGTGCCAACTGTCTAGAAACAGGACAGAGCAGAAAACATCTCTGGAATTTTCTGTAATTCGACCATAGTTTCTTGTATAAAAATTTGTAGGATCACGGGATACACCGTTGGAAACCTTATGATATGTGTTACAATTTTGTAATTCAAGGTTTCTCCAGATTTGGGACAGAAATATTTGTAATCTTGTGAACAAAACAGCCACTTGGAAAGGAGGTGCTGTCAAAATTGTTCCTGATTTCTGTCAACTTTGAAATATCGTAACTTTTGATCCAGAACTGATATGAGGGCAAATAAATACTCATTGGAAATATATTGAAGTTATATGTAACTTTTATATTCAACTTGAGACATGAAATTATAGTTTCATATTCAAATTCTGTCTGGGTTTAGAGAAAACTTGTCAAATCTGAGCAGAGGGTTGCTCAACTCCAATCTGTTTAGGACTTGTTGTGGACATGATGGTTTTTATACTTCTCTAAGTTCCATAACAGATTCGTTAGTTATGTTTCATCATTCCTTGCTGTTGGTTTAAGTGTTTGACAAACTTGATCAACCTTCGGTTATATTCCAGAATTGTCAAAATCCTTGTGCACTTTCATGTATGCTGCACGGTTGATGTGATGCTTTTACGGTTAATATTTTTGAGTTCAAGTTGAGTACAATCTTGGGTATTAACCGTAATTTGCTCACTCCTGCAGTACGGATCGCACTCATTCTGGTTGTGAGGTTGTTGGTTCCATTCATGATGAAAATTATTGTCGCAGCGACGATCACTGCCATCATCAACCGGATTGGCGGAGGTCTTGGGAAAGATGGCTGAGTCTCTTGATATGTTGGTGCAGCAAGGTATACGACAGGACCCACACTGAACACTTATTTGGATTTCCTGGCAAGACAACCACCGGTATTCTCTGAATCTAAAGAAGCATGGAGACAGATTATTGGCTCGGGGTTATCGAAGCAAAGATGGAAATGCTCTAGTGTGATGAATATCAGAAGGATTTATTTGCCGCTCAGCAACTCCATGGACCCGCTGGGGCTTGGTGGTCTGAGTATCTTACTACACTCGTTGAGGGCCATCGTGTGACATGGAGTGAGTTTCGGGATGCTTTCCGTGCACGTCATATCTGTACGGGGATTGTTCGTACAAGAATTGAAGAGTTCTATGAACTCAAGCAAGATGGGATGAGTGTTATTGAGTACTTCAGGGAATTTAACCGTTTGGTGCAATATGCATCCGCTTATGTAGACAAAGAACGATTAAGTGTCATTACTTCTTCCGAGGCCTCAATGCGGAGCTTCGGGAGAAAGTGACATTATTCAACCGAGGGAATTTTAGTGAGTTAGTCAATGCTTCCATGGTTCAATAAAAATCTACACTCCAGTTAAAGGCAAGTATGAGGAAGAGAAGCTTATCACCGGAAAGTACGGATGACTATCCTCAGAAGCAACCGGCGATATATTGTTTACCATACGGGCTGGAAATTCAGTCTTTTGACAAACCACCACAGGTCCGATTCCGTCCATATCCAACACTGAATTCTCAGACACCGCTGCTGCAGCAGAAGCAAGTGAGTATTTGTG
Source organism: Neostapfia colusana (assembly GCA_030760725.1). Classification (NCBI taxonomy): domain Eukaryota; kingdom Viridiplantae; phylum Streptophyta; class Magnoliopsida; order Poales; family Poaceae; genus Neostapfia; species Neostapfia colusana. The sequence continues at coordinate 46,250,583 of JASWHV010000012.1, read as the reverse complement.
CACCCCCATCTCAGCAGAGTGCGCAAGTATGTCACCCACTTCCGCCTTGTGAAGGGCCTGAGCTTGCATCGTGCTGTACTTGTAGCGATGTGAGGCATATCACTCAGGAGTCTCATGTGACCAAGCAGAGCAGCAGTAACATATCGTATCAAGGTGCAAAGAAATTCCATGGTCAGCAAAGGAGCACAGCACTGAAAGTGGGAAACGTGAACTATATGGCAGTTGAGGATGTCCCGGTGGGGGAAACCCATTTTTACGGGTATGTTCAGCCTACGTGATCAGCCCACGTCCGTATTGTTCGATTCCGGTGCCACGCATGATTTTATCAGATAAGATGATGAGGACATCACAACAGTGGATACTCACATTGATATACAAGGACCAATCACAAGCGGACGAGCACGGTTACTAAATCAGCAGGTGAACTCGTTCCTAACTTCCTACCCATGTGATTTTGAGAATGGATTGCTATTGAATGATTTAATTGTTATTAGGAACCATGGGCATGATCAACAAGTAAAGGGAGGAGGATTTGGGGACGTGGAGAATCAGATGGGACGTCCACAAGTTGATGGAAAGAGTCACCAACTCGGACTCGAGTTCAACTCGGAGTACAGGAGCAGTACATCTTAAAACGGACGCCCAGGATGCATACGGACTCCGTTTTTGATGTTCTACATATGCATGGAAAGATGAGAAGATAAAATTTCCAATTGTTCTGGTCCCACATTAAAATTCGCCGGGAGTCATTGGAAGTTGTCGAAACAAGTTGAATTCGGAGTTCTGTCAGGTGTTGCACCACCGTATTGGGCTTTTGGGCCTTGTATCCCATATGAGTCCATTAGGGACATGTCTAAGGGTCTTATGGTCGAACCCTAGACTTTAAATACTGCAGTCGCCGGTCATATTTAGTGGGTTTTGCTTAGATTAAACACTTTCGCCGTTCTACGGTTTGTGAGACCCCAATTTTGCAATTTCAAATTGCATCTTCGTCGTTCTTGCTTGTGTTCTCGGTTACACCTGCAGGATAGCCTTCTTGGTGAGGTCAAGCGTGTGAATCATAGTTGATAACTAACGGAGCAGTGGTGTAGTGATTGCAGGGGTGTTCGGGTCTGCTCGAGTTCCTCGGATCATCAACATCGAGATCTCCACTTCAATCGACCTACCTTTCGGAAGATCGGGCCTAAACAACTCATCATTTGGTATCAGATTTCAGGTTGCCCGTGAGGTATTTGATTTCCCACTAGATTAGTTTTTGTTTTTCATACCTAGAGTCCACAGAAAAAGCCACAAAAAAAACATATCGTGTTACAGATTCCTAGACTATAGTGCCTGCAAGTTTTCGTTTTTCAGTTTGCATTGTTGAGTTTGCATTCGTGTGGTCGAGTCTTGTTGCTGGTTTAGCTTTGTGTTTTTGGGTCGTAGTTATCATTTTTCTTCCTTGTTTTTCTTGCTGCTCACCTATTCCACAATCCCTAAACAACAAACCGAGCCACCAAGATCATCGGTTTGCCCTAGCTAGCCGCCTTGCCTGATCTCCCGCATCGCCAGCCCTAGAACAGGTGACAAACCATTGGTCCAGTCCTCCTTGATTCATCACACAACATCCCATCAGCCGTCGTTGCTAATTTCCGATTGTTTTTCACATCCTATTGCGAGATCTTTTTCAAAACCGAGTTTGAATCAACATAAAAAACAGTAACTCGTGTAGCCTACCTTAAAAGGGCCATAACTTTTGCATACAAACTCGAAATTGGGCGATCTTTTTTTCAAATTGATCTACTCAAAATTTCACAACTGATTTGCCCAAATTCCCATCGGAAGATAGACTATCCGGCCTCCGAAGTTTCAGCACAAATTTTAAAGAATCTTCCTGATTTTCTATAGGCCACATCTTACATCCAATTGAGCTGAAAAGTTGTGTGCTTCCTATTTTTGTGCTCTCAAGTAAACAAAAAATATCAGAAAAATATTTAAAAGAAGAAAAAAATAGTGAAGAGAGCACAGATATTAAAGCATTGACAGCACACACTTGAAACAGTTGGCCTATACACTTGTGCTGTACTTGTTGCTTATATCTTCTTGATCTTCTATTTGCCTCTATACCGACTTGTGTTGTGCTAGACCTAGAACACTTGTTAACCCGCAACAGTTCCTACATTGAATAGTTATTCAACCTTGTTTTGCTGTTAACGATTTTCTTTGCTTATTAGCCACTATATTGTGCCATCCAAGCTCCACTTTTCCTCTTGAGCAGAACAAATACCTTTGCAATCACTCCACGCTTCATTGGTTCTCACCGTCCACTGTTTATCACCTGCTGTGTCGGTAAGAACACTTGTAAGAACGTGGTAAGACGCTTGAGAGAGAGAGAGATTGTTTCCTTCCTTCCACTTTTCACATTTCCACTATCCTTTGTAGTTGATAGGGATAACATCTTTTTGTTGTCTTTTGTTTACTACTAACAATGGCAGAAGATAAAAGGGATGATGAATGTGTTCAACATGCTGAGTTGCGTGATATGATGAGGGAAATGACAGATATGTTCACCAAAACCCAAGCATCGACAGAGGCGTCATTGATGACCTTGAATCGCCAACTTGCTGATCTTGTTGTTCGGATGGATACTCTTGAGGCACGGCTGCCTCTCGCTGAAGATCGTGAAGACGATGCTTATAATATGGAAGATCATAACAATCAACTACGACTTCCACGTTATGTATGAGGTATGGGAGGTAATAATCGTTATAATTACAATGATTGTCATAACAATTTTAATCGCCCTCTTGATGATCCTTTTGCTAAAGTCAAATTTACTATACCCTCTTTTTCTGGTGCTTATTATGCTGAGGCATATCTTGATTGGGAGATGACAGTAGAGCAGAAATTTAATGCCCACCTTGTTCCTGAACAACATAGAGTTCGTCAAGCCACTAGTGAGTTTAAGGATTTTGCTATCATATGGTGGAATGAACTTGTTAAAACTAGAACTGATCCTCCAACATGGGATAGATTAAAGGAAGCTATGCATATTCGTTTTGTTCCTCCTTCTTTTCAGCGGGACATTCGCAAAAAATTGCAGCGCTTAGACCAAGGTAACATGTCCGTAGAGGAGTATTATCAAGAGTTACAAAAGGGTATGTTGCGCTGTGGGGTAGTAGAGGACATGGATGATAAAATAGCTTGTTTTTATGGGGGGTTGAGGCGTGAAATTCAGGACATTGTTGATTATAAGGAATATGATACTGTTAACAGATTATTTCAGTTGGCTATGTTGGCAGAAAAAGAACTGCAGGACCGCCAACAGCAGCAGCACCAACGTAAGAGGAGCACATTTACACCGCGTTCGACATCTACACCATCCAAAACAGCACCATCTTCAAGTTTTCCTACTGCCACTACACCATCCAATGGTGGCCAACGAACTTCATCTACTGCTCCATTTCCTCGCGCGCCGGAGGGCAGCAAGACGACACCATTCAAGCCTACGTCTTCCACTCCTTCCACGAGTCGAACTTCCAACATTAAGTGTCACCGCTGCCAGGGAGTTTGTCATGTGATGAAAGATTGCCCTAGCAAACGAGCATACATATCACGAGATGATGGCGGCTATGATAGTACTTCGGATGTTGAAGATGAATATTCTGTTGCTACTAATGTTGCAGGACCAAAAGATGACCACTATAGCATAGATGAAGAGGTACTTGGCACTGCAGCAACGGAAAATTATAGAAGCATAATTGTGCAGCATGCTTTGAGCTCCAAAGTTGAGGCGGATGACAAGCTACAGCGACACAATCTTTTTCACATGTTTCTCATCGTCAAGGACTGCCGCGTGCACACTATAATTGATGGAGGCAGCTGCAACAACTTGGTGAACACGGATGTGGTCAAGAAACTTTGGTTGACAACAAGAGCACACCCTCATCCATACCACATTCAGTGGTTCAACAACAGCGGTAAGGTTAGGGTAACACAAACAGCGAGGGTACATTTTTCGATTGGTTCTTACCATGATTTTGCTGATTTTGATGTCGTACCTATGGATGCTTGTTCTCTTTTGTTGGGACGTCCTTGGGAATTTGATACTGATGATATTCATCATGGTAGAACTAATAAATATACTCTGATGCATAAAGGAAAGAAAATCACTTTGCTTCCTATGACTCCTGCTGAAATTGTACATTTTGAGAAAAGTAAAACACGTGATGATAAGGCAACAAAATCACTAGACTCTGAAAAACAGCAAGTAATTAAGTTAAAATCACCTTCGTTGCTCACAACTAAATCTGACCTTGCTGATTTATTTAATAACAAGGGGATGTACTACGCTTTAGTATGCAAAGAAGCCATGTTTTCAATTCATGAAGTGTCCATTGCATTGCCCCCTGCTGTTGCTAACCTTTTGCAGGATTTTGCGGATGTGTTTCCCCCCGTGATACCCCCTGGATTACCACCTATGAGGGACATTGAACATAAGATCGACTTGATTCCAGGGGCAAGTTTACCAAATCGTGCGGCGTACAGGGCGAATCCGGAAGAGACAAGGGAAATTCAGCGACAAGTTCAAGATCTTTTGAACCGTGGGTATATTCGTGAAAGCCTTAGTCCTTGTTCTGTTCCTGTTATTTTGGTTCTTAAGAAAGATGGTAGCTGGCGCATGTGTGTTGATTGTAGAGTGATTAATACCATCACTATTCGATATCGTTATCCTATTCCTCGCTTAGATGACATGCTTGATGAATTGAGTGGTGCTATTATTTTCACAAAAATTGACTTACGTAGTGGTTACCACGAAATTAGAATGGCACTAGGAGATGAATGGAAAACTGCATTTAAAACCAAGTTTGGACTTTATGAGTGCTTAGTAATGCCTTTTGATTTAACTAATGCACCTAGCACTTTTATGCGATTAATGAACGAGGTTTTACGTCCTTTTATTGGAAAATTTGTGGTGGTTTACTTTGATGATATCCTCATTTACAGCAAGTCATATGACGAACATCTTAATCACTTGCGTGTTGTTTTCAGTGTCTTGAGAGATGCACGTTTGTTTGGTAACCTCGAAAAGTGCGTCTTTTGCACCAATCGAGTTTCGTTTCTTGGATATGTCGTTTCATCGCAGGGAATTGAGATGGATGAGGCAAAAATTGTGGCGATAACTAGCTGGCCAACTCCATCGACTGTCACGCAGGTGCGTAGTTTTCTTGGTCTTGCAGGTTTTTATCGACGCTTTATGCGGGATTTCAGCACCATTGCAGCACCTCTCCATGAGCTGACGAAGAAGGGAGTGCAGTTTCGATGGGGCGAACAGCAGCAACAAGCTTTTGATATTCTCAAATCAAAGCTTACACAAGCACCATTGCTACAACTTCCTGATTTTGACAAGACATTTGAGCTAGAATATGATGCAAGCAGCATTGGTATTGGAGGTGTTCTCATACAAGGAGGTAAACCCGTTGCATTCTTTAGTGAAAAATTGCATGGTCCTTCTCTGAATTATTCTACTTATGATAAGGAATTGTATGTCTTAGTGCGAGTTCTACAAACTTGGCAACATTACCTGTGGTCTATAGAGTTCGTCATACATTCTGATCATGAATCTTTGAAGTATCTTAAGTGTCAAACCAATCTGAATAAACGACATGCTAAATGGATTGAGTTCATAGAATCGTTTCTGTACATAATTAAGCATAAGAAAGGGAAGGAGAATGTTATTGCAGATGCATTATCTAGACGTTACACCATGCTGTCCCAACTTGATCATAAAATATTTGGTTTGGAAACAATAAAAGGATTATATCCTACTGATTTGGACTTCAAAGATGCCTTTGAAAATTGTAGAGAAGGAAGAACTTGGAATAATTATGTACTACGGGAGGACCTCCTCTATCGTGCTGACAAGCTATGTATTCCTGCTAGTTCCGTTCGCCTATTACTTTTGCAGGAAGCACATGGAGGAGGTTTGATGGGACATTTTGGAGTAAAGAAAACTGAGGACGTGCTGGCCACACACTTCTTTTGGCCAAATATGAGACGCGATGTCGAGCGCTACGTGTCACGATGCACTACTTGCAATAAAGCTAAGGCTCGACTTAACCCACATGGTCTTTATATGCCTCTTCCTGTTCCTAGTGTACCTTGGCAGGATATTTCCATGGATTTAGTTTTGGGATTGCCTAGGACTAAGAGGGGGAGGGATAGTATTTTTGTGGTTGTTGATCGTTTCTCCAAAATGGCACATTTCATACCTTGTCATAAGAATGATAATGCCTCACACGTTGCTGATTTGTTTATGACGGAAATTATTCGTTTACATGGTGTGCCAAATATCATTGTTTCTGATCGTGATGCAAAATTTTTAAGTCATTTTTGGAGAACTTTATGGTATAAATTGGGAACCAAGCTGCTGTTTTCAACCACATGTCACCCACAAACCGATGGAAAAACTGAGGTAGTAAATCGTACTCTATCCACTATGTTGCGGGCTGTTTTAAAAACAAATTTAAAGGGTTGGGAGGATTGTTTACCACATATAGAATTTGCTTACAACAGGTCAGTTCACTCTACTACAAAGGTAAGCCCATTCCAGGTAGTGTATGGTTTCAATCCCCGTGCTCCTATTGATTTATTAACTTTGCCTCCTTCTGAAACTATTAATTTGGATGCTACACAACGATCTGAATTCATTCTTAAGATGCATGAAACTACAAAGAAAAATATTGAAAGGATGAATGAGAAGTATATAATTTCTGGTAGTAAAGGTAGAAAAGAAGTAAAACTTGAACCAGGGGACTCGGTATGGCTACATTTGAGAAAAAAACGATTCCCTCACTTGAGAAAATCTAAACTTATGCCACGAGCTGCTGGTCCTTTTAAGATTGTTGAAAAGATCAATGACAATGCATATAAGCTTGAGTTGCCTCCCGATTTTGGGGTTAGTCCCACATTTAACATTTCAGATTTACGACCATACATGGGGGAAGAAGATGATCTTGAGTCGAGGACGACTCCGATTCAAGAGGGGGAGGATGATGAGGACATCACAACAGTGGATACTCACATTGATATACAAGGACCAATCACAAGAGGACGAGCACGGTTACTAAATCAGCAGGTGAACTCGTTCCTAACTTCCTACCCATGTGATTTTGAGAATGGATTGCTATTGAATGATTTAATTGTTATTAGGAACCATGGAAATTATCAACAAGTAAAGGGAGGAGGATTTGGGGACGTGGAGAATCAGATAGGACGTCCACAAGTTGATGGAAATAGTCACCAACTCGGACTCGAGTTCAACTCGGAGTCCAGGAGCAGTATATCTTAAAACGGATGCCCAGGATGCATACGGACTCCGTTTTGACGTTCTACATATGCATGGAAAGAAGAGAAGATAAACTTTCCAATGGTTCTGGTACCACATTAAAATTCGCCGGGATTCGTTGGGAGTTGTCGAAACAAGTTGAATTCGGAGTTCTGTCCGGTGTTGCACCACCGTATTGGGCTTTTGGGCCTTGTATCCCGTATGAGTCCATTAGGGACGTGTCTAAGGGTTTTATGGTCGAACCCTAGCCTTTAAATACTGCAGCCACCGGTCATATTTGGTGGGTTTTGCTTAGATTAAACACTTTCGCCGTTCTATGGTTTGTGAGACCCCAATTTCGCAATTTCAGATTGCATCTTCGTCGTTCTTGCTTGTGTTCTCGGTTGCACCTGCAGGGATAGCCTTCTTGGCGAGGTCAAGCATGTGAAGCACGGTTGATAACCAACGGAGCATTGGTGTAGTGATTGCAGGGGTGTTCGGGTATGCTCGAGTTCCTCGGATCATCAATGTTGAGATCTCCACTTCAATCGACCTACCTTTCTGAAGATCGGGCCTAAACAACTCATCATAAGATTATGTGTTCAAGCACCAAATGCCATCAACCACCTTGTCCGCATCTTATCAGGTTAATTCACCGGGAGGTAGTAGGACTGCAGGCAGGATTGTTCCTCGAGCGCCTCAATGTTTAGACGGGCGGATATATCCTACTACTCTCGTCATACTAGAAGGCCAGAGGATTGACATCATCTTGGGAATAGCTTGGTTGACACATCACCAAGCTATCTTTGATATTGGTTCACGAACGGTGCAGCTGAATTCAAAAAGGCATCAACACATGTTGATTCTGAGAAATGTTACACCAGAAGTTACTGCTGTATACAACGTTGAAACTAATAGATTGGAGGACATTCCAGTGGTCCGATAATATCTGTACATGTTTCCTGAGGATCTACCGGGCATGCTGCCCGAACGTGAGGAGGAGTTCAAGATTGAACTAGCACCGAGAACCACACCGATCTCTTGGAGGCCATATAAAATGGTACCGAATGAACTCGTGAAGCTGGAAGAGCAGATGAATGATTTGTTAAGCAAAGGCTGTTCGTAAAGAAAAAGGACGAGACTCTGAGGCTATGTGTGGACTATCATCCGCTAAATGCTATAACTATCAAGAACAAGTATCCACTACCGCGTATCGATATGCTTTTTGATCAATTAGTGGGTGCTAAGGTTTTCTCGAAGATGGATCTTCGGTCCGGATATCATCAAATCAAAATCTGGGCGGAAGACATACCAAAGGCGGTGTTCTCGATGAGATACGGGTTGTATGAGTATCTCGTCATGTCATGGGACTGACCAATGCTCCGGCCCATTTTATGTACTTGATGAATTCAGTCTTCATGCCGGAGTTACACAAATTCGTCATGGTCTTTATCGACGATATCTTGGTCTATTCTAAATCGGAGGAAGAACATGCCAAACATTTGCATATTGTGCTCCGACGACTACGGGATCACAAGCTATATGCAAAATTCAGCAAGTGCGAGTTTTGGATCAGCCAAGTGCCATTTCTTGGGCACATTATTTCAGCAGAGGGCATTGCTGTTGATCCGAGCAAGATTGTACAAGTGCTGAAATGGAGTTCACCAAAATCAGTCCACGAAGTCCGTAGCTTCCTCGGTTTAGCGGGTTACTACCGGACGTTCATTCCGAGTTTCTCCAAAATTGCTAAACCAATGACGGAACTGCTGAAGAAAGAAAAGAAATATGTGTGGAATGAAGCATGTGAGGAGGCGTTCAAAACATTGGTGAAGTACCTCACAACAGCCCCGGTGCTGGCGCAGTCCGATATGGCGAAATCTTTTGATGTTTATTGCGATACATCCGCATCGGTCTTGGCTGTGTGCTTATGCAAGAAGGGAGAGTGGTCACGTATGGATCCCGGCAGCTTCGGAGTCATGAGCAGAATTATCCGACACATGACCTCGAGCTAGCTGCTGTTGTCCTTGCTCTAAAAACGTGGAGGCATTATTTACTTGGAAACTTGGTCCACCTCTACACCGACCACAAAAGTTTGAAGTACATCTTCACACAAAAGGAACTGAATATGAGGCAGCGAAGATGGTTAGAGTTAATAAAGGATTATGAAATATAGATTCATTACCATCCCCGGAAAGTGAATGTAATTGCTGACGCACTTGGTCGGAAAGCACATTTTCACAATTTAACCATGGGTGCAATAGAAGAAGAAGAACTGAGCCTGCGCTTGGTTCCCAATGGGTCGCTGTTTAATCTTGCCCTCATTCCTACAATTCGAGATGAAATTGTAGAGACTGAAAAGAAAGATGAAGGCATGGCACATATCCAGGAGAGAGTGGACATCGGAGAGGTTAAGTGCTTCCGGAAAGATGAGAACGAAACATTATGGTTGAAGGACCGTATAGTCGTACCCCATGCTATGGAGCTACGGAAGAAAATATTAGACGAAGCACATTTGTAAAAATTTTCTATTCATCCGGGCAGGAACAAGATGTACCAAGATTTGAGGAACAAATTTTAGTGGACACAGATGAAGCGGGAAATAGCTAAATACGTATCCGAGTGCGATACAAGTCGGAGAGTGAAAGCCGATCACATGAAGAAACCTGGATTGCTGCAGCCCCTTAGTATTCTGGCATGAAAGTAAGAAGATGTGAGTATGGATCTCATCGTCGGACTACCGCTCACATCTCGAAAGCATGATCGTTGACCGATGAACCAAATCAGCACACTTCATACCGGTAAATGTTGGATTCAATGCCACGAAATATGCGGAGTTATACATTGCACGGATCTTATGCCTGCATGGGGTTCGCCGGCGCGCTCACGGCGGCCGGACTCGACCGGATATCTGGGGGGGGATTGCTCCATGCAGTGCAGGAAGTTCATTTAGGAGGGAAAGAGAGATCAGCGCTCACCGGAGGCAGGTCAGCGGTGTTGATGATTGAGGACCGGTGAGGGCGTACGGCTCGATGGAAGCTCAAGAAGGATGAAGATTTTGGCCGGAGAGATTCACGGTGTCATCGGGACACCGGTATGTAACTCAATAGAAGTAGCAAAAGCCAGAGAATGGGTTGTGGCGTGGAACAACAGCGGCAGCCTGTCGGCTGTGACGTAAACTCAGTTTTTCTTCCTCCTCGGTCAAGAAAAATTGGGGAAAATAGTTAGGGAGGTGCGCCCAAGAACCAACTACGTCAAAATGGAAGGAATTGATGAGAAGATCACCGTGTACGTCAAATTCGGCCGGAGGTCAGTGAGATTGGTCAGCCGGGCTTGAAGAAGAAAATGGGAAATCCTCTCGAGACTGGGACAATGGGAAGAAGTGGAGGTGCCAAGAAGTGAAAGGACAAGTGGGTACCACGATTGGGCAGCTCAACGGAGCTCGGGCTGCAGCTATGGCATGGCTCAGCGGAGCTCGGGCGGCTCTGCGGCAATGGAGCTCGGTTCATTGGGGAAGAAGGGTGACATGGTCGAGGGTGCGGTGAAGCGAATGAGAGGAATGGCGATGCGGCCGAGGTCAACATTTTCTTTCCCCTGCGGGCGGGTGTACGAAGCCACGAGCTGCTATCGTGGCTGCCATGCACAGCAGCTGCTGACCCAAGGAGGAAGAAGGTGGGGTGGTACCACTGACAGATGAGGCCCACAAGGATTTTTCTTTTTCAATGATTTTCTAATCTGCACCAACTTTCTAATTCAAAAAGAAATACCTAGAGGCTTCCAAAAATAATACAGATTTACAGAGTGACTCAACTCCATAAGATCTTTATTTAGGTGAAATCAGATTTGCATTTGATGTAATAAAAATTAAATTATCATTTTTCTTTTTTAAACAATTTATTTAATTTATACAAGTGCATAAAGACTATATAAATTCCGAAAATTTCTATTGTGGACTACTATTTTGGACACCATTTCATGAGGTGAATTTTACTTCATATGACTTGAAACTAGAAGTTTATTTTTCCTGTTTCAATTAGAATTTAAACCATATTCACATATATAGTTCGGATTGGACTCTATTCCTGATTAAATAGAAATGCCAATTAAAATTGTGAATTGTTACACAACGTATCAGAGGGCTATGAACCTAATCTTCCCTGACTTGTTGGGAGATACCTTTGAGGTGTACATTGATGACCTCGTGGTAAAATTGGCGGGTTTCCAGGAGCACAGGGCTGATTTGAGGACGTCCCTTGAGAGGATGAGAAAGTATGGACTCTAGATGAATCCTCTCAACTGTGCATTTGGAGTGTCGGCTGGATGTTTCTTGGGTTTCATCATGCATGAACACGACATAGAGGTCAACCAGAAGAAAGTAGAAGCTATCAAGAGGATAGGAGAGCCGACATGCAAGAAAGACATGGAGATCCTGCTAAGGAAGATAAATTACTTGAGAAGGTTTATTGCAAACTTGGCTGGCAAGATCGGAACCTTCATGCCTTCTTTGAGACTCAAGCATGAGTAGGAGTTCACTTGGGGGCAGAGCAGAAGGAGGCTTTTGAGAGAATCAAAGAATACATGGTCAAGCCGCTGGTCTTGCGTGCACCATAGATGAGGCAGCCCTTTAAACTCTACGTAGCTGCCCAGAGCCAAGTTATCAGGGCCATTTTAACTCAGGAAAGTCAAGGATAGACAAATGGACGTACTCTCTGGTGGAATACGACCTGGTGTTCGAACCTCTCCGGAGCATGAAGGGCCAAGTCGTAGTTGACTTCATCGTGGAGCATGATGTGCAACTCGAGGAAAATCCATGGTTGAGGTATGTCCCTAGAAGCTCTTCTTCGATGGATCGGTTTGTGACAAAGGTCAAGGTATCGGGTACATGTTGGTTTCACCCACAACTGCAACGTACGAGTTCTCTATTTAGCTTAACTTCGCATGCACCAACAATGAAGCCAAATATGAGGCACTGTTGAATGGCTTAGGACATCTGGTCGATATGGGGATCAAAGATAATGAAGCTTTCGGTGATTCCATGATCATCACCCAGCAAGTCAGTGGTGAAAGGCAATGTTACAATAGAACCTTGAATGATTACCGAGAATGATGTCTCGATATCATCAAGACCTTAGATACATTCTGTGCCAAACATATCCGTAGAGAGGAAAAATGGAAAGAAAATGACTTGGCACAACAGACATCGGGCTATGAGGTGAAAAGAGGGAAGTTTCACGTAATAACAAGGCCGACATTATACAAAGACGATGAAACTACAAAGAAACAGATCAATTCAGCCAGTCTTGACATGTTAGTAATCGAGGATTGTAGGCCAGCGATCATAGGGTGCATCAAAGACCCAAGCACGTGCAAAGACAGGAAGGTTCGGTGCCGAGCATTGAAGTATACGTTGATCAACGACGAGTTATACCGCCGAACCATAGACGGACTCTTGTTGAGGTGTCTAGATAGAGATCAAGCAAAGGAGGCCATAGGTGAGATGCACGAAGGGCATTCTTGCACGCATTAGTATGCCCACAAGATGACTTGGATGTTCAAACGAGCTGGTTTGTAGTGGCCAACCATGCAGTAGAACTGCTTTAGATACTGCAGAAGAAATTGAAGAGCAGACCTATGAAGAGGCAATTATCACAGTCGGTTTTTAATATACCACCTTAAAACCCGTCTGTGATAATAGATGACTATATAAAGCATTGCTCGGGCACCGCAAAAACCTAACTCGGGAGATTTCACATCGACGCAGCTAGGCTGCCAAAAAATACATTTGCCCCTCGCCGCCGCCGCTGCCATCCTGGCCATCGCCGCCGTCCTCTCCCTCGCTGCTGAACCCATGTCGTTGTCCTTGCCCTCGCCTCCAAGCGAGCACACGTCGTTGTCCTCGCCTCCAAGTGCCATCACTGTAAGCAATATTATTTGTTTCTAATATTTGTTTGTATGAACTTTGCTCAAGAAATGGTTACTATCATATTTTTATTGTTATAGTTTGGCATATAAGATGGACTGACGAGTGTGGATGTACAACATGCCAAGACCTGATCCTATGTACATTCAAAATGTTGCAAAGTTTATTGAAGCGTCCAGGAGACATGCAAAGATGCAAAAGATAGTCGACATATTATGTCCATGTGTCCATAGTGAAAATAAGATTGCCTGAATAGATACTGTAGTAATCCAATCTCATTTGGTGAAAAGGGGTTCAAAAAAAACTACACAATATGGACAGAGCATGGTGAGTTAGATGTACATGAGTTGGATAAAGATGATGAGAGAGGTTTTGATGACGATAATGCTTATATCGATTATGGTAGTAACAATCAAGATGATGATGGTGATGATGATGATGAGTTTGATTGTGAGGAGATGTTGCGTCACATCGAACCACACCTATTGATTTCTATGGGCGCAAGTAAAGGTTTAAGTAGAATGGAGACATTATAGAATGCGGCGACGGAGCTCTTATATGATGAATGAAAGGGTTGTGATAAAGAGTTTACTACATTGCGTGCAGTCCTAGAACTACTAAAGTTGAAAGCCACACACGGATGGTCCGATTGTAGTTTCTCTGTTCTTTTGAATCTTTTGGGAGAAATTCTTCCAAATCCCAATAAACTGCCCAGAAGCACTTATAATGCGAAGAAACTTTTTTGCTCGATGTCACTAGGTGTGACAAAAATACACACTTGTGTGAACCATTGTATTCTGTATCGCAAAGAGCATGAGCTCGCAACTAGATGCCCCATCTGTGGTGTCAGTAGATATAAGAAGGACTACAATCACCAGTATGTTACCAACATGAATAAGACCCAGAAGAATAAGAAGAATATTATTGGCCCTAAAGGTGACGATGACGATACTTCTGACGATGCAGATGGGAATAATAAGAGAAAAATTTCTGCCTTGGTGATGTGGTACCTTTCAGTAATTGATCGCTTGAAGCGTTTGTTCTCAAACCCTAGGGAGGCTGAACTTATGCGTTGGCATTTCAAGCGGCGCAGGAAGAATGAAAAACTTATTCAACACACTGGTGATACAACCCTGGAAAATTTTTGATATTCACTATCCAGAGTTTGCAAAGGAAATCAGAAATGTAAATTTTGTCTTGGGTACAAACGGAATGAATCCGTTTGGTGAAAAATGGAGCATACACAGCACATGGCCCGTGGTCTTAACGATGTACAACGTACCGACGTGGTTGTGTCAGAAAAGGATATTTATTTTGTTATCTATTCTTATACAAGGTCCGAAACAACCCGACATCGAAATTGATGTGTTCTTGGAACCTCTAATCGAAGATATGGCGAAACTGTGGAATGAAGGGGTATGTACATGGGATAAGTACAAGCAGGAGTATTCCACGCTAAGAGCGATGATATTCGTTACCGTGCATGATTATCTCGGACTGTTTACATTATCAGGACAAATGAAAGGGAAGAAAGTTTGCGTAAGGTGCGTGGATGGAACTAGATTTTTGTACCTCACTTCATCCAGAAAGACGGTGTACATGAGACACCGGCGGATCTTGACAGATACACACAAGTACAGGAAGATGAAATAACAATTTGATAACAAAATCGAAAAAGATACTGCACCAAAACCATACAGTGGAAAACTTGTGTTCGAAATGGTCAAGAACATTCATGTTGCTTTTGGTAAGGATAAAAAATGTAAAGGAACAAAGAGAAAGAAAACTACATCTTCGGGTGATACAATTGACATGGCTTTCAAGAAACAATCAATTTTTTCAAGTATCTTCCGTACTGGAAGAACCTAGAAATTTGTCATAGTATTGATTAGATGCATGTTACAAAGAATGTATTTGACCACATCATTGGAACCTTGCTGGACATGCCAAGGAAAACAAAGGACGGATTAAAATCACGTATGGATCTAGTAAATCTTGATATGAGACCAGAGCTTCACCCGGTAGAAAGGACCGACGGGAAGCAATACCTTCGCCTAGCCAGCTACAAATTGACACTACAGGAGAAAAAGGAAATTTGTGAATGCTCTCGTGGGATCAGAGTGCCCACAAGTTTCTCATCCAATATCCGCAAACTAGTCTCAATGAAAGACTTGTATTTATTCGGCTATAATTCTCGCGACTGTCACATGATGATGACGGTGTTCCTTGCCATTGCAATAAGGGTCATCAAACCTGAGCATGTAAAAGTTGTCATCACACGTTTGTGTTATTTCTTCAATGTAGTATCGCAAAAGGTGATAGCCTGGGAAGACTTAGACTATTTGAAAACGTACATCGTTGAGACTATGTGCAATCTTCAGATGTGTTTCCCACCATCCTTTTTTGATATGCAAGTACATCTCATCGTACATCTTGTTGATCAGATAAGAGCATTGGAGCCACTATATTTACATCATATGTTTCGTTGGAGAGATATTTAGGAGTATTAAAGGGTTATGTGCGAAACCGTGCTCACCCAAAGGGTTCAATTATGGAAGGATACAATACTGAAGAAGTGATTGAGGGTTGTGCTGATTACATCAAGGATGGGAAGTGACACGACCCCCAATGGTCTTGTCGAGCCAGGATCACGCTGAGGGGTGCTGTGTTGCACAGCACCGGATAACACACGTCAAAGGTACAAAGCGGAAGCAAAATTTTATTACATAAACAAGTTTATGAACATGTTTACATCAAAATAGTTCCAGTCTACACTCATGAGCGTAGACTACGCATCAAGTCCACGTTCAGCCCTTGAACGTGTCCTTGCTAGCATACACGCACACTAACTCTGCGGCGTGCACGACTCCCACTCGACGGGGTTCCCCTCCTGGGGTTCCGTCTCCTCTTCTGGAGTACCTTCCTCATAGAACCCTGCAAGAGCTTCAAACACAAGAAGTGAGCACGAAGGCTCAGCAAGTCTGACCCGTCTCACCTAAACATGGAACTTCTACATGAGGGGTAATGGGTTACATGAGGTAAAAATCATTTGCAAGGACTCGCCTAATTAGTAGAACCTTACTTTCAAGTTTTTTAGCAGCAGGTTGTGGAGAACCTTACTCTAAGGCACATGAGAGAGCCGCAATCAAACAAGAAACGCATTTCTCTCATGTACTTTGCCCAAAGTCGAAAAGAACTTTAGTTAGCTCTAAACTACAGCAATTCATTAGCAATCAAGTCCATCTTTCAATCAGCAACCTTTTTTAACATGTAACTAGCCTGTTCTTTCTACGTCACGGTACAGTGAACAAGTGGTACTCACTGACCGCGAGGGACAGCGATTATAATCGATTTACACCTGCAGGGTTACCCGAATAACCCGTCACGTACGCCCGTACTCGATGTTGCCTACAACAACCATCACGGACGCCGTACGCAACTACCTTTCACCCGTTAGCCAAATGTTGAACCGGTCCAATCCTCCCGAGCAAGAGGTCTCTGCAAGCGCATCTCAGTTCCGCCAGCCGATTTACACCTCGAGCTCTCAACCTACCCTCTGAACGACCAGCTATGCCTCAAAACCCAGCTACCCGAGTTACATCGGTTTCCCGGTTCCCATATAGCCGGTAGATCTTCGGTACTGTTCTAGCTTGTTCAACAGGCCCGCACACGGCTCAGTCCTCAATCGACACAAGCAGAGCTATAGCACACAGGCCCCCAAAGTCCTGCTGCCCTTACCCTCCGCTCGGTCTTATTTTTCTTGCCATGTGTATCATGTGCTATCTCTACCGGAGTCGAGTGCCTCTAGCCTATGCTCGCGAGTAGTTCCAACTACTCGACTTGTACCGAATCCTACACTATCTTAGCTCTGCAATAGCTAATGGGGTTTTGCAATCCTAAACCCAACCCATGGTTTTCTTGGCTATGCACTTGGTTTCCAAACAAGACTCTAATGCAAGGAACAATAGTATTCAAGTATGTGCTCAAAACAATAAAAATTTGTAAAAAGGTTAATGCAAACCGGAGCTTGCCTTGCTGCTCTTGGTCGTAGGCTAGCTGTTCCTCCAGAGTAACGAAGTCTAGGACTTCGGGTTCCTCCTCGACCTTAGCGACTACATGATAGAAGAGGTACATGTATCAATTTAAATGCAGTTGTATTAACTTTTAAACTTGTGAAGTCTATAACTCTTACTAGACAAGCCCAATGACTATGAAACTTTTACTGTGGCTTGGTTACAACCTAAACATAGACTTGGTCAAGTTTTAGTTGCAGCAAAGCTCATTTGAGCCCTCCACAATTAATTATGTACTTGACCTTAATTGAAGGCTTTTAGGGTGTTCTAAGGATTTTCATGAAACAAACTATGACTTTCTGAAAACTAGATTTTCATAGGGTTCTAATGGAGTTGGTCTCACTTAATTTGAAGGTTACTAACTAAAGATATGAGCTAGATAATTTCAGAGAAAATTCTGAAAATGTTTCTGAACATTTTCTATTTTCTCTGGAACAGTTTCACTAATCACACCATTAGGTGGATCAAATGAGCTAAAATGGATCTGAAACTTTTATGGTAGTTCAGGGATATTTTGGTGAACATCCCAGCAAAATTTCAGGATTTTTCTCCAGTTAAAATTCCAAACATTTTAAACTTTGAGGAATTAATTCTGGAGAATTAAAGATTTCCATGAAGTGAAACTTGATTTTCTGGAAAGTTCTCAGAGAGCTGAATCCAACAAAATTTGGTTTACTCGATTTGGAGCTTTCTAGCCAAAGTTATGAGGATTTGAAGTTTGAAAGAAATCTGAAAATCGGGGGAAAAAGTTTAAACTCGCGGGGGCCCGCCGGGACACGTGTTGAGTGCGGAGGTGTCGGGCACACTGAGGCCCACAGGGTATTTGCGCGCCAGCACTGCCGATCCCGGCCACACCTGATCCCGATTTAAAATTTTCAGCCGCTGACACGTGGGCCAGCCGGCTTCGTCTTCCTCCCGCCGCTCTCTCGCGCCCGCGCCGCCGACCTCGCCGGAGCAGACCCGGAGCTCGCCGGCTCGCCGCTGCCGGACCTCTCATGGTCTGAAACTCGCCGCCAGGGGGTTTGTCGACGTCGAGGAACACGTCGGTGGTGTCAGGTCAGGCTGGGGGTGACCGGAAATAGCCCGGCGACGTGCCGCGGCCTCGGTTGAGGTTCGGCGCCGTCGACCGTGGGTTCTAACCCGCCAACACCTCGAACAAACGGTACTACAGCATCAGTGTACCTCTAGGAAGCTCGACAAGGTGTCAAAAGGGTTCAGGGATGGCGGCAAGTCGGTCGGCACCGTGTGACCGATCGAGCCCGCCATGACCGCCCTTGATCGAGCTCGAAATTCGTCACTCCTAGACAGTTTCACGCCACGCATGCACAAAAGAACTTGATCGCCGGCTAGTCCAGCGTCTATGTGCAAGATTTGATAACCTCCGAAAGATCATAGAGCGAGAATTTGAAGAATCCGTACCGGAAGCTCGGTTTACGGTCGCCGGAGCAAAAACTGGAAATTCTCTGTGGATTCTTCACTGTTTGATTCCAAACTTGGAGGAGAGCAGCACGGTGGTCGCGCGCTCCTGTTGCCTCTCTTGCTGGACCGTGAAAACGCCTGTGGAACGCTGTCCATGGGCGCCTGACTCTCGGCTGAGGCTAGGTCGCCGCGGTGGCGATCGTTTTCGGGCAAAGGAGGTCGGAGCTCGGGGTTTCTGGCGTTGGGGAGGTGGAGTGCGACCTCAGGTTGCTGTCTAGCAGCTCAGGAACGAAGGAGGAGATTGTTTTGCTGGTTTTCCCAATTGAGCAGAGAGCTGCGGCGAGAAACAATGCCGCTGCTCGGGTTTGCCGGCGAGAAGATAAAGACGGCCGACTCCTACTCGGCTGAGGCGGTGCCGGTCACCTGGGGGCGCGAGCAGGCCGCCTGGGCGCCAGCGTGCGTAGAGGGGAAGCAGCTGGTGGCGCCGGTGGCTGCTCGGTGGCACAGCCAACAGTTGCTCGGTGGAATTTCCCACCGAGGCTGTGACTTTGTGTGCAAGTTTTGCCTCCTCCTCTCTATGACATGTGGGTCCCACCTGGGGTTTTAACCTCTGAAATTTACTCCTAATCACTGTTGTAAACAGTGAGCCCCATAACACCCCTGGTGATTCAAATTATCCACCCATGAGCCATTTGAATTGAGTAGAATTCAAAATGGGTTTGGTTTGAATGAATCTCAGCACAAGTTCAGTTTTGAATTCAAATAAAGTTTGAATTTGTCCCACTTAGCTCATGTCCAGATCAACTCCAAATGGAGTGAAAATTGGTGTGTGAGCTCACAAAAATGTGCTGAATAAGAATATGCCTCCCACTTTTAAATTCATGGGATAAAAACAGTTTGAATTTGAATATGGTTTCAAACTGCCCTCTTTCTAACTATACCCAAAATGACCTCAAAAAGATTTTGAATTTGGGTGAAACTTGGCATGGACATCCTTAGCAATGTGTAGGAGTTTTCATATGCCCAGCCCATCTATATGACATGTGGAAAATACCACTTTTGCAATATGTGAGTTTGTTCTCTAATGAGCATGTTGATGGTGGTTACTTGCTCTTCATTTGTGTTCATCAACTTTCCTCAAATGAGATGTGTGTGTACGGTGATGAACACTTCAAATATGTGTCAAAAACTAAGGCCCTTACATTCCTCCCCCTTAAAAGAATCTCGTCCCGAGATTATAATGTGAAAATGAGAGAGAGGACGGTGGAAAATTACCGGATATGCGACGTGAAAAAGTCGGGGTAGCTAGCGCGAAGAAATTCTTCGCTCTCCCATGTCGCTTCGTCCACGGAGTGATTACTCCATAGAACCTTGTAGAACCACAACGTACGGTGGCGTGTGGTTCGGGCCTTTTCATCAATAATCAGCACCGGTTCCTCTCGATAGGTGAGATCATGTTGCAGTTCTTCAATGTCTTCCAGCTGAATGGTAGTTGATAGCTTGAGACACTTCCTCAGCTGGGAAATGTGAAAGACGTCGTGCACACCGGGAAGTGCTTCTGGTAATTTCAGCCGGTATGCCACTGATCCACATCTTTCGGTAATCTGGAATGGACCGATGAATCGGGGTGCCAACTTTCCTCTCACCCCAAATCTGTTTACGCCCTTCATTGGAGACACCCGTAGATATACGTGATCTCCAACTTCGAATTGTAATGGGCGCCTTCTCCGGTCCACATACTGTTTCTGACGGGATTGAGCGGCTTTTAGGTTCGCCTGAATCAGTCGAACCTTTTCTTCCGCGTTGTTGACGCGGTCAGTCCCGAAGGTAACCCTTTTGCCAGATTCACACCAATTCAGTGGTGTGCGGCATTTCCTACCGTATAGCGCCTCGTAGGGCGCCATCTTTATACTGGCTTGGTACCCATTGTTGTACGAGAACTCGGCTAACGGCAAGTGATCATCCCAATTCTTGCCGTGGTTGATAGCGCAAGCTCGCAACATGTCTTCTAAGATCTGATTTACCCGCTCGGTTTGCCCATCCGTCTGCGGGTGGTATGCTGAACTACGGATCAGCTTCGTCCCCCAGGCAGCGTGTAGCTTCTCCCAAAAACGGGACACAAATAAAGTGCCCCGATCCGATATAATGGTATGGGGTACGCCGTACAAGCATAGGATCCGTGAGATGTACAGTTCAGCGTACTTCTTAGCGTTGTAATTTGTGTTGACCGGGATGAAATGGGCAACTTTGGTGAACCGATCGACGATCACCCACACAGAATCGTGCTTCTGAAAAGTGGTGGGTAAACCGACGATGAAGTCCATGCTCACATCCTCCCACTTCCAGGCAGGAATGCCCGGTGGTTGCAGCAGTCCCGGTTTCCGCATATGGTCTGCCTTCAGCCTTCGACATGTATCACACTCGGACACGTATTTTGCAGTCTCACGCTTCATCCGTGTCCACCAAAACTTGCTTCTGAGTTCTTGATACATTTTGTTGCTGCCGGGGTGAATGGAAAACTTTGACAAGTGAGCCTCATCAAAGATCTTCTTCCGTAATTCCGGGTTACGGGGTACGACGATCCGGTCCTTGAACCATAGGACGCCGTCTCCATCCTTCCGGAAACATTTCAACTCCCCACTGTCTACACGTCTCCGCAAATGTCACACCCGGTTTCTCCGAAGAACAACCGAGTGAATATCACATGTATGCCAGGATCATTTTCTCATACATGTGATGACAAATAGTGAAGCATTTATTACAAGCTAGGTGTCCAATATAAATATGTCTTACAAAGCATACGTCTCGATGGACAATAATAAGTTCATAATATGTACATAAACTAGCAGCGGAATATTATTCTCGTGGGCTCCGTCACAGGTGTTGCCCTGGGGACTCCATGAACCTAGAAACATTCTTCGGGTCCAAAGTCTTGATCATTAAACACCACATCATTCTCTTGACCTGAGCAGCAATATAAACCAACAAATATGCAAGGTTGAGTACCGTTGGTACTCAGCAAGTGTGGGAAAGTTATGTCATGCATGGCTAGAACAAGGAGAGGTTGAACTCATGGTTGAAGCACTACGCAATTATTGCCTACCACCTTAGCTTATTAAGCACCTACATTACTACATAGGTGAAATGATCCCAATCTCCCATCCCATCATCATAATCAAATAACCCTAACATCATTTCCAATGTTAAGCTCCCCGCTTAACATCCTCAACTTCCAAATCCATCATCCTCTAATCATGAATAAGTCCAAGCCGCTCTTGACCGTGAGCACGGCTGTCATGACAGTTTTGACTCTGCAGAGTTTGCACCACTGTACCCACATGTAGTGATTTCATCCCCCGTTGCCGGGTGGACTAAAAGAACCTCCATTATGCCAGTGGCCACGAACCACATTCACACTTCCCAGGTGTGTAGCCAGGAGATCACTACGAAGCCTTTACAAAGGGATTCCCGATGAGCGTGGGCCCACTGAGGTTTCACCCCTAACAGCATACAAGAGGCTCCAACCCCGCTGCAGTGGCCCCCTCTTGAGCCTTGCGGTTCATACGGTAGTCCAGCTGACACCTATTCCCCGCACCATCCAACACACCCATACTACGCCGGGGATACACCTAATTAATTGGCCAAGCTGCCCCATCTCAGCATGTGGTTGGCACGGTAAAGCCAGGTTACATGCTCCATGAACCGGTCCTTAGGATCCAGGCAAGTACTAAACACAAACCCGAGTCTCGTGCACCCAGCACAAACCAAATCATCCAACTTGCCTCGATCCCTACCTCTACATAACTCATAATATCTCATTCAAGAGTAAGGTAAATAAATTGATGATCTCATATCCCAATTATCCCATTCTAAGCATGGCTAAGCATTAGCATAATAATAAATGACATGATAAAATAAATCCCAACCCAAGCTACAAGGAAACAAGGTGATGCACCTCTAGGGAAACTTCCTAGCATGGGTTTCATAGTTCAATTGACAATGCAAATAATTCTATCTACACATCCTAGTATAGGATCAAAGTGGTCAAGGACACTTGCCTTCTTCCTGCTGCTCTGGGAATGGAAAGTCTTGTTCTTGGAAGGGAAGAACTTGCTCTGGGGCAGGTTCTACTCATACCATCACACATAGCAAAAGAAAACAACAATCCATAAGACATAGTTCACACTTTCACTTCATACAAACCACACATTCACACCTATGAAAGTCATTCACACTTCTAAGGGTTGTGGTTACTCTATGTGTGTTGATTTTTGGCCTACATGCACTTTTAAACATATGTATATTATTTCTAACTTTTGTATTCAGATTTCTGTTTGCACACTATATATAAATTCCCAATTTAAACAAATTCTTTAATACCCTCTTTAGCTACCAAGAGTGCATGCAATGTAATTTCCTACTCCAAATGGGTTTTCATACCTTCTACCAACCCTAAACTGAATTCTATGGATTTTGGAAACTTCATTTATCATTTTCTAGTTATTCATACCTAGCTTGCTATATTTTCAGATTTATTTCCTATGCCTAAATGTGAACTTTATTATGAAAATAGTAAGACACCTCATCTAAACAGAATAGGTTTTGGTTTAAAATATTAAATCATATATTTTTGAACTTCTCCTCTGATGTAAACTAATTTAAATTTATTTTATCAATTTTCAGAATTATTCTCTAACTTAAAAATGTGTCCCTATAACTAATAAATGTGAATAATCAATTAGACAGATTCATTTCAGCCAAAAATCTATTTTTATCTCACTCCAAAGTTTTCCAAGTGCTAGGAAAGTTTAAATTTGAATTTACAATGTGTTTGTCCCATCTTTTAAATTTTAAATACTAATCACATATTCAAATTCCTAAATTTAATATCACATAGGGTTAAAAAGGTAAACTCACCCCACTACAGGGTCTATTATATTATTTCATAAATTTCCAGGGGTCTAACTACACATAACAGAGGGGTTTTCCTAATTTTTATTAAGTCCAGGGGCTAAAACTGATTTTTAATTGAATTTACATGAATTTCTGAAGTTCCAGGGGCTAGATCAGAAGTTTCCGGGGCTAGCTCGTATTTTCCGAGGACCCCAGAGGGTAGCGCGTAAGAATCCCGGTCTTTATAATGCGGGGCTGACGTGGACCGTCTGATTTAAAACAGACGGCTGAGATTATAACGTCGAACCGGTACGCGGGGATTTAAATTCTACCGTGCGATTTAAAATAGACGGCCCTCAAGCGGCCACGTCGCTCTGATCGAGCGCGGGCGGCGCTGCCCGGCGGCGCGCGACGGCGGGAGGCGGCGATCTCGCCGGAAAACTTCGGATCTTCGTCAATTCTTCCTAAAACTAGGATTTCATGGCATAGATCGGTAGAGGGGAGGTCTGGGATCTCACCTCGGGGTTTTTCTTGAGCTCGGAGGTCCTGGAAGGCGGTCGGCGACGAGGTCCGAGGTGAATTCACGGCGATGCTCGTCGGCGCTGTGTTTGAAGCCCAAACCCCCGAGTTTTCTGCACCTGCGTGATTCCCCGGAGGCGGTGGATCAAGATCAGCGCGTTAGATCAGAAATCCCGAGCGAAGATCGAGAGAAATTGGCCGGAGAAACTCTGGTTCTCACCGGGAGGAAAAACGGCTGATCGTGGGGGAGAAACGGGGTGATGCCGGCGTTTTTATTTACGAGGGAGGGCGGCGGGTTTGTTTAGATCGAGTTTGAGTCGTCTGGGACCGGGAGTCGGGCTGAGGGACACGAAATTCCGGGTTGGTTACGATCGCGCGCGCGGAAGAGTCCGGCGGTTGGCGCGAGCGAGAGGTCGGGGATGACAGGTGGGCCCCGCATGTCAGTGAGAGGGAGAGGGGGCGCGCGGCTGTGGGCTGGCGCGGGGGTGGGTGGGCCGGCTGGTGGGTTTCGGCCCACTGGCCAGGGGGTTTGTTTTTTCTTTTTCTTTTTCTTTTCTGTTTTGAGTTGAATTTGAATTCCAATTTGAATTTGAATTTCTGCACCATATGCAATACGTCCAAAAATTTTTAAATACCACTCTTAACAAGTTTTGGGGTGTTACAGCTCTACCCCCCTTAAAAGAAATCTCGTCCTCGAGATTGGTGGTTCTTGCCTTAAGCTCGTCTTCTCGCTCCCATGTGGCTTCCTCTTCCGAGTGATGCTTCCACTGCACCTTGCACATCCGGATTCTTTTATTTCTTGTGAGGCGTTCCATTGTCTCCAAAATCTTGGATGGTTGCTCGGCATAAGACAGATCCTCAGCTACGTCAACCTCATTCATGGGTAACATCTCTTCAGGTGTTCTCAGACATTTCTTGAGTTGTGACACATGAAATACGTCATGCACATCCGATAGGCGAGCCGGTAATTCTAGTTGATACACCACTTCGCATTTCCTCTCCAGAACTTGAAAGGGTCCGATGTATCGAGGTGATAACTTCCCTTTCACCTTGAACCGATGAAGTCCTCGGATAGGGGACACCTTGAGATAGACATAGTCCCCCACGTTGAAAACGAGCTCTCTTCTTCATACATCGGCATAGCTCTTTTGTCGTGTCTGTGCTATCCTCAAGTTGTTGCGAATTTCCCTCACTTTCGCCTTGGCTTCTTGTAGTACTTCGGGTCCAAACACTTTGCTTTCCCCCGTTTGGTTCCAAAATAGTGGAGTTCTACAATTCCTCCCGTACAAAGCTTCAAACGGTGACATCTTCATACTAGCCTGATAGCTGTTGTTATAGGAAAACTCCGCATACGGTAAGTTTTTATCCGAACTCCGATTGTTTTTGAGTGCACATGCTCTTAGCATATCCTCAAGGATCTGATTGGTTCTTTCCGTCTGCCCGTCAGTTTGGGGATGATAGGCAGAACTAAAATTCAGATGGGTTCCCATGGTTTCATGCAGCTTCTGCCAGAACCTTGAGGTGAACTGTGTCCCTCGATCCGACACTATCTTCTTTGGCACTCCATGGTAACACACGATCCTTGACATGTACAACTCTGCCAATTTGGATCCGCTGTAGCTTTCTTTCACGGGGATGAAATGAGCTACCTTGGTTAGCCTATCGATGATGACCCATATGGAATTGTATCCTGATTGGGTCCTAGGCAATCCCACTATGAAATCCATACCGATTTCTTCCCATTTCCATTCAGTCACTTTGAGTGGTTGCAATAACCCCGCGGGTCGTTGATGTTCCGCTTTCACCAACTGACATGTGTCACATAGGGCAACATGTTCCGCGACATCTCTCTTCATGCCATACCACCAATACCTGCTCTTGAGGTCCTGGTACATCTTCGTACTCCCAGGATGAATGGAATAGTCGGAATGTGAGCCTCCTTTAAAATCAATTCACGGATCTCCTTTATTTCAGGCACACAGATTCTGTTCCCGTGCCACACCGTTCCTTGTTCATCCTCTCTGAAACCAGGGGCTTTATTTTCCTTGATGAGTTGTCTGATTTCTTGTATCTTCTCGTCATTCTTTTGACCATCGCGTATGTCTTGCTCTAGTGTGGAGTCCACTTCCATGGCGATGGATTCACCACTATTCACCAGGCATAGATTGAGTCTTATAACATCGTCCTTCAATTCTGCAGGTATGTCCTTCAAGCTCAACCTATTGACCTGCACTTTCCGGCTTAAAGCATCTGCCACGGCGTTTGCTTTCCCAGGATGATAGTTGATGCCCACATCAAAGTCATTGATTAGCTCTAACCATCTCCTTTGTCTGAGGTTGAGATTTGGCTGTGTGAAAATGTACTTTAAACTCTTATGATCCGTATATATCTCTGTCTTCTTCCCCATCAAGTAGTGCCGCCAAATTTTCAACGCGTGTACCACTGAGGCTAGTTCTAGATCATGTGTAGGATAGTTCTTCTCGTGTTTCCGGAGCTGCCGGGATGCATAAGCCACGACATGCCCTTCTTGCATGAGAACACATCCCAACCCGTTTCCAGAGGGATCACAGTACACCGAAAAGTTCTTTTGCATATCCGGCATAACTAGCACTGGGGCTGTTGTCAATCTTTTCTTTAGCTCCTGAAAACTCGTCTCACACTGTGGCGTCCATGTGAATGTGATTCCCTTCTCCAACTATTTGGTGAGGGGTCTCGAGATCTTAGAGAATCCCTCAATGAACCGTCGATAGTATCCAGCTAATCCCAAGAAGCTTCGAACGTCCCCGACATTCTCAGGGGTCTTCCACTTCTGTATATCCTCGATCTTGGCGGGATCTACGGAGATTCCTCCCTCCGAGATTATATGTCCTAAGAAGGGAACTCTTTTCAGCCAAAACTCACACTTGCTCAACTTGGCATATAGTTGGTGTTCCCTCAGCTTCTGCAACACCAACCTTAGATGTTTATCATGTTCCTCTTCATCTTTGGAGAAGACGAGAATGTCATCTATGAAAACCACCACAAATTTGTCCAGATATTCCATGAATACCTTGTTCATGATATACATGAAGTATGCCGGGGAATTAGTTAGCTCGAAAGGCATGACGGTGTATTCATATAGTCCATAGCGAGATACGAAAGCTGTCTTTGGAATATCAGTTTGCCTTATCTTAAGTTGGTGGTATCCCGACCTGAGATCAATTTTCGAGAACACACAAGCTCCCCTCAACTGATCAAACAAGTCTTCAATGCGGGGTAATGGGTACTTGTTCTTGATGGTTACTTCATTCAAGGCACGGTAGTCTACACATAACCTTTGGGTTCCATCCTTCTTGGGCCAAATATCACTGGAGCTCTCCATGGTGAGGAACTAGGACGAATATACCCCTTCTCCGTCAATTCTCTTAAATGATCCTTGAGTTCTCCCAGCTGCTTGGATTCCATCCGATAAGGTCTCTTGTATATCGGAGCTGTTCCAGGCACTAGCTCAATCGCGAATTCCACTTCGCGATCGGGAGGCATACCTGGCAACTCCTCTAGAAAAACGTCTGGGTATTCCCTGATAATCCTGATCTCCTCCACTTTCACCTCAACTTGATTTAATTTAATGTCCCTCCTAGGCTCTTGTATTGTTATGAACTTTACTCTTGTGCCACTAGGGTGAGTTAGTTCCGCCGTTCTGGTCGAACAATGGATGATTCCCTTATGTTTGGTCAACCAATCCATGCCCAAAATAATATCTATCCCTTGTGAATCTATCACTATGAGGTTGGCAGTAAATATCACCCCATTAATGTCTAGATTCACCTTGGGACACACTTGTCTTGTCCTTATTTCTCCCCCTGGACAGTTTACTGCTAGCATATGGCTCATTTGTGTGATTGCTAGATCATTCTTCTTAACAAACCCTTGAGCAATGAACGAGTGGGTAGCACCAGAATCAAACAACAGGGTTGCAATGTGTAAATTGGCAGGAAACTTACCAACTACCACGTCGGGTGCCTCTTGCGCCTCCTCCATGGTGACGTGGTTCACCCGTCCTCGCATTAATTTCTGCTGTTGCGGCTGCACGGGCTTCTTCTTTGGGCACTTATGGGCGTAGTGCCCCACTTCACCACAGTTAAAGCATTGCACCCCGACCTTAGGTGTCTGGCCTTTGTTGTCTTGGGGTTGGTTCGGGGGTCCTTGTACTGCTGGTCGAGGTTGATATGCGGGGCGAGGCTGCTGTACAAACTGACATTGTGGTTGCGTTGTTGCGGACGGAGGCCTGAATTTCGGGTTGTACCCTCTCGGTGCTGAGTAGAGTACCGCAGCACGGCTCGTCTGCCCTTCGATGCATCAGACGTGGGCGGGTGTTGCTACCTGAGGCTTGGTGTGACCACCCGGCCTTCCTCTTGTTTTCATTTTCCAAGGCCTTCAGCATCCTTTCTACAACAAATGCTCTGTCCACCATCTTTTGGAAGCTTTCATACTCGTTGGAGGACATTGCACACTGCATTTCTGCGGTAAGTCCTTCCACGAAACAATCATGTTTCTGCTCATCCGTCTCTATGTCCCGTGGGGCATAACGGGATAGTTGAGTGAATTCAGTGAGGTATTCCCTCACCGTCATGTTTCCTTGCTGCAATCCCAAGAACTCCATCCTCTTGTTTTTGAGTTCACCCCTTGGTATGTAATGGTTGCGGAAGCCACGCTTGAACTCTTCCCAAGTGATGTTCTCGGGGTCATGATGGGCGGCCACGTAAGCGGTCCACCAATCAGCAGCAGGTCCATGCAATTGGTGAGAGGCAAACAGCACCCTCTCATACCCTTGGCACTGTATGATCCTCATCTTGCTCTCAATGGTCTTTAGCCAGTCATCTGCCTCCAGGGGTTCAGCGGCACTTGCAAACTTCGGAGGTTGAGTTCCCAGAAACTCACTCAACCTTGGTTGGCGTGGTGCAGCTTGTGGAGGTGGAGCTTGGTGCAAGTTGGCCACCACTTGAGTCAGGTTCTGGATGAGCTGATTTTGATTCTCAAGCATTTGGTGGATGGGATCAACTCCTTCATGGCGACCACCCCTGTCTTGGCCTCCAGAAAGATGAGGGTTGCCTGCCTCATCGTTGTTGTTGGCGGGGTTGGCAGCACGACCCTTTCCTCTTCCGGCCATCTATCATGATCAACCAATTGTCAATTTAAAGCATTACGTATTAACTTACCAATTTTTGCTTGCTTAAACTTTAAGATTTTGAGAACTTATTTCATTTATATTTTCTAAGGATTTCATGTCTTACGTGAACATAAATGCACTCTTAATTCATATGGGTTCACACACCAAAGCAAAACAACCTGAAGATGAGGTTGTGGACAAACGCCCATGGCTTCCACAACTCACGTCACACACCAAGCATTAACACACCATTAACTAAGGTAACGACTCGACTACTCGACATCCTGCTAAACTAAGGGAAGGACTCTACACTACTCGTATTACTGAGCTGGCTCCTCGGGATCTTCCTCATTATTACGGCTGCCTTCTGACTCCGCTTTGGGTGGGGAAGCTGCTGGTGGAGAAGTGCGACGACGCCTGATCGCCCAGCGATCTAGGGAGTCAGGAGTCCATGTGTCATTCACGGTGGCACACAGTTCATTCTCATTTCCTCTTTCTCTCGCCCTCAAGCAGGCTCGAAGCAACGCCTCGGTTTCCTTCAGGGTGTCACGAACATCCTGAAGCTCCTGCTGACACTCCTGCAGTCGAGTGTTGAGCATAGCAGCATCCTCCAATCACAAGTCCATGTGCTCATGGGAAGTCCCCTGCTGCACTGGTGGGTACTTGTACTCCGTTGTACCACTCTCGCGCTGGAGGACATACATGTACTCAGTCCTGTCCAGGTGACGACGATAGATGTGACTCTGACAGGTGATTGCCTCCCAGGTGACATCCTTCTCCGCATCGACCTGTGTCGCTTGACAAGCTGGAAAGCGGTGGATCTTGAGCAGCTGATTTTCGTGGATAATCCTCATATCTGAACTCCATTCTTCCCTCTTCTCACGGATGGTCCTGGTGGAGCTATAGTGTATGATTAGCTTGCCCGTATTGCCGGCGGCTTGGAGCATGCGTCAAAGACGGCGCAATAAGCCCCCTGCTGCCAATCCGTAGGAGAGGTACGTCACCGGACGGTTCTCCTCTCTCAGGGCAAGGACAACTACGGGAACTCTCCCTCCGGTGGACTTGCGAGCGGTGCGGATCATGCGAACCATCTAAAACATAAAGCATTTAAAATTAAGTTAGATAGGATTTTAAACAAAAATCCTATTTTGAATAAAATATGGGGTAAGATGAATGAAGTGGCCCATTAAATAACACTTTTCAACCCACACCTTTGTAAAATAGTTTTTATGAAAATAGGGTCCCTAACTACGTCCATTTCTACCAAGGTCCACGTTCCTACGGCCAACCTTGGCTCTGATACCACTTCTGTCACACCCGGTTTCTCCAAAGAACAACCGAGTGAATATCACATCTATGCCAGGATCATTTTCTCATACATGTGATGACAAATAGTGAAGCATCATTTATTACAAGCCAGGTGTCGAATATAAATATGTCTTACAAAGCATACGTCTCGATGGACAATAATAAGTTCATAATATGTACATAAACTAGCAGCGGAATATTATTCTCGTGGGCTCTGTCATAGGTGTTGCCCGGGGGACTCCATGAACCTAGAAACCTTCTTCAGGTCCAAAGTCTTGATCATTAAACACCAGATCATTCTCTTGACCTGAGCAGCAATATAAACCAACAAATATGCAAGGTTGAGTACCGTTGGTACTCAGCAAGTGTGGGAAAGTTATGTCATGCATGGCTAGAACAAGGAGAGGTTGAACTCATGGTTGAAGCACTACGCAATTATTGCCTACCACCTTAGCTTATTAAGCACCTACATTACTACATAGGTGAAATAATCCCAATCTCCCATCCCATCATCATAATCAAATAACCGTAACATCATTTCCAATGTTAAGCTCCCCGCTTAACATCCTCAACTTCCAAATCCATCATCCTCTAATCATGAATAAGTCCAAGCCGCTCTTGACCGTGAGCACGACTGTTATGACAGTTTTGACTCTGCAGAGTTTGCACCACTGTACCCACATGTAGTGATTTCGTCCCCCGTTGCCGGGTGGACTAAAAGAACCTCCATTATGCCAGTGGCCACGAACCACATTCACACTTCCCAGGTGTGTAGCCAGGAGATCACTACGAAGCCTTTACAAAGGGATTCCCGACGAGCGTGGGCCCACTGAGGTTTCACCCCTAACAGCATACAAGAGGCTCCAACCCCGCTGCAGTGGCCCCCTCTTGAGCCTTGCGGTTCATACGGTAGTCCAGCTGACACCTAATCCCTGCACCATCCAACACACCCATACTACGCCGGGGATAAACCTAATTAATTGGCCAAGCTGCCCCATCTCAGCATGTGGTTGGCACGGTAAAGCCAGGTTAGATGCTCCATGAACCGGTCCTTAGGATCCAGGCAAGTACTAAACACAAACCCGAGTCTCGTGCACCCAGCACCAACCAAATCATCCAACTTGCCTCGATCCCTACCTCTACATAACTCATAATATCTCATTCAAGAGTAAGGTAAATAAATTGATGATCTCATATCCCAATTATCCCATTCTAAGCATGGCTAAGCATAGGCATAATAATAAATGACATGATAAAATAAATCCCAACCCAAGCTACAAGGAAACAAGGTGATGCAACTCTAGGGAAACTTCCTAGCATGGGTTTCATAGTTCAATTTACAATTCAAATAATTCTATCTACACATCCTAGTATAGGATCAAAGTGGTCAAGGACACTTGCCTTCTTCCTGCTGCTCTGGGAATGGAAAGTCTTGTTCTTGGAAGGGAAGAACTTGCTCTGGGGCAGGTTCTACTCATACCATCACACATAGCAAAAGAAAACAACAATCCATAAGACATAGTTCACACTTTCACTTCATACAAACCACACATTCACACCTATGAAAGTCATTCACACTTCTAAGGGTTGTGGTTACTCTATGTGTGTTGATTTTTGGCCTACATGCACTTTTAAACATATGTATATTATTTCTAACTTTTGTATTCAGATTTCTGTTTGAACACTATATATAAATATAGTGAAAGGGAGAGGGGGCGCGTGGCTGCGGGCTGGCGCGGGGGTGCGTGGGCCGGCTGGTGGGTTTCGGCCCACTGGACGGGGGGTTTGTTTTTTTCTTTTTCTTTTTCTTTTCTGTTTTGAGTTGAATTTGAATTCCAATTTGAATTTGAATTTCTGCACCACATGCAATACGTCCAAAAATTTTTAAATTCCCCTCTTAACAGGTTTTGGGGTGTTACAGCAAATGCGACATGCCCTTATCATTCTTCTGGGCTGCCGCTATCTCTTCACAGATGGTGGGGATCAAAGCTAGGTTGTAGAGAGCTCCATGTGGAATTACATGTAGTGGTGGTTCGCTCTCTTCCAACGGTGTGATGGTCAGATTGTTGACGTTTGACTTGCGGCTCAGCGCATCTGCCACTACGTTTGCCATGCCCGGATGATAATGGATCTCTATTTCGTAATCCTTTATCAGTTCTAACCATCTTCGTTGCCTCATGTTCAGCTCCTTCTGAGTGAATATGTACTTGAGGCTTTTGTGGTCGGTATACAAATATACGAGGTTACCGAGTAGGTAGTGCCTCCACATTTTCAGTGCAAGTACCACAGCAGAGAGCTCCAAATCGTGAGTTGGATAATTTTGCTCATCGTTATAGGCTGCCGTGACCCATACGCGACCACCCTTCGGTCTTGCATCAGCACACATCCGAGCCCAATGCCGGATGCATCGCAGTACACATCGAACGGTTTTGTTGTGTCTGGCTGCGCCAAAACCGGTGCTGATGTCAGGTGCTTGACTAAAGTCTTGAATGCTACTTCACATGCTGGACTCCAAACATATTTGGTACCCTTCTTCAGCAGCTCTGTCATTGGCTTGGCAATCTTCGATAAGTTCGGAATGAACCTCCGATAATATCCCACGAGTCCGAGGAAACTCCGTACCTCATGAACAGTTCTCAGGGATTTCCAATTCAGCACTTGAGTGATCTTGCTCGGGTCTACAGCGATACCCTCCGCTGAGATGATATGCCCGAGGAAAGGTACTTGCGATATCCAAAACTCGCATTTGCTGAATTTCGCGTATAACTTGTGATCCCGCAGCCGTTGCAAGACTATACGCAGATGCTTCTTGTGATCTTCTTCCAACTTGGAATATACCAGGATGTCATCGATAAAGACCACGACAAACTTGTCCAGCTCCGGCATGAATACCGAGTTCATCAAGTACATGAAGTGAGCTGGAGCATTGGTGAGGCCGAAGGACATGACCAGGTACTCATTAAGTCCGTACCTCGTTGAGAAAGCCGTCTTCGGAATGTCCTCAGCCCTTATCTTAATCTGATGGTACCCGGATCTTAAGTCCATCTTGGAAAAGATCTTTGCTTCGACCAACTGATCAAACAACATGTCGATCCGTGGCAACGGGTACTTGTTCTTGATGGTTACGGCATTTAATGGACGATAGTCCTCGCAAAGCCGTAACGTCTCATCCTTCTTCTTGACAAATAATGCTGAACAGCCCCATGATGAGGAGCTCGGCCTAATAAAACCCTTTTCCAGCAGGTCCGTGAGCTGAGTCTTCAGTTCAGCCAACTCCTTGGGCGCCATCTTGTACGGCCTTCGGGATATCGGCATGGTTCCCGGTGCAAGTTCAATCTTGAACTCCACCTCTCTATCGGGTGGCATCCCCGGCAAATCGTCCGGGAATACATCAGGGAACTCTCGGACTACTGGATATCTTCCAATCTGATGGTTGTGGCTTGATAGACACTTGGAAGTTTTATTTCTGGACTGTCTAGAAATAAAGAGTGAGATTCATGCACTTCTGAGTTTAAGTGCACAACTCGGAGGACGGTGTCTAAAACAGCGCCGTGGCGGGTTAACCACGACATCCCTAAAATGACATCGACCTTTTGTCCCTCTAGGATTATGAGAGACGTAGGGTAGACTACCCTCTAAGCACAATGGCGCTTTTGGGACCATCATGCTTGCTGAAATTTTTCCACCCGGTGAACAAATCACATAAGGACTATCGGTGGGTAGTATTTGCAAGCTATGTTTATCAATGAAAGCTTGGCTAATGAAGCTATGCGTGGCGCCTCAATCAAATAATATTATAGCGGGATGCTGATGGAGTTGGAACATACCCGCAAGGATTGGCTCGCCCTCCGGCACGTCCTCTATGGCAAGCTGGTGGACGGTGCCGGGCCTAGGGTTTGCCCGCCGCGCATTATTAGGGTTCTGGGGTTGATTCCTCCCCGGAAACTGCGGTGCCACTCCACCGCCTTGCCTCTCCAGGCAACTGCTCGCGAAGTGTCCTGGATGACCACACTTGGAACATGTGGCTACTTTTGGTGTAGTGCTCGGGGGACGAAAGCCCGGCATGCGTTGCTGAGGTGCATACGCACGCGGCATCGCCCGCTGCTGCTGTTGTTGTTGTGGAGGTGGTACTGGCAGTGCCGGCCTGAATGCCGGTGAAGAGTACGGCCGACTGCGGAACGGCATCGACCGCTGTGGTGGCTGCCAGCATGGACCTGATGGTGGGTGATTCACCATCCGAAACTTCTAAGAAGGACCGCCTACTTCTCCGCTGCTTTGCGGCGTGCTTCACTTTCGCTCTGCCGCCGCCAACTCCTTGCCGGAGTCCTCCTGTACAATCGCAGCATCAATGATGTTGTTGAGGCTGCCGCGATTGAACATCGCCAACTTGTCCTTCAGAAGCGGGTTAAGCCCCTGGTAAAAGTGGTCCCGCCGCTTCTCGTCAGTATCAGTGTGATACGACGCGTAGAGTGCGAGATCGTTGAATGCCCTGGAGTATTCCAGCGCGTTCCGGCTCCCTTGTTGCAGGTGTAAGAACTCCTGCGTCTTCCTTTTCATCAGACCTGGCGGTATATGATAGGCCCTGAAGGCCGTCCGGAACTCTGTCCAGGTCATAACTCGGTCGGTGGGCTGTGAAGCACATAAGTTGGCCCACCACGCGCTCGCGGATCCTTGGAGCTGCTGGACCGCGAACTGAGTCTTGCGCTGCTCGCTTATCTGGAGCAGCCCGAACTTCATCTCTATGGCGCGGAGCCAGTTGTCCGGGTCAAGAGTTTCATCCGCCCTTGAGAATACCAGGGGATGAGTCGCCGGGAAGTCGGAGTAGGAGCTCTGTTGACGCTCCTCACGGTCTTGACGTCTCTCTGGGCGAGACGTATTGGCGATAAGCGTTTGCAGCAACTCCGTGTGCTGCTGATGTGAACCCGCCATTGCCGCGACGATGTCGGCCAATGTAACCGTTGGCAGTGGCGGTGGCGGTGTTTGCTGTTGCTGTTGTTGTCCCGAGGAGTCCTCGGGAGGCTGTTGGGAGGTCTCTCCCCCTTGGCTAGTACCCCCAACACCAGGGTTGGCACGAGTACGCGTCATTCTGAAATTCAAATCAGAAGCAATTAGCACATGTCTTACTTAAAATTCCATATGCAACAGTAGGTATTGAAGTGACACATGAATGATTTTTGCACAACATTCACATATATTGATAAAGAATAAACTTTATACAAGATACATTGTTCTCGGTTCTCCGAGAAGTCGTGCTCATGTCGTCACTACCTATACATACGCTACTGTCTACACGACATGTCACCGATTACAAAAGTTGGGTTACACTACCCTAGCTGCCCTACATGGCAACTGTAACCCCCTACTCGGAGTAGAACTCGACCTCCTGCGGGTCGTCCTCCTCCGGTACCTCTGCTGGTGGCTCTGGATCTACCACCTCTTCTCCCATCCCGGGTTCTCCCATTGCTGGAAGACCCAAGACCACCGGTATGCCCAATAACGGAGGCATGAGGTCCTGCAAAGCATGCACCTCGTCCATAGCCTGGTTGTAGTCCTCTTCCCAGCCTCGGCCTTCCTCAATAGCGTCGTCTCGCTCTTGAGCAAGGTCCTCGTTCTGCTGGGTCAGATTCTGTACCAGTTCCTGTAACGCCATGATGTCGACACGGCTCTTCTTCAGACGATGCAACTGATTGTGCTGTTCATTCAGTCGCTTGATCGTCGGAAGGAGCACATCGCGGAGTGCACTGTGAGCACTCTCGAAATGGTCTCCACGGCTCGTGCTCTCCTTGAGCTTTGTGGCGAGATGCTCCACATGAACAGCTTGGCTGTCCATGACGGCGTTTCCCGCCCTCATCTAGAGGCTGAGATTTGCCTCCGCGGGGTTGTACCTTGGGCAACTCGGGTCCGTTGCCCCCAGGTACCTCTCTTCCCACACATGCTGAGCCCGTCCCTCCACCGGAACGAGTGCGTATGGAGTGCCCTCCATAGCCTGCACGTGTATTTGGCAGAAACGTGACATGGTGTCACGCGCTGCCACTTGCCACATCCCCTCCGGTTGTCTTCCTCTCACCGTAACGGTGAAGCGCACCCAACCAGGTGGCGTAGGTCCTGCGGGGACTTCAACATGGACTGTCCATGTCTTGTTCCCGTCTTCACCTTCTTCCTTGGTGAAGTACTGCGGCATTTGGCCATGTTAAAGGCAAAACCAATTCTGGATCTCAACATAAAAGTTAAAGCTAACTTCAATAGCTTTCCAGAAAGTATTTGCTTGGCCTAATATCTGTCTTGGTTCAAAAGTTATGAGATGTCAAATTTAACAGAATTTGTGGAGAAAATTGGACAGCACCTCCCTGCTTTAGGTACTGATTTGATCCAAGAATTCCAGTTAATATGACAAAACTTTTTGTTACAAAGTTGTAACCCATCTCATAAGCTTTACAGAACTACCTCATTTTCTATTTTTGGATTTTTAAGCAGGAAGTTATGCTTAATTTACAGAGAGTTTACAGAGAATCTTTACTCTGTCCTGTTTTCTGGACAGTTTCAACTCTACTGCATTCTTCGAGCGGTTAAGGGATGAAACACCTCTGGACCTTAACAGAAGAGTTATAAAGCTCTTCCAAAGCTTTCCAGAAATGTATCATATGACCCCATCCTCGAAATAACTCAACCTCTAACCTCTGATTAACTACAGCCTTGATTCAGCTGAAAACAGAGTGCTCTGTCCTTAACAACCTATACGTTGAAAACTTGTTAACTTTGAATATCTTGTTCAAGGGAAGGAGTTACATCAAGTTATACTACTTTAGATCAAAACCTTCAAGTTTAAATGAAGTTGTTCATTTAATGGGGTGTGACATCGATGCGTCACCAGATTATGTCGGTACTACGTCCTCACAAAGAAAAACCTATACCGGACTTAGCCGGCTTCGTTAATTCAGTGGCACTAAACGTCACTCGCACACGGATGCTACACGTCTACCGTTTTGTGGTCAGGCTACCTGCAGAAACTCAAACAATCATCAGACTCAGCTGCACACCGAGCCCGGAATCCATACAGTTCGTACACCCGGCTGTCATCACTCGCCCGGATTGTCTCAAGCCAAACACGCCTTGAGTTACGTGTTCACGTTTCAGACCACGTGACGGGGTCTCCCAAATTGCACCAGGCACGCCAGGGACAGATGTTGCTCGAATACCCCAAACGACATGAAGAGTTGTAGAGGATATCAAAGCGGGTCGGGTTACCTGCCACCCGTGGGGCTCCACCCTTCAGCTTGTGCGCACTGGTGGACAGCGCTTACGTGTACCCCCCAAGACATAAACGTCCTGAGATACACGATTTCCGACATAGACAAATAGGTTAGTATGCCACTTTCTATATACTAATAACATCCTTATACGGGCTACTAACTCGTTCCTCACTGGATTTTTGAAAAAGATGACCTTTTTAGTGCGTTAAACCTCAAGCGAGCTCTGATACCAGCGCTGACACGACCCCCAACGGTCTTGTCGAGCCAGGATCATGCTGAGGGGTGCTGCGTTGCACAGCACTGGATAACACACGTCAAAGGTACAAAGCGGAAGCGAAATTTTATTACATAAACAAGTTTATGAACATGTTTACATCAAAATAGTTCCAGTCTACACTCACGGGCGTAGACTATGCATCAAGTCCACGTTCAGCCCTTGAACGTGTCCTTTCTAGCGCACACGCACACTAACTCTGCGGTGTGCACGACTCCCACTCGACGGGGTTCCCCTCCTAGGGTTCCGTCTCCTTATCGGGAGTCCCTTCCTCATAGAACCCTGCAAGAGCTTCAAGCACAAGCAGTGAGCACGAAGGCTCAGCAAGTCTGACCCGTCTCACCTAAACATGGAACTTCTACATGAGGGGTAATGGGTTACATGAGGTAAATATCATTTGCATGGACTCGCCTAATTAGTAGAACCTTACTTTCAAGTTTTAGCAGCAGGTTGTGGAGAACCTTACGCTAAGGCACATGAGAGAGCCGCAATCAAACAAGAAACGCATTTCTCTCATGTACTTTGCCCAAAGTCGAAAAGAACTTTAGTTAGCTCTAAACTACAGCAATTCATTAGCAATCAAGTCCATCTTTCAATCAGCAACCTTTTTTAACATGTAACTAGCCTGTTCTTTCTAAGTCACGGTACAGTGAACAAGTGGTACTCACTGACCGCGAGGGACGGCGATTATAATCGATTTACACCTGCAGGGTTATCCGAATAACCCGTCACGTACGCCCGTACTCGATGTTGCCTACAACAACCATCACGGACGCCGTACGCAACTACCTTTCACCCGTTAGCCAAATGTTGAACCGGTCCAATCGTCCCGAGCAAGAGGTCTCTGGACGCGCATCTCAGTGCCGCCAGTCGATTTACACTTCGAGCTCTCAACCTATCCTCTGAACGACCAGCTATTCCTCAACACCCAGCTACCCGAGTTACATCAGTTTCCCGGTTCCCATATAGCCGGTAGGTCTTCGGTACTGTTCTAGCTTGTTCAACAGGCCCGCACACGGCTCGGTCCTCAATCGACAAAAGCGGAGCTATAGCACACAGGCCCCAAAGTCCTGCTGCCCTTACCCTCTGCTCGGTCTCATTTTTCTTGCCATGTGTATCATGTGCTATCTCTACCCGAGTCGAGTGCCTCTAGCCTATGCTCGCGAGTAGTTCCAACTACTTGACTTGTACCGAATCCTACACTATATTAGCTCTGCAATAGCTATAGGGGTTTTGCAATCCTAAACCCAACCCATGGTTTTCTTGGCTATGCACTTGGGTTTCCAAACAAGACTCTAATGCAAGGAACAATAGTATTCAAGTATGTGCTCAAAACAATAAAAATTTGTAAAAAGGTTAATGCAAACAGGAGCTTGCCTTGCTGCTCTTGGTTGTAGGCTAGCTGTTCCTCCGGAGTAACGAAGTCTAGGACTTCGGGTTCCTCCTCGACCTTAGCGACTACATGATAGAAGAGGTACATGTATCAATTTAAATGCAGTTGTATTAACTTTTAAACTTGTGAAGTCTATAACTCTTACTAGACAATCCCAATGACTGTGAAACTTTTACTGTGGCTTGGTTACAACCTAAACAGAGACTTGGTCAAGTTTTAGTTGCAGCAAAGCTCATTTGAGCCCTCCACAATTAATTATGTACTTGACCTTAATTGAAGGCTTTTAGGGTGTTCTAAGGATTTTCATGAAACAAACTATGACTTTCTGAAAACTAGATTTTCAGAGGGTTCTAATGGATTTGGTCTCACTTAATTTGAAGGTTAATAACTAAAGATATGAGCTAGACAATTTCAGAGAAAATTCTGAAAATGTTTCTGAACATTTTCTATTTTCTCTGGAACAGTTTCACTAATTACACCATTAGGTGTACCAAATAAGCTCAAATGGATCTGAAATTTTTATGGTAGTTCAAGAATATTTTGGTGAACATCCCAGCAAAATTTCAGGATTTTCCTCCAAAGTATTCTCCAGTTAAACGCCCAAATATTTTAAAGTTTGAGGAATTAATTCTGGATAATTAAGAATTTTCATGAAGTGAAACTTGATTTTCTGGAAAGTGCTCAGAGATCTGAA
Source organism: Neostapfia colusana (assembly GCA_030760725.1). Lineage (NCBI taxonomy): Eukaryota > Viridiplantae > Streptophyta > Magnoliopsida > Poales > Poaceae > Neostapfia > Neostapfia colusana. The sequence continues at coordinate 46,210,388 of JASWHV010000012.1, read as the reverse complement.
TCCAACAAAATTTGGTTCACTCGATTTGGAGCTTTCTAGCCAAAGTTATGAGGATTTGATGTTTGGAAGAAATCTGAAAATCGGGAGAAAAAGTTTAAACTCGCGGAGGCCCGCGGGGACACGTGTTGAGCGCGGAGGTGTCCGGCACACTATGGCCCACATGGTATTTGCGTGCCATCACAGCCGATCCCGGCCACACCTGATCCCGATTCAAATTCTTCAGCCGCTGACACGTGGGTCAGCCGGCTTCGTCTTCCTCCCGCCGCTCTCTCGCGCCCGCGCCGCCGACCTCGCCGGAGCAGACCCGGAGCTCGCCGGCTCGCCGCTTCCGGACCTCCCATGGTCTGAAACTCGCCGCCAGGGGGTTTGTCGACATCGAGGAACACGTCGGTGGTGTCAGGTCGGGCTGGGGGTGAACGGAAATAGCCTGGCGACGTGCCGCGGCCTCGGTTGAGGTTCGGCGCCGTCGACCGTGGGTTCTAACCCGCCAACACCTCGAACAAACGGTCCTACAGCATCAGTGTACCTCTAGGAAGCTCGACAAGGTGTCAAAAGGGTTCAGAGATGGCGGCAAGTCGGTCGGCACCGTGTGACCGATCGAGCCCGCCATGACCGCCCTTGATCGAGCTCGAAATTCGTCACTCCTAGACAGTTTCACGCCACGGATGCAGAAAAGAACTTGATCACCGGCTAGTCCAGCGTCTATGTGCAAGATTTGATATCCTCCGAAAGATCATAGAGCGAGAATTTGAAGAATCCGTACCGGAAGCTCGGTTTACGGTCGTCGGAGCAAAAACTAGAAATTCTCTATGGATTCTTCACGGTTTGCTTCCAAACTTGGAGGAGAGCAGCACGGTGGTCGCGCGCTCCTGTTGCCTCTCTTGCTGGACCGTGAAAACGCCTGTGGAACGCTGTCCACGGGCGCCTAACTCTCGGCTGAGGCTAGGTCGCCGCGGTGGCGATCGTTTTCGGGCAAAGGAGGTCGGAGCTCGGGGTTTCTAGCGTTGGGGAGGTGGAGTGCGACCTCAGGTTGCTGTCTAGCAGCTCAGGAACGAAGGAGGAGATTGTTTTGCTGGTTTTCCCGATTGAGCAGAGAGCTGCGGCGAGCAACAATGCCGCTGCTCGGGTTTGCCCGCGAGAAGATAAAGCCGGCCGACTCCTGCTCGGCTGAGGCGGTGCCGGTCGCGTGGGGGCGCGAGCAGGCCGCCTGGGCGCCAGCGCGCGTAGAGGGGAAGCAGCTGGTGGCACCGGTGGCTGCTCGGTGGCACAGCCGACAGCTGCTCGGTGGAATTTCCCACCGAGGCTGTGACTTTGTGTGCAAGTTTTGCCTCCTCCTCTCTATGACATGTGGGTCCCACCCGGGGTTTTAACCTCTGAAATTTAATCCTAATCACTGTTGTAAACAGTGAGCCCCATAATACCTGGTGATTCAAATTATCCACCCATGAGCCATTTGAATTGAGTAGAATTCAAATTGGGTTTGGTTTGAATGAATTTCAGCACAAGTTCAGTTTTGAATTCAAATAAAGTTTGAATTTGTCCCACTTATCTCATGTCCAGATCAACTCCAAATGTAGTGAAAATTGGTGTGTGAGCTCACAAAAATGTGCTGAATAAGAATATGCCTCCCACTTTTAAATTCATGGGATAAAAACAGTTTGAATTTGAATATGGTTTCAAACTGCCCTCTTTCTAACTATACCCAAAATGACCTCAAAAAGGTTTTGAATTTGGGTGAAACTTGGCATGGACATCCTTAGCAATGTGTAGGAGTTTTCATATGCCCACCCCATCTATATCACATGTGGAAAATACCACTTTTGCAATATGTGAGTTTGTTCTCTAATGAGCATGTTAATGGTGGTTACTTGCTCTTCATTTGTGTTCATCAACTTTCCTCAAATGAGATGTGTGTGTATGGTGATGAACACTTCAAATATGTGTCAAAAACTGAGGCCCTTACAGGAAGCCGATAGGTGTGCCTATACCAGTACATGAGGGTAGACTATGTGGGAGAGGCAAAGTGGGTAAGAAAACTTCTATCGTTCAGGATTACAAATTAGTACATTGTGCACATTCTGGTTTACTACAACAGCTCGCAATAGCTGAGTCATACATTGAGGAACATGAAATTGAGCTTTGCAGAAAAAACTAAGGCCACACAGAGGACTAGATCATGAAAAAGCACAGAAGACGTTTCACTGAATGGTTAATGGACAAAAATATACCATAGGGAGGCTCTATAGAAGAGTAAACAATGAAGAAGTTAGCTTCTGGCCCATCTGATTTGGTGACATCATGGTAAGCATATGACATCAATGGTTACACATTTTACAATAAGGAAAAAAGACGGTAAGAGTGTTGCACAAAATAGTGGTGTTCGTATAGAGGCTTATGATCCACAAGGGCAGAATACCACATACTTCGGGTTCATAGAGGAAATATGGAAACTCAATTATGGAGAAAGAATGCAAATGCCCATGTTTAAGTGCCAATGGGTCAAACATCCTGATGGTGTGAAAGTGGACAATTACGGGCTGACACTGGTAGACCTAAACAAAGTGAGTTATAAAGATGACCCGTGAGTTCTCGCCAATCATGTTGCACAAGTTTTATATGTACAGTATCCAAGAACTAAGAAGATGCTCGTAGTTGTTTCTAGAAAGCAAAATATTGATGGGGTTGAGAATGTGGGAGATAATGAAGAGGAATATAATCAATATGAAGATATGTACCTTTTCACAGATCCAGAAAATATCAAGCGTGTAGAAAGAAGCATTAAAAAGGATTTGAAACAATATATCCGAGGTGCGTTGTTCGTTGTTCGTTTCTAGGAGCAGCTACATGCATCACTGGGGACCAAATTGATTAGAAGCTCTGCATATCATCCTCAAACCGATGGGTAAACGGAGAGGGTGAATCAAGTTCTCGAAGATATACTTCGAGCATGTGCCATTCACCACGGTAAGGGATGGGACGATCTTTTACCATTGGCGGAATTCACTTATAACAATGGGTATCAAGCGAGCATCAAAATGGCACCGTATGAAGCTCTCTACGTCCGGAAGTGCCGCACACCCTTGAACTGGTGTGGATCTGGCGAGAGAGTGATTTACGGGATTGATCTCGTAAATGAAGCTGAAGAGCGGGTAAGGCTTATTCAAGCAAATCTTAAAGCCGCTCAGTCCAGACAAAAGAGCTATGCGGATAGGAGACGACGTCCTCTAGATTTCCATGTTGGGGACCGCGTATACCTCTGCGTATCTCCTATGAAGGGCATTCACCAGTTTGGAGTGAAAGGAAAATTAGCTCCGTGTTTTATCGGTCCCTTCGTCATCATTGAAAGATGTGGACCCATGGCATACCGTTTGGAGCTACCAGCAGCTTTAGCCAGAATTCATAACATCTTCCACATATCTCAGCTGAGGAAGTGTTTGAAAGTTCCCACGGAGATTCTCACGGACGGCATAGAAGATTTGAAGCCGGACCTTACTTATGTTGAGCGACCGACCCGGGTAATTGATGAAAAGACTCGCGAGACCAGAAATCGGACGCTGCGATTTTTCAAGGTGCTATGGGAAAATCACACGTCCGACGAAGCTACATGGGAAAGCGAGGAGTATTTGCAACGCAATCATCCGGAGTTATTATAGGCTTATGTTTGATATTTTTCCTCCCCACTATATTCTTAATCATGAATCTCGGGACGAGATTCTTTTTAAGAGGAAGGAATGTAAAAGTCCCAAAACTTGTAAAGGGAAAACTTTAGTGATGAATAAAGTTCAGTTGAAATTCAAGAAATGGGACTTGCAAAAACTTATGTTTAATCATATAAGTGTTGGCATGTGCAATATGTAAGGGCCTCAGTTTTTGACACATATTTGAAGTGTTCATCACCACACCACACACCTCATTTGAGGAAAGTTGATGAACACAAATGAAGAGCAAGTAACCACCATCAACATGCTCATTAGAGAACGAACTCACATATTGCAAAAGTGGTATTTCCCACATATAGGTGGGATGGACATATGAAAACTCCTACACATTGCTAAGGATGTCCATGCCAAATTTCACCCAAATTCAAAACCTTTTTGAGGTTATTTTGGGTATAGCTAGAAAGAGGGCAGTTTGAAACTATATTCAAATTCAAACTGTTTTATCCCATGAATTCAAAAGTGGGAGGCATATTCTTATTCAGCACATTTTTGTGAGCTCACATACCAATTTTCACTCCATTTGGAGTTGATCTTGACATAAGCTAAGTGGGACGAATTGAAACTTTATTTGAATTCAAAACTGAACTTGTGCTGAAATTCATTCAAACCAAACCCAATTTGAATTCTAATCAATTCAAATGGCTCATGGGTGAATAATTTGAATCACCAGGGGTATTATGGGGCTCACTGTTTACAACAGTGATTAGGAGTAAATTTCAGAGGATAAAACCCCGGGTGGGACCCACATGTCATAGAGAGAAGAAGGCAAAACTTGCACACAAAGTCACAGCCTCGGTGGGAAATTCCACCGAGCAGCTGTCGGCTGTGCCACCGAGCAGCTACTGGCGCCACCAGCTGCTTCCCCTCTCCGCGCGCTGGCGCCCAGGGCGGCTTGCTCGCGCCCCCACGCGACCGGCACCGCCTCCACTGAGCAGGAGTTGGCCGGCTTTATCTTCTCGCGGGCAAACCCGAGCAGCGGCATTGTTTCTCGCCGCAGCTCTCTGCTCAATCGGAAAAACCAGCAAAACCATCTCCTCCTTCATCACTGAGCTGCTAGACAGCCACCTGAGGTCGCACTTCACCTCCCCAACGCCAGAAACCCCGAGCTCCGACCTCCTTTGCCCGAAAACGATCACCACCGCAGCGACCTAGCCTCAGCCGAGAGTCAGGCGCCCGTGGACAGCGTTCCACAGGCGTTTTCACGGTCCATCAAGAGAGGCAACAGGAGCGCGCGACCACCGTGCTGCTCTCCTCCAAGTTTGGAAGCAAACCGTGAAGAATCCACAGAGAATTTCCAGTTTTTGCTCCGGCGACCGTAAACCGAGCTTCCGGTACGGTTTCTTTAAATTCTCGCTCTATGATCTTTCGGAGGTTATCAAATCCTGCACATAGACGCTGGACTAGCCGGCGATCAAGTTCATTTCTGCATCTGTGGCGTGAAACTGTCTAGGACTGACGAATTTCAAGCTCGATCGAGGGCGGTCATGGCGGGCACGATCGGTCACACGGTGCCGACCGACTTGCCGCCATCCCTGAACCCTTTTGACACCTTGTCGAGCTTCCTAGAGGTACACTGATGCTGTAGGACTGTTTGTTCGAGGTGTTGGCGGGTTAGGACCCACGGTCGACAGCGCTGAACCTCAACCGAGGCCGCGGCACGTCGCCGAGATATTTCTGGTCACCCCCAGCCCGACCTGACACCACCGACGTGTTCCTCAACGTCGACAACCCCCTGGCGGCGAGTTTCAGACCATGGGAGGTCCGGCAGCGGCGATCCGGCGAGCCCCGAGTCTGCTCCGGCGAGGTCGGCGGCGCGGGCGCAAGAGAACGGCGGGAGGAAGATGAAGCCGGCTGGCCCACGTGACAGCGGCTGAAGAATTTAAATCGGGATCGGGTGTGGCCGGGATCGGCTGTGCTGGCGCGCAAATACCCTGTGAGCTCCGGTGTGCCAGACACCTCCGCGCTCGACACATGTCCCCACGGGCCCCCGAGAGTTTAAACTTTTTCCCTGATTTTCAGAATTCTTCCAAACTTCAAATCCTCATAACTTTGGCTAGAAAGCTCCAAATCGAGTGAACCAAATTTTGTTGGATTCAGCTCTCTGAGCACTTTTCGGAAAATCAAGTTTCACTTCATGAAAACCCTTGTTTCTCCAGAATTAATTCCTCAAAGTGTAAACTGTTAGGAATTTTAACTGGAGAATCCTTTGGAGGAAAATCCAGAAATTTTGCTGGGATGTTCACCAAAATGTCCATGAACTACCATAAAAATTTCAGATCCATTTGAGCTCCTTTGATCCACCTAATGGTGTGATTAGTGAAACTGTTCCAGGGAAGATAGAAAATGTTCAGAAACATTTTTCAGAATTTTCTCTGAAATTGTTTAGCTCATATCCTTAGCTAGGAACCTTCAAATTAAATGAGACCAACTCCATTAGAACCCTCTGAAAATCTAGTTTTCAGAAAGTCATAGTTTGTTTCATGAAAATCCGTAGAACACCATAAAAGCCTTCAATTAAGGTCAAGTGCATAATTAATTGTGGAGGGCTCAAATGAACTTTACTGCAACTAAAACTTGACCAAGTCTGTACCTAGGTTGTAACCAAGCCACAGTAAAAGTTTCTCAGTCATTGGGCTTGTCTAGTAAGAGTTATAGACTTCACAAGTTTAAAAGTAAATACAACTGCATTTAAATTAATATATATATTGCTTCTATCATGTAGTCGCTAAGGTCGAGGAGGAACCCGAAGTCCTAGACTTCGTTACTCCGGAAGAACAGCTAGCCTACGACCAAGAGCAGCAAGGCAAGCTCCGGTTTGCATTAACCTTTTTACAAATTTTTATTGTTTTGAGCACATACTTGAATACTATTGTTTCTTGCATTAGAGTCTTGTTTGGAAACCCAAGTGTATAGCAAAGAAAACCATGGGTAGGGTTTAGGATTGCAAAACCCCGTTAGCTATTGCAAAGCTAAGATAGGGTAGGATTCGGTACAAGTCGAGTAGTTGGAACTACTCGCGAGCATAGGCTAGAGGCACTCGACTCGGGTAGAGATAGCACATGATACACATGGCAAGAAAAATGAGACCGAGCGGAGAGTAAGGGCAGCAGGACTTTGGGGCCTGTGTGTTATAGCTCCGCTTGGGTCGATTGAGGACCGAGCCGTGTGCGGGCCTGTTGAACAAGCTAGAACAGTACCGAAGACCTACCGGATATATGGGAACCGGGAAACCGATGTAACTCGGGTAGCTGGGTATTGAGGCATTGCCCGTCGTTCAGAGGGTAGGTTGAGAGCTCGAGGTGTAAATCGGCTGGCGGCACTGAGATGCGCGTGCAGAGACCTCTTGCTCGGGACGATGGGACCGGTTCAATATTTGGCTGACGGGCGAAAGGTGGTTGCATACGGCGTCCGTGATGGTTGTTGTAGGCAACATCGAGTACGGGCGTACGTGACGGGTTGTTCGGGTAACCCTGCAGGTGTAAATCGATTATAATCGCCGTCCCTCGCGGTCAGTGAGTACCACTTGTTCACTGTACCGTGACGTAGAAAGAACAGGCTAGTTACATGTTAAAATGTTGCTGATTGAAAAATGGACTTGATTGCTAATGAATTGCTGTAGTTTAGAGCTAACTAAAGTTCTTTTCAACTTTGGACAAAGTACATGAGAGAAATGCGTTTCTTGTTTGATTGCGGCTCTCTCATGTGCCTTAGCGTAAGGTTCTCTACAACCTGCTGCTAAAACTTGAAAGTAAGGTTCTACTAATTAGGCGAGTCCTTGCAAATGATTTTTAACGCATGTAACCCACCACCCCTCATTTAGAAGTTCCATGTTTAGGTGAGACGGGTCAGACTTGCTGAGCCTTCGTGCTCACTGCTTGGGTTTGAAGCTTTTGCAGGGTTCTATGAGGAAGGGACTCCCGAAGAGGAGACGGAACCCCAGGAGGGGAACCCCGTCGAGTGGGAGTCGTGCATGCCGCAGAGTTAGTGTGCGTGTGTGCTAGCAAGGACACGTTCAAGGGCTGAACGTGGACTTGATGCGTAGTCTACGCCCGTGAGTGTAGACTGGAACTATTTTGATGTAAACATGTTCATAAACTTGTTTATGTAATAAAATTTCGCTTCCGCTTTGTACCTTTGACGTGTGTTATCCGGTGCTGTGCAACGCAGCACCCCTCAGCGTGATCCTGGCTCGACAAGACCTTTGGGGTCGTGTCAGCGTGGTATCAGAGCTCGCTTGTGGTTTAACGCACTACAAAGGTCATCTTTTTCAAAAATCCAGTGAGGAACGAGTTAGTAGCCCGTATAAGGATGTTATTAGCATATAGAAAGTGGCATATTAACTTATTTGATTATGTCGGAAAATCGTGCATCTCGGGACGTGTATGTCTTGGGGGGTGCATGTAAGCGCTGTCCACCAGTGCGCACAAGCTGAAGGGTGGAGCCCCACGGGTGGCAGGTAACCAGACCCGCTTTGATATTCTCTACGACTCTTCATGTCGTTTGGAGTATACGAGCAACGTCTGTCCCTGGCGTGTGTGGTGCAACTTGGGAGACCCCGTCATATGGTCTGAAACATGAACACGTAACTCAAGGCGTGTTTGGCTTGAGAACATCCGGGCGAGTGGTGACGGCCGGTTGTACAAACTGTATGGATTCCGGGCTCGGTGTGCAGCCGAGTCTGACGATTTCTTGAGTTTCTGCAGGTAGCCTGACCACGAAACGGTAGATGTGTAGCATCTGTGTGCGAGTTACGTTTAGTGCCACTGAAATAACGAAGCCGGCTAAGTCCGGTATAGGTTTTTCTTTGTGAGGACGTAGTACCGACATAATCTGGCGACGCATCGACGTCACACCCAATTAAATGAACAACTTCATTTAAAACTTGAAGGTTTTGATCCAAAGCAGTAAAACTTTGCTGTACCCTCTTCCCTTAATCAGGACGTTCAATGTAAACAAGTTTTCAACTTATAGATTGTTAAGGACAGAGCACTCTGTTTTCAGCTGAATCAAGGCTGAAGTTAATCAGAGGGTAGAGGTTGAGTTCGTTCAAGGTTAGGGTCATATGATACATTTCTGGAAGGCTCTGGAAGAGCTTTACAACTCTTCTGTTGAGGTCCAGAGGTGTTTCATCCCTTAACCACTCGAAAAATGCCGTAGAGTTGAAACTGTCCAAAAAATAGGGCAGAGCAAACACTCTCTGTAAACTCTCGGTAAATTGAACATAACTTCCTGCATAGAAATCCAAAAATAGAAAATGAGGTAGTTCTGGAAAGCTTATGAGATAGGTTACAACTTTGTAACAGAAAGTTTTGTCAGATTATGTCACACCCGGTTTTTCCGAAGAACAACCAAGTGAATATCACATGTATGCCAGGATCATTTTCTCATACATGTGATGACAAATAGTGAAGCATCATTTATTACAAGCCAGGTGTCGAATATAAATAAGTCTTACATAGCAAAGGTCTCGATGGACAATAATAAGTTCATCACAAGTAAATAAACTAGCAGCAGAATATTATTCTTGAGGGCTCCGTCACAGGCGTTGCCCGGGGGACTCCATGAACCTAGAAACCTTCTTCGGATCCGAAGTCTTGATCATTATACACCACTTCATTATATTGACCTGAGCAGCAATATAAACCAACAAATATGCAAGGTTGAGTACCGATGGTACTCAGCAAGTGTGGGAAAGTTATGTCATGCATGGCTAGAGCAAGGAGAGGTTGAACTCATGTTTAAAGCACTACACAATTAATACCTATCACCTTAGCTTATTAAGCACCTACATTACTACACAGGTGAAATGGTCCCAATCTCCCAAACCTTCATCATAATCAAATAACCATAACATCAATTCCAATGTTAAGCTCCCTGCTTAACATTCACAACTTCCAAAACCCGCAACTCTCTAATCATGAATAAGTCCAAGCTGCTCTTGACCATGAGCACGGCTGTCATGATAGTTTTGACTCTGCAGAGTTTGTACCACTGTACCCACATATAGTGATTTCATCCCCCATTGTCGGGTGGACTAAAAGAACCTCCATTATGCCAGTGGCTACGAACCACATTCACACTTCCCAGGTGCGTAGCCAGGAGATCACTACGAAGCCTTTACAAAGGGATTCCCGACGAGCATGGGCCCACTGAGGTTTCACCCCTAACACCATACAAGAGGCTCCAACCCCGCTGCAGTGGCCCCCTCTTGAGCCTTGCGGTTCATATGGTAGTCCAGCTGACACCTATTCCCCGCACCATCCAACACACCCATACTACGCCGGGGATACACCTAATTAATTGGCCAAGCTGCCCCATCTCAGCATGTGGTTGGCACGGTAAAGCCAGGTAACATGCTCCATGAACCGGTCCTTAGGATCCAGGCAAGTACTAAACACAAACCCGAGTCTCGTGCACCCAACACACAACCAAAACATCCAACTTGCCTTGATCCCTACCTCTACATAACTCACAATATCTCATTCAAGAGTATGGTAAAATAAACTGATGATCTCATATCCCAAATATTCCATTCTAAGCATGGCTAAGCATATGCATAATAATAAATGACATGATAACATAAATCCCAATCCCAAGCTACAAGGGAACAAGGTAATGCAATTCTAGGGAAACTTCCTAGCATGGGTTTCATATTTAATTTGACAATGCAAATAACTCTAGCTACATGTCCTAGTATAGGATCAAAGTGGTCAAGGACACTTGCCTCCTTCCTGCTGCTCTTGAAATGGGTAGTCCTGATCTTGGAAAGGAAGAACTTGCTCTGGAGCAGGTTCTACATCATACCATAACACATAGCAAAAGAAAAACAACAATCCATAAGACATAGTTCACACTTCCACTTCAAACAAACCACACATTCACATTTATGAAAGTCATTCACAATTATATGTGTTGTGGTTACTATATGTGTGTTGATCTTTGGCTTACATGTACTTTTAATCATGTGTATATGATTCCTACTTTTGTATTCACATTTATGCTTACATACTATATATATGAGTTTCCAATTTAAATAAATTCCTATATTTAATTACTACACCTTTTAGCTACCAAGTATGCATGAAAGATATTTTACTACTCCATATGTGTCTTCAGAATTTCTACCAACCCTAAACTGAATTCTTTGGATTTTAGAAACTTCATTTATCATTTACTAGTTGCTATATTTTCAGATTTATTTCCTATGCTTAAATGTGAACTTTATTATGAAAATAACAAGACACATCATCTAAACGGAATAGGTTCTGATCTAAAATATTTAATTATATATTTTTGACCTTTTCCTCTGATGTAAACTATTTTACATTTATTTTCCCTATTTTCAGAACTATTCTTTACTTAAAAATGTGTCCCTATAACTAATAAATGTGAATAATAAATTAAACAGATTCATTTTATCCAAAAATATTTTTTTATCTCACTCCAAAGTTTTCTAAGTACTGAGAAAGTTTTTAATTTAATTTTGATAATATGTTTGTCCCACTTTTTAAATTTTAAATACTAGTCACATATTCAATTTCCTGAATTAAATATCAAACAGGGTTAAAAAGGTAAACTCACCCCACTACAGGGTCTATAATATTATTTTAACAATTTTCAGGGGTCTAGCTACTCATAACAGAGGAGTTTTTCCTAATTTTTTATTAAGCCCAGGGGCTAAAACTGACTTTTAAATGAATTTACATGATTTTCTGAAGTTCCAGGGGCTAGATCAGAAGTTTCCGGGGCTAGCTCTTATTTCCCGAGAACCCCAGGGGGTAGCACGTAAGATTTCCAGTCTTTATAACGCGGGGCTGACGTGGACCGTCCGATTTAAAACAGACGGCTGAGATTATAACGTCGAACCGGTACGCGGGGATTTAAAGTCTACCGTGCGATTTAAAATAGACGGCGCACAAGCGGCCACGTCGCTCTGATCGAGCGCGGGCGGCGCTACCCGGCGGCGCACGGCGGCGGGAGGCGGCGATCTTGCCGGAGAGTTTCGGATCTTCGTAAATTCTTCCTAGAACTGTGATTTTATGGCTTAGATCGGTGGAGGGGAGGTCGGGATCTCACCTCGGGGGTTTTCTTGAGCTCGGAGGTCCTGGAAGGCGATCGGCGACGAGGTCCGAAGTGAAACCACGGCGAGGCTCGTCGGCGCTGCGTTTGCACCGCAAGTCACCGAGGTTTTTGCACCTGCAGGGTTCCCCGGAGGCGGTGGATCAAGACCAGCGAGTTAGATCGGAATTTCCGAGCGTAGATCGGCAAGAATTCGCCGGAGATGGCTCGGGTTCTCACCGGAGTAAAAACAGCAGATCACGTGTGTCGGTACCCTCGATATGGGGTACCCCCGCGCACAGGGGAAAATGCCTAAGGATCTCGCCCTTCTCCGCAGGGAGAGCTCCGAAGGCGCCACGCATCCAGCGGGGCCGGACCTCCCTCTCCTCAGAGGAGAGCTCCGGGCCCACCACGTGGCATACAGAAGCCGGACCTCCCCCTCCGCGGGAGAGAGGTCCGAAGGTGCCGCGTGTCCGGAGAGGCCGGACCTCCCTCTCCTCAGAGAGGAGCTCCGGGTTCACCACGTGGCCAACAGAAGCCGAACCTCCCCCTCCGTGGGGAGAGGTCCGAAGGCTCCATGTGTCCTGCGGGGCCGGACCCCCCTCTCTTCTGAGGAGGGCTCCGGGCCCGCCACGTGGCCAGCAGAATAGCGCTGCCTGCCCCCGAGCGATAGGCAGAGGTCGTAAAGACGCCCCATACCTTGCCCGTACAAGGTATTTAAGGCCCGCGCCTTCCCAAGACGTAGAGACGCGGAGCACGCCTCTGTCAGGTGCCGTTGCGCCCAGTCGCATCACAGACTGGCGCGCAGTGTCAGAGGCTGCCAGCCAATAAACGCAGCGACAAGACATCCCAATGCCGCCCCCGCCGTCATCATCCACTACGACTAGCATGCGGAATGGGCAGAGACAACTACCGGCATAACTGCAGATACGGTAGATATCAGTCAATCTCCCCGGGACCAACTGTCGGGTCCCGGCCCCCCTTGTAAGCCACCCGAGTCTTGGACTATAAAAGGCTCGGGTAGGCGACGTTAGCAGAGGTTCGCACTCTAGCCATTCGCACCCTAGGTTCGCATTCTGCAACTCATACGCTAGCCATACACTCTCAAGCTGTAACTCACCCCCAAGCTCAGGCCCCCGGCCCTGAGCAGCAAGCAATACAGCGAGCTCCATAGCTCGCCGTGGACGTAGGGTTTTATGCTCCGGCGGCCTGAACCACGTAAAACTTCCCGTGTCAAGCTCTCACTAACTCGTCCATCCGCGCAAGCTCCCCGCTAGGAACTAGCCCCTCCGAAAAAAGAACCTCCGCGGGCTGCCCAGTGCAGGCCCGGGGGAAGTGTCGATCGCACACTTCGACATTTGGCGCGCCAGGAAGGGGGCTTCTCCCCTAGCGTGACGAGTTCCCGCCGACGAAGATGACCAAGCTTCCTTCAGCGGCGAACTCTCCCCCCTCGCCTCAGCGGCAAACCGCGACCAGGGGGGAGTACATGTCGACACACTCGGGACGGAGTGTGTCGGTACAAGCTGGGAGCCAGCAACCGGCTCTAGCAGCGCCGACCCCGGCAATGCAGGCTCCAACCAGCATCAGGCCTTCAGTAGCGCCGGGCGTACCCGATGGGGGTGCGCTAGCAGCAGCAAGGGCGCTACTGCACAATCCGCCTGCTGGGGACGCGCCTCAGGCGGCGACCCAGCAGTGGATTCGCGAGGTGGACCGTCTCGTCGTCACCGCCGCAAACCCTCAACTTCGACGGGGACGACGCTCCGGCCAACCAGCTGTGTCGCTGATGCGCGCGCCAATGGTTGACGGGCAGACGGCGGACTCCAGCTCCACCAGGCTTCCGTCGACGGATCTGAGGGCAGAGCTGGAGCGAAGCCGCTTGGGCCAAGATGCCCGAGTGTTCCTCGAGCGACGTCGAGAAAGGCGTCGCATCCAAGAGGCTGGCGACAGCATGACGTCGGCCTCAACCCAGCCTGAAGGGCAGATCTTCGCCACGCGAGCTCTGCCCCAGGCGTACGCCGTGCAGAATATGCCACAGTCATATGTCCTGCAAATGGCGCCCCCGGCCTATGGCGCAGCCTTGCCCATACAGGGGTACACTGTGCCAGGCGCGAACCAAGCGTTCGCGACACCAATACCTGCACTGGGAGCCAGCAACCGGCTCTGGCAGCGCCGACCCCGGCAATGCAGGCTCCGACCAGTGTCAGGTCTTCAGTAGCGCTGGACGTACCCGGTGGGGGTGCGCTAGCTGCAGCAAGAGCGCTACTGCACAATCCACCTGCTGGGGACGCGCCTCAGGCAGCGACCGAGCAGTGGATTCGCGAGGTAGACCGTCTCGTCGTCGCCGCCGCAAACCCTCGACTTCAGCGGGGACGACGCTCCGGCCAACCGGCTGTGCCGCTGATGCGCACACCAATGGTTGACGAGCAGACGGCAGATTCCAGCTATACCAGGCCCCAGTCGACGGATCTGAGGACAGAGCTGGAACGGTGTCACTTGGGCCAGGATACCCGGGTGTACCTCGAGCGACGTCAAGAAAGTCGTCGCACTCAAGAGGCTGGCGACAACATGACGTCGGCCTCGACCCTGCCTGAAGGGAGGACCTTCACCACGCGGGCTCTGCCCTAGGCGTACGCCGCGCAGCATAAGCCACAACCATGTGCTCTGCAAGCGGCGTCCCCGGCCTATGGCGCAACCTTGCCCATACCGGGGTACACTGTGTCAGGTGCAACCAAGCGTTCGCGGCACCAATACCTGCACTGGGAGCCAGCAACCGGCTCTGGCAGCGCCGACCCCGGCAATGCAGGCTCTGACCAGTGTCAGGTCTTCAGTAGCGCTGGACGTACCCGGTGGAGGTGCGCTAGCTGCAGCAAGAGCGCTACTGCACAATCCACCTGCTGGGGACGCGCCTCAGGCAGCGACCGAGCAGTGGATTCGCGAGGTAGACCGTCTCGTCGTCGCCGCCGCAAACCCTCGACTTCAGCGGGGACGACGCTCCGGCCAACCGGCTGTGCCGCTGATGCGCACACCAATGGTTGACGAGCAGACGGCAGATTCCAGCTCTACCAGGCCCCAGTCGACGGATCCGAGGACAGAGCTGGAACGGTGTCACTTGGGCCAGGATACCCGGGTGTACCTCGAGCGACGTCAAGAAAGTCGTCGCACTCAAGAGGCTGGCGACAACATGACGTCGGCCTCGACCCTGCCTGAAGGGCGGACCTTCACCACGCGGGCTCTGCCCTAGGCGTACGCCGCGCAGCATAAGCCACAACCATGTGCTCTGCAAGCGGCGTCCCCGGCCTATGGCGCAACCTTGCCCATACCGGGGTACACTGTGTCAGGCGCAACCAAGCGTTCGCGGCACCAATACCTGCACTGGGAGCCAGCAACCGGCTCTGGCAGCACCGACCCCGGCAATGCAGGCTCTGACCAGTGTCAGGTCTTCAGTAGCGCTGGACGTACCCGGTGGGGGTGCGCTAGCTGCAGCAAGAGCGCTACTGCACAATCCACCTGCTGGGGACGCGCCTCAGGCAGCGACCGAGCAGTGGATTCGCGAGGTAGACCGTCTCGTCGTCGCCGCCGCAAACCCTCGACTTCAGCGGGGACGACGCTCTGGCCAACCGGCTGTGCCGCTGATGCGCACACCAATGGTTGACGAGCAGACGGCAGATTCCAGCTCTACCAGGCCCCAGTCGACGGATCTGAGGACAGAGCTGGAACGGTGTCACTTGGGCCAGGATACCCGGGTGTACCTCGAGCGACGTCAAGAAAGTCATCGCACTCAAGAGGCTGGCGACAACATGACGTCGGCCTCGACCCTGCCTGAAGGGCGGACCTTCACCACGCGGGCTCTGCCCTAGGCGTACGCCGCGCAGCATAAGCCACAACCATGTGCTCTGCAAGCGGTGTCCCCGGCCTATGGCGCAACCTTGCCCATACCGGGGTACACTGTGTCAGGCGCAACCAAGCGTTCGCGGCACCAATACCTGCACTGGGAGCCAGCAACCGGCTCTGGCAGCGCCGACCCCGGCAATGCAGACTCTGACCAGTGTCAGGTCTTCAGTAGCGCTGGACGTACCCGGCGGGGGTGCGCCAGCCACAGCAAGAGCGCTACCGCACGATCCGCCTGTTGGGGACGCGCCTCAGGCAGCGACCCAGCAGTGGATTCGCGAGATAGACAGGAGCAGGATGTACGGCCCTGGAGCCCCACCTCCGCTTCACGAGGTGGCCGCACAAGTTTCGGCCGCACCTGCCCGAGAAATAAGAAGGCAGCGTCAACCCGGCGGGGTTCCTCCAGATCTACTCCACCGCCGTACTTGCCGTAGGAGGGGATGAGGCCGTCATGGCCAATCTACTTCCCCGTCGCCTTGACCGGCCCGACCCGGTCTTGGCTAATGAACCTCCCCCGGGGTTCCATAACTTCCTGGGGAGAGCTCTGCCGGCAGTTCATCGCCAACTTCGGCAGCTCCTACACCCGTCCCGGCATGGAGCTTGACCTCCAAGCCATCAAGAAACAACCTGGGGAGTCTCTGCGCTCCTTTATCCAGCGGTTCTCCCAGGTACGCAACACCATTCCACATATTCAAAGTGCTTCTGTGGTGGCGGCACTTCGACAGTGTCCAGGACAAGAAGATGCTTGAGAGGCTTGCAACCAGAGAGGTCTGCGATGCCTTCGAGCCCTTCAGCCTGGCGGACAAGTGCGCCAGAGCAGCCGGAGGGCGGAGCTGGCACTCACTGCCAGCTTCCAAAGCCGGAAGACAGCCCGAACACGGCGGAGTTCAAGCTGAGCTCCCGACCACATCAGACAGCCAAGAGCCAAGCACTGGCTGACTTCGTGGCTGAGTGGACGCCAACGAAGGCTGACCCAGGGGGCCGTGAAGACGGTGAACCAAAGTACCGAGCTCCGGTCTTCACCGGGCCTCACTGGACGCTCTTCTTCGACGGCTCCTCACGAAAGCAGGGGGCCGGTGCCGGCGTACTGCTTCTCATGCCATCGGGGGAGCAGTTTGGGTACATGGTGCGTCTCAATTCCAAGGCAACCAACAACTTGGCAGAGTATGAAGCATTCATCTTTGGCCTAAAAGACAGTCCTGACTTTGGGCGCTCGCCAGCTGTTGGCACAGGGCGACTCCCAGCTAGTTATCAAGCAAGTTAAGGGTGAATGCTCCTACAAAGACCCACAGCTAGCTGCTTATCTGCTTCACGTGCGGATGTTGGAGAAAGAATTCCTCGCCTTGGACCTGCGCCATGTACCGCGCGCTGGCACGGCCGCAGCGGACAACCTCTCAACGAAGACCTCCATCGGAGCCCCCGCGCACGAAGGAGTCTTCGAGAGGTCGTTGCTGCGGTCCACAGCCCGGCCCGCCGAGCCGGGCGAAGGGGGCTGAACCAGTGCCATGAAGCTAGGCAGTCCCGGCGGCCCTGGATGCCGCCAAAGGATCGTAAGAGTCACTGGGGACTCCGTGCAACCCAGCGCTCGAGATCCAGAAGCTCACGTAGCCCCGATGCATGGACCACGGAGATCCGGGACTCCTTGAAGGACATCCTTCCTGATGAACGTGCATCCGCTGAACGGGTGGTGCGGTGGCTAAGTGCTACGCGCTGGTATCTTCACTGGCGTGGCGCCACGACATCCTATTGCGGTGCATAACCCAGGAGGAAGGCTGCGACTAGCTCGCAGTAGTCCAAGGAGGCGAGTGCTGGGAACGCTCATCGTCCCGCACGTTGGTCAGATAAGCCACCCGGCATGGCTCCTACTGACCGAGAGCCACCTGGACGCCGTCAAACTGGTTAGGGATGCAATGCGTGCCAAGTCCACGCCAAGCAGACCCACACAACCGGTGCAGACGCGCACCCAGAGCCGTCGGGGGATACCGGCTCCTCCATGTTGAGGGCCAGCCGGACTTCCCAGGGCCAGGTCACGGGAACTACCCTTCCACATGGTATGCAGGGCCGAAGCCATGCTTCCCCCTGATATAGCCATGGAGGGTCCCCCCGTGTCCGGCGTACGACGAAGCCACGCATGACCCGCTCTGCGTGAAGACAGGCGCTCCGACGCCACCCCAGTAAGTTCACCATGCTTACTTAGGTGTTTATTTATTACACATTAATTTATATGAACACCTCCCCACGCTCTAGACAGTGTGCGTCCATTGTAAACTCGGTTCCTCTTTCCTGCTCTTATGCATAGTCGATATTTGCCGTCCTGCCGAAGGCGGTAGTGCTTGGGGTACCTGCCAGAGGCCCGGTGGCCTTCTGGGTCTCCCCCTGTAAGGGTACTGTACCACCAGTTGATCTCCTCTGAGAAAAGACCTATGCTAAATCGGGGGGTCAGGAGCCTTGCTTTGCCCAGTTTTGCACCCAAAGCATGCGCACTCTGCCCCCCGGCGCTGCGGTCTGAGTACCAGGGGGCCGGACGGTTACACCCTGACTGGGGCTGGGGCCAGACCTCCGGGACCAAGTGCACTGGATTACCCAGGCCCCGTATTCTGGCCTGGGACAGTAAGCCAAATGAGACTAAGGGACAGGAAAGGGGGGACCGCTGAGCAGTTCCGGACCTCCGCCCCCACAGCTGGGCCGAGCTCCGATGCCAGCCCTCGCCCTCCTTTCAGAGGCGAGCGCTGATGCCGGACCTCACGCCCTTCATTGGCCTGAGCTCGATGATTGCCGGACTCCGCCTCCGCAGCCAGGCCGAGCTCCGAGGCAGCCCTCACCCTCCTTTCAGAGGTGAGCGCTGATGCCGGACCTCACGCCCTTCGCTGGCCTGAGCTCCGATGACTTCCGGACTCCGCCCCCATAGCCGGGCCGAGCTCGGAGGCCAGCCCTCGCCCTCCTTTCACAGGCGAGCACTGATGCCGGACCTCACGCCCTTCGCTGGCCTGAGCTCCGATGACTTCCGGACTCCGCCCCCACAGCTGGGCCGAGCTCCGATGCCAGCCCTCGCCCTCCTTTCAGAGGCGAGCGCTGATGCCGGACCTCACGCCCTTCGCTGGCCTGAGCTCCGATGACTTCCGGACCTCCGCCCCCACAGCCGGGCCGAGCTCCGATGCCAGGTTTCACCCTCTCCTAAGAGGCTGAACACCGAAGCCGTCAAGACCTTGCCAGCACAGGGAGTACTCAAGACAAGAAAGTGCGCGGATCAGAAGAGACGAAGGTCCCACCTCGGGCTCGCTATCTCCCCCGAGATGGGCCCGGGGGCCACTGTCGGTACCCTCGATATGGGGTACCCCCGCGCACAGGGGAAAATGCCTAAGGATCTCGCCCTTCTCCGCAGGGAGAGCTCCGAAGGCACCACGCGTCCAGCGGGGCCGGACCTCCCTCTCCTCAGAGGAGAGCTCCGGGCCCACCACATGGCATACAGAAGCCGGACCTCCCCCTCCGCGGGAGAGAGGTCCGAAGGTGCCGCGTGTCCGGAGAGGCCGGACCTCCCTCTCCTCAGAGAGGAGCTCCGGGTTTGCCACGTGGCCAACAGAAGCCGAACCTCCCCCTCCGCGGGGAGAGGTCCGAAGGCTCCACGTGTCCTGCGGGGCCGGACCCCCCTCTCTTCTGAGGAGGGCTCCAGGCCCGCCACGTGGCCAGCAGAACGGCGCTGCCTGCCCCCGAGCGATAGGCAGAGGTCGTAAAGACGCCCCATACCTTGCCCGTACAAGGTATTCAAGGCCCGCGCCTTCCCAAGACACGGAGACGCGGAGCACGCCTCTGTCAGGTGCCGTTGCGCCCAGTCGCATCACAGACTGGCGCGCAGTGTCAGAGGCTGCCAGCCAATAAACGCAGCGACAAGACATCCCAATGCCGCCCCCGCTGTCATCATCCACTACGACTAGCATGCGGCATGGGCAGAGACAACTACCGGCATAACTGCAGATACGGTAGATATCAGTCAATCTCCCCGGGACCAACTGTCGGGTCCCGGCCCCCCTTGTAAGCCACCCGAGTCTTGGACTATAAAAGGCTCGGGTAGGCGACTTTAGCAGAGGTTCGCACTCTAGCCATTCGCACCCTAGGTTCGCATTCTGCAACTCATACGCTAGCCATACACTCTCAAGCTGTAACTCACCCTCAAGCTCAGGCCCCCGGCCCTGAGCAGCAAGCAATACAGCGAGCTCCATAGCTCGCCGTGGACGTAGGGTTTTACGCTCCGGCGGCCTGAACCACGTAAAACTTCCCGTGTCAATCTCTCACTAACTCGTCCATCCGCCCAAGCTCTCCGCTAGGAACTAGCCCCTCCGAAAAAAGAACCTCCGCGGGCTGCCCAGTGCAGGCCCGGGGGAAGTGTCGATCGCACACTTCGACAGCGTGAGTAAAACGGGACGAGGCCGGGGTTTTTATAGACGGGGGAAGGGCGGCGTTCGGTTGTGATCGAGTTTGCGTCGTCCACGAGCCAAATTCGGCTGGGATACGCAGAAATCCGGGTCGGTTTGGATTCGGGGTGAGAGAGAGTCCGGCCGAGCGCGGCGCTGGCGCGAGGAAGGAGAAGAGCTGGCGGGCCCCGCCTATCAGTGGGAGGAAGGGGGCGCGCGCGGCTGCGGGCTGGCGTGGGTGCTGGTTGGGCCGGCTGGTGGGTTTCGGCCCACTGGCCGGTTTTTTTCTGTTTTCCTTTTTCTTTTTCTATTTCTTTTCTGTTTTGAGTTTAAATTGAATTCCAGTTTGAATTTAAATTGTTGCAAAACATGCAACACGTCCAAAAAATTTTAAATTCCCCTCTTAACAGGATTTTGGGGTGTTACAGATTAGGAACAGAATTAACTGGGATTCATGGAGCGAATCAGTACCTAAAGCAGGGAGGTGCTGTCCAATTGTCTCCAGAAATTCTGTTAACTTTGACATTTCATAACTTTTGAACCAGTACAGATCTTAGGCCAAGCAAATACTTTATGGAAAGCTATTGAAGTTGGCTTTAACTTTGATGTTGGGCTCCAGAACTGGTTTTGCAATTAACATGGCCTAAATCAGGTTGAAATGGAAACTGGTCAGGGCTGTCATGGGAACAGCAGATCAACAGTCAAATTTGTCTAAAATTTGAACTATGTTTCCAGGTTTTATGGGTTCAATGACATGTCTTATGTTATAACTCAGAGGTTTACTGTTTAAATAAATATTTGACATTTCTCAAATATATTTTTACAGATGACAGCGGATAAACAATTGGAGAACGGGTGGGTGGTGTCCCACTGTTCACACCGTAGCGGCTACCCGGAAGCATTGTGGCAAATGCTCCAATATTTCGGGTACAACCAGATGCCGCAGTACTTCGCCAAGGAAGAAGGCGAAGAGGGGAACAAGACATGGACGATCCATGTCGAAGTCCCTGCAGGACCTACGCCACCCAGTTGGGTGCCGTTCACCGTCACGGTGAGAGGAACACAACCGGAAGGGATGTGGCAAGTGGCAGCCCGTGACACCATGTCACGTTTCTGCCAACTACACGTGCAGACTATGGAGGGCACTCCATACGTGCTCGTTCTGGTGGAGGGACGGGCTCAGCATGTGTGGGAAGAGAGGTACCTGGAGGCAACGGACCTGAGTTGCCCAAGGTACAACCCCGCGGAGGCAAATCTTAGCCTCCAGATGAGGGCGGGAAATGTCGTGATGGACAGCCAAGCTGTTCATACGGAGCATCTCGCCACAAAGCTCAAGGAGAGCACAAGCCGTGGAGACCATTTCTAGAGTGCTCACAGCGCACTCCGCAATGTGCTCCTTCTGACGATCAAGCGACTGAATGAACAACACAAGCAGTTGCGTCATCTGAAAAAGGCAAAGAAGAAGAGCCGTGTCGACAACGCGACATTACAAGAACTGGTACATAATCTGACCCAGCAGAACGAGGAACTTACTCAAGAGCGGGACGATGCTATTGAGGAAGGGCTAGGCTAGGAAGAAGATTACAACCAGGCTATGGACGAGGTGCACGCCTTGCAGGACCTCGTACCTCCGGTATTGGGCATACCGGTGGTCTTGGGTCTTCCAGCAATGGGAGAACCCAGAATGGGAGAAGAGGTGGTAGATCCAGAGCCACCAGCAGAGGTACCGGAGGAGGACGACCCACAGGAGGTCGAGTTCTAATCCGAGTAGGGGGTTACAGTTGCCATGTAAGGCAGCTAGGATAGTGTAGCCCAAATTTTGTAATCGGTGACATGTCGTGTAGACAGTAGCGTATGTATAGGTAGTGACGACATGAGCACGACTTCTCGGAGACCCGAGAAAAATGTATCTTGTATAAAGTTTATGCTTTATCTATATATATGAATGTTGTGCAAATTATTCATGTGTCACTTCAATACCTACTGTTACATATGGAATTTTAAGTAAGACATGTGCTAATCGCTGCTGTGTTGAATTTCAGAATGACGCGTACTCGTGCCAACCCGGACGTTGGGGGTACTAGTCAAGGGGGAGAGACCTCCTGACCACCTCCCGAGGATTCCTCGGGACAGCAGCAGCAACAACAACAGCAAACACCGCCACTGCCAACGGTTACATTGGCCGACATCGTCGCGGCAATGGCAGGTTCACACTAGCAGCACACCGAGTTGCTGCAGACTCTCATCGCCAATACGTCTCGCCCAGAGAGATGTCAAGACCGTGAGGAGCGTCAACATAGCTCCTACTCCGACTTCCTGGCGACTCATCCCCCAGTATTCTCAAGGGCGGATGAACCTCTTGACGTGGACAACTGGCTCCGCGCGATAGAGATGAAGTTCGGGCTGCTCCAGATAAGCGAGCAGCGCAAGACTCAGTTCGCGGTCCAGCAGCTCCAAGGATCCGTGAGCGTGTGGTGGGCCAACTTCTGTGCTTCACAGCCCACCGACCGAGTGATGACCTGGACGGAGTTCCGGACGGCCTTCAGGGCCTATCATATACCGCCAGGTTTGATGAAGAGGAAGACACAGGAATTCCTACACCTGCAACAAGGGAGCAGGAACGCGCTGGAATACTCCAGAGCGTTCAACGATCTCGCACTCTACGCGTCGTATCACGCAGATACTGACGAGAAGCGGCGGGACCACTTTTACCAGGGGCTTAACCCGCTCCTGAAGGACAAGTTGGCGATGTTCAATCGCGGCAGCCTCAACGACATCATTGATGCTGCGATTGTTCAGGAGGACTCCGGCAAGGAGTTAGTGGCGGCGGAGCGAAAGCGAAGCGCGCCGCAAAGCAGCGGAGAAGGAAGCGGTCCTTCTCAGAAGTTTCGGATGGTGAATCGCCCACCATCAGGTCCACGCTGGCAGCCACCACAGCGGTCGATGTCTTTCCGCAGTCGACCGTACTCTTCACCGACATTTAGGCCGGCACTGCCAGTACCACCTCCGCAACAACCGCAGCAGCGGGCGATGCCGCATGCGTATGCACCTCAGCAGCGCATGCCGGGCTTTCATCCCCCGAGCACTCCACCAGCAGCGGCCACATGTTACAAGTGTGGTCGTCCAGGACACTTCGCGAGCAGTTGCCCGGAGAGGCAAGGCGGCGGAGTGGCACCGCAGTTTCCGGGGAGGAATCAACCCCAGAACCCTACTAATGCGCGGCGGGCAAACCCTAGGCCCGGCACCGTCCACCAGCTTGCCATTGAGGACGTGCCAGAAGGCGAGCCAATCCTTGCGGGTATGTTCCAACTCCACCAGCATCCCGCTATAGTACTGTTTGATTCAGGTGCCACGCATAATTTTATTAGCCAAGCCTTCATTCCTAAACACAGCTTGCCAATACTACCCACCGATAGTCCATATTTAATTTGTTCACCGGGTGGGAAGATTTCAGCAAGCGTAATGGTCTCCAAAGCACCATTATGCTTAGCGGGTAGAGTGTATCCCACGTCTCTCATTATCTTAGAGGGACAGAAGGTCGATGTCATCCTAGGGATGTCGTGGTTAACCCGCCACGGCGCTGTTTTAGACACCGTCCTTCGAGTCGTGCACTTAAACTCAGAAGTGCACGGGTCTCACTCCTTATTTCTGGACAGTCCAGAAATAAAGCTTCCAAGTGTCTATCAAGCCACAACCATCAGATTGGAAGATATTCCAGTGGTCCGAGAGTTCCTTGATGTGTTCCCGGATGATTTACCGGGAATGCCACCTGATAGAGAGGTGGAGTTCAAGATTGAACTTGCACCGAGAACCATGCCAATATCCCGAAGGCCATACAAGATGGCGCCCAAGGAGTTGGCTGAACTGAAGAGTCAGCTCACGGCCCTCCTGGAGAAGGGTTTTATTAGGCCGAGCTCCTCGCCATGGGGTTGTTCGGCATTATTTGTCAAGAAGAAGGATGAGACGTTGCGGCTTTGCGTGGACTATCGTCCATTAAATGCCGTAACCATCAAGAACAAGTACCCGTTGCCACGGATCGACATGTTGTTTGATCAGTTGGTCGAAGCAAAGATCTTTTCCAAGACGGATTTAAGATCCGGGTACCATCAGATTAAAATAAGGGCTGAGGACATTCCAAAGACAGCTTTCACGACAAGGTACGGACTTTATGAGTACCTGGTCATGTCCTTCGGCCTCACCAATGCTCCAGCTCACTTCATGTACTTGATGAACTTGGTATTCATGCCGGAGCTGGAAAAGTTTGTCGTGGTCTTCATCGACGACATCCTGCTATATTCCAAGTCGGAGGAAGATCACAAGAAGCATCTGCGTATAGTCTTGCAACGGCTGCGGGATCACAAGCTATACGCGAAATTCAGCAAATGCAAATTCTGGATATCGCAAGTGCCTTTTCTCGGGCATATCATCTCAGCGGAGGGTATCGCTGTAGACCCGAGCAAGATCACTCAAGTGCTGAATTGGAAATCCCCGAGAACTGTTCACGAGGTACGGAGTTTCCTCAGACTCGCGGGATATTATCGGAGGTTCATTCCGAACTTCTCAAAGATTGCCAAGCCTATGACAGAGCTGCTGAAGAAGGCTACCAAATATGTTTGGAGTCCAGCATGTGAAGCAGCATTCAAGGCTTTAGTCAAGCACCTGACATCAGCACCGGTTTTGGCGCAGCCAGACACAACAAAACCGTTCGATGTGTACTGCGATGCATCTGGCATTGGGCTCGGATGTGTGCTGATGCAAGACCGAAGGGTGGTCACGTATGGATCACGGCAGCTTAGAAACCATGAGCAGAATTATCCAACTCACGATTTGGAGCTCGCTGCCGTGGTACTTGCACTGAAGATGTGGAGGCACTACCTACTCGGTAACCTCGTACATATATATAACGACCACAAAAGCCTCAAGTACATATTCACTCAAAAGGAGCTGAACATGAGTCAACGAAGATGGTTAGAACTGATAAAGGATTACGAAATAGAGATCCGTTATCATCCGGGCAAGGCAAACATAGTGGCAGATGCGCTGAGCCGCAAGTCACACGTCAATAATCTGACCATCACACTGTTGGAAAAGAGCGAACCACCACCACATGTGATTCCACACGGAGCTCTCTACAACCTAGCTTTGATCCCCACCATCCGTGAAGAGATAGCGGCAGCCCAGAAGAATGACAAGGGCATGTCGCATTTGCGGAGACGTGTAGACAGTGGGGAGCTGAAATGTTTCTGGAAGGACGGAGACGGCGTCCTATGGTTCAAGGACCGAATCGTCGTACCCCGTAACCCGGAATTACGGAAGAAAATTTTTGATGAGGCTCACTTATCAAAATTTTCTCTTCACCCCGGCAGCAACAAGATGTATCAAGAACTCAGAAGCAAGTTTTGGTGGACACGGATGAAGCGAGAGACTGCAAAATACGTGTCCGAGTGTGATACATGTCGAAGGGTGAAGGCAGACCACATGCGGAAACCGGGACTGCTGCAACCACTGGGCATTCCTGCCTGGAAGTGGGAGGATGTGAGCATGGACTTCATCGTCGGTTTACCCACAACTCTTCAAAAACATGATTCTGTGTGGGTGGTCGTCGATCGGCTCACCAAAGTTGCCCATTTCATCCCGGTCAACACCAACTACAACGCCAAGAAGTACGCTGAACTGTACATCTCACGGATCCTATGCTTGTATGGCGTATCCCGTACTATCATATCGGATCGGGGCACTTTATTTGTGTCCCGTTTTTGGGAGCAGCTGCACGCTGCCTTGGGGACAAAACTGATCCGTAGTTCAGCATACCACCCGCAGACGGATGGGCAAACGGAGCGGGTAAATCAGATCTTAGAAGACATGCTACGAGCTTGCGCTATCAACCACGGCAAGAATTGGGATGATCACTTGCCGTTGGCCGAGTTCTCGTACAACAATGGGTACCAAGCCAGCATCAAGATAGCGCCCTACGAGGCGCTATACGGGAGAAAATGCCGCACACCATTGAATTGGTGTGAGTCTGGCAAAAGGGTTACCTTCGGGATTGACCTTGTCAACAACGCGGAAGAAAAGGTTCGACTGATTCAGGCGAACCTAAAAGCCGCTCAATCCCGTCAGAAACAATATGCGGATCGGAGAATGTGCCCATTACAATTCGAAGTTGGAGATCACGTATATCTACGGGTATCTCCAATAAAGGGCGTAAACAGATTTGGGGTGAGAAGAAAGTTGGCACCCCGATTCATCGGTCCATTCCAGATTACCGAAAGATGTGGATCAGTGGCATACCGGCTGAAATTACCAGAAGCACTTTCCGGCGTGCACGACGTCTTTTACATTGCCCAGCTGAGGAAGTGTCTTAAGCTATCAAATACCATTCAGCTGGAAGACATTGAAGAACTGCAACCGGATCTCACCTATCGGGAGGAACCGGTGCAGATTATCAATGAAAAGGCCCGAACCACACGCAACCGTACGTTGTGGTTCTACAAGGTTCTATGGAGTAATCACTCCATGGACGAAGCGACATGGGAGAGCGAAGAATTTCTTCGCGCTAACTACCCCTACTTTTTCACATCGCATATCCAGTAATTTTCCACCGTTCTCTCTCTCATTTTTACCTTATAATCTCGGGACGAGATTCTTTTAAGGGGGGAGGAATGTAAGGGCCTCAGTTTTTGACACATATTTGAAGTGTTCATCACCACACCACACACCTCATTTGAGGAAAGTTGATAAACACAAATGAAGAGCAAGTAACCACAATCAACATGCTCATTAGAGAACGAAATCACATATTGCAAAAGTGGTATTTCCCACATATAGGTGGGCTGGACATATGAAAACTCCTACACATTGCTAAGGATGTCCATGCCAAATTTCACCCAAATTCAAAACCTTTTTGAGGTTATTTTGGGTATAGCTAGAAAGAGGGCAGTTTGAAACTATATTCAAATTCAAACTGTTTTATCCCATGAATTCAAAAGTGGGAGGCATATTCTTATTCAGCTCATTTTTGTGAGCTCACACACCAATTTTCACTCCATTTGGAGTTGATCTTGACATAAGCTAAGTGGGACGAATTCAAACTTTATTTGAATTCAAAACTGAACTTGTGCTGAAATTCATTCAAACTAAACCCAATTTGAATTCTAATCAATTCAAATGGCTCATGGGTGAATAATTTGAATCACCAGGGGTATTATGGGGCTCACTGTTTACAACAGTGATTAGGAGTAAATTTCAGAGGTTAAAACCCCGGGTGGGACCCACATGTCATAGAGAGAAGAAGGAAAAACTTGCACACAAAGTCACAGCCTCGGTGGAAAATTCCACCGAGAAGCTGTCGGCTGTGCCACCGAGCAGCTACCGGCACCACCAGCTGCTTCCCCTCTCCGCGTGCTGGTGCCCAGGGCGGCTTGCTCGCGTCCCCATGCGACCGGCACCGCCTCCACTGAGCAGGAGTTGGCCGGCTTTATCTTCTCGCGGGCAAGCCCGAGCAGCGGCATTGTTTCTCGCCGCAGCTCTCTGCTCAATCGGGAAAACCAGCAAAACCATCTCCTCCTTCATCCCTGAGCTGCTAGACAGCCACCTGAGGTCGCACTTCACCTCCCCAACGCCAGAAACCCCGAGCGACCTCCTTTGCCCGAAAACGATCGCCACCGCGGCGACCTAGCCTCAGCCGAGAGTCAGGCGCCCGTGGACAGCGTTCCACAGGCGTTTTCACGGTCCAGCAAGAGAGGCAACAGGAGCACGCGACCACCGTACTGCTCTCCTCCAAGTTTATAAGCAAACCGTGAAGAATCCACAGAGAATTTCCAGTTTTTGCTCCGGCGACCGTAAACCGAGCTTCCGGTACGGTTTCTTTAAATTCTCGCTCTATGATCTTTCGGAGGTTATCAAATCCTGCACATAGACGCTGGACTAGCCGGCGATCAAGTTCTTTTCTTCATCCGTGGCGTGAAACTGTCTAGGAGTGACGAATTACGAGCTCGATCGAGGGCGGTCATGGGGGGCACGATCGGTCACACGATGCCGACCGACTTGCCGCAATCCCTGAACCCTTTTGACACCTTGTCGAGCTTCCTAGAGGTACACTGATGCTG
This sequence comes from Neostapfia colusana, assembly GCA_030760725.1. Lineage (NCBI taxonomy): Eukaryota > Viridiplantae > Streptophyta > Magnoliopsida > Poales > Poaceae > Neostapfia > Neostapfia colusana. The sequence continues at coordinate 46,182,206 of JASWHV010000012.1, read as the reverse complement.
TAGTACCGTTTGTTCGAGTTGTTGGTGGGTTAGGACCCACGGTCGACAGCGCCGAACCTCAACCGAGGCCGCGACACGTCGCCGAGATATTTCTGGTCACCCCCAGCCCGACCTGACACCACCGACGTGTTCCTCGACGTCGACAACCCCCGGGCGGCGAGTTTCAGACCATGGGAGGTCCGGCAGCGGCGAGCCGGCGAGCCCCGAGTCTGCTCCGGCGAGGTCGGCGGCGCGGGCGCAAGAGAACGGCGGGAGGAAGACGAAGCCGGCTGGCCCACGTGTCAGCGGCTGAAGAATTTAAATCGGGATCGGGTGTGGCCGGGATCGGCTGTGCTGGCGCGCAAATACCCTGTGAGCTCCGGTGTGCCAGACACCTCCGCGCTCGACACATGTCCCCACGGGCCCCCGAGAGTTTAAACTTTTTCCCCGATTTTCAGAATTCTTCCAAACTTCAAATCCTCGTAACTTTGGCTAGAAAGCTCCAAATCGAGTGAACCAAATTTTGTTGGATTCAGCTCTCTGAGCACTTTTCAGCAAATCAAGTTTCACTTCATGAAAACCCTTGTTTCTCCAGAATTAATTCCTCAAAGTGTAAACTGTTATGAATTTTAACTGGAGAATCCTTTGGAGGAAAATCCAGAAATTTTGCTGGGATGTTCACCAAAATGTCCATGAACTACCATAAAAATTTCAGATCCATTTGAGCTCCTTTGATCCACCTAATGGTGTGATTTCTGAAACTGTTCCAGAGAAAATAGAAAATGTTCAGAAACATTTCTCAGAATTTTCTCTGAAATTGTTTAGCTCATATCCTTAGCTAGGAACCTTCAAATTAAGTGAGACCAACTCCATTAGAACCTTCTGAAAATCTAGTTTTCAGAAAGTCATAGTTTGTTTCATGAAATCCTTAGAACACCCTAAAAGCCTTCAATTAAGGTCAAGTGCATAATTAATTGTGGAGGGCTCAAATGAGCTTTACTGCAACTAAAACTTGACCAAGTCTGTACCTAGGTTGTAACCAAGCCACAGTAAAAGTTTCTCAGTCATTGGGCTTGTCTAGTGAGAGTTATAGACTTCACAAGTTTAAAAGTTAATACAACTGCATTTAAATTAATACATATATTGCTTCTATCATGTAGTCGCTAAGGTCGAGGAGGAACCGGAAGTCCTAGACTTCGTTACTCCGGAGGAACAGCTAGCCTACGACCAAGAGCAGCAAGGCAAGCTCTGGTTTGCATTAACCTTTTTACAAATTTTTATTGTTTTGAGCACATACTTAAATACTATTGTTTCTTGCATTAGAGTCTTGTTTGGAAACCCAAGTGCATAGCCAAGAAAACCATGGGTAGGGTTTAGGATTGCAAAACCCCGTTAGCTATTGCAAAGCTAAGATAGGGTAGGATTCGGTACAAGTCGAGTAGTTGGAACTACTCGCGAGCATAGGCTAGAGGCACTCGACTCGGGTAGAGATAGCACATGATACACATGGCAAGAAAAATGAGACCGAGCGGAGAGTAAGGGCAGCAGGACTTTGGGGCCTGTGTGTTATAGCTCCGCTTGTGTCGATTAAGGACCGAGCCGTGTGCGGGCCTGTTGAACAAGCTAGAACAGTACCGAAGACCTACCGGATATATGGGAACCGGGAAACCGATGTAACTCGGGTAGCTGGGTATTGAGGCATTGCCCGTCGTTCAGAGGGTAGGTTGAGAGCTCGAGGTGCAAATCGGCTGGCGGCACTGAGATGCGCGTGCAGAGACCTCTTGCTCGGGACGATGGGACCAGTTCAATATTTGGCTGACGGGCGAAAGGTGGTTGCGTACGGCGTCCGTGATGGTTGTTGTAGGCAACATCGAGTACGGGCGTACGTGACGGGTTGTTCGGGTAACCCTGCAGGTGTAAATCGATTATAATCGCCGTCCCTCGCGGTGAGTGAGTATCACTTGTTCACTGTACCGTGACGTAGAAAGAACAGGCTAGTTACATGTTAAAATGTTGCTGATTGAAAAATGGACTTGATTGCTAATGAATTGCTGTAGTTTAGAGCTAACTAAAGTTCTTTTCAACTTTGGGCAAAGTACATGAGAGAAATGCGTTTCTTGTTTGATTGCGGCTCTCTCATGTGCCTTAGCGTAAGGTTCTCTACAACCTGCTGCTAAAACTTGAAAGTAAGGTTCTACTAATTAGGCGAGTCCTTGCAAATGATTTTTACCGCATGTAACCCACCACCCCTCATTTAGAAGTTCCATGTTTAGGTGAGACGGGTCAGACTTGCTGAGCCTTCGTGCTCACTGCATGGGTTTGAAGCTTTTGCAGGGTTCTATGAGGAAGGGACTCCCGAAGAGGAGACGAAACCCCAGGAGGGGAACCCCGTCGAGTGGGAGTCGTGCACGCCGCAGAGTTAGTGTGCGTGTGTGCTAGCAAGGACACGTTCAAGGGCTGAACGTGGACTTGATGCGTAGTCTACGCCCGTGAGTGTAGACTGGAACTATTTTGATGTAAACATGTTCATAAACTTGTTTATGTAATAAAATTTCGCTTCCGCTTTGTACCTTTGACGTGTGTTATCCGGTGCTGTGCAACGCAGCACCCCTTAACGTGATCCTGGCTCGACAAGACCTTTGGGGTCGTGTCACAATAGGACTTTAAATTCAGTTTGAGCTTAAGGGTTCACTTCAAAGAGAAGAGGGCCATGTTCAAAAAGGAAAAATCCAAACTGTTGTTTAAGAAGGGGTATTTGCAATGGCCAACTCAAAGATCAGAGGGCATAAGTGAATCCCTCAGGTCCAAATTATGAGGTAGCCAAATTTTGAGAAAATTTGGAGGTGCTTTGATAGGAGTATCAAAGGGACCTATGAATTTCTTCGAAATTTGAATTTAAATTTGAACTGAAGAACATCATGTCAAAACTCCAAACAGCTTTTGAATCTGAGCTCTTCAGGATTTAAATTTGCACTGTGCCAAATTTGGAAGATCTTTTGGGGAGTAGTAGGGGTGGACCCACTTGACAATGAGCAAACTGAAGACTTGTACTCGAAGTCACTTCTCTGTTTTGACTCAATCATCACGGGGTCTGCACCGAACGCCACCGAGGACGCTACCGCCACCTCCTGCTCGAGTTCTCCCCCCCCCCCCACGTGCAGGCGCCAGAGGCGGTTCACCCGGTGCTTATCCCTCCCACCGAAGCAAACACGAAGTCGCTCAGCTCGTGCCCGTGGCTTTCGTCTGCTCCCGCGCCCGAAAAAACAGCTGCCGGCGACGCCTCTGTTCTTTCCGTTGGCCATCAGCTCGCTTCCCCTTTGCTCGAGCTGTCCACACAAAAAGGGAGCGCTAACGAGTGTACAAGATCCTCCACAGCTCAGCTCCAACGTTCCTGGCTTGTGTTGCGCACAAATCAACATTTGACGTGAGAAACAGAAGCTCACCAGCGAAGGGGCAACTCGGGTCGTCGTGGGCAGGTCACCACCGTGGGTTTCACACTCAAGCAACGACTCTCAGAGGTGTGCCATACCGCCGTGGTGCTTATCCCCGGAGCTCAGCTCAAACTGTGATCCCTAGCAACCGAATTCGAAGTTTTTCTTTCGGAGCACGACCACAGACCCTCTGGTAAAGATTTTTCAAATTCGCGCTTAATTTGCACTTAGAGGTCACCAAGTCGTGCACAAATGATCTAGAATCGACGGCAAGCTTCCCGATTGGCGGCCATGACGGAGACGCGCGGGCGCACGGTGACAACCGGATTGCCGCTGTTTCCGAGCCATGTTGAGGCCTTGACGAGCTAGCCTGACCTCCACTGATGCTTTAGAGCGAATCCTCCGAGCCTTTGGCGGGCTAGGGTGCTCGGACCACGGCGCCAAAGCTTCACCGAGGTGTGCGAATGTCGCCGACCTATTTCCCGTCACCGGCAGCCCGAGAGCACCGCACCAATGAATTGCTCATAGCTGGAAACCCTCAGGCGGCGAGTACCGAGCTTAAAAGTGGCCGGGAAGCCGACTCCGGCGAGCTCCGACGAGAGTCCGGCGAGGGGGCAGCGCGGGAGGGAAAAACGGCCCGAGGAGGAAGAAGATCGGGCGGGCCCCGTGTGTCAGCAACGGAAAATTTAATTTTCTGATCGGCTGCAGCTCCGGGATCCAGTGTGGCTGCACGGGAAGGGTTCTGTGGGCCCGTGTGCCTCAGTTCCAGCAGCTGACACGTGTATGATGGACCCACAGTCAGAGTTTGAACATTTCCCGATTTAATTTGAATTCCAAATTCAGTTCAAACTTTAGAACCTCGTAACTTTTGCTAGGAAGCTCCAAATTTAGTGATTCAAATTGTTTTAGATTCAGGGTGAAAAGCTCTATCCAAATATGCAACCCAATTTGCATCAAAACCGATAGAAAATTCTGGAAAAGTCTTTAAATCTTTTCAGCAAATGAATTTTAGAGAGAGTTTGGTTCATCCAAAAATCCTAAACTTTTGCCAGAATATTCTATAGGATATTAGTGAACTCGTGTAAAAGATTCAGCTCATTTACAGTTGATTTAGTTAGGATAATTCTTAAGTCCAGTTTCTGTGTTCAAATGAATACAGAAACAATTTCAGAGAATTTCCAAAACTTGGAAATTCAGTTCTGCGCAGTTCTTAGCTCCAAAAATCCTAGGAAAATTCATGCATGCTCCCTGAGCTATGTTTGAAATTTTAGTTCACTTGAATTTGGATCAAAGTGCAAATTTATTCAGAATTAATTCCTTTCTGCCTAAATGCTTAGGGAATTGTTCTGAGTGATCTCATTGAAAAATTCTGAATTTTGGTCCAGATGACTTTCTTGTGACAAGGAACACACAAGAAAATTTTCAGCTCCATTGGAGTCTTGGATCAGTACTATCGTATTTAACTTCTTAGATAATCAAACCACAAGTGAGGAAACACACATCTCACTTGAGCATCGTACTTTAACCCAAACCCAAACCACTAGCACCAGTGTCATTTTAAATTATTAAACAGAGTTCCAGTTTTAAACATGTCTTTAGCACTTGTTAGCAAAAGTTTTACAATTAAACATGCATGCATATTCATAACGTGTAGTGATTAAACGTGGAAAAGTGAAGAAGGAGTTAAGCTTGGATCAAGGAGCAAGAAGGGCAGGGATTGAGCTTCAAGTCATCAGCTACTAACTTCACAATTTTCTGACTTTAGTCACCTGCAAAACCAAGGCAAGCTCCGGTTTGCATTTAAGTTGTTTATAAAGTTTTTCCTTTGTTCACCACTATGGGTCAAAGTTTGTATGTGCATTAGGTCAAGGATGTTTTATACTTCACTTGAATAACCAAAAATGAACCCTGAGGTCAAGGGTAGAAAGGTGTCATCGCTGTAGAATAAGGCTGTGCTAAATAGGCTAGGACATCCGGTAGAAGACGAGTAGTTGGAATCTACTCGTGAGCTATGGTTTAGGATGACATAAGTGTGGTTGGAAAAGAGGAAAACTAAAGTTTACATTTCTAAAAGATGAGACCGGACAGGAGGGTAGGCAGCGATAAGACGAGGTCTTGGTCGAGTAGCTCTGCCTTCGGTTAAGGACCGAAGCGTGTGCAGCCCTGCTAAGCAAGTATTGAGTTGTGTACCAGATGCTTACTGCTATATGGGATACAGGAAACAAATGCACCAGGTTCACTGGATTGTAGAGGCATACCACATTGTCTCGTTACACCTATGAGCCTGAGACGGCGCGACCGGTTCTACAGTCTAGTGTCCTGCGAAAGGTTGCCACATACGACGTAATGAAGGACGCCAGATTTGGGTCTTTAGAGGCGGGTGTATGTGTCGAGTTATCCGGGTAGTGTTTGATTCGAATCACCGTCCCTCGCGGTTATTGAGTACCGTTTGCTCACTGTGTTGTGACGTAGTAAGCAGGTGTGTGGTAACAGTTTGCAAAGTTTTAATGGCTGCTATGATCATCATAAATTGCATGAGAACCTTGTTCGAAGTAGTGATAGCGCAAACTAAAGTTATTTCTCCACCTTGGGACAAGTAACATTGGAATGAAGCGTTTCTTGTTTGATTGTGGAGTTCCAATGTTGTTGGGCGCAAGGTCTCTACTATTATGGCTAAAATCCGAAAGTTAAGGATGAACTCGTAGGCGAGTCTTTTTGCAACTGATATGTTTAGGTCTTAAGTTACTTTCATGTAGAGTTGCATGTCTTAGGAGAGACGGTTATGTCTTGCTGAGCCTTTGTGCACACTCTTGCTATATGAGTGGTTTTGCAGGTTAACCCGACGCTATAAAGAAGGTTGTCCAGTGAGACTCGGAAACGTCTGAGTCGGGTAACACATGGAGGACCTTGCCGCTGCCATGTCTTCGTGTTGCTAGCGAGAGGAGTCCGCGGGCTGGACCTCTTCTCGGGTGCTGTCTAGTTATTTGACGTGAGCTGTTTATAGACTTCCGCTGTAGCTAATTTATGTAAATTATTTGCAAAGGATATTGTAAGCTTCCGCTTTTGATTTATGTAATACAGTGTTCCTTATATGTGTGCTGTTGAGTGCCACATAACACGGCACCACCCAATGCGATTCCCAGGCGAGGTGCCCGTCCCCGTGATTCGGGATGTCGGGCCCTGTCAGCGTGGTATCAGAGCCGCATTGGTAATAGCACACGGGGTAAGGACCGTATTACGACAATAACTTAGGATACGGTGAGGAAATGGTATTAGGCCCACATAAAAGACTATAGTAGTATAGTTACTTAAGTGGCATGACTAACATAGTTGTTATAATTCTGAATTTTGATTATGTAACGACGCACCTATGCTCAGGTAAACATGGTAAGGAACGCCGCCGAAAGCGGTTCAATTTCGGTTAGCTCCCCTGACGAGGAAAGTGGATCAGGGATAGGTCTCACAGCTTGGTGTGAGATGTTAATATGAAACTCTTGAACTCTTCATGTTCCTGAGTTCATATGAAACGTTGATCCCTAGCGTGCATTAGGCAAGCAAGTGGAGACCCCATCGTGTGGTCAGTAACACGATAGTGTGTTCGTCTTGAAATAGCCCAGGAGGACATACACGGCGCTTGCCATCGGCGTGCCCTGCAGGGCAGTAGGTGGTATCCGTTGGGTTGATAACATTCCCAACCGTGACGACCCATTCATAATATACTCGGGTTCCCCGCCGTGTGGTGTAAAAACACAATCACGTACCTTGAGACGTGGCTTAACTCAAGGACGGCCGTATGACAATGATACAGACGTTTGTATTTACTTTCAAATATGGAACTGCCTGAAATGAAACAACCTTTGAGTGCACCACTATTGAGTGTTCTTATACAGGTACTAATCACGTACGTATCCCCTGTAGTACACGTGTGCGAGAGACCGTCTTAGTGCCACTGATAATATGTATATGGCGGTATAATCTGGTTAGGATTTTCTTTTGGTGAGGCAACGTAGTACCGACATGTTTCTTACGGTGCATCGACACCGTACTACACTTAATAACCTCTTCCCTATGGAGAAATGATTCATGAACTAACTTTCAAATAAAAATGGAAGTTTGAAACAAATATTAGTTACTGAACTCTTATTTTGAGCTAAGATTCAAATGAGAGAAGGACTGGACTTCAAAGATTTCAAAAACAGAGTGCTCGGTTTCTGGCAGGAATTCTTGCTAGATTTTGACAGAGCATAAATCTGAGTAGATTTAACCAATTAAGATGTATGATACGGTTCTGGAAATATTTTCAAGTGCTCTACAATTTATTTGTAGACCTCCAGAGAAAAATCACACGTTAAGTTGGTGAAAAGTCCAGTTGAAGGCAAACTGTTCAGAACCAGGACAGTACCAAAAACCTTTCTGGACCTTTCTGTTTTTAAGCAATAACTTCCTGTAGAAAAATCCTTAAGGAGCCTATGATACACCGTTGGAAAGGTTATGACGTGTGCAACATTGTTGTAGTTCAGAGTTTGCACAGATTCTTATTGTATTTTCATGTACAACTGTGATAAAAGTAGCCACATACAAAGGTCATGCTGGCAGTTTTTATCCAGGAATTCTTTCAACTTTGAGCAATCATAACTTTTGATCCAGAGATGATCTGGAGGCATATAAGTACTCGTTGGAAAGATACTGAAGTTTACCAAAACTTTTGTATTTAACTCAAGTTAAGAATCTGCAGATAACTTGAGTAAATTTTGGAGTTTGTGTGAACTGGTCAGGGTAGTCCAGCTGATTAGTTAAGCATACTTAAGATTTGTTTAAAACATGAATGTGGTTATGCTTTCTTAAAGTTCATGACATGTTCATGTTTTACTTACCTTTACTTACTACTAATATAGAATTTTGATTGACTCAAAATTTTGTTTCGTGCAGTATGGTACGCACGCATTCTCAAATGGAGCTTGGAGGTTCAAGTCGAGGTGGGAATGACTCGACTTCATCACAACAGCCATCGCCAACCGGATTGACTGAAATTATGGCAAAGATGAATGAAACTCTCCAAACTCTAGTTCAGCAAGGAATAAATAGAGAAGCTCAACATCACATGCCAACCCCGAGCACTTATCTGGATTTCTTGGCGACACAACCGCCCGTATTCTCCGAGGAGGCTGACCCTTGTGAAGCAAATCACTGGTTACGCGTCATTGAGTCCAAGTTTGGGTTGATTCAATGTGATGACTTCTCGAAGACACTATATGCCGCTCAGCAGCTTCACGGCTTTGCTGGAGCATGGTGGGCAGAATACCTTGCTGTCCAACCCGCAGGGCATCGTGTCACATGGGCGGAGTTCCAGGATGCATTTCGTGCTCGTTTCATTCCTGCGGGCATAATGTAAACAAGTCATGAGGAATTCTGGAATCTAAAGCAAGGGGAAATGAGTGTTATTGAGTATGCAAAGTAATTCAATCGCTTAGCTCAATATGTCCCTGATTATGTGAAGTCACCAGCCATGAAGGGTTATAATTTTATCGAGGACTGACTGCTAGACTGCAATGTGAGTTGGCTCAGGTTAGCCAAGAGAATTTTGATGAGTTTGTTAGCTGTTCTATCACTCAGGAATACTATTCCAATCTCTACCTTAAAGAAAAGAGGGAGAGGGACTCATCACAGGATGAATGCAACCATCTACCTCAGAAGTATCGGTGGGTAATCCGTTCACCTTCCGGTCGAGAGGTTCCACAAAAGTGCAGTCATTCTTGGAGTATGACGACTCGTATACTCCACAGAGGTTTTATTCACCTCCACCGCAGCAGCAACTTATTTCTCTTGCACCTCAGTATCAACAAGGTGCACCAGAATGTTATTTCCCTCAAGAGGTTGAAGATGATCATGGTGATTTCTCAGCTGAACCGAGTAGTGTCCCACTTCATATTGACCATGAACTCAACGTCAATGAAGCAACTGAACCGAGCAGCAACATTTTGGCTGCGGGTCCAGTTCCAAAGAGTGATCTTGGACAGCAAAGAAAAGCCATGTCCAAAGTGGGAACAGCGAATTATGTGTCAGTCGATGATCTGCCAAAGGGAGGACCTGTTCTTGCCAGCAGGTTCACCTTAAATGACAAGCCGGTTGTCATTTTATTCGACTCTGGTGCAACACATAACTTCATTAGCAGGGCGACGGTGATCCGGGATCAGATCTCCACAACTATCACAAACGGTTCTTACCTTATTCATTCGCCAGGTGGAGACATATCGACTAATGAAGTCGTTTCTCGAGCACCACTTTGTTTGGGTGGAAAAATTTATCCCACCACCCTCATTATTCTCGAAGACCAGGGAATCAATGCCATATTGGGAATATCATGGTTGACCTTCCATAAGGCTGTTCTGGACATCGAGAACAGGAGTGTTCACTTGGACTCTCCACTTCACGGGCGTCAGACATTGTATCTTGGCGAAGCGGTTTCCAAAGAACCGGAAGTATGTAATGCCGAGGATTGCAAGTTAGAAGACATTCCAGTAGTCCGTGAATATCCGGACGTGTTTTCCGAAGATCTTCCAGGCTTACCACCCGAGCACGAGGTGGAATTCAAAATAGAGTTGATACCGAGAACCACGCCGATCTCTCGGAGACCATATAAAATGGCTCCGAATGAATTAGCTGAACTGAAAGAGCAACTCAAAGATCTGATGGACAAGGGGTTCATTCGTCCAAGTTCATCACCACGGGGTTGCTCGGCTTTATTTGTGAAGAAGAAGGATGAGACGCTGAGGCTATGCGTCGATTATCGTCCTTTAAATGCTGTGACAAGAAAGAACAAGTATCCACTACCAAGAATTGATATTCTCTTCGATCAGCTAGTAGGTGCTAAAGTCTTCTCCAAGGCAGACTTAAGGTCTGGATATCATTAAATCAAGATTCGAGCGGAAGATATCCCGAAAACAGCATTCTCGGCAAGATACGGACTCTATGAGTATCTTGTCATGTCATTTGGGTTGACCAATGCTCCGGCTCACTTTATGTATCTTATGAACTCGGTGTTCATGCCCCGAAGCTAGATCAGTTCGTCGTCATATTCATAGATGACATCTTGGCCTATTCCAAATCGGAAGAGGAACACGCTAAACATTTGCATATTGTGCTCCAACGCTTAAGAGATCACAAGCTCTATGCGAAGTTTAGTAAATGTGAATTCTGGATCAACCAAGTGTCATTTCTGGGACATATTATTTGTAGGGAAATAGGCGATGCACTACTCTAGCATTCGACCGTATCACCCAGGAAACATGCGAGTGAGAAGGTCATGGATCGTTACCACTAGACGCGCAGCGCAGCGGATCGTAGATGCGCGCCGTAGCCGATCAGCGCAGCAGTAACAGCAGCGCCTCCACGGAGTCCACACGTACAGGGAGGAACGCCGTGCGTCGGTGTGCTAGCACCGTGCGCGCGGCAGGGGTTTCGGCGGCTGACCTGTGAGGGGCGGCGGCTGGGACTGCTATCTGGTGGAGAGATCTGTCCGTAACCCTACCCCTCATATTTATAGGCGCGCTAATGGGCTTTTAGGTCACAGGCCCATTAGTACCCTTATTTCTTATGGATCAAATATCCATCAGGCCTTTATCCGAATTGTTATGATTGCCTCTTGGGCATATCACCAACAATCTCCCACTTGCACTAGAGACAATCATATAGCCAAGTTTTTCAATATTCCATCCCCTTAAGTGTGTGACCCGTTAGGTTCATGTACAGTCGGTTATGAATGAAAACCGTTTTCAAACACAAGTCAGTAGAGGTACCTAGCAGGACATACTGACTCCCGAATGTACATAAAGATCATATCGGCTGAACCTAGATACATTCACATGCTAATTCCTTTGCCACACGATACCAGTCAAGCTCAAGGCGAGATACGTGCCATCCTTGTGATAGCTCGACCATTCACTCGATCAAATAGTGGATTCAATCGATGACTAACTTTTAGTCATAATGATTAACTCTTTAATCATTTTGGCATGGCCATGCACTTTCAATCCAACTATCTCGAGGGGCCCAGAGATATCTCTCCTGTTATTTAGGAGGGGCAAATCCCATCTTGATCCGCACACATCTCATTCCATGCTTCATCATGCACCTGAAGACTATTTTTATGACCACCCAGTTACGGAGTAGCGTTTGATAGTTTCAAAGTGCATAACTACACATAGTGAGAATCAATGGCGATCTCAGGTCAAAGAATCTAGCAGGTGTATCACTCAAGACCAACTGATGGCACATATGTAAATAACAATCCCAACAGTGTCTCGGAATGGGTCTATCCAACACCATGTTCACTAACATGTGTTCACATTATTAATTTGATATCTCCATATCTATGATCCGTGAAACGTGATCATCAATTAATACATGTGCTAGTCTGCGTACTATCATTGTCTCATATAACGATGTAGACTAGGGATCATTTTGAGTAACATTATAATTAACAAAGAGTCTCACGAACAAGTCACATACTTGATGATCAATGTGAATAATAGTTACTCAAATAGTACATAAACATAGCTATGACAAAAGTCTCCCACTACACACTAGGATCATTGATGTAAGTATCTAATACCCATAGATCTCGTGTGCGTCTCATGCTTTGATTGTGGAAGAGGCTTTGTCAACGGATCTGCCATATTCAAATCCGTATGCACCTTGCATATATTCACATCACCTCGGTCGATAATCTCTCGAATCAGATGATAGCGTCGTAGTATATGTTTGGATCTTTTGTGTGATCTAGGCTCCTTTGCCTGTGCAATGGCTCCATTATTGTCGCAATAGAGATCCACAGGTCCGGACGCACTAGGAACAACACCCAACTCAGAAACAAATTTTCTGATCCAAACAGCTTCCTTTGCAGCTTCAGAAGCTGCAATATACTCCGCCTCCGTCGTTGAATCTGCTACTGTGTCTTGCTTGGAACTTTTCCAGCTCACTGCCCCTCCATTGAGGCAGAACACAAAACCGGATTGCGATCTAGAGTCATCCTTGTCTGTTTGGAAGCTAGCATCGGTGTAACCTCTTACAACGAGCTCTTCTTCACCTCCAAACACTAGGAATACATCCTTAGTTCTTCTCAAGTACTTAAGTGACAACTGTCCAATGAGCCTCACCATAATCTGATTGATACCTGCTCGTAACACTTAGAGCATAGGATACATCTGGGCGTGTACACAACATGGCATACATGATAGATCCAATAGCCGAAGCATAAGGAATCGCTCTCATCCTCTTTTGCTCATCAGGTGTCGAAGGACACTGACTTTTGCTTAGAGTGATGCCATGTGACATTGGCAAGAAACCTTTCTTAGAATCTTGCATATTGAATCGATTCAATATCTTGTCAATATATGTGTCTTGGCTTAATCCAATTAACCTTTTAGATCTATCTCTATAGATCTTTATGCCCAAAATGTATGCTGCCTCTCCTAAATCCTTCATTGAGAAACTTTTCCTTAATGAGGATTTAACAGCATCTAGTACTGGAATGTCATTTCCAATCAACAATATGTCATCTACATATAGGACCAGAAATATAAGTGCGCTCCCACTAACCTTCTTGTAAATACAAGGTTCTTCTACGTTCTTGATGAAACCAAACCCTTTGACCACTTCATCAAAACGTAGATTCCAACTCCGAGATGCTTGCTTCAATCCATAGATGGACTTTTGAAGTTTGCATATTTTTTTAGCATTTTTAGGATCGACAAAACCCTCAGGTTGTGTCATGTACACATCCTCAGTCAGACTCCCATTAAGAAAGGCTGTTTTGACATCCATCTGCCATATTTCATAATCAAAATATGCAGCAATTGCTAGGAGAATCCGAACAGACTTTAGCATAGCGACGGGCGAAAATGTTTCATCATAATCAACACCTTGAATTTGTCTGAAACCTTTCGCCACCAATCGTGCTTTATAGATGTGAACTTTTCCATCCATATCAGTCTTTTTCTTGAAAATCCATTTGCAATCGATCGGTCTCACACCGTCGATTGGATCAACCAAGTTCCAAACTTGATTCTCATGCATGGATTCTATTTCGGATTCCATGGCTCCAAGCCATTTCTCAGAGTCGGGTCCCATTGTTGCTTCAGTGTAGGTCACAGGCTCATTATTGTCCAACAATACCATGTCCTGTGATTCCGTGGTTAGGAGTGTCAACTTTTCAGTTGCACGACGTACTCTTGTAGACCTTCGTGGAGCTGGTGTTTCATCAAGTGGTTGTACAACATCTTGTACATCCTGTATAGGATTAGAGGGTGCCGAAACATTTTCAGATATTTCTTGGATTTCTTCAAGATGCACCTTGCTCCCACTAACTCCTTTTGAGAGAAACTCTTTCTCCAAGAAGACACCATTGCGAGCAGTAAACACTTTACCCTCCGTTTTATTATAAAAATAATATCCTTTGGTTTCCCTAGGATATCCCACAAAGAAGCATTTGTCTGATTTGGGAGTAAGTTTGTCTGACGTCAAACGTTTGACATAAGCATCACATCCCCAAACTTTGAGGAAAGACAATCCGGGACGTTTCCCAGTCCACATCTCATATGGTGTCTTCTCAACAGACTTAGTTGGGACTCTGTTTAGTGTAAACACAGCAGTTTCAAGAGCATAACCCCAAAAGGATAGTGGAAGATCAGTCTGACTCATCATCGACCTAACCATGTCTAACAAGGTTCGGTTCCTCCGCTCGGACACCCCATTCCATTGGGGCGTTCCTGGTGGAGTCAACTGTGGAACAATTCCACATTGTTTTAAATGATCATAAAATTCATGGCTCAAATATTCACCCCCACGATCAGATCGTAGAAGTTTAATTGTCATGCCCAACTGATTTTGTACTTCATTCTGAAATTCTTTGAACTTTTCAAAAGATTCAGACTTGTGCCTCATTAGATAGACATATCCATATCTACTAAAGTCATCGGTAAAAGTAATGAAATACTGAAAACCACCTCTAGCTACCGAACTCATTGGTCCACATACATCAGTATGTATAAGTCCCAACAAGTCAGTTGCCCTCTCACTTTGACCAGTGAAGGGTGCTTTGGTCATCTTCCCGAGCAAACAAGACTCGCATGTGTCAAGTGATTCAAAATCAAATGAACTTAACAAACCATCTTTATGGAGTTTCTCAATGCGTTTCTCATTTATATGACCTAAGCGACAATGCCAAATAAAAGTGGGATTTAGATCATTTCGTCGAGCCCTTTTTGTACTAATGTTATAGACTGTTTTATCCTCAAGATCAAGAACATATAATCCATTCACTAATGGACATTGAGCATAGAAAATATTATTATAATAAATAGAACAACATTTGTTCTTTATTATAATCTCATAACCATTAATTTCTTCCAAACATGAAGAAGATATAATGTTCTTGCTCAAAGAAGGAATGCAATAACAATTATTTAATTCCAAAACTAATCCTGAGGGTAATGACAAGTGATAAGTTCCGACAGCTATGACAGCAACCTTTGCTCCATTGCCGACCCGAACATCCAACTCGCCTCTTGCAAATCTTCTAGTCTCACTTAGACCCTGCAACGATTTGCAAGTGTGAATCATTGATCCGGTATCAAATACCCATGATTCACTAGAAGATGTAGCAATATTGATTTCTATAACATTTATACCTGAAGTGGAAGTCTCACTCCCTTTCTTCTTCTTATCCTCCAAGTACTTCTTGCAATTCCTAGACCAATGCCCCTTAGCATGACAGTGGAAGCATTCATCATTAGGAGAAGGGCCTGATTTTCCCTTTGGCTTTGAGCTTGAAGACTCATTGGGAACCTTTCCCTTGCCTTTAGGATGCATCACACGCTTCCTCTTTTTATTCTCCTTTTGAACCATCATCACATGAGTGGTGTTTTTCTTAATGCTTTCCTCGGCTGTTTTAAGCATCCCATGCAATTCAGCCAACGTTTTCTCCATGCCATTCATTTGATAATTCAATATAAATGGCTCATAGCTTGGTGGGAGTGACTGGAGAATAACGTCAATAGCCAGGTCATCCTTGAGTTCAGAACCAAGTTTGTCCAAAGTCTCAATGTAACCAATCATCTTGATTACATGGGGACTGACCGGGCTACCTTCTGCCAGCTTGCATGAGAACAAGGACTTTGAGATGTTGTACCTCTCAGCCCTTGCTTGGTTCTCAAACATTCCACGTAGTCCCTGAATCATAGAATAAGCATCTGCATGCTCATATTGTTTCTGTAGATCAGGGGACATTGTGGCAAGCATGAGGCAGCTTGCATTAAGCGCATCATCGCAGTGCTTCTCATAAGTCCTGCGAGTTGCGGCATTTGCATCATCGGGGAGGTCATTGGGGTATGGTTGCTCAAGAACATACTCAATTTTCTCTTGCCTGAGAACAATTCTCAGGTTGCGGTACCAATCAATAAAGTTAGCTCCATTGAGCTTTTCTTTCTCAAGCACAGATCGCAAATTGAAACCGGAATTGTTACTAGCAGACATGATCTACAATAGAAAATAAATATGCAAGGTTTTAGCACTATGTTATGTACCAATCTTTTATTAACAGTTTAATAAAAGACACCACCACTATATGAGCATCGTCCTCCCTCTAACGACATATAGTGGTCCAAGATCCATATTCACTAATTCCTAGTGAGCTTTGGCTTCACTGCTAGAAAATTAGTAACATAGGTAAACAACCATTGTTAATCATATCTCTATATGATTCTTGTTTGTTGGGTGACATCCAATGCCCCGGCTCCCAACACTATGCCATAAAGCCCAAAACCGTTTTGATAGCTTTGTTGAGTAAACCAATACTATGCATGTGAATGTCCAACATTCACCCTATTCATTATGATAGATGACGGTATTTTGCTTTGGCAAACCTACCATACAACGATCAAAACAACATAGGTGCAGCTATAGGTAAATGGCATCAAATACTCAACTTTTCCGAGGGAAGCTATTCTATCATGACAAAACATCCACCATATGAAAAGCATGAAAAGAATAGTAAAACATCACAGGCATACGATCATATCATATATGTGAATAGTATGGCCTTTAGGATCATAGTGATCTCCATCACCATGGTTCCATCATGATCTATACCGCCATGTCTCCCTTCTTATGGTGATCACCATCGCCATCATGCTTGAGGTTTCTCAATGAATATAAAAGAAGCTAATACATCTAATAGCTATCAAATAAATTACATGAGAGATCAGGCATCACAGGGCGACACGCAGGTCGTTATACAAATATGTGACAACCTCAACCCGGTTGTGTTAAATTTGCAACACGCAGGCTGCACGAATTTTACACACAGATTATCACATCATATTTAGGCCATACCATTCACATCATTCCCTGCAAAAACAAGTTAAGCGTAGAACGATGTCTATCGCGAAACAACTTAATGATGTCACTATAGCAGACAGCAAACGGAATTACATAGATCGCATCTATGAAATCACTATGAAAATCTCATCGAATTTGATCAGATCAACCCGAATCTGAGCCATTCAGAATGCCTCAATTTTCATTGTGACTGGTTATCCACGAGAAGATCGCGACACATGACCGTGATCTGTTGGCTCAATCTGCTAGCTATGTACACTATTAGTCCCGATGGTGATTCCAGCCGGTAGGGACAGGTTGCGCACACAGCAGAGAAGGAGCACGAACTAATCCTTTAGTCATATGATGGCAATCTACTCTAACCAATTCCAAACCCCAGAAGCCGAACTATAAAAATTCATCATATGAACTTGTCTGCAGTAGATCGCATCTAAGATCCAGACCAAAAACTACGCAAGTCGGCTCTGATACCACTGTAGGGAAATAGGCGATGCACTACTCTAGCATTCGACCGTATCACCCAGGAAACATGCGAGTGAGAAGGTCATGGATCGTTACCACTAGACGCGCAGCGCAGCGGATCGTAGATGCGCGCCGTAGCCGATCAGCGCAGCAGTAACAGCAGCGCCTCCACGGAGTCCACACGTACAGGGAGGAACGCCGTGCGTCGGTGTGCTAGCACCGTGCGCGCGGCAGGGGTTTCGGCGGCTGACCTGTGAGGGGCGGCGGCTGGGACTGCTATCTGGTGGAGAGATCTGCCCGTAACCCTACCCCTCATATTTATAGGCGCGCTAATGGGCTTTTAGGTCACAGGCCCATTAGTACCCTAATTTCTTATGGATCAAATATCCATCAGGCCTTTATCCGAATTGTTATGATTGCCTCTTGGGCATATCACCAACATTATTTCAGCGGAAGGCATTGCTGTTGATCCAAGCAAGATTGAACAAGTGCTGCAATGGAAGTCTCCGACATCAGTCCATGAAGTTCGTAGCTTCTTAGGTTTGGCGTTATATTATCGGAGGTTCATCCCGAGGTTCTCAAAAATCTCCAAACCTATGACGGAGATACTGAAGAGGGGCATCAAATATGATTGGAGCAAGCCATGTGAGGAAGCTTTTCAAGCGTTGGTGGAACACCTCACAACAACCCCGGTTTTAGCTCAAGCAGATACAACCAAGCCCTTTGATGTTTATTGTGATGCGTCCGGCATCGGACTTGGTTGTGTGCCCATGCAAGGAGGACGTGTGGTCGCATATGGATCACGGCAATTACGGAATCATGAGAAACATTATCCAACTCATGATCTCGAGCTTGCTGCCATGGTATTAGCCTTGAAGATGTGGAGACATTACCTATTGGGAAATCTGGTTCATCTCTACACCGACCACAAAAGCTTGAAGTACATATTCACTCAAAAGGAGTTGAATATGCGACAACTGCGATGGTTGGAGCTGATCAAAGACTATGAGACTGAAATTCATTATCATCCGGGCAAGGCAAATGTGGTTGCCGATGCACTCAGCCGGAAGTCTCATGTTTATAATCTGACCACTACGCCATTAGAAGAGGAAGAACCGAGTCTCTACTTGGTTCCATATGGAGCTCTACATAATCTAGCTCTCATACCCACAATAAGAGAGGAGGTTATGAAAGCTCAAAAGAAAGACAAGGGCATGGCTCATATCAAAAGGAGGTTGAAGAACGGGGAGATGAAATGTTTCCGGTTAGATGATGAAGATACCTTATGGTTGAAGAACTGGATAGTCGTACCCTGTGATATGAGGCTGCGGAAGAAAATTTTGGATGAGGCTCAATTATCCAAATTTTCTATTCATCCGGGCAGCAACAAGATGTATCAGGAATTGAAGACTATATTTTGGTGGACCCGGATGAAGCGAGAGGTTGCTAAATACGTATCAGAATGTGATACATGTCTGCGAATTAAAGCCGACCACATGAAGAAAGCGGGAACCTTACAACCGCTAAGCGTTCCGGCATGGAAGTGGGAGGATATTAGTATGGACTTCATTGTTGGACTACCTCTCACGGCTAATAAGCATGACTCGGTTTGGGTAATCGTGGATCGGTTAACCAAGTCAGCCCATTTCATCCCGGTGCATACAGGATACCATGCCAAGAAGTATGCAGAGCTATATATTGCAAGAATACTATGCCTACATGGAGTTCCCCGGACGATCATCTCCGATCGAGGCGCGTTGTTCGTTGCTCGTTTCTGGGAGCAGCTACATGCATCACTGGGGACCAAATTGATTAGAAGCTCTACATCCTCAAACCGATGGGCAAACGGAGAGGGTGAATCTAGTTCTCGAAGATATGCTTCGAGCATGTGCCATTCACCACGGTAAGGGATGGGACGATCATTTACTGTTGGCAGAATTCGCTTATAACAATGGGTATCAAGCGAGCATCAAAATGGCACCGTATGAAGCTCTCCACGGCCGGAAGTGCCGCACACCCTTGAACTGGTGTGGATCTGGCGAGAGAGTGATTTACAGGATTGATCTCGTAAATGAAGCTGAAGAGCGGGTAAAGCTTATTCAAGTAAATCTTAAAGCCGCTCAGCCAGACAAAAGAGCTATGCGGATAGGAGACAACGTCCTCTGGATTTCCATGTTGGGGACCACGTATACCTCTGCGTATCTCCTACGAAGGGCATTCACCGGTTCGGAGTGAAAGGAAAATTAGCTCCGTGTTTTATCGGTCCCTTCGTCATCATTGAAAGATGTGGACCCGTGGCATACCGTTTGGAGCTACCGGCAGCTTTAGCCGGAATTCATAACGTATTCCACATATCTCAGCTGCGGAAGTGTTTGAATGTTCCCACGGAGATTCTCACGGACGGCATAGAATATTTGAAGCCAGACCTTACTTATGTCGAGCAACCAACCCGGATAATTGATGAAAAGACTCGCGAGACCAGAAACAGGACGCTGCAATTTTTCAAGGTGCTATGGGAAAATCACACATCCGACGGAGCTACATGGGAAAGCGAGGAGTATTTGCAACGCAATCATCCGGAGTTATTAGAGGCTTATGTTTGATAGTTGTTCTCCCCACGATATTCTTAATCATGAATTCCGGGACGAGATTCTTTTTAAGGGGGGAGGAATGTAAAAGTCCCAAAACTTGTAAAGGGGAAACTTTAGTGATGAATAAAGTTCAGTTGAAATTCAAGAAATGGGACTTGCAAAAACTTTTGTTTAATCATATAAGTGTTGGCATGTGCAATAGGACTTTAAATTCAGCTTGAGCTAAAGGGTTCACTTCAAAGAGAAGAGGGCCATGTTCAAAAAGGAAAAATCCAAACTGTTGTTTAAGAATGGGTATTTGCAATGGCCAACTCAAAGATCAGAGGGCATAATTGAATCCCTCAGGTACAAATTATGAGGTAGCCAAATTTTGAGATAATTTGGAGGTGCTTTGATAGGAGTATCAAAGGGGCCTATGAATTTCTTTGAAATTTGAATTTAAATTTGAACTGAAGAACATCATGTCAAAACTTCAAACAGATTTTGAATCTGAGCTCTTCAGGATTTAAATTTGCATTGTGCCAAATTTGGAAGATCTTTTGGGGAGTAGTAGGGGTGGACCCACTTGTCAATGAGCAAACTGAAGACTTGTACTCGAAGTCACTTCTCTATTTTGACTCGATCACCACGGGGTCTGCACCGAACGCCACCGAGGGCGCTACCGCCACCTCCTGCTCGAGTTCTCCCCCCACGCGCGGGCGCCAGAGACGGTTCACCCGGTGCTTATTCCTCCCACCGAAGCAAACACGAAGTCGCTCAGCTCGTGCCCGTGGCTTTCGTCTGCTCCCGCGCCCGAAAAACAGCCGCCGGCGACGCCTCTGTTCTTTCGGTTGGCCACCAGCTCGCTTCCCCTTTGCTCGAGCTGTCCACACAGAAAGGGAGTGCTAACGAGTGTACAAGATCCTCCACAGCTCAGCTCCGACGTTCCTGGCTTGTGGTGCGCACAAATCAACATTTGACGCGAGAAACCGAAGCTCACCGGCGAAAGGGCAACTCGGGTCGTCGTGGGCAACTCACCACCGTGTGTTTCATGCTCAAGCAACAACGCTCAGAGGTGCGCCATACCGCCGTGGTGCTTCTCCCATAGCTCAGCTCAAACGGTGATCCCTAGCAACCGAATTCGAAGTTTTTCTTCTAGAGCACGACCACAGACCCTCTGGTAATGATTTTTCAAAGTTGCGCTTAATTTGCACTTAGAGGTCACCAAATCGTGCACAAATGATCTAGACTCGATGGCGATCCGATCCCCTTCACAACCCTAGCTAGAAACCTCGTGTTAGCGGCTAATTTCAGGCCTCCTGATTGGCGGCCATGACGGAGACGCGCGGGCGCACGGTGACAACCGGATTGCCGCCGTTTCAGAGCCATGTTGAGGCCTTGCCGAGCTAGGCTGACCTCCACTGATGCTTTAGAGCGAATCCTCCGAGCCTTTGGCAGGCTAGGGTGCTCGGACCACGGCGCCAAAGCTTCACTGAGGTGTGCGCACGTCGCCGACCGATTTCCGGTCACCGGCAGCCCGAGAGCTCCGCATCAATGAATTCCTCGTAGCTGGAAACCCCCAGGCGGCGAGTACCGAGCTTAAAAGTGGCCGGGAAGCCGACTCCGGCGTGCTCCGATGAGAGTCCGGTGAGGGGGCAGCGCGGGAGGGAAAAATGGCCCGAGGAGGAACAAGGTTCGGTGGGCCCCGCGTGTCAGCGATGAAAAATTTAATTTCCTGATCGGCTGCGGCTCCTTGATCCAGTGCGGCTGCACGGGAAGCGTTCTGTGGCCCCGTGTGGCTCAGTTCCAGCAGCTGACACGTGTATGATGGACCCACGATCAGAGTTTGAACATTTCACGATTTAATTTGAATTACAAATTCAGTTCAAACTTAAGAACCTCATAACTTTTGCTAGGAAGCTCCAAATTTAGTGATTCAAATTGGGTTAGATTCAGGGTTAAATGCTCTATCCAAATATGCAACCAATTTGCATGAAAACCAATAGAAAATTCTGGACAATTCTTTAAACTTTTCAGCAAAAGAATTTTAGAGGAAGTTTGGTTCATCCAAATATCCTCAAATTTTGCCAGAATATTCTACAGGCTATTAGTGAACTCCTGTAAAAGTTTTAGCTCATTTAGAGTTGATTTAGTTAGGATAATTCGGAAATCAAGTTTCTGTGTTCAAATGAATACAGAAACAATTTCAGAGAATTTCCAAAACTTGGAAATTCAGTTCTGGGCAGTTCTTAGCTCCAAAAATCCTAGGAAAATTCATGCATGCTCCCTGAGCTATGTTTGAAATTGTACTTCACTTGAATTTGCATCAAAGTGCAAATTTATTCAGAATTAATTCCTTTATGCCTAAATGCTTAGGGAATAGTTCTGAGTGATCTACTCATTGAAAATTCTGGATTTTGGTCCAGATGACTTTCTTGTGACAAGGAACTGACAAGAAAAATTTCAGCTCCATTGAAGTCCTGGATCAGTACTATCCTATTTACCTACTTAGATAATCAAACCACAAGTGAGGAAACACACATCTCACTTGAGCATAGTACTTTAACCCAAACCTAAACCACTAGCACCAGTGTCATTTTATATTCTTAAACAGAGTTCCAGTTTTAAACTTGTCTTTAGCACTTGTTTGCAAAAGTTTTATAATTAAACATGCATGCATATTCATAACGTGTAGTGATTAAACGTGGAAAAGTGAAAAAGGAGTTAAGCTTGGATCAAGGAGCAAGAAGGGCAGGGATTGAGCTTCAAGTCATCAGCTACTAACTTCACAATTTTCTGACTTTAGTCACCTGCAAAATCAAGGCAAGCTCCGGTTTGCATTTAAGTTGTTTATAAAGTTTTTCCTTTGTTCACCACTATGGGTCAAAGTTTGTATGTGGGTCAAGGATGTTTTATACTCTACTTGAATAACCAAAAATGAACCCTGAGGTCAAGGGTAGAAATGTGTCATCGTGTAGAATAAGGCCGTGCTAAATAGGCTAGGACATCCGGTAGAAGACGAGTAGTTGGAATCTACTCGCGAGCTATGGTTTAGGATGACATAAGTGTGGTTGAAAAAGTGGCAAACTAAAGTTTACATTTCTAAAAGAAGAGACCGGGCAGGAGGTTAGGCAGCGACAAGACAAGGTCTTGGTCGAGTAGCTCTGCCTGTGTCAGTTAAGGACCGAAGCTTGTGCAGCCCCGCTGAGCAAGTATTGAGTTGTGTACCGGATGCTTACTGCTATATGGGAACCAGGAAACCGATGTACCAGGTTCACTGGATTGTAGAGGCATACCACATCGTCTCGTTAGACCTATGAGCCCGAGACGGCGCGACCGGTTCTACAGTCTAGTGTCCTGCGAAAGGTTGCCACATACGACGTAATGAAGGACGCCAGATTTGGGTCTTCAGAGGTGGGCGTATGTGTCGAGTTATCCGGGTAGTGTTTGATTCGAATCACTGTCCCTCGCGGTTATTGAGTACCGTTTACTCACTGTGTTGTGACGTAATAAGCAAGTGTGTTGTAACAGTTTGCAAAGTTTTAATGGCTGCTATGATCATCATAAATTGCATGAGAACCTTGTTTGAAGTAGTGATAGCGCAAACTAAAGTTATTTTTCCAACTTGGGACAAGTAACATTGGAATGAAGCGTTTCTTGTTTGATTGTGGAGTTCCAATGTTGCTGGGCGCAAGGTCTCTACTATTATGGATAAAATCTGAAAGTTAAGGATGAACTCGTAGGCGAGTCTTTTTGCAACTGAAATGTTTAGGTCTTAAGTTACTTTCATGTAGAGTTGCATGTCTTAGGAGAGACGGTTAAGTCTTGCTGAGCCATTGTGCTCACTCTTGCTATATGAGTGGTTTTGTAGGTTAACACGACGCTATAAAGAAGGTTGTCCAGTGAGACTCTGAAACGTCCGAGTCGGGTAACACATGGAGGACCTAGCCGCTGCCATGTCTTCGTGTTGCTAGCAAGAGGAGTCCGCGGGCTGGACCTCTTCTCGGGTGCTCTCTAGTTATTCGACGTGAGCTGTTTATAGACTTCCGCTGTAGCTAATTTATGTAAATTATTTGCAAAGGATATTGTAAGCTTTCGCTTTTGATTTATGTAATATAGTGTTCCTTATATGTGTGCTGTTGGGTGCCGCATAACACGGCACCACCCAATGCGATTCCCGGGCGAGGTGCCCGTCCCCGTGATTCGGGACGTCGGGCCCTGTCAAAGCGGTTTGTAATGTAAAGAGTATCAGCCTGTGATAACTCCATTATCGCTGGCGGTTCTTTACCTACGACTGTCCGCCCGTGAAGAATGTTTATTACAGACGGTTTGTAATGTAAGATTATCTGCATGTGTAAATCTAAGGACGCATGTACTGCACGCGTTCCCCTCGGTGACCGAAAAGGCGCGCACGCTTGGTCGCTTCAGCCGCATGTATTAATGGCCAATACTGCAGGCGGCACCTACTCTACGGTCCGCCTATATCATGCGGTCATTGCCATTCACACGCAGAATTCGAAGCGATCTGATCTCTCCTTCTCCGCACCATTATAACTTGCACCTTCCCCTTCTTTGCACCACCATCACAGTCTTCTTCTTCCCACTAGTCTTCGTCTTCCTCGCCACACCGTATCCTAGTCTCAATGGCACCACCAATGAAGCGCTCGCCACCATGCTCTCCACTCACTGCGCCTCCGTCCCCGGCTCCAACCGCACCTCCGCCCCCGGCTCCAACCGCGCCTCCGTCCACGGCTCCAACCGCACCTCCGTCCCCAGATCCAACCGCGCCTCCGTCCCCGGTTCCAACCGCACCTCCGCCACCTTCCTGGGCGGAAGAGAGACTGTACCTGCTTGGGAAACTCGATTTCCTAGAGCAGAGGTTGGTTGCCCTAAGGGCAGAGGCGGACGACCTATCACCGTTGCGCCTGCAGATGGCGAAGGATGTATTTAATAGTACATCTGATGCCATGCAGTTTCCTGGTCTTGGTCGCCTCAGAATGTACTGGAATGGGCACCATAGGCCACTACCTCTTCGGGTTAAGCATAGCGGCCAGTCGTTTTGACGCGATGCGGGAGACGGTCGATGAGGTGCTTAGGGTGGAAGGCAGCAGGAAGTTGGTGGAGGCGATCGCCGACAAGTGTGGAGTTCCTCCACCACCGGAGGACTAGGCGGTCGTCTGTTGTTTTCTTTTGTTGTTTGTAACAATTTATTTTTTAATGAATGTTTGATTGATTATGAATGTTTGTTATCGATTATCAGATTGTTTGTTGTCTTTTTAATGTTTCATGCTAAATGTGGTTGATGTATACCGGGCCGCGACGTTTGGTGGCTTCGAATTGAATTCAAAGGCGCGTTCCCCTCGCTAACCACAAAGGTCACGCACGCCCGGTCACTTTAGCCGCCTGTATTAATGGCCAATATTGCAGGCGGCTGAAGTGACACCACGGTCCACCTGTGAACATATATGTTTACACAGGCGGTTTTCCTTTGCGAGACGTCTGTGATATTCATTCATCACAGGCGGTTATTAATTCATTCAACATCACAGGCGCATTTTTTTAGACCGCCTAGGTCTGAAAAACGAGGCGCCTGTGATAATGGTTTTTGTAGTAGTGACACGAGAGAGTTTAAATTTGAATAACGTTTTGACCTGAACAGCATCTAGAAATATTTTTATCAAAAAGTGGGATTTCACAGGCGGTACCACCAGAGTTGGCTGGGATCATCGCCTGGACGGAGACGGCCAAGCTCATGTGGGACGCGATCAAGCTGCAGAACGTTGGCGCAGATCAGGTTTGCAAGGCGAGAGCGAGCATCCTGCGAAGGGAGTTTGAGTTCGGTGTTCGCATCAGCCGAATCACGTCCCAGCTGACGGCACTCAGGAATAGGTGCACCGAGGAGGAGATCATTCACAAGTTCCTGTGAGGCAGTGCCAGAAAGGATCGAGCAGATTGCAGCATCCATCGAAACATTGCACGAGCTAAGCGAGATGACCGTGGATGAGTTGATCGGTCGACTCAAAGCGACCAAGGAGAGGCTCGACAGAAGAAATGGCGAAGGTGACATTCAAAGGAAGCTGAATCTGACGGAAGATAAGCTGCTTGCCTGTTTTTTGTCACGCCTGAAGATGAATAGCAGTGGTGCCTAGTGTTGGAGGTCAAAAATGGTTGTGTGTTTTGCAGGTCGGAGGAGCCAAAAAATGAGGTGGAAAGGGCCTTTTATCTCTAGAATTCAAGGTGCAGAACGCTTCGGCAAGGAACCTACCCAAGACTAGAGAAATACGTGCGGAAAGCCTGTTTTACCTCAAAAACTCAAGGTACAAGCGTCCGGGTGGGAGCTCAACCCGAGAAGACCCATTTACCTTGCGGCTGCGAGATAAAACAGCTAAACCGCAAGATTCAAGGGCCGAAGAGACTTAGGTGTTCTCGGTAGAGTTCAAAACTTTGTACATATTAGATGATATCATGTCAAGTGTTCTAGAAGGTCTAGCACGACATTCGTCCGTGCATTTGGATAAGGTTGAGTCTTAGAGATTAGATGAGTTTAGTTTAAACTACGAAGATTAGATCTTTTCGGTTGTAATCAAGGTCTATATAAAGGCAGCCATCTGTCGAAACAAACAGCAGTCCAGATCAATTCAATACAACTTTCTGTTCTCCTATTTTGTTCTTCTTTCATTTTCCTAGATCATAGCTTAGTTTGTAGCTTCTTTCTTGCTTTGTAGAGGAAAGTATCCGGTTCTCTCCACGTAAGTGAGACGTATCACGTTCTTGTTCAACAGGAACCTCATTCTACCTTGATCTCGGCGAGCTAACGCTGAGATTTCTCAAAGTGTAGGTGGCTTAGACCATCTGCTGGCGACTCCATGCTACTGAACCCTCTGTTCCATGAACAGAATTGGCGACTCCGCTAGGGAGAGACATCATACATGTCGACCAAACACATCTACAACATGATTGGAACACTTTGGTACCGATTGCATCTAGAGAAGGCATGGCTGACACGTCAAGGAGGAAGGCCGACGGCAAAACCATCGATGCGAGCAACGTCATCGACGTCCAGCTCGATGATCTTTCGTAGGAGGAACACGAACGCATCCAGGTGGAAGTAGAGTGAGAGATCCAGGAGGAAAAGATGGCGCAACTTCAAGCCAAGCTTGCCTGCTTCCACAAGACACGAGGAGGCATCATCCAGAAGGCTGACACGCACGAAGCAACAGCTCGCAAAGTAAACTCATCGATATCACTCGAAGAACTTGTGCAACTTGACGATGTATCGGTCACCTCAAAGTATAGCACCGATCTAGAGCAGATGGCATCGTCGTTAGTTGATAGGCTCAAGAATTCCTTTGACACGTTCAAAGCCGGTAGAGAACACGATAGATCAGAAGGTACACCGGCAGATCCGATGTACCGTGCAGCAAATGCAAGACGAGGCAGTAGGCAAACTTATAGAAGATAACGCGGGCATCAGGGAACTCAGTTAGCGCGCCACCACCCTGCATGCCATCTGTGTACACACAAGCCAGGCAGCCTACCACAGATGTGCAGCAGCCATACTACCAAACGGTGGCATATGGACATGCCATTCCACCCACAGGGAACGGTGTACCGCTCGGACCAATAATCGATGTGTACTTCCCTCCAATACCCCCACAAGTTGCACCGTGCAACTTCCTTGTGCCTCCCATGCAACAGAACCAAGCACCACACGAAGAACTCAGGGAACAAGTGACTAGAACGCTTAGAGAACATGGGGTAACAACGAGAACAACGATTAGAAACTACCAAAAACCTTACCCAGACCATTATGACAACGTCCCATGTCCCAGAGGCTTTAGGGTGCCAGATTTCACTAAGTTTAGTGGGGAGGACTCTAAAACAACTCAAGAACACGTAGGCCAATTTCTCGATCCAGTGCGATGACGTGGCAATAGCGGATGTTCACTGGATCATATTGTTCCCCTTGTCCCTAACCGGTACGACATCTAGTTGGTTTACATCATTATCACCCAATTCTGTCCTAACATGGCCGTGTTTAGAGCAAAGGTTTCATTAGTACTTCTTCATAGCTGAGGTAGAGCTGAGATTGTTCCATCTAGCTGTGGTGAGGCAAAGACATAATGAACTTGTAGCTGAATACATCAAATGGTTTAGGGAAACACAAAACAAATGTTTTAGTCTAACCATTGGGGAAAAAGATTTGGTCGATCTAGGATTTGCAGGGCTGTTATCTTACATCAAGGAGAATATGGACGGCATCGAGTTTGGGGACGTCAACCAGATGCTGCAATGCGCTGTGGCACACGAGAACCAAGCCGGAGAGGATATGGTACATGACCGGTTCAAGGAGATCAACCATAGGGACCAGGAGAAGCAACACATCAATCAACTCAAGGAAGACTCGGCCAGTGACGAGGAGGTGGAAGTATGTGTGGCCGAGTGGGTTGAAAACCACAAGAACAAGCCTTTGGCTTGCACTTTCTTGAAGCCCAACCTTGGGAAAAAAGGAAGAGATGAAGTTCACCTTCGATGTAATAGTGTGACAAGCTTTTCGACGTGCTCTTGCAAAACAAAGTGATCAAGTTGAAGAATGGCATGTTATTCCACCACCTGAGCTGCTGGCCAACAAAAGATATTGTAAGTGGCACGACTCCTTTTCTCATTCAACTAACTAGTACAACTTATTTCGTCGACAGGTGCAATCGGCATTGAATGATGGCTGGTTGACTCTAGGTGATGAACCACGAATGAAGTTGGACACAGATCCCTTCCTTGTCAACATGGTGAGCCTAGAAGGGAAGAAGATCCTTGTGAGCACCGATCAAGCATCGACCACAAAGGGGAAGAATGTGATCATTTCCGATGATCTACGAGAGAAGATGATCAAGCCTCAGAACACCAAGGTCGGCATATGGAAACTCAGTGAACCAACAAAGATGACTCAATTCAAGCCAACCTCATAGTATTAGATCACCAAGTACACCAAGAAGAAGCAGGCAGGAAGTGTCTTCCACAGGCTGAAAGAATGCAAGTGTGACGGGTCGAGTATCTTCACCAACACCAGCCTTGGGAGCACTCTCGGGAAAACCGGGTTTAGGAGGCCTCGATATCTTCGAAATCCGATGATTTTCCGAGGTAAATCAAGTTCCCAAGAGGCTGGGGGGCACGGCCAGAAGACAAGCGGTACCTCGGGAAATTGGTGAGTTTCTGAGGTAAAACATCCCCCGCCCCCCGAGCGGCTCGGGAACATCGGTGTGGGAGCATTGCCCGGGAGAGCCAGGAACCAGCAATGCAACTTGGAAACTGAAGCAAAACACACAGAAAAGCACTGGGTTCCTTGCCCCACCTCAGTTACACGACGAGAAGGCCAAGACCGAAGGCAACACGAGCTCGGGTCACCAAGTGCTGATGATTTGATCGGTACCTTGCGTGATCCAAGATGAACTGGCCCCTAGCAGCTCGGAAGGTGAAGGCCAGTTTATGAAACAAAGTCTGGGCAAACGATTGGAGGCTGGCAGCTCTAACGTGTATATATGTGCTGGTACAAGCAAGGCTGAGAGACTCAACATCGACACAAGGCTCTCTAGCAAGCGTTCTCGGCTGATACCTCCAGAAGGGAGGATCATTGTTGCACCAGGTATCACACCAGCTCCCAAACACGAGTTGCCAAGGCTGGTTAAACGTGCACGACTACGACAAGCCAAAACATTAACTGGCCAGCCCAACGCAGCTCCATGACGACTCAGCAGGTGGGATGTGAAGCCAGATAGGATGAAACAAGACCAGATAAAGACGGTGGCTCCGAGAACGAAGCCAGGATCCCAATGGTGTCCCACAGGGTTCAACAAGATGCAAAAAAGACGCGTGCAAAGGTTGAGAGCTCTGGAACTTGCTGAGAAGATGAAGGAAGAGCAGAGGGATCATTGGTTCACCCAAGAACGGCCAATGATCACCAAGAAGACTTGGAAGGAGAAGAGAATAGCATGGGAGGAAGCTAGAGATGATGAGAACGAAGAAAACTCCACGGGCAAGAAAAAAACCAAGTCGAGGTAAACATGGTGTTTCATTTGCCTTCTGAGTTTTGTCTCCTGGATGTTGAGGTGGACAAGCTCGATCTAGGAGCTAAGAATGTGGTTTTTGAGAAACCAGAAGAGCTCGGACAGCATATGAAACCATTGTACATCCGAGGGCATGTCAATGGTATCAGTGGGGAGAATGTTGGTCGATGGAGGGGCAGGTGTCAACATCATGCCAATATCCATGTTTGAGAAGCTTGTATACCAAGAGAGTGACCTCATCAAGACCAACACTACCTTGAGTGGCTTTGCTGGAGATCCAACCGAAGCTAAAAGGATATTATCTGTGGAACTCACGGTTGGTAGCATGGCATTGCCCACAAAATTCTTCGTCGTCAATGTGAGGAGTCGGTACAATCTGCTACTTGGGCAAGACTGGACTCATGCCAATGGTTGTGTACCATCCACACTTCAGCAATGCTTAATCCAGTGGGTTCACGATGAGATAGAGTTTGTTCAAGCTTATAATTCGGCTTGTGTAGCAATGGCCGAGTCATCTGACCTTCAACATGAGGATATTAGGTGTCTCACATGTCAGGACTTAACCAACTATTACTTTGTGAGTGTAGGAAGGGACGGGTTTGTTCCCGTATGTGAAAAGCTGACTGATTTAACTCGGCTCAGTAATGTAACTTGAGAATGCAAGACAAACGAGGTCATTTAACTTGGCTGCAGGAGCTAAACGAGCAATATCGTTTAGATAGAAATGATATGGGTGAGTTAGTGGAGGATTTCGACGACTTAGGAAAGCTCGAGCAGGGGTTTACCTCAGTGGACGAACTAGAGGAGATCAAGCTCAGGGATGGATCGGCACACCGGCTAACCTTCATCAACAAGAACTTGGAGTATTCTCAGAAGCAAGAGGTAAGTCGGTTACTTAACGAGTATATGAATTGTTTTGCATGGGAATACATCGAGATACCAGGTCTTAGCCGAGAACTCAGGGAACAAAGGCTGCCAATCAAGCCAGGTTTCAGGCCTCACAAGGAACCAATTAGGCGATTCAAACCGGCTATCTATGACTAGATAAAGGAGAAAGTGAATCGTCTACTCCAAGCTAAGTTCATTCAGCCCTGCAGATATGTCGAATGGGTATCCAATATAGTTCCTGTAGAGAAAAAGAACACGGGAAAGTTGAGGATTTGCATAGACCTCCGGGATTTAAACCGAGCAACACCAAAAGGTGAGTATCCAATGCCTATCTCTGAGGTATTGATGAACAATGCTTCAGGGCATAAAGTGATCATTTTCTTGGACGATAACGCTGGATATAATCAGAATTTCATGGTCGAGGATAACACATCGAAGATAGCCTTTTGTTGCCCTAGGTTTGTTGGCTTGTTTGAGTGGGTTTTCATGACCTTTGGATTGAAGAACGCTAGGGCGACATATCAGAGGGCTATAAATCTGATCTTCCATGACATGTTGGGAGAAATTCTTGAGGTGTATATTGATGATCTTGTGGTGAAGTCGGCTGAGTTTCAAGACCATATGGCCGACTTAAGGATGTCTTTTGAGAGGATGATGAAGTATGGTCTTAAAATGAACCCTCTCAAATGTGCATTTGGCGTGTCAGCTGGACGCTTTTTGGGTTTTATCGTGCATGAACATGGCATAGTGGTTGACCCCAAGAAGGTTGAAGCCATCAAGAGAATAGGAGAGCCGACATGCAAGAAAGATGTGCAAAGTTTGCTGGGAAAGGGCAATTAACTAAGGAGGTTCATTGCTAACTTGGCTGGGAATATCGGAACCTTCATGCCACTCTTGAAACTCAAACACGAGCAAAAGTTTACTTTGGGGGCAGAACAGAAGGTGGATTTTGAAAGGATCAAATAATACTTGATGAAGCCACCGGTCTTGCGTTCACCACAGATGAGGAAGCCGTTTTGGCTCAACATAGCTGCACAAAGGCAAGTTATTGGGGCTTTTCTAACTCAACAAATCCAAGGTAAAGAGCATCCCGTGGCTTGCTTGAGCAGAAGACTCCTAGATGCCGAAACCAGGTACACATTCATTGAAAAACTTTGTTTGTCTTTGTATTTTGCGTGTTCGAAGCTTCGGCACTATCTCCTTCCCAATACGTGCTTCATGACATGTAAACACGACATTGTCAAGCACATGTTGCAACTACCGATTTTGAGTGGCAGGATAGGTAAATGGCATACTCGTTGGTGGAGTATGATCTGGTGTTCGAGCCTCTCTGGAGCGTGAAGGGCCGGGTTGTGGCAGATTTTGTCGTGGAGCACGATGTACAACTCGAAGAGGAGTGCATGGTTGAGGTACATCCTTCGAAGCTGTTCTTTGATAGATCAGTTTGCGACAGGGGTCAGGGAGTTGGGTATGTATTGGTTTCACCCACTAATGAAGTTTACGAGTTCTCTATTTGGCTAAACTTCGTGTGCACCAACAATCAAGCTGAGTATGAGGCCCTGCTGAATGGCTTAGAGCACTTGGATGATATGGGGATCAAGATGAAGTCTATGGCGATTCCAAGCTTGTCATTTAGCAGGTCAGTGGTGAAAGCCAATGTTATGATGGTACGTTGAACAATTATCGTAAAAGATGTCTAGATATCATCAAGACTTTGGATACGTTCTGTGCCAAACATATACCAAGGGAAGAGAACCGAAGAGCAAACGACTTGGCACAGCAAGCATCAGGTCACGAGGTGAAAAGAGGAAGATTTCATGTAAGAGCAAGGCCGATATTGTGCAGAAGTGATGAGGACATGATGAAACAGAACAATTCGGCCAATTTTGATGTGTTGAATGTAGAAGATTGGAGGCCAGTGATCATAGAATGAATAAAGAACCCAAGCACTTGCAAAGACAGGAAGGTTCGGCATCAAGCATTGAGGTACACCTTGATAAACGACGAGTTATATCACCAAACATTGGATGGGCTCTTGCTGAAGTGTTTGGACAAGGAACAAGCAAAGGAGGCCATGGAAGAAGTGCATGATGGTCTTTGTGGTGCGCATCAGTCGGCTCATAAGATGAGATGGATGCTCAAATGATCTGGTTTCTATTGGCTGACTATGCAGGAAGATTGTTTCAAGTATTACAAAGGATGTGAAGCTTGTCAAAGGTTTGGAGATATCCAACAAGCACCGGCAAGCATGCTTCATCCCATTGTGAAGCCTTGGTCCTTTCGAGGATGGGGTTTAGACTTCATTGGGATGGTCCATCCAGCATCATCAAAGAAAAATAAGTTTGTGTTGGTTTCCATGGACTACTTCACCAAATGGACAGAAATTGTGGCACTCAAGAACAACACGTATAAAGAGGTAACCAGTTTTGTCCTTGAGAATATTATTCATAGATTCGGTGTTTCACTGACTTTGACCACAGATCAAGGAGGAGCCTTCATATCCTCATAGTTCAGAGAGTTTGCCGAATGTTTTAGGATAAAGTTGTTGAATTCTTCTCCATATTATGCTCAAACTAATGTAAAAGCCCAAGAAAAGGGACTTGCAAAAACTTCTCTTCACTTCACAACACCACAGTTTTTATTTTGGATTTCTTAGGAAATATTGTGAAGAGCAAGTAACCTCCATAAAAAGAGTGATTAGAGGGGAAAGCCTTCTCTTTCACAAACTGGGATTTGTACACATGAACATGAGAGGTTGAGCTCACCCCTAGGACTTGAAAAGTCTTGGGAAGGTTCAGGCCAAGTTTCATGTAAATCCAACAATTTTTGAGGCACTTTTCGAAGTATTTGAAAAAGAGGCCAATTTGAATGTAAATTCAAATTGCAGCAACTTTCATCACTCAAATTCAAAAGTTAGCTTCATATTCAAACTCAGCACATTTTTCTGAGTTAGCCCACCAATTTTCATCCTCATTGGATTCATCTTGTCGGGAGCTAAATTTGCAATAATTCCAAACTGAATTTGAATTTCAGTTTAAACATAAAGCAAATTTAGTCAAACAAAGTTTGAATTTGAGAACTTAAATTCAAACCAAGACTTGGGGGCTAAGTCTCTCATTAAATGTTCAGTAGCTGGGATATTTACAAAAGAAAGGGAGAAAGAATTAGAGGGGAGAAAAGGGCCCACTGGTCAGCCACCCTGGGGAGCAAACCGACTCGGGCACGCGGTCGAACACCCTACGGCCGACAGCGCATGGGGTCGACCCCGTCCCAACGCGGCCACCGCGCCACCTCCTGCTCGGGGGATGAGGCGCCGGCTACAAAGCGTGCGGTTGCACTGCTGGGCTTCGTGAAACCCCCCGTATCCTCTCTGTTCCACCGCCCACAAACCCGGCCACACACTCGGTGTTTCGCCACACACTGATCGCCGGCGTCCGAGCAAAGGCGCCCTCGTGGCCGACGCTCAACACAAGAAACGACCGCCATAAGGTGCTGGTTCTGCTTGTCCTTACCGTTTGGCATTTCATGCACCGTCGGGGGAGAATTTCTTCCGGGAACGCTACGGTGTTCTTAAAGCCGAGCTCCACCAAATCCAAAAATTCACGGGTATTGGCTTATCACCGGGCGTACCGAGCTAAACACACGATCTACACACTGCCACGACCACCTAGGATCAAAAACCAGAAAGAACCATGGACTAGGGTTACGGTTCTTCGAAGTTTTCTGAGAACAGCCGATATCCGGCCTAGGTCACCGGTGAGGTCGTAGTTGCAGCTGTTTTCACGAGGATTGGGGCCCATGTCCGCGATCAGCAGGTGTCAGCGGAGCTCCCCGAGCAAACCGCATCGAAAAAGGTGCAGGGGATGCCGAGTTCGACGTCGCCGGTGAGCTCCCGGCCGCTGTTACCGGCGGGAGCACTGTTCCGGCCGTTGTCACGCTCTGGTGAGGGCACCACCGTGTTCCCCAGGCCGAGATAGGCACAGGCGACGAGAATCGGCAAGTTCCGAGGGCCGGAACCCCTCTCTGGCGAGAGCTCCGGCGAGCTCGGCGGCGGGGTCCTGCGGGTGGCTGGAGGAAGACGAAGGGGGGGAGGCCCCACTCGTCAGCAGCTGGAAGTAACGTGCGGGATTTTCTGTGGTCCAGGATCCAGTGTGGCTGCGCGGGAAGGAGTCTGTGGCCCCGTGTGGCTCGGCTCCAGCGGTCCACACGTGTGCGATGGACCCACCCGCAGGATTTAAACATTTTGGAATTTCCAGTTTTAGTTCAAACTTCAAATGCATAGAACTTTGGCTAGGAAACTCCAAATTCGATGAACCAAATTTTGCTGAACTCATAATTCTGAGTACTTTCCAGCAATACCAAATTCAGCTCATGAAAGTGAATAGCTTTTTAGAATTAAATCCCTAAAGTTTAAACTGTTGGGAATTTTATCTGGAGAACTACTTTATGAAAAATTCTGAAATTTGGCTGAGAGGTTCATTGGAAAATCCTTGAGTCACAGTAAAGTTTTCAGACTCATACAAGTTCATTTAGTCCCCCTAATTGGGTGATTAAGAGAACTGCCCTGAGAAAATAGAAAAAATGCACAGAAACATTTTTCAGACTTTCTCAAATCTTAATTAGGACATAACTTTCAGTAGAATTCTTCAAATGACATGAAACCAATTCCATTATAACCATCTTAAATTTTAGTTTCCAGAAACTAATGGTTGGTGCCATGAAAAACCCTGGAATTACTTAGAGGTTCAAATATTGACCAATTAGGCTTTTTTTGTACAAGGTTCAATTGAACTTTGTTTCAAATAAAACTTGGTCACGACTCTGGTTAGGACCCTACCAATCCACCATAAAAATTTCAGAACCAGAGGGGAGGGCTAGCTAGAGTTATTAGTAATTAAGTATTCCAGTTTACACATTGTATTTAAATTGACACATCGTATTTCATTAAACATGTAGTCGCTGAAGAAGAGACTCCGGAAGTGCTGGACTTCCTCCTTCCGGAAGAAGAACTAACCCCTGACCAGCAGCAACAAGGCAAGCCCCGGTTTGCATTAACCTTTTTATAAGTTTTACTTTGTTTACATGTGTCATATGAAGTGTGAATGTGCATTAGGTGTAGGATGAATGGAACCCCACTTGCATAACCAGAAATTGTCCATAAGAGTGAGGGTAGTGTCTAAGACCTCGAGTAGACAGGCTATGCTTAATGTTTCATAGAACTTCGGTACAAGTCGAGTAGTTGGAATCTACTCGCGAGATAGGCTTGGGACAGACGGGTTCGGTGGAGTGATGTGAGATCACCTTAGTAATGAAAATGAGACTTGGCAGGGGCTAGGGCGCAGCAAGAGGGAGTATTGTGTGCGCAGCCCTGTCCGTGTCGATTGAGGACCGATCCGTGTGCGGCCAGCGCTGATCAAGTTTGAACGTACCGAAGGCATATCGGATATATGGGCCCCGATAAACCGATGTAGCCTAAAACTACGGGCGTCGAGGCATAACACACAGATTTATAGGTGTAGTCTGAGGGCAGCAAGGTGGAAATCTGCCAACGGGCATAGAGAGATGCTCCGTGTGGGGAACCTTCTGCTCGTTTCGGTGCGACCGGTTCGACGTTTGGGCTGTTGGTTGAAAGGTTGTCCCGTACGACATCGAGTGAGCGTGCTGTGCAGCTCCACGGGTGGTCGTACGTGACGTGCTCTTTGTGTTTCCCTGCAGGTGTATATCGAGTCGATTCGCCATCCCTCGTGGTGAAGAGTACCACTTGGTCACTGAGTCGTGACGTAGAATATGTATGAAATACGTTGTTTCAATATTGGTGATATGATATAATATTGTATTGCTACATGTTTGCCATCGAATATTGCTTACTAAATTTCAGCTTCCTGAAATGTTAACTTGTTGCTAAAAGCTGAACTAAGGACGAACTTGTAGGCGAGTCCATTTGCTGCAATATGACTATCCTATGTCATTGTACACTTCGTGTAGAGTTTCATGCCTAGGTGAGTCGGTTAAGTCTTGTTGAGCCATCGTGCTCATGGTTGCTGCTTAAGTGTTTTTCAGGTGAGTAGCCACCCACGGACTCGGAGTACGAGTCCACCGGCGAGGGTTACCCTCCGCCGGGGACCACGGCTGAGTGGGAGCTGTACACGCCGCGCTGAGCTGAGACGTGCAGCTAGTGTGGGTTGCCCTAGGGCTGGGCAACCAACTTTTGCTAGATAGGCGGGCGTGAGTTGTACAGAGTAGACTCCCGCTGTGTAAAATAAATACTAGTTTGTAACTGAAGTTTGTACCTGTCTGTACAGTTCAGTTTGTTTTTCCCATGTAATATATTCTGTTCTTATGACGTGTGCTGTCAGGTGTCGCATTGTGCGGCATCACCCTCTGCGATCCTGGATGAGCGGATCCAGGTCCGCCACAGCCTGGTATCAGAGCTGCATTGGGGATAGCACAGTACTTAAGGACAGTATTACGGGAAAACTTAGGTATACGGTGAGGATTCGGTAGTTGCCCAAGTAAGGACTATATTAGCATAGTTACTTAAAGTGGCAAAGACTAAACTATGTGTTATAATTCTGAATTTTAATTATGTAACAACGCACCTACGCTCTAGTAAGATTGGTAAGGAACGCCACCGAAAGCGGTTCAATTTCGGTTAGCTCCCCTGACGAGGAACGTGGTTCAGGTATTGGTCTCACAGCTTGGTGTGAGACGTCAATATGAGACTCTTGGACTCTTCATATTCCTGAGTTCATATGAAACGCTGATCCCTAGCGTGCATTAGGCAAGTAAGTGGAGACCCCATCGCGTGGTCAGTAACGAGAGAGTGTGTTTGTCTGGAAGTAGCCCAGGAGGACATACGCAATGCTTGCCATCGACGTGCCCTGCCGGGCAGTAGGTGGTATCTGTTGGGTTGATAACATTCCCAACCGTGACGACCCGTTCATGACATACTCGGGTGTCACACCCGGTTTCTCCGAAGAACCACCGAGTGAATATCACATGTATGCCAGGATCATTTTCTCATACATGCGATGACAAATAGTGAAGCATCATTTATTACAAGCCAGGTGTCGAATATAAATAAGTCTTACATAGCATATGTCTCGATGGACGATAATAAGTTCATAACATGTAACTAAACTAGCAGCGGAATATTATTCTTGCGGGCTCCATCACAGGCGTTGCCCGGGGGACTCCATGAACCTAGAATCCTTCTTCGGGTCCGAAGTCTTGGTCATTGAACACCACATCATCCCCTTGACCTGAGCAGCAATTTAAACCAACAAATATGCAAGGTTGAGTACCGTTGGTACTCAGCAAGTGTTGGAAAGTTATGTCATGCATGGCTAGAAACAAGGAGAGGTTGAACTCATGGTTAAAGCACTACGCAATTATTACCTACCACCTTAGCTTATTAAGCACCTATTTTACAACACAGGTGAAATGGTCCCAATCTCCCATCCCATCATCATAATTCAAATAACCATAACATTATTTCCAATGTTAAGCTCCCCGCTTAACATCCACAACTTCCAAAGTCATCATCCTCTAATCATAAATAAGTCCAAGCCGCTCTTGACCGTGAGCACGGCTTTCATGACAGTTTTGACTCTTCAGAGTTTGCACCACTGTACCCACATGTAGTGATTTCATCCCCCGTTGCCGGTTGGACTAAAAGAACCTCCATTATGCCAGTGGCCATGAACCACATTCACACTTCCCAGGTGTGTAGCCAGGAGATCACTACGAAGTCTTTACAAAGGGATTCCCGACGAGCGTGGGCCCACTGAGGTTTCACCCCTAACAGCATACAAGAGGCTCCAACCCCGCTGCAGTGGCCCCCTCTTGAGCCTTGCGGTTCATATGGTAGTCCGGCTGACACCTATTCCCCGCACCATCCAACACACCCATACTACACCGGGGATACACCTAATTAATTGGCCAAGCTGCCCCATCTCAGCATGTGGTTGGCATGGTAAAGTCAGGTTACATGCTCCATGAACCAGTCCTTAGGATCCAGGCAAGTACTAAACACAAACCTGAGTCTCGTGCATCCAGCACCAACCAAATCATCCAACTTGCCTCAATCCCTACCTCTACATAACTCATAATATCTCATTCAAGAGTAAGGTAAATAAATTGATGATCGCATATCCCAATTATCCCATCCTAAGCATGGCTAAGCATAATAATAAATGACATGATAAAATAAATCCCAACCCAAGCTACAAGGAAACAAGGTAATGAAATTCTAGGGAAACTTCCTAGCATGGGTTTCATATTTCAATTGACAATGCAAATAATTCTATCTACACATCCTAGCATAGGATCAAAGTGGTCAAGGACACTTGCCTTCTTCCTGCTGCTCTGGGAATGGATAGTCCTGATCATGGAAGGGAAGAACTTGCTCTGGGGCAGGTTCTACTCATGCCAACACACATAGCAAAAGAAAACAACAATCCATAAGATATAGTTCACACTTTCACTCCACACATACATACATATGATAGTCATTCACATTTCTAAGTGTTGTGGTTACGCTAGATGTGTTGATTTTTAGCCCACATGCACTTTTAAACATATTTATATGATTTCTAACTTTTGTATTCAGATTTCTGTTTGCACACCATATATGAGTTTTCAATTTGAACAAATTCCTTATATTCAATTAATACACTTCTTATGTACCAAGTTTGCATGAAAGGTAATTTCCTACTCCAAATAGGTTTTCAGACCTTCTACCAAATCCTAAAGTGAAGTTTTTGGAGTTAGAGACTTCATCTATCATTTTTTCAATTATGCATACCCATTTTCCTATATTTTTCAGATTTACTTTCTATGTCTAAAAGTGAATTTTAATATTAAATAGTAGGGCATATCATCTAAACAGAATAGGTTCTGATATAAAATATAAAATAATATATTTTTGAACTTCTCCTCTGATGTGAACTAATTTAAATTTATTTTACCAATTTTCAGAATTATTTCCTAACCTAAAAATGTGTCCCTATAACTAATAAATGTGAACAATCAATTAGACAGATTTATTTCAGCTTAAAATCTATTTTTAACTTACTCTAAAGTTTTCCATGTGCTAGGAGAGTTTAAATTTGAATTTACAATGTGTTTGTCTCACCTTTTAAATTTAAATCTAGATCCCATATTCAAATTTCTAAATTTAATATCATATAGGGTTAAAAAGGTAAACTCACCCCACTACACGGTCTATTATATTATTTCATAAATTTTCAGGGGTCTAGCTACACATAACAGAGGGGTTTTCCTAATTTTTTATTAAGTCCAGGGGCTAAAACTGATTTTTAAATAAATTTACACAAATTTCTGAAGTTCCAGAGGCTAGATCAGAAGTTTTCGGGGCTAGCTCGTGTTTCCCGAGATCCCCAGGGGGTAGCGCGTAAGAATCCCGGCCTTTATAATGCGGGGCTGATGTGGACCATCCGATTTAAAACAGACGGCTGAGATTATAACGTCGAACCGGTATGCGCGGGTTTTAATTCTACCGTGCGATTTAAAATAGACGGCGCATAAGCGGCCACGTCGCTCTGACCGTGCGCGGGCGGCGCTGCCCGGCGGCGGGAGGCGGCGATCTCGCCGGAGAACTTCGGATCTTCGTCTATACCTCCTAAAACTCGGATTTCATGGCATAGATCGGTAGAGGGGAGGCCGGGGATCTCAACTTGGGGTTTTTCTTGAGCTCGGAGGTCCTGGAAGACGGTCGGCGATGAGGTCCGAGATGGAATCGCTGCGGTGCTCGTCGGAGCTGTGCCTAGAGCGCAAACCACCGAGTCTTCTGCACCTGCGTGATTCCCCGGAGGCGGTGGAACACGATCGGCGCGTTAGATCGGAAAATCCTAGCAGGGATCCAGAGAAAACGGTGATCGGAGCTTCGGTTCTCACCGGGAGGAAAAACAGCCGAACGTGGGGGAGAAACGGGAAGATGCCGGCGTTTATATAGACAGGGGAGGGCGGCGTGTCGGTTGTGATCGAGTCGGAGTCGTCCGGGACCGGGAGTCAGGCTGGGGACGCGGATTTCCGGAGTCGGTTGCGATCGGGCGCGGGGAAGAGTCCGGCTGTTGGCGCGAGCGAGAGGTGGGGGATGACACGCGGGCCCCGCGTGTCAGTGAGGAAGAGAGAGGGGAGCGCGCGGCTGCGGGCTGGCGCGGGGGCGGGTGGGCCGGCTGGTGGGTTTCGGCCCACTGGCCGGGGGTTTTGTTTTTTTCTTTTTCTTTTTCTTTTCCTTTTCTGTTATGAATTGAATTTGAATTCCAATTTGAATTTGAATTTCTGCACCACATGCAATACGTCCAAAAAAATTTTAAATTCCCCTCTTAACAGGTTTTGTGGTGTTACAGCTCTACCCCCCTTAAAAGAAATCTCGTCCTCGAGATTGGTGGTTCTAGGAAAACAATTCCGGAAACTGTGCCTTAAGCTCGTCTTCTCGCTCCCATGTGGCTTCCTCTTCCGAGTGATGCTTCCACTGCACCTTGCACATCCGGATTCTTTTATTTCTTGTGAGGCGTTCCATTGTCTCCAAAATCTTGAACGGTTGCTCGGCATACGACAGATCCTCGGCTACGTCAACCTCGTTCATGGGTAACATCTCTTCAGGCATCCTCAGACATTTCTTGAGCTGTGACACATGGAATACATCGTGTACATTTGATAGGCGAG
Organism: Neostapfia colusana; assembly: GCA_030760725.1. Classification (NCBI taxonomy): domain Eukaryota; kingdom Viridiplantae; phylum Streptophyta; class Magnoliopsida; order Poales; family Poaceae; genus Neostapfia; species Neostapfia colusana. The sequence continues at coordinate 46,140,728 of JASWHV010000012.1, read as the reverse complement.
CCGGTAATTCTAGTTGATATGCCACTTCACCTTTCCTCTCCAGAACTTGAAAGGGTCCGATGTATCGAGGTGATAACTTCCCTTTCACCTTGAACCAATGAAGTCCTCGGATAGGGGACACGTTGAGGTAGACATAGTCCCCCACGTTGAAAACGAGCTCTCTTCTCCGTACATCGGCATAACTCTTTTGTCGTGTCTGTGCTATCCTCAAGTTGGTGCGGATTTCCCTCACTTTCGCCTTGGCTTCTTGTAGTACCTCGGGCCCAAACACTTTACTTTCCCCTGTTTGGTTCCAAAATAGTGGAGTTCTGCACTTCCTCCCATACAAAGCCTCAAACGGTGACATCTTCATACTAGCCTGATAGCTGTTGTTATAGGAGAACTCCGCATATGGTAAGTTCTTATCCCAACTGCTGTTGTTCTTGAGCGCACACGCTCTCAACATATCCTCAAGGATCTGATTAGTTCTTTCCGTCTGTCCGTCAGTCTAGGGATGATAGGCAGAACTAACATTCAGATGAGTTCCCATGGTTTCATGCAACTTCTGCCAGAACCTTGAGGTGAACTGTGTACCTCGATCTGACACTATCTTCTTTGGCACTCCATGGAAACACACGATCCTTGACATGTATAATTCTGCCAATTTGGATCCGCTGTAGCTTTCTTTCACGGGGATGAAATGAGCTACCTTGGTTAGCCTGTCGATGATGACCCATATCGAATCATATCCTGATTGGGTCCTGGGTAGTCCCACTATGAAATCCATACCGATTTCTTCCCATTTCCATTCAGGCACTTTGAGTGGTTGCAATAATCCCGCGGGTCGTTGATGTTCTGCTTTCACCAACTGACATGTGTCACATAGGGCAACATGTTCCGCGACATCTCGCTTCATGCCATACCACCAATACCTGCTCTTGAGGTCCTGGTACATCTTCGTACTCCCAGGATGAATGGAATAGTCGGAATCATGAGCCTCCTTCAAAATCAATTCACGGATCTCCTTCACTTCAGGCACACAGATTCTTTTCCCATGTCACACCGTACCTTGTTCATCCTCTCGGAAACCAGGGGCTCTATTATCCTTGATGAGTTGTCGGATTTCTTGTATCTTCTCATCATTCTTTTGACCATCGCGTATGTCTTGCTCTAAGGTGGAGTCCACTTCCATGGCGATGGCTTCACCACTATTCACCAGACATAGATTGAGTTTTATAACATCTTCCTTCAATTCTGCAGGCATGTCCTTCAAACTCAACCTATTGACCTGCACTTTCCGACTTAAAGCATCTGCCATGACGTTCGCTTTCCTAGGATGATAGTTGATGCCCACATCAAAGTCGTTGATCAGCTCTAACCATCTCCTTTGCCTGAGGTTGAGATCTGGCTGTGTGAAAATGTACTTTAAGCTCTTATGGTCCTTATATATCTCTGTCCTCTTCCCCATCAAGTAATGCTGCCAAATCTTCAATGCGTGTACTACTGCAGCTAGCTCTAGGTCATGTGTAGGATAGTTCTTCTCGTGTTTCCGGAGCTGCCGGGACGCATAAGCCACGACATGCCCTTCTTGCATGAGAACACATCCCAACCCGTTTCCAGAAGCATCGCAGTACACCGAAAAGTTCTTCTGCATATCTGGCATAACTAGCACTGGGGCTGTTGTCAATCTTTTCTTTAGTTCCTGGAAACTCGTCTCGCACTGCGGCGTCCATGTGAATGTGATTCCCTTCTCCAACATTTTGGTGAGGGGTCTCGAGATCTTGGAGAAACCCTCGATAAACCATCGATAATACCCAGCCAATCCCAAGAAGCTTCGAACTTCCCCGACATTCTCAGGGGTCTTCCACTTCTGTACATCCTCGATCTTGGCGGGATCTACGGAGATTCCTCCCTTCGAGATTATATGTCCTAAGAAGGGAACTCTCTTTAGCCAAAACTCACACTTGCTCAACTTGGCATATAGTTGGTGTTCTCTCAGCTTTTGCAACACCAACCTTAGATGTTTCTCATGTTCTTCTTCATCTTTGGAGAAGACGAGAATGTCATCTATGAAAACCACCACAAATTTGTCCAGATATTCCATGAATACCTTGTTCATGAGATACATGAAGTATGCCGGGGCATTAGTTAGCCCGAAAGGCATGACGGTGTATTCATACAGTCCGTACCGAGATACGAAAGCTGTCTTTGGAATGTCAGTTTGCCTTATCTTAAGTTGGTGGTATCCCGACCTGAGATCAATTTTCGAGAACACACAAGCTCCCCTCAACTGATCAAACAAGTATTCAATGCGGGGTAGTGGGTACTTGTTCTTGATGGTTACTTCATTCAACGCACGGTAATCTACGCATAACCTTTGGGTTCCGTCCTTGTTGGGCACAAATATCACTGGAGCTCCCCATGGTGAGGAACTAGGACAGATATACCCCATCTCTGTCAGTTCTCTTATATGCTCCTTGAGCTCTTCCAGCTGTTTGGAGTCCATACGATAAGGTCTCTTGTATATCGGAGCTGTTCCAGGCACTAGCTCAATCGCGAATTCCACTTCACGATCGGGAGGCATACCTGGCAACTCCTCCGGAAAAATGTCTGGATATTCCCTGATAATTCTGATCTCCTCCACTTTCACCTCAACTTGATTTAATTTAATGTCCCTCCTAGGCTCTTGTATTGTTATAAACTTTACTCTTGTGCCACTAGGGTGAGTTAGTTCCACCATTCTGGTCGAACAATGGATGATCCCCTTATGTTTGGTCAACCAATCCATGCCCAAAATAATATCTATCCCTTGTCAGTCTATCACTATGAGGTTGGCAGTAAATACTACCCCATTAATGTCTAGATTCACCTTGGGACACACTTGTCTTGTCCTTATTTCTCCACCTGGAGAGTTTACTGCTAGCATATGGTTCATTTGTGTTGTTGCTAGATCATGCTTCTTAACAAACCCTTGGGCAATGAACGAGTGGGTAGCACCAGAATCGAATAATAGGGTTGCAAGGTGTAAATTGGCAGGAAACTTACCAACTACCACGTCGGGTGCCTCTTGTGCTTCCTCCATGGTCACATGGTTCACCCGTCCTCGCATCACATTCTGCTGTTGCGGCTGCACGGGCTTCTTCTTTGGGCACCTATGGGCGTAGTGCCCCACTTCACCACAGTTAAAGCATTGCACCCCAACCTTAGGTGCCTGGCCTTTGTTGTCTTGGGGTTGGTTTGGAGGTCCTTGTACTGCTGGTCGAGGTTGATATGTGGGGCGAGGCTGCTGTACAAGCTGACGTTGTGGCTGTGCTGGTGCTGACGGAGGCCTGAAGTTCGGGTTGTACCCTCTCGGTGCTGAGTAGGGTACCGCAGCACGGCTAGTCTGCCCCGCTGGTGGCTGCATCAGTCGTGGGCGTGTGTTGCTCCCCGAGGCTTGGTGTGACCATCCCGCCTTCCTCTTGATTTCATTTTCCAAGGCCTTTAGCTTCCTCTCCACAACAAATGCTCTGTCCACCATCTTTTGGAAGCTTTCATACTCGTTGGAGGACATTGCACATTGCAGCTCCGCAGTAAGTCCTTCCACAAAGCAGTCTTGTTTCTGCTCATCAGTTTCGATGTCCCGTGGTGCATAACGGGATAGTTGGGTGAATTTAGTGAGGTATTCCCTCACCGTCATGTTTCCTTGCTGCAGCCCCAAGAACTCCTTTCTCTTGTTTTTAAGTTCACCCCTTGGTATGTAATGGTTGCGGAAGCTACGCTTGAACTCTTCCCAAGTGATGTTCTCAGGGTCATGATGGGCGGCCACGTAAGCGGTCCACCAATCAGCAGCAGGTCCATGCAACTGGTGAGAGGCAAACAGCACCCTCTCATACCCTTGGCATTGTATGATCCTCATCTTGCTCTCAATGGTCTTTAGCCAATCATCTGCCTCCAGAGGTTCAGCAGCACTTACAAACTTTGGAGGTTGAGTCCCTAGAAACTCACTCAACCTTGGTTGGCGTGGTGCAGCTTGTGGAGGTGGAGCTTGGTGCAAGTTGGCCACCACTTGAGTCAGCCTCTGGATGAGCTGATTCTGATTTTCCAGCATTTGGTGGATGGGATCAACTCCTTCCCGATGACCACCCCTGTCTTGTCCTTCAGAAAGATGAGGGTTGCCGACCTCATCGTTGTTGTTGGCGGGGTTGGCAGCACGGCCCTTTCCTCTTCCGGACATCTATCAAGATCAACCAGATGTTAACTTAAAGCATTACGTATTAACTTCCCAATTTGCTTTTTTAGACTTTAAAATTTTGAGACCTTATTTCATTTATATTTTCTGAGAGTTTCATGTCTTACGCGAACATAAATGCACTCTTAATTCATATGGGTTCACACACCAAAGCAAAACAACCTGAAGACGAGGTTGTGGACAAACGCCCATGGCTTCCACAACTCACGTCACACACCAAGCATTAACACACCAATAACTAAGGTAACGACTCGACTACTCGACAACCTGCTAAACTAAGGGAAAGGACTCTACACTACTCGTATCACTGAGCTGGCTCCTCGGGATCTTCCTCATTATTGCGGCTGCCCTCTGACTCCGCTTGGGGTGGGGAAGCTGCTGGTGGAGAAGTGTGGCGACGCCTACTCGCCCGGCGATCTGGGGAGTCAAGAGTCCACGTGTCATTCACGGTGACACACAGTTCATTCCCATCTCCTCTTTCTCTCGCCCTCAAGCTGGCTCGAAGCAACGCCTCAGTCTCCTTCAGGGTGTCACGTACATCCTGAAGCTCCTGCTGGCACTCCTGTAGTCGAGTGCTGAGCATAGCAGCATCCTCCAAGCACAGGTCCATGTGCTCATGGGAAGTCCCCTGCTGCACTGGCGGGTACATGTACTCCATTGTACCACTCTCACGTTGGAGGACATACATGTACTCAGTCCTGTCTAGGTGGCGACGATAGATGTGACTCTGGCAGGTGATGGCCTCCCAGGTGACATCCTTCTCAGCATCAACCTGTGTTGCTCAACAAGCTGGAGAGCGGTGGATCTTAAGCAGCTGATTTTCATGGATAATTCTCATTTCTGAACTCCATTCTTCCCGCTTCTCACGGATGGTCCGGGTGGAGCTGTAGTATATGATTAGCTTGCCCATGTTACCGACGGCGTGGAGCATACGTTGAAGACGGCGCAACAAGCCTCCTACTGCCAATCCGTAGGAGAGGTACGTCATCGGACGGTTCTCCTCTCTCAGGGCAAGGGCAACTACGGGAACTCGCCCTCCGGTGGACTTGCGAGCGGTGCGGATCATGCGAATCATCTAAAACATAAAGCATTTAAAATTTAAGTTAGATAAGATTTTAAGTAAAAATCCTATTTTGAATAAAAGTTGGGGTAAGATGAATAAAGTGACCCATTAAATAACACTTTTAAACCCACACTTTTGTAAAAATAGTTTTTAAGAAAATAGGGTCCTTAAATACGTCCATTTCTACCTAGGTCCACGTTCCTACGGGCAACCTTGGCTCTGATACCACTTCTGTCACACCCGGTTTCTCCGAAGAACCACCGAGTGAATATCACATGTATGCCAGGATCATTTTCTCATACATGCGATGACAAATAGTGAAGCATCATTTATTACAAGCCAGGTGTCGAATATAAATAAGTCTTACATAGCATATGTCTCGATGGACGATAATAAGTTTATAACATGTAACTAAACTAGCAGCGGAATATTATTCTTGCGGGCTCCATCACAGGCGTTGCCCGGGGGACTCCATGAACCTAGAATCCTTCTTCGGGTCCGAAGTCTTGGTCATTGAACACCACATCATCCCCTTGACCTGAGCAGCAATTTAAACCAACAAATATGCAAGGTTGAGTACCGTTGGTACTCAGCAAGTGTGGGAAAGTTATGTCATGCATGGCTAGAAACAAGGAGAGGTTGAACTCATGGTTAAAGCACTACGCAATTATTATCTACCACCTTAGCATATTAAACACCTACTTTACTACACAGGTGAAATGGTCCCAATCCCCCATCCCATCATCATAATTCAAATAACCATAACATTATTTCCAATGTTAAGATCCCCGCTTAACATCCACAACTTCCAAAGTCATCATCCTCTAATCATGAATAAGTCCAAGCCGCTCTTGACCGTGAGCACGGCTGTCATGACAGTTTTGACTCTGCAGAGTTTGCACCACTGTACCCACATGTAGTGATTCCCGACGAGCATGGGCCCACTGAGGTTTCACCCCTAACAGCATGCAAGAGGCTCTAACCCCGCTGCAGTGGCCCCCTCTTGAGCCTTGCGGTTCATATGGTAGTCCGGCTGACACCTATTCCCCGCACCATCCAACACACCCATACTACGCCGGGGATACACGTAATTAATTGGCCAAGCTGCCCCATCTCAGCATGTGGTTGGCACAGTAAAGCCAGGTTACATGCTCCATGAACCAGTCCTTAGGATCCAGGCAAGTACTAAACACAAACCCGAGTCTCGTGCATCCAACACCAACCAAATCATCCAACTTGCCTCAATCCCTACCTCTACATAACTCATAATATCTCATTCAAGAGTAAGGTAAATAAATTGATGATCTCATATCCCAATTATCCCATCCTAAGCATGGCTAAGCATAATAATAAATGACATGATAAAATAAATCCCAACCCAAGCTACAAGGAAAAAGGGTAATGCAATTCTAGGGAAACTTCCTAGCATGGGTTTCATATTTCAATTGACAATGCAAATAATTCTATCTACACATCCTAGCATAGGATCAAAGTGGTCAAGGACACTTGCCTTCTTCCTGCTGCTCTGGGAATGGATAGTCCTGATCTTGGAAGGGAAGAACTTGCTCTGGGGCAGGTTCTACTCATGCCAACACACATAGCAAAAGAAAACAACAATCCATAAGACATAGTTCACACTGTCACTCCACACATACATACATATGATAGTCATTCACATTTCTAAGTGTTGTGGTTACTCTAGATGAGTTGATTTTTAGCCTACATGCACTTTTAAACATATGTATATGATTTCTAACTTTTGTATTCAGATTTCTGTTTGCACACCATATATGAGTTTTCAATTTGAACAAATTCCTTATATTCAATTAATACACTTCTTATGTACCAAGTTTGCATGAAATGTAATTTCCTACTCCAAATAGGTTTTCATACCTTCTACCAAATCCTAAAGTGAAATTTTTGGAGTTAGATACTTCATCTATCATTTTTTAATTATGCATACCCATTTTCCTATATTTTTCAGATTTACTTTCTATGTATAAAAGTGAGTTTTAATATTAAATAGTAGGGCATATCATCTAAACAGAATAGGTTCTGATCTAAAACATTAAATAATATATGTTTGAACTTCTCCTCTGATGTGAACTAATTTAAATTTATTTTACCAATTTTCAGAATTATTTCCTAACCTAAAATGTGTCCCTATAACTAATAAATGTGAACAATCAATTAGACAGATTCATTTCAGCTTAAAATCTATTTTTAACTCACTCTAAAGTTTTCCAAGTGCTAGGAGAGTTTAAATTTGAATTTACAATGTGTTTGCCTCACCTTTTAATTTTAAATCCAGATCCCATATTCAAATTTCTAAATTTAATATCATATAGGGTTAAAAAGGTAAACTCACCCCACTACAGGGTCTATTATATTATTTCATAAATTTCCAGGGGTCTAGCTACACATAACAGAGGAGTTTTCCTAATTTTTAATTAAGTCCAGGGGCTAAAACTGATTTTTAAATGAATTTACATGAATTTCTGAAGTTCCAGGGGCTAGATCAGAAGTTTCCGGGGCTAGCTCGTGTTTTCCGAGATCCCCAGGGGGTAGCGCGTAAGAATCCCGGCCTTTATAATACGGGGCTGATGTGGACCGTCCGATTTAAAACAGACGGCTGAGATTGGAACGTCGAACCGGTACGCGCGGGTTTTAATTCTACCGTGCGATTTAAAATAGACGGCGCATAAGCGGCCACGTCGCTCTGACCGTGCGCGGGCGGCGCTGCCCGGCGGCGCGCGGCGGCGGGAGGCGGCGATCTCGCCGGAGAACTTCAGATCTTCGTCTATACCTCCTAAAACTGGGATTTCATGGCATAGATCGGTAGAGGGGAGGTCAGGGATCTCACCTCGGGATTTTTCTTGAGCTCGGAGGTCCTGGAAGATGGTCGGCGACGAGGTCCGAGATGGAATCGCTGCGGTGCTCGTCGGAGCTGTGCCTAGAGCGCAAACCACCGAGTCTTCTGCACCTGCGTGATTCCCCTGAGGCGGTGGAACACGATCGACGCGTTAGATTGGAAAATCCGAGCAGGGATCGAGAGAAAACGGTGATCGGAGCTTCGGTTCTCACCGGGAGGAAAAACAGCCGATCGTGGGGGAAAAACGGGACGATGACGGCGTTTATATAGACAGGGGAGGGCGGCGTGTCGGTTGTGATCGAGTCGGAGTCGTCCGGGACCGGGAGTCGGGCTGGGGACACGGATTTCCGGAGTCAGTTGCGATCGGGCGCGGGGAAGAGTCCGGCTGTTGGCGCGAGCGAGAGGTGGGGGATAACACGTGGGCCCCGCTTGTCAGTGAGGAAGAGAGAGGGGAGCGCGCGACTGCGGGCTGGCGCGGGGGCGGGTGGGCCGGCTGGTGGGTTTCAGCCCACTGGCCAGGGGTTTTGTTTTTTCTTTTTCTTTTTCTTTTCTGTTTTGAATTGAATTTGAATTCCAATTTGAATTTGAATTTCTGCACCACATGCAATACTTCCAATTTTTTTTTAAATTCCCCTCTTAACAGGTTTTGGGGTGTCGGGTTCCCCGTCGTGTGGTGTTGAAACACGATCACGTACCTTGGGGCGTGACCTAACTCAAGGACGGCCGTATGGCAATGATACGGGCGTTTGTATTTACTTTTAAATATGATCCTGCCTGAAATGAAACCAACCATTGAGTGCACCATTATTGTGTGGTCTTCTGCAGGTACTAACCACGTATGTATCTGTGTAGAAAACGTGTGTGAGAGACCGTTTAGTGCCACACTTGAGACGTATATGCCGGTATAATCCGGTTAGGATTTTGCTTTTGGGAGGAACGTAGTACCGAGATGTCATAGGCATATGCATGAAAAATCATGATAATAAGGAATTAAAATAACTAGGTTCAACATTTAGGGCCTTGTTGGGCAGAAAAATTGGAGGATGATTGGTGTAGTTCTCCAAGACTGAAAAACAGAGTGCTCTGTTTTGGGCAGCAAGTTTGCAGAATTTCAACAGAGCACAACTCACAGGTATTTTAGCCCAGGGAGGTGTGGTATATAGTTCTGGAAAGTTATTTGAGTACCCTACAACTTTGTTGTAGACTTCCAGAGCTGAAACGCACCTTAAGATGGCTTAAATCCCAGAGGAATGTAAACTGTCCAGAACCAGGACAGAGTAAAACATTCTCTGAACTGTTCTGTTTTCAAACATAACTCCCAGTAGAAAAATACAAAATTTTCATATGATACATCTTTAGAAAGGGTAGAAGATGTGTTACATCTTTGCAATTCAAAGTTTCTGAAATTTCAGCACAGATTTCAGTGGAAACCAGGGTTGAAAACAGTCACTTCCAAGGGAGGTGCTGTTAAAATTCTTCCAGAAATTCTGTTGACTTTGAATAACCATAACTGCTGAACCAGAGCTGATCTGAGGGCAAATAAGTACTCGTTGGAAAGATACTGAAGTTAACTTTAACTTTGGTATGCAGCTTGAGTCATGAAAATGCCTAGAACGAGATCATAATCTGGTATATGTAGAAACTGGTCATTCTGACAGAGGAGTGACAGTTGAAATCATCGGAGAGGGTGTTGTACCTTAAGGGTGGCTTACGTGATGACAAAGCGATAGTAATGTCTCATAGTGACCAAACCTAGTGGTGGTGAGCTTCCAAAGAGGAGGTTCATCAAGTTGGATTAAACTAGCTTGTGTTTGGTCTGGTAATGGTGTAGCTTGTGCAAAGTTATTACATTATCTACATACGAGATGTATTGCATGTTCTATTGTCATTATGTTTTTACGCCTATTTCATTTGGACTGCACTTATATGATCTGCTCACCGGGAGGGAAGATTTCAGCTAATATGATGATTCCAAAAGCACCTCTGTGCTTAGGTGGGAAACTATATCCCACCACCTTGATAATCCTAATGGGACAAAAGATTGATGCAATCTTAGGGATGTCATGGCTAAAATACCATGGCGCTGTCCTAGAGACTCGGACACGGACGGTTCATTTAACTCTCCATTCCACCGTCCACATTCCATGGTGTTAGACACGCCAGTCCAGGAAATTTCAGCAATTAATAATGCTGAAGCTCTCAAGTTAGAAGGCATCCCCATAGTCCGGGAGTATCCTGATGTGTTCCCCGATGATCTTCCGGGCATGCCACCTGAGCGGGATGTCGAGTTCAAGATTGAACTTGCACCTGGGACTACGCCCATATCATGGAGACCATATAAAATGGCTCCAAATGAGCTGGCTGAACTGAAAGAACAGCTCAATGATCTGTTGAGCAAGGGTTTCATTAGGCCGAGTTCCTCGCCCTGGGGATGCTCGGCGCTATTTGTGAAGAAAAAGGAGGAAACCTTGAGGCTGTGTGTGGATTACCGTGACACAACCCCAACGGTCTTGTCGAGCCAGGATCACGCTGAGGGGTGCTGCGTTGCACAGCACCGGATAACACACGTGAAAGGTACAAAGCAGAAGCGAAATTTTAATACATAAACAAGTTTATGAACATGTTTACATCAAAATAGTTCCAGTCTACACTCACGGGCGTAGACTATGCATCAAGTCCATGTTCAGCCCTTGAACGTGTCCTTGCTAGCACACACGCACACTAACTCTGTGGCGTGCACGACTCCCACTCGACGGGGTTCTCCTCCTGGGGTTCCATCTCCTCTTCGGGAGTCCCTTCCTCATAGAACCCTGCAAAAGCTTCAAACACAAGCAGTGAGCACGAAGGCTCAGCAAGTCTGACCCGTCTCACCTAAATATGGAACTTCTAAATGAGGGGTGGTGGGTTACATGAGGTAAAAATCATTTGCAAGGACTCGTCAAATTAGTAGAACCTTACTTTCAAGTTTTAGCAGCAGGTTGTGGAGAACCTTACGCTAAGGCACATGAGAGAGCCGCAATCAAACAAGAAACGCATTTCTCTCATGTACTTTGCCCAAAGTTGAAAAGAACTTTAGTTAGCTCTAAACTACAGCAAATCATTAGCAATCAGAGTTCATCTTTCAATCAGCAACATTTTAACATGTAACTAGCCTGTTCTTTCTACGTCATGGTACAGTGAACAAGTGGTACTCACTGACCGTGAGGGACGGCGATTATAATCGATTTACACCTGCAGGGTTACCCGAACAACCCATCACGTACGCCCGTACTCGATGTTGCCTACAACAACCATCACGGACGCCGTACGCAACTACCTTTCACCCGTTAGCCAAATGTTGAACCGGTCCAATCGTCCCGAGCAAGAGGTCTCTGCATGCGCATCTCAGTGCCGCCAGCCGATTTACACCTCGAGCTCTCAACCTACCCTCTGAATGACCAGCTATGCCTCAACACCCAGCAACCCGAGTTACATCGGTTTCCCGGTTCCCATATAGCTGGTAGGTCTTCGGTACTGTTCTAGCTTGTTCAACAGGCCCGCACACGGCTCGGTCCTCAATCGAGACAAGCGGAGCTATAGCACACAGGCCCCAAAGTCCTGCTGCTCTTACTCTCCGCTCGGTCTCATCTTTCTTGCCATGTGTATCATGTGCTATCTCTACCCGAGCGATGTGCCTCTAGACTATTCTCGCGAGTAGTTCCAACTACTCGACTTGTACTGAATCCTACACTATCTTAGCATTGCAGTGGCTAACGGGGTTGGTAAATCCTAAACCCAATCCATGATTTTCTTGGCTATGCAGTTGGGTTTCCACACAAGACTCTAATGCAAAGAATCATAATACTCAAGTATGTGCTCAAAACAATAAAAATTTGTAAAAACGGTTAATGCAAACCGGGGCTTGGCTTGCTGCTCTTGGTCGTAGGATAGCTGCTCCTCCGGAGTAACGAAGTCTAGGACTTCGGGTTCCTCCTCGACCTTAGCGACTACATGATATACAAGTATATGTATTAATTTAAATGCATTTGATTGAATTTAAACTTGTGAAGTCTATAACTCTTACTAGACAGACCCAATGACTGTGAAACTTTTACTGTGGCTTGGTTACAACCTAAACAGAGACTTGGTCAAGTTTTAGTTGCAGCAAAGCTCATTTGAGCCCTCCACAATTAATTATGCACTTTACCTTAATTGGCACTCTTAGGGTGTTCTAGGGATTTTCATGAAACAAACTATGACTTTCTGAAAACTAGATTTTCGGAGGGTTCTAATGGAGTTGGTCTCACTTAATTTGAAGGTTACTAGCTAAGGATATGAGCTAAACAATTTCAGAGAAAATTCTGAAAATGTTTCTGAACATTTTCTATTTTCTCTGGAACAGTTTCACTAATCCTACCATTGGATGGATCATATGAGCTCAAATGGATCTGAAATTTTTATGGTAGTTCAGAGATATTTTGGTGAACATCCCAGCAAAATTTCAGGATTTTCCTCCAAAGGATTCTCCAGTTAAAATTCCAAACAGTTTAAATTTTGAGGAATTAATTCTGGAGAAATAAGGATTTTCAGGAAGTTAAACTTGATTTCCTGGAATGTGCTCAGAGATCTGAATCCAACAAAATTTGGTTCACTCGATTTGGAGCTTTCTAGCCAAAGTTATGAGGATTTGAAGTTTGGAAGAAATCTGAAAATCGGGGGAAAAAGTTTAAACTCGCCGGGGCCCGCGGGGACACGTGTTGAGCGCGGAGGTGTCCGGCACACTGAGGCCCACAGGGTATTTGCGTGCCAGCACAGCCGATCCCGGCCACACTCGATCCCGATTTAAATTCTTCAGCCGCTGACACGTGGGCCAGCCGGCTTCGTTTTCCTCCCGCCGCTCTCTCGCGCCCGTGCCGCCGACCTCGCCGGAGCAGACCCGGAGCTCGCCGGCTCGCCGCTGCCGGACCTCCCATGGTCTGGAACTCGCCGCCAGGGGGTTGTCGACGTCGAGGAACACGTCGGTGGTGTCAGGTCGGGCTGGGGGTGACCGGAAATAGCCCGGCGACGTGCCGCGGCCTCGGTTGAGGTTTGGCGCCGTCGACCGTGGGTTCTAACCCGCCAACACCTCGAACAAACGGTCCTACAGCATCAGTGTACCTCTAGAAAGCTCGACAAGGTGTCAAAAGGGTTCAGGGATGGCGGCAAGTCGGTCGGCACCGTGTGACCGATCGTGCCCGCCATGACCGCCCTTGATCGAGCTCGAAATTTGTCCCTCCTATACAGTTTCACGCCACGGATGCAGAAAAGAACTTGATCGCCGGCTAGTCCAGCGTCTATGTGCAAGATTTGATAACCACCAAAAGATCATAGAGCGAGAATTTGAAGAATCCGTACCGTAAGCTCAGTTTACGGTCGCCGGAGCAAAAACTGGAAATTCTCTGTGGATTCTTCACGGTTTGCTTCCAAACTTGGAGGAGACCAGCACGGTGGTCGCGCGCTCCTGTTGCCTCTCTTGCTGGACCGTGAAAATGCCTGTGGAACGCTGTCCACGGGCGCCTGACTCTCGGCTGAAGCTAGGTTGCCGCGGTGGCGATCGTTTTTGGGCAAAGGAGGTCGGAACTCGGGGTTTCTAGCGTTGGGGAGGTGGAGTGCGAGCTCAGATTGCTGTCTAGCCACTCAGGGACGAAGGAGGAGATTGTTTGCCGGTTTTTCCCGATTGAGCAGAGAGCTGCGGCGAGAAACAATGCCGCTGCTCGAGTTTGCACGCGAGGAGATAACGCCGGCCGACTCCTGCTCGACTGAGGCGGTGCCGGTCGGGTGGGGGCGCGAGCAAGCCGCCCTGGGCTCCAGCGCGCATAGAGGGGAAGCAGCTGGTGGCGCCGGTGGCTGCTCGGTGGCACAGCCGACAGCTGCTCGGTGGAATTTCCCACCGAGGCTGTGACTTTGTGTGCAAGTTTTGCCTCCTTCTCTCTATGACATGTGGGTCCCACCCAGGGTTTTAACCTCTGAAATTTACTCCTAATCACTGTTGTAAACAGTGAGCCCAATAATACCCCTGGTGATTCAAATTATTCACCCATGAGCCATTTGAATTGATTAGAATTCAAATTGGGTTTGGTTTGAATGAATTTCAGCACAAGTTCAGTTTTGAATTCAAATAAAGTTTGAATTTTCCCCACTTAGCTCATGTCAAGATCAACTCCAAATGGAGTGAAAATTGGTGCGTGAGCTCACAAAAATGTGCTGAATAAGAATATGCTTCCCACTTTTGAATTCATGGGATAAAAACAGTTTGAATTTGAATATGGTTTCAAACTGCCCTCTTTCTAACTATACCCAAAATGACCTCAAAAAGGTTTTAAATTTGGGTGAAACTTGGCATGGACATCCTTAGCAAAGTGTAGGAGTTTTCACATGTCCAGCCCCTCTATATCACATGTGGGAAATACCACTTTTGCAATATGTGAGTTTGTTTTATAATGAGCATGTTGATGGTGGTTACTTGCTCTTCATTTGTGTTCATCATCTTGCTTCAATGAGGTGTGTGTGTATGGTGATGAACACTTCAACTATGTGTCAAAAACTGAGGCACTTACATACCGGCCGCTCAACGCCGTCACCATCAAAAATAAATACCCACTGCCCCGCATCGACATATTGTTTGATCAACTTGTGGGTGCCAGTGTGTTCTCCAATATGGACCTTCGCTCTGGATATCACCAGATAAAGATCCGGGCGGAGGATATCCCGAAGACGGCCTTCTCGACGAGATATGGACTATATGAATATCTCATCATGTCTTTTGGTCTCACAAACGCTCCAGACCACTTCATGTATCTCATGAACTCGGTGTTCATGCCGGAGCTGGACAAGTCCGTGGTAGTGTTCATCGACGATATCTTGGTTTACTCCAAGACAGAAGCCGAACATGCCGAACACTTGAGGATCGTTCTTCAACGATTACGAGACCACAAGCTCTACGCCAAGTTCAGTAAATGCGAGTTTTGGATCAGCCAAGTTCCATTCTTGGGACATATCATCTCAGCTGAAGGCATTGCGGTTGACCCAAGCAAAATAGAGCAAGTGCTGAAATGGAAATCTCCCACTTCAGTTCATGAAGTCAGAAGCTTCCTCGGGTTAGCGGGATACTATCGGAGATTTATTCCAAGTTTCTCCAAGCTCGCTAAGCCGATGACAGAATTGCTGAAGAAGGGGACGAAATATGTTTGGAACACGGCGTGTGAAGGAGCATTCCAAACATTGGTGAAGCATCTCACCACAGCCCCGGTATTAGCTCAGCCGGATACAACAAAGCCCTTCGACGTATATTGTGACGCGTCTGCTATCGGGCTAGGCTGCGTGTTGATGCAGGAAGGACGTGTGGTCGCTTATGGCTCACGCCAACTTCGGAACCATGAGCAGCACTATCCTACTCATGATCTTGAGCTTACTGCCGTGGTGTTGGCGCTAAAAATGTGGAGGCACTATCTCCTGGGAATTTTGGTGCACCTCTACGCCGACCACAAGAGCTTGAAATATATTTTCACCCAGAAGGAGCTGAACATGAGGCAAAGAAGGTGGTTAGAACTGATCAAAGATTATGAGATTGAGATCCATTACCACCCCGGCAAGGCGAATGTGGTTGCCGACGCGCTGAGTCGGAAATCACATGTCCATCACATCACCATTACACCGGTGGAGGAGGAAGAGCCGAGTTTATACTTGGCTCCTTATGGATCGCTGTACAACCTTGCCCTCATCCCTACTATTAGGGAGGACATCATTGCAGCTCAGAAGACTGATAAAGGCATGGCACATCTCCGGAGATGGATAGACAACGGGGAGATCAAATGTTTCCGGAAGGATGATGAGGGGACGCTATGGTTCAATGACCGCATAGTCGTACCCCGGGATATGGAGCTGAGGAAGAAGATCCTCGACGAAGCCCACTTGTCTAAATACTCCATTCATCCGGGAAGCAAAGAAATTTTCCAAGATTTGAAAAAGAAATTTTGGTGGACACGGATGAAGCGGGAGGTAGCGAAGTACGTATCCGAGTGTGATACGTGTAGACGAGTGAAGGCTGATCATATGAGGAAATCAGGGCTGCTGCAACCCCTGAAAATTCCAGCATGGAAATGGGAAGATGTGAGCATGGATTTCATTGTGGGATTACCCTTAATAGCCAACAAACATGCTTTCATTTGGGTGATCGTTGACCGACTAACCAAGTCAGCTCACTTCATCCCCGTGCATACACATTTCCATGCCAACAGATATGTGGAGTTATATATTGCCAGGATTCTATGCCTGCATGGTGTACCCAAGACCATAGTCTCAGACCGAGGTGCATTGTTTGTGTCTCGCGTTTGGGAGCAGTTGCATGCTGCTTTGGGTACTAAACTGATTAGAAGTTCCGCCTACCACCCTCAGACATATGGGCAAACAGAGAGGGTGAACCAAGTGTTAGCAGACATGTTGAGAGCATGCGCCATCCACCATGATAGGAACTGGGATGATCACCTACCATTGGCGGAATTCTCGTACAACAACGGCTATCAGGCGAGTATCAAGATGGCACCCTACGAAGCTCTCTACGGTCGCAAATGCCGCCCCCCATTAAACTGGTGCGAGTCTGGTGAAAGGGTCACATTCGGGGTTGATGTGGTGAACGACACCGAAGAGCGCGTTCGGACGATTCAAGCCAACTTGAAGGCCTCTCAATCCCGAAAGAAGAGCTACGCTGATAAGAGGCGTAGGCCGTTGCACTTTGACGTCGGTGAACACGTGTACCTCCGCGTGTCTCCGATGAAGGGCGTGCACCGGTTCGGTGTGAAGGGGAAGCTCGCTCCCCGTTTCATTGGACCCTATGCTATCACTGAGAAGTGTGGACCAGCAGCGTATAGACTGGAGCTACCAGCATCCCTTGCTGGTGTCCATGATGTTTTCCATGTTTCGCAACTGCGAAAATATTTAAAGCATACAGCTGCTGTTCCTACTGAAGACATCGGCGAGCTGAAACCGGATTTAACATATGATGAATATCCGGTGGAAATTCTTGATAAGAAAGCCCGAACCACGCGTAGCAGAACGTTGTGGTTCTACAAAATATTCTGGAGCAACCACACCTCCGAAGAAGCAACGTGGGAGAGCGAGGAATTCCTTCGCTCAAATTACCCGGAGTTCATGGCATCTCAGCACGGTAAGTCCCTATTACATCGCTATCTCTTCTTTTGTAATCTCGGGACGAGATTCTTTTAAGGGGGGAGAGATGTAAAAGCCCAAGAAAAGGGACTTGCAAAAACTTTTCTTCACTTCACAACACCACAGTTTTTATTGTGGATTTCTTAGGAAATATCGTGAAGAGCAAGTAACCTCCATCAAAAGAGTGATTAGAGGGGAAAGCCTTCTCTTTCACAAAGTGGGATTTGTACACATGAACATGAGAGGTTGAGCTCACCCCTAGGACTTGAAAAGTCTTGGGAAGGTTCAGGTCAAGTTTCATGTAAATCCAACAATTTTTGAGGCACTTTTGGAAGTATTTGAAAAAGAGGCCAATTTGAATGTAAATTCAAATTGCAGCAACTTTCATCACTCAAATTCAAAAGTTAGCTTAATATTCAAACTCAGCACATTTTTCTGAGTTAGCCCACTAATTTTCATCCTCATTGGAGTTCATCTTGTCGGGAGCTAAATTTGCAATAATTCCAAACTGAATTTGAATTTCAGTTTAAACATAAAGCAAATTTAGTCAAACAAAGTTTGAATTTGAGAACTCAAATTCAAACCAAGACTTGGGGGCTAAGTCTCTCATTAAATGTTCAGTAGCTGGGATATTTACAAAAGAAAGGGGGGGAAAGAATTAGATGGGAGAAGAGGGCCCACTGGTCAGCCACCCCGGGGAGCAAACCGACTCGGGCACGTGGTCGAACACCCTACGGCCGACAGCGCATGGGGTCGACCCCGTCCCAACGCGGCCACCGCGCCACCTCCTGCTCGGGGGATGAGGGCGCCGGCTACAAAGCGTGCGGTTGCACTGCTGAGCTGCGTGAAACCCCCCGTATCCTCTCTGTTCCACTGCCCACAAACCCGGCCACACACTCGGTGTTTTGCCACCCACTGATCGCCGGCGTCCGAGCAAACCAGGCACCCTCGTGGCCGACGCTCAACACAAGAAACGACCACCATAAGGTGCTGGTTCTGCTTGTCCTTACCGTTTGGCATTTCATGCACCATCGGGGGAGAATTTCTTCCGGGAACGCTACGGTGTTCTTAAGGCCGAGCTCCACCAAATCCAAAAATTCACGGGTGTTGGCTTATCACCGGGTGTACCGAGCTAAACACATGATCTACACCCTGCCACGACCACCTAGGATCAAAAACCAGCAAGAACCATGGACTAGGGTTACGGTTCTTCGAAGTTTTCTGAGAACAGCCGATATCCGGCCTAGGTCACCGGTGAGGTTGTAGTTGCAGCTGTTTTCACGAGGATTGGGGCCCATGTCCGTGATCAGAAGGTATCAGCGGAGCTCCCCGAGCAAACTGCATCGAAAAAGGTGCAGGGGATGCTGAGTTCGACGTCGACGGTGAGCTCCCGGCCGCTGTTACCGGCGGGAGCACTGTTCCAGCCGTTGTCACGCTCTGGTGAGGGCACCACTGCGTTCCCCAGGCTGAGATAGGCACAGGCGGCGAGAATCGGCAAGTTTCGAGGGCCGGAACCCCTCTCCGGTGAGGGCTCCGGCGAGTTCGGCGGCGGGGTCACGCGGGTGGCTGGAGGAACACGAAGGGGGGGAGGCCCCACTCGTCAGCGGCTGGAAGTAACGTACGGGATTTTCTGTGGTCCAGGATCCAGTGTGGCTATGCGGGAAGGAGTCTGTGGCCCCGTGTGGCTCGGCTCCAGCGGTCGACACGTGTGCGATGGACCCACCCGCAGGATTTAAACATTTTTGGAATTTCCAGTTTTAGTTCAAACTTCAAATGCATAGAACTTTGGCTAGGAAACTCCAAATTCGATGAACCAAATTTTTCTGAACTCAGAATTCTGAGTACTTTCCAGCAATACCAAATTCAGCTCATGAAAGTGAATAGTTTTCCAGAATTAAATCCATAAAGTTTAAACTGTTGGGAATTTTATCTGGAGAACTACTTTATGAAAAATTCTGAAATTTGGCTGAGAGGTTCATTGGAAAAACCTTGAGTCACAGTAAAATTTTCAGACTCATCCAATTTCATTTAGTCCCCCTAATTGGGTGATTAAGAGAACTGCCCTGAGAAAATAGAAAAATGTACAGAAACATTTTTCAGAATTTCTCAAATCTTAATTAGGACATAACTTTCAGTAGAATTCTTCAAATGACATGAAACCAATTCCATTATAACCATCTTAAATTCTAGTTTCCAGAAAGTAATGGTTGGAGCCATGAAAAACCCTGGAATTACTTAGAGGTTCAAATATTGACCAATTAGGCTTTTATTTGTACAAGGTTCAATTGAACTTTGTTTCAAATAAAACTTGGTCACGACTCTGGTTAGGACCCTACCAATCCACTATAAAAATTTCAGAACCAGAGGGGAGGGCTAGCTATAGTTATTAGTAATTAAGTATTCCAGTTTACACATTGCATTTAAATTGACACATCGTATTTCATTAAACGTGTAGTCGCTGAAGAAGAGACTCCAGAAGTGCTGGACTTCCTCCTTCCGGAAGAAGAACTAACCCCTGACCAGCAGCAACAAGGAAAGCCCCGGTTTGCATTAACCTTTTTATAAGTTTTACTTTGTTTACATGTGTCATATGAAGTGTGAATGTGCATTAGGTGTAGGATGAATGGAACCCCACTTGCATAACCAGAAATTGTCCATAAGAGTGAGGGTAGTGTCTAAGACCTCGAGTAGACAGGCTATGCTTAATGTTTCATAGAACTTCGGTACAAGTCGAGTAGTTGGAATCTACTCGCGAGATAGGCTTGGGACACACGGGTTCGGTGGAGTGATGTGAGATCACCTTAGTAATGAAAATGAGACTTGGCAGGGGGTAGGGCGCAGCAAGAGGGAGTCTTGTGTGCGCAGCTCTGTCCGTTTTGATTGAGGACCGATCCGTGTGCGGCCCACACTGATCAAGTTTGAACGTACTGAAGGCATATCGGATATATGGGCCCCGATAAACTGATGTAGCCTAAACCTCCCGGCGTCGAGGCATAACACACCGATTTATAGGTGTAGGCTGAGGGCAGCAAGGTGGAAATCTGCCAACGGGCATAGAGAGATTCTCCGTGTGGGGAACCTCCTGCTCGTTTCGGTGCGACCGGTTCGACGTTTGGGCTGTTGGGTGAAAGGTTGTCCCGTACGACATCGAGTGAGCGTGCTGTGCAGCTCCACGGGTGGGCGCACGTGACGTGCTCTTTGGGTTTCCCTGCAGGTGTATATCGAGTCGATTCACCGTCCCTCGCGGTGAAGAGTACCACTTGGTCACTGAGTCGTGACGTAGAATAATGTATGAAATATGTTGATTCAATATTGCTGATATGATATAATATTGTATTGCTACATGTTTTCCACCGAATATTGCTTACTAAATTTCAGCTTCCTGAACTGTTAACTTGTTGCTAAAAGCTGAACTAAGGACGAACTTGTAGGTGAGTCCATTTGCTGCAATATGACTATCCTATGTCATTGTACACTTCATGTAGAGTTTCATGCCTAGGTGAGTCGGTTAAGTCTTGTTGAGCCATCGTGCTCACGGTTGCTGCTTAAGTGTTTTTCAGGTGAGGAGCCACCCACGGACTCGGGTTACAAGTCTACTGGCGAGGGTTACCCTCTGTCGGGGACCACGGCTGAGTGGGAGCCGTACACGCCACGCTGAGCTGAGACGTGCAGCTAGTGTGGGTTGCCCTAGGGCTGGGCAACCAACTTTTGCTAGATAGGCGGGCGTTAGTTGTACAGGGTAGACTTCCATTGTGTAAAATAAATGCTAGTTTGTAACTGAAGTTTGTACCTGTTTGTACAGTTCAGTTTGTTTTTCCCATGTAATATATTATGTTCTTATGACGTGTGCTGTCGGGTGTCGCATCGTGCGGCATCACCCTCTGCGATCCTGGATGAGCGGATCCCGGTCCGCCACAACTAACGGACAAGCTGAGTCTAATAACAAAATACTCATCAAGCTCATAAAAAGGAAGATCAGGGAGAATCCTAGATGTTGCCATGAGACTTTGAGTGAAGCCTAATGGGCTCATCAAGTATCAAAGCACGGCACTACCAAGGTTACACCATTTGAGATTGTATATGGACAAGAGGTTATGTACCTGTGGAGCTTCGCATGAAGGTGTGTCGAGTGGATCAGCAAGATAACCTTTTTTCTTTGGACTAACAAGACTTGATGATGGACAAGTTGGATGGAGTCATAGAGAGCCGAATGGAAGCTTTAAAAGAGATAGATAAGGAAAAGCTCAAGGTAGCCAAGCACTACAATAAGAGAGTTCGAGAGAAATCGTTCCAGATTAGAGATTTGGTTTGGAGAACGATTTTACCTCAAAAAGTCGAGACAAGAAGTTTGGCAAATGGTCACCGTGCTGGGAAGGACCTTTCAAGGTAGTGGATATTGTCCCTGAAAATGCCTACTTCGCAGAGAACTTGCAAGGAGAAAACTCGGGTAAAGCCATCAATGGAAGGTACTTAAAATGATTTTACCCAAGTGTGTGGCAAGAAGGCTGAGTTATCTAAGCCTTGCAAGGTAAAATAGCCAATTTATCTAATAAATCTTGGCTTTGGAGATGTTTTTTGGCATACTATGTTTGCCTAAAAACAAGAGGGCATGTGTTGGAGGTAAAAATTGGTTGAGTTTTGCAGGTCAGAGGAGCAAAAAAATAAGGTGGAAAGAGCCTTTTATCTCGAGAATTCAAGGTGCAGAAGGCTTCGGCAAGGAACCTACCCAAGACTGGAGAAATACATGCGGAAATCCTGTTTTACCATGAAAACTCAAGATACAATCGTCCAGGTGGGAGCTCAACCTGAGAAGACCAATTTACCTTGCGGCTGCGAGATAAACCAGCTAAACCGCAAGATACAAGGGCCGAAGGGACTTAGGTGTTCTTGGTAGAGTTCAAAACATTGTACATATTAGATGATATTGTGTCAAGTGTCCTAGAAGGTCTAGCAGGACATTCGTCCGTGCATTTGGATAAGATTGAGTCTTAGAGATTAGATGAGTTTAGTTAAAACTTAGAAGATTAGATCTTTTCGGTTGTAATCAAGGTCTATATAAAGGCATCATCTGCCAAAACATACAGCAGTTCAGATCAGTTCAATACAACTTTTGGTTCTCCTATTTTGTTCTTCATTCGTTTTCATAGATCATAGCTTAGTTTATAGCTTCTTTGTTTCTTTGCCGAGGAAAGCATCCGGTTCTCTCCATGTAAGTGAGACGTATCACGTTCTTGTTCAATAGGAACCTCATTCTACCTTGATTTCGGTGAGTTAACACCGATATTTCTCGAAATGTAGGTGGCTTAGACCATCTTCTGGTGACTCCACGCTACTGAACCCTCTGTTCCACGAACACCTAGGAACGCTCCAGACTCGTCAACTCACAAGAAGGATCATGGCCGTTAGGGATGACAATGGGTCAGGTTTTTGTTGGGCGGAACAAAAACCCGCCTGATACAAAAGAGGTTATGAGTGAAATTTGAGACCCGCACCTGCGGATGAGAATTCGCACCTGCACCTACACCCGCCGGGTTTTGGGTGGCCGTCGTGTAAAAGTCCCAAAAATGTGGATGCAAAGAAACTGAGTTTGAACACCATTGTGTTTCCGGTTCATGAAAAACGGGACTTACAAAAACTTTCTTGCACGGGATGGTGTACATAGGGTTCAACAACATGGGTTCAAGCATTCGTGTGAATGTGTTGGATCAAGGTGAAGTTAAACCCATGTGTAAATCATACATGTGCATGAGAAAGAATAAAGAGCAGATCTTTAGACCCAAATGCTCACCTCAAATTGCTGCCAAATTTTTTAATACACATGAAACCTCATACATTTGCAATCGAGGAAAATTCATGGTGGCAACCTTCTGATTTTAGGGTGGGGTAAAAGGGAGTTAATCATGATCATTTCCGAATCCGTGCTGAATCCAAATTTGAAGGGCAAGTTCAAACTGAACTGGTGGAGTTCAGACTAGGACCAAAAGTGATCAAGCATGTGCTATAAGCCAACGAAACTTGTTCACTAAATTCAAAAGTGGTCATTTCAAAAATGGAATACAAACTGTGGGTTCAAAAATTCCTATTTGCAGCGGCCAACTTAAAAATCAGATTGCGTAATTGAATTTCTCATCTCCAAATTAGTGGGATGGCAAAGTTTGAGGGGATTTGAAGATGCTTTGATATTCATTTCCAAAAAGGACATTGAATTTCATTGGAATTCCAATTTCGAATTTGAACTTCGAGTAGACATTCTAAATTCTCCAAATGAAGTCCATAATTTAGCTCCACATATTTGAATTTGGTCAATTGCCAAATTTGAGAGATATTTTTGTGAGGATAAGGAGGGGGAAAGAAGTGGGCCCCACCTGTCATTGAGCCAATTAGACTTGCACCCTAAGTCTCCACTCTCTGTTCAGTCTCGAGAAGCCGAAGCACCTCCGAGCGCCACCGAGGGAGGGAGAAAATGGACACCTTGCCAGCTGATTGCGTCGATCAGGGCTCAGCTCGTGGTTTTAGCGCCTCAGAGCACGATCTTTTTGCTCACAAACCGTCACACCGAGGCGCTGTCTAACTTGCACAAGAACAGAACCCAGCCGCTCACCGCCGTATCCGAAATTCAATCAAAAGCCGGAAACACGTGCATACAACGCCTCTCCGAGCCGCAAAATGGTACTGAGTGATCGTCCTCCATATCCTCGGCACGAAAACGCGCAAGTTTCGAGCTCCCCGACCCTAGTCCGGTTGTTCTTCACTACAGCCAAGTTTTACCACCACTAGGGGCTCACGTGGACAGCCCAACCGAGGGGCTTTCGCGCCCGAGAAAGGACGCCTAGAGGAGCGTCAGAGATCCTCTCTGCTCCTCGCCAAATCCCAGCTCAAGCCGTGAAACCCCGAGGGAGAATTTAGCGATTTGCTCTCGGTGCGTTCAAAGTGACCCCCGGGTAAGAATCGATCAAATTCAGTCGCAATTCTTGTTTTTAGGCCACCAAATTGTGCACACGTGAAATAAATTGGCTAGCGGTCGATTTTTGTTCACAACCCTAGCTAGAAACAAACTGTGCGCAAGCTATTTCGAGGTTTCCCGAGCTCAAACACCGCAGCACCTCTAGGGTGCACGGTGACAACCTATGTAGAGGTTTCCCGAGCTAGTTGGCATTCATGCAGGTATTCTCTAGGATCCATGGATGCTCTAGGGCTAAGATCCACCGAGTTTGGAAGGGTAGAGAGGTCGGACAACGGCGCCGAAGCTTCACCGAAGTCGCCGCACGCCCCATACCTAGTTCCGGACCTCTAGCGCCCACACCGACCGAAAAAACGGCTTTCCCGTAGCCCAAAACCTCCGGGCAGCGAGCCTCGGGCAGCCAGGAACCCACGGCCGGCGAGGCGCCGCCTCGGTCCGGCAAGGAGGGCGTGCACGGGAAGAAAGGGCCAGAGTGTGAAGAAGAGGTGCCGGCCCCACACGTCAGCCACTGAAAAATTTAAACCCAGATCCTCTGTGGCTGCTTATCTTTTGTGACTACACGGTTAGAACCCTGTAACCCGGTATGTTCTCGCACCTCATTGGTTGTGGTTTACACAGTGGGCCTAATTCAATTTCCAATAGGAATTTAAT
Source organism: Neostapfia colusana (assembly GCA_030760725.1). NCBI lineage: Eukaryota > Viridiplantae > Streptophyta > Magnoliopsida > Poales > Poaceae > Neostapfia > Neostapfia colusana. The sequence continues at coordinate 46,115,788 of JASWHV010000012.1, read as the reverse complement.
TCCAGATGTTGCCACAACTTTGAAAATTCATATCTTGGTATCGAAAACTCCAAATTGGATGATTCAAATTGGGTTGGATTCAGTTTTCAAAGATATATTCAAATATGAACCCCAATTTCTATGAAAGTCAAAAATAAATTCTGGAAAATTCATTAAAAGTTTTCGGAAAAAGAATTATTGAGGGAGTTTGGTTCATTCAAAAATCCTCAAGTTTTGCCAGAATATTATTTAGGATATTATTGACCAGCTAGCAAATTTTCAGCTCATTTGAGTTTGCATTGAGTAGGATTTTACTGAGTGAAATCTGCTGCACTCTAAATGGTCCAGAAACTTTTTCAGAAAAAGTTTCCAATTTGTAAAATCCTTTCGAGGCAATTCATAGCTACAAAAATCATAGAAAAATTCAGGCATGCTCTATGAATAATAATTGAAATTGTAGTTCACTTTATTGGGCATGAGAATGCATATTACTTCAGAATTAATTCTTTTTAGTAGAACTGCTTAAGGAATTATTCTGGAGGAACTACTCAACTAAAAGGCATGAATTTTGGACCATAGTACTTTATGGTGACCAGGAACTCATATGTAAAATTTCAGCTCAAGTTGAGCCATAGAACTCCCTGTATTGGTTTTTCCATGCTTATGTATGTGGGGAAATACATAAGAGTCTTGTAGGAATTATTTGGGACACATATTCCTTCCACTTTATCTGCAATTTGGCAAGATAAGTCACTGTGTAGTGTATGACTTGCTGTAAAAGTTCTGAAGTCAATGGATTTCTTAATCTTCACTTTCATTTAAACCTTTTCAGCCACCTCATATATCTATTATGCAACATAGACCATTAGGACTTAAGTTCCTATAGGCAGATGGATTCTTCTTGTATTTTTCTTTGCACAACAGAGGCAACAAAGCCATTCTTAGAATTTCCACACAGACTCTGTTCTTAAGAAGTTCAAGTCTTTAATTCTGTAAATTGCCTTATAACAACTAGTGCATATACATGTCGATAGTGCTTACAACGAAGGCGGTCGACGACGGAGTGAATCCATTGAACGGGATCAGTTGATCAAGCCTCAAGGGAGAGGAGACGTTAGCTGAATCATATACTATTAGAACCAGCAGCAAAAGGGCAAGCCCCGGTTTGCATTTAGAAGTTTTTATAAAGTTTTGCTTTACATTCACTTAGTTTGAAGTATGAATGTGCATTACGTGTAGTATGATTGAAACTCTAATTGCATAACCAGATTCTCCTAAAGAGAGTGAGGGTAGTGTCTAAGTCCTCACGTAGTATATGCCTTTTTAAATGAAAAATAGGCTTCGGTACAAGTCGAGTAGTTGGAATCTACTCGCGAGGATAGGATTCACCAAATACGGGATTGGTTCGAGATGTGAGACAACTTAGTGAGAAAAATGAGACTTGGAAGGGGCTAGGACGCAGCAAGAGGAAGTCTTGTGTGCGTAGCCCTGCCTGTGTCGATTGAGGACCGATCCATGTGCGGCCCATGCTGATCAAGTTTGAATGTACCGAAGGCATATCGGATATATGGGGTCCGATAAACTGATGTAACCTATACCTCCGGGCGTCAAGACATAACGCACTGATTTATAGGTGTAGGTTGAGGGCTTCAAGGTGGAAATCTGCTAAAGAGCATAGAGAGATGCTCCATGTAGGAAACATCCTGCTCGTTTCGGTGCAACCAATTCGATGTTTGGGCTTTTTGAAGAAAGGTTGTTCTGTACGACATCGAGTGAGCATGCTGTGCAGCTCCAAGGATGGGCGTATGTGATGTGCTATTCGGGTATCTCTGCAGGTGTATATCAATTCGATTCGCCATCCCTCGCGGTAATGGGTACCACTTGGTCACTGAGTCGTGACGTAGGTAAAAATATGGAATGTTGGTGAAACATTACTGCTGCTATGAATAACTTGTATTGTTACATGTGTGCCACTAAATATTGCTCACTAAATTTCAGATTTGTGAGCCTTTAACTTGTGGCTAAAAGATGAATTAAGGATGAACTTGTAGGCGTGTCCTTTTGCTGCAAACTTTCATCCTATATTCAAGTATAACTTGCATGTAGCGTTTCATGTGTAGGAGGGTCGGTTAAGACTTGCTGAGCCATCGTGCTCACGGTTGCTGCTATGAGTGTTTGCAGGTGAGGAGTATCCCACGGACTCAGAGTACGAGTCCACCGGCGAGGGCTATCCTCCTTCTGGGACTAGGGCTGTGTGGGAGCCGTACACGCCTCGGTGAAGCTGTGTGTAGCTAGTGTAGATTGTCCGTAGGACTGGACAACCAGCTTTTGCTAGATAAGAGTAGGCGTGAGTTGTATAAATATTTTCCGCTGCAGTAGACTCTGTAAATTAGATGTAAACTGAAAGTTTGTACTACTTTTGTACAAATTCAGTAAGTTTTAATGTAATACTATGTTCTCCTTATCGTGTGTGCTGTCGGGTGTTGGATTGTGCGGCACCACCCTCTGTGATCCTGGATTGTACAGATTTCGGTCCGTCACAGGCTGGCATCAAAGCTTCTTAGGGGATAGCACACTAAATAAGGACAGCATTACGGAAATACTTAGGATTACGGTGAGGAATCGCTAGTATGCCCAAATAAGGACTATATTAGTATAGTTACTTAGAAGTGCATGACTAACTTACTTGTTATAATTCTGTATTTGGATTACGTAACGACGCACCTACGCTTAGGTAAGCATGGTAAGGAACGCCACCGAAAGCGGATCAATTTCGGTTAGCTCACTCATGTGAGGAATGTGGCATTAGATGTTCCGTTCGGCAACAGACAGAAAGTTAATATGTTTTCTAAGACTCTTCATGTTTTAGAGACATATGAACAGCACTATCCCCCAGTGCGCAAACCCAGGGGAAAAAGAAGGAGACCCCATCATGTGGTTTGTAACACGAAGTATGTACTCTAAGACTGTTATGTTCTATGGAGCATACAAAAACGCTGGTCCACCGGTGTGCTTAATTGCAAAGGTGTGGAGCCCTCCGTCGGGTGGTGAATAACCCGGACATGTACCTTGAGACATGGCTTCACTCAAGGACGGCCGTATGGCAATGATACGGGCGTATGTATTTACTTTCAAATATGGACCTGCTTGAAATGACAAACCCTTTGAGTGAATCATTATTGAGTGTTCTTCTGCAGGAGCTAACCACGTACGTATCCCGTGTAGAGCACATTTGCGAGAGACCGTTTAGTGAGGATTTTCCATTTGGTGAGGAATGTAGTACCGGCATATAAGAATCTTGATTGCATTAAAAACAACTTTGAAAAGGAACTAAGATAACCAAGTTTACTTATTAGTATTCTGGTTTGAAGAGAAAGTCCATTTGATTTAGTAGTGCAGTTTAAAGAACTCGAAAAACAGAGTGCTCTGTTTTTGGCAGCAAGTTTGCTGAATTTTAAAAGAGCATTACTCACATGTTACCTAGCCAATGGAGGTGTGGGATATAGTTCTCGAAATATGAGGAAGTGTTCTACAACTTTGTTGTAGACTCCCAGAACAGAATCATACATTAAACTGGCTGAAATTCCAGAGGAGTGTAAACTGTCCAGAACCAGAACAGACTTAGAAACTCTCTCTGGACTGTTCTGCTTTTCAATCATAACTTTCTGTATAAAAATAAAAAATTGGCATAGGATACCTTTTTGGAAAGGTTATGAGATGTTTTACATCTTTGTAATTCAATGTATGTTCAGCTGCAGTACAGAATCCAGTAGAATTTGGAGTTGAAAACAGCAACATTCAAAGGAGGTGCTGTTGCAATTCTTCCAGGAATTCTGTCAACTTTAAGTAATCATAACTTTTTATACAGAAATGATCTGGAGGCATATAAATGCTCGTTGGAAATATAATGAAGTTAACTTTAAGTTTAGTATTCAACTTGAGTTATAAAAATGCTGTTAAACGGATCAAAATCTGGGTTAGGACAGAAGAGTCTGTTCTGTACAGCAAAGAGGATTGGTTAGGCCTACCACACGGAAGTGATTAAACTTGAGGATATTCCAGTGGTACGTGAACCCCGATGTGTTTCCCGATGATTTACCGGGCAGACCACCCGAGCGGAACGTCGAGTTCAAGATTGAACTGGCGTCGGGAACAACACCGATTTCACGGAGGCCGTACAAGATGACACCCAATGAACTAGCGGAGTGGAAGGAGCAACTAAGTGAACTCATGAGTAAAAGGTTTATACGACCAAGCTCATCAACTTGGGGTTGCTCTGCGCGGTTCGTTAAGAAGAACGACGAGACACTGAGGTTATGTGTCAATTATCGTTCCCTCAATGCCTTCACTATAAAGAACATGTACCCTTTGCCTCGCAACAATATTTTATTTGATCAACTAGTTAGTTCAAGTGTATTCTCGAAGATGGTTGGAGCTCATAAAAGATTATGAAATCGAGATCCACTACCATCCGGGAAAAGCGAACGTAGTTGCCGACACGCTTAGTCGGAAAACCACGTTCTCAACTTGGCGATTGCTGAGTTGGAAGAAGGAGAACCGAGTCTTCGTCTCATTCCGTATGGAGCACTTTACAATATTGCTCTCACTCCAACAACCCAAGAGGCGATTGTTAAGGCTCAAAGGAGAGACAAGGGTATGTCTCACATACGGAGAATAATAGACAATGGAGAGATGAACTGTTTCCTGAAGGATCATGATAGTATGCTATGGTCTAAAGACCGTATAGTTGTACCGCGTAATATGAAGCTCCGGAAGAAGACTTTGGAGGAAGCACACCTATCAAAAAATTTCCATTTATCCTAGCGGCAACAAAATGTACCAAGATTTCAAACAGAAATTTTGATGGATGCGGATGAAGCAGGAAATTGCCAAGTACGTATCCTAGTATGATATGTATCGACGGGTCAAGGCTGATCATATGCACAAAGCCGGACCGCTACAACCACTGAAGATACCGGAATGGGAAGGGGAGGATGTGAGTAGGGATTTTATCATCGGATTACCGCTCACATTCTGGAAGCATAAATCGATTTGGGTGATCGTCGACCGGTTGACGAAATCATCTCATTTCATTCTGGTGAACACTCATTATCGAGCCAAGCAGTATGCGGAGTTATACATATAAAACATTGTATGCTTACATGGTGTCTCGAAGACCATCATCTCAGATCGAGGTGTGTTTCTTGTTTTTGGGAGCAGCTGCATGCCTCGTTGGGCACTAATCTGATTAGAAGCTTCGCATATCACCCTCAAACCGACGGACAAACTTAGAGGGTGAAACAAGTACTAGTTGAGAGCGCATGCCATCCCCACGGTAAAAATGGAGATGATCGCCTATTGTAGGATCGAAGAGCACGTGAAAAGCTACCAGAGGGGGGTGAATGGTAGATTAAAACTTTTCGCAGTGGAAACAACAAAAACCCCTCAGCAAAAAATCAATCGGTTAAAGAAACCGTGTGTGCAAGTGTTTTCAAATGTGTTCAACCGTGACAAATCAAGTAGAGAGGTAGAGAATCAAGTCACGGATCTAATGCAACAAGAATCACTTGAAAACACGAAGTAAAACTTGAGATACGATCAAAACATTAAACGAAGATCAATCTGTTCTACCCGATATAAAAAAGATCTGCAACGCTGCAAAGAAACTCGTGTATCTCAAAAATTACAGATCTGAAGCTCGTGAAAATTTCACAGATGATAGATAATTGAGTTGTGAAGACAACCCAAAAAGAATCACGTCAATCGGATCTGTAAAACTCAAGTTATGAACGAAACACCGAAGCAACGTCGGTCTGTCCAGAAACTCGGCGAGAAAGACTTGACGAAAAACAAGTCGGACGAACAAGGCACAAAAGCTCCTCGAAACTATGAACTTTATTCAATAGAAACACAAAGGACCAGCCCAAAGTTCTCTACCCACGAGAGCTCTGGCCTCCCTTGCTTTTATAGACAGCACTCAGGCTAAACAATCCAATCTAGTACTCCTACTCCTAATTGGACTCGTATCCTAACTTACCATAACTGCTCAGGACTCTCCTATTCGCAGATAGAAGCAATCGTGAGACTTCCAAACACCTTAGGAACGTCCTAACCATTCCTAAAACAACTCAACTTCGTGCCTAACACGAAATCCTATCATAACCAACTCAAATCTTCCATATTTGAGCCATATCCGACTCAGCCTCAGCCTGAGTACGCAATCCAGCCGGTTGGATCTTTCCGACCAATTCTTTACGTCCACTTCTCTTCATCACGCCTTGGAACAATGTTGCCACGTCCATGCACTCCTTGCACACGTGCAAACACCTTCCAACGACGTACACGCAACCTTCATATGCACTGCCCTTGATCCAAACATGCTGCGCGACCTCCCGATCAACTCAACCACAGCTCCTCCCGAACTTGGTTGTTGGAACCTCATCTCCTCCCTGAGACTAGTCCAAGGATCCCGTCACCAACCATGTCTTGAACTCAAGCAACACCTGCACATGAATAAACAACCAATTCTTCCAAGCACAAGTCCTCGACTTGACTCATGTTAGTTCGAAAACAACAACACCTTACATGAGCACGTCACATAAGCATGTTGCAAACCATATCAAATGATAACCGCCATAACCACCAAAACACACCAAAAACTTAGCAAATTAATACTAAGCAAACCTTCCCATAAAGCAAGTTTGAAACATTGCGAGTTAAAAGCAAAAACAAGACGCTGCAGTTCTACGAGTTGAACTTCATGGGAGCTCCGTAAAAACAAGCTCCGGACCTCACAGAAGCTCTCCGGACCTTGCGTCGGACCTTGCCAACACTTGGCGGACCTAACAAAGAACTTGTCGGACCTTGCCATAGAAGAATGTTTTGGCAAGATTCAAAACTTTGAATGTTAATGCTAACTTTTATCCTAATTGCCAATGTATTCAGCACACATAGGTCTTGCACCTATCGTTGGCGGAATTCTCGTACAATAATGGCCATCAAGCGAGTATAAAAACGGTACCATACGGCCGGAATTGTCGCACACCGCTGAGTTGGTGTGAGTATGGTGAAAGAGTACTGTTCGAGGTTGATTTAGTCAACAAAGACGATGACCGAGTTCGGTTAATACAAGCGAACTTGAAGGCTGCACAATCCCGGCAGAAAATCTACGCTGATCAAAGGCGTAGACCGTTGCATCTGATATCGGAGAACACATTTATCTTCGTGTGTCTCCGATGAAAGGAATTCACCGGTTCAATGTAAAGGGGAAATTTGCTCCCCGATTTTTAGGTCCATTTGCTATCACGGAGAAGTACGGACCCATAGCCTACTGGCTGGAGCTACCGGCAAGCCTTGCTTGTGTTCACGACATATTTCATGTGCCACAGCTGTGGAAGTGCCTCAAATTTACCGCTGCTGTCCACACCGTAGAAATCGATGAGTTGAGACCGGACCCTAAGTACATTGAGTGACCGGTTCATATTATTGATGATAAGGCCGGATCAACCGGAAATGGACACTGAAGTTTTACAAAGTCCTGTGGAGTAATCATACCGTGGAAGAAGCAACGTGGAAAAGCGAAGATTACCTCCACACAAACTATCCGGAACTTTTATCATAATATTGATTGGAATTACCTCTCCCGTCTCGTTCTTCTTACGTAATCTCGGGACGAGATTCTTTTAAGGGGGGGGGGAGGAATGTAAAAGTCCAAAAAATGTGGATGCAAAGAAACTGAGTTTGAACACCTTTGTGTTTCTGGTTCATGAAAAATGGGACTTACAAAAATTTTCTTGCATGGGATGTTGTACATGGGGTTCAACAACATGGGTTCAAGCATTCATTTGAATGTGTTAGACCAAGGTGGAGTTAAACCCATGTGTAAATCATACATGTGCATGAGAAAGAATAAAAAAAGATCTTTAGACCCAAATTCTCACCTCAAATTGCGGCCAAATTCTTGAATACACATGAAACCTCATACATTTGAAATTGAGGAAAATTCATGGTGGCAACCTTCTGATTTTAGGGTGGGGTAAAAGGGAGTTAATCATGATCATTTGTGAATCCGTGCTGAATTAAAGTTTCAAGGGCAAGTTCAAACTGAACTGGTGTTCAGACTAAGACCAAAGGGATCAAGCATGTGCTATAAGCAAACCAAACTTGTTCACTAAATTCAAAAGTGGTCATTTCAAAAATGGAATACAAACTGTGGGTTCAGAAATTCCTATTTGCAGCGGCCAACTTAAAAATCAGATTGCCTAATTGAATTCCTCATGTCCAAATTAGTGGGATGGCAAAGTTTGAGGGGGTTTGAAGATACTTTGCTATTCATTTCCAAAAAGGACATTGAATTTCATTGGAATTCAAATTTCAAATTTGAACTTGGAGTAGACATTTTCAATTCTCCAAATGAAGTCCAGAATTTAGCTCCAATATTTGAATTTGGTCAATTGCCAAATTTGAGAGATATTTTGGTGAGGGTAAGGAGGGGGAGGAAAGAAGTGGGCCCCTCCTGTCATTGAGCCAATTAGACTTGCACCCTAAGTTTCTCTCTGTTCAGTCTCGAGCAGCCAAAGCTCCTCCGATCGCCACCGAGGGAGGGAGAAAATGGACACCTCGCCAGCTGCTTGCGTCGATCAGGGCTCAGCTCGTGGCTTTAGCGCCTCAGAGCGTGATCTTTTCGCTCACAAACCGTCACACCGAGGCGCTCTCTCACTCGCACAAGAACAAAACCCAGCCGCTCACCGCCATATCTGAAATTCAATCGGGAGCCGGGAAACGCGTGCGCATAACGCCTCTCCGAACCACAAAATGGTACTGAGTGATCATCCTCCATATCCTCGGCACGAGAACGTGCAAGTTTTGGGCTCCCCGAGCCTAGTCCTGTTGTTCTTCATGGCGGCCAAGTTTTACCGCCACTAGGGGCTCACATGGACAGCCCAACCGTGGGGCTTTCACGGCCGAGAAAGGATGCCCAGAGTAGCGTCGGAGCTCCCCTCTGCTCCTCGCCAAACCCCAGCTCAAGCCGTGAAACCTCGAGGGAGAATTTAGCGATTTGCTCTCGGCGCATGCAAAGTGACCCCCAGGTAAGAATCGATCAAATTCAGTTGCAATTCTTGTTTTTAGGCCACCAAATCATGCACACGTGAACTAGATTGGCTAGCGGTCAATTTTCTTTCACAACCCTAGCTAGAAACCGACTGTGCGCTAGCTATTTTGATGTTTCCCGAGCTCAAACGCCGTGGCACCTCTAGGGCGCACGGTGACAACCTATGTAGAGATTTCCCCCAAGCTAGTTGGCATTCATGCCGATATTCTCTAGGATCCATGGATGCTCTAGGGCCAATAACCACCAAGTTTGGAAGGGTAGAGAGGTCGGACAATGGTGCCGAAGCTTTACCAAAGCCACCGCACGCCACCGACCTAGTTTCGGCCCTCTATCGCCCACACCGACCACAAAAACGGCTTTCCCGTAGCCCAAAACCTCCGGGCGGCACATCTCGGGCCGAGAGACGGTCGGAACCCGCCGCCGGCGAGGCGCCGCCTCGGTCCGCCGAGGAGGGCGCACGCGCGGGAAGAAAGGGCCGGAGGTTGAAGAAGAGGTGCCGGCCCCACCCGTCAGCCACTGAAAAATTTAATCCGAGATCCTCTGTGGCTGCTGATCTGTTGTGACTATACGGTTAGAACGCTGTAACCCAGTGTGTTCTCGCACCTCATTGGTTGCGGTTACACAGTGGGCCCAATTCAATTTCCAATAGAAATTTAATTCCAGATGTTGCCACAACTTTGAAAATTCATATCTTGGTTTAGGAAACTCCAAACTGTATGATTCAAATTGGGTTGAATACAGTTTGCAAATATATATTCAAATATGAACCCCAATTTTTACGAAATTAAATAATAAATTTTGGAAAATTCATTGAATGTTTTCTTAAAAGAATTATTGAGGGAGTTTGGTTCATTCAAAAATCCTAAATTTTGCCAGAATATTCTTTAGGATATTATTGACCTGCTAGCACATTTTCAACTCATTTGAGTTTGAATTGTGTAGGAATTTGCTGAGTGAAATCTGCTGCACTCCAAATGGTCCAGAAACTTTTTCAGAAAAGGTTTCCAATTTGTAAAATCCATTGTAGGCAATTCATAGCTCCAAAAATAAGAGAAAAATTCAGGCATGCTCTATGAATCATTTGAAATTGTAGTTCACTTTACTGGGCATTAGAATGCATATTACATCAGAATTAATTCTTTTTAGTAGAACTTCTTAAGGAATTATTCTGGAGGAACTACTCAAGTAAAAGGCATGAATTATAGAATGCATATTTTTCCATGCTTATATATGTGGGGAAATACATAAGAGTCTTGTAGGAATTATTTGGGACACATATTCCTTCCACTTTAGCTGCAATTTGGCAAGATAAGTTACTGTGTAGTGTATGAAATGCTGAAAAAGTTATGAAGTCAATGGAGTTCCTAATCTTCAGTTTCATTTAAACCTTTTCAGCCACCTGATATATCTATTGTGCAACATAGACCATTAGGACTTAAGTTCCTAGAGGCAGATGGGTTCTTCTTGTATTTTTCTTTGCACAACAGAGGCAACAAAGCCATTCTTAGCATTTCCACACGGCCTCTGTTCTTAAGAAGTTCAAGTCTTTAATTCTGTAAATTGCCTTATAACAACTTGTGCATATGCATGTCGATAGTGCTTACAGTGAAGGCGGTCGACGGCGGAGTGAATCCCTTGAAGGGGATCAGTTGATCAAGCGTCAAGGCAGAGAAGACATTAACTGAACTATATACTATTAGAACCAGCAGCAACAAGGCATGCCCCGGTTTGCATTTAATAAATTTTATCAAGTTTTGCTTTATATTCACTTAGTTTGAAGTATGAATGTGCATTACGTGTAGACTGATTGAAACTCTAATTGCATAACCAGATTCTCCTAAAGATAGTGAGTGTAGTCTCTAAGTCCTCGCGTAGTATATGCCTTGCTAAATGAAAAATATGCTTCGATACAAGTCGAGTAGTTGGAATCTACTCGCGAGGATAGGATTCATCACATACGGGATTGGTTCGAGATGTGAGACAACTTAGTGAGAAAAATGAGACAAGGCAGGGGCTAGGACGCAGCAAGAGGAAGTATTGTGTGCGTAGCCCTGCCTGTGTCGATTGAGGACCGATCCGTGTGCGGCCCATGCTGATCATGTTTGAATGTATTGAATGCATATCGGATATATGGGGTCCGATAAACTGATGTAACCTATACCTCCGGGCGTCAAGGCATAACGCATCGATTTATAGGTGTAGGTTGAGGGCAGCAAGGTGGAAATCTGCTAACGGGCATAGAGAGATGCTCCGTGTAGGGTATCTCCTGCTCGTTTCGGTTCGACCAGTTCGATGTTTAGCCTAATTGAAGAAAGGTTGCCCTGTACGACATCGAGTGAGCGTGTTGTGCAGCTCCGAGGATTGTAAAAGTCCCAAAAATTAAAAGTCAATAAAGTGAATGTTGATTCCCTTTTGTGTTTGGAATGCATTAAAATGGGACTTACAAAAATTTTATATGTGTGATGATGCACATGGGTGTCCAACCAAACGAGCTCTCACCTTTATTTGAAACGTGTTAAGCCAAGGTTGAATTAGACACCATGTGTAAAGCTCTCATGTGTAGAGGAAGTTAAATTCCGACGTTGAACTCTGTAGGATCGAAGAGCACGTGAAAAGCTACCAGAGGGGGTGGATGGTAGATTTAAACTTTTTAGCGGAAGCAACAAAAACCCCCTCGGCAGAAAATCGATCTGTTAAAGAAACCGTCTATGTGACTGATCTAAACGTGTTCAACCATGACAAAAGTGGTATATATTATAGAGAATCAAGTCAAAAAATACACGACAACAAGAATCAAAAAATCCGTAAAAAAACTCAAGTTATGATCGAAAGGTCAGACGAGGGTAAATCTGTTCTACTCGAGTAAAAGCCAGATCTGCAACACTGCTAAAAGAAACTCGTGTACATCAGAAACTACAAATTAAATGACCGTGAAATTTTCGTAGATGATAGATGATCAAGTTTGCAAGACAACCCAAAAAGAATCACGTCAATTGGATCTGTAAAACTCGAGTTAGGATCAAAACACCGAAGCACTGTCGTGCTGTCCAGAAACTCGATGAGAAAGACTTGACAAAAACAAGTCGGAAGAACAAGGCACAAAAGCTCCTCTAAATTACGAATTTTATTGCTCAAAACATAACAGGAACAACCCAAAGTTGTCTTACCACGAGCTCTCGTCTCCCTTGCTTATATAACCAGCCCGGAGGCCAACCCAATCCTAACTAGGACTCTAATCCTACTCAGTTTCTGAATCGAAACTTTCCATAACTGTTCAAGACTCTTCTACACGCAAACAGAAGCAATCTTAAGACTTCCAAACACCTTAGGAACGTATCCCACATTCCTAAAACAACTCAACTTTGTGTCCCACATGAAATCCAATCATAACCAACTCAAATCTTTCCATATTTGAGCCATAACCGACTCAGCCGCAGCCTTAGTCCATAATCCAACCGGTTGGACCTTTTCCTACCAATTTTTTACATCCACATATCTTCATCACGCCTTGGAACCATGTTTCCATGTCCATGCACTCCTTGCACATGTGTAAACACCTTCCAATGACGTCCATGATACCTTCATATGCATTGTTCTTGATCCAAACATGTTGCGACCTCCCGATCAACTCAACCACAATTCCTCCGTAACTTGGTAGTTGAACCTCATCTTCTCCCTAAGATTAGTTCGATGGATCCCGTCACCATCCATATCTTGAACTCAAGCAACACCTGCATATGAATAAACAACCAATACTTTCTAGCACAAGTCCGTGACTTGACTCACGTTAGTTCTGAAAACCACAACACCTTACGTGAACACCTCACATAAGCATGTTGCAAACCATAGAAAAATGTTAACCACCGTAAACAGCCATAACACTTCAAAAACATAGTAAAAGAATACTAAGCAAACATTCCATAGATGTAAAGCAAGTTCAAAACATTTGCATGGTAAAAACAGAACCATTGCGATTTAGCTCCGGACCTTGCCAAAGCTAACCGGACCTTGAGACGGAGCATACCAAAGCTAGCAGAACCTAGCACCAGAACTTACCAAAACGAGTCGGACCTACCGCTGGAGCTAACCAAACACATGCCGGACCTAGCCATAGCAAGTCGGACCTTACGTCGGATCGTGTCAGAGCTCGGACCTAGAGTCGGACCTTGACAAAAAGAGTATTTTGGCAGAATTCAATAATTTTTATCGTCATAGCCAATGTATTCAGCACACATAGGTCTAACAAACTCAATTTGTTCACTTAAATTCATAGGGGGTCATTTCAAAATAGGAATACCAACCGTGGTTCGAAAATTCCTATTTGCAGTGGCCAACCTAAAAATCAGTTTTTTTGCATTAGAATTCCCCAGGTTCAATTTAGTTGGAATGCAAAGTTTGTAGGAATTTGGAGATGCTTTGCTATTCTTTTCAAAGAGGATCTTGAACTGCATGGGAATTCAAATTTGGATTTGAATTTGGATGAAGCATAATCAATTATTCAAATGGATCCAAAAATTGAATTATACACATTTGAATTGATCACCTGCCAAAGTGGAGATAATTTTTGAGAGGATAAGACATGGGAAAGTTGGTGGACCCACTTTTCATTGGGACACTTAGACTTACACCCGAAGCCTTCTACCTCTGTTTCTACTCGAACCCACCATCCGAGCCTCCTCAGAGCGCCACCGAGGGCAGCCACCTCCAGTTTCTTGCATCAAGCTGGCGACCTGCTCGTGGCTTCAACAGCTCACGGTGTGATCCTCTCACTCACCAACCAAGCTGCAAGCGGAGCCCACCTCCTCGCTGTTTTTCATCGAGCTGGCGACCTGCAAGTGGGATTGAGTAGCTTCCGGAAGGTTAACTCCCGGTAATCCAAATTCGGTTTGTGGAAAATTGCTGCAAATTTTGTATTTGAATTGAGGAGCCACTGTTGTTTGGAAGGAGGGACTTCAGTGGGACCCACATGGCAATGAAACAGAGACACCGGGGGAGGCATGCACCACCGAGGTAACCACGGAGCTCCGTGTTCCCTTGCTTCTGAGGCAGTTAGCTCCTTGCCCTCAGCTGCTCGGTAAATATCAGGGCACAAACGAAGTTCATTTTCCCTGCTCGCTACTCCACAGACCAGCGCTCGTACGCGCGTACTCAGGAAAATGGCGCTGCCTCCTCTCTGCTCGCCTCGCTGATTACCATCTGAGAACTGTGGCGCCCAGCTGAGTTGACTATAAGATGCGCCGGCCTCTACTGGACATCATCCACACCTCCACAGCTCGTGTACGTCGTCCTCCGGCCGGTGCTGAGCCAACTTCTTTGCCTCGGTGCCACCCGACGTCGCCCTCACGCTCCTCGTCTTCCAGCCGGTCCAGCGCCTCTCCCGCACGACCAAAAACGCTCTAACGTGCGCCATGGTGTGTAGATCATGCTCCCGACCTCCCCTTGCTCGTCTCCACTGCCGGCATGCCGGAATTTACGTTTTGGTGCCGGCGAACTTGAAGAACCGAGTGTGAACAAATCATGAAATTCATCAAAACGGGTTGATCGTTCTTCCTTCGGTTCAAACCATAGAAACCTCAGACCCTAGCGCCCTCCCACACCGAAGACCGAAGCAAACCGTGCATCCCATGCCCGGGCGACGAGAATTTGTCGCCAGCGGCAAAAACGGGTCGGTCCTCCGGTGAACCCCCTTTTCCTGCCGTTTGCTGCAAGGATTGATGTGCGTTCCATGTTCCACGAGCTCTAGCGACGCTGTACGGCAGCTTGTGCGGTTGAAATTGGATAGGGACACGCCGGAACACGTTGATGTAGCGGCGCCGAGCGCCGCCATTGGTGCCTACCCGTTTCCGGCCATTTTCAAGGGGTGAGACCTTGCCCGCCAGCTGCGCCACATTCCAATGGTCGTGTAGGGCGAAACCGGAGCAAAAATGGTTGAGAAACGAGCGAGAACGGCACGCGCCATGATCGGGAGCTGTGTGCGCTGGTCTCTGACTCGAGGTTGAAGAAAGAACTGACGAGGGTCCCCACATTTGAGTGCTCTGTGTAAAATTCAAACAGAAAGTGGTTCAAACTTGAAAACCCATAACTTTGTGTAGAAAACTCCAAAAAGGGTGAGACAAATTTTATTGCATTATTCATAAGAAGTACTTTGTAGAGAAACAAAGTTCTAGCTTTGAAAATGCTCAGGAATTTCTGTAGAATTGTTTTTAGTAAATCATTTAGAGATTTATTCCAGGAGCAATTCTTTATGAAACATTCCCAATTTTGGGAAGCAAATCTTTTCCTAGTTCCTGAGCTCCAGTACAAATTTGAGCTTCATTGGAGTTCAGTTGCTAGGCTAAATTTTCTTCCGAAGTTCAGCCTTTATTTGGAAATTCAAATTATAAACAGAAACTTTTCAGCACTAATGTCCAACTTCAAAAATTCATGTCTCCCTATAGGTAGCTCCAAAATGGTGAAACAAATCTTGTTAGAACCATGGAGACCTACTCTAATTAGATCTTCCATTGTCAGACATGTCAAAACATCAGATTTGGGCTCAAAATTCAGAGAAGCCTTGTACTTAGGGAATTTTGGAGACAACAAGCTTCAATGAAATTTCTCTAAATTTTGCTCAGATCATCCTTAAAGAGTCTAGTATCCACTGGAAAAATCCCAAGTCAATTATGAAACCTAAACAGCAGTAGCTAGTAATAGGAGTTCATCTCTTATATAAAACTAGCACTTATACATATATTTTGCTATATTTCATATAGTGACCGAAGTTGAGAATACGCCGGAGCCGTTGGACGTCCTCCCACCCGACGCTAACTTTCCTTTTGACTCGCAACCAGGCAAGCCCCTGTTTGCATTTAGTTACCTTTTACAAAGTTTTTCATTTTTATCACTTATGTATAGGTTAAAATGTTTGCATTAGAGTTAAGGTGTTTGAAACCCCACTTGCATGACTTTAAATCCTATGAAGGATTGGGTAGTTTACAGACTCGACGAGTAGAGAATGCCATGCTAATGTGCTTAGTATCTCGGTAGAAGTCGAGTAGTTGGAATCTACTCGTGAGGTAAGGTTTATCACACGGTATGGAAAAGAGTAGAGAATGTCTTAAGGATGTGAAACTAAGACCCAGCAGGGGGGATAGGATGCAGTGAGTGGAGGTCTCACGTGCATAGCCCTGTTGGTGTCGATTAAGGACCGAGTCATGTGCAGGCATGATGGACAAGTATCGAAGAGTACCGGATGGCATACTGACATAAGAAGGAAACCGATGTAATTGGTTAACCTGGGTACCGAGGCTTACCCAACTGTTTTATAGGAGTGGGTTGAGGGTAGCAAGATGTAAATCTGCCGGAGGGCACAGTCACGCTCCACGCGGGGACCTCCTGCCCGTTACGGATGGACCGTTTCCGCATTTGGGTTTCCTTTGAAAGGTTGTTGCATACAACAGAGTAGGAAGGTGTGTGGCACCACACTTCTGAAAGTGGGTGTATGGGACGTATTGTCCGGGTGTCTCCTGATTGCAATCACCGTCCCTCCCGGTTATTTGAATACCCCTTGTTCACTGTCCTGTGACGTAGTAAGAAGTGAAAGAAGCCAGAGGAATGATATTATTCTGTGTAGAACTATTAATGTCTTGAAACCATGTCTACTGTAGAGGTAGAGCTAATTAAGTTTATCTTCCACTTTGGGCATCACCACATCGGAGGAAAGTGTTTCTTGTTTGATTGTGGACTTCCGATGTGAGGGCTGCCTAAGGCACATTAACCTGCTGATATAAAACTGAAAGTAAGGATTAACATGTAGGCATGTCTTTATTGCAAAGTCTTTTTTCCCATATTACAACTCCCTGCATGTAGAGTTCCATGACTAGTGTTGTCGGTTAAGCCTTGTTGAGCCTTCATGCTTACGGTTGCAATATTTGAGCTGTGTGCAGGTGAGAGTTATGAGGAAGGGTCCGAGGACGAGGCGGTGCCCCCATCGGGGTACACGGCCGAGCTGGAGCCCTGCACGCCGCAGTGACCTTCTTTGGAGTGCTGCTATTGTGTAGTGTCCACGGGCTAGACGGCTGCACTTTTGCTTAGTTAGGATGAGAGACTAGTTATGTATAATACTTCCGCTGTATAAATAAGTTTGTAAAAGACTTCCTCTGTGTTTTTATGTCAAAACAAAGTTTGTATGTTGTTCTTATTCTTTTCTTGTGTGCTATTGGGTGCCGCATCGCACGTCAAATAAAAGTTTGTATGTTATTCTTATTCTTTTCCCGGAGTGGGCGAACCACGGGGTGGTCCCCACAAGGATGGGCGTACGTGACGTGCTATTCGGGTATCCCTGCAGGTGTATATCGAGTCGATTCGCTGTCCCTCACGGTAATGAGTACCACTTGGTCACTGAATCATGACGTAGGTAAAAATATGGAAAGTTTATGATACATTACTGCTGCTATGAATAACTTGTATTATTACATGTGTGCCACCAAATATTGCTCACTAAATTTCAGATTTGTGAACCGTTAACTTGTGGCTAAAAGATGAATTAAGAATGAACTTGTAGGCGTGTCCTTTTACTGCAAACTTTCATCCTATATTCGAGTACGACTTGCATGTAGCGTTTCATGTGTAGGAGGGTCGGTTAAGACTTCCTGAGTCATCGTGGTCACGGTTGCTACTATGAGTGTTTGCAGGTTTGGAGTACCCCATGGACTCAGAGTACGAGTCCACCGGCGAGGGATATCCTCCGTCAGGGACTACGGCTGTGTGAGAGCCGTACACGCCATGGTGAAGCTGTGTGTAGGTAGTGTGGGTTGTCCGTAGGGCTGGACAACCAACTTTTGCTAGATAAGAGTAAGCGTGAGTTGTATAAATACTTTCCGCTGCAGTAAACTCTGTAAATTAGATGTAAACTGAAAGTTTGTACTACTTTTGTACAAATTCAGTAAGTTTCATTGTAATACTATGTTCTCCTTATCATGTGTGCTGTCGGGTGTCCCATCGTGCGGCACCACCCTCTATGATCCTGGATTGTACGGATTTTGGTCCGTCACACGTCGAGTTTGAACTTTTTATGAACATACTACGATGTTTAAAAATAAGTCTAGAAATCATCCATTTTGGTTGACAATGCAACAAAAAAAATATTAAGTTGCTTCTAAATATTGTAAATATGGATTGTGATATGTAAGATGAAACAATTAAATTATTGAAAACTGTCAAATTTGACTTTAAAATTATAAACATAAATTATTTCGGGTACCCGCGGGTGGAAAATAAAACCCGCACCCGCGACAAGTTGGGTTGGATGCGGGTTAGACCCGTGGGTGGAAAATCACACCCGCAAACGTGCCCGTCGGGTGTAAAACCCGTCGGGTACCCGCACCCGCGGGTGGGATTGCCATTCCTAGTAGACGTGGACGGTTTCGCGGGCGAGGAAACCGTGGCGGCGGGAACGCCAGACGCGGCGTGGCCAGCGTTGAATGCTGTTACTATGGCAAGAAAGGGTATTGGGAAAGAGAATGCATGAAAAAGAAGAAAGATGAGGAGGTAAACACTGCCCATGTTAACGATGAGTTTCAGAACAGTCTGTTGGTGGCCTGCACCAGAGCCAAAGTCGAGCCAGAGACACCCTCCAGTGAAGAAAGTCACAGCGAGGACAAGCTGTTTGTGCAGCTGGGTGACAAGGAGGGAGGAGGAAGCACACGCTGGATACTTGACTCTGGCTCTACCAATCATATGACTGGAGAACGAGGTACGTTCGCCGAACTTGGCAACAACGTGCACGGGAGTGTCCGGCTGGGTGATGGTTCCGCGACTGGAATCAAAGGGTGCGGCACAGTTGCGTTCAAATGTATGAACGGTGAACATAAGGCCCTGAATGATGTCTATCTCATTCCTCGACTCAAGGCGAACATTGTGAGTATTGGCCAGCTCGAGGAAGAAGGGTACCGGATCTTGATGTTCGATGGTTTTATCAAGACCTGGGACAAGGAGGGGGCACCACTGGTGAAGGTGAGGAGAGGAAAAAATCGCCTGTACACCATGAAGCTCGACGTCGTGTAACTCTCATGCATGGTGGCCCAAGGGCACAACACAACGTGGAAGTGGCATGCACGAATGGGGCATCTCAATTTTCATAGTCTCGGAAGACTTGCCGAAGAAAAGCTTGTGCATGGCTTGCCGACGATCGAGCAGACTGAGGAGGTCTCCTACGGCTGCCTCGCCGGGAGCAGCGACGACAGACGTTCCCGGGTGTGGTGAGCTTCAGGGCGACAAACAAGCTTGAGCTGGTTCACGGGGACCTTTGCAGTCCAGTAACACCGGCAACCCCGAGAGGCAACAGGTTTTTTCTTTTGGTTGATGATTTTAGTCGTTACATGTGGGTATCTTTGATCAATACCAAGAACCAGGCCATGGACATGTTCATGGCATTCCAAGTACATGCTGAAGCTGAAGTCAGAAGGAAGATCGGAACTCTCCGCATAGACCATGGGGGGGGGGGAGGGAGTTCACGGCGCGAGCATTTGTTGACCACTGCATCAAAGATGGCATCCAATGACACTTGACGGCCCCATATTCACCAGAGCAGAATGGAGTGGTTGAGCATCGGAATGAGACAGTAATGGGGATGGCTAGAAGCATGCTCGAGTCAATGAAGATGACCGGATGGTTCTGGGGGGAGGCGGTGACCACGACCGTCAACATATTCAATTGCTGTCCTACCCAGAGCGTCGAACGTCAGACCCCATATGAGATATGGCATGGCAAGAAACCGAGGGTCCATAATTTACACACTTTTGGGTGTTGCTGATGTCAAGCAGGGGAGCAAGCGCCTAGGCAAACTTGAAGAACGAAGCACTCCCATGGTGTTCATCGGATAGAAGCCTGGGAGCAAAGCATGGTGTTTCTATAACCCTGACACCGAGCGGTTTCATGTGTCACGGGACGCCGTGTTCGAAGAAAACCGACCTTGGAGTTGGGATGACGCCAGGGCAGGCGCGCTGGCTGGCGACGAGGACATCTTCAGGGTGGAGTACACCATCAGTGGTGCATGTCCTAAAAAAGGTCGGAAACTCCAACTCGTCGGCAGCAATACCAGCACATGGTGGCCAAACTCCTGGAAATGAGGATCGTCCGGGGTTTAGTATGACCTCATCTGCACAGAGGATGGTGAAATTCGTGTCTCCTCCGAACACGACACCAGACCTGGACGATGAAGCCGGTGATGCGCCCCGACATTATCACACCGTCCAAGATGTTATGGAGATGGCGTCTCCCTATGAACACAGAAATAAAGATGTCAAAGAACTGCTCGCAGCCATTGGAGAAGAACCATGCATGGCAGAAGAAGCTTTGAAGCTTAAAGAGTGGCGTATGGCCATGATAGAAGAGCTGACATCAATTGAAGAGAATGGGACATGGACGCTGGTGCAACTTCCCGAAGGGCACTGCGCCATTGGACTAAAGTGAGTTTGCAAGCTAAAAATGGACGAGCTCGGCAATGTCGTGCGTCACAAGGCGAGACTCATCGCAAAACGCTTCGTCCAGAAGCAGGACGTCGACTTTGAAGAAGTGTTTGCACCTCGTGCAAGGATGGAATCCGTGCGGGTTGTGCTGGCCGTCGCTGCTCACTTCGGTTGATATGTTTACCACATGGATTTAAGTCCGCGTTCTTGAATGGAGATCTTGCGTAGGAGGTCTATGTCACTCAACCACCGGATTTCACACTGGAAGAGAAGGAAAAGATGGTTCTCAAGCTTCACAAGGCGCTGTATGGCCTGCGATAGACCCCTCACGCCTGGAACTGCAAACTTGATGAGAGCCTATGCCAACTGGGTTTTACCAGGTGCAGAACAGAGCATGGCCTGTGCACCAAGTTTGGAGACGCGGCAAGACTTATCGTAGGGGTTTACGTTGATGACTTGCTGGTCATTGGGGAGAATGCGGAAGGGATAGACAGTTCAAAGAGAAGATGAAGTAAAGATTCCGGATGAGTGATCTGGGAAGCCTGTCATACTATCTCGACATTGAAGTGAGGCAAGGAAGGCACGGTATTGAACTGTGTCAGGGTGCTTATGCTGCCAGATTGCTCGACCGGAGTGGAATGGGAGCTTGCAATGGATGTGCAACACCCATGGAGACTCGTCTGAAACTGACAAAGAGGAGCATGTCGCTGTTAACATACGCTACTATGTATCGCAGCATAATCAGAGGACTCAGATACTTCTACACACTCGTCCTGATCTGAGATTCAGCATGGGGTATCTGAGTCGCTTCATGGGCCAAACTCAAGAAGAGCACATGGTGGCGTTAAAGCGTCTGCTACTTTATGTGGCAGCCACGATAAGGTATGGCCTGTTCTACACCCGAGCAGAAGGAAGTATCAGTTTGAGTGGATACAGTGACTGATTTTGGATGGGATGTAGATGATCGACAAAGCACAACTGAGATCATTTTCTTCCTCGCCGGGAATCCCATCAGCTAGATGTCAAGCAAGCAAAAGGCCGTGGCAAAGTCCATATGTGAAGCTGAGTATATGGCGAGTGCAGCAGCAGCAAGCCAGGCTGTTTGGCTTCGACGCATTCTGGAGGAAATTACCGGAATTCAGGTTCCAACACCGGTGATCAAAATGGACAACACGGCAGCGATCGCACTCGCCAAGAACCCGGTCCTGCACAAACGGACCAAGCATATCGATATCAAGTTTCATTTTGTCAGGGAGTGCGTGGACCGTGATGCTGTTCGCCTGGAACACGACGGGACGAAAGATGAACATGCGGATATCCTCACCAAGCCAATTGGATGACTCCGGTTTCAGGAGGTTCACGAGAAGATAGGGGTTATGCAGATCAAGTCTCGGAAGTAGAGGAAGATTGTTAGTACTTCAGAAGATTGATCTGTTTAGCTTTTGGTTGTTTTGCTTTAGCAAATAACTTGTACGTGGCAGCCAGCCAGGGAGTTGTACTGTGCCGCACGCCCCAGTAGTTATCACCCCACATGATGCATGTGAGGAGTAGTTGTTTGTGTGCCCGGGTCTGTTGGCCTCGCATGCAGCGAGCGCGTTATGCGTGCATGGGATCGTTGCCTGCATGGCCAGAGTCCTGGGCGGGAGGCCGTTAGGCCATTTCGTGTCTTTGCTTTATAAATGAATATAGATTGGTGTTGGAAGTTTTCAGCACTGCTCAACACCTCTGCTCATCTCCGGCGCGCAGACACACGTTCGTCGAATTCCAGTGAGATCGCGAGCTAATTTTCCTTAACAACCAGTGAAACCTTCCTCATATATGTCCCAGAAAACGCAACAACCAACTTCGCCTCTGGAACTGTAGGTTCGTATTCCTCAGTCACTTCTTCATCTGACCTGAGCTCGTCTATTAAGGACCAGAACTTGGACTCCGATGATTGACAGCGTTGGCCAGACAAGGGATCTGCCTAGTGCCCTTTAGCCAATGCCAAAGTTCGCCACTCAATGTCTAGCACCAAGTTTGTTTGCCACCTTGGCTCGGACCTCACCGTGGCTACCTGTGAAGAAGTCAACTGAGTCGCCGGTGCCTCAGGGCTTACCATAGATACCTGCAGAGGCATCAGTATGGGCGTCGGAGCCAACGTCTGAATACTTTAACGGTCATCTAAATCTCCTGCAAAGTCACAGTCTGAATAACCATGAAATTTCAGACCTTTTGCTTGTCTACACAATTCCATGATCCAATGTCCCTTTGACATACTTCAACACTTGTTTTACTGTTGCATAGTGTTCAGTTGTATAAAACGACTTATGGTTGCATCTGAAAAAGGTATATTTGGTCTGGTGTGAATTAAGTATCATAGACTACCAACTACATATGCTTCGTATTGTACTTTCCACTGAAGGTTTTGAACTTTCTTTTCTCAACCTAGCCCATGGATCCTTAGGTATCATAGCTGAGTTACAATACTTCTTTCCACACTTTTCAATATCGTAATTGCATAGGCCGTTTGATTCAAATGTATATTACCCGAACTTTGACATACTTCAATACCAAACCGAGGTCACTCATACTGAATATCCTCTTCATCTGTTCCTTGAAGTTTTCAATTTATTGGGCACTCTCTCCCATGATAAATAAATCATCAGCATAGTATCCAACTAAGATTCTCCCTTTTTGACATTTTCTCTTATAAACTGCATGTTTCAAAGAATATTTCACAAAGCCAAGAGCTATGAGTGTCTTATCGGATTTAGAATTCCATGATCTGGGTGCTTTTTGAAGTCCATATAATGATTTATGGAGTTTCATCACTTTGTGTTCCTCTCCCTTTTCTCAAAACCAGGATCTCGAGATACATATACTTGCTCAACAAGATCTCTATTGAGAAATGTCGATTTGACATCCATATGAAGAACTTTCCATCCTTCTTGAGCAGCCATTGCTATCAATAGCCTTACTGTTTCTAATCAGCCAGCAGGGGCAAACACCTCTTCGAAGTCAACACCCTGTTTCTGAACATATCCTTTGGCCACCAATCTGCTTGTTGTTTCACAACCTCACCTTTACTGTACTTGTTTTAGTTTAAACACCTATTTTAAACAAATAGCTTTATGACCAGAAGGTAAGGGTGTCATGGTCCATGTTTTATTATTCTCAATAGATGATATTTCCTTCTCCATAGCTCTCCTCGAGGTTTCTAATTAGCCTCTTGATAATCTTCAGCTTCTTCAGCCCCAAGAAGATTTATGGGAACTGTATCCCTATAGATTGATGATATATTCCTAATACTTAATGTTCACTAGCTTAAGACTCGTCTGCATCGACACCCGGTGTTCTAAGTGACTCTTGCATGTTTGGAGCAGGCGTTGCTGGAAAGTTCATCTCTTCTTCTTCTTTTGGTAGCTCAACATTATTTCTCATATGGTGGCCTGAAATACTATTGTCAATGTATTGATCATTATCTTGTATCTCATTACCCATATCAGTGTATATTCATAATATTCAGCAATGATTGGCTCACTGTTTGTCTTTGTCTGAAGGATCACTGTTCCATGGCCATCTTTTATCCTCTTCAAATACCACATCCCGATATATATGTATTTTTCTTGCTACTGGATCATACATGTGATAGGCCTTTGACTGAGCCTCTGTTTCATACGGTATGAACACCATATTAGTGCTCTGATGTTCCAATTTGGAGAGATGAGGTGTTGTTCTTTTCACATGAACAATGCAACCAAAAATTCAAAAATGTCCTATGTTTGGCTTTCTATGATAAAGAGCTTCATAGGGTGTTTTGTTAAACACGGTCTTTGTTGCTGCTCTGTTAAGCAAATATACTACCATGGTGACTGCTCCCCAAAAATGATTAGGCATGTTTTTACTCTTTAGTAAACTTAAAGCCATTGTCACCACAGTCTGGTTTCTTCTTTCTACTACACCGTTTTGTTGTGGTGAGTATGGAGCTGTGACAAGCCTCTTGATTCCCTTTTCTTTGCAGTATTCATTAAACTTCCATGATGTAAATTCTCCTCCCCAATTAATCTGAAACGAACATATTTTTAAAGTTAATTCTAATTCGATAGCTGCCTTTAACTTTAAGAATGCTTGGAATGCTTCACTTTTGTATTTAAGAGAGTGATACACAGAAACCTTGAATAATCATCAACGGGAAGAATAAAGTACCTTTTCCCCGAGTTGGTTTCTGACGAGATTTGTCCACATAGGTCACTATTACCAAGTTTAAACACTGACAGGCAGGAGGAGGGCGCTGCCGGTCCGGATCTCAGGACCCCGGCGTTGGTGCCTATCCGTTGCTCGCAGTCGCCTGGTCACGGCGCCTCGCTCCGGCGCCTCGAGTGTGCCTTGCCGCTTCCTGTACTGGTGCCCCAGATCTGCAGGCTGCGTCGTCGAGCTCAAGCCTCCCAGGGTGAACCAGTTCAGGTTGCCGTCCGTCGACCGCGAGGGAGATCATCTCCTCGGGGGTGCGCTGCCCATCTAGGGGAGCGTTGCCTGCCAGGAGACTTCTGTAAGCTAGTTGATGACATCCGATGTGCGATGCGATCGAGAAAAGGTAAGATCTGGATCTTCTAAGAACTGAAGTCGGGATTTTTGACCATTGGATCTTCTACGGAATAAATTTGGTCAATGTTTTGGAAGGAAGTTTGTTTGTTACCCGATTTGCTTTAAATCATGATGAATCAAAAGGCTAGGGTTCAAAGATTAACTTTAGCCCCAGCTGCAAAGACACAAAGAGGAATAGATGAGGAGGCGAAGAGGATCCTGGACTTGGAGAGAATATCCAGGGTAACTGAGGTAGCTATAGCTGCAACAGAGAGTAGAAAGAAGAAGTTGTATAATCGAAAAATTGAATCTGTCAGCAATAACAATGTGAAAGATTGGAAGGAGATGACAGATAAAGTGGTTCATCTCAGAACTCAGGACAGGCGCATTGTTGAACAATGTTCTTTGCAATGTCGCTGGCCGCAGCTGAATAAGAATGTACAGATGCAGTTGGAGAGGGAAAATGGACATGATAAAGGTATTGAAATTATTGAGTTGAAGTCAGGGTCACGGGAGTGTTCAAAAATCAAAAATATACCTAAAAAAGTGGTGGCATATTGAGGGCAAACACCCAAAAGAAATTTAGAAAGTGGCCCTAAATTGACACCTGTCTATCTAAATATGTCATATCGGCCTGCAACAGGGTTGGTGGCTCTATTTGGTAGAACAAGGACGGCTAGGGCCTTCCTTCCAGCTCCACGAGTGTCTAGCCGCTGCATAGGTCGTTCATACGCTGAAGCACTTGGGGCGCAGATGGAGAACGGAGGTTCATGGGGTGCCGGCCAAGGATCAGGCCAGAACCGTGGTGCGAACAGTTTTGGTGAAGTAGGTCGAGGAAACTCGAGTGGGGTGGACATAAGGAATCCCAATCCGAGGGAATACAAAGGTAATGCAAGGGGGAATTTTAATCCAAGATTTCATCCTGGATATGGTGGGAATTTTTTGGAGTTAGAGGGATGGGAAGAACATTTAACCAGGGAGGATTAGGGTATGGTGGAAAGGGAGAATTCTGGGTGGGTTCATCAAAATGACATGGGAGGAGGTATGAGTGCTTTCAGGAGAGGGCAATTCTCTACTTCCAATGCTATGGGTCAAAATGATTCTGGTAATATGACGGGAGGAAATCAGGGGCTAGGGGGATTTTCAAACAATCAATTTCATGCTGCTAGGAATGAACGGGGGCAGTTTTATGGTAGGATAATATTATTCATACTGGTGCTGGGATTCAAAGGAGGAAGGGAGATATGAAGGGATGAAATAATGTTTTTAACAGAGGATCTGAAAAGGGTCCTGTGCAGGCAAGAAATGAAGCAACGAGTTGAGGGAGTAGATCAACATGTGAGTGTCTCTCTGAATTTGCCAATGCAGGCTGCTACTATATTACAACAGGCTTTTGCGGCTGTAGCAGGGATGACTGAAACTGAGGGGCTGCACAAAGAAATAAAGAATAATGTTCAGTCTACCTCAGAGATGGAAGAAATAAAATCGGTGTCTAAGCCTACTGGTCAGGAGATAGCAGAATCATCAACGGATGTCAAGGAAAATAGAGGAAAGGGGCTGTACTGTTATAGATGCTTTATGAAGGGGCATACAAAGACTGATTGTCCAGGAGGGATGTATTGTGTCGTGTGTGAAAGTAGGGATCATATGAAGGCAAGATGCCCAATTTATAGGGGTGTTAAGTATGGACCTGAAATATGTGGATATGCGGTGGATGGTCTTGGTTTCTTCCACATTCCACATATCCCAGGTGTTAATCCTAAAAAGAGAGAGAAGACTGCAATTATCAAAGTAACTGAAGGTGTCCTAACTGTTTCTAATGTGGTGTCCGAGCTAGAGAGATTAATTCCTTGGAGATGGATTTGGAAAGTGCAGGATATGGGTAACAATATGTTCAGAACTGTTTTCCCTTCTAAAGCTGAACTGCAGAGGATGGTTGAATGGGGACCAGTGCAATCGAAATTTGGGACAGCAAAGATAAAAATTGAAGAGAGGGATGGAGGTGCAGAAGCAAAGGCAATTCACCCCAAAGTTTGGGTGCAGTTCACTGGGCTACCGCAAGAATATAGAGAATTTCTCATTTTATGGGCTATTAGAGCTTTATTGGGGGTATCCAAAGATGTAGACATGATATTCACAAGAGAGCATGATATTTGTAGATTACAGGTGCTGCTGCTTGATCCAAATATTATCCCTCAATATGTGGATGTGGTTATCGGGGAATGTTTGTATGAGTTAAAATTTCGGGTGCAAACCGAAGGGGATGATCTAAATCCAGAGCCAATGGAGTTGGAAGGAAACGATCAAGGTGGGGAACAGAAAAAGCATCAGGAGGGGTGTAACAGCCCTGACTTTTGTAAAGTTTGTTTCAACTTATGAAACAAAGCCGAGGCGAAGAGAGACTATATTTGTGTCACATAAAATGATAAACACAACAATGGACATGTGAGGGAGTTAAAACTTTTCTTCAACTCCTGATTAGCATATGCTAACATGAGGAGTAAACTTTACTCTTTAATTTAAACTCATGTGCACATACTTTCTGTGTACAAGATGGAGGGAAATTTAAACACAATTTAAATCTTTTAAGAATGGTTCATATTAAGATTGCCCAAATGCAAACAAATGAATTCACCATTGCATTTTCCATGTATCAAAGAGCTTCTGGTCCAAATTTGGATATTTTTGGAACTCAAATACTATTTATTCAAAGGATTAATGGGGAGCACATTCAAATTCAAATTTGGATTTCGAAACTGAACCAAATGTGCTCAATTTTGAAATCTGAGTTCATATTCAAATTCCTCACATCGTTTTTGGCCTACCCTCCAAATTTTGTGAGAATTGGACAACATCTATGTGGGAATCTCAAAGCAAAGAGAGAAAAAGAGTTGAGGGGGGTGGACCCTATCTGTTAGCTGCACACCGCAGTGAACCGACATGCTTTTCCTTCAGTTGCTTAGCGCGCGACACCGAGCAGAGCCGTGGCCGGCGAGCTGCCTGCCTGCACGCTCTTCCGGTCGGGTCGCCGCTCTTATCCCTCACACGTGAAGCAACAACGAAATTCCCCACTCTCACGTACTCAGCTCCTCGCTCTGTTTTCCCCGCAAGAATAACCGGCGCCACGCTCTCTGTTTTTCCGATCGCCCACTCTAGCTGCATTGGATGCTCAAGCTCCCCATAACAGAGAGCAGCACACACGCGTGCTCTAGCCGTCTAGCATCTTCTCTCCATGGTCCCGTGATCGCTTGCGCCTGAAAACTGCAAAGTTGCCATTGCTCCCGAGTGAACACCGAAGAGAACCACTTCGGCTACCGTGGACAGCCCATACCGTGCAAGCTCACGATCAAGCAAGTCAACCCCTCGGTGCACCCATGACCGGAGCTGCTCACCTCCAAAGATCATCCCGAGCCGTGACTCACCGGAGGAGAATATTGAGACTTTCTCCCGGGCGGCACAACCCGACCCCGAGGTAGGGAATTGCGAAATTCATTGTCAATTCGTGTTGTTAGTGCTTTAAACTTCGCACAAAGGCTCCCCACTAGCTAGCGCACCTCCTCCCTCGATTATAGGCCAAGAAAGTATACGTAGAGTGAGAATTCCGAGTTCTTGCAGAGGGAAAACCGCCGGACCCCGTCGGCCGCACGGTGCCGACATGGTTGGAGAGCTCCCCGGCCGGTTTTGTTGCCATTTCCACCTTCTACACCTTCCTCTGGTGCTCTAGAGCCAAAAATCCGAACGTTTAGTGTAGAATTGATCTTGCACGGGCTCGCCGGAACCCTAGTAGGCGCTGCCGCCGTTGCGCACCCCTTTCCGGCGATTTCTGGCGGCCGACGACCTTACCAACGAGTTCAGCGGGCCAAATAAGGGGGGGGGGGCGAGTAAGAGGCTGGGAGGTGGCCAGAAAGCCAATTCCGGCGACCCTCGCCGGAGGGCGCCGCCGCCGGGTCGGTTGGCGCGTGGTTGAAGAAGGTCTGTGGCATGGGACCCACTAGCAGACATTTAAACATTTCCAAGGATTCCTATTTCGGTTCAAACTTTAAATAGCCACAACTATGTGTAGGAGTGTCTAAAAATTGTCAAATAAATTTTGTTGGATTCCTCTCAGAGAATACTATTCAGGGGTGCAGCCCAATTGTTACGAAAATCACTGGATTTGGCTCATTAATTCATAAAATGAAAATATTGTAGGATTCATTCCAGGAGTTCTGTGTATTGGAAAATTCCGAAATTTGGGCAGACATCCTCCCGAATATACTTAAACTACAGTAAAAAAATCAGAGGCATTGGACCTAATTTTCTTGGTCAAATTATGTGTTAATTCTTTATGTCTCTGAAAAATAGGAAAATGAACAGAGCCCATTTTCAGCTTTTCCCCAATCTTTGTAAAATCCATATCTCCATGTAGGAAACTCCAAAAATGATAAAACCAATTCCTATGGACCCAAGACATTTTTTAGTTCACAAAAGTCTACTTTTTTCAGCATAGGAAAGCTTAAGATCTAGGAGGTATAGGCAGATTAGCAAAAATCACATAAGAAATTATTGTGATCACATAGAGCCATGTCATGAGCTCAATTTTTGCACACTGCCTAAATACGTTCCCTAGAAGCTGGGGTTTAATTTTCAGCTTCACTGGACTTCTGGAACTTGAGCTACCATTGTGTAGGTCTAAGTGTTCATATAATGGACTTAATCACATGGTAATTAATAGTACCTCCATTTCACTTAGGATCTTTTTTATCTATGGTTGTAGATCCAACAACAGAAACCTTGCTGTTGTTTCCCCCTCTTAGTTGTAATTAACTTGTAACCCCACTGTAAAGCATTTTCTAAGTTGCTTTTGAAATCTATGTTTATCATCATCTCATTAGCACATGACATCGACGCTCGACGAGAACTCGCTGCGCAGCGAGGGTCTCCATCTCGTGACGAGTTTGGTGAATTCTACGGAGGAAGACTAACTCCTAGCTTCGAACAAAACCGTTTAGCAAGGCAAGCCCCGATTTGCATATAATTACCATTTTAAATTTTACTTTACCTTCACCTCATGTTTATTAGACTTGATATTGTGCATTATGTCTAGGATGCTTGAAACCCACTTGCATGGCTATTAAATCTCTGAGTAGAAGGTTTAGTGTAGGATTTGCCTCGTAGTAGATGGCTAGACTAATGTTGTAGCTAGCTCGGTAGAAGTCGAGTAGTAAAAAGCTACTTGCGAGAAAGGTCGAGTAATGGAGTTTACTCACGAGAAGTGGATATAAGAGCACCCTCATGAAAATGAGATGGGGACGGGGAAGTTCCTGTAGGATGGAGTGCTCAAGGTTGTCTCGATCTACGATGGGTGTGACAATGCTTGAGCCACATTGGGCCTGGGCCGGGAGGGTAAGGCAAATGTGGAGGTTGGTTTTTAGCCCCTTCCGTATCGGTTAAGGACCGCGCGTATGCGGCCCTGCTGGACAAGATTGAGCTGTACCAGATATATAGTGGGGTATGGGACCCATGAAACCGATGTAACTCGATGGACCGTGATATATAAACCCATCCTTCGCATGGTAATGGCGTTGAGAAGGCGGGAGGTGTAAATTCTTTAGCGGGCAACTTCGATGTGTCCGCATAGAGGACCATCGTGCTCGGTGCGTAATGTTTTTATATGTCGGGATGTTGTGTGAAAGGTTGTTGCATACAACGTAAGAAAGAGCTCTTGTGAGTCTTTCGAGGCGGGTGTACGTGTTGTGTATTCCGGGTTGTTATTGATTAGAATCACCGTTGCTCGTGGAAGAGGATTGAGCATACTTGCCCACTGTGCCGTGACGTAGTAAGAAGAGGAACTAAGTCTCTTAACATGTTGTTTATGGCTTAATCATTCTATTGGAACCTTGACTGAAGTAGATATGTTGCTAACTAAATTTCTATTCCACCTTAGGCTAGCAACATTGGGATAAGCGTTTCTTGTTTGATTGTGGACTTCTGGTGTTGTGAGGCTTGAGGACCACTAAAACGAATGCTATGAGAATCTGAATATAAGGATCAAGTTTAGTCAAGCTTCATTTTGCAAATTAATGTTCCTACTGTCTTACTACCCCTGCATGTAGAGTTACATGTTTAGGATTGACAGTTAAGACATGTTGAGCCTTAGTGCTCACGGTTGCTTCTGAGTTGTTTTTGCAGGTAGAAGGATGCTTGCTATGAAGATGGTTATTCGGTGAGACGACGAACCTCACAGTTCATTTAACTCACTGGAAACCTAGCCGCTCTTTACTTTGGTGAAGCTAGTAGGAAGCGTTCATGGGCTGAACGACTTCTCTTCGGCGTAGTTAGGGTCGAGAGTGAGTAGATGCCCAGCTTTTAAATTTTGCTTTGTGTGTACATTATGTTGTAAAAGAGCTTATGTTGAGTAATAAATGGTTTCCATGTGTTCTACCGTCTTTTTGTGCATGCTGTTGGGTGCCGCATCGCACAACACCACCCAGTGCGATTCCCGATTGAGCGGCACAGGGTCGGGCCGTCACAGCATGGTATCAGAGCCGCATTGGGAATAACACGCATGAAAAGAGTCTATTTTTTAAAACTTAGAAGTATACGAGTGAGTAACGTATAGTATGCCCATATAAGGACTATTAATAGCATAGTTACTTGAGGTGGCAAGCTAACAGTGTGTTACTCTTCAGTATTTCAAATTCTGTAATGACGCACCTAAGTGGAGTTAAGAATGGTAAGGAACGCTACCGAAAGTGGATCAATTTCGGTTAGCTCCCCCATACGAGGAAAGTAGTGTGGGATGTCTCGTTCATTAATGGATGGGAAGTAATTATGTTTTCTAAGACTCTTCATGTCTTAGAGACATATGTAATGCACTAGCCTCCAGTGCAAAAACCTAGGGGCAAGAGGAGGAGACCCCATCGTGTGGTTTGTAACACGAAGTGTGTTCTCTAGGACTCTTCATGTCCTATGAGGCATACGAAAGCTCTGTTCCACCAGTGTGCTTTACTGCAAAGGTGTGGATCCCCTGTCGGGTGGTGAATAACCCGATCATGTACCTTGAGATGTGGGTGACTCAAGGACGACATGTATGGCAATGATACGGGGCGTATGTTTTTACTATGATATGGACCTGCCTGGAATGACAAATTATTGTGTGCTTCACTATTGAGTGATTTTCTGCAAGTACCTTAACCACGAGTAGAACATTGCGCGTAGAAAACGTTTGTGAGTGATCGTGTTAGTGCCACCACTTGAGACGTATATGCTGGCATAAAGCCGGTTAGGATTTTATTTTGGTGAGGAAACGTAGTACCGTGATATGTTTTGAACTGTATGAAAAAGGAGGTTTGCAAAGAAAAGAGTAAATTTGGAGTCTAGGATTCCATTAGGGGTTAATGAACTCCTATATTGAACTAAGAGTCAGTTGGGAGTATAGCTTCAATCACAAAGACTTAGGAATAACCTCCCCTGCTTTCAGCAGAATTTTTTCTGAATTTAAAAGGACACAACTTTTGAGTGGTTTAACCAATGGTGGTGAGTGATACATTTCCAGAAAGGTTTTGAAGTCCTCTACAACTTGTCTTTAGAACTCCAGAACAGAATCTCCCTCCAAATAGATGAAATCTCAGATGGGTTTGAACTGTCCAAAAACAGGGCAGACACAAAATGCTCTCTTGAAATTTCTGTATTTCGACCATAAATGTCAGTAGAAAAATTTCTAAGGGTCATGTAGGACACGTTGGAAAGCTTTTGATATGTGCTATGACTTTGTAGTTCAAAATTTCTCCAGATTTGGAGTTGAAATTGATGAAATCTTGCGGACAAAACAGACACTTTCAAAGGAGGTGCTGTCAAAATTGTTCCAGATTTCTGTCAACTTTGAAACAGCATAACTTTTGATCCAGAACAGATATGAAGGCAAATAAATACTCGTTGGAAATATATTGAAGTGGCCTATAACTTTTGTATTCAACTTGAGACATTAAATGTAACAGACAGGACCTCGTTGGGTGGTGCCGTGTTATGCGGCACCCAACAGCACACGGGTCGATAAACACACATCATATTACATAAAAAGTTTAGCGGAAGCGTACAAGAATGTTTTACAAATAGTTATATCAGAGCAACTACAGCGGAAGACTATCACTCTCACGACTCATATCTAAACAAGCAACAAAGAAACATTCCAGCCCTCGGACGTTTCTTACTTGCAACACGAAGATCAATCTGCAGCGGCGAGGATGCTCTTTGAGTAAGCACTCGGAGGTTCCCGAGTCTCATCGGCATCCCTTCTCATAAGCTTCGAGTCAATTACCTGCAAAACAACTCGGATATCATCCGTGAGCATAATGCTCAGCAAGGCTTAACCGTCACCCTAAACATGAAACTCTAAGTGAGGTTATGAACCTAACATAGGATGGCATAAGCATAATTAAACTCGCCTAAAAGTAAATCCTTACTTTCAGGTATTAATTGCAGCATTTTAAGTAACACTGGGCACGCCACATCGGGAGTCCACAATCAAACAAGAAACGCTTTCCCCCGATGTAAATTGCTCATGGCATAATAGAATCGAGTTTGCACTAGCCTATTCATCAAGATCCAATACAACGCTAGTATAATACTTCACATCAATATGATTAGTTCCTTTCTCATGCAAGTTCTTACTACGTCACGACTGTGAGAACAAGTATGCTCGGTCCATTCCGTGAGCGACGATGATTCGAATCAATAACACCCGGACTACACAACACGTATGCCCGTACTCGACGTTGCCTACAACAACCATCATTGACGTCGTACGGGGCAGCCTTTCCTCCATTTCACCCCTGCTGAATCGATCAAGTCGCCCCGTACAGTAGCTACTCTCATGGTGCACCTTCCAATGTGAGATGTCATGAGAATATTCCCCACATACTGCACACCGGCCGTCCGCCTGAGGCAACCCAAAAAGTCCCAACGACAGCTTCCCGAGGTACATCGGTTTACTGGGTCCCATATATCCGGCATGAGTCCGGTACACAACTCAAACTTGTTCAACAGGGCCACATACGGATCGGTCCTTGACCAACATGGACAGGTCTACAGCACCCAGGCCCCTATGTCCTGCTGCCCCTACAACCTTCCGGTCTCAACTTTAACTTGCTAATTCAATTATGAACCAATCCCGTATGCCCCTGTTGTTCCTGAAACTGCAAGTAGCATCTCACCACTCGACTTCTACCGAACCGTACTTAAGCATGGCAGTTCTACACGGTGAAAGACACCTACCCAATACTCCATGGGTCATTTGGCTATGCAAGAGGAGTATCAAACACTAGACCTAATGCATAATTCATATCCTGACAGAAAGTGAATACAAAGCAAAAACTTAACAGCTGTTAAATGCAAACCGGAGCTTGCCTGTTTTGCAGGGTAGTCGTATATAGCAGTTAGTGTCCTTGCAGATCCACCCTTGATTCTCCGGAGCTTGATCCGCTTCGATGAATCACTCCTTTGAATCCCCTTCGTTGTGGTTCCTATTGAAATGCATATGCACATGTTTTATAGAATGTAACGGAAAGAAGTTATGGAATTAATTTCTTAGGAACAGAGGTTGTGTGGAAAAGCCAAGCATGGCTTGATTTGCCTCTGTTGTGCAAAGAACAGAAATAAACTAATTTGACCTTAAGGCCTTAGCTATACACTAATCATCCTCCCTAATGAACATAATAGATAAGCTGAAAAGATTTGAGTGCAACTAAAGAACAAAACTCCAATGGCCTCAAAACATTTACAGCAGGTTCTATACTACCTAAGGATTTAGCTTGCCAAATTGCAGCTAATGTGGAGTCATATTGTGTCCTCCATAATTCTCACAATATCTCTTATGTATTTTTCCCTTATACATAAGTATGGAGAATAAGAACAGGGAGTTCAAGGACTCATCTTGGGCTGATAATTTACATGTGAGTTCTTGATCACATGAGAGTAATCTGGTCCAAAAGTCAGCCCTTTTACTTGAGTAGTTCTCCCAGAACAATTCTTTAAGCATTCCTACTCAAAAGAATTAATTCTGAGGTAATGTGCATTTTCATGCTCAATTAAGTGAACTACAATTTCAAGTACGTCCCAGAGAGATTGCCTAAATTTTCCTATGATTTTTGGAGCTATGGATTGCTCAGAATAGATTTTTGAGGTGAGAAACATTTTCTGAAAATGTTTCTGGACTCCTTTGAGCACAGTAGTTTGCATTTAGCAAATTCCTACTCAAATGATCTTCAAATGAGCTGATAATTTTCTAGTAGGTCAATACTATGCTAAAGAATATTCTGGCAAAATTTGGGGATTTTTGGATAACCCAAACTCCCTCAATAATTCCTTTTCAGAAAACCTTCCAAGAATTACCCAGAATAAACTATTGGTTTTCAAACAATTCTAAGTTCATATTTGGGTAGAGCTCTGAAAGATGAATCCAACCCTAGTGGAATCACTCAAATTGGAGTTTTTTACAGGGAGATATGAATTTTCAAAGATTGAGCTAAGTCTGGAATTATTTTCCTACAGCAAATTCGGCTGGACCCACAGTTTTGAATTCCAGCCAATAGAAACGAAGCCACACCGGGCCACAACATCTCTGCGCGCCAACACACGGGATCCCGGCCACACCCGATCCCGGGTTTAAATTTTCTGCTGCTGACAAATGGGGCCCACGCCTCGTCTTCTTCCTCCAGCACCAGCGTACCTCTAGGAAGATCGACACGACCTCAAACTAGCTCGGAAATGGCTGGAACTAGGTTGTCATCGTGCGACCGAACGGGTCCGCCGTGAACAACCCAAGAAAAGCTCGAAATTCGTCGGTCTGAGGCGTTTTCATGCGCTGGATGCAAAAGGGAAAACGATCGCCGGCTAGTCTAACTTCTCTGTGCCAAATTTGATGACTTAAGGAGAATCAGAGGGCAAGAATTCGAACGAATCGTACCGGAAGCTCGGAATGGGGTCGCCGGAGCAAAACCTCGAAATTCGTCATCGATAGCTCGCGGCACGGCCTGAGCTTGGGCTGAGAGAAGTACCGCACCCGTGCGCGTCCGTAGCTGTGATCGCTTGGCCATGTAACCTCCTGTGGAGGGCTGTCCACGAGCGTCCGATCACCTTCTTGAACTCGGTCGCCGCGGCGGCGGTTGTTCTCGAGCACTGGGGGCCGCAGCTCGCTTGCTTGCGGGTCAGGGAGGTTGAGGCTGATCTCAGGGACAGGTTTAGCAGATCGGGGGAGGGAAGAGCGCGACGATTTCTTCGGTTTCCCGATCGACCGAGAGGGCGGAGGGGAGGAGCTCGGTTCAGTGCGTGCGCTAGCGAGGAGAGGAAGCAAATGCTGTCGGCTTGGTCCGAGGAGGGAGAGATCACGTTGCTGAAGCGGTGAGAACCGACCCTGGGGCGCCAGCGAATGGAGACCGGCAGCAGGAGCTGGCGCCGGCAAGCTGCTCGGTGGCGCTCGTGACCTGTTCGGGAAATTTTCCCACCGAGGTGTGACTTAGGGTGTAAGGCAACCCTCTCAGCTCTATGACATGTGGGTCCCACTCCATATTTCCTCCCAAATATCTTCCCAAGCTGATCCTCTCAATCCCCCTAATGCTGAGTTTAAAAAGGGTGGCTAGAATTTGAGTTCT
The DNA here is from genome assembly GCA_030760725.1 of Neostapfia colusana. Lineage (NCBI taxonomy): Eukaryota > Viridiplantae > Streptophyta > Magnoliopsida > Poales > Poaceae > Neostapfia > Neostapfia colusana. The sequence continues at coordinate 46,079,054 of JASWHV010000012.1, read as the reverse complement.
TCCAATTAAGTTTGAATTTGCTTGCCAAATTTGAATTTGGTTGAAGTTTGCAAATTCTTCTCTTTAACTCTCTTTTGAGCCCACCCTACAAATAGAAAGTTGGTGATCACACTCCTCCCTATAATTCCAACTATATGGCCCCACTTTTAATCAAAGTCCTTGGCCACCCCATGTGTGAACTTTGAATTTCAAATCTGAATTTTAAACATACATGCAAAGAGGTATTTAACTCCTTATTGGTTCAACACTTTTAAATAAAAATGTGAGCCTCATTTTGGATGGTCATCCATGTATTACTTTGCATGAAGAAAAGTTTTACCAAGTCCCGTTTTTCATGTCTTTGCCACACATATGAACTCAAACCTTAGTTTTTATTCATACACATTTTTGGGACTTTTACATTAAATTTTGATTTTCATATTCAAATTCTTGGATTAAAACCAACTGGTCATTCTGAACAGAGTATTGCTTATTGCCCATGTAACTTACGACTTGTTATGGACAGGGATGTTTTAGACTTCTCTAAGTTCCATAACATGTTCTTGAGTTAATTTTCAGTTTTTACTACTGTTCGAATTAACGGTTTGTACAAACTTGCTAAAGTGGGTAGATATCAAAATTGTCGAAACCCTGGTTAGCTTGTGTAGTGCTGCAATATCTATGTGATGCTTTTACGGTTAATGTTTTGGAATTCAAGTTGAGTTTAAAATTTGAATTTTAACCGTAAATTGCTCACTCTGGCAGTATGGATCGCACTCATTCCAGGGTTGAGGGTGGTGAGTCGAGTCACGGCGAAAATAATTTGCCACGACAAGAAGTGCCGACATTATCAACCGGATTGGCGGAAATCATAGGAAATATGGTTGAGTCTCTTGATTTGTTGGTGCAACAAAGAATCCGATAGGAGACCCTACAGCAAATCCCCCCACCAAGCACTTATTTGGATTTCTTAGCAACACAACCACCGGTGTTCTCGGAAGCGAAAGAACTGTTGGAGTCGGCTCATTGGCTCCAACGTATTGAAGCCAAGTTCGATATGCTCGAGTGCGGTGAGTACCAAAAGACTCTATTTGCTGCTCAACAACTCCACGGAGCCGTTGGAGCTTGGTGGGCGGAGTATATCGCTATTCTTCTGAAAGGTCATCATGTGACGTGGGATGAATTCCGGGATATTTTCTAGGCACGTCACATTTGTTCGGGAATTCTACGAACAAAGTCTTTTTGGAGTTAAAGCGAGGAGAAAGGAGTGCGTACGAGTACTTCAAAGAGTTTGAAGACTTGATGCAATACGCCACTCATATGGTAGACTTGGAAGTGTTGAAGTGTAAGTATTTCTTCCGAGGTTTGAATGTCGATCTTAAAGAACAAGTGGCCTTGTTCAATAACGGTATTTATAATGAGGTTGTAAATGCCGCTATCATTAAAGAAGACATGCATCTCCGTTGTGAAGCGGAGCTGAAAAGAAGTATGCCACCGGACAGTGATATCGATGTTCCTCCGAACTACCGAGTGCGGTATTACTGACCAGTCAGGCAAGAAATTTAGCCTGTGGTGCAACTCTCACAACCACAGCTGGAGTTAATCACTTATGAGCCTTCACCTCAGCAGCAGCGATCAGAAATCATTCGTGCAACCCTACCGCAACCAGCTATGCACGTATCATCTCCACCTCGTGTTAGTAGAGAGCTGAGAATTTCTGTAGCACGAGATCATCGTGGATCTGAGCAGAGCCACACTCGTGTGTTGTCTCATAAATGCTCAGATCAGCACCATGAACATTCAAAGAAGAATCTGTTAAAATCTGGTAGGGTTAACTACACTGCTTTTGAGGACATTGCAGAAGGCGAACCAGTTTTGGCGGGCATGCTCACGTTACATGAACAGCCCACCTTTGTGTTGTTTGATTCCGAGGCCGCCCAATATTTTATTAGCAGAGGCTATGTGCTGAAGAATAATCTTCCAATTATCACAGTCAAGCATCCGTTTCATATTAGCTCACCCGGAGGCACGATATCCACAGATGAAATGGTCTCTCGGGCACCGTTATGTTTGGGTGGAAACATCTATCCTGCGAGTCTTATCATACTCAAAGACCAAAGGATTGATATTATCTTGGGGATGTCATGGTTGACACATTATGGAGCTATATTTGACATCAGCTCTCGGACAGTCCAACTGAATTCCCAAATACACGATGTCAACACATTGAATCTTGTGGATCCATCACAATGAGTTGCAGAAGTGCATCAGATTGAAGCTCCTAAGCTTGAGGATATTCCAGTGGTACGTGAATATCTAGATGTGTTTCCCGACGACTTATCGGGTATTGCCGCCCGAACGTGATGTAGAGTTCAAGATTGAACTCGCACTGGGAACAACACCTATTTCTCGGCGACCATACAAAATGGCAACAAAGGAGCTGGCAAAATTGAAGGAACAGCTGAATGACCTCATGGACAAAGGTTTTATACGCCCAAGTTTACCACCTTGGGGCTGTTTCACACTCTTTGTGAAGAAGAAGGACGAAACTTTGAGACTATGCGTAGATTATCGTCCACTAAATGTTGTAACTATCAAGAATAAGTATCCCCTACCGTGCATTGATATTTTATTTGATCAACTAGTGTGTGCTAAGGTATTCTCCAAGATGGATCTTCGGTCCGGGTATCACCAGATAAAAATCCAGGCAGAAGATGTACCTAAGACGGTGTCCTCGACAAGATATGGACTTTATGAATATCTTGTCATGTCATTTGGGTTGACCAATACTCTGGCTCACTTTATGTATTTCATGAACTCTGTGTTCATGCCGGAGTTAGACAAGTTCGTCGTGGTGTTCATCGACGACATCTTGGTCTATTCAAGGTCAGAAGAAGAACATGTTGAAAATTTGTGCATTGTACTCCAACGCTTGAGAGATCACAAGCTTTATGCAAAGTTCAGTAAATGTGAGTTTTGGATCAGCAAAGTGCCATTTCTTGGGTATATTATTTCAGCTGAAGGCACCGCTGTGGACCCAAGTAAAATCGAGAAAGTGGTAAATTGGAAATCTCCAAGGTGTGTTCATGAAGTGAGGAGTTTCCTAGGTTTAGCGGGTTATTACCGGATATTCATTCCAAACTTCTCCAAAATTGCTAAACCTATGATGGAGCTGTTGAATAAAAGCATAAAGTATGATTGGAGCAATTCATGTGAACAAGCTTTTCAAACATTAGTGAAGTATCTCACTACAGCTCTAGTTTTGGCCCAGCCGGACACGACAAAGCCGTTTGACATTTATTGTGATGCATCAGGCATTGGTTTGGGTTGTGTGTTGATGCAAGAAGGACGCGTGGTCGCATATGGATCTCGACAACTCAGAGGTCATGAGAAGAATTACCTGACGCACGACCTTGAACTAGCTGCTGTGGCCCTTGCATTGAAAATGTGGAGACATTATTTACTAGGCAATCTAGTACATCTCTACACTGACCACAAAAGATTGAAGTACATCTTCACATAGAATGAACTGAATATGAGGCAGCGAAGATGGCTCGAGTTTATCAAGGATTATGAACTTGAAATTCATTAGGATGCACTTAGTCGGAAACCCATGTTCACCATTTAGCCATAGCTGCACAGAAAGAAGGAGAACCAAGCCTGCACTTAGTTCCCTACGGATCACTGTTCAATCTTGCTCTTATTCCTACAATCCGAGATGAGATTGTAGAGGCTCAGAAGAGAGACAGGGGTATGTCTCACATCCAGAGGAGAGTGGGCAGTGGTGAATTGAAGATGTTCCGCAAGGATGAAGAGGGTACTCTATTGTTTGACAACCGCATAGTGGTACCCCAGAATATGAAATCGTGGAGGAAAATATTGGATGAAGCTCATTTGTCCAAGTACTCCATTCATCTAGAAAGCAATAAGATGTACCAGAACTTGAAATCTAAGTTCTGGTGGACACAGATGAAAAGAGAGATTGCAAAGTACGTATCCGAGTGTGATACGTGTCGGCGGGTTAAAGCCGACCATGTGAGGAAAGCCGGACCACTTCAACCGCTGAAGGTTCCAGCCTGGAAGTGGGAAGACATTAGTATAGACTTCATCGTCGGACTACCCATGACCAGAAACAAGCATGATTCTATTTGTGTAATCATCGATCTTTGACCAAGACAACTCATTTTATTCCAGTCCATACTAAATATGTGGCAAAGAAATATGCGGAGCTGTTCACCTTGAGAATCGTGTGTTTACACGGGGTTCCCCGCACCATCGTTTCTGACTGAGGTGCATTGTTCGTATACAGATTTGGGAGCAATTGCGTGCTTCCTTGGGAACCAAGCTAATTCAGAGTTCAGCGTATCATCCGCAAACTGATGGTCAAATGGAGAGAGTAAATCAGATTCTAGAGGATATGCTACGGGCATGTGTCATCGATCATGGGAAATTTGGGATGACCATCTACCGTTAGCAGAATTCTCATATAATAACGTTCATCAATCCAGCATCAAGATGGCCCCGTATGAAGCTCTTTATGGCCGGAAGTGCCGCACACCGCTGAATTGGTGTGAGGCCGGCGAGAGGGTGGTCTACGGGATTGATCTTGTGAATGAAGCCGAGTAACGAGTGCGATTGATCCAAGCCAACTTGAAGGCTGCTCAATCTCGGCAGAAAAGCTATGCAGACAAAAGACGTTGACCTCTCCACTTCGACATTGGGGACCATGTTTATCTTCATGTCTCTCCGATGAAAGGGGTTCAACGCTTTGAAGTGAAGGGAAAGCTCACTCGGCGATTCATCGGGCCATTTGCTGTCACTGAAATATGCGGACCCGTAGCTTATCGGCTGGAGTTACCGGCGTCACTTTCAGGTATTCACAATGTTTTCCACGTCTCTTAACTGCGAAAATGTCTTAAGTACCCAGCTGCAGTCTATATGGAAAACATCGAGGATCTTCAAGCGGATCTCACTTATTCTGAGTATCTGATCCAGATTATTGATGAGAAGACTCACGCCACAAGAAATCGGACATTGCGATTTTACAAAGTTTTGTGGAGCAACCACACCGCTGATGAAGCCACGTGGGAAAGCGAGAATTTTCTCCGTTTAAATTTTCCCAACTTGTTTGTACCATATGTCCAATAGTCTTTATCCATTCTTCTTTATTTTTGTAATCTCGGGACGAGATTCTTTTAAGGGGGGAGGAATTTAACAGCCCTGACTTTTGTAAAGTTTGATTTCAACTTATGGAACAAAGTCGAGGCGAAGAAAGACTATATTTGTGTCACATAAAATGATAAAAACAACAATGGACATTTGAGTGAGTTAAAATTTTTCTTCAACTCCTGATTAGCATATGCTAACATGAGGAGTGAACTTTACTCTCCAATTTAAACTCATGTGCACATCCTTTCTATGTAGAAGATGGAGGGAAATTTAAACACACTTTGAATCTTTTAAAAAGGCTTCATATTAATATTGCCCAAATGCAAACAAATGAATTCACCAATACATTTTTCATGTATCAAAGAGCTTCTGGTCCAAATTTGGATATTTTTGGAGCTCAAATACTATTTATTCAAAGGATTAATGGGGAGCACATTCAAATTGAAATTTGGATTTGGAAACTGAACCAAATGTGCTCAATTTTGAAATCTGAGTTCATATTCAAATTCCTCACATCATTTTTGTCCTACCCCCCAAATTTGGTGAGAATTCGACAACATCTATGTGGGAATCTCAAAGCAAAGAGAGAAAAAGAGTTGAAGGGGGGGTGGACCCCATCTGTCAGCTGCACACCGCAGTGAACCGACTTGCTTTTCCTTCGGTTGCTTAGTGTGCGCCACCGAACAGAGCCGTGGCTGGAGAGCTACCTTCCTGGGCGCTCTTCCTGTCGGGTCACCGCTCTTATCCCTCACACGTGAAGCAAAAACAAAATTCCCCTCTCTCACGTACTCAGCTCCTCGCTCTATTTTCCCGGCAAGAACAACCGGCGCCACGCTCTCTGATTTTCTGATCGCCCACTCTAGCCGAGCATCGGATGCTCGAGCTCCCCACAGCAAAGAGCAGAGCACACACGTGCTCTAGCCGGCTAGCATCTTCTCTCCATGGTCCCGTGCTCGCTTGCACCTGGAAACTGCAAAGTTGCCACTGCTCCTGAGTGAACACCGAAGAGAACCACTTCGGCTACCGTGGACAGCCCATACCACGCAAGATCACGCTCAAGCAAGTCAACCCCTCAGTGCACCCACGACCGGAGCTACTCACCCCCAAAGATCATCCCAGGCCGTGACTCGTCGGAGGAGAATTTTGAGATTTTCTCCCGGGTGGCACAACCCGGCCCCGAGGTAGGGAATTGTGAAATTCATTGTCAATTCGTTTTGTTAGTGCTTCAAACTTTTCACAGAGGCTCCCCACTAGCTAGCGCACCTCCTCCCTTGGTTCTAGGCTGAGAATGTAGACGTAGAGTGAGAATTCCAAGTTCTTGCCAAAGGAAAAACGCCGGACCACGTCGGTCGCACGGTGCCGACATGGTTGGAGAGCTCCCCGGCCAGTTTGGTTGCCATTTCCACCTTCTACATCATCCCCTGGTGCTCTAGAGCCAGAAATCCAAACTTTAAGTGTAGAATTTACCTTGCACGAGCTCGCCGGAACCCTAGCGGCCCCTGCCACTGTTGCGCACCCCTTTCCGGCGGCCGACGACCTTACCAACGAGTTCAGCGGGCCAAATAACGGGGGCGAGTAGGAGGCCGGAAGGGTGCCAGAAAGCCAATTCCGGTGACCCTCACCGGAGGGGCCGCCGCCGGGTCTGTTGGCGCGAGGTTGAAGAAGGTCTGTGGTGTGGGACCCACTAGCAGACATTTAAACATTTCCAGGAATTCCTATTTCGGTCCAAACTTTAAATAGCCATAACTTTGTGTAGAAGTGTCCAAAAATTGTCAAATAAAATTTTCTCGATGCCTCTCAGAGAATACTAGGTGCAGCCCAATTGTTACGAAAATCCCTGAATTTGGCTCATTAATTCATAAAATGAAAATATTGTAGGATTCATTCCAGGAGTTCTGTGTATTGGAAAATTCCCAAATTTGGGCAGGACATCCTCCCGAATATACTTAAACTACAGTAAAAAAATCAGAGGCATTGGACCTAATTTTCTTGGTCAAATTATGCGTTAATTCTTTATGTCTCTGAAAAATAGGAAAATGAACAGAGCCCATTTTCAGCTCTTCCCCAATCTTTGTAAAATCCATATCTCCATGTAGGAAACTCCAAAAATGATAAAACCAATTCCTATGGACCCAAGACATTTTTACTTCACAAAAGTATACTTTTTTCAGCATAGGAAAGCTTAAGATCTAGGAGGTATAGGCAGATTAGCAAAAATCACATAAGAAATTATTGTGATCACATAGAGCCATGTCATGAGCTCAATTTTTGCACACTGCCTAAATACGTTCCCTAGAAGTTGTTGATAAAGTTTCAGCTTCATTAGAATTCTGGAACTTGAGCTACCATTGTGTAGGTCTAAGTGTTCATATAATGGACTTAATCACATGGTGATTAATAGTACCTCCATTTCACTTAGCATGTTTTTCTCTAAGGTTGTAGATCCAATAACAGAAACCTTGCTGTTGTTTCCCCCTCTTAGTTGTAATTAACTCGTAACCCCACTGTAAAGCATTTTCTAAGTTGCTTTTGAAATCTATGTGCATCATGATCTCATTAGCACATGACGTCGATGCTCGACAAGGACTCAACTCCGCAGTGAGGATCTCCATCTCATGATGAGTTTTGCGGATTCTCCGGAGGAGTACTAACTCCTATCTTCTAACAAAACCATTGAGCAAGGCAAACCCCGGTTTGCATATAATTACCATTTTAAATTTTACTTTACCTTCACCTCGTGTTTATTAGATTTGATATTGTGCATTATGTCTAGGATACTTGAAACCCACTTGCATGGCTATTAAATCCCTGAGTAGAAGGTTTAGTGTAGGATTTGACTAGTAGTAGATGGCTAGGCTAATGTTGTAGCTAGCTCGATAGAAGTCGAGTAGTAAAAAGCTACTCGCGGGAAAGGTTGAGTAATGGAGTTTACTTGCGAGACGTGGATGATAAGAGCACCCTCATGAAAATGAGATGGGTACGGGGCAGTTCCTGTAGGATGGAGCGCTCAAGGTTGTCTTGACCTGCGATAGGTGTGACAATGCTTGAAACCACATTGGGCCTGGGCCGGGAGAGTAAGGCAAATGTGGAGATTGGTTTTTAGCCCTGTCCGTATCGGTTAAGGACCGCGCGTATGCGGCCCTGCTGGACAAGATTGAGGTGTACCGGATATATAGTGGAGTATGGGACCCATGAAACTGATGTAACTCGATGGACCGTGATATAGAAACTCATCCTTCGCGTGGGAATGTCGTTTAGAAGGCGGGAGGTGTAAATCCTATTGCGGGCAACTTCGACGTGTCCGCATAGAGGACCATCCTGCTTGGCGCGAAATGTTTTTCTATGTCGGGGTGTCGTGTGAAAGGTTGCTGCATACAACGTAATAAAGAGCTCTTGTGTGAGTCTTTCGAGGCGGGTGTATGTGTCGTGTATTCCGGGTTGTTATTGGTTCGAATCACCGTCGCTCGCGTAAGAGGATTGAGCATACTTGCCCACTGCGCCGTGACGTAGTAAGAAGAGGAACTAAGTCTCTTAACATGTTGTTTATGGCTGTATTGGAACCTTGACTGAAGTAGATATAGTGCCAACTAAATTTCTATTCCACCTTAGGCTAGCAACATTGGGATAAGCGTTTCTTGTTTGATTGTGGATTTCTGGTGTTGTGAGGCATGAGGACCACTAAAACGAATGCTATGAGTATCTGAATATAATGATCAAGTTTAGTCAAGCTTCATTTTGAAAATTATATTCCTACTGTCTTACTACCCCTGCATGTAGAGTTACATGTTTAGGATTGACGGTTAAGACTTGCTGAGCCTTAGTGCTCACGGTTACTTCTGAGTTGTTTTTGCAGGTAGAAGGATGCCTGCTATGAAGGTGGTTATTCGGTGAGACGACGAACCTCATGGTTCGTTTAACAAACCGGAAACCTAGCTGCTACCTTACTTTGGTGAAGCTAGCAAGAAGCGTTCACGGGATGAACGACTTCTCTTCGGCATAGTTAGGGTCGAGAGTGAGTAGATGTCCAGCTTTTAAATTCTGCTGCGTGTGTACATTATGTTGTAAAAGAGCTTATGTTGAGTAATAAATGGTTTCCATATGTTCTACCATCTTTTCATGCATGCTGTTGGGTGCCGCATCACACGGCACCACCAGTGCAATTCCCGGGCGAGCGGCACGACCCCGTCGAGGGCCGGGCCGTCACAAGGGGGAAGAGGGTGGAGATAGAGAGGGGAGCAATAAAGGAAAAACAGTTGAAAAACCGGCTGATTGTGAGGGGAATAGTAGGCATGACAATTCTAGCTACACTCAAAAACGACAAGTCTTCCATATTTCAATGCGTAATATTGAGAAGTATCTAGAGGGTATATCAGGTGATAGGAAATTAGATTTATTAATGAAGGGGCAGCAGTGATATTTTAAATGAGCATAACACAGAGGATTTGAAAGAAAAGTTGACCCCAAATCAGGTGGGGGGGTCAAATGGGAGGATAGTGGAAACAGGGATGGAGTTGATCAACAGGAAGATAGAGGGGCAGCAGTATGTGGTCGACATGTGTGGGAAAAAAATGATATGGAGATTCAGATGCTGAGAGCAGGATCTAAACAGTACAAGAGCTGGTGGCCATAGTGGAGGCATCGCCTTTCTTGTCTGGGTCGAGGCGAAGTAAGAGGAGGAGCTACTCAGTGGATGAACATTCACTGGAAAGAGCTGAGATGCTAAAGGCAAAGCGTAATGAAGGTACGCAAGAGATGTCATTTCTGAATTTTTCTACCCACGATATTCAGTCTGATTTAAATGAAATTGGTATTCTATTAGGTAAAAGTAGGTCTAACACTGTAGATTCTCAAACTGAACAGTCAGTGAATTTACTAAAAATAGTATAAAAAGAGTGAATTCTCGAGGAGAAAGAAGTAGATAAGAAAATGGAGATTATTGATAATGAATATAAAGAGAAATGTGAGGAGGAGGAGATAGACCATTTCATTCTTAGTCACTTGTGTAGTGACATTATGGAAAATATGATGGACCAAATCGATGATAGCATTATTGGGGCTCATAATGGTTCTGATGGATCAAGGTATAGAAGGTGAAAAAAATAAAATATATCAAACCCTATATAAAAAATGAAAGGAATCTTCTGGAACAGTAACGGGTTTAAAAATCCAAATAAATTTAGGTTTGTGTCAGACTTAACAAAAGAAAAAGGATTTAAAATCCATAGGTATTTCTGAAACGGGTCTAAAGGATTTTACGTACCCTTTTCTTAAAAATCTATGTGCAGGGAAAGATTTTTTATGGCATTCAAAGGAACCCAGGGGTCGATCGGGTGGGGGGGGGGGGATTTTGCTAGGTGTTGACCCTGTTCTCTTTGATGTTGGATCAATTGATGAAGGGGATTATTTTATCAGATTCCACTTGTGCAATAAACATGATGGCTTAGGGTGGTCATTAGTGATAGTATATGGACTTGCACAACAACAATTTAAGGAAAATTTCCTAATGGAGTTAGTTAATTTGTGTAGGAAATAAAGGTATCCTATGCTGATTGGGGGAGAATTTAACATTTTAAGAAGTGCACGAGAGAAAATAAGAATCACTATAATAATAAGTGGCCTTTTCTATTTAATGCGGTTATAGATAGTTTAGATCTAAGGGAGATAGAAATGTCTGGTCGGAAATATACTTGGGCAAATGCATTGCCGAATCCCACGTACGAAAAATTAGACAGAACTTTAGTTTCTACTGAATGGCAGCAGAAGTATCCTTTATCAACGGTTGTGGCATTACCAAGGGTAATATCTAACCATACTCCTTTACTATTATATTCTGGTTATAAACCTCCTAGGACCATAAGCCCGTTATTCAAATTTGAATTAGGGTGGTTCCTTAGAGAAGGGTTTGCCGAAATGGTAACAAATGTATGGATTAAGTGAATGTAGTACTCAATCCCCTATGGACAAGTGGCAAACTAAAATTAGGAGGTTGAGACAATATCTTGGAGGATGAGCCCAAAATGTAAGTGGGAAATATAAGAAGGAGAAGAAGGAAATTTTAGAGAGTATTGATGCATTAAATAAAAAGGCTGAGTCAGCGGTCCTTACATTACAGGAGATAGATGCAAAAAATCAATTAAATGACCGCATTGCAAAGCTATTAAGGGAGGAATAGGTGAAGTGGTATCAACGAGCAAAAACCAAAGAACTACTTGAAGGAGACTTGAACACAAAATATTTTCATCTGGTAGAAAATGGGAAATATAGGGAGAGAATGATTTATCAATTACAAGATAATGAGCGCCTCATTAGTGGAGATATAGAGTTAATGAATTATATAAAAAATTATTATAAAAAACTATTTGGGCCACCAGTGGATAATTATTTCCATCTGGATGAGACCTTTAGCGAGGATATACCTCAGGTGTCGGTGGAAGAAAATGAGATTTTAACTGCACAGTTCACTGAAGAGGAGGTGAAAACAGCCGTCTTTCAAATGGAACATAACAAAGCGTCTGGTCTGGATGGTTTCCTGGCTGAGTTTTATCAAAAATTCTGGGATCTTATAAAAGACGATCTTATGGAGATGTTTATGAATTCAACAAAGGTGTGTTACAATTATATAGGCTTAATTCTAGGACAATAATATTGTTACCGAAATGCGTGGATGCAAGTAAAATACAACAATATAGGCCAATTTTTCTTCTCAATGTTAGTTTCAAAATTTTTACAAAAGTTGTCACAAACAGGATTTTGTTGGTCGCGAAAAATGTAATTAGCCCTACACAAACAGCTTTCTTTCCAGGACGAAACATTATGGAAGGTGTGGTGATACTACACGAGACCATCCTTGAATTACATAAGAAAAAAAAAGAATGGGGGTAATTCTAAAGATTGATTTCGAAAAGGCTTATGATAATGTGAAATGGCCATTTATAAGGCAGTCATTAAAAATGAAAGGCTTTTCATCGCTGTTGTGTAATTGGATAGGGAATACTATAAAAGGAGGCCACGTGAATATCAAAGTCAATGATCAATGTAGTCAAAATTTTATAACTAAGAAAGATTTTAGGCATGGGTATCCTTTATCTCCGGTCTTGTTTAATATAGTGGTTGATATGCTGGCCATTCTGATTAATAGGGCAAAGGAGGTAGGACTAATATCGGGAGTCATTCCACATTTAGTGGATAATGGTGTGTCCATACTACAATATGTGGATGATACTATTTTATTTGTGGATCATGATATACAACAAGCTAAAAAATTGAAGTTGATACTAAGTGCCTTTGAACAATTATCAGGTCTAAAAACAAATTTTCATAAAAGCGAGGTATATTGTTTTGGGGAGGCACATGAGTATGAGATTCAGGATACGCAGTTATTTGGATGTCAAAGAGGGGATCATCCACATAAATATCTTGGAATTCCAATGCCTTATAGGAAATTACAAAATAATGATTGGCAATTTTTAGAAGAACGTATTGAAAAAAAAAACTTAGCGGATGGAAAGGTAAGAACTTATCTGTTGGCGGGAGATTGGTTCTGATTAATTCTGTTTTAACAATCCTACCTATGTTCATGCTATCCTTTTTTGAGGTACCTAGAGGAGTTCTTGAAATAATAGGTTACTTCAGATCTAGGTTCTTTTGGCAAGCTGATAATCAACGTAAGAAATATAGGTTGACTAAGTGGAGTATAGTAGGTCAGCGAAAGGAACAAGGAGGGCTAGGGACAAAAAACTTTTATGTACAGAAGCAATGTCTATTAGCCAAATGGTTATTCAAATTGGTAAACGAGGATGGTATGTGGCAAAAATTTTTGAGGAATAAATATTTATATAACAATAGTATAGGTCAGGTGCAAAAGAGATCGGGAGATTCACATTTCTTGTCCAGTTTAATGAAAGTAAAGGACAAATTTCTACATCTAGGTGAGTTCAAGGTAAATGATGGTAAAAATATGAGATTTTTGATAAGACAAATGGCTAGGTAATTATTCATTGATGGAAATTTCAATAGTTGTATGATAGTGAGGCGTAAAAGTGCAACTGTTGCAGAGGTGTTTAGTTCTTTGAATGTGTCTTTTAGACGAGGATTAGTTGATGCAAACTTGAGAAGGTGGAACAACCTGGTTGTGTTGATTGCCAACACTAACATTACAGATTCAGAAGACTCGTTTAGATGGGGGTTACATCAAAGTGAAATCTTTTTTGTATAGTCCATGTATACCTATATGATAGCTAATGGTAATGCTAGAAGTAATACTATATTGTGGAAATCTAAATTACTTTAAAGGTAAAGATATTTATTTGGTATTTGAGTAGGGAGGTGGTTCTGACTAAAGATAATTTAGAGAAGAGCAATTGGAATGGAGATAAGAAATGTGTGTTTTGTGCGCATACTGAATCTATTCAACACCTGTTTTTTTGAATGCCATTTTGCAAGGTTCATGTGGAGGGCCCTGGAGGTAACTTTTTGGGAGTCAATCCCCACAAAATGTGGATCATTTGTTTAATACTTGGTTACTAACCTTTGATAAAAATATTAGACTTTTCATGATAACAGGTGTAGCAGCATTTTGCTAGGCTATTTGGATATCTAGAAATGATATTGTGTTTGATCATTCCCCAGTGAAAACCTATTTGCAGGTGTTCTTTAGAGGAACTAATTGGTGTAGAAAATGGGCGTCTTTACAAAAATGCGAAGGACATACCAAGCTTATCCGTGGTGCATGTCACTCCTTGGAGGTGATGGTAATGAGAGTCTTCGCTTTTCACGGATGGAGATTTACTTATAGACTTATGAGTCAATAAATAATGTAATCGGATTGTCTTGGTACAATTATTTCTAAACTTGTATTTCAAGCAGTTGGGGTATGATGTAAAAATTGGTTGATTGTAATAAGTAGCCATATCCTCGCATGAGGTGAAGGCTGGGTAAATCCCAATATCGAAAAATGCAGTAGCTAAAAAGGCTTATGGGCACCATAGGCTCAGATGGAAACAACCTCCTATGTTGTTTCCCTATGAGGCACCATCACAAATTCTCTCGACGTGTTCAATTGATGGCATCCCTTTCACCATATTTTTCTCAGCTAAACTTCTTAAGGCACGAAAATTTTCATGATCATTCCATGTAGGCCAAAACCAATAATCTTCTGTTGATTTTGCTTGCTAACAGTCTGGCTTACTCTGCTTAATATTTACATTATATAGTCGATTGTTCGATGTCTATACTCTTGATATCACTATTTTCCCTCTGTCCCAGAGTGTCAGAATACCATGTTCAACCAGGACTTTACAACCATGCTCATCAAGTTGTCCTAAACTTATAATGTTGCTCCTTAATTGAGGTATTGTCACACTCGGTTTTCATAAATAAGAACCGAATGCATTTCACATGTATGTCAGGATCGTTCATTTCATACATGTGCCAACAAGTAGTGAAATACCATATATTACAAGCCAGTTTCTGTAATAAAAATAAATATCTTTAAGGACTAAATAAAAGTACTAGATACACACTACAGCAAACTGCTACATTTACAATGCCCTAAACCGTCATAATTAAGCTACTAACCATCATAATTAACTTATTTATGACGGTTATTCCTTATTTACGACGGCATCCGGCCAACATAAGTGATTGGTCGTAAATAAGTTATTTAGGATGTCCTAAACAGGTCATCGTAACTTACTGAGAGGGTGTCAGCTGGCACTCTCTGGTATGTTATTTACGACGGCCTAGAGCTGGCCGTCGTAAATAACACAGGCTTATTTACGACGGCCTGGAGCTGGCCATCGTAAATAACACAAACTTATTTACGATGGCCTGTTCCTAGCCGTCGTAAATAATGAATGTAATTTTTTTAAAATATAAAAATGCTAACCTAGCGCGATAGCCAGCTCACAGGAAGATAAAACAACACATATATACATGACAGACATTTACATTACAATAGTTTCAAATATAAAAGTCATGACGCTACACACTCCCACGTACGCTACATATGGAGCCTGGAATGTCGTCCTCGCGTCGTGCTCTAGGTGTCGGTAGGTGCGGCGATGGAGTGTGAGCCTCCACCGTCGATCCCTGTGATGTACAAGTGTTGTTAGAGAAGTTTTAGCTTCAAAAGTGTATGTTTCACCGACTTTACTTATGATGAGGTAGAATTGAGCAAGTATGGCTAAGTTTGTCTATGTTTTTCTAAATTATCCTAGATATAGCTAAGTTTGTCGATGTTTGGCTATGTTCAATTTGTGGCGGACCGGAATCCGCTCATCAATGATCGCAGAGGGTGGTGCCACGCGATGCGACACCCGACAGCACATGTCATAAAGATACATTGCATTACATAGAAAACAAACTGAAACTGTACAAAGTAGTACACTGTTCAATTACAAACTAAGTTATACATTACACAGCGGAAGTATTAATTTGTACAACTCACGCCCGCCTATCTAGCAAAAGTCGGTTGCCCAGCCCTAGGGCAACCCACACTAGCTGCACTCCTCAGCTCAGTGCGGCGTGTACGGCTCCCACTCAACCGTGGTCCCCGACGGAGGGTAACCCTCGCCGGTGGACTCGTAACCCGAGTCCGTGGGTGGCTCCTCACCTGAAAAGCACATAAGCAGCAACAATGAGCACGATGGCTCAACAAGACTTAACCGACTCGCCTAGGCATGAGACTCTATATGTAGTGTACAACAAACATGGGTGGTACATTTTCAGCAAAGGGACAAGCCTACAAGTTCATCCTTTGTTCATCTTTTAGCCACAGTTAACAGTTCATGAATCTGAAATTTAATAAGCAATATTTGGTGGCACACATGTAACAATACATTATATCATACAGCAGAATTGAATCATAACATTCCATACGCTATCTACGTTACGATGCAGTGAACAAGTGGTACTCATCACTGCGAGGGACGGCGAATCGACTCGATATACACCTGCAGGGATACCCAAAGAGCACGTCACGTATGCCCACCCGTGGAGCTGCACAGCACGCTCACTCGATGCCGTACGGGACAACCTTTCACCCAACAGCCCAAACGTCGAACCGGTCGCACCGAAACGAGCAGGAGGTTCCCTACACGGAGCATCTCTCTATGCCCGTTAGCAGATTTCCACCTTGCTGCCCTCAGCCTACACCTATAAATCGGTGCGTTATGCCTCGACGCCCGGAGGTATAGGTTACATCGGTTTATCGGGGCCCATATATCCGATATGCCTTCTGTATGTTAAATACTTGTTCAGCAGGGCCGCGCACGGATCGGTCCTCAATCGACACGGACAGGGCTGCACACACAAGACTTCCTCTTGCTGTGCCCTAGCCCCTGCCTAGTCTCAATTTCATTACTAAAGTGATCTCACATCACTCGAGCCAATCCCGTGTGTCAAAAGCCTAAACTTGCGAGTAGATTCCAACTACTCGACTTGTACCGAAGTCCTATGAATCATTAAGCATAGCCTGTCTACTCGAGGTCTTAGACACTACCCTCACTCTTATAGGCGAATTCTGGTTATGCAAGTGGGGTTCTATCCATCCTACACCTAATGCACATTCATACTTCACACTAGAAATGTAAACAAAGCAAAACTTTATAAAAAGGTTAATGCAAACCGAGGCTTACCTTGTTGCTCATGGTCAGTGGTTAGGTCTTCGTCCGGAAGAATAAAGTCGAGCACTTCTGGAGTCTCCTTGCCTTCAGCGACTACACGTTAATGAGATACTACATGCCAATTCAAATGCAATGTTTAAACTTGAATAAGTAATTACTATAGCTCTAGCTAGCCCTCCCCTTTGGTTCTGACATTTTTATGGTGGCTTGGTAGGTTCCTAACCAGAGTCTTGACCAAGTTTCATTTGAACCAAGGTTCATTTGATCCTTGTACAAATAAAAACCTATTTGGTCAATATTAGAACTTCTAAGTAATTCCAGGGGTTTTCATGGCTCCAACCATTACTTTCTGGAAACTAGAATTTGAGATGGTTCTAATGGAATTGGTTTCATGTAATTTAAAGAATTCTAGGAGGAAGTTATGCCCTAAACAAGATTTTAGAAAATCTGAAAAATGTTTCTGTACATTTTTCTATTTTCTCAGGGCAGTTCACTTAATCACACCATTAGGGGGACTAAATGAACTTGGATGAGTCTGAAATTTTTACTGTGACTCAAGGATTTCACAATGAACCTCCCAGCCAAATTTCAGAATTTTTCATAAAGTAATCCTCCAGATAAAATTCCTAACATTTTGAATTTAGGGATTTAATTCTGGAAAACTATTAAGTTTCATGAGCTGAAATTTGTATTTCTGGAAAGTACTCGAAATTCTGAGTTCAGCCAAATTTGGTTCACTGAATTTGGAGCTTCCTAGCCCATGTTATATGCAAATGAAGTTTGAACCAAATCTGAAAATTCAAATAAAGTTTAAACTGTCGGGTGGGGTCCCCGGCTACGTGTCAGCACCTCAGCTATCCTGCACGGGGGTCCGCAGAGTCTTCTGCGCAGTCGCACGGGATCCCGGTGCCACAGCAGATCCGGGGCGTTTTTGGCCGAGACCGACACGTGGGGCCCACGGGGCTTCTTCAACCTCGCGCTCCCGCGGCTCCCCGCCGCCCACCTCGCCGGAGTACTCGCCGGGAGGCTGTTCCCGTGACTGGGGCTCGAGCAAACTGGCCGCCCCGCCTGAAATTCCTCGGGGAACCCATTGCTGCCCTTGTCGCCGGCCGGTGATCACCCGAATCGGTTGCGCGACGGCGACAGTCTACGGGATGAGTTCGGCGACGTCGGTATGGCGCTGTCATGGCTCACAGTCCCCTCTGTTGGCTCCTACAGCAACGCCAAAACCTACAGAGCAACGACCCAGCCTCTGATCTTGCTCAAAGTTGTGGCAAACTGGGCTTCACCGTGCGACCTAGGTCTAAACCCGGCAATGAACGGAAAACCCGTGGAACTCGGTGGTTTCTCGCTGGTTTCCCGTGGTTCTTGACCGTAGGGTTTCGCACGGACGTTTCTAGCTAGGTGTCGAAGCTGGGCGGCGATTGCTTGGCTGGTTAGCTCGAATTTTCTGATTTAACCGAATACGGCTATATCGCATGCTCTCGGCGAGAACTGGAATTCCGGCCAGCCCACTCCATGGCATGCGGCCGGGGTTGTCGGACAGAAAGTACACTCCCAGGCAAACCTTCCGGCCTGCTCAACTCCACGTGGGATCGAACCTAGCGGCCGGGCTATGAGTTTTTGGTCGCGGCGGCTTTACCCGGTGTGGAATGGAAACAAAGAGCTCGAGGTCGGTTTACCGTTGGTAGGGCGCCGGGTTATCGCGTTGATCACATCGAGGAAGCCTCGGTGAAGCCCTGGGTGATCTCAGACTCGCGTGCCAACTGCAGAGACGAGCGGACGCCGGAGAACCGAGAGTTTTTGTGCGCGCGGCGGTGTTTCCGCATCGAGGCGCTCGGAAATGGTCAAGGCAGCGTGGTGAGTCGGTTACGGAAGGGGGGGGTATCCCTGGGCGACCGCTTCGTCGATGCACGCCGTGGCCTGGCTACTCGGGTGGTGGCGTCCGGGAACCAGCTCGCTGGCGAGCTGCGGGCGATCGCCTCAGCGTGAAACAGAGCAATGCTCGGTTGTGAAACAGCCCTCCCACTGACCTGTGGGTCCCTCTCCCCTCTAATCTCCTTCCAAATTCTTCTGTAAATATCCCAGCTACTCTCCATTGAATGAGAGACCTAGCCTCCAAGTATTGGTTTGAATTTGTTCTTCCCAAATTTGAAGTTTGTTTGGCTAAATTTGCTTCACATTTGAACTGAAATTCAAATTCAGTTTTTGAATTATTGCAAATTTAGCTTCCAACAAGATGAACTCCAATGGGGATGAAAATTGGTGGACTAACTCAGATAAATGTGCTGAGTTTGAATATGAAGCCAACTTTTGAATCTATGTGATGAAAGTTGCTGAAATTTGAATTTGCATTCAAATTGGCCTCTTTTTCAAATGCCTTCAACAGTGCCTCAAAAGTGTTGGATTTGCATGAAATTTGGGCTGAACCTTCCCAAGACTATTTGAGTTCTAGGGGTGAGATCAACCTCTCATGTTTATGTGTAGAAATCCTACTTTGTAAAAGTTAGGGCTTTCCCCTCTAATCACCCTTTTGATGGAGGTTACTTGCTCTTCACAATTCTTCACAAGATATCCACAACAAAAGCTGTGGTGTTGTGAGGTGATGAATTTTTTTTTGAAAGTCCCTTTTCTTGGGCTTTTACATCCCTCCCCCCTTAAAAGAATCTCGTCCCGATTACAAAAGAAGAGACAGCGATGTAAGAGAAACTCACCCGTGCTGAGATGCCATGAACTCCGGGTAGTTTGAACGAAGGAATTCCGCGCTCTCCCACGTCGCTTCTTCGGCGGTGTGGTTGCTCCAGAGTATTTTTTATAACCACAACGTTCGGCTACGCGTGGTCCGAGCTTTCTCATCAATAATCGCCACCGGATATTCACCATATGTCAAATCCGGTTGCAACTCGCCGATGTCTTCGGTAGGAACAGCGGCTGTATGCTTCAGACATTTTCGCAGTTGTGAAACATGGAAAACGTCGTGAGCACCAGCAAGAGATGCCGGTAGTTTCAGTCTATACGCTGCTGGTCCACACTACTCGGTGATAGCATAGGGTCCAATGAATCGGGGAGCGAGTTTCCCCTTCATGTCGAACCGTTGCACGCCTTTCATTGGAGATACACGGAGATACACGTGTTCACCAACGTCAAAGTGCAACGGCCTACGCCTCTTATCAGCGTAGCTTTTCTACCGGGATTGAGCGGCCTTCAAGTTTGCTTGAATCATCCGAACGCGCTCTTCAGCGTCGTTCACCACATCAACCCCGAATGTGACCCTTTCACCGGACTCGCACCAGTTTAATGGGGTGCGGCACTTGCGACTGTAGAGAGCTTCATAGGGTGCCATCTTGATACTCGCCTGATATCCATTGTTGTACGAGAATTCCGCCAACGGTAGGTGATCATCTCAGTTCCTACCGTGGTGGATGGCGCCCTCTACATGTCCTCTAGTACTTGATTCACCCTCTCTGTTTGGCCATCTGTCTGAGGGTGATAGGCGGAGCTCCTAATTAGCTTAGTACCCAATGCAGCGTGCAACTTCTTCCAAAAGCGAGACACAAATAATGCACCTCGATCTGAGACTATGGTCTTGGGTACCCCATATAAGCATAGAATTTTCGCTATGTACAGCTCCTCATATTTGCCGGCATTGTAACGTGTATGCACCGGGATAAAGTGAGCCGTCTTGGTTAACCGATCAACAATTACCCAAATGGAATCATACTTGTTGGACGTCAGGGGTAATTCCACAATGAAATCCATGCTCACATCCTCCCATTTCCATGCTGGAATTTTCAGGGGTTGCAGCAGCCCTGATTTCCTCATATGATCAGCTTTCACTCGTCTACACGTATCACACTCGGATACGTACTTAGCCACTTCCCACTTCATCCGTGTCCACCAAAATTTCTTTTTCAAATCTTGGTACATTTTGTTGCTGCCCGGATGAATGGAGTATTTAGACAAGTGAGCTTCATCAAGGATCTTTTTCCTCAGCTCCATATCCCAGGGTACGACTATGCGGTCATTGAACCATAGCCTCCCCTCATCATCTTTCCAGAAACATTTGATCTCCCCATTGTCTATCCGTCTCCGGAGATGTGCCATACCCTTATCAACCTTCTGAGCTGCAACGATATCCTCCCTAATGGTAGGGATGAGGGCAAGGTTGTAGAGCGACCCATAAGGAACCAAGTATAAACTCGGCTCTTCCTCCTCCGCCGGTATAATGGTGAGGTTATGGACATGTGATTTCTGACTCAGCGCGTCGGCAACCACATTTGCCTTGCCGGGGTGGTAGTGAATCTCAATATCATAGTCTTTGATTATCTCTAACCACCTCCTTTGCCTCATATTCAGCTCCTTATGGGTAAAACTATACTTCATGCTCTTGTGGTCGGTGTAGAGATGCACCAAATTCCCCAGGAGATAGTGCCTCCACATTTTCAGTGCCAACACCACAGCAGCAAGCTCCAGATCATGAGTTGGGTAATGCTGCTCATGGTTTCGAAGTTGGCGTGAGCCATATGCAACCACACGTCCTTCCTGCATCAACACGCAGCCGAGCCCGATGCCGGACGCATCACAATACACGTCGAAGGGCTTAGTTGTATCCGGTTGAGCTAAGACCGAGGCTGTTGTGAGATGCTTCACTAATGCTTGGAATGCTCCTTCACACGCCGTGTTCCAAACATATTTTGTCCCCTTCTTCAGCAACTCTGTCATTGGCTTAGAAAGCTTGTAGAAGCTTGGAATGAATCTCCGATAGTATCCCGCTAAGCCGAGGAAGCTTCTGACTTCATGGACTGACGTGGGAGCTTTCCATTTCAGCACTTGCTCGATTTTGCTTGAGTCAACTGCAATGCCTTCCGCTGAGATAATATGTCCCAAAAATGGCACTTGGCTGATCCAAAACTCACATTTGCTAAACTTGGCATATAGCTTATGGTCCCTTAGGCGTTGAAGAACAATCCTCAAGTGTTCAGCGTGTTCTGCTTCCGTCTTGGAGTAAACCAAGATATCATCAATGAACACCACCACGAACTTGTCCAGCTCTGGCATGAACACCGAGTTCATGAGGTACATGAAATGTGCCGGAGCATTAGTGAGACCAAAAGACGTGACGAGATATTCATATAAGCCATATCTCGTCGAGAAAGCCGTCTTATGGATATCCTCCGCCCGGATTTTTATTTGATGATACCCCGAGCGAAGGTCCATCTTGGAGAACACACTTGCACCCACAAGTTGATCAAACAAAATGTCAATGCAGGGCAGTGGGTACTTATTCTTGATGGTGACGGCGTTGAGCGGCCGGTAGTCCACACACAGCCTCAAGGTTTCATCCTTCTTCTTCAAGAACAGCGCCGAGCATCCCCAAGGCGAGGAACTTGGCCTAATGAAACCTTTGCTCAACAGATCATTGAGCTGTTCTTTATGTTCAGCCAGCTCGTTTGGAGCCATTTTGTATGGTCTCCGTGATATTGTCGTAGTCCCGGGTGCAAGCTAAATCTTGAACTCGACATCCCGCTCAGGTGGCATGCCTGGAAGATCATCCGGAAACACGTCAGGGTATTCCCAGACTACGGGGATGTCCTCCAACTTGAGAGCTTCAGTATTATTGATTGCTGAAACTTCTCGGACTGGATTTTCTAATAGGAGGGACTGCGGACGGTGTAGTTGGGAGTTGAGGTGAACCGTCCGTGATAATGTTTCCAGGACAGCGCCATGGTAGCTTAGCCATGACATCCCTAAGATTGCATCAATCTTCTGTCCCTCAAGAATAATCATAGTGGTGGGATATATCTTCCCACCTAAGCACAGTGGTGCTTTCGGAATCATTATAGTTGCTGAAATCTTTCCTCCCGGTGAGCAGATCATATAGAGCACTCGGTTGGAAAGGCTTCCAGTTGATGCTTAACCACATATGATGCACTTATGAAGTTGTGGGTTGCACCAGAATCAAATAATATGATGATGGCTTGATCGTCGAGAGTGAACGTACCCGCCAGCACGTTGTCTCCCTCTGGGGCGTCCTCATTGTCGAGGTTGCGAACGCCCCCAGTCCGCTGACCAACCTTCTTGACCGGAGGTCGGCCTCGAGCACTGCCCTAGAAATGGGCTTGCCCGCTGCTCTGCTGCCCCTGGGGACAGTCCTTCGAGAAATGGCCCGCCTTGCCACACATAAAGCATGTGTAGCAAGACGGTCCTCCGCTAATTGGCGGACGGAAACCCGGGGCACGTTGTGGCGGTGGAAATGCCCGGGGTACCGTCTGCTGCTGCTGTTGCGGTCGCGGTGGTGGCATCGGCGGTCGGAACGGGGGTGACTGGAATGAACGACCCCCGAACTGCAGAGGTCGCGCCGGTGGATGCCACTGCTGTCCGGATGGTGTCCGATACACCATGCGGTACTTCTGGGGAGCGCCACCCCCACTGCTGGGTGGAGTGCTGCGCTTCCGCTGCTTAGCCACCAGTTCTCGCTGAGCGTCTTCTTGCATGATCACGGCATTGACAAGGTCGTTGAAGGTGCCACGTTCCATTGAACGAGATGCGTCTTCATCTCGGGGTGTAACCCCCGATAGAAGTGCTCCCGCTTCTTCTCCTTGGTGGAGATGTAATCTGACGCATACTGTGCCAGATGTTGAAGGCACGGGAGTAGTGATGGGCACTCCTCCTGCCCTGCTTCAGCTCCAAGAACTCTTGGAACTTCCGTTTCATGATCCCGGGAGGGATATGGTAGGCGCGGAACGCCTCCCGGAATTCTTCCCACTCCACGGCATGGCCAGCCAGACGTGAGGCGACATAGTTCGCCCACCACGCACCAGCGGCACCGTGAAGCTTGTGCGCCGAGAACAGAGGATTTTGCCGCTCCGTGCATTAGAGCAGCCTGAACTTGGACTCAATTGTCCGCAGCCAGTTGTCGGCCTCCAGTGGTTCTGCGGCTTCTGTGAACACCAGAGGCTGTGTACTCATGAAGTCCGAGTACGTCACCTCACGGGGCTCACGAGGCCCCCTCTCTTGACGCCCCCCTCGCCTGGGATGTATTCTGCACGATCGTGCGGAGAAGGTCGGTCTGCTCCTCACGACCACCCACCAGTGCCTCTATCACATCCGCTAGGGTAAGCGGAGGCGGCGGTGGTGGTTGCTGCTGCGGGGTGCTGTCGTAGGCAGGTGGCTGGGAGTCATCGCCTCCCTGCTGGCTAGAGCCACCAATCTCGTGCATGGTCCGAGTGCGAATTATCTGCAACCGTACTACAATAAACATCAGTCCAGCAACATATTGCATGCAGTCCAATAAAATAGGCGTAAAACATAATGACATTAAAACATGCGATACATCTCGTATACGGATAATATAATAACTTTGCACAAGCTACACCATTACCAGACCAAATACAAGCTAGTTAAATCCAACTGATGAACCTCTTCTCTGGAAGCTCACCACAACTAGGTTTGGTCACTACGAGACGTTACTATCGCTTTGTCATTATGTATACTACCCTTTTATCTTCAATACGACACAAACATGGTCTCTAGCAAAAGAAACTTGAGTAAGACATATACTCAAATCTTTCACTAGTTGAAGATAACCACTCATGAGTATGTCCTACCCCATTGGAAGTACTTAAACCCCCTAGGGTACAACAATCTCCCAAATGAGTTCAACTGTCATTCCTCTGTCAGAATGACCAGTTTCTACATATCCAAGATTTTGATCTGGTTCTGGGCCTTTTCATGACTCAAGTTGAATACCAATGTTAAAGTAAACTTCAGCATATATCCAACGAGTATTTATTTGCCCTCAGATCAGCTCTGGTTTAAAAGTTATGGTAATTCAAAGTCAACAGAATTTCCGGAAGAATTTTAACAGCACCTCCCTTGGAAGTTGCTGTTTTCAACTCTGGTTTCCACTGAGTTCTGTGCTGCAAATACAGAAACTTTGAATTACCAAGATTTAACACATCTCCTTCCCTTTCTAGAGATGTATTATATGACATTTTTTGTTTTTTCTACTGTAAGTTATGCTTGAAAAACAGCTCAGTCCAGAGAGTGTTTTTGACTCTGTCCTGGTTCTGGACAGTTTACATCCCTCTGGAATTCAGGCCATCTTAATATGTGATTCAGCTCTGTAAGTCTACAACAAAGTTGTAGAATGCTTAAACATCTTTCCAGAACTACCTCCCACACCTTCATTGGCCAAATGATCTGTCAGTTATGTTCTGTTAAGGTTCAGCAAACATGCTGCCCAAAACAGAGCACTCTGTTTTTCAATCCCTTTTTTCTACACTGATCTACTAGTGAACTTTTCTACCCAGCTAGAGTCCTAAAGGTTCAAACTTAGTGACTTTAATTCCTTATTATCATTATGCACATGCCTATAATATGTCGGTACTATGTTCCTAACAAATAGAAAAATCCTAACCGGATTATACCGGCATGTACATCTCGATTGTGGCACTAAACGGTCTCTCACACATGTGTACTACACGGCACACATACGTGGTTAGTACCTGCAGAAGACCACACAATAGTGATGCACTCAATGGTTATTTCCATTTCAGGCAGGTCCATATTTCAAATTAAATACAAACGCCCGTATCATTGTCATACGGTCGTACTTGAGTTAAGTCACGTCTCAAGGTACGTGATCGTGTTTCAACACCACATGACGGGGAACCCGAGTAGATCATGAAAGGGTCATCACGGTTGGGAATGTTATCAACCCAACAGATACCACCTACTGCCCTACAGGGCACACCCATGGTAAGCGCTGCGTATGTCCTCCTGGCCTATTTCCAGACGAACACACTCTCGTGTTACTGACCACGCAATAGGGTCTCCACTTACTTGCCTAATGCACGCTAGGGATCAGTGTTTCATATGAACTCAGGAACATGGAGATTCCAAGAGTTTCATATTGACGTCTCACACCAAGCTGTGAGACCAATCCCTGAACCACATTCCTCGTCAGGGGAGCTAACCGAAATTGAACCACTTTCGGTGGCATTCCTTACCATTTTTACCTGAGTGTAGGTGTGTCGTTATATAATTAAAATTCAGAATTATAATACATAGGTTAGTCTTACCATTTTAAGTAACTATGCTAATATAGTCCTTACTTGGGCAGCTACTGAATCCTCACCATAAACCTAAGTTTTCCCGTAATACAGTCCTTAACTCTATGCTATCCCCAAAGCCGCTTTGATACCAGCCTGTGGCGGACCGGAATCCGCTCATCCAGGATCCCAGAGGGTGGTGCCACGCGATGCGACACCCGACAGCACACGTCATAAGGATACATTGCATTACATAGAAAACAAACTGAAACTGTACAAAGTAGTACACTATTCAGTTACAAACTAAGGTATACATTACACAGCGGAAGTTTTAATTTGTACAACTCACGCCCGCCTATCTAGCAAAAGTCGGTTGCCCAGCCCTTGGGCAATCCACACTAGCTGCACTTCTCAGCTCAGCGCGGCGTGTACGGCTCCCACTCAGCCGTGGTCCCCGATGGAGGGTAACCCTCGCCGGTGGACTCGTAACCCGAGTCCGTGGGTGGCTCCTCACCTGAAAAACACTTAAACAGCAACCATGAGCACGATGGCTCAACAAGACTTAACCGACTCGCCTAGGCATGAGACTCTATATGTAGTGTACAACAAACATGGGTGGTACATTTTCAGCAAAGGGACACGCCTACAAGTTCATCCTTAGTATATCTTTTAGCCACAGTTAACAGTTCATGAATCTGAAATTTAATAAGCAATATTTGGTGGCACACATGTAACAATACAATTATATCATACATCAGAATTGAATCATAACATTCCATATGTTATCTATGTTACGACGCAGTGAACAAGCGGTACTCGTCCCCGCGAGGGACGGCGAATCGACTCGATATACACCTGCAGGGATACCCAAAGAGCACATCACGTACGCCCGCCCGTGGATCTGCACAGCACGCTCACTCGATGCCGTACTGGACAACCTTTCACCCAACAGCCCAAACGTCCAACCGGTCGCACCGAAACGAGCAGGAGGTTCCCTATACGGAGCATCTCTCTATGCCCGTTAGCAGATTTCCACCTTGCTGCCCTCAGCCTACACCTATAAATCGGTGCGTTATGCCTCGACGCCCGGAGGTATAGGTTACATCAGTTTATCGGGGCCCATATATCCGATATGCCTTCGGTACGTTCAATACTTGTTCAGCAGGGCCGCACACGGATCGGTCCACAATCGACAAGGACAGGGCTGCGCACACAAGACTTCCTCTTGCTGTGCCCTAGCCCCTGCCTAGTCTCAATTTCATTACTAAAGTGATCTCACATCACTCGAGCCAATCCCGTGTGTCCCAAGCCTAAACTCGCGAGTAGATTCCAACTACTCGACTTGTACCGAAGTCCTATGAATCATTAAGCATAGCCTGTCTACTCGAGGTCTTAGACACTACCCTCACTCTTATAGGCAAATTCTCGTTATGCAAGTGGGGTTCCATCCATCCTACACCTAATGCACATTCATACTTCACACTAGACATGTAAACAAAGCAAAACTTTATAAAAAGGTTAATGCAAACCGGGGCTTACCTTGTTGCTGCTGGTAAGTGATTAGGTCTTTGTCCGGAAGAAGGAAGCCGAGCACTTCCGAAGTCTCCTCGCCTTCAGCGACTACACGTTAATGAGATACTACATGTCCATTCAAATGCAATGTTTAAACTTGAATAAGTAATTACTATAGCTCTATCTAGCCCTCCCCTTTGGTTCTGACATTTTTATGGTGGCTTGGTAGGGTCCTAACCAGACTCTTGACCAAGTTTCATTTGAACCAAGGTTCATTTGAGCCTTGTACAAATAAAAACCTATTTTGATCAATATTAGAGCTTCAAAGGAATTCCAGGGGTTTTCATGGCTCCAACCATTACTTTCTGGAAACTAGAATTTGAGATGGTTCTAATGGAATTGGTTTCATGTCATTTGAAGAATTCTGGAGGAAGTTATGCCCTAAACAAGATTTTAGAAAATCTGAAAAATGTTTCTGTACATTTTTCTATTTTCTCAGGGCAGTCCACTTAATCACACCATTAGGGGGACTAAATGAACTTGATGCGTCTGAAATTTTTTCTGTGACTCAAGGATTTTCCAATGAACCTCCCAGCCAAATTTCAGAATTTTTCATAAAGTAATCCTCCAGATAAAATTCCTAGCAGTTTGAACTTTAGGGATTTAATTCTGGAAAACTATTAAGTTTCATGAGCTGAAATTTGTATTGCTGGAAAGTACTCGAAATTCTGAGTTCAGCAAAATTTGGTTCACTGAATTTGGAGCTTCCTAGCCCAAGTTATATGCAAATGAAGTTTGAACCAAATCTGAAAATTCAAATAAAGTTTAAACTGTCAGGTGGGGTCCCCGGCTACGTGTCAGCACCTCAGCTATCCCCCACGGGGGTCCGCAGAGTCTTCCGTGCAGTCGCACAGGATCCTGGTGCCACAGCAGATCCGGGGCGTTTTCGGCAGAGACCGACACGTCGGGCCCGCGGGGCTTCTTCAACCTCGCACTCCCGCGGCTCCCCGCCGCCCACCTGCCAGAGTACTCGCCGGGAGGCTGTTCCCGTGACCGGAGCTCGACCAAACTGGTGGGCCCCCGCCTGAAATTCCTCACGGAACCCGTTGCTGCCCTTGTCGCCGGCCGGTGATCACCGGAATCGGTTGCGCGACGGCGACAGTCTACGGGATGAGTTCGGCGACGTCGGTATGGCGCTGTCATGCCTCACAGTCCCCTCTGTTGGCTCCTACAGCACCGCCACAACCTACGGAGCAACGACCCAGCCTCTGATCTTGCTCGAAGTTGTGGCAAACTGGGCTTCACCGTGCGACCTAGGTCTAAACCCGGCGATGAACGGAAAACCCATGGAACTCGGTGGTTTCTCGCTGGTTTCCCGTGGTTCTTGACCGTAGGGTTTCGCACGGATGTTTCTAGCTAGGTGTCGAAGCTGGGTGGCGATTGCTTGACCGGTTAGCTCGAATTTTCCGATTTAACCGAACAAGGCTATATCGCATGCTCTCGGCAAGAACTGGAATTCCGGCCAGCCCACTCCATGGCATGCAGCCGGGGTTGTCGGACAGAAAGTACACTACCAGGCGAACCATCCGGCCTGCTCAACTCGATGTGGGATCGAACCTAGCGGCCGGGCTATGAGTTTTTGGTCGCGGCGGCTTTACCCGGTGTGGAATTGAAACAGAGAGCTCGGGGTCGGTTTACCGTGGGTGGGGCGCCGGGTTATCGCGTTGATCACGTCGAGGAAGCCTCGGCGAAGCTCTGGGTGAGCTCAGACTCGCGTGCCAACTGCGGAGACAAGCGGACGCCGGAGAACCGAGAGTTCTTGTGCGCGCGGCGGTGTTTCCGCGTCGAGGGGCTCGGAAATGGTCAAGGCAGCGTGATGAGTCGGTTACGGAGGGGGGGGAGGAATATTCCTGTGGGACCGCTTCGTCGATGCACGCCGTGGCCTGGCTGCTCGTGAGGTGGCGTCCGGGAACCAGCTCGCTGGCGAGCTGCGGGCGATCGCCTCAGCGTGAAAAAGAGCAATGCTCGGTTGTGCAACAGCCCTCCCACTGACCTGTGGGTCCCTCTCCCCTATAATCTCCTTCCAAATTCTTCTGTAAATATCCCAGCTACTCTCCATTGAATGAGAGACTTAGCCCCCAAGTCTTGGTTTGAATTTGTTCTTCCCAAATTTGAAGTTTGTTTGGCTAAATTTGCTTCTCATTTGAACTGAAATTCAAATTCAGTTTTTGAATTATTGCAAATTTAGCTCCCGACAAGATGGACTCCAATGGGGATGAAAATTGGTGGACTAACTCAAAAAAATGTGCTGAGTTTTAATATGAAGCAAACTTTTGAATCTAAGTGATCAAAGTTGCTGAAATTTGAATTTGCATTCAAATTGGCCTCTTTTTCAAATGCCTTCACAGTGCCTCAAAAGTGTTAGATTTGCATGAAATTTGGGCTGAATCTTCCCAAGACTATTTGAGTTCTAGGGGTGAGCTCAACCTCTCATGTTCATGTGTAGAAATCCTACTTTGTAAAAGTTAGGGCTTTCCCCTCTAATCACCCTTTTGATGGAGGTTACTTGCTCTTCACAATTCTTCACATGATATCCACAACAAAAGCTGTGGCGTTGAAATTTTTTTTGCAAGTCCCTTTTCTTGGGCTTTTACACGATTAATTTTGGCTCAGTTTGCTATAGTAATCTAATTTATGTTGATTTTAAGAAGTGTTGCTTACCTTTGCCGCTGAAGAAGGCATCTGTGGCTTAGCCGACACCTGTGGCTCCATCGGCGGCTTGCCTTGAGAGAATGACAACCTGCTGCCCATGTTGCTGGGCTAAGGCATGTAATAGCAAAGCTTTGGAACATTAATTATAATTAAATGATATAGATGTTTAGTATTTTAAGTTCTTACCTGTATCGCAGCTTGCATCTGTGCCAAGCAGCTAGCTTGATATTCCACTCTATCTTTGGCAAGCGCTTCTTGCTTCTGGAGCTTCTCTTGTGCAAGGCGTAGTTCCTCCTGGACACTCTGAAGCTCCAAGTCCCTCTACGACATCCGCCGGCTGGGTATAGCGGACGAAGACTGCGAGGAGAAGCCCCTCGAAGGTCTTGCCTCCTTCTAGTCAACCACTCCATCAAAAATGGCAAAACTATAAAACAAATATTAAGAGTAAGATAATGTAGCTCAAATTGTTAGAAAGAAAAACAGCTAACATCTCACCATCCATGCACTTTACCGCCACCGCTCGCATAAACGGTGTTGACGTCGACCGGTGCATTCTGTCAATCATAGTATTCATCGTGAATCTTAACCGCCTCCTCCCCATACTTCTCCTACAAATACAAGCAATAAATGAAACGTGTCAATAGCAATATTACTTACAAATAACGTAAATCAACTCGAGGACTTACCAGTCGAGTTGTTGCCACCGGAGTGCACAGATGGTCGGGCTATGAAGGGTCACTTGCCCTGTGACCTCTTTTTCACACCTGAACGTCGCTTGGTCATTCACCGAGCTCGTTCCCGTGTATGTACGAGTCAGTAGCATAAATATACTATAAATATAGTTTTCTATGTATTTTCCTTACCATTCGTCTGTCCAGACGTAGATGGCCATCCGAACCATATGTATGACCTCTGGTAGAGCCTCTGCGCTGTCGGACCCTCTTAGACTTGGCGACAAAGTCTTTGCTGGACCACAGCCGACAGAGGGCCCGGTAAGACTCCGGACGGCCCTCCAACCAAGAAATCCGCACCTGCATGCATTTAGTATTTGATTGAAATAACATTGACATTAGAAAAGTATGGTCCTAATTAAAACACTACTAGTTTACCTCGGCGTACTGCTCCTCCGTCAAGTACGTGTCGGAGCTGTCTCTTAACGCCGCAAGCTCCTTGTCCTTGATGCCTCTTCAAGTAATCGTTTGTTGCTTGAATACTGGCATAGGAGATTGTCTGCATAACAACCTTCCTGGCGTTCTTGTTGAAGACATGTCTTGCGTGGTCGGCATCCACGGGATCCGCCAAACGGTACCACCTGTATAAGAAGACAGAAACATAAGTGTTAAACATTCTAGCTTTTGAAGAACTAAATTTAAAAATGTATTAAACATACTTACCAAAAAGTCGGCCCACATTGCACCTTGAGCAGTCCCGTACGTCAGGTCAGTAGCACGAACGTATCCCTGCCAAGTCCGCACTACATAATTTTCTAAAGCTACAGCGTAAGGGCTTCTTACCTATCGCCAACAGAGCAAATAGCCGACAACGTTGCTTCTTCTCTAGGAACTGGAGGAGGAGCCACATAATGGCTCCTCCTGGTCCGTCGCTTCCTCTATGCCTCTCTGTCCTCGGACGACCCGGAAGGGTGGTCCGCCGACCCGAAAGGTGGTCAACCGATTGTGGCGCAGGAGGTGCCTCAGCCTCTGACTCTAAGTCATCCTACAATATTATAATAGTTTTAAGAAATATAAATATATTAATTAATAATGTAATGGAATATGATTGTTAGGTCAAATTACCTCGGTCTGCTGATAGGCAACATGTCTGCCTGACAGCTCTGAGGGCACGTGTCTCAACAACTGAGACTGTCTGCTCTCTCCAGAGCTACTAACTTGGAAAAAGGGTGTCCACCATGCTCGTGTGCAAGCCATCATGCTCTCACTGCTGAGAAACCTCTTCACAGTCCTCTTCATCCCCTTACCCTTGTCCGACGACATCCTATCCGATGCTTCGATAAGTATAAATATTATAACGTACACAACATGAAACAATAAATGAAGAAAACATTACTTGTATTCATTTCTAAAAGACATCAGAATCTTGCTCATTTATTCTACTCCTTAAACCAGACCATCGAACTATTTTAGTGACTAGTTTTCGTTTGTGCTTCTCACGAGTCTATACATCATTGACGTCTCCAACTAAGTCATCGAGCTCTTGACTGGGCTCAACGACAAATGAGGCTGGCAGATCTTCCTCTTGGTAAACGTTATCGAACTCACAAAAGAACGTAGGAGTATCATGGTACCAAACATCGCTTAGGGTATATAATCGTTCATGAGGATTGACCTTGTGTATGACCCACCAAGCACTCATCGTCTGCCATGGATAAGGTACAGAATACACTTTCTCAACATAGACTGCAAGGACAAAAGAGTCGTACCCTCGCAGCCTTTCGTTATGTTTCACTTCAACCATGCCAAATTGGTTTTCATGGATTCCATTATGGTTATCAAACCAGTCACAATCAAAGAACTACTATAAGTTCCTTATTACTAACAAGTTGAATTTGAGGATTTCATTAATGATCCCATAGTAATTTGTTTCCCATCCTTCAACATCGATTGCTCTCGTCACAACTCCGGTATTAGTCGTTGCCCCAAGAGGACGAAGAGCTTCAAATTGAGTTGAACGGAATCAGAACCCGTTGACGTCGTACCGACTGTAGATTCTACCTTTGAATATTCCCTAAGATAGTTATCGCAAGTCTTGATGGACATCATCATCTTTTACACACTATCCACAATATGAACTTATAAGAATATTTTTTACATACTATATAATTCAGGATAGAGAGGTGACGAGAAAATGTTACTTGATCTCGAAACCAAGATAGAAAATTAGGCCCCCCATTAATTCCATCTCGTCGCATCGTTTCTAGCTGCTTGCTTGTCGTTTGATGTCGAAGTGTCCCATTTTGCTTATGAAACGCGCTTTCTAAAAACCATGGATATTAGCATTAAGGTAGAGTAAAGAATGCTACGTAGCATAGATGTAGAACAAATACTTACTCAAAATATTTATCCGTCCCATCTATATTAGCATATATTTACAACAAAGTAGTCTTCCTTTCTTCCGTGGTACAATTGTAGTTCGTGCTACAACCAACAGGGGTGCCCCTCATCGCAAAATGGTTAGGTCACTACAAGGAGGATCTTCATCCACATTGTACCGCATCGTAGAAGCATTGGCATTGTTTTCCTCTACAAAGTAAACACTTGAAAAGTATCCTACCTCCTTAAGAGTAAATGCTTTAGTGATGCACCCTTTAACTCTAGCCCTATTGCCAACCATTGGTTTAAGATATCTTAGAGCTCTTTCAATGTGATACATCCACTTATATTGCACAGGGCCACCCACTTTAGCTTCATACGACAGATGAATAAGGAGATGTTGCATTGGATAGAAAAAGTCTGGAGGAAATACTTTTCCATCTTACATAAATGAACTGATATCTCCTTCTCCAACTTCTCCATCATATCTATTGTGATTTCTTTAACACATAGGTTCCTACAAAAATATCTAAGCTTGGCTAACACCTTCCAAACTGCATCATTAAGGTAGCTCCAAAACATAACGGGTAGGAGTCTTTCTATGATTATGTGATAATCATGACTCTTTAACCTAGTTAGTTTTCTCATCCTAACATTAACGGCTTGTCTCAAGCTAGCAGCATAGACCTCGGGGAATTTTAACCCTTTCAACCAGTTCAGAAATTCTTTGTTCTAGTTAGGTTTAAGACAAAAAGAAGCACGTGGCTTACCACCACTTTTATTGAGCTCAAGCGTCGGACGATTACAAAGCTCTGCCAAATCCTTTCGATCCTTTATATTGTCTTTTGTTTTGCCAGGCATATCCATGCACGTGCTTATGATGCATTCGCCCACTCCTGGTGCATGACATCAATATTCTGCATTAAAATCAATTACTTGACGTACGGTAGGTCCCATAGTCCACATATGTGAGTCCGATTGTGTACCTCTCCATAACCTATAAAAAAATCCCGGACGATCTTTATCTATAACATGTTTCTCCAACATATTATCAATTTCAGACCCACTTAAATGCTTTGGAGGTCTCTTCGTTACAATAGTGTTCTTTTTGAAAGCATTCTTCTGTTGCCTAAACACGTGATTCTGGGGCAACCAACGGCTATGACAATCAAAGTAGCAGATCTTGCCACCATGAGTAAGACGAATACAATCCGTGTCTGAAGCACATATCAAACATGTCAAACGTTCATGGACGCTATAGGCAGCAAATATTCCGTATGTCGGGAAATCTTGGACGGACCACAAGTACTCAACTCGAAGGTTCAATTTCTTCTTTTTGTAATAGTTGTAGGCTTCAACTTCTGTCTACAACCATTTCAGCTCTTTGATTAGGGGTTACAACATCACGTTCAGACGTGGACCAAGATGATCCGGTCCAGGTAGAATGAGACAAAGGAACATGAACTCATATTCCATACAAATAGCAGATGGTAGGTTGTACGGAATAGCAAAAACAAGCCAACATGAGTAAGGTGTGGCATTAGTACTGAAAGGTGAGAAGCCATCTGTTGCTAACCCGATGCGAACATTTCTGGCATCACGAGCGAAGTCTGCATCGAAGCTGTCCAGCTCCTTCCATGCATCAACATCGGACAGTGTGGTGCACCATTACTCGATCGTTTTCATGCACACATTCTTTGTGTCACCTCATGTGTCTGGAAGTTCTTTGAGAGAGGAAATATCGTTTCAACCGAGGGGTGACGAGGAAGTAACAAAGTTGCTTATGTGCGACTTCTGTCATCACCTTGTCGCCTTCGTCATTAACAACTTCAACAAATGTAAGGGCCCATGTTTTTCACACGCTAAAGGCGTTTATCACAACCACACCTCAGCTCATAGTGGTAATTACATGAACACATTTGAAGAGCAAGTAACCACCGTAAATAGATTTATTACGAGATGAACTCACAAAATGCAAAGTGGTATTTGTAAAAGCCCAAGAAAAGGGACTTGCAAAAACTTTTCTTAACCTCACAACACCAGTCTTTATTGTGGATGTCTTAGGAAATGTTGTGAAGAGCAAGTAACCTCCATCAAAAGAGTGATTGGAGGGGAAAGCCTTCGTTTTCACAAAGTGGGATTTGTACACATGAACATGAGAGGTTGAGCTCACCCCTAGAACTTAAAAAGTATTGGGAAGGTTCAGTCCAAGTTTCATGTAAATCCAACACTTTTTGAGGCACTTTTGGAGGTATTTGAAAAAGAGGCCAGTTTGAATGTAAATTCAAATTGTAGCAACTTTCATCACTCAAATTCAAAAGTTAGCTTCCTTTTCAAACTCAGCACATTTTTCTGAGTTAGCCCACCAATTTTCATCCCTATTGGAGTTCATCTTGTCGGGAGCTAAATTTGCAATAATTCAAAACTGAATTTGAATTTCAGTTTAAACAAGAAGCAAATTTAACCCAACAAAGTTTAAATTTAAGAACTCAAATTCAAACCAATACTTGGGGGCTAAGTCTCCCATTCAATGTTCAGTAGCTGGGATATTTACAAAAGAAAGGGGGAGGAAGAATTAGAGGGGAGAAGAGGGCCCACTGGTCAGCCACCCCGGGGAGCAAACCGACTCGGGCACGCGGTCGAACACCCTAGCCGGCAGCGCACGGGGTCGATCCCGTCCCAACGCGGCCACCGCGCCACCTCCTGCTCGGGGGATGAGGGCGCCGGCTACAAAGCGTGCGGTTGCACTGCTGGGCTGCGTGAAAACCCCCGTATCCTCTCTATTTCACCGCCCACAAACTCGGCCACACCCTCGGTGTTTCGCCACCCACTGATCGCCAGCGTCCGAGCAAACCAGGCGCCCTCGTGCCCGACGAGAAACACAAGAAAGGACCGCCTTGAGGTGCTGATTCTTCTGGTCCCAACCGTTCTTCATTTCATGGGCTGTCGGGGGAGTATTTCACGGGGGAAGTTTCGGTGGTCCTAAGACTGAGCCCCCACCAAATCCCAAAATTCGTGGGAGTTAGCTCATCACCGGGCATACCGAGTCACACACACGCTCTATAGACTGCCACGACCTCCTAGGATCAAAAATCAGCAAGAACCATGGGCTAGGGCTACGGTTCTTCGAAGTTTTCTGAGCACAGCCAATATCCGGCCTAGGTCGCCGGTGAGGTCATAGTTACAGCCGTTTTCACAGGGATCAGTGTCCATGACCGTGACCAGCAGGTGTCAGCGGAGCTCCCCGAGCAAACCGCATCGAAAAAGGTGCAGGGGATGCCGAGTTCGACGTCGCCGGTGAGCTCCCGGCCGCTGTTACCGGCGGGAGCACTGTTCCGGCCGTTGTCACGCTCTGGTGAGTGCACCACCGTGTTCCCCAGGCCGAGATAGGCACAGGCGGCGAGAATCGGCAAGTTCCGAGGGCCGGAACCCCTCTCTGGCGAGTGCTCCGGCGAGCCCGGAGGCGGGAGCGCGCGGGCGTCGGGAGGAGGGAGATGACTGGGGGCCCCGCATGTCAGTGGCGATATTTTAAATCGTCGGATCCGCTGCAGCACCGGGATCCCGTGCGGGTGCGCGGGTGATTCTGCGGGCTTCAGTGTGGGTTAACTGGGAGGCTGACACGTAGCCGGGGACCCCCACCCGCAGAGTTTAAACTTTATTCGAATTTCCAGTTTTAGTTCAAACTTCAAATGAATAGAACTTTGGCTAGGAAACTCCAAATTCGATTAACCAAATTTTGCTGAACTCAGAATTCTGAGTACTTTCCAGCAATACCAAATTCAGCTCATGAAAGTGAATAGTTTTCCAGAATTAAATCCCTAAAATTTAAACTGTTGGGAATTTTATCTGGAGAACTACTTTATGAAAAATTCTGAAATTTGGCTGAGAGGTTCATTGGAAAATCCCTGAATCCCAGTAAAATTTTCAAACTCATCCAAGTTTAGTTACCCTAATGGGGTGATTAAGAGAACTGCCCTGAGAAAATAGACAAATGTACAGAAACATTTTTCAGATTTTCTCCAATCTTAATTAGGGCATAACTTTCAGTAGAATTCTTCAAATGACATGAAACCAATTCCATTAGAACCATCTTAAAGTCTAGTTTCCAGAAAGTAATGGTTGGAGCCATGAAAACCCCTGGAATTATTCAGAGGCTCAAATATTGACCAAATGGGCTTTTATTTGTACAAGGTCCAGATGAACTTTGTTTCAAATGAAACTTGGTTAAGACTCTGGTTAGGACCCTACCAAGCCACAATAAAAATTTCAGAACCAAAGGGGAGGGCTAGCTAGAGTTATTAGTAGTTAAGTATTCAAGTTTACACATTGCATTTAAATTTACATGTCGTATTTCATTACACGTGTAGTCACTGAAGAAGAGACTCCGGAAGTGCTGGACTTCCTCCTTCTGGAAGAAGAGCTAACTACTGACCAGCAGCAACAAGGCAAGCCCCGGTTTGCATTAACCTTTTATAAGTTTTACTTTGTTTACATGTGTCATATGAAGTGTGAATGTGCATTTGGTATAGGATGGATGGAACCCCACTTGCATGACCAGAAATTTTCCATAAGAGTGAGGGTAGCGTCTAAGACCTCGAGTAGATAGGCTATGCTTAAAGATTCATAGGGCTTCGGTACAAGTCGAGTAGTTGGAATCTACTCGCGAGATAGGCTTGGGACACACGGGTTCGGTTGAGTGATGTGAGATCACAGTAGTAATGAAAATGAGACTAGGCAGGGGCTAGGGCGCAGCAAGAGGGAGTCTTGTGTGCGCAGCCCTGTCCGTGTCGATTGAGGACCGATCCGTGTGCGGCCCACGCTGATCATGTTTGAACGTACCGAAGGCATATCGGATATATGGGCCCCGATAAACCGATGTAGCCTAAACCTCCGGGCGTCGAGGCATAACGCACCGATTTATAGGTGTAGGCTGAGGGCAGCAAGGTGGAAATCTGCCAACGGGCATAGAGAGATGCTCCGTGTGGGGAACCTCCTGCTCGTTTCGGTGCGACCGGTTCGACGTTTGGGCTGTTGGGTGAAAGGTTGTCCCGTACGACATCGAGTGAGCGTGCTGTGCAGCTCCACGGGTGGGCGTACGTGACGTGCTCTTTGGGTTTCCCTGCAGGTGTATATCGAGTCGATTCACCGTCCCTCGCGGTGAAGAGTACCACTTGGTCACTGAGTCGTGACGTAGACTAATATATGAAATATGGTGATTCAATACTGCTGATATGATATAACATTGTATTGCTACATGTTTACCACCAAATATTGCTCACTAAATTTCAGCTTCATGAACTGTTAACTTGTTGCTAAAAGATGAACTAAGGATGAACTTGTAGGCGTGTCCATTTGCTGCAACATTGCTATCCTATGTCATGGTACACCTCATGTAGAGTTTCATGCTTAGGTGAGTCAGTTAAGCCTTGTTGAGCCATCGTGCTCACGGTTGCTGCTTAAGTGTTTTTCAGGTGAGGAGCCACCCATGGACTCGGAGTACGAGTCCACCGGCGAGGGTTACCCTCCATCGGGGACCACGGCTGAGTGGGAGCCGTACACGCCGCGCTGAGTTGAGACGTGCAGCTAGTGTGGGTTGCCCTAGGGCTGGGCAACCGACTTTTGCTAGATAGGCGGGCGTGAGTTGTACAAAAGAAACTTCCGCTGTGTAATAAAGACCCTAGTTTGTAACTGAGAAGTGTACTACTTTGTACATTCAGTTTATTTTCCCATGTAATATAATGTGTTCTTATGACGTGTGCTGTCGGGTGTCGCATCGCACGGCACCACCCTCTGCGATCCTGGATGAGCGGATTCCGGTCCGCCACAGCCTGGTATCAGAGCTGCAGTGGGGATAGCACAGTACTTGAGAACTGTATTATGGGAAAACTTAGGTTTACGGTGAGGATCCGGTAGTTTGCCCAAGTAAGGACTATATTAGCCTAGTTACTTAAAGTGGTAAAGACTAACTTATGTGTTATACTTCTGAATTTCAATTATTGTAACGACGCACCTACGCTCTGGTAAGTTTGGTAAGGAACTCCATCGAAAGCGGTTCAATTTTGGTTAGCTCTCCCTGACGAGGAACGTGGTTCAGGGATTGATCTCACAGCTTGTTGTGAGACGTCAATATGAAACTCTTGGACTCTTCATGTTCCTGAGTTCATATGAAACGCTAATCCCTAGCGTGCATTAGGCAAGTAAGTGGAGACCCCATCACATGGTCAGTAACGCGAGAGTGTGTTCCTCTGGAAGTAGCCCAGGGGGACATACGCAGCGCTTGCCATCGGCGTGCCCTGCCGGGCAGTAGGTGGTATCTGTTGGGTTGATAACATTCCCAACCGTGACGACCCATTCATGACATACTCGGGTTCCCCGTCGTGTGGTGTTGAAACACGATCACATGCCTTGAGACGTGACTTAGCTCAAGGACGGCCGTATGGAAATGATACGGGCGTTTGTATTTACTTTTAAATATGGAACTGCCTGAAATGAACAACCTTTGAGTGCACCATTATTGTGTGGTCTTCTACAGGTGCTAACCACGTATGTATCCGTGTAGTAAACGTGTGCCAGAGACCGGTTAGTGCCACACTTGAGACATATATGCCGGTATAATCCGGTTAGGATTTTCTTATGTGAGGAACGTAGTACCGAGATATTGTAGGCATATGCATGAAAATATTGATAACAAGGAATTAAAATCATTAGGTTCAACAATTAGGACCGTGGTTGGGTAGACAAATTGGAAAGGGATGAGTGTAGTTCCAAAAGACTGAAAAAATAGAGTGCTCAGTTTTGGGCAGCAAGTTTGCTGATCTTCAACAGGGCAGAACTCACAGGTCTATTCAGCCCAGGGAGGTGTGCTATATAGTTCTGGAAAGGTATTTAAGTAGTCTACAACTTTGTTGTAGACTTCCAGAGCTGAAACACACCTTAAGATGGCTTAATTCCCATAGAAATGTAAACTGTCCAGAACCAGGACAGAGTGAAACATTCTCTGAACTGTTCTGTTTTTCAATAATAACTCCCAGTAGCAAAATCAAAAATTTTCATATGATACATCCTTAGAAAGGGTAGAATATGTGTTACATCTTTGCAATTCAAAGTTTTTGAAATTTCAGCACAGAATTCAGTGGAAACTAGAGTTGAAAACAGCAACTTCTCAAGGGAGGTGCTGTTAAAATTGTTCCAGAAATTCTGCTGACTTTGAATTAGCATAACTTTTTAACCAAAGCTGATCTGGGGGCAAATGAGTACTTGTTGGAAAGGTACTGAAGTTAACTTTAACTTTGATATTCACCTTGAGTCTGAAAATGCCCAGAACCAGATCAAAACTTAGAATAGGTAGAAACTGGTCATTCTGACAGAAGAATGACAGTTGAACTCATTGGAGAGGGTGTGGTACCCTAAGGGTGGTATAAGTGATGACAAAGCGATAGTAATATCTCGTAGTGACCAAACCTAGTTATGGTGAGCTTCCAAAGTGGAGGTTCATCAAGTTGGATTAAACTAGCTTGTGTTTGGTCTGGTAATGGTGTAGCTTGTGCAAAGTTATTACATTATCTACTTACGAGATGTGTCGCATGTTTTTATTGTCATTATGTTGTTACACCTATTTTTATTGGACTGCATGCAATCTGTTGCGGGACTGATGTTATTGTCGTATGGTTGCAGATGGTTCGCACTAGGACCACGCACGAGGTTGGTGGCTCTAGCCAACAGGGAGGTGATGACTCCCAGCCACCGGCCTACGACAGCACCCCGCAGCAGCAGACACCCCGCCGCCTCCGCTTACTCTAGCGGATGTGATAGCGGCACTGGTGGGAGGTCGTGAGGAGCAGACCGACCTGCTCCGCACGATCGTGCAGAATACGTCCCAGGCGGGGGGGGGGGGGCGTCAAGATAGAGGGCCTCGCTAGCCCCGAGAAGTGTCGTACTCGGATTTCATGAGTACGCACCCTCCAGTGTTCACCGAAGCCGAAGAACCACTGGAGGCGGACAACTGGCTGCGGACCATCGAGTCCAAGTTCGGGCTGCTCCAATGTACGGAGCGGCAAAAGACCTTGTTCGCAGCGCAGCAACTCCGCGGTGCCGCTGGTGCGTGGTGGGCAAATTATGTCGCCTCACGTCCGGCTGGCCATGCCGTCGAATGGCAAGAGTTCCGGGAGGCGTTCTGCGCCTACTTTACTCTTGTGCCACTAGGGTGAGTTAGTTCCACCGTTCTGGTCGAACAATGGATGATTCCTTTATGTTTGGTCAACCAATCCATACCCAAGATAATATCTATCCCTTGTGAATCTATCACTATGAGGTTAGCAATAAATACTACCCCATTAATGTCTAGGTTCACTTTGGGACACAAGTGTCTTGTCCTTATTTCTCCACCTGGAGAGTTTACTGCTAGCATATGGTTCATTTATGTTGTTGCTAGGTCATGCTTCTTAACAAAGCCTTGGGAAATGAACGAGTGGGTAGCACCAGAATCAAACAACAGGGTTGCAATTTGTAAATTGGCAGGAAACTTACCAACTACCACGTCAGGTGCCTCTTGCGCTTCCTCCATGGTGACGTGGTTCACCCGTCCTCTCATTACGTTCTGCTGTTGTGGCTGCGTGGGCTTCTTCTTTGGGCACTTATGGGCATAGTGCCCCACTTCACCATAGTTGAAACATTGCACCCCAACCTTAGGTGCCTGGCCTTTGTTGTCTTGGGGTTGGTTTGGGGGTCCTTGTACGGCTGGTCGAGGTTGATATGTAGGGCGAGGCTGCTGTACGAACTGATGTTGTGGCTGTATTGGTGCTGCCGGAGGCCTGTAGTTCGGGTTGTACCCTCTTGGTGCTGAGTAGGGTACCGCAGCACGGTTCGTCTGCCCTGCGGGTTGCTGCATCATACGTGGGCGGGTGTTGCTCCCTGAGGCTTGATGTGACCACCCGACCTTCCTCTTGTTCCGGTTTTCCAAGGCTTTCAGCTTCCTTTCTACTACAAACGCTCTGTCCACCATCTTTTGGAAGCTTTCATACTCGTTGGAGGACATTGCACACTGCATTTTTGCGGTAAGTCCTTCCACGAAAAACCCGGTTTCTTCGAAGAACAACCGAGTGAATATCACATGTATGCCAGGATCATTTTCTCATACATGTGAGGATAGATAGTGAAGCATCATTTATTACAAGCCAGGTGTCGAATATAAATAAGTCTTACATAGCATATGTCTCGATGGACGACAATAAGTTCATAACAAGTAAATAAAATAGCAGCAGAATAATTATTCTTGTGGGCTCCGTCACAGGCATTGCCCGGGGACTCCATGAACCTAGAAACCTTCTTCGGGTCCAAAGTCTTGGTCATTAAACACCACTTCATTATCTTGACCTGAGCAGCAATATAAACCAACAAATATGCAAGGTTGAGTACCGATGGTACTCAGCAAGTGTGGGAAAGTTATGTCATGCATGGCTAGAACAAGGAGAGGTTGAACTCATGGTTAAAGCACTACGCATTTAATACCTATCACCTTAGCTTATTAAGCACCTACATTACTACATAGATGAAATGGTCCCAAACTCCCAACCCATCATTATAATCAAATAACCATAACATCATCTCCAATGTTAAGCTCCCCGCTTAACATCCACAACTTCCAAGCCATCATCCTCAATCATGAATAAGTCCAAGCCGCTCTTGACCGTGAGCATGGCTGTCATGACAGTTTTGACTCTGCAGAGTTTGCACCACTGTACCCATATGTAGTGATTTCATCCCCCGTTGCCGGGTGGACTAAAAGAACCTCCATTATGCCAGTGGCTACGAACCACATTCACACTTCCCAGGTGTGTAGCCAGGAGATCACTACGAAGCCTTTACAAAGGGATTCCCGACGAGCGTGGTCCCACTGAGGTTTCACCCCTAACAGCATACAAGAGGCTTCCACCCCGCTGCAGTGGCCCCCTCTTGAGCCTTGCGGTTCATATGGTAGTCTAGCTGACACCTATTCCCCGCACCATCCAACACACCCATACTACACCGGGGATATACCTAATTAATTGGCCAAGCTGCCCCATCTCAGCATGTGGTTGGTACGGTAAAGCCAGGTTACATGCTCCATGAACCGGTCCTTAGGATCAAGGCAAGTACTAAACACAAACCCGAGTCTTGTGCACCCAGCACCAACCAAATCATCCAACTAGCCTCGATCCCTACCTCTACATAACTCATAATATCTCATTCAAGAGTAAGGTAAGTAAATTGATGATCTCATATCCCAATTATCCCATTCTAAGCATGGCTAAGCATAAGCATAATAATAAATGACATGATAAAATAAATCCCAACCCAAGCTACAAGGAAACAAGGTAATGCAATTCTAGGGAAACTTCCTAGCATGGGTTTCATAGTTCAATTGACAATGCAAATAATTCTATCTACACATCCTAGTATAGGATCAAAGTGGTCAAGGACACTTGCCTCCTTCCTGCTGCTCTTGGAATGGGTAGTCCTGATCTTGGAAAGGAAGAACTTGCTCTGGAGCAGGTTCTACTCATACCATCACACATAGCAAAAGAAAACAACAAGTCATAAGATATAGTTCATACTTCCACTTCATACAAACCACACATTCACATTTATGAAAGCCATTCACAATTCTATGTGTTGTGGTTACTCTATGTGTGTTGATTTTGGCTTACATGCACTTCTAAACATGTACATATGATTTCTATTTTTGTATTCATGTTCATGTTGGCATACTATATATGAATTTCTAATTTAAATAAATCCCTTATATTTAATTGATACACATTTTAGCTACCAAGTATGCATGAAAGGTATTTTCCTACTTCATATGTGTCTTCAAACCTTCTACCAACCCTAAACTGAATTCTTTGTATTTTGGAAACTTCATTTATCATTTTCTAGTTATTTATACCTAGCTTGCTATATTTTCAGATTTATTTCTTATGCCTAAATGTGCACTTTATTATGAAAATAGTAAGACACCTCATCTAAACAGAATAGGTTTTGGGTCTAAAATATTAAATAATATATTTTTGAACTTCTCTTCTGATGTGAACTATTTTACATTTATTTTACTAATTTTCAGAATTATTCTCTACTTAAAAATGTGTCCCTATTACTAATAAATGTGAATAATCAATTAAACAGATTCATTTCAGCCAAAAATCTATTTTTATCTCACTCCAAAGTTTTCCAAATACTAGGAAAGTTTTTAATTTGAATTTACAATGTGTTTGTCCCATCTTTTAAATTTTAAATACT
The DNA here is from genome assembly GCA_030760725.1 of Neostapfia colusana. Classification (NCBI taxonomy): domain Eukaryota; kingdom Viridiplantae; phylum Streptophyta; class Magnoliopsida; order Poales; family Poaceae; genus Neostapfia; species Neostapfia colusana. Next base: position 46,034,681 of record JASWHV010000012.1, on the reverse strand, counting down.
AAACACATAGTCAAATTCCTAAATTTAATATCACATAGGGTTAAAAGGGTAAACTCACCCAACTACAGGGTCTATTATATTATTTTAGGAATTTCCAGGGGTCTAACTACACATAACAGAGGGATTTTGCTAATTTTTATTAAGTCCAGGGGCTAAAACTGATTTTTAATTGAATTTACATGAATTTCAGAAGTTCCAGGGGCTAGATCAGAAGTTTCCGGGGCTAGCTCTTATTTTCCGAGAACCCCAGGGGGTAGCGCTAAGAATTCCAGCCTTTATAACGCGGGGCTGACGTGGACCGTCCGATTTAAAACAGACGGTTGAGATTATAACGTCGAACCGGTACGCGGGGATTTAAATTCTACCGTGCGATTTAAAATAGACGGCGCACAAGCGGCCACGTCGCTCTGATCGAGCGCGGGCGGCGCTGTCCGGCGGCGCATGGCGGCGATCTCGCCGGAGAGTTTCGGATCTTCGTCAATTCTTCCTAAAACTGTGATTTTATGACATAGATCGGTGGAGGGGAGGTCTGGGATCTCACCTCGGGGGTTTTCTTGAGCTCGGAGGTCCTGGAAAGCGATCGGCGACGAGGTCTGAGGTGAATTCACGGCGAGACTCGTCGGCTGTGTTTGAACCGCAAACCACCGAGTTTTCTGCACCTACGAGGTTCCCCGGAGGCGGTGGATCAAGACCAGCGAATTAGATCAAAATTCCCGAGCGAAGATCGAGCAGAATTCGCCGGAGAAGCTCGGGTTCTCACCGGAGAGAAAAACGGCGGATCGTCGGGAAAAACAGGACGATGCCGGGGTTTTTATAGACGGGGGAGGGCGGCGGGGTGGTTTAGATCGAGCTGGAGTCTTCTGGGACCGGGAGTCGGCTGGAAATGCGCGGTTTTTCGGTCGGTTACGATCGCGGGCGTGCGGGGAAACAGTCCCGGGTTCGGACGAGCGGGAGCTCGGGGATGACAGGTGGGTCCCGCCTATCTGCGAGAGGGGGCGCGGGCGCGAGGCTGCGGGCTGGCGCGGGGTTTGGGTGGGCCGGTTGGTGGGTTTCGGCCCACTGGCCGGGAAGGTTTGTTTTTTTCTTTTTCTTTTTCTTTTTCATTTCTGTTTTGAGTTTAATTTGAATTCCAGTTTGAATTTGAATTTTTGCAACACATGCAATAGGTCCAAAAATTTTTAAATTCCCCTCTTGACAGGATTTTGGGGTGTTACATTTCACTTCATACAAACCACACATTCATTTATGAAAGTCATTCATATTGCTATGTGTTGTGGTTACTCTATGTGTGTTGATTTTGGCCTTACATGCACTTTTAAACATGTGCATATGATTTCTGACTTTTGTATTCAGATTTATATTTGTACACTATATATGAATTTCCAATTTAAACAAATTTCTTATATTCAATTAATACACACCTTAGCTACCAAGTATGCATGGAAGGTATTTTCCTACTCCAAATGGGTTTTCAGATCTTCTACCAAATCCTAAACTGAAATCTTTGGGTTTTGGAGATTTCATTTATCATTTTCTGGTTATGCATACCTATTTTCCTGTATTTTAGGATTTTTTTCTATACCTAATTGTGAACTTTATTATGAAAATAGTAAGACACATCATCTAAACAGAATAGGTTCTGATCTAAAATAGTAAATAATATATTTTTGAGCTTCTCCTCTGATGTGAACTATTTTACATTTATTTTACAAATTTTCAGAATTATTTCCTAGCCTAAAATGTGTTTCTAGATCAAATAAACATGAACACACCCAAATAGATTTCATTACAGCCTAAAATTTATTTTTAGCTCATTCTAAAGCTTTCCAATTGTTAGTAAAGTTTAAACTTGAGTTTACAATGTGTGTGCCTCACCCTTATTTTTAATTTAAATCTTAATTACATAGTCAAATTCCTAAATTTAATATTATATAAGGTTAAAAAGGCAAACTTACCCCATCAAAGGGTCTACTATATTATTTTATAAATTTCCAGGGGTCTAACTACCCATAACAGAGGGGTTTTCCTAATTTTTATTAAGTCCAGGGGCTAAAACTGATTTTTAATTGAATTTACATGAATTTCTGATGTTCCAGGGGCTAGATCAGAAGTTTCCGGGGCTAGCTCGTATTTTCCGAGAACCCCAGGGGGTAGCGCGTAAGAATCCCGACCTTTATAACGCGGGGCTGACGTGGACCGTCCGATTTAAAACTGACGGCTGAGATTATAATGTCGAACCGGTACGCGGGGATTTAAATTCTACCGTGCGATTTAAAATAGACGGCGCACAAGCGGCCACGTCGCTCTGATCGAGCGCGGGCGGCGCTGCCCGGCGGCGCGTGGCGGCGGGAGGCGGCGATCTCGCCGGAGAGCTTCGGATCTTCGTAAATTCTTCCTAAAACTTGGATTTTATGGCATAGATCAGTAGAGGGGAGGTCGGGGATCTCACCTCGGGGGTTTTCTTGAGCTCGGAGGTCCTGGAAGGCGGTCGGCGACGAGGTCCGAGGTGAATTCACGGCGATGCTCGTCGGCGTTGTGTTTGAAGCGCAAACCACCGAGTTTTCGGCACCTACATGATTTCCCGGAGGCAGTGGATCAAGACCAGCGCGTTAGATCAGCAATCCCGAGCGAAGATCGAGATAAATTGGCCGGAGAAACTCTGGTTCTCACCGGGAGGAAAAACGGCTGATCGTGGGTGAAAATCGGGAAGATGCCGATGTTTATATAGCCGGGGAAGGGCGGCATTCGGTTGTGATCGAGTTTGCGTCGTCCAGAACCGAAATTCGGCTGGGATACGCGAGTATCCGGGGCGGTTTTGATTCGGGGAAGAGAGGAGAGTCCGGGTCGGCCGAGCGCGTGCGCGAGGAAGAAGAAGATGGTGGGCCCCGCGTGTCAGTGGGAAAGAGGGGGGTGCGTGGCTGCGGGCTGGCGCGCGGGTGAGTGGGCCGGCTGGTGGGTTTCGGCCCACTGGCTGGGGAGGTTTATTTTTTATTTTTTTTCTTTTTCATTTCTGTTTTGAGTTTAATTTGAATTCCAGTTCGAATTTGAATTTTTGCACCACATGCAATACGTCCAAAAATTTTTATATTCCCCTCTTGACAGGTTTTGGGGTGTTACAGCTCTACCCCCCTTAAAAGAAATCTCGTCCTCGAGATTGGTGGTTCTAAGAAAACAATTCCGGAAACTGTGCCTTAAGTTCGTCTTCTCGCTTCCATGTGGCTTCCTCTTCCGAGTGATGCTTCCACTGCACCTTGCACATCCGGATTATTTTATTTCTTGTGAGGCGTTCCATTGTCTCCAAAATCTTGGATGGTTGCTCGGCATAAGACAGATCCTCAGCTACGTCAACCTCATTCATGGGTAACATCTCTTCAGGTGTTCTGAGCTGTGATACATAGAATACATCGTGCACATCCAATAGGCGGGCCGGCAGTTCTAGTTGATATGCCACTTCGCCTTTCCTCTCCAAAACTTGAAAGGGTCCGATGTATAGAGGTGATAACTTCCCCTTCACCTTGAACCGACGAAGTCCTCGGATAGGGGACACCTTGAGATAGACATAGTCCCCCACGTTGAAAACGAGCTCTCTTCTTCGTACATCGGCATAGCTCTTTTGTCGTGTCTGTGCTATCCTCAAGTTGTTGCGAATTTCCCTCACTTTCGCCTTGGCTTCTTGTAGTACCTTGGGTCCAAACACTTTGCTTTCCCCTGTTTGGTTCCAAAATAGAGGAGTTCTACACTTCCTCCCGTACAAAGCTTCAAACGGTGACATCTTCATACTAGCCTGATAGCTGTTGTTATAGGAGAACTCCGCATACGGTAAGTTCTTATCCCAACTCCGATTGTTTTTGAGTGCACACGCTCTCAGCATATCCTCAAGGATCTGATTGGTTCTTTCCGTCTGCCCGTCAGTTTGGGGATGATAGGCAGAACTAAAGTTCAGATGGGTTCCCATGGTTTCATGCAGCTTCTGCCAGAACCTTGAGGTGAACTGCGTCCCTCGATCCGACACTATCTTCTTCGGCACTCCATGGTAACACACAATCCTTTACATGTACAACTCTGCCAATTTGGATCCGCTGTAGCTTTCTTTCACGGGGATGAAATGAGCTACCTTTGTTAGCCTGTCGATGATGACCCATATCGAATCATATTCTGATTGGGTCCTGGGTAGTCCCACTATGAAGTCCATACCTATTTCTTCCCATTTCCATTCAGGTACTTTGAGTGGTTGCAATAATCCCGCGGGTTGTTGATGTTCTGCTTTCACCAACTGACATGTGTCACATAGGGCAACATGTTCCGCGATATCCCGCTTCATGCCATACCACCAATACCTGCTCTTGAGGTCATGATACATCTTCGTACTCCCAGGATGTATGGAATAGTCGGAATCATGAGCCTCCTTCAAAATCAATTCATGGATCTCCTTCACTTCAGGCACACAGATTCTTTTCCCGTGCCGCACCGTACCTTGTTCATCCTCTCTGAAACCAGGGGCTTTCTTTTTCCTTGATGAGTTGTCTGATTTCTTGTATCTTCTCGTCATTCTTTTGACCATCGCGTATGTCTTGCTCTAGTGTGGAGTCCACTTCCATGACGATGGCTTCACCACTATTTACCAGGCATAGATTGAATCTTATAACATCGTCCTTCAATTCTGCAGGCATGTCCTTCAAGCTCAACCTATTGACCTGCACTTTCTGGCATAAAGCATCTGCCACGACGTTTGCTTTCCCAGGATGATAGTTGATGCCCACATCAAAGTCATTGATTAGCTCTAACCATCTCCTTTGTCTGAGATTGAGATCTGGCTGTGTGAAAATGTACTTTAAACTCTTATGATCCGTATATATCTCTGTCCTCTTCCCCATCAAGTAGTGCCGCCAAATTTTCAACGCGTGTACCACTGCGGCTAGCTCTATGTCATGTGTAGGATAGTTCTTCTCGTGTTTCCGGAGCTGCCGGGACGCAGAAGCCACGACATGCCCTTCTTGCATGAGAACACATCCCAACCCGTTTCCAGAGGCATCGCAGTACACCGAAAAGTTCTTCTGCATATCTGGCATAACTAGCACGGGGCTGTTGTCAATCTTTTCTTTAGCTCCTGAAAACTCGTCTCGCACTGCGGCGTCCATGTGAATGTGATTCCCTTCTCCAACAGTTTGGTGAGGGGTCTCGAGATCTTGGAGAATCCCTCAATGAACCGCCGATAGTATCCAGCCAATCCCAAGAAGCTTCGAACTTCCCCGACATTCTCAGGGGTCTTCCACTTCTGTACATCCTCGATCTTGGCGGGGTCTACAGAGATTCCTCCCTCTGAGATTATATGTCCTAAGAAGGGAACTCTCTTCAGCCAAAACTCACACTTGCTCAACTTGGCATATAGTTGGTGTTCTCTCAGCTTCTGCAACACCAACCTTAGATGTTTCTCATGTTCTTCTTCATCTTTGGAGAAGACGAGAATGTCATCTATGAAAACCACCACAAATTTGTCCAGATATTCCATGAATACCTTGTTCATGAGATACATGAAGTATGCCGGGGCATTAGTTAGCCCGAAAGGCATGACAGTGTATTCATACAGTCCGTACTGAGATACGAAAGCTGTCTTTGGAATATCGGTTTGCCTTATCTTAAGTTGGTGGTATCCCGACCTGAGATCAATTTTCGAGAACACACAAGCTCCCCTCAACTGATCAAACACGTCTTCAATGCAGGGTAATGGGTACTTGTTCTTGATGGTTACTTCATTCAAGGAACGGTAGTCTATGCATAACCTTTGTGTTCCGTCCTTCTTCGGCACAAATATCACTGGAGCTCCCCATGGTGAGGAACTAGGACGAATATACCCCTTCTCCGTCAATTCTCTTAAATGATCCTTGAGTTCTCCCAGCTGCTTGGAGTCCATCCGATAAGGTCTCTAGTCTATCGGAGCTGTTCCAGGCACTAGCTCAATCGCGAATTCCACTTCACGATCGGGAGGCATACCTGGCAACTCCTCCGGAAAAACGTCTGGGTATTCCCTGATAATCCTGATCTCCTCCACTTTCACCTCAACTTGATTTAATTTAATGTCCCTCCTAGGCTCTTGTATTGTTATGAACTTGTGCCACTAGGGTGAGTTAGTTCCACCGTTCTGGTCGAACAATGGATGATTCCCTTATGTTTGGTCAACCAATCCATACCCAAAATAATATCTGCCACTATGAGGTTAGAAGTAAATACTACCCCATTAATGTCTAGGTTCACCTTGGGACACACTTGTCTTATCCTTATTTCTCCACCTGGAGAGTTTACTGCTAGCACATGGTTCATTTGTGTTATTGCTAGGTCATGCGTCTTAACAAACCCTTGGGCAATGAACGAGTGGGTAGCACCAGAATCAAACAGCAGGGTTGCAATGTGTAAATTGGCAGGAAACTTACCAACTACCACGTCGGGTGCCTCTTGCGCCTCCTCCATGGTGACGTGGTTCACCCGTCCTCGCATTACATTCTGCTGTTGCGACTGCACGGGCTTCTTCTTTGGGCACTTATGGGCGTAGTGCCCCACTTCACCACAGTTAAAGCATTGCACCCCAACCTTAGGTGCCTGGCCTTTGTTGTCTTGGGGTTGGTTTGGGGGTCCTTGTACTGCTGGTTGAGGTTGATATGTAGGGCGAGGCTGCTGTTCAAACTGACGCTGTGGTGGTGCTGGTGCTGCCGGAGGCCTGAAGTTCGGGTTGTACCCTCTCGGTGCTGAGTAGGGTACCGCAGCACGGCTCGTCTGCCCTGCGGGTTACTGCATCAGACGGGGGCGGGTGTTGCTGCCCGAGGCTTGGTGTGACCAGCCGGCCTTCCTCTTGTTTTCATTTTCCAAGGCCTTCAGCTTCCTTTCTACCACAAATGCTATGTCCACCATCTTTTGGAAGCTTTCATACTCGTTGGAGGACATTGCACACTGCATTTCTGCGGTAAGTCCTTCCACGAAACAATCCTGTTTGTGCTCATCAGTCTCTATGTCCCGTGGGGCATATCGGGAGAGTTGAGTGAATTTAGTGAGGTATTCCCTCACGGTCATGTTTCCCTGCTGCAATCCCAAGAGCTCCTTCCTCTTGTTTTTGAGTTCACCCCTTGGTATGTAATGGTTGCGGAAGCTACGCTTGAACTCTTCTCAAGTGATGTTCTCAGGGTCATGATGGGCGGCCACGTAAGCGGTCCACCAATCAGCAGCAGGTCCATGCAATTGGTGAGAAGCAAACAACACCCTCTCATACCCTTGGCATTGTATGATCCTCATCTTGCTCTCAATGGTCTTTAGCCAATCATCTGCCTCCAAAGGTTCAGCAGCACTTGCAAACTTTGGAGGTTGAGTTCCTAGAAACTCACTCAATCTTGGTTGGCGTGGTGTAGCTTGTGGAGGTGGAGCTTGGTGCAAGTTGGCCACCACTTGAGTCAAGTTCTGGATGAGCTGATTTTGATTCTCAAGCATTTGGTGGATGGGATCAACTCCTTCACGGCGACCACCCCTGTCTTGGCCTCCAGAAAGATGAGGGTTGCCTGCCTCATCGTTGTTGTTGGCGGGGTTGGCAGCACGACCCTTTCCTCTTCCGGCCATCTATCATGATCAACCAAATGTCACTTTTAAAGCATTACGTATTAACTTACCAGTTTTTGCTTGTTTAAACTTTAAGATTTTGAGAACTTATTTCATTCATATTTTCTGAGGATTTCATGTCTTACGTGAACATAAATGCACTTTCAATTCATATGGGTTCACACTACAAAGCAAAACAACCTGAAGACGAGGTTGTGGACAAACGACCATGGCTTCCACAACTCACGTCACACAGCAAGCATTAACACACAATTAACTAAGGTAACGACTCGACTACTCGACATCCTGCTAAACTAAGGGAAGGACTCTACACTACTCGTATCACTGAGCTGGCTCCTCGGGATCTTCCTTATTATTGCGGCTGCCTTCTGACTCCGCTTTGGGTGGGGAGGCTGCTGGTGGAGAAGTGTGACGACGCCTGATCGCCCGGCGATCTGGGGAATCAGGAGTCCATGTGTCATTCACGGTGACACACAGTTCATTCCCATCTCCTCTTTCTCTCGCCCTCAAGCAGGCTCGAAGCAACGCCTCGGTTTCCTTCAGGGTGTCACAAACATCCTGAAGCTCCTGCTGACACTCCTGCAATCGAGTGCTGAGCATAGCAGCATCCTCCAAGCATAAGTCCATGTGCTCATGGGAAGTCCCCTGCTGCACTGGCGGGTACTTGTACTCTGTGGTACCACTCTCGCGCTGGAGGACACACATGTACTCAGTCCTGTCCAGGTGACGACGATAGATGTGACTCTGACAGGTGATTGCCTCCCAGGTGACATCCTTCTCCGCATCGACCTGTGTCGCTCGACAAGCTGGAGAGCGGTGGATCTTGAGCAGCTGATTTTCGTGGATAATCCTTATCTCTGAACTCCATTCTTCCCTCTTCTCACGGATGGTCCTGGTGGAGCTATAGTGTATGATTAGCTTGCCCGTGTTGCCGGCGGCTTGGAGCATGCGTCGAAGACGGCGAAACAAGCCTCCTACTACCAATCCGTAGGAGAGATACGTCATCGGACGGTTCTCCTCTCTCAGGGCAAGGGCAACTACGGGAACTCTCCCTCCGGTGGACTTGCGGGCGGTGCGGATCATGCGAACCATCTAGAACATAAAGCATTTAAAATTAAGTTAGATAAGATTTTAAACAAAAATCCTATTTTGAATAAAAGATGGGGGAAGATGAATAAAGTGGCCCATTAAATAACACTTTTCAACCCACACCTTTGTAAAATAGTTTTTAAGAAAATAGGGTCCCTAACTACGTCCATTTCTACCTAGGTCCACGTTCCTACGGGCAACCTTGGCTCTAATACCACTTCTGTCACACCCGGTTTCTCCGAAGAACAACCGAGTGAATATCACATGTATGCTAGGATCATTTTCTCATACATGTGATGACAAATAGTGAAGCATCATTTATTACAAGCTAGGTGTCGAATATAAATATGTCTTACAAAGCATACGTCTCGATGGACGATAGTAAGTTCATAACATGCAAATAGAATAGCAGCGGATTATTATTCTTGTAGACTCCTTCACAGGCGTTGCCCAGGGGACTCCATGAACCTAGAATCCTTCTTTGGGTCCGAAGTCTTGATCATTAAACCCCACATCATTTTCTTGACCTGAGCAGCAAAATAAACCAACAAATATGCAAGGTTGAGTACCGATGGTACTCAGCAAGTGTGGGAAAGTTATGTCATGCATGGCTAGAACAAGGAGAGGTTGAACTCATGGTTAAAGCACTACGCAATTAATACCTATCACCTTAGCTATTAAGCACCTACATTACTACATAGGTGAAATGGTCCCAATCTCCCATCCCATCATCATAATCAAATAACCATAACATCATTTCCAATGTTAAGCTCCCCGCTTAACATCCACAACCTCCAAGGTCATCATATTCTAATCATGAATAAGTCCAAGCCGCTCTTGACCGTGAGCACGGCTGTCATGACAGTTTTGACTCTGTAGAGTTTGCACCACTGTACCCACATGTAGTGATTTCATCCCCCGTTGCCGGGTGGACTAAAAGAACCTCCATTATGCCAGTGGCCACGAACCACATTCACACTTCCCAAGTGTGTAGCCAGGAGATCACTATGATGCCTTTACAAAGGGATTCCCGACGAGCGTGGGCCCACTGAGGTTTCACCCCTAACAGCATACAAGAGGCTCCAACCCCGCTGCAGTGGCCGCCTCTTGAGTCTTGCGGTTCATATGGTAGTCCAGCTGACACCTATTCCCCGCACCATCCAACACACCCATACTACGCCGGGGATACACCTAATTAATTGGCCAAGCTGCCCCATCTTAGCATGTGGTTGGCACGGTAAAGCCAGGTTGCATGCTCCATGAACCGGTCCTTAGGATCCAGACAAGTACTAAACACAATCCTGAGTCTCGTGCACCCAGCACCAACCAAATCATCCAACTTGCCTTGATCCCTACCTCTACATAACTCATAATATCTCATTCAAGAGTAAAGTAAACAAGTTGATGATATCATATCCCACTTATCCCATTCTAAGCATGGCTAAGCATAAGTAATATCAATGAATAATAAAATAGAACAAAATCCCATCCCAAGCTACAAGGAAAACAAGGTAATGCAATTCTAGGGAAACTTCCTAGCATGGGTTTCATATTTCAATTGACAATGCAAATAATTCTATCTACACATCCTAGTATAGGAACAAAGTGGTCAAGGACACTTGCCTTCTTCCTACTGCTCTGGGAATGGATAGTCCTGATCTTGGAAAGGAAGAACTTGCTCTGGAGCAGGTTCTACTCATACCATCACACATAGCAAAAAGGAAACAACAATCCATAAGACATAGTTCACACTTTCACTTCATACAAACCACACATTCATTTATGAAAGTCATTCATATTGCTATGTGTTGTGGTTACTCTATGTGTGTTGATTTTGGCCTTACATGCACTTTTAAACATGTGCATATGATTTCTGACTTTTGTATTCAGATTTATATTTGTACACTATATATGAATTTCCAATTTAAACAAATTTCTTATATTCAATTAATACACACCTTAGCTACCAAGTATGCATGGAAGGTATTTTCCTACTCCAAATGGGTTTTCAGATCTTCTACCAAATCCTAAACTGAAATCTTTGGGTTTTGGAGATTTCATTTATCATTTTCTGGTTATGCATACCTATTTTCCTATATTTTAGGATTTATTTTCTATACCTAATTGTGAACTTTATTATGAAAATAGTAAGACACATCATCTAAACAGAATAGGTTCTAATCTAAAATAGTAAATAATATATTTTTGAGCTTCTCCTCTGATGTGAACTATTTTACATTTATTTTAAAAATTTATTTTTAGCTCATTCTAAAGCTTTCCAATTGTTAGTAAAGTTTAAACTTGAGTTTACAATGTGTGTGCCTCACCCTTTTTTTAATTTAAATCTTAATTACATAGTCAAATTCCTAAATTTAATATTATATAAGGTTAAAAAGGCAAACTTACCCCATCAAAGGGTCTATTATATTATTTTATAAATTTCTAGGGGTCTAACTACCCATAACAGAGGGGTTTTCCTAATTTTTATTAAGTCCAGGGGCTAAAACTGATTTTTAATTGAATTTACATGAATTTCTGAAGTTCCAAGGGCTAGATCAGATGTTTCCGGGGCTAGCTCGTATTTTCCGAGAACCCCAGGGGGTAGCACGTAAGAATCCCGGCCTTTATAACGCGGGACTGACGTGGACCGTCCGATTTAAAACTGACGGCTGAGATTATAACGTCGAACCGGTACGCGGGGATTTAAATTCTACCGTGCAATTTAAAATAGACGGCGCACAAGCGGCCACGTCGCTCTGATCGAGCGCAGGCGGCGCTGCCCGGCGGCGCGCGGCGGCGATCTCGCCGGAGAGCTTCGGATCTTCGTAAATTCTTCCTAAAACTGGGATTTTATGGCATAGATCGGTAGAGGGGAGGTCGGGGATCTCACCTCGGGGGTTTTCTTGAGCTCGGAGGTCCTGGAAGGCGGTCGGCGACGAGATCCGAGGTGAATTCACGGCGATGCTTGTCGGTGTTGTGTTTGAAGCACAAACCACCGAGTTTTCGGCACCTGCGTGATTCCACTGAGGCGGTGGATCAAGACCAGCGCATTGGATCAGCAATCCCGAGCGAAGATCGAGAGAAATTGGCCGAAGAAACTCTGGTTCTCACCGGGAGGAAAAAACGCTGATCGTGGGTGAAAATCGGTTAGATGCCGATGTTTATATAGCCGGGGAAGGGCAGCGTTCGGTTGTGATCGAGTTTGCGTCGTCCAGAACCGAAATTCGGCTGGGATACACGAGTATCCGGGGCGCTTTTGATTCGGGGAAGAGAGAAGAGTCCGGGTCGGCCGAGCGCGTGCGCGAGGAAGAAGAAGATGGTGGGCCCCGCGTGTCAGTGGGAAAGAGGGGGGGTGCGCGGCTGCGGGCTGGCGCGGGGGTGAGTGGGCCGGCTGGTGGGTTTCGGCCCACTGGCCGGGGAGGTTTTTTTTCTTTTTTTCTTTTTCATTTCTGTTTTGAGTTTAATTTGAATTCCAGTTTGAATTTGAATTTTTGCACCACATGTAATATGTCCAAAATTTTTTAAATTCCCCTCTTGACAGGTTTTGGGGTGTTACATGTATCGGACACCATCCGGACAGCAGTGGCATCCACCGGTGCGACCTCAGCGGTTCGGGGGACGTTCTTTCCAGTCACCTCCGTTCCGACCGCCGATGCCACCACCGCGACAGCAGCAGCAGCAGCAGGCGGCACCCCGGGCGTTTCCACCGCCACAACGCCACCCCGGGTTTCCGTCCACCGATCAGCGGAGGACCGCCCCGTTTCACTTGCTTCATGTGTGGCCAGGCGGGCCACTTCGTGAAGGACTGTTGTAAGGGTCTCAGTTTTTGACACCTATTTGAAGTGTTCATCACCACACCACACACCTCATTTGAAGTAAGTTGATGAACACAAATGAAGAGCAAGTAACCACCATCAACATGCTCATTAGAGAACAAACTCACATATTGCAAAAGTGGTATTTCCCACATGTGATATAGAAGGGCTGGGCATACGAAAACTCCTACACATTGCTAAGGATGTCCATGCCAAGTTTCACCCAAATTCAAAACCTTTTTTATTTCATTTTGGGTATAGTTAGAAAGAGGGCAGTTTGAAACCATATTCAAATTCAAACTGTTTTTATCCCATGAATTCAAAAGTGGGAGACATATTCTTATCCAGCACATTTTTGTGAGCTCACACACCAATTTTCACTCCATTTGGAGTTGATCTTGACATGAGCTAAGCGGGGCAAATTCAAACTTTATTTGAATTCAAAACTGAACTTGTGCTGAAATTGATTCAAACCAAACCCAATTTGAATTCTAATCAATTCAAATGGCTCATGGGTGAATAATTTGAATCACCAGGGGTACTATGGGGCTCACTGTTTACAACAGTGATTAGGAGTAAATTTCAGAGGTTAAAACCCCGGGTGGGACCCCACATGTCATAGAGAGAAGGAGGGAAAACTTGCACACAAAGTCACAGCCTCGGTGGGAAATTCCACCGAGCAGCTGTCGGCTGTGCCACCGAGCAGCCACCGGCGCCACCAGCTGCATCCTGCTCCACGCGCTGGCGCCCAGGGCGGCTTGCTCGCACCTCAACGTGACCGGCACCGCCTCAGCCGAGCAGGAGTCGGCCGGCTTTATCTCCTCGCATGTGAACCCGAGCAGCGGCAGTTCTTCTCCCCGCCGCTCACTACTCGATCGGGAAAACCAGCAGAACGATCTCCTCCTTCGTTTCTGAGCTGATAGACAGCAACCTGAGATCGCCCTCCAGCTCCACAACGCCAGAAACCCCGAACTCCGACCTCCCTTGCCCAAGAAAGATCGCCACCGCGGCGACCTAGCCTCAGCCGAGAGTCAGGCGCCCGTGGACAGCGTTCCACAGGCGTTTTCACGGTCCAGCAAGAGAAGCAACAGGAGCACGCGACCACCGTGCTGCTCTCCTCCAAGTTTGGAAGCAAACCGTGAAGAATCCACGGCGAATTCTCAGTTTTTGCTCCGGCGACCTTAAACTGAGCTTCCGGTACGGATCCTTCAAATTCTTGCTCTAAGATCCTTCTCTAGCTATCAAATCTTGCACATAGACGCTGGACTAGCCGGCGATCAAGTTCCTTTCTGCATCCGTGGCGTGAAACTGTCTAGAAGTGACGAATTTTGAGCTCGATCAAGAGTGGTCATGGCGGGCACGATCGGTCACACGGTGCCGACCGACTTGCGGCCATCTTTGAACCCTTTTGACACCTTGTCGAGCTTCCTACAGGTACACTGATGCTGTAGGACTGTTTGTTCGAGGTGTTGGCGGGTTAGAACCCACGGTCGACGGCGCCGAATCTCAACCGAGGCCGCGGCACGTCGCCGGGCTATTTCCGGTCACCGCCAGCCCGAACTGACACCACCAACGTGTTCCTCGACATCGACAACCCCCTGGCGGCGAGTTTCAGACCATAGGAGGGCCGGCAGCGGTGAGCCGGCGAGCTCCGGGTCTGCTCCGGCGAGGGCGGCGGCGCGGGCGCGAGAGAGCGTCGGGAGGAAGACGAAGCCGGCTAGCCCACGCGTCAGCGGCTGAAAAATTTAAATCGGGATTGGGTGTGGCCGGGATTGGCTGTGCTGGCGCGCAGGAACCCCGCAGACTACGGTGTGCTGTCGCCTCGGCGTGCGACGCGTGTCCCCGGGGCCCACCCGCAAGTTTAAACTTTTCTGACGATTTTCAGATTTCCTTCAAACTTCAAATTCTCATAACTTGACCTAGAAAACTCCAAATCGAGTGAACCAAATTTTGTTGGATTCAGCTCTCTGAGTACTTTCCAACGAATCAAGTTTCACTTCATGAAAATCCGTATTTCTCCAGAATTAATTCCTCAAAGTTTAAATTGTTCGGAATTTTAACTGGAGAATCCTTTGGAGGAAAATCCTGACATTTTGCTGGGATGTTCACCAAAATATCCCTGAACTACCATAAAAATTTCAGATCCATTCGAGTTAATTTGATCCACCTAATAGTGTGACTAGTGAAACTGTTCCAGAAGAAAATAGAAAATGTTCAGAAAATTCGATTATAATCACTGTCCCTCGTGGTCAGTGAGTACCACTTGTTCACTGTACCGTGATGTAGAAAGAACAGGCTAGTTGCATGTTAAAATGTTTCTTATTGAAAGATGGACTTGATTGCTAATGATTTGCTGTAGTCTAGAGCTAACTAAAGTTCTTTTCAACTTTGGGCAAAGTACATGAGAGAAATGCGTTTCTTGTTTGATTGCGGCTCTCTCATGTGCCTTAGCGTAAGGTTCTCCACAACCTGCTGCTAAAACCTGAAAGTAAGGTTCCACTAATTAGGGGAGTCCTTTGCAAATGATTTTACCTCATGTACCCATCACCCCTCGTGTAGAAGTTCCATGTTTAGGTGAGACAGGTCAGACTTGCTGAGCCTTCGTGCTCACTGCTTGTGTTTGAAGCTTTTGCATGGTTCTATGAGGAAGGGGCTCCCGAAGAGGAGACGGAACCCCAGGAGGGGAACCCCGTCGAGTGGGAGTCGTGCACGCCGCAGAGTTAGTGTGCGTGTGTGCTAGCAAGGACACGTTCGAGGGCTGAACGTGAACTTGATGCGTAGTCTACGCCCGTGAGTGTAGACTGGACATATTTTGCTGTAAACATGTTCATAAACTAATTTATGTAATATAAACTTTGCTTCCGCTTTGTACCTTTGATGTGTGTTATCCGGTGCTGTGCAACGCAGTACCCCTCAGCATGATCCTGGCTCGACAAGACCGTGGGGTCGTGTCAACTGTCCCCAGCAGCAGCAGCGCAGCGGGCAAGCCCAGTTCCAGGGCGGTGCTCGAGGCCGACCTCCCAGTTCCAACGCAGTACGTTCACTCTCAACGACCAAGCGATCATCATTTTATTTGATTCTGGTGCAACCCACAGTTTTATAAGTGCATCCTATGTGGCTAAGCATCAAATGCAAGTCTTCCCAACCGACTGCACTTATATAATCTGCTCACCGGGAGGGAAGATTTCAGCAAATATGATGATCCCAAAGGCACCTCTGTGCTTAGGTGGGAAACTATATTCTACCACCTTGATAATCCTTACGGGGCAAAAGATTGATGCAATCTTAGGGATGTCATGGCTACAATACCATGGCGCTGTCCTGGAGACTCACACACGGACGGTTCATTTAAATTCTCCATTCCACCGTCCGCATTCCATGGTATTAGACATTCCAGTCCGGGAAGTTTCAGAAATTAATAATGCTGAAGCCCTCAAGTTTGAGGACATCCCCATAGTCCGGGAGTACCCCGACGTGTTCCCGGATGATCTTCCGGGCATGCCACCTGAGCGGGATGTCGAGTTCAAGATCGAGCTTGCACCCGGGACTACGCCCATATCACGGAGACCATACAAAATGGCTCCAAATGAGCTGGCTGAACTGAAAGAATAGCTCAATGATATGTTGAGCAAGGGTTTCATTAGGCCGAGTTCCTCCCCTTGGGGATGCCCGACGCTGTTCGTGAAGAAGAAGGATGAAACCTTGAGGCTGTGTGTGGACTACCGGCCGCTCAACGCCGTCACCATCAAAAACAAGTACCCACTGCCCCGCATCGACATATTGTTTGATCAACTTGTGGGTGCAAGTGTGTTCTCCAAGATGGACCTTCGCTCTGGATATTATCAGATAAAGATCCGGGCGAGGATATCCCGAAGACGGCATTCTCGACGAGATATGTCTTATACAAATATCTCGTCATGTCCTTTGGTCTCACAAACGCTCCATCCCATTTCATGTATCTCGTGAACTCGATGTTCATGCCGGAGCTGGACAAGTTTGTGGTGGTGTTCATCGATGACATCTTGGTTTACTCCAAGACAGAAGCCGAACATGCCGACCACTTGAGGATCGTTCTTCAACGATTGCGAGACCACAAGCTCAACGCCAAGTTCAGCAAATGCGAGTTTTGGATCAGCCAAGTGCCATTCTTGGGACATATCATCTCAGCAGAAGGCATTGCGGTTGACCCAAGCAAAATAGAGCAAGTGCTGAAATGGAAAGCTCCCACTTCAGTCCAGGAAGTCAGAAGCTTCCTCGAGTTAGCGGGATACTATCGGAGATTCATTCCAAGCTTCTCCGAGCTTGCTAAGCCGATGACAGAATTGCTGAAGAAGGGAATGAAATATGTTTGGAACATGGCGTGTGAAGGAGTGTTCCAAGCATTGGTGAAGCATCTCACAACGTGTGACACCCTCATTTCTAGTGTCAGCATATATTCTTGTTTTATGAAGAGAAAACATTTTAAGAAAAGTAGGAACGGAGAAAAATATCAAAAGGATAGCCAATAAGAACCGAATACAGTTCATAGACAGCACCGAAGACAACTTCCACGACTCGCTGACCACGTGGCGTATTCGGAGCTCATCCCTGCGAAGTGGGGAGAGGTCCGCCACTAAACTGGCTACGTGGCAGGCTCGGGGCTCATCGTCACAAAGGGGGAGAGGTCCGACCCTGTGGGACATGTGTTGCCCCCGGAGCTAGCCTCTGCGGAAGAAGCAAAGGCATTTCCGCAGGACACATGTCACCTTCAGAGCTAGTCACCGCGGGAATCAGAGGACCAGTCGTGCTGGATACGTGTCGATCTCGGAGCTCACCTCCGAGAGGTCCGGTTCTACTGAACACATGTCACCACCGGAGCTTATCTCCGGGAGGTCCGTCACTGTTGGACACGTGTTAACCTCGGAGCTCGTATCTGAGAAAAAAAGGAAGTCTGGCGCTGGAGCCACCTCCGGAGAGAGGGAAGGTCCGGCACTGACACGTGGCGTGCACGGAGCCATCTCCGAGTAGAGAGGAGGTCCCGACCACAAGGATATGTGGCGCACGCGGAGTTCACCTACGAAGGAGAAGGGAGGTCTCGGTAGTTTAACACGCGGCACAACCGGAGCTCGTCTCTGCGGAAAGGGAGAGACCAGGCCCGGTGGACACGTGGAGCTTTCGGAGCTCATCACCGCGAAGGTAACGGGTTCTGAAGCGATTTTGGAATCTGTACGCGTAAGAATACCGGTACAGAAAAGAAACCGACCTGAATTCCACGATGTTACCGCACCAGATCAACTAAAGGTAAGATGTTAAGATTCAGCGATGATCTGAATAGGACTCTTATTCGGGATACAATCAGATTAGGACTCTTATCTTCCCTATTATAAATAGAACCCAGAACCTTTGGTCGAAACCACGAATTTCTTTTCCAACTCCTAAGCCGACGACTTAGAACCCTAGCCTCAACTCGCCGAAAAAGCCATCGCCGGAGTTCAACAAGAAAGATCGCCGGAAGAGAGCCCAACGATCTGAGAAGGACCCGAAGACCGAGAAGAACGTAAGGTAGGTCTCCAATACCACCTCACGACATCATCGTGTTTTCTTTGCATCTGTTCTTTGATTCCTTTCGAACAGAAGCTTTCTCGTGGACAGATCACTTGTTGATCGGGTTGATCTAAAGACAAGGTCATCGCCACATCCACATCTGATCCGAACACCCCTGCTCATCATAAAACCATGCAAGGACACGATCTAATAAAACTGATCCTAGGATAGCATGCATATGCATCATCGCATCTAGTTTAAAGTTTGTGCATGGTATTGATTGTTATGAATCTTGTATATGCGTGATCCTGTATAGAAGGACAAGCTCAGGGAGCTGTCTACGACGAGCTGCAACAACAAGGTTTCAAGATCCAAGAGCCACCAGAACCGCAAGAACAAGGCAAGTGCTCCTTGACCACATTGATCCTATGTTTTGGGTAAAAACTGTTTTGTTTTGCAAAAAGGTGTGTGTGCTGAGTCAAACATGATGGGAAACCTTTTTATAGGAGTTTACTAGTTTTGATTAAACCACCCTTGTAGCCTGGGAAGTTCATGAGTCGGGTATGGTTTTTACTTTTATGCTTCGCTGAGTCCATGGGATTGGGAAGCGAAATAGATGTGTCTAGCTAACTGCACTCGTAATAATAATGAGAAACTGATGTTAATAATGGACATGGATTGGAGGGAGATCTAGAAAAGACTGGGTTTGTGAATGAGGTAGCATGAGATGGTGGTTCACTCGTCGTAGATCTAAGGACCGGTTCATGCATGCACATGCGAGGATAACAGTGCCACCACAAGGCCAAGTATGGGTGCGGCTTAGCTAAGTAATTAGGTAAGTTGCTATATTGTTATGGACTGTGGACGGTGCGGAGAATGGGAGTCGAGTGAGGACTGCCCTGGGAACTGCATGGCACAAGAGGGGGCCCGTGGGTGGGAGAATTGGAGATTCTAGCCTGCCGGTGAAACCTTAGTGAGTCCATACATCTAGTAGCCCCTTTGTAAAGGCTATTTTGTGATCTCTTGGCCATACACCGACGGTTGTGTACTGGTATAATGGAGGTTCTGCAGTCGCCAACGGGTGACGAAATCACAAACTTGTGGGTCAAGAGGTGCAAACTCTGCAGAGTTCTTAAAACTATCATGATAGCCGAGCTTACGGTCACGAGCGCGTGGCCAACTGCCATGATTAGTTGGGATGGTTATTGGATATGGTTTGGATGGTTTGGTTTTGATTTTTGGGACTGTTGAGTCAGGGTGATAAGATGGGTTGCATGACTGTTGAGTCATGGCAACGAGATTGGTCTCGGTTGGAGAGGAAGTTGTTTATGAGATGAAATGGTAGCGAATACGAGATGGTATTTGTGAGATGGTAGCGAATACGAGGAGGTATTCGTGAGAATGAGGTTGATTGATGACTGGTTGTGACATGGAGAGGTAATGAACACAATGGAGGTATGATTGGTATTTTAATACATGTTGAGATTACATTCACTTAAATATGAGTTGCTGTTTTATCATGGTTTTGATAAATAACTTTGCTTTCTGCAATGAGCCTTTTTATACCTATCTTGTTATGAGCTTCATATCATATTTTCCCGCACTTGCTGAGTACATCATTGTACTCAAACTTGCATTATCATTTCATCATCAGCAGCAGGAGAAGATTACTATGAAGAACAAATGGAGCATTAGGCGTGTGATCTGTTTCTCAACCTTGCCTGTTTGAATGGATTAGAGATGGAGTCATCGCTGCTTACATTTGCTTCCGCATTAGTTAAATTGCTTCCGCATTAGAATAAAGACTTCCGCTGCATAGAAATAAAGACTTCCGCTGTGAGCATGAGTCCAAGACTCATGAGACATTGTAATAAACTTTGTTATTCGTGGTTATATATATTCTGAATTCAGTTTGTGGAACATATATTTCTGTGTGATGAACATCCTAGGCACACATATGCATTAGTTCTCGGTTCCGTGGTTTTCCACAGAATTGTGGGCGTCCCAGATTGGTATCAAAGCCACGGGTTGACAGTAGGTTACACGCCTAGATAGAAATCATAGATTGATATTAGAGCCACGGGTTGACAATGGGTTAAATAGGAAACACAGAGTGGTATCAAAAACCACAGATAGGGGTAGATTGCACACCTAGATACAATCACAGATTGGTATTGGACACAGATTGGTAGCTAAGCCACGCTGACCCAAGGAAGCATCCTAGGACACTTAGATTGGCCTTGAAACTACCTTGACATAGGAAGCCATCCTTGAATAGGAGTTGTGTGAGCCCTTGCAATGATTGTTTGTGATTGTGTGCTTAGTGTGAGTTGTGGGACGTCTCAAAACGTTGTCCATATCCACACGTAAGTAGAAAGAGGTGTGAGGTGATTTCGGCACTTGTTCACATCCTCATATGGGCTAGTATATATATACAATCCAGCTCACATTGATGCATATAGTTGGGTTAATCTACCTAACCTTCTAACATTCTATTCTATTTCTTTCTCTGCCACAGATGGTGAGAGGAAACGCCGGCCGAAGGAACGTCCGTGACAACCAAGAGGATGGTCACGATGAAGTTCCTGTTCACCCCGGAGCTGGCGAGAACCACCTGGAACGGTTGATACCCTTGCAGAACCAACTTATGCAAACTATGATCCAAACTTTGGGTCAATTGCAGGCCAACAACAACAACTCTGTTCCGGCACCACCGCCAACACCACCACCGGCTCATAACAGGCTGGGAGAGTTCATGAGGACTCGACCACCCACCTTTGCTCAAGCTAACGACCCCATGGAGGCCGACGACTGGTTGAAATCCATGGAGAAGAAGCTTGCCATAGTGCAGTGCAATGACCGAGAGAAGCTTCTCTTTGCGTCGCACCAACTTACGGGAGCTGCCGCTGACTGGTGGGATGCCCTAAGCAACGCTCATGTCGACCCGGAGACGATCACTTGGACTGAGTTCAAGGAAAGTTTCCGCTCTCATTACATCCCTTCTGGTGTAATGATGCTCAAGAGGCAGGAGTTCGAAGGTCTCCGCCAAGGACAGAGAAGTGTGAATGAGTACCTCAACAAGTTCACACAACTGTCTCGGTATGCCCCCGAAGATGTCAACTCAGACCATAGGAAGCAATACCTGTTCACGAGAGGGTTGATCAATGAGATCCAGGTTCAGCTCCTCAACAATGACTACGCAAGCTTTCAAAATCTGGTTGACAAGGCTATAGTGGTTGAAAACAAGATCCAAGAGATCGAGCGAGAGTGCAAGAGGAAGATGCCATACCAGCCTCAAGGGAGCAACATACGACCTCGGTACATGCCCCCAGCTGCACCGTAGTATGGATCGACCACTCCTGCATACCGCCCTAGTCAGCCACCACAGCAACGACCCGTTGCACCAGCACCTCGTATGCCCATGCCTCCTGTGCCCCGACCCAACATGGGCGCTCCTGTTCAAAACCGCCGCCCCAACGTACCTGCTGACGTAGGCAACAGGGCATGCTTGGCATGCGGGGAAATAGGACACTTCGAGAACCAGTGACCGAGGAGAAGCCCTGGACAGCAAGGCAACGTGCCCAAACAGAACCCGCGACCGAACGGAGGGGACAATCAAGGAAACCGGGGACAACAGAACTATGCTCACGGCAACGTGAACCATGTCTCTGCTGAGGAAGCACAACAGGCTGAAGACGTCATAATTGGTATGTTCCTTGCCAACTCCAACCCAGCCACCATCTTATTTGATTATGGAGCATCATATTCCTTCATATCGTCCAAATATGTTGCCAAGCATAACCTACCCATATCACACCTAGAATGTGCTATGTTAGTTAATTCTCCTGGTGGAGAGATGAGGACTAATGTAGTATGTCCGAAAGTAAGCCTTAAAATAAGGGGGGTAGACTTCCTTGCCAACCTTATTGTCTTGGATTCCCAAGGGATTGACATTATACTCAGGATGGATTGGTTAAGCAAGCACAACGGGGTAATCCAATGTGCTGAAAGAAGCGTGCAGTTGACAAATGAGCACGGTATTCGTGTCGAGTTTGAGTCAGTCCATCAAACAACCGAAAAGGCAAACTTGAACCACGTTGAAGGAGCAACATTGGACAGCATTCCAGTGGTTCAAGAATTCTCGGACGTGTTTCCAGAGCAACTTCCAGGTATGCCCCCTGATCGGGACATTGAGTTTGCCATTGATTTGGTACCGGGAACTGCACCCATAGCCAAGAGACCCTATAGGATGCCCGTCAATGAACTGGTAGAACTCAAGAAGCAAATTCAAGAGCAGTTGGAGAAGGGTTTTATACGTCCAAGCTCGTCACCATGGGGAGCTCCTGTGCTCTTCGTAGACAAGAAGGATGGAACCCAAAGGATGTGCATGGACTATAGGTCTCTCAACGAGGTGACTATCAAGAACAAATACCCTTTGCCCCATATAGAGGACCTGTTCGACCAAATGGAAGGAGCCCGAGTGTTCTCCAAGATTGATCTTCGGTCGGGATATTTCCACCTGAAGATTAAGCCCTCCGATATACCCAAGACTGCCTTCAGAACACGGTATGGTTTGTATGAATATACCGTAAAGTCTTTTGGGTTAAAAAATGCACCCGCATACTTCATGTACGTCATGAACAAGGTTTTCATGGAGTACTTGGATAAGTTCATCGTGGTTTTCATCGACGACATTATGGTGTATTCAAAAAGTGAGGAGGAGCATGAAGAACATTTGAAATTGACCTTGCAGGAACTGCGTGAGCATCAATTGTATGCCAAGCATAACAAGTGTCAATTCTGGCTAAAGGAAATATCGTTCCTAGGCCACATTATCTCCGAGGAAGGGGTATCGGTTGACCCCGGTAAGGTGAGAGATGTTCTGAAGTGGAACCAACCGCAAAACGTGAGGGATATTCGGAGTTTTCTTGGGATGGCTGGATACTACCAATGCTTCATCAAAGACTTCTCCAAGATAGCAAAGCCTATGACGGAGTTGATAACGAAGGGAAAAGCCTTTTGATGGAGACCAGAATGCCAAGAAAGTTTTGAGGAGCTCAAGAAAAGGCTAACCACAACGCCAGTTTTGGTGTTGCCGGACGTAAGCAAGAGCTTTGACATATATTGTGACGCATCCAGACAGGGGCTCGGATGTGTGCTCATGCAAGAAGGACAAGTGGTAGCCTATGCCTCATGACAATTAAAGAAGCACGAGCTCAATTATCCTACACATGACTTGGAGCTAGCAGCAGTAGTGCATGCATTGAAGATTTGGAGACATTATATCCTTGGTCATCGATGTGAGATCTATACGGATCATAAAAGCCTCAAGTACATATTTACACAAACGGACATGAATTTGAGGCAACGTCGATGGTTGGAACTTATCAAGGATTACGATGTTGGAATCAACTATCACCCTGGGAAGTCCAATGTGGTAGCTGATGCATTGAGCCGGAAGGGAGCATGTCACCAACTCACGGTTTGGGAGCTACCACCCGAACTACGTAAGGAGTTCGAACGGTTGCACCTCGGATTTTTGAACAACATGGAAATGATGGAGATCCACTCTTCATTGGAGCAGGAGATAAGAAATGGTCAAGCAAAGGATGAGGAGATCAAGGAGATCAGGGAAAGGATCCGACAGGGAATAGAGAAGGATTTCAAAGAAGATGAGAAGGGTACTCCACCGCATCCAGGGAGCCCTGCAGGTGAAGGAAGCGACAAGTTTCGCGCCCTAGAATCGGTTCCGACGAGCACGCAGGAGCAGCTTCAACCATCGTCATCGCAGAGCCGAATTCCGACCTCCCCAAGCCCGAGAAACCCCTAGGTGAGCTCCCCGACCTCTCCACAGTCGATCCGTGTGAAAAACTTCAAGTTTTAATGTATAGTGGCAAGGAACCGAAGCTGCGCCGGCGAGATCGCAGCCCCCGCCGCCGCGCACCGCCGCGCGCGCGGGCTGGCTCCGGCCAGGGCGACGTGGCCCCTTGAGGGCCGTCTATTTTAAATCGCACGGTAGAAATAAAACCGACGCGTACTGTTTCGGAGATCTAATCCGAGCCGTCTATTTTAAATCGGACGGTCCACATCGGCTCCGCACTATAAAGGCTGGGATTCTTACGTGCTACCCCCTGGGGATCTCGGAAAACACGAGCTAGCCCCAAAAACTTCTGATCTAGCCCCTGGACCTTCAAAAATTCGTGTAAATTCATTTAAAAATCAGTTTTAGCCCCTGGACTTAATAAAAATTTGGAAACCCCCTCTGTTATGTGTAGTTAGACCGCTGAAAATTTAGGAAATAGTAAATTAGACCCTGCGGTAGGGTGGATTTACCTTTTTGGCCCTATATGATATTAAATTCAGAAATTTGAATATGTGACTAGGATTTAAATTTAAAAGGTAAGGCAAACACATGTGCAAATTCAAATTTAAACTCTCCTAGCACTTGGAAAACTTTAGAATGAGTTAAAAATAGATTTTAGGCTGAAATGAAATCTGCCTAAGTGTTGCTCATTTTTATTTTCTCTAGAGACACATTTTAGGCTAGGAAATAATTCTAAAAACTAGTAAAATAAATTTAATTTGTTCCACATCAGAGAGGAAGTTCAAAAAAATATATTATTGAACATTTTAGATCAGAACCTATTCTGTTTAGATGATGTGTCTTACTATTTTCATAATAAAGTTCACTTTTAGGCATAGAAAATAAATCTGAAAATATAGGAAAATAAGTATGCATAATTAGAAAAGGATAAATGAGTTCTCCAAATCCGAAAGCTTCAATTTAGGATTTTGTAGAAGATCTGAAAACCTATTTGGAGTAGGAAAATACCTTTCATGCAAACTTGGTAGCTAAGAAGTGTATTAATTAAATATAAAGAATTTGTTCAGATTGGAAATTCATATATAGTGTGCAAACAGAAATCTGAATACAAAAGTTAGAAATCATATACATATGTTTAAAGGTGCATGTAGGCCAAAAATCAACACATGTAGAGTAACCACAACACTTAGAAATGTGAATGACTTTCATAGGTATGTATGTGTGGTTTGCATGAAGTGAAAGTATGAACTATGTCTTATGGATTGTTGTTTTCTTTTGCTATGTGTATTGGCATGAGTAGAACCTGCCCTAGAGCAAGTTCTCCCCTTCCAAGACCAAGACTTTCCATTCTCAGAGTAGCAGGAAGAAGGCAATTGTCCTTGACCACTTTGATCCTATACTAGGATGTGTAGATAGAATTATTTGCATTGTCAATTGAAATATGAAACCCATGCTAGGAAGTTTCCCTAGAATTGCATTACCTTGTTTCCTTGTAGCTTGGGTTGGGATTTATTTTATCATGTCATTTATTTATATGCTTATGCTTAGCCATGCTTAGAATGGGATAATTGGGATATGAGATCATCAATTTATTTACCTTACTCTTGAATGAGATATCATGAGTTATGTAGAGGTAGGGATCGAGGCAAGTTGTATGATTTGGTTGGTGCTGGGTGCACGAGACTCGGGTTTGTGTTTAGTACTTGCCTGGATCCTAAGGACCGGTTCATGGAGCATGTAACCTGGCTTTACCGTGCCAACCACATGCTGAGATGGGGCAGCTTGGCCAATTAATTAGGTGTATCCCCGGCGTAGTATGGGTGTGTTGGATGGTGCGGGAATAGGTGTCAGCTGGACTACCATATGAACCGCAAGGCTCAAGAGGGGGCCACAGCAGCGGGGTTGGGGCCTCTTGTATGCTGTTAGGGGTGAAACCTCAGTGGGCCCATGCTCGTCCGGAATCCCTTTGTAAAGGCCTCGTAGTGATCTCCTTGCTACACACCTGGGAAGTGTGAACGTGGTTCGCGGCCACTGGCATAATGGAGGTTCTTTTAGTCCACCTGGCATCGGGGGATGAAATCACTACATGTGGGTACAGTGGTGCAAACTCTGCAGAGTCAAAACTGTCATGACAGTCGTGCTCACGGTCAAGAGCGGCTTGGACTTATTCATGATTAGAGGATGATGGATTGGGAAGTTGAGGATGTTAAGCGGGGAGCTTAACATTAGAGTTGAGACTATGTGTACTTGATATTGATGATGGGTTGAGGGATTGGGACCATTTCACCTGTGTAGTAATATAGGTGCTTAATAAGTTAAGGTGATAGGTATTAATTGCGTAGTGCTTTAACCATGAGTTCAACCTCTCCTTGCTCTAGCCATGCATGACATAACTTTCCCACACTTGCTGAGTACCCACCGTACTAAAACTTCCTTTTCTGTTGGTTTATTGCTGCTCAGGTCAAGAGAATGATGTGGTGTTTAATGACCAATATTTTGGTCCCGAGGAAGGATTCTAGGCTCACGGAGTCCCCCGGGCAACGCCTATGACGCACCCCACAAGATTTATATTCCGCTGCTGCTTTATTTACATGTTATGAACATTTTGTCGTCCATTGAGGCCTATGCTATGTAATACTTATTTATATTCGAATACTTGGCTTGTAATAAATGATGCTTCACTTTTTGTCATCACATGTATGAGAGAATGATCCTGGCATACATGTGGTATCCACTCGGTTGTTCTTCGGAGAAACCGGGTGTGACAGAAGTGGTATCAGAGCCAAGGTTGCCCGTAGGAACGTGGACCTAGTTAGATATGGACGTATTTAAGGACCCTATTTTCTTAAAAACTATTTTACAAAGGTGTGGGTTGAAGGTGTTATTTAATGGGGTCACTTTATTCATCTTACCCCAACTTTTATTCAAAATACAATTTTTGTTTAACTCTTATCTAACTTAATTTTAAATGTTTTATGTTTTAGATGGTTCGCATGATCCGCACCGCCCGCAAGTCCACCGGAGGGAGAGTTCCTGTAGTTGCCCTTGCCCAGAGAGAGGAGAACCGTCCGGTGACGTACCACTCCTACGGGTTGGCAGTAAGAGACTTGTTGCGGCGTCTTCTGCGTATGCTCCACGCCACCGGCAATACGGGCAAGCTAGTCATACACTACAGCTCCACCCGGACCATCCGTGAGAAGCGGGAAGAATGGAGTTCAGAGATGAGGATTATCCATGAAAGTCAGCTGCTCAAGATCCACCGCTCTCCTGCTTGTCGGGCGACTCAGGTCGACGCTGAGAAGGATGTCACTTGGGAGGCCATCACCTGCTAGAGTTACATCAACCATCGCCACCTGGACAGGACTGAGTACATGTATGTCCTCCAGCGTGAGAGTGGTACAGCAGAGTACAAGTACCCACCAGTGCAGCAGGGGACTTCCCATGAGCACATGGACCTGTGCTTGGAGGATGCTGCTATGCTCCGCACTCGACTGCAGGAGTGCCAGCAGGAGCTTCAGGATGTTCGTGACACCCTGAAGGAGACTGAGGCATTGCTTCGCGCCAGTCTGAGGGCGAGAGAAAGAGGAGATGGGAATGAAATGTGTTTCACTGTGAATGACACATGGACTCCTGACTCTCCAGACCGCCGGGCGAGCAAGCGTCGCCGCACTTCTCCACCAGCAGCTTCCCTACCCAAAGCGGAATCAGAGGGCAGCCGCAATAATGAGTAATACCCCGAAGAGCCAGCTCAGTAATACGAGTCGTTTAGAGTTCTTTCCCTTATTTCAGCAGGTTATCGAGTAGTCGAGTCAATACCTTAATTATTTGTGTGTTAATGTTTGGTGTGTGACGTGAGTTGTGGAAGCCATGGGCATTTGTCCACAACCTCGTCTTTAGATTGCTTTGCTTTGATGTGTGAACCCCAATGAATTAAGAGTGCATTTATTTTCGCGTGAGACATGACTCCTAAAAATCTACGTAAAACCCTCAGAAAATGTTTAATATATTAAGACCTCAAACGTTTAAGTTTAAACAAGCAATTTGGGAAGTTAATACGTAATGTTTTAAGATTAACAATTGGTTGATCATGATAGATGGCTGGAAGAGGAAAGGGTCGTGGTGCCAACCCCACCAACAACAACGATGAGGCCGGCAACCCTCATCTTTCTGGAGGACAAGACAGTGGTGGTCGCCATGAAGGAGCTGATCCTATCCACCAATTACGTGAAAATCAGAATCAGCTCATCCAGAGGCTAACTCAAGTGGTGGCCAACATGCACCAAGCTCCACCCCCACCAGCTGCACCACGCCAACCAAGGTTAAGTGAGTTTCTGGGGACTCTACCTCCAAAGTTTGCAAGTGCTGCTGAACCTCTGGAGGCAGATGACTGGCTAAAGACCATTGAGAGCAAGATGAGGATCGTACAATGCCAAGGATATGAGAGGGTGCTGTTCGCCTCTCACCAATTGCATGGACCTTCTGCTGATTGGTGGACAGCTTACGTGGCAGCCCATCATGACCCCGAGAACATCACTTGGGAAGAGTTCAAGCGCAGTTTCCGCAACCATTACATACCAAGGGGTGAACTAAAAAACAAGAGGAAGGAGTTCTTGGGACTGCAGCAAGGAAACATGACTGTGAGGGAATACCTCACTAAGTTCACCCAACTATCCCGTTATGCACCATGGGACATTGAAACTGATGAGCAAAAACAGGACTGTTTTGTGGAAGGACTTACTATGGAAATGCAGTGTGCAATGTCCTCCAACGAGTATGAAAGCTTCCAAAAGATGGTAGACAGAGCATTTTTCGTGGAGAGGAAGCTGAAGGCATTGGAAAATGAAAACAAGAGGAAGGCGGGATGGTCACACCAAGCCTCAAGTAGCAACACACGCCCACGTCTGATGCAGCAACCCGCAGGGCAGACGAGCCGTGCTGTGGTACCCTACTCAGCACCCAGAGGGTACAACCCGAATTTCAGGCCTCCGTCAGCACCAGCACAGCTGCAGCATCAGTTTGTACAGCAGCCTCGCCCCACATATCAACCTCGACCAGTAGTACAAGGACCACCGAACCAACCCCAAGACAACAAAGGCCAGGCACCTAAGGTTGGGGTGCAATGCTTCAACTATGGTGAAGTGGGGCACTACGCCCATAAGTGCCCAAAGAAGAAGCCCATGCAGCCACAACAGCAGAATGTGATGCGAGGACGGGTGAACCACGTGACCATGGAGGAAGCGCAAGAGGCACCTGACGTGGTAATTGGTAAGTTTCCTGCCAACTTACACATTGCAAACCTGTTGTTCGATTCTGGTGCCACCCACTCGTTCATTGCTCACGGGTTTGTTAAGAAGCATGATCTAGCAACAACACAAATGAACCATATGCTAGCAGTAAACTCTCCAGGGGGAGAGATAAGGACAAGACAAGTGTGTCCCAAGGTGAATCTAGACATTAATGTGGTAGTATTTACTGCAAACCTCATAGTGATAGACTCACAAGGCATAGATATTATTTTGGGTATGTATTGGTTGACCAAACATAAGGGAATCATCCATTGTTCGACAAGAACGGTGGAACTAACTCACCCTATTGGCACAAGAGTGAAGTTCATAACTGTACAAGAACCTTGGAGGGACCTTAAACTCAATCACGTTGAGGTGGAAGTGGAAGAGATCAGGATCATCAGGGAATATCCAGACGTTTTTCCGGAGGAGTTGCCAGGTATGCCCCCCGATCGTGAAGTGGAATTCACTATTGAGCTAGTGCCTGGAACAGCTCCAATATACAAGAGGCCTTATCGGATGGACTCCAAACAGCTGGAAGAGCTCAAGGAAAATATAAGAGAATTGACGGACAAGGGGTATATTCGTCCTAGTTCCTCACCATGGGGAGCTCCAGTGATATTTGTGCCCAAGAAGGACGGAACCCAAAGGTTATGCGTAGACTACCGTGCGTTGAATGAAGTAACCATCAAGAACAAGTACCCATTACCCCACATTGAAGACTTATTTGATCAGTTGAAAGGAGATTGTGTGTTCTCAAAAATTGATCTCGGGTCGGGATACCACCAACTGAAGATAAGGCAAACCGACATTCCAAAGACAGCTTTCGTATCTCGGTACGGGTTGTATGAATACACCGTCATGCCTTTCAGGCTAACTAATTCCCCAACATACTTCATGTATCTCATAAACAAGGTATTCATGGAATATCTGGACAAATTTGTGGTGGTTTTCATTGATGACATTCTCGTCTTCTCCAAAGATGAATAAGAACATGAGGGACATTTAAGGTTGGTGTTGCAAAAGCTGAGAGAACACCAACTATATGCCAAGTTGAGCATGTGTGAGTTTTGGTTGAAGAGAGTTCCCTTCTTAGGACATATAATCTGGGAGGAAGGAATCTTCGTAGATCCCACCAAGATCGAGGATGTGCAGAAGTGGAAGACCCCCGAAAATGTCGGGGAAGTTCGAAGCTTCTTAGGATTGGCTGGATATTATCGACGGTTTATCGAGGGTTTCTCCAAGATTTCGAGACCCCTCACCAAATTGTTAGAGAAGGGAATCACATTCACATAGACACCGCAGTGCGAGACGAGTTTTCAAGAATTGAAGAAAAGATTGACAACAGCCCCAGTTCTAGTTATGCCGGATATGCAGAAGAATTTTTTGGTGTACTGCGATGCATCTGGACACGGGATGGGATGTGTTCTCATGCAAGAGGGGCATGTCGTGGAATATGCGTCCCGGCAGCTCCAAAAACACAAGAAGAACTATCCTACACATGACCTAGAGCTAGCCGTAGTGTTACACACATTGAAGATTTGGCGACATTACTTAATGGGAAAGAGGACAGAGATATATACAGATCATAAGAGCTTAAAGTATATTTTCACACAGCCAGATCTCAACCTCAGACAAAGGAGATGGTTAGAGCTAATCAACGACTTCGATGTGGGCATCAACTATCATCCTGGGAAAGCGAACATCGTGGCAGATGCTTTAAGCCGGAAGGGGCAAGTCAATAGGCTGAGCTTAAAGGACATGCCTACAAAATTGAAGGAAGAGGTTGTAAAACTCAATCTATGTCTGGTGAATAGTGGTGAGGCCATCGCCATGGAGTGGACTCCACATTAGAGCAAGACATACGCAACGGTCAGAAGAATGACGAGAAGATACAAGAGATTAGAGAACTTATCAATGAAAATAAAGCCCCTGGGTTCAGAGAGGATGAACAAGGTACGGTGTGGCATGGGAAAAGAATCTGGGTGCCTGAGGTAAAGGAGATCCGTGAATTGATTTTGAAGGAGGCTCATGATTCCGACTATTCCATTCATCCTGGAAGTACAAAGATATATCATGACCTCAAGAGCAGATATTGGTGGTATGGCATGAAGCGAGATGTCGCGAAACATGTTGCCCTATGTGACACATGTCAGTTGGTGAAAGCGGAACAACAACGACCCGCGGGACTATTGCAACCACTCAAAGTGCCTGAATGGAAATGGGAAGAAATAGGTATGGACTTCATAGTGGGACTACCCAGGACCCAATCGGGATATGATTTGATATGGGTCATCATCGACAGGCTAACCAAGGTAGCTCATTTCATCCCCGTGAAAGAAAGCTATAGCGGATCCAAATAGGCGGAATTGTACATGTCAAGGATCGTGTGTTTCCATGGAGTGCCAAAGAAGATAGTGTCGAACCGAGAGACACAGTTCACCTCAAGGTTCTGGCAGAAGTTACATGAAACCATGGGAACTCATCTAAATTTTAGTTCTGCCTATCACCCCTAGACTGGCGGGCAGACGGAAAGAACCAATCAGATCCTTGAGGATATGCTGAGAGCGTGTGCGCTCAAGAACAATAGGAGTTGGGATAAGAACTTACCGTATGCGGAGTTCTCCTATAACAACAGCTATCAGGCTAGTATGAAGATGTCACCATTTGAGGCTTTGTATGGGAGGAAGTGCAGAACTCCACTATTTTGGAACCAAACAGGGGAAAGTAAAGTGTTTGGGCCCGAGGTACTACAAGAAGCCGAGGTGAAAGTGAGGGAAATCTGCAACAACTTGAGGATAGCACAGATACGACAAAAGAGCTTTGCCGATGTACGGAGAAGAGAGCTCGTTTTCAATGTGGGGGACTATGTTTATCTCAAGGTATCCCCTATCCGAGGACTTCGTCGGTTCAAGGTGAAAGGAAAGTTATCACCTCGATACACCGGACCTTTCAGATCCTGGAGAGGAAAGGCGAAGTGGCATATCAACTAGAACTACCGGCTCACCTATCGGATGTGCACGATGTATTCCATGTGTCACAGCTCAAGAAATGTCTAAGGACGCCTGAAGAGATGTTACCCATGAATGATGTTGACGTACGAGAGGATCTGTCTTATGCCGAGCAACCGGTCAAGATTTTAGAGACAATGGAACGCCTCACAAGAAATAAAAGAATCCGGATGTGCAAGGTGCAGTGGAAGCATCACTCGGAAGAGGAAGCCACATGGGAGCGAGAAGACGAGCTTAAGGCACACTTCCCGGAATTGTTTTCCTAGAACCACCAATCTCGAGGACGAGATTTCTTTTAAGGGGGGTAGAGCTGTAACACCCCAAAACCTACTAAAGAGGGGAGTTTAAAATTTTTTTGGACGTAATGCACGTGATAAAGCAATTCAAATTCAAACTGGAATTTAAATTCAAATCAAAACAGAAAAAGAAAAGGAAAAAGAAAAAGAAAAATAAAACCCAAACCGGCCAGTGGGCCGAAACCCGCCAGCCAGCCCAAATACCCCCGCGCCAACCCGAACCCGCGGCCCCCTCTCTCCTTCTCACTGACACGAGGGCCCGCGTGTCATCCCTCTCCTCCCGCACGCCCCAACCGACCATGGCTCTCTCGCACCCGAATCAAAACTGACTTCCGGAAACCCGCGCCCCCAGCCCGATCTTCGGCCCCAGACGCTGCTACATATCCAAACCGACCCGCCGCCGCCTCTCCTCGTGCAATTCACGCAAGGAAACTCGCCGAATTCCCCAGCGCCGCTCCACCTATCTCTCCGGTGAGAACCGATCATCCCCCACAGAAAAACCTTCGGATCTCTTCGTTTTTCGTTGGACTAGCGAGCTCACCGTGCTCCACCGCCTCTAGGGAGCCCTGCAGGTGAAGGAAGTGACAAGTTTCGCGCCCTAGCATCGGTTCCGACGAGCACCGAGGAGCAGCTTCAACCATCGTCATCGCAGAGCCGAATTCCGACCTCCCCAAGCCCGAGAAACCCCTAGGTGAGCTCCCCGACCTCTCCGCAGTTGATCCGTGTGAAAAACTGCAAGTTTTAAAGTATAGCGGCAAGGAACCGAAGCTGCGCTGGCGAGATCGCCGCCCCCGCCGCCGGGCGCCGCCGCGCGCGCGGGCTGGCTCTGGCCAGGACGACGTGGCCCCTTGAGGGCCGTCTATTTTAAATCGCACGGTAGAAATAAAACCGACGCGTACCGTTTCGGAGATCTAATCCGAGCCGTCTGTTTTAAATCGGATGGTCCACATCGGCTCCGCATTATAAAGGCTGGGATTCTTATGCGCTACCCCCTGGGGATCTCGGAAAACACGAGCTAGCCCCGGAAACTTCTGATCTAGCCCCTGGACCTTCAGAAATTCGTGTAAATTCATTTAAAAATCAGTTTTAGCCCCTAGACTTAATAAAAATTAGGAAACCCCCTCTATTATGTGTAGTTAGACCCCTGGAAATTTAGGAAATAGTAAATTAGACCCTGCAGTAGGGTGGATTTACCTTTTTACCCTATATGATATTAAATTCAGAAATTTGAATATGTGACTAGGATTTAAATTTAAAAGGAAAGGCAAACACATGTGCAAATTCAAATTTAAACTCTCCTAGCACTTGGAAAACTTTAGAATGGGTTAAAAATAGATTTTAGGCTGAAATGAAATCTGCCTAAGTGTTGCTCATTTTTATTTTCTCTAGAGACACATTTTAGGCTTGGAAATAATTCTAAAAACTCGTAAAATAAATTTAATTTGTTCCACATCAGAGAGGAAGTCCAAAAAAATATATTATTAAACATTTTAGATCAGAACCTATTCTGTTTAGATGATGTGTCTTACTATTTTCATAATAAAGTTCACTTTTAGGCATAGAAAATAAATCTGAAAATATAGGAACATAAGTATGCATAATTAGAAAAGGATAAATGAGTTCTCCAAATCCAAAAGCTTCAATTTAGGATTTTGTAGAAGATCTGAAAACATATTTGGAGTAGGAAAATACCTTTCATGCAAACTTGGTAGCTAGGAAGTGTATTAATTAAATATAAAGAATTTGTTCAAATTGGAAATTCATATATAGTGTGCAACCAGAAATCTGAATACAAAAGTTAGAAATCATATACATATGTTTAAAAGTGCATGTAGGCCGAAAATCAACACATGTATAGTAACCACAACACTTAGAAATGTGAATGACTTTCATAGGTATGTATGTGTGGTTTGCATGAAGTGAAAGTGTGAACTATGTCTTATGGATTGTTGTTTTCTTTTGCTATGTGTATTGGAATGAGTAGAACCTGCCCCAGAGCAAGTTCTCCCCTTCCAAGACCAAGACTTTCCATTCTCAGAGCAGCACGAAGAAGGCAAGTGTCCTTGACCACTTTGATCCTATACTAGGATGTGTAGATAGAATTATTTGCATTGTCAATTGAAATATCAAACCCATGCTAGGAAGTTTCCCTAGAATTGCATTACATTGTTTACTTGTAGCTTGGGTTGGGATTTATTTTATCATGTCATTTATTTATATGCTTATGCTTAGCCATGCTTAGAATGGGATAATTGGGATATGAGATAATCAATTTATTTACCTTACTCTTGAATGAGATATTATGAGTTATGTAGAGGTAGGGATCGAGGCAAGTTGGATGATTTGGTTGGTGCTGGGTGCACGAGACTCGGGTTTGTGTTTAGTACTTGACTGGATCCTAAGGACCGGTTCATGGAGCATGTAAACTGGCTTTACAGTGCCAACCACATGCTGAGATGGGGCAGCTTGGCCAATTAATTAGGTGTATCCCCGGCGTAGTATGGGTGTGTTGGATGGTGCGGGAATAGGTGTCAGCTGGACTACCATATGAACCGCAAGGCTCAAGAGGGAGCCACTGCAGCGGGGTTGGAGCCTCTTGTATGCTGTTAGGGGTGAAACCTCATTGGGCCCACGCTCCTCGGGAATCACTTTGTAAAGGCCTCGTAGTGATCTCCTGGCTACACACCTGGAAAGTGTGAACGTGGTTCGCGGCCACTGGCATAATGGAGGTTCTTTTAGACCACCCGACACCGGGGGATGAAATCACTACATGTGGGTACAGTGGTGCAAACTCTGCAGAGTCAAAACTGTCATGACAGCCGTGCTCACGGTCAAGAGCGGCTTGGACTTATTAATGATTAGAGGATGATGGATTGGGAAGTTGAGGATGTTAAGCGGGGAGCTTAACATTAGAGTTGAGACTATGTGTACTTGATATTGATGATGGGTTGAGGGATTGGGACCATTTCACCTGTGTAGTAATGTAGGTGCTTAGTAAGCTAAGGTGATAGGTATTAATTGCGTAGTGCTTTAACCATGAGTTCAACCTCTCCTTGCTCTAGCCATGCATGACATAACTTTCCCACACTTGCTGAGTACCCACGGTACTCAAACTTGCTTTTCTGTTGGTTTATATTGCTGCTCAGGTCAAGAGAATGATGTGGTGTATAATGACCAAGATTTTGGTCCCGAGGAAGGATTCTAGGCTCACGGAGTCCCCTGGGGAACGCCTGTGACGGAGCCCACAAGATTTATATTCCGCTGCTGCTTTATTTACATGTTATGAATATTTTGTCGTCCATCGAGGCGTATGCTATGTAAGACTTATTTATATTCAGATACTTGGCTTGTAATAAATGATGCTTCACTATTTGTCAAAACATGTATGAGAGAATGATCTTGGCATACATGTGGTATCCACTCGGTTGTTCTTCGGAGAAACCGGGTGTGACATCCGTGTAGGGAACCTCCTGTCCGTTTCGGTGCGACCGGTTCGACGTTTGGGCTGTTGGGTGAAAGGTTGTCCCGTACGACATCGAGTGAGTGTTCTGTGCAGCTCCACGGGTGGGCGTACATGACGTGCTCTTTGGGTTTCCCTGCAGGTGTATTGTCACACCCGGTTTCTCCAAAGAGCAACCGAGTGAATATCACATGTATGCCAGGATCATTTTCTCATACATGTGATGACAAATAGTGAAGCATCATTTATTACAAGCCAAGAGTTCAAATATAAAATAAGTCTTACATAGCATAATGTCTCGATGGACGATAATATGTTCATAACATGTAAATAAAACAGCAGAGGAATATAAATCTTGTGGGCTCCGTCACAGGTGTTGCCCGAGGGACTCCGTGAACCTAGAATCCTTCTTCGGGTCCAAAGTATTGGTCATTGAACACCACATCATCCCCTTGACCTGAGCAGCAATTTAAACCAACAGAAAAGCAAGCTTTAGTACCGTTGGTACTGAGCAAGTGTGGGAAAGTTATGTCATGCATGGCTAGAGCAAGGAGAGGTTGAACTCATGGTTTAAGCACTACGCAATTAATACCTATCACCTTAGCTTATTAAGCACCTACATTACTACACAGGTGAAACGGTCCCAATCTCTCAACCCATCCTCAATATCAAGTAACCATAATCTCATCTCCAATATTAAGCTTCCCGCTTAACATCCTCAACTTCCCAATTCATCATCCTCTAATCATGAATAAGTCCAAGCCGCTCTTGACCGTGAGCGTGGCTTTCATGACAGTTTTGACTCTGCGGAGTTTGCACCAGTGTACCCACATGTAGTGATTTCATCCCCCGTTGCCGGGTGGACTAAGAGAACCTCTATTATGCCAGTGGCCGCGAACCACGTTCACACTTCCCAGGTGTGTAGCCAGGAGACCACTACGAGGCCTTTACAAAGGGATTCCCGACGAGCGTGGGCCCACTGAGGTTTCACCCCTAACAGCATACAAGAGGCTCCAACCCCGCTGCAGTGGCCTCCTCTTGAGCCTCGCGGTTCATATGGTAGTCCAGCTGACACCTATTCCCCGCACCATCCAAACACCCATACTACGTCGGAGATACACCTAATTAATTGGCCAAGCTGCCCCAGCTCAGCATGTGGTTGGCACGGTAAAGCCAGGTTACATGCTCCATGAACCGGTCCTTAGGATTCAGGCAAGCACTAAACACAAACCCGAGTCTCGTGCACACAGCACCATCCAAATCATCCAACTTGCCTCGATCCCTTCCTCTACATAACTCATAATATCTCATTCAAGAGTAAGGTAAATAAGTTGATGATCTCATATCTCACTTATCCCATTCTAAGCATGGCTAAGCATAAGTATATAAATGACTGACACAATAAAATAAATCCCAACCCAGGCTACAAGGAAATAAGATAATGAAAATCTAGGGAAACCACCTAGCTTGGGTATCATATTTCAAATTGACAATGCAACTAATTTCTAACTACACATCCTAGTATAGGACCAAAGTGGTCAAGGACACTTGCCTTCTTCCTGCTGCTCTGGGAATGGAAAGACTTGATCTTGAAAGGTGAGAACCTGCTCTGGGGCTGGTTCTACTTATGCCAATACACACATAGCAAAAGAAAACAACATTCCATAAGCCATAGTCCACACTTCCACTCATGCAAACTACACATACATACATATGAAAGTCATTCACATTTTTAAGTGTCGTGGTTACCCTAGATGTGTTGATTTTAGGCCTAAATGCACTTTTAAACATACATATTACTTCTAACTTTTGTATTCAGATTTCTAATTGCACAATATATATGAATTTCCAATTTGAACAAATTCTCTCTAATTAATTAATACACTTCTTAGCCACAAAATTTGCATGAAAGAAAATTTCCTACTCCAAATAGGTTTTTAGATCTTCTACAAAATCTTAATTTGAAGTTTTTGGAATTGGAGACCTCATTTAACATTTTCTAATTATGCCTACCTATTTTCCTATATTTTTAGATTTATTTTCTATGCCTAAAAGTGAATTTCCAGAAATTATAAAAATAAACAGCACTTAGTCAGATTTCATTTCAGCCTAAAATCAGTTCTCAACTCATTCTAAATGTCTTCCAAATGCTAGGACAATTTACATTTGTATTCGCACATGTGTTTACATTACCATTTGAATTTAAATTCTACTCATATGTTAAATTTCTGATTTTAATACCCTATAGGGTCTAAAAGGGCAAATCCACCCTACTGCAGGGTCTACTTCACTATTTCCTAAATTTTCAGGGGCCTAATTACACAAAACAGAGAGGTTTTCTTATTTTTATTAAGTCCAGGGGCTAAAACTGATTTTTAAATGAATTGACATGAATTTCTGAAGGTATAGGGGCTAGATCAGAAGTTTCCGGGGCTAGCTCGTGTTTTTCCGAGATCCCCAGGGGGTAGCGCGTAAGATTCCCGGCCTTTATAATGTGGGGCCGACGTGGGCCGTCGGATTTAAAACAGACGGCTCAGATTATAACGCGAAGAGGTACGGGTTAGATCTATTTGGGACCGCACGATTTAAAATGGACGGGCCTCAGGGGGCCACGTCGCCCTGGCCGGAGCCAGCCCGCGCGCACGGCGGCGCGCAGCGGCTGGGACGATGATCTCGCCAGCGCAAATCTCGGTTTTTGCTGTTGTACCGAGGGTCAGGTAGGGTCGGGTCATGGAAATTTGACGACTTCAGAGATGACCGGCGGCTAGACCTCACCGGAGCTCGACGGCGTCGGTTGTCTTGGCAGCAAATCGTTCCGGAGTGGGCGTCACCGGCTAGTGTTCGATGCTGCGATGATGTGAAACCGGTTAGATGGACCAGAACGGCGTTGTGCCGAGGGGAATTCAAAGGTTGGGCGACGGTGCTCACCGGTGGCGGAAGTTTGCGGGCGAGGTGGCGAGCAGAGGGGGTTTGCGGGAGTTTAAATCGGCCCAGAGTCCCGGGGTGGGTGTGTGCGTGCGGAATTGGCGCTCGTGGGGGCGGATCAGTTTGTTGCGATTGTGGAATTCGGTTGGCGGCTTGCGATCAGTGCGGAAAGGTCGGTGGCGGTTGGGCGCGCGCGCAGGAAGGGAGATGACACGCAGGCCCCGCGTGTCAGAGAGAGGGGGAGGGGGGAAAGCGGGCGCGGGTTTTGGGCCGGCCGAGGTGGGTTTTGGCCCACTAGCCATTTTTATTTTTCTTTTTCCTTTTCTGTTTTGATTTAAATTTGAATTCCAGATTAATTTTGAATTGCTTCACCACATGCAATACGTCCAAAAAATTTTAAATTCCCCTCTTTAACAGGATTTGGGGTGTTACAACTCTACCCATCTTAAAAGAAATCTCGTCCTCGATATTGGTGACTCTAGGAAAACACATCCGAAAACTGTGCCTTAAGCTCATCTTCTCGCTCCCATGTGGCTTCTGCTTCCCAGTGATGCTTCCACTGCACCTTGCACATTCGGATTCTTTTATTTCCTGTGAGGCGTTCCATTGTCTACAAAATCTTGACCGGTTGCTCAGCATAAGAAAGATCCTCTCGTACATCCACCTCATTCATGGGTAACATCTCTTCAGGTGTTCTTAAACATTTCTTGAGTTGTGACACATGGAATACATCATGCACATCTGATAGGTGAGCCGGTAGTTCTAGTTGATATGCCACTTCGCCTTTCCTCTACAGAATCTGGAAGGGTCTGATGTATCGAGGTGATAACTTCCCTTTCACCTTGAACCGACAAAGTCCTCGGATAGGGGACACCTTGAGATAAACATAGTCCCCCACGTTGAAAATAAGCTCTCTTCTCCATACATCGGCATAACTCTTTTGTCGGGTCTTGGCTATCCTCAAGTTGTTGCGGATTTCCCTCACTTTCGCCTCGGCTTCTTGTAGTACCTCGGGCCCAAACACTTTACTTTCCCTAGTTTGGTTCCAAAATAGTGGAGTTCGGCACTTCCTCCCGTACAACGCCTCAAATGGTGACATCTTCATTCCTGCATGATAACTGTTGTTGTAGGAGAACTCTGCATACGGTAAGTTCTTATCCCAACTCCTATTGTTCTTGAGTGCACAAGCTCTCAGCATATCCTCAAGGATTTGATTGGTTCTTTCCGTCTGCCCGTCAGTCTGGGGGTGATAGGAAGCACTAAAATT
This sequence comes from Neostapfia colusana, assembly GCA_030760725.1. Classification (NCBI taxonomy): domain Eukaryota; kingdom Viridiplantae; phylum Streptophyta; class Magnoliopsida; order Poales; family Poaceae; genus Neostapfia; species Neostapfia colusana. Next base: position 45,994,587 of record JASWHV010000012.1, on the reverse strand, counting down.
CAGATGAGTTCCCATGGTTTCATGTAACTTCTGCCAGAACCCTAAGGTGAACTGTGTTCCTCGATCTGACACTATCTTCTTTGGCACTCCATGAAAACACACGATTCTTGACATGTACAATTCTGCCAATTTGGATCTGCTGTAGCTTTCTTTCACGGGGATGAAATGAGCTACTTTAGTCAGTCTGTCGATGATGACCCATATCGAATCATATCCCGATTGGGTCCTAGGTAGTCCCACTATGAAGTCCATACCGATTTCTTCCCATTTCCATTCAGGCACTTTGAGTGGTTGCAATAGTCCCGCGGGTCTTTGATGTTCTGCTTTTACTAGCTGACATGTATCACATAGGGCGACATGTTCCGCGACATCTCGCTTCATGCCATACCACCAATATCTGCTCTTGAGGTCATGACGCATCTTTGTTCTCCTAGGATGAATGGAATAGTCGGAATCATGAGCCTCCTTCAAAATCAGTTAACGGATCTCCTTCACCTCAGGCACACAGATCCTTTTCCCATGCCACACCGTACCTTGTTCATCCTCTCTGAACCCATGAGCTTTATTCTCTTTGATTAGTTCTCTGATTTCTTGTATCTTCTCATCATTCTTCTGACTGTTGCGTATATCTTGCTCCAATGTGGAGTCCACCTTCATGGCTATGGGCTCACCACTATTCACCCGACATAGATTGAGTTTTGCAATTTCTTCCTTCAATTCCATAGGCATGTCCTTTAAGCTCAACATATTGACATGCACCTTCCGGCTTAAAGCATCAGCCACAACGTTCGCTTTCCCAGGATGATAGTTGATGCCCACGTCAAAGTCGTTGATTAGCTCTAACCATCTCCTTTGTCTGAGGTCAGATCTGGCTGTGTGAAAATGTACTTTAAGCTCTTATGATCTGTATATATCTCTGTCCTCTTTCCCATCAAGAATGCCGCCAAATCTTCAATGCGTGTACCACTGTGGCTAGCTCTAGGTCATGCGTAGGATAGTTCTTCTCGTGTTTTCGGAGCTGCCGGGACGCATAAGCAACGACATGCCCCTCTTGCATGAGAACACATCCCAACCCGTGTCTAGATGCATCACAGTACACCGAAAAATTCTTCTGCATATCTGGCATAACTAGCACTGGGGCTGTTGTCAATCTTTTCTTCAGTTCTTGAAAACTCATCTCACACTCCGGTGTCCTTGTGAATGTGATTCCCTTTTCTAACAATTTGGTGAGGGGTCTCGAGATCTTGGAGAAACCCTCAATGAACCATTGATAATACCCAGCCAATACTAAGAAGCTTCGAATTTCCCCGACATTTTCAGAGGTCTTCCACTTCTGCACATCCTTGATCTTGGCGGGATCTACGGAGATTCCTCCCTCCGAGATTATATGTCCTAAGAAGGGAACACTCTTTAGCCAAAACTCACACTTGCTCAACATGGCATATAGTTGGTGTTCTCTCAGCTTTTGCAACACCAATCTTAAATGTCCCTCATGTTCTTCTTCATCTTTGGAGAATACGAGAATGTCATCAATGAAAACCACCACAAATTTGTCCAGATATTCCATGAATACCTTGTTCATGACATACATGAAATATGCCGGGGCATTAGTTAGCCCGAACGGCATGATGGTGTATTCATACAGCCCGTACCGAGATACGAAAGTTGTCTTTGGAATGTCGGTTTGCCTTATCTTCAGTTGGTGGTATCCCGACCTGAGATCAATTTTTGAGAACACACAAGCTACCCTCAACTGATCAAATAAGTCTTCAATGCGGGGTAATGGGTACTTGTTCTTTATGGTTACTTCATTCAACGCACGGTAGTCTACGCATAACCTTTGGGTTCCGTCCTTCTTGGGCACAAATATCACTGGAGCTCCCCATGGCGAGGAACTAAGACGAATATACCCCTTCTCTGTCAATTCTCTTATATGTTCTTTGAGTTCTTCCAGCTGTTTGGAGTCCATCCGATAAGGCCTCTTATATATTGGGGCTGTTCCAGGTACTAGTTCAATCGCGAATTCCACTTCACGATCTAGAGGCATACCTAGCAACTCCTCCAGAAAAACGTCTGGATATTCCCTGATAATCCTTATCTTTTCCACTTCCACCTCAACTTGATTGAGTTTAATGTCCCTCCTAGGTTGTTGCACGGCTACGAACTTCACTTTTGTGCCACTAGTGTGAGTTAGTTCCACCGTTCTTGTCGATTAGTGGATGATACCTTTATGTTTGGTCAACCAATCCATACCCAAAATAATATCTATCCCTTGGGAGTCTATCACTATGAGGTTTGCAGTAAATACTACCCCATTAATGTTTAGATTCACCTGGGGACACACTTGTCTTGTTCGTATTTCTCCCCCTGGAGAGTTTACTGCTAACATATGGTTCATTTGTGTTGTTGCTAGATCATGCTTCTTAACAAGCCCTTGAGCAATGAATGAGTGGGTAGCACCAGAATTGAACAATAGGGTTGCAATGTATAAATTTGCAGGAAACTTACCAATTACCACGGCAGGTGCCTCTTGCGCTTCCTCCATGGTTACGTGGTTCACCCGTCCTCGCATCACATTCTGCTGCTGTGGCTGCATGGGCCTCTTCTTCGGGCACTTATGAGAGTAGTGCCCCACTTCACCACAGTTGAAGCATTGCACCCCAACTTTAGGTGCCTGGCCTTTGTTATCTTGGTGTTGGTTGTGTGGCCCTTGCCCTACTGGTCGAGGTTGATAAGTGGGGCGTGGCTGCTGCACAAACTGACGCTGCGGCTGTACTGGTGCTGATGGAGATCTGAAGTTCGGGTTGTACCCTCTTGGTGTCGGGTAGGGTACCACAGCACGGCTCGTCTTCCCTGCCGGTTGTTGCATCAGACGTGGACGTATGTTGCTGCTTGATGCTTGGTGTGACCATCCCATCTTCCTCTTGTTTTCATTCTCCAAGTCCTTCAGCTTCCTCTCCACGACAAATGCTCTGTCTACCATCTTTTGGAAGCTTTCATACTCGTTGGAGGACATTGCACATTGCATCTCCATGGTAAGTCCTTCCACAAAACAGTCCTGTTTCTGCTCATCGGTTTCGATGTCCCGGGGTGCATAACAGGATAATTGAATGAACTTGGTGAGGTATTCCCTCACAGTCATGTTGCCTTGCTGCAGTCCCAAGAACTCCTTCCTCTTGTTCTTGAGTTCACCGCTGGGTATGTAGTGGTTGCGGAAACTGCGCTTGAACTCTTCCCAAGTGATGTTCTCGGGGTCGTGATGGGCTGCCACGTAAGCGGTCCACCAATCAGCAGCAGGTCCATGCAATTGGTGAGAGGCAAACAGCACCCTCTCATACCCTTGGCATTGTATGATCCTCATCTTGCTCTCTAGGGTCTTTAGACAGTCATCTGCCTCCAGAGGTTCAGCGGCACTTGCAAACTTTGGGGGTTGAATTCCCAGAAACTCACTCAACCTTGGTTGACGTGGTGTAGCTTGTGGAGGTGGAGCTTGGCGCAAGTTGGCCACCACTTGAGTTAGACTCTGGATGAGCTGATTCTTATTTTCGAGCATTTGGTGGATAGGATTAGCTCCTTCACGGCGATCACCCCTGTCTTGCCCTCCAGGAAGGTGAGGATTGGCGGTCTCATCGTTGTTGTTGTTGTTGTTGGGGTTGGCACCACTACCTTTTCCTCTTCCAGCCATCTATCATGATCAACCAGTTGTTAACTTAAAGCATTACGTGTTAACTTCCTAAATTGTTTGTTTAAACTTAAACTTTTGAGGCTTTAGTATTTAGACATTTTATGAAGATTTCACATAGATCTTTGGGCGTCACGTCTCACGCGAAAATAAATGTATTATTGATTCATAGGGGTTCACACACCAAAGCAAAACAACGAAAAGACGAGGTTGTGGACAAATGCTCATGGCTTCCACAACTCACGTCACACACCAAACATTAACACACAAATAAATAGGGTATTGATTCGACTAATCGATAACCTGCTGAAATAAGGGAAATGACTCTAAACAACTCGTATCACTGAGCTGGCTCGTCGGGATCTTCCTCATCATTGCGGCTGCCCTCTGATTCTGCTTTAGGTGGGGAAGCTGCTGGTGCAGGAGTGTGGCGACACTTGCTCGTCCGGCGGTATGGGGAGTCAGGAGTCCATGTGTCATTTACGGTGACACACAGTTCATTCCCATCTCCTCTTTCTCTCGCCCTCAAGCTGGCACGAAGCAACGCCTCAGTCTCCTTCAGGGTGTCCCGCACATCCTAAAGCTCTTGCTGGCTCCTGTAGTCGAGTGCTGAGCATAGCTGCATCCTCCAGGCACAGGTCCATGTGCCCGTGGGAAGTCCCTTGCTGCACTGGCGGGTATTTGTACTACGCGGTGCCACTCTCATGCTGGAGGACATACATGTACTCAGTCCTGTCCAGGTGGCGACGGTTGATGTAACTCTGCCAGGTGATGGCCTCCCAGGTGACATCCTTCTCAGCATCAGCCTGAGTCGCCCGAAAAGCTGGAGCGCGGTGGATCTTGAGCAGCTGGTTTTCATGGATAATCCTCATCTCTGAGCTCCATTCTTCACGCTTCTCACGGAGGGTCCTGGTGGAGCTGTAGTGTATGATCAGCTTGCCAACATTGCCGGCGGCGTGGAGCATACACCGAAGACGGCGCAACAAGCCTCCTACTGCATGCCAACCCGTAGGAGTGGTACGTCACCAGACGGTTCTCCTCTCTCAAGGCAAGGGCAGCTACGAGAACTCTCCCTCCGGTGGACTTGCGAGCGGTGCGGATCATGCGAACCATCTAAAAAATAAAGTATTTAAAATTAAGTTGGATAAGAAATAAATAAAGATTGTATTTTGAATAAAAGTTGGGACAAGGTGAATAAAGTGACCCAATTAAATAACTCTTTCAACCCACACATTTGTAAAATAGTTTTTAAGAAAATAGGGTCCTTAAATACGTTCTTTTCTACCTAGGTCCACGTTCCTACGGGCAACCCTAGCTCTGATACCACTTCTGTCACATCCGGTTTCTCCAAAGAGCAACCGAGTGAATATCACATGTATGCAAGGATCATTTTCTCATACATGTGCTGACAAATAGTGAAGCATCATTTATTACAAGCCAAGAGTTCGAATATAAAATAAGTCTTACATAGCATAATGTCTCGATGGACAATAATATGTTCATAACATGTAAATAAAACAGCAGCGGAATATAAATCTTGTGGGCTCCGTCACAGGTGTTGCCCGGGGGAATCCGTGAACCTAGAATCCTTCTTCGGGTCCGATGTCTTGGTCATTGAACACCACATCATCCCCTTGACCTGAGCAGCAATTTAAACCAACAGAAAAGCAAGCTTGAGTACCGTTGGTACTCAGCAAGTGTGGGAAAGTTATGTCATGCATGGCTAGAGCAAGGAGAGGTTGAACTCATGGTTTAAGCACTACGCAATTAATACCTATCACCTTAGCTTATTAAGCACCTACATTACTACACAGGTGAAATGGTCCCAATCACTCAACCCATCCTCAATATCAAGTAACAATAATCTAATCTCCAATGTTAAGCTTCCCGCTTAACATCTGTCACACCCGATTTCTCCAAAGAGCAACCGAGTGAATATCAAATGTATGCCAGAATCATTTTCTCATACATGTGATGACAAATAGTGAAGCATCATTTATTACAAGCAAAGTGTTCGAATATAAATAAGTCTAACAAAGCATACGTCTCGATGGACGATAATATGTTCATAACATGTAAATAAAGCAGCAGCGGAATATAAATCTTGTGGGCTCCGACACAGGCGTTGCCCGGGAGACTCCGTGAACCTAGAATCCTTCTTCGGGACCAAAGTCTTGGTCATTGAACACCACATCATCACCTTGACCTGAGCAGCAATTTAAACCAACAGAAACGCAAGTTTGAGTACCGTTGGTACTCAGCAAGTGTGGGAAAGTAATGTCATGCATGGCTAGAGCAAGGGGAGGTTGAACTCATGGTTAAAGCACTACGCAATAAATACCTATCACCTTAGCTTATTAAGCACCTACATTACTACACAGGTGAAATGGTCCCAATCCCTCAACCCATCATCAATATCAAGTAAACCTAGTCTCATCTTCAATGTTAAGCTTCCCGCTTAACATCCTCAACTTCCCAATCCATCATCCTCTAATCATGAATAAGTCCAAGCCGCTCTTGACCGTGAGCATGGCTGTCATGACAGTTTTGACTCTGCAGAGTTTGCACCACTGTACCCACATGTAGTGATTTCATCCCCCGTTGCCGGGTGGACTAGAAGAACCTCCATTATGCCAGTGGCCATGAACCACGTTCACACTTCCCAGGTGTGTAGCCAGGAGATCACTATGAGGCCTTTACAAAGGGATTCCCGACGAGCGTGTGCCCACTGAGGTTTCACCCCTAACAGCATACAAGGGGCTCCAACCCCGCTGCAGTGGCCCCCTCTTGAGCCTTGCGGTTCATATGGTAGTCCAGCTGACACCTATTCCCCGCACCATCCAAAACACCCATACTACGCCAGGGATACACCTAATTAATTGGCCAAGCTGCCCCATCTCAGCATGTGGTTGGCACGGTAAAGCCAGGTTACATGCTCCATGAACCGATCCTTAGGATCCAGGCAAGCACTAAACACAAACCCGAGTCTCGTGCACACAGCACCAACCAAATCCTCCAACTTGCCTCGATCCATACCTCTACATAACTCATAATATCTCATTCAAGAGTAAGGTAAATAAGTTGATGATCTCATATCCCACTTATCCCATTCTAAGCATGGCTAAGCATAAGTAATATGAATGAATGACATAATAAAATAAATTCCTACCCAGACTACAAGGATATATGATAATGAAAATCTAGGGAAACTTCCTAGCTTGGGTATCATATTCCAAATTGACAATGCAAATTAAATTCTAACTACATATCCTAGTATAGGATCAAAGAGGTCAAGGACACTTGCCTTCTTTTTGCTACTCTGGGAGTTGAAAGTCTTGGTCTTGAAAGGTGAGAACCTGCTCTGGGGCTGGTTCTACTCATGCCAATACACATAGCAAAAAAAAAACAACAATCCATAAGCCATAGTACACACTTTCACTCATGCAAACCACACATACATACATATTCAAGTCATTCACATGTTTAGGTGTTGTGGTTACCCAAGATGTGTTAATTTTAGGCCTACATACACTTTTAAACATATATATATTATTTCTAACTTTTGTATTCAGATTTCTAGTTGCACACTATATATTAATTTCCCATTTGAACAAATTCTCTATATTTAATTAATACACTCCTTAGCCACAAAATTTGCATGAAAGAAAGTTTCCTACTCCAAATAGGTTTTTAGATCTTCTACAAAATCTTAATTTTGAAGTTTTTGAAAATAAAGACCTCATTTAACATTTTCAAATTTTTGCATACTTATTTTCCTATATTTTCAGATTTAAATGCCTAAAAGTAAATTTTAATATCAAAATAGCAAGACATATCATCTAAACAGAATAGGTTCTGATCTAAAATGTTCAATAAAATATTTTTGAACTTCCTCTCTGATGTGAAACAATTTAAATTTATTTTACCAGTTTTTAGAATTATTTCCTAGCCTAAAATGTGTCTCGAGAGATAATAAAAATGAGCATTACTTAGGCAGATTTCATTTCAGCCTAAAATCTATTTTTAACTCCCTCTAAAGGTTTTCCAAGTGCTAGGAGATTTTAAATTTGTATTTGCACATGTGTTTATATTATCTTTTAATTTAAATTCTACTCATATGTTCAAATTTCTGAATTTAATATCTTATAGGGTCAAAAAGGCAAATCCACCTTACTGCAGGGTTTAATTTACTATTTCCTAAATTTTCAGGGGCCTAATTACACATAACAGAGAGGTTTTCCTAATTTTTATTAAGTCCAGGGGCTAAAACTGATTTTTAAATGAATTTACATGAATTTCTGAAGGTCCAGGGGCTAGATCAGAAGTTTCCGGGGCTAGCTCGTGTTTTCCGAGATCCCCAGGGGGTAGCGCGTAAGATTCCAGGCCTTTATAATGCTGGGCCGACGTGGACCGTTGGATTTAAAACAGATGGCTCAGATTAGATCGCCGAAGGGGTATGCGCCGATTTAATTTCTGCCATGCGATTTAAAATAGACGGCCCACAAGGGGCCACGTGGCCCTGGCCAGAGCGAGCCCGCGCGCGCGTCGGCGCGCGGCGGCGGGGTTGGTGATCTCGCCGGCGCAGCTTCGGATCTTCATCTACAGACGCTAACATCCATCCTTTTTGGTAGCAAACGGCAGAGGGGAGGAAGGAGAGCTCACCAGTGCAGTTTTCTTGGATCCGAAGGGGGTCGGGAGGGCTTAACGGCGGCGAGGAGCGGCAACCGATGGTGAGCTTCAGTGGGGGAGCAACGGGGTCGTTCCTCCTCGGATTTTCTTCGGTGATGAGCTTCTCTGGGGGCGGTCAAGCACTGCAAGCACGTTAGCGTGGGGAAAAACGAAAGAGGGAGCTGGAAAAAGAGCAGCAGCGGCGGCGGTTCTCACCTCGCGTCGGGTGTGGCTGATCGGGGAGGAAGGGGCGGATTTTTGGCGTTTAAATGGCGAGGGAGGGCGGCGGGGTCTGTTGAGATCACACTGGGGTGCCCGGGACCGAGAAATTGGGGCTAGGAGCGCGGGGTTCGGGAGGGCGGTTGTGATCGGGCGCGACAGAGAGTCGGAGCGGTTGGGGGCGTGTGGGGAAAGGGATGACATGCGGGCCCCGCGTGTCAGTGAGAGGGAGAGATGGAGGGGGGCGCGCGGGTTTTGGGCCGGCTGGGTGGGTTTCAGCCCATTGGGTGGTTTTTTTCCTTTTTCTTTTTCCTTTTCCTTTTTCTGGTTTGATTCAAATCTAAATTCCAGTTTGAATTTGAATTGCTACACCACAGGCAACACGTCCAAAAAATTTTAAATTCCCCTCTTTAGCAGGTTTTGGGGTGTTACAACATCCTCAACTTCACAATTCATCATCCTCTAATCATGAATAAGTCCAAGCCGCTCTTGACCGTGAGCACGACTGTCATGACAGTTTTGACTCTGCAGAGTTTGCACCACTGTACCCACATGTAGTGATTTCATCCCCCGTTGCCGGGTGGACTAAGAGAACCTCCATTATGCCAGTGGCCGCGAACCACGTTCACACTTCCCAGGTGTGTAGCCAGGAGATCACTACGAGGCCTTTACAAAGGGATTCCCGACGAGCGTGGGCCCACTGAGGTTTCACCCCTAACAACATACAAGAGGCTCCAACCCCGCTGCAGTGGCCCCCTCTTGAGCCTTGCGGTTCATATGGTAGTCCAGCTGACACCTATTCCCCGCACCATCCAACACACCCATACTACGACGGGGATACACCTAATTAATTGGCCATGCTGCCCCATCTCAGCATGTGGTTGGCACGGTAAAGCCAGGTTACATGCTCCATGAACCGGTCCTTAGGATCCAGGCAAGTACTAAACACAAACCCGAGTCTCGTGCACCCAGCACCAACCAAATCATCCAACTTGCCTTGATCCCTACCTCTACATAACTCATAACATCTCATTCAAGAGTAAGGTAAATAAATTGATGATCTCATATCCCAATTATCCCATTCTAAGCATGGCTAAGCATAATAATAAATGACATGATAAAATAAATCCCAACCCAAGCTACAAGGATATAAGATGATGAAAATCTAGGGAAACTTCCTAGCTTGGGTATCATATTCCAAATTGACAATGCAAATTATATTCTAACTACACATCCTAGTATAGGATCAAAGTGGTCAAGGACACTTGCCTTCTTGCTGCTGCTCTAGGAATGGATAGTCCTGATCTTGGAAGGGAAGAACTTGCTCTGGGGCAGGTTCTACTCATGCCAACACACATAGCAAAAGAAAACAACAATCTATAAGACATAGTTCACACTTTCACTCCACACATACATACATAAATATGATAGTCATTCACATTTCTAAGTGTTGTGGTTACTCTAGATGCGTTGATTTTTAGCCTACATGCACTTTTAAACATATGTATATGATTTCTAACTTTTGTATTCAGATTTCTGTTTGCACACTATATATGAATTTTCAATTTGAACAAATTCTTTATATTTAATTAATATACTTCTTAACTACCAAGTTTGCAAGGAAGGCAATTTCCTACTCCAAATGGGTTTTCAGATCTTCTACCAATTCCTAAATTGAAGTCTTTGGATTTGGGACTTCATATATCATTTTCTAATTATGCATATCCATTTTCCTATATTTTTCAGATTTACTTTCTATGCCTACAAGTGAGTTTTAATATTAAATAGTAGGGCATATCATCTAAACAGAATAGGTTCTGATCTAAAATATTAAATAATATATTTTTGAACTTCTCCTCTGATGTGAACTAATTTAAATTTATTTTTACCAATTTTCAGAATTATTTCCTAACCTAAAAATGTGTCCCTATAACTAATAAATGTGAACAATCAATTAGACAGATTCATTTCAGCTTAAAATCTACTTTTAACTCATTCTAAAGTTTTCCAAGTGCTAGGAGACTTTAAATTTGAATTTATAATGTGTTTGCCTCACCTTTTTAAATTTAAATCCTAATCACATATTCAATTTTCTGAATTTAATATCATATAGGGTCAAAAAGATAAATCCACCCTACTACAGGGTCTAATATATTATTTCATAAATTTCCAGGGGCCTAGCTACACATAACAGAGGGGTTTTTCTAATTTTTATTAAGTCCAGGAGCTAAAACTGATTTTTAAATGAATTTACATGAATTTCCGAAGTTCCAGGGGCTAGATCAAAAGTTTCTGGGGCTAGCTCGTGTTTTCCGAGATCCCCAGGGGGTAGTGCGTAAGAATCCCGGCCTTTATAATGCGGGGCTGATGTGGACAGTCCGATTTAAAACAGACGGCTCAGATTAGATCGCCGAACTGGTACGCGCGGGTTTTAATTCTACCGTGCGATTTAAAATAGACGGCGCACAAGCGGCCACATCGCCCTGGCCGGAGCCAGCCCGCGCTGCCCGGCGGCGCGCGACGGTGGGAGGCGGTGATCTCGCCGGAGAACTTCGGATCTTCGTCTATACCTCATAAAACTGGGATTTCATGGCATAGATCGGTAGAGGGGAGGTCGGGGATCTCACCTCGGAGTTTTTCTTGAGCTCGGAGGTCCTGGAAAGCGGTCGGCGTCGAGGTCCGAGGTGGAACAGCTGCGGTGCTCATCGGAGCTGTGCCTAGAGCGCAAACCACCGAGTTTTCTGCACCTGCGTGACTCCCCGGAGGCGGTGGGACACGATCGACGCGTTAGATCAGAAAACCCGAGCAAAGATCGAGAGAAAACGGCGGGAGAAGCTCGGGTAACGGGCGATGCCGGCGCTTATATTGACGAGGGAGGGCGGCGGTCAGTTGGGATCGAGCTGGAGTCGTCCGGAACCGAAATTCAGCTGGGGGAACGCGGGTTTCCGGGGTGGTTTGTATTCGGGCGCGCGGAGGAGTCCCGGGGTCGGCCGATTGCGCGAGGAAGAAGATGACGGCGGGCCCCGCGTGTCAGTGAGAAAAAGAGGGGAGCGCGCGCCTGTGGGCTGGCGCGGGAAAAGGTGGGCCGGCTGGTGGGTTTCGGCCCACTGGCCGGGGTTTTCTGTTTTTCTTTTTCTTTTTCCATTTCTTTTCTAGTTATGATTTGAATTTGAATTCCAATTTGAATTTGAATTTCCGCACCACATGCAATACGTCCAAAAATTTTTAAATTCCCCTCTTAACAGAATTTTGGGGTGTTATAGCTCTACCCCCCTTAAAAGAAATCTCGTCCTCGAGATTGGTGGTTCTAGGAAAACAATTCCGGAAACTGTGTCTTAAGCTCGTCTTCTCGCTCCCATGTGGCTTCCTCTTTCGAGTGATGCTTCCACTGCACCTTGCACATCTGGATTCTTTTATTTCTTGTGAGGCGTTCCGTTGTCTCCAAAATATTGAATGGTTGCTCGGCATAAGACAGATCCTCATCTACGTCAATCTAATTCATGGGTAACATCTCTTCAGTCGTCCTCAGACATTTCTTGAGCCGTGACACATGGAATATGTCATGCACATCTGATAGGCGAGCCGGCAGTTCTAGTTGATATACCACTTAGCCTTTCCTCTCCAGAACTTGAAAGGGTCCGATGTATCGTGGTGATAACTTCTCTTTCACCTTGAACCGACGAAGTCCTCGGATAGGGGTCACCTTGAGGTAGACATAGTCCCCCATGTTGAAAACAAGCTCTCTTCTTCGTACATCGGCATAGCTCTTTTGTCGTGTCTGTGCTATCCTCATGTTGTTGCGGATTTCCCTCACTTTCGCCTCGGCTTCTTGTAGTACTTCGGGTCCAAACACTTTTCTTTCCCCGGCTTGGTTCCAAAATAGTGGAGTTCTGCACTTTCTCCCATACAAAGCCTCAAACGGTGACATCTTCATACTAGCCTGATAGTTGTTGTTATAGGAGAACTCCGCATACGGTAAGTTCTTATACAAACTCCGATTGTTTTTGAGTGCACACGCTCTCAGCATGTCCTCAAGGATCTGATTGGTCCTTTCCATTTGTCCGTCAGTCTGAGGATGATAGGCAGAGCTAAAATTCAGATGAGTTCCCATGGTTTCATGTAACTTCTGCCAGAACCTCGAGGTGAACTGTGTCCCTCGATCTAACACTATCTTCTTTGGCACTCCATGGTAATACACGATCCTTGACATGTACAACTCCGCCAATTTGGATCCGCTGTAGCTTTATTTTACGGGAATGAAATGAGCTACCTTGGTTAGCCTGTAGATGATGACCCATATCGAATCATATCCTGATTGGGTCCTAGGTAGTCCCACTATGAAATCCATACCGATTTCTTCCCATTTCCATTCAGGCACTTTGAGTGGTTGCAATAATCCCGCTGGTCGTTGATGTTCTGCTTTCACCAACTGACATGTGTCACATAGGGCAACATGTTCCACGACATCTCGCTTCATTCCATACCACCAATATCTGCTCTTGAGGTCATGATACATCTTAGTAGTTCCCGGATGAATGGAATAGTCAGAATCGTGAGCCTCCTTCAAGATCAATTCACCTGGGAGGCCATCACCTGCCGGATCGAGGGACACAGTTCACCTCAAGGTTCTAGCAGAAGTTACATGAAACCATGGGAACTCATCTGAATTTTAGTTCTGCCTATCATCCCAGACTGACGGACAGACGGAAAGAACCAATCAGATCCTTGAGGATATGTTGAGAGCATGTGCGCTCAAGAACAACAGGAGTTGGGATAAGAACTTACCGTATGTGGAGTTCTCCTATAACAACAGCTATCAGGCTAGTATGAAGATGTCACCATTTGAGGCTTTGTATGGGAGGAAGTGCAGAACTCCCCTATTTTGGAACCAAACGGGGGAAAGTAAATTGTTTGGGCCTGAAGTACTACAAGAAGTCGAGGCGAAAGTGAGGGAAATCCGCAACAACTTGAGGATAGCACAGACACGACAAAAGAGCTATGCCGATGTACGAAGAAGAGAGCTCGTTTTCAACGTAGGGAACTATGTCTACCTCAAGGTGTCCCCTATCCGAGGACTTCGTCGGTTCAAGGTGAAAGGGAAGTTATCACCATGATACATCGGACCCTTTCAAGTTCTGGAGAGGAAAGGCGAAGTGGCATATCAACTAGAACTGTCGGCTCGCCTATCAGATGTGCATGACGTATTCCATGTGTCACAGCTCAAGAAATGTCTGAGGACGCCTGAAGAGATGTTACCCATGAATGAGGTTGACGTAGCTGAGGATCTGTCTTATGCCGAGCAACCATTCAAGATTTTGGAGACAATAGAACGCCTCACAAGAAATAAAAGAATCCGAATGTGCAAGGTGCAGTGGAAGCATCACTCAGAAGAGGAAGCCACATGGGAGCGAGAAGACGAGCTTAAGACACAGTTTCCGGAATTGTTTTCCTAGAACCACCAATCTCTAGGATGAGATTTCTTTTAAGGGGGGTAGAGCTGTAACACCCCAAAATTCTGTTAAGAGGGGAATTTAAAATTTTTTGGACGTATTGCATGTGGTGCAGAAATTCAAATTCAAATTGGAATTCAAATTCAAATCAAAACCAGAAAAGAAATGGAAAAAGAAAAAGAAAAACAGAAAACCCCGGCCAGTGGGCCGAAACCCACCAGCCGGCCCACATTTTCCCGCGCCAGCCCACAGCCACGCGCTCCCCTCTTTTTCTCACTGACACGCGGGGCCCGCCGTCATCTTCTTCCTCACGCAATCGGCCGACCCCGGGACTCCTCCGCGCGCCTGAATCCAAACCACCCCGGAAACCCGCGTTCCCCCAGCCGAATTTCGGTTCCGGATGTCTCCAGCTCGATCCCAACCGACCGCCGCCCTCCCTCGTCTATATAAGCACCGGCATCGCCCGTTTTTTTATCCCGATCGCCTGTTTTTCCTCCCGGTGAGAACCCGAGCTTCTCCGGCCGTTTTCTCTCGATCTTTGCTCGGGTTTTCTGATCTAACGCGTCGATCGTGTCCCACCGCCTACGGGGAGTCACGCAGGTGCAGAAAACTCGGTGGTTTGCGCTCTAGGCAAAGCTCCGACGAGCACCGCAGCGGTTCCACCTCGGACCTTGACGCCGACCGCTTTCCAGGGCCTCCGAGCTCAAGAAAAACCCCGAGGTGAGATCCCCGACCTCTACTCTACCGATCTATGCCATGAAATCCCAGTTTTAGGAGGTATAGACGAAGATCGGAAGTTCCCCGGCGAGATCGCCCCCCCCCCCCCGCCGCGCGCCGCCGGGCAGGGCGGGCTGGCTCCGGCCAGGGCGACATGGCCGCTTGTGCGCCGTCTATTTTAAATCGCACGGTAGAATTAAAATCCGCGCGTACCGGTTCGGCGATCTAATCTGAGCCGTCTGTTTTAAATCAGACGGTCCACATCAGCCCCGCGTTATAAAGGCCGGGATTCTTACGCGCTACCCCCTAGGCATCTCGGAAAACACGAGCTAGCCCCAGAAACTTCTGATCTAGCCCCTGGAACTTTAGAAATTTGTGTAAATTCATTTAAATATCAGTTTTAGCCCCTGGACTTAATAAAAATTAGGAAAACCCCTCTGTTATGTGTAGTTAGACCCCTGGAAATTTATGAAATAATAAATTAGACAATGTAGTAGGGTGGATTTACCTTTTTGACCCTATATGATATTAAATTCAGAAATTTGAATATGTGATTAGGATTTAAATTTAAAAGGTGAGGCAACCACATTGTAAATTCAATTTAAACTCTCCTAGCACTTGGAAAACTTTAGAATGAGTTAAAAAGAGATTTTAAGCTGAAATGAATCTGTCTAATTGATTGTTCACATTTATTAGTTATAGGGACACATTTTTAGGTTAGAAAATAATTCTGAAAATTGGTAAAATAAATTTAAATTAGTTCACATCAGAGGAGAAGTTCAAAAATATATTATTTAATATTTTAGATCAGAACCTATTCTGTTTAGATGATATGCCCTACTATTTAATATTAAAACTCACTTTTAGGTATAGAAAGTAAATATGAAAAATATAGGAAAACGGATATGCATAATTAGAAAATGATAAATGAAGTACCAAATCCAAAGACTTCAATTTAGGAATTGGTAGAAGATCTGAAAACCCATTTGGAGTAGGAAATTACCTTCCATGCAAACTTGGTAGCTAAGAAGTGTATTAATTGAATATAACGAATTTGTTCAAATTGGAAATTCATATATAGTGTGCAAACAAAAATCTGAATACAAAAGTTAGAAATCACATACATATGTTTAAAAGTGCATGTAGGCCAAAAATCAACACATGTAGAGTAACCCCAACACTTCGAAATGTGAATGACTTTCATAGGTATGTATGTGTGGTTTGCATGAAGTGAAAGTGTGAACTATGTATTATGGATTGTGTTTTCTTTTTCTATGTGTATTGGCATGAGTAGAACCTGCCCCAGAGCAAGTTCTCCCCTTCCAAGACCAAGACTTTCCATTCCCAGAGCAGCAGGAAGAAGGCAAGTGTCCTTGACCACTTTGATCCTATACTAGGATGTGTAGTTAGAATATAATTTGCATTGTCAATTTGGAATATGATACCCAAGCTAGGAAGTTTCCCTAGATTTTCATCATCTTATATCCTTGTAGCTTGGGTTGGGATTTATTTTATCATGTCATTTATTATTATGCTTAGCCATGCTTAGAATGGGATAATTGGGATATGAGATCATCAATTTATTTACCTTACTCTTGAATGAGATGTTATGAGTTATGTAGAGGTAGGGATCAAGGCAAGTTGGATGATTTGGTTGGTGCTGGGTGCACGAGACTCGGGTTTGTGTTTAGTACTTGCCGGGATCCTAAGGACAGGTTCATGGAGCATGTAACCTCGCTTTACCGTGCCAACCACATGCTGAGATAGGGCAGCTTGGCCAATTAATTAGGTGTATCCCCGGCGTAGTATGGGTGTGTTGGATGGTGCGGGGAATAGGTGTCAGCTGGACTACCATATGAACCGCAAGGCTCAAGAGGGGGGCACTGCAGCGGGGTTGGAGCCTCTTGTATGCTGTTAGGGGTGAAACCTCAGTGGGCCCACGCTCGTCGGGAATCCCTTTGTAAAGGCTTCGTAGTGATCTCCTGGCTACACACCTGGGAAGTGTGAATGTGGTTCGTAGCCACTGGCATAATGGAGGTTCTTTTAGTCCACCCGGCAATGGGGGATGAAATCACTACATGTGGGTACAGTGGTGCAAACTCTGCAGAGTCAAAACTGTCATGACAGCCTTGCTCACGGTTAAGAGCTGCTTGGACTTATTCATGATTAGAGGATGATGACTTTGGAAGTTGTGGATGTTAAGCGGGGAGCTTAACATTGGAAATGATGTTATGGTTATTTGATTATGATGATGGGATGGGAGATTTAGACCATTTCACCTGTGTAGTAATGTAGGTGCTTAATAAGCTAAGGTGGTAGGTAATAATTGCGTAGTGCTTTAACCATGAGTTCAACCTCTCCTTGCTCTAGCCATGCATGACATAACTTTCTCACACTTGCTGAGTACAAACGGTACTCAACTGTCACACCCGGTTTTTCCGAAGAACAACCAAGTGAATATCACATGTATGCCAGGATCATTTTCTCATACATGTGATGACAAATAGTGAAGCATCATTTATTACAAGCCAGGTGTCGAATATGAATAATTCTTACATAGCAAATGTCTCGATGGACAATAATAAGTTCATCACAAGTAAATAAACTAGCAGCGGAATATTATTCTTTAGGGCTCCGTCACAGGCGTTGCCCGGGGGTCTCCATGAACCTAGAAACCTTCTTCGGGTCCAAAGTCTTGGTCATTATACACCACCTCATTATCTTGACCTGAGAGGCAATATAAACCAACAAAATATGCAAGGTTGAGTACCAATGGTACTCAGCAAGTGTGGGAAAATTATATCATGCATGGCTAGAACAAGGAGAGGTTGAACTCATGGTTGAAGCACTACGCAATTTATACCTATCACCTTAGCTTATTAAGTACCTACATTACTACACGAGTGAAATGGTCCCAATCTCCCATCCCATCACCATAATCCAATAACCATAACATCATTTCCAATGTTAAGCTCCCCGCTTAACATCCACAACTTCCAAAACCATCACTCCTCTAATCATGAATAAGTCCAAGCCGCTCTTGACCGTGAGCACGGCTGTCATGACAGTTTTGACTCTGCAGAGTTTGTACCACTGTACCCACATGTAGTGATTTCATCCCCCGTTGCCGGGTGGACTAAAAGAACCTCCATTATTCCAGTGGCTACGAACCACATTCACACTTCCCAGGTGTGTAGCCAGGAAATCACTACGAAGCCTTTACAAAGGGATTCCCGATGAGCGTGGGCCCACTGAGGTTTCACCCCTAACAGCATACAAGAGGCTCCAACCCCGCTGCAGTGCCCCCCTCTTGAGCCTTGCGGTTCATATGGTAGTCCAGCTGACACCTACTCCCCGCACTATCCAACACACCCATACTAAGCCGGGGATACACCTAATTAATTGGCCAAGCTGCCCCATCTCAGCATGTGGTTGGCACGGTAAAGCCAGGTTACATGCTCCATGAACCGGTCCTTAGGATCCAGGCAAGTACTAAACACAAACCCGAGTCTCGTGGACCCAACACACAACCAAAACATCCAACTTGCCTTGATCCCTACCTCTACATAACTCACAGTATCTCATTCAAGAGTATGGTAAAATAAACTGATGATCTCATATCCCAAATATCCCATTCTAAGCATGGCTAAGCATATGCATAATAATAAATGACATGATAAAATAAATCCCAACCCAAGCTACAAGGAAAATAAGGTAATGCAATTCTAGGGAAACTTCCTAGCATGGGTTTCATATTTCATTTGACAATGCAAATAATTCTATCTACACATCCTATTATAGGATCAAAGTGGTGAAGGACACTTGCCTCCTTCCTGCTGCTCTTGGAATGGGTAGTCCTGATCTTGGAAAGGGAGAACTTGCTCTGGAGCAGGTTCTACATCATACCATCACACATAGCAAAAGAAAAACAACAATCCATAAGACATAGTTCACACTTCCACTTCAAACAAACCACACATTCACATTTATGAAAGTCATTCACAATTATATGTGTTGTGGTTACTCTATGTGTGTTGATCTTTGGCTTACATATACTTTGAATCATGTGTATATGATTACTACTTTTGTATTTATGCTTACATACTATATATATGAGTTTCCAATTTAAATAAATTCCTTATATTTAATTACTACACCTTTTAGCTACCAAGTATGCATGAAAGGTATTTTCCTACTCCATATGTGTCTTCAGAATTTCTACCAACCCTAAACTGAATTCTTTGGATTTTTGAAACTTCATTTATCATTTACTAGTTGCTATATTTAAAGATTTATTTCCTATGCGTAAATGTGAACTTTATTATGAAAATAACAAGACACATCATCTAAACAGAATAGGTTCTGATCTAAAATATTTAATAATATATTTTTTGACCTTTTCCTCTGATGTAAACTATTTTACATTTATTTTCCCTATTTTCAGAACTATTCTTTACTTAAAAATGTGTCCCTATAACTAATAAATGTGAATAATAAATTAAACAGATTCATTTCAGCCCAAAATCTATTTTTATCTCACTCCAAAGTTTTATAAGTACTGAGGAAGTTTTTAATTTAATTTTGACAATATGTTTGTCCCACTTTTTAAATTTTAAATACTAGCCACATATTCAATTTCCAAAATTAAATATCAAACAGGGTTAAAAAGGTAAACTCACCCCACTACAGGGTCTATAATATTATTTTAACAATTTTCAGGGGTCTAGCTACTCATAACAGAGGAGTGTTTCCTCATTTTTATTAAGTCCAGGGCTAAAACTGATTTTTAAATGAATTTACATGATTTTCTGAAGTTCCAGGGGCTAGATCAGAAGTTTCTGGGGCTAGCTCTTATTTCCTGAGAACCCCAGGGGGTAGCACGTAAGATTTCCAGTCTTTATAACGCGGGGCTGACGTGGACCGTCTGATTTTAAACCGACGGCTGAGATTATAACGTCGAACCAGTACGCGGGGATTTAAACCCTACCGTGCGATTTAAAATAAACGGCGCACAAGCGGCCACGTCGCTCTGATCGAGCGCGGGCGGCGCTGCCGGCGGCGCACGGAGGCGGGAAGCGGCGATCTCGCCGTAGATTTTTGGATCTTCGAGAATACTTCCTAGAACTGTGATTTTATGGCATAGATCGGTGGAGGGGAGGTCGGGGATCTCACCTCGGGGGTTTTCTTGAGCTCGGAGGTCTTGGAAGGTGATCGGCGACGAGGTCCGAGGTGAATTCACGGCGAGGCTCGTCGGCGCTGTGTTTACACCGCAAGTCATCGAGTTTTATGCACCTGCAAGGTTCCCCGGAGGCGGTGGATCAAGACCAGCGAGTTAGATCGGAATTTCCGAGCGTAGATCGGCCAGAATTCACCGGAGAAGGCTCGGGTTCTCACCGGAGGAAAAACAGCAGATCGCGTGGGAAAAACAGAACGAGGCCGGGGTTTTTATAGACGGGGGAGGGCGGCGGGGTGGTTTAGATCGAGTTCGCGTCGCCCCCAAGCGAAATTTGGCTGGGATTCGCAGAAATCCGGATCGGTTTGGATTCAGGGTGAGAGAGTCCGACGCGGGCTCGAGGTAGACGAAGAACTGGCGGGCCTCGCCTGTCAGTGGGAGTTCTCGCCTTCAGGGCTGCGGGCTGGCGCGGGTTCTGGTTGGGCCGGCTGGTGGGTTGCGGCCCACTGGCCGGTTTTTTTTTCTGTTTTCTTTTTTTCTTTTTCTATTTCTTTTCTGTTTTGAATTTAATTTGAATTCTAGTTTGAATTTGAATTTTTTGCAAAACATGCAACACGTCCAAAAATTTTTAAATTCCCCTCTTAACATGATTTAGGGTCTTAACAAGAATTTTTGGGGTGTTACAACTCTACCCCCCTTAAAAGAAATCTCGGCCTCGAGATTGATGATTCTAAGAAAACAATTCCGGAAATTGTGCCTTTAGCTCATCTTCCAGCTCCCAGGTTGCTTCCTCTTCTGAGTGATGCTTCCACTGCACCTTGCACATCCGGATTCTTTTATTTCTGGTGAGCCGTTCCATTGTCTCCAAAATCTTGTATGGTTGCTCGGCATAAGACAAATCCTCAGCTACGTTCACTTCATTTATGGGTAACGCCTCTTCAGGCGTCCTCAGGCATTTCTTGAGTTGTGACACATGGAATACATCGTGCACATCCGATAGATGAGCCGGTAATTCTAGTTGATACGCCACTTCGCCTTTCCTCTCCAAAACTTGAAAGGGTCCGATGTATCGCGGTGACAACTTCCCTTTCACCTTGAACCGACGAAGTCCTCTGATAGGGGACACCTTGAGATAGACATAGTCTCCGACGTTGAAAACGAGCTCTCTTCTTCGTACATCGGCATAGCTCTTTTGGCGTGTCTGTGCTATCCTCAATTTATTGCGAATTTCCCTCACCTTCGCCTCGGCTTCTTGCAGTACTTCTGGACCAAACACTTTACTTTCCCCTGTTTGGTTCCAAAATAGGGGAGTTCTACACTTCCTCCCGTACAAAGCTTCAAACGGCGACATCTTCATACTAGCTTGATAGCTGTTGTTATAGGAAAACTCCGCATACGGTAAGTTCTTGTCCCAACTCCTATTGTTTTTGAGTGCACATGCCCTCAACATATCTTCAAGGATCTGATTGGTTCTCTCCGTCTGCCCGTCAGTTTGGGGATGATAGGCAGAACTAAAGTTCAGATGGGTTCCCATGGTTTCGTGCAACTTCTGCCAGAACCTTGAGGTGAACTGTGTCCCTCGATCCGACACAATCTTCTTTGGCACTCCATGGTGACACACGATCCTTGACATGTACAGCTCTGCCAATTTGGATCCGCTGTAGCTTTCTTTCACGGGGATGAAATGAGCTACCTTGGTTAGCCTATCAATGATGACCCATATCGAATCATATCCTGATTAGGTCCTAGGCAATCCCACGATGAAATCCATGCTGATTTCTTCCCATTTCCATTCAGGCACCTTGAGTGGTTGCAATAATCCCGCGGGTCGTTGATGTTCTGCTTTCACCACTTGACATGTGTCACATAGGGCAACATGTTCTGCAACATCTCGCTTCATGCCATACCACCAATACCTGCTCTTGAGGTCCTGGTACATTTTCGTACTCCCAGGATGAATGGAATAGTCAGAATCATGAGCCTCCTTCAGAATCAATTCACGGATCTCCTTTACTTCTGGCACACAGATTCTTTTCCCGTGCCACACCGTTCCTTGTTCATCCTCTCTAAAACCAGGAGCTTTATTTTCTTTGATGAGTTGTCTGATCTCTTGTATCTTCTCGTCTTTCTTTTGACCCTCGCAGATGTCTCGCTCGAGTGTGGAGTCCACTTCCATGGCAATGGCTTCACCACTATTTACAAGGCATAGATTGAGCCTCATAACCTCGTCCTTCAATTCTGCAGGCATGTCCTTCAAGCTCAACTTATTGACCTGCACTTTCCGACTTAAAGCATCGGCCACGACGTTTGCTTTCCCAGGATGATAGTTGATGCCCACATCAAAGTCATTGATTAGCTCTAACCATCTCCTTTGTCTGAGGTTGAGGTCTGGCTGTGTGAAAATGTACTTCAAACTCTTATGATCCGTATATATCTCGGTCCTCTTCCCCATCAAATAGTGCCGCCAAATTTTCAACGCGTGTACCACTGCGGCTAGTTCTAAGTCATGTGTTGGATAGTTTTTCTTGTGCTTCCGAAGCTGCCGGGATGCATATGCCATGACATGCCCTTCTTGCATGAGAACACATCCCAACCCGTTTCCAGAGGCATCGCAGTACACCGTGAAGTTCTTCTGCATATCTGGCATAACCAGCACTGGGGCTGTTGTCAGTCTTTTCTTTAACTCCTGAAAACTCATTTCGCATTGTGGCGTCCATGTGAATGTGATTCCCTTCTCCAACAATTTGGTAATGGGTCTCGAGATCTTAGAGAATCCCTCAATAAACCGCCGATAGTATCCAGCCAATCCCAAAAAGCTTCGAACTTCCTCGACATTTCCAGGGGTCTTCCACTTCTGTATATCCTCGATTTTGGCGGGATCTACGGAGATTCCTCCCCCCGAGATTATATGTCCTAAGAAGGGAACTCTCCTCAGCCAAAACTCACACTTGCTCAGCTTGGCATATAGTTGGTGTTCTCTCAGCCTCTGCAACACCAACCTTAGATGTTTCTAATGTTCTTCTTCATCTTTGGAGAAGACGAGAATGTCATCTATGAAAACCACCACAAATTTGTCCAGATATTCCATGAATACCTTGTTCATGAGATACATGAAGTATGCCGGGACATTAGTTAGCCCGAAAGGCATGACGGTGTATTCATACAGTCCGTACCGAGATACAAAAGCTGTCTTGGGAATATCAGTTTGCCTTATCTTGAGTTGGTGGTATCCCGACCTGAGATCAATTTTCGAGAACACACAAGCGCCCCTCAACTGATCAAACAAGTCTTCCATGCGGGGTAATGGGTACTTGTTCTTGATGGTTACCTCATTCAAGGCACGGTAATCCACGCATAACCTTTGGGTTCCGTCCTTCTTGGGCACAAATATCACCGGAGCTCCCCATGGTGAGGAACTAGGGCGAATATACCCCTTCTCCGTCAATTCTCTCAAATGATCCTTGAGTTCTTCTAGCTGCTTGGAGTCCATCTGATAGGGTCTTTTGTAAATCAGGGCTGTTCCAGGTACTAGCTCAATTGCGAATTCCACTTCACGATCGGGAGGCATACCTGGCAACTCTTCCGGAAAAACATCTGGATATTCCCTGATGGTCCTGATTTCCTCAACTTTCACCTCAACTTGATTTAATTTAATGTCCCTCCTAGGCTCGTGTATTGTTATGAACTTTACTCTTGTGCCACTAGGGTGAGTTAGTTCCACCGTTCTGGTCGAACAATGGATGACTCCCTTATGTTTGGTCAACCAATCCATACCCAAAATAATGTCTATCCCTTGTGAATCTATCACTATGAGGTTAGCAGTAAATACTACCCCATTAATGTCTAGGTTCACCTTGGGACACACTTGTCTTGTCCTTATTTCTCCACCCGGAGAGTTTACGGCTAGCATATGGTTCATTTGTGTTGTTGCTAGGTCATGCTTCTTAACAAACCCTTGGGCAATGAACGAGTGGGTAGCACCAGAATCAAACAGCAGGGTTGCAATGTGTAAATTGGCAGGAAACTTACCAACTACCACGTCGGGTGCCTCTTGTGCTTCCTCCATAGTGACGTGGTTCACCCGTCCTCTCATTACATTCTGCTGTTGTGGCTGCGTGGGCTTCTTCTTTGGGCACTTATGGGCATAGTGCCCCACTTCACCACAGCTAAAACATTGCACCCCAATCTTAGGGGCTTGGCCCTTATAGTCTTGGGGTTGGTTTGGAGGTCCTTGCACTGCTGGTCAAGGTGGATATGCCGGGCGAGGTTGCTGTGCAAACTGACGTTGTGGCTGTTCTGGTGCTGCCGGAGGCCTGTAGTTCGGTTTGTACCCTCTTGGTGCTGAGTAGGGTACCGCAGCACGGTTCGTCTGCCCTGTAGGTTGCTGCATCAGACGTGGGCGGGTGTTGCTCCCTGAGGCTTGATGTGACCACCCGGCCTTCCTCTTATTCTCATTTTCCAAGGCCTTCAGTTTCCTTTCCACCACAAACGCTCTGTCCACCATCTTTTGGAAGCTTTCATACTCATTTGAGGACATTGCACACTGCATCTCCGCGGTAAGTCCCTCCACGAAACAATCTTGTTTCTGCTCATCAGTCTCTATGTCCCGTGGGGCATAACGGGATAGTTGAGTAAATTTAGTGAGGTATTCCCTCACCGTCATGTTCCCCTGCTGCAGTCCCAAAAACTCCTTCCTCTTGTTTTTGAGTTCACATCTTGGGATGTAATGGTTGCGGAAACTACGCTTGAACTCTTCCCAAGTGATGTTCTCAGGGTCATGATGGGCAGCCACGTAGGCGGTCCACCAATCAGCAGCAGGTCCATGCAATTGATGAGAGCAAACAGCACCCTCTCATACCCTTGGCACTGGATGATCCTCATCTTGCTTTCAATGGTCTTTAGCCAATCATCTGCCTCCAGAGGTTCAGCAGCACTTGCAAACTTTGGAGGTTGAGTTCCTAGAAACTCACTCAACCTTGGTTGGCGTGGTGCAGCTTGTGGAGGTAGAACTTGATGCAAGTTGGCCACCACTTGAGTCAAGTTCTGGATGAGCTGATTTTGATTCCCCAACATTTGGTGGAGGGGATCAACTCCTTCACGACGACCACCCCGGTCCTGGCCTCCAGAAAGATGAGGGTTGCATGCCTCATCGTTGTTGTTGGCGGGGTTGGCAGCACGTCCTTTTCCTCTTCCGGCCATCTGGCAGAATCAACCAATGTTAATTTGAAAGCATTTAGTATCATCTTACTACTTTCATTTGTTTGTACTTTGAAGTGTTGAGGCTTTGTTATACTTTTCTGAGGGTTCATTTCTCACACAAAAATAAATGCAATATTATTTCATGTGGGTTCACACACCAAAGCAAAACAATCTAAAGATGAGGCTGTGGACAATTGCTCATGGCTTCCACAACTCACGTCACACACCAAGCATTAACACACCATTAACTTAACGTAACGACTCGACTATTCGACATCTTGCTAACTAAGGGAAGGACTCTACACTACTCGTTTTCTTGAGCTGGCTCCTCGGGATCTTCCTCATCATTTCGGCTGCCTTCTGACTCTGCTTTGGGTGGGGAGGCTGCTGGTGGAGAAGTGCGACGACGCCTTATCGCCCGACGATCTGGGGAGTCAGGAGTCCATGTATCATTTGCGGTGACACACAGTTCATTCCCATCTCCTCTTTCTCTCGCCCTCAGGCAGGCTCGCAGCAACGCCTCCGTTTCCTTCAGGGTGTTCCGAACATCCTGAAGCTCTTGCTGACACTCCTGCAGTCGAGTGCTGAGCATAGCAGCATCCTCCAAGCACAAGTCCATGTGCTCATGGAAAGTCCCTTGCTGCACGTTCATTTCTACCTAGGTCCACGTTCCTACGGGCAATCTTGGCTCTGATACCACTTCTGTCACACCCGGTTTTTCCGAAGAACAACCAAGTGAATATCACATGTATGCCAGTATCATTTTCTCATACATGTGATGACAAATAGTGAAGCATCATTTATTACAAGCCAGGTGTCGAATATGAATAAGTCTTACATAGCAAATGTCTCGATGGACAATAATAAGTTCATCACAAGTAAATAAACTAGCAGCGGAATATTATTCTTTAGGGCTCCGTCACAGGCGTTGCCCGGGGGTCTCCATGAACCTAGAAACCTTCTTCGGGTCCAAAGTCTTGGTCATTATACACCACCTCATTATCTTGACCTGAGCAGCAATATAAACCAACAAAATATGCAAGGTTGAGTACCAATGGTACTCAGCAAGTGTGGGAAATTATATCATTCATGGCTAGAACAAGGAGAGGTTGAACTCATGGTTGAAGCACTACGCAATTTATACCTATCACCTTAGCTTATTAAGTACCTACATTACTACACGGATGAAATGGTCCCAATCTCCCATCCCATCATCATAATCCAATAACCATAACATCATTTCCAATGTTAAGCTCCCCGCTTAACAGCCACAACTTCCAAAACCATCACTCCTCTAATCATGAATAAGTCCAAGCCGCTCTTGACCGTGAGCACGGCTATCATGACAGTTTTGACTCTGCAGAGTTTGTACCACTGTACCCACATGTAGTGATTTCATCCCCCGTTGCCGGGTGGACTAAAAGAACCTCCATTATGCCAGTGGCTACGAACCACATTCACACTTCCCAGGTGTGTAGCCAGGAGATCACTACGAAGCCTTTACAAAGGAATTCCCGACGAGCGTGGGCCCACTGAGGTTTCACCCCTAACAGCATACAAGAGACTCCAACCCCGCTGCAGTGGCCCCTTCTTGAGCCTTGCGGTTCATATGGTAGTCCAGCTGACAACTACTCCCCGCACTATCCAACACACCCATACTACGCCGGGGATACACCTAATTAATTGGCCAAGCTGCCCCATCTCAGCATGTGGTTGGCACGGTAAAGCCAGGTTACATGCTCCATGAACCGGTCCTTAGGATCCAGGCAAGTACTAAACACAAACCCGAGTCTCCTGCACCCAGCACACAACCAAAACATCCAACTTGCCTTGATCGCTACCTCTACATAACTCACAATATCTCATTCAAGAGTATGGTAAAATAAACTGATGATCTCATTTTCCAAATATCCCATTCTAAGCATGGCTAAGCATATGCATAATAATAAATGACATGATAAAATGAATCCCAACCCAAGCTACAAGGAAAACAAGGTAATGCAATTCTAGGGAAACTTCCTAGCATGGGTTTCATATTTCATTTGACAATGCAAATAATTCTATCTACACATCCTATTATAGGATCAAAGTGGTCAAGGACACTTGCCTCCTTCCTGCTGCTCTTGGAATGGGTAGTCCTGATCTTGGAAAGGGAGAACCTGCTCTGGAGCAGGTTCTACATCATACCATCACACATAGCAAAAGAAAAACAACAATCCATAAGACATAGTTCACACTTCCACTTCAAACAAACCACACATTCACATTTATGAAAGTCATTCACAATTATATGTGTTGTGGTTACTCTATGTGTGTTGATCTTTGGCTTACATATACTTTTAATCATGTGTATATGATTCCTACTTTTGTATTTATGCTTACATACTATATATATGAGTTTCCAATTTAAATAAATTCCTTATATTTAACTACTACACCTTTTAGCTACCAAGTATACATGAAAGGTATTTTCCTACTCCATATGTGTCTTCAGAATTTCTACCAACCCTAAACTGAATTCTTTGGATTTTTGAAACTTCATTTATCATTTACTAGTTGCTATATTTTCAGATTTATTTCCGATGCCTAAATGTGAACTTTATTATGAAAATAACAAGACACATCATCTAAACAGAATAGGTTCTGATCTAAAATATTTAATAATATATTTTTTGACCTTTTCCTCTGATGTAAACTATTTTACATTTATTTTCCCTATTTTCAGAACTATTCTTTACTTAAAAATGTGTCCCTATAACTAATAAATGTGAATGATAAATTAAACAGATTCATTTCAGCCCAAAATCTATTTTTATCTCACTCCAAAGTTTTCTAAGTACTGAGGAAGTTTTTAATTTAATTTTGACAATATGTTTGTCCCACTTTTTAAATTTTAAATACTAGCCACATATTCAATTTCCTAAATTAAATATCAAACAGGGTTAAAAAGGTAAACTCACCCCACTACAGGGTCTATAATATTATTTTAACAATTTTCAGGGGTCTAGCTACTCATAACAGAGGTGTTTTTCCTAATTTTTATTAAGTCCAGGGCTAAAACTGATTTTTAAATGAATTTACATGATTTTCTGAAGTTCCAGGGGCTAGGTCAGAAGTTTCCGGGGCTAGCTCTTATTTCCCGAGAACCCCAGGGGGTAGCACATAAGATTTCCAGTCTTTATAACGCGGGGCTGACGTGGACCGTCCGATTTTGAACCGACGGCTGAGATTATAACGTCGAACCGGTACGCGGGGATTTAAACCCTACCGTGCGATTTAAAATAAACGGCGCACAAGCGGCCACGTCGCTATGATCGAGCGCGGGCGGCGCTGCCGGCGGCGCACGGCGGCGGGAAGCGGTGATCTCGCCGGAGATTTTTGGATCTTCGAGAATTCTTCCTAGAACTGTGATTTTATGGCATAGATCGGTGGAGGGGAGGTCGGGGATCTCACCTCGGGGGTTTTCTTGAGCTCGGAGGTCCTGGAAGGTGATCGGCGACGAGGTCCGAGGTGAATTCACGGCGAGGCTCGTCGGCGCTGTGTTTACACCGTAAGTCACCGAGTTTTCTGCACCTGCAAGGTTCCCCGGAGGCGGTGGATCAAGACCAGCGAGTTAGATCGGAATTTCCAAGCGTAGATCGGCCAGAATTCGCCGGAGAAGGCTCGGGTTCTCACCGGAGGAAAAACAGCAGATCGCGTGGGAAAAACAGAACGAGGCCGGGGTTTTTATAGACGGGGGAGGGCGGCAGGGTGGTTTAGATCGAGTTCGCGTCGCCCCCGAGCGAAATTCGGCTGGGATTCGCAGAAATCCGGATCGGTTTGGATTCGGGGTGAGAGAGTCCGACGCGGGCTCGAGGTAGACGAAGAACTGGCGGGCCCCGCCTGTCAGTGGGAGGAAAGGGGCGCGCGCGGCTGCGGGCTGGCGCGGGTTCTGGTTGGGCCGGCTGGTGGGTTGCGGCCCACTGGCCGGTTTTTTTCTGTGTTCTTTTTTTCTTTTTCTATTTCTTTTCTGTTTTGAGTTTAATTTGAATTCCAGTTTGAATTTGATTTTTTGCAAAACATGCAACACGTCCAAAAATTTTTAAATTCCCCTCTTAACATGATTTAGGGTCTTAACAAGAATTTTTGGGGTGTTACATCAACCTTGCATATTTGTTGGTTTAAATTGCTGCTCAGGTTAAGGGGATGATGTTGTGTTCAATGACCAAGACTTCGGACCCAAAGAAGTATTCTAGGTTCATGGAGTCTCCCGGGCAACGCTTGTGATGGAGCCCACAAGAATAATATTCCGCTGCTGTTTTGTTTACATATTATGAACTTATTATCGTCCATCGAGACGCATGCTATGTAAGACTTATTTATATTTGACACCTGGCTTGTAATAAATGATGCTTCACTATTTGTCATCAAATGTATGAGAAAATGATCCTGGTGTACATGTGATATTCGCTCGGTTTTTCTTCAGAGGAACCGGGTGTGACAGAAGTGGTATCATCTTGAATGGTTGCTCGGCATAAGATGCTCGGCATAAGAAGCAGGAAGAATGGAGTTCAGAAATGAGGATTATCCATGAAAATCAGCTGCTTAAGATCCACCGCTCTCCAGCTTGTCGAGCGACACAGGTCGATGCGGAGAAGGATGTCACCTGGGAGGCCATCACCTGCCAGAGTCACATCTACCGTTGCCACCTGGACAGGACAGAGTACATGTATGTCCTCCAGCGTAAGAGTGGTACAACGGAGTACAAGTACCCGCCAGTGCAGCAGGGGACTTCCCATAGCACATGGACCTGTGCTTGGAGGATGCTGCTATGCTCAGCACTCGACTGCAGGAGTGCCAGCAGGAGCTTCAGGATGTTCGTGACACCGTGAAGGAGACTGAGGCGTTGCTTCGAGCCAGCTTGAGGGCGAGAGAAAGAGGAGATGGGAATGAACTGTGTGTCACCGTGAATGCAACATGGACTCCTGACTCCCCACATCGCCGGGCGAGTAGGCGTCGCCGCACTTCTCCACCAGCAGCCTCCCCACCCAAAGCGGAGTCAGAGGGCAGCCACAATAATGAGGAAGACCCCGAGGAGCCAGCTCAGTGATACGAGTCGTGTAGAGTCCTTTCCCATAGTTCAGCAGGTTATCGATGTAGGCGAGTCAATACCTTAGTTATGGTGTGTTAATGTTTGGTGTGTGACGTGAGTTGTGGAAGCCATGGGCATTTGTCCACAACCTCGTCTTCAGGTTGTTTGCTTTGATGGGGTGAACCCCTACGAATTAAGAGTGCATCTATTTTTGCGTAAGACATGAAAGCCTCAGGAAATATAAATATAATAAGGTCTCAAAATTTTAATGTTTAAACAAGCAAATTGGGAAGTTAACATGTAATGCTTTAAATTGACATTTGGTTGATCATGATAGATGGCCGGAAGAGGAAAGGGTCGTGGTGCCAACCCCGCCAACAACAACGATGAGGCCGGCAACCCTCATCTTTCTGGAGGACAAGACAGGGTGGTCGCCGTGAAGGAGTTGATCCCATCCACCAAATGTTTGAAAATCAAAATCAGCTCATCTAGAGCCTAACTCAAGTGGTGGCCAACTTCTACCAAGCTCCACCTCCACAAGCTGCACCACGCCAACAAAGGTTGAGTGAGTTTCTAGGGACTCAACCCCCAAAGTTTGCAAGTGTTGCTGAACCTCTGGAGGCAGATGACTGGCTAAAGACCATTGAGAGCAAGATGAGGATCATACAATGCCAAGGGTATGAGAGGGTGATGTTTGCCTCTCACCAATTGCATGGACCTGCTGCTGATTGGTGGACCGCTTACGTAGCAGCCCATCATGACTCTGAGAACATCACTTGGGAAGAGTTCAAGTGCAGTTTCCGCAACCATTACATACCAAGGGGTGAACTCAAAAACAAGAGGAAGGAGTTCTTGGGGCTGCAGCAAGGAAACATGACTGTGAGGGGATACCTCACTAAGTTCACCAACTATCCCGTTATGCACCACGGGACATCGAAACTGATGAGCAGAAACAGGACTGCTTTGTGGAAGGACTTACTGCGGAGATGCAATGTGCAATGTCCTCCAACAAGTATGAAAGCTTCCAAAACATGGTGGACAGAGCATTTGTCGTGGAGAGGAAGCTGAAGGCCTTGGAAAATGAAAACAAGAGGAAGGCGGGATGGTCACACCAAGCCTCGGGGAGCAACACACGCCCACGACTGATGCAGCCACCCGCGGGGCAGACTAGATGTGCTGTGGTACCCTACTCAGCACCGAGAGGGTACAACCCGAATTTCAGGCCTCCATCAGCACCGGCACAGCCGCAGCGTCAGTTTGTACAGCAGCCTCGTCCCACATATCAACCTCGACCAGCAGTGCAAGGACCACACAACCAACCCCAAGACAACAAAGGCCAGGCACCTAAGGCTGGGGTGCAATGCTTCAACTGTGGTGAAGTGGGGCACTACGCTCATAAGTGCCCAAAGAAGAAGCCCATGCAGCCGCAACAGCAGAATGTGATGCGAGGACGGGTGAACCACGTGACCATGGAGGAGGCCCAAGAGGCACCCGACATGGTAGTTGGTAAGTTTCCTATCAATTTACACATTGCAACCCTGTTGTTTGATTCTGGTGCTACCCACTCGTTCATTGCTCAAGGGTTTGTTAAGAAGCATGATCTAGCAACCACACAAATGAACCATATGCTAGCAGTGAACTCTCCAGGTGGAGAAATAAGGACAAAACAAGTGTGTCCCAAGGTGAATCTAGACATTAATGGGGTAGTATTTACTGCCAACCTCATAGTGATAGATTCCCAAGGGATAGATATTATTTTGGGTATGGATTGGTTGACCAAACATAAAGGAATCATCCATTGTTCAACAAGAACGGTGGAACTAACTCACCCTAGTGGCACAAGAGTAAAGGTCGTAACTATACAAGAGCCTAGGAGGGACATTAAACTCAATCAAGTTGAGGTGGAAGTGGAGGAGATCAGGATCATCAAGGAATATCTAGATGTTTTCCGGATGAGTTGCCAGGTATGCCCCCCGATCGTGAAGTGGAATTCACGATTGAGCTAGTGCCTGGAACAGCTCCGATATACAAGAGACCATATCGGATGGACTCCAAACAGCTGGAAGAACTCAAGGAACATTTAAGAGAGTTGACAGAGAAGGGGTACATTCGTCCTAGTTCCTCACCATGGGGAGCTCCAGTGATATTTGTGCCCAAGAAGGACGGAACCCAAAGGTTGTGCGTAGACTACCGTGCGTTGAATGAAGTAACCATCAAGAACAAGTACCCATTACCCCGCATTGAAGACTTGTTTGATCAGTTGAGGGGAGCTTGTGTGTTCTCGAAAATTGATCTCAGGTCGGGATACCACCAACTTAAGATAAGACAAACTGATATTCCAAATACAGCTTTGTGGTGGTTTTCATAGATGACATTCTTGTCTTCTCCAAAGAAGAAGAAGAACATGAGAAACATATAAGGTTGGTGTTGCAAAAGCTGAGAGAACACCAACTATATGCCAAGTTGAGCAAGTGTGAGTTTTGGCTGAAGAGAGTTCCCTTCTTAGGACATATAATCTCGGAGGGAGGAATCTCCGTAGATCCCACCAATATCGAGGATGTACAGAAGTGGAAGACCCTGAGAATGTCGGGGAAGTTCGAAGCTTCTTAGGATTGGCTGGATACTATCGACGGTTTATCGAGGGTTTCTCCAAGATTTTGAGACCCCTCACCAAACTGTTGGAGAATGGAATCACATTCACTTGGACACCGCAGTGCGAGACGAGTTTTCAGTAACTGGAGAAAAGATTGACAACAACCCCAGTGCTAGTTATGCCAGATATGCAGAAGAACTTTTCGGTGTACTGCGATACCTCTGGAAACGGGTTGGGATGTGTTCTCATGCAAGAGGGGCATGTCGTGGCTTATGCGTTCCCGCAGCTCCGGAAACACGAGAAGAACTATCCTACGAATGACCTAGAGC
Organism: Neostapfia colusana; assembly: GCA_030760725.1. Classification (NCBI taxonomy): domain Eukaryota; kingdom Viridiplantae; phylum Streptophyta; class Magnoliopsida; order Poales; family Poaceae; genus Neostapfia; species Neostapfia colusana. The sequence continues at coordinate 45,961,486 of JASWHV010000012.1, read as the reverse complement.
TAGCCGCAGTGGTACACGCGTTGAAAATTTGGCGACATTACTTGATGGGGAAAAGGACAGAGATATATACGGACCATAAGAGCTTAAAGTACATTTTCACACAGCCAGATCTCAACCTCAGACAAAGGAGATGGTTAGAGCTGATCAACGACTTTGATGTGGGCATCAACTATCATCCTGGGAAAGCGAACGTCGTGGCAGATGCTTTAAGCCGGAAGGTGCAGGTCAATGGGTTGAGCTTGAAGGACATGCCTACAGAATTGAAGGAAGAGGTTATAAAACTCAATCTATGTCTGGTGAATAGTGGTGAAGCCATCTCCATGGAAGTGGACTCCATATTAGAGCAAGATATACGCAACGGTCAAAAGACTGACGAGAAGATACAAGAAATCAGAGAACTCATCAAGGATAATAAAGCCCCTGGTTTCAGAGAGGATGAACAAGGTACGGTGTGGCACGGGAAAAAAATCTGTGTGCCTGAAGTGAAGGAGATCCGTGAATTGATCTTGAAGGAGGCTCATGATTCTGACTATTCCATTCATCCGGGAAGTACTAAGATGTATCATGACTCAAGAGCTGATATTGGTGTTATGGAATGAAGTGAGATGTCGTGGAACATGTTGCCCTATGTGACACATGTCAGTTGGTGAAAGCAGAACATCAACGACCCGCGGGATTATTGCAACCACTCAAAGTGCCTGAATGGAAATGGGAAGAAATCGGTATGGATTTCATAGTGGGACTACCTAGGATCCAATCAGGATATGATTCGATATGGGTCATCATCGACAGACTAACCAAGGTAGCTCATTTCATCCCCGTGAAAGAAAGCTACAGTGGATCAAAATAGGCAGAATTATACATGTCAAGGATCGTGTGTTTCCATGGAGTGCCAAAGAAGATAGTGTCAGATCGAGGGACACAGTTCACCTCAAGGTTCTGGCAGAAGTTGCATGAAACCATGGGAACTCATCTGAATTTTAGTTCTGCCTATCATCCCCAGACTGACGGACAGACGGAAAGAACTAATCAGATCCTTGAGGATATGTTGAGAGCGTGTGCGCTCAAGAACAACAGGAGTTGGGATAAGAACTTACCTTATGCGGAGTTCTCCTATAACAACATCTATCAGGCTAGTATGAAGATGTCACCGTTTGAGGCTTTGTATGGGAAAAGTGCAGAACTCCACTATTTTGGAACCAAGCCGGGAAAAGTAAAGTGTTTGGACCTGAGGTACTACAAGAAGCCGAGGCGAAAGTGAGGGAAATTCGCAACAACTTGAGGATAGCACAGACACGACAAAAGAGCTATGCCGATGTACGGAGAAGAGAGCTCGTTTTCAACGTGGGGGACTATGTATACCTCAAGGTGTCCCCTATTCGAGGACTCTGTTGATTCAAGGTGAAAGGGAAGTTATCACCTCGATACATCGGACCCTTTCAAGTTTTGGAGAGGAAAGGCGAAGTGGCATATCAACTAGAACTACTGGCTCGCCTATCGGATGTGCATGATGTATTCCATGTGTCACAGCTCAAGAAATGTCTAAGGACGCCTGAAGAGATGTTACCCATGAATGAGGTTGACGTACGAGAGGATCTGTCTTATGCCGAGCAACCGGTCAAGATTTTGGAGACAATGGAACGCCTCACAAGAAATAAAAGAATCCGGATGTGCAAGGTGCAGGGGAAGCATCACTCGGAAGAGGAAGCCACATGCGAGCGAGAAGACGAGCTTAAAACACAGTTTCCGGAATTGTTTTCCTAGAACCACCAATCTCGAGGATAAGATTTCTTTTAAGGGGGGTAGAGCTGTAACACCCCAAAATTCTGTTAAGAGGGGAATTTAAAAATTTTTGGACGTATTGCATGTGGTGCAGAAATTCAAATTCAAATCAAAACCAGAAAAGAAATGGAAAAAGAAAAAGAAAAACAGAAAACCCCGGCCAGTGGGCCGAAACCCACCAGCCGGCCCAACATTTCCCGCGCCAGCCCACAGCCACGCGCTCCCCTCTTTTTCTCACTAACACGCGGGGCCCGCTGTCATCTTCTTCCTCGCGCAATCGGCCGACCCTGGGACTCCTCCGCGCGCCCGAATCCAAACCACCCCGGAAACCCGCGTTCCCCTAGCCGAATTTCGGTTCCGGACGACTCCAGCTCGATCCCAACCGACCGCCGCCCTCCCTCGTCTATATAAGCGCCGGCATCGCCCGTTTTTTCACCCCGATCGACTATTTTCCTCCCGGTGAGAACCCGAGCTTCTCCGGCCGTTTTCTCCCGATCTTTGCTCGGGTTTTCTGATCTAACGCGTCGATCGTGTCCCACCGCCTCCCGGGAATCACGCAGGTGCAGAAAACTCGGTGGTTTGCGCTCTAGGCACAGCTCCGACGAGCACCGCAGCGGTTCCACCTCAGACCTCGATGCCGATCGCTTTCCAGGACCTCCGAGCTCAAGAAAAACCCCGAGGTGAGATCCCCGACCTCCCCTCCACCGATCTATGCCATGAAATCCCAGTTTTAGGAGGTATAGACGAAGATCCGAAGTTCTCCGGCAAGATCGCCGCCTCCCGCCGCCGGGCGCCGCCTGGTAGTGCGGGCTGGCTTCGGCCAGGGCGACGTGGCTGCTTGTGCGCCGTCTATTTTAAATCGCACGGTAGAATTAAAACCCGCGCGTACCGGTTCGGCGATCTAATCTGAGCCGTCTGTTTTAAATCGGACGGTCCACATCAGCCCCGCATTATAAAGGCCGGGATTCTTACGCGCTACCCCCTGGGGATCTCGGAAAACATGAGCTAGCCCCGGAAACTTCTGATCTAGCCCCTGGAACTTTAGAAATTCATGTAAATTCATTTAAAAATCAGTTTTAGCCCCTGGACTTAATAAAAATTAGGAAAACCCCTCTGTTATGTGTAACTAGACCCCTGGAAATTTATGAAATAATAAATTAGACCCTGTAGTAGGGTGGATTTACCTTTTTGACCCTATATGATATTAAATTCAGAAAATTGAATATGTGATTAGAATTTAAATTTAAAAAGATGAGGCAAACACATTGTAAATTCAAATTGAAACTCTCCTAGCACTTCGAAAACTTTAGAATGAGTTAAAAGTAGATTTTAAGCTGAAATGAATCTGTCTAATTGATTGTTAACATTTATTAGTTATAGGGACACATTTTTAGGTTAGGAAATAATTCTGAAAATTGGTAAAAATAAATTTAAATTAGTTCACATCAGAGGAGAAGTTCAAAAATATATTATTTAATATTTTAGATCAGAACCTATTCTGTTTAGATGATATGCCCTACTATTTAATATTAAAACTCACTTTTAGGCATAGAAAGTAAATCTGAAAAATATAGGAAAATGGATATGCATAATTAGAAAATGATAAATGAAGTCCCAAATCCAAAGACTTCAATTTAGGAATTGGTAGAAGATCTGAAAACCCATTTGGAGTAGGAAATTACCTTTCATGCAAACTTGGTAGCTAAGAAGTGTATTAATTGAATATAAGGAATTTGTTCAAATTGGAAATTCATATATAGTGTGCAAACAAAAATCTGAATACAAAAGATAGAAATCATATACATATGTTTAAAAGTGCATGTAGGCCAAAAATCAACACATGTAGAGTAACCCTAACACTTAGAAATGTCAATGACTATCATATTTATGTATGTGTGGAGTGAAAGTGTGAACTATGTCTTATGGATTGTTGTTTTATTTTGCTATGTGTGTTGGCATGAGTAGAACCTGCCCCAGAGCAAGTTCTTCCCTTCGAAGATCAGGACTATCCATTCCCAGAGCAGCAGGAAGAAGGCAAGTGTCCTTGACCACTTTGATCCTATACTAGGATGTGTAGATAGAATTATTTGCATTGTCGATTGAAATATAAAACCCATGCTAGGAAGTTTCCATAGAATTGCATTACCTTGTTTCCTTGTAGCTTGGGTTGGGATTTATTTTATCATGTCATTTATTCATATGCTTATGCTTAGCGATGCTTAGAATGGGATAATTGGGATATGAGATCATCAATTTATTTACCTTACTCTTGAATTGAGATATCATGAGTTATGTAGAGGTAGGGATCGAGGCAAGTTGGATGATTTGGTTGGTGCTGGGTGCACGAGACTCGGGTTTGTGTTTAGTACTTGCCTGGATCCTAAGGACCGGTTCATGGAGCATGTAACCTGGCTTTAGCGTGCCAACCACATGCTGAGACGGGGCAGCTTGGCCAATTAATTAGGTGTATCCCCGGCGTAGTATGTGTGTGTTGGATGGTGCGGGGAGTAGGTGTCAGCTAGATGACCATATGAACGGCAAGGCTCAAGATGGGGCCACTGCAGCGGGGTTGGAGCCTCTTGTATGCTGTTAGTGGTGAAACCTCAATGGGTCCACGCTCGTCGGGAATCCCTTTGTAAAGGCTTCGTAGTGATCTCCTGGCTACACGCCTGGGAAGTGTGAATGTGGTTCGTGGCCACTGGCATAATGGAGGTTCTTTTAGTCCACCCGACAACGGGGGATGAAATCACTACATGTGGGTACAGTGGTGCAAACTCTGCAGAGTCAAAACTGTCATGACAGCCGTGCTCACCGTTAAGAGCGGCTTGGACTTATTCATGATTAGAGGATGATGACTTTGGAAGTTGTGGATGTTAAGCGGGGAGCTTAATATTGGAAATGATGTTATGGTTATTTGATTATGATGATGGGATGGGAGATTGGGACCATTTCACCTGTGTACTAATGTAGGTGCTTAATAAGCTAAGGTGGTTGGTAATAATTGCGTAGTGCTTTAACCATGAGTTCAACCTCTCCTTGCTCTAGCCATGCATGACATAACTTTCCCACACTTGCAGAGTACCAACGGTACTCAACCTTGCATATTTGTTGGTTTAAATTGCTGCTCAGGTCAAGGGGATGATGTGGTGTTCAATGACCAAGACTTCTGACCCGAAGAAGGATTCTAGGTTCATGGAGTCCCCCGGGCAACACCTGTGACGGAGCCCACAAGAATAATGTTCCGCTACTAGTTTATTTACATGTTATGAACTTATTATCGTCCATCGAGACGTATGCTTTGTAAGACATATTTATATTTGACACCCGGCTTGTAATAAATGATGCTTCACTATTCGTCATCACATGTATGAGAAAATGATCCTGGTATACATGTGATATTCACTCGGTTGTTCATCGGAGAAACCGGGTGTGACAGAAGTGGTATCAGAGTCAGGTTGTGGATGTTAAGCGGGGAGCTTAACATTGGAAATGATGTTATGGTTATTTGATTATGATGATGGGATGGGAGATTTGGACCATTTCACCTATGTAGTAATGTAGGTGCTTAATAAGCTAAGGTGGTAGGGACTCAACCCCCAAAGTTTGCAAGTGTTGCTGAACCTCTGGAGGCAAATGACTGGCTAAAGACCATTGAGAGCAAGATGAGGATCATACAATGCCAAGGGTATGAGAGGGTGCTGTTTGCCTCTCACCAGTTGCATGGACCTGCTGCTGATTTGTGGACCGCTTACGTAGCAGCCCATCATGACTCTGAGAACATCACTTGGGAAGAGTTCAAGCGCAGTTTCCGCAACCATTACATACCAAGGGGTGAACTCAAAAACAAGAGGAAGGAGTTCTTGGGGCTGCAGCAAGGAAACATGACTGTGAGGGGATACCTCACTAAGTTCACCAACTATCCCGTTATGCACCACGGGACATCGAAACTGATGAGCAGAAACAGGACTGCTTTGTGGAAGGACTTACTGCGGAGATGCAATGTGCAATGTCCTCCAACGAGTATGAAAGCTTCCAAAAGATGGTGGACAGACCATTTGTCATGGAGAGGAAGCTAAAGGCCTTGGAAAATGAAAACAAGAGGAAGGCGGGATGGTCACACCAAGCCTCGGGGAGCAACACACGCCCACGACTGATGCAGCCACCCGCGGTGAAGACTAGCCGTGCTGTGGTACCCTACTCAGCACCGAGAGGGTACAACCCGAATTTCAGGCCTCCATCAGCACCGGCACAACCGCAGCATCAGTTTGTACAGCAGCCTCGTCCCACATATCAACCTCGACCAGCAGTGCAAGGACCACACAACCAACCCCAAGACAACAAAGGCCAGGCACCTTAGGTTGGGGTGCAATGCTTCAACTGTGGTGAAGTGGGGCACTACGCTCATAAGTGCCCAAAGAAGAAGCCCATGCAGCCGCAACAACAGAATGTGATGCGAGGACGGGTGAACCACGTGACCATGGAGGAGGCCCAAGAGGCACCCGACGTGGTAGTTGGTATGTTTCCTGCCAATTTACACATTGCAACCCTGTTGTTTGATTCTGGTGCTACCCACTCGTTCAATGCTCAAGGGTTTGTTAATAAGCATGATCTAGCAACCACACAAATGAACCATATGCTAGCAGTGAACTCTCCAGGTGGAGAAATAAGGACAAGACAAGTGTATCCCAAGGTGAATCTAGACATTAATGGGGTAGTATTTACTGCAAACCTCATAGTGATAGGTTCCCAAGTGATAGATATTATTTTGGGTATGGATTGGTTGACCAAACATAAAGGAATCATCCATTGTTCAACAAGAACGGTGGAACTAACTCACCCTAGTGGCACAAGAGTAAAGTTCATAACTATACAAGAGCCTAGGAGGGACATTAAACTCAATCAAGTTGCGGTGGAAGTGGAGGAGATCAGGATCATCAGGGAATATCCAGATGTTTTTCCGGAGGAGTTGCCAGGTATGCCCCCCGATCGTGAAGTGGAATTCGCGATTGAGCTAGTGCCTGGAACAGCTTCGATATACAAGAGACCATATCAGATGGACTCCAAACAGCTGGAAGAACTCAAGGAACATTTAAGAGAGTTGACAGAGAAGGGGTACATTCATCCTAGTTCCTCTACATGGAGAGCTATAGTGATATTTGTGCCCAAGAAGGACGGAACCCAAAGGTTATGCGTAGACTACCGTGCGTTGAATGAAGTAACCATCAAGAACAAGTACCCATTACCCCACATTGAAGACTTGTTTGATCAGTTGAGGGGAGCTTGTGTGTTCTCGAAAATTGATCTCAGGTCTGGATACCACCAACTTAAGATAATACAAACTGATATTCCAAAGACAGCTTTCGTATCTCGGTACGGACTGTGTGAATACACAGTCATGCCTTTCGGGCTAACTAATGCCCCGGCATACTTCATGTATCTCATAAACAAGGTATTCATGGAATATCTAGACAAATTTGTGGTGGTTTCATAGATGACATTCTCGTCTTCTCCAAAGATGAAGAAGAACATGAGAAACATCTAAGGTTGGTGTTGCAAAAGCTGAGAGAACACCAACTATATGCCAAGTTGAGAAAGTGTCCTTGACCACTTTGATCCTATACTAGGATGTATAGTTAGAATATAATTTGCATTGTCAGTTTGGAATATGATACACAAGCTAGGAAGTTTCCCTAGATTTTCATCATGTTATATCCTTGTAGCTTGGGTTGGGATTTATTTTATCATGTCATTTATTATTATGCTTAGCCATGCTTAGAATGGGATAATTGGGATATGAGATCATCAATTTATTTGCCTTACTCTTGAATGAGATGTTATGAGTTATTTAGAGGTAGGGATCAAGGCAAGTTGGATGATTTGGTTGGTGCTGGGTGCACAAGACTCGGGTTTGTGTTTAGTACTTGCCTGGATCCTAAGGACCGATTCATGGAGCATGTAACCTGGCTTTACCGTGCCAACCACATGCTGAGATGGGGCAGCGTGGCCAATTAATTAGGTGTATCCCCGGCGTAGTATGGGTGTGTTGGATGGTGCGGGGAGTAGGTGTCAGCTGGACTACCATATGAACCGCAAGGCTCAAGAGGGGGCCACTGCAGCGGGGTTGGAGCCTCTTGTATGCTGTTAGGGGTGAAACCTTAGTGGGCCCACGCTCGTCAGGAATCCCTTTGTAAAGGCTTCGTAGTGATCTCCTGGCTACACACCTGGGAAGTGTGAATGTGGTTCGTTGCCACTGGCATAATGGAGGTTCTTCTAGTCCACCCGGCAACGGGGGATGAAATCACTACATGTGGGTACAGTGGTGCAAACTCTCCAGAGTCAAAACTGTCATGACAGCCGTGCTCACGGTCAAGAGCGGCTTGGACTTATTCATGATTAGAGGATGATGACTTTGGAAGTTGTGGATGTTAAGCGGGCAGCTTAACATTGGAAATGATGTTATGATTATTTGATTATGATGATGGGTTGGGAGATTGGAATCATTTCACCTATGTAGTAATGTAGGTGCTTAATAAGCTAAGGTAATAGGTATTAATTGCGTAGTGCTTTAACCATGAGTTCAACCTCTCCTCGTTTCTAGCCATGCATGACATAACTTTCCCACACTTGCTGTGTACCAACGGTACTCATACTTGCATGTTTATTGGTTTAAATTGCTGCTCAGGTCAAGGGGATGATGTGGTGTTCAATGACCAAGACTTCAGACCCGAAGAAGGATTCTAGATTCATGGAGTCCCCCGGGGAACGCCTGTGACGGAGCCCACTAGAATAATATTCCGCTGCTATTTTATTTACATGTTATGAACTTATTATCGTCCATCGAGACATATGCTATGTAAGACTTATTCGACACCTGGCTTGTAATAAATGATGCTTCACTATTTGTCATCACATGTATGAGAAAATGATCCTGGCATACATGTGATATTCACTCGGTTGTTCTTCGGAGAAACCGGGTGTGACAGAAGTGGTATCAGAGCCAAGGTTGACCGTAGGAACGTGGGCCTAGGTAGAAATGGACGTATTTAAGGACCCTATTTTCTTAAAAACTATTTTACAAAGGTGTGGGTTGAAAAGTATTATTTAATGGGGTCACTTTATTCATCTTACCCTAACTTTTATTCAAAATATGATTTTTGTTTAAAATCTTATCTAACTTAATTTTAAATGCTTTATGTTTTAGATGGTTCGCATGATCCGCACCGCCCGCAAGTCCACCGGAGGGAGAGTTCCCGTAGTTGCCCTTGCCCTGAGAGAGGAGGACCGTCCGGTGACGTACCCCGGCAGTAGGAGGCTTGTTGCGCCGTCTTCGACGTATGCTCCACGCCGCCGGCAATACGAGCAAGCTAATCATACACTACAGCTCCACCTGGACCATCCGTAAGAAGCGGGAAGAATGGAGTCCAGAAATGAGGATTATCCATGAAAATAAGCTGCTCAAGATCCACTGCTCTCCAGCTTGTCGAGCGACACAGGTCGATGCGGAGAAGGATGTCACCTGGGAGGCTATCACCTGCCAGAGTCACATTTACTGTCGCCACCTGGACAGGACTGAGTACATGTATGTCCTCCAGCGTGAGAGTGGTACAACGAAGTACATGTACCCGCCAGTGCAGCAGGGAACTTCCCATGAGCACATGGACCTATGCTTGGAGGATGCTGCTATGCTCAGCACTCGACTGCAGGAGTGCCAGCAGGAGCTTCAAGATGTTCGTGACACCCTGAAGGAGACTGAGGCGTTACTTCGAGCCAGCTTGAGGGTGAGAGAAAGAGGAGATGGGAATGAACTGTGTGTCACCGTGAATGACACATGGACTCCTGACTCCCCAGATCGCCGGGCGAGTAGGCGTCGCCGCACTTCTCCACCAGCAGCTTCCCCACCCAAAGCGAAGTCAGAGGGCAGCCACAATAATGAGGAAGACCCCGAGGATCCAGCTCAGTGATACGAGTCGTGTAGAGTCCTTTCCCATAGTTCAGCAGGTTATCGAGTAGGCGAGTCAATACCCTAGTGAATGTGTGTTAATGTTTGGGGTGTGACGTGAGTTGTGGAAGCCATGGGCATTTGTCCACAACCTCGTCTTCAGGTTGTTTTGCTTTGATATGTGAACCCCTATGAATTAAGAGTGCATTTATTTTTGCGTAAGACGTGAAACCCTCAGAAAATGTTAATATAATAAGACCCCATGAATTTTAAGTTTAAACAAGCAAATTGGGAAGTTAACACGTAATACTTTAAATTGACATTTGATTGATCATGATAGATGGCCGGAAGAGGAAAGGGTCATGGTGCCAACCCCGCCAACAACAACGATGAGGCCGGCAACCCTCATCTTTATGGAGGGAAAGACAAGGGTGGTCATCGGGAAGGATTTGATCCCATCCACCAAATGCTTGAAAATCAGAATCAGCTCATCTAGAGCCTCACTCAAGTGGTGGCCAACTTGCACCAAGCTCCACCTCCACAAGCTGCACCACGCCAACCAAGGTTGAGTGAGTTTCTAGGGACTCAACCTCCAAAGTTTGCAAGTGCTGTTGAACCTCTGGAGGCAGATGATTGGCTAAAGACCATTGAGAGCAAGATGAGGATCATACAATGCCAAGGGTATGAGAGGGTGTTGTTTGCCTCTCACCAATTGCATGGACCTGCTGCTGATTGGTGGACCGCTTACGTGGCCGCCCATCATGACCCTGAGAACATCACTTGGGAAGAGTTCAAGCGAAGCTTCCCCAACCATTACATACCAAGGGGTGAACTTAAAAACAAGAGAAAGGAGTTCTTGGGGCTGCAGAAAGGAAAAATGATGGTGAGGGAATACCTCACTAAATTCACCCAACTATCCCGTTATGCACCACGGGACATAGAGACTGATGAGCAGAAACAGAATTGCTTTGTGGAAGGACTTACAGCGGAAATGCAGAGTGCAATGTCCTCCAACGAGTATGAAAGCTTCCAAAAGATGGTTGACAGAGCATTTGTTGTGGAAAGGAAGCTGAAGGCCTTGGAAAATGAAAACAAGATGAAGGCGGGATGGTCACACCAAGCCTCGGGTAGCAACACACGCCCACTTCTGATGCTGCAACCCGCAGGGCAGACGAGCCGTGCTGCGGTACCCTACTCCGCACCGATAGGGTACAACCCGAACTTTAGGCCTCCGTCAGCACCAACACAGCCACAACGTCAGTTTGTACAGCAGCCTCACCCCACATATCAACCTCGACCAGCAGTACAAGGACCACCGAACCAACCCCAAGACAACAAAGGCCAGACACCTAAGGTTGGGATACAATGCTTCAACTGTGGTGAAGTGGGGCACTACGCTCATAAGTGCCCAAAGAAGAAGCCCGTGCAGCCGCAACAGCAGAATGTGATGCGAGGACGGGTGAACCACATGACCATGGAGGAAGTGCAGGAGGCACCTGACGTGGTAGTTGGTAAGTTTCCTGCCAATTTACACATTGCAACCCTGTTGTTCGATTCTGGTGCTACCCACTCGTTCATTGCCCAAGTGTTTGTTAAGAAGCATGATTTAGCAACGACACAAATGAACCATATGCTAGCAGTAAACTCTCCAGGGGGAGAAATAAGGACAAGACAAGTGTGTCCCAAGGTGAATCTAGACATTAATGGGGTAGTATTTACTGCCAACCTCATAGTGATAGATTCACAAGGGATAGACATTATTTTGGGCATGGATTGGTTGACCAAACATAAAGGAATCATCCATTGTTCGACCAGAACGGTGGAACTAACTCACCCTAGTGGCACAAGAGTAAAGTTCATAACAATAAACGAGCCTAGGAGGGACATTAAATTAAATCAAGTTGAGGTGAAAGTGGAGGAGATCAGGATTATCCGGGAATATCCAGATGTTTTTCCGGAAGAATTGCCAAGTATGCCTCCCGATCGTGAAGTGGAATTTGCAATTGAGCTAGTGCCTGGAACAGCCCCGATATACAAGAGACCTTATCGGATGGACTCCAAGCAGCTAGAAGAACTCAAGGATCATTTGAGAGAATTGACGGAGAAGGGGTATATTCGTCCTAGTTCCTCACCATGGGGATCTCCGGTGATATTTTGCCCAAGAAGGACGGAACCCAAAGGTTATGCGTGGATTACCGTGCTTTGAATGAGGTAACCATCAAGAACAAGTACCCATTACCCCGCATTGAAGACTTGTTTGATCAGTTTAGGGGAGCTTGTGTGTTCTCGAAAATTGATCTCAGGTCGGGATACCACCAACTCAAGATATGGCAATCTGATATTCCCAAGACAGCTTTTGTATCTCGGTACGGACTGTACGAATACACTGTAATGCCTTTCGGGCTAACTAATGCCCCGGCATACTTCATGTATCTCATGAACAAGGTATTCATGGAATATCTGGACAAATTTGTGGTGGTTTTCATAGATGACATTCTTGTCTTCTCCAAAGATGAAGAAGAACATGAGAAACATCTAAGGTTGGTGTTGCAGAGGCTAAGAGAACACCAACTATATGCCAAGTTGAGCAAGTGTGAGTTTTGGCTGAAGAGAGTTCCCTTCTTAGGACATATAATCTCGGAGGGAGGAATCTCCGTGGATCCTGCCAAAATCGAGGATATCCAGAAGTGGAAGACCCCTGAAAATGTCGGGGAAGTTCGAAGCTTCTTGGGATTGGCTGGATACTATCGACGGTTTATCGAAGGACTCTCCAAGATCTCGAGACCTCTCACCAAACTGTTGGAGAAGGGAATCACATTCACATGGACGCCACAGTGCGAGACGAGTTTTCAGGAGCTAAAGAAAAGATTGACAACAGCCCCAGTGTTGGTTATGCCAGATATGCAGAAGAATTTCACAGTGTACTGCGATGCCTCTAGAAACGGGTTGGGATGTGTTCTCATGCAAGAAGGGCATGTCGTGGCATATGCATCCCGGCAGCTTCGGAAGCACGAGAAAAACTATCCTACACATGACCTAGAACTAGCCGCAGTGGTACACGTGTTGAAAATTTGGCGGCACTATTTGATGGGGAAGAGGACCGAGATATATACGGATCATAAGAGTTTGAAGTACATTTTCACACAGCCAGATCTCAACCTCAGACAAAGGAGATGGTTAGAGCTAATTAATGACTTTGATGTGGGCATCAACTATCATCCCGGGAAAGCAAGCGTCGTGGCCGATGCTTTGAGTCAGAAAATGCAGGTCAATAAGTTGAGCTTGAAGGACATGCCTGCAGAATTGAAGGACGAGGTTATAAGGCTCAATCTATATCTAGTAAATAGTGGTGAAGCCATCGCCATGGAAGTGGACTCCACACTCGAGCAAGACATACGCAATGGTCAAAAGAACGATGAGAAGATACAAGAAATTAGGCAACTCATCAAGGAAAATAAAGCTCCTGGTTTCAGAGAGGATGAACAAGGTACGGTGTGGCACGGGAAAAGGATCTGTGTGCCTGAAATAAAGGAGATCCGTGAATTAATTTTGAAGGAGGCTCACGATTCCGACTATTCCATCCATCCTGGGAGTACGAAGATGTACCAGGACCTCAAGAGCAGGTATTGGTTGTATGGTATGAAGCGAGATGTCGCGGAACATGTTGCCCTATGTGACACATGTCAGTTGGTGAAAGCAGAACATCAACGACCCGCGGGATTATTGCAACCACTCAAAGTGCCTGAATGGAAATGGGAAGAGATCAGCATGGATTTCATCGTGGGATTGCCTAGAACCCAATCAGGATATGATTCGATATGGGTCATCGTTGATAGGATAACCAAGGTAGCTCATTTCATCCCCGTGAAAGAAAGCTACAGCGGATCCAAATTGGCAGAGCTGTACATGTCAAGGACCGTGTGTTACCATGGAGTGCCAAAGAAGATTGTGTCGGATCGAGGGACACAGTTCACCTCAAGGGTCTGGCAGAAGTTGCATGAAACCATGGGAACCCATCTGAACTTTAATTCTGCCTATCATCCCCAAACTGATGGGCAGACGGAAAGAACTAATCAGATTCTTGAGGATATGTTGAGGGCATGTGCACTCAAAAACAATCGGAGTTGGGACAAGAACTTACCGTATGCGGAGTTTTCCTATAACAACAGCTATCAAGCTAGTATGAAGATGTCGCCGTTTGAAGCTTTGTACGGGAGGAAGTGCAGAACTCCCCTATTTTGGAACCAAACAGGGGAAAGTAAAGTGTTTGGTCCAGAAGTACTACAAGAAGCCGAGGCGAAGGTGAGGGAAATTCGTAACAACTTGAGGATAGCACAGACACGCCAAAAGAGCTATGCCGATGTACGAAGAAGAGAGCTCGATTTCAACGTGGGAGACTATGTCTATCTCAAGGTGTCCCCTATCCGAGGACTTCGTCGGTTCAAGGTGAAAGGGAAGTTGTCGCCTCGATACATCGGACCCTTTCAAGTTTTGGAGAGGAAAGGCGAAGTGGCGTATCAACTAGAATTACCGGCTCGTCTATCGGATGTGCACGATGTATTCCATGTGTCACAACTCAAGAAATGCCTGAGGACGCCTGAGGAGGTGTTACCCATGAATGAAGTGGACGTAGCTGAGGATTTGTCTTATGCCGAGCAACCATACAAGATTTTGGAGACAATGGAACGCCTCACCAGAAATAAAAGAATCCGGATGTGCAAGGTGCAGTGGAAGCATCACTCAGAAGAGGAAGCCACCTGGGAGTGGGAAGATGAGCTCAAGGCAGAATTTCCGGAATTGTTTTCTTAGAAACACCAATCTCGAGGACGAGATTTCTTTTAAGGGGGTAGAGCTGTAACACCCCAAAAATATTGTTAAGACCCTAAATCATGTTAAGAGGGGAATTTAAAATTTTTTGGACGTGTTGCATGTTTTGCAAAAATTCAAATTCAAACTGGAATTCAAATTAAACTCAAATCAGAAAAGAAATAGAAAAGAAAAAGAGAAAACAGAAAAAAACTGGCCAGTGGGCCGAAACCCACCAGCCGGCCCAGCCAGCGCCCGCGCCAGCCCGCAGCCGCACGCGCTGCTGCCTCACACTGACAGGCGGGACCCACCCGATCTTCGTCTACCTCGCGACAGCGCCGGACTCCCTCGCACCCGAATCAAAACCGATCGGGATTTCGGCGTATCACCGCTGAATTCTGTTCGTAGGCGACGCGGACATGATCTAAACCACCCCGCCGCCCTCCCCCGTCTATAAAAACCCCGGCCTCGTTCTGTTTTTCCCACGCGATCGGCTGTTTTTACTCCGGTGAGAACCGAGACTTCTCTGGCGAATTCTGGCCGATCTAAGCTCTGAATTTCCGATCTAACTCGCTGGTATTGATCCACCGCCTCCGGGGAACCTTGCAGGTGCAGAAAACTCGGTGATTTGCGGTGTAAACGCAGCGCCGACGAGCTTCGCCGTGGTTTTGCCTCGGACCTCGTCGCCGATCACCTTCCAGGACCTCCGAGCTCAAGAAAACCCCGAGGTGAGATCCCTGACCTCCCCTCTACCGATCTATGCCATAAAATCACAGTTCTAGGAAGAATTCCCGAAGATCCGAAAGTTTCCGGCGAGGTCGCCACTTCCCGCCGCCGGCAGCGCCGCCGGCGCTCGATCAGAGCGACGTGGCCGCTTGTGCACCGTTTATTTTAAATCGCACGGTAGGGTTTAAATCCCCGCGTACCGGTTCGATGTTATAATCTCGGCCGTCGGTTTAAAATTGGACGGTCGACGTCAGCCCCGCGTTATAAAGACTGGAAATCTTACGTGCTACCCCCTGGGGTTCTCGGGAAATAAGAGCTAGCCCCGGAAACTTCTGATCTAGCCCCTGGAACTCCAGAAAATCATGTAAATTCATTTAAAATCAGTTTTAGCCCCTGGACTTAATGAAAATTAGGAAAAACACCTCTGATAAGTGTTGCTAAACCCCTGGAAATTCTGAAAATAATATTATAGACCCTGTAATGGGGTGAATTTACTTTTTAGCCCTGTTTAGTATTTAATTTAGGAAATTGAATATGTTGCTAGTGTTTAAAAATTTAAAAGTGGGACAAACATATTGTCAAAATTTAATTAAAGACTTTCTCAGTATTTAGAAAACTTTGGAGTGAGATAAAAACATATTTTGGGCTGAATTGAATCTGTCTAATTTATTATTCACATTTAGGGACACATTTTTAAGCAATGAATAGTTTTAGAAAATAGGGAAAATAATTGTGAAATAGTTTACATCAGAGGCAAAGGTCAAAATATGTTATTAAATTATTTAGGACCAGAACCTATTCTGTTTAGATGATGTGTATTACTAATTTCATAATAAAGTACACATTTATGCATAGGAAAATAAATCTGAAAATATAGCAACTAGTAAATGATAAATGGAGTTTCTAAAATCCAAAGAATTCAGTTTAGGGTTGGTAGAAATTATGAAGACACATATGGAGAAGGAAAATACCTTTCATGCATACTTGGTAGCTAAAAGGTGTAGTAATTGAATATAAGGAATTTATTTAAATTGGAAACTCATATATATAGTATGTAAGCATAAATGTGAACACAAAAATAGGAATCACATACACATGATTAAAAGTGCATGCAAGCCACAAATCAACACACATAGAGTAACCACAACACATATAATTGTGAATGACTTTCATAAATGTGAATGTGTGGTTTGTATGAAGTGGAAGTGTGGACTATGTCTTATGGATTGTTGTTTTTCTTTTGCTATGTGTGATGGTATGATGTAGAACCTGCTCAAGAGCAAGTTATTCCTTTCCAAGATCAGGACTACCCATTTCAAGAGCAGCAGGAAGGAGGCAAGTGTCCTTGACCACTTTGATCCTATGCTAGGATGTGTAGCTAGAGTTATTTGCATTGTCAATTGAAATATGAAACCCATGTTAGGAAGTTTCCCTAGAATTGCATTACCTTGTTTCCTTGTAGCTTGGGTTAGGATTTACTTTATTATGTCATTTATTATTATGCATATGCTTAGCTATGCTTAGAATGGGATATTTGGGACATGAGATCATCATTTATTTTACCATACTCTTGAATGAGATATTGTGAGTTATGTAGAGATAGGGATCAAGGCAAGTTGGATGTTTTGGTTGTGTGCTGGGTGCACGAGACTTGGGTTTGTGTTTAGTACTTGCCTGGATCCTAAGGACCGGTTCATGGAGCATGTAACCTGGCTTTACAGTGCCAACCACATGCTGAGATGGGGCAGCTTGGCCAATTAATTAGGTGTATCCCCGGCGTAGTATGGGTGTGTTGGATGGTGCGGGGAATAGGTGTCAGCTGGACTACCTTATAAACCGCAAGGCTCAAGAGGGGGCCACTGCAGCGGGGTTGGAGCCTCTTGTATGCTGTTAGGGGTGAAACCTTAGTGGGCCCATGCTCGTCGGGAACCCCTTTGTAAAGGCTTCGTAGTGATCTCCTGGCTACACACCTGGGAAGTGTGAATGTGGTTCATAGCCACTGGGATAATGGAGGTTCTTTTAGTCCACCCGGCAACGGGGGATGAAATCACTACATGTGGGTACAGTGGTGCAAACTCTGCAGAGGCAAAACTGTCATGACAGCCGTGCTCACGGTCAAGAGCGGCTTGGACTTATTCATGATTAGAGGGTTGATGGTTTTGGAAGTTGTGGATGTTAAGCGGGGAGCTTAACATTGGAAATGACGTTATGGTTATTGGATTATGATGATGGGATGGGAGATTGGGACCATTTGACCTGTGTAGTAATGTAGGTATTTAATAAGCTAAGGTGATAGGTATTAATTGCGTAGTGCTTTAAGCATGAGTTCAACCTCTCCTTGTTCTAGCCATGCATGATATAATTTTCCCACACTTGCTGAGTACCATTGGTACTCAACCTTGCATATTTGTTGGTTTATAATGACCAAGACTTTGGACCCGAAGACTTTGGACCCGAAGAAGGTTTATAGGTTCATGGAGACCCCCAGGCAACGCCTGTGACGGAGCCCTCAAGAATAATATTCCGCTGCTAGTTTATTTACTTGTGATGAACTTATTATTGTCCATCGAGACATTTGCTATGTAAGACTTATTTATATTCGACACCTGGCTTGTAATAAATGATGCTTCACTATTTGTCATCACATGTATGAGAAAATGATCCTGGCATACATGTGATATTCACTCGGTTGTTCTTCGGAAAAACCGGGTGTGACAAACTACCACCCCGGGAAGGCCAATGTATAGCTGATGCATTGAGCAGAAAGGGAGCATGTCACCAACTCACGATTCGGGAACTACCACCCGAACTACGTAAGGAGTTCGAACGGTTACACCTCGGATTCTTGAACAACATGGAAATAATGGAGATCCACTCCTCATTGGAGCAAGGAATAAGAGAGGGCCAAGCAACGGATGAGGGGATCAAGGAGATCAAGGAAAGAATCCGACAAAGAATAGAGAAGGATTTCAGGGAGGATGAGAAGGGTACGCTTTGGCTAGGAAAAAGGATTTGTGCGCCGAACATAAGACACCTCCGCGACATGATATTGAAGGAGGCACATGATTCCCCCTATTCCATACATCCCGGAAGCACCAAAATGTACAAGGACTTGAAAACTTGTTATTGGTGGGATGGTATGAAGAGGGATATAGCCGAATACGTTGCCCTATGCGACACATGCCAACGGGTGAAGGCCGAACATCAAAAACCCGCTGGATTGTTGCAACCTTTGAAAATACCCAATGGACGTGGGAGGACATCAGTATGGATTTCATCGTCGGATTGCCACGTACTCAGTCGGGATACGACTCCATCTGGGTCATTGTGGACCGATTGACAAAAACCGCCCATTTTCTCCCTGTAAAGACCAGTTATAGCGTTGCACAATTGGCAGAGTTGTACATGGAGCAGATCGTGTGCCGTCACGGAGTTCCGAGGAGGATAGTCTCAGATCGAGGTTCTTAGTTTACCTCTAGATTCTGGAGGAAGCTGCAGAAAGCCATGGGTACACGACTGAATTTTAGCTCCGCCTATCACCCACAAACAGATGGACAAACCGAAAGGACAAACCAAATTTTGGAGGACATGTTGAGAGCTTGCGCCTTGAAACATGGGCGTAGTTGGGATAGGAGTTTACCGTATGCCAAATTCTCCTATAACAACAGCTATCAAGCTAGCTTGAAGATGTCGCCTTTCAAAGCATTATATGGTAGACGGTGTAGAACGCCGCTGTTCTGGAGCGAGGCCGGAGAAAACCGGGTGTTTGGACCCGAAGTGCTACAAGAAGTCGAAAAGCAAGTCCAAACGGTACGGGAGAACTTAAAAGCCGCTCAGTCATGACAGAAAGGGTATGCGGACAATAGGCGTAGGAAGTTGACTTTCAAAGTAGGAGACTTCGTATACCTTAAGGTGTCGCCTATCCGAGGCCAACGGCGTTTCAACGTCAAAGGCAAACTAGCACCTCGCTACATCGGACCATTTAAGATTTTAAACAAGCGAGGATAAGTAGCCTATCAACTACAGCTCCCAACCCACCTCTCCAACGTACATAACGTGTTTCATGTATCCCAGCTCAAGAAGTGCTTGAGAGTACCAGAGGAACAAGTATCAATGGGAGAGCTTGAACTTCAAAAGGACCTCACTTATGCTGAACACCCTGTCCGAATCTTGGACGTAAAGGAAAGGGTCACCCGGAACAAGGTGATTAGATGGTGCAAGGTACAATGGAGCTATCACACCGAAGCTGAAGCCTCATGGGAGCGTGAAGAGGATATCAAGGCAGAATTTCCCCACCTATTTTCTACTAACGAATCTCGAGGGCGAGATTCAATTTAAGGGGGGTAGATTTGTGACACCCTCATCTCGGGTGTCAGCATATGTTCATGTTTTATGAAGAGGAAACACTTTGAGAAAAGTAGGGACAGAGAAAAATATCAAAAGGATAGCCAATAAGAGCCGAATCCAGCTCTCAGAAAGCGCCGAAGACAACTTATCGTGACCGCTGGCCACGTGGCGTGTTCGGAGCTCATCCCTGCGAAGTAGGGAGAGACCGCCGCCAAGATGGCTATGTGGCAGGCTCGGGGCTCGTCTCCGCAAAAGGGGAGAGGTCCGATCCTGTGGGACACGTGTTGCCCACGGAGCTAGCCTCTGCGGAAGAAGCAAAGGCATTTCCGCAGGACACGTGTCATCCTCGGAGCTAGTCCTCGCGGAAATCAGAGGACCAGTCGCGCGGGATACGTGTCGGTCTCGGAGCCCATCTCCGAGAGGTCCTGTTCTATTGGACACGCGTCGTCACCAGAGCTTATCTCCGGGAGGTCTGTCGCTGCTGGACACGTGTCGACCTCGGGGTATGTCCCTGAAGAAAGAAGAGAGGAAAGACCGGCGCCAACACGTGGCGTGCGCGGAACTCACCTCCAAAGGAGGGGGAGGTCTCGCTCGTGACACGCGGCACAACCGGAGCTCGTCTCTGCGGAGAAGGAGATACCAGGCCCCGGAAGGACACGTGGAGCCTCCGGAGCTCATCGCCGCGAAGGTAACGAGTTCTGGAGCGGCTGTTACGCGTAAGAATATCGGTACGTAAAGGAAACCGACCTGAATTCCACAATGTTACCGCACCAAATCAATAAAAGATAAGATTATAGGATCCAACGACGATCTGAATAAGACTCTTATTCGGGATACAATCAGATTAGGACTCTTCTCTTCCCGATTATAAATAGAACCCAGAACCTCTGGCCGAAACCACAAAATTATTTTCCAACTCCTGAGCCGACGACTTAGAGCCCTAGCCCCAACTCGCCGAGAAAGCCATCTCCGGAGCGCGGCAAGGAAGATCGCCGGAGGAAAGCCCAGCGGTCTGAGGGGAACCTCGAAGACCGAGGGGAACGTAAGGTAGGCCCCAATACCACCTTACGATATCGTTGTGTTTTCCTTGCATCTGTTCTTTGATTCCTTTTGAACAGAAGCCTTCTCGTGGATAGATCACTTGATGATCAGGTTGATCTAAAGACAAAATCATCGCCACATCCACCTTTGATCTGAACGTTTCTGTCCATGAAAGTCATGCAAAAACACGTACAGACCAATCTAATAAAATTAATCATAGGATGGCATGCATATGCATCATCACATCTAGTTTAAGGTTTGTGCATGATATTGATTGCTGTGAATCTTGTATGCACGTGATCCTACCTAGCAGGACAAGCTCAGGGAGATGTCTACGACGAACTGCAGCAACCAGGTTTTGAGATTCAAGAACAACCGGAACCGCAAGAACAAGGCAAGTGCTCCTTGACCATGTTGATCCTATGTTTTGGGTAAAAACTATTTTGTTTTGCGAAAAGGTGTGTGTGCTGAGTCAAACATGATGGGAAACCCTTTTATAGGAGTTTACTAGTTTTGGTTGAACCACCTTTGTCGCCTAGGAAGTTTATGAGTCGGGTATGGTTTTTGCTTTATGCTTCGCTGAGTCTATGGGATTGGGAAGCGAGATAGATGTGTCTAGCTAACTGCACTCGTAATGATAATAAGAAACTGATGTTAATAATGGACATGGATCGGAGGGAGATCTAGGCAAGACTGGGTCTGTGAATGAGGTAGCATGAGATGGTGGTTTACTTGCCGTAGATCTAAGGACCGGATCATGCATGCACATGCCAGGATAACAGTGCCACCACAAGGCCAAGTATGGGTGCGGCTTAGCTGAGTAATTAGGTAAGTTGCTAGAGTGTTATGGACTGTGGAAGGCGCAGGGAATGGGAGTCGAGTGAGAACTGCCCTGGGAACTGCATGGCACAAGAGGGAGCCTGTGGGTGGGAGAATTGGAGATTCTAGCCTGCCGGTGAAACCTTAGTGAGTCCATACATCTAGTAACCCCTTTGTAAAAGCTATTTTGTGATCTCTTGACCATACACCGACGTATGTGTACTGGTATAATGGAGGTTCTGCAGTCGCCGACGGGTGATGAAATCACAAACTTCTGGGCAAAGAGGTGCAAACTCTGTAGAGTAAAACTATCATGATAGCCGAGCTTACGGTCACAAGCACCTGGCTAAACTGCCATGATTAGTTGGGATGGTTACTGGGATGGTTATCGGTTATGGTTATTGGTTTTGGTTATGGTTTGGTTTGGGACTGTTGAGTTCGGGAGATAAGATGGTTGCATGACTGTTGAGTCATGGCAACAAGTTTGGTCTCAGTGTGAGACGAAGTTGTTTTAAGATGGTAGCGAATACGGGGAGGTATTTGTGAGATGATATTGAATACGAGGAGGTATTCGTGAGTAAGAATGAACATGGAAAGCGATGGAGGTATGTTGGTAATTTAATACATGCTGGGATTACTTTCATCTAAAGTTAAGTTGCTGTTTTATCATGGTTTTATAAATCTGCTTTTCTGCAAATAAGCCCTTTTATACCTACCTTGTTTATGAGCTGCATATCATGTGTTTTCCCGCACTTGTTGAGTACATCATTGTACTTAAACTTGCATTATTACTTCATCATCCGCAACAGGAGAAGCCTACTATGAAGACCAAGTGGAGCATTATGGCGTGTGATCTGTTCTCAACCTTGCCTGTGGAGGGAGTCGAGATGGAGCCACTTCTGCTTAGATTTGCTTCCGCATTAGCTGAATTGCTTTGGCATTAGAATAAAGACTTCCGCTGCGTAGATATAAGACTTCCGCTGTGAGCATGAGTCCAAGACTCATGAGGTATTGTAATAAACTCTGTTATTCGTGGTAATATATAATCTGAATTCAGTTTGTGGAACGTATGTGTATGTGTGATGAACATCCTGGGCACACATATGCATTAATTCTCGGTTCCGTGGTTTTTCCACAGAATTGAGGGCGTCACAGTGTTCAAAATGCAGTTTTGGGTATATCAGAGGGCTTAATATTCAGCTGGAAGTATCCCGACCGAAGATCAATCTTGGAGAAAATTCGGGCACCTTTCATTTGGTCGAACAGGTCCTCTATACAGGGCAGCGGGTATTTATTCTTGATCGTCACCTCATTAAGAGACCTATAATCCACACACATCCTTTGGGTCCCATCCTTCTTGTCTACGAAGAGCACGGGGGCTCCCCATGGTGACGAGCTTAGGCGTATAAAACCCTTTTCTAGCTGCTCCTGAATTTTCTTCTTGAGCTCCACTAGTTCATTAGCAGGCATCCTATATGGCCTCTTCGCTATAGGTGCAGTTCCGGGTATTAAATCAATGGCAAATCCAATGTCCCGGTCAGGTGGCATATCTAGAAGTTCTTCCGTAAACGCATCTGAAAATTCTTGAACCACCGGAATGCTTTCCAATGTTGCTTCTTCGACGTGGTTCAATGCAGCCTTCTCGGTTGCCGGTTGGGCTGACTCGAACTGTAACACCCCAAATTTTTAGTCAAAACCCAAATTTTGATTTAAAACCCTAAACCATGTTCAGAGGGGAATTTAGAAATTTTTGGACGTGTTGCATGTTTTGCAAAAATTCAAATTCAAACTGGAATTCAAATTATACCCAAAACAGAAAAGAAATGGAAAAAGAAAAAGGAAATCGGGAAAAAAACTGGCCAGTGGGCCGAAACCGCCAGCCGGCCCAGCTACCCCCGCGCCAGCCCGCCCCCGCGCGCGCCGCGCTGCCTCTCGCCGACAGGTGGGACCCGCATGTCATCCCTAACCCCGCGACCCCGGACTCTCTCCCGCGCGCGCGATCGCAACCGATCTGGAACCGCGTCCCCGCAGCCGAATTCCGGTCCCAGAGGACTCCAACTCGATCACAACAGACCCACCGCCCTCCCCCGGCTATAAAAACCCCAGCTCCGATCAGTTTTCCTCACGCGATCGCCGATTTTCACTCCGGTGAGCACCGAGACTTCGCCGGTGAATTCTGGCCGATCTAAGCTCGGAAACTCTGATCTAACTCGCTGGTTTTGATCCACCGCCTCCGGGGAACTTTGCAGGTGCAGAAAACTCGGAGAGTTACGGTGTAAACGCAACGCCGACGAGCTTCGCCGTGGTTTTGCCTCGGACCTCGCCGCCGATCACTTTCCAGGACCCCCGAGCTCGAGAAAACCCCCGAGGTGAGATCCCTGACCTCCCCTCTACCGATCTAGGCCATAAGATCACAGTTCTAGGCAGAATTCTTCAAGATCCGAAACTTTCCGGCGAGATCGCCGCTTCCCGCCGCCGTGCGCCGCCGGCAGCGCCGCCCGCGTTCGATCAGAGCGACGTGGCCGCTTGTGCGCCGTTTATTTTAAATCGCACGGTAGACTTTAAAACCCTGCGTACCGGTTCGATCTTATAATCTCAGCCGTCGGTTTAAAATCGGACGGTCCACGTCGACCCCGCGTTATAAAGACTGGAATTCTTACGTGCTACCCCCTGGGGTTCTCTGGAATTGAGAGCTAGCCCCGGAAACTTCAGATCTAGCCCCTGGAACTCCAGAAAATCATGTAAATCCATTTAAAATCAGTTTTAACCCCTGGACTTAATAGAAATTAGGAAAAACACCTCTGTTAAGTGTAGCTAGACCCCTGGAAATTATGAAAATAATATTATAGACCCTGTAATGGGTGAGTTTACTTTTTAACCCTGTTTAGTATTTAATTTACAAAATTGAATATGTAACTAGTGTTTAAAAATTAAAAGGGGGACAAACATAATTGTCAAAATTTATTAAAAACTTTCTCAGTACTTAGAAAACTTTGGAGTGAGATAAAAATATATTTTTGGGCTGAAATAAATCTGTTTTATCTATTATTCACATTTAATAGTATAGGGACACATTTTTAAGTAAAGAATAGTTAAAGAAAAATAGGGAAAATAATTATGAGATAGTATACATCATAAGCTATGGTCAAAATATGATTTTAAATTATTTAGGACCAGAACCTAATCTGTTTAGGTGATGTGTATTACTAATTTAATAATAAAATACACAATTATGCATAGGAATATAAATCTGAAAATATAGCAACTAGTAAATGATAAATGGAGTTTCTAAAATCCAAAGAATTCAGTTTAGGGTTGGTAGAAATTCTGAAGGCACATATGGGGAAGAATAATACTTTTCATACACACTTGGTAGTAAAAAGGTGAAGTAGTTGAATATAAGAAAATTTATTGGAAACCCATATAAATAGTATGTAAGTATAAAGGTGGACACAAAAGTAGGAATCATATACACATGGTTAAAAGTGCATGCAAGCCACAACTCAACACACATAAAGTAACCACAACACATATAATGGTGAATGAATTTCATAAATATGAATGTGCGGTTTGTATGAAGTGTAAGTGTGAATTATGTCTTATGGATTGTTGTTTTTCTTTTGCTATGTGTGATGGTATGAAGTAGAACCTGCTCAAGAGCAAGTTAACCCTTTCCAAGATCAGGACTACCAATTTCAATAGCAGCAAGAAGGAGGCAAGTGTCCTTGACCACTTTGATCCTATGCTAGGGTGTGTAGATAGAATTATTTGCATTGTCAAATGAAACATGAAACCCATGCTAGGAAAGTTTCCCTAGAATTGCATTACCTTGTTTCCTTGTAGCTTGGGTTGGGATTTATTTTACCATGTCATTTATTTACATGCAATTGCTTAGCCATGCTTAGAATGGGATATTTGGGAAATGAGATTATCAGTTTATATTACCATACTCTTGAATGAGGCATTGTGAGTTATGTAGAGGTAGGGATCAAGGCAAGTTGGATGTTTTGGTTGTGTGCTGGGTGCACGAGACTTGGGTTTGTGTTTAGTACTTGCCTGGATCCTAAGGACCGGTTCATGGAGCATGTAACCCGGCTTTACAGTGCCAACCACGTGCTGAGATGGGGCAGCTTGGCCAATTAATTAGGTGTATCCCCGGCGTAGTATGGGTGTGTTGGATGGTGCGGGGAGTAGGTGTCAGCTGGACTACCATATGAACCGCAAGGCTCAAGAGGGGGCCACTGCAGCGGGGTTGGAGCCTCTTGTATGCTGTTAGGGGTGAAACCTCAGTGGGCCCACGCTCGTCGGGAATCCCTTTGTAAAGGCTTCGTAGTGATCTCTTGGCCGCACACCTGGGAAGTGTGAATGTGGAACGTAGCCACTGGCATAATGGAGGTTCTTTTAGTCCACCCGGCAACGGGGGATGAAATCACTACTTGTGGGTACAGTGGTACAAACTCTGCAGAGTAAAAACTGTCTTGACAGCCGTGCTCACGGTTAAGAGCGGCCTGGACTTATTCATGATTAGAGGAATGATGGTTTTGGAAGTTAAGCGGGGAGCTTAACATTGGTAATGATGTTATGGTTATTGGATTATAATGATGGGATGGGAGATTGGGACCATTTCACCTGTGTAGTAATGTAGGTGCTTAATAAGCTAAGGTGATAGGTATTAATTGCGTAGTGCTTTAACCATGAGTTCAACCTCTCCTTGTTCTAGCCATGCATGATAAAATTTTCCCACACTTGCTGAGTACCCTTGGTACTCAACCTTGCATATTTGTTGGTTTATATTGCTGCTCAGGTCAAGATAATGAGGTGGTGTATAATGACCAAGATTTTGGACCCGAGGAAGGTTTTTAGGTTCATGAAGACCCCCGGGCAACGCCTGTGATGGAGCCCTAAAGAATAATATTCCGCTGCTAGTTTATTTACTTGTGATGAAGCATTAGTGTCCATTGAGACATTTGCGATGTAAGACTTATTTATATTCGACACCTGGCTTGTAATAAATGATGCTTCACTATTTGTCATCACATGTATGAGAAAATGATCCTGGCATACATGTGATATTCACTTGGTTGTTTCTTCGGAAAAACCGGGTGTGACAGAGGTGGTATCAGAGCCAAGGTTGCCCGTAGGAACGTGGACCTAGGTAGAAATGGACGTATTTAAGGGCCCTATTTTCTTAAAAACTATTTTCCAAGGTGTGGGTGGAAAAGTGTTATTAAAGGAGTCATTTTCTTCATCTTACCCCATCTTTCATTCAAAACAGGATTTTTGTTTGAGAATTTATCTAACCTAATTTTAAATTCTTTTGTTTTAGATGGTTCGCATGATTCGCACCGCTCGTAAGTCCACAGGAGGGAGAGTTCCCGTAGTTGCCCTTGCCGAAAGAGAGGAGAGTCGTCCAGTGACGTACCTTTCCTACGGATTGGCAGTAGGAGACTTGTTGCGCCGTCTTCGACGTATGCTCGAAGCCGCCGGCAATACGGGCAAGCTAATCATCCACTATAACTCCACCAGGACCATCCGTGAGAAGAGGGAAGAATGGAGTTCGGAGATGAGGATTATACACGAGAATCAGCTGCTGAAGATCCACCATTCTCCAGCTTGTCGAGCAACACAAGTTGACGCAGAGAGAGATGTCACCTGGGAGGCCATCACCTGCCAGAGTCACATCTATCGTCGCCACTTGGACAAAACTGAGTACATGTATGTCCTCCAACGTGAGAGTGGTACCACGGAGTACAAGTACCCACCGGTGCAGCAAGGGACATCCCATGAGCACATGGACTTGTGCTTGGAGGATGCTGCTATGCTCAGCACTCGACTGCAGGAGTGTCAACAAGAGCTTCAGGATGTCCGAGACACCCTGAAGAAAACGGAGGCGTTGCTGCGAGCTTGCTTAAAGGCGAGAGAAAGAGGGGATGGGAATGAACTGTGTGTCACCGTGAGTGATCCATGGACTCCTGACTCCCCGGATCGCCGAGCAATCAGGCGTCGTCGCACTTCTCCACCAGCAGCCTCCCCACCCAAAGCAGAGTCAGAAGGTAGCCAAAATGAGGAGGAAGATCCCGAGGAGCCAGCTCAAGAGGACGAGTAGTGTAGAGTCTTTCCCCTAGCTAGTAAGAGGTCGAGTAGTCGAGTCGTTACGTAGTTAATGGTGTGATAATGCTTGGTGTGTGACGTGAGTTGTGGAAGCTATGAGCAATTGTCCACAGCCTCGTCTTCAGATTGTTTTGCTTTGGTGTGTGAACCCACAGGAAATAATAGTGCATTTATTTGGTGTGAGATATAAACCCTCGTAAAATTTTAACAAAGCCTTAACACCTCAAAGTACCAACAAATGAAAGTAGTAAGGTGATACTAAATGGTATCAAATTAACATTTGTTGATTCTGCCAGATGGCCGGAAGAGGAAAAGGACGTGCTGCCAACCCTGCCAACAACAATGATGAGGCATGCAACCCTCATCTTTCTGGAGGCCAGGACCGGGGTGGTCGCCGTGAAGAAGTTGATCCTCTCCACCAAATGCTGGAGAATCAAAATCAGCTTATCCAGAACTTGACTCAAGTGGTGGCCAACTTGCATCAAGTTCCACCTCCACAAGCTGCACCACGCCAACCAAGGTTGAGTGAGTTTCTAGGAACTCAACCTCCAAAGTTTGCAAGTGCTGCTGAACCTCTGGAGGCAGATGATTGGCTGAAGACCATTGAAAGTAAGATGAGGATTATTCAATGCCAAGGGTATGAGAGGGTGCTGTTTGCCTCTCATCAATTGCAGGGACCTGCTGCTGATTGGTGGACCGCCTACGTGGCCGCCCATCATGACCCTGAGAACATCACTTGGGAAGAGTTCAAGCGTAGCTTCCGCAACCATTACATCCCAAGAGGTGAACTCAAAAACAAGAGGAAGGAATTTCTGGGACTGCAGCAGGGAAACATGACTGTGAGGGAATACCTCACTAAATTTACTCAACTGTCCCGTTATGCTCCACGAGACATAGAGACGGATGAGCAGAAACAAGATTGTTTCGTGGAAGGACTTACCGCAGAGATGCAGTGTGCAATGTCCTCCAATGAGTATGAAAGTTTTCAAAAGATGGTGGACAGGGCGTTTGTGGTGGAAAGGAAGCTAAAGGCCCTGGAAAATGAGAATAAGAGGAAGGCGGGGTGGTCACATCAAGCCTCAGGGAGCAACACCCGCCCACGTATAATGCAGCAACCTACGGGGCAGACAAGCCGTGCTGCGGTACCCTATTCAGCACCAAGAGGGTACAACCCAAACTACAGGCCTCCCGCAGCACCAGCACAGCCGCAACGTCAGTTTGTGCAGCAGCCTCGCCCCGCATATCCACCTCGACCAGCAGTGCAAGGACCGCCGAACCAACCCCAAGACAACAAAGGCCAAGCACCTAATGTTGGGGTGCAATGTTTTAGCTGTGGTGAAGTGGGGCACTATGCCCATAAGTGCCCGAAGAAGAAGCCTGCGCCGCCACAACAGCAGAATGTAGTGAGAGGACGGGTGAACCACGTCACTATGGAGGAAGCACAAGAGGCGCCCGACGTGGTAGTTGGTAAGTTTCCTGCCAATTTACACCTTGCAACTCTGCTGTTTGATTCTGGTGCTACCCACTCGTTCATTGCTCAAGGGTTTGTTAAGAAGCATGACCTAGCAACCACACAAATGAACCATATGCTAGCCGTAAACTCTCCAGGTGGAGAAATAAGGACAAGACAAGTGTGTCCCAAAGTGAGCCTAGACATTAATGGGGTAGTATTTACTGCTAACCTCATAGTGATAGATTCACAAGGGATAGATATTATTTTGGGTATGGATTGGTTGACCAAACATAAAGGAATCATCCATTGTTCGACCAGAACGGTGGAACTAACTCACCCCAATGGCACAAGAGTAAAGTTCATAACGATACACGAGCCTAGGAGGGACATTAAATTAAATCAAGTGGAAGTGAAAGTTGAGGAAATCAGGACTATCAGGGAATATCCAGATGTTTTTCCGGAGGAATTGCCAGGTATGCCTCCCGACCGTGATGTGGAGTTCGCAATTGAGCTAGTACCGGGGACAGCCCCGATATACAAGAGACCTTATCGAATGGACTCCAAGCAGCTAGGAGAGCTCAAGGATCATTTGAGAGAATTGACGGAGAAGGGGTATATTCGCCCTAGTTCCTCACCATGGGGAGCTCCGGTGATATTTGTGCCCAAGAAAGACGGAACCCAAAGGTTATGCGTGGATTACCGTGCCTTGAATGAGGTAACCATAAAAAACAAGTACCCATTACCCCGCATTGAAGACTTGTTTGATCAGTTGAGGGGAGCTTGTGTGTTCTCGAAAATTGATCTCAGGTCGGGATACCACCAACTCAAGATAAGGCAATCAGATATTCCCAAGACAGCTTTCGTATCTCGGTACGGACTGTATGAATACACTGTCATGCCTTTCGGGCTAACCAATGCCCCGGCATATTTCATGTACCTCATGAACAAGGTATTCATGGAATATCTGGACAAATTTGTGGTGGTTTTCATAGATGATATTCTCGTCTTCTCCAAAGATGAAGAAGAACATGAGAAACATCTAAGGTTGGTGTTACAGAGGCTGAGAGAACACCAACTATATGCCAAGTTGAGCAAGTGTGAGTTTTGGCTGAAGAGAGTTCCCTTTTTAGGACATATAATCTCGGAGGGAGGAATCTCCGTAGATCCCGCCAAAATCGAAGATATCCAGAAGTGGAAAACCCCTGAAAATGTCGGGGAAGTTCGAAGCTTTTTGGGATTGGCTGGATACTATCGACGGTTTATTGAGGGATTCTCCAAGATCTCGAGACCTCTCACCAAACTGTTGGAAAAGGGAATCATATTCACCTGGACGCCACAGTGCGATACGAGCTTTCACGAGTTAAAGAAGAGATTGACAACAGCCCTAGTGTTGGTTATGCCAGATATGCAGAAGAATTTCACAGTGTACTACGATGCCTCTGGAAATGGGTTGGGATGTGTTCTCATGCAAGAAGGACATGTCGTGGCATATGCATCCCGGCAGCTTCGGAAGCACGAGAAGAACTATCCTACACATGACCTAGAACTAGCTGCAGTGGTACACGCGTTGAAAATTTGGCGGCACTATTTGATGGGGAAGAGGATAGAGATATATACGGATCATAAGAGTTTGAAGTACATATTCACACAACCAGATCTCAACCTCAGACAAAGGAGATGGTTAGAGCTAATCAATGACTTTGATATAGGCATCAACTATCATCCTGGGAAAGCAAACGTCATGGCCGATGCTTTGAGTCGGAAAGTGCAGGTCAATAAGTTGAGCTTGAAGGACATGCCTGCAGAATTGGAGGACGAGGTTATAAGACTCAATCTATGTATAGTAAATAGTGGTGAAGCCATCGCCATGGAAGTGGACTCCACACCCGAGCGAGACATACGCGAGGGCCAAAAGAATGATGAGAAGATACAAGAGATCAGACAGCTCATTAAGGAAAATAAAGCTCCTGGTTTTAGAGAGGATGAACAAGGAACGGTGTGGCACGGGAAAAGGATCTGTGTGCCAGAAGTAAAGGAGATCCGTGAATTAATTTTGAAGAAGGCTCACGATTCCGACTATTCCATTCATCCTGGGAGTACGAAGATGTACCAGGACCTCAAAGGCAGGTATTGGTGGTATGGCATGAAGCGAGATGTCGCGGAACATGTTGCCCTATGTGACACATGTCAGTTGGTGAAAGCAGAACATCAACGACCCGCGGGATTATTGCAACCACTTAAAGTACCTGAATGGAAGTGGGAAGAAATCAGCATGGATTTTGTCGTGGGATTGCCTAGGACCCAATCCGGGTATGATTCAATATGGGTCATTATTGATAGGCTAACCAAGGTAGCTCATTTCATTCCGGTGAAAGAAAGCTACAGCGGATCCAAATTGGCAGAATTGTACATGTCAAGGATTGTGTGTTACCATGGAGTGCCAAAGAAGATAGTGTCGGACCGAGGGACACAGTTCACCTCAAGGTTTTGGCAAAAGTTGCATGAAACCATGGGAACCCATCTGAATTTCAGCTCTGCCTATCATCCCCAAACTGACGGGCAGACAGAGAGAACCAATCAGATCCTTGAAGATATGTTAAGAGCTTGTGCACTCAAAAACAATAGGAGTTGGGACAAGAACTTACCGTATGCGGAGTTTTCCTATAACAACAGCTATCAAGCTAGTATGAAGATGTCACCGTTTGAAGCTTTGTATGGAAGGAAGTGCAGAACTCCCCTATTTTGGAACCAAACAGGAGAAAGCAAAGTGTTTGGTCCAGAAGTGCTACAAGAAGCCGAAGCGAAGGTGAGGGAGATTCGCAACAACTTGAGGATAGCACAAACACGCCAGAAGAGTTATGCTGATGTACGAAGAAGAGAACTCGTTTTCAACGTGGGAGACTATGTTTATCTCAAGGTGTCCCCTATCAGAGGACTTCGTCGGTTCAAGGTGAAAGGGAAGTTGTCACCTCGATACATCGGACCCTTTCAAGTTTTGGAAAGAAAAGGCGAAGTGGCGTACCAACTAGAGTTACCGGTTCATCTATCAGATGTGCACGATGTATTCCATGTGTCACAACTCAAGAAATGTCTGAGGACGCCTGAAGAGGTGTTACCCGTGAATGAAGTGGATGTAGCTGAGGATTTGTCTTATGCCGAGCAACCATACAAGATTTTGGAGACAATAGAACGCCTCACCAGAAATAAGAAAATCCGGATGTGCAAGGTGCAGTGGAAGCATCACTCAGAAGAGGAAGCCACCTGAGAACGGGAAGATGAGCTTAAGGCACAATTTCCGGAATTGTTTTCTTAGAAACACCAATCTCGAGGACGAGATTTCTTTTAAGGGGGGTAGAGCTGTAACACCCCAAATTTTTAGTCAAAACCCAAATTTTGATTTAAAACCCTAAACCATGTTCAGAGGGGAATTTAGAAATTTTTGGACGTGTTGCATGTTTTGCAAAAATTCAAATTCAAACTGGAATTCAAATTATACCCAAAACAGAAAAGAAATGGAAAAAGAAAAAGGAAATCGGGAAAAAAACTGGCCAGTGGGCCGAAACTGCCAGCCGGCCCAGCTACCCCCGCGCCAGCCCCCCCCCCCCCCGCGCGCCGCGCTGCCTCTCGCCGACAGGTGGGACCCGCATGTCATCCCTAACCCCGCGACCCCGGACTCTCTCCCGCGCGCGCGATCGCAACCGATCTGGAAACCGCGTCCCCGCAGCCGAATTCCGGTCCCAGAGGACTCCAACTCGATCACAACAGACCCACCGCCCTCCCCCGGCTATAAAAACCCCAGCTCCGATCAGTTTTCCTCACGCGATCGCCGATTTTCACTCCGGTGAGCACCGAGACTTCGCCGGTGAATTCTGGCCGATCTAAGCTCGGAAACTCTGATCTAACTCGCTGGTTTTGATCCACCGCCTCCGGGGAACTTTGCAGGTGCAGAAAACTCGGAGAGTTACGGTGTAAACGCAACGCCGACGAGCTTCGCCGTGGTTTTGCCTCGGACCTCGCCGCCGATCACTTTCCAGGACCCCCGAGCTCGAGAAAACCCCCGAGGTGAGATCCCTGACCTCCCCTCTACCGATCTAGGACATAAGATCACAGTTCTAGGCAAAATTCTTGAAGATCCGAAACTTTCCGGCGAGATCGCCGCTTCCCGCCGCCGTGCGCCGCCGGCAGCGCCGCCCGCGTTCGATCAGAGCGACGTGGCCGCTTGTGCGCCGTTTATTTTAAATCGCACGGTAGACTTTAAAACCCTGCGTACCGGTTCGATCTTATAATCTCAGCCGTCGGTTTAAAATCGGACGGTCCACGTCGACCCCGCATTATAAAGACTGGAATTCTTACGTGCTACCCCCTGGGGTTCTCTGGAATTGAGAGCTAGCCCCGGAAACTTCAGATCTAGCCCCTGGAACTCCAGAAAATCATGTAAATCTATTTAAAATCAGTTTTAACCCCTGGACTTAATAGAAATTAGGAAAAACACCTCTGTTAAGTGTAGCTAGACCCCTGGAAATTATGAAAATAATATTATAGACCCTGTAATGGGTGAGTTTACTTTTTAACCCTGTTTAGTATTTAATTTACAAAATTGAATATGTAACTAGTGTTTAAAAATTAAAAGGGGGACAAACATAATTGTCAAAATTTATTAAAAACTTTCTCAGTACTTAGAAAACTTTGGAGTGAGATAAAAATATATTTTTGGGCTGAAATAAATCTGTTTTATCTATTATTCACATTTAATAGTATAGGGACACATTTTTAAGTAAAGAATAGTTAAAGAAAAATAGGGAAAATAATTATGAAATAGTATACATCATAAGCTATGGTCAAAATATGATTTTAAATTATTTAGGACCAGAACCTAATCTGTTTAGGTGATGTGTATTACTAATTTAATAATAAAATACACAATTATGCATAGGAATATAAATCTGAAAATATAGCAACTAGTAAATGATAAATGGAGTTTCTAAAATCCAAAGAATTCAGTTTAGGGTTGGTAGAAATTCTGAAGGCACATATGGGGAAGAATAATACTTTTCATACACACTTGGTAGTAAAAAGGTGAAGTAGTTGAATATAAGAAAATTTATTGGAAACCCATATAAATAGTATGTAAGTATAAAGGTGGACACAAAAGTAGGAATCATATACACATGGTTAAAAGTGCATGCAAGCCACAACTCAACACACATAAAGTAACCACAACACATATAATGGTGAATGAATTTCATAAATATGACTGTGTGGTTTGTATGAAGTGTAAGTGTGAATTATGTCTTATGGATTGTTGTTTTTCTTTTGCTATGTGTGATGGTATGAAGTAGAACCTGCTCAAGAGCAAGTTAACCCTTTCCAAGATCAGGACTACCAATTTCAAGAGCAGCAAGAAGGAGGCAAGTGTCCTTGACCACTTTGATCCTATGCTAGGGTGTGTAGATAGAATTATTTGCATTGTCAAATGAAACATGAAACCCATGCTAGGAAAGTTTCCCTAGAATTGCATTACCTTGTTTCCTTGTAGCTTGGGTTGGGATTTATTTTACCATGTCATTTATTTACATGCAATTGCTTAGCCATGCTTAGAATGGGATATTTGGGAAATGAGATTATCAGTTTATATTACCATACTCTTGAATGAGGCATTGTGAGTTATGTAGAGGTAGGGATCAAGGCAAGTTGGATGTTTTGGTTGTGTGCTTGGTGCACGAGACTTGGGTTTGTGTTTAGTACTTGCCTGGATCCTAAGAACCGGTTCATGGAGCATGTAACCCGGCTTTACAGTGCCAACCACGTGCTGAGATGGGGCAGCTTGGCCAATTAATTAGGTGTATCCCCGGCGTAGTATGGGTGTGTTGGATGGTGCGGGGAGTAGGTGTCAGCTGGACTACCATATGAACCGCAAGGCTCAAGAGGGGGCCACTGCAGCGGGGTTGGAGCCTCTTGTATGCTGTTAGGGGTTAAACCTCAGTGGGCCCACGCTCGTCGGGAATCCCTTTGTAAAGGCTTCGTAGTGATCTCTTGGCCGCACACCTGGGAAGTGTGAATGTGGAACGTAGCCACTGGCATAATGGAGGTTCTTTTAGTCCACCCGGCAACGGGGGATGAAATCACTACTTGTGGGTACAGTGGTACAAACTCTGCAGAGTAAAAACTGTCTTGACAGCCGTGCTCACGGTTAAGAGCGGCCTGGACTTATTCATGATTAGAGGAATGATGGTTTTGGAAGTTAAGCGGGGAGCTTAACATTGGTAATGATGTTATGGTTATTGGATTATAATGATGGGATGGGAGATTGGGACCATTTCACCTGTGTAGTAATGTAGGTGCTTAATAAGCTAAGGTGATAGGTATTAATTGCGTAGTGCTTTAACCATGAGTTCAACCTCTCCTTGTTCTAGCCATGCATGATAAAATTTTCCCACACTTGCTGAGTACCCTTGGTACTCAACCTTGCATATTTGTTGGTTTATATTGCTGCTCAGGTCAAGATAATGAGGTGGTGTATAATGACCAAGATTTTGGACCCGAGGAAGGTTTTTAGGTTCATGAAGACCCCCGGGCAACGCCTGTGATGGAGCCCTAAAGAATAATATTCCGCTGCTAGTTTATTTACTTGTGATGAAGCATTAGTGTCCATTGAGACATTTGCGATGTAAGACTTATTTATATTCGACACCTGGCTTGTAATAAATGATGCTTCACTATTTGTCATCACATGTATGAGAAAATGATCCTGGCATACATGTGATATTCACTTGGTTGTTTCTTCGGAAAAACCGGGTGTGACACGAACTCAATACGAGTACCATGCTCATTTGTCAACTGCACGCTCCTCTCAGCACATTGAATCACTCTGTTGTGCTTGCTTAACCAATCCATTCCAAGTATTTTATCAATCCCTTGGGAATCCAAGACAATAAGGTTGGCAAGAAAGTCTACCCCCCTTATTTTAAGGTTTACTTTTGGACATACTATATCAGTCCTCATCTCTCCACCGGGAGAATTAACCAACATAGTGTGTTTCATATGTGATATGGTCAGATTATACTTGGCAACATACTTGGATGATATGAATGAATGCAATGCTCCGGAATCAAATAAAACAGTGGCTGGGTTGGAGTTGGCAAGGAACATACCAATCACGATGTCCTCAGCTTGTTGTGCTTCCTCAGCGGAGACATGATTCACGTTGCCACGAGCGTAGCTCTGCTGCCCACTGTTACCTTGCGTAGCTCCTCCATTCACCGTGGGTTCTGTTTTGGTGCGTTGGTCGGCTGTCCAAGGCCTTTCTTCGGGCACTGACTTGCAAAGTGTCCTACCTCTCTGCATGAAAAGCATGCTTTGTTGCCTAAAACAGCAGAAATGTTGGGGTGAGGCTGGTTTTGAGCATAGGCGCCCATGTTGGGACGGGGCGCAGGAGGAAAAGGCATACAAGGTGCTTGCATAACAGGACGTTGCTGCGGTGGTTGATTAGAACGAGGTGGATTTGCAGGGCGGAAAGTAGAAGCGGACGAGCCATACTGTGGTGCAGCTGGTGGCATGAAACGGGGACGTACATTGCTCCCTTGTGGCTGGTATGACAACTTCCTCTTGCCCTCCTGCTCGATCTCACGGATCTTGCTCTCAACCACTATAGATTTGTCAAAGAGCTTCTGGAAGTTTGCATAATCATTTTTGAGCAGCTGAACTTGGATCTCATTGTTCAATCCTCTCATGAACAAGTATTGCTTCCTTTGATCTGAGTTGACATCTTCTGGAGCATACCTTGACAGCTGCGTGAACTTGTTGAGGTACTCATTCACGCTCTTCCTTCCTTGGCAGAGACCTTCAAACTCTTGCCTTTTAAGCATCATGACTCCAGCATGGACGTAATGAGAGCGGAAACTCTCCTTGAATTCAGCCCAAGTAATAGTCTCCTGGTTGACATGAGCATTGAAAAGAGTGTCCCAAGTTGGTGCGATGCGAAGAGAACTTTCTCCCGATCATTGCACTGAACAATAGCAAGCTTCTTTTCCACGGACTTCAACCAATCATCAGCCTCCATTGGATCATTAGCTTGTACAAAAGTAGGCGGTTGAGTCCTCATGAACTCTCCCAATCTGTTGTGAGCCGGCGGTGGTGGCAGTGATGGCGGTGGGGGTGCAGGAACGGGGTTAGGATTGTTGTTGTTGTTGGCTTGCAACTGTCCCAACGTTTGTATCATAGTTTGCATGAGCTGGTTCTGCATAGCCATCAACTGTTCAAGGTTGTTTGCATCAGCCCTGGGGTTAGCATTTTCAGGACTTCAACATTGCCATCCTCTGGTGGTTCATTGTTGCCACGAGTGTTCCTCCTTTGACGGCTGGAGTTTTCCCTCACCATCTGTGAGAGAGAGTAGAGTAGAATATAAAATAGAAGTTTATATTGATTCCCCCAACTATATGCATCAAGGTGTATGAACTAAATATCTTCTTTTATTAATTTCAGCCTATTGAGGATGTGAACACGTGCCGAAGCATCTCACATCTCTCTACTATGTGTGGATGTGGACATTCACCGAAGCGTCCCACAACTCACATCAGCACAAAAACCAAGCAATCATCACAAAAATTTCAGCACACCACTCTTATTCAAGCTACTACGATCTAAACGTTCCTATTACAGCTTATTCAAAGGGAATTCTATACTTCATCATGTGAACCGGTGCTGTTCTCGCCATGTGACGGGGGTGGTCCATACATGGGCGCACGCCATGGTGAGTCGGCAGTCCATGTAGGGTTAGATGACGCTGGTGCTCCATTTGCTCCAGCGTTGGCATGAGTCTTCTCTTGTTTCTCCAGCAAATACAGCTTCTTGCGGAGGTAACGGATCTCTTCTTGTGCGCTTGCATAGCGGTTTCCTAACTCCACGAGCAACCTCTGAGACTTGTCAGCAGCTTGTGGGTTGGTAAGAGCTGTTACATGGGGTCCAATGATCTCCCTTGTACCACTCTTCCGATACGGGTGCAGCTCAAAAGTTGTATCCTCAAGCTGTCCACGGAAGGCGTAGCACAGTCCGGTGAGTGAGTGCTTCGCATGCAGCATCATCGTTAGCTTCTGCCCTTGTAGCTCTCCATGTGGGTGTGAAGTGTCGAGTGACAACCCTACCGTTACATAGTATGGTTACGTCAGCCTTCCACTCTTCATGTCCGAGACGAGGGACTTTCTTGAGGAGATACTCCAGGTATAAGCTGCAGCAATCTAGAAATTATTTGAGTTCCCTGGATATGTGTCCTCCCTCCATTCCGTCGGACCAAAATTCTTGAACTGAATGGTTGACCCATTCATCACCTTCACTATTGGTCTCAGCAAGGGGGGCTCCTTCTCGGGTTCATCTCCTCCCTTCATAGCTTCGAGAGGCTCCACGGGGTGTAAGCCAACGTGAAACTCCTCCTGAGGTGCTTACCAATGCCGTTCTTGTGGATCATCTTCCATGTCGTCTTCGAATGGTTCCACCTCTTCCGGATCCTCTTCCTCATGCATATAGCTATTGACTTCATCTTCATCATGAGGTTCCGTCTTCACTTCTTCCCAATATGGTCCATCAGACACCTCAATGGGGTTAAGAGCACTCCCACGTGGTGGTGGACGAGTTCTTATGTGTGCTGTTCTCCTGGTCACCGACATCTATAAATAAGACATGAGAAAACTTTAGAGAAGGAAGAAATAAATCCAAAACTTCAGAGTCTATGGAGTAAGAAAGCAAAGGCATTGCTGTCCAAAAGAAGAGAAGAGAGGGGCTGAAAATAGCACTTTGCGGTGGCTGAATTGACAAGTCAAGTGCAGCAGCAAGAAATTTTCGAAAATAGCAGTTTTAGAGGGGTGTTCCTATGCGTTTTAGAGTGCCCATTCTACCTAGCCTTGCGTCCTACATTCAACGTGGCTCTGATACCAATCTGTGACACCCGGTTCCAAAAATAGAACCAAGTGAATGCATATGTGTGCCCAGGATGTTCATCACACATACACATGTAATCCACAAACTGAATTCAGAATATAACCACGAATAAATAGAGTTTAAGTACTTTATTACAATGACTCAATGTCTCATTCATGAATGTCTATCTTATTCTTGCAGCGGAAGACTCTAAACGACAGCGAAAAGTGACTAAAGACAGCAGGCTCCATCTTCGACTCCACAAGCATGTTGACGGTAGTTCGCACGCCTAGTACTCCACATGGTCCTTGAAGTACTCATCTCCTGTAGCTGATGTTTATGTAGTAATGCAAGGGTGAGTACATGTCATACTCAGCAAGTGCGGGAAAAGTATGATATGTAGCTTACAATGAGGTGTGGAATAAAAAAGCTCATTACAACAAGCAAATTTTATTTCACAAACATTGTAAAAACAGCAACTATTTCTAAGTGAATTTAATCCCATATAACCAAGTAAAATAGCAACATTCTTTCATCATAATTCATCATTTATCAAGTCTCAACCAGCCACTAATCTTTCTCAAGTTCATCTCATACTCATATATATTCATATACATCTCATATTCACATAACCAATACCAAACTCATTTTCATGACTCAAAACAGTCCCAAAACCAGTCCCAATGACCATACCATAACCATACCGAATAACCATCCCATGTTTTCCCTCTAATCATGGAAGTTGGCCAGGTGCTTGTGACCGGAAGCACGGCTATCATGATAGTTTTACACTCTGCAGAGGTGGCACCACTTTACCCACAAGTTCGTGATTTCGTCATCCGTCGGCGACTGCAGAACCTCCATTATACCAGTATACAACCGTCGGTGTATGGCCAAGAGATCACAAAATAGCCTTTATAAAGGGGCTACTAGATGTATGGACTCACTGAGGTTTCACCGGCGGGCTCGAATCACCATTCTCCCACCCACGAGCCCCCTCTTGTGCCATGCAGTTCCCAGGGCAGTCCTCCTCGACTCCCATTCCCCGTGCCATCCACGTTCCATAACAAGCTAGCAACACACCTAATTAATCAGCTAAGCCACATCCATACTTGGGCTTGTGGTGGCACTGTTTTCCTGGCATATTCTCGCATGAACCGGTCCTTAGATCTACGGCAAGTACCACCGTCTCATCCAGCAACATCCATGAACCAAGCTTTCCTAGATCTCCCCGATTCCATGCCCATTAACATCATCAAGATCTCATCATCATTATTCATATGAGTGCAGTAGCTAGACATGTTTTATTTCAGCTTCCCGTATCCCGTGAATTAAGCGAAGCAAAACGAGAAAATGACCATACCCGACTCATCAACTTTTCCGGCGACAAGGATGGTTAACAAAACTAGTAAACTCCTATAAAAGGGTGCCCCATCAAGTTGACTCAAGCATACGAGTTTTCACAAATAAAACAGTTTCAAAACATGGGATCAATGTGGTCAATGGGCACTTGCCTTGCTCCCGCGGTTCTTGCTGTTCGGGCGTCTCGAAGTCTTGGTGCTGTAGATCCTCGTAGATTGCCTCTTGAGCTTGTTCTTCTACTCACGATCACGCACATACAAAATTCACAGCAATCAATCATCATGCACAAACTTTACTCAAGATGCAGTGGGGTAGATGAATGCAAATCCTATGGTGTTGTTTTATTAAACCAGTTTGTATGTGTTCTTGCATGTTTTAATGGCTTTCATAGGGTTTTATGATAAACAAGGGTGCTGGGATGAAGTGTGGACGTGGTGATGATCTTGACTCAAGATCTAGATCAATTCCACCGTCAAAAATCGATCAAAACGTGATCTGTCCACATGAAAAAGTTTCTGTTCGAAGGGGGTGAAGAAAACGGATGCGTAGAAACAGAGAAGACGTCATAAGATGTGTAATGGGGACCTACCTCACTTCCTTTTGGTGGCAGGGCCTTCCTTCTAGCAATGGCAGCAGCGGGGAATTTTTCTATGGAAGATTAGGGCAGGACAGATTGTCGGTTCTTCTCCGGTGACGGCGAGGCGTGACGGGGCTCATCGGTGGGTCTCGACGACGGGGCTCAACGACAGAGCTCGACGGTGGGGCTTGACAGCGGGGCACGACGGCGGGACTCAACGGCAGGGCTCGTCAGTGGGGCTCACCGGCAACCAAACTCCGGCGAGGGGGGATGCCAACTCGGCGAGTTGGGGGGCGGCCAAGTCACCGACTTGGGGGGAGAGGAGGGGGGCTGCGGCCAAAAGGGGGGTTTGGGTTCTATTTATAAGGGGGGGAGAGGGAAGAATCCTACTCCAATTGGAACTCAATCTTAACAAACTTATCCCCTTTTGATTTGGTGCGGCAGCAATGGGGATTAAATTCCCAAAATGTGGGGAAAATTCCCCTTTTGGGGGGAATTGGGGAATTTGGAGATTTTGGGGAAAAATTTGGGAAATTGGAAATGGCTCATTTCAGCTATCTTTTCCCCATTCCTCACCATTTCTATGTCACTTGCTCCATTTCTACATTCCCCTCTCCATTTCTATGTCCCATTCTCCATTTCTACATTCTCCTCTCCATTTCTATGCCCCATTCTCCATTTCTATATTCCCTTCTCCATTTCTATGGTTCTTTCTCCATTTCTATGGTTCCTTCCTCCATTTCTGTGGTCCTTTCTCCATTTCTATTGTTCTTTTCTCCATTTCTATGGTTCTTTCCCCATTTCTATAGTTCTTTCTCCATTTCTATAGTTCTTCCTCCATTTCTACTTCTTTTATAATGTTTCTCTACAAAAAAAATGTATGCAATGCATGGGAATGAATTTGAGGGTGTTACACCCGACAAGGATGCCCCCATTGTTGATGGTCTGAATGTTCCTAGAGGGGGGTGAATAGGCTTTTTGAACTCCTGAAACACTTAATTCATAAGTGTTAAACTCCAGAGTATGGACTAGTCTTGTGTCATTGCGAACTAGTCCATGCTTCAAAACCACAGTGATCAAGATTTAACTTTTTGTGTTTTCTTCGAATTTATCGCAGCAGAAAGTATGCAACTACTTCAATAACTTTCACTAGTATTTACGAGAACTGAATAACACGTGGATCACAAGATTAACAAAAATCATAAAGTTAAACCCTAGATAGTGATGATATTAAGAAGTATGAATTAAGAGCACATGATACATGAGATTTTACCGAGGTTCGATCCCACACAAGGGATTTACGTCCTCGTTGCGGAGCTCACACAGAGCCGGGTCTTAACCAACCCTTCCCTCGTCATGTCACCATCAAGGACGACTTGATCTCCACTATCAAACGGGGTGATCACCAAGTTTATGGGGCTTCCTCATAATTTGAGGGCTCCCACAAGTTTACAAACGAATGGAAGATTAACACACTCAAAAATTATACAGTAATCAACAGGAGTGTGTGAGAGAAATCAAACCAAGGCTAAATCAAGATGAAAACTGACACGACCCCAACGATCTTGTCGAGCCAGGATCACGCTGAGGGGTGCTGCGTTGCACAGCACCGGATAACACACGTCAAAGGTACAAAGCGGAAGCAAAATTTTATTACATAAACAAGTTTATGAACATGTTTACATTAAAATAGTTCCAGTCTACACTCACGGGCGTAGACTACGCATCAAGTCCACGTTCAGCCCTTGAACGTGTCCTTGCTAGCACACACGCACACTAACTCTGCGGCGTGCACGACTCCCACTCGACGGGGTTCCCCTCCTGGGGTTCCGTCTCCTCTTCGGGAGTCCCTTCCTCATAGAACCCTGCAAAAGCTTCAAACACAAGCAGTGAGCACGAAGGCTCAGCAAGTCTGACCCATCTAACCTAAACATGGAACTTCTAAATGAGGGGTGGTGGGTTACATGAGGTAAAAATCATTTGCAAGGACTCGCCTAATTAGTAGAACCATACTTTCAAGTTTTAGCAGCAGGTTGTGGAGAACCTTACGCTAAGGTACATGAGAGAGCCGCAATCAAACAAGGAACGCATTTCTCTCATGTACTTTGCCCAAAGTTGAAATGAACTTTAGTTAGCTCTAAACTACAGCAAGTCATTAGCAATCAAGTCCATCTTTCAATCAGCAATATTTTAACATGTAACTAGCCTGTTCTTTCTACGTCATGGTACAGTGAACAAGTGGTACTCACTGACCGCGAGCGGCGATTATAATCGATTTACACCTGCAGGGTTACCCGAATAACCCGTCACGTACGCCCGTACTCGATGTTGCCTACAACAACCATCACGAACGCTGTACGCAACTACCTTTCACCCGTTAGCCAAATGTTGAACCGGTCCAATCATCCCGAGCAAGAGGTCTCTACACGCTCATCTCAGTGCTGCCAGCCGATTTACACCTCGAGCTCTCAACCTACCCTCTGAACGACCAGCTATGCCTCAACACCCAGCTACCCGAGTTACATCGGTTTCCCGGTTCCCATATAGCCGGTAGGTCTTTGGTACTGTTCTAGCTTGTTCAACAGGCCCGCACACGGCTCGGTCCTCAATCGACACAAATGTAGCTACAGCACACAGGTCCCAAAGTCCTGCTGCCCTTACTCTCCGCTTGGTCTCATTTTCTTGCCATGTGTATCATGTGCTATCTCTACCCGAGCGATGTGCCTCTAGCCTATTCTCGCGAGTAGTCCAACTACTCGACTTGTACTGAATCCTACTCTATCTTAGCATTGCACTAGCTAACGGGGTTGGTAAATCCTAAACCCACTCCATGGTTTTCTTGGCTATGCAGTTGGGTTTCCAAACAAGACTCTAATGCAAAGAATCATAATACTCAAGTAAGTGCTCAAAACAATAAAAATTTGTAAAAACGGTTAATGCAAACCGGAGCTTGCCTTGCTGCTCTTGGTCGTAGGCTAGCTGTTCCTCTGGAGTAACGAAGTCTAGGACTTCGGGTTCCTCCTCGACCTTAGCGACTACATGATAGAAGAGGTACATGTATCAATTTAAATGCATTTGTATTGAGTTTGAAGTTGTGAAGTCTATAACTCTCAATAGACAGACCCAATGACTGTGAAACTTTTACTGTGGCTTGGTTACAACCTAAACAGAGATTTGGTCAAGTTTTAGTTGCAGCAAAGCTCAATTGAGCCCTCCACAATTAATTATGTCGTTGACCTTAATTGAAGGCCCTTAGGGTGTTCTAAAGAATTTTCTTGAAACAAACTATGACTTTCTGAAAACTAGATTTCCAGAGGGTTCTAATGGAGTTGGTCTCACTTAATTTGAAGGTTCCTAGCTAAGATATGAGCTAAACAATTTCAGAGAAAATTCTGAAAATGTTTCTGAACATTTTTCTATTTTCTCTAGAACAGTTTCACTAATCACACCATTAGGTGGATCAAATGAGCTCAAATGGATCTGAAATTTTTA
This sequence comes from Neostapfia colusana, assembly GCA_030760725.1. Taxonomy (NCBI): domain Eukaryota; kingdom Viridiplantae; phylum Streptophyta; class Magnoliopsida; order Poales; family Poaceae; genus Neostapfia; species Neostapfia colusana. The sequence continues at coordinate 45,917,122 of JASWHV010000012.1, read as the reverse complement.
TGGTAGTTCAGTGATCTTTTGGTGAACATCCCAGCAAAATTTCAGGATTTTCCTCCAAGGGATTCTCCAGATAAAATTCCTAACAGTTTAAATTTTGAGGAATTAATTTTGGAGAAATAAGGGTTTTCATGAAGTGAAACTTGATTTGCTGGAAAGTGCTCAGAGAGCTGAATCCAATAAAATTTGGTTCACTCGATTTGGAGCTTTCTAGCCAAAGTTATGAGGATTTGAAGTTTGGAAGAAATATGAAAATCAGGGAAAAAGTTTAAACTTGCGGGTGGGCCCCGGGGACATGCGTCGCATGCCGAGGCGACCGCACACTGCAGCCCACAGGGTCTTTGCGCGCCAGCACACCCGATCCCGGCCACACCCCGATCCCGATTTAAATTTTTCAGCCGCTGATGCGTGGACCAGCCGGCTTCGTCTACCTCTCGACGCGCCCGCGCGCTCGCGCCGCCACCCTCGCCGGAGCAGACCCGGAGGTCGCCGGTTTGCCACTGCCGGACCTCCCATGGTCTGAAAATCACCGCCAGGGGGTTGTCGACGTCGAGGAACATGTCGGTGGTGTCAGTTCGGGCTGGCGGTGGCCGGAAATAGCCCGGCGACGTGGCGCGACCTCGGTTGAGGTTCGGCGCCGTCGACCGTGGGTTCTAACCCACCAACACCTCGAACAAACGGTCCTACAGCATCAGTGTACCTCTAGGAAGCTCGACAAGGTGTCAAAAGGGTTCAAAGATGGCGGCAAGCCGGTCGGCACCATGTGATCGAGCGTGTCCGCCATGACCACTCTTGATCGAGCTCGAAATTCATCACATCTAGACAGTTTCACGCCACGGATGCAGAAAGGAACTTGATCGCCGTCTAGTCCAGCGTCTATGTGCAAGATTTGATAGCTAGAGAAGGATCATAGAGCAAGAATTTGAAGGATCCGTTCCGGAAGCTCAGTTTAAGGTCGCCGGAGCAAAAACTGAGAATTCGCCGGCGAGAGTTCACGGCGTGGCCTGAGCTTCAGGTGGAAGCAGCGTGGAGTCCATGCGCTCCTTTTGCCGCCCTTGCTCGGCCGTGGAAGTGGCTGTAGTGTGCTGCCCACGTGAGACCGATCGTCGTTCTTCAGCTAAACTGTGGCGGTCGTCGTTGATCACGGGAGCAGGGGCCGAAACCCGGTGGTTCAGGCGTTGGGAGGGTGGTGCTCGAGCTCAGGATGTTGCCTGGCAACTCGGAGAGGCGAGGATACAATTGTTTGCTGTATTTTCCCGATCGACCGAGAGCTCGGGAAGAAAAAGAATGGCACCGCCTGGTGTCCCTCGCGGGGATAAGAAGGCACCCGGTCTTCACCCCGCTGAGGCGGTGACGGTCGCGTGGGGGCGCGAGCAGGCCGCCTGGGCGCCAGCGTGCGTAGAGGGGAAGCAGCTGGTGGCGCCGGTGGCTGCTCGGTGGCACAGCCGACAGCTGCTCGGTGGAATTTCCCACCGAGGCTGTGACTTTGTGTGCAAGTTTTGCCTCCTTCTCTCTATGACATGTGGGTCCCACCTGGGGTTTTAACCTCTGAAATTTACTCCTAATCACTGTTGTAAACAGTGAGCCCCATAATACCCCTGGTGATTCAAATTATCCACCCATGGGCCATTTGAATTGATTAGAATTCAAATTGGGTTTGGTTTGAATGAATTTCAGCACAAGTTCAGTTTTGAATTCAAATAAAGTTTGAATTTGTCCCACTTAGCTCATGTCAAGATCAACTCCAAATGGAGTGAAAATTGGTGTGTGAGCTCACAAAAATGTGCCTAATAAGAATACGCCTCCCACTTTTAAATTCATGGGATAAAAACAGTTTGAATTTGAATATGGTTTCAAACTGCCCTCTTTCTAACTATACCCAAAATGACCTCAAAAAGGTTTTGAATTTGGGTGAAACTTGGCATGGACATCCTTAGCAATGTGTAGGAGTTTTCATATGTCCAGCCCCTCTATATCACATGTGGGAAATACCACTTTTGCAATATGTGAGTTTGTTTTCTAATGAGCATGTTGATGGTGGTTACTTGCTCTTCATTTGTGTTGATCAACTTACTTCAAATGAGGTGTGTGGTGTGGTGGTGAACACTTCAAATATGTGTCAAAAACTGAGGCCCTAACTAAAACTTCCCTCTCCCTTATCCAATCTTCTGAATCCCAAGAATTCAATTTTTAGGGCTTTAGAGTGTGTGGAGAGGAGTTCTTTTGTGCTCTTGGATGAGGTGGCGGCGCTAGGGTTCATGTCTTCTCAAAAATGAGTCAGGGGTCCCTTTTTATAGATGTCCGATATGTTTTCATTGGGATCTGAGGAGTCCGGACTAGTCCGTTGTCAACACAGGATTAGTTCGGTGTTCTCTTTCAAATTGTGTCCCGCCTCCAGTTGGGTTTAAATGGGTTAAACCCTAATCGTACAGATTATTCTGTATGACATTTGTCACACCCGGTTTCTCCGAAGAACAACCGAGTGAATATCACATGTATGCCAGGATCATTTTCTCATACATGTGATGACAAATAGTGAAGCATCATTTATTACAAGTCAGGTGTCGAATATAAATAAGTCTTACATAGCATACGTCTCGATGGATGATAATAAGTTCATAATATGTAAATAAAACAGCAGCGGAATATTATTCTTGTGGGCTCCGTCACAGGAGTTTCCCGGGGGACTCCATGAACCTAGAATCCTTCTTCGGGTCCGAAGTCTTGATCATTAAACACCACATCATCCCCTTGACCTGAGCAGCAATTTAAACCAACAAATATGCAAGGTTGAGTACCATTGGTACTCAGCAAGTGTGGAAAAGTTATGTCATGCATGGCTAGAACATGGGGAGGTTGAACTCATGGTTAAAGCACTACGCAATTAATACCTATCACCTTAGCTTATGAAGCCCCTACATTACTACATAGGTGAAATGGTCCTAATCTCCCAACCCATCATCAAAATCAAATAACCATAACATCATTTCCAATGTTAAGCTCCCCGCTTAACATCCACAACTTCCAAAGTCATCATCCTCTAATCATGAATAAGTCCAAGCCGCTCTTGACCGTGAGCACGGCTGTCATGACAGTTTTGACTCTGCAGAGTTTGCACCACTGTACCCACATGTAGTGATTTCATCCTCCGTTGCCGGGTGGACTAAAAGAACCTCCATTATGCCAGTGGCCACGAACCACATTCACACTTCCCAGGTGTGTAGCTAGGAGATCACTACGAAGCCTTTACAAAGGGGTTCCCGACGAGCGTGGGCCCACTAAGGTTTCACCCCTAACAGCATACAAGAGGCTCCAACCCCGCTGCAGTGACCCCCTCTTGAGCCTTGCGGTTCATATGGTAGTCCAGCTGACACCTATTCCCTGCACCATCCAACACACCCATACTACGCCGGGGATACACCTAATTAATTGGCCAAGCTGCCCCATCTCAGCATGTGGTTGGCACGGTAAAGCCAGGTTACATGCTCCATGAACCGGTCCTTAGGATCCAGGCAAGTACTAAACACAAACCCGAGTCTCGTGCACCCAGCACCAACCAAATCATCCAACTTGCCTCGATCCCTACCTCTACATAACTCATAATGTCTCATTCAAGAGTAAGGTAAACAAGTTGATGATATCATATCCCACTTATCCCATTCTAAGCATGGCTAAGCATAAGCAATATGAATGAATGACATAATAAAACAAATCCCAACCCAAGCTACAAGGAAACAAGATTATGCAATTCTAGAGAAACTTCCTAGCATGGGTTTCATATTTCAATTGACAATGCAAATAATTCTATCTACACATCCTAGCATAGGATCAAAGTGGTCAAGGACACTTGCTTTCTTCCTGCTGCTCTGGGAATGGAAAGTCTTGGTCTTGGAAGGGAAGAACTTGCTCTGGGGCAGGTTCTACTCATGCCAACACACATAGCAAAAGAAAACAACAATGCATAAGACATAGTTCACACTTTCACTCCACACATACATATGATAGTCATTCACATTTCTAAGTGTTGTGTTTACTCTAGCTGTGTTGATTTTTAGCCTTCATGCACTTTTAAACATATGTATATGATTTCTAACTTTAGTATTTCAGATTTCTGTTTGCACACTATATATGAATTTTCAATTTGAATAAATTCTTTATATTTAATTTATATACTTCTTAACTACCAAGTTTGCATGGAAGGTATTTTCCTACTCCAAATGGGTTTTCAGATCTTCTACCAAATCCTAAACTGAAATCTTTGCATTTGGAGACTTCATTTATCATTTTCCCATTTTTCTATATTTTCCAGATTTATTTTCTATGCCTAAAAGTGAGTTTAAATATTAAATAGTAGGGCATATCATCTAAACAGAATAGGTTCTGATCTAAAATATTAAATAATATATTTTTGAACTTCTCCTCTGATGTGCACTAATTTAAATTTATTTTACCAATTTTCAGAATTATTTCCTAACCTAAAAATGTGTCCCTATAACTAATAAATGTGAACAATCAATTAGACAGATTCATTTCAGTTTAAAATCTACTTTTAACTCATTCTAAAGTTTTCCAAGTGCTAGGAGAGTTTAAATTTGAATTTACAATGTGTTTGCCTCACCTTTTTAAATTTAAATCCTAATCACATATTCAATTTTCCGAATTTCATATCATATAGGGTCAAAAAGGTAAATCCACCCTACTACAGGGTCTAATTTATTATTTCATAAATTTTCAGGGGTCTAGCTACACATAACAGAGGGGTTTTCCTAATTTTTATTAAGTCCAGGGGCTAAAACTGATTTTTAAATGAATTTACACGAATTTCTGAAGTTCCAGGGGCTAGATCAGAAGTTTCCGGGGCTAGCTCGTATTTTCCGAGACCCCCAGGGGGTAGCGCGTAAGAATCCCGGCCTTTATAATGCGGGGCTGATGTGGACCGTCCAATTTAAAACAGACGGCTCAGATTAGATCGCCGAACCGGTACGCGCGGGTTTTAACTCTACCGTATGATTTAAAATAGACGGCGCATAAGCGGCCACGTCGCTCTGACCGTGCGCGGGCGGCGCTGCCCGGCGGCGCGCGGCGGCGGGAGGCGGCGATCTCGCCGGAGAACTTCGGATCTTCGTCTATACCTCCTAAAACTGGGATTTCATGGCATAGATCGGTAGAGGGGAGGTCGGGGGATCTCACCTCGGGGTTTTTCTTGAGCTCGGAGGTCCTGGAAGGCGGTCGGCGTCGAGGTCCGAGGTGGAACCGCTGCGGTGCTCGTCGGAGCTGTGCCTAGAGCGCAAACCACCGAGTTTTCTGCACCTGCGTGATTCCCTGGAGGCGGTGGAACACGATCGGTGTGTTAGATCAGAAAATCCGAGCAGAGATCGAGAGAAATCGATGATCGGAGCTTCGGTTCTCACCTGGAGGAAAAACAGCTGATCGGGTGGGGAAAACGGGGCGATGCCGGCGTTTATATAGATGGGGGAGGGTGGAGTGTCGGTTGTGATCGAGTTTGAGTCGTCCGGGACAAGAATTCGGCTGGGGTCGCGGGTTTCTAGGGGTAGTTTTGATTCAGGAGAGAGAGGTGTCCCGGGTCGGCCGATCGCGCGCGAGGAAGAAGATGACGGCGGGCCCCGCGTGTCAGTGAGAGGGAAAAGGGGCGCGCGGCTGTGGGCTGGCACGGGGGTATGGTGGGCCGGCTGGTGGGTTTCGGCCCACTGGCCGGGGTTTTGTTTTTTCTTTTTCTTTTTCTTTCCTTTTTTGAGTTGAATTTGAATTCCAATTTGAATTTGAATTTCTGCACCACATGCAATACGTCCAAAAAATTTTAAATTCCCCTCTTAACAGGTTTTGGGGTGTTACAACATTGGACAAGACCGATGTCACACAGAGAGTGCTTGTCAGCTACAACACGGACTAGTATATGGTGCAAGGACTAGTCCGGTGTGACATTAGACTAGTGCGATGTCACACAGAGAAGGGTAGGCTGTTGCTGTTGGAAATCACACAAGTATGGCTGGACCGGACTAGTCTGTTATGACCCGTACTAGTCCGATGTCACACGTAGAGATTTTCTCCGTGGCATATCGGACATGTCCGTGTACACCGAACTAGTCTGTTTTTGACCGGACTAGTCCATTGTTTTTGGACTATGTGTTTTTCACTCACGCTCCCTGCACTAACATTGAGACTACCATTGAGCTCTTAGAGGTGTCTCTCACACACACTCTATACTTAAACTATGAGGCTAAGTTTTCTCATTTAATTGGATCTTTTCATTCATAATTCTTCTTTTTCTCATCAAACCCACCTTTTCCCGTTTTTGTATTATTCTCCTTTTTCTTCATATGACCTGCTCTCACTTAGCAAGTTTGATTAGATATTCACTTGTTTGTTATCGATCATCCAAAACCCACACGGGGATGCCTAGATGCACTTACAATCTTCCCCTTTCTGGCGATTGATGGCAACCAAGTAAAGTTTAAACATTTGAGAGTAAATGAATTCAGTTTTCATAAAGTATACACATATGAGTAGAAATATGCATGAACTATTCTTATATGTGTATTCTCTATGGTGGGGTGCCTAGCAATTTGAACGTAAACATACAAAGTGATACAGGTGGTGTGTTTCAAGAGTAATAATCATGAGAGCACCACATTATGAAAATGACATGAATAATCAAGTGTGCAACAAAAGATAATATAGTGCATAAGCATTATATAGTCTTACACAGGGCATCATTACATAGTCTTGATCATAAACGCATTACAATTTTTGAAAATAGTCCATGGCCAACAAAAGACTAAGATAACAACTCTGAACTCCCCCTTGATCTCTCCCTCTTTGGCATCAAGACACCAAAAAGGAAAAAATAGGGGAGGACTACTCATCGTCTTCATCATCTTGTTCAATAGCTACACTTTGAGTCTTCTCACTATCTTGCTCTTCATCATCATCATGATCATTACCTTCATCTCTAGTTTGGTGAGGAGCTCGTGAGCGAGTAGAGGATCCAATCCCAAAGTAAGCGAGCTCCTCGTCCGTTATCTTTGGAATCTCCGTGTAGTCCTCATCAGAGTCCTCGGAGATCTCTTGAGAGCCAGTAGGAGATATCTCTACTTTCTGTCATATGGTTGTGACATTCTCCTTCATGAAGCGTGCATGACGCTTCCTAGCAAGACTCTCCTCATGCTGCTTCACTTCCACGTTGCGGCAGGAGGCAAAAATGGATTGGAGCATGTTCAGTATCCCTCCAGTGGAGCCTCTAGAAGAAGATGGAGTCTCTGTGTCTCCACGGGCTTGAGATGATCGCTGCCTCATAGTGGAGGGAGGTGGACGTGGAGCTGAAGGCACCTGAGGTCGAAGCCTTAGATGCTTGACATCTTTGACAAACTCCAAACCTGTGCCATGCTCGATCATGCACATGATGTACGGGGCATAGCCACAGGAGCGGTTTGGAGTATGAGCGATGTTGCAGATATCATTGTAAGATAGTCAAAGGTGTTGAATTTCTCTGTCCCGCTGATAATCTTCATCAAGTTGCGGAGATATCCTTTAATGCTTCCCGCATCACACATGATTCAGCACCTCAAAGAATGGCTTCATGTTGTTGGTTAACGGGGGCTTGTATGGATAGTAGCCATCATAGAGAAAATCGAGCTCATTCTTGTCAAGTGGCTTGGTGTTGTGAACAGTGAGCTCATTTTCCAAATGTCTTCTAAATCTTGACACTTGGCGAATTCCACATATGAAATTGTATACTGTTTGCCATGTGTCATCCAAGTAACTCTCATGGCATTCTGCTGTGAGAAATATCATGTGGAGTAGAATTGATCAATAACTTCATTGTTACAATAATATTTGAAGGTCATGAGATCCTTCAAACCTTGGAGCTCCACAGTAGCTAAGACTTGATCAAAAGCCTCAATATGTTTCTCTCCCATGTAATCTCAATCAATCCATTGATTCTTTGCTATGGAATTATTCATTTTAAGATACACAGTTTTGTAATAGTCACAATGGAAGTCACTCCAGAACCGTGGATATGCTGCCATTTTCTCATAATCATATACGTTCTCCATCCGGTACTTTCTTGCTTTGTCACTTCCTTTCCTTTTGAATGGGTTGATGGAGAGATTTCGATTGCGGTCCGCGATTTACAATGGACCAATCGGTCCAGAGGTTCTAGCAGGCCCTTTCCCTTTCCCATTGCTTCTCTTGCTATTGACAGACTTCTCTTTGCCCTTGGTGCTAGGGCCAGCTTTCTCTTTGTCTTTGCTTCTTTCAGGTTGTTTAGCAAGTACTTTGCGTCTTGAGGCAGCAGGATCTTCATTCGCATCACGATCATGCCTTATCTTTGATCTTATTTACTGGACCCTTTATGCCTCTCGATATGGGGCTTGACGTGCCGCTTAAAGTTCTGGCTCACTAAAGGCACTGTCCTTGGAGTTTGACATGATTCCTGACAAGATAGGAGTATATGAGAACAGGGGAAAAGGGACCAAAAAAAGATCGACAAAATCAATATTGTAGGATTAGTGCTGTTAACAGTCGGACTTGTCCGTGGTTTATATGGACTAGTCCGACATACCGGACTTATCCGTAAGAAAACCCGAACTAGTCCGGTGTTCATCAGCAAGAACCCTAGCTAATCGAAAATCGTCAAATCTTCGGGGACAAGGTTCATTGTGCAGGGGAATGACAATGTAGAGCATACTAAGTGGTATTGAGTCCCTAGAGCACGAAGGATTTGGCCTAAACCCTAGAAAAAGTTGAAGATTAGGGTTAGGGCAAGGAGTTACCAAGAGGGTATCGATTCGTGGAGTAGAGCGGATCCCAGGTGTGGAGAAGTCCGGGGTGGACTTCCTTCGTGCTTCCAAGCTTTCCCCTCGAAAAATCAAAGTTTTGGTGGAGGGGATGAAAAAATTGCCTTGAGATCTTGAGAAGGAGAGAGAACGTCGTGGGGAAAGTGAGAGGAGGAAGAGGGTCTCGGGCTGAGTCGAGCGATTAAGTCCCTGGATCCGGACTTGTCCGATATACACCAGACTAGTCCGGTGCTGCGGACTATGGCCGGACTAAACCGTGGCACGGACTTGTCCGGTCTCACCATGGACTTGTCCGTGGTATGATAAAAAATCTTAGAATCCTTGTGTATAGGTGATTTTGACCATGTTGATCATTTGGACATATATAATTTTTGAAAAGTATTCTTGGTGAGTGTGATCAGTAAGCAATCAACAATCAAATTATGACCATAATTCACCAAGAACTAATATTTGAAATAGTTTTAGAGTTAAAAAGGAGGTAGGGGATAATTTTTCACAATCATGCTGGTATTTTGATTTCTAGATTACTAGCAATCAGATATGCAACGTTTCAAGCCACATTTCAAGAATCAAGGATATTCAATTCATTGCTAAGCTCACAAAACATTTTCTCATCTAATGACTTGGTGAAACTACCAGCTAGTTGTTTTTCCGTTCTAACATGTGAAATTACAATGTCTCCTTTAATAGAGTGGTCTCTCAAGAAATGGTGATGGATGTCAATGTGTTTGGTTCTAGAATGCTCAACGGGGTTATGGGCTATTTTTATGGCACTCTCATTGTCACATAGGAGCGGAATATGGATCAAATTGTAACCATAATCACTTAGAGTTTGTCGCATCCAATGAAGTTGTGCACAACAACTCCCGGCTGCAACATACTCTGCTTCGGCTGTAGCAATGGAGTTTTGCTTCTTGGACGACCACGATACTAGGGACCTACCCAAGAATTGGCAAGTCCCAGATGTACTTTTCCAATCCACTTTGCATCCGGCATAATCTGCATCGGAGTATCCAATGAGATTGAATTTTGACCCCTTTAGATGCCAAAGACCTAGGTTAGGTGTATGAACTAAATATCTCAAGATTCTCTTTACGGCTGTCAAGTGACACTCCTTTGGAGCGGCTTGAAACCTTGCACACATACATACACTCAACATGATGTCAGACCTAGATGCACAAAGATACAATAAAGAACCGATCATAGAATGATATACATTTTGGTCAGCATTCTGACCACTTCATTGAGATCAAGATGTCCATTGGTCGCCATTGGAGTTCTGATGGACTTGGCTTTATCCATATTGAAATTTTTGAGGATATATTGTGTATACTTAATTTGGCAAATGAATGTGTTGTCTCTAAGTTGCTTCATTTGAAAGCCTAGAAAGAACTTCAATTCGCCCATCATGGACATCTCAAACCTGTCTGGCATGGTCTTACTAAACTCTCACAAAACAACCTATTAATAGAACCAAATATTATGCCGTCGACATATATTTGGCAAACACATAAATCATTATTAAAGTGCTTTGTGAATATGGTGTAATCAATTTTTCCCATTTTAAAACCATTATCCATTAGAAAATCTTTAAGGCACGCATACCAAGCTCTATGATCTTGTTTGAGGCCATAGAGAGCCTTACGCAGTTTGTACACATGGTTGGGGAGTTCTTGATCCTCGAACCCGGGTGGCTGCTCCACATACACCTCCTCCTTGATTGGACCATTGAGGAATGCACTTTTGACGCCCATTTGGTACAAATTGAAATTATGGTGTGGGGCCTGGGAATCGCAGTGGGTAGTGTCGTGCGTTGCGGCACCCAACAGCATGCACGAAAAGAGGCTCAAGAACATAATGGAACCATTTTGTTACTCAAGATAATTTCTTTTACAACATAATGTACACACGCAGCGGAAATTAAAACTAGCCAGACAAACTACTCACTCTCGACCCTAACTACGCCGAAGAGAAGTCATTCAGCCCGTGAACGCTTCCTACTAGCTTCACCAAAGAAAGGCAGCGGCTAGGTTTCCGATGAGTGGAACGAACCGTGAGGTTCGTCGTCTCACCGAACAACCCTCTTCATAGCAGGGATCCTGCTACCTGCAAAACAACTCAGAAGCAACCGTGAGCACTAACGCACAGCAAGACTTAACCGTCACTCCTAAACATGTAACTCTAAATGCAGGGGCAGCAAGACAGTAGGAATAGGAATTTGCAAAATGCAGCTTGACTAAACTTGTTCCTTATATTCAGATTATTATAGCCTTCATTTTAGTAGTCCTCACGCCTCACAACATCGGAAGTCCACAATCAAACAAGAAACGCTTATCCCGATGTTGCTAGCCTAAGGTGGAAATGAAATTTAGTTGGCTCTATATCTACTTCAGTCAAGGTTCCAATACAGTGATTAATCCACAAACAGCAAGTTAAGAGACTTAGTTCCTCTTCTTACTAAGTCACGGCGCAGTGGGCAAGTATGCTCAATCCTCTTCCGCGAGCGACGGTGATTCGAATCAATAACAACCCGGAATACACGACACATACACCCGCCTCGAAAGACTCTCTCAAGAGATCTTTCTTACGTTGTATGCAGCAACCTTTCACACGACACCCCGACATAGAAATACGCTTCGCGCCGAGCAGGATGGTCCTCTACGCGGACACGTCGAAGTTGCCCGCTAAAGGATTTACACCTCCCGCCTTCTCAACGCCATTCCCACGCGAAGGATGAGTTTCTACAACACGGTCCATCGAGTTACATCGGTTTCATGGGTCCCATACCCCACTATATATCCGATACAGCTCAATCTTGTCCAGCAGGGCCGTATACATAGGGTCCTTAACCGACACGGACGGGGCTACAACCAACCTCCACATTTGCCTTACCATCCCGGTCCAGGCCAAATGTGGTCTCAAGCATTGTCACACCCATCGCAGGTCGAGACCAACCTTGAGCGCTCCATCCTACAGGAACATCCCCGTCCCCATCTCATTTTCATGAGGGTGCTCTTATCATCAACCTCTCGCGAGTAACTCCATTACTCGACCTTTCCCGCGAGTAGCTTTTTACTACTCGACTTCTACCGAGCTAGCTACAACATCAGCCTAGCATCTACAATGAGTCAAAGCCTACACTAAACCTTCTAATCAGGGATGTAATAGCCATGTAAGTGGGTTTCAATCATCCTAGACATAATGCACAATATCAAGTCTAATAACCATGAGGTGAAGTAAAACAAAATTTAAAACGGTAACGATATGCAAACCGGGGCTTGCCTTGCTCAACGGTTTTGTTAGAAGCTAGGAGTTAGTCTTCCTCCGGAGAATCCGCCAAGCTCGTCACGAGATGGAGATCCTCGCTGTAGAGTCGAGTCCTCGTCGAACGTCGACGCCACGTGAGCTATTATATTGCAATGCACATATATTTCAAAAGCAATTTAGAAACTGTTTCAAAACTGTTGTACCAGTTAACTCACACCTAAAAGGGACAAACAATAGCAAGGTTTCTGTTGTTGGATCTAAACCTTAGAGAAGATGAAAGCTAGGGTGAAAAGAGATACTAGTAATCACCATGTGATTAAGTCCATTATATGAACACTTAAACCTAAAAGATGGTAGCTCAAGTTCTAGAGGTCCAATGAAGCTGAGAATTTAACCAAAGCTTCTATGGAAGCTAGTTAGGCCGTGTGCAAAAATTGAGCTCATGAAATGGCTTCATATGAGCACAACAAATCCTTATGTGGTTTTCACTAATCTGCCTTTACCCCCTAGATATTAAGCTCTCCTATGATGCAAAGTAGACTTTTTGTGAAGTACAAAATGTCCTGAGTCCATAGGAATTGGTTTTACCATTTTTTGGAGTTTCGTACATGGAGATATGGATTTTTACAAAGAATGGGGAAAAGCTGAAATTGTCTCTGTTCATTTTCCCATTTTTCAGAGACATAAGGAATGAACACATCATTTTACCAGGCAAATGGGATCCAATGCCTCTGAAATTTTTACTGGAGTTCAAGTATTTTTGGAAGAATGTCCTGTCCAAATTTGGGAATTTTCCAATAAACAGAACTCCTGTAAAAATTCATACAAAATTTTACTTAAATGAATTAATGAGCCAAATCCAGAGATTTTCATAAACATTGACCTGCACCCCTGGATAGTACTCTTTGAGGGGAATCCAACAAAATTTGTTTCATAATTTTTGGACATTTTTACACAAAGTTATGGCACCCCAAAGTTTGAACTAGAGTGGGAAAATCTGGAAAATGTTTAAATGCTGACAGTGGGTCCCACCTGTCATCTCTAACCTCCAGACTCGCGCCAAACAGGGCAGTGGCGGCCCCCTCCGGCGAGGTCGCCGGAAAAGCACTTCACAGCCGCCTCCAGACCCCCTGCTGGCCGCCCCCCCCCATATTTCCCCCACGCTGAACACGTTGGTGAGGTCGCCGGCGGCTGAAACTCGCCAGAAAATAGGACGCACCGGCCACAGCAAACCCTAGGGCTCCGGCGAGGTCTTGCACGGTGAATTCTCCACCAAATGGTCGGTTCTTGGGCTCTACAGCACCAGGGGATCATGTAGAAGACCGGCATGAGGTCTAAACAAGCTGGAGAGGGCTCTAAACCTATCGGCACCGTGCGCCCGATAGGGTCCAGCGGTATACCCTCTAAAAAAGCTCGGATTTCTCACTCTACACTCAATTTCTTGGTCTAAAATCGATGGAGGAGGTGTGCAAGGCAGTTAACATCCTGTGTGTGAAGTTTGAGACCCAACAAACACGATTTGAGGACGAATTTTACAATTCCTTACCTCAAGGTCCGTTTCTACCGCCCGGGAGAAAAACTTGAAATTCTCCCTCTGTGATCAATGGCTAGGGCTGAGCTTTGGAGGTGAGCAACTAGGCTTGTAGGTGCACAGATGGGGTGGCTTGCTTGGGCGTGATCCCTCCTGGTTTGGGCTGGCCACGGTGATCAGTTCCAGTTTCTTCAGCTTTAGCTCGGGAGCAGTAGAAACTTTGCTGCTTCTAGGCGCCGGTGAGCTCGGGACGGCGGAGGGAAGTTACCAGGCGGCCAGAGCAATCACGGGCAAAGGTTTTCGCTGTGGGAAGCTGGGGCAAAGATTGCTTGGTTTGCTCTGGGCGATCAGAGGAAACAGGGAACGGTGGCTGGGTGCTTCACGGGAGGAGAAACAGAGAATGTGCACGAGCGAGAGAGAAACAAAGTTCGGTTGCTCTTCGTGCGTGGAGGATAAGGGCTGGAGGACGGTCGACCAGAACACAGGAGGTGGCGCCGGGATCTCGTCGGGAACAGTCCCTGCCGAGCGCTGGCGCGCGCTCAGCCGTCGCTAGAGTCGGTTTGCACTTTTGTGAGACTGACCGGTGGGGTCCACAGCCACAATTCTCCCTCTTATCCCCCATTTCGATTTAGAATAGCAAATGAGCTCCAAATTTGACCAAACTTGGAGGATCGGTCAAAAGATATATGAGGAACTCAAATCTGAAATCAGATTTTAAAATTGATTTTGTTTCATTCAAAATTCAAATTCAAGTTTGAATTTGAACGTGCCCTCATTTAATCCTCAGAATAAATAGTATATGAAACCTAAAATTCTCCAAATTTGAAACTTAGGCTCTTGAATACATGAGAAATGCATCTATGATCTCACATATAGGCCTTTGGATAATCTGAATATGAATCCTTTCAAAAGATTCAAAGTGGTGTTTAAATTTCCTCCACTCTCCTCATAGAGAAGGTGCACATGAGTTAGAGTTTTTGGGAGTAAAATATTTCCCCTAGGTTAACATGTGCTGATCATGGGCTAGAGAAAATTTTTAACTCCCTCACATGTCCATATTTGTGTTCATCAATTTATGTGACACAACTATAGTCTTTTATCGCCTTAACTTTGTTTCATAAGTTGAAATCAAACTTTACAAAAGTTAGGGCTGTTACATTCCTCCCCCCTTAAAAGAATCTCGTCCTAAGATTACAAAAAGAAAGAAGAAGGGAGAATGGTTACTGGACATATGGTACAAACAAGTCAGGAAAATTTAAACGGAGAAAATCCTCGCTTTCCCACGTGGCTTCATCAGCGGTGTGGTTGCTCCACAAGACTTTGTAAAATCGCAATGTCCGATTTCTTGTGGCGCGAGTCTTCTCGTCAGTAATCTGTATCGGATACTCAGAATAGGTGAGATCCGGTTGAAGATCCTCAAAGTTCTCCATATGAACTGTGGTTGGGTACTTAAGACATTTCCGCAGCTGAGAGACGTGGAAAACATTATGAATACTCAAAAGTGACGCCGGTAGCTCCAGACGATAGGCCACGGGTCCACATATCTCAGTGACAGCAAATGGCCCGATGAATCGCGGAGCAAGCTTTCCCTTCACTCTGAAACGATGAACTCCTTTCATCGGAGAGACACGAAGATAAACGTGGTCCCCGATGTCAAAGTGAAGAGGTCGACGTCTTTTGTCTGCATAGCTTTTCTGCCGAGATTGAGCAGCCTTTAAGTTTGCTTGAATCACTCGCACTCGTTCCTCGGCTTCATTCACCAGATCAATCCCGTAGACCACTCTCTCGCCGGACTCACACCAGTTCAGCGGTGTGCGGCACTTCCGGCCATAAAGAGCTTCATACGGGGTCATTTTGATGCTGGATTGATAACTATTATGATATGAGAATTCTGCTAACGATAGATGGTCATCCCAATTCTTCCCATGATTGATGACACATGCCCGTAGCATATCCTCCAGAATCTGATTTACTCTCTCTGTTTGACCATCAGTTTGTGGATGATACGCTGAACTCCGAATTAACTTGGTTCCCAGTGCAGCATGTAGTTGCTCCCAAAATCTGGATACGAACAACGCACCTCGATCAGACACGATGGTGCGGGGAACCCCGTGTAAACACACGATTCTCGAGATGAACAGCTCCGCATACTTCTTTGCCACATATTTGGTATGGACTGGAATAAAATGTGCTGTCTTTGTCAAACGATCGACGATTACCCAAATAGAATCATGCTTGTTGCTGGTCATGGGTAAACCGACGATGAAGTCCATACTTATGTCTTCCCACTTCCATGCTGGAACCTTCAGCGGTTGAAGTGGTCCGGCTTTCCTCATATGGTCGGCTTTAACTCGCCGACACGTATCACACTCGGATACGTACTTCGCAATCTCTCTTTTCATCCGTGTCCACCAGAACTTAGATTTTAAGTCCTGGTACGTCTTGTTGCTTCCCGGATGAATGGAGTACTTGGATAAATGTGCTTCATCCAATATCTTCCTCCGCAATTTCATATTCCGGGGTACAACTATGCGGTTGTTAAACCATAGAGTACCCTCTTCATCCTTGCGGAACATCTTGAATTCACCGCTGTCCACTCTCCTCCGGATATGAGACATACCTCTGTCTCTCTTCTGAGCCTCTACAATCTCATCTCGGATTGTAGGAATAAGAGCGAGGTTGAACAGCGATCCGTAGGGAACTAAGCGCAGGCTTGGTTCTCCTTCTTCATGTGCAGCCATGGCTAAATGGTGAACGTGGGCTTTTCGACTAAGTGCGTCGGCAACCACATTCGCTTTGTCCGGATGGTAATGAATTTCAATTTCATAGTCCTTGATCAATTCTAGCCATCTTCGCTGCCTCATATTCAATTCTTTCTGTGTGAAGATGTACTTCAAGCTTTTGTGGTCAGTGTAGAGATGTACTAGATTGCCTAGTAGATAATGTCTCCACATTTTCAACGCTAAGACCACTGCAGCTAGTTCAAGGTCATGCGTCGGGTAATTCTGCCCATGACCCCTGAGTTGTCGGGATCCATACGCGACCACGCGTCCTTCTTTCATCAACACACAACCCAAACCGATGCTGGATGCATCACAATAAACATCAAACGGCTTCGTAGTGTCCGGCTGGGCCAAAACTGGAGCTGTAGTGAGATGCTTCACTAAAGTTTGAAAAGCTTGTTCACATGAATTACTCCAATCATACTTGGTGCTTTTCTTCAACAGCTCCGTCATAGGTTTAGCGACTTTGGAGAAGTTTGGAATGAATCTCCGGTAATAATCCGCTAAACCTAGGAAACTCCTCACTTCATGAACAGATGTTGGAGATTTCCAATTCACCACTTGCTCGATTTTACTTGGGTCCACAGCGATGCCTTCCGCTGAAATAACATGCCCAAGAAACGGCACTTTACTGATCCAAAACTCACATTTACTGAACTTTGCATATAGCTTGTGATCTCTCAAGCGTTGGAGTACAATACGCAAATGTTCAGCATGTTCTTCTTCTGACTTTGAATAGACCAAAATGTCGTCGATGAAAACCACGACAAACCTGTCTAACTCTGGCATGAACACTGAGTTCATGTAACACCCCAAAATGCTGTTAAGAGGGGAATTTAAAAATTTTTGGACGTATTGCATGTGTTGCAAAAATTCAAATTCAAACTGGAATTCAAATTAAACTCAAAACAGAAATCAAAAAGAAAAAGAAAAGGAAAAAATAAAACCCCCCCGGCCAGTGGGCCGAAACCCACCAGCCGGCCCAACTCACCCCCGCGCCAGCCCGTCGCCGCGCGCCTGTTTCCCTCTCACGGACAGGCGGGACCCACCTGTCATCCCCAACCCCCCACTCGCGCCGACCCCGGACTTTTCCCCCCGCGCGCACGATCATAACCGACCGGATTTCCGCATCCCTCAGCCCGATTCCCGGTCCCAGAAGGCTCCAACTCGATCTAAACAAACCCGCCGCCCTTCCCCGGCTATATAAACCCCGGCATCTCCCCGTTTTTCCCCACGATCCGCAGTTTTTCCTTCCGGTGAGAACCCGAGTTACTCCAGCCAATTTCGCTCGATCTTCGCTTGGGATTTCTGATCTAACGCGCTGATCTTGATCCACCGACTCCGGGGAACCGCGCAGGTGCAGAAAACTCGGTGGTTTGCGCTTCAAACACAGCGCCGACGAGCCTCGCCGTGAATTCACCTCGGACCTCATCGCCGACCGCTTTCCAGGACCTCCGAGCTCAAGAAAACCCCCGAGGTGAGATCCCCGACCTCCCCTCTGCCGATCTATGCCATAAAATCACAGTTTTAGGAAGAATTGACGAAGATCCGAAGCTCTCCGGCGAGATCGCCGACGGGCAGCGCCGCCCGCGCTCGATCAGAGCGACGTGGCCGCTTGTGCGCCGTCTATTTTAAATCGCACGGTAGAATTTAAATCCCCGCGTACCGGTTTGACGTTATAATCTCAGCCGTCTGTTTTAAATCGGACGGTCCACGTCAGCCCCGCGTTATAAAGGCCGGGATTCTTACGCGCTACCCCCTGTGGTTCTCGGAAAATACGAGCTAGCTCCGGAAACTTCTGATCTAGCCCCTGGAACTTCAGAAAATCATGTAAATTCATTTAAAAAATCAGTTTTAGCCCCTGGACTTAATAAAAATTAGGAAAACCCCTCTGTTATGTGTAGTTAGACCCCTGGAAATTCTTAAAATAATATAATAGACCCTACAGTGGGGTGATTTTACCTTTTTAACCCTATGTGATATTAAATTTAGGAATTTGAATATGTGATTAGTGTTTAAAATTTAAAAGATGGGACAAACACATTGTAAATTCAAATTATAAACTTTCCTAGTACTTGGAAAACTTTGGAGTGAGATAAAAATAGATTTTTGGCTGAAATGAATCTGTCTAATTGATTATTCACATTTATTAGTTATAGGGACACATTTTTAAGTAGAGAATAATTCTGAAAATTAGTAAAATAAATGTAAAATAGTTCACATAAGAGAAGTTCAAAAATATATTATTTAATATTTTAGACCCAAAACCTATTCTGTTTAGATCAGGTGTCTTACTATTTTCATAATAAAGTTCACATTTAGGCATACGAAATAAATCTGAAAATATAGCAAGGTAGGTATGAATAACTAGAAAATGATAAATGAAGTTTCCAAAATCCAAAGAATTCAGTTTAGGGTTGGTAGAAGGTCTGAAGACACATTTGGAGTAGGAAAATACCCTCCATGCACACTTGATAGCTAAAAGGTGTATAAATTGAATATAAGGAATTTACTTAAATTGGAAACTCATATATAGTATGCAAACATAAATATGAATACAAAAGTAGAAATCATATGCACATGTTTAAAAGTGCATGTAAGCCAAAATCAACACACATAGAGTAACCACAACACATAGAAATGTGAATGGCTTTCATAAATGTGAATGTGTGGAGTGTGAACTATGTCTTATGGATTGTTGTTTTCTTTTGCTATGTGTGATGGTATGAGTAGAACCTGCTCGAGAGCAAGTTCTTCCTTTCCAAGATCAGGACTACCCATTCCCAGAGCAGCAGGAAGAAGGCAAGTGTCCTTGACCACTTTGTTCCTACACTAGGATGTGTAGATAGAATTATTTGCATTGTCAATTGAAAATATGAAACCCGTGCAAGGATGTTTCCCTAGAATTGCATTACCTTGTTTCCTTGTAGCTTGGGTTGGGATTCATTTTATCATGTCATTTATTATTATGCATATGCTTAGCCATGCTTAGAATGGGATATTTGGGATGTGAGATCATCAGTTTATTTTACCATACTCTTGAATGAGATATTATGAGTTATGTAGAGGTAGGGATCAGGGCAAGCTGGATGTTTTGGTTGGTGTTGGGTGCACGAGACTCAGGTTTGTGTTTAGTACTTGCCTGGATCCTAAGGACCGGTTCATGGAGCATGTAACCTAGCTTTACCGTGCCAACCACATGCTGAGATGGGGCAGCTTGGCCAATTAATTAGGTGTATCCCCGGCGTAGTATGGGTGTGTTGGATGGTGCGGGGAATAGGTGTCAGCTGGACTACCATATGAACCGCAAGGCTCAAGAGGGGGCCACTGCAGTGGGGTTGGAGCCTCTTGTATGCTGTTAGGGGTGAAACCTCAGTGGGCCCACGCTCGTCGGGAATCCCTTTGTAAAGGCTTCGTAGTGATCTCCTGGCTACACACCTGGGAAGTGTGAATGTGGTTCGTAGCCACTGGCATAATGGAGGTTCATTTAGTCCACCCGGCAACGGGGGATGAAATCACTACATGTGGGTACAGTGGTGCAAACTCTGCAGAGTAAACAACTGTCATGACAGCCGTGCTCACGGTCAAGAGCGGCTTGGACTTATTCATGATTAGAGGATTGATGGCTTTGGAAGTTGAGGATGTTAAGCGGGGAGCTTAACATTGGAATTTGAGGATTTGGTTATTTGATTATGATGATGGGATGGGAGATTGGGACCATTTCACCTGTGTAGTAATGTAGGTGCTTAATATGCTAAGGTGATAGGTATTAATTGCGTAGTGCTTTAACCATGAGTTCAACCTCTCCTTGCTTTAGCCATGCATGACATAACTTTCCCACACTTGCTGAGTACCATCGGTACTCAACCTTGCATATTTGTTGGTTTATATTGCTGCTCAGGTCAAGATAATGAACTGGTGTTTAATGATCAAGACTTTGGACCCGAAGAAGGTTTCTACGTTCATGGAGTCCCCCGGGCAACACCTGTGACGGAGCCCACAAGAATAATATTCCGCTGCTATTTTATTTACTTGTTATGAACTTATTATCGTCCATCGAGACATATGCTATGTAAGACTTATTTATATTCAACACCTGGCTTGTAATAAATGATGCTTCACTATTTGTCATCACATGTATGAGAAAATGATCCTGGCATACATGTGATATTCACTCGGTTGTTCTTCGGAGAAACCGGGTGTGACAGGAGTGGTATCAAAGCCAAGGTTGCCCGTAGGAACGTGGACCTAGGTAGAAATGGACGTATTTAAGGGTCCTATTTTCTTAAAAACTATTTTACAAGGTGTGTGTTGAAAAGTGTTATTTAATGGAGTCACTTTCTTCATCTTACCCCAACTTTCATTTAAAATAGGATTTTTGTTTAAAAGTTTATCTAACCTAAGTTTAAATGCTCTCTGTTTTAGATGGTTCGCATGATTCGCACCGCTCGCAAGTCCATAGGAAGGAGAGTTCCCGTAGTTGCCCTTGCCCAAAGAGAGGAGAGCCGTCCGGTGACATACCTTTCCTTCGGATTGGCAGTAGGAGGCTTGTTACGCCGTCTTCGACGTATACTCCAAGCCGCCGGCAATACGGGCAAGCTAATCATACACTATAGCTCCACCAGGACCATCCGTGAGAAGAGGGAAGAATGGAGTTCAGAGATGAGGATTATCCACAAAAATTAGCTGCTCAAGATCCACCGCTCTCCAGCTTGTCGAGCGACACAGGTCGATTCGGAGAAGGATGTTACCTGGGAGGCCATCACCTGCCAGAGTCACATCTATCGTCGACACCTGGACAGAACTGAGTATATGTATGTCCTCCAGCGCGAGAGTGGAACAACGGAGTATAAGTACCCGCCAGTGCAGCAAGGAACTTCCCATGAGCACATGGACTTGTGCTTGGAGGATGCTGCTATGCTCAACACTCGACTGTAGGAGTGTCAGCAGGAGCTTCAGGATGTTCGGGACACCCTGAAGGAAACCTAGGCGTTGCTTCGAGCCTGCTTGAGGGCGGGAGAAAGAGGAGATGGGAATGAACTGTGTGTCACCGTGAATGATACATGGACTCCTGACTCCCCGGATCACCGGGCGATCAGGCGTCGTCGCACTTCTCCACCAGCAGCCTCCCCACCCAAAGCAGAGTCAGAAGGCAGCCGCAATAATGAGGAAGATCCCGAGGAGCCAGCTCAGGGATACGAGTAGTGTAGAGTCTTTCCCTTAGTTAGCAAGATGTCGAATAGTCGAGTAGTTACCTTAGTTAATGGTGTGTTAATGCTTGGTGTGTGACGTGAGTTGTGGAAGCCATGAGCAATTGTCCACAGCCTCGTCTTCAGATTGTTTTGCTTTGGTGTGTGAACCCACATGAAATAATAGTGCATTTATTTTTGTGAGAGACATGAACCCTCAGAAAGTATAACAAAGCCTCAACACTTCAAAGTAAAAACAAGTGAAAGTAGTAAGATAATACGTAATGCTTTAAATTAACATTTGGTTGATCATGCTAGATGGCCGGAAGAGGAAAGGGTCGTGCTGCCAACTCCGCCAACAAGCTTCTTGGGATTGGCAGGATACTATCGACGGTTTATTGATGGATTCTCTAAGATCTCGAGACCCCTCACCAAACTGTTGGAGAAGGGAATCACATTCATATGGACGCCGTAGTGCGAGACGAGTTTTCAGGAGTTAAAGAAAAGATTGACAACAGTCCCAGTGCTAGTTATGCCAGATATGCAGAAGAACTTTACGGTGTACTGCGATGCCTTTGGAAACGGGTTGGGATGTGTTCTCATGCAAGAAGGGCATGTCGTGGCTTATGCATCCCAGCAGCTCCGGAAGCACGAGAAGAACTATCCTACACATGATCTAGAACTAGCCGCAGTGGTACACGCGTTGAAAATTTGGCGGCACTACTTGATGGGGAAGAGGACAGAGATATATACGGATCATAAGAGTTTAAAGTACATTTTCACACAGCCAGATCTCAACCTCAGACAAAGCAGATGGTTAGAGCTAATCAATGACTTTGATGTGGGCATCAACTATCATCCTGGGAAAGCAAACGTCGTGGCAGATGCTTTAAGTCGGAAAGTGCAGGTCAATAAGTTGAGCTTGAAGGACATGCCTACAAAATTGAAGGACGAGGTTATAAGGCTCAATCTATGCCTTGTGAATAGTGGTGAAGCCATCGCCATGGAAGTGGACTCCACACTAGAGCGAGACATACGCGAGGGTCAAAAGAATTACGAGAAGATACAAGAAATCAGGCAACTCATCAAGGAAAATAAAGCCCCTGGTTTCAGAGAGGATTAACAGGGAACGGTGTGGCATGGGAAAAGAATCTGTGTGCCAGAAGTAAAGAAGATCCGTGAATTGATTTTGAAGGAGGCTCACGATTTCGACTATTCCATTCATCTTGGGAGTACGAAGATGTACCAGGACCTCAAGAGCAGGTATTGGTGGTATGGCATGAAGCGAGATGTCGCGGAACATGTTGCCCTATGCGACACATGTCAGTTGGTGAAAGCAGAACATCAATGACCCGCGGGATTATTGCAACCACTCAAAGTGCCTGAATGGAAATGGGAAGAAATCGGTATGGATTTCATAGTGGGACTGCCTAGGACCCAATTAGGATATGATTCGATATGGGTCATCGTCGACAGGCTAACCAAGGTAGCTCATTTCATCCTCGTGAAAAAGCTACAGCGGATCCAAATTGGCGGAGTTGTACATGTCAAGGATCGTGTGTTACCATGGAGTGCCCAAGAAGATAGTGTCGGATCGAGGGACACAGTTCACCTCAAGGTTCTGGCAAAAGTTGCATGAAACCATGGGAACCCATCTGAATTTTAGCTCTGCCTATCATCCCCAAACTGATAGGCAGACGGAAAGAACCAATCAGATTCTTGAGGATATGCTGAGAGCGTGTGCACTCAAAAACAATCGGAGTTGGGACAAGAAATTACTGTATGCGGAGTTTTCCTATAATAACAGCTATCAGGCTAGTATGAAGATGTCGGCGTTTGAAGCTTTGTGTAAAAGTCCCAAAAATGTGTATGAATAAAAACTATGGTTTGAGTTCATATGTGTTGACACGACCCCATTGGTCCTGTCGAGCCAGGATCACGCCGAGGGGTGCTGCGTTGTACAGCACCGTATAACACACGTCAAAGGTACAAAGCGGAAGCGGAAATTTTATTACATAAACAGGTTTATGAACTTGTTTACAGCAAAATAAGTTTAGTCTACACTCGCGGGCGTAAACTAAGCATCAAGTGCACGTTCAGCCCTCGAACGTGTCCTTGCTAGCACACACGCACACTAACTCTGCGGCGTGCACGACTCCCACTCGATGGGGTTCCCCTCCTGGGGTTCCGTCTCCTCTTCGGGAGTCCCTTCTTCATAGAACCCTGCAAAAGCTTCAAACACAAGCAGTGAGCACGAAGGCTCAGCAAGTCTGACCCATCTCACCTAAACATGGAACTTCTACATGAGGGTAATGGGTACATGAGGAAAAAAATCAGTTGCAAGGACTCGCCTAATTAGTAGAACCTTACTTTCAAGTTTTAGCAGCAGGTTGTGGAGAACCTTACGCTAAGGCACATGAGAGAGCCGCAATCAAACAAGAAACGCATTTCTCTCATGTACTTTGCCCAAAGTTGAAAAGAACTTTAGTTAGCTCTAAGCTACAGCATATCATTTAACAATCAATGTCCAGCTTTCAATCAGCAACATTTTAACATGTAACTAGCCTGTTCTTTCTACGTCACGGTACAGTGAACAAGTGGTACTCACTGACCGCGAGGGACGGCGATTATAATCGATTTACACCTGCAGGGTTACCCGAACAACCCGTCACGTACGCCCGTACTCGATGTTGCCTACAACAACCATCACGGACGCCGTACGCGACTACCTTTCACCCGTTAGCCAAATGTTGAACCGGTCCAATCGTCCCGAGCAAGAGGTCTCTGCACGCGCATCTCAGTGCCGCCAGCCGATTTACACCTCGAGCTCTCAACCTACCCTCTGAACGACCAGCTATGCCTCAACACCCAGCTACCCGAGTTACATCAGTTTCCCGGTTCCCATATAGCCGGTAGGTCTTCGGTACTGTTCTAGCTTGTTCAACAGGCCCGCACACGGCTCGGTCCTCAATCAACACAAGCGGAGCTACAGCACACAGGCCCCAAAGTTCTGCTGCCCTTTCTCTCCGCTCGGTCTCATTTTCTTGCCATGTGTATCATGTGCTACCTCTACCCGAGCAATGTGCCTCTAGCCTATTCTCGTGAGTAGTTCCAACTACTCGACTTGTACCGAATCCTACTCTATCTTAGCAATGCAGTGGCTAACGAGGTTTTCAATCCTAACACCAACCCATGGTTTTCTTGGCTATGCAGTTGGGTTTCCAATCAAGACTTTAATGCAAAGAATCACAACAATATTCAAAGATGTGCTCAAAACAATAAACATTTGTAAAAAGGTTAATACAAACCGGAGCTTGCCTTGCTGCTCTTGGTCGTAGGCTAGCTGTTCCTCCGGAGTAACGAAGTCTAGGACTTCGGGTTCCTCCTCGACCTTAGCGACTACATGATAAGAGCAATATATGTATCAATTTAAATGCATTTGTATTAACTTTGAAGTTGTGAAGTCTATAACCCTTGCTAGACAGACCTAATGACTGTGAAACTTTTACTGTGGCTTGGTTACAACCTAAACCGAGACTTGGTCAAGTTTTAGTTGCAGCAAAGCTCATTTGAGCCCTCCACAATTAATTATGTCCTTGACCTTAATTGGAACTCTTAGGGTGTTCTAGGAATTTTCATGAAACAAACTATGACTTTCTGAAAACTAGATTTTCAGAGGCTTCTAATGGAGTTGGTCTCACTTAATTTGAAGGTTCCTAGCTAAAGTTGTGAGGATTTGAAGTTTGGAAGAATTCTGAAAATCGGGGAAAAATTGAAATCTCGCGGAGGTGTCCGGTACCCCGGAGATACCACACGTGTCGAGCGCGGAGGTGTCCGGCACACCGGAGCTCAGAGGGTATTGGCGCGCCAGCACAGCGGATCCCCGGCCAAACTCGATCCCGATTTAAATTCTTCAGCCGCTGACACGTGGGTCAGCCGACTTCTTCTTCCCCCTGCCGTTCTCTTTCGCCCGCGCCGCCGACCTCGCCGGAGCAGGCTAGGAGCTCGCCGGCTCGCTGCTGTCGGACCTCCCATGGGCTGAAACTCGCCGCCAGGGGGTTGTCGACGTCGAGGAACACTTCGGTGGTGTCAGGTCGGGCTGAGGGTGACCGGAAATAGCCCGGTGACGTGCCGCGGCCTTGGTTGAGGTTCGGCACCGTCGACCCTGGGTCCTAACCCGCCAACACCTCAAACAAACGGTCCTACAGCATCAGTGTACCTCTAGGGAACTCGACAAGGTGTCAAAAGGGTTCAGGGATGGCGGCAAGTCGATCGGCACCGTGTGACTGATCGTGTCCGCCATGACCGCCCTTGATCGAGCTCGAAATTCGTTACTCCTAGACAGTTTTACGCTACGGATGCAGAAAAGAACTTGATCGCCGGCTAGTCCAGCGTCTACGTGCAAGATTTGATGACCTCTGAAAGATCATAGAGCGAGAATTTAAAGAAACCGTACCGGAAGCTCGGGTTACGGTCGCCGGAGCAAAAACTAGAAATTCTCTGCGGATTCTTCACGGTTGGCTTCCAAACATGGAGGAGAGCAGCACGGTGGTCGCGCGCTCCTATTGCCTCTCTTGCTGGACCGTGTAAACGCCTGGGGAACGCTGTCCACGGGCGCCTGACTCTCGGCTGAGGCTAGGTCGCCGCGGTGGCGATCGCTCTTGGGCAAAGGAGGTCGGAACTCGGGGTTTCTGGTGTTGGGGAGGTGAAGTGCGACCTCAGGTGGCTGTCTAGCAGCTCAAGGACGAAGGAGGAGATGGTTTTGCTGATTTTCCCGATTGAGCAGAGAGCTGCGGCGAGAGACAATGCCGCTGCTCGGGTTTGCCCACGAGAAGATAAAGCCGGCCGACTCCTGCTCGGCTGAGGCGGTGCCGGTCGCGTGGGGGCGCGAGCAAGCCGCCCTGAGCGCCAGCGTGCGGAGGGGGAAGCAGCTGGTGGCGCCGGTAGCTGCTCGGTGGCACAGCCGACAGCTGCTCGGTGGAATTTCCCACCGAGACTCTGACTTTGGTTGCAAGTTTCTCCTTCTTCCCTCTATGACATGTGGGTCCCACCCGGGGTTTTAACCTCTGAAATTTACTCCTGATCACTGTAGTGAACAGTGAACCCCATAATACCCCTGGTGATTCAGATTATTCACCCTTGAGCCATTCGAATTGAATAGGATTCGAATTGGGTTTGGTTTGAGTGAATTTCAGCACAAGTGCAGTTTTGAATTCAAATGAAGTTTGAATTTGTCCCACTTAGCTCATGTCAAGATCAACTCCAAATGGAGTGAAAATTGGTGTGTGGGTTCACAAAAATGTGCTGAGTAAGAATATGCCTCCCACTTTTAAATCCATGGGATAAAAACAGTTTGAATTTGAATATGGTTTCAAACTGCCCTCTTTCTAACTATACCCAAAATGACCTCAAAAAGGTTTGGAATTTGGGTGAAACTTGGCATGGACATCCTTAGCAAGGTGTAGGAGTTTTCATATGTCCAGCCCACCTATATCACATGTGGGAAATACCACTTTTGCAATATGTGAGTTTGTACTCTAATGAGCATGTTGATAATTGTTACTTGCTCTTCGTTTGTGTTCATCATCCTTCCTCACATGAGGTGTGTGGTGTGGTGATGAACACTGCAAATGTGTGTCAAAAACTGAGGCCCTTACATTCCTCCCCCCTTAAAAGAATCTCGTCCCGAGATTATAAGGTGAAAATGAGAGAGAGGACGGTGTAAAATTACCGGATATGTGACGTGAAAAATTCGGGGTAGTTAGTGCGAAGGAATTCTTCGCTTTCCCATGTCGCTTCGTCCATGGAGTGATTACTCCATAGAACCTTGTAGAACCACAACGTACGGTTGCGTGTGGTTCGGGCCTTTTCATCAATAATCTGCACCGGTTCCTCCCGATAGGTGAGATCCGGTTGTAGTTCTTCAATATCCTCCAGCTGAACGGTAGTTGATAGCTTAAGACACTTCCTCAGCTGGGAAATGTGAAAGACGTCGTGCACACCGGAAAGTGCTTCTGGTAATTTCAACCGGTATGCCACTGATCCACATCTTTCGGTAATCTGGAATGGACCGATGAATCGGGGTGCCAACTTTCCTCTCACCCCAAATCTGTTTACGCCCTTCATTGGAGATACCCGTAGATATACGTGATCTCCAACTTTGAATTGTAATGGGCGCCTTCTCCGGTCCGCATACTGTTTCTGACGGGATTGGGCGGCTTTTAGGTTCGCTTGAATCAGTCGAACCTTTTCTTCCGCGTTGTTGACCAGGTCAATCCCGAAGGTAACCCTCTCGCCAGACTCACACCAGTTCAATGGTGTGCGGCATTTCCTACCGTATAGCGCCTCGTAAGGTGCCATCTTGATGCTGGCTTGGTACCCATTATTGTACGAGAACTCAGCTAACGGCAAGTGATCATCCCAATTCTTGCCGTGGTCGATAGCGCAAGCTCGTAGCATGTCTTCTAAGATTTGATTTACCCGCTCCGTTTGCCCATCCGTCTGCGGGTGGTAGGCTGAACTACGGATCAGCTTCGTCCCCAAGGCAGCGTGCAGCTGCTCCCAAAAACGGGACACAAATAAAGTGCCCCGATCCGATATGATGGTACGGGGTACGCCGTACAAGCATAGGATCCGTGAGATGTACAGTTCAGCGTACTTATTGGCGTTGTAGTTGGTGTTGACCGGGATGAAATGGGCAACTTTGGTGAGCCGATCGACGATCACCCACACAGAATCATGTTTCTGCAAGGTGGTGGGTAAACCGACGATGAAATCCATGCTCACATCCTCCCACTTCCAGGCAGGAACGCCCAGTGGTTGTAGCAGTCCCGGTTTCCGCATGTGGTCTGCCTTCACCCTTCGACATGTATCACACCCGGACACGTATTTTGCAGTCTCTCGCTTCATCCGTGTCCACCAAAACTTGTTTCTGAGTTCTTGATACATCTTGTTGCTGCTGGGGTGAATAGAAAACTTTGATAAGTGAGCCTCATCAAAGATTTTCTTCCGTAATTCCGGTTTACGGGGTACGACGATCCGGTCCTTGAACCACAGAACGCCGTCTCCATCCTTCCGGAAACATTTCAACTCCCCACTGTCTACACGTCTCTGCAAATGGGACATGCCCTTGTCATTCTTCTGGGCTGCCGCTATCTCTTCACGGATGGTGGGAATCAAAGCTATGTTGTAGAGAGCTCCGTGTGGAATCCCATAGAGTGGTGGTTCGCTCTCTTCCAACGGTGTGATGGTCAGATTATTGACGTGTGACTTGCGGCTCAGCGCATCTGCCACTACGTTTGCTTTGCCCGGATGATAATGGATCTCTATTTCGTAATCCTTTATCAGTTCTAACCATCTTCGTTGCCTCATGTTCAGCTCCTTCTGAGTGAATATGTACTTGAGTCTTTTGTGGTCGGTATATAAATGTACGAGGTTACCGAGTAGGTAGTGCCTCCACATCTTCAGTGCAAGTACCACGGCAGCGAGCTCCAAGTCGTGAGTTGGATAGTTTTGCTCATGGTTTCTAAGCTGCCGTGATCCATACGCGACCACTCTTCGGTCTTGCATCAGCACACATCCGAGCCCAATGCCGGATGCATCGCAGTATACATCGAACGGTTTTGTTGTGTCTGGCTGCGCCAAGACCGGTGCTGATGTCAGGTGCTTGACTAAAGCCTTGAATGCTGCTTCACATGTTGGACTCCAAACATATTTGGTAGCCTTCTTCAGCAGCTCCGTCATTGGCTTGGCAATCTTCGAGAAGTCTGGAATGAACCTCCGATAATATCCCGCGAGTCCGAGGAAACTCCGTACCTCATGAACAGTTCTCGGGGATTTCCAATTCAGCACTTGCGTGATCTTGCTCGGGTCCACAGCGATACCCTCCGCTGAGATGATATGCCCGAGGAAAGGCACTTGCGATATCCAAAACTCGCATTTGCTGAATTTTGCGTATAACTTGTAATCCCGCAGCCGTTGCAACACTATACGCAGATGTTTCTTGTGATCTTCCTCCGACTTGGAATATACCAGGATGTCGTCGATGAAGACCACGACAAACTTGTCCAGCTCCGGCATGAATACCGAGCTCATCAAGTACATGAAGTGAGCTGGAGCATTGGTGAGGCCGAAGGACATGACCAGGTACTCATAAAGTCCGTACCTCGTCGAGAAAGCCGTCTTCGGAATGTCCTCAGCCCTTATCTTAATCTGATGGTACCCGGATCTTAAATCCATCTTGGAAAAGATCTTTGCTTCGACCAACTGATCAAACAACATGTCGATCCGTGGCAACGGGTACTTGTTCTTGATGGTTACGGCATTTATTGGACGATAGTCCACGCAAAGCCGCAACATCTCATCCTTCTTCTTGACAAATAATGCCGAGCAGCCCCATGGCGAGGAGCTCGGCCTAATAAAACCCTTCTCCAGAAGGTCCGTGAGCTGAGTCTTTAGTTCAGCCAACTCCTTGGGTGCCATCTTGTACGGCCTTCTGGATATTGGCATGGTTCCCGGTGCAAGTTCAATCTTGAACTCCACCTCTCTATCGGGTGGCATCCCCGGCAAATCATCCGAGAATACATCAGGGAACTCTCGGACCACCGGAATATCTTCCAATCTGATGGTTGTGGCTTGATAGACACTTGGAAGTTTTATTTCTGGACTGTCCAGAAATAATGAGTGAGACTCGTGCACTTCGGAGTTCAAGTGCACGACTCGGAGGACGGTGTCTAAAACAGCGCCATGGCGGGTTAACCACGACATCCCTAAGATGACATCGACCTTTTGTCCCTCTAAGATTATGAGAGACGTAGGGTAAACTCTACCCTCTAAGCACAATGGCGCTTTTGGGACCATCATGCTTGCTGAAATTTCCCCACCCGGTGAACAGATCACATAAGGACTATCGGTGGGTAGTATTTGCAAGCTATACTTATCAATGAAAGCTTGGCTAATGAAGCTATGCGTGGCACCTGAATCAAATAGTACTATAGCGGGATGCTGGTGGAGTTGGAACATACCCGCAAGGATTGGCTCGCCCTCCGGCACGTCCTCAATGGCAAGTTGGTGGACGGTGCCGGGCCTAGGGTTTGCCCGCCGTGCATTAGTGGGGTTCCGGGGTTGACTCCTCCCCGGAAACTGTGGTGCCACCCCGCCGCCTTGCCTCTCCGGGCAACTGCTCGCGAAGTGTCCTGGACGACCACACTTATAACATGTGGCCGCTGCTGGTGGAGTGCTCGGTGGACGAAAGCCCGGCATGCATTGCGGAGGTGCAAACGCACCGGCATCGCCCGCTGCTGCTGTTGTTGTTGCGGTGGTACTGGCAGTGCCGGCCGGAATGCCGGTGAAGAATACGGCCGACTGCGGAACGGCATCGACCGCTGTTGTGGCTGCCAGCGTGGACCTGATGGTGGGCGATTCACCATCCGAAACTTCTGAGAAGGACCGCCTCCTTCTCCGCTGCTCTGCGGCGCGCTTCGCTTTCGCTCTGCCGCCGCCAACTCCTTGCCGGAGTCCTCCTGAACAATCGCAGCATCAATGATGTCGTTGAGGCTGCCGCGATTGAACATCGCCAACTTGTCCTTCAGGAGCGGGTTAAGCCCCTGGTAAAAATGGTCTCGCCGCTTCTCGTCTGTATCCGCATGATACGACGCATATAGCGCGAGATCGTTAAATGCCCTGGAGTATTCCAGCGTGTTCCGGCTCCCTTGTTGCAGGTGTAGGAACTCCTGCGTCTTCCTCTTCATCAGACCGGGCGGTATATGATAGGCCCTGAAGGCCGTCCGGAACTCCGCCCAGGTCATCACTCGGTCGGTGGGCTGTGAAGCACAGAAGTTGGCCCACCACGCGCTCGTGGATCCTTGGAGCTGCTGGACCGCGAAATGAGTCTTGCGCTGCTCGCTGATTTGGAGCAGCCCGAACTTCATCTCTATGGCGTGGAGCCAGTTGTCCGCGTCAAGTGGTTCATCCGCCCTTGAGAATACAGGGGGATGAGTCACCAGGAAGTCGGAGTAGGAGCTCTGTTGACGCTCCTCACGGTCCTGACGTCTCTCTGGGCGAGACGTATTCGCAATTAAAGTTTGCAGCAGCTCCGTGTGCTGCTGATGTAAACCCGCCATTGCCGCGACAATGTCGGCCAATGTAACCGTCGGCAGTGGTGGTGGCGGTGTTTGCTGTTGCTGTTGCTGCTGTTGCTGTTGTTGTCCTGAGGAGTCCTTAGGAGGTGGTTGGGAGGTCTCTCCCCCTTGACTGGTACCCCCAACGTCCGGGTTGGCACGAGTACGCGTCATTCTGAAATTCAAAACAGCAGCGATTAGCACATGTCTTACTTAAAATTCCATAAGCAACAGTAGGTATTGAAGTGACACATGATTAATTTGCACAACGTTCACATATATTGATAAAGCATAAACTTTATACAAGATACATTATTCTCGGATCTCCGAGAAGTCGTGCTCATGTCGTCACTACCTATACATACGCTACTGTCTACACGACACGTCACCGATTACAAAAGTTGGGTTACGCTACCCTGGCTGTCCTACTTGGCAACCGTAACCCCCTACTCGGAGTAGAACTCGACCTCCTGGGGGTCGTCCTCCTCCAGTACCTCTGCTGGTGGCTCTGGGTCTACCACCTCTTCTCCCATCCCGGGTTCTCCCATTGCTGGAAGACCCAAGACTACCGGTACGCCTAACACCGGGGGCACGAGGTCCTGCAAAGCATGCACCTCGTCCATAGCTTGGTTGTAGTCCTCTTCCCAGCCTTGTCCTTCCTCAATAGCATCGTCCCGCTCTTGAGCAAGGTCCTCATTCTGCTGGGTTAGGGTCTGCACCAGCTCTTGCAACGCCACGACGTCAACACGGCTCTTCTTCCTTGCCTTCTTCAGACGACGCAACTGATTGTGTTGTTCATTCAGTCGCTTGATCGTCGGAAGGAGCACATTGCGGAGTGCGCTGTGAGCACTCTCGAAATGATCTCCACGGCTTGTGCTCTCCTTGAGCTTTGTGGCGAGATGCTCCGTATGAACAGCTTGGCTGTCCATCACGGCGTTTCCCGCCCTCATCTGGAGGCTGAGATTTGCCTCCGCGGGGTTGTACCTTGGGCAACTCGGGTCCGTTGCTTCCCGGTACCTCTCTTCCCACACATGCTGGGCTCGTCCCTCCACCGGAACGAGTGCGTATGGAGTGACCTCCATAGCCTGCACATGCAGTTGGCAGAAACGTGACATAGTGTCACGGGCTGCCACTTGCCACATCCCTTCCGGTTGTCTTCCTCTCACCGTGACGGTGAATGGCACCCAACCGGGTGGCGTAGGTCCTGCAGGAACCTCGACATGGATCGTCCACGTCTTGTTCCCCTCCTCGCCTTCTTCCTTGGCGAAGTACTGCGGCATCTGACTATACCCGAAATATTGGAGCATTTGCCACAATGCTTCCGGGTAGCCGCTACGGTCAGAACAGTGGGAAGCCACCCACCCGTTCTCTACCTGTTTATCTGCTGCCATCTGTAAAATTATATTTGAGAATTGTCAAATATTTATTTAAACAGTAAACCGCTGAGTTATAACATAAAACATGTCATTGAACCCATAAAATTTGGAAACATAGTTCAAATTTTAAACAAATTTGACTGCTGATCTGCTGTTCCCATGACAGCCCTGACCAGTTTCCATATCAACCTGATTTAGGCCCTGTTAAAGGCAAAACCAATTCTGGAGCTCAACATCAAAGTTAAAGCTAACTTCAATAGCTTTCCAGAAAGTATTAGCTTGGCCTAAAATCTGTCCTGGTTCAAAAGTTATGAGATGTCGAAGTTAATAGAATTTCTGGAAACAATTGGACAGCACCTCCCTGCCTTAGGTACTGATTTGATCCAAGAATCCCAGTTAATTCTGTTCCTAATCTGACAAAACTTTCTGTTACAAAGTTGTAACCCATCTCATAAGCTTTCCAGAACTACCTCATTTTCTATTTTTGGATTTTTATGCAGGAAGTTATGCTTAATTTACAGAGAGTCTACAGAGAGTCTTTATTCTGTCCTGTTTTCTGGACGGTTTCAACTCTACTGCATTTTTTTGATTGGTTAAGGGATGAAACACCTCTGGACCTCAACACAAGAGTTGTAAAGCTCTTCCAACGCTTTCCAGAAATTTATCATACGACCCCAACCTCGAAAGAACTCAACCTCTAACCTCTCATTAACTCCAGCCTTGTTTCAGCTGAAAACAGAGTGCTCTGTCCTTAACAACCTATAAGTTGAAAACTTGTTAACTTTGAATATCCTGTCCAAGGGGAGTAGTTACATCAAGTTTTACTACTTTGGATCAAAACCTTCAAGTTTTTTAAATGAAGTTGTTCATTTAGTTGGGGTGTGACGTCGATGCGTCACCAGATTATGTCGGTACTACGTCCTCACAAAGGAAAAACCTGTACCGGACTTAGCCGGCTTCGTTATTTCAGTGGCACTAAACGTCACTCGCACACGGATACTACACGTCTACCGTTTCGTGGTCAGGCAACCTGCAGAAACTCAATCAATCGTCAGACTCGGCTGCACACCGAGCCCGGAATCCATACAGTTAGTACACCCGGCCGTCATCACTCGCCCGGATGTTCTCAAGCCAACCACGCCTTGAGTTACGTGTTCACGTTTCAGACCACGTGACGGGGTCTCCAACGTTGCACCACGCACGCCAGGGACAGACGTTGCTCGAATACCCCAAACAACATAAAGAGTCGTAGAGGATATCAAAGCGGGTCGGGTTACCTGCCACCCGTGGGGCTCCACCCTTCAGCTTGTGCGCACTGGTGGACAGCGCTTACGTGCACCCCCCAAGACATGAACGTCCCGAGATGCACGATTTTCCGACATAACAAATAGGTTAATATACCACTTTCTATATACTAATAACATCCTTATACGGGCTACTAACTCGTCCCTCACTGGATTTTTGAAAAAGAAGACCTTTGTACTGTGTTAAACCTCAAGCGAGCTCTGATACCACGCTGACACGACCCCATTGGTCCTGTCGAGCCAGGATCACGCCGAGGGGTGCTGCGTTGCACAGCACCGTATAACACACGTCAAAGGTACAAAGCGGAAGCGGAAATTTTATTACATAAACAGGTTTATGAACTTGTTTACAGCAAAATAAGTTTAGTCTACACTCGCGGGCGTAAACTAAGCATCAAGTGCACGTTCAGCCCTCGAACGTGTCCTTGCTAGCACACACGCACACTAACTCTTCGGCGTGCACGACTCCCACTCGATGGGGTTCCCCTCCTGGGGTTCCGTCTCCTCTTCGGGAGTCCCTTCCTCATAGAACCCTGCAAAAGCTTCAAACACAAGCAGTGAGCACGAAGGCTCAGCAAGTCTGACCCGTCTCACCTAAACATGGAACTTCTACATGAGGGTAATGGGTACATGAGGAAAAAAATCAGTTGCAAGGACTCGCCTAATTAGTAGAACCTTACTTTCAAGTTTTAGCAGCAGGTTGTGGAGAACCTTACGCTAAGGCACATGAGAGAGCCGCAATCAAACAAGAAACGCATTTCTCTCATGTACTGTGCCCAAAGTTGAAAAGAACTTTAGTTAGCTCTAAGCTACAGCATATCATTTAACAATCAATGTCCAGCTTTCAATCAGCAACATTTTAACATGTAACTAGCATGTTCTTTCTACGTCACGGTACAGTGAACAAGTGGTACTCACTGACCGCGAGGGACGGCGATTATAATCGATTTACACCTGCAGGGTTACCCGAACAACCCGTCACGTACGCCTGTACTCGATGTTGCCTACAACAACCATCACGGACGCCGTACGCGACTACCTTTCACCCGTTAGCCAAATGTTGAACCGGTCCAATCGTCCCGAGCAAGAGGTCTCTGCACGCGCATCTCAGTGCCGCCAGCCGATTTACACCTCGAGCTCTCAACCTACCCTCTGAACGACCAGCTATGCCTCAACACCCAGCTACCCGAGTTACATCAGTTTCCCGGTTCCCATATAGCCGGTAGGTCTTCGGTACTGTTCTAGCTTGTTCAACAGGCCCGCACACGGCTCGGTCCTCAATCGACACAAGCGGAGCTACAGCACACAGGCCCCAAAGTTCTGCTGCCCTTACTCTCCGCTCGGTCTCATTTTCTTGCCATGTGTATCATATGCTACCTCTACCCGAGCAATGTGCCTCTAGCCTATTCTCGCGAGTAGTTCCAACTACTCGACTTGTACCGAATCCTACTCTATCTTAGCAATGCAGTGGCTAACGAGGTTTTCAATCCTAACACCAACCCATGGTTTTCTTGGCTATGCAGTTGGGTTTCCAATCAAGACTTTAATGCAAAGAATCACAACAATATTCAAAGATGTGCTCAAAACAATAAACATTTGTAAAAAGGTTAATGCAAACCGGAGCTTGCCTTGCTGCTCTTGGTCGTAGGCTAGCTGTTCCTCTGGAGTAACGAAGTCTAGGACTTTGGGTTCCTCCTCGACCTTAGCGACTACATGATAAGAGCAATATATGTATCAATTTAAATGCATTTGTATTAACTTTGAAGTTGTGAAGTCTATAACCCTTGCTAGACAGACCTAACGACTGTGAAACTTTTACTGTGGCTTGGTTACAACCTAAACCGAGACTTGGTCAAGTTTTAGTTGCAGCAAAGCTCATTTGAGCCCTCCACAATTAATTATGTCCTTGACCTTAATTGGAACTCTTAGGGTGTTCTAGGAATTTTCATGAAACAAACTATGACTTTCTGAAAACTAGATTTTCAGAGGCTTCTAATGGAGTTGGTCTCACTTAATTTGAAGGTTCCTAGCTAAAGTTGTGAGGATTTGAAGTTTGGAAGAATTCTGAAAATCGGGGAAAAATTGAAATCTCGCGGGGGCCCGCGGGGACACGTGTTGAGCGCGGAGGTGTCCGGTACCCCGGAGATACCACACGTGTCGAGCGCGGAGGTGTCCGGCACACCGGAGCTCAGAGGGTATTGGCGTGCCAGCACAGCGGATCCCCGGCCACACTCTTCAGCCGCTGACACGTGGGTCAGCCGACTTCTTCTTCCCCCTGCCGTTCTCTTTCGCCCGCGCCGCCGACCTCGCCGGAGCAGGCTAGGAGCTCGCCGGCTCGCTGCTGTCGGACCTCCCATGGGCTGAAACTCGCCGCCAGGGGGTTGTCGACGTCGAGGAACACTTCGGTGGTGTCAGGTCGGGCTGAGGGTGACCGGAAATAGCCCGGTGACGTGCCGCGGCCTTGGTTGAGGTTCGGCACCGTAGACCGTGGGTCCTAACCCGCCAACACCTCGAACAAACGGTCCTACAGCATCAGTGTACCTCTAGAGAACTCGACAAGGTGTCAAAAAGGTTCAGGGATGGCGGCAAGTCGATCGGCACCGTGTGACTGATCGTGTCCGCCATGACCGCCCTTGATCGAGCTCGAAATTCGTTACTCCTAGACAGTTTTACGCTACGGATGCAGAAAAGAACTTGATCGCCGGCTAGTCCAGCGTCTACGTGCAAGATTTGATGACCTCCGAAAGATCATAGAGCGAGAATTTAAAGAAACCGTACCGGAAGCTCGGGTTACGGTCGCCGGAGCAAAAACTAGAAATTCTCTGCGGATTCTTCACGGTTGGCTTCCAAACTTGGAGGAGAGCAGCACGGTGGTCGCGCGCTCCTATTGCCTCTCTTGCTGGACCGTGTAAACGCCTGGGGAACGCTGTCCACGGGCGCCTGACTCTCGGCTGAGGCTAGGTCGCCGCGGTGGCGATCGCTCTTGGGCAAAGGAGGTCGGAACTCGGGGTTTCTGGTGTTGGGGAGGTGAAGTGCGACCTCAGGTGGCTGTCTAGCAGCTCAAGGATGAAGGAGGAGATGGTTTTGCTGATTTTCCCGATTGAGCAGAGAGCTGCGGCGAGAGACAATGCCACTGCTCGGGTTTGCCCGCGAGAAGATAAAGCCGGCCGACTCCTGCTCGGCTGAGGCGGTGCCGGTCGCGTGGGGGCGCGAGCAAGCCGCCCTGGGCGCCAGCGTGCGGAGGGGGAAGCAGCTGGTGGCGCCGGTATCTGCTCGGTGGCACAGCCGACAGCTGCTCGGTGGAATTTCCCACCGAGACTCTGACTTTGGTTGCAAGTTTCTCCTTCTTCCCTCTATGACATGTGGGTTCCACCCGGGATTTTAACCTCTGAAATTTACTCCTGATCACTGTAGTGAACAGTGAACCCCATAATACCCCTGGTGATTCAGATTATTCACCCTTGAGCCATTCGAATTGAATAGGATTCGAATTGGGTTTGGTTTGAGTGAATTTCAGCACAAGTGCAGTTTTGAATTCAAATGAAGTTTGAATTTGTCCCACTTAGCTCATGTCAAGATCAACTCCAAATGGAGTGAAAATTGGTGTGTGGGTTCACAAAAATGTGCTGAGTAAGAATATGCCTCCCACTTTTAAATCCATGGGATAAAAACAGTTTGAATTTGAATATGGTTTCAAACTGCCCTCTTTCTAACTATACCCAAAATGACCTCAAAAAGGTTTGGAATTTGGGTGAAACTTGGCTTGGACATCCTTAGCAAGGTGTAGGAGTTTTCATATGTCCAGCCCACCTATATCACATGTGGGAAATACCACTTTTGCAATATGTGAGTTTGTACTCTAATGAGCATGTTGATAATTGTTACTTGCTCTTCGTTTGTGTTCATCATCCTTCCTCACATGAGGTGTGTGGTGTGGTGATGAACACTGCAAATGTGTTTCAAAAACTGAGGCCCTTACATGTGTGGCAATGACAGGAAAAATGGGACTTGCTAAAACTTTTCTTCATGCAAGGTAATACATGGATGAACATCCAACATGAGGTTCACCTTTTTATTTAAAAGTGTTGGACCAATAAGGAGTTCAATACCTCTTTGCATGAAAGTTTAAAATTCAGATTTGAAATTCAAAGTTCACACATAGGGTGAGCAAAAACTTTGAATAAACATGCAGCCCTATAGTTGGGATTATAGGGAAAAGTTTGCTCACAAAGTTTTCATTTATAGGGTGGGCTCAAAAAGGGGTTAAAGAGAAGAATTTGCAAACTTCAACCAAATTCAAATTTGGCAAGCAAACTCAAACTAAATTGGAAGGATTCAAATTCTAACACATATTTTAAACTCAGAATTATGGGAATTAAGAGGATCAGCTTGAGAAGATATTTGGGGAGGAAATGTGGAGTGGGACCCACATGTCATAGAGCTAAAAGAGGAGCCTTGCACCCTAAGTCTTAGCCTCAGTGGGAGATTTCCCCGAACAGCTCACGGGAGCCACCGAGGTGCTTACCGGCGCCACCTCCTGCTGCCGTCCCCCATGCGCTGACCACCGAGGCGGTGCCCTCGTGCTAATCCCTGTGCTCACGTCCCCTCAGCCGGGCAAAAGGCTCAGTTGTGCTTCCCCCCCTCGCGAGCGCACGAACGGCGGCCGTTTTTTCCCCTTCGCTCTCGGTCTGATCGGAAGATCGGCAAAACCACCGCACCTTTTCCCCCCTGAGCTGCTAAACATCACCGCGAGCTCGGGCTCCACCTCCCTGACCCGCAAGCCAGCGAGCTGCGGCCTCCAGTGCCCGAGAACAACCGCCGCCGCGGCAACCTAAGCCGAGGAAGTGATCGGGCGCTCGTGTACAGCCCTCCACAACGGGTTTCACGGCCGAGCCATCACACCTACGGACGCGCACGGGTGCGGTGCTGCTCTCAGCCCAAGCTCAGGCCATACCGTGAAGCATCGCCGGCGAATTTCAAAGTTTTGCTCCGGCGACGTCAACCCGAGCATCCGGTATGGAAATCCAAAATTCTCCACTTCTATTCGTTCTTAGCTCGTCAAACTTTGCACTAGGAGCTGGACTAGCCGGCGATCATATTCTCTTAAGTATTCGTCGCATGAAAACCCTTTGGGGCGACGTATTTTGAGGTCTACCGATCACTTCTCCGGCGGACCCATTTGGTCACACGGCGACAACCCATTCCCGAGCCACTTGGAGGTCGTGTCAACCGTCCTAGAGGTACACTGGAGCTGTAGGGCTCGTCGGCACAAGCTTTTGAGGGCTGGAGACCCCGGGCGACGCTGCCGGACTTCCACAGAGGCAGTTACACGTCGCCGGCCATGTTCCGGTCGTCGGCAGCCCTAGCAAACCCCACAGCCATGTTCCTCGAGGCCCTAAACCCCCTGGCGGCGAGTTGTAGCTCCGGCGGTGGCCGGGAAGGCTGGTCCGGCGAGCTTCCGGTTACTCCGGCGAGGGGGAGCGCGCGGGCGCGAGCGAGAAGCGGGAGGTAGAAGAAAGCCGTGGGCCCCGCCTGTCAGCAGCTCAGAATTCAAATCCGGGATCAGGTGTGGCCGGGATCCCGTGTGCTGGCGCGAAAAACCCCGTGGCCCCGGTGTGGCCCAGTTCTGATTGGTTGGAATTCAAATAAGCGGGCCCAGTGGGATTTTCAATAGGAAAATAATTCCAGACTTAGCTCAATCTTTAGAAATTCATATCTCCCTGTGGAAAACTTCAATTTGAGTGATTCCAATTGGGTTGGATTCACCTCTCTGAGTTCTATCCAAATATGAACTCAGATTTCTATGAAAGTCAATATTATATTCTGGAAAATTCTTTGAAGGTTTTCTGAAAAAGAATTATTGAGGGAGTTTGGTTTATCCAAAAATACCCAAATTTTTCCAGAATATTCTTTAGCATAGTATTGACCTACTAGCAAATTTTCAGCTCATTTGAAGATCATTGGAGTAGAAATTTGCTAAATGCAAACTACTGTGTTCAAAAGAATCCAGAAACATTTTCAGAAAATGTTTCCCACTTCAGAAATCTGTTCTGGGCAATCCATAGCTCCAAAAATCATAGGAAAATTTAGGCAAGCTCTCTGGGACATACTTGGAATTGTAGTTCACTTAGTTGGGCATGAAAATGCACAATACTACAGAATTAATTCTATTGAGTACAAATGCTTAAAGAATTGTTCTGGGAGAACTACCCAAGTAAAAGGGCTAAATTTTGGACCAGATGACTCTCACGTGATCAAGAACTCACATGTAAATTATCAGCCCAAGATGAGTCCTGGAACTCCCTGTTCTTATTCTCCATACTTATGTATAAGGGAAAAATACATAAGAGATATTGTGAGAATTATGGAGGACACAATATGACTCCACATTAGCTGCAATTTGGCAAGCTAAATCCTTAGGTAGTATAGAACCTGAGGTAAAAGTTTTGAGGCCATTGGAGTTCTTGTTCTTCAGTTGCACTCAAATCTTTTCAGCTTATCTATTATGTTCATTAGAGAAAAGGGTTAGTGTATAGCTAAGGGCCTTAAGGTCAAATTAGTTTAATTCTGTTCTTTGCACAACATAGGCAAACCAAGCCATGCTTGGCTTTTCCACACAACCTCTGTTCTTAAGAAAGTAATTCTATAACTTCTTTCCATTACATTCTATAAAATATGTGCATATGCATCTCAATAGGAACCACAACGAAGGGGACTCAAAGGAGTGATTCATCGAAGTGGATCAAGCTCCGGAGAGTCAAGGGTGGATCTCCAAGGATACTAACTGCTTATATACGACTACCCTGCAAAACAGGCAAGCTCCGGTTTGCATTTAACAGCTGTTAAGTTTTTACTTTGTATTCACCTTTGGTTAAGATTTGAACTGTGCATTAGGTCTAGTGTTTGATACTCCTCTTGCATAGCCAAATGACCCATGGAGTATTGGGTAGGTGTCTTTCACCTTGTAGAACTGCATGCTTAAGTACGGTTCGGTAGAAGTCGAGTGGTGAGATGCTACTCGCAGATTTAGGAACAACAGGGGCATACGGGATTGGTTCGTAATTGAATTAGCAAGTTAAAGTTGAGACCGGAAGGCTGTAGGAGCAGCAGGACATAGGGGCCTGGGTGCTGTAGACCTGTCCGTGTCAGTCAAGGACCGATACGTATGCGGCCCTGTTGAACAAGTTTGAGTTGTGTACCGGACTCATGCTGGCTATATGGGACCCAGTAAACCGATGTACCTCGGGAAGCTGTCGTTGGGACTTTTCGGGTCGACTCAGGCGGACGGCCGGTGTGCAGTACGTGGGGAATATTCTCATGACATCTCACGTCGGAAGGTGAACCATGAGAGTAGCTACTGTACAGGGTGACTTGATCGATTCAGCGGGGGTGAAACGGGGGAAAGGCTGCCACGTACGACGTCAGTGACGGTTGTTGTAGGCAACGTCG
This sequence comes from Neostapfia colusana, assembly GCA_030760725.1. Lineage (NCBI taxonomy): Eukaryota > Viridiplantae > Streptophyta > Magnoliopsida > Poales > Poaceae > Neostapfia > Neostapfia colusana. The sequence continues at coordinate 45,875,289 of JASWHV010000012.1, read as the reverse complement.
AGTACGGGCGTACGTGTCGTGTAGTCCGGGTGTTATTGATTCGAATCACCGTCGCTCGCGGAATGGACCGAGCATACTTGTTCTCACAGTCGTAACGTAGTAAGAACTTGCATGAGAAAGGAACTAATCATTTTGATGTGAAGTATTATCCTACCTTTGTATTGGATCTTGATGAATAGGCTAGTGCAAACTCGATTCTTTTATGCCATGAGCAATTTACATCGGGGGAAAGCGTTTCTTGTTTGATTATGGACTCCCGATGTAGCGTGCCCATGGTTACTTAAAATACTGCAATTAATACTGAAAGTAAGGATTCACTTTTAGGCGAGTTTCATGATTAGGGTGACGGTTAAGTCTTGCTGAGCGTTATGCTCACGGATTCTATCCAAGTTGTTTTGTAGGTATTTGACTCGATGCTTATGAGAAGGGATGCCGATGAGACTCGGGAACCTCCGAGTGTTTACTCAAAGAGCATCCTCACCGCTGCAGATTGATCTTCGTGTTGCTAGTAAGAAACGTCCGCGGGCTGGACTGTTTCTTTGTTGCTAGTTTAGATATGAATCGTGAGAGTGATAGTCTTCCGCTGTAGTCTACTCTGATATACTTATTTGTAAAACAATCTTGTACGCTTCCGCAAACTATTTATGTAATATGATGTATGTTCATCGACCCGTGTGCTGTTGGGTGCCGCATAACACGGCACCACCTGACGAGGTCCCGTGGGGCCGTCTCACTTTGTATGGAAGGAAGTGTAGAACTCCACTATTTTGGAACCAAACGGGGGAAAGCAAAGTGTTTGGACCCGAAGTACTACAAGAAGCCGAGGCGAAAGTGAGGGAAATTCGCAACAACTTGAGGATAGCACAGACACGACAAAAGAGCTATGCCGATGTACGAAGAAGAGAGCTCGTATTCAACGTGGGAGACTATGTCTATCTCAAGGTGTCCCCTATCCGAGGACTTCGTCGGTTCAAGGTGAAAGGGAAGTTATCACCTCGATACATCGGACCCTTTCAAGTTCTGGAGAGGAAAGGCGAAGTGGCGTATCAACTAGAATTACCGGCTCGCCTATCGGATGTGCACGATGTATTCCATGTGTCACAGCTCAAGAAATGTCTGAGAACGCCTGAAGAGGTGTTACCCATGAATGAGGCTGACGTAGCTTAGGATTTGTCTTATGCCGAGCAACCATCCAAGATTTTGGAAACAATGGAACGCCTCACAAGAAATAAAAGAATCCGGATGTGCAAGGTGCAGTGGAAGCATCACTCGGAAGAGGAAGCCACCTGGGAGCGAGAAGATGAGCTTAAGGCACAATTTCCGGAATTGTTTTCTTAGAACCACCAATCTCGAGGACGAGATTTCTTTTAAGGGAGGTAGAGCTGTAACACCCCAAAATCCTGTTAAGAGGGGAATTTAAAATTTTTTTGACGTATTGCATGTGTTGCAAAAATTCAAATTCAAACTGGAATTCAAATTAAACTCAAAACAGAAATGAAAAAGAAAAAAAAGGAAAAAAATAAAATCCCCCGGCCAGTGGGCCGAAACCCACCAGCCGGCCCAACTCACCCCCGCGCCAGCCCGCCGCCACGCGCCCGTTTCCCTCTCACAGACAGGCGGGACCCACCTGTCATCCCCAACCCCCCGCTCGCGCCGACCCCGGACTTTTCCCCGCGCGCGCGCGATCGTAACCGACCCGATTTCCGCGTCCCTCAGCCCGATTCCCGGTCCCAGAAGGCTCCAACTCGATCTAAACAAACCCGCCGCCCTTCCCTGGCTATATAAACCCCGGCATCTCCCCGTTTTTCCCCACGATCCACAGTTTTTCCTTCCGGTGAGAACCCGAGTTACTCCGGCCAATTTCGCTCGATCTTCGCTCGGGATTTCTGATCTAACGCGCTGATCTTGATCCACCGACTCTGGGGAACCACGCAGGTGCAGAAAACTCGGTGGTTTGCGCTTCAAACACAGCGCCGACGAGCCTCGCCGTGAATTCACCTCGGACCTCGTCGCCGACCGCTTTCCAGGACCTCCGAGCTCAAGAAAACCCCCGAGGTGAGATCCCTGACCTCCCCTCTGCCGATCTATGTCATAAAATCACAGTTTTAGGAAGAATTGACGAAGATCCGAAGCTCTCCGGCGAGATCGCCGCCTCCCGCCGCCGTGCGCCGCCGGGCAGCGCCGCCCTCGCTCGATCAGAGCGACGTGGCCGCTTGTGTGCCGTCTATTTTAAATCGCACGGTAGAATTTAAATCCCCGCGTACCGGTTCGACGTTATAATCTCAGCCGTCTGTTTTAAATCGGACGGTCCACGTCAGCCCCGCGTTATAAAGGCCGGGATTCTTACGCGCTACCCCCTGGGGTTCTCAGAAAATATGAGCTAGCCCCGGAAACTTCTGATCTAGCCCCTGGAACTTCAAAAAATCATGTAAATTCATTTAAAAAATCAGTTTTAGCCCCTGGACTTAATAAAAATTAGGAAAACCCCTCTGTTATGTGTAGTTAGACCCCTAGAAATTCTTAAAATAATATAATAGACCCTATAGTGGGGTGAGTTTACCTTTTTAACCCTATGTGATATTAAATTTAGGAATTTGAATATGTGATTAGTGTTTAAAATTTAAATGATGGGACAAACACATTGTAAATTCAAATTAAAAACTTTCCTACTACTTGGAAAACTTTGGAATGAGATAAAAATAGATTTTTGGCTGAAATGAATCTGTCTAATTGATTATTCACATTTATTAGTTATAGGGACACATTTTTAAGTAGAGAATAATTCTGAAAATTAGTAAAATAAATGTAAAATAGTTCACATCAGAGGAGAAGTTCAAAAATATATTATTTAATATTTTAGACCCAAAACCTATTCTGTTTAGATGAGGTGTCTTACTATTTTCATAATAAAGTTCACATTTAGGCATAGGAAATAAATCTGAAAATATAGCAAGCTAGGTATGAATAACTAGAAAATGATAAATGAAGTTTCCAAAATCCAAAGAATTCAGTTTAGGGTTGGTAGAAGGTCTGAAGACACATTTGGAGTAGGAAAATACCCTCCATGCACACTTGATAGCTAAAAGGTGTATAAATTGAATATAAGGAATTTACTTAAATTGGAAACTCATATATAGTATGCAAACATAAATATGAATACAAAAGTAGAAATCATATGCACATGTTTAAAAGTGCATGTAAGCCAAAATCAACACACATAGAGTAACCACAACACATAGAAATGTGAATGGCTTTCATAAATGTGAATGTGTGGAGTGTGAACTATGTCTTATGGATTGTTGTTTTCTTTTGCTATGTGTGATGGTATGAGTAGAACCTGCTCGAGAGCAAGTTCTTCCTTTCCAAGATCAGGACTACCCATTCCCAGAGCAGCAGGAAGAAGGCAAGTGTCCTTGACCACTTTGTTCCTATACTAGGATGTGTAGATAGAATTATTTGCATTGTCAATTGAAAATATGAAACCCATGCTAGGATGTTTCCCTAGAATTGCATTACCTTGTTTCCTTGTAGCTTGGGTTGGGATTCATTTTATCATGTCATTTATCATCATGCATATGCTTAGCCATGCTTAGAATGGGATATTTGGGATGTGAGATCATTAGTTTATTTTACCATACTCTTGAATGAGATATTATGAGTTATGTAGAGGTAGGGATCAGGGCAAGCTGGATGTTTTGGTTGGTGCTGGGTGCACGAGACTCGGGTTTGTGTTTAGTACTTGCCTGGATCCTAAGGACCGGTTCATGGAGCATGTAACCTGGCTTTACCGTGCCAACCACATGCTGAGATGGGGCAGCTTGGCCAATTAATTAGGTGTATCCCCGGTGTAGTATGGGTGTGTTGGATGGTGCGGGGAATAGGTGTCAGCTGGACTACCATGTGAACCGCAAGGCTCAAGAGGGGGCCACTGCAGCGGGGTTGGAGCCTCTTGTATGCTGTTAGGGGTGAAACCTCAGTGGGCCCACGCTCGTCGGGAATCCCTTTGTAAAGGCTTCGTAGTGATCTCCCGGCTACACACCTGACAAGTGTGAATGTGGTTCGTAGCCACTGGCATAATGGAGGTTCATTTAGTCCACCCGGCAACGGGGGATGAAATCACTACATGTGGGTACAGTGGTGCAAACTTTGCAGAGTCAAAAACTGTCATGACAGCCGTGCTCACGGTCAAGAGCGGCTTGGACTTATTCATGATTAGAGGATTGATGGCTTTGGAAGTTGAGGATGTTAAGCGGGGAGCTTAACATTGGAATTTGAGGATTTGGTTATTTGATTATGATGATGGGATGGGAGATTGGGACCATTTCACCTATGTAGTAATGTAGGTGCTTAATAAGCTAAGGTGATAGGTACTAATTGCGTAGTGCTTTAACCATGAGTTCAACCTCTCCTTGCTTTAGCCATGCATGACATAACTTTCCCACACTTGCTGAGTTCCATAGGTACTCAACCTTGCATATTTGTTGGTTTATATTGCTGCTCAGGTCAAGATAATGAAGTGGTGTTTAATGATCAAGACTTTGGACCCGAAGAAGGTTTCTAGGTTCATGGAGTCCCCCGGGCAACGCCTGTGACGGAGCCCACAAGAATAATATTCCGCTGCTATTTTATTTACTTGTTATGAACTTATTTTATCGTCCATCGAGACATATGCTATGTAAGATTTATTTATATTCGACACCTGGCTTGTAATAAATGATACTTCACTATTTGTCATCACATGTATGAGAAAATGATCCTGGCATACATGTGATATTCACTCGGTTGTTCTTCGGAGAAACCGGGTGTGACAGTTCATGAGATACATAAAATGAGCCGGAGCATTGGTCAACCCAAAGGACATGACAAGATATTCATAAAGACCATATCTTGTTGAGAACACCGTCTTCTGTATATCTTCTGCCCGGATCTTTATCTGATGATACCCAGAATGAAGATCCATCTTGGAAAATACCTTAGCACCCACTAGTTGATCGAACAAAATATCGACGCGCGGTAGTGGATACTTATTCTTGATAGTGACAGCATTCAGTGGACGATAATCTACGAATAGTCTTAAAGTCTCGTCCTTCTTCTTCACGAAGAGTGCGGAACAGCCCCAAGTTGATGAACTTGGGCGTATAAAACCTTTGTCCATGAGTTCATTAAGCTGCTCCTTCAATTCTGCTAGCTCCTTTGGTGCCATTTTGTATGGTCGCCGAGAAATAGGTGTTGTTCCCGGTGCTAGTTCAATCTTGAACTCAACATCACGTTCGGGCGGCATGCCCGGCAAGTCTTCGGGAAACACATCTGGATATTCACATACCACTGGAATATCCTCAAGTTTAGGAGCTTCAATCTGATGCACTGTTGCAACTTGTTGTGATGGATCCACAAGGTTCAATGTGTTGCAACCATGTATTGGGGAATTCAGTTGGACAGTCCGAGAGCTGATGTCAAAGATAGCTCCATAATGTGTCAACCATGACATCCCCAAGATAATATCAATCCTTTGGCCTTTGAGTATGATAAGGCTCGCAGGATAGATGTTTCCACCCAAACATAAAGGTGCCCGTGAGACCATCTCATCTCTTGATATCTTGCCTCCGGGTGAGCTGATATGAAACGGATGCTTAACTGTGCTAAATGGAAGATTATTCTTCAGCACGTAGTCTCTGCTAATAAAATTGTGGGTGGCCCCGGAATCAAATAACACGAAAGTGGGATGTTCATGTTCGCCTTTTGCAATGTCCTCAATAGCAGTGTAATTAACCCTGCCAGCTTTTGAAAGATGCTTCTTTGAAAGTTCATGATGCTGATCTGAGCATTGAAGAGACAACACACGAGTGCGACTCTGCTCAGCACCACGACGGTTTCGTGTTGCAGAAATCCTCAGCTCTCTACTAACACGAGGTGGAGATAAACTGTGCACAGCTGGTTGGGGTAGGGTTGCACAAACAACTCCTGATAATTGCTGTTGAGGTGGAGGCTCACAAGTGATCATCTCCAGCCGTGGTTGTGAGAGTTGCCCCACTGGCTGAATTTGTTGCCTAACTGGCGAGTAATATCGCACTCGATAGTTCGGACGAACCTCGATATCGCTGTCTGGCGGTATACTTCTTTTCAGCTCCGCTTCACAACGAAGATGCATGTCTTCCTTAATGATAGCGGCATTGACCAACTCATTGTAAATACCGTTATTGAACAAGGTCACTTGCTCCTTAAGTTCGACATTCAAACCTCGGAAGAAATACTCGCACTTCAACGCTTCCGAGTCAACCATATGAGTTGAGTATTGCATCAAGTCTTCAAACTGTTTGAAGTACTTGTACGCACTCCTTTCCCCTTGCTTTAACTCCAGAAAGTCTTGATACTTTGTTCGAAGAATTCCCGAACAAATGTGATGTGCCAGGAAAACAGTCCGGAATTCATCCCACGTCACTCAATGACCTTCAGAAAGAGTAGCGATGTACTCCGCCCACCAAACTCCAGCAGCTCCGTGGAGTTGTTGAGCGGCAAATAAGGTCTTCTGGTACTCATCGCACTCAAGCATCCCGAACTTGGCTTCAATACATTGGAGCCAATGAGCCGACTCCAACGGTTCTTTCGCTTCCGAGAAAACCGGTGGTTGTCTTGCTAGAAAATCCAGATAAGTGCTTGGCGGGGGATTTTGCTGTAGTGTCTCCTGTCGTATGCTTTGTCGCACCAACAGATCCAGAGACTCAGCCATCTTTGCCAAGATTTCCGCCAATCCGGTTGATGATGTCGGCACTTCTTGTCGTGGTGAATTACTTTCGCCGTGACTTGACTCACCAACCTCACTCCTGGAATGAGCATGATCCATGCTGCAAGAATGAGCAATTTATGATTAAAATTCAAAGTTCAAACTCAACTTGAATTCAAAAACATTAACCGTCAAAGCATCACTTCAATAATGCAGCACACATAATCTAACCAGGGTTTCGACAATTCTGAAATCTAATCAAACGTGAGCAAGTTTGTCCAAACCCTTAATTCCAACAGTAGGACAAACTGAAAAATAACTCAAGAACATGTTATGGAGCTTAGAGAAGTCTGAAACATCCCTGTCCATAACAAGTCTTAAGTTACATAGGCAATAAGCACTACTCTGTTCAGAATGACCAATTGGTCTTAACCCCAGAATTTAAATATGAAAATGGAAATTTCATATCTCAAGCTGAATATCAAAGTTATAGTTAACTTCAATATATTTCCAACGAGTATTCATTTGCCTTCATATATGTTCTGGATCAAAAATTGTGATATTTCAAAGTTAACAGAAATCTGGAACAATTTTGACAGCGCCTCCTTTGGAAGTGGCTGTTTTGTCCGCAAGATTTCATCACTTTAAACTCCAAATCTGGAGAAACTTTGAACTACAAAGTCATAGAATATATCACAAGCTTTCCAACGGTGTATTACATGACCCTTAAAAATTAATCTATAGAAAGTTATGGTTGAAATACAGAAATTTCCAGAGAGCAATTTGTGCCTGCCCTGTTTTTGGACAGTTCACACTCACCTGAGAATTTCGTCCATTTGGAGGGTGATTCTGGTCTGGAGTTCTAATGAAGAGTTGTAAAAGACTTCAATAGCTTTCCAGAAATGTATCACTCACCTCCATTGGTTCAACGAAACAAAAGTTATGTCCTTTTCAACTTCAGCAAAATTCTGCCGAAAACAGGGGAGGTTTCTCCTAAGTCTTTGTGAATAAATCTATACTCCCAATTGACTCTTAGTTCAATATAGGAGTTCATTAACCCCTAATAGAATCCTAGACTTCAAATTTACTCTTTTTCTTTTCAAACCTTCTTTTTCATGCAGTTCAAAACACATCACGGTACTACGTTTCCTCACCAAATTAAAATCCTAACCGGCTTTATACCGGCATATACGTTTCAAATGGTGGCATTAAAACGATCACTCACAAACGTTGTCTACACGACATGTACTAACGTGGTTAAGGTACCTGCATAAAACCACTCAATAATGATGCACACATTGGTTTATCATTTCAGGCAGGTCCATATCATAGTAAAAACATACGCCCCGTATCATTGCCATACGGCCGTCCTTGAGTCAAGCCACGTCTCAAGGTACATGATCGGCTTATTCACCACCCGACGGGGGCTCCACACCTTTGCAATAAAGCACACCGGTGGAACAGCGCTTTCGTATGCTTCATAGGACATGAAGAGTCCTAAAGAACACACTTCGTGTTACAAACCACACGATGGGGTCTCCTCCTCTTGCCCCTGGGTTTGCGCACTGGAGGCTAGTGCCATTCGTATGTCTCTAAGACATGAAGAGTCTTAGAAAACATATTCACTTCCCGTCCATTGCTGAACGGGACATCCCACACTACTTTCCTCGTATGGGAGAGCTAACCGAAATTGATCCGCTTTCGGTGGCGTTCCTTATCATTCTTACCTCCACGTAGGTGCGTTGTTACTGAATTTAAATACTGAAGAGTAACACACTGTTAGCTTGCCACCTTAAGTAACTATGCTAATAATACTCCTTATGTGGGCATACTATACGTTCCTCACTCATATACCTCTAAGTTTTTGAAAATATGCTCTTTTCATGCGTGCTATTCCCAATGCGGCTCTGATACCACGCTTGTGGGGCCCAGGAATCACAGTGGGTGGTGCCGTGCGATGCGGCACCCAACAGCATGCACGAAAAGAGGCTCAAGAACATAATGGAACCATTTTGTTACTCAAGATAATTTCTTTTACAACATAATGTACACACGCAGCGGAAATTAAAACTAGCTGGACAAACTACTCACTCTTGACCATAACTACGCCGAAGAGAAGTTGTTCAGCCCGTGAACGCTTCCTACTAGCTTCACCAAAGAAAGGAAGTGGCTAGGTTTCCGATGAGTGGAACGAACCATGAGGTTCATCGTCTCACCGAACAATCCTCTTCATAGAAGGGATCCTGCTACCTGCAAAACAACTCAGAAGCGACCGTGAGCACTAACGCTCAGCAAGACTTAACCGTCACTCCTAAACATGTAACTCTAAATGCAGGGGTAGCAAGACAGTAGGAATAGGAATTTGCAAAATGCAGCTTGACTAAACTTGTTCCTTATATTAAGATTATTATAGCCTTCATTTTAGTAGTCCTCAAGCCTCACAACATCGGAAGTCCACAATCAAACAAGAAACGCTTATCCCGATGTTGCTAGCCTAAGGTGGAAATGAAATTTAGTTGGCTCTATATCTACTTCAGTCAAGATTCCAATACAGTGATTAATCCACAAACAGCAAGTTAAGAGACTTAGTTCCTCTTCTTACTAAGTCACGGCGCAGTGGGCAAGTATGCTCAATCCTCTTCCGTGAGCGACGGTGATTCGAATCAATAACAACCCGGAATACACGACACATACACCCGCCTCGAAAGACTCTCTCAAGAGCTCTTTCTTACGTTGTATGCAGCAACCTTTCACACGACACCCCAACATAGAAAAACGCTTCGCGCCGAGCAGGATGGTCCTCTACGCGGACACGTCGAAGTTGCCCGCTAAAGGATTTACACCTCCCGCCTTTTCAACGCCATTCCCACGTGAAGGATGAGTTTCTACATCATGGTCCATTGAGTTACATCGGTTTCATGGGTCCCATACCCCACTATATATCTGGTACAGCTCAATCTTGTCCAGCAGGGCCGCATACATACGGTCCTTAACCGACACGGATGGGGCTACAACCAACCTCCACATTTGCCTTACAATCCCGGTCCAGGCCAAATGTGGTCTCAAGCATTGTCACACCCATCGCAGGTCGAGACCAACCTTGAGCGCTCCATCCTACAGGAACATCCCTGTCCCCATCTCATTTTCATGAGGGTGCTCTTATGATCAACCTCTCGCGAGTAACTCCATTACTCGACCTTTCTCGCGAGTAGCTTTTTACTACTCGACTTCTACCGAGCTAGATACAACATTAGCCTAGCATCTACAACGAGGCAAAGCCTACACTAAACCTTCTAATCAGCGATGTAATAGCCATGTAAGTGGGTTTCAATCATCCTAGACATAATGCACAATATCAAGTCTAATAACCTTGAGGTGAAGTAAAACAAAATTTAAAACGGTAACGATATGCAAACCGGGGCTTGCGTTGCTCAACGGTTTTGTTAGAAGCTAGGAGTTAGTCTTCTTCCGGAGAATCTGCCAAGCTCGTCACGAGATGGAGATCCTCGCTGTAGAGTCGAGTCCTCGTCGAACGTCGACGTCACGTGAGCTATTATATTGCAATGCACATATATTTCAAAAGCAATTTAGAAACTATTTCAAAACTGTTATACCAGTTAACTCACACCTAAAAGGGACAAACAACAGCAAGGTTTCTGTTGTTGGATCTAAACCTTAGAGAAGATGAAATCTAGGGTGAAAAGAGATACTAGTAATCACCATGTGATTAAGTCCATTATATGAACACTTAAACCTAAAAGATGGTAGCTCAAGTTCTAGAGGTCCGATGAAGCTGAGAATTTAACCACAGCTTCTATGGAAGCTAATTAGGCAGTGTGCAAAAATTGAGCTCATGAAATGGCTTCATATGAGCACAACAAATCCTTATGTGGTTTACACTAATCTGCCTTTACCCCCTAGATATTAAGCTTTTCTATGCTGCAAAGTAGACTTTTTGTGAAGTAAAAAATGTCCTGAGTCCATAGGAATTGGTTTTACCATTTTTGGAGTTTCCTACATGGAGATATGGATTTTACAAAGAATGGGGAAAAGCTGAAATTGTCTCTGTTCATTTTCCCATTTTTCAGAGACATAAGGAATGAACACATCATTTGACCAAGCAAATGGGATCCAATGCCTCTGATATTTTTACTGGAGTTCAAGTATTTTTGTAAGAATGTCCTATCCAAATTTGGGAATTTTCCAATAAACAGGACTCCTGTAAAAATTCATACAAGCTTTTCCTTAAATGAATTAATGAGCCAAATCCAGAGATTTTCATAAACATTAACCTGCACCCATGGATAGTACTCTTTGAGGGGAATCCAACAAAATTTGTTTCACAATTTTTGGACATTTCTACACAAAGTTATTGCTCCCCAAAGTTTGAACTAGAGTGGGAAAATCTGGAAAATGTTTAAATGCTGACAGTGGGTCCCACCTGTCATCCCTAACCTCCAGACTCGCGCCAAAAAGGGCAGTGGCGGCCCCCTCCGGCGAGGTCGCCGGAAAAACACTTCCCAGCCGCCTCCAGACCCCCTGCTGCCCCCCCCCCCCATATTTCCCCACGCTGAACACGTTGGTGAGGTCGCCGGTGGCTGAAACTCGCCGGAAAATAGGGCGCACCGGCAACAGCAAACCCTAGGGCTCCGGCGAGGTCTTGCACGGTGAATTATCCACCAAATGGTCAGTTCTTGGGCTCTACAGCACCAGGGGATCATGTAGAAGACCGGCATGAGGTCTAAATAAGCTGGAGAGGGCTCTAAACCTATCGGCACCGTGCGCCCGATAGGGTCCAGCGGTATACCCTCTAAAAGAGCTCGGATTTCTCACTCTACACTCAATTTCTTGGTCTAAAATCGATGGAGGAGGTGTGCTAGGCGGTTAAAATCCTATGTGTGAAGTTTGAGACCCAACAAACACGATTTGAGGACGAATTTTACAATTCCTTACCTCAAGGTCCGTTTCTGCGGCCCCGGAGAAAAACTTGAAATTCTCCCTCTGTGATCAATGGCTAGGGCTGAGATTTGGAGGTGAGCAACTAGGCTTGTAGGTGCACAGATGGGGTGGCTTGCTTGGGCGTGATCCCTCCTAGTTTGGGCTGGCCACGGTGATCAGTTCCAGTTTCTTCAGCTTTAGTTCGGGAGCAGTAGAAACTTTGCTGCTTCTAGGCGCCGGTGAGCTCGGGACGGCGGAGGGAAGTTGCCAGCCGGCCAGAGCACTCACGGGCGAAGGTTTTCGCTGTGGGAAGCTGGGGCAAAGATTGCTTGGCTTGCTCTGGGCGATCAGAGGAAACAGGGAACGGTGGCTGGGTGCTTCACAGGAGGAGAAACAGAGAACGGGCACGAGCGAGAGAGAAACAAAGTTCGGTTGCTCTTCGTGCGTGGAGGATAAGGGCTGGAGGACGGTCGACCAGAACACAGGAGGTGGCTCCGGGAGCTCGTCGGGAACAGTCCCTGCCGAGCGCTGGCGCGCGCTCAGCCGTCGCTAGAGTCGGTTTGCACTTTTGTGAGACTGACCGGTGGGGTCCACAGCCACAATTCTCCCTCTCATCCCCCATTTCGATTTACAATAGCAAATGAGCTCCAAATTTGACCAAACTTGGAGGATAGGTCAAAAGATTTATGAGGAACTCAAATCTGAAATCAGATTTTAAAATTGAGTTTGTTTCGTTCAAAATTCAAATTCAAGTTTGAATTTGAACGTGCCCTCATTTAATCCTCGGGATAAATAGTATATGAAACCTAAAATTCTCCAAATTTGAAACTTAGGCTCTTGAATACATGAGAAATGCATCTATGATCTCACATATAGGCCTTTGGATAATCTGAATATGAATCCTTTCAAAAGATTCAAAATGGTGTTTAAATTTCCTCCACTCTCCTCATAGAGAAGGTGCACATGAGTTAGAGTTTTTGGGAGTGAAATATTTCCCCTAGGTTAACATGTGCTGATCATGGGCTAGAGAAAATTTTTAACTCCCTCACATGTCCATATTTGTGTTCATCAATTTATGTGACACAACTATAGTCTTTTATCGCCTTAACTTTGTTTCATAAGTTGAAATCAAACTTTACAAAAGTTAGGGATGTTACAAGTAGCATAGGCCAACAATATTCGAATAGATTCAAGCCTTGCTACGGGAGTAAAAGTCTCATCAAAATCCAAACCTTCGACCTGTGAGTACCCCTTGTCCACAAGTCGTGCTTTGTTTCTTGTTACCAAGCCGTGTTCGTCTTGTTTGTTGCGGAACACCCATTTTGTTCACAATATTTGCGTTAATTTGATTGCTCCACAAGTTCCCACACTTCTTTCCTCTTGAAGTTATTTAGCTCTTCTTGCATTTCCATCACCCAATTCAGATCTCGTAGTGCATCTTCAACCCTATATGGTTCCAAAAAGGAAATAAAACAGTAATGTTAACAAAAATTTGCAACACGAGACCGAGTAGTTACCCTCTTGGAGATGTCTCCAAGGATATTGTCGACAGGGTGATCCTGTTGGACGCTCTGGCGCACTCTTGGGTGTGGAGTTTGGGGATTTGTTTCAACGTCCTCATTTTCCTCATCTTCTTTTTCTCCTCTAGATCATTGCTTCCATTTTGATCTTGATCATCTTGATTTTGTTGAGGTTGACCTTGGTCTTGTATTGGCTGCTCTAGTTGTGATGAAGATGGCTCTCTTGGATCTTGAGATTGCTCTTGAAGACGAACATCTCCAAGTGCCATTCTTTTGAAGGCTTGCCATGGAGCTTCTTCTTCATCTAGCACACGAAGATCAAGTGTCTCCACGTGGGAGTCGTTAGTCTCATCAAATACTACGTCATGCGTAACTTCAACAATCCCGGAGGTTCTGTTGAAGACACGGTAGGCGTAAGTGTTTGAGTCATAACCCAGCAAGAAACGTTCATCAGATTTTGAAGCGAACTTCGAATTCCTGGGATTTTTGTTTAGAATGTAGCATTTACTTACAAAGAGTCGAAAATATGAAATATTAGGCTTGTTACCGGTAAGAAGCTTATGTGGAGTCTTATTAAGGAGTCAATGGAGATAAAGTTGACTCGTCGCGTGACACGCAGTATTTACAGCTTCCGCCCAAAATCTGTCCAAGGTCTTGTATTCATCGATCATTGTCCTCGCCATCTCAATAAGTGTCCTATTCTTCCTTTTGGCTACCTCATTTTATTTTGGGGAGTAGGGAGCAAAGAATTCGTGTTTGATGCCTTCTTCATCAAGAAAGTCTTCAACTTTGGTATTCTTGAACTCGGTGCCATTGTCCCTCCTTATTTTCTTAATCCTCAAGGAGAACTCATTTTGAGCTCTTCTCAAGAATTTCTTGAGGACACCTTGTACTTCTCCCTTATCATGCAAGAAAATTACCCAAGTGAATCTAGAAAAATCATCTACATCTACTAAACCGTATTTGTTATCGCCGATGCTAATGTAGGCGATAGGGCTGAAGAGGTCCATATGTAGCAGCTCCAATGGTCTTGTAGTCGTTATTATGTTCTTGGGGGTATGAGGTGCTCCAACTTGTTTTCCGGCTTGGCACGTGATGCATGGCATGTGTTTCTCAAACACAACATTCTTAAAACCTTGGATGTGATGCCATTTAAGAAGTTTCTGCAGATTTCTCATACCAACATGAGCTAGCCATCTATGCCACAGCCAACCCATGTTTGTCTTTGCAATCAAGCCACTTCATGGTTTGTCCACTTTTCGCTTCCATAGGCTCTACTTTTATTGATGAGAACCTTCCTGCGATTGTCATCTCTTGGCGAGTTTCACCGTTCTCAATGGAAAATCTCCCTAGCTCCCCCTCAATCATCTCAATTTTGGCTTTGTGAACCGAGTTGTTTCCTTCATGTGGAGTCTTGAGGGTGTCTCATATATATTTGGTGACTATGAGTCCATCCACCTTAGTGAAATCCTCCCGGCTCAGTGATGAGGTGATCACCGCATCAGCTTGTGCTTGCGGTGGACAGCTTGAGCTTGCTCTGGGGTGAGCTCATCGTCAGTGTCCGCGATATCTAAACCTGTACCCGCAATATGCCAAAGACTTGGGTTTAAGAAAATGAAATGCATCTTCATATTATGCTTCCACATTGTATAATCATTTCCATCAAAATGCGGAGGCTTCCCCTTGGGAATAGACAGATAATAATTGTTAGAATTAAGACGCTCGTAATTAAAAGGATATCGGGAGTAGCCTTAATGAACACTCCCCTTTGGCTTGTCGTCTTCCTTTTTGCCCTTTTGGATCATGAGTTTATTCCTTAGAAGTGCCTTGAGCTGGTGGACTTCTTCATCATCATGTTCATACTCCTTGAGCATGTCGAACATCTTCGTGTCTTGAGATTCTTCGTCAGCGGGCTTTTGTGGAATTTCGTTTTCTCTCTTGTTGGCCATCGAGCGATTAGTATCTTGATGGAGAGTCCTGCTCTAATACCAATTGAACGTGCCTAGAGGGGGGATGAATAGGTTTTTTAACTCCTGAAACACTTAATTCAAAAGTGTTAAACTCCAGAGTCCGGACTAGTCCGGTGTCACTGCGAACTAATCCGTGGTGCAATAGCACAGTGATCAAGGTTGAACCTTTTCGTGTTTTCTTCAAATTTATCACAGCGGAAAGTATGCAACTACTTTAATAACTTTAACTAGTATTTACGAGAACTGAATAACACGTGGATCACAAGATTAATGAAAATCACAAAGTTAAACCCTAACTAGTCATGATATTAAAGTATGAATTAAGAGCACATGAGATAAGAGATTTTTACCGAGGTTCAATCCCACGCAAGGGATTTATATCTTCATTGAGGAGCTCACGCAGAGCCAGGTCTTAACCAACCCTTCCCTCGTCAAGTCACCACCAAGGTCGACTTGATCTTCACTATCAAACGGGGTAATCACCAAGTTTATGGGGTTTCCTCACAAGTTGAGGGCTCCCACAAGTTTACAAACGAATGGAAGATCAACACACTCGAAAATTATATAGTAAACAATAAAAGTGTGTGAGAGAAATCAAACCAAGAGCTCAATGAAGATGAAAACTTCCCTCTCCCTTTTCCAATCTCCCAAATCCCATGAATTTGATCTTTAGGGCTTTAGAGTGCGTGGATAGAGTGTTTTGTGCTCTTGGATGCGGCGGCGGCGCTAGGGTTCATGTCTTCTCAAAAATGAGTCGGGGTCCCTTTTTATAGAGGTCCGGGTATGTTTTTGTTAGGATCTGAGGAGTCCGGACTTGTCCGTTGTCAATACTGGACTAGTTCGGTGTTCTCTTTCAAATTGTGTCCCACCACCAGTTCGGTTTAAATGGGTTAAACCCTAATCATACAGATTAGTCCGTATGACATCGGACAAGTCCGATGTCACATAGAGAGTGGTTGTCTATTTGAATACGGACTAGTCTGTGGTGCACGAACTAGTCTGGTGTGACATCGGACTAGTTCATTGTCACACAGAGAAGGGTAGCCTGCTGGAAATTTGACAAGTCTAGTTGGGCCGGACTAGTCCGTTATGACTTGGACTAGTCCGATGTCACACAGAGAGGATTTCTCCGTGACATATCGGACATGTCCATGTACACCGGACTAGTCCGTTCTTGATCGGACTAGTCCATTGTTTTTGGACTATTTTTCACTCACGCTCGCTGTACTAACATTGAGACTATCATTGAGCTCTTAGAGGTGTCTCTCACACACACTCTGTACTTAAACTATGAGGCTAAGTTTTCTCATTTAATTGGATCTTTTAATTCATAATTCTTATTTTTCTCATCAAAGCCATGTTTTCCCTTTTTGTATTATTGTTCTTTTTCTTCATGTGATCTGCTCTCACTTGCAAGTTTGATTAGCTCTTCACTTGTTTGTCATCAATCATCCAAAAACCACACGGGGATGCCTATATGCACTTGCAGTTAAGATTATTTTTGACTGTCAATATTACTGAATTATTTGAAGGAATAAACATTTCTTGCTCGCATTACCCTTACAAATAACGTAGTTTCACTTGTATCTGGAAAGAATTGTGCATACATGGAATATATGCAGAATTGAAGAGGATTTAGGGGAGCAATCCTAAATTATACACTTGTATACAATCAGAGGACAACACGTGGTAGTCCATGGATCCAATGGCCCACTTACAAGAGCATCTAAGCGAATCCAACGGCCTATCACCTGGTAAACAACTAAGGGCCTTCCTGGCACCAACCTGGAGGAAGCACACCAACTTTGGGGGCACCCCAGGGTCGGTCAAACCCTTGGTTCGGCCGACCTGGTAAGCCCCCCCCAAACTCGGTTATCGTCCACGTGTCAACTCCCTGTGGCTCCCTTAAGTCGGTTCTGGTTGATTCGCGTGGGAACCAACCTCAACTCATGTATAAATAGGACCCCATACCCCTTACTTCTCACACACACCACTTGAGTAATACTCTCATATATACACATGTGAGACCTATGTGTGCTGAATACATTGGCAATTAGGATAAAAGTTAGCATTAACATTCAAAGTTTTGAATATTGCCAAAACATTCTTCTGTGGCAAGGTCCGACAAGTTCTTTGTTAGGTCCGCCAAGTATTGGCAAGGTCCGACGCAAGGTCCGGAGAGCTCCTGCAAGGTCCGGAGAGCTCCTGCAAGGTCCGGAGAGCTTCTGTGAGGTCCGGAGCTTGTTTTTAGGGAGCTCCCGTGAAGTTCAACTCGTAGAACTGCAGCGTCTTGTTTTTGCTTTTAACTCGCAATGTTTCAAACTTGCTTTATGGGAAGGTTTGCTTAGTATTAATTTGCTAAGTTTTTGGTGTGTTTTGGTGGTTATGGCTGTTATCATTTGATATGGTTTGCAACATGCTTATGTGACGTGCTCATGTAAGGTGTTGTGGTTTTCGAACTAACGTGAGTCAAGTTGAGGACCTGTGCTCGGAAGAATTGGTTGTTTATTCATGTGCAGGTGTTGCTTGAGTTCAAGACATGGCTGGTGACGGGATCCTTGGACTAGTCTCAGGGAGGAGATGAGGTTCCAACAACCAAGTTCGGGAGGAGCTGTGGTTGAGTTGATCGGGAGGTCGCGCAGCATGTTTGGATCAAGGGCAGTGCATATGAAGATTGTGTGTACATCGTTGGAAGGTGTTTGCATGTGTGCAAGGAGTGCATGGACGTGGAAACATTGTTCCAAGGCGTGATGAAGAGAAGTGGACGTAAAGAATTGGTTGGAAAGGTCCAACCGGCTGGATTGCATACTCAGGCTGAGGCTGAGTCGGATATGGCTCAAATATGGAAGATTTGAGTTGGTTATGATAGGATTTCGTGCTAGGCACGAAGTTGAGTTGTTTTAGGAATGTTTAGGACATTCCTAAGGTGTTTGGAAGTCTCACGATTGCTTCTATCTGTAAATAGGAGAGTCCTGAGCAGTTATGGTAAGTTAGGATACGAGTCCAATTAGGAGTAGAAGTCCTAGATTGGATTGTTTAGCCTGAGGGCTGGCTATAAAAGCAAGGGAGGCTAGAGCTCTCGTGTGTAGAGAACTTTGGCCTGTTCCTTTTGTGTTTCTATTGAATAAAGTTCATAGTTTCGAGGAGCTTTTGTGCCTTGTTCGTCCGACTTGTTGTTCGTCAAGTCTTTCTCGCCGAGTTTCTGGACAGAGCGACGTTGCTTCGGTGTTTCGTTCATAACTAGAGTTTTACAGATCCGATTGACGTGATTCTTTTTGGGTTGTCTTTACAACTCAATTATCTATCATCTGTGACATTTTCACGAGCTTCGGATCTGTAGTTTTTGAGATACACGAGTTTCTTTGCAGCGTTGCAGATCTGTTTTATATCGGGTAGAACAGATTGATCTTCGTTTAATGTTTTGAGCGTATCTCAAGTTTTACTTCGTGTTTTCAAGTGATTCTTGTTGCATTAGATCCGTGACTTGATTCTCTAGCTCTCTACTTGATTTGTCACAGTTGAACACGTTTGAAAACACTTGCACACACGGTTTCTTTAACCGATTGATTTTTTGCTGAGGGGTTTTTGTTGTTTCCGCTGCGAAAAGTTTTAATCTACCATTCACCCCCCCTCTGGTAGCTTTTCACGTTTTCTTCGATCCTACAATTGGTATCAGAGCCAAGGTGCTCTAATATTTGTGATTTGCACGTGTTTTGACTAACCATCATGGAGAAGTACTCCGCAAAACCTTGTGTGTTCAATGGCATCGATTTTCAGGTTTGGAAGGCGCGAATGGAGGCCTACATACAGGCGCAAGGCTTCACCATATGGGAAAAGGTCTACCGGAACTTCGATGTACCACCCAACGATCAAGTTACGGCTGCGAACATGAGAGATGTTGACAACAACAACAAGGCTCGCAACTTGATCATCCAAGGATTGACTCAAAGCGACTTCGACCGTGTTGCACACCTCCGATCTGCATATGATGTTTGGAAAGCTCTTTGTGACTACCATGAAGGATCCAATACGATCAAGGAGGTAAGGCAAGATATGTTCAAGAAAGAATACATGCGTTTTGAGATGCAACCCGGTGAGTCAATTGACGACCTTTTTGCTCGCTTTAATAAAATTCTCAGCAACTTGCGTAGTGTCAATGTTAACTTTTCAGATGCTGAAAATGCTAGACAATTGTTAGGAGCATTAGATATGTCAATTTGGGAGATGAAAGTTACATCTATTCGTGAATCTACTGTCATGAGTTCTCTTACTTTAGACGTGCTTTATTCTAAATTGAAAACTCATGAAATTGACATCATCTCACGTAAAAACCCCAACAAGTCTATTGCATTTGTTTCGCAACGTGACATGTCTAGTTCTAGTCAATCATCATCTAGTGGTGCACTCTCTTTGCTGTCCTCTCTAACCCTTGAACAGATTGAAGAGTTTCCAGAGGAGGAGCTTGCACTCATCTCTACTCTGTTCTCAAAAGCATTGCAAAATGTGAGAACTAGAATGAGAGGAAGCTCCGGACCTCAACGATGTTTTGAATGTGGTAAGACAGGACATTTTCGTACGGAGTGCCCTAACCTTTCAGGTCCGATTTCACGTGAAGAAAAGCAAACAAGGCCGAAGAAATCATTTGCAAAGAATAAGAAGAAGAAAGATTTATCAATGCGCAACATAGTGCATAGTATGATCTCTGCACTTCAAGATTTCGGCTCAAGTGATGTGGACACCGGTAGTGATGAAGATGAAGAAGCAATGTCAAATATGTGCTGCATGGCGAGCAAGTCAAGTTCAAGCTCCGAGGAGGCAGAACACAACAGCGACGATGAAGAGGTATGTCCCACTTGCGAAGAAATGTGTGATGCTATTTCTCGTGCCACTGTTATATTAAAGAAAAAGGATAAAAAACTTAGGGACAATGCTGTTAAAATTGAATCACTAGAATCTGAAATTAATCGTTTAAAAACTTTGATTCCTAGTGATGATTCTTGTTCCTCATGTGATTTGATTTATGAACAATTATCCTCTTTAAGAAGTGCACACGCATCTACACTTGATAAACTTGAACTTGAAATTGAAAAGAACAAAGAGCTTGCTGCACTTAATGATAAAAATTTGAAAGATGCTTGTTGTTCTACAATTGATTTGCATTGTTCTTCATGTGATGATCTGAATAAGAAACTAAATGATGCTATAAATGAGATTTCTATTTTGAACAATACTTTACGTGTGCATGAAGTTAAATATTGTTCAATTTGCAAACTAAAAGGAAAAACTTCATGTGAAAACTGCTTTGATCTGTCCAATAAACTTGATGACATGCATAGGACACTAGATCGGTTTTCTAATGCAAATAAGAACCTAAACTTGCTGCTGAATTCTTCCAAGTCTTGTAATGATAAAACTGGTTTAGGTTTTAATTCTCATGCTCATGCTAAGGCACACCCACCTAAAGTTGTAAAGTCATTAGGAAGCGGTTTGATTCAAACAGCTCCTAGACAAAAAGAGGTGATTTTCAAATCTGCAGGAGTACTGTCCCATTCGGGTTCTAATAAACGTGTTGCTTGCTCATCTAGACATGATAATAAGGTTATTTTTCATTGTACCTACTGTGGTAGAGATGGTCATGTCATGGATTTTTGTTATAGACTAGCTAAACATGATAAGAAACAAAGAATACTTGCTAGATCACATAACAACCAAGCAAAATCTGCTAGACCGAATGTTCGGAGCTTGCAACCTGCTGTAATGAGTCAAAAACTTGCTCCCGGACCTACTATTTTTTGTGCTACATATAACACATCTTCTAAGTCAGTAGTTGGGAACAAAAAATTTCTATGTTTGGCTCATAAACCTGCTGTACCTTCTCAGCTTTCGCGTGTTATTCCTGCTGGACGTCGTGTGACTCAGTACTGGATTCCTAAAAGTCTTTTAACTAACCTCAGTATTGAGTCATCGACGTATTGTGCTGCTGTGTAGGTTTCACGTTTGAGGAAGGAGAACATTTGGATTGTGGATTCAGGTTGCTCACGCCACATGACCGGTAACAAAGAATGGTTCTCCTCTCTCTCTTTTGTGTCACGTGTAGAAAATGTTACTTTCGCCGATAACTCTTCTACTCCCATAATTGCTAAAGGTTCGGTTAGAGTAAACAATCTCTACACTTTGAAAGATGTGGCACTTGTTAAAAATTTGAAATACAACTTGCTTTCGGTTTCACAATTGCTAGATGAAAATCTAGAGGTAGCTTTGCTAAAAATTGCTGCAAGGTTGTAGATTCAAAAGGTGAGCTTTTGTTAACATGTCTAGGTTTGGAAGAGTTTTTAAAGCTGATTTTGATTTGTCAACTTCTAAGCATCGGTGTCTAGTTGCTAATGATACAAAAGATCTATATTTTTGGCATCGTAGACTTGGTCACATAGGCTTTGATCATCTCACTCGTGTTAGTGCTCTCGATCGCATACGTGGGCTGCCGAAGCTTAAAAAGGACAATGATATTGTGTGCTCTTCTTGTAGACATGCTAAGTTTGTTGCAGGTTCACATGCTCCTCTCACAATGACCATGACAGCTGAACCGGGACAACTTTTACATCTTGACACAGTAGGTCCGGCACGTGTTCAATCCTTCGGAGGTAAATGGTATGTGCTTGTGATTGTTGATAATTATTCCAGATATTCTTGGGTTTATTTTATGGCATCTAAGAATGAAGCTTTTAGTCATTTTAGAACTTTATTTCTTAGATTATCTATTGATCACCCAGGATCATTAAAAGCAATTAGAAGTGATAACGGAACTGAATTTAAAAACCAATCCTTTCATCACTTTTGTGCTGAAAATGGAATAGATCATCAATACTCTTCACCCTATGTACCACAACAAAATGGTGTCGTAGAAAGAAAGAACAGGACCTTAGTTGAGATCGCTAGGACTATGCTTGATGAATATCAAACTCCTAGGAAATTTTGGGCTGATGCAATTGCAACCGCTTGTTATGTCTCAAATCGTGTTTTCTTGCATGCTAAGCTTGGAAAAACTCTATATGAGCTCCGGTTTGGACATAGGCCTAGTGTTACACACTTTAGGGTTTTTGGTTGCAAATGCTTTGTTAAGAAACATGGTAATCTTGATAAATTTGAAGCTAGATCTGTTGATGGCATGTTTCTTGGTTATCCATCTCATACTAGAGGCTACCGTGTGCTTTTACTTGACACTAACAAAATTGTGGAGACTTGCGAGGTTTCTTTTGATGAAGCTAGCCCAAGTACTAGCTCTGATTTTGCAGGTCCGGATCCATATCCGCAGGGGGAGAGTATTTTTATTGAAGAAGATGAAGAAGTGGTGCTGCTGCCCGAAAACTCGAAAGTAAATAACGATCAAGCTGCTGATTTTGCATCACAACCAGCACCAACAGTCACTACTGCTGGTTCGGACCCTCCTCAATCAACAAGCTCTCCTAATCAAAGGTCCGAACATGAAGAAGAAGGTGCTTGTGAAGTGTCTACTCCCCTCTGAGTACTCAAAAGTCATCCTCCACAACAAATCATTGGAAGCTTGCATGAACGAGTCACTCGGTCTAGGTTTTGCGATCCAAACTCTCATGCTCATTCTGCTTTTGTTGCTTATTTTGAACCCAAGGATATATCACATGCACTCACTAATGAATCTTGGATTAATGCCATGCAAGAAGAGTTAGAAAATTTTGAAAGAAATAATGTTTGGAAACTTGTACCTCCACCTCAAGGTCACACATTAATTGGAACTAAATGGGTATTTAAAAATAAGCAAAGTGAGGATGGGGTTGTGGTTAGAATAAAGCTAGGTTGGTTGCTCAAGGTTTCACTCAAATTGAAGGTCTAGATTTTGATGAAACATTTGCTCTTGTTGCTAGATTAGAAGCTATAAGAATTTTATTAGCATTTGCTGCATCTAAAGGTTTCAAGTTATATCAAATGGATGTTAAAAGTGCTTTTCTTAATGGCTACATAGAGGAGGAGGTTTATGTTAAGCAGCCACCGGGTTTTGAAAATACAAATTTTCCTAATCATGTTTACAAACTGTCCAAAGCCTTGTACGGTCTAAAACAAGCCCCTAGAGCATGGTATGATAGGTTAAAAACATTTTTACTTGAAAAGGGGTTTACCATGGGCAAGGTTGATAAAACTCTTTTTGTACTTAAGCATGGCAATGACTCATTATTCGTTCAAGTGTATGTGGATGATATTATCTTTGGTTGTGCTTCTCATGATCTCGTGTCCAAGTTTTCAGCTATGATGAGTTCAGAATTTGAGATGAGTATGATGGGAGAACTCACATACTTTTTGGGGCTGCAAATCAAGCAAACAAAAGAAGGAACTTTTGTGCATCAAACTAAGTATACAAAGGACCTTCTTAAGTGCTTCAACATGGACAAATGCAAGCCTCTTCGGACACCAATGGGAACAGCAACAACACTTGAACTTGATGAAGATGGTGACCAGGTCGATAAAAAAGAATACAAAAGTATGATGGGATCACTTTTGTATCTCACGGCGTCAAGACCGGACATACAATTCAGCGTATGTCTTTGTGCACGTTTTCAAGCTTCTCCACATGCTTCACATCGCCAAGCCATCAAAAGGATTCTCAGGTACCTACATGGAACTCAAAAATTTGGCATTTTTCTTCCTTCTTCCTCAACCGTTTCTTTGAAAGCTTTTTCGGATGCTGATTTTGGGGGTTGTAGGATTGATAGGAAAAGTACTTCGGGTGCTTGTCATTTTCTTGGTAATTCACTTGTTGCTTGGTCCTCTAGAAAACAAAGTTCAGTTGCACAATCCACGGCCGAATCTGAATATGTAGCTGCGGCTAGCGCTTGCTCACAAATTCTTTGGATTGTTCAAACACTTAAGGACTATGGGGTTGATTTAGATAGTGTTCCACTGTTTTGTGATAACACTAGTGCAATTTGTATTGCTAAAAACCCCGTGAAACACTCTATAACTAAGCACATTGACATTAGGTATCACTTTCTTCGTGATAATGTTGAAAAAGGAAACATTGTGCTTCACCATGTCGATACCGAACAACAATTGGCTGATATTTTTACAAAACCTTTGGATTTCACTCGTTTTTGTTTCATTCGTAGTGAAATAGGGGTTATGCATCCTCATGGCTTAAATTGAGGGGGAGTTTTTGAAACTTTGAAAGTCTATGTGTGAAACTGAAACTAAAATAATATGAGCATAGTATTTCATACATATATGACTTTGTGATTCCTTTTACAGGCTGAAAGTTCTTATTACATTACTCATGTTATACATTTTGTAGTTTTTGCCCTGACTAGTAATTGGAATAATTACTTACACTAAATCTGGTCATGATCGAACTTTCTTGCTGTTTTGAACTTGTTGCGTGCTCACAAGTGCTTTTAATCATAAAAAAAATTAATCAAGTGATCAGCTCACATGTTGAGTTTTCAAATAAAAAATTGAGAAAAGATCAAGAGAATATGCATGCATCGCACTTCTTCTTTTGAGATTGCTTATCATTGCACTAAGATATGAACTTGGAAGGAATTGTGTATGACTAAAACCATGTCCTTAAACTTCTGATTGTCAAATGACATAGGCTTGGCTTGGTTGGTTAGAATAATGCTGATGCGGCATATAATCTCTTGCAAATATCATATGATCAACTTTGTGCCTTAAATGATTATGAATAATAAAAATGCAGCAACAAGTGTCATGTTTTCAGGTTTTGAAATAGTTGAGTAAGGGAGATCATGACTTGCTTAAACTGAAAAATACATTTGATCTCTAGCATGGCTTACACTACTTTATGTATCTCATTGATGTGATAGTGTAAGTAACCTGATAGTATGACTTGGATGAGCTTTGTTTTGTATGTATATGTTATAATATGCTCATAACATTTAAAAATTTCTCTTTTGAACCTTGCTGAATACATTGTCAAAGGGGGAGAAATATGTATAAGGAGAGATTTTTTTACACTTTGCATATGTTATACACTTTCTTCCTTCTCTGATTTTAAAAAATGGGGAGAAATTAATAAAGGGGGAGAAATGAGTTTTCAAAGCTTTTCAAAACTTTTCATAAGCCAATGTTCGGGTTTTAATTGGGGTTGCCAAAAGTTAACATTAACATTCAAAGTTTTGAATATTGCCAAAACATTCTTCTGGGGCAAGGTCCGACAAGTTCTTTGTTAGGTCCTCCAAGTGTTGGCAAGGTCCGACGCAAGGTCCGGAGAGCTTCTGTGAGGTCTGGAGCTTGTTTTTAGGGAGCTCCCGTGAAGTTCAACTCGTAGAACTGCAGCGTCTTGTTTTTGCTTTTAACTCGCAATGTTTCAAACTTGCTTTATGGGAAGGTTTGCTTAGTATTAATTTGCTAAGTTTTCGGTGTGTTTTGGTGGTTATGGCTGTTATCATTTGATATGGTTTGCAACATGCTTATGTGACGTGCTCATGTAAGGTGTTGTGGTTTTCGAACTAACGTGAGTCAAGTCGAGGACTTGTGCTCGGAAGAATTGGTTGTTTATTCATGTGCAGGTGTTTCTTGAGTTCAAGACATGGCTGGTGACGGGATCCTTGGACTAGTCTCAGGGAGGAGATGAGGTTCCAACAACCAAGTTCGGGAGGAGCTGTGGTTGAGTTGATCGGGAGGTCGCGCAGCATGTTTGGATCAAGGGCAGTGCATATGAAGGTTGCATGTACGTCGTTGGAAGGTGTTTGCATGTGTGCAAGGAGTGCATGGACGTGGCAACATTGTTCCAAGGCGTGATGAAGGGAAGTGGACGTAAAGAATTGGTCGAAAAGGTCCAACCGGCTGGATTGCGTACCCAGGCTGAGGCTGAGTCGGATATGGCTCAAATATGGAAGATTTGAGTTGGTTATGATAGGATTTCGTGCTAGGCATGAAGTTGAGTTGTTTTAGGAATGTTTAGGACGTTCCTAAGGTGTTTGGAAGTCTCACGATTGCTTCTATCTGCGAATAGGAGAGTCCTGAGCAGTTATGGTAAGTTAGGATACGAGTCCAATTAGGAGTAGGAGTCCTAGATTGGATTGTTTAGCCTGAGGGCTGGCTATAAAAGCAAGGGAGGCTAGAGCTCTCGTGTGTGGAGAACTTTGGGCTGTTCCTCCTGTGTTTCTATTGAATAAAGTTCATAGTTTCAATGAGCTTTTGTGCCTTGTTCGTCCGACTTGTTTTTCATCAAGTCTTTCTCGCCGAGTTTCTGGACAAACCGACGTTGCTTCGGTGTTTCGTTCATAACTCGAGTTTTACAGATCCGATTGACGTGATTCTTTTTGGGTTGTCTTCACAACTCAATTATATATCATCTGTGAAATCTTCACGAGCTTCGGATCTGTAGTTTTTGAGATACACTATTTTCTTTGCAGAGTTGCGGATCTGTTTTATATCGGGTAGAACAGATTGATCTTCGTTTAATGTTTTGATCGTATCTCACGTTTTACTTCGTGTTTTCAAGTGATTCTTGTTGCATTAGATCTGTGACTTGATTCTCTACCTCTCTACTTGATTTGTCACGGTTGAACATGTTTGAAAACACTTGCACACACGGTTTCTTTAACGGATTGATTTTTTGCTGAGGGGTTTTTGTTGTTTCCGCTGCGAAAAGTTTTAATCTACCATTCACCCCCCCTCTGGTAGCTTTTCACGTGCTCTTCGATCCTACAACACACTCTATCCAAGTCCTTAGTGGAGTAGGCTGTAGGAACGAGCCTTTAGTTTCCATGTCTACTTTGGGAAAGGTATGGCTCATGTATCTTCTCCTTTGATTATGATTTTATTCTTATTCATTATATTAGTTTTCTTTTATTCATATGCTTGGGTGAAGCATTTCTTGTTTGATTGTGGAATCCATGCATGTGGTAGGTTTAGTTGTTATTATGATAGCTAAACATTATAGGCCTCCTCTATAGTCTAAATATATATTATATGAATATGTTAGTATGAATAATATAGTGTTTGGTCCCAACATTGGTTGAACGATGTTTAAGTTAGTCATTGCTTTAGGATGGTACTTGTATCGCGACTCTTAAGGTATTTACTTAGCATGCAAGCGTGGTGCTTGGATAGTTAAGTAGTGTTGGATGTCTCAGACCCACGGATTGAAGGGGTAGGCAGCATGGGGTGACAACCGTGTCCATCCATTGTAATCCCCCACGTTCGGCTATGCTAGAGGCTCCTAGCGGGAGTCGCCCTGGTGTTACTAGAGGTAAGCCCGTGATCGATATGTTGGACCACTAAGCCCTAATATTCACTACTTGCATACCCATATGTACATTATTAGGCTATGCATATGTATAATAGAAGCACATTAGGAACAACCCCTTACCTTAGTCTAACTCTCACTAGGACTATATTATCTTTAGAGTAGATTGCTCAATGTGTGTCACACTACCCCATTACTATTATTTTTACCCATCCCCATTGGTTTCCTACAAGAACACCATATCCTATCCATCATCTTGCTACCCATCACCTTCCTTTGGGAAATATGATACCCTAGGGAATACTCTTGGGTGAAATGCTACAGTTGTATCTTCCATGCGCTTGCAGAACTCATCTTGCTTTGGCCCTAGGTTAGCCTTGTAGCCATAAACATTGCTGGCATCTATTGCCAGGATGACCTGTAGAAGTAAGAAATACCAACAAGCATTTCTGGTGCCGTTGTCGGGGAAGGCACAGAAGTATTGCAGAATTGCTTACGATAGATTAGGATTCTAGTAGAGACCTAGTAGGATAACCCCACTCGTTTTTGCATTCCTTTGATGCGAAAACAGGGTAGTGTATGATTGGTTTCCACTTGCCGACAAACTACATTGAAAATCTCGAATAACTCATGAGAAGAGTTCGACCTCGCGTCGTACTCTCTCAAGTGATCCTTTCGGCAAGACAACAAGTCATCCCCACACCATCAAGTTCCACGTCAATGGCTCAGAAGACCCTTCGTAAGCTTTCGGCTCCCTCTGCTGACAGTGTGCCTGTTGGGCCCACTGTCAACACGGGAGACGCAAACTTTGAAATCAAGACGGACCTTATCACTATGGTGCAGGCTAATCCCTTATGTGGGAAAACAAATGAGTACGCAAGTGCTCAACTGCAAAAGTGATTCAAGGCGTTCCTCGACAAATTCTTCTCGATGGGCAACACCATTGCCTTTTTGCCGAAGAACTCTAGCTTCCAGCAGGGGCCAAAGACATCTACCCCGAAGCTTGGGGGAGGCTCCAAGATTGTATCTTGGTTTTCCTTCACTATCGGGTGGATAGTGGCTCATCGTCCAACACTCCTACAACTTGTTGATTCCATCGGCCCGTGATCACATTCATGCTAAAGTTGGAGGAGCTTTCTTCTCATAGACCATGAGCAAAATCAAAAGGCTGGTGTGAGAAGATGGTCACCAATCATGGGGTGGATCTATGAATGATTCTAGTTCCGTCCGTTGTACATGCACACCATCAACAAGGTGGACATGCTAACTACAAAACTGGACCTCCTTATGAAGTATCAAGAGGATCAAGCCAATGGATAAGTGTTGGGAGGATCCAAGTCATGGATATGATGGGCGAAAATCCATGTCAACACAAGACGCTTAAAGAATGATTTCCCTAAGACCAAGAGGATCCATTTTTCCTAACAACAACTCCGATGGCTACCATCCACAAGGAGATCAAGGGTGGAATCGACACCACCCTTACATCAAGGAGGCTATGAGAATTTCCACAATTCAACAGGATTCCACTTAAGCCATCCTATCTTGAAGTGCCTTCTCCATAGACAAGCAAAAGTCAATAACAACACACCAAAGAAGCTATTGGCCAATGGAAAGACACTTGAAAGCATTCAAGATCCAAGGTGTCCCACAATCACCTGTTGGAACCTAACACTTCGACCAAGCCTGTGCAACCTTAGGCAACCGACATCGTGGATGAAGCGTTTCTTGTTTGATTGTGAATTCCACATATCGTCATGCCCAAGGAAGCGTTTGATCTAAGATCAAGTATGGGATGACTCAAAAGAACATCAAGAAGGTCAAAGTGACATCCCAAAGAAGGACAAGCCTCACGTAGCTCACGAAAGAGTATCTTCAATGCCATCGAAACACCATCAAGTCTACATCAAGGCAACAAAGAGTTTGGGGCCATATGTGCCCCACTGTCTAGTTGAGGCAAGAGAAGTCATCTACACCTTCATCTCTGGGTATGGATGACACATCATCGCGCTAAACAGGATGGAGGTAAGTCCCACTCATCGGACTTGAAAAATTTGGTGAGTCCTTGCCAATAGGTTATTTGGTAGTTATCTCATATTTATTTTCAATTGCATATTTGGATTTTCCACCAAATTTTGCATTTGCATTTAGCATGTTTGAATTTACACATTTGCGTGTTGGAAACTAAAATTTTCCAACCAACATAAAAGGAAATTTTGGATTAGGAAGGAAATTAATTTGGATATGAACTTTGGGCATAACCAACATAGGTATTATATGAATATGTTATTATGAATAATATAGTGTTTGGTCCCAACATTGGTTCAACGATGTTTAGGTTAGTCATTGCCTTAGGATGGTACTTGTATCGCAACTATTAAGGTATTTACTTAGCATGCAAGCGTGGTGCTTGGATAGTTAAGTAGCGTTTGATGTCTCTTAGACCCACGAATTCACAGGCTCTTGGCTGGAGTCCCCCTGGTGTTACAAGGGATAAGCCTGTGCCCGATATGTTGGACCACTAAGCCCTAGTATTCACTACTGTCATACCCATATGTACACTATTAGGCTATGCATATGTATAATAGAAGCATATTAGGAACATCCCCTTACCTTAGTCTAACTCTCACTAGGACTATATTATCTTTACATTAGATTGCTCAATGTGTGTCACACTACCCCACTATTCTTTTTACCCATCCTCCTTGATTTTCTACAAGAACACCTTAACCTATCCATCTTGTTGCTACATCCACCTTCCTTTGAGAAATATGATACCCTAGGTAATACTCTTGGGTGAAATGCTACAGAGGTATCTTCCATGTGCTTGTGAAACTCATATTGCTTTGGCCCTAGGTTAGCCTAGTAGTCATAAGTCCTGCTGGCATCCATTGCTAGGATAACCTGTAGATGTAAGAAATACCAACACCCACTAGATAGGGTAAATGGTTCTGACCGCTCCTACGAATAGGGCGGGCGGGTTTCGCTCAATTTTACCCACTATCCAACTCAACGAGCTTGGGGACATGACCACCAAGGAAAGTCCCTGATTGGCCTGACCCCTTCGAGCCATGAACGGCTCGCGGACGAGGGGCGGAGCGAATCCGCCATAACAACAACCCGACTCCCAAAAGGAGGCTCGGGGGATACCCATGGGCCTTGGTGGGAGCGACCGAAGGTCGCTGTCGGTACCCTGAGAACCAGGTACCCCCGCGTGGAGGGTAAAAGACAACCCAGGCCCCGCATCCCTGCTAAGGTGGGCACTAGAGAGGCCACATGTCCCTGGCACTGGGGTCAGTGTGACACTCTCATTTTCGGGTTCTGCATGTATTCATGTTTCATGTAGAAAAAAATTCTTAAAATAGGTTGAAACAGAGAACGAATCAAAAGATAGCTAAAAAGAGCCAAATCCAGTTCACAGAGAGCGCTGAAGACAATACCGCGGCCCACTGGCTAGGTGGCGCATTCGGAGGTCACCTATGAGAGGTCCGGCCTCGCTAGACACGTGTCGCTCTTGGAGCTCACCTCTGATAGGTCCGGTCCTATTGGACACGTGTCACCTCCGGAGCTCATCTCCGTGAGGTATGACACTACCGGACACGTGTCACCTCCAGAGCTCATCTCCGGGAGGTCCGACACTCATAGACATGTGTCGACCTCGGAGCTCATCTCTGAGGAGAAAGGAAGTATGGCACTGTTAGGACACATGGCACACCCGGAGCCGCCTCTGAAGAGGGGGGGAGGTCCGGAACCAACACATGGCGTCCGTGGAGCTCTCCTCTGTTTAGAGGGGAGGTCCTGACTCACCAGGCACGTGGCGTATGCGGAGCTCACCTCTGAGTAAGAGGGAGGTCTCGCCCGCCTGACACGCGGCACAACCGGAGCTTGCCTCTGCGGAAAGGGGAGCCCAGGTTCCCGCAGGACACGTGGAGCTTCCGGAGCTCATCACCGTGGAAGTGACGAGATTTGAAGCAGTTTTGCTTCTGTACCCACGGTAATACCGGTACGGGAGGAAACCGACACGAGTTCCACAATGTTTCCGCACCAAATCCGTTTAAGATAAGTTGTTAAGATTCAAAAACAATTTGAATAGGACTCTTATTCAAAGTCCAGTCAGGTTAGAACTCTTCTCTTCCCGGTTATAAATAGAACCGAAAACCTTTGGCCGCAACCACGAGCTTTTTTTCCACCTCCTGAGCCGACAACTTAGAGCCATAGCCCCAGCTCGCCGAGTAAACCCTTCGCCGGAGTTTAGTCGCCAGAGATCACCGGAGATCGCCGGAAGGGAGCCCCGACGATCTGTCTTGCTAGAAGAAGGACCCCGAGACCAAGAAGAACATGAGGTAGGTCTCCAATACCACCTTATGACATCATCGCGTTTTTCTTTGCATCTGTTCTTCGATTCCTTCCGAACAGAAGCTTTTCCGTGGACAGATCACGTGTTAATCGGTTTGATCTAAAGTCAAGATCATTGCCTCGTCCACATTTGATCCGAACACCTCTGTTCATCGTAAAAAAACCCATGCAATACATGCTAGAACACGTACAAACTGATCTAATAAAAACTGCATCATAGGAATTAACATGCATACGCATCATCGCATCTTGATTAGAGTTTGTGCATGATATTGATTGCTGTGAATCTTGTATGTGCGTGATCGCGTATAGAAGGACAAGCTCAGGGAGCTGTCTACGGTGAGCTGCAACAACAAGGTTTCGAGATCCAAGAGCATCCGGAACCGCAAGAACAAGGCAAGTGCCCCTTGACCATATTGATCCTATGTTTTGGAAAACTGTTTTGTTTGGGAAAAGGTGTGTGTGCTGAGTACAACATGATGGGAAACCCTTTTATAGGAGTTTACTAGTTTTGTAAAACCACCCTTGTCACCAGGGAAGTTTATGAGTCGGGTATGGTTTTTACTTTTTGTTCGCTGAGTCCACGGGATTTTGGGAAGCGAGATAGATGTGTCTAGCTAACTGCACTCGTAATGATAATAAAAACTTGACGTTGTTAATTAACATGGATCGAAGGGAGATCTAGGCAATCCTGGGTTTGTGAATGAGGTAGAATGAGATGGTTGTTTACTTGCCCTCATTTTCAGTTTCCGCATATATTCATGTTTCATGAAGAGAGAACATTTTAAAAGAAATAGGAACGGAGAAAATTATCAAAAAGATAGCCAATAAGAGCCAAATCCAGTTCACCGAGAGCGCCGAAGACAACTTACCACGGCCTGCTGGCCACGTGGCGTGTTTGGAGCTCATCCCCGCGAAGTAGGGAGAGGTCCGCCGCTAAACTGGCTACGTGGCAGGCTCGGGGCTCATCTCCGCAAAAGGGGA
Source organism: Neostapfia colusana (assembly GCA_030760725.1). Lineage (NCBI taxonomy): Eukaryota > Viridiplantae > Streptophyta > Magnoliopsida > Poales > Poaceae > Neostapfia > Neostapfia colusana. The sequence goes on along the minus strand of JASWHV010000012.1, from coordinate 45,842,562 downwards.
GAGGTCCGACCCTGTGGGACACGTGTTGCCCACGGAGCTAGCCTCTGCGGAAGAAGCAAAGGCATTTTCCGCAGGACGCATGTCACCTTAGGAGCTAGTCACCACGGAAGTCAGAGGACCAGTCGCACAGGATACGTGTCGATCTCGGAGCTCACCTCCAAGAGGTCCGGTTCTATCGGACACGTGTCGCCACCGGAGCTTATCTCCGGGAGGTCCATCACTGTTGGACACGTGTTAACCTCGGAGCTCGTCTCTGAGAGGAAAGGAAGTCTGGCGCTGGAGCTACCTCCGGAGAGAGGAAAGGTCCGGCACTGACATGTGGCATGTGCGGAGCCACCTCCGAATAAGAGAGGAGGTCCCGACCGCCAGGATACGTGGCGCACACGAAGCTCACCTCCAAAGGAGAAGGGAGGTCTCACTCGCTTGACACGCGGCGCCACCGGAGCTCATCTCTATGGAAAAGGAGAGACCAGGCCCGATGGACACGTGGAGCTTCCGGAGCTCATCACCGAGGAGGTAACAAGTTCTGGAGCGGTTTTGGATTCTGTATGCGTAGAAATATCGGTACGGAAAAGAAACCGACCTGAATTCCACAATGTTACCGCATCAAATCAACTAAAGATAAGATGTTAGGATTCAACTACGATCTGAATAGGACTCTTATTCGGAATACAACTAGATTAGGACTCTTCGATTATAAATAGAACCCAGAACCTTTGGCCGAAACCACGAACTTCTTTTCCAACTCCTAAGCCGACGACTTAGAGCCCTAGCCTCAACTCGCCGAGAAAGCCATCGCCGGAGTTCAGCAAGGAAGATCGCCGGAAGAGAGCCCAACGATCTGAGAAGGACCCGAGACCGAGAAGGACGTAAGGTAGGTCTCCAATACCACCTTACAACATCGTTGTGTTTTCTTTGCATCTGTTCTTCGATTCCTTTCGAACAGAAGCCTTCTCATGGACAGATCACTTGTTGATCGGGTTGATCTAAAGACAAGGTCATCGCCACGTCCACATCTGATCCGAACATCTCTGTTTCATCATAAAGCCATGCAAGAACACATACAAAACCGATCTGATAAAGCTGATCATAGGATAGCATGCATATGCATCATCGCATCTAGTTTAAGGTTTGTGCATGGTATTGATTGTTATGAATCTTGTATGTGTGTGATCCTGTATAGAAGGACAAGCTCAGGGAGCTGTCTACGACGAGCTGCAACAACAAGGTTTTGAGATCCAAGAGCAACCGGAACCGCAAGAACAAGGCAAGTGCTCCTTGACCATATTGATCCTATGTTTTGGGAAAAACTGTTTTGTTTTGCGAAAAGGTATGTGTGCTGAGTCAAACATGATGGGAAACCCTTTAATAGGAGTTTACTAGTTTTGGTTAAACCACCGTTGTCCCCTTGGAAGTCTATGAGTCTGGTATGGTTTTTACTTTTATGCTTCGCTGAGTCCATGGGATTGGGAAACGAGATAGATGTGTCTAGCTAACTGCACTCGTAATGATAGTGAGAAACCAATGTTAATAATGGACATGGATCAGAGGGAGATCTAGGCAAGCTTGGGTTTGTGAATGAGGTAGCATGAGATGGTGGTTTTACTTGCCGTAGATCTAAGGACCGGTTCATGCATGCACATGTCAGGATAACAGTGCCACCACAAGGCCATGTATCGGTGCCGCTTAGCTGAGTAATTAGGTAAGTTGCTAGAGTGTTATGGACTGTGGAAGGCGCGGGGAATGGGAGTCGAGTGAGGACTGCCCTGGGAACTGCATGGCACAAGAGGGGCCCATGGGTGGGAGAATCAGAGATTCCAGCCTGCCGGTGAAACCTTAGTGAGTCCATACATCTAGTAACCCCTTTGTAAAGGCTATTTTGTGATCTCTTAACCATACACCGACGGTTGTGTACTGTTATAATGGAGGTTCTGCAGTCGCCGACGGGTGACGAAATCACAAACTTGTGGGTAAAGAGGTGCAAACTGTGCAGAGTTCTTAAAACTCTCATGATAGCCGAGCTTACGGTCACGAGCGCCTGGCCAACTGCCATGATTAGTTGCGATGGTTATTGGGATGGTTATTGGTTATGGTTTTGAATGGTTTGGTTATGGTTTGGTTTTGGGACTGTTGAGTCCGGGTGATAAGATGGTTGCATGACTGTTGAGTCATGGCAACAAGGTTGGTCTCGGTGGGAGACGAAGTTGTTTTATGAGATGAAATGGTAGCGAATACAGGATGGTATTCGTGAGATGGTAGCGGATACGAGGAGGTATTCATGAACGAGAATGAGGTTGATTGGTTGTGACATGGAAGGTAACGAGCATAATGGAGGTATGATTGGTATTTTAATACAAGTTGGGGTTACATTCACTTAAGATGAGTTAGTGTTTTATCATGATTTTGATAAATAACTTTGATTTTCTGCAATGAGCCATTTTATACCTACCTTGTTATGAGACTTCATATCATATTTTCTCGCACATGCTGAGTACATCATTGTACTCAAACTTGCATTATTATTTCATCATCAGCAGCAGGAGAAGACTACTATGAAGACCAAATGGAGCATTAGGCGTGTGATCTGTTCTCAACCTTGCCTGTGGGGATGGAATAGAGATGGAGCCATTACTGCTTAGATTTGCTTCCGCATTAGTTAAATTGCTTCCGCATCAGAATAAAGACTTCCGCTGCATAGAAATAAAGACTTCCGCTGTGAGCATAAGTCCAAGACTCATGAGATATTGTAATAAACTCTGTCATTCGTGGTAATATATAATCTGAATTCAGCTTGTGGAACATATGTGTATGTGTGATGAACATCCTGGGCACACATATGCATTAGTTCTCGGTTCCGTGGATTTCCACAGAATTGAGGGCGTCACAGATTGGTATCAGAGCCACGGTTGACAATGGGTTACACGCCTAAATAGGAAACACAGAGTGGTATCAAAAGCCACAGATAGGGGTAGATTACACACCTAGAAACAATCACAGATTGGTATTAGACACAGATTGGTAGCTAAGCCACGCTGACCAAAGGAAGCATCCTAGGATGCTTAGATTGGCCTTGAAACTACCTTGACATAGGAAACCGTCCTTGAATAGGAGTTGTGTGAGCCCTTGCAATGATTGTTTGTGATTATATGCTTAGTGTGAGTTATGGGACGTCTCAAAACATTGTCCATATCCACACATAAGTAGGAAGAGGTGTGAGATGATTCGGCACTTGTTCACATCCTCATACTGGCTAATATATATATAGTCCAACTCACCTTGATGAATATAGTTGAGGGAATCTACCTAAACTTTCTAACATTCTATTCTATTTTGATCTCTCTCACAGATGGTGAGAGGAAACGCCAGCCGAAGGAACGTCCATGACAACCAAGAGGATGGTCACGAGGAAGTTCCTGTTAACCTGGGAGCTGGCGAGAACCATATGGAACGGTTGATGGCCATGCAGAATCAACTTATGCAAACCATGATCCAAACTTTGGGTCAGTTGAAGGCCAACAACAACAACCCTGTTCCGGCACCACCGCCGCCACCACCGCCGGCTCATAACAGGTTGCAAGAGTTCATGAGGACTCGACCACCCACCTTTGCTCAAGCTAACGACCCCATGGAGGCCGACGACTGGTTGAAATCCATGGAGAAGAAGCTTGCCAGAGTGCAGTGCAATGACTGAGAGAAGGTTCTCTTTGCATCGCACCGACTTATGGGAGCTGCCGCTGACTGGTGGGATGCCCTAAGCAACGCTCATGTCGACTTGGAGACGATTACTTGGACTGAGTTCAAGGAAAGTTTCCGCTCTCATTACATCCCCGCTGGTGTAATGATGCTCAAGAGACAGGAGTTTGAAGGTCTCCGCCGAGGACAGAGAAGTGTGAATGAGTATCTCAACAAGTTCACACAACTGTCCCGGTATGCCCCCGAAGATGTCAACTCAGACCAGAGGAAGCAATATCTGTTCATGAGAGGGTTGAACAACGAGATCCAGGTTCAGCTCCTCAACAATGACTACGCAAGCTTTCAGAAGCTGGTTGACAAGGCTATAGTGGTTGAAAGCAAGATCTGAGAGATCGAGCGAGAGTGCAAGAGGAAGATGCCATACCAGCCCCAAGGGAGCAACGTACGACCTCGGTACATGCCCCCAGCTGCACCGCAGTATGGATCGACCACTCCTGCATACCGCCCTAGTCAGCCACCACAGCAACGACCCGTTGCACCAGCACCTCGTGTGCCCATGCCTCCTGCGCCCCGTCCCAACATGGGCGCCCCTGTTCAAAACCCCCGACCTAATGTACCTGCTGTCGTAGGCAACAGGGCATGCTTTGCATGTGGGGAAATAGGACACTTCGTGAACCAGTGCCCGAGGAGAGGCCCTGGACAGCAAGGCAACGTGCCCAAACAGAACCCGCGACCGAACGGAGGGGATAATCAGGGAAACCGGGGACAGCAGAACTATGCTCGCGGCAACGTGAACCATGTCTCTGCTGAGGGAGCACAACAGGATGAGGACGTCGTAATTGGTATGTTCCTTGCCAACTCCAACCCAGCCACCATCTTATTTGATTCTGGAGCATCACATTCCTTCATATCATCCAAGTATGTTGCCAAGCATAATCTACCCGTATCCCACTTAAAATGTGCTATGTTAGTTAATTCTCCCGGGGGAGAAATGAGGACTAATATAGTATGTCCGAAAGTAAGCCTTAAAATAAGGGGGGTAGACTTCCTTGCCAACCTTATTGTCTTGGATTCCCAAGGGATTGACATAATACTTGGGATGGATTGGTTAAGCAAGCACAACGGGGTAATCCAATTTGCTGAAAGAAGCATGCAGTTAACAAATGAGCACGGCATCCGTGTCGAGTTTGAGTCAGCCCAACAAACAACTGAAAAGGCAATCTTGAATCACATCGAAGGAGCAACATTGGACAACATTCCAGTGGTTCAAGAATTCTCGAACGTGTTTTCAGAGGAACTTCCAGGAATGCCCCCTGATCGGGACATTGAGTTTGCCATTGATTTGGTACCTGGGACTGCACCCATAGCAAAGAGACCCTATAGGGTGCCTGTCAATGAACTAGTAGAACTCAAGAAGCAAATTCAAGAGTAGTTGGAGAAGGGTTTTATACGTCCAAGCTCGTCACGATGGGGAGCCCCCGTGCTCTTCGTAGACAAGAAGGATGGAACCCAAAGGATGTGCGTGGACTATAGGTCTCTCAACGAGGTGAAAATCAAGAACAAATACCCTCTGCCCCGTATAGAGGACTTATTCGACCAAATGAAAGGAGCCCGAGTGTTCTCCAAGATTGATCTTCGGTCGGGATATTTCCAGCTGATGATTAAGCCCTCCGATATACCCAAGATTGCCTTTCAAATACGGTATGGTTCGTAGATGAATATACCGTCATGTCTTTTGGGTTAACAAATGCACCCGCATACTTCATGTACCTCATGAACAAGGTTTTCATGGAGTACTTGGATAAATTCGTCGTGGTTTTCATCGACGACATTATGGTGTATTCAAAAAGTGAGGAGGAGCATGAAGAACATTTGAAATTGACCTTGCAGAAATTGCGTGAGCATCAATTGTATGCCAAGCTTAACAAGTGTCAATTTTTGCTAAAGGAAATATTGTTCCTAGGCCACATTATCTCCGAAGAAGGGGTATCGGTTGACCCCGGTAAAGTGAGAGATGTTCTTAAGTGGGACCAACCGCAAAACGTGAGGGATATTCAGAGTTTTCTTGGGATGGCTGGATACTACCTATGTTTCATTAAAGACTTCTCTAAGATAGCAAAGCCTATGACGGAGTTGCTAACGAAGGGAAAAGCCTTTCGATGGACACCAGCATGCCAAGAAAGTTTTGAGAAGCTCAAGAAAAGGCTAACCACAGCGCCGGTTTTGGTATTGCCGGACGTAAGCAAGAGCTTTGACATATATTGTGACGCATCCAGACATAGGCTCGGATGTGTGCTCATGCAAGAAGGACAAGTGGTAGTCTATGCCTCACGACAATTAAAGAAGCACGAGCTTAATTACCCTACACATGACTTGGAGCTAGCAGCAGTAGTGCATGCATTGAAGATTTGGAGACATTATATCCTTGGTCATCGATATGAGATCTATAAGGATCATAAAGGCCTCAAGTACATATTTACCCAAACGGACTTGAATTTGAGGCAACGTCGATGGTTGGAACTCATCAAGGATTACGATGTTGGAATCAACTACCACCCCGGGAAGGCCAATGTAGTAGCTGATGCATTGAGCCGAAAGGGAGCATGTCACCAACTCACGGTTCGGGAGCTACCACCCGAACTACGTAAGGAGTTCGAACGGTTACACCTCGGATTCTTGAATAATATGGAAATGATGGAGATCCACTCTTCATTGGAGAAAGAGATAAGAGATGGCCAAGCAACAGATCAGGAGATCAAGGAGATCAAGGAAAGGATCCGACAAGGAATAGAGAAGGATTTCAAAGAAGATGAGAAGGGTACGCTTTGGCTAGGAAAAAGGATTTGTGTGCCTAACGTGAAGCACCTCCGCGACATGATATTGAAGGAGGCACATGATTCACCCTATTCCATACATCCCGGAAGTACCAAAATGTACAAGGACTTGAAAACTTATTATTGGTGGGATGGAATGAAATGGGACATAGCCGAATACGTTGCCCTATGCGACACATGCCAATGGGTGAAGGCCAAACATCAAAGACCCGCTGGATTGTTGCAACCCCTGAAGGTACTCGAATGGAAGTGGGAGGACATTAGTATGGATTTCATCGTCGGATTGCCACGTACTCAGTCGGGTTATTACTCCATCTGGGTTATCGTGGACTGATTGACAAAAACAGCCCATTTTCTCCCTATAAGGGCCAATTACAACGTTGCACAATTAGCCGAGTTGTACATGGAGCAGATCGTGTGCCGTCATGGAGTCCCGAAGAGGATAGTATCAGATTGAGGTTCTCAGTTTACCTCTAGATTCTGGAGGAAGCTGCAGAAAGCTATGGGTACACGACTGGATTTTATCTCCGCCTATCACCCACAAACCGATGGGCAAACCGAAAGGACAAACCAAATTTTGGAAGACATGTTGAGAGCTTGCGCCTTGAAACGTGGGCGTAGTTGGGATAGGAGTTTACTGTACGCCGAATTCTCCTATAACAACAGCTACCAAGCTAGCTTGAAGATGTCGCCTTTCGAAGCATTATACGGTAGACGGTGTAGAACACCGCTGTTCTAGAACGAAGCCGGAGAGAACCAGGTGTTTGGACCCGAATTGCTACAAGAAGCTGAAAAGCAAGTCCAAACGATATGGAAGAACTTAAAGGCTGCTCAGTCACGACAGAAAGGCTATGCGGACAATAGGCGAAGGAAGTTGACTTTCGAAGTGGGAGACTTCGTATACCTTAAGGTATCGCCTATCTGTGGCCAACGACGTTTCAACGTCAAAGGCAAGCTAGCACCTCGCTACATAGGACCATTTAACATTTTGGACAAACGAGGAGGAGTAGCCTATCAACTAGAGCTCCCGACATATCTCTCTGACGTACATGACGTGTTTCATGTATCCCAGCTAAAGAAGTGCTTGAGAGTACCAGAGGAGCAAATACCAATGGAAGAGCTTGAACTTCAAGAAGACATGACTTATGCGGAACACCCTGTCCGAATTTTGGACGTAAAGGAAAGGGTCAACAGGAACAAAGTGATCCGATGGTGCAAGGTACAATGGAGTCATCACACCGATGCTGAAGCCACATGGGAGCATGAAGAAGACATCAAGGCAGAATTTCCTTATCTATTCTCTACCAACGAATCTCGAGGGTGAGATTCAATTTAAGGGGGGTAGATTTGTAACACCCTCATTTTTGGTTTCTGTATATATTCATGGTTCATGAAGAGAGAACATTTTAAAAGAAATAGGAACAGAGAAAATTATCAAAAAGATAGCCAATAAGAGACGAATCCAGTTCACTGAGAGCGCCGAAGACAACTTACCGCGGCCCGCTGGCCACGTGGCGTGTTCAGAGCTCATCCCCGCGAAGTAGGGAGAGGTCCGCCGCTAAACTGGCTACGTGGAAGGCTCGGGGCTCATCTCTGCAAAGGGGGAGAGGTCCGACCCTGTGGGACACGTGTTACCCCCGGAGCTAGCCTCTGCGGAAGAAGAAAAGGCATTTTCCGCAGGACGCATGTCGCTTTCGGAGCTAGTCACCACGGAAGTCAGAGGACCAGTCACGCGGGATACGTGTCGATCTCGGAGCTCACCTCCGAGAGGTCCGGTTCTATCGGACACGTGTTGTCACTGGAGCTTATCTCCGGGAGGTCCATCACTGTTGGACACGTGTTAACCTCGGAGCTCGTCTCTGAAAGGAAAGGAAGTCTGGCGCTGGAGCTACCTCCGGAGAGAGGAAAGGTCTGGCACTGACACGTGGCGTGTGCGGAGCCACCTCCGAATAAGAGAGGAGGTCCCGACCGCCAGGATACGTGGCGCACGTGGAGCTCACCTCCAAAGGAGAAGGGAGGTCTCACTCGCTTGACACGCGGCACCACCGGAGCTCGTCTCTGCGGAAAAGGAGAGACCAGGCCCGATGGACACGTGGAGCATCCGGAGCTCATCACCGAGGAGGTAACGAGTTCTGGAGCGGATTTGGATTCTGTACGCATAGAAATATCGGTACGGAAAAGAAACCGACCTGAATTCCACAATGTTACCGCATCAAATCAACTAAAGATAAGATGTTAGGATTCAACTACGATCTGAATAGGACTTTTATTCGGAATACAACCAGATTAGTACTCTTCGATTATAAATAGAACCCAGAACCTTTGGCTGAAACCACGAACTTCTTTTCCAACTCCTAAGCCGACGACTTAGAGCCCTAGACTCAACTCGCCGAGAAAGCCATTGCCGGATTTCAGCAAGGAAGATCGCCGGAAGAGAGCCCAACGATCTGAGAAGGACCCGAGACCGAGAAGGATGTAAGGTAGGTCTCCAATACCACCTTACAACATCGTTGTGTTTTCTTTGCATCTGTTCTTCTATTTCTTTCTAACAGAAGCCTTCTCGTGGACAGATCACTTGTTGATCGGGTTGATCTAAAGACAAGGTCATCACCACATCCACATCTGATCCGAACATCTATGTTTCATCATAAAGCCATGCAAGAACATGTACAAAACCGATCTGATAATGCTGATCATAGGATAGCATGCATATGCATCATCGCATCTAGTTTAAAGTTTGTGCATGGTATTGATTGTTATGAATCTTGTATGTGCGTGATCCTATATAGAAGGACAAGCTCAGGGAGCTGTCTACGACGAGCTGCAACAACAAGGTTTCGAGATCCAAGAGCAACCAGAACCGCAAGAACAAGGCAAGTGCTCCTTGACCATATTGATCCTATGTTTTGGGAAAAACTGTTTTGTTTTGCGAAAAGGTGTGTGTGCTGAGTCAAACATGATGGGAAACCCTTTTATAGGAGTTTACTAGTTTTGGTTAAACCACCCTTGTCGCCTGGGAAGTCTATTAGTCGGGTATGGTTTTTACTTTTATGCTTCGCTGAGTCCATGGGATTGGGAAACGAGATAGATGTGTCTAGCTAACTACACTCGTCATGATAATGAGAAATCGATGTTAATAATGGACATGGATCGGAGGGAGATCTAGGAAAGCCTGGGTTTGTGAATGAGGTAGCATGAGATGGTGGTTTTACTTGCCGTAGATCTAAGGACCGGTTCATGCATGCACATGCCAGGATAACAGTGCCACCACAAGGCCAAGTATGGGTGCGGCTTAGCTGAGTAATTAGGTAAGTTGCTAGAGTGTTATAGACTGTGGAAGGCGCAGGGAATGGGAGTCGAGTGAGGACTGCCCTGGGAACTGCATGGCACAAGAGGGGGCCCGTGGGTGGGAGAATTGGAGATTCTAGCCTGCCGGTGAAACCTTAGTGAGTCCATACATCTAGTAACTCCTTTGTAAAGGCTATTTTGTGATCTCTTGACCATACACCGAGGGTTGTGTACTGGTATAATGGAGGTTCTGCAGTCGCCGACGGGTGACGAAATCACAAACTTGTGGGTAAAGAGGTGCAAACTGTGCAGAGTTCTTAAAACTATCATGATAGTCGAGCTTACGGTCACGAGTGCCTGGCCAACTGCCATGATTAGTTGGGATGGTTATTGGGATGGTTATTGGTTATGGTTTTGAATGGTTTGGTTATAGTTTGGTTTTCGGACTGTTGAGTCCGGGTGATAAGATGGTTGCATGACTGTTGAGTCATGGCAACAAGGTTGGTCTCAGTGGGAGACAAAGTTATTTTATGAGATGAAATGGTAGCGAATACAGGATGGTATTCGTGAGATGGTAGCGAATACGAGGAGGTATTCGTGAGCGAGAATGAGGTTGATTGGTTGTGACATGGAAGGTAACGAGCATAATGGAGGTATGATTGGTATTTTAATATAAGTTGGGGTTACATTCACTTAAGATGAGTTACTGTTTTATCATGGTTTTGATAAATAACTTTGCTTTTCTGCAATGAGCCATTTTATACCTACCTTGTTATGAGACTTCATATCATATTTTCCCACACTTGCTGAGTACATCATTGTACTCAAACTTGCATTATTATTTCATCATCAGCAGCAGGAGAAGACTACTATGAGGACCAAATGGAGTATTAGGCGTGTGATCAGTTTCTCAACCTTGCCTGTGGGGATGGAATAGAGATGGAGCCATTACTGCTTAGATTTGCTTCCGCATTAGAATAAAGACTTCCGCTGCATAGAAATAAAGACTTTCGCTATGAGCATGAGTCCAAGACTCATGAGACATTGTAATAAACTCTGTCATTCGTGGTAATATATAATCTGAATTCAGTTTGTGGAACATATGTGTATGTGTGATGAACATCCTGGGCACACATATGCATTAGTTCTCGGTTCCGTGGATTTCTACAGAATTGAGGGCGTCACATTACTTGTCGTAGATCTAAGGACCGGTTCATGCCAGCCATGCCAGGATGACAGTGCCACCACAAGGCCAAGTATGGGTGCGGATTAGCTGAGTAATTAGGTAAGTTACTAGATTGTTATGGACCGTGGAAGGCGCGGGGAATGGGAGTCGAGTGAGGACTGCCCTGGGAACTGCATGGCACAAGAGGGGGCCGGTTGGTGGGAGAATTGGAGATTCTAGCCTGCCGGTGAAACCTTAGTGAGTCCATACATCTAGTAACCCCTTTCTAAAGGCTATTTTGTGATCTCTTGACCATACACCAACGGTTGTGTACTGGTACAATGGAGGTTCTGCAATCGCCGACGGGTGACGAAATCACAAACTTGTGGGTAAAGTGGTACAAACTCTACAGAGTCTTAAAACTATCATGATAGCTGAGCTTACGGTCACGAGCGCCTGGACAACTCACATGATTAGTGTAAGGGCCTCAGTTTTTGACACACATTTGCAGTGTTCATCACCACACCATACACCTCATTTGAGGAAGGATGATGAACACAAATGAAGAGCAAGTAACAATTATCAACATGCTCATTAGAGAACAAACTCACACATTGCCAAAGTGGTATTTCACACATGTGATATAAGGGGGCTGGATATATGAAAACTCCTATACATTGCTAAGGATGTCCATGCCAAGTTTCACCCAAATTCAAAACCTTTTTGAGGTCATTTTGGGGTATAGTTAGGAAGAGGGCAGTTTGAAACCATATTCAAATTCAAACTGTTTTTATCCCATGAATTTAAAAGTGGGAGGCATATTCTTACTCAGCACATTTTTTTGAACCCACACACCAATTTTCACTCCATTTGGAGTTGATCTTGACATGAGCTAAGTGGGACAAATTCAAACTTCATTTGAATTCAAAACTACACATGTGCTGAAATTCACTCAAACCAAACCCAATTTGAACTTTGATCAATTCAAATGGTTCATGGGTGAATAATTTGAATTACCAGGGGTACTATGGGGTTCACTGTTTACAACAGTGATTAGGAGTAAATTTCAGAGGTTAAAACTGGAAGTGGGTCCCACATGTCAGCCACTGCTCAGATCAAACCGACTGAGACTTTTCTCACTCGGGTCGCCGAGCCGCCGCTGCGATCGCCACCGAGGGCAGCCGCCGCGCCAGCAGCTGCTTGCCCACGCGCGGGCGTGAGGCGGTGCAGAGCCTTCTTAAGGCGTCTGCCCCCCTCCTCGGCCGAGGCATCGCCGTTCTTCCCCGCAAGAACTCAGCGCCGGCCGAAGTTTTCCGCAGCTCGGAATCGATCGGAGAACGCCGATCACAGCTCCCTCCGTCCACTCCAAAGCCCCAGCAAGGTACTAGAGACCTCCTCCGTCTTCCCCGCTGCTAGAATTCAGTAGAAACCGATTGATATCGGCTGTGCCGAAAGATCAAATTCGGGACTTGGAACCGCCACACCTCGGGCTCCCGTGGACAGCCCAACCAGGGCATTGTCACGCCCGAGCCAAGGCACCCTTGGACGCGCTGACAACCGGTGCTGCTCACCCCCGAGCCACAGCTCGAGTGGTTGCTCACCGGCGGCGAATTTCCATTTTTCCCCTTTCTGTGTGCAGAACAACCTTCGGGTGCGATTCTGTTAAATTCGTGCTCTATAAAGGATTAGAGGGCCTCAATCCGCTCTCACACAAGCTAGACACGGTAACGCACAAGTTGACTTCACAACTCTTGGCCGGAGAACCTCTGTACCGGCGTAATTCGAGGTCTACCAATGGCGGAATGAACGGGCGGCATCGGGTGCACGGTGAGGACCTACTTCGGGCCTTCCCCGAGCTGTCTCGAGCTCATGTCGACCTTCTCTGAGGTCCACTGATGCTTCCCGACCGATTCCTCGAGTAGTTGAGGTGCTAGGGTAGTCGGCCGACATGGCCGAAGTCGTTCCGAGGTGGCGGCTCGTCGCCGACCATGCTCCGGCCATTGTCATGAGCAGCTGACCCTAGAATCCTGTTCCCCGAGTAAAAGTAGGCAGGGGCGGCCAGAATCGAGAAGTTTGGAGCTGTACAGAAGCCGGCGGCGAGCTCTCCGGCGAGGTCCCTCGGCGGCGGAGCGCGGCCGTCGCGAGGTTGAAGAAGGGGGTGGACCCCGGCTGTCAGCGGGAGATATTTTGAATCAGGATCCATCTGCGGCCGGGATCGGTTGTGCTGGCGCGCAAAATCCTTGTGGGCCGCGGTGTGCTGTCGCCTCGGCGTGCGACGCGTGTCCCCTGGGCCCACGCGGGAGTTTAAACTTTTTCCCCGATTTTCAGAATTCTTCCAAACTTCAAATCCTCATAACTTTGGCTAGAAAGCTCCAAATCGAGTGAACCAAATTTTGCTGGATTCAGCTTTCTGAGCACTTTCCAGCAAATCAAGTTTCACTTCATGAAAATCCTTAATTCTTCAGAATTAATTCCTCAAATTTAAAATGTTTGGAATTTTAACTGGAAAATCCTTTGGAGGAAAATCCTGAAATTTTGCTGGGATGTTCACCAAAATATCCCTGAACTACCATAAACATTTCAGACCCATTGGAGCTTATTTAATCCACCTAATGGTGTGATTAGTGAAACTGTTCCAGAGAAAATAGAAAATGTTCAGAAACATTTTCAGAATTTTCTCTGAAATTGTTTAGCTCATATCTTTAGTTAGGAACTTCCAAATTAAGTGAGACCAACTCCATTAGAACCCTCTGAAAATCTAGTTTTCAGAAAGTCATAGTTTGTTTCATGAAAATCCTTAGAGCACCCTAAGAGTTCCAATTAAGATCAAGGACATAATTAATTGTGGAGGGCTCAAATGAGCTTTGCTGCAACTAAAACTTGACCAAGTCTCTATTTAGGTTGTAACCAAGCCACAGTAAAAGTTTCACAGTCATTGAGTCTGTCTAGTGGGACTTATAAGCTTCACAAGTTCAAACTTAATACAAATGCATTCATATTAATACATGTACCTCTCTTATCATGTAGTCGCTAAGGTCGAGGAGGAACCCGAAGTCCTAGACTTCGTAACTCCGGAGGAGCAGCTAGCCTACGACCAAGAGCAGCAAGGCAAGCCCCGGTTTGCATTAACCATTTTTACAAATTTTTATTGTTTTGAGCACTTACTTGAGTATTAATATTCCTTGCATTAGAGTCTTGTGTGGAAACCCAACTGCATAGCCAAGAAAACCATGGGTTGGGTTTAGGATTGCAAACCCCGTTAGCTACTGCATTGCTATGATAGAGTAGGATTCGGTACAAGTCGAGTAGTTGGAACTACTCGCGAGCATAGGCTAGAGGCACTCGACTCGGGTAGTGATAGCACATGAAACACATGGCAGGAAAATGAGACCAAGCGGAGAGTAAGGGCAGCAGGACTTTGGGGCCTGTGTGCTGTAGCTCCGCTTGTGTCAATTGAGGACCGAGCCGTGTGCGGGACTGTTGAACAAGCTAGAACAGTACCGAAGACCTACCGGCTATATGCGAACCGGGAAACTGATGTAACTCGGGTAGCTGGGTATTGAGGCATTGCCCGTCGTTCAGAGGGTAGTTTGAGAGCTTGAGGTGTAAATCGGCTGGCGGCACGGAGATGCGCGTGCAGAGACCTCTTTCTCGGGACGATGGGACCGGTTCAATATTTCGCTGACGGGCGAAAGGTGGTTGCGTACGGCGTCCGTGATGGTTATTGTAGGCAACATCGAGTACGGGCGTACGTGACGGGTTATTCGGGTAACCCTGCAGGTGTAAATCAATTATAATCGCCGTCCCTCACGGTCAGTGAGTACCACTTGTTCACTGTACCGTGACGTAGAAAGAACAGGCTAGTCACATGTTAAAATGTTGCTGATTGAAAGATGGACATTGATTGTTAATGATATGCTGTAGCTTAGAGCTAACTAAGAGTTCTTTTCAACTTTGCGCAAAGTACATGAGAGAAATGCGTTTCTTGTTTGATTGCGGCCCTCTCATGTGCCTTAGCGTAAGGTTCTCCACAACCTGCTGCTAAAACTTGAAAGTAAGGTTCTACTAATTAGGCGAGTCCTTGCAAATGATTTTTACCTCATGTAACCCATTACCCCTCCTGTAGAAGTTCCATGTTTAGGTGAGACGGGTCAGACTTGCTGAGCCTTCGTGCTCACAGCTTGTGTTTGAAGCTTTTGCAGGGTTCTATGAGGAAGGGACTCCCGAAGAGGAGACGGAACCCAGGAGGGGAACCCCGTCGAGTGGGAGTCGTGCACGCCGCAGAGTTAGTGTGCGTGTGTGCTGGCAAGGACACGTTCGAGGGCTGAACGTGCACTTGAAGCTTAGTCTACGCCCGTGAGTGTAGACTGAACTTATTTTGATGTAAACATGTTCATAGACTTGTTTATGTAATAAAATTTCGCTTCCGCTTTGTACCTTTGACGTGTGTTATCCGGTGCTGTGCAACGCAGCACCCCTCAGCGTGATCCTGGCTCGACAGGAGCATTGGGGTCGTGTCAATTAGATGGGATGGTTATTGGGAGGTTATGGTTTTTGTTATGGTATGGTTTTGGTTTGGTTTTTAGGACTGTTGAGTTCGGGTGATAAGATTGGTTGCATGACTGTTGAGTCGTGGCAACGAGATTGGGTCTCGGAATGAGACAGAATTGAATGGTAGCGAATACGAGATAGTATTCGTGAGATGGTAGCGAATACAAGAAGGTATTCGTGAGATGGTAGTGAATACGAGATGGTATTCATGAGCATAGTTGATTAATATCTGGTTGATATATGGAAAGTGATGAGACATAATGGAGGTATGTTGGTATTTTAATACATGTTAGTATTACATTCACTTAAAGTTAAGTTGTTGTTTTATCGTGGTTTTTGAGAAATAACTTTGCTTTCTGCAATGAGCCTTTTTATATCTTCCTTGCTGTGAGCTACATATCATATTTTCCCGCACTTGCTGAGTACATCATTGTACTCAAATTTGCATTATTACTTCATCATCAGCAATAGGAGAAGATTACTATAAAGACCAAGTGGAGCCTTAGGCGTGTAATCTGTCCTCAACCTTGCCTGTGGGGATGGAGTAGAGATGGAGCTACTGCTGCTGCTTAGTTTGCTTCCGCACTAGTTAGAAGACTTTTGCTGCTAGATTTAGACTTCCGCTGCTTAAATAAGACTTCCGCTGTTAGCATGAGTCCGAGACTCATGTGACATAAACTCTGTTATTCGTGGTAATATATATTCTGAATTCAGTTTGTGGATGATATGTGTATGTGTGATGAACATCCTGGGCACACATACGCATCAGTTCTCGGTTCAGTGGTTTTTCCACAGAATTGAGGGCGTCACAGATTGGTATCAGAGCCACGGTTGAGGGTAGATTACACACCTAGATACAACCACAGATTGGTGTCAACCTGCCACGGGTTGACGGTAGATTACACGCTTAGATAGAAAACACAGATTGGTATCAGACAGAAATTGGTATCAACCTACCATGGGTTGATCGTAGATCACACACCTAGATAGGTCACGGATTGATATTAGAGCTTCCATGCCTAGTCACAGATTGGTACAATCCACAGATTGGTACCAAGTTACCATGGATGGACTGTAGGATACAAACTTAGAATGATCACAGATTTGTAGCTGAACCACGTTGACCGTAGGATGCAACCCCTAGTAACAGATTGGTATTAGAAGCCACGCTGACCATAGGATGCAAGCCTAGGATGCATAGATTGGTATTGGAACCACCTTGACATAGGATGCAAGCCTAGGAGAAGCCATAGTTGGATCACAGATTGGTATCACCCAAACCACCTTGACATTGGGTGAAGTCACAGATTGATATCACCCTAAAACCCTATAGGACCCCAATTGAAAAAGCCTTGAATAGGAGTTGTGTGAGCCTTTGTGATGATTGTTTGTGCTTGTGTGCTTAGTGTGAGTTGTAGGACGTTTCAGCGTTGTCCATATCCACACATAAGTAGAAAGAGGTGTGAGATGCCTCGGCACTTGTTCACATCCTCATGTGGGCTAATATATACAGTCCATCCACCTTGATGCATATAGTTGGGAGGGATCCATCTAACCTTCTAACCTCTATTCTATTCCATTCGCACTCAAGATGGTGAAAGGAAGCGTCGGTCGTCAAGGGAGGAACGTCCGTGGCAACCAAGAGGAGGGCCACGATGAAGTTCCTGTTAACCCCGGAGCTGGTGAGAACAACCTGGAAAGGTTGATGGCCATGCAAAATCAGCTTATGCAGACCATGATCCAAACTTTGGGTCAGCTGCAGGCCAACAACAACAACCCCGTTCCGGCACCACCGCCACCACCGCCGGCTCACAACCGACTGGGAGAGTTCATGAGGACTCGACCACCTACCTTTGCTCAAGCTAATGACCCCATGGAGGCCGACGATAGGTTGAAGTCCATGGAGAAGAAGCTTGACATAGTTCAGTGCAATGACAGAGAGAAGGTTCTCTTTGCGTCGCACCAACTCATGGGAGCTACCGCCGACTGGTGGGATGCCCTTTATAATGCTCACGTTGACCCGGAGACGATCACTTGTACTGAGTTCAAGGAGAGTTCCGATCTCATTACATCCCTGCTGGTGTAATGATGCTCAAGAGACAGGAGTTCGAAGGTCTTCGTCAAGGACAGAAAAGTGTGAATGAGTACCTTAACAAGTTCACACAACTGTCCGGGTATGCCCCCGAAGATGTCAACTCGGACCAGAGGAAGCAGTACCTGTTCATGAGAGGGTTGAACAATGAGATCCAGGTTCAGCTCCTCAACAATGACTACGCGAGCTTCCAGAAGTTGGTTGACAAGGCTATCGTGGTTGAAAGCAAGATCCGAGAGATCGAGCGAGAGGGCAAGAGGAAGATGCCATACCAGCCACAAGGGAGAGCCCTCGGTACATGCCCCCAGCTACACCGCAGTATGGATCGACCGCTCCTGCATACCGCCCTAATCAGCCACCACAGCAACGACCCGTTGCACAAGCACCTCGTGTGCCTTTGCCGCCTGCGCCCCATCCTAACGTGGGTGCTCCTGCTCAAAACCCCCGCCCCTACGTACCTGCTGCCGTGGGCAACGGGGCATGCTTTGCATGCGGGGAGACGGGACACTTTGTGAGCCAGTGCCCGCGGAGAGGTCCTGGACAGCAAGGAAACCGTGGACAGCAGAACTATGTTCGCGGCAACGTGAACCATGTTTCTGCTGAGGAAGCGCAACAGGCTAAAGACGCCGTAATTGGTATGTTCCTTGCCAACTCCAACCCAGCCACCATTCTATTTGATTCTAGAGAATCACATTCCTTCATATCATCTAAGTATGTTGCCAAGCATAATCTACCCATAACACACTTGAAATATACTATGTTGGTTAATTCTCCCGGTGGAGAGATTAAGACTAATATAGTATGTCCGAAAGTAAACCTTAATTTAAGGGGGGGTAGACTTCCTTGCTAACCTCATTGTCTTGGATTCCCAAGGGCCTGACATAATACTCGGAGTGGATTGGCTAAGTAAGCACAACGGAGTAATCCAATGTGCCGAAAGGAGCGTGCAGTTGACAAATGAGCACGGAACTCATATCGAGTTTGAGTCAGCCCAGCCAACAACCCAAGAAGCAGAATTTCCTCATCTATTCTCCACTAGCGAATCTCGAGGGCGAGATTCAATTTAAGGGGGGTAGATTTGTGACACCCAAATTTTCAGGTTCTGCATGTATTCATGTTTCATGTAGAAAAACATTCTTAAAATAGGTTGAAACAGAGAAAGAATCAAAAGATAGCCAAAAAGAGCCAAATCCAGTTCACAGAGAGCGCCGAAGACAATACCGCAGCCCGCTGGACACGTGGCGCGTTCGGAGCTCACCTCCGAGAGGTCCGGCCCCGCTAGACACGTGTCGCTCTCGGAGCTCACCTCCGAGAGGTCCGGTCCTATTGGACACGTGTCACCTCCGGAGCTCACCTCCGGGAGGTCTGACACTACCGGACACGTGTCACCTCCGGAGCTCATTTCCGGGAGGTCCGACGCTGATGGACACGTGTCAACCTCGGAGCTCGTCTCTGAGGAGAAAGGAGGTCTGGTGCTGTTAGGACACATGGCACACCCGGAGCCGCCTCCGAAGAGGGGGGGAGGTCCGGAACTAACACGTGGCGTTCGCAGAGCTCGCCTCTGTTGAGAGGGGAGGTCCCGACTCACCAGACACGTGGCGCACGCGGAGCTCACCTCTGAGTAAGAGGGAGGTCTCACCCGCCTGATACGCGGCACAACCGGAGCTCGCCTCTGCGGAAAGGGGAGCCCAGGTTCCTGCAGGACACGTGGAGCTTCCGGAGCTCATCACCGCGGAAGTGACGAGATTTGAAGCAGTTTTGCTTCTGCACGCACGGGAATACCGGTACGAGAGGAAACCGACACGAATTCCACAATGTTTCCGCACCAAATCAGTTTAAGATAAGTTGTTAAGATTCAAAAACAATTTGAATAGGACTCTTATTCGAAGTCCAATCAGATTAGAACTTTTCTCTTCACGGTTATAAATAGAACCGAAAACCTTTGGCCGCAACCTCGAGCTTCTTTTCCACCTCCTGAGCCGACAACTTAGAGCCATAGCCCCAGCTCGCCGAGTAAACCCTTCGCCAGAGTTCAGTTGCCAGAGATCACCGGAGATCGCCGGAAGGGAGCCCCGACGATCTGTCTTGCTAGAAGAAGGAACCCGAGACCAAGAAGAACGTGAGGTAGGTCTCCAATACCACCTTACAGCATCATCGCATTTTTCTTTGCATCTGTTCTTCGATTCCTTTCGAACAGAAGCTTTTTCATGGACACATCACGTGTTGATCGGTTTGACCTAAAGTCAAGATCATTGCCACGTCCACATTTGATCCGAACACCTCTGTTCATCGTAAAAAAACCCATGCAATCCATGCTAGAACACGTACAAACTGATCTAATAAAAACTGCATCATAGGAATTAACATGCATACGCATCATCGCATATTCATTAGAGTTTGTGCATGATATTGATTGTTGTGAATCTTGTATGTGCGTGATCGCGTATAGAAGGACAAGCTCAGGGAGCTGTCTACGACGAGCTGCAACAACAAGGTTTCGAGATCCAAGAGCAACCGGAACCGCAAGAACAAGGCATGTGCCCCTTGACCATATTGATCCTATGTTTTGGAAAACTGTTTTGTTTGCGAAAAGGTGTGTGTGCTGAGTCCAACATGATGGGAAACCCTTTTATAGGAGTTTACTAGTTTTGTCAAACCACCCTTGTCACCAGGGAAGTTTATGAGTCGGGTATGGTTTTTACTTTTTGCTTCGCTGGGTCCACGGGATTTTGGGAAGTGAGATAGATGTGTCTAGCTAACTGCACTCGTAATGATAATAAGAACTTGATGTTGTATGAACATGGATCAGAGGGAGATCTAGGCAAGCCTGGGTTTGTGAATGAGGTAGAATGAGATGGTGGTTTACTTGTCGTAGATCTAAGGACCGGTTCATGCCAGCCATGCCAGGATAACAGTGCCACGACAAGGCCAAGTATGGGTGCGGCTTAGCTGAGTAATTAGGTAAGTTACTAGATTGTTATGGACCGTGGAAGGCACGGGAAATGGGAGTCGAGTGAAGACTGCCCTGGGAACTGCATGGCACAAGAGGGGGCCCGTGGGTGGGAGAATTGGAGATTCTAGCCTGCCGGTGAAACCTTAGTGAGTCCATACATCTAGTAACCCCTTTGTAAAGGCTATTTTGTGATCTCTTGACCATACACCGATGGTTGTGTACTGGTATAATGGAGGTTCTACAGTCGCCGATGAGTGACGAAATCACAAACTTGTGGGTAAAGTGGTACAAACTCTACAGAGTCTTAAAACTATCATGATAGCCGAGCTTACGGTCACGAGCGCTTGGACAACTCACATGATTAGATGGGATGGTTATTGGGAGGTTATGGTTTTGGTTATGGTATGGTTTTGGTTTGGTTTTTGGGACTGTTGAGTCCAAGTGATAAGATTGGTTGCATGCTGTTGAGTCGTGGCAACGAGATTGGGTCTCGGAATGAGACAGAATTGAATGGTAGCGAATACGAGATGGTATTCGTGAGATGGTAGCGAATACGAGAAGGTATTCATGAGATGGTAGTGAATACGAGATGGTATTCATGAGCAAAGTTGATTAATGTCTGGTTGAGATATGGAAAGTGATGAGACATAATGGATGTATATTGGTATTTTAATACATGTTGGGATTACATTCACTTAAAGTTAAGTTGCTGTTTTATCATGGTTTTTGAGAAATTACTTTGCTTTCTGCAATGAGCCTTTTTATACCTTCCTTGCTGTGAGCTACATATCATATTTTCCCGCACTTGCTGAGTACATCATTGTACTCAAACTTGCATTATTACTTCATCATCAGCAACAGGAGAAGACTACTATGAAGAACAAGTGGAGCCTTAGGCGTGTAATCTGTCCTCAACCTTGCCTGTGGGGATGGAGTAGAGATGGAGCCACTGCTGCTGCTTAGTTTGCTTCCATCACTAGTTAGAAGACGTCCGCTGCTAGATTTAGACTTCCGCTGCTTAAATAAGACTTCCGCTGTTAACATGATGTGACGCCCTCAATTCTGTGGAAAACCATGGAACCGAGAACTGATGCATATGTGTGCCCAGGATGTTCATCACACATATACACATCATCCACAAACTGAATTTCAGAATATATATATGACCACGAATAACAGAGTTTATTACAATGTCTCATGAGTCTTGGACTCATGCTCACAGCGGAAGTCTTAATCTAACAGCGGAAGTCTTTATTCTAGCAGCGGAAGTCTTCTAATTAATGCGGAAGCAATTCTAAGCAATAGCAGCGGCTCCATCTCTACTTCATTCCCATAGGCAAGGTTGAGAATAGATTACACGCCTAATGCTCCACTTGGTCTTCATAGTAATCTTCTCCTGTTGCTGATGATGAAATAATAATGCAAGTTTGAGCACAATGATGTACTCAGCAAGTGCAAGAAAATATGATATGTAGCTCACAACAAGGTAGGTATAAAAAGGCTCATTGCAGAAAGCAAAGTTATTTATTGAAAACCACGATAAAACAGCAACTTATCTTTAAGTGAATGTAATCCCAACATGTATTAAAATACCTATCATACCTCCATTATGTTCATTACCTTCCATGTCCCAACCAGACATTAATCAACCTTGTTCTTGCTCACGAATACCTTCTTGTATTCGCTACCATCTCACGAATACCATCTCGCATTCGCTACCATTTCATTTCATAAACAATTCCGTCTCACACCGAGACCAATCTCGTTGCCATGATCAACAGTCATGCAACCAATCTTATCACCCGGACTCAACAGTCCTGAAAATAAAACCAAAATCAAACCATAACCAAAACCATCCCAAAATAACCATCCAACTAATCATGGAAGTTGGCCAGGCGCTCATGACCGTAAGCTCGGCTATCATGACAGTTTTAGACTCTGCAGAGTTTGCACCTCTTTACCCACAAGTTTGTGATTTCGTCACCCGTCGGCGACTGCAGAACCTCCATTATACCAGTACACAACCCTAGGTGTATGGCAAAGAGATCACAAAATAGCCTTTACAAAGGGGTTACTAGATGTATGGACTCACTAAGGTTTCACCGGCAGGCTAGAATCTCCAATTCTCCTACCCACGGGCCCCCTCTTGTGCCATGCAGTTCCCAGGGCAGTCCTCACTCGACTCCCATTCCCCGTGCCTTCCACGGTCCATAACAATCTAGCAACTTACCTGATTAATCAGCTAAGCTGCACCCATACTTGGCCTTGTGGTGGCACTGTTATCCTGGCATGTGCTCGCATGAACCGGTCCTTAGATCTACGGCAAGTAAACCACCATATCATGCTACCTCATTCACAACCCAGTCTTGCCTAGATCTCCCTCCGATCCATGTTCATTAACAACATCATTTTTCTTATTATCATTACGAGTGCAGTTAGCTAGACACATCTATCTAGCTTCCCCATCCCATGGACTCAGCGAAGCATAAAAGCAAAAGTCATACCCAACTCATAAACTTCCCTGGCGACAAGGGTGGTTTAACAAAAAAAGGGTTTCCCATCATGTTTGACTCAGCACACACACCTTTTCGCAAAACAAAATAGTTTCCCAAAACATAGGATCAATATGGTCAAGGGGCACTTGCCTTGTTCTTGCGGTTCCGGTTGCTCTTGGATCTCAAAACCTTGTTGTTGCAGCTCGTCGTAAACAGCTCCCTGAGCTTGTCCTTCTATACAGGATCACGCACATACAAGATTCATAACAATCAATACCATGCACAAACTTTAACTAGATGCGATGATGCTTATGCATGTAAATCCTATGATGCAGTTTAGTTTGTACGCGTTCTTGCAATGCTTGCATGGGTTTTATGATGAACAGAGGTGTTCGGATCAAATGTAGATGTGGCGATGATCTTGTCTTTAGATCAACCCGGTCAACAAGTGATCTATCCACGAGAAAGCTTCTGTTCGAAAGGAATCAAAGAACAGATGCAAAGAAAACGCGACGATGTCGTAAGGTGCTATTGGAGACCTACCTTATGTTCTTCTTGGTCTCGGGTCCTTCTCTTAGCAAGACAGATCGTTGGGGCTCTCTTCCAGCAATCTTCCTCGACTGAACTCCGGCGATGGGTTTTACTCGGCGAGTTGGGGGCTAGGGCTCTAAGTCGTCGGCTCAGGAGGTGGAAAAGAAGTTTGTGGTTTCGGCCAGGGGTTCTAGGTTCTATTTATAATCGGGTGAGGAAGAGTCCTAATCTGATTGTATTTCGAATAAGAGTCCTATCCAGATTGTCATTTGAATCTTAACAACTTATCTTTAGTTGGTTTGGTGCGGTAACATTGTGGAATTCATATCGGTTTCCTCTCCTTACCGGTATTTCCATGCGTACAGAATCCAAAACCGCTCCAGAACTCGTTACTTCTGCGGTGATGAGCTTCGAAAGCTCCACGTGTCCACCGGGGCCTGGTGTCCCCCTTTCCGCAGGGACGAGCTCTGGTTGTGCCGCGTGTCAAGCGAGCGAGACCTCCCTCTCCTTCAGAGGTGAGATCCGCATGCGCCACGTATCCTGGCGGTCGGGACCTCCTCTCTATTCGGAGGTGGCTCTGCGCACGCCATGTGTCAGTGCCGGACCTTCCCTCTCTCCGAAGGTGGTTCCGGGTGTGCCACGTATCCTAACAGCGCCAGACTTCCTTTCTTCTCAGAGACGAGCTCCGGGGTTAACACGTGTCCAACAGTGACGGACCTCCCGGAGATAAGCTCCGGCGGTGACACGTGTCCAATAGAACCGGACCTCTCGGAGGTGAGCTCCAAGATCAACACGTATCCCGCGCGACTGGTCCTCTGATTTCCGCGGTGGCTAGCTCCAAAGGTGACACATGTCCTGTGGCTGGCCTTGCTTCTCCGCAGAGGCTAGCTCCGGGGGCAACACGTGTCCCACGGGGTCGGACCTCTCCCCATTTGTGGAGATGAGCTCCGAAGGCGCCACGTGGCCAGCAGGCCGCGAGAGTTGTCTTCGGCACTCTTGGTGAACTGGATTTTTGCTCTTTTTGGCTATCTTTTTTAATTCTTTCTCTATCCCCACTTATTTTAAAATGTTTTCTCTACATGAAACATGAATACATGCAGAAACCAAAAATGAGGGTGTCACAAATCTACCCCCTTAAATTGAATCTTGCCCTCGAGATTCGTTAGTAGAGAATAGATGAGGAAATTCTGCCTTGATGTCTTCTTCACGCTCCCATGTCGCTTCAGCTTCGGTGTGATGGCTCCATTGTACCTTGCACCATCGGATCACTTTGTTCCTTGTGACCCTTTCCCTTACGTCCAAAATTCGGACAGGGTGTTCCGCATAAGTTAGGTCCTCTTGAAGTTCAAGCTCTTCCATTGGTACTTGCTCCTCTGGTACTCTCAAGCACTTCTTGAGCTAGGATACATGAAACACGTCATGTATGTCGGAGAGATATGTTGGGAGCTCTAGTTGATAGGCTACTTCTCCTCGCTTGTCCAAAATCTTAAATGGTCCGATGTAGCGAGGTGCTAGCTTGCCTTTGACGCTGAAACGTCGTTGGCCACGGATAGGTGATACCTTAAGGTATACGAAGTCTCCTACTTCGAAGGTTAACTTCCTTCGCCTATTGTCCGCATAGCCTCTCTGTCGTGACTGAGCAGCCTTTAAGTTCTCCCGTATCGTTTGGACTTGCTTTTCAGCTTTTGTAGCACTTTAGATCCAAACACCTGGTTCTCTCCGGTCTCGTTCCAAAACAGCGGCGTTCTACACCGTCTACCGTACAATGCTTCGAAAGGCGACATCTTCAAGCTAGCTTGATAGCTGTTGTTATAGGAGAATTCTGCGTACGGTAAACTCCTATCCCAACTACGCCCATGTTTCAAGGCGCAAGCTCTCAACATGTCCTCCAAAATTTGGTTTGTCCTTTCAGTTTGTCCATCGGTTTGTCGGTGATAGGCGGAGCTAAATCCAGTTGTGTACCCATAGCTTTCTGCAGCTTCCTCCAAAATCTAGAGGTAAACTGAGAACCTCGATCTGAGACTATCCTCCTTGGGACTCCATGACGGCACACGATCTACTCCATGTACAACTCGGCTAATTGTGCAACGTTGTACTTGGCCCTTACAGGGAGAAAATGGGCTGTTTTTGTCAATCGGTCCATGATAACCCAGATGGAGTCATAACCCGATTGAGTACGTGGCAATCCGACGATGAAATCCATACTGATGTCCCCCCACTTCCACTCGGGTACCTTCAAGGGTTGCAACAATCCAGCGGGTCTTTGATGTTCGGCCTTCACCCGTTGGCATGTGTAGCATAGGGCAACGTATTCGGCTATATCCCTTTTCATACCATCCCACCAATAACAAGTCTTCAAGTCCTTGTACATTTTGGTACTTCCGGGATGTATGGAATAGGGTGAATCATGTGCCTCTTTTAATATCATGTCGCGGATGTGCTTTACGTTAGGCACACAAATCCTTCTTCCTAGCCAAAGCGTACCCTTCTCATCTTCTTTGAAATCCTTCTCTATTCCTTGTCGGATCCTTTCCTTGATCTCCTTAATCTCCTCATCCGTTGCTTGGCCATCTCTTATCTCTTGCTCCAATGAAGAGTGGATTTCCATCACTTCCATGTTGTTCAAGAATCCGAGGTGTAACCGTTCGAATTCCTTACGTAATTCGGGTGGTAGCTCCCAAATCGTGAGTTGGTGACATGCTCCCTTCCGTCTCAATGCATCAGCTACTACATTGGCCCTTCCATGGTGGTAGTTGATTCCAACATCGTAATCCTTGATGAGTTCCAACCATCGATGTTGCCTCAAATTCAAGTCCGTTTGTGTAAATATGTACTTGAGGCTTTTATGATCCGTATAGATCTCGCATCGATGACCAAGGATATAATGTCTCCAAATCTTCAATGCATGCACTACTGCTGCTAGCTCCAAGTCATGTGTAGGATAATTAAGCTCGTGCTTCTTTAATTGTCATGAGGCATAGGCTACCACTTGTCCTTCTTGCATCAGCACACATCCGAGCCCTTGTCTGGATGCGTCACAATATATGTCAAAGCTCTTGCTCACGTCCGGCAATACCCAAACCGGCGCTGTGGTTAGCCTTTTCTTAAGTTCCTCCAAACTTTCTTGGCATGCTGGTGTCCATTTGAAGGCTTTTCCCTTCGTTAGCAACTCCGTCATAGGCTTTGCTATCTTAGAGAAGTCCTTGATGAAGCGTCGGTAGTATCCAGCCATCCCAAGAAAACTCCAAATGTCCTTCACGTTTTGAGGTTGGTTCCACTTCAGGACATCTCCCACTTTCTTGGGGTCAACCGATACTCCCTCCTCGGAGATAATGTGGCCTAGGAATGATATCTCCTTTAGCCAAAATTGACACTTGTTAAGCTTGGCATACAATTGATGCTCACGCATTTTCTGCAAGGTCAATTTCAAATGTTCTTCATGCTCCTCCTCACTTTTTGAATACACCATAATGTCGTCGATGAAAACCACGACGAATTTATCCAAGTACTCCATGAAAACCTTGTTCATAAGGTACATGAAGTATGCGGGTGCATTTGTTAACCCAAAAGACATGACGGTATATTCATACGAACCATACCGTGTTCGAAAGGATGTCTTGGGTATATCGGAGGGCTTAATCTTCAGCTGGAAGTATCCTGACCGAAGATCAATCTTGGAGAACACTCGGGCTCCTTTCATTTGGTCGAATAGGTCTTCTATACGGGGCAGAGGGTATTTGTTTTTGATTGTCACCTCGTTGAGAGAACTATAGTCCACGCACATCCTTTGGGTCCCATCCTACTTGTCCACGAAGAGCACAGGAGCTCCCCATGGGGACGAGCTTGGACGTATAAAACCCTTCTCCAACTGCTCCTGTATTTGCTTCTTGAGTTCCACTAGTTCATTGACGGGCATCCTGTAGGGTCTCTTTGCTATGGGTGCAGTTCCGTGTACCAAATCAATGGCAAACTCAATGTCCCGGTCAGGTGGCATACCTGGAAGCTCCTCTAGAAACACGTCGTGAATTCCTGAACCACTGGAATGCTTTCTAATGTTGCTCTTTCGACGTGGTTCAAAATTGCCCTTTCGGTTGTTTGTTGGGCTGACTCGAACTCGACACGAATACCGTGCTCATTTGTCAAATGCACGCTTCTTTCAGCACATTGGATTACCCCGTTGTGCTTGCTTAACCAGTCCATCCTGAGTATTATGTCAAGCCCTTGGGAATCCAAGACAATGAGATTGGCAAGGAAGTCTACCCCCCTTATTTTAAGGCTTACTTTCGGACATACTATATTAGTCCTCATCTATCCACCGGGAGAATTAACCAACATAGTACAACTCAAGTGTGATATGGGTAGATTATGCTTGGCAACATACTTGGATGATATGAAGGAATGTGATGCTCCAGAATCAAATAAGATGGTGGCTGGGTTGGAGTTGGCAAAGAACATACCAAGTATGACGTCCTCAGCCTGTTGTGCTTCCTCAGCAGAGACATGGTTCACGTTGTCGCGAGCATAGTTCTGCTGTCCACGGTTTCCTTGATTGTCCCCTCCGTTCGGTCGCGGGTTCTGCTTGGGCACATTGCCTTGCTGTCCAGGGCCTTTCCCCGGGCACTTGCTCGCGAAATGTCCTGTTTCCCTGCATGCAAAGCATGCCCTGTTGCCTACGGCAGCAGGTACGTTGGGGCAGGGTTTTGAACAGGAGCGCCCATGTTGGGTCAGGGCACAGGAGGCAAGGGCACACGAGGTGCTTGTGCAACGGGTCGTTGCTGTGGTGGCTGACTAGGGCGGTATGCAGGAGCGGTCGATCCATACTGCGGTGCGGCTGGGGGCATGTACCGAGGTCGTACGTTGCTCCCTTGGGGCTGGTATGGCATCTT
This sequence comes from Neostapfia colusana, assembly GCA_030760725.1. Lineage (NCBI taxonomy): Eukaryota > Viridiplantae > Streptophyta > Magnoliopsida > Poales > Poaceae > Neostapfia > Neostapfia colusana. The sequence goes on along the minus strand of JASWHV010000012.1, from coordinate 45,814,074 downwards.
CCTCTTGCACTCTCGCTCGATCTCTCGGATCTTGCTTTCGACTACTATAGCCTTGTCAACCAGCTTCTGGAAGCTCGCGTAGTCATTGTTGAGGAGCTGTACCTGAATCTCATTGCTCAACCCTCTCATGAATAAGTATTGCTTCCTCTGGTCTGAGTTGACATCTTCAGGGGCATACTGGGACAGTTGTGTGAACTTGTTGAGATACTCATTCACGCTTCTCTGTCCTTGGCGGAGACCTTCAAACTCCTGTCTCTTGAGCATCATTACACCAGCAGGGATGTAATAAGAGCGGAAACTCTCCTTGAACTCAGTCCAAGTGATCACCTCAGAGTTGACATGAGCGTTGCATAGGGCATCCCACCAGTCAGCGGCAGCTCCCATGAGTTGGTGCGATGCAAAAGAACCTTCTCTCGGTCATTGCACTGCACTATGGCAAGCTTCTTCTCCATGGATTTCAACCAGTCGTCGGCCTCCATGGGGTTGTTAGCTTGAGCAAAGGTGGATGGTCGAGTCCTCATGAACTCTCCCAGTCTGTTATGAGCCGGCGATGGTGGTGGTGGTGGTGCCGGAACGGGGTTGTTGTTGTTGGCCTGCAACTGACCCAAAGTCTGGATCATGGTTTGCATGAGTTGATTCTGCATGGCCATCAACCGTTCCATGTTGTTCTCACCAGCTCCGGGGTTAACAGGAACTTCATCGTGGCCATCCTCTTGGTTGTCACGGATGTTCCTTTGGCCGGCGTTTCCTCTCACCATCTGTGAGAGAGAACGAAATAGAATAGAAGGTTAGAAGGTTAGATAGATCCCCTTAACTATATGCATCAAGGTGGATTGGACTATATATATTAGCCCATATGAGGATGTGAACAAGTGCTGAGGCATCTCACACCTTTTTCTACTTATGTGTGGATATGGACAACGCTTTGAGGCGTCCCACAACTCACACTAAGCACATAATCACAAACAATCATCACAAGAGCTCACACAACTCCTATTCAAGGCTTGTTCAATGGGGGTCCTATATGGCTTAGGGTGTTGCCAATCTGTGATCCAACTATGGCCTTTCCTAGGCTTGCATCCTATGTCAACGTGGCTTAGCTACCAATCTGTGTCTGATACCAATATGTGATCTATCTAAGCGTGTAACCTACCGTCAACCCGTGGCTCTGATACCAATCTGTGACGCCCTCAATTCTGTGGAAAACCACGGAACCGAGAACTGATGCATATGTGTGCCCAGGATGTTCATCACACATATACACATCATCCACAAACTGAATTTCAGAATATATATATATATATATATATATATGACCACGAATAACAGGGTTTATTACAATGTCTCATGAGTCTTGGACTCATGCTCACAGCGGAAGTCTTAATCTAACAGCGGAAGTCTTCATTCTAGCAGCGGAAGTCTTCTAATTAATGCGGAAGCAATTGTAAGCAGTAGCAGTGGCTCCATATCTACTCCATTCCCACAATCAAGGTTGAGAACAGATTACATGCCTAATGCTCCACTTGGTCTTCATAGTAATCTTCTCCTGTTGCTGATGATGAAATAATAATGCAAGTTTGAGCATAATGATGTACTCAGCAAGTGCAAGAAAATATGATATGTAGCTCACAACAAGGTAGGTATAAAAAGGCTCATTGCAGAAAGCAAAGTTATTTATCGAAAACCACGATAAAACAACAACTTATCTTTAAGTGAATGTAATCCCAACATGTATTAAAATACCAATCATACCTCCATTGTGTTCATTACCTTCCATGTCCCAACCAGACATTAATCAACCTTGTTCTTGCTCACGAATACCTTCTTGTATTCGCTACCATCTCACGAATACCATCTCGCATTCGCTACCATTTCATTTCATAAACAATTCCGTCTCACACCGAGACCAATCTCGTTGCCATGACTCAAATGTCATGCAACCAATCTTATCACCCGGACTCAACAGTCCCGAAAACAAAACCAAAATAAAACCATAACCAAAACCATCCCAAAATAACCATCCAACTAATCATGGAAGTTGGCCAGGCGCTCGTGACCGTAAGCTCGGCTATCATGATAGTTTTAGACTCTGCAGAGTTTGCACCTCTTTACCCACAAGTTTGTGATTTCGTCACCCGTCGACAACTGCAGAACCTCCATTATACCAGTACACAACCGTCGGTGTATGGCCAAGAGATCACAAAATAGCCTTTACAAAGGGGTTATTAGATGTATGGACTCACTAAGGTTTCACCGGAAGGCTAGAATCTCCAATTCTCCGACCCACGGGCCCCCTCTTGTGCCATGCAGTTCCCAGGGCAGTCCTCACTCGACTCCCATTCCCCGCGCCTTCCATGGTCCATAACAATCTAGCAACTTACCTAATTACTCAGCTAAGCCACACCCATACTTGGCCTTGTGGTGGCACTGTTATCCTTGCATGTGCTCGCATGAACCGGTCCTTAGATCTACGGCAAGTAAACCACCATCTCATGCTACCTCATTCACAACCCAGTCTTGCCAAGATCTCCCTCTGATCCATGTCCATTAACAACATCAGTTTTCTCATTATCTTTACGAGTGCAGTTAGCTAGACACATCTATCTCGCTTCCCCATCCCATGGACCCAGCAAAGCATAAAAGCAAAAGCCATACCCGACTCATAAACTTCCCTGGCGACAAGGGTGGTTTAACCAAAACTAGTAAACTCCTATAAAAGGGTTTCCCATCATGTTTGACTCAGCACACACACCTTTTTGCAAAACAAAATAGTTTCCCAAAACATAGGATCAATATGGTCAAGGGGCACTTGCCTTGTTCTTGCGGTTCCGGTTGCTCTTGGATCTCGAAACCTAGTTGTTGCAGCTCGTCGTAGACAGCTCCCTGAGCTTGTCCTTCTATACAGGATCACGCACATACAAGATTCATAACAATCAATACCATGCACAAACTTTAACCAGATGCGATGATGCTTATGCATGTAAATCCTATGATGCAGTTTAGTTTGTACGCGTTCTTGCATGGCTTGCATGGGTTTTATGATGAACAGAGGTGTTCGGATCAAATGTGGATGTGGCGATGATCTTGTCTTTAGATCAACCCGATTAACAAGTAATCTGTCCACAAGAAAGATTCTGTTCGAAAGGAATCGAAGAACAGATGCAAAGAAAACGCGACGATGTCGTAAGGTGGTATTGGAGACCTACCTTATGTTCTTCTTGGTCTCGGGTCCTTCTCTTAGCAAGACAGATCGTTGGGGCTCTCTCCCGGCGATCTTCCTCGACTGAACTCCGGCGATGGGTTTTACTCGGCGAGTTGGGGGCTAGGGCTCTAAGTCGTCGGCTCAGGAGGTGGAAAAGAAGTTCGTGGTTTCGGCCTGGGGTTTTGGGTTCTATTTATAATCGGGAGAGGAAGAGTCCTAATCTGATTGTATTTCGAATAAGAGTCCTATCCAGATTGTCGTTTGAATCTTAACAACTTATCTTTAGTTGGTTTGGTGCGGTAACATTGTGGAATTTATGTCGGTTTCCTCTCCGTACTGGTATTTCCATGCGTACAAAATCCAAAACCTCTCCAGAACTCGTTACTTCTGCGGTGATGAGCTCCGGAAGATCCACATGTCCACCGGGGCCTGGTCTCCCCCTTTCCGCAGGGACGAGCTCCGGTTATGCCGCGTGTCAAGCGAGCGAGACCTCCCTCTCCTTCAAAGGTGAGCTCCGCGTGCGCCATGTATCCTGGCGGTCGGGACCTCCTCTCTATTCAGAGGTGGCTCCGCGCACGCCACGTGTCAGTGCCGGACCTTCCCTCTCTCCCGAGGTAGTTCCGGGTGTGCCACGTATCCTAACAGCGCCAGACTTCCTTTCTTCTTAGAGACGAGCTCCGAGGTTAATACGTGTCCAACAGTGACGGACCTCCCGAAGATAAGCTCCGGCAGTGACACGTGTCCAATAGAACCGGACCTCTCGGAGGTGAGCTCCGAGATCGACACGTATCCCGCGGGACTGGTCCTCTGATTTCCGTGGTGACTAGCTCTGAAGGTGACACGTGTCCTGTGGCTGGGCTAGCTCCGGGGGCAACACGTGTCCCATGGGGTCGGACCTCTCCCCATTTGCAGAGATGAGCTCCGAAGGCGCCACGTGGCCAGCGGGCCGCGAGAGTTGTCTTCGGCACTCTTGGTGAACTGGATTTTTGCTCTTTTTGGCTATCTTTTTTAATTCTTTCTCTGTCCCCACTTCTTTTAAAATGTTTTCTCTACATGAAACATGAATACATGCAGAAACCAAAAATGAGAGTGTCACACATGAGTCCAAGACTCATGAGACATTGTAATAAACTCTGTTATTCATGGTAATATATATTCTGAATTCAGTTTGTGGATGATATGTGTATGTGTGATGAACATCCTAGGCACACAAACGCATCAGTTCTCGGTTCCGTGGTTCTTCCACAGAATTGAGGGCGTCACAGTCAGCCCCGAGGCTGCCACATGCGTCTAGGCTCTGGAGCCAGCACGTATCCTTGGCTTCGACCTAGACTCCCCGCTGAGGTGGGATCCGGAGCTGCCACGTGTCCCCAGACTCCGAATCTCCTCCCTGCCGAGGAGGGCTCCGGGGCCGCCACGTGCCCTTGGCCCTGGACCAAGCCTCCCTGCTCAGGTGAGGTCCGGAGCTGCCACGTGCCCCTAGGCTCCGAACCTCTCCCTGTCGAGGAGGGTGTAACCCCCTAAATTTCACTACCATGCATTGCATACATTTTTCATATAGAAAAGCATTTAAAAAGAGGAAGAAATAAAGAGAGAAATATAGAAGCAAATAAAATAAATAAAATAGCCAAATTGGGCCACCCCAATTTTTTCTCCAAATTTCCCCCTTCCCCAATCTTTCCAAAATTTTCCCAATTTTCCTGATTTTCCCCAAATTCCCCGAAATTCCCCTAGGGGAATTTCCCCCACATTTGGGGAAACTTTCCCCCAAATTGGCCTCAACAAATTAGGGGGGAACCCTAATTGGGCCTACCCCCATTGGCCGCAGCCCAATAGGGGGGAACCCTAGTCCCCCACCTCTAGGACTCTTTGGTTAGTCCCCCACCTCTAGGACTCCTTTGTTAGTCCCCCACCTCTAGAACTCTTTTGTTAGTCCCCCACCTCTAGGACTCTTTTGTTAGTCCCCCACCTCTAGGACTCTTTGGTTAGTCCCCCACCTCTAGGACTCTTTTGTTCCCCACCTCTAGGACTCTTTTCCTCCCTTATAAATATAACCCCACCCTAGCCGCCCACCTCTTCTTTCTTTTTGTCCGCTGCCCCCCCTGCTGCCATGCTGCTCCCTTGCTGCCAAGTCACCGACTCCCCCCCCCTTTGCCGGAATTTGGCCGACGTCGAGCTCCGTCACGCCTCACCGTCGCCGGAGAAGAAGCCCCGACGTTCTGCCCTAGCCGCAGCCCCATAATTCTTCCTAAAAAATCTCCCGCTGCTGCCATTGCAAGGAGGGAGGCCCTGCCACAAGGAAGAACTGATGTAGGTCTTCGTTACCCCTCTTAAGACATCGCCGCTGTTTTCTACGCACCCGTTTTCTTCGCCCACTTCGAGCAAAAACTTTTGCGTTTGGACAGAACATGTTTTGGTCGATTTTTGATGGTGGCATTGATCTACAAAGTGGGTCAAGATCATCACCACGTCCACACTTGATCCCAGCAACCTTGATCATCATAAAACCCCATGAAAGCCTACTAAAACATGCAAGAACACGTACAAACTGGTTTTATAAAACTGCACCATAGGAATTGCATTCATTCACCTCATTGCACCTTGACTAAAGTTTGTGCATGATAATTGATTGCTGTAAATTTTGTATGTGCGTGGTCATGAGTAGAAGGACAAGCTCAAGAGGCCGTCTACGAGGAGCTACAGCACCAAAACTTCAAGACACTTTAGCAACACGAACCACGGGAGCAAGTCAAGTGCCCCTTGACCATATTGATCCCATGTTTTTGAAACTGTTTTGCTTGAAAAAATGTGTATGCTTGTGTCAACTTTATGGGACACCCTTTTTATAGTAGTTTACTAGTTTTGTTAACCATCCTTGTCACCGAGAAAGTTGATGAGTCGGGTATGGTTGTTTTTCCTTTTTGCTTTGCTTAACTTATGGTATACGGAAAGCTGAAATAAAACTTGTTAGCTACTGCACTCATGATGTTAAAGATGATGAGAACATGATGTTGTTGATGAGCATGGAATCGGGGAGATCTATACAAGCTTGGTTCGTGGATGTTGCTGAATGAGATGGTGGTTTACTTGCCGTAGATCTAAGGACCGGTTCATGCGAGCACATGCCAGGAAAATAGTGCCACCACAAGGCCAAATATGGGTGTGGCTTAGCTGACTAATTAGATGTGTTGCTAGCTTGTTATGAACCGTTGGATGGTGCGGGGAATGGGAATCGAGAGAGACTGCCCTGGGAACTGCATGGCACAAGAGGGGGTCCGTGGGTGGGAGAATGGAGATTCGAGCCTGCCGGTGAAACCTCAGTGGATCTGTACATCCTAGTAGCCCCTTCGTAAAGGCTATTTTGTGATCTCTTGGTCATACACCGATGGTTGTGTACTGGTATAATGGAGGTTCTTTATAGTCGCCGACGGGTGACGAAATCACGAACTTGTGGGTAAAGTGGTGCCACCTCTACAGAGTGTAAAACTATCATGATAGCCGTGCTTCCGGTTACAAGCACCTGGCCAACTTCCATGATTAGAGGCAAAACTTGAGATGTTTATTCGGGTATGGTTATGGTCTGGTCATTGGGATTGGTTTTGGGACTGTTTTGGGTCATGTCAATGAGTTTGGTTTCAGTTCTATGAAAATGAGATGGTTATGAATAATTATGAGTATGAGATGAACTTGAGAAAGATTATTGGCTGGTTGAGACTTGATAAATGGTGAATTATTTTGAAAGAATGTTGCTGATTTACTTGGTTATATTGGAATTTAACTCATCTAGACTTAGTTGCTGTTTTACCATGTTTGTGAAATAAAATTTGCTTGCTGCAATGAGCCTTTTTATTCCCTACCTTGTTTTAAGCTACATGTCATACTTTTCCCGTACTTGCTGAGTAGGACATGTACTCTCCCTTGCATTCCCACATATACATCAGCTACAGGACAAGAGTACTTTGAGGAACAGGTGGAATACTAGGCGTGCGCACTACCGTCAACATGCCTGTGGAGTTGAAGTTGGAGCCTGGTGTCTTAGCCATTTTCCGCTGTCGTTTAGAGTCTTCCGCTGCAAGAATAAGATAGACATTCATGAGTGAGACAATGAGTCGATGTAATAAAGTACTTAAACATTATTTGTACGTGGTTATATTCTGAATTCAGTTTGTGGAATATATGTGTATGTGTGATGAACATCCTGGGCACACATATGCACTAACTTGGTTCATTCTTGGAACCAGGTGTCACAAAGGGCTCCGGAGCCGCCACATGCCCTTGGCCCCGGACCTAGCCTCCCTGCTGAGGTGAGGTTCGGTGCTGCCACGTGCCCCCGGGCTCTGAACCTCCTCCCTGCTGAGGAGAGCTCCGGAGATGACATGTGCCCTTGGCCCCCGGACCCGCCCTTCCTGCTAAGGTGAGGTCTGGAGCTGCCACGTGTACTTAGGCTCCGTACCCATCGATGGGAGCTCCGAAGCTGCCACGTGTCTCACGATCAGTCATGAGCCATGGGTCAACAAAGTCAAGGAGGAAGTGCGTTGTCAGGCCGTGCATTCAAGGCTCACGCCTTCCCCAGAAGCATAGCATGCTACGCACTCCTCCATCCCCCGCCCGTTCACAATTGTGGTGACAAGACATGGCGGAGAGGTGTGGGGGCCACCCCGTGGTCCTCCCACTCCGGGATCGCAGGGGGTGGTGCCATGCGATGCGGCACCCAACAGCACACAAGAAAAGAATAGGAAGAACACAAAAACTTTTATTTACATAAACAGCGGAAGTATTTTACAAACTTACTTATAGCGGAAGTATTATTCATAGCTAAACTATCAGCCTAGCTATGCAAAAGTGTAGTCATCCAGCCCAGAGATACTACACACCAGCTATACACATCCGGAGATCACGGTGGCATGCAGGGCTCCAGCTCGGCTGTGTACCCCTCTGAGGGCATTGCCTCATCCTCGAACCCTTCCTCATATGTCTCACCTGCAACAGCTCAATATAGCAACCGTGAGCATGATGGATCAGCAAGACTTATCCGACAATCCTAGATGTGAAACTCTACATGCAGGGATTCTTAATATAGGAATTGCTATTGCAATAAAGACTCGCCTACATGTTGATCCTTACTTTTAGTTTTATAGCAGCAATTTAATAAGCCTTGGGCAGCGCTCACATCAGAATTCCACAATCAAACAAGAAACGCTTTATTCCGATGTGGTACTACCCAAAGTGGAATATAAACTTAGTGAGCTCTACATCTACAGCATCATACATGGTTGCCATACAATAATAGATCAATCAATCATATTATTTTGGTCTCTTTCAATTCTTTCTACGTCAAAGTGCAGTGAACAAGCGGCACTCAAATAACCGCGAGGGACGGTGATTGCAATCAATAGACACCCGGATAACACGTCACATACACCCATTTCAGAAGTGTGGTGCCTCACACCTTCCGATTCTGTTGTATGCAGCAACCTTTCAAAGGAGACCCGAATGCCGAACTGGTCCATCCATAATGGAAGGAGGTCCCCGCGCAGAGCGTGTCTGTGCCCTCCTGTAGATTTACACCTTGATACCCTCAACCCACTCCTATAAAACGGTTGGATAAGCCTCGGCACCCAGGTTAACCAATTACATCGGTTTCCTGGTTCCCATATAGCCAGTATGCATCTGGTACTGTTCAAACTTGCCTAGCAGGACCGCACACGGCTCGGTCCTCAACCGACACTAACAGGGCTACGCACATGAGACCTCCGCTCACTGCATCCTATCCCCCTGCTGGGTCTCAATTTCACAATCTTAAGCCATTCGATATTTCTTTCTATCCCCTGTGATAAACTCCTGTCTCGCGAGTAGATTCCAACTACTTGACTTCTACCGAGATCTTAATAACAATACTAAGACGTTCTCTACTCATCGAGCTGTAAACTACCCAACCCTCCATAGGATTTAGAGGTCATGCAAATGGAATTTCAATCACCTTAACTCTAATGCAAATATTTCACTCTAGACATAATTGATACAAAGAAAAACTTTGCAAGAGTAATTAAATGCAAACCGGGGTTTGCCTGGTTGCGAGTCAAACTGGAAGTTAGCATCTGGTGGGAGGATCTCCAAGGCCTCCGGAGCGTCTTCGACCTCGGTTACTAGATGAGATGCAACAAAATTATGTATAAGTGATATGTAGTTTATAAGAATCAAGTTTCTAATTGTATGTACTGCTACTACAGTTTCTTAATTTCCTTTGGGATTTTTCCAGTGGAGACTAGATTTTATAAGGATGATCTGAGCAAAATTTGAAGAAGTTTTGTTTAAGCTTGTGGTCTCCAAAATTCCGACAAGTATATGGCTCCTCTGAATTTTGATCTCAAATCTGAAGTTTTGACATAGCTAAAAGTGGAAGATCTAAATAAATAAGGTCTCCCTGGTTCTAGCAAAATTTGTTTCATAATTTTTCGAGCTACCTACAAGGAGAAATTGATTTTTGAAGTTGGGGAAATTTGCTGAAAAGTTTCTGTTTGAAATTGAGAATTTCCAAAGAAGGCTGAACTTTTGACAGGGTTTGGCCTAGCAAATTTAATTCAATGAGTCTCAAATTTTTACAGGAGATCACTAGAGTTATTAAGGATCTTCTGACCAAATTTGAGAAAATTCCATAAAAAGGATCTCCTGGAATTAATTTCCAAATATTTAATTTTGATGAATTTTGGAGAAAACTCCAGGGATCTTCAGGCCAATTTATTTGCATTTCTGCAAATTACTGATTGAGAGGAATCCAACAAAATGTTTTTGAGAATTTTTGGACTTCTCTACAAGAAGTTATGGCCATTTGAAGTTTGAACTAAAAACTGGAAACAATGGAAATGTTTAAAACCCTGACAGCGGGCCCCACCCCCTCAGCTGTCTTCTACCTCGCGCCAGAGCGCTCGGGCGGCGGCACGCGCCGGCGAGGTCCGCCAGAATGGCGTTTCCGGCCATCTCCGGGGCTAATACTCGCCGCCCCTAGGTTTTATACCTTGGGGAACTCGTTGGTGGGGGCAGCTAGGGCTCTCGGCGGCCGGAACTAGTCGGCGACGAAGACAGTGGCGTCTTGAACTCCGGCGAGGTCACCCGACCAATCCTTATTTTGGAAATGGTTTCCTCCTACAGCTCCGTGTTGACATGCTAATCATGAATATGGAGCCGGTTTGCTGTGAAAACAGCAGGAGGTATGAGCTCACCGTCGACCTAGGTCAAAAATCGGCGGCGACCCGAAAAACTCGAAGAGCACTTCATAGCATCAATGGTTTTCGATGCTTGTTGATCCTAGATGATCGTAGGAGAGTCTAGGACGTATGATTCAATGGACACAAGCTGCTATAGACTAAGCATCAAGAATTTCGAAGATTTGATTAACTCGGCTCTATGAACTTGCGCTCGGTAAAATGGAAAATTCTCACCCGACGGTTCATGAAATGGTGTAGGGTTTTCACCGTAGGTTTGAGCAGAGGGTGGCGCTTCTCTTTGCTGCGGAAAGATGGCCGCGACACGTACTGTATCGCCGGGACGTCGAGGAACCGAGAGGTGATCGGGTGGCGGCAAGAACTGAAGAGAGCGCTCGTTGAGAGGGAGGGCGAATGATGGGTGAAATGGTCCTATGCATGGCCGAAGGACGTGTTGATCACTTCTTCATGCGGCCAGATCGCCAGGACGTGAGGTGGAGCCATGAGTTTGTGACACCCGGTCCCGAAAATAGAACCAAGTGAATGCATATGTGTGCCCAGGATGTTCATCACACATACACATGTAATCCACAAACTGAATTCAGAATATAACCACGAATAAATAGTGTTTAAATACTATATTACATCGACTCATTGTCTCACTCATGAATATCTAAATTATTCTTGCAGCGGAAGACTCTAACAACAGCGGAAATAACTAAACAGCAGGCTCCAATCTTCATCTCCACAGGCATGTTGACGTTAGTTCGCACGCCTAGTACTCCACATGGTCCTCGAAGTACTCATCTCCTGTAGCTGATGTTTATGTGGTAATGCAAGGGTGAGTACATGTCGTACTCAGCAAGTGCGGGAAAAGTATGACATGTAGCTTATAACAAGGTATGGAATAAAAAGGCTCATTGCAGCAAGCAAATTTTATTTCACAAACATGGTAAAAACAGCAACTATCTCTAGGTGAATTAAGTCCCAATATAACCAAGTAAAACAGCAACATCCTTTCATCAATATTCCTTCACCATAATTCACCATTTAACAAGTCTTAACCAGCCATTAATCTTTCTCAAGTTCATCTCATGCTCATAAATATTCATAACCACCTCATATTCATATAACCGAAACCAAACTCATTTTTATGACTCTAAACAGTCCCAAAACCAATCCCAATGACCATACCATAACCATACCGAATAACCATCCCAAGTTTTCCCTCTAATCATGGAAGTTGGCCAGGAGCTTGTGACCGGAAGCACGGCTATCATGATAGTTTTACACTCTAAAGAGGTGGCATCACTTTACCCACAAGTTCGTGATTTCGTCACCCACCGGCGACTGCATAACCTCCATTATACCAGTACACAACCGTTGGTGTATAGCCAAGAGATCACAAAATAGCCTTTATAAAGGAGCTACTAGATGTATGGACTCACTGAGGTTTCACCGGCAGGCTCAAATCACCATTCTCCCATCCACGGGCCCCCTCTTGTGCCATGCAGTTCCTAGGGCAGTCCCTCTCGACTCCCATTCCCCGCGCCATCCACGGTCCATAACAAGCTAGCAACACACCTAATTAATCAGCTAAGCCGCATCCATACTTGGCCTTGTGGTGGCACTGTTTTCCTGCCATATTCTCGCACGAACCGGTCCTTATATCTACGGCAAGTACCACCGTCTTATCCACCAACATCCATGAACCAAGATTGCCTAGATCTCCTCGATTCCATGCCCATTAACATCATCAAGATTTCATCATCATTATTCATATGAGTGCAGTAGCTAGACATGTTTTATTTCAGCTTCCCGTATCCCGTGAATTAAGCGAAGTAAAAAGGGAAAACGACCATACCCGACTCATCAACTTTCCCGGCGACAAGGATGGTTAACAAAACTAGTAAACTCCTATAAAAGGGTGTCCCATCAAGTTGACTCAAGCGTACACGTTTTCGCAAACAAAACAGTCTCAAAACGTGGGATCAATATGGTCAAGGGGCACTTGCCTTGCTCCCGTGGCTCTTGTTGTTTGAGCGTCTCGAAGTATTGGTGTTGTAGTTCCTCGTAGATGGCCTATTGAGCTTGTTCTTCTACTCACGATCACGCACATACAAAATTCACAGCAATCAATCATCATGCACAAACTTTACTCAAGATGCAATGGGGTAGATGAATGCAAATCCTATGGTGCAGTTTTATTAAACCAGATTGTATGTGTTCTTGCATGTTTTAATGGGGTTTTATGGGGTTTTATGATGAACAAGGGTGCTGGGATGAAGTGTGGACGTGGTGATTATCTTGACTCAAGATCTAGATCAATTCCACCGTCAAAAAATGATCAAAATGTGATCTGTCCACACGAAAAAGTTTCTGTTTGAAGGGGGCGAAGAAAACGGATGCGAAGAAACAGCGACGACGTCGTAAGATGGGTAACAAAGACCTACCTTACTTCCCTTTGGTGGCAGGGCCTTCCTCCTAGCAATGGCAGCAGTGGGGAATTTTTCTATGGAAGATTGGGGCAGGACAGATCGTTGGTTCTTTTCCAGCGACGGCGAGGCATGACGGGGCTCGTTGGCAGGGCTCGATGATGGGACTCGACGGCGGGGCTCAACGGCGGGGCTTGATGGCGGGGCTCGACGGCGGGGCTCGATGGTGGGACTCGACGGTGGGGCTCGACGGCAGGGCTCACCGGCGACCGAACTCTGGTGAGGAGGGGTGCCAACTCGGCGAGTTGGGGGCTAGGGCCTCCAAGTCGCCGACTTGGGAGGGGGAGAGGGGGGCTGCGGCCAAAAGGGGGGTTGGGTACTATTTATAACGAGGGAGAGGGAAGAATCCTACTCCAATTGGAACTAAATCCTAACAAACTTTTCCTCATTTGATTTTGTGCGGCAGCAATGGAGGGGAAATTCCCCAAATATGGGAAAATTTCCCTTTTGGGGGTGAATTGAGGAATTTGGATATTTTGGGGAAAATTTGGGGAAATTGGAAATAGCTCATTTCAGCTATCTTTTTCCCATTCCTCACCATTTCTATGTCACTTGCTCCATTTCTACATTACGCTCTCCATTTCTATGTCCCACTCTCCATTTCTACATTGCCCTTCTCCATTTCTATGCCCCATTCTCCATTTCTATATGCCCTTCTCCATTTCTATGGTTCTTTTCTCCATTTCTATGGTTCTTTCTCCATTTCTATAGTTCTTTCTCCATTTCTACTTCTTTTATAATGTTTCTATACATGAAAAATATATGCAATGCATGGAAATGAATTTGAGGGTGTTACAAACCTACCCCCCTTAAACTGAATCTCGCCCTCGAGATTCGATAGAGTAAAGAATAGATGAGGGAATTCTGCCCTGAGGTCTTCCTCACGCTCCCATGTAGTTTTGGTTTCCGTGTGATGGCTCCATTGTACCTTGCACCAATGGATCACATTGTTCCTCGTGACCCTTTCCTTCACGACCAAAATTTTGGCGGGTTGCTCCGCGTAGTTCAGATCCTCTTGAAGCTCGAGCTCATCCATCGGTACTTTCTCTTCCGGTACTCTTAAGCATTTCTTGAGTTGGGATACGTGAAACACGTCGTGCACGTCGGATGTAACACCCCAATTTTTTAGTCAAAACCCAAAATTTTGATTTAAAACCCTAAACCATGTTCAGAGGGGAATTTAGAAATTTTTGGACGTGTTGCATGTTTTGCATAAATTCAAATTCAAACTGGAATTCAAATTATACCCAAAACAGAAAAGAAATGGAAAAAGAAAAATGAATTCGGGAAAAAAAACTGGCCAGTGGGCCGAAACCCCAGCCGGCCCAGCAAACCCCCGCGCCAGCCCGCCCCCGCGCGCGCCGCGCTGCCTCCCGCTGACAGGTGGGACCCGCATGTCATCCCTAACCCCGCGACCCCGGACTCTCTCCCGCGCGCGCGATCGCAACCGATCTGGAAACCGCGTCCCGCAGCCGAATTCCGGTCCCAGCGGACTCCAACTCGATCACAACAGACCCACCGCCCTCCCCCGGCTATAAAAACCACCGATCCGATCAGTTTTTCTCACGCGATCGCCGATTTTCACTCCGGTGAGCACCGAGACTTCGCCGGTGAATTCTGGCCGATCTAAGCTCGGAAACTCTGATCTAACTCGCTGGTCTTGATCCACCGCCTCCGGGGAACTTTGCAGGTGCAGAAAACCCGAAGACTTACGGTGCAAATCCAGCTCCGACGAGCTTCGCCGTGGTTTTGCCTCGGACCTCGCCGCCGAGCACTTTCCAGGACCCCCGAGCTCGAGAAAACCCCCGAGGTGAGATCCCTGACCTCCCCTCTACCGATCTATGCCATGAGATCACAGTTTTAGGCAGAATTCTCGAGGATCCGAAACTTTCCGGCGAGATCGCCGCTTCCCGCCGCCGTGCGCCGCCGGCAGCGCCGCCCGCGTTCGATCAGAGCGACGTGGCCGTTTGTGCGCCGTTTATTTTAAATCGCATGGTAGACTTTAAAACCCCGCGTACCGGTTCGATGTTATAATCTCAGCCGTCGGTTTAAAATCGGACGGTCCACATCAGCCCCGCGTTATAAAGACTGGAATTCTTACGTGCTACCCCCTGGGGTTCTCTGGAATTGAGAGCTAGCCCCGGAAACTTCAGATCTAGCCCCTGGAACTCTAGAAAATCATGTAAATTCATTTAAAAATCAGTTTTAGCCCCTGGACTTAATAGAAATTAGGAAAAACACCTCTGATAAGTGTAGCTAGACCCCTGGAAATTATGAAAATAATATTATAGACCCTGTAATGAGGTGAGTTCATTATTTTAGCCCTGTTTAGTATTTAATTTAGAAAATTGAATATGTAACTATTGTTTAAAAATTAAAAAGTGGGACAAACATAATTGTCAAAATTAATTAAAAACTTTCTCAGTACTTAGAAAACTTTGGAGTGAGATAAAAATATATTTTTGAGCTGAAATGAATCTGTTTCATTTATTATTCACATTATTTAGTGTAGGGACACATTTTTAAGTAAAGAATAGCTATAGAAAAATAGGGAAAATAATTATGAAATAGTCTACATCAGAAGCCAAGGTCAAAATATGATATTAAATTATTTAGGACCAGAACCTATTCTGTTTAGGTGATGTGTATCACTAATTTCATAATAAAATACACAATTATGCATAGAAATCATAAACACATGATTAAAAGTGCATGCAAGCCACAACTCAACACACATAAAGTAACCACAACACATATAATGGTAAAGAACTATTATAAATATGAATGTGTGGTTTGTATGAAGTAAGAAGTGTGAACTATGTCTTATGATTGTTGTTCCTTTTTGCTATGTGTGATGGTGTGATGTAGAACCTGCTCAAGAGCAAGTTAATTCTTTCCAAGATCAGGACTACCCATTTCAAGAGCAGCAAGAAGGAGGCAAGTGTCCTTGACCACTTTGATCCTATGCTAGGATGTGTAGATAGAATTATTTGCATTGTCAAATGAAATATGAAACCCATGCTAGGAAGTTTCCCTAGAATTGCATTACCTTGTTTCCTTGTAGCTTGGGTTGGGATTTATTTTACCATGTCATTTATTTCCATGCATATGCTTAGCCATGCTTAGAATGGGATAATTGGGACATGAGATCATCAGTTTATATTACCATACTCTTGAATGAGCTATTGTGAGTTATGTAGAGGTAGGGATCAAGGCAAGTTGGATGTTTTGGTTGTGTGCTGGGTGCACGAGACTTGGGTTTGTGTTTAGTACTTGCCTGGATCCTAAGGACCGGTTCATGGAGCATGTAACCCGGCTTTACAGTGCCAACCACATGCTGAGATGGGGCAGCTTAGCCAATTAATTAGGTGTATCCCCGGCGTAGTATGGGTGTGTTGGATGGTGCGGGGAATAGGTGTCAGCTGGACTACCGTATGAACCGCAAGGCTCAAGAGGGGGCCACTGCAGCGGGGTTGGAGCCTCTTGTATGCTGTTAGGGGTGAAACCTCAGTGGGCCCACGCTCGTCGGGAATCCCTTTGTAAAGGCTTCGTAGTGATCTCTTGGCCGCACACCTGGGAAGTGTGAATGTGGATCGTAGCCACTGGCATAATGGAGGTTCTTTTAGTCCACCCGACAACGGGGGATGAAATCACTACTTGTGGGTACAGTGGTACAAACTCTGCAGAGTCAAAACTGTCTTGACAGCCGTGCTCACGGTTAAGAGCGGCCTGGACTTATTCATGATTAGAGGAGTGATGGTTTTTGGATGTTAAGCGGGGAGCTTAACTTTGGGAATGATGTTATGGTTTTAGATGTTAAGCGGGAAGCTTAACATTGGTAATGATGTTATGGTTATTGGGTTATGATGATGGGATGGGAGATTGGAACCATTTCACCTGTGTAGTAATATAGGTGCTTAATAAGCTAAGGTGATAGGTATTAATTGCGTAGTGCTTTAACCATGAGTTCAACCTCTCCTTGTTCTAGCCATGCATGATATAATTTTCCCACACTTGCTGAGTACCATTGGTACTCAACCTTGCATATTTGTTGGTTTATATTGCTGCTCAGGTCAAGATAATGAGGTGGTGTATAATGACCAAGACTTTGGACCCGAGGAAGGTTTTTAGGTTCATGAAGACCCCCGGGCAACGCCTGTGATGGAGCCCTAAAGAATAATATTCCGCTGCTAGTTTATTTACTTGTGATGAAGCATTAGTGTCCATTGAGACATTTGCGATGTAAGACTTATTTATATTCGACACCTGGCTTGTAATAAATGATGCTTCACTAATCATTACATGTATGAGAAAATGATCCTGGCATACATGTGATATTCACTTGGTTGTTCTTCGGAAAAACCGGGTGTGACAGAGGTGGTATCAGAGCCAAGGTTGCCCGTAGGAACGTGGACCTAGGTAGAAATGGACGTATTTAAGGGCCCTATTTTCTTAAAAACTATTTTCCAAGGTGTGGGTTGAAAAGTGTTATTTAAAGAGTCAATTTCCTCATCTTATCCCAAAATTTTCATTCAAAATGGGATTTTTGTTTAAAAAGAGTTTATCTAACCTAATTTTAAATTCTTTTTGTTTTAGATGGTTCGCATGATTCGCACCGCTCGCAAGTCCACAGGAGGGAGAGTTCCCGTAGTTGCCCTTGCCGAAAGAGAGGAGAGTCGTCCAGTGACGTACCTTTCCTACGGATTGGCAGTAGGAGACTTGTTGCGCCGTCTTCGACGTATGCTCGAAGCCGCCGGCAATACGGGCAAGCTAATCATCCACTATAACTCCACCAGGACCATCCGTGAGAAGAGGGAAGAATGGAGTTCGGAGATGAGGATTATACACGAGAATCAGCTGCTTAAGATTCACCACTCTCCAGCTTGTCGAGCAACACAAGTTGACGCGGAGAGAGATGTCACCTGGGAGGCCATCACCTGCCAGAGTCACATCTATCGTCGCCACTTGGACAAAACGGAGTACATGTATGTCCTCCAACGTGAGAGTGGTACCACGGAGTACAAGTACCCACCGGTGCAGCAAGGGACTTCCCATGAGCACATGGACTTGTGCTTGGAGGATGCTGCTATGCTCAGCACTCGACTGCAGGAGTGTCAACAAGAGCTTCAGGATGTCCGAGACACCCTGAAGGAAACGGAGGCATTGCTGCGAGCTTGCTTAAAGGCGAGAGAAAGAGGAGATGGGAATGAACTATGTGTCACCGTGAGTGATCCATGGACCCCTGACTCCCCGGATCGCCGAGCACTCAGGCGTCGTCGCACTTCTCCACCAGCAGCCTCCCCACCCAAAGCAGAGTCGGAAGGTAGCCGAAATGAGGAGGAAGATCCTGAGGAGCCAGCTCAAGAGGACGAGTAGTATAGAGTCTTTCCCCTAGCTAGCAAGAGGTCGCGTAGTCGAGTCGTTACGTAGTTAATGGTGTGATGATGCTTGGTGTGTGACGTGAGTTGTGGAAGCCATGAGCAATTGTCCACAGCCTCGTCTTCAGATTGTTTTGCTTTGGTGTGTGAACCCACAGGAAATAATAGTACATTTATTTGGTGAGAGATATAAACCCTCGTAAAATTTTAACAAAGCCTCAACACCTCAAAGTACCAACAAATGAAAGTAGTAACATGATACTAAATGCTTTCAAATTAACAATTGGATTGTTCTGCCAGATGGCCGGAAGAGGAAAAGGACGTGCTGCCAACCCCGCCAACAACAATGATGAGGCATGCAACCCTCATCTTTCTGGAGGCCAGGATCGGGGTGGTCGCCGTGAAGAAGTTGATCCTCTCCACCAAATGCTGGAGAATCAAAATCAGCTCATCCAGAACTTGACTCAAGTAGTGGCCAACTTGCATCAAGTTCCACCTCCACAAGCTGCACCACGCCAACCAAGGTTGAGTGAGTTTCTAGGAACTCAACCTCCAAAGTTTGCAAGTGCTGCTGAACCTCTGGAGGCAGATGATTGGCTGAAGACCATTGAAAGTAAGATGAGGATCATACAGTGCCAAGGGTATGAGAGGGTGCTGTTTGCCTCTCATCAATTGCATGGACCTGCTGCTGATTGGTGGACCGCCTACGTGGCCGCCCATCATGACCCTGAGAGCATCACTTGGGAAGAGTTCAAGCGTAGCTTCCGCAACCATTACATCCCAAGGGGTGAACTCAAAAACAAGAGGAAGGAGTTTTTGGGACTGCAGCAGGGAAACATGACGGTGAGGGAATACCTCACTAAATTCACTCAACTATCCCGATATGCCCCAAGGGACATAGAGACTGATGAGCAGAAACAAGATTGTTTCGTGGAAGGGCTTACCGCAGAAATGCAGTGTGCAATGTCCTCAAATGAGTATGAAAGCTTTCAAAAGATGGTGGACAGAGCGTTTGTGGTGGAAAGGAAGCTAAAGGCCCTGGAAAATGAGAATAAGAGGAAGGCTGGGTGGTCACATCAAGCCTCAGGGAGCAACACCCGCCCACGTATGATGCAGCAACCTACGGGGCAGACGAGCCGTGCTGCGGTACCCTATTCAGCACCAAGAGGGTACAACCCAAACTACAGACCTCCCGCAGCTCCAGCACAGCCGCAACGTCAGTTTGTGCAGCAGCCTCGCCCCGCATATCCACCTCGACCAGCAGTGCAAGGACCCCCAAACCAACCCCAAGACAACAAGGGCCAAGCATCTAAGATTGGGGTGCAATGTTTCAGCTGTGGTGAAGTGGGGCACTACGCCCATAAATGCCCAAAGAAGAAGCCTGCGCCGCCACAACAGCAGAATGTAATGAGAGGACGGGTGAACCACGTCACTATGGAGGAAGCACAAGAGGCACCCGACGTGGTAGTTGGTAAGTTTCCTGCCAATTTACACCTTGCAACTCTGCTGTTTGATTCTGGTGCTACCCATTCGTTCATTGCTCAAGGGTTTGTTAAGAAGCATGACCTAGCAACCACACAAATGAACCATATGCTAGCGGTAAACTCTCCAGGTGGAGAAATAAGGACAAGACAAGTGTGTCCCAAAGTGAACCTAGACATTAATGGGGTAGTATTTACCGCTAACCTCATAGTGATCGATTCACAAGGGATAGATATTATTTTGGGTATGGATTGGTTGACCAAACATAAAGGAATCATCCATTGTTCGACCAGAACGGTGGAACTAACTCACCCTAGTGGCACAAGAGTAAAGTTCATAACGATACACGAGCCTAGGAGGGACATTAAATTAAATCAAGTGGAGGTGAAAGTTGAGGAAATCAGGACTATCAGGGAATATCCAGATGTTTTTCCGGAGGAGTTGCCAGGTATGCCTCCCGACCGCGACGTGGAATTTGCAATTGAGCTAGTACCGGGGACAGCCCCGATATACAAGAGACCTTATCGAATGGACTCCAAGCAGCTAGAAGAGCTCAAGGATCATTTGAGAGAATTGACGGAGAAGGGGTATATTCGCCCTAGTTCCTCACCATGGGGAGCTCCTGTGATATTTGTGCCTAAGAAAGATGGAACCCAAAGGTTATGCGTGGATTACCGTGCCTTGAATGAGGTAACCATCAAGAACAAGTACCCATTACCCCGCATTGAAGACTTGTTTGATCAGTTGAGGGGAGCTTGTGTGTTCTCGAAAATTGATCTCAGGTCGGGATACCACCAACTCAAGATAAGGCAATCTGATATTCCCAAGACAGCTTTCGTATCTCGGTACGGACTGTATGAATACACTGTCATGCCTTTCGGGCTAACCAATGCCCCGGCATATTTCATGTACCTCATGAACAAGGTATTCATGGAATATCTGGACAAATTTGTGGTGGTTTTCATAGATGATATTCTCGTCTTCTCCAAAGATGAAGAAGAACATGAGAAACATCTAAGGTTGGTGTTACAGAGGCTGAGAGAACACCAACTATATGCCAAGTTGAGCAAGTGTGAGTTTTGGCTGAAGAGAGTTCCCTTTTTGGGACATATAATCTCGGAGGGAGGAATCTCCGTAGATCCCGCCAAAATCGAAGATATCCATAAGTGGAAGACCCCTGAAAATGTCGGGGAAGTTCGAAGCTTTTTGGGATTGGCTGGATACTATCGACGGTTTATTGAGGGATTCTCCGAGCTCTCGAGACCTCTCACCAAACTGTTGGAGAAGGGGATCACATTCACCTGGACGCCCCAGTGCGAGACGAGCTTTCAGGAGCTAAAGAAGAGATTGACAACAGCCCCAGTGTTTGTTATGCCAGATATGCAGAAGAATTTCACAGTGTACTGCGATGCCTCTGGAAATGGGTTGGGATGTGTTCTCATGCAAGAAGGACATGTCGTGGCATATGCATCCCGGCAGCTTCGGAAGCACGAGAAGAACTATCCTACACATGACCTAGAACTAGCTGCAGTGGTACACGCGTTGAAAATTTGGCGGCACTATTTGATGGGGAAGAGAACAGAGATATATACGGATCATAAGAGTTTGAAGTACATATTCACGCAGCCTGATCTCAACCTCAGACAAAGGAGATGGTTAGAGCTAATCAATGACTTTGATGTGGGCATCAACTATCATCCCGGGAAAGCAAACGTCGTGGCCGATGCTTTGAGTCGGAAAGTGCAGGTCAATAAGTTGAGCTTGAAGGACATGCCTGCAGAATTGAAGGACGAGGTTATAAGGCTCAATCTATGTCTAGTAAATAGTTGTGAAGCCATCGCCATGGAAGTGGACTCCACACTCGAGCAAGACATACGCGAAGGCCAAAAGAATGATGAGAAGATACAAGAGATCAGACAGCTCATCAAGGAAAATAAAGCTCCTGGTTTTAGAGAGGATGAACAAGGAACGGTGTGGCACGGGAAAAGGATCTGCGTGCCAGAAGTAAAGGAGATCCGTGAATTAATTTTGAAGGAGGCTCACAATTCCGACTATTCCATTCATCCTGGGAGTACGAAGATGTACCAGGACCTCAAAGGCAGGTATTGGTGGTATGGCATGAAGCGAGATGTCGCGGAACATGTTGCCCTATGTGACACATGTCAGTTGGTGAAAGCAGAACATCAACGACCCGCGGGATTATTGCAACCACTCAAAGTGCCTGAATGGAAATGGGAAGAAATCAGCATGGATTTTGTCGTGGGATTGCCTAGGACCCAATCCGGGTATGATTCAATATGGGTCATTATTGATAGGCTAACCAAGGTAGCTCATTTCATTCCGGTGAAAGAAAGCTACAGCGGATCCAAATTGGCAGAATTGTACATGTCAAGGATTGTGTGTTACCATGGAGTGCCAAAGAAGATAGTGTCGGACCGAGGGACACAGTTCACCTCGAGGTTTTGGCAAAAGTTGCATGAAACCATGGGAACACATCTGAATTTCAGCTCTGCCTATCATCCCCAAACTGATGGGCAGATGGAGAGAACCAATCAGATCCTTGAAGATATGTTAAGGGCATGTACACTCAAAAACAATAGGAGTTGGGACAAGAACCTACCGTATGCGGAGTTTTCCTATAACAACAGTTATCAAGCTAGTATGAAGATGTCACCGTTTGAAGCTTTGTATGGAAGGAAGTGCAGAACTCCCCTATTTTGGAACCAAACAGGAGAAAGTAAAGTGTTTGGTCCAGAAGTGCTACAAGAAGCCGAGGCGAAGGTGAGGGAGATTCGCAACAACTTGAGGATAGCACAAACACGCCAGAAGAGTTATGCTGATGTACGAAGAAGAGAACTCATTTTCAACGTGGGAGACTATGTTTATCTCAAGGTGTCCCCTATCAGAGGACTTCGTCGGTTCAAGGTGAAAGGGAAGTTGTCACCTCGATACATTGGACCCTTTCAAGTTTTGGAAAGGAAAGGCGAAGTGGCGTACCAACTAGAGTTACCGGTTCATCTATCGGACGTGCACGATGTATTCCATGTGTCACAACTCAAGAAATGTCTGAGGACGCCTGAAGAGGTGTTACCCATGAATGAAGTGGATGTAGCTGAGGATTTGTCTTATGCCGAACAGCCATACAAGATTTTGGAGACAATGGAACGCCTCACCAGAAATAAAAGAATCCGGATGTGCAAGGTGCAGTGGAAGCATCACTCAGAAGAGGAAGCTACCTGGGAACGGGAAGATGAGCTCAAGGCACAATTTCCGGAATTGTTTTCTTAGAAACACCGATCTCGAGGACGAGATTTCTTTTAAGGGGGGTAGAGCTGTAACACCCCAAATTTTTAGTCAAAACCCAAAATTTTGATTTAAAACCCTAAACCATGTTCAGAGGGGAATTTAGAAATTTTTGGACGTGTTGCATGTTTTGCATAAATTCAAATTCAAACTGGAATTCAAATTATACCCAAAACAGAAAAGAAATGGAAAAAGAAAAATGAATTCGGGAAAAAAAACTGGCCAGTGGGCCGAAACCCCAGCCGGCCCAGCAAACCCCCGCGCCAGCCCGCCCCCGCGCGCGCCGCGCTGCCTCCCGCTGACAGGTGGGACCCGCATGTCATCCCTAACCCCGCGACCCCGGACTCTCTCCCGCGCGCGCGATCGCAACCGATCTGGAAACCGCGTCCCGCAGCCGAATTCCGGTCCCAGCGGACTCCAACTCGATCACAACAGACCCACCGCCCTCCCCCGGCTATAAAAACCACCGATCCGATCAGTTTTTCTCACGCGATCGCCGATTTTCACTCCGGTGAGCACCGAGACTTCGCCGGTGAATTCTGGCCGATCTAAGCTCGGAAACTCTGATCTAACTCGCTGGTCTTGATCCACCGCCTCCGGGGAACTTTGCAGGTGCAGAAAACCCGAAGACTTACGGTGCAAATCCAGCTCCGACGAGCTTCGCCGTGGTTTTGCCTCGGACCTCGCCGCCGAGCACTTTCCAGGACCCCCGAGCTCGAGAAAACCCCCGAGGTGAGATCCCTGACCTCCCCTCTACCGATCTATGCCATGAGATCACAGTTTTAGGCAGAATTCTCGAGGATCCGAAACTTTCCGGCGAGATCGCCGCTTCCCGCCGCCGTGCGCCGCCGGCAGCGCCGCCCGCGTTCGATCAGAGCGACGTGACCGTTTGTGCGCCGTTTATTTTAAATCGCACGGTAGACTTTAAAACCCCGCGTACCGGTTCGATGTTATAATCTCAGCCGTCGGTTTAAAATCGGACGGTCCACATCAGCCCCGCATTATAAAGACTGGAATTCTTACGTGCTACCCCCTGGGGTTCTCTGGAATTGAGAGCTAGCCCCGGAAACTTCAGATCTAGCCCCTGGAACTCTAGAAAATCATGTAAATTCATTTAAAAATCAGTTTTAGCCCCTGGACTTAATAGAAATTAGGAAAACACCTCTGATAAGTGTAGCTAGACCCCTGGAAATTATGAAAATAATATTATAGACCCTGTAATGAGGTGAGTTCATTATTTTAGCCCTGTTTAGTATTTAATTTAGAAAATTGAATATGTAACTAGTGTTTAAAAATTAAAAAGTGGGACAAACATAATTGTCAAAATTAATTAAAAACTTTCTCAGTACTTAGAAAACTTTGGAGTGAGATAAAAATATATTTTTGAGCTGAAATGAATCTGTTTCATTTATTATTCACATTATTTAGTGTAGGGACACATTTTTAAGTAAAGAATAGCTATAGAAAAATAGGGAAAATAATTATGAAATAGTCTACATCAGAAGCCAAGGTCAAAATATGATATTAAATTATTTAGGACCAGAACCTATTCTGTTTAGGTGATGTGTATCACTAATTTCATAATAAAATACACAATTATGCATAGAAATCATAAACACATGATTAAAAGTGCATGCAAGCCACAACTCAACACACATAAAGTAACCACAACACATATAATGGTAAAGAACTATTATAAATATGAATGTGTGGTTTGTATGAAGTAAGAAGTGTGAACTATGTCTTATGATTGTTGTTCCTTTTTGCTATGTGTGATGGTGTGATGTAGAACCTGCTCAAGAGCAAGTTAATTCTTTCCAAGATCAGGACTACCCATTTCAAGAGCAGCAAGAAGGAGGCAAGTGTCCTTGACCACTTTGATCCTATGCTAGGATGTGTAGATAGAATTATTTGCATTGTCAAATGAAATATGAAACCCATGCTAGGAAGTTTCCCTAGAATTGCATTACCTTGTTTCCTTGTAGCTTGGGTTGGGATTTATTTTACCATGTCATTTATTTCCATGCATATGCTTAGCCATGCTTAGAATGGGATAATTGGGACATGAGATCATCAGTTTATATTACCATACTCTTGAATGAGCTATTGTGAGTTATGTAGAGGTAGGGATCAAGGCAAGTTGGATGTTTTGGTTGTGTGCTGGGTGCACGAGACTTGGGTTTGTGTTTAGTACTTGCCTGGATCCTAAGGACCGGTTCATGGAGCATGTAACCCGGCTTTACAGTGCCAACCACATGCTGAGATGGGGCATCTTAGCCAATTAATTAGGTGTATCCCCGGCGTAGTATGGGTGTGTTGGATGGTGCGGGGAATAGGTGTCAGCTGGACTACCGTATGAACCGCAAGGCTCAAGAGGGGGCCACTGCAGCGGGGTTGGAGCCTCTTGTATGCTGTTAGGGGTGAAACCTCAGTGGGCCCATGCTCGTCGGGAATCCCTTTGTAAAGGCTTCGTAGTGATCTCTTGGCCGCACACCTGGGAAGTGTGAATGTGGATCGTAGCCACTGGCATAATGGAGGTTCTTTTAGTCCACCCGACAACGGGGGATGAAATCACTACTTGTGGGTACAGTGGTACAAACCCTGCAGAGTCAAAACTGTCTTGACAGCCGTGCTCACGGTTAAGAGCGGCCTGGACTTATTCATGATTAGAGGAGTGATGGTTTTTGGATGTTAAGCGGGGAGCTTAACTTTGGGAATGATGTTATGGTTTTAGATGTTAAGCGGGAAGCTTAACATTGGTAATGATGTTATGGTTATTGGGTTATGATGATGGGATGGGAGATTGGAACCATTTCACCTGTGTAGTAATATAGGTGCTTAATAAGCTAAGGTGATAGGTATTAATTGCGTAGTGCTTTAACCATGAGTTCAACCTCTCCTTGTTCTAGCCATGCATGATATAATTTTCCCACACTTGCTGAGTACCATTGGTACTCAACCTTGCATATTTGTTGGTTTATATTGCTGCTCAGGTCAAGATAATGAGGTGGTGTATAATGACCAAGACTTTGGACCCGAGGAAGGTTTTTAGGTTCATGAAGACCCCCGGGCAACGCCTGTGATGGAGCCCTAAAGAATAATATTCCGCTGCTAGTTTATTTACTTGTGATGAAGCATTAGTGTCCATTGAGACATTTGCGATGTAAGACTTATTTATATTCGACACCTGGCTTGTAATAAATGATGCTTCACTATTTGTCATTACATGTATGAGAAAATGATCCTGGCATACATGTGATATTCACTTGGTTGTTCTTCGGAAAAACCGGGTGTGACATCGGAGAGGTGCATTGGCAGCTCTAGTTGATAGGCTACTTCTCCTCGCTTGTCCAAAATCTTGAATGGCCCCATGTAGCGAGGTGCTAACTTGACGTTGAACAGTCGTTGGCCTTGGATAGGCGATACCTTAAGATACACGAAGTCTCCCACTTCGAAGGTCAATTTTCTTCGCCTATTGTCCGCATAACCTTTTTGTCATGACTGAGCAGCCTTCAAGTTTTCTCGTATCGTTTGGACTTGCTTCTCGGCGTCTTGCAGCACTTCGGGTCCAAACACTTGACTCTCTCCGGTCCCATTCTAGAACAGCGGCGTTCTACACCCTCTACCATACAATGCTTCAAAAGGTGACATCTTCAAACTGGCTTGGTAGCTGTTGTTGTATGAGAATTCAGCATACGGCAAGCTCCTATCCCAACTACGCCCATGTTTCAAGGTGCAAGCTCTCAACATGTCTTCCAAGATTTGATTTGTCCTCTCAGTTTGCCCGTCGGTTTACGGGTGATAAGCGGAGCTGAAATCCAGTCATGTACCCGTAGCTCCTTGCAGCTTCTTCCATAACCTAGAGGTAAATTGAGAACCTCAATCTTAAACTATCCTCTTCGGAACTCCATGGCGACACACGATTTGCTCCATATAGAGCTCGACTTGTTGTGCAACGCTGTACTTAGTCCTAACAGGAAGGAAATGGGTTGTTTTCGTCAATCGGTCCACGATAACCCAAATAGAGTCGTAACCCGATTGAGTACGTGGCAATCCGACGATGAAATCTATGCTGATGTCTTCCCACTTCCACTCGGGTACTTTTAATGGCTGCAATAGTCAAGCGGGTCTTTGATGTTCGGCCTTCACCCATTGGCACGTATCGCATAAGGCAACATATTCAGCTATGTCCCTTTTCATACCATCCCACAAATAGCAATTTTTCAGGTCCTTGTACATCTTTGTACAGCCCGGGTGTATGGAATAAGGTGAGTCATGTGCCTCCTTTAATATCGTGTCGCGGATGTGCTGCACGTTAGGCACACAAATCATTTTCCCTAACCAAAGCGTGCCTTTCTCGTCTTCCTTGAAATCCTTTGCTATGCCTTGTCGGATTCTTTCCTTGATTTCCTCATCTGTTGCTTGGACATCTCGTATCTCTTATTCCAGCGAAGAGTTGAGTTCTAACACTTCCATCTCGTTCAAGAACCCGAGACGTAACCGTTTGAACTCCTTGCACAGCTTGGGCGGCAGCTCCCGAACCGTGAGTTGGTGACATGCTCCCTTTCGGCTCAACGCATCAGCTACTACATTGGCCTTTCCGGGATGATAATTGATTCCAACATCATAATCCTTAATTAGTTCCAACCATCGACGTTGCCTCAAATTCAGATCCGTTTGCATGAATATATACTTGAGGCTTTTGTGATCCGTATAGATCTCACATCTGTGGCCAAGGATATAATGCCTCCAATCTTCAAGGCATGTACCACGGCTGCAAGTTCCAAGTCATGTGTGGGGTAATTCAGCTCGTGTTTCTTTAGTTGTCTCGACGCATAGGCTACCACTTGTCCTTCTTGCATGAGCACACATCCAAGCCCTTGTCTTGATGCGTCACAATATATGTCGAAGCTCTTGCTCACGTCCGGCAATACCAAAACCGGCGCTGTGGTTAGTCTTTTCTTGAGCTCCTCAAAGCTTGCTTGACACGCTGGTGTCCACTGAAATGCTTTTCCCTTCATTAGCGATTCAGTCCTAGGCTTCACTATTTTGGAGAAATCCTTGATGAACCGGCGGTAGTATCTAGCCATTCCAAGTAAACTCTGAATATCTCTCACATTCTGCGGTTGGTTCCACTTCAGAACATCTCCCACTTTTCCGGGATCAACTGATACTCCAACCACGGAGATGATGTGGCCTAGGAACGATATCTCCTTTAGCCAAAATTGACACTTGCTGAACTTGGCATACAATTGATGCTCTCACAGTTTATGCAACATCAATCTCAAGTGTTCTTCATGTTCTTCCTCGCTTTCGAATACACCATGATATCATCGATGAAAACCGCGATGAACTTGTCCAAGTACTCCATGAAGACCGTATTCATGAGGTACATAAAGTATGTGGGTGCATTCGTTAACCCAAAAGACATAACGGTATATTCATACGAACTATACCGTGTTCGAAATGCAGTCTTGGGTATTTCAGAGGGCTTAATCTTCAGCTGGAAGTATCCCAACCGAAGATCAATCTTGGAGAAAATTCAGGCACCATTCATTTGGTCGAACAGGTCCTCTATACGGGAAAGCGGGTATTTATTCTTGATCGTCACCTCATTGAGAGACCTATAATCCACACACATCCTTTGAGTCCCATCCTTCTTGTCTACGAAGAGCACGGAGACTCCCCATGGTGACGAGCTTGGGCGTATAAAACCTTTTTCTAGCTGCTCCTGAATTTGCTTCTTGAGCTCCACTAGTTCATTAGCAGGCATCCTATATGGCCTCTTCGCTATAGATGCAGTTCCGGGTACTAAATCAATGGCAAATTCAATGTCCCGGTCAGGTGGCATACCTGGAAGTTCTTCTGGAAATTACATCTGAAAATTCTTGAACCACCGGAATGCTTTTCAATGTTGCTTCTTCGACGTGGTTCAATGCTGCCTTCTCGGTTGCTGGTTGGGCTGACTCAAACTCAATACGAGTACCGTGCTCATTTGTCAACTGCACGCTCCTCTCAGCACATTGAATCACTCTGTTGTGCTTGCTTAACCAATCCATTCCAAGTATTATATCAATCCCTTGGGAATCCAAGACAATAAGGTTGGCAAGAAAGTCTACCCCCTTATTTTAAGGTTTACTTTTGGACATACTATATTAGTCCTCTTCTCTCCACCGGGAGAATTAACCAACATAGTGTGTTTCATGTGTGATATGGGTAGATTATACTTGGCAACATACTTGGATGATATGAACGAATGCGATGCTCCGGAATCAAATAAAATTGGCTGGGTTAGAGTTGGCAAGGAACATACCAATCACGACGTCCTCAACTTGTTGTGCTTCCTCAGCGGAGACATGATTCACGTTGCCACGAGCATAGCTTGCTGCCCACGGTTACCTTGCGTAGCTCCTCCATTCGGCCATGGGTTCTGTTTTGGTGCGTTGGTCGACTGTCCAAGGCCTTTCTTCAGGCACTGACTTGCAAAGTGTCCCGCCTCTCCGCATGAAAATCATGCTTTGTTTCCCAAAACAGCAGGAATGTTGGGGTGAGGCTGGTTTTGAGCATAGGCGCCCATGTTGGGACGGGGCGCAGGAGGCAAAGGCATACGAGGTGCTTGCATAACAGGATGTTGCTGCAGTGGTTGATTAGGGCGAGCTAGATTTGCAGGCGGAAAGTAGAAGCGGACGAGCCATACTGTGGTGCAGCTGGTGGCATGAAACGGAGACGTACATTGCTCCCTTGTGGCTGGTATGGCATCTTCCTCTTGCCCTCCTGCTCGATCTCACGGATCTTGCTCTCAACCACTATAGCTTTGTCAACGAGCTTCAGGAAGTTTGCACAATCGTTGTTGAGCAGCTGAACTTGGATCTCATTGTTCAATCCTCTCATGAACAAGTATTGCTTCCTTTGATCAGAGTTGACATCTTCTGGAGCATACCTTGACAGCTGCGTGAACTTGTTGAGGTACTCATTCACGCTCTTCCTTCCTTGGTGGAGACCTTCAAACTCTTGCCTTTTAAGCATCATGTCTCCAGCAGGGACGTAATGAGAGCGGAAACTCTCCTTGAGTTCAGCCCAAGTGATAGTCTCCTGGTTGAAATGAGCATTGCAAAGAGCGTCCCACTAGTCAGTGGCTGCTCCCATAAGTTGGTGCGATGCGAAGAGAACTTTCTCCCGATCATTGCACTGACAATAGCAAGCTTCTTTTCCATGGACTTCAACCAATCATCAGCCTCCATGGGATCATTAGCTTGTGCAAAAGTAGGTGGTCGAGTCCTCATGAACTCTCCCAATCTGTTGTGATCCGGCGGTGGTGGCGGTGGGGGTGCAGGAACGGGGTTAGGATTGTTGTTGTTGTTGGCTTGCAGCTGTCCCAATGTTTGTATCATAGTTTGCATGAGCTGGTTCTGCATAGCCATCAACCGTTCAAGGTTGTTTGCATCAGCCCTGGGGTTAGCATTTTCAGGAACTTCAACGTTGCCATCCTCTTGTGGTTCATTATTGCCATGAGCGTTCCTCCTTTGACGGCTGGCGTTTTCCCTCACCATCATTGAGAGAGAGTAGAGTGGAATAGAAAATAGAAGTTTAGATTGATTCCCCCAACTATATGCATCAAGGTGTATGAACTAAATATCTTCTTTTATTAATTTCAGCCTATTGAGGATGTGAACACGTGCCGAAGCATCTCACATCTCTCAACTATGTGTGGATGTAGACATTCGCCGAAGCGTCCTACAACTCACATCAGCACACAAACCAAGCAATCATCACAAAAATTTCAGTACACCACTCGTATTCAAGCTACTACAATCTAAATGATCCTATTACAGCTTTTTCAATGGGAATCCTATACTTAATCATGTGAACCGGTGCTGTTCTCGCCGTGTGACGGGGGTGGTCCATACGTGGGTGCACGCCATGGTGAGTCGGCAGTCCATGTAGGGTTAGATGACTCTGGTGCTCCATTTGCTCCCGCGTTGGCGCGAGTCTCCTCTTGTTTCTCCAGCAAATACACCTTCTTGCGGAGGTAACGGATCTCTTCTTGTGCGCTTGCGTAGCGGTTTCCTAACTCTATGAGCAACCTCTGAGACTTGTCAGAAGCTTGTGGGTTGTAAAGAGCTGTTACATGGGGTCCAATGTTCTCCCTTGTACCACTCTTTCGATACGGGTGCAGCTCAAAAGTTGTGTCCTCAAGCTGTCCACGGAAGGCGTAGCACAGTCCGGTGAGTGCTTCCCATGCAGCATCATCGTTAGCTTCTGCCCTTGTAGCTCTCCATGTGGGTGTGAAGTGCCGAGTGACAACCCTACCGTTTCCACTCTTCATGTCCGAGACGAGGGACTTTCTTGGGGACATACTCCGGTTATAAGCTGCAGCAATCCAGAAATTCTTTGAGTTCCCTGGATATGTGTCCTCCCTCCATTCCGTCGGACCGAAATTCTTGAACTGAGTGGTTGGCCCATTCATAACCTTCATTATTGGTCTCAGCAAGGGGTGGCTCCTCCTCGGGTTCATCTCCTCCCGTCATAGCTTCGTGAGTCTCCACAGGGTGTAAGCCCACGTGAAACTCCTCATGAGGTGCGTACCAATGCTGTTCTTGTGGATCATCTTCCATGTCATCTTCAAATTGTTCCACCTCTTACGGATCCTCTTCCTCATGCATATAGCTATTGACTTCATCTTCATCACGAGGTTACGTCTTCACTTCTTCCCAATATGGTCCATCGGACACCTCAATGGGGTTAAGAGCACTCCCACGTGGTGGTGGACGAGTTCTTATGCGTGTTGTGCTCCTGGTCACCGGCATCTATAAATAAGACATGAGAAAACTTTAGAGAAGGAAGAAATAACTCCAAAACTTCTGAAGCTATGGAGTAAGAAAGCAAAGGTGTTGCTGTCCAAAAGAAGAGAAGAGAGGGGCTGAAAATAGCACTTTGCGGTGACTGAATTGACAAGTCAAGTGCAGCAGCAAGCAATTTTCGAAAATAGCAGTTTTAGAGGGGTGTTACTATGTGTTTTAGAGTGTCCATTCTACCTAGTCTTGCGTCCTACAGTCAACGTGGCTCTGATACCAATCTATGACACCCGGTCCCGAAAATAGAACCAAGTGAATGCATATGTGTGCCCAGGATGTTCATCACACATACACATGTAATCCACAAACTGAATTCAGAATATAACCATGAATAAATAGTGTTTAAATACTTTATTACATCGACCCATTGTCTCACTCATGAATCTTTAACTTATTCTTGCAGCGGAAGACTCTAACGATAGCGGAAATAACTAAACAGTTGGCTCCAATCTTCATCTCCACAGGCATGTTGACGGTAGTTCGCACGCCTAGTACTCCACATGGTCCTCGAAGTACTCATCTCTTTTAGCTGATGTTTATGTGGTAATGCAAGGGTGAGTACATGTCGTACTCAGCAAGTGCGGGGAAAGTATGACATGTAGCTTATAACAAGATATGGAATAAACAGTCTCATTGCAGCAAGCAAATTTTATTTCACAAACATTGTAAAAACAACAACTATCTCTAGGTGAATTAAATCCCAATATAACCAAGTAAAACAGCAACATTCTTTCATCAATATTCCTTCATCATAATTCACCATTTATCAAGTCTTAACCAGCCATTAATCTTTCTCAAGTTCATCTCATGCTCATAAATATTCATAACCACCTCATATTCATATAACCGAAACAAAACTCATTTTTATGACTTTAAATAGTCCCAAAACCAATCCCAATGACCATAACATAACCATACCGAATAACCATCCCAAGTTTTCCCTCTAATCATGTAAGTTGGCCAGGTGCTTGTGAACGGAAGCACGGCTATCATGATAGTTTTACACTCTGCAGAGGTGGCACCACTTTACCCACAAGTTTGTGATTTCGTCACCCGTCGGCGACTGCAGAACCTTCATTATACCAGTACACAACCGTCAGTGTATGGCCAAGAGATAACAAAATAGCCTTTACAAAGGGGCTACTAGATGTATGGACTCACTGAGGTTTCACCGGCAGGCTCGAATCACAATTCTCCCACCCACGGGCCTCCTCTTGTGCCATGCAGTTCCTAGGGCAGTCCCTCTCGACTCCCATTCCCCGCGCCATCCAAGGTCCATAACAAGCTAGCAACACACCTAATTAATCAGCTAAGCCGCACCCATACTTAGCCTTGTGGTGGCACTATTTTCCTGGCATATTCTCTCATGAATCGGTCCTTACATCTACGGCAAGTACCACCGTCTCATCCAGCAACATCCACGAACCAAGCTTGCCTAGATCTCCCCGATTCCATGCACATTAACATCATCAAGATCTCATCATCATTATTCATATGAGTGCAGTAGCTAGACATGTTTTATTTCAGCTTCCCGTATCCCGTGAATTAAGCGAAGCAAAAAGGGAAAACGACCATACCCGGCTCATCAACTTTCCCCGTGACAAGGATGGTTAACAAAACTAGTAAACTCCTATAAAAGGGTGTCCCATCAAGTTGACTCAAGCGTACACGTTTTCGCA
Source organism: Neostapfia colusana (assembly GCA_030760725.1). Classification (NCBI taxonomy): domain Eukaryota; kingdom Viridiplantae; phylum Streptophyta; class Magnoliopsida; order Poales; family Poaceae; genus Neostapfia; species Neostapfia colusana. The sequence continues at coordinate 45,780,478 of JASWHV010000012.1, read as the reverse complement.
AACAAAACAGTTTCAAAACATGGGATCAATATGGTCAAGGGGCACTTGCCTTGCTCCCGTGGCTCTTGCTGTTCGAGCGTCTTGAAGTCTTGGTGCTGTAGTTCCTCGTATATGGCCTCTTGAGCTTGTTCTTCTACTCACGATCACGCACATACAAAATTCACAGCAACCAATCATCATGCACAAACTTTACTCGAGATGCAATGGGGTAGATGAATGCAAATCCTATGGTGCAGTTTTATTAAACCAGTTTGTATGTGTTCTTGCATGTTTTAATGGGCTTTCATGGGGTTTTATGATGAACAAGGGTGCTGGGATGAAGTGTGGACGTGGTGATGATCTTGACTCAAGATCTAGATCAATTCCACCGTCATAAACCGATCAAAACGTGATCTGTCCACATGAAGAAGTTTCTGTTCGAAGGGGGCGAAGAAAACGGATGCTTAGAAACAGCGACGACGTTGTAAGATGGGTAACAAAGACCTAACTCACTTCCCTTTGGTGGCAGGGCCTTCCTCCTAGCAATGGCAGCAGCGGGGAATTTTTCTATGGAAGATTAGGACAGGACAGATCGCCGGTTCTTTTCCGGTGACGGCGAGGCGTGACGGGGCTCGTCGGCGGGGCTCGCCGACGGGGCTCGACGGTGGGGCTCGCCAGTGGGGCTCAACGGTGGGGCTCGTCGGCCGGGCTCACCGGTGGGGCTCACCGGCGACCGAACTACGGTGAGGGGGGTGCCAACTCGGCGAGTTGGGGGCTAGGGCCTCCAAGTCGCCGACTTGGGAGGGTGAGAGGAGGGGGGCTGCGGCCAAAAGAGGGGGGTTTGGGTTCCATTTATAAGAGGGGAGAGGGAAGAATCCTACTCCAATTGGAACTAAATCCTAACAAACTTTTCCGTATTTGATTTGGTGCGGCAGCAATGGGGGGATTCCCCAAATGTTGGAAAAATTCCCCTTTTTGGGGGAATTGGGGAATTTGGAGATTTTGTGGAAAATTTGGGGAAATTGGAAATAGCTCATTTCAGCTATCTTTTTTCCCATTCCTCACCATTTCTATGTCACTTGCTCCATTTCTACATCCCTCTCTCCATTTCTACATTGCCCTTCTCTATTTCTATGCCCCATTCTCCATTTCTCTATGCCCTTCTCCATTTCTATGGTTCTTTTCTCCATTTCTATGGTTCTTTCTCCATTTCTATAGTTCTTTCTCCATTTCTACTTCTTTTATAATGTTTCTCTACATGAAAAATGTATGCAATGCATGGAAATGAATTTGAGGGTGTTACAGAGTTCATCGGGGTGGGGTTCAACCGAGCGCTGGCGTGATCTCGGTGCTCGGCCGAAGAACAGAGCCGGTTTGCCTCTGTCTGTGGCTGACTAGTGGGCCCTCTCTTCTCAATTGTTTTTCATTTTTCACTGATATTCTTCCCACAGATACTCACACTTAAATGCTAGAGTTCCACACCAAGTTATGCTTTGAATTCTTGGAATTCAAATGAATTCAATTCTGGTGTGGAATTTGAACTGCATTTGGCTCTTTGAATTTGAATTTGAATCTCCCTCCTTCCCTTGCATCAAATGCATAGCAAACCAAACTCAAATAATATGAATTTTGGCGTGGATGCTAATTTCAACTCTGGGGAACACATTTGTGAAACCCAATTTGCAGTTTGGCAAATTTGGAATTTGAAACTGACATTTGAATTCAGATTGGAGGGCTTCCTCATTTAATTCCAAACAAACAGTAAGACCCCCCCAAATGAGCTGAAATTTTGTAGGTTTAGTATTTGAATTATGAAGACCCAAACTATGAATTTATATCTCCATGTTGGAAAGTTTTTGAGAGATTTGAATCAGCACTTTGAACTCCCACCGTTATAACTCAAAGTTTTAATTCCCCCTCATTTTCCTAAGTGGGAATTTGCCGGTCTGTAACGGCCCAAGTTTTTCACTTGCTAAAAGTGTTCATCACTCCCACACCTCAACTCAATTGTGGTAAACTTATGAACACATTTGAGGAGCAAGTAACCACCATACTAGATCGATTTGTTAGGAGATGAACTCACAAAATGCAAAAGTGGTATTTCCACATGCATCACATAGGGGCTGAGAATATGATTAACTCCTAAACTTTCTTAGGAATGCTCATGCCAAATTTCATCCAAATCCACACCTCTTTGAGGTACCTTTGGGTACAATCATTAAAAGGCTAGTTTGAACTTAAATTCAAAGTCAAACTCCTTTCATCCCACGAATTCCAAAGGGGGACTCATATTCATACTCAGCATATTTTTATGAGCTCACACACCAAGTTTCACTCCATTTGGAGTTGATCTTCACATGAGCTACTTATAACAAATTCAAACTGAATTTGAATTTCAAATGGCACACTTGCTGCAATTTTAATCTAATCACTATACACTTTGGATCATTCAAATTCAAATGCTGATTTGGTAATTTGATCAAAGATCAAAGGGCAGGAGGGGCACACAAAGTTGAAACAGTGGACAAATTCAATTGTTGAGGACAATTTCAAAAGGTGGGGTCCTTTGTCAGCCACACAACCGGGAGAACAGAGTTCCACCGAGGCAGTCGGTTTCCTGCGCGCGCTCGGGCGATCACCACGGGAGGAACCCTGGACAGCAGCTGTTTGCCTGCTCTGGCCACCGAGCTGTTTCCCAGCGCCCTTATCATCAACCTCGAACGAGCCCGGACCAGTTCACCGTTTCTCTGCGCTGCCTCGCACCAAAACAAAGCCTCTGTTGCCGTTCGTTCTTCCGTTCCACCTCCACCGTCGACCGATTGAGTACGAGGCTTTCACCTCAAGCTGAGGCTAAAAACAGAACCGCCTGGCTCTCCTCGACGTCCTCGACGCTGCACCGGACGAGTTCTCGGCTTCCTCCTCATTATATCGCACGTTTCTTGTTCCTCGGGACAGGCCAGACCGCTGGTCGAATTCTCCAGCGTTCAGTCACCACAGCCCTTCTTTCCCCGAGTTGTGAACATCAAAAGGTTTGCCAAGGTTTCCTACTCCTTCACCGCAAACCCCGGCTGCATGCCATGGGCTGCTCTCGCCGGAATTTCACGATTTTGCGCCGGTGTGCAATATGAACCGCCGGCCAACTTTTCAAAATTTGTTCTACATGTCGCACCACTCATCACCAAACTCAGCTAACCACTTTTAGATGTCCGTGTGAGTTCATAGGATCAGAAACCTCGGAGAACCATCGAGTATAGCCTCTGTTCTCCGAGTTTTGCTATTTTTCCTCGATTTTGACCTAAGTCGCACGGTGACATAGTATTTAGAGCCTTTTCCGAGCTTATTTGCGGCCATGACGATCTTCCCTAAGGTACATGATGTTGTACGACCCTTTGCTCGAGCTTCTGGAGTGCTAGGGAGTATGGCCAACGCGGCCGAAGTTCTTCCGAAGCCGCCGCACGTCGCCGGCCATGTTCCGGTCGTTCTCAGGTTAAGCTAAGGGAAGTAGTGTGTTCCCCGTGTGAGATTAGGCAGAGGCGGCGAGAATCGTGGAGTTTAGTGGCCGGCAACACCCTGCCGGCGAAAGCCCTCTGGCGAGGGAGGCGGCGGGCCGGCGCGGGAGCGCGAGGTTGAAGACAACCTGCGGGCCCCATGTGTCAGTCCCTGTTTCCGGGTGCCAGATCTTCTTTGGCTCGGGATCAGTTTGTGACAACGCACGGTTAACTCTGTGACCCTGTGTGTCGATGCTCCAGGGAGTGACACGTCGCCTATGGACCCACAGTCATACATTTAAACATTTCTCGGGTTTTCCAATATACAAATTTTCCCCATAATACACATAATTTTTGCTAGGAGTGTCTAAATTGAGTGAACTAAATTTTGTTGGATTCAGGTCTCTGAGTACATTCCAGCAAAATAAGTCTCACTTCATGAGAATCCTTATTTCTCTATAATTAATTCTCCAAATTTTAAAATGTTGGGAATTTTAACTGGAGATTCCTTTGATGTAAAATTCTGCAATTTTGCCAGGATTTTTCTTGTAACATCCCTGAGGCACCATAAAAATTTCAGATCCATCTGAGCTCATTTAGTCCACCTAATGGTGTGATTAAGAAAACTGGTCCAGAGAAAAAGAAAAATGTCCAGAAACATTTTTCAGAATTTCCCTGAACTTTTTTAGCTCAGATCTTTTGCTAGGATTCTCCAAATTAGATGAAACAAATTCCATTAGAACCTCTGAAACTCTAGTTTCCAAAAAGTCATGGCTTGCTCCATGAAAATCCCTAGAAAGCCATAAGAGTTCTAAGTATGACCAAATACACCTTTATTTCTGCAGGGCTCAAATGTGCTTTGCTTCAAATGAAATTTGGCCAAGTCTCTTTTTAGGTTGTCACCAAACAACAGTAAAAATTTCAGTGTAAAAGGGGCTGTCTAGCTATACTTATAGTCTTCACATTATCAAATTAACTCAAATGCATGTAAATTTGACACGCATCGTATTTTGTTTCGTATAGTCACTAAACTCGAAGAAGACCCGAAGGTTCTGGACTTTATTATTCCGGAAGAACATTTAGCCAACAGCCAGCAGCAAGGCAAGCTCCGGCTTGCATTAACCCAATTATAAAGTATTATGTTTTGAGCACTTACTTTATGCCTTTCCTACAAATGTGCATTAGAGTCTTGATTGGAAACCCAAATGCATATCCAAGAGAACCAGGGGTTTTGGGGCTTAGGATTTAAACCTCGAGTAGCCACTGCAATGCTAAAATGGTATAGGTTTCGGTACAAGACGAGTAGTTGGAGCTACTCGTGAGAATAGGCTAGAGGCACACCACTCGGTTAGAAAGATAGACAATGAATCACATGGCAAGAAAATGAGACCGAGCAGAGAGTAAGGGCAGCAGGACTTTGGGGCCTGGGTGCCATAAATTTGCTTGTGTCGATTGAGGACCGATCCGTGTGTGTGCCTGTTGAACAAGCTAGAACAGTACCGAAGACCTACCGGATATATGGGAACCGGGAAACCAATGTAATTCGGGTAGCACTCTGATGAGGCATTGCTTGTCGTCTAGAGGGTAGGTTGAGAGCAGTGAGGTGTAAATCGGCTAGCGGGCACCGAGGATGCTCCGCGTAGAGACCTCCTGCTTGGGACGATAGGACCGGTTCAACACTTGGCTAACGGATGAAAGGTGGTTGTGTACGACGTCCGTGATGGTTTGTTGTAGGCAACATCGAGTACCGGCGTACGTGACAGGTTATTCAGGTAACCCTGTAGGTGTAAATCAATTATAATCGTCATCCCTCACGGTCAGTGAGTACCACTTGTTCACTGTACCGTGATGTAGAAATAACAGGCTAGTTGACATGATAAAAGTTGCTGGTTGAAAGCTTCACGTTGATTGTTAATGAAATGTTTTACTTTAGAGCTAATCAAGTTCTTTTCCACCTTATGCAAAGCACATAAGAGAAATGTGTTCTTGTTTGATGGTGGATTTGTTATGTGTCTTTGCACAAGGTTCTCCACTAACTTAAGGCTAAAACTTGAAAGTGAGTCAACTAACTAGGCGTGTCTTTTGCAACATGTTTTCCTATTATACACTGCAAACCCAGCATGTAGAGTTTCATGTTTAGGTGAGACGGGTCAGTCTTGCTGAGCCATCATGCTCACTGCTTGTGTTTGAAGCGTTTGCAGGGTTCTATGAGGAGGAGGGTCCTGAGGAGGAGACGGACCCCCAAGAGGGAAACACTGTCGAGTGGGAGCCGTGCACGCCGCCGTGTTAGTGTGGTGTGTGTTTGTGAGGACATGTTCACGGGCTGAACATGAACTCTTGTCGCTTAGTCTACTCCCGTGAGTGTAGACTTAACGATATTTTGATGTAACTATGTTCATAAACAAGTTTCTATAATAAAATTTCGCTTCCGCTGATTGCCTTTCATGTGTGTTATCCGGTGTTGTCCATCGCAGCACCCCTCAGCGAGATCCTGGATAGTCGGGACCGTCGGGTCCACGACACGGTCCACTTGCTAGAATTTTAGGGATTTCACATCCCTCCCCCCTTAAAAAGAATCTCGTCCCGAGATTCCAAAAGAGAAGCAAAGTGGGAAAAATTTACCGGTTATACGATGATAGCAAGTCCGGATAATTCTCTTGTAGATAGTCCTCGCTTTCCCATGTCGCCTCATCAGCTGTATGGTTACTCCACAAGACCTTATAAAACCATCAAGTCCGGTTTCTTATGGCGCAGGTCTTTTCATCGATAATCCGGATCGGATATTCCGAGTATGTGAGGTCCAGTTGGAGAGTTTTGATGTCTTCCATGTGCATTTCAGCGGAGGGGTTGAGGCATTTCCTCAGCTGAGAAATGTGGAATACGTTGTGAATTCCTGCGAGTGATGCCGGTAACTCCAAGCGATAGGCCATGGGTCTGCATTTTTCAATGACAATGAACGGACCAATGAATCGCGGAGCAAGTTTGCCCTTCACTCCAAAATGATGAACCCCTTTCATCGGAGACACACGGACATACACATGGTCTCCGATGTCGAAGTGGACAGGACGGCGTCTTTTATCCGCATAGCTCTTCTGATGGGATTGAGCAGCCTTCAGATTGGCTTGTATTACTCGTAATCGTTCCTCGGCCTCATTCACAAGCTCAATGCCGTATATGACCCACTCGCCGGACTCACACCAGTTGAGTGGGGTGCGACATTTCCGGCCGTAGAGAGCTTCATACGACGCCATCTTTATGCTAGCTTGATAGCCATTGTTATATGAAAATTCCGCCAACGGTAAATGATCGTCCCAGTTTTTACCGTGGTGGATGGAAGAAGCGCGTAGAGTATCTTCAAGTACTTGATTCACCCGCTCAGTTTGACCATCCGTTTGCGGGTGATATGCGGAGCTTCGAATCAGTTTAGTCCCCAATGATGCGTGTAGCTGTTCCCAAAACCGAGCAACGAACAGCACACCACGATCTGAAATAATTGTGTGGGGAACACCATGTAAGCATAAGATCCTTGTAATATACAACTTCGCACATTGCATGGCAACATACTTTGTATGTACAGGGATAAAATGAGCCAATTTGGTTAGTCGATCGACTATCACCCAAATCAAATCAGCTTGTGGGACGTGAGAGGTAACCCAACTATGAAGTCCATGCTGATATCCTCCCACTTCCATGCCGGAATGTTCAATGTTTGCAGCTGTCCGGCTTTAGGCATGTGGTCGGCTTTCACCCGCCGACACGTATCACATTCGGATACGTACTTTGCGATTTCTCTTTTCATCTGTGTCCACCAAAATCTGGTTTTCATATCCTGGTACATCTTGTTGCTGCCTGGATGAATAAAATACTTGGACAAGTGAGCTTCGTCCAAGATTTTCTTCCGAAGTTCCATATCACGGGGTACCACTATACAGTCTTCGAACCATAGAGTACCGTGTTCATCTCTTCGGAAGCATTTCATTTTGCCATTCTTCATTCTTCTCTGAATGTGCGACATTCCCACGTCTTTCTTTTGAGCTTCCATAATCTCCTCTCGTATGGTAGGGACGACAGCAAGATTATATAATGTTCCATATGAAACCAAGTATAAACTCGGCTCCTCCTCTTCAATTGGAGTGATGGACAGATTGTTGACGTGAGATTTGCGGCTTAAGGCATCGGCAACCACATTTGCCTTGCCAGGATGGTAGTGAATCTCAATATCATAATCTTTGATCAGCTCTAGCCATCTGTGTTGCCCTATATTCAACTCCTTTTGAGTGAATATATATTTTAAGCTCTTGTGGTCAGTGTAGAGATGCACTAAATTCTCAAGTAAGTAGTGCCTCCACATTTTTAATGCCAACACCACAGCAGCAAGCTCGAGATCTTGAGTTGGATAGTGCTGCTCATGGTTACAAAGTTGACGGGAGCCATAGGTGACCACTCTTCCTTCTTGCATCAATACACAGCCAAGCCCGATACCGGGCGCATCACAATATACGTCGAAGGGCTTGGTCGTATTCGGTTGAGCTAAGACTGGGGCTGTTGTAAGATGTTTCACCAATGTTTGGAAAGCTCCTTCACATGCTGAGCTCCAAACATATTTGATTCCCTTCTTCAACAATTCTGTCATCGGTTTAGCAAGCTTAGAGAATCTCGAGATGAATCTCCGATAATATCCCGCTAAACCGAGAAAACTTCTGACTTCATGGACAGAGGTGGGGGACTTCCATTTCAGCAGTTGCTCAATCTTGCTTGGATCAACCGCAATGCCTTCCGCTGAGATAATATGCCAAGAAATGGCACTTGGCTGATCCAAAACTCGCATTTACTGAACTTGACATAAAGTTATGGTCTCGCAATCGTTGAAGCACGATATGCAAGTGTTCGGCGTGTTCTTCTTCAGACTTGGAATAAACGAAGATGTCGTCGATAAACACCACCACAAACTTGTCCAACTCTGGTATGAACACTGAGTTCATGAGATACATGAAATGTGCCGGGTCATTGGTGAAACCAAAAGACATGACGAGATATTCATACAACCCATATCTCGTCGAGAAGGTCATCTTCGGAATATCCCCGCTCGGATATTTATTTGATGATATCCAGAGCGAAGATCCATCTTCAAAAATACACTTGCACCCACAAGTTGATGAATAAGATATCGATGTGGGGCAGTGGATATTTATTTTTGATGGTGGCGACGTAGAGAGGTCGGTAATCCACACACAACCTCAAGGTTTCATCTTTCTTCTTCATGAACAGCGCCGAGTATCCCCATGGAAAGGAACTCGGTCGAATGAAACCCTTACTAATCAAATAATTGAGCTGCTCCTTCAATTCAGCTAGCTCATTCGGAGCCATCTTGTACGGTCTCCGTGATATTGCTGTCGTCCCAGGGACAAGTTCAATCTTGAACTCGACATCCCTTTTGGGTGGCATGCCTGGGAGATCATCCGGAAACACATCCGGATATTCACAGACCACACGAATATCCTCAAGCTTTGTGGCTTCCATGTTATAGGTGGCTGGGATTTCTTGGACCGAATGGTCAAGAATGAGAGTATGTGGTTTATGAAGTGGAGAGGTTAAATGAACCACTCGTGGAATGATGTCAAGAACAGAACCATGTCGTTGTAGCCATGACATTCCTAGAATGACATCGAGTTTTTGATTTTCTAACATAATTAGAGAAGTCGGATATAGATTCCCACCCAATTGCAATGATGCTCTATAGACCATCCTATCAGCTGTTATTTTCCCACCCCGAGAGCAAATCAAATATGAACTTTTTGTGGGAATGATAGGCAATTAGTATTTAATAACACAAGATTGACTAATGAAAATATGGGTGGCACCGGAGTCAAAAAGTATGACTGTGGGATGATCTAAGTAAGAAAATATGACTATGGGTTCGCCTTCCGGCACGTCTTCGATGGCTAGGTGGTCGACGTTGCCGGGTTTTGGTGCTGGTTTCTTGGGCTGGTTGCGGGGCAGATTTGCACCCTGATACGGTGCTGGACCCCTGCCCTGTCGCTGCTCGGGGCAGTCCTATACAAAATGCTCGACACGACCACACGTGAAGCACGTGTATTGTGTCGGGTTCCCTCCGAACTGTGGACGGAATCCCGGTGCACGCGATGGAGATGGAGGTGCACGTGGGACCATCCATTGCTGCTGCTGTTGCCGTGGTGGATACGGCGGTCGGAAGCTAGGCGCATTAAGTTGACGACCGCGAAACTGCGGCGGTCACGCCGGTGGCTGCCATCTCTGACCGGAGGGTGAGCGAAACACCACGTGGTACTTTCGTGGTGCACCACCACTGCTGCTCGCCAGCACGCTGCATTTCCTCTTATCAGAAACGCGCTCGCGCTGAGCGTCTTCTTGCACAATTGCAGCATTAACGAGATCATTGAATGTGCCGCGGTTGCTTTGGGCAAGGTGAACCTTCATCTTGGAATTCAGGCCCCGGAAGATGGTCTTCCGCTTCTGGTCTTCCGTCCCCACATATTCTGGCGTCCAGCCGGTTGAGTGCTCTAGATTACTCATGAGCGCTCCTTTCGCCTTGTTTCAGCTCCAGAAACTCCTGAAGCTTCCACTACATAACCATGGGAGGTATAAGGTAGGCGCGGAACGCCTCCCGGAACTCCACCCATGTGATGGCATGGCCAGCCGGTAATGAGGCAATGTAGTTCGCCCACCATGTACCGGCTTCTCCTTGAAGCTGTTGCGCTGCAAACACCACCTTCTGGTATTCGGTGCACCGAAGTAAACCGAACTTTGCCTCGAGAGTGCGGATAAAGTTTTCCGTCTCCAAATGCTCTTCGGCCTCCGCAAAGACCGGTGGATGGGTCGCCAAGAAATCTGAGTATGAACTCTGTTGGGGCTGGCGTTGCTATCTTGGTGTCCTCCCTGATGGGACGCATTCTGCTGTACTAGCATCCGCAGCAACTCCGTTTGCTTGTTGCACGAGCTTAGTACTGCGGCGAGAACCTCCGCGAGATTTCTTGGAAGTTCTGGTGGTGGAAGAGGTGACTGTTGCTGCGTCGTGGTTTGCTCCGGGGGTGGAGACTCATCACCATGACTCTGGCTAGGGCCTCCCTCATTGTGCGTTGAGAGTGTATTCACCATTCTGCATTCACACAATTCAAATGATCAGCACATGTTTATTTACATCATTCGGTCTAGACAATAGTAATGCGAGAATAAAACAAATGATACGCATAACATTCACACATATGGATAAAGTATACACTTTATACAACATATATATCCCTGGACCATGTCACCACAATCGAGTTACAAAGCAATGGACTTCATTGATTGAGTTTCATTTCGACCATCGTGGGTCGCCACGGGATGTTAAGTGTGTTAGCATGCGTATATCCTCGCTATTGTACAAGACTCAAACATGTCCTCGCTCGAAGTGATATGTTGAATGCATAATATATTCGAATCTAACCCACTGTTTTACAACAGCCGCTGGATGTCGAAATGTTAAACCAAGTGTTTTGAATTAAAAATTTCAAACATGGTTTCCCTGTCTAGATTCTAATCCAACTGACCAGTTTGGAGAATTTAACTGTTTTGACCACTTTGGAGACAAAATCTGGATTGGAGTTCAACAACAAAGTTGTAGTAGACTCAAAAAGGAATCCAGATTATTTTTATTTGCCTCCATAGCATTTCTGATTTAGGAGTTATGATTTTTACAATTGACAGTTTTCTGTAAAAAATTTGATAGTACCTCCGGCACGGAAACGATCGTCTACGTGCCCGAAGAAGCTGCGATGCAATGTCAGTACTACGCCCTAACCAAAGAAAATCCTAAGCCGGTATTCTGGCATATTCGTATCAAATGGTGGAACTAAGAACGTCACTCACAAACGGTTTTTAAACGTCATGCTCTATCATGGTCAATGTACCTGTAGAAAACCACTCAATAATGGAGCACACAACGGTTCATCATTTCAGGCAGGTCCATATCATGGTAAAAACATACGATCCATATCATTTCCATACGGATCATCCTTGAGTCATGCCACGTCTCAAGGTACATGGTCATGTTTTCACACACCACGACGGGTAACCCGAGTAGAGAGCAAACAGGTCGTCACGGTTGGGAATTGTATCAACCCAATGGATACCACCTACTGCCTCATGACCGTTGAGGCACACCGATGGCGAGTGCTTCATATGGTCCTTTGAACATTGAACATTCAAGAGTTGCACACTATCGTGTTTGTTACCACACGATGGGGTATCCTCGATTTTCCTAAAGTATGCTTTCCCGGAACCATAAGAAGGTTCAGAGACTCATATTCACTACCGTGCCAAGCAACAGCAATCCATTCCAAACCACTGCTCATATGGAGAGCTTACCGCAATTGATCCGCTTGCGATGGCGTACCTTACCTCTTACCTGACGTCGGAGTGTCGTTGCAAATTAATAACACATAGGTTAGCTTTTCCACCTTAGTATCTACTACTATAGTAGACCTTATGTGGTCATAATGACTAATCCTCACTCGACTACTTCTAAGTTTTTAAAATAGGCTCTTTTCGAGCGTGCTATTCCCAATGCAGCTCTGATACCATGACTGTGGGGGCCACCCCGTGGTCATCCCACTCCAGGATCGCAGAGGGTGGTGCCGTACAATGCGGCACCCAACAACACACAAGAAAAGAATAGGAAGAACATAGAAACTTTTATTAACATAAACAACGGAAGTATTTTACAACTTAGTTATAGCGGAAGTATTATTCATAGCTAAACTCTCAGCCTAGCTATGCAAAAGTGTAGTTGTCCAGCCCGGTGATGCTACACACTAGCTACACACATTCGGAGATCACGGCGGCGTGCAGGGCTCCAGCCCGGCCGTGTACCCCGACGGGGGCATTGCCTCATCCTTGAACCCTAATGCAAACATTTCACTCTAGACATAAGTGATACAAAGCAAAACCTTGCAAAAGTAATTAAATGCAAACCGGGGCTTGCTTGGTTGCGAGCCAAACGGGAAGTTAGCGTCTGGTGGGAGGGTCTCCAAGGCCTTTGTAGCGTCTTCGACCTCGGTTACTAGATGAGATGCAACAAAATTATGTATAAGTGATATGTAGTTTATAAGAATCAAGTTTCTAATTGAATGTACTGCTACTACAGTTTCTTAATTGCCTTTAGGATTTTTCCAGTGGAGACTAGATTCTATAAGTATGATCTGAGCAAACTTTGAGGAAGTTTCATGGAAGCTTCTGGTCTCCAAAATTCCCACAAGTATATGGCTCCTCTGACTTTTGATCTCAAATCTGAAGTTTTGACATAGCTAAAAGTGGAAGATCTAAATAAAGAAGGTCTCCCTGGTTCTAGCAAAATTTGTTTCATAATTTTTTGAGCTACCTACAGGGAGAAATTGATTTTTGAAGTTGGGAAAATTTGCTGAAAAGTTTCTGTTTGAAATTGAGAATTCCAATGAAGGCTGAACTTTAGATCAGGGTTTGGCCTAGCAAATTTAATCCAATGAGGACCAAATTTTTGCAGGAGGTCGCTAGAGTTATGAAGGATCTTCTGGCCAAATTTGAGCAAATTCTATAACATGTATCGCCTGGAATTAATCCCCAAAGGTTTAAATTTGATAAATTTTGGAAAAAAAAACTCTAGGGATCTTCAGGCCAATTTCTTTGCATTTCTGCAAAGCAATGATTGAGAGGAATCCAACAAAATTTGTTTGAGATTTTTGGACTTCTCTACACGAAGTTATGGCCATTTGACGTTTGAACTAAAAACTGAAAACATTGGAAATGTTTAAAACCCTGACAGCGGGCCCCACCCCCGCAGCGTGCGCCAGCGAGGTCCACCGGAATGGCGTTCCCGGGTGTCTCCAGGTCTGATACTCGCCGCCCCTAGGTTTTAGACCTCGGGGAACTTGTTGGTGAGGGCAGCCATGGCTCTCGGCGGCTGGAACCTAGTCGGCGACGGCGACAGCGGCGGCTTGAACTCGGCCGAGGTCGCCCGAGCTCTACCAATCCTAATTTTTGAAACGGTTTCCTCCTACAGCTCCGTGGTGACATGCTAAGCACAAATATGGAGCCGGTTTTCCGTGAAAACAGTCGGAGGCATGAGCTCACCGTCGACCTAGGTCAAAAATCGCGGCGACCTGATAAACTCGAAGAGCAGTTCATAGCATCAATGGTTTTCAATGCTTGTTGATCCTAGATGATCGTAGGAGGGTCTAGGACGTATGATTCAATGGACATGAGCTGCAATAGACTAAGCGTCAAGAATTTTGAAGATTTGATCAACTTGGCTCTATGAACTCGCACTCGGTAAAATGGAAAATTCTCACGGACGGTGCATGAAAATGTGTAGGGTTTTCACCGTAGGTTCGAGCAAAGGGTGGCGCTTCTCTTTTCTGTGGAAAGATGGCCGCGATACGGACTGTATCGCCAGGACGTCGAGGAGCCGAGAGGTGATCGGGTGGCGGCAAGAACTGAAGAGAGCGCTCATTGAGAGGGAGGGCGGACGATGGGTGAAATGGTCCTGTGCATGGCCAAAGGACGTGTTGATTACTTCTTCACGCGGTCTAATCGCCAGGACGTGAGGTGGAGCGGTGAGTTCATCGGGGCTGGGTTCAACCGAGCATTGGCGTGATCTCGGTGCTCGGCCGAAGAAGAGGGTCGGTTTGCCTCTGTGTGTGGCTAACCAGTGGGCGCTCTCTCCTCAATTATTTTCCATTTTTCACTGATATTCTTCCCACAGCTACTCACACTTAAATTCTAGACTTCCACACCAAATTATGCTTTGAATTTTTGGAATTCAGACGAATTCAATTCCAGTGTGGAATTTGAATTGCATTTGGTTCTTTGAATTTGAATTTGAATCTCCCTCCTTCCCTTGCTTCAAATGCATAGCAAACCAAACTCAAATAATATGAATTATGGATGCTAATTCAAATTTGGGGAACACATTTATGAAACCTGCAGTTTGGTAAATTTGGATTTTGAAACTGACATTTGAATTTAGATTGGAGGGCTTCCTCATTTTATTCCAAACAAATAGTAAAACCCCTCCAAATGAGCTGAAATTTTGTAGGTTTAATATTTGAATTATGAAGACCCAAACTATGAATTTAGATCTCCATGTTGGGAAGTTTTTGATACATTTGAATCAGCACTTTGAAATCCCACCGCTATAATTCAAAGTTTTAATTCCCCCTCATTTTCCTAAGTGGGAATTTGTCGGTCCACTTGCTAGAATTTTAGGGATTTCACACGAGGTGTGATAGCGGTGCAGTGCCGCCCAACTGCACAGAGCCGCCCAAGTGGAACTAGAAGACGCCGTGACAAGACGGCGTCTTCATCATCACCTAACACACGGACAGGGGCGCTCAGCGCGCCAGGCGGCCGAACTTAACTCCCCCACCGACTACTCTACTCAGAGTGTAAAACCCTAGATCATGTATAGGGTTCACCTAGCCTCGGGCCCACCTGTTGGGCCCCAAGCTACATTGTAACCACCTCCGCCTTGGACTATAAAAGGACCGGGGTGACCACCCGACAAGGGGTTCCGCATTTGCGTTCGTGCACCCTCACACGCTCATAGCGCAGGCAATACAGCGAGCACTCCCGTGGACGTAGGGTATTACGCTCTGGCGGCCCGAACCACATAAATCCTGGTGTTCAGCCGCTCTCTCGAGTCCGGTCGCGCGAGAGCCGTCAAGCCCCTCTAATCAAAGAACCTCCGCGGGCCGCTCCTGTAGCGTGCTAGGGGGAGTGTCATAGCTCACACTCTAACGGTCGCGACCGACCACCAGAAGCCCATTTGTCACGGATGTTGCGGTCAAGCCAAGCGCTTAAGCTTTTCTTTTCCTACTACACAGGAACGAAGCCGACAGGTTTTCATCCTCTGATCGACCATCGTGTTCGACCAGAGGCTCAGGGGCTACTGACAGGGTTCCTGACCTCGGCCACCAGGAGGTATGGACCGTCTGAAATTCCCAGGTGTGCTTGTTCGAGTCCACAACGAGATGTGGCTCCCACGGAGAGACCAGGAGCGGCGTCCCTCCCCCTCAGCACCCAAACGACGAGTGCATCTCGAGGCGAGGGCCAGAGCCCGAGATCCAACTACGGCAAACAGGTAGCCTTCAATGCGGAGTGGGTGCTGTCACTATCAAGTCAGGAGCGCTCAGGTGCGCCCCTGGCGTGCGCTTGAAGACCCATCACGTCTTATGGAAAGGAGGATGAGTGTGCAGTATGTGGAGCGGGCGTGTGCTCCGGTACGGCTCTCCCCGGTGATAATACAAGAGCATGCCGAACGGTGATCGCCTCGACTCTGCGGCCTCATTAAGTACCCTGCCTACCACTGTAGCGAGTAGATGTCCCTGTAACCAGGGACCCATTCATGAGGAGAGAAGGAAGGGTGCGAATGAGGAAAAAGGCCGATTGAGAGGCCGATAAAAGGGGCCTGAGGGTCGTCCTCGCAGGAGAGGCAACTCGCTTGTAAGAGAACCACTCCATTTTTCAACAAAGATCAGCAAGACACACGAACTGGACGTAGGGCACCTTGTTTGAACCAGTATAATCCAACTGTCTTCTTAGATAGGAAACCTCGAGAACGAAAGCGCCGTGTATTCGATACTAGTTGAAAATCCAAACACCGACAATATGCTGAAATAAATAATGGTTGTTTCCCACTGCTGCACTGCTTGCTGATAATGAAAGACAAGCCGAAATGGATGGACACAAGGCATGTGAGGTACAACCAGAGACCCAGCGAGCCGGATTTCATTTCTCATCAACTGAACATGGACTCCAACACTGTATATGAAGCACAAAAACTTAGCAGCTCTTAGTCCACTGGTGCCAAGACGCCAATGGGGAGGGATGCTTCAAAGGCTGCCCGTAAGAAGAGCTGCTCCAACTTTGTTTCAATTAGTTTGTGAACCTGCTATTTGTTTCAATTAGTTCATGCAAAGAGATGTCCATCTTAGCTACTATTTTGACTCTATAGGTACGTTCCATGAGATGTTCACTGCTAAGATTAATCAGTGGAAGCAGGACAGGGAGGCTCGTACTACCATGAACCAAAAGCAGCTTGATCTTGAAGCCGAGAAGCTTAGAGTGTATGATAGTGTGCAGAAGAAAAAGCTATTGCTACGGGAGAAAGAGTTGGCTGCTAAGGAGCTTGAGGACGAGTGACAGATAATGACCATGGACCTCAGTGGTTTTGATACCCAAACTCGTGCATACTACAAGGCCCTGAAGAAAGAAATCCTTAAGCGTCACAACGCACGGTGTGACAAATCCGATGAAGACTGATGGAGCACGTTTCTGCACTTCTATGTGCCTGAATATGTATCTGCATCTTAATGTCTTCATATGAGCTTTATGTCTTAATGAAACTTGTTGGTACTCAATTTATTTGTAACGGGAGTTGTATGTTTCTATGAGAACTTAGATGTACGAGAACCGGTGAGTATGTCAATTCATTTGTATTTGAACTTAGTTTTTTTACAATGCATTTTTGTATGCATGTGTACGATAACAGCAGGAACAAGCTCCATTGCAACTTATAACATATAATAATTACATCATCATTCCTCACCCAGCTCCATATATGTTCCAGTTTTGCTCGATCAGATCCTGCTGCAACCTATGGCTCATCTCTCTTTTATGAAGCTTGTGTAGTTTTTGCACAAGTCCTTGTCTCTGTCTAACGTCTCCATTGCTTGGGTCAGCTGGTTCTTCATGCTCACTTGTCACTGGTAGAAATTTGGTGTCGAGGGATAGTCTCCTGACATCCCTCTCGTCCTCTATGATCATGTTATGCAAAATTATGCATGTGATCATAATGTTGTTCAGATTGTCACGGTTCCAACCATACGCAGGACCTCGTATAGCCCCCTCCCTACCTTACATGTAACACTCCAAACACCCTCTCAATATACTTCCCCGCGCCCTCTGGCACCCTCGCAAAGTGTTCCGACTTTTGGTCTTTGGGGTGTCGAAAAGTCTTTACAAAGGCATGCCAGTCTAGATAAATGCCATCTGCTAGGAAGTACCCCATATTGTACGTGTTGACGTTGAGAGTAAATGAAACTTCTGGACTCTGCCTCCTAATGTACAATGTGAACACAGGTGAGCGCTGCAACACGTTGATATCATTGCTGCTTCCTGGTAGGCCAAAGTAGGCATGCCATATCCAAAGATCCTGTGAGGCAATAATCTCAAGGATCATGGTAGCATGCTTTTATGCGGTTGGGCACTTAGCCCAGGTCCAATGCATGCAATCGATGCTACCTAACATACCAGGGAATCCATGCTACCTAGCCACATCATCCCTATTAGGTTCACGAAGGTACCATGCGCCATAAACATTAATGATAGCTTTGTGAAAATGCACACGAGATTTACGAGATGTGGAATCTGCGATAAAAACATAGTCATCAATAAAGTCCCCGGGACTCCAACAGCTAGCATTTTAATGCATGCAACGGGAGTCGTTACTCCAGATTTACTGGTAGCATCGCTCTTTGTTGAAAGTAACGATCAACAGCTTCGACATCATGGACAATACGTTCAAAAAGGTGATGCTGCATGCGAAACCTACATTTCAGACTTTGATATTAGAAAGGTGCACTTATTATATAACAAACTGAAATGCAACATTTCTTACTTGCCTTTGACGAAACATTCTATCCACGTAGACCGGGTTTGGACCGAAGTAGTCCACACGAATCCTAGCGTATCCTGAAGCATGATCCCTCTTGCAAATTACTTTTTGAGGTGTGTCAAGAACACGTCAACGACGGGATCTGTCCGTACCCTTAATACCGGGTACCCCCGCGCACAGGGCAAAACCGCCTAAGGACCTCGCCCCTTCCGCAGGGACAAGCTCCGAGGGCGCCACATGTCCAGCAGGGCCGGAGCTCCCCCTCTCCTCAGAGGAGAGCTCCGGGCTAGCCACGTGGCCAGGCGAAGCCGGACCTCCCCCCTCCGCGGAGGATAGCTCCGAAGGCTCCACGTGTCCAGCGGGGCCGGAGCTCCCCCTCTCCTCAGAGGAGAGCTCCGGGCCCACCACGTGGCTAGCAGAGCCGGACCTCCCCCCCCCCCTCCGCGGCGGTGAGCTCTGAAGGCTCCACGTGTCCAGCGGGGCCGGAGCTCCCCCTCTCCTCAGAGGAGAGCTCCGGGTCCGCCATGTGGCGAGCAGAGCCGGACCTCCCCCCTCCTCCGCGGGGGTGAGCTCCGAAGGCTCCATGTGTCCAGCGGGGCCAGAGCTCCCCCTCTCCTCAGAGGAGAGCTCCGGGCCTGCCATGTGGCAAGCAGATCCGGACCTCTCCCCTCCGCGGGGGTGAGCTCCGAAGGCTCCACGTGTCCAGCGGGGCCGGAGCTCCCCTCTCCTCAGAGGAGAGCTCCGGGCCCGCCATGTGGCCAGCAGAGCCGCGCTACCTGCCCCGGTGCAGTAGGGAGCGGAAGTAAAGACCCGCGCCTTCCCAAGGCGCGGCATTGAACACCCGCGCCTTCCCAAGACGCGGAGACGCGGAGCACGCCTCTGCCAGGAGGCGTTGCGCCCAGTCACATCATAGTGAAGACGGGCACAGAATGACAGAGGTTGTGGACCAATAAACATGGCGACAAGAAAAACCCTGCTGCCCCTGCCATCATCAAACACTACGCGTAGCTTGCGGCGTGGGCAGGGCAGCAGGATGGAGGCTCAGAAGCTACTGCCAGAGACAACTACCGGCATTACTGCGAGATACGGTAGATGGCAGGAAATCACCCCGGGACCACCTGTCGGGTCCCAGGCCCCCCTTTGTAAGCCGCCCCAGCCTTGGACTATAAAAGGCTCTGGTAGGCAACGTTGCAAAGGGTTCGGATCCACTGGCATTCGACCCTTAGACATTCAGCTCACCCCCAAGCTTAGAACTCCGGTTCTAAGTACCAAGCAATACAACGAGCACCTCTGCTCACCGTGGATGTAGGGTTTTACGCTCCGGCAGCCCGAACCATGTAAAAAACCCTTGTATTCATCTCCTTCCTTCGTCCACTCCGGCGATACCCACGCAAGAGGACTAGCCCCTCCGAAAAAGAACCTCCGTGGGCTGCCCAGAGCGGGCCCGGAGGAAGTGTCGACCGCAGACGCTTTGACATTTGGCGCGCCAGGTAGGGGGTTTTCCCTCTTGCGTCGGGTCTTCGCCCACGAAGATGACCAAGCTTCCATCAGCGGCAAGCTCTCCTCGCCCTCGTTCCCAGCGAACAATGACCAGCGAGGCTTACGTCTCGACGCACTCAGGGAGGAGTGTGTCGGGACAAGCTGGGAGTCCGCAGCGAACTCCAACAACGTGTACTCCAGCAAGCCCAGGATCTGCTGCAGCGCCGAGTGTCACCCATGGGGGTACACTATCTGCAGCACGGGCGCTTCTACACAATCCACCTGCTAGGGACGCTCCCCAGGGGGCTACCCAGCAGTAGTTTCGTGACATCGACCGTCTCGTCGTCGCTGCCGTCAACCCTCCGCTCCGGCGGGGACGACGTCCCAGTCTACCGGATGTGTCACTGTCGCGCACGCCAATGGTTGACGGGCAGACGGCAGACTCCCGCTCTACCAGGCTTCCAACGGCGGACCTGATGTGGCAGACCGGAATCATCTCATCCAGGATTGCAGAGGGTGGTGCCGCGCGATGCGACACCCGACAGCACACATCATAAGGATACATTGTATTACATAGAAAACAAACTGAGATGTACAAAGTAGTACACTTGTTCAGTTACAAAGGTATACATTACACAGCGGAAGTTTTAATTTGTACAACTCACACACGCCTATCTAGCAAAAGTCAGTTGCCCAGCCCTAGGGCAACCCACACTAGCTGCACTCCTCAGCTCAGCGTGGCGTGTATGGCTCCCACTCAGCCGTGGTCCCCGACGGAGGGTAACCCTCGCCGGTGGACTCGTAACCCGAGTCCGTGGGTGGCTCCTCACCTGAAAAACACTTAAGCAGCAACCGTGAGCACGATGGCTCAACAAGACTTAACCGACTCACCTAGGCATGGAACTCTATATGTAGTGTACAACAAACATGGGGTGGTACATTTTCAGCAAAGGGACACGCCTACAAGTTCATCCTTAATTCATCTTTTAGCCACAGTTAACAGTTCATGAATCTGAAATTTAATAAGTAATTTTTTTGGTGGCACACGTAACAATACAATTATATCATACAGCAGAATTGAATCATAACATTCCATAAATTATCTACGTTACGATGCAGTGAACAAGCGTTACTCGTCACCGCGAGGGACGGCAAATCGACTCGATATACACCTGCAGGGATACCCAAAGAGCACGTCACGTACACCCACCCGTGGATCTGCACAGCACGCTCACTCGATGCCGTACGGGACAACCTTTCACCCAACAGCCCAAACGTCGAACCGGTCGCACCGAAACGAGCAGGAGGTTCCCTACACGGAGCATCTCTCTATGCCCGTTAGCAGATTTCCACCTTGATGCCCTCAACCTACACCTATAAATCGGTGCGTTATGCCTCGACGCCCGGAGGTATAGGTTACATCGGTTTATCGGGGCCCATATATCTGATATGCCTTCGGTACGTTCAATACTTGCTCAGCAGGGCCGCACACGGATCAGTCCTCAATCGGCACGGACAGGGCTGCGCACACAAGACTTCCTCTTGCTGCGCCCTAGCCCCTGCCTAGTCTCATTTTCATTACTAAAGTGATCTCACATCACTCGAACCAATCCCGTGTGTCCCAAGCCTAAACTCGCGAGTAGGTTCCAACTACTCGACTTGTACCGAAGTCCTATGAAGTATTAAGCACATCCTGTCTACTCGAGGTCTTATACACTACCCTCACTCTTATAGGAAAATTCTGGTTATGCAAGTGGGGTTCCATCCATCCTACACCTAATGCACATTCATACTTCACACTAGACATGTAAACAAAGCAAAACTTTATAAAAAGGTTAATGCGAACCGGGGCTTGCCTTGTTGCTGCTGGTCAGTGGTTAGGGCTTCGTCCGGAAGAAGGAAGTCGAGCACTTCCGGAGTCTCCTTGCCTTCAGCGACTACCCGTTAACAAGATACTACATGTCAATTCAAATGCAATGTTTAGAATTGAATAAGTAATTACTATAACTCTAGCTAGCCCTCCCCTTTGGCTCTGAGATTTTTAGGGTGGCTTGGTATGGTCCTAACCAGAGTCTTGACCAAGTTTCATTTGAAACAAAGTTCATTTGAGCCTTGTACAAATAAAAGCCTATTTGGTCAACATTAGAACCTCTAAGGAATTCCAGGGGTTTTCATGGCTTCAACCATTAGTTTCTGGAAACTAGAACTTGATATGGTTCTAATGGAGTTGGTTTCATGTCATTTGAAGAATTTTAGAGGAAGTTATGCCCTAAACAAGATTTGAGAAAATCTGAAAAATGTTTTTGTATATTTTTCTATTTTCTCAGGGCAGTTCACTTAATCACACCATTAGTGGGACTAAATGAACTTGGATAAGTCTGAAAATTTTACTACGACTCAGGGATTTTCCCATGAACCTCTCAGCCAAATTTTAGAATTTTTCATAAAGTAATTCTCCAGATAAAATTCCTAACAGTTTAATTTTAGGGATTTAATTATGGAAAACTATTAAGTTTCATGCACTGAAATTGGTATTGCTGGAAAGTACTCAAATTATGAGTTCAGCAAAATTTGGTTCACTGCATTTGGAGCTTCCTAGCAAAAGTTCTATGCATTTGAAGTTTGCACTAAAACTGGAAATTCCCAAAATGTTTAAACTCTGCGGGTGGGGCCCACTCTTTAAACTGGTCCACTGAGGACGCGGCCGCACCGCAGCCCACGGGGTTTTACCCGCGCTGCCGCACTGAATCCCGGCCGCAAATGGATCCCCGCGCGAGAACAGAGGCTGACCGGTGGACCTGGTCCCCCCTTCATCTACCTCGTGCCATCCCGCGACTCCCGCGGTGGTGTTTCGCCGGAGTTCTCGCCGTCAGCCGTTTCACTGCACGACCTTCGTCGGTTCTCACCACCTGGGCCTAACTTGGCTCGGAGAACACGCTGGTGCCCTCACCGAAGCTTGGCGATGGCCGGAACCACGCCCGCGACGGTGACAGCGGCTCTCTCTACTCCGGCGATGTCGTCCGAGCTACTCAGGGCCTTATTTTCCGAAAGGTTTGCTCCCACAGCTCCGCTGCGGTATGCTAAGCACGAAAATAAGCTTGGTTGGCCATGGAAATGGCCGGAGCTATGTGCTCACCGTCGACCTAGGCCCGATATCGGCTGTGACCGGAAAAAGCTCGATAAACAAAATCTATACTCCACGGTTCTTCGTACTGTTTGATCCTAGATGGTCGTGGCAGGGTGTAGATCATGCTTGTAGCTCGGTAAACTCGGTGATGAGCCAATACCCGCAAATTTTAGGATTTGGGGTGCCTCGGTTTTAAGAACACAGAAACATCCCCGGGGAAATTCTCCCACGACAGTGTATGAAACGACGAACGATTTGAACTAGAAGGACCAGCACCTTAGGGCGGATGTTTCTTGTGTTGATCGTCGGGCACGAGAGAGCCTGTGTTGCCCGGGTGCCGGCGACCAGAGGGCGGCGATGAAAACGCTCGCGAGCGGAGGCAACTGTGGGTGGGAGAACGTCGGTTCAGCCGGCGCACCGTGAAAACGACTGAGTGGGTGTCGTGCTGGTGCGGTGACTCGCGGTTTTCACCGTGCGGTGGCCTCTTCCACTCGGGCGCGGGAGCAGGAGGTGTCACGCGTGACACGACCCCACGGTCTTGTCAAGCCAGGATCACGCTGAGGGGTGCTGTGTTGCACAGCACCGTATAACACACGTCAAAGGTACAAAGCGGAAGCGAAACTTTAGTACATAAACAAGTTTATGAACATGTTTACATCAAAATAAGTCCAGTCTACACTCGCGGGCGTAGACTACGCATCAAGTCCATGTTCAGCCCTTGAACGTGTCCTTGCTAGCACACACACACACTAACTCTACGGCGTGCACGACTCCCATTCGACGGGGTTCCCCTCCTGGGGTTTCGTCTCCTCCTCGGGAGTCCCTTCCTCATAGAACCCTGCAAAAGCTTCAAACACAAGCAGTGAGCACGAAGGCTCAGCAAGTCTGACCCGTCTCACCTAAACATGGAACTTCTACATGAGGGGTGATGGGTACATGAGGTAAAATCATTTGCAAAGGACTCGCCTAATTAGTAGAACCTTACTTTCAAGTTTTAGCAGCAGGTTGTGGAGAACCTTACGCTAAGGCACATGAGAGAGCCGAAATCAAACAAGAAACGCATTTCTCTCATGTACTTTGCCCAAAGTTGAAAAGAACTTTAGTTAGCTCTACACTAAAGCAAATCATTAGCAAACAAGTACATCTTTCAATCAGCAACATTTTAACATGTAACTAGCCTGTTCTTTCTACGTCACGGTACAGTGAACAAGTGGTACTCACTGACCGTGAGGGACGGCGATTATAATCGATTTACACCTGCAGGGTTACCCGAACAACCCGTCACGTACGCCCGTACTCGATGTTGCCTACAACAACCATCACGGACGCCGTACGCAACCACCTTTCACCCGTCAGCCAAATATTGAACCGGTCCCATCGTCCCGAGCAAGAGGTCTCTGCACGCGCATCTCAGTGCCGCCAGCCGATTTACACCTCAAGCTCTCAACCTACCCTCTGAACGACGGGCAATGCCTCAATACGCAGCTACCCGAGTTACATCAGTTTCCCGGTTCCCATATAGCCGGTAGGGCTTTGGTACTGTTCTAGCTTCTTCAACAGGCCCGCACACGGCTCGGTCCTCAATCGACACAAGCGGAGCTACAGCACACAGGCCCCAAAGTCCTGCTGCCCTTACCCTCCGCTTGGTCTCATTTTCTTGCCATGTGTTTCATGTGCTATCACTACCCGAGTCGAGTGCCTCTAGCCTATGCTCGCGAGTAGTTCCAACTACTCGACTTGTAACGAATCCTACTCTATCTTAGCCTTGCAGTAGCTAACGGGGTTTGCCATCCTAAACCTAACCCATGGTTTTCTTGGCTATGCAGTTGGGTTTCCAAACAAGACTCTAATGCAAATAATAAAGCAATCAAGTATGTGCTCAAAACAATAAAACTTGTAAAAGGTTAATGCAAACCGGATCTTGCCTTGCTGCTCTTGGTCGTAGGCTAGCTGTTCCTCCGGAGTAACGAAGTCTAGGACTTTGGGTTCCTCCTCGACCTTAGCGACTACATGGTAGAAGCAATACATGTATTAATTTAAATGCAGTTGTATTAACATTTAAACTTGTGAAGTCTATAATTCTCACTAGACAGACCCAATGACTGTGAAATTTTACTGTGGCTTGGTTACAACCTAAACAGAGATTTGGTCAAGTTTTAGTTGCAGTAAAACTCATTTGAGCCCTCCACAATTAATTATGTCCTTGACCTTAATTGAAGGCTCTTAGGGTGTTCTAAGGATTTTCATGAAACAAACTATGACTTTCTGAAAACTAGGTTTTCAGAGGGTTCTAATGGAGTTGGTCTCACTTAATTTGAATGTTCCTAGCTAAATATATGAGCTAAACAATTTCAGAGAAAATTCTGAAAATGTTTCTGAACATTTTCTATTTTCTCTGGAACAGTTTCACTAATCACACCATTAGGTGGATCAAATAAGCTCAAATGGGTCTGAACTTTTTATGGTAGTTCAGGGATATTTTGGTGAACATCCCAGCAAAATTTCAGGATTTTCCTCCACAGGATTCTCCAGTTAAAATTCCTAAAAGTTTAAACTTTGAGGAATTAATTCTGGAGAAACATGGGTTTTCATTAAGTGAAACTTCGTTTGCTGGAAAGTGCTCAGAGAGCTGAATCCAGCAAAATTTGGTTCACTCGATTTGGAGCTTTCTAGCCAAAGTTATGAGGATTTGAAGTTTGAAGGAATTCTGAAAATCAGGGAAAAGTTTAAACTCGCGCGTGGGCCCCGGGGACACGCGTCGCACGCCGAGGCGACAGCACACCGCGGCCCACAAGGATTTTGCGCGCCAGCACACCCGATCCCGGCCGCAGCCCGATCCCGATTCAAAATATCGGCCGCTGACAGCTGGGGTCCACCCCTTTCTTCAACCTCGCGACGTCCGCGCTCCACCGCCGAGGGACCTCGCCGGAGGGCTCGCTGCCGGCTTCTGTACAGCTCCAAACTTCACGATTTTGGCCGCCCCTGCCTACTTTCACTCGGGGAACAGGGGTCAGCTACTCATGACAATGGCCGGTGCATGGTCGGCGACGAGCCGCCACCTCGGAAAGACTTCGGCCATGTCGGCTGACTTCCCTAGCACCTCAACTACTCGAGGAACCGGTCGGGAAGCATCAGTGGACCTCAGGGAAGGTCGACATGAGCTTGAGGCAGCTCGGGGAAGGCCCGAAGTAGGTCCTCACCGTGCACCCGATGCCTCCCTTTTGTTCCGCCGTTGGTAAACCTCGAATTACGCCGGGTACAGAGGTTCTACGGCCAAGGGTTGTGAAGGCAACTTATGTGTTACCGTGTCTAGTTTGTGTGAGAGCGGATTGCGGCCCTCCAATCCTTTCTAGAGCACGGATTCGACGGAATCGCACCCGAAGGTCGTGCTGCACACAGAAAGGGGAAAACTGGAAATTCGCCGCCGGTGAGCAATCACTCGGGCTGTGGCTCGGGGGTGAGCAGCACCGGTCACCAGCGCGTCCAAGGGTGCCTTGGCTCGGGCGTGACAACGCCCTGGTTGGGCTTTCCACGAAAGCCCGAGGTGCGGCGGTTCTAAGTCACCGAATTGATAATTCGGCATAACCGATTTCAATCGGTCTCAACTGAATTCTAGCAGCGGGGAGGACGGAGGAAGGTCTCTAGTACCTTGCCGTGGCTCTGGAGGGGACGAAGAGGCAGTGATCAAGCTTCTCTGATCAGCTTCGAGTGATCGGCAGCGATGGCGCGGTTCTGATGCGAGGAGGCAGCAGAGTGGGCGGTGATCGCTCCGATCAGGGCGGTGGCGTAGATAAGGGGGCTGTGAGGCGGTTCAGCACATCGGGGTGGCAAGCAGGTGGTGTCCCGGTCGCCTCTTCGCCGTGGCGGCTGCTCAGTCCAGCGCAAGAACCCGAGCTGGGTTTTCAGTCGGTTTGGGTTGGAGTAGTGGCTGACATGTGGGTCCCACTTCCAGTTTTAACCTCTGAAATTTACTCCTAATCACTGTTGTAAACAGTGAGCCCCAAAATACCCCAAGTGATTCAAATTATTCACCCATGAGCCATTTGAATTGAATAAAATTCAAATTGGGTTTGGTTTGAATGAATTTCAGCACAAGTTCAGTTTTGAATTCAAATAAAGTTTGAATTTGTCCCACTTAGCTCATGTCAAGATCAACTCCAAATGGAGTGAAAATTGGTGTGTGAGCTCACAAAAATGTGCTGAGTAAGAATATGCCTCCCACATTTAAATTCATGGGATAAAAACAGTTTGAATTTAAATGTGGTTTCAAACTGCCCTCTTTCTAGCTATACCCAAAATGACCTCAAAAAGGTTTTGAATTTGGATGAAACTTGGCATGGACATCCTTAGCAATGTGTAGGAGTTTTCATATGTCCAGCCCCTCTATATCACATGTAGGAATTACCCCTTTTGCAATATGTGAGTTTGTTCTATAATGAGCATGTTGATGGTGGTTACTTGCTCTTCATTTGTGTTCATCAACTTTCCTCAAATGAGGTGTGTGGTGTGGTGATGAACACTTCAATTGTGTGTCAAAAACTGAGGCCCTTACATTCCTCCCCCCTTAAAAGAATCTCGTCCCGAGATTATAAGGTGAAAATGAGAGAGAGGACGGTGGAAAATTACCGGATATGCGACGTGAAAAAGTTGGGGTAGTTGGTGCGAAGAAATCCTTCGCTCTCCCATGTCGCTTCATCTACGGAATGATTACTCCATAGAACCTTGTAGAACCACAACGTACGGTTGCGTGTGGTTCGGGCCTTTTCATCAATAATCTGCACCGGTTCCTCCCGATAGGTGAGATCCGGTTGCAGTTCTTCAATATCTTCCAGCTGAACGGTAGTTGATAGCTTAAGACACTTCCTCAGCTGAGCAATGTGAAAGACATCGTGCACACCGGAAAGTGCTTCTGGTAATTTCAGCCGGTATGCTACTGATCCACATCTTTCGGTAATCTGGAATGGACCGATGAATCGGGGTGCCAACTTTCCTCTCATCCCAAATCTGTTTACGCCCTTCATTGGAGATACCCGTAGGTATACGTGATCTCCAACTTCGAATTGTAATGGGCGCCTTCTCCGGTCCGCATACTGTTTCTGACGGGATTGCGCGGCTTTTAGGTTCGCTTGAATCAGTCGAACCTTTTCTTCCGCGTTGTTGACGAGGTCAATCCCGAAGGTAACCCTTTCGCCAGACTCACACCAATTCAGTGGTGTGCGGCATTTCCGCCCGTATAGCGCCTCGTAGGGCACCATCTTGATGCTGGCTTGGTACCCATTGTTGTACGAGAACTCGGCTAACGGCAAGTGATCATCCCAATTCTTGCCGTGGTTGATAGCGCAAGCTCGTAGCATGTCTTCTAGGATCTGATTTACCCGCTCGGTTTGTCCATCCGTCTGCGGGTGGTAGGCTGAACTACGGATCAACTTCGTCCCCAAGGCAGCGTGTAGCTGCTCCCAAAAACGGGACACAAATAAAGTGCCCCGATCCGATATGATGGTTCGGGGTACGCCGTACAAGCATAGGATTCGTGAGATGTACAGTTCAGCGTACTTCTTGGAATTGTAGTTGGTGTTGACCGGGATGAAATGGGCAACTTTGGTGAGCTGATCGACGATCACCCACACAGAATCATGTTTCTGCAAGGTGGTGGGTAAACCGACGATGAAGTCCATGCTCACATCCTCCCATTTCCAGGCAGTAATGCCCAGTGGTTGCAGCAGTCCCGGTTTCCACATATGGTCTGCCTTCACCCTTCGACATGTATCACACTCGGACACGTATTTTGCAGTCTCACGCTTCATCCGTGTCCACCAAAACTTGCTTCTGAGTTCTTGATACATTTTGTTGCTGCCGGGGTGAATAGAAAATTTTGATAAGTGAGCCTCATAAAAAAATTTCTTTCGTAATTCCGGGTTACGGGGTACAACGATCTGGTCCTTGAACCATAGGACGCCGTCTCCGTCCTTCCAGAAACATTTGAGTTCCCCACTGTCTACACGTCTCCGCAAATGTGACATGCCCTTGTCATTCTTCTGGGCTGCCGCTACCTCTTCACGGATGGTGGGGGATCAAAGCTAGGTTGTAGAGAGCTCCGTGTGGAATTACATGTAGTGGTGGTTCGCTCTCTTCCAACGGTGTGATGGTCAGATTATTGACGTGTGATTTGTGGCTCGGCGCATCTGCCACTACGTTTGCCTTGCCCGGATGATAATGGATCTCTATTTTGTAATCCTTTATCAATTCTAACCATCTTCGTTGCCTCATGTTCAGCTCTTTCTGAGTGAATATGTACTTGAGGCTTTTGTGGTCGGTATATAGATGTACGAGGTTACCAAGTAGGTAGTGCCTCCACATCTTCAGTGCAAGTACCACGGCAGCGAGCTCCAAATTGTGAGTTGGATAATTCTGCTCATGGTTTCTAAGCTGCCGTGATCCATACGCGACCACTCTTCGGTCTTGCATCAGCACACATCCGAGCCCAATGCCGGATGCATCGCAGTACACATCGAACGGTTTTGTTGTGTCTGGCTGCGCCAAAACCGGTGCTGATGTCAGGTGCTTGACTAAAGCCTTGAATGCTGCTTCACACGCTGGACTCCAAACATATTTGGTAGCCTTCTTCAGCAGCTCTGTCATTGGCTTGGCAATCTTCGAGAAGTTCGGAATGAACCTCCGATAATATCCCGCGAGTCCGAGGAAACTCCGTACCTCGTGAACAGTTCTCGGGGATTTCCAATTCAGCACTTGAGTGATCTTGCTCGGGTCTACAGCAATACCCTCCGCTGAGATGATATGCCCGAGGAAAGGCACTTGTGATATCCAGAATTCGCATTTGCTGAATTTTGCGTATAACTTGTGATCCCGCAGCCATTGCAAGACTATACGCAGATGTTTCTTGTGATCTTCCTCTGACTTGGAATATACCAGGATGTCGTCGATGAAGACCACGACAAACTTGACCAGCTTCGGCATGAATACCGAGTTCATCAAGTACATGAAGTGAGCTGGAGCATTGGTGAGGCTGAAGGACATGACCAGGTACTCATAAAGTCCGTACCTCGTCGAGAAAGCCGTCTTTGGAATGTCCTCAGCCCTTATCTTAATCTGATGGTACCCGGATCTTAAGTCCATCTTGGAAAAGATCTTTGCTTCGACCAACTGATCAAACAACATGTCGATCCGTGGCAACGGGTACTTGTTCTTGATGGTTACGGCATTTAATGGACGATAGTCCACGCAAAGCCGCAACGTCTCATCCTTCTTCTTGACAAATAATGCCGAACAGCCCCATGGCGAGGAGCTCGGCCTAATAAAACCCTTCTCCAGAAGGTCCGTGAGCTGAGTCTTCAGTTCAGCCAACTCCTTGCGCGCCATCTTGTACGGCCTTCGGGATATTGGCATGGTTCCTGGTGCAAGTTCAATCTTGAACTCCACCTCCCTATCGGGTGGCATCCCCGGCAAATCGTCCAGGAATACATCAGGGAACTCTCGAACCACTGTAATATCCTCAAATCTGATGGTTGTGGCTTGATAGACACATGGAAGTTTTATTTCTGGACTGTCCAGAAATAATGAGTGAGACTCGTGTACTTTCTGAGTTCAAGTGCACGACTCGGAGGACGGTGTCTAAAACAGCGCCGTGGCGGGTTAACCACGACATCCCTAGGATGACATCGACCTTCTGTTCCTCTAAGATAATGAGAGACGTGGGGTACACTCTACCCGCTAAGCATAATGGTGCTTTGGAGACCATTACGCTTGCTGAAATCTTCCCACCCGGTGAACAAATTAAATATGGACTATCGGTGGGTAGTATTGGCAAGCTGTGTTTAGCAATGAAAGCTTGGCTCATAAAATTATGCATGGCGCCTGAATCAAACAGTACTATAGCGGGATGCTGGTGGAGTTGGAACATACCGGCAAGGATTGGCGCGCCCTCCGGCACGTCCTCAATGGCAAGCTGGTGGACGGTGTCGGGCCTAGGGTTTGCCCGCCGCGCATTAGTAGGGTTCCGGGGTTGATCCCTCCCCGGAAACTGCGGTGCCACTACGCCGCCTTGCCTCTCCGGGCAACTGCTCGCGAAGTGTCCTGGATGACCACACTTGTAACATGTGGCCATTGCTGGTGTAGTGCTCGGGGGACGAAAGCCCGGCATGCGTTGCTGAGGTGCATATGCACGCGGCATCGCCCGCTGCTGCTGTTGTTGCGGAGGTGGTGCTGGCAGTGCCGGCCTGAATGCCGGTGAAGAGTACGGTCGACTGCGGAACGGCATCGACTGCTATGGTGGCTGCCAGCGTGGACCTGATGGTGGGCGATTCACCATCCGAAACTTCTGAGAAGGACCGCTTCCTTCTCCGCTTCTTTACGGCGCGCTTCTCTTTCGCTCTGCCGCCGCCAACTCCTTGCCGGAGTCCTCCTGAACAATTGCAGCATCAATGATGTCGTTGAGGCTGCCGCGATTGAACATCGCCAACTTGTCCTTCAGGAGCGGGTTAAGCCCCTGGTAAAAGTGGTCCCGCCGCTTCTCGTCAGTATCTGCATGATACGACGCGTAGAGCGCGAGATCGTTGAACGCTCTGGAGTATTCCAGCGCGTTCCTGCTCCCTTGTTGCAGGTGTAGAAATTCCTGCGTCTTCCTTTTCATCAAACCTGGCGGTATATGATAGGCCCTGAAGGCCGTCCGAAACTCCGTCCAGGTCATCACTCGGTCGGTGGGCTGTGAAGCACAGAAGTTGGCCCACCACGCGCTAGCGGATCCTTGGAGTTGCTGGACCGCGAACTGAGTCTTGCGCTGCTTGCTTATCTGGAGCAGCCCGAACTTCATCTCTATCGCGCGGAGCCAGTTGTCCATGTCAAGAGGTTCATCCACCTTTGAGAATACAGGGGGATGAGTCGCCAGGAAGTCGGAGTAGGAGCTCTGTTGACGCTCCTCACGGTCTTGACGTCTCTCTGGGCGAGACGTATTGGCGATGAGAGTCTGCAGCAACTCTGTGTGCTGCTGGTGTGAACCCGCCATTGCCGCGATGATGTCGGCCAATGTAACTGTCAGTAGTGGTGGTGGCGGTGTTTGCTGTTTCTGTTGCTGCTGTTGCTGTTGTCCCGAGGAGTCCTCGGGAGGTTGTTGGGAGGTCTCTCCCCCTTGACTAGTACCTCCAACGTCCGGGTTGGCATGAGTACGCGTCATTCTGAAATTCAAAACAGCAGCAATTAGCACATGTCTTACTTAAAAATTTCCATATGCAACAGTAGGTATTGAAGTGACACATGAATAATTTGCACAACATTCACATATATTGATAAAGCATAAACTTTATACAAGATACATTATTCTCGGGTCTCCGAGAAGTCGTGCTCATGTCGTCACTACCTATACATACTCTACTATCTACACGACATGTCACCGATTACAAAAGTTAGGTTACACTACCCTGGCTGCCCTACATGGCAATTGCAACCCACTACTTGGAGTAGAACTCGACCTCCTGTGGGTCGTCCTCCTCCGGTACCTCTGCTGGTGGCTCTTGATCTACCACCTCTTCTCCCATCCCGGGTTCTCCCATTGCTGGAAGACCCAAGACCACTGGTACGCCTAACACCGGAGGTACAAGGTCCTGCAATGCATGCACCTCATCCATGGCTTGGTTGTAATCTTCTTCCCAGCCTTGCCCTTCCTCAATAGCGTCGTCTCACTCTTGAGCAAGGTCCTCGTTCTGCTGGGTCAAGTTCTGTACCAGTTCTTGTAATGCCGCGTTGTCAACACGGCTCTTCTTCCTTGCCTTCTTCAGACGACGCAACTGATTGTGTTGTTCATTCAGTCGCTTGATCGTCGGAAGGAGCACATTACGGAGTGCGCTGTGAGCACTCTCAAATTGATCTCCACGGCTTGTGCTCTCCTTGAGCTTGGTGGCGAGATGCTCCGTATGAACAGCTTGGCTGTCCATCACAGCGTTTCCCGCCCTCATCTGGAGGCTGAGACTTGCCTCCGTGGGGTTATACCTTGGGCAACTCGGGTCCGTTGCCCCCAGGTACCTCTCCTCCCATACATGCTGAGCCCGTCCCTCCACCGGAACGAGCGCGTATGGAGTGTCCTCTATAGCCTGCACGTGTAGTTGGCAGAAACGTGACATGGTGTCACGGGCTGCCACTTGCCACATCCCTCCCGGTTGTCTTCCTCTCACCGTGACGGTGAACGGCACCCAACCGGGTGGCGTAGGTCCTGCGGGGACATCGACATGGATTGTCCACGCCTTGTTCCCCTCTTCGCCTTCTTCCTTGGCGAAGTACTGCGGCATCTGGTTGTACCCGAAATATTGGAGCATTTGCCACAATGCTTCCGGGTAGCCGCTACAGTGAGAACAGTGGGAAACCACCCACCCGTTCTCCAACTGTTTATCTGCTGTCATCTGTAAAAATATATTTGAGAAATGTCAAATATTTATTTAAACAGCAAACCACTGAGTTATAACAAAAGACATGTTATTGAACCCATGAAACTTGGAAACATAGTTCAAATTTTAAACAAATTTGACTGCTGATCTGCTGTTCCCATGACAGCCCTGACCAGTTTCTATTTCAACCTGATTTAGGCCATGTTAAAGGCAAAACCAATTCTGGGGCTTCACATCAAAGTTACAGATAACTTCAATATCTTTCCAGAAAGTATTTGCTTGGCCGAATATCTGTCCTGGTTCAAAAGTTATGAGATGTCAAAGTTAACAGAATTTCTGAAGAAATCTGAACAGCACCTCCCTGCTTTAGGTACTGATTTGATCCAAGAATTCCAGTTAATTCTGTTACTAATCTGACAAAACTTTCTGTTACAAAGTTGTAACCTGTCTCATAAGATTTCCAGAACTACCTCATTTTCTATTTTTGGATATTTATGCAGGAAGTTATACTCAATTTACAGATAGTTTACAGAGAGTGTTTGCTCTGCCCTGTTTTCTGGAATGTTTCAACTCTACTGCATTTTTCGATTGATTAAGGGATGAAACACCTCTGGACCTCAACAGAAAAGTTGTAAAGCTCTTCCAAAGCTTTCCAGAAATGTATCATATAACCCCAACCTCGAAAGAACTCAACCTCTAACCTCTGATTAACTTCAGCCTTGATTCAGCTGAAAACAGAGTGCTCTG
This sequence comes from Neostapfia colusana, assembly GCA_030760725.1. Taxonomy (NCBI): domain Eukaryota; kingdom Viridiplantae; phylum Streptophyta; class Magnoliopsida; order Poales; family Poaceae; genus Neostapfia; species Neostapfia colusana. The sequence continues at coordinate 45,746,599 of JASWHV010000012.1, read as the reverse complement.
TCCTTAACAACCTATAAGTTGAAAACTTGTTAACTTTGAATATCCTGTTCAAGGGAAGGAGTTACATCAAGTTTTACTACTTTGGATCAAAACCTTCAAGTTTTAAATGAAGTTGTTCATTTAGTGGGGTGTGACGTCGATGCGTCACCAGATCATGTCGGTACTACATCGTCACAAAGAAAATCCTATACCGGACTTAGCCGGCTTCGTTATTTCAGTGGCACTAAACGTCACTCGCACACGGATGCTACACGTCTACCGTTTCGTGGTCAGGCTACCTGCAAAAACTCAAACAATCGTCAGACTCGGCTGCACACCGAGCCCGGAATCCATACAGTTAGTACAACCGGCCGTCATCACTCGCCCGGATGTTCTCAAACCAAACACGCCTTGAGTTACGTGTTCACGTTTCAGACCACGTGACGGGGTCTCCCAAATTGCACCACGCACGCCGGGGACAGACGTTGCTCGAATACCCCAAACGACATGAAGAGTCGTAGAGGATATCAAAGCAGGTCGGGTTACCTGCCACCCGTGGGGCTCCACCCTTCAGCTTGTGCGCACTGGTGGACAGCGCTTACGTGCACCCCCCAAGACATAAACGTCTCGAGATGCACGATTTTCTGACATAATCAAATAAGTTAATATGCCACTTTATATACACTAATAACATCCTTATACGGGCTACTAACTCGTTCCTCACTGGATTTTTGAAAAAGATGACCTTTTTAGTGCGTTAAACCTCAAGCGAGCTCTGATACCAACGCTGACACGACCCCACGGTCTTGTCAAGCCAGGATCACGCTGAGGGGTGCTGCGTTGCACAGCACCGTATAACACACGTCAAAGGTACAAAGCGGAAGCAAAACTTTAGTACATAAACAAGTTTATGAACATGTTTACATCAAAATAAGTCCAGTCTACACTCGCGGGCGTAGACTACGCATCAAGTCCACGTTCAGCCCTTGAACGTGTCCTTGCTAGCACACACACACACTAACTCTGCGGCGTGCACGACTCCCATTCGACGGGGTTCCCCTCCTGGGGTTCCGTCTCCTCCTCGGGAGTCCCTTCCTCATAGAACCCTGCAAAAGCTTCAAACACAAGCAGTGAGCATGAAGGCTCAGCAAGTCTGACCCGTCTCACCTAAACATGGAACTTCTACATGAGGGGTGATGGGTACATGAGGTAAAATCATTTGCAAAGGACTCGCCTAATTAGTAGAACCTTACTTTCAAGTTTTAGCAGCAGGTTGTGGAGAACCTTATGCTAAGGCACATGAGAGAGCCGCAATCAAACAAGAAACGCATTTCTCTCATGTAATTTGCCCAAAGTTGAAAAGAACTTTAGTTAGCTCTACACTAAAGCAAATCATTAGCAAACAAGTCCGTCTTTCAATCAGCAACATTTTAACATGTAACTAGCCTGTTCTTTCTACGTCACGGTACAGTGAACAAGTGGTACTCACTGACCGCGAGGGACGGCGATTATAATCGATTTACACCTGCAGGGTTACCCGAACAACCCGTCACGTACGCACGTACTCGATGTTGCCTACAACAACCATCACGGACGCCGTACGCAACCACCTTTCACCCGTCAGCCAAATATTGAACCGGTCCCATCGTCCCGAGCAAGAGGTCTCTGCACGCGCATCTCAGTGCCGCCAGCCGATTTACACCTCAAGCTCTCAACCTACCCTCTGAACGACGGGCAATGTCTCAATACGCAGCTACCCGAGTTACATCAGTTTCCCGGTTCCCATATAGCCGGTAGGTCTTCGGTACTGTTCTAGCTTGTTCAACAGGCCCACACACGGCTCGGTCCTCAATCGACACAAGCGGAGCTACAGCACACAGGCCCCAAAGTCCTGCTGCCCTTACCCTCCGCTTGGTCTCATTTTCTTGCCATGTGTTTCATTTGCTATCACTACCCGAGTCGAGTGCCTCTAGCCTATGCTCGTGAGTAGTTCCAACTACTCGACTTGTACTGAATCCTACTCTATCTTATCCTTGCAGTAGCTAACGGGGTTTGCCATCCTAAACCCAACCCATGGTTTTCTTGGCTATGCAGTTGGGTTTCCAAACAAGACTCTAATGCAAATAATAAAGTAATCAAGTATGTGCTCAAAACAATAAAACTTGTAAAAGGTTAATGTAAACCGGAGCTTACCTTGCTGCTCTTGGTCATAGGCTAGCTGTTCCTCCGGAGTAACGAAGTCTAGGACTTTGGGTTCCTCCTCGACCTTAGCGACTACATGGTAGAAGCAATACATGTATTAATTTAAATGCAGTTGTATTAACTTTTAAACTTGTGAAGTCTATAATTCTCACTAGACAGACCCAATGACTCTGAAACTTTTACTGTGGCTTGGTGACAACCTAAACAGAGATTTGGTCAAGTTTTAGTTGCAGTAAAACTCATTTGAGCCCTCCACAATTAATTATGTCCTTGACCTTAATTGAAGGCTCTTAGGGTGTTCTAAGCATTTTCATGAAACAAACTATGACTTTCTGAAAACTAGGTTTTCATAGGGTTCTAATGGAGTTGGTCTCACTTAATTTGAATGTTCCTAGCTAAAGATATGAGCTAAACAATTTCAGAGAAAATTCTGAAAATGTTTCTGAACATTTTCTATTTTCTCTGGAACAGTTTCACTAATCACACCATTAGGTGGATCAACTGAGCTCAAATAGGCCTGAAATTTTTATGGTAGTTCAGGGATATTTTGGTGAACAACCCAGCAAAATTTCAGGATTTTCCTCCACAGGATTCTCCAGTTAAAATTCCTAACAGTTTAAACTTTGAGGAATTAATTCTGGAGAAACAATGGTTTTCATGAAGTGAAACTTGATTTGCTGGAAAGTGCTCAGAGAGCTGAATCCAAGGGTGCCTTGGCTCGGGCGTGACAACGCCCTGGTTGGGCTGTCCACGAAAGGCCGAGGTGCGGCGGTTCTAAGTCACCGAATTGATCTTTCGGCATAACCGATTTCAATCGGTCTCAACTGAATTATAGCAGCGGGGAGGACGGAGGAAGGTCTCTAGTACCTTGCCGTGGCTCTGGAGGGGACGGAGAGGCGGTGATCAAGCTTCTCTGATCAGCTCTGAGTGATCGGCAGTGATGGCGCAGTTCTGATGCGAGGAGGCAGCAGAGTGGGCGGTGATCGCTCCGATAAGGGCGGTGGCGTAGATAAGGGGGCTGTGAGGCGGTTCAGCACGTCGGGGCGGCAAGCAGGTGGTGTCCCGGTCGCCTCTTCGCCGTGGCGGCTGCTCAGTCCGGCGCAAGAACCCGAGCTGGGTTTTCAGTCGGTTTGGGTTGGAGTAGTGGCTGACATGTGGGTCCCACTTCCAGTTTTAACCTCTGAAATTTACTCCTAATCACTGTTGTAAACAGTGAGCCCCAAAATACCCCAAGTGATTCAAATTATTCACCAATGAGTCATTTGAATTGAATAGAATTCAAATTGGGTTTGGTTTGAATGAATTTCAGCACAAGTTCAGTTTTGAATTCAAATAAAGTTTGAATTTGTCCCACTTAGCTCATGTCAAGATCAACTCCAAATGGAGTGAAAATTGGTGTGTGAACTCACAAAAATGTGCTGAGTAAGAATATGCCTCCCACTTTTAAATTCATGGGATAAAAACAGTTTGAATTTAAATGTGGTTTCAAACTGCCCTCTTTCTAGCTATACCCAAAATGACCTCAAAAAGGTTTTGAATTTGGATGAAGCTTGGCATGGACATCCTTAGCAATGTGTAGGAGTTTTAATATGTACAGCCCCTCTATATCACATGTGGGAATTACCCCTTTTGCAATATGTGAGTTTGTTCTCTAATGAGCATGTTGATGGTGGTTACTTGCTCTTCATTTGTGTTCATCAACTTTCCTCAAATGAGGTGTGTGGTGTGGTGATGAACACTTCAATTGTGTGTCAAAAACTGAGGCCCTTACAACTCGCTGATCGCCGGCTGCCGAGTGACTCGCCCGAGCTGCCTTCGGTCTTAAGCCTGCTGACCAGTGGGCCCTCTTCTCCCCCCTAATATCCTCTTAGTTTTTCACCTCTGTTTTTGCTGAAAATATCCCCAGCTACTCACAATTGAATGTGAGACTTAATCACCAAGTCACAGTTTGAATTTGGTTTCCGACATTTGAAATTTGTTTGGCTTGCTTTGCTTCACATTTGAACTGAAATTCAAATTCAGTTTTGAATTCTTGCAAATTTAGCTCCCGGCAAGATGAATTCCAATGGGGGTGAAAATTGGTGGACCAACTCAGAAAAATGTGCTGAGTTTAAATATGAAGCCATCTTTTCAATCCAAGTGATGAAAGTTGCTGCAATTTGAATTTACATTCAAATTGGCCTCTTTTTCAAATGCCTCCAAAAGTGCCTCAAAAAGTGTTGGATTTGCATGAAATTTGGCCTGAACCTTCCCAATACTATTTAAGTTCTAAGGGTGAGCTCAACCTCTCATGTTCATGTGTAGAAATCCTACTTTGTGAAAGTTAGGGCTTTCCCCTCTAATCACCCTTTTGATGGAGGTTACATGCTCTTCACAAGTCTTCACAAAATATCCACAACAAAAGCTGTGGTGTTGTGAGGTGATGAAAAATTTTTGCAAGTCCCTTTTCTTGGGCTTTTACATCCCTCCCCCCTTAAAAGAATCTTGTCCCGAGATTACAAAAGAAGAGACAGCGATGTAATAGGAACTCACCCGTGCTGAGACGCCATGAACTCCGCGTAATTTGAGCGAAGGAATTCCTCGCTCTTCCACGTCGCTTCTTCGGCGGTGTGGTTACTCCAGAGTATCTTGTAGAACCACAACTTTCGGCTACGCGTGGTCCGGGCTTTCTCATCAATAATTGCCACCGGATATTCATCATATGTCAAATCCGGTTGCAACTCGCCGATGTCTTCAGTGGGAACAGCAGCTGTATGTTTCAGACATTTTCGCAGTTGTGAAACATGGAAAACGTCATGAACACCAGCAAGAGATGCAGTTAGCTCCAGTCTATATGCTGCTGGTCCACACTTCTCGGTGATAGCATCGGGTCCAATGAACCGGGGAGCGAGTTTCCCCTTCATGCCGAACCGGTGCATGCCTTTCATCGGAGATACACGGAGGTACACGTGCTATCCAACGTCAAAGTGCAGCGGTCTACGCCTCTTATCAGCGTAGCTTTTCTGCCGGGATTGAGCGGCCTTCAAGTTGGCTTGAATCATCCGAACGCGCTCTTCGGCGTTGTTCACCACATCAACCCCGAATGTGACCCTTTCACCGGACTTGCACTAGTTCAATGGGGTGCGGCCCTTGCGACCGTAGAGAGCTTCATATGGTGCCATCTTGATACTCTCCTGATAGCTATTATTGTACGAGAATTCCGCCAACGGTAGGTGATCATCCCAGTTCCTACCGTGGTGGATGGCACATGATCTCAACATGTCTTCCAGTACTTGATTCACCCTCTCTGTTTGGCCATCTGTCTGAGGGTGATAGGCGGAGCTTCTAATCAGCTTAGTACCCAAAGCAGCGTGCAACTGCTTCCAAAAGCGAGACACAAATAATGCACCTCGATCTGAGACTATGGTCTTGGGTACTCCATGTAAACATAGAATCTTCGCTATGTACAGCTCCGCATATTTGCCGGCATTGTAACGTGTATGCACTGGGATGAAGTGAGCCGTCTTGGTTAACCGATCAACGATTACCCAAATGGAATCATGCTTGTTGGACGTCAGGGGTAATCCCACAATGAAATCCATGCTCACATCTTCCCATTTCCATGCCGGGATTTTTAGGGGTTGCAGCAGCCCTGATTTCCTCATATGATCAGCTTTCACTCGTCTATACGTATCACACTCGGATACATACTTAGCCACTTCCCGCTTCATCCGTGTCCACCAAAATTTCTTTTTCAAATCTTGGTACATTTTGTTGCTGCCCGGATGAATGGAGTATTTAGACAAGTGAGCTTCATCAAGAATCTTCTTCCTCAGCTCCATATCTCGGGGTACGACTATGCGGCCATTGAACCACAGCGTCCCCTCATCATCCTTCCGGAAACATTTGATTTTCCCGTTGTTTATCCGTCTCCGGAGATGTGCCATACCCTTATCAGCTTTCTGAGCCGCAATAATGTCCTCCCTAATAGTAGGGATGAGGGCAAGGTTGTAGAGTGACCCATAAGGAACCAAGTACAAACTCGGCTCTTCCTCCTCCACCGGTGTAATGGTGAGGTTATGGACATGTGATTTCTGACTCAGCGCGTCGGAAACCACATTCGCCTTGCCGGGGTAGTAATGAATCTCAATATCATAGTATTTGATTAGTTCTAACCACCTCATTTGCCTCAAATTCAGCTCCTTCTGGTTGAAAATGTACTTCAAACTCTTGTGGTCGGTGTAGAGATGCACCAAATTCCCCAGGAGATAGTGCCTCCACATTTTCAGCGCCAATACCACAGCAGCAAGCTCAAGGTCATGAGTTGGATAGTGCGGCTCATGGTTCCGAAGTTGGCGTGAGCCATATGCGACCACACGTCCTTCCTGCATCAACACGCAGCCGAGCCCGATACCAGACGCATCACAATACACGTCGAAGGGCTTGGTTGTATCCGGTTGAGCTAAGATCGGGGCTGTTGTGAGATGCTTCACTAATGCTTGGAACGCTCCTTCACACGCCGTGTTCCAAACATATTTTGTTCCCTTTTTCAGCAACTCTGTCATCGGCTTAGCAAGCTTGGAGAAGCTTGGAATGAATCTCCGATAGTATCCCGCTAAGCCGAGGAAGCTTCTGACTTCATGGACTGAAGTGGGAGCTTTCCATTTCAGCACTTGTTCGATTTTGCTTGGGTCAACCGCAATGCCTTCCACTGAGATAATATGTCCCAAAAATGGCACTTGGCTGATCCAAAATTCACATTTGCTGAACTTGGCATATAGCTTATGGTCCCTTAGGTGTTGAAGAACAATCCTCAAGTGTTCGGCGTGTTCTGCTTCTGTCTTAAAATAAACCAAGATATCATCAATGAACACCACCACGAACTTGTCCAGCTCTGGCATGAACACCGAGTTCCTGAGGTACATGAAATGTGCCGGAGCATTAGTGAGACCAAAAGACATGACGAGATATTCATATAAGCCATATCTCGTTGAGAAGGCCGTCTTCGGGATATCCTCCGCCCAGATTTTTATTTGATGATATCCAGAGCGAAGGTCCATTTTGGAGAACATACTTGCACCCACAAGTTGATCAAACAAAATGTCAATGCGGGGCAGTGGGTATTTATTCTTGATGGTGATGGCATTGAGCGGCTGGTAGTCCACACACAGCCTCAAGGTTTCATCCTTCTTCTTCACAAACAGCACCGAGCATCCCCAAGGCAAGGAACTCGGCCTAATGAAACCTTTGCTAAACAGATCATTGAGCTGTTCTTTCAGTTCAGCCAGCTCGTTCGAAGCCATTTTGTATGGTCTCCGGGAGATAGGAGTAGTCCCGGGTGCAAGCTCGATCTTGAACTCGACATCCCGCTCAGGTGGCATGCCCGGAAGATCATCCGGAAACACGTCAGGGTATTCCCGGACTACGGGAATGTCCTCTAACTTGAGAGCTTCAGTATTATGGATTTCTGAAACTTCCCAGACTGGATTGTCTAATATGAGAGACCGCGGACGGTTTAGTGGGGAATTGAGGTGAACCGTCCGTGATAATGTTTCTAGGACAGCGCCATGGTAGCTTAGCCATGACATTCCTAAGATTGCATCAATTTTTTGCCCCTCAAGAATAATCATAGTGGTGGGGTATATCTTCCCACCTAAGCACAGTGGTGCTTTCGGAATCATCATATTTGCTGAAATCTTTCCTCCCGGTGAGCAGATCATATAAGAACACTCGGTTGGAAAGGCTTCCAGTTGATGCTTAACCACATATGATGCACTTATGAAGTTGTGGGTTGCACCAGAATCAAATAATATGATGATGGCTTGGTCGTTGAGAGTGAACGTACCCGCCAGCACATTGTCTCCCTCTGGGGCGTCCTCATTGTCGAGGTTGCGAACGCCCCCAGTCCAGTGACCAACCTTCTTGACCGAAAGTCGGCCTTGAGCACCGCCCTGGAACTGGGCTTGCCCGCTGCTTTGCTGCCCCTGGGGACAGTCCTTCGCAAAATGGCCCGCCTGGCCACACGTGAAACAAGTGTAGCGGGGCGGTCCTCCGCTGATCGGCGGACGGAAACCCGTGGCGCGTTGTGGCGGTGAAAACGCCCGGGGTGTCGTCTGCTGCTGCTGTTGCGGTCGCGGTGGTGGCATCGGCGGTCAGAACTGGGGTGCCTGGAAAGAATGACCCCCGAACTGCTGAGGTCGCGCCGGTGGATGCCACTGCTGCCCGGATGGTGTCCGATACACCATGCGGTACTTCTGGGGAGCCCACCCCCACTGCTAGGTGCAGTGCTGCACTTCCGCTGCTCAGCTGCCAACTCCCGCTGAGCGTCCTCTTGCATATTCGCGGCATTGACGAGGTCGTTGAAGGTGCCGTGATTCCATTGAACGAGATGTGTCTTCATCTCGGGGTGTAACCCCCGATAGAAGTGCTCCCGCTTCTTCTCCTCGGTGGAGATGTATCTGACGCATATTGCGCCAGATGGTTGAAGGCATGGGAGAGTCATGGGCACTCCTCCCGCCCTGCTTCAGTTCCAAGAATTCTTGGAACTTCCTCTTCATTATCCTGGGAGGGATATGATAGGCGCGGAACGCCTCCCGGAATTCCTCCCACTCCACGGCATGGCCAGCCGGACGTGAGGCGACATAGTTCGCCCACCACGCACTAGCGGCACCGTGAAGCTGCTGCGCCGCGAACAGAGTCTTTGCCGCTCCGTACATTGGAGCAGCCCGAATTTGGACTCGATTGTCCGCAGCCAGTTGTCGGCCTCCAGTGGTTCTGCGGCTTCTATGAACACCGGAGGGTGCGTACTCATGAAGTCCGAGTACGTCACATCACGGGGCTCACGAGGCCCCCTCTCTTGACGCCCCCCACCTGGGACGTATTCTGCACGATCGTGCGGAGCAGGTCGGTCTGCTCCTCACGATTCCCCACCAATGCCGCTATCACATCCGCTAGGGTAAGCGGAGGTGGCGGTAGTGGTTGTTGCTGTGGGGTACTGTTGTAGGCAGGTAGGTGGCTGGGAGTCATCGCCTCCCTGCTGGATAGAGCCACCAATCTCGTGCGTGGTCCGAGTGCGAACCATCTGCAACCATACGACAATAAATATCAGTCCCGCAACAAACTTCATGCAGTCCAATAAAATAGGCGTAAACATAATGACATTAAAACATGCGATGCATCTCGTATGTAGATAATGTAATAACTTTGCACAAGCTACACCATTACCAGACCAAATACAAGCTAGTTAAATCCAACTTGATGAACCTCCTCTTTAGAAGCTCACCACAACTAGGGTTTGGTCACCACGAGACGTTACTATCGCTTTGTCATCACGTATACCACCCTTTTATCTTCAATACGACACAAACCTGGTCTCTAGCAAAAGAAACTTGAGTAAAACATATACTCAAATCTTTCACTAGTTGAAGATAACCACTCATGAGTATATTCTATCCCCTTGGAAGTACTTAAACCCCCTAGGGTACAACAATCTCTCAAATGAGTTCAACTGTCATTCCTCTATCAGAATGACCAGCTTCTACATATCCAAGATTTTGATCTGGTTCTGGGCATTTTCATGAATTAAGTTGAATACTAAAGTTAAAGTTAACTTCAGTATATTTTCAATGAGTATTTATTTGCCCTCAGATAAGCTATGGTTAAAAAGTTATGGTAATTCAAAGTAACCAGAATTTCTGGAAGAATTTCAACAGCACCTCATTTGGGAATTTGCTGTTTCCCACTGAATTCTGCGCTGAAATTTCAGAACTTTGAATTACAAAGATGTAACACATCTCTTACCCTTTCTAAAGATGTATGATATGAAAATTTTAGATTTTTCTATAGTAAGTTATGCTTGAAAAACAGAATAGTCCAGAGAGTGTTTTGAATCTGTCCTGGTTCTGGACAGTCTACATCCCTCTGGAATTTAAGCCATCTTAATGTGTGATTCAGCTCTGGAAGTCTACAGCGAAGTTTTAGAGTGCTTGAAATCCTTTCCAGCACTATCTCCCACACCTCTATTGGCTAAACAATCTGTGAGTTATGCTCTGTTAAAGTTCAGCAACGTGCTGCCCAAAACAGAGCACTCTGTTTTTCAATCCCTTTGACTACACTGATCAACTATTGAACTTTTCTACCCAACCAGAGTCCTAAATGTTCAAACTTAGTGACTTTAATTCCTTGTTATCATTATATTTCATGCACATGCCTATGCTATGTCGGTACTACGTTCCTCACAAAAAAAATCCTAACCGGATTATACCGGCATATACGTCTCAAGTGTGGCACTAAACGGTCGCTCGCACACGTACACTACACGGAATACATACGTGGTTAGTACCTGCAGAAGACCACACAAGAATGATGCACTCAATGGTTGTTTCCACTTCAGGCAGGACCCTATTTAAAAGTAAAAATAAACGCCCGTATCATTGTCATACGGCCGTCCTTGAGTTAAGTCACGTCTCAAGGCACGTCATCGCGTTTCAACACCACACGACGGGGAACCCGAGTAGATCATGAACGGGTCGTCACGGTTGGGAATGTTATCAACCCAACGGATACCACCTACTGCCCTGCAGGGCACGCCGATGGCAAGCGCTGCGTATGTCCTCCTGGGCTATTTCTAGACGAACACACTCTCGCGTTACTGACCACGCGATGGGGTCTCCACTTACTTGCCTAATGCACGCTAGGGATCAGCGCTTCATATGAACTCAGGAACATGAGGAGTCCAAGAGTTTCAAATTGACGTCTCACACCAAGCTGTGAGATCAATCCCTGAACCACGTTCTTCGTCAGGGGAGCTAACCGAAATTGAACCGCTTTCGGTGGCGTTCCTTACCATTCTTACCAGAGCGTATGTGCGTCGTTACATAATTAAAATTTAGAATTATAACACATAGGTTAGTCTTGCCACTTTAAGTAACTATGCTAATATAGTCCTTACTTGGGCAAACTACTGGATCCTCAACGTAAACCTAAGTTTTCCTGTAATACAGTCCTTAATTAATGTGCTATCCCCAATGTCGCTCTGATACCAGCCTGTGGCGGACCGGAATCCACTCATCCAGGATCGCAGAGGGTGGTGCCGCGCGATGCGACACCCGACAGCACACATCATAAGGATACATTGTACTACATAGAAAACTAACCGAGATGTACAAAGTAGTACACTTGTTCAGTTACAAACTAAGGTATACATTACACAGCGGAAGTTTTAATTTGTACAACTCACGCCCGCCTATCTAGCAAAAGCCGGTTGTCCAGCCCTAGAGCAACCCACACTAGCTGCAGCGGCGTGTACGGCTCCCACTCAGCCGTGGTCCCCGACGGAGGGTAACCCTCGCCGGTGGAATCGTAACCCAAGTCCGTGGGTGGCTCCTCACCTGAAAAACACTTAAGCAGCAACCGTGAGCACGATGGCTCAACAAGACTTAACCGACTCACCTAGGCATGAAACTCTATATGTAGTGTACAACAAACATGGGGTGGTACATTTTCAGCAAAGGGACACGCCTACAAGTTCATCCTTAATTCATCTTTTAGCCACAGTTAACAGTTCATGAATCTGAAATTTAATAAGCAATTTTTTTGGTGGCACACATGTAACAATACAATTATATCATACAGCAGAATTGAATCATAACATTCCATAAATTATCTATGTTACGATGCAGTGAACAAGTGGTACTCGTCACCGCGAGGGACGGCGAATCGACTCGATATACACCTGCAGTGATACCCGAAGAGCACGTCACGTACGCCCACCCGTGGATCTGCACAGCACGCTCACTCGATGCCGTACGGGACAACCTTTCACCCAACAGCCCAAACGTCGAACCGGTCGAACCGAAACGAGCAGGAGGTTCCCTACACGGAGCATCTCTCTATGCCCGTTAGCAGATTTCCACCTTGCTGCCCTCAGCCTACACCTATAAATCGGTGTGTTATGCCTCGACGCCCGGAGGTATAGGTTACATCGGTTTATTGGGGCCCATATATCCGATATGCCTTTGGTACGTTCAATACTTGCTCAGCAGGGCCGCACACGGATCGGTCCTCAATCAACACGGACAGGGCTGCGCACACAAGACTTCCTCTTGCTACGCCCTAGCCCCTGCCTAGTCTCATTTTCATTACTAAAGTGATCTCACATCACTCGAACCAATCCCGTGTGTCCCAAGACTAAACTCACGAGTAGGTTCCAACTACTCGACATGTACCGAAGTCCTATGAAGCATTAAGCATAGCCTGTCTACTCGAGCTCTTAGACACTACCCTCACTCTTATAGGCAAATTCTGGTTATGCAAGTGGGGTTCCATCCATCCTACATCTAATGCACATTCATACTTCACACTAGACATGTAAACAAAGCAAAACTTTATAAAATGGTTAATGCAAACCAGGGCTTGCCTTCTTGCTGCGGGTCAGTGGTTAGGGCTTCGTCCGGAAGAAGGAAGTCGAGCACTTCCGGAGTCTCCTCGCCTTCAGCGACTACACGTTAACAAGATACTACATGTCAATTCAAATGCAATGTTTAGAATTGAATAAGTAATTACTATAACTCTATCTAGCCCTCCCCTTTGTCTCTGAGATTTTTAGGGTGGCTTGGTATGGTCCTAACCAGAGTCTTGACCAAGTTTCATTTGAAACAAAGTTCATTTGAGCCTTGTACAAATAAAAGCCTATTTGGTCAACATTAGAACCTCTATGGAATTCCAGGGGTTTTCATGGATTCAAAAATTACTTTCTGGAAACTACAACTTGAGATGGTTCTAATGGAGTTGGTTTCATGTCATTTGAAGAATTCTAGAGGAAGTTATGCCCTAAACAAGATTTGAGAAAAATCTGAAAAATGTTTATGTACATTTTTTATTTTCTCAGGGCAGTTCACTTAATCACACCATTATGGGGACTAAATGAACTTGGATGAGTCTGAAAATTTTACTATGACTCAGGGATTTTCCCATGAACCTCTCAGCCAAATTTCAGAATTTTTCATAAAGTAATTCTCCAGATAAAATTCCTAACAGTTTAATTTTAGGGATTTAATTGTAGAAAACTATTAAGTTTCATGCGCTGAAATTGGTATTGCTGGAAAGTACTCAAAATTCTGAGTTCAGCAAAATTTGGTTCACTGCATTTGGAGCTTCCTAGCAAAAGTTCTATGCATTTGAAGTTTGCACTAAAACTGGAAATTCCCAAAATGTTTAAACTCTGCGGGTGGGGCCCACTCTTTAAACTGGCCCACTGAGGACGCGGCCACACCGCAGCCCACGGGGTTTTACCCGTGCTTCCGCACTGAATCCCGGCCACAAATGGATCCCCGCGCGAGAATAGAGGCTGACCGGTGGACCCGGGCACCCCTTTGTCTACCTTGCGCCATCCCGCGACTCCCGCGGCGGTGTTTCACCGGAGTTCTCGCCGCTGGCCGTTTCACTGCATGACCTTCGACGGTTCTCACCTCCTGGACATAACTTGGCTCGGAGAACACGCTGGTGCCCTCACCGAAGCTTGGCGATGGCCGGAACCACGCCCGCGATGGTGACAGCGGCTCTCTCTACTCCCGCGATGTCGTCCGAGCTACTCAGGGCCTTATTTTCCGAACGGTTTGCTCCCACAGCTCCGCTGAGGCATGCTTAGCATGAAAATGAGCTCGGTTGGCCATGGAAACGTCCGGAGTTATGTACTCACCATCGACCTAGGCCCGATATCGGCTGTGACCGGAAAAAGCTCGATAAACAAAGTCTATACTCCACGGTTCTTCGTATTGTTTGATCCTAGATGGTCGTGGCAGGGTGTAGATCATGCTTGTAGCTCAGTAAACTCGGTGATGAGCCAATACCAGTGAATTTTAGGATTTGGGGTGGCTCGGTTTTAAAAACACAGAAACATCCCCGGGGAAATTCTCCCACGACAGTGTATGAAACGACGAACGGTTTGAACTAGAAGGACCAGCACCTTAGGGCGGTTGTTTCTTGTGTTGATCGTCGGGCACGAGGGAGCCTGTGTTGTCCGGGCGCCGACGACAGAGGGTGGCGATGAAAACGCTCGCGAGCGGAGGCAACTGTGGGTGGGAGAACATCGGTTCAGCCTCGGCACCGTGAAAACGACTGAGTGGGCGTCGTGCTGGTGCGGTGACTCGCGGTTTTCACCGTGCGGTGGCCTCTTCCACTCAGGCGTGGGAGCAGGAGGTGTCACGCGCTGATCGCCGGCTGCCGAGTGACTCGCCCTAGCTGCCTTCGGTCTTAAGCCTGCTGACCAGTGGGCCCTCTTCTCCCCCCTAATATCCTCTTAGTTTTTCACCTCTGTTTTTGCTGAAAATATCCCCAGCTACTCACAATTGAATGTGAGACTTAATCACCAAGTCACAGTTTGAATTTGGTTTCCCACATTTGAAATTTGTTTGGCTAGCTTTGCTTCACATTTGAACTGAAATTCAAATTCAGTTTTGAATTCTTGCAAATTTAGCTCCCAAAAAGATGAATTCCAATGGGGTGAAAATTGGTGGACCAACTCAGAAAAATGTGCTAAGTTGGAATATGAAGCCAACTTTTGAATCCAAGTGATGAAAGTTGCTGCAATTTGAATTTACATTCAAATTGGCCTCTTTATTCAAATGCCTCCAAAAGTGCCTCAAAAAGTGTTGGATTTGCATGAAATTTGGCCTGAACCTTCCCAAGACTATTTACGTTCTAAGGGTGAGCTCAACCTCTCATGTTCATGTGTAGAAATACTACTTTGTGAAAGTTAGGGCTTTCCCCTCTAATCACCCTTTTGATGGAGGTTACCTGCTCTTCACAAGTCTTCACAAAATATCCACAACAAAAGCTGTGGTGTTGTGAGGTGATGAAAAATTTTTGCAAGTCCCTTTTCTAGCGCTTTTACACCTGAGGTCATAGCTGGAGCGACGTCACCTGGGCGAGGATGCCCGCGTGACCATCGAGCGACGATGGGAAAAGCGTCACAACCACAAGGCCGACTACAGTATGTCGACCACCTCGACTCATCCTGGGCCGCAGACGTTCGCCACGCGATCTCTGCCCCAGGCGTACGCCACACAGCATATGCAGCAGCCATATGCCCTGCAAATGGTGCCCCCGGTCTATGGTGCACCTTTGCCCATGCCCGGGTTCACCGTGCCAACAGCGGACCAAGCGTTCGCGGCACCAGCACCTGCAGCGACAGGAGCGGGGTGTGCGGCCCTGCCGCCCCACCTTCGCTTCGCAAGATGGCCGCTCAAGTTCCGGCCACACCTACCAGAGAAGTACGACGACAGCGTCAACCCGGCGGAGTTTCTACAAATCTACTCCACCGCCATTCTTGCTGCAGGAGGGGATGAGGTCGTCATGGCCAACTACTTCCCCGTCGCCTTGACCGCCCCGGCCCGGTCTTGTCTCATGAACCTCCCCCAGGGTTCCATAACCTCCTGGGGAGAGCTCTGCCGACAGTTCACTGCAAACTTCGGCAGCTCGTACCACCGTCCCGGCACGGAGCTTGACCTCCACGCCATCCGACAACAACCTGGAGAGTCGTTGTGCTCCTTCATCCAGCAGTTCTCCTAGGTACGGAACACCATCCCCCACATCCAGAATGCTTCAGTGGTGGTGGCGTTCCAACAGGGTGTGAGAGACAAGAAGATGCTCGAGAAGTTGGCCACCAGAGAGGTGTGCGACGTCTCGGAGCTCTTCAGCCTGGCGGACAAGTGCGTCAGAGCAGCAGAAAGCCGTAGCTGGCACTCACAGCCAGCCTCCAAAGCAGGAGGGCAGCCCGGTGCTAGCGCTGCTTCCCATGGAAGCAGCAAGAAGATCAAGAAGAAGGGCGGTGGCAAGATCAAGCCGCCGGCCGGAGCTCCTGTCGCTGCAACTGCAGTACCCAGTGGAGCTCAGGGGCCACGCCCCGACAAGAGGCCACGACAGTCACCTGGCCACGGTGAACGAAGTGAGCCATGCCCGGTGTACAAGACCAGAAGCCACACTGCTGGTGAGTGCCGAGAGATCCAGAAGCTCGCGGAGTGCCTCCGCGAGGGGAGGCAGCCGCGCGCAGATGCTCCTCCCTTCCGCTAGAGGGAGGGCAAGCAGAAGGTCGACCCCCGGGACAATGTCGGCCAGGAGATGGAGTTACAGGAGCCCCAGCGCACTCTAAAGGCGGTCCATCACCGCGAGGGCTCCAGCTCCAGCAACGACGAGCGCCGGAAGGCGCTCCATGTCATCTACGGCGGGTCCTCGGACCCCTCATCCCGGAATGCGGTCAAGACCCTGTGTCGAGCAGTGGCGTCGGTGGCCCCTACACCAAGTGCAGCACCGCACCTCAAGTGGGTAGGGACCCCCATCAGCTTCGACGCCACTGACTGCCCCAAGAACATAGCTGGAGCCGGACAGCTACCGCTCTTGGTAGCTCCCACCATCGCACACGGCAACATCAGCCTTCCGGTGACCTTCAGAGCACCGGACAACTACCGGACATAATACATTTTGTTCGACGTGGCGGAGGTCGACCTCCCCTTCAACGCCATCATCGGCAGGCCGGCCCTGTACCGATTCATGGTAGTAGCCCACTACGGCTACCTCGTCCTAAAGATGCCTACACCAACAGGCGTCCTCAAGATCCCTGGAGACCGCACTGCCGCAGTGTCAGCCATGGAGAAGCTCCAAGCACTTGCGACAGCCCGAGCACCAGCCCCTGGCGGTGCAGAACCGGGCCAGCTCCACCCGAGTGCACGCCGTTGTGCCTCGATATCAGCACCCCACATGCAACCCCAAGACGAGGGCGACATCCCTCTGAAGGTCGTACAAGTCGGCGCCGAAGCTGCCCAAACCACCCGGACAATCGGGGGTCTGGACAACAAATAGGAAGGCGCGCTCATCACCTTCCTCTGGCACAACGTCGACGTGTTTGCATGGCAACCATCGCAGATGCTCGGGATCCCTAGGGAGGTGATCGAGCACCATCTAAAAATCTTACCTGACGCTCGGCCGATCCAGCAGAAGCCCCGGAAGCAGTCCATCGAGCGGTAGAACTTCATCCGTGAGGAAATCAAGAAGTTGTTGGATGCTGGCTTCATACGGGAGGTCCACCACCCCAGGTGGTTGGCGAACCCTGTTGTTGTCCCGAAGGTCGGCGGGAAGCTCCGGATGTGCATCGACTACACCAGTCTCAATAAGGCATGTCCCAAAGATCCATTCCCTCTCCCTAGAATAGATCAAATAGTAGACTCTACATCAGGCTGTGATATGTTACGCTTCCTAGACGCCTACTCAGGCTTCCACCAAATTCCCATGTCTAGAGAAGATGAAGAACATACTGCTTTTATTACAGTGGATGGCCTATACTGTTATGTCTCCATGCCTTATGGTCTAAAGAATGCTCTCCCTACCTTTGTACGTGCCATGCGCAAAACCTTTGGAGAGTTAATAAGAGACTTAGTTGAGGTGTACGTCGATGACATCGTTGTCAAAGTTGGACAGAGTACGTCCTTGTTAGATAACCTAGCTCTAGTCTTTGACAAGCTGCGCTGCACGCGCACTAAGCTAAACCCGGACAAGTGTGTGTTCGACATATCCTTTGGGAAGCTCCTAGGATTCCTGGTCTCACACCGAGGGACCAAAGCCAACCCAGAGAAGATCAAGGCCATCGAGCTGATGCGGCCCCCCGCCCGCATCAAGGATGTCTAGAAGCTCACGGGATGCCTAGCTGCGCTGAGTCGGTTCATACCGAGGCTAGCGGAGCGGGCTCTCCCCTTCTTCAAGCTCCTGCGCAAATCCGGTCCATTCGCTTGGACCAACGAAGCAGAAGAAGCATTCCTGGAGTTGAAGTAGCTCCTGACGACGCTACCCATCATGGTAGCCCCAGAGCCCGGAGAGCACCTGCTGCTCTACATTGCGGCGACAACATAGGTGGTGAGCATGGTCCTCGTCGCAGAGCGGCTGGACCCCTCATCACCACAACCAGCTCCACCAGCTGAAGTCAAGCACCAAGGCTGCCCGGGCCCCATGGGGGGCCCCGGCAGCCAGGAGGTCCCGGAGGTCCAAGACAACCTCCCGGAGGTCCAAGGGGACCTCCCGGTGGTTCAAGACGACCTCTCGAAGCTCCAAGACGACCTCCCAGAGGTCCAAGGGGACCTCCCGAAGGTCCAAGGGGACCTCCCGAAGGTCCAAGGGGATTTCCCGAAGGTTCAAGACGACCTCCTAGAGGTCCAAGGGGACCTCCCAAAGGTCCAAGACGGCCAAGAAGTCTCCGGGTCTCAGCCCCCGGAGGTTGCCCAGGGCCTGTCTTCCTCCTGTCGGCCTGAGCCAATGGAGGAAGACACCTAGGGCCCCCCAAGGAGTATCCGGACCATCCAGAGGCCCGTCTACTACATCAGTGAAGTCCTCCACGATGCCAAGACAAGATACCTGGAGGTCCATAAGCTGTTGTACGCAGTGCTTCGTGGCGTCCAGGAAGCTCTGGCACTACTTCCAAGCCCACCGGATCTCGGTGGTCACCTCCTACCCGCTGAAGACCATCCTTCACAGCCCCAACGCGACTGGCAACGTAGCCAAGTGGGCAGCGGAGCTAGCGGAGTTCGAGCTGGACTTCCTCCCTCGTCACGCAGTCAAGAGCCAAGCACTGGCTGACTTCGTGGCCGAGTGGACGCCATCGACAACCAACCCAGGGGGCCCCGAAGACGGTGAACCGGAGCCCCGAGCTCCGGTCTTCACAGAGCCCCACTGGACGCTCTTCTTCGACGGCTCCTCACGAAAGCAGGGGGCCGGTGCCGGCGTACTGCTTCTCATGCCATCGGGGGAGTATCTCCAGTACGTGGTGCATCTCAATTTCAAGGCAGTCAAGAACATGGCCGAATATGAAGCTCTCATCTTCGGCCTGAAGACGGCGCTGTCCCTCGGCGTGTGCCAGTTGCTGGTCAAGGGCGACTCCCAGCTCATCATCAAGCAAGTCAGGGGTGAATGCTCCGGCAATGACCCGCAACTAGCTGCTTATCTCCTCCACGTCCAGATGCTGGAGAAGGACTTCGTTGCCTTGGGCCTGTGCCATGTACCACGCGCCGACAACGCCGTGGCCGACGACCTCTCAACAAAGGCCTCCACCGGTGCCCCTGTGCCCGAAGGAGCCTTTGAGAGAACATTGCCGCGACCCACAGCCCGGCCTGCCGAGCCGGGCGAAGGGGGTGAGACCAGCACCTCGAAGCTGGCGGTCCCGACGGCCCTGCAACCATAGCACCTACCAAGGATCGTAAGCATCACTGGGGACTCCGTGCTACCCAGCGCTCAAGATCCAGAAGCTCAAGTCAGACCTGATGCATGGATCACGGAGATCTGGGACTACTTGAAAGACAATATCCTTCCTGATGAACATGCATCCGCTGAACGGATCGTGCGCATGGCTAAGAGATACACGCTGGTAGAAGGGGATCTCTACTTGCGTGGCGCCAACCATGTCCTATTGCGGTGCATAACCCAGGAGGAAGGCTGCGACTTGCTCACTGAGATCCATGGAGGCAACTGCGGGAATCATGCTTCCTCACGCATGCTGGTCGGTAAAGCCTTTCGTCATGGCTTCTACTGGCCGACAACACTCCTGGATGCCATCAAGCTGGTCAAGATATGCAAGGTGTGCCAGTTCCACGCCAAGCAGATCCACACACCGGCTCAAACGCTGCAGATGATCCCGCCCTCGTGGCCATTCGCGGTATGGGGGTTGGACATCCTGGGGCCATTCCTCAAAGCCGTCGGGGGATTCTGGTACCTCTACGTCACCATCAACAAGTTCACCAAGTGGCCGGAAGTTGCCTCAGTCATCACCATCAACAAGCAATCCGCAGTCAAGTTCATCAAGTCGATCGTCTACAGGTTTGGGGTCCCGAACAGAATCATCACCGATAACGGGACCTAGTTCACCTGTGCAGCGTTCCAAGACTACTGCGAAGACCTTGGCATCCAGGTGTGCTATGCCTCCGTTGCTCATCCAAAGAGTAATGGGCAAGTTGAGAGGGCCAACGCCGAGATCCTTCGGGGCCTCAAGACTCGCACCTATGCCAGCTTGAAGAAACATGGTGCCAAGTGGGTGGACGAGCTTCCGAGCGCACTGTGGGCTAACTGGACATCCCAGAGCCGAGCCACAGGGGAGACACCCTTCTTCATGGTCTACGGGGCTGAAGCCGTGCTTCCCCCAGAAGTCACCATGGGGTCCCCCTGTGTCCGAGCTTACGACGAAGCCGCGCAGGACCAGCTCCGGCATGAGGACATCGACCTTGTCGACGAAGCTCGACTGCAAGCAATGCTCCACAACACACGGTACCGGCAGGCACTCCGGTGCTACCACCAGAGGTCCGCGCGTGTCCGGGAGGTCAAAGAAGGCGACCTGGTGCTGCGGCGCATACTTTCTCGTGAAGGGACCAACAAACTCTCCCCTAGCTAGGAAGGTCCCTTCCGATTCATGAAAGTTTGCCGCCCCAGGTGCGTGCGCCTTTCCACCGAGGACGGGGACCCGCTCCCAAACCCTCAGAACATAGAACATCTCCGTAAGTTCTATCCCTAGAGCAGTAGTAGGACAGTTCCTTTTCTTTCTGTAATAAATCCCATAGAGCCCTGGAACAGCGCTCGGAGCAGCTAAACCCCAGAGGGCGGTCCAGAACTACGTCCAGCTTGGCCTGGTTCCGTACCCTAAGCGCGTAGGCTCTTGCCCCCCCCCCCCCTCACAATGGGGTGGGTCGTTGCCTCCGTGTATAGCCTGTCTTCCTCCTATGGATGTTTATATAGAAAGAATCCTGTCCTACCACGCTCTTACTCTTGTGTTCATTTAAATTACGCATTAATTTTTATGATCCCACCTCCCCTTGCTCAAAAACAGTGTATGGTCATCATACACTAAGCTCTCCTTTCCCACTCTCATCCATAGCCGACATTTGCTATCCTACTGAAGGCGGTCGTGCTTGAGGTACCTGCCGATGGCCAAGGGGCCTCTCGGATCTCCCCCAGTCAGGTGCTGCGACGCCAGTTGGTCACCTCCAGGAAAAACCTACGCTGTGCATGGGGGGTCCAGGGTGCGTAGCCTGCTTTGCCTGGTTCCGTACCCAAAGCGTGTGCACTATGCCCTTCGGAGGTCCAGGGTGTACAGCCTGCTTTGCCTGGTTCTGTACCCAAAGCGTGTGCACTCTGCCTCCCCGGTGTTACGGTCCAGTACTAAGGACCGGACGGTCGTACCCTAACCTCGGAGGGAGCCGGACCTCCGGTGCCGGGCACACTTGTAGGATCGAGTACACGGGTAAAGCTACCAGAGAGGGGGTGAATGGTAGATAAAAACTTTTCAGCGGAAGCAACAAAACACCCCTCAGCATAAAACCGATCTGTTAAAGAAACCGTGTTTGTGACTAATCTAAACGTGTTAAACTGTGACAAAAACTAGTATAGATTGTAGAGAATCAAGTCATGAAGACGTCACAACAAGAATCATGAAAATCCGTTGAGAGAAAGTCAAGTTACGATCGAAAGATCAAACAAAGGTCAATCTGTCCTACGCGAGAAAAACAGTTCAGGAATACTGCAAAGAAACTCGTGTAGATCAGAAACCACAAATTCAATGACCGTGAAAGTTTCACAGATGATAGATAATCAAGTTGTGAAGACAACTCAAAAAGAATGACATCAATTGGATCTGTAAAACTCGAGTTATGATAAAACCACCGAAGCAAGGTAGTGCTGAACAGAAACTTGACGAGAAAAACTTGTGTGAAACAAGTCGGACGAAGAAGGCACAAAAGTTCCTTTAGAATATGAATTTTATTTATGAAAACACAAGAGGAACAGCCCCAAAGTCGTGCACCACGAGCTCTGGCCTCCCTTGCTTATATAACCAGCCCGAAGGCCAACTCAACTCAAAGTAGGACTCCTACTCCTACTTGGATTGAAACTGTAACTTTCCAATACTGCTTAGGACTCTTCTATACGCAGATAGAAGCAATCTTAAGACTTCCAAACACCTTAGGAACATATCCCACATTCCTAAAATAACTCAAATTCGTGACCCACACGAAATCCTATCATAACCAACTCAAAACTTTCCATATTTGAGTCAAACACGACTCAGCCGCAGACTGAGTCCATAACCTAGTCGGTTGGACCTTTCCGACCAATTCTTTACGTCCACATCTCTTCATCACGCCTTGGAACCATGCAGCCATGTCCATGCACTCCTTACACACGTGCAAACATCTTTCAACGACGTCCAAGATACCTTCATATGCATTGTTCTTGATTCAAACATACTGCGCAACCTCCCGATCAACTCAACCACAATTCCTCCCGAACTTGGTTGTTGAACCTCATCTTCTCCCTAAGACTAGTTCAATGGATCCCGTCACCAGCCATGTCTTGAACTCAAGCAACACCTGCATATGAATAAACAACCAATATTTCCGAGCACAAGTCCTCGACTTGACTCTCGTTAGTTCCGAAACTACAACATCTTACGTGAGCACCTCACATAAGCATGTTGTAAACCATAGCAAAATGATATCAGCCATAACCACCAAAACACACCAAAAACTTAGTAAAATAATACTAAGCAAACTGTCCATAAGAGTAAAGCAAGTTCGAAACATTGCAAGTTAAAAGCAGAACATTGCAATCAAGCTTCGAACCTTACCAAAGCTAACCGGACCTTGAACCGGAGCTTACCAAAGCTAGTCAGACCCAACGCCGGAGCTTACTAAAGCTTAGTCGGACCTAGCACGAAACTTACCAAAGCTAGTCGGACCTAGCACCGGAGCTAGCAAAAACAAGTCGGACCTAGCCAAAATAAGTCAGACCTAGACAAAGCAAGTCGGACCTTACGTCGGACCTTGCTGGAGCTACCCAAAACAAGTCGGACCTATCGTAGGACCTTGCAGGAGCTCGGACCTAGAGTTAGACCTTGTTAAAAAGGTTTTTTGGTAGTATTCAAAACTTTTATCGTCAAAGCCAGTGTATTCAGCACACATAGGTCTCACAGCACTGAATTGCCCAAGCCCCGTATACCAGTCCAGGACTGTAAGCCAAATAAGACTATGAGAACAGGGAAGGGAGAGCCCCCGAGGAGAATTACGGTTCCCCTACTTGTACGCAGGACCTCCTGAGAGGCCTCCTGGACCTCCGGAGCCGAGGTCCCAGCACCGCTGTGCTCCGGGCGGACAGGGGGGCCTTGGCTTTAGCTCCCTCGTAGGAATATGGTAGGTGCGCCCAAACAATTGGCCACACCTACCAGGGGGCCACTACGGGGACTGCAAAGGGAGGACCGGAGCACCCGACGGTTCCTGGCAAGGCGCTGCGACGTGCAGCAGTGCACCGCGACGTGCAGTGGTGGCAGCCTTGGAAACCGCCGCAGTAAAAGCAACTTTCAAATCAAGAGTCAAGACCCCACGACCTTCCGTTCCCAAGCGGCGGTTCAAAGAAGTTTGAAGAAAGTGCGCGGGATAGTAAAGGTGAAGGCCCCACCTCGGGCTCATTACCTCCCCCGAGATGGGCCCGGGGGCCACTGTCGGTACCCTCAATACCGGGTACCCCCGCGCACAGGGCAAAACCGCCTAAGGACCTCGCCCCTTCCGTAGGGACAAGCTCCGAGGGCGCCACGTGTCCAGCCGGGCCGGAGCTCCCCCTCTCCTCAGAGGAGAGCTCCGGGCCAGCCACGTGGCCAGGCAAAGCCGGACCTCCCCCCTCCGCGGAGGAGAGCTCCGAAGGCTCCATGTGTCCAGCGAGGCCGGAGCTCCCCCTCTCCTCAGAGGAGAGCTTCGGGCCCGCCATGTGGCTAGCAGAGTCGGACCTCCCCCCTTCCGCGGTGGTGAGCTCCGAAGGCTCCACGTGTCCAGCGGGGCCGGAGCTCCCCCTCTCCTCAGAGGAGAGCTCCGGGCCCACCACATGGCGAGCAGAGCTGGACCTCCCCCCCCCTCCGCGGAGGTGAGCTCCGAAGGCTCCACGTGTCCAGCGGGGCTGAAGCTCCCCCTCTCCTCAGAGGAGAGCTCCGGGCCCGCCACGTGGCAACCAGAGCCGGACCTCCCCCCTCTGCGGGGGTGAGCTCCGAAGGCTCCACGTGTCCAACGGGGCCGGAGCTCCCCTCTCCTCAGAGGAGAGCTCCGGGCCCGCCACGTGGCCAGCAGAGCCGCGCTACCTGCCTCGGCACAGTAGGGAGCGGAAGTAAAGACCCCCGCCTTCCCAAGGCGCGACATTGAAGACCCGCGCCTTCCCAAGACGCGGAGCACGCCTCTGCCAGGAGGCGTTGCGCCCAGTCACATCACAGTGAAGACGTGCGCACAATGACAGAGACTGTGGACCAATAAACACAGCGACAAGACAACCCCTGCTGCCCCTGCCATCATCAACCACTACGCCTAGCTTGCGGTGTGGGCAGGGCAGCAGGACGGAGGCTCAGAAGCTACTGCCAGAGACAACTACCGGCGTTACTGCGAGATACGGTAGATGGCAGGAAATCACCCCGGGACCACCTGTCGGGTCCCGGGCCCCCCTTTGTAAGCCGCCCGAGCCTTGGACAATAAAAGGCTCGGGTAGGCAATGTTGCAAAGGGTTCGGATCCACTGGCATTCGACCCTTAGACATTCAGCTCACCCCCAAGCTTAGAACTCCGGTTCTAAGCACCAAGCAATACAACGAGCACCTCTGCTCACCGTGGACGCAGGGTTTTACGCTCCGGTGGCCCGAACCACGTAAAAAACCCTTGTGTTCATCTCCTTCCTTCGTCCATTCCGGTGAGACCCATGCAAGAGGACTAGCCCCTTCAAAAAAGAACCTCTGCGGGCTGCCCAGAGCGGGCCCGGGGGAAGTATCGACTGCAGACGCTTCGACATGAGCCCTTTGCTTCGTTGTTGCTCGCATACCATTGAGCGGCATCCTCGTCGTCATCGTCTATGGTTCTGATGTGCTCGCTGGTGTCCAGTTGCTCTTGCTGCAATCTCTTTTATCGAGCGGACGAGGAGGCAAACAAGAAGTTCCAACTCATTGTCAGAACGATGATTGTGAGCTATTATTTTATGTTGATGCTTGATTAATGGTTTGAAATGGAGATGTGGCTCGTGAGTATTTATAGTGCCCTTGCCCCTTGCCTTTGCTTCCACTACAGGTAAGATTTTGATAACTTTGCTTTTATATGTGCCTTTGTCCAGGACAAGTGATGGCATGACAACTTTGCTTTTTTACTACCCTTCCTAAGCAAGCACCCGACAGAATGAAAACAAACTTCTTTCTTGGTAAGTCATCTGATGCCATCATAAGAAATAGCGTCTAACAAACAAATAAATATGGTGTACGGTAAAATATCTCTTTATGGGTTTGCCATCAGGCTACATATGTAAATAATTTTTTTGATATTTAAATAACTCACGGATATATTTATTATAATAACTACTAATTATGTAAATATTTATTCGTGAATATAAAAGAATGTAAAGATATATAAAAAATGAACGTTAATTGATATAGAGTATGTTTATATAGTACGATGAATGCAGTAGCACGTACTAGAAAGCAGAGAATCTTTTGTAATGTGCTGGAAAGCATAAAAATATTTGTTTTGAGTAGATTTCTAGAGTATATGAATGCGGATAGGGTAATGGCAGCAGAATAAACCACACTCCTCTCCCCCTACAAAATGAAGTATTGATCATTGGAATATTTAGCGAATCCGCAACGTCCAACCTAGATCAACGGTTCAGATTCATGACAACACCTCGCACTCAAGCTGGGCAAAAAACCAAAAACTGAAAACTGAAACCGAATATACCAGAACCAAAATTGAACTAACTGAACCTACCAAACCGACATAGATTTAGGTTAATTTTTTGAGGAAACTGTTTTTATATCTGTTTCGATTTTTATTTTTGGTTAACGAGTTAATCAAAATTTAGCCCATTAACTTGATAAATCTGACTTATGGCCTATCCCAACCCCTACCGCCCCATCCTCAGCCACGGCCCACCGGCCCATCCCAGCCCCCCTCACCCCTCGCCTCACGCCCGCGCCCCCAATGCTCGACCCACCCTCACCGCCCCACGCGACCTTTCCTTGTGCCCCGTGCCGACCGCCGCCTCGCGCCGCCGGTCCCCGGCCTCGCGCCCCGCCGCCCCACCGCACTCGTCACCTCGCGCACCGCCGCCCCCACAGCTCGCCGCCTGCGGAGCCTGACCGCTCTAGCGCCGCCCGCCGCGCCTGAGGCCGCCCCATTGCCTCGCCCGAGGCCGCCCCATTGCCTCGCCCAGCTACGGTGGCGCCGCGCCCGACGCCGCCTCAGTGCCTCGCCCGCCCGCCGCGCCCGACGTCGTCCCGCGCCTCGCAGCCCGTTACGCCGCTCCCCAGTCCCCACCGTGCCAATCTCGGTTTTATCGGTTTAACCGGTTTTCTCTTTCTGAGACAGTACTTCAGTTTTCATTCTCCAATAACCAAACTTAAAAAAAAACCGGAAAACTGAACCGATCTGTTTAGGTTAGCGGATGAAGGCTGACCTCGCACCCCCGCCCCCAGTCCCTACTCTTCTTCATCGGATCCCTTTCCTCGCAGATCTCGCGTCCCTGCTTCCATCCATAGCCACCGTCGCCGTCTCCTCTCCTCCTCCGCGCCCGCCCCTCGCCGGATCCACGCACGCGGAGGGAAGCGGAGTGGAGATTCGTCCGCGTGCCGGCCGTCTCGTTCCGCCGGTAAGGAGCCCCACAACTTTGGTTTCTTGGATTGATCTCGCGCTGCTTGATCCGCCTGCCCTGCGAATCTGCCCGACTGCTTTCTTGCTGCGAGCAATGGGATCCGAATGTTTCTTCTCTCCCTCCCTCTCCCTCTCCCTCTCAGCATCCGTTTAGATGTAACTGTTGCAATCTAGCTGAGTTCACGGCCCAGTAGCAGTTCGAGGCCGTGCTTTGCGGTGCCGGGCACGCCACTCTCCAGATCGGGGTCTCTATTGCTTCGCTTGTTGTCGTGGACGCGTAGATCCCTTCGCACTTTCCATTGCCTCTGAGTCCGCAGGGCCAGATCTTTCAACAGAGGGCAACCGTACAATTTGATGATCCTCTGAGTCTTGGGTTCATATCTGGCTGCCTGGGGCAATTTTTTTATCATACAGTGCGTCTCTCTCTCAGCACGAAGTTTCCTCGCCAAAATCTTTTTGCAGTGCGGAGCATCGAATGGTGTCCCTGACTAGTTTGACTGTAGTCATTGTCTACTTCCAGGTTCGTTGTGAACGATCTGGTGCGTACAGTGTGCTGGTAATCACATCAGCTCTGCGCACCATCTACACCAATGATAGCATAATATATCTGTACCCTGTGACCAAGTTTCCAAAAGGCGCTAGGCGGGCGGTGATCATTTGCTAATTGAGTAATATTTGTTCTTGTTGCAGGGGCATAGCTTCTCGATTTGGTCTAAATAATTCTGGTTATTGACACGAGCTATTAAAAATGGTATGGCTTATTGGTTGATTGTGTCATTGTACTTATGCTCATCTTTTTATTTATTGTCTATGTAGCATGTATGTTCGGTTTCCAAAAAAAATCTGACTTGGGCTTAATCACTTGTTGTACCCCTAGGTGGTTCTTGCAGCTTCCATTGTTTCAAAATCAGGAAAAGGTGTGTTAATTTCAATTTGAGTTAATCATATAGTTATTGTCAGTTGCCGAAGAATTTGATTGTATATATTATTTAATATTTAATTCTTCTGTACTGCATGGGAGTAATAACATCAAATTTGCTAACTAGTTGGTTCATTATTATATGGCCTATGGGTTCACATAATATGTGATAGCTATGTGTTCTTCATGTTTATCTTTGCATTCTAACTATTAAAACGTTCTTAATATAAAGGACTCAACTGAAAACTATTCTTTTTTCCTTTTTTATTGCAGCACTTGTTTCGAGACAGTTTGTGGACATGTCTCGCATAAGAATTGAAGGATTACTTGCAGCATTCCCAAAACTTGTTGGAACTGGGAAGCAGCACACTTATGTTGAAACTGAAAACGTGCGTTATGTTTATCAGCCTATTGAAGGTTTATATCTGCTACTTATCACAAACAAGCAGAGCAATATTCTTGAAGACCTGGACACTTTGAGGCTGCTTTCCAAGCTTGTATCCTACTTCTTGCATTTTTGTATTTATGATGATTCTTGGACTCTAGCAGTCTACTTTCATGACCATTTTCTTCTTGTTCATAATAATTAAATATCAGATATCAGTATTCAGTACTGCATAATGAGATAAGATGAGAGTTTTATATTACTCCTAAGCTAAGCTGAACGCTACACATTACTGATAGAAAAACAACAAAAAGGTTTTTGCCACTACCATTCAAACTTTGCTATATCTGCACACATCCTTTACATATGTGAGTCTCGTTTATGGGAGCTGGATTTATATTGACTCTCAGTACATCTATGTTTGTTCCTTCCTTGTAATAACCCAGTACATTGCTCTCCTTAACATTTTGAAAGGTGCCCGAATACTCTCCTTCTCTGGATGAGGAGGGTATCTGTAAAATGGCATTTGAGCTTATATTTGCTTTCGATGAAGCCATCTCTCTTGGAAATAAGGAAAATGTTACAGCGCAACAAGTCAAACAATATTGTGAAATGGAGAGCCATGAAGAGAAGGCACACAAACTGATGATGCAAGCTAAGATCAATGAAACCAAGGATATCATGAAGAAGAAAGCTAACGAGCTTGACAAAATGAGGGTCTGCACTACACTTTTCACCAGATTACAAGTTGTATTTGTAATTAATTTTAATGGGTTATCTAGGTATTTTGTTTTTGGCATGGCCTTATTTGACACTGCTCTGTCTGAATACAACCTTTCTAGTTAAGTTGCACCTTTTAAAGACACAGCACGGGAATTTAAGTTTCTTATAATTTGTTGGGCTTTAGTGACCAAATTGCATTATCAAGTCCTTTTCGGAGAGAATATAGTTGGGATTTGTTGAGTCAAAATTTGCCTGTGTGGAGTCTGGACTAAAATGATCTGTGAGCCTTTCTTACATGTATGTAGTACAACATAATAAATAGACTAGATCTGACAATGAAATAAAAGAAGAAATATATCACAAAGTGTATAAATGAAATATTTGTTCCAGAAATGCATGTATATCTGGTTATTGTCTTTTTTTTTGCCTATAAGATGTTAATTTTGTCATTGGTGTTTATGCAGATGGAAAGAGGCAAACTTGACAAGGGAGGATACTCATCAATCTCTGGTCCACGTGTGATTGAAAAGACTTTTAGTGACATGACCATTAGTGGCACTGGCTTTGGAAGTGGTTCTGGATTAGGTGGACTGAGCACTGACATGGACTCATTTGCTAGCAAGCCCAAAGGTAATAGAAATATTTTCCATTTTTTTCATAAATGTTTTATTTGCGAGTGATAGCGACACTTAATGTCCCAAGATTCTGATGGATTAGCATTTTCTTCCTTTGCTTTATCCTGATGTTCACATATCAAGGAAATATATTGCCTATTTTATTTGTTTCCCTGGTAGCCGACCCCAACATGCTTGGGATAAAGGCTTGGATGTTGTTGTTGTATTTGTTTCCCTGGTAGCGTAGCATGATGTTTCCCATATACCTTGGAAATAGTTTAACATATGTCTTTTTATTTTTATGTCTATTATATCCTCATGTCTTCCTCATTGCTATGGAGCATGCATATACTAAAGTTAATAGTAATATAACTAATGGACGAAGCAGATTATTTGTTACAGTACCATTCCTCATTCTCGTACTATATTTATTGTTATCTATTTAATTTATTCATTTAGTTTAACAGAGGTTATATAATGACTCAGTGAATCAAGGTAAGAAAAGCTTTATCAGACTATCTTTTTTCGTAGTTCCACCTATATGCTTATGTATACTTCAACTTTTTCTTGTACGTAGGAAATGAGATTTTTTACTAAAAATTAATAAGCTGTATTGTTTCTCAAGGTACTTCATAAAAATCTCGCTATATGTCGTATGATAGAGCGGCACAACTTTGTTCACATTTTCTTTCCTGTTTGTGTGTTCCATTGTTTATTGCTCGTAAATCGTTGTTGAGTTTCTTTTGTTCATCTTGTACCCAAGTTTCACTCAGATATTTCTATCTCATTATAATTATTTTGAGCTAAAATAGTTGGGTAATTCTGGAGAGAAGTGCAAGAGTAGTAAAATGAATCGTTCTGGAAGCTATATACCTGATCAACATCCAAGCTGTGGATATTTGAAACATCTACGTTAGATTTCTTGTTTGACAGTACAGGCTAGTATACTACTGTTTTATTTAACTGCAAGCAACATTTTTACAGGTCGTCCATCTGCAGCTGCTACGGCACCTGGTAAAGGTTTGGGTATGAAATTAGGAAAGACACAGAAGACAAATCAGTTTCTAGAGTCATTGAAAGCTGAAGGTGAAGTCATTTTGGATGATGTACAACCAAGTTCAGTTTCTTCAAGGTCGGCAACTCTTCCACCAAGTGATCCTGTCACAGTGACTATTGAAGAGAAGCTCAATGTTGGTATTAAGAGAGATGGGGGTATTAATAACTTTGATGTTCAAGGAACCCTTGCTCTTCAGGTTCTTAATGATACTGATGGATTCATCCAGTTGCAGGTACTGCCGTTTCTTGATTCATAGCGAGATCATTGTTTGTTACAGCAATCACATCAGTATATCCTTTTGCGCATCTAATAGATAATTTTTAATGAATGTGTTTTGTAGATTGAAAACCAAGATATACCTGGGCTAAGCTTCAAAACACACCCAAATATAAACAAGGAATTATTTAACAGTCAGCAAATTTTGGGAGCAAAAGATCCAAACAGGCCTTTCCCAAGTGGCCAAAATGAAACTCCTCTGGTGAAATGGAGAATCCAGGGGATGAATGAGTCATCTTTACCTCTGTCAGGTATAAAATCACTATTCATTTTGTGTTATTTTGGATTTTCAGTGACATATTTTTGGTATATGTAGTCAATTGCTGGCCATCTGTATCTGGAAATGAAACCTACGTCAATATTGAATATGAAGCTTCTGAGATGTTTGATCTACACAACATTGTCATATCTATTCCTCTGCCAGCACTTCGGGAGGCACCAAGTGTCAGACAGATAGATGGAGAGTGGAAGTAACGTTCCCTTCCTTCTGTTTACCCTTCTTATTCTACTTAAAGAACCTTGCTGAAACTCTTTGATGATTGCATGCCCCTTATGTGTTGTTACCATGCTTAGCTACA
Organism: Neostapfia colusana; assembly: GCA_030760725.1. Classification (NCBI taxonomy): domain Eukaryota; kingdom Viridiplantae; phylum Streptophyta; class Magnoliopsida; order Poales; family Poaceae; genus Neostapfia; species Neostapfia colusana. The sequence continues at coordinate 45,715,205 of JASWHV010000012.1, read as the reverse complement.
TTTTTAACAAGTAGGTGCGAAAATGAAACTATCATTTTTGTTGTTATAACTGATAAACCTTGATAGTACTGAATTTTCTCTTTGTTGCATTGTTTCCATTTCCTTGCACTGATGCATGAAGCACCGTTCTTCCTTATATAGAATCTGAGCTGCTAATGTGTTCTCACAGGTCTTTTGTTGATTATCCTTGTGTATACAGATTTGATTCAAGAAATTCGGTGTTAGAATGGTCCATACTTCTTATTGACCAATCAAACCGCAGGTTCGTGAAAGGATTTATTATTTAAAATAATTATAGTTTTTCATTGATTAACTAACTTTTCTGCAACCTTTTTGTAGTGGCTCAATGGAATTTGTTGTTCCCCCAGCTGATCCATCAACATTTTTCCCCATATCTGTTGGATTTTCCGCATCAAGTACTTTCAGTGATCTCACGGTAGGTTCCGTGCATTGGTCCAATGGGTCCACCTATATTTTGTGATTTTCTTCTCTACGAATTTTTGTTAACTTGTTCATTGGAATCTTTTCAGGTTACTGGAATCCATCCTCTGAAGGATGGTAACCCTCCTAAGTTTTCACAAAGGGCTCGCTTGACCACTGCTAACTATCAAATAGTTTAATTCTCATGTTTGGTTGTATTTTTTCTACTTTAAATGGCACATGATTGTGATGTAATATATTTTGACCATGAGCTTGTTCGCAAGCTATGGCAATGAGGATCGTGAAGTCTTTTTGTTTGGTCTTATTCTTATGTAGGATATTGCACAAATCGATGTTGGAATGTAACGGTATCAGAAACAAGTTCATAAGTTCTTGTACGGTCTGCATAATTTCTCTTAATTTTTTTTGCTTCGAGAATCCTAGTGTCCGTCTTATTTCTGGAGTTTCTCATCGACTGTAGGATTACCAAAGCTCCACGATCAACTAGTTTATATTGTATGGACCTCTATATTATAGGTACTATTTTCTTGATAATATTTGCTATCGCCCTTGCCTGCTTGAAAAGGAGATTGCATCACTTCTCTGATCTTCTGGGTTTTTCTAAAATTGTCACTGATTTGCTTTAAGGAGTTGCATGGGTTGGAGGGATTCAGACAATTGTTTTGGTTGTCACTCACAAAATCATACTCCCTTTGGTTTTAAATTATTGATGTTAGCTAGTGTAGTAAATTTGCACTAGTCAACTGTAACATTGACCGATAGACATTGATATACCCTCAACATTAAGTTGAATTTTCTGTGATAGCTTCCTGTACTAAAGCTTTTGTAATGCGATAACACTTGATAATGAAATGAAGTCATCATCACAGTTAATTTTTTAAACTTACCATAATCATGTATTTGGAAGAATTGTAGCTAGCCCTATAGTTTACATGCCTTCTATGCTTGTGGCACCGTGGTGCACATCATCTCACGCCGTGGTCTGCACGGAGTGGTGAAGGGTCTCAAACCACGAGCTATTTCATAATTTATTTTAATCTTTACTAAATAATAGTTTAAAAATAAATAAATATCATCAATTCTAATTTGATCTGATCATTCATATTATTAGTTTATTCTTTTAAGCCCTTTATCAGCCAGATGTGTACTCCGTAAAGGCGGTAACCTGTGTTGCAGTCGTCGAATCCGACATTTATTTCTGCCACGACTGGCGGAGCTTGCGCGTACAGCTCGTCAACGGCCCCTGTGACACCCAGCAGCAACAGGAGCAGCCTCGACCAGAGCCTTTGTCAACACATGCTGCTCGTGCCAGGATGTCCGCGATGCGGACGCCTTTGTTGCTCCAAAGCTGGGCTCAGATTAAACCACGTTTCATCTGTCACAACTCGTTGCCGCGTTTCATAAAAGCTGGGAGCATAGAGTTGGTGTTGAAGGAACAGGGTGCAAATTCAGAACTGCAGCTGCATCACGTTGCACTTTCTTGCGATCATATTCCCTCTTTTTGGTTAGTTCAAAAATAAACTAACCAACTTCAAACAAGTACGGAACGGGTACTAGTTTAGATTTTTTACTGAAATTCCGATCATAAATGCAATCCGATTGTCGAGCGAGGAGCGCCGGGTGGACACTCGCCCCGCGTAGCCGAGAAGATGATGCCGTCGGCCTGCACAATCGTGGAGGCGGAGGAACTTGAGCAGCAGCAAGGGAAACGACGTGGAAGCCTCCCGCTTGTGAGCAGCAGAAGGCGATGGATGTGCAAACGACCCAAGGGCTTAAATTGCGGACGTTGGTGCCCTTATTAACGGAATGGTGTACATATTCATTTTGTCCGTGGATGAACGAACCAGAAGAAAACTTTAGTTGTGTACGATTTCTAAAATCAGGATCGTTCGGTATTAATAAGAAACAATCATTCTCATCAGGGAACCAATTTAAGTCTCAATTTTATAGCTGTTAGTTTCATGAAAAACAATTAGAGTTTGTTTAGAACGCAGGAATAAAAAAATGTAGGAAGAAGAAAAAAAGACAGAAATGAATAAAAACACAGGAATGAGCAATATGAGAAAACCATGATTGCAAACAAAAGAATTGAGAACTTTTATTGTTTGGATTGCATGAATTTGTAATAAGAGAATTGGAAAATAAAATATGTATTTGAGCTGAATTTTGGATTGCAAGAAATTGTAATAAGAGAATTAGAAGATAAAATATGTATTAGAGCTCGATTGCTATAATATATAGCAACCTTTTTCTTCTTTTTATGTTGTTTAGCTAGTCAATAACAAAATTCTATGACATGACTATCTCTACCGTACAAGATATAATAAAAATTTAATCTTATGTTCATGCCTATATGAGACAACACCCTTGCTGACCTAAAACTATCCCTTTTTGCTTAGTAATTGTCTGAATCAAACTACTTTCTAATGACTTTACAACCATATATGGATTAGGCTTAGCATGAGAACGCAAATCAAAATCTAAACCAGTTTTATAGTTGCGATACTTACAAGAATTTAAAAGCAAGTTTAGGTTCTTATCCCTACTATAAAATCCCTCTAGAGTCCTATGCATGTCATCAAGTTTTTTTAAAACAAATCTAGACAGTTTTCACATGATGTTTTTGCTAGAATTTACAAATAGAACAAGAATGTGTGTAAAGCATCATTGAAAGCATAAATTTCTATCCTATTATCATACAATTTCACATTAATATCATGACAGCTAGAATAATAAGCTATTGGTTCATGGAGCAGAGTATTCTATTTGAGACAATCTTTATGTGAAGATGCACAACTATACTTTCAAAACTGTAAGAAAGGTTGGCAATATGCATTAATATGTTTCTGTTGGCTATGTGTAGAAAAGATATTGTCCTACATAGCGACATTAAAAGAAACACACTAATATGAGCTCTAACTGTCTAATGTCATGTTCTATGAGATTTGGGTGATTTGTAGAAATCTAATGAAGAGATTAGGGTGTATGACGCATATGCTCCACCCGTGGCGTATACAATTGTTGGTCAAGTACTAGTTATGGTCTTTACGTGAAACTGATTCGCAAAAAACTTGCAATTCAAGACGTAATCCATTGTTCAAGTTTTGGACTGATGTACCTTAAAGGATCTAGCAAAAAGTTCAAATTAATAGTCTCTACTTAAACACTAGTATATCGAACAAGTAACCAGAAATGCACTTCTTTTTAGTGGCTTTGAGATCTGGTGGGGGATTGTTGAAATTTCAGCCCATGTATGGCAAGTGTGGTGCTAAGTATTTAGTACCACATGGAGAGTGAAAGTGGAGGGAGACATGCTTATAAAGGAAGTTGTTCTACCACTCTCTATGTAAGAAGAGGAGTGGAACACAAGCGGTCCTCCTCCTCGCTCGCTTGCCACGTCATGCCACGCCTCGCCTCACGTGTGCACAAGTTTCGTGAATCCGAGCCTTGTGAGGAGGCTAACTTTTAGTTTTGCTATTTAGGTCTATAGAAGGTCAGGTCTCTGGTAGGTTAGGTCTAAGATACATTCACCTCAAAATTTTCTATTAACGATCTGGACTGCTTTCATCACTTTCTGAGTGTCTCAATTCCTCAGTGTAATGGTGGCTTCTTTATTTGACAGCGTCAATATATGTTAGATATTCTTGAACGAACAAGTATGGCTGATTGTAAGCTATGTTTTACTCTAGTTGACATGTCTATTAAGCCGTCCTCTGATGGTGTGCCCGTTTCGTATGCTACACACTATCGTGGTCTTACTAAAGTGCTACAGTAACTCACTTCCAATTCTCATGACATTGTGTATGCTGTGCAGAAGGTTTGTCTCTACATGCATGATCCTCGTGAGTCTCATCTTGTGTTGGTAAAACACATTCTCCGGTATATTTGAGGCACTTTATATTATGGTCTTCAATTACACCGCTCCTCTGCCAGCGATCTGGTGGCATATTTTGATGCTGACTAGGTCGGCTGCCCTGACACACGCCTTCCAACTTTTGGATACAGGTCTGGGCACCGGCACGTGCGGTCTGTGCATGGGAACAGGGTGCCCAATTTGCAGGGCCCCCTTGTTCTGAGTATTTCAGCCCGTTCAACCTATTAATAGTATAGTAGATTGATGTCTAATTAATCAATTACTAGCAGATAGTTCACTTAAATCAAAGATAATTGTCCCCCTCTCTGACTCCCTATTTGTTGATCGCTCCCGTCTTAAGTTATGTTGAGGCCGATATACGCCTGATCATGATTCATTCATAGGCCATATGCACCAGGCTGCCGTTCCGACTCCTGATTACAACATCGTGTGATGCGTCTCCTCACAGGATTCAGGTTAGAGTTGGGCAGAAAACCCGAACCCGAATAACATACTCGAAAAAACTCGAACATGGACCCAAAAAACCCGAAAAACCGAAATCAGAAATCATTTTTCGGGTAGGGGTTTGCAAAACCCGATAATATTTTACGTATTTTCAGGTAGAGATTTATAAAACCTGAATCACCCGAATACATAACCTGCTTTCTTTGTGGTCTGAGTCATGTCTGTCCGCCTGGCCATATGACCTTTACTCTTATAGATTTATAGAGAAGATTGTCAAATTTCAAAACTCAACTGGTCATATTTTAAAAAATTGGAAGAAGGAAAATCTGACCATCTATTCTTAGATGTTCTTGTTGATTTTGTTGTTGTTTTGGCTACTGTATATTTAAATGTTTTCAATTGTGTTGTCACTGTTCGGGTAATATGGGTTACTCGAACTCGAACCTGAATTTTCGGGTAACAAAAAATTTGGGTACAATTTCAGCTAGTGATTGTGAAAACCCGAATTAAAAAAAAACCAAATTTCCCAAACCGAAATTTTAGGTAACCCCGAACGCCCACCGCTAATTCAGGTCATGCATCTGTACCACACCTCGGATTTTACCAGCTCGGCCCTGTTTGGATATGACGTATTCTTAGTAAATAATTTAATATCTTGCTCTTCGAGGCGTCAACACACTGTCTGTCACTCCAGTGCTGAAGCTGGGTATCATGTTGTTGCTAGAATTCTTCGTCGCACCAGTTATTGGAATAACTTCACTGTCCACTTCACAAAGCTACTTTAATTTATTGAATTAATATAAGTTTTCTTTATATTTGACCAATCTGGTGCAACATCAATGCACCAAATACATGGAGATTGAGTTGCACTTTGTTAATGGGCCTACCATTTCTCAATATGCAGACATATTCACTGAAGGTCTTCTTGCATTGGTGTTCACTAAGTTTCAGTCTAATCTAAATGTTCTTGCAGACTAAGACTCTGGAGGAGTTTTAAAATGTGTGTATGTTGGGACTTATATATGTTTGGTCCATTGTACCTAGAGTTTGCCTCCTCGCTCTCCTATAAATATATACCGACTCTTGGCAATTATAATCAACCAATTCTCTCCACATATGCGCATGATATGCTCATTTGTCTAGTAGCGAAGCTAGAGTGAAAAATATCCAAGTGCACAACCTTAAAATGCGTAGAAATATATATAATTTTCAAGTATTACACTAATTAAGATTGCACACTGGTCTGGACCATGGTGCCAGTGCACCAGGGTAAGTCAAGCATTTGTCACAGGAACAATCTGTTGCGCAGTTAGTGGAAGACGAGGCGGGGGGGGGGGGGGAGGGGGAGGGGGGCAGTCTAACCGCCATGAGCAATCAATTCTCTCCACAACGATGCTAGGAGGAGCATGACCGACGGTCTAACCGTGAAGTGGGGCAGTCTGACCGCCAGGTACGATGGTCTGACCAGCGGGTGAACAGAAAACCAGAGGGGTTCTGTTGTGCGAGGCGATCGGACCGCCTGAAGATGTGGTATGATAGTCTAGTGTGGCGGTCTTACCGCTCATAGACGTGGTCGGACTGCCTGAATCGGGGGCTTCATTAGGCATGGTGGTATGGCCACCCGAAGATGTGGTCTGACTGCGGAAAGGCACGGTCGGACCTCCAGACGCACAGAAACTTGGTGGAACAAGGCTGCTGCAAAAATGTCAATGATGAAGGGAAAGGAAGAGCTATCAAAGTCAGACAGAAAGTCAAAGTGGAATGAAAGAGGGCTGAAAATGTCAGAGAAAGGAAACACAAACTCTTCGAATGTAACATGATGAGAGATGATGGTCCAGTTGGTTGCTAGGGCTAAACAACGATACCATTTATGCTATAAAGGGCCCTGGTATCAACATTGACATCATCTAGAACGATTGCTTCAAACAAAACCAAGGAGGCAAATTGTAAGGGATCAGGATCACAGGTTATGTAGTGTATGTGGGAATCCACTATTTGATCGAGTGGATAGAAAGGAGAGGGGGCGAGAGAGGCGGATCGGCGATCGGAGATTGGGACCGGTGACGCTCCTCAAAGGATCAACAAATTCTTTCGTTGGTCTTTGCTTCTTCATGCCAATTACTGTACAAGATACGCTCATCTACAGTACCATGCAACGCTGGTAAGAATGATCTCTGGTAAGTTTTGGTCTCCTTGTGCAGACTCAGAAAGCGACGACGACGAAAATAGAGATGAGGTCGCGGCTCCGTTGCACAAACAGAGAACAACTATGATTAGCACAAAATCATCATCGCTACCACAGGTACATTGTAACACCCTGCTCTCCAAACAAAAACTAACACACCCCCACCCCCTCCGGACCCCGCACGCTGCGCTCCACCTCCTCCCCCACGTTGTTGCCTCCTCCCACATCCCCCCTCGCCTCCCTCTCCCGAGGCCACCGCCCTCTTCCCCCCATGGACCCGCCGCCCTCCTCGCTCCACCCCACCATTCTGCTCCTCGCGCGCCGCCAGCCAACTTGCCACGCCTCTCCTCGATCAACGCCACCCTCACCGCGTTCCCCAACCTCCGCCCCGCCTCCTTCCCCGGCAACGGCGCGCTCCTTCTGGCCTCCACTCCGCTTCCAGACCCCGACACCCCGCGCCCCGGCGGCCTGGTCAGCTCGCCGTCGCCGCCCCGACTGTGGCCATGGCGGCCAACCCCCACCTGCTCAGGCTCCTTGAAGGCACCCTGCTGGTCGCCGCGTTTGCCGCCCCGACTGCCGGCGCCGCTTCGTGTCTACACACCAACCTCACCACCAAGGCGCCGACTTATCTGCGCCTCTGCGTGTTTCCCCCCTCTCAAGCCACCGCCCCCATGGAAGCCGCAGTGCCTCCTTCTCCGAGCCACGCCCTAAGCGCCGCCACACGCTCCCCGATGCCGCCACAGTGCTTGCTAACATCTCCACCCGCCCTCGGTCGTCTCCTTCACCTCCCTCCTACGTGGGTACGTGCACCACGACCTACTGGCCGACGCCGTTCAACTGTTCCAACATATGGCTGAGCGGAACCACATATCATACACGGTGTTGTTTGGTGGCTTCCTTGATGCAGGTCACATAGATGAGGCCGCAAGCTGTTTGATCAAATGCCGTGAAGGATGTTGTTGCGTGGACCGTGATGCTATCTGGGTACTGTCAGGCTGGTTGGATAGCTGAGGTGCGCGTTCTGTTTGATGAAATGCCAAAGCGGAATGTTGTGTCATGGACCGCTATGGTGTCTGGCTATGCTCAAAATGGGCAGGTCCACCTTGCTCGGAAGCTGTTTGAAGTTATGCCTGAGCGCAATGATGTGTCGTGGACTGCAATCTTGTTGGGATTTAGCAAGAGGTTCTTTGATATTGGGGCAAAGGCAGGGACAGTGCAAGCAAACTGGAAGGTGGTAATTGGGTTGAGGGATGCATTTGTTAGTGTTGAGAAGGGGTTGCAGCTGTGTAGTATTGAGGTTCCTGTGCCTAAATTTGAGGCTGCTGAGGTCCCCTTGGCGGCAACAGTGCATTGTGGCATGGATTTGGGCGAGGCAAAGGTGGAAAAGAAGAAGAAAAAGGCTAGGAAAGCTGCATTGATTGAAGGTGAGAAGGAAGGGGCCAAGGTTTCCAAGCATTAGAAGAAGATAAAGAAGAATAAGAAGGGAAAAGGAGAATACCCACGTCTACCTCATCAAGCCCCAATCCTTGGTGCCATCGCTTGACACCTTCACGTGGCCGCTCCTCCTCAAGAACTGCGACCGCCTCAGCATCCACACCGGCCACTACACCCCGCTCCCCTCTGGCCATTCACTGCTCAAGCGCCCCTTCACTGAGCACCTTTGCTACAGTGTCATCAACCTCGATAAGCCCTCCAACCCCCATATCCGACAAGCTCCGGTGAGGTTTTCCGCCCTTCACGATGCTCCACTAATTTTGTTCGGTTTTTCCTTTGCGCTAACCACCTCGACACCTTTGCCTTGCTCTAGAACGCGTGTCAGACCCAAAGAATGTGCGGGAAGGGCATCCCAACGGCGATCCCGACGATGCCCGAAGAGCGTTGCCGCTCCTCCACGCCGCAAGCCGTCTTCCTCTCCTTCTCGGGCCGCACGAACCCTCTAGAGTATACATGTACAAGCAATAATCAAGAAACAACGCGAAGACTTTGAATATCAAGAGTTCGACCATTGGACTGAGCAACTATATAAGAAAAAGACAAGTGTCCTTGACCACTTTGCACCTAAGCTAGGATGTGTAGTTAGAATTATTGCATTGTCAGATGAATTATGAAACCCATGCGAGGAAGTTTTCCTAGACTTCTATTATATTATTTCCTTGTGGCCTGGGTTGGAAGTTATTTAGTATGTTTACTCATGGATATTCGTTTATGCTTAGCCATGCTTAGAAATTGGGATGGGACATGAACTGCAAACCTTGAGTATTTACTATTGATGATATATGATGAATGATGATAGAGATAGAAATCTAGGCAAGCTGAATGGTTTGGTTAGTTCTGCGTGCACGAGACTCGGATTCGTGTTTAGTGCTTGTATGGGTTCTAAGGACCGGTTCATGGAGCATGTAATCTGGCTTTACTGTGCCAACCACATGCTGAGATAGGGCAGCTTGGCCAATTAATTAGGTGTATTTCTAACGTAGTGTGGGTGTTTGGATGGTGCGGGGAATAGGTGTCATCTGGACTACCATAGGAACCGCAAGGCTCAAGAGGGGGCCACTGCAGCAGGGGTTGGAGCCTCCTGAATGCTGTTAAGGGTTAAATCTCAGTGGGCTCATACTCGTCGGGAATCTCTTTGTAAAGGCCTCCTAGAGATCTCCTGGCTACACACCTGGGAAGTGTGAACGTGGTTCGCGGCCACAGGCATAATGGATGTTCTTAGTCCACCCAACAACGGGGGATGAAATCACTACATGTTGGTAAAGTGGTGCAAACTCTGCAGAGTCAAAACTGTCATAACAGCCGTGCTCACGGTCAAGAGCGACTTGAACTTATTCATGATTAGAGTATGATGAAGTGAGAGGCTGAGGATGTTAAGCGGGGAGCTTAATAATGAAAATAAAGTTATGGTAGCTTTACATTGATAAAGGGATGATGAGATTGGGACAATTTCATTTATGTAGTAAAATAGGTGCTTAATAAGCTAAGGTGATAGGATTTAATTGCGTAGTGCATTAACCATGATTTCAGCCTTTCCTTCTTAAATGCCTACATGTCATCAATTTCCCACACTTGCTGGGTACTTTATGTACTCATGCGCTTTCCTTTTTCCTTTATTATAAATGTTGATCAGTGAAAAGAGGATCAGATGAAGACGATGTGAAGGTCACGTTTCTTCCAGTCAATTTGCCTTGTGGACGGCCTTACAAGTTTTTCCTCTTTCGCTGATATTCAAAAATCATTTAAGGTATAAATGACATTTATATTCGATATAGAACTGTTTATCACTAATTGTCCTACATGTATGATTAAACCGATCCTGGCATACATGTAGATTGCGATCAGTTTTACTTTATACAAAACCGGGCGTGACATACATCAAGCTGTAATTACAGGTTCTCCATCAAGATTGAAACGGAAAATGGATGGAAATCGACCTGATGGCGTCCTTTGGCCAGGGAAGATAAAGCCATGGAAGGGTCCAATTCCCAAACAACATCCACGTACATATACGTTTGGTCATTATCTCCTACCAGTTCTCCAAAAGAATTCAAGATCAGCTGATCAGACATTTGTGTTATTTTGTTCTAAACTTGAAGATCCAGCCAGAGATCCGACATTACTGGTTCATACAAATTCAAACAAAGATGGGCCGCATATTAAGTCTGGGCTTAATTGGAGAAATCGTAACACAGGTCTGGCCCACATCCAACAAATGATCAATCGATCAAGATCAAGGGTTATGTCTCCGTCAAAACCAAAGACACAACCTAGCGCCGCCACAAAATTTCCTGGCGGCGGCAGCATGCGCGTCGGCGATCATATGGCTGCGGGGCACTTGGAAGATCTGCAGGAGGTGGCAGTGGATATGATGCAACCAAAACCAGGTACTATGGTCCACAACAGATCAATAATCGATCTCGTGCTGCCAGGAGATACCGTGGCAACAGACATGGCCGAGGGCGCGGTCGAGAGTTCCATGGTCAGGGTGTTCGTGGTGGGATGCATGCCGGTAGTAGTAGCTTCAAAGATATTGTTGGATCAAGCTAAGGTATTGTCTGATCAAAGGACAAGCAAATTACAGGAGAGCAGGAGGATGTTCCAAATGAGACCAAGGACAAACATAAGGGCCAGACAATGGCAGAGGAACCAGTAGCAAAGAAGAAAACTGGAACAAGTAACTGCAACAGCTTTGATCCGTATAGTTGAAGGAGCAGTTTCAACTGATCTTCTCAAATCTGAGCTTGCCTGTATTCTTCCTGTCAAATGGGAGTGGGCGACTCGTGAGCATGGGCCTAATGCATACATCAGTTTCAGCTGATCTTCTCAAATCCGAGCTTGCCCGCATTCTTCCTGTCAAATGGGAGTGGGTGATTCACGAGCATGGGTCTAATGCATACATGGTGCCTTTTTCATGTCAGGCGGAATTGCAACGAATGGTGGCTATCAGACGTGTTCCAACAGATAACAATGAAGGTGTCATGTCTTTTGAGAGTGGAATAAAGAAATTAAACCGAAGAGGATGCTGCACAAGGTATGGGTTCATGTATATGGTGTACCTTATGTAATCAGATCTTTCCTACATTTATGGGTTGTGGGTTCTATACTGGGGCTACATAGAAGGTAGACATGAGATATCTGAAAAAGACAGGGGTGGTAAGACTTATGGTAGCTGTTCTTGATGTAAATGCCATACCGAATGAAGGTGATATTGTGGTTGAAGAAAGAATGTATGAGGTATTTTTTAAAATGGATGAATTGGTCTGAGGGGATGATGATACTCAAGATCTAGAGGATGATGACCTCCTTGATTTTGATGATGGACAAAATGAAGATCAAGAGATGAAGGATGCAGATGTTCACAACAAATTAGATGAATATGGAGGGGACAACAATGGTCAAGCACCAACCGATAAGGCAGATATAAATAAAGATATGTCACAAAATGAGGAGACAGCATTGATAGAGGGGACAATAGACATTGCCGTTGACAGGTTACTTGGCAAAATAAGCCACAAAGTGATGAATGAAGATGAGGATCAGTTGGTGATCCAGAAGAATAATCTGGTCATGGATGTTGATGCAGATCATGCTCACATTGATGATAGCTCGCACCAAGGAGTTCTTAAGATATGCATAGCTACTGAGTTGCAGGATGTGCAAGATCAAGTCATCACCAATCTCCCCGTTTATCAATCTGGTAGTGTTACCGAAGCCACCTATGTTAAGCTGCATGGTGCTGATAGTGCAAAAGATATGCTTGACAATGGCAATGAAACAAATATACAACACATTGCTATTGCGGAACAAGAAATAAATTATAGATTGTTCCCTGTTGATTTACATGAGGATGAGTCTTCGGTGACACAGGTAGCTACCGCTTTAATGCAACATGAGAAAATCACAGATGCAGAACAGTCAGAGATGAATGGCAAGTGCAAAGATATGCGCCATGAGACTGCTGTTACGGAGTCACAGGGAGTGCAACCGAAATTCTTGCATGGATCTGCTACTCATACACCAGATGAATGTAATACATGAAGTTGCGGTACAGATACATGAAGCTGCAGAAGGGATGGGAGCTGCTAAGAAGATCAAAATAAACAAGATAAATAAGCTAGCAGACCTACCTCTAAGGCGTAGTAATAGACATCTGGTGCAAAATGATGAACACAATGGAAAATAGACCGACTGACAGGTATTCGTAACCTGGAATCAAAAGGTAACAAGAATTCTTTTATATTATTTCCTGATTGTCGTGTTTCTTCAAATATGAATAGATTTGGTATTTCCTTGGGTAGAGATGATAATGATATTAGATCATCTATCTTATCTATCAAAGATATAGAGGCTGATAGACTAGCCATGACGGCTAAGAAGAAACTAGGAAATACCACTGAAAAGAGAAAAGATAATACCACAAATATTAGAGATGATGATGAGTACAATAGACTTGATGCAATTCTCGGCCATTTAGATGGGGATTCAAATGAGAATTCACATGAGTAGGGTTACGATCAACTACTATATGATCTAAACGCAGCTCCAACAAAAAAGAAGAAAACTAAAGCTGTTAATAAAAATGTTAGTGTGTATCAAATGAAAGGAATATTTTGGAATAGCAGAGGTCTTGCTGACTTGACTAAACATAGATATTTAGCTGAAATGGTTAGAGAGGAGCGAATCGATTTTATTGCACTCTCGGAAACGGGTAGAGATGAATTTTCTGATATGACCCTTAGAAACTTTTGCAATTGTCGTGATTTCATATGGCATAGTATGGCCCCACATGGACGTTTAGGTGGTATCCTTTTGGGTGCCGATCTGAACATTTTTGATATAGGATCTATAGATGAAGGAGAGTTTTGTGTAAAATTCTACCTTTAAAATAAATCAGATGGATTCAAACTTGCGTTGTATACAGTTTATGGACCAGCACAACAACATAACAAAGAAGCCTTTTTTATCGAATTAACATAAACCTGTTCTCGTGAACAACTACCATATATAGTTGGTGGTGATTTCAATATCATGAGACACCTAGAGGATAAAAATAAAGATACTTTTGATACGAAATGGCCAAACTTATTCAATGCGGTGATTGGGTCACTTGAACTCAAAGAGATTAAAATGTTCGGGCGCCAATATACATGGGCTGGCCCCGAAAATGATACTACATATGAAAAACTAGATAGGGTGCTTGTTAGCACTGAATGGTAAGACAAGTTCCCATTATCTATGTTACATGCCAGGGATAGGAGTCAATCTGATCACACACATCTTATTCTTAACACTGGTTCTTCTACACATAATAGTAAATATCAAAAATTTTAAATTTGAGAGAGGATGGTTCATGCGTGATGGATTTTATGACATGGTTGCTAATATTTGGCAGTCTGAAAACTAGGGTGCAACGACAATGGGAAGGTGGCAAAATAAAATAATACATCTACGCCAATACCTAAGAGGATGGGCCAAACATACAACAGGCTCGTATAAAAAATAAAAGAAACAAATTACAATGATGTTAGATATCTTAGATAAAAAGGTGGAAACAGAAATCTTTCTGATAATAAGATAAACATGAAACATTATCTTAAATAAAGATTGGTTTTCTTATTAAAAGAACAAGAGATAAAATGGTATGAGAGAGCAAAAGTTAAAAATCTTGTGGAAAGAGATGATAATACTCATTTCTTTCATTTGGTAGCAATGGTAGCACCGGAAACAACATATCTTTAGATTAGAACAAGAATATGAGATAGTTGAGGGTGACAACGAATTAAAGAAATACATTACCAATTACTATAAAGGTCTCTACGGACAACCTCTAGAGAATAGTATATCTCTTATGGAAAGTCGTACTAATGACATTCCACAGGTGAATAATGCGGAAAATGATATGCTAATTTCTCCATTCACCGAAGAGAAAGTAAAATAGGTTGTGTTCCAAATGGAACATAATAAATCTCCATGACCAGGTGGCATTCCTGTGGAGGTCTACCAAGTTTTTTGGGAAGTAATAAAACAAGATTTAATGGCATTATTTGAGGAATTTTATGAGGAACGCCTACCGCTTCATAGGCTAAACTTTGGAGTCATTACCTTACAACCAAAGTAAAATAATGCAAATCAAATACAACAATATAGATCGATCTGTTTACTTAATGTCAGCTTTAATATATTTACCAAAGTTGGCATAAACAGACTATATAAATTTGTTCTGACGATTATTAGCCCATCACAAACGACATTTATGTCTGGTAGAAATATAATGGAAGTTGTGATCATTTTACATGAGACCATTAATGAACTACGTAGGAAGAAACTCAATGATGTCATTTTTAAAATTGATTTTGAAAAGGCCTATGATAAAGTTAAATGGTCATTCTTACAACAATGCTTAAAATGAAAGGTTTTGCACCTAAATGGTGTATATGGATTGATAGCTTTATTATAAAAGGCAGTGTCTCCATTAAAGTAAATGATGACATCGAACATTATTTTCAATAAAAAAGGGTTACGCCAGGGAGACCCAATATCATCTATTATGTTTAATATAATGGTAGACATGTTTGCAGTACTATTTAAAAGGGCAAAGGATGACAAACAAATAAAGGGTGTCATCCCACACCTCATAGATGATGGGTTATCAGTTCTGTAATATGCGGATGACACAATCATCTTCATGGAACATGATTTGGAAGAAGCAAAAAATATAAAATTCTTATTATCTGCTTTTGAACAGTTGTCTGGCCTTAAGATCAACTTTCACAAGAGCGAAATCTTTTGCTTTGGAAAAGCAAAGGATTTTGAAGAAGAATATATAGAATTATTTGGATGCAATACAGGTGAATACCCCTTTAAATATTTGGGTATTCTAATGCATCATAGAAAGCTACTCAATATGGACTAGAGGTGTATTGAAGAGCGTTTTGTGAAGAAATTGGTTTGCTGGAAAGCTAAGCATTTATCTGATGGAGGAAGTTTAGTCCTTCTGAATTCCGTACTTAGTTCTTTACCGATGTTTATGATGTCTTTTTTTGAGATACCAAAAGCAATAGTTAAAAAACTAGATCAATATAGATCTAGATTCTTTTGGCATGGCAATAAAAATAAAAAGAGATATCGTCTTGCCAAATGGGAAATATTATGCTGACCTAGAGATCAAGGTGGCCTCGGTATAATAAATATTGAGACCCAGAATAAATGCTTGTTGAGCAAATGGATTGTAAAATTGCTCAATGATGAAGTGACATGGCAAACAATACTCAAGACAATATATTTGACATCGAAATCACTCTCACAAGTACAAATTAAATCCAATGACTCACATTTTTGGAAGGGTCTAATGAAAGTAAAAGGGGAGGTAATTAGTTGTGGTTCCTTTAATCTAAAAATGGAACACAAATAAGATTCTGATAAGACTCATGGGTTTGTCCTCAGCCACTTAAGGATATATATCTGACTTTATATAACATTGCACGTCGTCCACATGCCCTAGTGGCTGAAGTGATGAACACGGAGCCAATAGATGTATCATTTAGAATACCATTGGTAGGTACAAAAATTCATGACTGGTATGACCTGGTAGCAAAATTACTCCGCATCGATTTAACTGAAGGGAGAGATGTCTTTACATGAAAGTTACATAGACTGGGCAATCCACTGTCCATTTGATGTACTACCACCAGATCAATCAAAACATTACTTTTCAGCATAAACTAATTTAGAGGCTAAAATCTCATTAAAGATCAAGATATTCCTATGGTACTTACAAAGGGGGTAACTCTAACAAAAGATAATCTGATGAGAAAAATTGGAAGGGTAATAAAAATTGTTGTTTCTGCAATTGCAACAAAACAATTAAGCATCTCCTATTTGATCGCCAACATTCAAAGGCAATATGGAGAATTGTTCAAATAGCTACCAGGTTAAATCGATAAAATCAGTACCCCACATGCTAGGAATATGGCTAGATAATTATTACATAAAAGCAAAAAAGATTTTTTGGTTGGAGCTGCTGCCCTATGCTGCGCAATTTGGAGATATAGAAATGATATCATATTCAATAATGGCAAATTTTCTTCATTTATGCAGGCTGTCTTCAGTGAAACATAGTGGATGCAGTTTTGGGCATTACTGCAGCAGGATGATAGGACGAAAGACATGTTTCATAGGACGAGCAAGTCATTGGCGACTGTCGCGCTCGAGATATTTGTCAAACATGGCTGGAAATATAATAATAGACTCTGTCATCTATAAGATTATATGAGACTCTTTTATTTTTGTAATCTGCAATGAAGCTGAAATTTGTAATGTTCTCATGGCTGTATACAATATTGTAGAGGCTGGAATTCATTTTCCATTATCTGAAAAAATTATGCTCTGAAGGATAACCAAGAAAGAAGCAAATGGTGGAACTGGGAGCAAGGTTGTAGGTAGTCGTGGCAGAGAGGTTTGGATAACACTTGAAACTAAAAACACGTAAATAGTAAAGGTCGGAGTAGGTACCAAATAGATCAACATATAGAGTGGAAAACAAAAGCGATTCTATTGATTGCAATTTAATTAAGTAAGTGAAGGTATGAAGTTCTTCTGCTCAATAAGCAACTGAAACACTAGCTTGGAACATGATAGAGCATATTGTGTTATTTAGTGTGAGGACATGTGTGAGGACAAGAAAGATGTATAACAACACCATGGTGAAGGAAGAATGCGCGGGGCGTACAGTTGTCAAATTCACGACCATCATCACTTTGGATGGTTTAATGGTGCGGCCAAACTAAGTGGAGACATAAGCGAAAAATTGTGACAATGTCAGATTTGAGACGAAGTGGAAATGTCCATAAATAATATGAATAGTATCAAGAATAATGAGATAATACTTGTAACCGTTCACACTTGGCACGAGAGAGGTCCACAGTTACGATGTACTAAATCAAGGGAGCCGTGTATGATGACCAAGCTGATACGCATGACAAAGAGTATTAAGCTCCTTTTTATTACAAGATGGAAAGATTAGACAAAGTTTCAAATCGTAAATGACCAAGAAGATGATGCCAAAGAGTAGCCAGTGTGGCACTAGCAAAAAAAGCATGGCAAGGCTGGTGCGTCGAGAGGTTTAGAAATTGAGTTGGAGACGGACACGTCAACAACAACCGAGTTGTTTGGATCGCAACAAAACCTGGGCCGCTGTAACCAACTAGGACTCTTCTCAAGGTGATATAAATAAGAAGCGTGCATGCAGTGCTGAGCAGAAGGGATAACAGATTAGTTTTGCCTATCTCATTCCTTGTTCCACCATCATTGTCTACTCCATCCCAAGCGCCAGATTGCACCGACGATTGGGAGAGCAGGTCTCCAAAAACCGCTCATCCTTATGATCCCGCATTAAGAGAGAGCGGATAAGGTTTTTGGGGAGCGTTCTACGAGACAACTTGCATTTTTCATCACAGGTCGTCTACCGTCCAAGTGGGTGGTTCTACCTACCGTTGTCTTCAGCATGGTCTGTTGTGACTATTATTCACAGACACTAAATCAACACATGTAGTGATTCCTCTGGTTACAGATCGGTAACAGCAGTCTGTTTGTGTTCCTATCAATTTTGTGATATGGCTATAGTATCGTGTGTGTTGCTACTCGTGTTGAATACTATTCTTGTTGTGTATAATTTTCCAAAATTAATTGGTAAATTTCCTAGATTTCTAGCAATAAATTTCAGCATCTCTTCACTATTTCCTTAAAGGAGAAGGAAAACCCTAAGGGGTAGCCGTGGCTGCTGCTGGACGCCATGAAAAACTGAAGAAAAGCCGAGGGAGAAGAGAAGGACAAGGTAAAAAGAGAGAGGAGGAAGGAAAGAAGGGTTGGATACTTGTATCATAGGAGAGAGAACATATCTTGTTGATTCCCATGCCATGATTGAAGATCAAGGTATATTGCCCTGTCTTAACAAATGGAACTGTTGCACCATTGATTGTTCTTGTTGTTAAGGTCAGATCGAGGGGAGCGTCTGAGATGCATCACCGTTATGGTGCAATCATGCAATCAACTCCTCAAATTCACATGATATCCATCTTATGGTCACTTTTTTTTTCCACTTAAACTCCTCTATTTAGCTACACAAATTGAAAACAATCAAGTATGAACATATAGCCAGGAGGTAGAGTTTAAATGTAAAGATGCAGCCACCATAGGATGGAGGACATTTGTACTTGAGGAACTGTTTACACGATTACACCCCAGTCACTTTCCAGGTTGAGGGAGTCTAGTTTGATCATGTTTCTAATGATAAGATATTTCTGTTTTAGCTTCTTCATATATAGAAAGAATTCTCCTGTTGCACTACAATTTTAATGAAAAACATACATCTAGTGAACCTTTGTTAATAAATAAGTCCAACCAACATTTGTACTATTCAAGTTTACACTTCTCTTAAACGAGACCAAGCCACTCTCACACAGAATTCCCCTTTGGGTTATTTCATCAATGGAATACTAGGCAATTTTTGTTTCTACTAAAATAATCAGCCATGTGTCGCAATATAGGCACTCTACATTACTTCCACCAAAGGTATACGAGGCAATATTGTGTTTGTTCTAAAAAACGATCAGCCATGCTTGATTACATACATTTTGGAGTGTTTTAATTAAAATATCCGAGGCAAGTTTTTATAGTTCCTGCTTTGCCAGGGTGTCAATGATGAAAACGTGAATGTTACGCCACTACAAAGTATCTGAGGCAAAAAGTTCTCTATATAATGACGCATCAAGGAAGGAGCACAGATACCTCAACAGTTAACAAGAACTGTGCCTAGAATCAGAAATCTTGCAGCAGCTTCTTGAGACAGAAGAATTGCACTTCGTTGAAGTAGTTGCAGCGAGTATATCAAGATCACCATCTATTCAGTAAACTTCTTATGTCCGTCCAAAACTTTTCTTGAAAAAAGTGGGATTCTTTTTTCATTGAGTATTTTGAGTGGTAAAAAATCTCTTTCACCCTTTTTGCAGCTTCCATGCCCATCGATCGCTATTTGGCAGACCTCAAAACTTCTCCATGGCAGAATTTCTTGATCAACTCATCTTATTTGTAGTAAGCTGGTGGTCAGACATCCCGATCTGCAACCTAAACAGAATGATGAATCCTATTGTAGAGAACGACTAGAATGCAAACAGTCACTTGGTGCAATCGTGCAAAAATCTCTTCTAAACCACACGATCTACATCCTGCGGTGAGTGTATTTTTACACTTAAACCCTCCCACCTGCACACTTTAATTCTTTCAACTTATATTGCCAGGTGGGAGGGTTTAAGTGTAAAAATACACTCACCGCAGGATGTAGATCGTGTGGTTTAGAAGAGATTTTTGCACGATTGCACCAAGTGACTGTTTGCATTCTAGTCGTTCCCCCTATTGTAAGGATTGTCGCGCAGTGCCAGCCCCAAGGGATGTTCTTGCTGGTACCTGCCATCTCATGTCCAACAACAACCATGGCGAGGGTGCTACCAACTCCCCAAACAATCTTGAGCCACCAATAGGTGGATCCTATGGCTACTTACCTATATGTCTTACACAGTTTTAGGTTCAGAGTTGTTGCTTTGTGTTTCATTTGTTCCTGAATAGATCCAGAGAGTGCAATACTCAATATTATCACTTCAAGAAAATATAGGGATATAAGCATCTCATATTAGTTTCTTCATTACTTTGACTTATAGCAATGCACAAAATTTCTATGAGGTCCGTTCTCTTGTTTTCGTGCTGCAGCTCTTTAATTCAGATCTGGATTGAATAGTTTATTGTGTGCCTTTTTCTTCGTAAAATGTTTGAAATCTCTGCAATATTTTTATTATCAACCCTTTTGTCACTTATATCTTTTTGAACACATACTCTTCTTTTACTTTGCATGGAAGTGCTTCCTTTTTTTTGTCTTGATCTGAATATATGCAATAGGTTCACCTCATCACAAAAGTATATGTCAATCTGCACATTCGTGCAAGTAACAATTAAATTCTTTTTTTCCTTTCAAAAATTATGGAATGTAAATTTATTTTGTGTATGCTGTATATCTATCGACTGTACTGATTTGTTAGATGAATATATTTTTATTCATTATTCAAAGTAGATCTTCTATACAAAACCACATCAAATTAATAAGACCATCAAATTTATACCAAATTCGTGTGAATCCTCACCTTCACATGAATAAATATTCAATTTTTTTACATGGATTTCTCTTTATTTTTAGATGGGTATCTGTTCAAATGATTATTCAGTGTTACTTATATTTGCCTTTAAAATAGACTTTGGGGTGGAAATTTATTTGATGTAGACTATCTATTGTGCTTGTTTATTATATGCATACCTACTTATTCATTATTAGAAGTGTATCTTCTATGCAAGACCACACCAATTGTCTATGATCCATAAAAAAATCTCACAATACTATCTGAATCCATATTTTTCTCTATTTTTTCTTTTCCTTTAATTAAATCTGCATGAAAAATTTATTTAATGTAGATCGATATCTATTCATTTATTATTACAAGTAGATCCAGTATACATCACCATATCAACTAAATATGCCCGTCAATGTTTATTTACAAAAGATTATCTATTTAAACATTTATGGAAAATTATTGAATTTATTTAGGTTCTTCATAAAAGAGTGTTGATTTACACCTTCATACACATTATTGAATTTACTTAGTTCTTATTTTCTAATAAAATACAACATCAAATTTTAGTTCATGTACACTATTTCTATTGCACTTGTTTGTTTAGATGCATATCTTCATCATTGAAAGTATATTTTCTATACATCAGCATATCTTGAATAAAACAAGTCAATTTGTCACCAAAGAGATTCAAAGTTGATATCATATATATTGTACCCGTCTACTGAATTCATTTTTAGATGAATATATAGCTATTTATTATTTATTTAGACTTATATCTTATATATGTCGATATATCTATTGTGTACATTGTATCGGTCTATTGAATTTGATTTTTGATATATATATATATATTAGTTATTTAGAATTATATATTCTATACATCAACATATTTATTATGTACACTGCACTTGTCCACTAAATTTAATTTTAGATTCATATATACTTACTTATTATTTATTTAGAAGTGTATCTTTTATAGGTCGATATATCTATTTTGTACATTGTATCTCTCTATTAAATTTAGTTTTAACTCATATATACTTATTTATTGAGAAGTATATCTTCTATACGTCGACATATCTATTAATTACATTACATCTATCTATTGAATTTAATTTTAGATTCATATATACATATTTATTATTTATTTATAAGTATATCTTCTATATGTCGACATATCTATTATGTATGTTGTATCGATCTATCTATTGAATTCAACTTTAGATTTATATGTATTTATTTATTATTTATTTAGAAGTATATCTACGTCAACATATCTATTATGTACACTGTATATCTATTATATGCATTGTATCTATCTATTGCTTGTTTATTATTCATATAAAAAATATATCTTCCATAAATGACCACATCTTGGTATGAACAACCACTTTCTCACAAAAAAAGCCTCAATCCACACCTTGATGCTAGATACATATCTATTCAAGTAACACTAGAAGTACACCTTTTGGTAGTAGATACATCACCATATGAGTTGACTATGGCAAGCATAAAAATAATATGTAACTCTTTGAGCCTAGAGTTAATTACAGAATTAAATACAGCCAAAAGAACAAGCATCTCTCTTTGAACCAGCAAGGCAGGCATAGAATTCTGGCGTACTCGCCTAGGCATATGTTTCTCCTTGTGTCCAGTGTGACCAGGGCCTTTTTTTAAAGGTCCAATGGACAAAATCAAGGTGCAGTAGAGTCACAGCTCTGCTGCGGCACTACCAAATAATAGAAAACTGCTTCTAATTTTTCATTATATCACTTCCAAATAATTTTAATGATGGAACAACTGCTACATAACTCCACCTATGTTGTAATGGCATAGCTGATCCCAAGACCGCGTAAAGGAGGAGGGGTTGTGATAGGCTTGGCGAGCCAACAACTACACTTAGCCATTCTCATAGAAATAAAACCCAATAGAAATTCATTGGGGCGTAACCCTCTTAGTGACGCGCCATATCGAAACCCGGATATGGTGTTAAATGGGCAAGGGCCAGATCGCCACCACCTAAGTGTCGCACTACATCATTGCCCGAATGTAGTGATAAGTGAGCAAGGGTCTTTGCATCTTACTTGACGGGTGCAAAGCGCAAGGAAGCTAGCCGAGGAACATAGTTTCGGGTGGGTAGTTGGAATGTAGGATCCTTGACGGGGAAACTATGTGAGTTAGTAGATGTTGTCATTAGGAGACGAGTACATATCCTTTGTGTACAAGAGACTAGATGGGCGGGTCAAAAGGCGAGAGAAGTCGAGAATACTAGTTTCAAGCTTTGGTATTCTGGATCGGCTGGACTAAGAATGGCGTAGGTGTTCTAATAGATAAGAGTCTTAAGGATGGAGTAGTGTATGTTCAAAGACGAGGGTATAGGATCATCTTAATGAAAATAGTTATTGGAGACATTGTCTTGAATGCCATTAGTGCTTATGCCCCACAAGTTGAGCTCAACATGAGTGCTAAGAGGAAATTTTGTGATGAATTGGAGGATATGGTTAGTAGTGTACCGATAATCGAGAAACTCATCATAGGAGGAAATCTCAATGGTCATGTGGGTGCAACCAACGTAGGGTTTGAGGGAGTACATGGAGGCTTTAGATGCGGCGATAGAAATCGGAAGGGTAAGACCATCCTAGACTTTGTCGTAGCCTATGATCTTTTGGTAGCTGATACCATCTTTAGGAAGAAGCAATCTCATCTAGTGACCTTTAATAGTGCCCAACACTCTAGCCAGATTGACTTGGTTAGATCTCTCATGCGGCAGGTAAGTTGAATGCTCCGGTCGTTGCCGTATCCCTTTCATCAAGACTGGGGCACAAGATTCATTGATGAGCCTCTGCGTTTGAGGAAAATGAAAATAAAAGCACTTACTAACACACCTCGGTACACTATGTGCTAATTTCTTCCTTATCCTTGTAAAAGACCTTCCCGAACTGACCCGTCGTGGTCTTCGTCCGTAGGATTTCGTCAAGTCCTATACTCTAGTACATCTAGTAAGTGTGAGAGATTATATTAATCTACAGTTCTTGAAAGGTGACATCGGGATCGATCTCGGTGGGGCCTGTAGCTCAGAGGATTAGAGCACGTGGCTACGAACCACGGTGTCGGGGGTTCGAATCCCTCCTCGCCCACAGCCTTCCAAAGGGGGAATTCTTCACTTCCACGAGCGTGATCTTTTCTCAGAGAGTTCACTCTTTTGTAAAAATTATTTTTCCACCTGCTAAGGTCGGCCAAAATATGGACACCCGAAGGGCCCGACGCGCACAATCCTATCCTATCTGAGCCCGTCATTGCATGCACTTCGGACAGCCGTCCGTAGCATCATAAAGAGCACCTCATAGCAAGCTCGTAACAAAGAAAGTAAACAATGAGCCACCCAAAAAACCATGACTCGAAAGCAAAGCTAGATCGGGCAAGACCAACCATACACAGCCTCTTGAAGAAAGGTCAGTTAGTTAGTCCTTCCTTTTGGAATCACTGAAATGCGTAATACCCTTAAGCAGACAGGCAGAATGTCTATGGCTTCATCTTATGCTGCCGGCTTTAGTTTTGTGGTAAGTCGCTTTTTCTCCTAGAAAAGGACTTTAAAAAGCCCTATAGGCAGGATAGTATCCTAGATCCCGTTTTTAAGGATCCAGCATTACTAAAATCTTTGCGTAGGAGGCATTAATTAACTACTTACCTGTGAATTCTAAAATAAAAACTACTTCACCCCTTTCCTACGTTCATGCGGGAGCCTTGATTTAGTACTCGGGCTATGCCTATTGCTCTGTTGCCTATAAGTCTCATACATATGTATAGGATCTCACTGCATCCACTTAATTTCAAGCAAGTAAAAATTAAAAAAATCGAAGACAATTCTTCATTGAAAGAATCCATGGAGAGGGAGAAAAATAATATGAGAATAGACTATACTATATATAATAAAAGAGAAAAAGTAAATAAAAGGAAAAACCTGCGAATCTTTCATACTTAAAAATGACGCGAGATCCTTCAAAAAAACCAACTAATTCATTCGGGCGAGACAGATTACGATGTCATGATGCGCCCATTCCTATGGCCATTCCTTTAATACTTTCGGCTCTCGGGAGTCTCTTTGTAGGATACTTGGCCAAAGTGTGACCTGTTAGCCCATAAGTCAGTACTGTGGGATCGTTCATTGGTGTACCACTAAACTTAGAAAGTGCTTCACCAGGTATTATAGGTGTGAGGCACGATTTGGCTCCAGCCATTTTACTACGAACCAAAAGGTCACGAACATACTGAGGTTGAGAAAGGTGTAACCCGGGGTATGAGTAAATACCTAGGCGCTAGATGAAAAGTAGCTATTCAGAGAGGTACTTTATTCTTCTCATTCTTCAGTTCCTGCCTATTATTTACCAGAACTTAAGATCTTTACTAACTTAACCTCACACGCGAGCCCATTTCTTCTCATTAGCTTTGACTCTTCCTAGTGCTCGGGCTTTGGATTGTCAAGTAGTTGCAATTGTCTCAAGTTGGTTTATATGAAATATAAGGCTGTAAGTTTATATGAAATATAAGGCTGTAAGTTTATATGAAATATAAGGCTGTAAGTTTATATGAAATATAAGGCTGTAAGTTTATATGAAATATAAGGCTGTAAGTTTATATCGGACTCGACCTTTTATCTTGGGCTCGTTCCGAGTAAGGATTCTTTTGCCTACCTCGATTCAAGTTCCGACAACGGAGCTAGTTCTTCCAAGGATGGGCTACTCCCATCATATGAAAGGGGTTCAACGTCCAATTATGAAATCCTTGGAAGAAAAGGATTAATCGAAATATAGCTGCTAAATGGGCGGGCGACTTCTCACGCGATCTATAATGCTATGTTGATAGATAGAAGATTTCTGAATAGGCAGAAGAGAAGGGCAGAACTGCCAAATCAAAGTGGGAATGGCCTCGTGCAAACAAAAGGTACTGGCTGAAATTCTGGAAAGGAAGTTGTATTCATATCTTTTCCCGGGGCTTTCGTTCTTGTGGAATAAGAAGCCCTCGTACCTTAATGAAAGGAAAATAGGAATTTTTCGTTAGGTATTTGACCAAATAGGATCGTCCAGTTAGGTTCCCTGCTAACAGCTACGGCAACCCTCCTCTAAATCAGAACAGCGATGACTTGACTTTGCTTTCGTTTCTTTTTGTTCGCAACTCCAGATTATGGGATGGACATAATGGAAATTTCTACTAAAAAAAGTGTTAGACAATACAACAAACTAATGGCATGCGCTCTGAAGAATCCTCCCTTCGCCGGAGCGATGTCATCAGAAAAAACTTGTTTCAGCCTCAGGCCTGCTCTATTACATCGACCACCTTCGAGTTCTCTATATGCGAAGAGCCTGGAATGGTGATAGAACTATCGGAAACTACCCCCATCATGGTGAACCTCTCCTTGTGATCGGGATGAGGTAGATGCCTCCCAGCCGGGGGGCAGATCGAATCGGAGTTTCCTTAGGTAGCCACCGACCTACAGTTCTCCTTAAACTTCTGTGCTTGCCAAAACTATCTCCCGTATACCATCCCTTGTCAATATCATATAGAAGAGGGAAGGCTACGGATACACATGGGGCTAGGCTAACAAGTATCTTCGTTTGACCCTGGATTGTTTCATGCAGGAGTCAAGCTCTACAGGTCAGCCTGAGACGGAGCATCGGAAGCGAATTGAAGTAATCTGGTTGGCCACCAACACAAAAAGTAAGGGAGAGATAGGATCACCTTTCCTCTTTCCCCAAAACCATTCAAAAAATCCACTGAGCTGTCCGTTATAGTTAATACAGGTCTGAGCTCCTTCAAGAGGTGAAATAATCCAATCTATCCATTTTTCTTCAGCTTCTCTAAAAAGGATTATATAGCTGTCCTCTCTTTTCTTGCATTTCTGGATTTCCTATCCTAGTTTAGCTCATGGTGGCTCCCCTTTGGGAAAGGGGGAACCGGCTAACTAGACAAAAGGAGAGAGATTGGCTCAGTTCAGTAGGAAGGAATTTCTACCGATTATTGAGTGGTTTGTTTCCTTTCGTTTTTCTTTTTTAAAAGCGGCGTATATAGATATAGATTTGGATTTCCTTATTATTAAGTTGTTGAGCAGGATCATTTCCCATATAAAAAAAGAAAAAGAGTCAAAGAAAGGACATGAGATGTTTCTCATATCAAATCAAAAAAGAGAGAGCAGGATGCCAGCCGAGATGGAGCACCAACCTAGACTTTCCTTGGGCTTGCCTTGCCCCAACATCTAAATAAAGGGCGGGCACCGAAAAGGAAGCAGTGACGCCTTTTTGACAAAAGCTTAGCTTGGTAGGCGCTGCTTACGATGCTCTGAACACGAAAGTTTGCAGTTCAGCCCTCTTCTCCCATGCAGAGTCGCAGGCAGCGCCTCGGATAAAAGCACGGACGAGCCACATGCAGGGAAAATTGCACGTGTGGTTCTGGCCTAGGAAGCAAGCAAAGCTAGTCCCTCCATACCAGCTAGCAGTCTTGTTTAGGAAGTCTCCTTCTTTACTGAGTATGGTTCTCGGGTGCCTATGCGATTATTAAGGCAGGGTGCTACTGTACCAGTAGTAGAGTGGCTTGAATCAAATCGTTTGTCTAGAGAGGGTGTAGCGATAACCAAAGCTGACTGGCCAAAACAGCAAGCGGAAGGTCTCCGAAAGTCCTACATTAGCACCAAGCCATCCCCCAAGGGAGGGTATAACGGAGTGTGGGAAAATCCAGTTGCTAACGCTCCCCCTTCTGACGGGTCAGTGGAATCTTTATGCCCAAAACCCTGATTCGAGTAATCATTTATTTGGTACCACTCAAGGAGCGGGAACTGCCATTCTAACCCTTCTTGGAGGATTCCATCCACAAACACAAAATTCTCAGGGGGGCGAGATTCTAAGAAGAGGGACTAATTCAGTTCATTATTAGGAGAGAGTGAATCTTTTGATTCTGCACAAACCTCCATCAATACCACACACCAAAAAACACTTCATACTTCTTTCTTCTTTCCATAGTTAGTACCAGTCAGTGCTGTATTAAAATAATAAAATTTCATCTACATTTCAATCATGAACTAGGAGCACCAAAAAAGGGGCTTTCTCACTATCACTTAGGGATTGTTTGTTTTCGAATTTACTTTCCAAAAGAAGCCCTTATTCACTCACGCGATATTGCTGGATCGGGCTTTCGCCCATTGTCCAAGATTCCCCACTGCTGCCCCCCGTGGGAGTAAACGGTCAAGTACCAGTCCTGCAACCCGCTTCAACGTTCTAAGGACCACAAATGATAAGATCGGATACCTGGTTCGCTGTAATTCCAATTCTCGTAATCTTTGATGCTTTTCTTCCCGTAGCGGCGCTTGAAGAAGGAAGGACTGAGAACTCTCTATACTATCTAGTGGTAAGGGAATGGCCTTGTTAATTTTATGTAAATTTAGGAATAGCTCTAGCGCTCGCTACGCTCTCACCTTTTCAATCTCATGTTGATGTACTTCAATTGCTTCGAACAAGAGCTAGGTGATCATCGACAGCTTGGGTGTTGCTGGATAATAGGATAGGCCGGCTTGACTTTAGCCTGTGGAGACGGGGTGTTGCATACCTTCCCAAAAGCATACGGGATCCTATTTTAGAGCTCCACTGTTATCTGCTACATTTAAAAGGGTCTGAGGTTGAATCATATTATTTGGATTTCAATTTGTTATTTCACTGCAAAGGAATGAAAGATATATTGTCTCTCCAGAAGGAAAACCCGGGGTTTTTTTTATCTTCAATACTCCTTTTTTTGAGGGGGGTCTATATCTCTAATCTAAGAAATTGGCTTCGTATGGGCATTTTACTGGCAGCTATGGAGATAGCATCTCTAGCTATCCAATTGCTGTACCAGTTGCCAGCTATCCAGTTTCATTTGAAGTTGCTGGGGGCGAGCTAGTAGCTTTTATTCGTCCTATAAGTCCTTCCACAAGCGAGTCAATAGGGTGCTGGCTAGTTGTAGTTATTGGCGTGCGTGGAAAGAGCGAAGGTAGTTAGTCTAATAGTCTGTATCCACGGAAAGATCGAGCCAGTGAATAGAAGGAATTCATTCCAAATCACATACATAGGCAAGACAAACTATCACTGACGACCTGATCCATAGATATTCCGACCTAGGAATTGATCACTGATCCAATTTTACTACCTCTACGGAATAGACCTCAACAGAAAACTGTTGAGTAACGGCAACAAGTGATTGAGTTCATCTACTCTTATTCAACACACTTCCACTGTAGTGTTTGGGTGGATCCTGTTACCTCCTCTCCAACCATAATAGATTAGTATTTATTTGATCATTGAATCGTTTATTTCTCTTGAAAACGGTTTAATTCTTTTACAGACGTCTTTTTTTTAGAAAGAATCTTCTTTTTCATCGTGTCAGGTCCTAGATGTAGACTCGGCTATGGTAGGTCTACTGTGCTTATTTCTCGGCAAATAGCTAAGTAGACACCTCGAGGTAGCAACTCAACTCTTCGTAGATCAAAACAAGTGTTCAGTGTAACAATCCCTGTATTAATGGTTCTGGCAGGCTGCGGGCGGGGACTGGAAATCCTCTTTTTTGCCCATTGGACTCTAAATCATACTCACTATTTAGACCTCGCAACCAGACTGAAAAAAAATCAAGTAGTTCTTAATATAAAAAGAACTTCTTTCCAATTTTGTTTGCCCAAAAGACAACTTTTTTTATCTCGATTTTGTCGAGTCATTACACCAATTCAATAAATGATCATCAAGCGGTTCTTATTCGAAGAACCCTTGCCTTTTGTTTAGCTTGAGACTCAATCATCGTGGCTCTAGTATGAATCTAAGATTTTAATTGTGTCCTCACTAGGAGAAGGGATAGACAGGAGTATCTAGATTGTAAGGTGATCCCCGGGGAGTGTGTTGTGACACAACATAATTTTGTGGTAGTTGACTTTCTCTTCCACACATGTTCTTTGCAGGACAAATGTGTAAAATCACAAGAACAAAGTGGTGGAAGTTGAAAGGAGAATCACAAGAATCCTTTAAAAATAGGGTGATCACAGAAGGACTCTGGGGAGAAGATGGAGATGCGGATAGTATGTGGGTGAAGATGGCAACTTGCATTAGGATGGTAGCTAGTGAGGTGTTTGGTGTGACAAAAGAAAAGAAATTTGTAGATAAAGACACTTGGTGGTGGAATGATGATGTACAAAAAGCCATTAAAGAGAAGAAGGAGTGTTACAAGAGTTGGCATCATGATAGAAGCGCAAGCAACATGCTAAAGTACAAACAAGTCAAGAAAAATGCAATGCGTGCTGTGAGTAAAGAAAGAGGGCAGGCCTATGATGAGTTATATGAGAGACTAGAGATAAAATAAGGTGAAAAGGACATATACAAGATGACAATAATAAAATTTTTGAGAGAAAGATAAGAGATTTCAATCAAGTTAAATGCATCAAAGATGAGACATATCATATTCTAGGGAACAATGAAGAGATTAAGAATACATGGCGAGATTACTTTAATGGGCTATTCAACGATGGGAATGTGAGCATTATGGTCGAGTTGGATGACTCCTTTGATGACTTCAACAGGTGGTTCATGCGGGGGATACAAGAGTTTTAAGTTAAGGAGGCCTTAAAAAGGATGAAAGGGGGAAAGTCCCTCGGCCCTGATGATGTCCTTATTGAGGTGGGGAGATGCTTTGGAGACGCGGCAATAGTATAACTCACAAAGCTATTCAACCATATGTTTTAGTCAAACAAGATGTCTGAAGAATGGAGATATTAGTACATATCTTAAAGAATAAAGGAGATATTCAAAGTTGTACTAATTATCGAGGGATTAAGCTTATGAGTCATACTATGAAGCTTTGGGAGAGAGTGATTGGACACCGCTTGAGGAAAGTGACCAATATCACTAAAAACCAGTTTGGTTTTATGCCTGGGAGGTCTATCATGGAGGCGACTTTCTTGCTTCGTCAGCTTATGGTGATATATAGGGAGCATTAGAAGGACCTACATATGGTGTTCATTGACTTGGAGAAGGCGTATGACAAGATACCAAGGTCAGTCATGTGGCGGGCACTAGAGAAATATAAAGTGCCAACAAAGTACATTACCCTTATCAAGGATATGTACAATAATGTTAGGACAAATGTGCGCGTAAGTGATAGTGAGACCGATACATTTCCTCAAGGATCAGCTTTGAGCCCATACATCTTTTTCTTAGTGATGGATGAGGTGTCGAAGGATATACAAGGGGATATCCCTTCGTGCATGCTCTTTGCCGATGATGTAGTGCTGGTAGATGAAACTAGGGATGATTTTAATAAGAAATTAGAGTTATAAAGACAAACCTTAGAGTCCAAGGGGTTTAGACTTAGTAGAACCAAGACACGATGTTAATAAGAAATTAGAGTTATCGAGACAAACTTTAGAGTCCAAGGGGTTTAGACTTAGTAGAACCAAGATTGAGTATATGAGGTGTGACTTCAGTGGTGTTGGTTGTGAAAAGGAAAATGTTAGTCTACAAGAACAAATAGTACCTAAAAGGGACTCTTTCCGATACTTAGGATCAATGTTACAAAGCAATGACGATATTGACGAGGATGTTTGCCACAGGATCAAGGTAGGTGGATGAAATGGCGACAAGCCTCTGGAATCATATGTGATAGGAAGGTCCCACAAAAGCTAAAAGGAAAATTCTATAGGAAAGTGATCAGACCCGAAGCTATATGGAGCGGAATGTTGGCCAACTAAACGACAACATGTCCAACAAATGAGTGTCGCAGAGATGCGCGTGCTATGGTGGATGTGCGGGCACATAAGCAGAGACCGAATACGAAACGAGGTGACTCGTGATAGGGTTGGGGTGGCACCGATTGAAGAGAAGTTAGTCCAACATCGACTAAGGTGGTTTGGACATATGCAGCGGAGACCTCCAAAAGCATCAATTAACATTGGGATTTTAAGAGGTAGAAAAAATATTAGCAGGCGTAAGGACGACCAAGGTTGACTTGTGAGGAGGCGGTAAAACGAGACTGGAGGGATTGGAATGTATCCAGGGACCTAGCTTATATAATACTGCATGGAAAATAGCAATTTATGTTGCAAAATCTTAGTTTTTTTCTTTTCTTTTTTTGTTACTGTTAGATCTCTTCCTCTCTTTCACTTATTTTTTTAAACAAAAAATATGGATTTCATGTCTAACCTACCTAACGTGCTTGGGATAAAGATTTAATTGTTTGTTGTTGTTGTTGAACAGCTGCTAAATAAATGTCTACTCTCAAGTGGACCTCGTTCGCAGTGGCTCATCTTCACCCATTCGTAATGCCTCCTGTGACTGTGACAAGGAAAACATCTTGCTGGTCAATTTATTTCTAACTAGGCAGAGTAGGACAGAGAAACGAGTACTAGTGAGATGGAATGATGGCATGCAAACAATGAGACAACGTATCGACAACTGCTCACTCTTCAGATGTTTCACCTGATCAATGTGGTATGCTCCTATCTTCGTCTTGATTTTGTCCATGCTGAATGTTGTTCTGGCTATGTTGACATGAAATGCTTAGTTTATCCTTAGACTTCAGCTTATCCGTCCCACAAGAATTGAGATTAGCCATTATTTATAGTGCAACTAGTGAACTTTATACTTCATTTCCATTTCTGTTGTCCTGTGGTATCCAATTCAAAGGAAAACAATACTCATTTGGTAGATATCATGATTTATATTGCACTGCTGTTAGTGTTCCTAAGCGGAAAGAAAATGATTTGAAAAAATATTAAAAAATAAGTGATAGTTGATATAGAGTATGTTTAAAGAGTACGATGAGTGCAGTAGCACGTACTGGAAAGCAGGAAATCTTTTAAAGTGTGCTGTAAAGAGGTGAGAATATTCTTTTGAAGTAAATTTTTAGAGTATATGAGTGCGGATAGTCTAAACCAGTAAACCCCTCTACCTCCATTGTAAACCTTTGTAAAAACATATTTTCTTAGTCAAGAATTCACTTTTTCCGTTACTTCTCCCCCACCGAGACCTATAAATTCAGTCCATTCTTGATCGTTTTCAAAGCATTAGTGGATCTCAGCGCATCTTGAAGTGTTCAGTAGCATTCACATAGCGGGTTTGCCCTTGCGGCTGCTCCTGCAGATTTCTCAGGGCTTTTTACAGCAGTCTCGATGGGTTCGGTGACCATTTTGTGCGGTGCTTTTCTTTGTTCCTTGATTGTTTTTTGTTGATTAATTCCTCATTGTTTAGGGTTTTGTGTCATCTCCAATGCATTTTGGTTCTTTCTTCATCATTAGTTAAACATGTTGATCCAATCTTGTTATAATCTTTAGAGAGAGATTTAGGAGGGTCTATTGTGCTGTCCAGATTGTTGTACACAAAGTTTGCACTAATTTGTGGGCTAAAAGTTAGGATTTGATCTTCTTGGGGAATGAATTCCTGTCGCATCTGATTTTCTAGGACCGTAAAGCGCATTAAAGCTTGCAACTTTACTGCTTCCTGCCTCACTAACTGCTCTATGGAATAAGTTCTGAATCTGTTTCCTTTCCTGCTTTATTGCTATTGATCTTCTGAACGAAGCAGGGGAAGCGCCTGCTATGGAGATGGTTGAGATGGGTCCAGAGGAGATGAGCCATCCTCCCATGGACCAGCTGCGTGGAATGGATTACTGTGCAGAGTCCAATCCATCTTGGGGTAAAGAACTGCTAGTCTTGTATCATTCATACGTTGTGATGCGTATTATTGGTGCTATATCTGCATATTTCCTGGATGCTGCAGGAGAGGCTGTAGTGTTGGGTTTCCAACATTTTATCCTTTCCCTGGGCTCGGTAGCAATGATCCCCACCATGTTGGTTCCCCTCATTGGGGGGGGGGATGATGTAAGGATCCTTTCACTATTAAATTGACTTTATTTGTAGATGATGTCTTATGTGATTGTTTTATGCCATTTGGTGCTTTCTTGAAGTATAATGTTAGATGTTATTTTTTACATTTGATTCGTTTAGCTATGTCATTTGTAAGCATAGGAAATTATGTCTTTCCAATGGTGTGCCCAATGTAGTTTTGGATATTGTGTAGAAGCCATAACTTTACTCTTTGTCTTAGCCAAAAGATCTGTTCCGCGTTGGTTTCCCTCAACAACCATGACACAACTTCGTCTCTTCACCAACAACCGCAGCCTGATCTCCGGAACTAATTAGGCGCGCTGGATGGCATGCATGCAGACGTGCTCCGTTTCTCATGTCGCCTGACTGCATCACGTACTCGCCTCCTGATTATGACTCAATGTGTGCATGTAGCCCATGCTTATGGGATCGTTAGTTAGGAGCTTTTGTATATATATCCAGGCTGCATAATCAATATACATGGTGTGTTTTCGGCTCCCAATTCTTCTACATGGTATCAGAGCTCCATTGATCCTCTAGCTTCCGCCAATGGATTTTAATCCAACCTTCTCACCATCCAACAAATTACCCTCTTCTTCTACTCTCGGCGAGACATCAGAATGTCGACACACATCCATTGCTGATATTATTCAGACGGTAAACATAAAATCTCATGTCCCTGTTACTTTAGAGCTCAGGAACCCCCAATCACTCCAATTGGCGTATGTTTTTTGACTCGGCGCTTGGAAAAGTCGGTCTTGACCATCATGTTGCTGCTCCTACTCTCATCTCCAACCGCGACTCTGACTGGTATCGAATTGATCGGTGTATTGTTAATTGGATTTATACTACATGTGCTCCGGAGGTTTGGCAGATCATTCGGCAGCAGAAGACCGATGCTCTTCCATGACAACCAGCTGCAGCGCGCTGTTTTTTATGAAGCCGAGTTCCGTAATCTGCTACAAGGTGATATGACAACCACCGAATACACTGCCAAGCTGAAAGGTCTAGCCGATAATCTTCGGGTTGTCGGCCAACCTGTCTCAGAGTCCAGCCAAGTGCTGAATATGTTGTGTGGACTTAATCCTAAGTATCGTGACGCAATTTCGGCTATTACATCTCGCCAACCCCCACATACATTTCTCAGTGCAAGATCACACCTTCCGATGGAGGAATTATTTGATCAACAACGAGCCAATACATTGGTCGCTCATGCTTTTGTTGCTGGCACAGACAACTCTTCGAGCAATCAGTCCAACTCCAGTTCAGACACTGGATCCACCAGAGGAGAACGGGGCGGTCAGGGTGGCCAGCGAGGTGGAAGACGTGGTCGTAGCCGTGGTTCCAATTCTGTTTGGAACACAAACACCGGAGTGCATGGTGGTTCATCGTCTACTGCTTCTCGCATGCCTGGCCAATGGAGCCCCGGCTTCAATCCGTGGACAGGAATGGTGCAGGCCTGGCCCATGCCGTTCCGACCTGCTAATGCCAGAATTCCCGGACCTCGCCCTGGCGTCAATCCACATCAGGCAATGTTCGCCGGCCCGAATGAACAACCGAATACAAATGCTCCTGCGCCTGCAACTTCAGCACCATCTACCTCTGCATAGAACAATCAAGCTCTCCTCAGCGCGCTACAAAGTGCATCTACAGCACCAACAAGCACTTCGGACTGGTTCGTTGATTCAGGAGCCCCTTCACATATGGCTGGTACTTCTACACCTCTCTCTCAAGTTCGGCCTTTTCCATGTAATACAACTGTCACTGTTGGAAATGGATCTAGATTGCCCATAACACACACTGCCACATCTACTTTTCCAACAAACACTTTGTGTCTTTCTCCTCGAGATATCCTCTTGTCTCCTAAATACTCTCGTAATAAATTTAATCTCTGTTCGTAAATTAACTCGTGACAACTTTGTCTCCATTGAATTTGATCCGTTTGGCTTTTCTATCCAGGATCTACACACTCGAACGGAGATTCTCCACTATGATAGCGATGGTGACCTTTATCCTCTACTACTCAAGTCCTCAACAGCTCTTCATGCCACCACCACCTCCATTGATCTATGGCACCAACGGTTCGGACATCCAGGTCGCTCAACACTGCTACAAGCTTTACAAAAATTTTCTTTCACATGTAATAAAACTGTCCCACACATTTGCCCGGCATGTCAACAAGGCAAACATGTTTTCCTTCCATTTACTTCTCCCTCCATTAGTTACTTCCCCTTTCAGCTTTTACATGCCGATGTGTGGACTTCTCCCGTTTTAAGCTGTTCAGGATATAAATTTTATTTGGTTCTTCTTGATGATTACACTCACTATGTCTGGACTTTTCCTTTGCGTCATAAGAACAAGGTCTTACTCACACTCCTCTCGTTTCACTCACATGTTGCCACTCAATTTCGATCGCCAATTGTTGCTTTGCAAATAGACAATGGTCGCGAGTTCGACAACCCCGCCCTTCGCTCTTTCTTTTCTCAACACAGAATACATCTATGTTTATCCTGTCCCTATACTTCACCACAGAACGGAAAAGCAGAGTGAATCCTTCGGACTATAAACAATTCCATTCGCACCATGCTCATGCAGTCGCATGCACCACCAAGCTTCTAGGCTGAAGCCTTAAACACCACTACTTATCTGATCAATCGGCTTCCTTGCTGAGCTACCGGCCATCTGACTCCGTTTGAAATACTTTTTGGAGACACACCCAAATATGAACATCTACGTGTCTTCGGTTGCCTTTGCTTTCCCAACCTCACAGCAACATCACAGCACAAACTGAGTCCACGTTCTACAGCATGTGCTTTTCTTGGTTACCCACATGATCATAAAGGGTATCGATGTTTTGACATCACCACAAGGAAAGTTATAACCTCAAGGCATGTCGTTTTTGATGAATCTTGATTTTCATTTGCCGAAACATTAGCGCCTCACTCACCAAAAGCATCAATACCACCTCATAGTGCATGTGATAATGACCCCATACCACCACACCTTACATGACATCATGCACCGCCACCATCACCACAACCAAACATCATACACGAGCCTTCACCTCCTGCACCAGTCTTAACTCCCGCAACCTCATCCACAACCAATTCACCAAGATCACACAATCCACAAATATATTCGCCAGTATATGATGACTACCCAAGCCCTCCAAATACCAACACACATCAGACGCATCACATGGTCACTCGTGGCAAGGCTGGCATTTTTTGAACCAATCCAAAATATGTCATGATCACACCACAATCTACATCTCTTTCCCCAATTCCAAAATCCATTCCGACTGCACTAAAAGATCCACATTGGTTTGATGCGATGCAGTGAGAATTTGATGCTTTGCAGGCCAATCAAACTTGGGTATTGGTGCTAAAACCACATAATGCTAATATCATTTCTGGAAAGTGGGTATTCAAGCATAAGTTTCGGCCAGATGGGAAATTTGACAAGTACAAAGCTCGATGGGTGGTCAGAGGTTTTAAGCAACAAGCTGGAATCGACTTCAGCGAAACTTTTGCTCCAGTGATTAAACCAGCCACTGTGTGGACTGTACTGACGATTGAAGCTACTCGATGCTGGGATGTCAGTCAATTGGACGTGTCCAACGCTTTTCTTCACGGCAATCTTCAAGAGCAATTCTATTGCACACAGCCTACCGGGTTCATTGATCCTGCAATGCCTGATATCGTTTGTCTATTGTCAAAGTTACTATACGGCTTAAAACAAGCTCCTCGGGCATGGTTTAACAGATTTTCATGTTTTGCTGCTACCATTGGGTTTCATCCTACTCGTTTGGATTCCTCTTTATTCATATATCATCATGGTGATACAATTGCATATCTACTACTATATGTCGACGACATGATTCTTACATCATCATCTGAACATTTTCTTCAAAAGACTATCACCACTCTGAAATCAGAATTTGCTATTAAGGATTTGGGTGCTCTAAAGTTCTTTCTTGGAGTGGATATCAAAAGATCTGACCATGGGTTCTTTTTAAGTCAGTCCAAGTATGCAACAGAAATAATGGATCGTGCAGGGATGTCAAACTGCAAATCTGTTTCAACACCAGTTGATACTCATGCTAAACTATCATCTACAAGTGAACAGCGAGTTTCCAATCCCTCTGAATACCGTCAACTTGCAGGAGCTTTGCAATATCTTACAGTAACCAGACCAGACATATCTTATGCAGTACAACAAATTTGTTTACATATGCATGATCCCCATGAATGTCACCTTGCACTTCTCAAAGAATTCTTTGCTATATACGTGGCACCCTGCATCTTGGAGTACATCTTCATGCAGCTCCTTCTAACAATATTATTTCCTACTCAGATGCCGATTGGGCGGGGTGTCCACATATCCGTCGATCCACTTCTGGCTATTGCATCTATCTCGGTAATTCTTTGATCTCTTGGGTCAAGCAAGCGGCAGCCTACAGTCTCTTGATCGAGTGCCAAAGCTGAATACCGAGGAGTCGCTAATGCCGTCTCAGAATGTGTATGGCTTCAACAATTATTACGTGAATTACACTTCAAATCTGAGAAGACCACGATGGTTTATTGTGACAACATATCAGCGGTATATATGTCACATAATCCAGTTCATCACCGAAGAACCAAACATGTGGAAATTGATATTCATTTTGTTCATGAAAGGGTTGCGCTTGGAGAACTGCATGCTCATCATGTTGCCAGCAGCTCTCAATTTGCAGATATTATGACAAAAGGACTTCCCACTGCACTGTTCAACGATTTTCGTTCCAGCCTCTGAGTCGGCGTCACTGAGACTGCGGGGGGGGGGGGGGGGGGGGTCTTAGTCGAAAGATCTGCTCCACGTCGGTTTCCCTCAACAACCACGACGCGACTTCGTCTCTACACCAACAACCACAGCCTGATCTCTGGAACTAATTCGGCGCGCTGGACGGCATGTAGACGTGCTCTGTTTCCCACGTCGCCCGACTGCATCACGTACTCGCCTCCTGATTATGACTCAACGTGTGCA
Organism: Neostapfia colusana; assembly: GCA_030760725.1. Classification (NCBI taxonomy): domain Eukaryota; kingdom Viridiplantae; phylum Streptophyta; class Magnoliopsida; order Poales; family Poaceae; genus Neostapfia; species Neostapfia colusana. The sequence continues at coordinate 45,676,683 of JASWHV010000012.1, read as the reverse complement.
TGTAGCCCATGCTTATGGGATCGTTAGTTCGGAGCTTTTGTGTATATACTCAGGCTGCATAATCAATATACGTGGTGTGTTTTCGGCTCCCCATTCTTCTACACTTTGAAGTAACTGAGAGTCTAGTCCTTGTCTCATATTTCATACTGAAGTATTATATAGAGTTATGGATGTTGGGTAGAGTGACCTTGAGCTTGGATAATGTGCTCATATATATTAGTGTTTCTACTTTCAGGTATCCAGAATATATCTTTTTGGATAATGATGTTTATGCTACTGTTTCAGTGATAAGTGTTCGTCCTTATTGGTACATGTTTGTCTCTTTGTTTGGCTCTAGCATGATAAAGCAAAGGTGGTACAAACAATGATGTTTGTGACTGGGATAAACATAATACTTGAAACTCTGTCCGGATCTAGGCTGCCCACCGTAATTGGTGGGTCATATGCATTCGTAATCCCAGTCATATCAATAATCAAGGATCCCTCACTGGCGTGCATAGCTGATGACCATACAATAAGCATGCAATGATTTTGATCCTTCAAATTAATCTTTATTGCTAGACATCACCTCCATACCAAAACTTACATGCTTCTGACTGTATTGCAGAGGTTCAAAATGACTATGAGAGCCATACAGGGGGCATTGATAATATCCTCCTGCATTCAAATTATACTTGGCTACAGCCAGTTGTGGGTGATGTTTTCTAGGTACAGACAAGTCCATGCAGTTTAATTGGTGTCACTTGATCCTATTGTTCAAATACTTGATGGGTTTGTCCAGGATTTTGTTTTCCTTTCTTAATTTTTATGGGCAAGTGACCTTTAACTAAGCAGTGATTTGGTTACTTATGTGTTTTTTTACATCCATTTCCCATTACTTGTGGTAACTTTTGGCATAGTGTGTTGACCATAGGGGCATATGACCAACCAGTAGATTGTATCCATATTATTCTCTATACTAGCCCTATGCTCTTTGATGATCTGCACTTTTTCTCAGTTTTGGAAACAGACAATACAATTTTTAAATAGCCCTTGGGGGCATGGATGCAACCTTCAGATTTATGATAAGAATGTTAAGATGTTATTTTCATGTGCATGTTGTAGGTTCTTCAGCCCACTTGGGATGGTTCCGGTGATTGCACTGGCTGGGCTCGGCCTTTTTGAAAGAGGATTCCCAGTGGTAAAGCTTTATGTAGTGCTATTGTTTGTTAGCCTGTTGTTGTAGTAGTGACACCATGAGTATCAATTCACCCACTTGAGTTCTTTCAATAACTTCGCTAAATTCACTTGGTAAAGTTGAAACATTTACTTATTGTGCCATGACTACATATCTGAGTTTTTTTGTGTGGTACTATATCAATTTTTAGGGAGCAAAATTCTTCTACTCATTTATGCATGGTTAAACATTTAACTTGGAAGCATTTAATATAAGCAGTCTTACCTAGTTTATGATGCTAACTAATGGAGTTGATTGTTAGTAGCTGAACTCTTACTCTCATTGAGGAAGAGGATGACACTAGGAGTTGGGACAATTTTCTGGTTTATTCCTCACACAATACCATATCCAATGAAGGGTTGGGGTTACATATCTATAGCTGGCTAAAGACAGCCAAGCATATGCCAAGATGCTAGTCTAAGATGCTGTCCTAGAAGATACTTAGTCTAAGATGCTGTCCTTAAGATGCTGTCCTAGAAGATACTTAGTCTAAGATGTTGTCCTTAAGATGCTGTCCTAGAAGATGCTTAGTCTAAAATGTTGTCCTTAAGATGCTGTCCTAGTTGGGGCCACAAAGACCAACAGGATGCTGTCCTAGTTGGGATCACAAAGACCAACAGGATGCTGTCCTAGTTGGGGCCACAAAGATTAACAATACAAGACTTATTCCATCATTCTCCCCCCTAAGTCTTGTGCATCGTCTTGTGGGAAAGTTGGATCACCCCGATCCTGGAGCAAAGCTCAAGGAACTTGATCCTCCCAAGGGGCTTGGTGAGCAGGTCCGTAAGGTGGTCCTTGATGTTGATGTAGCACTCCTTGATGCTCCCTTCCTCCAAGCATCCTCTGATGAAGTGGTACCTCACCCTGATGTGCTTGCTCCGTTCATGAAAAACGGGGTTCTTTGCCAGGGCCAGAGCGGACTTGTTATCTACTCTGAGTTCCACCGCTCCAGTGTCTCTGCCGAGGAGATCACCAATCAGTCAAACAAGCCAGAGCGTCTGAGTTGAAGTGGTGGAGGCCGCTATGTACTCGGCCAAGCAGTTGGACATGGCCACCAAAAGCTGCTTGACCGACTACCAGCTAACTAGGCACTTGCCGAAAAAGAAGAGAATCTCACTCGTGCTCTTGCTGGTGTCGATGTCGCCGGCGTGGTCGTTGTTGCTGTACCCAACAAGGTGTGCCTCCCCAGTGCACCTCGGAGAGTAGAGGCCATAGTCGAGAGTCCCCGCAACATAGCGGATGATCTTCTTCACAGCCTGCTGGTGCTCCGTCGTTGGTCTCTGCATGAACCGACTAACGTAGCTGATAGAGAATGCCAGGTCCGACCCTGTGTGGGCGAGGTAGCGAAGGCTCCCCACAAGACGTCGGTACTGCGTAGCGTCCACCTCCTCCATCGTGCTGTCACGGCTCAGCTTCAGCCTCTCCTCTATCAGAGTGAGAGCTGGGTTGCAGTATGTAAGCCTATCCAGCTCAACAACGCGCTTGGTGTAGGCGGTATGTCAAAGCATGATCCCGGAGTCGGTCTGGTTCACCTCGATCCCTAGGTAGAAGGAGAGAGAGCTCAGGTCACTCATATGGAAGGTGGCTTTCATCTCTTTGTTGAACGCTGCCACCTCCGCATCCTTGGTGCCAGTGATCACCAAGTCATCGATGTCGACACCCACCAGTAGAGCGTTTCCTCCATTGCCCCGCCCGTAGATGGCCGACTCGTGCGGGCTTTGCCTGAAACCCACCCCCTTGAGCGTGGAGTCCAACATGGTATTCCACGCCCTTGGCGCCTGCTGCAAGCCATAGAGGGCCTTGCGTAGACACAACACCTTGCCCTCCTTGCCAGGGATCGCAAATCTCGGCGGCTGGTGCACGTAGACCTCCTCCTTCAGATCGTCGTTAAAGAACAACGACTTGACGTCCATGTGCTGAACACGCCAGCATTCCTGGGTGGCCAGCGCGAGTAGGAATCGCACAAATTCCATCCGTGCCATGGGGGCGAAGACATCATCGAAGTCGACCCCCTCCTGCTGCACGAAGACGCGTGCCACCAAGCGAGCCTTGTGCTTGACGATGGCATCAGCTTCATCCCTGTTTAGCTTGAACACCCACTTAAGGGTGATCGCACGGTGACCACGAGGACGGTGATGTGCCCGGATGGGTGGCCGTCGGTGCTGGAGTGCGTGGGATCACCGACTATGGAGGTGGTGGCGAAGAACTCGTTGCAACCGAGGTCATGGCTGGAGAGCGCGGCGTTGAAGTCGGTGGAAGCTCGGGGACTGGGGTAGACATGTTTGATGGAAAAGAGTTGTGTAATCCCCCAGATCCCTTGAAGTAGACGTACTCGACAGTGAAGTCGTCGTACGTCGGAGTCGAGCCATTGTCCACCGCCTTGTCCCATGCCCATCCTCGCCCTTAGTTGAACACAACATCGCACGCCATGCGCACGTGTTGTGTCTCTAGGTCTAGAATGCGGTAGGACTTTGAGCCCTCGGCGTAGCCGATGAACACCCTCGGGGTGCTCGTGTCGTCGAGCTTGTTGATGTGGACAAGCTCCTTGCCGAACGCAAGGCAGCCGGAGACCTGTAGGTGAGAGACTGTTAGCTTGCGCACATACCAAGCCTCGTACGGCGTCCTCCCGTGGAGTGCCTTGGTGGGTGAGCGGTTGAGAATGTAGACAGTCGTCACCACTGCCTCTCCCCAGAAGATAGCCGGCATTCCCCTCTACTTGCGGAGGGCCTGATCCATTCCCAAAACCGTCTAGTTGTGGGATGTACGACGCAGAGTAGTGGCACTAAACACCCTCATCCGTGCAGTAAGACGTGAACTCAGCCGCCGTGAATTCATCACCGTTGTCGGTGCGCAGCACACGCATCTTGCGGTCGCCCTCCGCGAGTGGCCTGCTTGCGTCTGATGGCGTTCACAACCTCTCCCTTGCTGCCGAGGATCATCACCCACCTATAGCAGGAGAGGTTGTCAACGAGCAGCAGGAAGTAGCGTCGTCCTCCCAATGTAGCCGGTGTCACTGGGCCACACAAGTCCTTGTGCACGATCTGGAGCCGCTCCTTGGCTCAGAAGCTCGACTGTTGGGGAAAAGGAAGCCGCCTCTGCTTCGTCAACACGCAGACATCACAGAACTGCTCCACATGATTAAGGCATGACATACCTCATACCATCTCCTTGGCACTGAGCCTCTTTAGGGCCTCGAAGTGAAGGTGCCCGAAGCGCTCGTGCCACTGTCACGCCTCGTCGTCTCGACGAGCAGCGAGACAGAGGGGTTGTGCTACCTGCACGTTGAGGACGTAGAATCGATTCGTACCTCTGGTTATCTTCACAAGAAGGCGACAATGGTGATCCCAAATCCTCATGACGTCGTCTTTAATCTCCACGCGCCAACCGTTCTCATCCAGCTGTCCTAGGCAGATGATAGAGTTTCTCAACACGGGGATTAGTAGACTCCGATGAGCAGTCGATGCTCACCAGACTCGGCAGTGAAGATGACGGAGCCGATGCCCTTGATCTCAACGCTGGAGGCATCCCCAGACTTGACGGAGCCTCGTACATTGGGGTCAAACTCAGTGAAGAACTCCCGTCGACCGGTCATGTGATGGGTAGCGCCGGTGTCAAGGCACCACCCGTCAATATTGTCATTGTTGGAGCCGTCACCGAGAAAGGCGTGGGCTCTCGGCTCATCAGGGTGGAGGAGAGCTGCTATGGCAGATGCCGTTGGCGGTAGCTCGATGCTTGTATGTGCCAGAAGAAGAGTCGGGTCCTCCTCCTCCACCTGCGCTTCATGGGCCTGGCCGCGTCGTGGTTGTCGACACTCCCTGGCCCAGTGACCAAGCTTGCCACAATTGTGGCAGGCGTCGTATCTTGCCAGATTCTTGTTGTCGGCGGTGTTGCCCTGGGCGCCTCCGCGGGCACCACTCTTGGAACATCCTTGCGCCCTGACTTGGGCACCTTCCTCACCTTGCGTTGCTTGCCTCGCTTGCGGCTGCCTGTCGAGATAGAGGACTCCCCCTTCTTCCCGTCACCCTGGCAGTCCCCCACTGCTCTCAAGTGAAATGTAGCTTCCCGCTGATGGTGATAGGCCTCGAGACAGCTTGTGGTTCATCGCTGTCGATGACCTTGAGGCGACCTATCGCTTCTTCGATCGACATCGTGGAGAGGTCCATCAGAGACTTGATCGAGCGAGCGATCTGTTTGTACTTCTCGGGTATGCAATGGAAGAGTTTCTTGATGGCTCTCTCTTCATCGTAGGTATTATCGCCGAACTGCACCATGTTCTGCAGCAGAGTGTTGAGACAGAGAGCAAAGTCATCAACGTACTCACCTGGCTTGAAGGCCAGGTTCTCCCACTCCTTGCGAAGTGCTTGCAGTGTGGTCTTGCGGGCGCGGTCGATGTCGATGCATGTCACAGCGATGGCGTTCCAGGCCTCCTTGGCAGTTCGCTTCATGGAAAGTGAGAAATGCATCTCGAGTGGGACTGCAGCAATGAGAGCTTCCAATGCCCGTCGATCCTCGTAGTAGTCGATGTCGCCATATCAAACTGCTTCCCGCATGTGCCGCATCTGGAGCCGTATCCTCATCACCGCGGCCCACTCGACGTAGTTGGTCTTGGTGAGGGTAGGCCACCCATCGTCGGGACCAACGTCCCTGACAGTGGCCTGGATCCCATGGTGACCATGGTACCTATCCGAGAAGAGAGAATCACGCCGCATGTAAATGCCGCGATCTAAGTCGACCCAACCACCACTGCCGGGAATTCCACCGGCGCGTACATGCCCGTCTGGGCTGCCGCCGTCGCGCCCATGGGGGTGTGCGGCTGCCACTGCACATCCTGCGCTCGTGCTGCCTCCCTCGCTAGCTTGAGCTCATCGTTCATGTCATCGTTGGCAGAAACGGAGCCGTTGGTGCTACTTCTGCACAGAGCCTCGAGCTCTGCTGCTGCCGCACGCGTTGCATCCATCGCTGCTTCTGCTGCTACTTCCGCACTCGCTGCTTTTCACAACCCACGTGGAAAAAAAGAAAAGAAAAACAACCGCTCACGCCCTCGCTGCTCTCACAGCACTCGCTCACGCCTGTCTGCGCTCGCCCGCATCTGCGCCGTGCGCCCGCTCGCCCCACCAACCGCCACCCTCAGCCACCTATTTACACACCAGAAATCTCAACCATTTCTTCCACCGAACGCGCAGCAAATTCTCTCGGTAAGAATGTCCTCTTCCACTACCGATTCTCCGAAAATTCACCCTTTCTTTCGGTGCTAACCATCACCACATCTTCACAAGATCCCAAGGAAATTTTCACGATGAAAAACACCGAAGAATCGTGATTGAGGCGCTTCCTCGCGAGCACCGATCACCATCGCTGCCGTTTGTCGTCGCCGATGTGCTTCCAGGATTTTCGGGCCTAAGAAAATACACTAGAACCTGCTTAGAGCTGTCTGGTCTCCAAGAACAAGAATTTGACATTTCTGAGCAGCAATTTGAAGGCAAGTGTTTTTTGACCACTTTGCTCCTATTCTAGGATGATTAGCTAGAATATCTGCATGATGTCTTCAATATAAAACCCAGTTTAGAATGTTACCCTAGTATTATTCCTTATCATTCCTTGCAAAACCATGGAGGGATTTAGTTAGGATATGTGTGGGGGACCCGCCCGCCGAACGACGGACGCCCCACCAGGATCTCGTTGGGTGGTACCGTGATATGCGGCACCCAACAACCCACGGGTCGAGGAAACACATCACATTACATAAATCATTTGCGGAAGCGTACAGAAGTATTTTTATAAATACTTATATCAAAATAAGCTACAGTGGAAGACTATAACTCTCACGACTCATTTCTAACTTAGCAACAAAGAAACAGTCCAGCCCACGGACGTTTCTTACTAGCAACAGGAAGGCAAACCGCAGCGGCGAGGATGCTCTTGAGTAATCACTCGGAGGTTTCCGAGTCTCATCGACATCCCTTCTCATAAGCATGAAGTCAATCCTACAAAACAACTCGGATAGCATCCATGAGCATAACGCTCAGCAAGTCTTAACTGACAACCCTAGGCATGGAACTCTACATGCAAGGATGTGTAAGATAGGAAAAAGGACTTTGCAATAAAGACACGTCTACATGTTGATCCTTACTTTCAGTTTTATAGCAAAAGTTTAATGAGCCTTAGGGAGCCCTGACATCGGAAGTCCACAATCAAACAAGAAACGCTTTCTTCCGATGTGGTGATGCCCAAAGTAGAATATAAACTTAATTAGCTCTATAACTACAGCATACAAGGTTTCACGACATTAACAGTTCAATACAGCATATTCAATTGGCTTATTTCACTTCTTACTATGTCACAGCGCAGTGAACAAGCGGGTACTCAAATAACCGCGAGGGACGGTGATTGCAATCAGGACACACCCGGATAACACGTCATATACACCCACTTTCAGAAGCGTGATTCCACACCCCTTCCTACTCTCTTGTATGCAACAACCTTTCAAAGGCAACCCAAATGCCGAACCGATCCATACGTAACGAGCAGGAGGTCCCCACGTGGAGCGTGTCTGTGCCCACCGATAGATTTACACCTTGCTGCCCTCAACCCACTCCTATTTACGGTTGGGTAAGCCTCGACACCCAGGTTAACCAATTACATCGGTTTCCTGGTTTCCATATGCCAGTATGCATCCGGTACTGTTCGATAATTGTCCAGCAGGGCCACACACGGCTCGGTCCTCAATCGATACCAACAGGGCTGCGCACGTGAGACCTCCGCTCACTGCATCCTATCCCCCCTGCTGGGTCTCAGTTTCACAACTTAAGCCATTCTCTACCTTTTATCATCCCGTGTGATAAATACCTATCTCGTAAGTAGATTCTAACCACTCGACTTCTACTGAGATCCTACGAACATTAGCATGACATTCTCTACTCGTCGAGTTTGTAAACTACCCAACCCTCCATAGGATTTAAAAAGGTTATGCATGTGGGGTTTCAATCAACCTAACTCTAATGCAAACATTCACCCTAAACATAAGTGATACAAATGAAGAATTTGCAAAAGTACTTAAATGCAAACCGGGGCTTGCCTGTTTTGCAGGGTAGTAGTATATAAGCAGTTAGTGATCCTTGCTGATCAACCCTTGATTCTCCGGAGTTTGATCCACTTCAATGAACCGCTCCTTTGAATCCCCTTCGTCGTGAATCCTAATGAGATGTATATGCACAATTTTTATAGAATGCAATGGAAAGAAGTTAAGACTTGATTTCTTAGGAACAGAGGTTGTGTGTAAAAGCCAAGAATGGCTTGGTTTACCTCTGTCGTGCATAAAAACACAACTCACTTGGTCTTAGTGTCTTAGCTATACACTAACTAATTTCCCTAATGATCATAAAAGATGAGCTGAAAGGATTTGAATGCAACTGAAGAACAAGAATTTTAATGGCTTCAAAACTTTTACAGCAGGTTCTATACTACCTAAGGATTTAGCTTGCCAAATTGCAGCTAATGTGGAATACAAATGTGTACTCCACAATTCCCATAAACTCTTATGTATTTTTCCCACATACATAAGTATGGAGAATAAGAACAGGGACATCTAAGGCTCAACTTGAGCTGAAAATTTACATGTGAGTTACTGGTCACGTGAAAGTAATTTGGTCCGAAATTCAGACCTTTTACTTGAATAGTTCTCCCAGAACAATTCGTTAAGCATTTCTACTCAAAAGAATTAATTCTGAAGTACTGTGCATTTTCATGCCCAATTTAGTGAACTACAATTTCAAGTATGTCTAAGAGAGCTTGCCTAAATTTTCCTATGATTTTTGAAGCTATGGATTTCCAAGAATAGATTTTATAAGTGGGAAACATTTTCTGAAAATGTTTCTGGACTCTTATGAAACCCAGCAGATTGTATTTAGCAAATTGCTACTCAAATGATCTTAAAATGAGCTGAAAATTTGCTGGAAGGTCAACAATATGCTAAAGAATATTCTGTCAACATTTTAGGATTTTTGGATAAACCAAACTCCCTCATTAATTCTTTTTCAGAAAACCTTCAAAGAATTTTCCAGAATTATATATTGACTTTCATACAAATTGGAGTTCATAATTGGATAGATCTCAGCAAAATGAATCCAACCCAATTTGAATCACTCAATTTGGAGGTTTCTACACAGAGATATGATTTTCCAAAATTTGAGCAATCTCTGGAATTATTTTCCCTATTGAAATTCGGTTGGTCCCACTGTTTAAACGCCAGCCAATAGGAAATGGGCCACACCGGGCCACGGTGTTTTGGCGCGCAGCCACAGAAAATCCGCGAGCCACAGCCGATCCCTAATTTAAAAACTGAGTCGCTTACACGTGGGACCCCTAGGTTTCTTCTAGCTCCCGTCGGCCCTTCGTGCGCGCGCCGCCTCCACCTCGCCGGAGTGAACTGCAGCTCGCCGGATCGCCGCTGCCAGCCACCGCCCGAGCTGAAACTCGCTGCCAGGGGGTTATGGAGGCCGAGGAACACGATGGGAGTACCAGTTCGAGCTGCCGGTGACCGGAAACACCCCGGCGACGTGCGGCAGCCTCGGTTAGAGTTCGGCACCATCGTCCGTGGGTTCTAGCCCTCCAAACAAGTAACAAAAACGTGCTACAGTACCAGTGGGTGATCACAAAGCTCGGCATGACCTCGAATTAGCTCGAAAACAGCAGTAAATGGATCGGCACCGTGCGCCCGATCGGTCCCGCCGAAGAAGTGTCCGGTAGACCTCAAAATATGTCGCTCCGAGGTGCTTTCATGCTAGGGTTGATAAAGGAGAATTGATCGCCGGCTAGTCCAGCTTCTACGTGCCAAGTTTGACGACCTTTGGAGTATTAGAGAGCAGGAATTTGAAGAACTCGTACCGGATGCTCGGGTTGAACTCGCCGGAGCAAAAACTTCAAATTCGCCGGCTACGCTCCACGGTTTGCTCCAAGACTTGAGTGAGAGCAGCAGGGTGGCTGTGCGCTCCCATTGCCGCCCTTGCTCGACCGTGAAAGCACCTGTGGAGAGCTGTCCACGTGAAGCCGATCACCTCTTTTCGTTGGTTTGCCGCGGAGTGTTTGTTTGAAGGCTCGGGAACGCCGGAGCTCTCTCGCTTTTGGGTCGGGGAGGTGAGAACTGAGCTTGTGGCGCTGTCTAACAGCTCGGGGAGGAGAGGGGCGCGAGTTTCTGCCGGTTTCCCTATCAAGCCGAGGCAGCGGAGGGGAGAAAAGCTCTGCTCGGTGTTCTCGCAAGGAGGAGGCAACAAAAGGGGTTTTGCTCGGTCTGAGGGAGTGGATCACGTAGAAGAGCACGAGGGAACCGACTCTGGGCACCAGCGCATGGGAGGCTCGAGCAGGAGGTGGCGTGCTGTGTTCTCTCGCTGGCACACGATGAGAAGCTGCTCGTGGGGGTTGAAAACAGAGGCTGAGCACTCGGTTACTTTGTGTGCAAGTTTAGATCCTCAACCGAATGACATGCGGGCCCCACAACAGCTCCTCTTATCCTCTAAAATATCTCCCAAAATTTGCAAATGGTGAAATCAAATTGTGGGAGTTCAAATCTGAGGTGCATTTGGATAATTGGACAAGTTTCATTCAAATTCAAATGGGTATTTGAATTCTTTGTAATTTAAAGTCCATTTTGGAAAAGGAGTTGCAAAACAATTCAACAAATTGTGAAACTTTGCATACCCACTAATTTAGACCTAAGGAATTCAAATATGAAATCTGATTTTCAATTTGGCTGCTGCAAATGAGATTTTTAGCACCACAGTTCTGAAATCCATTGTGTTGCTCTCATTTGAATTGTGTTGAACAAATTTGTTCCAAATCTGACTTTTGCTTTCTCACACATATGGGAACTTCCCATCTTGGTTTTAGACCCCTCTTGGTTCCAAGTTTTCAAACAATTATTTGATCTTGTGTGAAGAGAGCTCTCATGTGCGTTATCACATGTGGAAAAAGTTTTAACAAGTCCCATTTTTCATGACTTTACCACACATACAAATTCCAACCTTGGTTTATTCATATGCATTTTTGGGACTTTTATAATATGTCATTGTAATTTTATGTTCTTAGTCATGCTTAGAACTTAGAAAATGAATGAAACATAGTTATTACTTGTCTTGTGGTATTTATGAGAGACACAAGAGTGAGTCATAGTGATAGGAATCTAGACAGGCTGGCTGTTTTGGATGGTGCTTTGTGCACGAGACTTGGGTTAGTGATAGTGTCTGTCTTAGATTCTAAGGACTGGTTCATGGAAAAGTTAATCCGGCTTTACAGTGTCACCACTAGACTGAGATGGGGCAGCTTGGCCAATTAATTAGGAGTTTGCCGGTATAATATGAGTGTTTGGATGGTGCGAGAAATAGGAGTCAATTTTTGACTACCCTGGAAACTGCAAGGCTCAAGAGGGGGTTTCTGCAGGGGAGGGTTTACTCCCAGGAACTGCAGTGGTGAAACCTCAGTGGTCTTGTACTTGCCGCTAGACCTATTGTAAAAGCAGCAAAATAAAGAAAGTGTGTAATGTGGCTTGCAACTACAGATGTTAGGGAGATTTTAGTCCACCTGGCAACAAAGGATGAAATCGCTACTTGTGGGTAAAGTGGTACAATCTCTGCAGAGAACCAAACTGTCATGACAGCCGTGCTCACGGTCAAGAGCGGCTTGGACTTGTCCATGATTAGAGAAATATGGATATGAATTGAAAAAGGATGTTAGGTGGTGTAACTTGACTTTATTAGTGCATTAATAAAGATGGTGGGATAATCACTTAGTAATATAGGTTGCTAATTAAAGCTAAATACTAGGGTTAATGCATAGTGCTTAAGAGTGTCATCCTTTCCTTGCTATTAAACTTCATATCATCTGTTCCTACACTTGTTGAGTACCCTCGTACAAAACTTGCTTTTGTTGGATGTCATGTGATGCTCAGGTGTAAATAAAGACATAGATTTCAATGAAGAAGACTTTGATCCCGAAGAGTTGTTCTACGCTGGCAAAACCCACGGGCAACGCCTGTGGACTGGAGCACCCTATTATAGTCTTCCGTTGTCTGTATAAATAGTGTTATTATACTTTTATTAAGTTTATTATGAAATATGTTGTAATATTACGTTACATGTTAAACCTGGCTTGTAATATATTGATATTTCACTCTTGTCGGTACATGTATGAGTCAACTGATCCTGGCAGCTCGATTGTTCTTTATGGAAAATCGGGTGTGACAAAGTGGTATGAGAGCCAAGGTTGCCCATAGGACGCAAGCCTAGTTAGAAATGGACGTTTTAAATATTTACTATTTTCATAAAGAGTATGTTATAACAAAATTTGTTGTTTACTCGTTGATACTTTTACTCTTGTTTTATTCACTAGCCTCATATAGCTTAAAAAATTGTTTCCTTTTGTTTTCTAACTTTATTATTTTTTTCAACTCAAACAATTTTTTTGAAGACTTATGAAAACAACTCGAAAAGAGAAAAGACTTTTGAAGAAATTTATTCACCATTTACTTATGTTACATTTTAATTAGTGAGTGAAATCCATGCCTTGATTTCAACAAGTTAAAAAAATATTTGACGCATTGCAAACTAGTATTTTTTTCTTTTATTTAAGAGGGGTAGCCTATCACATTTTAGCATTTTTTAGCACGATTAGATAATCCATATTATAGATCATCCATATTATAGATCATCGCTGACAATGGAAAATAAAAAGGAAAAATCGCCATGGAAGGCTATCACAAATGAGAACGAAGGACTAGTGATTAAGAGGAAGCAAGCTCAGAGGCCCTGAAGATTGTCATGAAGCTATGATGCTATATGTGTGCTTTTTTATAGCGTGTATCCTATGTTATTAAGTCTATATTTGCTTGACCATATCAAAATCATTGTTTGACACCTAACCATCATTGCAGGACAAATAGTTTGATTTTAACCATCCTTTCCTCATCATATGAATTTTAATTACGTCTTTGTTACACATATTAAAGAAATCATTTTGCTCAACGAAACTTCAAAAACCTGAACCTTCCGAATCTCGGAGCGAGATTCCATTTAAGAGGGGTAGTTTGTCACAAACCACATGGCAAAAAGAAAAGAAAAACAACCTCTCACGCCCTTGCTGCTCTCAGGGTGCTCGCTCGCGCCCGTCCGCGCTCGCCCGCATCCGCGCCGTGCGCCCGCTCGCCACACCAACCGCCACCCTCAGCCACCTATTTAAACATCGGAAATCTCATCCATTTCTTCCACCGAACGCGCTCCAAATTCTCTCGGTAAGAATCACCTCTTCGACTACCGATTCTTCAGAAATTCACCCTTTCTTTCGGTGCTAACCATCACTACATCTTCACAAGATCCCGAGGAAATTTTCTCGACGAAAAACACCAAATAATCGTGATCGAGGCGCTTCCTCGACGAGCACCGATAACCATGGCTGCCGTTTGTTGTCACCGACGTGCTTCCAGGCTTTTCGGGCCTAAGAAAATACACTAGAACCAGCCTTATAGCCGTCTGGTCTCCAAGAACAAGAATTTGACATTTCTGAGCAGCCATTTGAAGGCAAGTGTTCCTTGACCACTTTGCTCCTATTCTAGGATGATTAGTTGGAATATTTGCATGATGTCTTCAATATGAAATCCAGTTTAGAATGTTACCCTAGTTTTCTTCGTTATCATTCCTTGCAAAACCATGGACGGATTTAGTTAGGATATGTCATTGTCATTTTATGTGCTTAGCCATGTTTAGAACTTAGAAAATGAATGAAACATAGTTATTACTTGTCTTGTGGTATTTATGAGAGACACAAGAGTGAGTCATAGTGATTGGAATCTAGACAGACTGGTTGTTTTAGATGGTGCTTCGTGCACGAGACTTGGGTTAGTGATAGTGTATATTTTAGATTCTAAGGATCGGTTCATGGAACAGTTAACCCGTCTTTACAGTGCCACCACAAGACTGAGATGGGACAGCTTGGCCAATTAATTAGGAGTTTGCCGGTATAGTATGAGTGTTTATATGGTGCGGGGAATGCGAGTCAATTTTTTACTACCCTGTGAACTGTAAGGCTCAAGAGGGAGCTTCTGCAGGGAAGGGTTTACTCCGAGGAACTACAGCGGTGAAACCTCAGTGGGTTTGTACTTGCCGGTAGACCCTTTGTAAAGGCCATGTAGTGATGTCCTCATCACACACCAGAGGAAGTGTGTAATGTAGCTTGCAACCACGGATATCAGGGAGATTTTTAGTCCACCTCACAACAGGGGATAAAATCACTAATTGTGGGTAAAGTTGTACAATCTCTGTAGAGAACCAAACTGTCATGACAGCCGTGCTCACGGTCAAGAGCGGCTTGGACTTGTCCATGATTAGAGAAACATGGATATGAGTTGGAAAAGGATGTTAGGTGGTGTAACTTGAATTTATTAGCTCATGAATAAAGATGGTGGGATTAATCACTTAGTAATATAGGTTGTTAATTAAATCTAAGGACTAGGATTAATGCATAGTGCTTAACAGTGTGAATCTTTTCTTGCTATTAACCTTCATATCATCTTTTCCTACACTTGTTGAGTACCCTTGGTACTCAAACTTGCTTTTATTAGATGTCATATGCTGCTTAGGTGTAAATGAAGACATAGATTTCAATGAAGAAGATTTTAATCCTGAAGAGTTGTTCTAGGCTGGCAAAACCCCGGGCAATGCCTGTGTACTGTAGCACCCTATTATAGTCTTCCGCTGTCTGTATAAATAGTGTTATAGTACTTTTATTAAGTTTATTATGACATATGTTATAATATTATGTTACACGTTAACCCTGCCTTGTAATATATTGATATTTCACTCTTGTCGGCACATGTATGAGTCAACTAATCCTGACATACATGTGAGAATATGCTCGGTTATTCTTTTTGGAAAACCGGGTGTGACACTGCGGCCAGTTCCGCCGCCGCCAGCCTTGCAGCCCTTGCTGCAGTCGCTGCAGTCTCTACAGCCGCTCGCTCGCGTTCCTCTATCGCGGTGACCTCGACCTCCTGTCGATGCCGCGTGCTCGAGGCGACCGAGCGCTGAGACTGTCTTTCGGATATGGCGCGCTAGTGGAGGGTTGCTGTGTGGGAAAGAGGCTGCCTCAGACAAGTTGTTGCTCGTCTGTGTCGAAGCGGAGGTATGAGTTGGAACCGCTTGTGTTACTACTGCCGGCTGAGGACCGAGAGAGGCGTGGGAAGGAGATGAGGAAGAGATGTTTAGGCTACAAGATAGAAGGCTCTGATATCACTTTTTAGTAGATGAACTCTTACTCTCATTGAGGAAGAGTGACACTAGGAGTTGGGGCAATTTTCTGGTTTATTCCTCACATAATATCATACCCAATGAAGGGTTGGGTTACATATTTATAGCTAGCTCAAGACAGGCAAGCATATGCCAAGATGCTAGTTTAAGATGTTGTCCTAGTTATGGCTATAAAGACCAACAGTACAAAACTTATTCCATCATTGATTACCTTAGATTAGGATGTGCGTGGAGATTGGTCTTCCAATGCTCGTTTTATTTGTGGCCCTTTCCCAATATCTGAAGCATGTACAAGTGCGTCAATTTTTTAGATATTGGAGAGGCTCTCTGTGCTCATTTGGATCACATTTATCTGGGTATATGCTCATATTCTCACTATAAGTGAGGCATACAGACATAGCTCATTAGTCACCCAGGTCAACTGTGGCACTGACCATGTCGACCTCATCACCACTGCGTCATGGTACATCCACTGATCCAAAAATGGATTCTTTATTTTGTCTCGTTTTCATGCTTTTGATAGCAACATTTTATAAAATTCAGGTTTCTTGTTCCACACCCATTGCAATGGGGTCGACCAACTTTCAGCGCTGATCATTCATTCGGCATGATGGCTGCTGTGATGGTGTCCTTGGTAGAGGTATTATTATTTCTCTCCATCATATTGTTTATGCTGGTCTGATTTGCTTGACGTTTGGAGCATTGCAGTCGACTGGAGCTTTCAAGGCTGCTGCTCGATTGGCAAGTGCGACACCACCACCACCACCACATGTTCTGAGCAAAGGCATTGGATGGCAGGTCAGTTGTCATAGACTGGGCTCTCATAAGTCCCAACAGTTGTGCAGCTAATACTTCCCTGATGAGTTTGGTCTAGTTGAATAGGAATTATTAGATAAATACTTAGTAGACCACGCGCTATTCGATGGAAACATACATTGAGAATGTAAATAATGTTTCTTACCGTTTGTGTTTTGAAATATGTCAAAACACAGGGAAACGGACTGTTGTTCATTGGGCAGTTTTGTACTGTGAGTGGCTCAACTGTGTCTGTGTGTCTTTTATTTAGCACACAGATCACCCATTTGCAGCGCCATGTCTAACATCATGAATATTTCTTGCCTGTGACAGGGAGAACATTGGTCTCCTAGGATCAACAGGATTGGTAGCAGAAGAGTTTTACAGATATCTGCTGGTTTCATGATCTTCTCCGTCCTGGGTAGAATTATTTCTCTTTTTCTAAATAATGTTGTACAATCTATAAGACCATCTTTGATTTGTTGCTTAGCACGTGTCATAACTTAAGGGCGTTTTAGAGCACTGTTCACGTCAATTCCATTCACAATGTTTGCAGCCATATATTGTGTGCTGTTTGGCTATGTCTGTAAGTATTTTTAATATGTCAAGGAACATCTTTGTGCTCACTCATGTTCTCTCCATAGTTTGTTGTTTGGCTCAATATTTAACCATATTTTTAACTCACCATTTGTGGTCTAATATTTCCAGGTGCAGTGGGGCTCTCCTTTCTGCAGTTCACCAACACGAACTCAATGCGAAACCTTTTTATTATTGGTGTTTCTCTCTTTCTCGGCATCTCCATCCCAGAATACTTCTTCCAGTTTACAATAGCTGCTCAACACGGACCTGTGCACACCAGAGCTGGATGGGTTCGTGGCCTTCACCTCACAAAAAAACCTCACTATCAACTGCAATTTATAAGATGTGTTTTGTAAAAAAAAAAAAGAGATTTACAATAGACTGAATCTTTTTTTGAAACCGTAGGCAGGAGCACTGCCCATCATTAAGATATATTTAGAAATATTACATTCTAAGGTACAGAGATTAGCCTGAACGTGTCAGGTCCGTCGCGGAGGCATTCCTCCTCGCCGGAAAATACACCATCTAGATAAACATTATGTGCAAGGGTAAAGATTTTAATTGCATCAATCACTTTATATGCCACTTGCTGACAAGGGGCATCTTGTTGAAATATCCTCTGATTTCTTTCTTTCCACACGTGCCACCAGAAGTAGAGTAGTATTCCTACATGCACCCGTTTTTGTTGCTTCGTCCCTAGTCCTGCAATCCCTGAGAGACATTGTATTGCATCTCCTCCAAGTATAGTAGAAAGAGGAGGCTGTCAATGAAGCTTAGTAGTGAGTATCCCCCAAACTGTCTTGGTGAAAATACATTCAACTAATAGGTGTGTACTCGTTTCCTGCTGCTGTGAGTACAATGAGCAGATATGGTTTGCTGGCCAGTTTTTTTAATCAAATTGTCGGCAGTTAGGGCCTTACCATGCAACACTAACCATGCAAAAAAATTGCATTTTGGTTCTGTCTTCGCCTGCCATAGTAAGACACTGTTGAATTGTGCAAACGTACCGTAAAACTGTGCTTCATAGGCAGATCTCGCTGTATATTGTCCCGAGGCCGTCCACTTCCATGTTATGGTATCCTTCTCATTAGATAGTTGGATATCAGCTAAGGCCATGTAGAGAAGAATAAATTCGTCTAGTGTTATTTCAGACTCACAATGCCCAATGTTTTTATCCAGTTTTGATCAGATAGCTCTGTGCACCGAACCGAACTTGTATCTGCATTGTTGATAGAGGTGAGGTGCCATCTGTTTGGGAGAAACCCCTTGGATCCACCTAGATTCCCAGAATGGAGTGTCCTTTACATTACCAATCGATACTTGTGTTGAGTTGAAGAACGGGTCCCTGTCCTTCTTATCTTTGTTCCTTAGTAAAAGTTTCCAAGGCCGATCTGGGGTGCTCCAATTGAACCATAACCATCGCAATCTAAGAGCTCTTCCAAATTTCTCTAGGTTCTTTAGTCCAAGTCCACCCCATTTCTTTGGTCTCGTGCACTTTTCCCACTTAACCAAGCAATGTCCTCCTGTGATTTTGTTGGGATCTTCGCCCTTCCATAGAAAACTCCTTCTGAAACGATCTATCTGATTAATCGCCCAATTAGGTAACCTAAATATCGTGAGGAAATATGTTGGCATCACTGAGAGTACATATTTGATTAGTACCTCTCTACCAGGATAAGTTAACAGTCTTCTTTTCCACCCTGGAAGTTTATTACCAATTTTCTGTACTAGTGGCTGAATGTACCTTTTGGGGAGCTTTTTGACATGTAGAGGCAGTCCTAAGTATGATGTTGGGAATGAGCTTATTGTCTGATGCACCCCAATTATTCCTTCCAAGTTTATCCCTTGACATCTGATGGGGAAGATCTCTGTTTTCTTCATGTTTGTCCTCAGCGCTGAGGCATCTCCAAAGAAATCCAGGATGGATTTTGTCATCCAAAAGTCTTGTGTCCTAGGTTTAATAAACACCGCTGCATCATCCGCATATAAAGATACTATGAGATTCATGCAACTTTTGTGTATATGTGGCAGGAGCCCAGTGGATTGAGCAAGATTAAATAGTCGGTGTAAAGGCTCCATAGCTAGCAAGAATAACATGGGGGATAGTGGACCCCCTGTCTAACTCCCCTTGCATGAATAATTTGTTGTCCTGGTTCACCACTCAGAATAATAGCTGAGGAAGAAGTACCCCATATATTGGAGATCCAGTTCCTCCATCGAACCCCAAATCCAAGGAATGTCATTATATCAAGAATATAAGCCCAATTAACTGTGTCAAAGGCCTTATATATGTCTAATTTGATGAATAGTGTAAGATCTTTTCTTTCTGTGGAGGTCTTTGATGATCTGATGCACAAACATAAAGTTGTCGTGTATACATATTCTTTTAATGAACGCATTCTGAATCATCGATATGAGATGGTGAAGTTCCGGTCCTAATCTGTTAGCCAGTAATTTGGACATCAATTTAGCAAAGCTATGCATTAGGCTGATCGGCCTATAATCACTGACTTTGTTTGCATCTAGCTTCTTGGGGATCAAAACCACATAAGATTGGTTCAGTAGTTGCAATCCCTGCTGGTTCATGTTGTAGAAGTGTTTAACAGCTTCCATGATATCTTCTTTATGATGTCCCAGCACGTTGTACAAAAGACACCAATGAATCCTTTTGGTCCCGGTGCTTTCTCCTTCGGCATTGACTTAATTACCTTGGTGACCTCTTGCTCCGTAAAAGGAAGGTCTAGATGATCCAATGGTTGTGGCTGCCAACCTAGTTCAACAAATTGGGGGGGCTAGGTCCCTTGGCTTATGTGTACCCATTTGGCCTTGAAAGTGTTGTAAGATCGCCAATGCTTTACCGGGGTGGTCATTGATCAGCCCGTCCCCTGTCAATAACGATTGGATGAAATTCTTTTTCTTTCTCACATTCGCTAGGATTTGGAAGTATTTAGAGTTGGCGTCTCCTTTTTGCATCCAAGTTATCCTAGATTCCTGTCGAGCTCTTGATTTTTCAATTGCTGCTAGCCCCAGTATCTGCTGTTTAAGGATTTTCCGAAGTTCCTGCTCCCCATCAGAAAATAGTCGGTCCTCTTGTGCTTTATCCAATTGGAACACTACCTCTCTGCATATCACAGCGAGCAGTCTTCCCTGTGAAATTAACGTTTTGGACCATTTTGTTAGCTCCTTAGCTGTCCTGCTGAGTTTGATATGTAGCCTAATTAGCAGGTTGTGGCTCTGTTGTATTTTTGTTGACCAGGCTTTTCTTACACAACTTCATATCCGTCCATTTTTGGCCAGTGTGCCTCGAACCTGAATCGGGGTGTACAATAAGGTTGTATCAGTGGTTGAAGGAGCAGCAGACAGTGATCAGAGGAGGATGTGGAAAGAGCTTGAAGTGTAGGATTAATATAAATCTCCTCCTAGTCCACTGTATTGAAGGCTCTGTCAATTCTAGTGAGTGTTGGGGAACATTGCTCATTGGACCATGTAAAATGTCGCCCTATTAGTGGGATTTCTTTCACTTCCATCTGATTTAGGGTTCTTATGAATCTAACCATCATCCGTCTGTTTAGTCTACCGTTGTTCTTGTCGCTGTCCCGATAAATTAAGTTGAAATCACCAATTTATGATCCAGGCTTATCTTGCAAGATGCTTTAGGTTTCTTAACTCACATAGAAAGAGTCTCTTTTCCAGCTCGTCTTGTGGTCCATAAACCCCCGAGATAGTCCACTTTGTTATGGTTCTACTGTCACAAACTGTTGCTGAGATGGTGTATCTTGTCAGGTGTACTTCTTCAAGGTGCATGTATCCTTCTCTTGCAGCAAGTAAAATACCTCCTCTAGTACCCTCCGCAGGTAGGAAGCAGAACTGATCTTCATATTCATATCACAGCATGTTCCTTATATTACTAGCGGTGATTTTGTTCTGATTTTGTCTCTTGAAGGCATGCCAGTATGGGTTTGTACGTTTGAGCGATTTGTTTAACTTCCTCTTGCCTGGCCGCGCTGTTGAGCCCTCTGACATTCTAGGACATCAGGCTATAATTTGTAATCACATCCTCCATTCATAACCAGGGGAAACAACACGGTAGAAATAAACAGCATATCGCCTGTATTCCACGCCCAGAACCGACCATAGATTACCCTCTTCCGAGATCCACACATAACGACAGATAACAGAAATAAACATTGTTCTGGGTGCTGCCACCACCCGCTAAAACAGGGCTTGCCCCCTCCTAACATTATGTAGGAAGGCCAGATAAAAAGCATTGATGCTGTAGCACTCATGGAGATACATTTAAGCTACTGGGCGTAGTTTGTGAGGCTTAAGTTGCCTTTAGGGCTTCGTCCCCTTTGGCAGCCTTGGTCTTCTTGCTACTTCCTTTCCTCAGGACCTTTTTCTTCAACACCTTTTTCCTCTTTTTCATCACGCCACTTCTGTGAGTTTTGTGATAGCTTCCATAGCAGGCTCAGATAGAGGCTTTTTGTAGGTCTATGTATTGTTGCAGGGTGCGATTGTCCAGTTCCTTGTCCTCCTCAAGGATGCCCCATTTTTTTGCCACCAGCTCTTGTGCCATCTTGACATACAACTTCTTACCTTTACCCTTGTTCTTGAGTCTTGGACTACTTCTTGTGGCCAGCATAGAGGAACCCTTTGACCTAGGCTTATTTGATTTCTTCGAGGTCGATATCTGTAAAATTGTCGGCTCCAGAGGCTTTGTGGTCATCCGCTTCAGGATGGTAGCTGGATTCTTCTCTATCTATTCATACACTGCTTCATCACCTACCATCTCTTGAGGTGGAATGATGTCACCCCTGGTCCCCTGCTTGCCAACTCTGGGTCTTCGGCTATTTGATCACCACGGTCTCCCTATGTTTGGTTCATTTCTATGTTCATCGACTGCGGTTCCCCCCTTCCCTCCACCACAATCCTAGGATTCAGATGTGTTGGCTCATCCTCATTCTTCTGTGGCTCCAGAGTTTCTATTGGAGCGGGTTCTCCCTTTTCTGTAGAGTTCTTCCCCTCTTGCATTATCATCTCTAGAGATCCCGTGAGGGGAAGGATAATTGCATCTGAGGTACGCTTGGAACATGTGCCTAAGGACATATGGCCTGTTCCTTCAGTAGTTTCCATTATCCTATCTTGTTCAGGCAGCCAGAGAAGTTGTGAGATTATTTGGATCGCCTCTGAGATCATCATGTTGGGTCCTTTCGGGGATCATCATGTTGGGTCCTTCGTGCCTGCCTTGTTCCTTGATCGCTGTCTTACTCTTTAAGTATTTCCCTATTTATGTTCATGATCTTCTTCCTTTCCTTTGACAGCCCACAACCTCCTCATAGCTCTAGGCGCATCTGGAGGGCTATTGAATCTGGTTGGAGGGGGGGGGGGCGACTACGCCGCTCCCTACGTCTCCTATTGGAAGGCTCTCCCCTAGACCATCCACTACGATTACCTCTGTCCAGTTCCACATCTTTCCCTTTATTCTTATTGTCAATCCAGCGTGACATCCTCCCCATTAGTTTCCGGTATCTTGGTCCCCTCCCTTCTCTGTCATCTTCATCATCCTCATAGTTTCTTTGCCAAGATTCTATAATAGGCCAACTGTATCTTTCCTGTTGATATATCACTTCATCATTCAGATCTCCATCTGGTCTTCCAAATTGCCAAGTTGTCTGAATTGGGTTTTGCCTTCTTCTTCTAATTCAGCAGCCGGGTAATGATAGAAATTGAGATCCTCCACTGTGTCCAAGTGAATAATAACTTTAAACCCTGGCCCATCTGCATTTCCCTTGGTCTCGTGTAGTGCAAGTCATCAGCAGGCCTTGATCTTTCTTTAGTGTCTGTTAGTGTGAGGTACACTAACTGGGGGATTTTATTCGGACTTTGACAAATTGCCCAACAAACATAGGCTCTCTAGTCTTCTCTGCAACGGGTGGCTATGTCCACATGATGTACCACACACTAGTCACATAGGACTTTGTCTACAACCTCCTGATTCCATGCAAACTGGGGTAGTCCTTTGATGGTCAGTTTTACATGATAAGGTACACAAACCCTTTCTCCTATCCTATCAATTCCCCATGCATGAAACTGGAATGTATATGGACCTTCACTAATGTGGCCTTTGGCAAAAACCATATCCCTTGTTGTCCTTTCTGTAAAGATGAGGATAAAAGGATTCAGACTTGTACAGTAGATGTGGAATTCATACCTTCTTAGGCTGAAGTGGTGACACGGAACATCAGCTATTTCCTCCTTTGCCATCACTCCCAATGGTCCTTCCTCTGTGAATAGCAAATCATGGTTAGATAGCATCTCCTTGCGGCGCATCATCTCCTCGGTGGACCAGACAATCTTTTCCACAACCCTTGGTCTAAGTCTCGGGTTGCAAGGGTAGTCAATCCCTCGCTCGACTCTTTCTCTTCTTGGAACGTGACTCCAATCTCGTTCGAGACCATCCTGTGGATGCCTCTGCTCTTCTCGACGGTGCCTCCATCCTGCCGCTGAGCTCCCTAATGAGAGCCTGCGGTCCATCGAGCTCCACCTAGTAGTTCGATGGATTGTGTGGTTTGTGGGGGGAGTTTGCAGTGGAGAGCTCGCCGAGGTAAGCGGCTTCTTTCGGCAGGCCGTCGATATATGGCCAGTTCCTTTGCAATTCCAGCAGGAGGGAGGGTCCCTGCAATTACTTCTGAAGTAATCCCTTGCCAGACAGTTAAAGCACCTACCCCTTAGTTTTTCCTTGAGGCTCCTTCTTGTTTGGTTTGCTTGTCTGATGGCGGTACTGTAAACTACTCCTCTTTATTTTCGTCCACCAGTATTTACTCCTCACCGTTTGCCACAAATTGTCGCTTGAGTCTTGGGGGATATACCGTGTGGCCAACTCGGTTTCTGACCGACTGCCCCACGTAGAAATCCTCTGTTTGTTCGATCAATTCTCCACACCTTCCCGATGTTTCACTGTCTACATATCGTTCATGCCCTGTCTTGTCAATTTTAAAATCGCTATCTATCGAAGTATTCGCTAGGACACTTACCCGGTCTCCTCAGAAGCAGCCCACGGAGGTTCTTTTTTCGGAGGGGCCAGTGGAACTCGAAGGTCGGAGCACGACGGCGAGGGTGAACACCTGGATTTACGTGGTTCGGGCCGCCAGCGCGTAATACCCTACGTCCATAGGAGTGCTTGTTGTATTTCTTGAGTGTGTGAGAGAGTGTAGCCGGGGATGAGAGTTGCCGACTTGCGAACCCTTTCTACGGTGGCCGCCCCGATCCTTTTATAGCCCAAGGTTGGGGCAGTTACAATGTGGCCCGGAGCCCGACAGGTGGCCTCACGGCTATCCGTGCCCTATACATGATCTAGGCATTTACAGCCATACGCATTGTCGTTGTCGGTGGAGTTAAGGCGCGTCGCCTGTCCCGCCGGGCGCCTCTGACCGGGTAGCAGGTGATGATGAAGAACCCGTCTTGTCGCCGCGTCTCCTCGCTCTGTTGGGCGGCTCTACAACGCCGGGCGACACTGTTGCGCCATCACACCTAATCGCTCTGTATTTCACCGTAATGGGTACAGGCGGAGGCGTGCGTCATGCTTCTGGGGAAGGCGCGAAACTTGAATGCTCGTCCTGACAGCGTACCTTCCACTTTACTCCTTGGCCATCTGCCCGTTGCTTGTCGGCGCGGCGTCTGGGCGGCTAGCCCCCGGGACACGCGTCTCCAGCGGAGCTGTCTTGCGGGGTAGCGAGGGGTCCGAAGTTGTTGGAAACGTGGCAGCACCGGAGCCCTCCTTGGCGGGAAGGTACACCTGGAGTTGTAGGACACGTGGCACCTTCGGAGCTATCCTTGACGGGAGCTATCCTTGAGCGGGCTGGTTCCGGACACGTGGCAGCGTCGGAGCTCTTTCTGGCGGGAGGTCAGGCCCGATACCATTGGACACGTGGCGGCTCCAGAGCCATCCTCGGCCGGTAGTGAGGCTCAGAGCCTGAAGACACGTGGCAGCCTTGGAGCTCTTCTTAGTAGGCGGTTTGACCCGAGGCCTAGGGCACGTCTCCTCTCATGAGCGCTCCCTGGCAGGCAGTTGGGCCCAGCGCTCCCTGGTAGGCTGTTGGGCCCAGCCTGCAAGCGGGGTCTCTGTCTTCTGCATACGTATTGACGTACGCCTTATTTTGCTCATACACGCGGGGGTACCTGGTCTTGAGGGTACCGACAGTGGCCCCTGGGCCCATCTGCACAGAGACGAAGGCTCTTGCGGATGGGGCCTCTATCTAAAATCCAGCGTGGTGGTCTATGATCTTGCTTCGTCCGAAGAGACTCTTCTGCTATCACTGATAGGTGCCTCTTCATTTTTGGAGGGTCGTGGGGGGGCACGTTGCGTGCAACTGCCGCATTACTAGCGACGGTTCCCAACACGACCCCAGCTCTTCCCCTTGTCAGGTTTTATCGGGGAACTGCTTTTACCTATCGTAATTGTGGTGCTTTTTGCCCACACGGTCTGCCGAGTGGGCCTTGGCACCTTTGCTCTTGGGGGTACAGCCGATGCGGGCGCGGTTCCATCGGGCACGTCGCACTCGGCGGTTCCCGAAGGGTCGGGGGCAAGTAAAAAGAACCTTTGCCGCTGGCACGAGTCTTCTCCTTCATTTGCTCCCTTGCTTTTCCCCTTCCATCCTTTTCCTCCCGTCGCCTTGTCTCCCTGCTTTCTCTTCCTGCTCCAATGGCGTCGAACCTCTGAGGGTGTCATCTCCAAAGCGCTGGCAACGTGAGCCGCGTGAGGCGCCTGATCGGTTGGCAAGCGCCTTTGTACGATGGGAGGATTCACTGCAGATCCCTCCCGCTCGTAGGCCTTGAGCCCGGCGAAGTCATCGTCTTCCTCGGGTACATACTGGTGGGGCTCGCCTTCCCCGCTTCTTCCTTCTTCCTGACCCTGCTGGAGTTCTATGGGATCCAACTTCAGCACTTGACGCCGCACTCCCTCGTGCTGGTGTCAATCTTCGTCCACCTCTGCGAGATGTTCATGGGGGTGCGGCCGTTGGTGCGGCGGTTTCGAGCGTTTTTCATCTTATGGTCGTCGGGGAGGAGCCCGAGCTTCCTGGGTGCCTACTACTTTCAGCACCGCACCAGGTCTTTGGCGACGTACATCTCTCCCTTCTCCCCTAGCAAGTGGGAGAACTGGAGGGATGACCGGGTCATTGTGAAGACCAACGTCTACGACCGGCTGGATCTGTCGACTTCTCCTCCTTCGACCATGCGAACCGACTGGGAGAAGATGTCGCTCCTTGAGAGCGCCTACTCCCCCGTGCTGGCAAGAATTAAGTTCCCGGCGGACTAGGGGTTGTCCTCGCTGATGGTGTTGGCCGACTTCCTGGGTCGGTGCATCGCTCCCCTCCAGAGTCGTTGCCGCGCGGCCTGGATGTACACCGGCGAGAACGACTCCACCCGCCTAGAGCGTGGTTCCGGGACCTACCTGAAGATGGAGCTCTGGACGTTATATTGGGTAAGCTGTGCGCCGATGTTGGAATCGGCCCGGTCCTCGACGATCTCATCATCCCACCAGAGTCGTGCTTGCCCATCTTCATGGACCAGGAGCTGAGATCGCAGCTCCTGAAGACGATGCCGACACTGGACGACATCAACATCACTCCTCGGCAGGTTGGTGACGCTTCACGAGGAATAATGATCCCTGGGGCGACTGGAGCGAGCGACGGGAGGACTGCTTCCTCCGATCCGGCCTCGGCTGCTCCAAGTACTGCCACGCCAGGCTCCGCAGCTCCGACTTCCTCCGCCCCAAGCCTATACAAGGGAAAGGGGAAGGCGCCAGCGGCCCCCCGGCCTAGCACCCCCGTGAAGAAGCGAAGGCTAACTCGCGCGGATAGGAGCTTCGTCTCGGCATCCAGCCCTGTGGCGCCTGCGGGGGCCCCAAGCGCGACCGGACGCAGCGTGGCCGGCCCTGCATCCAAGCCGGTAGAGGGAGCTCCTGCAGCCCCCGCACCTCCGCCGTCGACGAAGAGGCCGGCCGCAGCCGGAGGTTCTGGTGGCTCCGAAGGCCTGGGCAAGCGTTTTCGAGCCGCTTCATGGAGCTTTGCTGGCCCCAGGTAGATCATCTGAGGCCAGCCTTTGCTGTTTTGCTATTCTTGTCTATGCTTTGAGGTTGTCTGCTGACCTCTGTTCTTCACGCAGGGCTCCATCCGTAGGTGCTCCTGGGAGCGCCCCAATGCCTTTGGTATCCAACGCTCCGCCAGCGGCTTCTAGGACTGCTCAAGTCCATGGTGCGGACCCTCCAGCGTCGGCGACGTCCACGCCACCTGCCTCTTTTGCGGATGTCTCTCTGGCGGCCCTGGGCGTAGGGGTTCCCAGCCAGGATCCTCCATCAGTCCAGGCTCCGGAGCCTCGCCCTGGGCCGGCCGTGGCTGATGAGGCTCCGTCGGCTCATGGCAACGGGCCTGCTCCTGCTATTGGGGAGGGCGCCTCGGATGCGGCGGCCCCTACCCTAGAGGGTAGTACTCCCCAGTCGGAAGCGCATCCGCCCCCTTCCGCTGACCGAGCCAAAACTTCTCTGGGCCTCTGCGTCTTGGCGCCTACTCCGACGGTCGTCGACATCCCAGAGGAAGACGCCCAGGAGGCTCCAGCACGTGTCGAGCGAATCCTCTGTGTGAGGTCGTGGCCTCGGCCCAGGCAATCCTCCGCCGAGTTCAGCTGGCGCTGGACCAGGAGCGGGAAGCCGTCCAGCAGGAGGAGGAGCGCCTCGTTAGCTGGGAAATGCTGCTCAAGCTCCGGACCTAGGAGACACAGAGGAGGTTGGAGACGAAGGAGGCTCGCATACGGGAGGAGCAGAAACTGACCAACCGGCAGCGGGACCTAGTTGACCAGCTGGACGAGCAGTCCAAGAAGCTCTGGGCAGAAACCAAGGAGGAACACCAGGTGGCCAATGATTGCCTCGCAACCCTGGAGGAGCTATGGCTAGCGCTAGACCGTCGTGAAATCGCCGCAGGCGAGCGCGGGCGCGAGCTAGCGGAGAAGGAGGAGGAGGCTTCATCGCACCTGTAACGGGAGCAGGCCGAGCTGAAGTCTCGGGCTGGCGACTTGGATCGCCAGCACGCCTCTCTGAACAAGGAGCGGGAGAGGCAGATGAAGGAGCGTCAGGACCTCCTGGCTGCAGAATTCGATGCCTCGTTCCATGAGGAGGGACTGCAGCGCCTTGCTCGTGAGCTCGATGCCCGGGCGGCGTTGTTGGCTGCCAAGGAGAGAAGACTCTCCGAGAATGACGCGGCAGCCCTTATGGCGACACGCACGCGAGCTTCAGGAGCTTTGGGCCTCGCGCGCGGTGAAGGTCCAGCAAGTTTGGGACTTCCTGGGCCATGTCGAGTCAGCACTGGTGCCTTTCGTTTTCAGCCCGGTGCGCGTCGGCGAGCCTTTGCAGGAGATGAGCCAAGTGCTCCGTGCGCTTGACTCTGCAGGCCTGAAGATGGCAGCGTTGGAAGACGTTGTCGTCGACCAGCTGGAATCGGAGGGGAAGGCCGTGGCTAAGGAGATGGCAACACACGTGTTGACCTACTTCCGGAGATGGGACCCCAGTGTTTCCCTGGAGCCGGTCGTCCAAGGTCTCGTCGCTGTGAGGGAGGCGGTAGCCCGATCTGCAGTCGAAGACTTAGGAGCCCTCGTCGCCGAGCGGTTTAGGCGTAGTGCAGGCGAGTCCTAGGCGGTCCCCGGCCTTTGTATCTTTCTTTTTATCTTGTGTGTCTTGTTTTGTGTTCTTGTGCTGATGAATGAAAGACTTGTTGTTGGCCTCTTATCCTTCAGCCACTCGGGGCAGGGTCCGGTAGGTAGAGCCACTTTTAGCTCCCACTAGGCCCCTAGCTCCTTGATGCTGCAAGAACCGGGATCTCTCTGATTTGCCAAAGTGGTTGATGTTTCCTTGTTGCTTGCTGTATGTGTGTACTCTCTTCCTTCTTGTGTGTTGCAGGGGTCCGACCGTCTTGCTTGGCTTGACCAGTCGTGATGGCCCCCTGGCAGGTGTGCCAAAATGATTGGGCACACTTGCCAAAATACGTAAGACACCAGCTCCGAAGCCTTCGGGGGACGCCAGCTTTTGGGGGTCTGAGAGTGGTCCCTCGGGAAAGCTGGGGTTCCAGTCCCACGAACCGGAGCCATGTGGCATGCATAGACATTAGAAGGAAGGGGTAACCATGCCTTGTAGTTGTATTTTCTCTGCTCGATGACCCTATTATGGCTTATGGTTTTCTTCCAAGCTACAGGACCTGGGCAATTTGGTTTAGTAGTGTCCGGACCGTGGTTACTATCTTCCAAGGGTGGTGTGCCGTCCGGGCCCCCAGCACTTGGCCGCTGCGCTGAAGAGGCAGGGTGTGCATGCTTAGGGCACGAGACCAAGCTAAGTAGGCCACACACCCTGGACCTCCCGTTGGCTAGGCACTCCAAAGAGGGGAAACGTCCTTCTGGCGCCACCAGACCCGATCAGGAAGGTAACCAAAGGGGGTCCGAAGACAACACAGGTGCCTCAGGCGTTTCCGCCTTGTAGATGGACAACATAACTTTGAACAAGAGCGAGAAAGGGAAAGCAACTATGTATATATTGAGAGGTATGCAAAAATGTACGCAAGCTTGAAAGGAAAACTGCAAAATTGTAGCTGTGCATCAAGGAGGGCAACTGTTTTATTTATCATGGTGCTGCATAGGAGTCGGGATGTACAGGGGTTCAACGACCAACTCCGGGACGACAAGGGTAGCCAGACCCTCCCGGAGTTTGGTTGATCCGAGCACTGGTCCTAGGCACTATGGCCCTTTTACAGGAAAAAACTGCCCTACCCTAAGCTACGGGTAGAACTTACGGAGGCACTCAATTTCCAAGGATTTGGAATTGGATCGCCATCCTCCGTGGCCAGGCAGACGCATTTTGGTCGGCATACAAGTGTCACTCGGAAGGGACCTTCCCAGTGGGGGAAAGCTTATTGGACTCCTCCCGAGAAAGTATTCTCCGAAGCACCAGGTCGCCACCTGCAGCTCTCTGCTCCGCACGGACCGGTGGTGGTAGCGACGGAGCGCCTGGCGGTATTGCGCGGTCCGGATTGCAGCCTGCCATATGTGCTCGTCGAAGAGCTCGAGATCTTCACGCCGGATCTGGTCCTGCGTGGCTTCGTCGTATGCCTTGACACGAGGGGAACCCAAGGTGATCTCTAGAGGGAGGACAACCTCGTATCAGTAGACTAGGAAGAAGGGATTCTCCCCTGTGGCTCGGTTAGGTGATGTCCGGCTAGCCCATAGTGCGCACAGAAGCTCATAAATCTAGGTGGTGCCATGCTTTTCCAGGCCAGCGTAAGTTTGCGTTATGAGCCCCTGAGTATCTCAGCATTGGCTCTCTCGACGTGGCCATTGCTCTCTGGGTGAGCAACGGAAGTATAGAAGACTTGGATACTGAGGTCCTCACAGTATTCTTGGAATGCTGCACTGGTGAACTGGGTCCCGTTGTCGGTGATGATCCTGTTCAGGACCCCGAACCTGTAGATGTTTGACTTGATGAATTTTACTGTGGAATGCTTATTGATGGTGACCACAGGGGTTGCTTTCGAGCACTTGGTGAACTTGTCTACGGTGACGTAGAGGTACCGGTACCCTCCAACAGCTCTAAGGAAAGGCCCAAGGATGTCCAGCCCCCATACTGCAAATGGCCAAGAGAGCGAGATCATCTGCAGCGTCTGTGTCGGTGTGTGGATCTGCTTGGCGTGGAACTGGCACACCCTGCATCTCTTGACCAGCTCGACGACATCCAGGAGAGCTGTCGGCCAGTAGAAGCCATGCCGAAAGGCTTTACCGACCAGCGTGCGGGATGAAGCGTGATTGTCGTACTCGCCTCCATGGATCTTTGCGAGCAGCTCGCAGCCCTCCTCCCGTGTTATGCACCACAATAGAAAGTTGTTGGCGCCACGCCGTTAGAGATCCCCATCTACCAGTGTGTATCTCTTAGCCATATGAATGATCCATTCAACGTATACATGTTCATCGGGAAGGATATTGTCTTTCAAGTAGGCTCGGACCTCCGTGATCCATGCATCGGGTCCTACTTGAGCTTATGGATCTTGGGCGCCGGGTTGCACGGAGTCCCTGGTGACGCATATGATTCTTAGCGGGCGCCATGGTTGTAGGGTCGTCGGGACTGCCAACTTCGAGGTGCTGGACTCGCCACCTTCGCCTGGTTCAGCAGGCCAGGCTGTTGGACACAGCAGCTTCCTTTCAAACACGCCTTCGGGGGCCGGAGCCCATGTAGAGGCTTTCGTTGAGAGGTCGTCTGCCACCGCCTTGTTGGCGCGGGGGATATGGCATAACTCCAAGGCATTGAACTCCTTCTCCATCTTCTACACATGGATAAGATAGGAGGCTAGCTGAGGATCATTACAGGAGCACTCACGCTTGACTTGCTTGATGACGACCTAGGAGTCTCCTTTGACTAGCATCTGCCGCATGCCCAAGGAAAGGGTAGTACTCATCCCAAATATGAGGGCTTCGTACTCTGCCATGTTGTTCGTAGCCTTGAAGTCGAGGTGCACCATGTACTTGAACTGCTCTCCTGCTGGCGAGATGAGCAGGACCCCCGCTCCGGCACCTTGCTTGCGCGTGGAGCCGTTGAAGTAGAGTGTCCAGTGCGGTCCGGTAAGCACCGGAGGTCTGGGCTCTGGGTCGCCGTCGTCTTGACCCCCTGGGTGTCATGGATACGGGGTCCATTCCGCCACGAAGTTCGCAAACGCCTGGCTCTTGACGGCGTGGCGCGGCAGGAAGTCGAGGTCGAACTCCGCTAGCTCAGCTGCCCACTTTGCTATGTTCCCCGTCGCGTTGGGGCTGTTGAGCACCGTCTTCACTAGGTAGGTTGTTACCACTGAGACCTTATGAGCTTGGAAGTAGTGGTGGAGCTTCCTTGACGCGATCAGCACTGCGTAAAGCAGTTGTGGACCTTTGAATACCGTGTATTCATCGTGGAGGACCTCACTGATTTAGTAGCCCGGTCGCCGAGTGGTCCGGACCCTCCCGCAGGGGTCCGTAACATGTTCCTCCATTGGCAGGAGGTCTGCAGCTTCTTGGTTTCGAGGCCTGGCCTCCGAGAGCTGGGACCCGGGAACATCCTGGACCGGAGCTTCGCCAAGCTCTCCTGCATGGTCCGGGCCCTAAGATCGGTGACCAGTAGGAGACTCTTTGCTTGGTGTTTGGAGTTGCTCGGGTTCTGGCCGCTCAACGAACAGTAACATGCTAACGACTTCTTCCTTTACGGAAGTGTAGAGGATAAGATGCTCACCCAGCCCCGGGGTGAACATGATCGGTAGCAAGGTGAGGTACTGCTTCAACTCTTGGAACGCCTTGTCGGCTTCTTCAGTCCCAACAAAGGGTTCGAACTTCCGCAGAAGCTTAAAGAACGGGAGAGCGCGCTCTGCTAGTCGGGAGATGAACCGGCTGAGAGCGGCCAGTCACCCCGTAAGCTTCTGGACATCCTTGACTTGGGTGGGAGGCCGCATCATCTCTATAGCCTTGATCTTGTCGGGGTTAGCTTCGATTCCTCGGTGCGAGACCAAGAAATCGAGGAGCTTCCCGGCAGGGACTCTGAATACGCACTTATTTTGGTTTAACTTGGTCCGAGTTGTGTGTAGCTTGTCGAAGACTAAGGCTAAGTTGTCTAACAGAGATGTATGCGACTTGACTTTCACCACGATGTCATCAACGTATACCTCCACTAAGTCCCTTATTAGGTCCCCGAATGTCTTATGCATGGCATGCACAAAGGTAGGCAAAGCGTTTTTAAGGCCATAAGGCATAGAGACATAACAATAAAGGTTGTCTACTGTTATAAAAGCGGTGTGCTCTTCATCTTCTCTAGACATGGGTATTTGATGCAAACTGGAATAAGCATCCAGGAAGCACAGTAGATCATAGCCAAAAGTAGAATCTACAATTTGATCTATTAAGGGGTGCTTAGGGCATGCCTTATGTAGGCCGGTGTAGTCGATGCATATCCGTAGCTTTCCGCCAGCCTTGGGTACCACGACGGGGTTGGCCGGACATCTTGGGTGGACTTCTTGGATGAAGCCGATGTCTAGCAGCTTCTTAATTTCTTCACGGATGAAGTTCTGCCGCTCGACGGACTGCTTTCGAGGCTTCTGCATCACTGGTTTGGCGTCGGGGTGGACCTTCAGATGGTGCTCGATCACCTCCCTGGGGATCCCAGGCATTTGCGATGGTTGCCAAGCAAACACATCGACGTTAGTCTAGAGGAAGGTGATGAGCGCGAGTTTCTATTTGCTGCCCATGTTTCCCGCAATGCGGGTGTTCTGGGCAGCGTCCTCGCCGATCTGGTCGACCTTGACTAGGACCTCCTCCGCACCGAAGGTTGAATGCAGGGCGCAGAGAATGAGCTACGTTGTCGTGTGCCGGGTGGCTCCTTGCCTGTCCCAGCACTCCCGGGGACCCCCACCTTTGAAGCTGCCAGAGCCTGGAGCTTCTCCAGCGCTGCAACTCCGGCGGTCCAGTCTGCCCGGATCCTGAGGACACCGCTTGGGGTCGGTATCTTCAGCGCCAGATAGCCGTAATGAGCTACGGCCATAAATTGGTACAACGCCGGTCTGCCAAGGATGTCGTTGAAGAGGAGGTTAACCTCCGCCACGTCGAAGACGACGCTCTCTGTGCGGTAGTTCTCAGGCTTCCCGAATGTCACCGAGAGGGAGATGCTACCGCGTGGAAGAATGGACCAGGGCCCACTCCGGAGAATGGGCGCGGCGGGGGCAGCTTTCCCATCGAGATCTGTAGCTTCTGGAAGGCTGCAAGATTGATGAGGTTGAGGCCCGCTCCTCCATCGACTAGTACGTGGTAGAGCTTCACGTTAGCTATGGTCGGGGAGACGATGAGCGGCAACTGCCCGGCTCCCGCCATGTTCTCCGGGCAGTTGGAGGCGGTGAAGCTGATCTCTATCTCCATCCACTTGCGGTAGGGAGCCGGCTTGGGGGAGGGCGCTATTGCCATAACCTCCCGCCAGAGGGTATTGACATCTCACCGGGACGTGATGTCCCATGACCCCCCCCCCCCCCCCGTACATCACATGGAGCGTCTCTCGACGCTCATCCGGGATGCGTCCATAGTCGGAGCTCTCTCCTTGGTCATGGATGACCTTCAACGCCCTCTCAGCATCTTGGTACTCCATCTACTGACCTCTGGGTCAGCCTTCTGCTCGCCTTCCCGCTGGCGGGAGGGCACGTCATCCTGGCGCTGCTGTTGGAGCTCTCGGAAGCGCCCCGCTAGCTTCTGGATCTCCCGGCACTCGCTGGCGCTGTGCCGTTTGGAGTTGTGGACCGGGTACAACCAGTCACCGTCGTCGCTGTCGGACGGTTGTCGCGGGCGCTTGTCCGTGCGTGGCCCCTGGCCCTCTGCATCTGCTAGCGAGTTGAACGCGGCGATGACCACGTGGTCGACGTCATTGCGTCACTGCTCAGCAGCGAACAGGGAAGCTCCCGCGCTCGGGGGTTGTGAAGGAGCCTGCGTGCCGCTAGCAGCGCACTCTCTGGGCTGGCTTCAGTCGGCGCTTGCGACGCCGTCGCAACCGAAGGCTTCCAGGAGGGAACAGGCACCGTCGCTGTAGGGACTGGCGTCGGCGCAGACGGTCCCGCTGTGGGACCAGAGGACGCTTCCTACTCCCTCTGCCACTGGCAGCGCGAGGGGTGGAAAAAACCTCTGACAGATTGGATGTTCACCATTGTGGTCTTCACGAACAGCTTCAAGAACCAAAAGCCCCGTACCTGGCGCGCCAAATATCGAAGTGTTTGCTATGACACTTCCCTCGGTCTGCTTGGAAGCAGCCCGCGGAGGTTCTTTTTTCGAAGGGGCTAGTGGAACTCGAAGATCGGAGCACGACGGCGAGGGTGAACACCTAGATTTATGTGGTTCGGGCCGCCGAAGCGTAATACCCTACATCCACGGGAGTACTTGTTGTATTGCTTGAGTGTGTGAGAGAGTGTAGCTGGGATGAGAGTTGCCGACGTGCGAACCCTTTCTACGGTGACTGCCCCGATCCTTTTATAGCACAAGGTCGGGGCAGTTACAATGTGACCCGGAGCCCGATAGGTGGCTCCGCGGCTATATGTGCCCTATACATGAGCTAGGCATTTAAAGTCATACACATTTCGTTGTCGGTGGAGTTAAGGCGCGTTGCCTGTCCCGCCGGGCGCCTCTGACCGGGTAGCAGGTGATGATGAAGAACCCGTCTTGTCGCTGTGTCTCCTCCCTCTGCTGGGCGGCTCTGCGACGCCGGGCGGCACTATTGTGCCATCACAACTCGCCGCCATGTCTTTTACCGTAATGGGTACAGACAGAGGACGGAGGCATGCGTCGTGTGCCATGCTTCTGGGGAAGGTGTGAACCTTGAATGCTCGGTCTGACATCGTACCTTCCTCTTTACTCATTGGCCATCTGACAGTTGCTTGTCGGTGTGGCGTCTGGGCGGATGGCCCTCAGGACACACATCTCCACCGGAGCTGTCTTACGGTGTAGCGAGGGGTCCGGAGTTGTTGGACACATGGCAGCACCGGAGCCCTCCCAAGCTGGAGGTCGGGCTCGGAGCCGTAGGACACGTGGCACCTCCGGAGCCCTCCTTGGCGGGAAGGTACACCTGGAGTTGTAAGACACGTGGCACCTTCGGAGCTATTCTTGACGGGAGCTATCATTGAGCGGGCTGGTTCCGAACACATGGCAGCGCCGGAGCCCTCCCTGGCGGGAGGTCAGGTCCGACACCATTGGACACGTGGTGGATCCGAAGCCATCCCCAACCGATAGTGAGGCTCAGAGCCTGAAGACACGTGGCAGTCTCGGAGCTCTTCTTAGTAGGCAGTCTGACCCGAGGCCTAGGGCACGTCTCCTCTCATGAGCGCTCCCTGGCAGGCGGTTGGGCCCAGCGCTCCTTGACAGGCGGTTAGGCCCAGCTTGCAGGCGAGGTCTCTGTCTTCTGCATATGTGCTAGTATACGCCTTATTTTGCTCATACATGCGGGTATCCGGTCTTGAGGATACCAACACTATCTATTCTCTGGGTTGTCCGCTTCACCTTGTTTCCTCCGCCTGGTCCCACATTGCCGCTGGTGGTGCAGCAGAATCGAAGTACACCGTCTCAGGAGTTTCATCGAACTTCACTTTCCGACTACTTGCCGATGAGCATTGCAATCTTCTCTCAGAACTCCGCGATGGATCAGGACCCATACCAGTTTTAAGGGCCTCAGCATAAGTCTTGTATAACTTGCATGAAGATCCTGGGAACATTTTCCTCAGGGTTCGGCACTTCGACAGAACTCGCTCTTCCCAGGAAAATTCCTCCGTGTGCATTGGAATTTTCTGATTTTTTTGTGCTAGGTTCTATCTGTACTCCCTTCTCATCTCAATGAGGTTTCCTTCCATCTCTTTTGCTCATTCATCCTAGGCCCCCTTATTTGCTGGTTGCCTGAAAAGAGTACCGTAGGGAATGGCCTGGCAGGATCGACCAGATTTGGATTGGGGGATATGTTCTGGGACTTTGTTCTAGAAAGGGTGTAAGAAGGTATCACCTTGATGTTTATATTCCGGCTCGTCCGATCATTTCTAGAGTTCCCTCTCGTCAGTCACTGCCGTCGGAGTCTCCGATGGGCAATCAGGTGAGAGGGGTCGGGATGCTCCTTGGGTCGACGAGTCTCTGCGGCCGAGGTACCATTTGCATAGAGTTGGATGTTTCCAACTTTTCAAAATGGAAATTCGCCGTTGCATCGGTCTCTACTCCTCCATCACCGACTCCCTCCCAGATCGTTCGCCGGCGAAGACAAGTGACTTGCCGGGAAGGGATCTGG
Organism: Neostapfia colusana; assembly: GCA_030760725.1. Classification (NCBI taxonomy): domain Eukaryota; kingdom Viridiplantae; phylum Streptophyta; class Magnoliopsida; order Poales; family Poaceae; genus Neostapfia; species Neostapfia colusana. Next base: position 45,639,968 of record JASWHV010000012.1, on the reverse strand, counting down.
TGAGGGACCACCGCTCGTCGGCCCTCCCTGTCTTATTGGCTACCATTCCGATAAGATGTGAGTTCTTACCTTGGCCATCTTCCCGCGATTCAGGGTTGGCGGCGATGTGCTTGTGGCCGACTTCAGCTGCAACCCGGGGGCCCGACTTGACATTCTCCTTCCCTATCTCCAATCTCAGGCCAGCATCTGTCGCTGGACTTGTGAGGCTTGACAGATCCTTCTTCACCGAGTTTGTTAGCGGCGCATAGCCATAAGCTCCGTCTTCATCTTCAATGGAGCCCCAATCTAGCTTTTTTTATTGCCAGTTGAGGGAATTGTCGAGCAAGATGCCCGAGTAGAGGCAGGGAAGGGCTTAGAATTAGTTGGGTGGAGGCTGTAGGGCTTGGGGCGGGTTGAGTGGAGGCTGGAGGGTAGGAGACGGTGCTCTCCGTCGGCTTGCGGCGGCTGGTCGCCGTGGCCGGGGCGGCCACCGGCGGGGGTTCCTGCTCTCGGCGCATATCCATGCTTAGAAATTGTGAACTTACAATATACTGAATCTGAGTTCTGTCTTTCGTTGTAAAATATGCAGTGCAATGACCTCATCAACACCATCTTCTTCTCGCCCCCGACAGATGGGTTCATCATTTCGATGGTCCTGGACAATAAGCTTGAGGTGAGAAACACCACCAAGGACCAGGGCATGCCATGGTGGGCAAGGTTCAGGACGTTTCGTGGGGACAGTCGTAACATGGAGTTCTATAACCTCCCTTTCAACCTCAACCGGTTCTTCCCGCCATCGTGAACTTGGTGACTGGACCAACTGTAGGATTACAGTAGAATTAGAGGCAACTGCTGACAAATGTAGCAACCAATATCATTGTAATTATGGTTTGGCTTTCATAGAGATTAGGTAAGAGTTAGGACTCAGGAGTAGAGGTACAGGGCAGGGCATAGAAATGTTGAGCATGATTGAGCTTGTGGTTAATTAGTGAAGATCAATGCAATTATTTTGGGCTCACTTCTGTTTTCAAAAGCAACTATAGTGTTGAATTCTTGAAAGATAACATTGGTTTTTTTTAAAACTGAAAGATAACATTGTTATGAAGCTATGGCTCATATAACCACAGCCAAAGAGAAATGAAATAGAAAACGGGTATGAAATTTGTCTTTGAGATTACTTATATCAAACCTTCTAACAAATCATTACAAGAATAATATATTATAAGAGACATAAATTTTCTATACTACCGTTGGGTGCTATTTGGAGCTAAGCAGAATCAGGAGCAGGTAGCTATACAATGACAGACGGATACAACAGTTCACAAACTTGTGAAATCATGTAAACATGTGTCTAATTCTCAGGTGATTTGTAGCCTTTGGAACTATAATTTAAGGCCCATGATTCTTAGCTTCGCTGAGTCCTTAAGAAAAAAAGGGGTGGAATCATTAAGCTGCTTAGTCCAGTTAACTAAACAAGGAAAAACTAATAAGCTGCTCAGTCCAGTAAACTAAACAAGGAGAAAATAAAAGAAATCCGACCTGCCGGATTCGAACCAGCGACCTAAGGATTGATCTGCAAACACTACAGTCCTCCGCTCTGCCAACTGAGCTAAGGTCGGCCATGCTTACTAAAAAATAACATTTTTGTTTAAAGTAATTTTATCTTTTGGGTTCTGAAATGGCTGACCTTTCCACGTTAGTTCTTGCTATGCCATAAGCTAGAGCGATCTATTTTGTCTTCCCTACACCGTGCTTTCGAATTTCCATTACGGCCATGTAAAATGTAGCATTAGTCTACAAGAACCCACCTTTTGGTGCAAAGCAGTAAATTTCGCCCCGTCTTCTGTCAAGGCATTGGTCATTCAGCCATGTGTGTATCCTACTGTAGGTGACGACTGCCGGCCGGGCACGGTGGCAGTGCTGCTGAGGATGTCGGCTGGATCGGGGTCGTCCGCAAAACACCCGGCCGAGAAGTTCAACAACATCGAGCTCCGTCGCCAGATATGCAGGTGAACAGTGCCATATTCAAGGTACTGTGTGAAGCTGGATGGCGCTTGAAACCAGTGAAGAGGTGCATTGGGTTTCCGAACAGGATGATCAACGACATAGTCGTCGGCTTACCATCTCCCCGAGAGCCACCAACGAAGCAGCCACGGAGGTCGTCGATGGCAACAACATTGACTCCGTGGCTTGGAGTAGGCAATTGGCCAAGGTGATTTTTTAATTCTGAAAATCTTTTACGAATAGAACTCCTGGCAGGTTTGATGTCGACAAAGCACTAGTTTGCCTCAACGGACACAATCTTGCATATCAGTCAGATCTGGGGGGATTTTTTCACCAAAACAATGTAACTGTTGACACCACGCCTCACTCTGTGATGATCGCCGGAACCTGTGATGATCGTCGGAACAAAGAACAACGAGTTCACGCCGAGAACGTCGTGGCGAGGGACAGCGAGACGTGTTTTATGTCGTGTGGTTTTAGAGGGAGAGAGTAATTTGCGCCAGCGTAACAACCTGGCATTGGAACACTTCTATTTATCTGCAAAATACATGATCATGCATGGATCTAAATAGTTCTGTCCTATTAACCCGCACCACGTCTGGCATGAACCCCAGCGTGACAGCCTTACTGTGTCACCTTCTATTTATATGTGGATTACATTGACTTGATCAATGCACCGTTACACCTATTACCCGGTCATTAAATATGGCTAAAACAAACTTCATACGATCCACGTTCTCAGGCTTCAACGGCATGGCCAGTTTCAGCGGAGGACACGGCACACACACACACAAACTCACATGACTAAGTCTGCTGCAGATTAACACACGATGCTGCAACAACTTTATTCCCTGACAAAATGGACCATGCAACTAGATTAACTAACATTTGACCCCCTAATCTTGTTGCGTCTTGACAATCCCCAACTGCTGCCGATTTTCCACGAGCTTAATTCTTGGAATAGCTTTTGTCAGAATATCAGCCAGCTGGTGATCAATACTCACATGATCAAGCTCCACCTTGTTTTCTTCAACACATTCACGTATGTAGTGGAATCTTGTGTCAATGTGTTTCACTCGATCGTGATACTTGGGATTTTTGCTCAGTTCTATCGCTGCTTTGTTGTCTACCAGTAGCTTGAATTTCAGTGGATCTTCCCCAAAGATTTCTCACATTAACCTGCCAAGCCAGACGCCTTGACACACAGCTGTTGCAGCAGCTATGTATTCAGCCTCGCAAGAGAATAAAGCTACAACACGCTGCTTTTGAGAATTCCATGTTATCAGATTATCTCTAAGGAAGTAAACCACTCTAGTTGTGCTTTTCCTGTCATCACATCTCCAGCTAGATCACTGTTGCTATACCCAGTGATGTTCAGAGCATTTCCCTGCTTGTATCTGCATCCATAATCATAGGTACCAGCCACATAGCATAATATTCTCTTCACTGCCTTCCAATGATTCCTTGATGGAGCTTCCATAAAACGTTTGATCAACCCAACTAAAAAAGCAATGTTGTGCCTTGTGTTAACCCGGTATCTAAGACAACCAATGATGCTTTTGTAGCTCCTGGCATCCACTGGTTTACCTCCATCAGATTTGCAAAGACTGAGCCTTTGTTCCATTGGAGTATCACAGGGATTACAGTTGGACATTCCTGCAGCTGCAAGTATCTTCAAAGCATAAGCTTTCTGACGGAGGAAGATTTCTCCCTTTCTTTGTTTGACTTCAATTCCCAAGTAGTAGTAAGTTTCTCTAGATCACTCATAGATAAACTTTTCTTCATTTCTTCCCCGAACTCACTGACCTTGGCTTCATTTGGCCCACAAATAATCAAGTCATCCACATAAAATCCAATTAAGAGCAGGTCTGAATATTTACCCTTTCTGTAAAGAGCATGTTCTGCATTAGTTTTTCTGAAACCCAAACTTGTGAGTTCTCTGTCAAGTCGATCATTCCAAGCTCTTGGAGCTTGCTTGAGCCCATACAGTGCCTTCCTGAGCTTCAGTACCTTCTCTGGATGACTTTCATCAGTAAACCATGATGGCTGCAATACAGACATCTTCTTGTAGATCTCCATTTAAAAAGGTAGATGTCACATCCATGTGGTGGACTGACCAGTTTTCATTTGCAGCCAGTGCCAACAGTACTCTGACAGTCTCCATATGAGCTACAGGGGCAAATACCTCTTCTTAGTCTACAACATATCTCTGAGCATATCCTTTGATCACTAACCTTGCCTTGTATTTGATTATATTTCCAGAATGATCCCTTTTGACTTTGAATATCCACTTAAGACCTATAGCCTTGGTTCCTGGTGGTAAAGTCTCAAGAGTCCATGTCTTGTTTTCTTTGATGGCTGTTAATTCTTCCATCATTGCTTTCCTCCAGTTGTGGTCTTGGATTGCTTGCTCAACATTTGCTGGTTCCTCTGCTGACAGAAGACAGAGGCCAGAGTACTGAAACTCTTTTATGGGATCAAAGGCATCCAACACATCTGACACAATTTTGAATCTCTGAGGCACCCCCTCAGTGTCAACCTCCTGTCCTGTTGGAGGAGTTGCCCAGTTAATATCACTTGATGGCCCTTCATTAAGTGGAGTTCTTGGAGATACTGGTTCTTCAGTAGGCAGACTATCAGTCTTAGTGGTAGACCACTGAACACTGAAGACAGAAGTATTTCCTTCTTCTCTGAATTCTTCATCCCACTTCCAAGGTTTGTGCTCATCGAAACTGACATCCCTGGATACCAACACCTTGTTGCTTGCTGGATCATACACTTTGTAAGCTTTTGAGTATGGTTCATATCCAAAAAATACACCCTGAATAGACCTGTCTGACAGCTTTGTCATCCCTGGTTCAGTGTGATTGACAAAAGCCATGCAACTAAAGGTTCTAAAATGCTTGACTGAGGGTTTTCTCCCTGTTGAAGCCTCATAGGGAGTTTTTCCTTGAAGACTTTTGGTGGGTGCTCTATTCAGAATATGGATAGCAGTCTTCACTGCTTCACCCCAGAACCTGCGAGGAACCTTCATTGTCTAGCCATATCCACTATAGTTTGATTTCCTCTCAACCACACCATTTTGTTGTGGTGTGTATGAAGCACCTTGATCACCCATATATGCAGTGAAAAGATTTGAGTTGAACTCACCACCCTGTCAGTTATGAATCCTTTCAGTTTCCCACCTTGTTCAGTTTCTGCCTGAGTCTTGATTGTTAGACTCTGTAATTGTGTGGGTGATACAGGGGTAGTTTAGTCTTTTCCCCTCACCTAATCCCTCTATATAATGGACCCTGTACCCTGTTGATTATTATCATCTAATACAGCCACAATTATCCCTCTATTATTGATGAGTTTGAAATAGTGCAGAGCCTCACTTTTCTCAGCCAGCAGATCAATCCACATATACCTACTAAAGTCATCCAGAATGAGCAGAAAGTACCTCTTACCACCAGGTGTGGGAGGATTTATATGGCCACACAGAACTCCATGAAAGAGGTCGAGCTTGTTTTTTGCTCTATATTCAGTGGCATGTGGAAAAGGTTTTCTGTGGTGCTTGCCTAGCATACATCCATCACAAACTTGCTCGCTCTGATCAATAATTGGTAGGACATGCGCCATATTCTTGCTCCCTAGATCTCTCAAAGATCTGAAGTTCATATTGTTATGAACAACACTTGTATTATTCAGGAGGCCACAGGCCTCTATAAATAGATGTACAGGGATAATAATTATGCAGAAAACCCCTTATGCAAAAGAGAAATTACAAATATACCCCTACATATCTAACACCCCCCCCCTCAAACTCGAGGTGCATCACGAACACTGAGTTTGGAGAGATAAGAACTATGCTGAGCTCGGGTTTGTGCCTTCGTGAAGAAATCCGTCAATTGAAGCTCTGAAGGCACATATTGAAGATCAACAACACTATCCTGTACCTGTGCTCGTGTGTAAGAAGCATCAACACCAATATGCTTGGTAAGCTCATGCTTAATCGGATCACGAGCAATACTGATAGCACCTGTACTATCAGAGAAAAGAGGAGTCGACATACCAACAGACACACCAAAGTCCTCAAGCAACCATCGCAACCAAGTAACCTCTGCACTCACAAGAGTCATAGCACGCAATTCAGCCTCTATACTGGAACGAGAAACTGCTACCTGCTTCTTAGTCTTCCGAGCAATGAGGGAACCACCAAGAAAAACACAATTGGCAGAAAGAGATCAACGATCAGAGGGATCACTAGCCCAAGTAGCATCAGAATATTCTTTGAGCTATAAAGAGCTAGAGCGTGGAAAGAACAAACGTCTGGAGATAGTCCCACGAAGATAACGCAAGACACGAAGCAAGTGACTATAGTGGACCTGTGTGGGAGCTGAAACAAACTGACTCAAAATGTGAATAGAGTACGAAATGTCAGGACGAGTGACGCCAAGATACACCAGACTCCCTAAAATATGACGATAACAAGTAGGATCATCAAGAGGCTCACCATCACTGGCTCGAAGATGGACATTGAGTTCCATGGGAGTCTCAACAGTCCAGTGATCAGTAAGAGAAGACCGATCAAGAAGATCCTGAATGTACTTTTCCTGAGACAGATAAATTCCCTCAGAGGAAGAGGAAATCTCAATCCCAAGAAAATAGCAAATAGGACCATGATCGGACATAAGAATCTGCTCACTGAGACGGGCCTTCACGAAGGCTATGTACTCAAAATCGTCTCCGGTGATAATCATATCATCAACATAGAGAAGAAGAAGCGTGCGACCACGAGACGAAGTGTGCACAAAGAGCGCCGGATCATGAGTACCGGCAGAAAAACCTGCAGCAGTGACCATAGACGCAAAACGCTAAAACCAAGCATGAGGAGCCTGCTTAAGGCCATAAAGAGAACGTCGAAGACGACAAACCATACCCCCCAGGAACAGAATACCCAGGTGGTGCTGCATATAAACCTCCTCACGCAGCTCACCATTAAGGAAGGCATTCTTCACATCAAGCTGAGAGATGGACCAGGCACGAACAGAGGCCACAACAAGTAGAGTGAGAACAGTGGTCATGTGAGCAACAGGAGCAAAGGTCTCATCATAGTCACAACCATATTCCTGCTGGAAGCCACGGGCGACTAAACGAGCCTTATAGCGCTCAAGTGAACCATCAGAGTGAGTCTTAACCTTATAGACCCACTTACAGGTGATAGGATGAACACGTGGGGGACATGGCACAAGTTCCCACGTGCCGGTGCGCTCAAGAGCAGCAATCTCCTCGGCCATCGCATGTTGCCATTCCGGATGAGGAACAACATCGTGATACGTAGCCGGCTCATGCAGAGCAGCAACAACAAAGCTAGAAGGACAATACCGATCAGGAGGATGTCGAGGACGATGACCACGTCCAAGAGGCTGCTCAGGAGAAGAATCATTGAAAGGAGATGATCTCTCAGGAGAGGAGGACGTACTAGGAGAGGCAGACTGATCCGCAGAAGATGGATCATCATAAGGTGACCAACCTGGAGTAGACGGCTCATCAGAAGAAGATGGTACGTCTGAAGGAGGGACAACTCGTCGAGTATAGACCTGCGTCACAGGAGCCTTCAAAGTATAATCGGGAACCAAAGAAGCAGGCTCCGAAGGAGAAGAAACTGTGGAACGCGACACCGGGTGTGAAGATGGTACACCAGAAACTAGAGCATCTGGAAAGAACAGAAATGAAATGGGATCGACCACATATATAGAAGAAGTATCAGAAGAAAGACGAGGATAGAAAGGATGTGTCTCATCAAAAACAACATCCCGTGAAATCCTCATCCATCGATCAATCGGATCCCAACAACGATACCCCTTATGCTTTGAACTGTATCCAAGGAAAACACACTCGACCGACTGAGCAGTCAGCTTAGTGCGCTCACGAGATGCGAGCAGCACGTAGCAAACACATCCAAAAAGACGAAGACTGGTGTAGTCAGGCGTCTTACCCGTAAGACGCTCAAAAGTAACCCCCCTCTAAGTGCCGACGATGGCTAAATGTTAATTAAATAAGTGGCAGTCGACACCGCCTCGGCCCAAAAATGAGGAGGAAAAGAGGAAGCAATCAGAAGAGTACGAGCCGTCTCAAGAAGATGACGATGCTTACGCTCAGCAACACCATTCTGAGCATGAGCATCAGGACAAGAAAACTAGGCAAGAGTACCTTGCTCAGAAAGAAACTTACGAAGAGCATCAGAAAGGTATTCACCCATGGAATCGGCTCGAAAAATACGAATAGGAGTGTCAAACTGAGTGCGAACCATAGTTGAGAAGAACTTATAGATAGATAATGCCTCACTACGATGTTTCATAAAGTAAACCCATGTGTGCCAAGAAAAATCATCTATAAAAATGATATAGTATTTATGTCCTCCTTTTGAAGCAAAAGGTGCAGGCCCCATACATCGGAATGAATAAGATCAAAAGGACGCTCAGACACCAACTCACTAGAATGATAAGGAAGCTGAATTTGCTTCCCTAACCGACAACCCTGACAATGAGCTAAAGACTCAGAACTAGAGACTGATCCTAAAAGACCACGCTGAACTAGAACGAACAAACGAGAGTCACAAAGATGACACAAACGGTGGTGCCACTGAGCAAACGTCGAAGTGGATGAAGCAACAAGACTGGCAGGTGCAGCGGAAGGAAGACGAAGCCAGTCAAGCTCCCAAAGACGCTGTGAATCACAACGACGAGGGCCAGTACCAACCAGGCGACCTGTGCGACGATCCTGAACATAACAAATATCATGATCAAGAATCACTCGACAATCACTATCAGTGAGTTGACCAGCGGATATAAGCTGCATTGTAAGTCGAGGAACAAAGGAAACATCAGGAACAGCAAAAGAGTCAGATAAAAGAGTGCCCTGTCCAACAACCAAAAGAGGAGAACCATCGACAGTATGAACAGTAGAAGAACGATACGAAGTACTCAAGGAAGACAAACTGGTACAATAAAGAGTCATATGGAATGAAGCACCAGAATCAAGAATCCATGGACAAATACCTGGAGCAGAAGTAGGAGCTGGTCCCTCAGTGGAAGACGAAGAAGCAGCAGCAGTACTCGAAGGTGCAGAAGACTGAGTCACAGAATCAGCAGCTCCCGATAGTGCAGAAGTAGCAAGGCGACGAAGAAGCATGAGTAATTGTGCATCCGTAGTAGCAGAACTCCCCTGAGATCCTCTAGTACTAGCACCACCAACACCCTGTGAAGACCGACGAGCCTGAGCCTTCTTCTTCCTGAAACAATACGCCTCCACATGACCATCTTTACCGCAATAATCACAGCGAAGAGAACCACACCCCTCAGCCGTAGAAGGAGCAACTGAAGATGAAACGGTCGGTGGAGGAGCCGTGTGCGTAGGTGTCGTAGAGCGAGCCGCCAATACCGAAGAAGTAAGCAGTAACCCAGCAGTCTGAAGACGAGTCTCCTCATTACGAACACTCGTCAGAGCATCCATAAGAGAGACACAGGGGTGACGAGCAAGTAGCTGAGCACGAAGAGGCTCAAATTCGGCACGAAGACGGGTCAGAAAATCATAAGTGCGTCGAAGCTCAAGTGCAGCCTTCTGACTCTGATAAGACTGACAAGTATCTATCGACAATCGAGGACTAAGAGCATCAAGCTGACGCCAAATAGCAGACATCTGACCGAAGAACTCCTCCACTGTAGCATCTCCCTGCTGTAACAACTGCTCCTGACGAATAGCAGCAATGTAGGTAGACTGTCCAGTAGGCTCGTAACGAGAGCGTAGAAAATCCCACATCTGGTGTGCACACTCCAACTCAACTATATCAGCAGCAAGATGATCCTCCATACTGGCAGCAAGAATAGCAGCAGCTCGAGCATCATCATCCAACCAAGTCCTCTATAAACTGAAACGAGACTCATACGCAGACAAACGAGTCTCATAATCCACAAGCAATTTCTTCTCATCATCATCAGTAGCATTATCTGAAATAACGGGCTGAGAAGGAACTGCGGGGCAAGGCGGACATTTGAGATCATCTGTGTTGATACTCCCAGAGTTATAGACCACGCATGTGCAGATGCATGCGGGGAACCCAGTCGCGGTAATTGGTGCCATCGAAAAGCACTGGACATCGCACAACTGGAACCCCACCCGAAGAAGAAGTCATCCTGATAGGATAACCGACGACGGCAAGAGCGTAAAATAAGCAGCGGCGGACGACGACGAGAGCGGAAAAAGAAAGCAGCGCAAGCTGCAATTTTTTTTCTTTCTCTTTCTTTCTTTCTTTCTTTCTTTCTTTCTTTCTTTCTTTCTTTCTTTCTTTTTACCCTAGGCCACTTCCCAGCACGGTGGACTCAGATCAAGACGTGCTCTGGCAGAAAAGATCACAACGTGAGGCAACGCGGCGCCGATTAGGGGCAGCACGGCAAGAGATCGGGGCGTGACCACGTGAGCACAGGACGCTGATAAAAAACAGCACCGCTTGCACCCACGTGCAGCACAGCCAAAAGCTGCAGCAGGAGAAGACACAGCAGGTAGTGGAGCCCACCGTAGGAGTACGTAGTGGAGCCAACAAACGGAGCAGGCGTCTGTCCAGCATACAGATCTAGGCAGAACAGGGCGCCGGTAGCGCCGATGGAGATGCAGGACCGGCGGCGCAGAAGAGAAAAAAATCTGAGAGTTGGATCGGCGGCGGCGCGACAGGTAGGAAACCGCAAGTGCAATAGAGTAAGGTAGAAAAGAAACCCTAATTTCTGGCTCTGTTATCATGTTATGAATAACACTTGTATTATTCAGGAGGCCACAAGTCTCTATAAATAGATGTACAGAGATAACAATTATGCAAAAAAACCCTTATACAAAAGAGAAATTATAAATATACCCCTACATCTCTAACACATATGACCATATCTGGCATGCCACATCCATGCATATCTTGTCATCAGACTTAGCCAACAAACACACTGGCCTGACTACTGTCAGTTTAGCTATATAAAGCCTGTTGGAACTGTAGAAAGATCTGATGATAAGTGAGCCATCACACCCGAATATAGACAAGTGATTATCATCTAACACTATCTTGCATCCTCCTTCAGCTAGTTGCCCAAGACTGATAATATTTGTCTTCAACTTTGGAATGTAAAACACATGAGAGAGTACATTATGTTCTTGGTGTTGCCCTCTGAAGATTACTGACCCAAGCCTACTTATTTCGACTGAAGAACCATCTCCAAAATTCACATCACCTTTGACTGAATTATCAAGAGAATTCAGAGCTTCCCTCATGCCTGTCATATGATTACTAGCACCTGAGTCAAGGTACCAGTTAGCTTCACTTTCTTCAGTCACTGAATTCTGACATAACTTCAGCGCCCCTGCTTCTCTGCATGAAGAGGCCAACAATAGAGCAGGTTGATTTGGTTCTATCGGAGCCAAGTGTACTTCTTCCTTATGATCCTTTCCAGGCTTTCTACACTCCTTTTCCCAGTGTCCCCAAATTCCACAGTTATGACACTTGCCTTTTCTTTTTGGGGTTCCCTCTGAAGTGAGCATTCCATTGGTGCGATGACGACCAGATTGTGTACCTCCATTGTTCTTGGTACCAGAAGAATTGCCAGACTTGTTGTTTCCTGGATGAGTCTCAGGTGCAAGCCGATGCTTGTACTTAGCCACCCACTCTTCTTCTGCCATCACCCATCAACAGCTTCCTAGATTTATCACCATAGGCAGCACTGGTACTCAGACGATCTTCAGCTGCCAAGAGACGACCAACCAGTTCTTCCACTGTCAGTCTGTTCAAATCCAGCAAGATCTCGACAGCGAGAGCAATTTGCCTATATCGCTCAGGCACGACAAGTAGAAACTTCTTCACAAGTCTGACTTCTTCAATGGCTTCTCTAAGAGTACGAAGACCACTTGCAAGACCAGTGATCCTCATGGCAAATTCGTCCGCCGCTTCTCCCTCCTTGAACTTGATGTTTTCAAATTCCCTTAGGAGATATTTTGCTTCTCACACCCGATCATCACCCACTCTCATACTCCTTAAAGCCTCCCAAGCCTGTTTGGCCGTTGGCTTTGCAGCTAGTAACATATGCATGTCACTTAGAACACCTCTCAAGATGGCCGCCAGAGCAAGATGATCTTCTTGGCATTCTACCTTGTCAGTTTCCACCGCATGCCATAAATCTTGAGCCTCGAGATTTACCTGCATCACGAGTGTCCACCGACTGTAATTTGTACGAGTCAACATTAGGTAGACCAGCGTACCACTCGACTCCCCCCCCCCCCCACCCTTTCAACAGAAAAGGGGTTTGACAGAGTGTTGCTGCCGGTGAGCTCCTTGGCCGGTGATGTCTTCGGGGAAGAGTCGCCTGCCATCCTCTCTGCTTCATGTTGGCTCTGGTACCAGATGTTGAAACTGCAACGACCTGAAGATGTCGAGTTCACGCTGGGGTAGTGTTGTCTCTCAGGATGTCACACGAACAGAGAGTGAATCGTGAAAAGAGGAGCTAAAATAGTTTTTGGACCCGGCGTGACAACCTTACTGTGTCACCTTCTATTTATATGTGGATTACATGGACTTGATCAATGCACCGTTACACCCACTACCCGGTCATTAAGGAACGCTAAAACAAACTCCATACGATCCATGTTCTGAGGCTTCAACGGCATGGCCAGTCTCAGCGGAAGACGCGACACACACACACAAACTCACACGACTAAGTCTACTGCAGATTAACACACGATACTGCAACAGCTTTATTCTCTGACAAAATGGACTATGCAACTAGATTAACTAACAGATTTCACTTCTCTGTTTCCATCAGACTTTGTCAGTTGTAACCTCTGTTCCATGTGAGTAACACAAGGGTTACAATTTTTCATACCCGCTAACTCCAAGATTTTCCTAATATAGGCCTGTTGGCAGAGAAAAATACCCCCTTCATGTTGGCTGACCTCTATTACAAGATAATAGCTCAAGGGTCCCAGATCATTCATCTCGAAAGTGTCTCTCATCTGACCTTTGAATCCAGCTATTTCTTGTTCATTTGGCCCACAGATTATAAGATCATCCACATACACACCAATGACCAAAAGTGTTTTGTCATTACCTCTTCTGTGGACTGAATGCTCCACGCTGCATTTTTTGAATCCCAGTTCTGTCAGATGCTGATCAAGCTTCATATTCCACGCTCTAGGTGCTTGGCGAAGGCCATACAAAGTCTTTTTGAGTTTCAACATTTTTTCGGGATATCTCTCACTGACAAAGCCAGGTGGTTGAAGTACATAAACTTCTTCTTGAAGATCCCCATTCAAGAATACTGATTTGACATCCATGTGGTGTGCTTTCCACTTCATGTTTGCAGACAAGGCCAAAAAAACTCTCACTGTATTAAGTATTGCTACTGGGGCAAAAACCTCATCAAAATCCACCCCATGTCTTTGGGCATATCCCTTTACAACTAATCTTGCTTGTGCTTAATAATATTGCCCATCACTACAGGAAAAACAATCATAGACGACGACTAAATTTATTGACGACGGGGCCGTCGTCTTTAATGTTATTGACGACGGCTATATATAGCCGTCGTCAGTAACTTAGTTATTGACGACGGCTAGATGAGAACCGTCGTCAATAAATTATTGACGACAGTGGCCGTCGTCTTTAACTAAATTCAGGCCCACCCGAGGAGTTATTGACGACGGTAACCTAGTACCATCGTCATTAAGTCCTTATTGACGACAGTTTCCTAGCACCGTCGTCAATAACAGGGTATATAACCCGTGCGCGAGCCGGGAGGCGGCCAGTGCCGCCTCCCGACTCGCACCAGTCGCCGCCGCCCGTCACCGCCACCGTCGCCGCCGGGCCTCCCGACTCGCACCAGTCGCCGCCGCCCGTCCCCGCCACCGTCGCCGCCCGTCGCCGCCGGGCCTCCCGACTCGCACCAGTCGCTGCCGCCCGTCCCTGCCACCGCCACCGCCCGTCTCCGGCCGAGGTAAGTCCCCTCCCCTCCCCTCTGGCCTCTCCCCGGCTACTAGTTTCGTATGTGGAGTAGGATCGATCGGAGTTGTTCGTTCGTTAGTTTGTGGTACTTGGAAGCTGGAACTGAGCTCGTGTGGTCAGCTAAATGTTGTTTCAATATAGGTCTGGCTGCTATTTCCAGAATTGGTACAGTACTGTTTACCAGTAGATTGGTAATTGACTTGTTGGTTATTAATAAGTTCATATATTATTTCTCTTTTCTTTTTTTGTCAGATAACTGGCTGTCACGACTATAATATAGTCTAGAAATAGGAGTGAACGTCATAATACATTTTGTTGCTGTAGATAGCTGCACATACCACATAATTCAATGATTTTTTGAGTCTGCGACAAATCCCTTTCCACGAATCTATCAATCATGGTGCCAGGACTGCCGTTGCACTTGCTTGTACCTGTGCCATGACATAGAGTAGTGACGACAGCCGCCTGCCAATTCTTGCCTGTTTCTTTCATTATTTTTTAAAGTAGATATCGGTCCATTCCTTCTCTCAGTCACAAAAAGGGAAAACGATTAAGGAACCCGAAAATAAAAGAGAATAGCCTCCAACTAGCGATTCTAGTTGTTCAATCTGCTGCTCTGATGATATGCAATAGTATACGCGCACGAGGCATTTTCTCATAGGTACCAGAGGTGCAGGGATCGATGCAGGTGGACATGTCCGCTAAAAAGCAAGTTACATGAAATTCGCAAGAATCAACTCAATTTCATAGGGTAAAGAAAAGAGTAGGAATCAGATTCTTTTTTCGCCCGCAATCCAAACGAGGCGACCGTATAGATGTAACTTTTCTTGATTCGATTGGTGGGTAGAGTAACGAACACTTTTTCTGTTTCTTGCTAGCATAAGTCCCATGCGACAAACTGCCATGAAATTCCAAACACTTTCTCCGTTTCATCACGATGGCTGCGGAAACATTTTGAAGCGTGTTACTCCCTACCTTGGCAACTTCATTTTGACCTAGTCAACGTCAATTAATTTGAAATGGAGGGAGTAGTATCGTGGATTCTCAATTGACCCCAAACATCAGGTTCATTTCCTAGCTGGTTTGGCAAATGAGATGAGCCGCCACCTCAGCCCTGCATAGAGGCCCGGCCCGTTACAGGCCCAGGCTGAAGCATGCACCGGTTAGATTCGGCTTAAGCAAAGTAGAGCCCGCCTCGAGGCCCGTTACAGGACCAATATCTTCTCCACGGCCCTTAATTAGGCCCAAATCTGCAACTGGGCCTCCAGTTTTCGTTTACTCCCTCGTCTCCCTCTCCGTCAGATGCTGGATTCCCATACATCAGAGCCCTAACCCTAACCGTTTAATCTAACGTTTAGGGGCTAAACTATGCAGTTGCCCTCTGTTTAGCGTTTAAACACATTTAAACAGGCCGTTTAGGATACCACTGGTGAGGAGAAAATTAGGGTAGGGTATATTTATATACCCCAGTGAAAATGAGGACTGTCGGATCTTATCCGACGGTCCACAATAGTTGGGCCGTGAGGCCCACCCGCCCGCCCTGCCTTCGCCCACCCTGCCTCCTCCGCCTCCTCCCGCCTCCTCCGCCGCCTAGCTGGCCGCCCGCCTCCTCTGCTGCCGCCGCCGCCACACCCGCCTCCCCTCCGCCGCCGCCGCCACACCCGCCTCCATTTCAGTCCCTAGCAAAACTGATGTGGCAAAACACTTGCTAACAGGTAAAGAAACATTGACATTCACACTGTGAAACTGCGAGAGCTGCAGGAATAAACAGTGACATGGTGTCATTTTGATTTGATAATGTTGTGAGTTGTAACTCGAGCTTAGGATAGGACAGATTTGATATACGGTTTTTTTTATTGTTGAAGATACATATGCCTTTGATTGTCAGGGATATATGTGTTTTTATTACTGGAGATACGTATGATTTTATTACTGAAGATATATGTGTGTTTAACCAATGGTCGTTCCACATGAGAACTAGAATATCTGGTGAGGAATCTTTAAGAAAATGTTAGTTTTGCTAAAGTTATAACATGTGAATTTGGATTAGAGTTTGCGTTTTTGAAGTAACGTTGCTTGCTTTGTAATACCTGCGGCACCCACAAATCAATTTGTATCTTACTGCAAAGCCCACTAAACTCTAGCGGGCAGCTTTTATAATCCTATTGGAGCCCGCTGATCCTGCTAAATAATATTGCGGTCAGAGTGGTGGTGTGCAGGCTACCCCACTGCCCGCCCCACTTTCAGCTTGATTCAATGGTACAGAATAACGTGTGTGATGTTTTGATTTCTGTCAATACAACTATTAGTGAGGGTTAAATCATACCAAAGGAAGGCTCTTTATAAGTTATTTTCAAGAACGCAGTAGGACCAAAAGATAATTTTCTCTGTGGATATTTAGCATATTCATTTGTTCAGCTGATATCACTTCTCTTTTTGTGTACATCGGACATCTTCAGAAATCCTAACTAGCACTTTGCCTCGTTACTGCTGTCCCAGGAATGCCTACTACTTTTTACTTTATGGAGATTTTCTTTAGATCTTGATTTTTAACTTTCCAAATGATGAGTGTTAGCTTAATTATAACTTCCACTGTTGAGTTAACGATAGAGTGGGTGACTCCTTTACGTTTCTGTGACCACTAGAGCATGCAAGCGTGAGGAGGCATCTTCCACGCGCAGAGCCCACTAATTATTAGTAATGCAGATTGAAAGATCTTAGTGCAAGACTTCATAATTCTTCTCATGGCACAGGCAACCTTCCTAAAAATTTCTTTCTTATCGCGAAAAATGTGTATACTATAGATTATTTCAGTTGAGCATAGAATGTGTTATACCACAAGTTACCTAGATGGGCCCAATCTTTGCTTTAACCAA
The DNA here is from genome assembly GCA_030760725.1 of Neostapfia colusana. Taxonomy (NCBI): domain Eukaryota; kingdom Viridiplantae; phylum Streptophyta; class Magnoliopsida; order Poales; family Poaceae; genus Neostapfia; species Neostapfia colusana. Next base: position 45,623,096 of record JASWHV010000012.1, on the reverse strand, counting down.
GTCACACAAAAGCAGTGGAAGACGAGGGTTTCCTTGGCCTCCGTGGCCTGGGTCAGGTCGGGCATCCGGTCGGCGAAGGTGTCGCTGGCGTAGAGGTGCGAGCCCACGATGTGGCCATCGTAGCTCCTCTCCTCGTCCCTGACGTTGACGATGGCAACGCTGGGGTCGCTAGCAAGGGACACCAGCTGTGCCACCGACACGTACGACACTCCCCTCCTCGCCATCGCCGCCCGTGCCAATCGGAGACTGAGGTGTCAAAGTAAAGGAAGAAGATGGATGAGGTTTGCGCATCGCCCCGCCCCGCCGCAGAGCGACCGCCCCGCGCCCCGCCCCGCCCTGCCGCAGCCGCTGCCGTCCCGCCCCAAGCCCCGCCCGGCCGCCCCTGCTCGCGCCGAGCCCCGGCCGCGCCTCGGCCGCCGCCGCTCGATGCGCCCCGCCCCGAGCCCCGCCCTGCTGTGCCGCCCGGCCCCGCCCCAAGCCCCGCCCTGCCGCGCTGTCCGACCTTAGTTGATTAATTGTTTAATTAGTATTGTAATTGATTATTGTTTAATTAATACTTTGATTGATTGTGTGATTAGTTACTATATGTAAATAAATGGGTTTCGGCCCGGTCCGGCCTGACACAACCCATTTAGGGTCTGTCACGGCTCATTTAGTGGTAATGTATTAGTCGAGACAGCCACGGAGGACGGCAAGCTCCCGCGCGTGGACGGCGGGCCCCGACGGTGCGGTTTCATCTTTGACCCACTTACGACGGGGCATAACGTACGACGGCTAACCCTAAAGGCGTCGTAAGATAATGGCAGGCCCCAACGGGACATAACTTAGGACGGCTGACCCACTTCTTTGTCTCTCGTTCTTTCCTTCTCTCTCGTTCTTTCCTCTCTCTCTTTTAAATGACTCAAAAACAAAAGATTGACGTAAACCTATACAACATGCGTCACCCGTTTCGAACAGGCCCGTCTCACATGTGTTACGCATGTGAGGCGTGTACGTTCGGAATTGTCCCTTTTTGGACAGCCTGGGAGTGACCGAGGGGGCGTGGCATGTGATGAAACGCGGGGTTTAGATCTAGACAAGATTTCGACGGCATAACCCTGTTGTTCTCTGCTGCACCATTTTCAGGCGTGCAGTGGAGAACAGCGGGGTTATGCTGCCGAAATTTCGTTCGGATCCATACCACGCGTCTCGTCATGAGCACGCTCCGCTCGATCACTCTTGGGTGGGTTTATGACCTATCCTTTCCAATAGATGTAGGGCCGTGACATAAATAAATTATAAAGTAACTATAATTTCCTTCACATTAAACTGCAGATTCAAACATGGGTGAGGATCGTAGTTGGATGTATACCGGTTGGAAGAATAATTCTGGTGGTCACTCGGATGAGTGGTTCGCAAAGACAGATGCTTTTGTAGATCGAGCTTTTTCATTGTCAAAGATCGATAAGGTGCGGTGCCCATGTACGAAATGTCAAGGTGCAAAGTGTTGGGACAAAGTGAATTTGGCGTTTCACTTATGTCGATACGGTTTCATGCAAGATTATGAGGTGTGGACCTTTCACGGTGAGACATCTTCTCAACCCTTACAAGTTTCAGATGAGGATGACAACACGGGGGTCGATAGGATGGACGAGATGCTTGATGCCATAAATCCTGAATTGATGGAGGATCCTCCTCCAACGGAGGTTGAAGCGTTTTTCATGCTTCTCAAAGCTTCAGAAGAGCCGTTGCATGAACACACCGAAGTGACGCTCCTTATTTTCATGACTAGATTTATGACCATTAAGTCTAAGTATTTCTTCTCTAATAACTGCTACAACGATCTTATCAAATTGATCAGCGATATCCTTCCACAACCACATAAAGTGCCTAAAGATATGTATCAGTCTAAGAAGTTGATTTCTGGTCTAGGTATGAAATATGAGAAGATTGATATGTGTCTAGACAATTGCATGCTTTTTTGGAGAGAGCATGCCAACGAGAACAAGTGCTTAAAATGTGGTAAAGCGAGATTTGTCGAAGTTGTTAATGACGACGGTTCAAAAGTAATGACTCAAGTCGCACAGAAGCAGCTTCGCTACTTGCCTGTCACACCTAGGTTCAAGCGTTTGTTTCTATCTAAAAAAACAGCTAGACACATGAGGTGGCATAAAGAAGGTGTACGTGAGAACAACAACATGATGGTGCACCCGTCGGACGGTGAGGCATGGAAGGCGCTTGACCACTTCGATCTAGATTTCGCCAATGACGCGAGAAATATTCACTTTGGGTTCGCGACAGATGGCTTCTCACCGTTTAGTACAAATGTCACACCATACTCTTGTTGGCCCGTGTTCGCTATTCCGTACAACTTACCACCATCGCACCAGGAACGTAACATGGGCGAATGCATCATAAGCACGTGCTTGGATATGACGGGGAAAACAAAAGACAATATAAAAGCTCGGAAGGATTTGGCAGAGGTTTGTAACCGACCAAGTCTTGAGCTCTCCGAAGCTGGTGGCAAACCACGAGCTTCTTTCTGCCTTCGACCAAAAGAAAAGAAAGAAGTCTTCAAGTGGTTGAAACAGTTGAAGTTCCCAGACGGTTATGCTGCTAGCTTGAGAAGAGCCGTTAATGTTAAGACTGGAAATCTTACCGGTTTGAAGAGCCATGATTATCACATAATCATGGAAAGACTTCTGCCGGTTATGTTTCGAGGCTATCTTGACGATGAGGTATGGAAGGTGTTAGCTGAGCTTAGCTATTTTTATAGACAGCTTTGTGCTAAAGAAATCAAAAGGGAGATGATGGAGAAGTTGGAAAAAGAGATACCCGTGCTTTTATGTAAGATGGAAAAAGTATTTCCTCAGGGGTTCTTCAATCCAATGCAACACCTTCTAATCCATCTTCCATATGAAGCTAAAGTAGGTGGCCCTGTTCAATATAGGTGGATGTACCACATTGAAAGAGCACTCAGATGTCTAAAACCGATGGTTCGTAATAGGGCAAGGGTTGAAGGATGCATCGCCGAAGCATTTACACTTCAGGAGATAGGATACTTTTCAAGTGTCTACTTTGCAGAAGAACACAATGTTAATGCATCGGTCTTACGGTACAATATGGCTGAAGTAACCTCTTGTAGCGAACTCTCACTTTTTCAAACGAGAGGCACCACTGTTGGTAGTGGCACGAGCTATGATGCTTCAGCAGATGAAAAGACAACTGCTTTGTTATACATGTACGCTAACATAGATGGGATGGACAATTTTTTCAGTAAGTGGTTGTTCAACATCTATACTAATTTGCGTGGTGTGTTATACATCTACACCAATAATTCTGTTTTGTCCTGATTTAGTGAGTTCGATCGACAAAATTGGAAGTCTAAGCAGCAACCTACTAGCAAGCAAATACAAACAATGCGACACTATGGAGTAAATGGAGGACCTAACTTCCAAACGTGGTTTCGAAATCATGTAACGTTTTCCTTGTCTTGTTCCTCTTAGTAATTATGTTCATAGCATAAAATAGTCTTCTTACTTCATATGTTGGACAGTGCAAGACACAAGCCGGTGTTCATGAAGATTTGTGACAACTGTCCAATGGATCCATTAAAGTTAAACTCTTTGGTCGACATGATGTCAATGGGTTCCGATTCCGTTCAACTCAATTTGAAGCTCAACGTCCTCTAAGGGCAACATCAAACACCGGAGTTGTGACGAGGGCCGCCGATGCCGAAGGACATGAAACTAATTTCTATGGGATCATAAACAAAATCCTAGAATTTAGTTTTGCCGGGAGTAAAGACCTTAAAGTAGTCTTCTTTGACTGTGATTGGTTTGATAATAACAATGGAACTCGACAAAACCAATTTGGCATGGTAGAAGTCAAACACAAGGACAGACTACGAGGCTACGACACCTTTTTCCTTGCACACCAAGTCGAACAAGTGTACTATCTACAATATCCATGCGAAAAACTTAGTGCATGGTGGGTTGTACAAAAGGTGAATCCTCGTGAGCGATTATATACACCGGACAATACTGGTTACATTGATGAGGCAGATGTTGTTTACCAAGAAGAAGAGTTGCCGGATTCTTTTGTCGTTGAGCCTGGTCTACGACTCGATGAATTAGTTGGAGATGCACAAGATGTACAGACTCATAATGTGAAAAAACGAAAACGGCGAACAACCATGACAAAAGATCGATGGTCCGGTTTACGAAGTAGAGTACATGATCATGATACTGATGAATTTTGAAATTGAGTACAAGTATCGTTTCTTTCATCTCTTCTTTCATCTTCTATATTTTCCTTTAAATTCATTATCAAATTTCCTTTCATCAGGATGTCATCGAGCAGTAGACGACGGGGGACGCGGGGCTTTCTGCCCCCGAGAGCAGACTCCGTTTTCCAGGGCTGTCAGTCTAGCAATGGTAGACTGTCTCAGCTGTTGGGCCTCGACAGAGGCTAGGGGTCACGAGAGCGGTCACGAAAGGTAAAGAATATTAAATTACATAAATTATATAAATAACTTTCTTAAATCTATATTACCAATCTTCAAATTTTTAAGACGACTCTACGTCTGAGGAGACAGAGGCCAGGGGTCCTCTTCAGACACCACAAGTTTCGGAGCCTGTTACAGATCCTGCTTCGGATCCTCTTCAGGTTCCGGCACCGCAGGATTCAGACCCTGCTTCAGAGCCTTCCACAGAGCCTGATGTGGATCCGGCTCCACAGCGGCGTTACAATAGGAGCCACTAGGTGGCTCCTCCTCCGGTTCCTGCACGGCCAGAAGATCGGGTCGTTATTCGTCCGGTTGGCGATAGGTAAGTAAATCTATAACAAATAAATTTAGATATTTTAACACTTACATATGTACTAATTGAGAATCGTGTATTAGGTCTTGGGCCGATGACTCGTTCACGGGTCAAGGACGCCACCGCCAGGTCAACGCTGTCCTGGGATAGCTCATCCGTTGTCACTACCCCGGTCTAGTGAACGAACGGGCTGCTACATCTTGGGACGATTACGCTACGGCCCAGGACATTACCTACGGCAACCACCAGGAGCATGTGTGGCATGAATTCATGGTAAGTAAATCGTCTATTCGTTAAATGCGAACCTATTATATGTTAAATACATTAACTTGTATATTTCTACTTGTAGAAATATTACCGTTTGGAGGACGAGGCCCAGCTGGATCACGCTCGCCTGGTCTTCAACAACAACGCTAGGAAGCTCCTGACGCAGTCGATTTCAACGGCTCGCATTCAGGCTACGAAGGCGTGCTATAAGTTACATCCGGACGAGGGTGAGCCGGGGCAGTTTAGGGATGTGGCGGATAAGTACTTGACGGAGGCACAGTACGCAGAGGTAAATTCTTTATTTTACTTTGCTTCATTATCCAATTTTCATCAATGTTTTCATCCAACAGCAAATGTGTGCAGGTCAGCGTACCGTGGCTTGAGTCCTGTCCAGACGCCTACAGTTCCCTGTGTGCTCGTTGGGCGAGCCAGGGCTTCCAAGGCGTGTCGATGACCCGCCGACAGAGTCGAGGGACGGACGGGAAACACCGTCTTGGCGGGGACGGCTACGTACGCCTTGCTAAACGGATGGTAAGTGATACTCGAATTATATTCTAGTTAATTTCTATCGCTATCATTGTGCTAACACGTATCGATAGGAGCGCGAGATCGGTCAGGAGCCGACCGCTATCCAGGTGTGGAGGAGGGGTCACATGGGAAGTGACCCCTCGCAGCCTGATCAGCTGTCTTCTCAGACAGCGACAGAGACGTTGGTGAGTTCTTTAGTTGACTTAATTGTATTATCTTTAAAACTTCTGATGACTTTAATTTTCTGTATTTTCAGGAAAAGTATGGGGAGGAGGTGCGGAGGCTTCGAGGCGACGATTACGATTGGCAGAACTCGCCGATCGTACCTGAAGCCGCCTATGCAAGCGGTGGCGGTAAAGCTCACGGCCGGTGAGTTCTGTTATTTTTCATTTACTTTCATTAACTTCGAGACACGAAACTTTAATACTCTTACTTCGTTGTGTAGGTTGGCCATCTTCGATGGAGTAGTAGACTCGAGGGAGGCGCGGTCTTACTCAAGGGCCTCTTCATCGCAGGGTGGATCCAGCAGGCGTGGCAGCCATGATCTGGAGCTCCAGAGTGTCCAAGAGGAGCTCCAGAGGACGCAGGAAGCGCTGAGGCTCGCGAACGAGAGGCAGGCAGCCGAGCTCCGGGCTAGGGACGAGTATCAACACTCATACATGCTACAGCTTCAAGCTGCCATGCAGGTAAGTTCAGATCATTGTACTCAACGTTTCTAATATATAAATGACATGTATAATAATTTACTTCATATTTGCAGGCTATGGCCACAGGACAACCCGTTGTCTTTCCTCAGTGGGCGCCTCCACCGATACAGCTACCACAGGGGCCGACGTCAGGAGCACAGGTACAAAATTTCTCATAATAGCTGCAACTAGTTAAATTTGCTCAAATTTAGTTGAATTTGATCAAACTTACTTAAACTTAGAGAAAACTAGTTAAACATCCTCAAACTGAGTAAAATATGGTACAACTTACTCAACTATAGTCAAATATGACCAAACTTACTCAAACATAGATAAAACTATTTGAACTAGCTCAAACACAAACACTACTAGTCCATACTTCTCAAACTTAGTAAAATATGAGCAAACTTACTCAAACATAGCCAAATCTAGCTAACTTGCTCAATTTTAACTTGTAATGAGTTTATTTAATCATATACACATTTGTGAACTTCTAATTTGTCTAACTATACATGTACATCATAGGGATCGGCGACGCGGGCTCAGGAAACTCCATCCCCTCAGCAACCAGCGTTTGGACGAGCGCACGACGACTTCCTAAACTCCGGTGGCAGCGGTCGGGGTAGCGTAGGGTAGTGTGGCGTGCGTATAGTGTTTTTATGCAATTCTGTGATGTATATTTTGATTGCCTGTGATCTGGCCATCGAGCCAGGGCTGGCCTCGAAGCCAGGGCAGGATTTTCTGTTTTTTTTAAAAAATTGGAAAGCTTATTGACGACGGTTTCTGGTACTTGGCCGTCGTCAATAAGCCATTAGTATTGACGACGGCCAGGTACCAGAAACCGTCGTCAATAAGCAATTGTTATTGACGACGGCCTAGTGTAAACCGTCGTCAATAAGCCACGGTTACTGACGACGGTTGAAATCCTGGCCGTCGTCAATAAGCTTATTGACGACAACCTGATTTAGCTGTCGTCAATAAGCCATTGTTATTGACGACGGCCAGGTACCAGAAACCGTCTTCAATAAGCCATCGTAACTGACGATGGTTCCTATCATAGCTGTCGTCAATAAGTTTATTAACGACAGCTAGATTCAGCTGTTGTCAATAAGATTATTGACGACGGTTACCGTCGTCAATAAATTTATTGACGACAGCCGAAAACCGTCGTCTATAAAGTTTTACCGTCGTCAATAACTTCTTGACGACGGTAGTGTCCTTATTGACGACGGTTTTCGGCCGTCGTCTATTGTCCGGATTCCTGTAGTGCATGGGATCCTTCTTGGCCTTGAAAACCCACTTGAGTCTATTGGTTTCTGTTCACTTGGTAAGTCAGTGAAACTCCAAGTTTTGTTTCCTTCTATAGCTTGCATTTCAGTGATCATAGCATCCCTCCACTTCCTTTCTTTTAGTGCTTGATCAATGCTGTTAGGTTTTTCAGCTGATAACAGACACATGCAGCTATACTCGAGTTCTTGAACTTCATCAGTGGACTCCATTATATCAGTCACGGTCCTGTACCTCTGAGAAATTCCTTCAGAGTCCACTTCTCCATCTATGGGCGGAGTAACCCATTGCACTCCTGCTGGTGAACCTCCTGGTGATCTAGGCTGAAGCCTTGCAGGAGATGATGGAACTGAATCATTTTGTCCTTGGCCTGCATTTCGCACTTCGACAGTTTCAAACCAGGTGACAGTGATGGTTGAATCTACATCCCCTTCCTCTGCTCCATTTTGGTTCCATTCCCAGGCCCTAGCTTCACCAAACTTGATGTCCCTTGACACTATTACCTTGCTGTTCACTGGATCATAAAGTTTGTATGCTTTGGAGTTTTCTTCATACCCAAGAAAAATGCACTGCCCTGACCTGTCAGACAGTTTAGTGATGCCTGGTCCAACAGACTTAGCATATGCCACACACCTGCGAAAATGAGATACAGAGGGCTTTCTTCCAGTCCAGGCTGTTGGTGGAAATGGCGCAGCTTGACCTTTGTATTTATATAGATGTTTAGAAATCAGCTAATACAAGGAACGATTACATGCCTGGCTCATGGCTCACGGCAATAGGAGATACAACACCAATCAAGGATTAGCTCCTGTTAAATATACATGATGCGTATATATCCCTTGCTAAATAGACGATGCACTACTATGTTTAACACTCCCCTCAATCTCGACAGTGGAACACCAAGCTCAGACGCCGAATATTACAGTATGGAGTAGTTGACGGTGACTTGGTCATGATGTCGGCGACTTGGTCCTTGGATGAAATGAATCGAACATCCAGTTGGCGAGAAGCAACAAGTTTCCAAACGAAATGATAATCAACCTCTACATGCTTTGTGTGCCGATAAAAGAGTGGATTGACGGAGAGGTAGGTGGCACCAATATTGTCACACCATAGGGAGGGAGGGCGCGGCTGGGAAATCCCAAGTTCGCGTAGTAGGACCTGAATTCATATAACTTCCGCGGTGACATTTGCGACCGCCTTATACTCAACTTATGTGCTTGACCTTGAAATAGTGGGCTGTTTGTGCGAGCTCCGGGATACAAGATTGTCTCCAAAGAAAATGGCATATCCTCCTGTACTACGCCGGTCATCAGAATTGCCGGCCCAGTCGGCATCAGAGAATGCACTCAAGAGGGAGGACCCAGTCTTGGTGATGCAAAGCCCCATATCCAAAGTAGAGTGAAGGTAACTCAAGATGCGTTTAACCGCTGCCCAATGAGCTGTTTTGGTGCAGATAGAAATTGGCATACTCTATTAACAGAGAATGAGATATTCGGCCGAGTCAAGGACAAATATTGGAGAGCTCCAACAACACTGCGATAATGTGTAGTGTCTTCACTTGATAGGGGATCGCCATCTTGAGAAATAATTTTTCAGTAGGAAGCATAGGAGTTGGAGCATCATTGCAAGAGGACATGTTTTTGCGCTGTAGCAAATCTTGGATATATTTGCGCTGTGTCAGGACGAGGCCAGTGGAGGTGTGATGCACCTCAATACCAAGAAATATTCAAGATTACCAAGATCTTTTACTGCAAAATCAGCCTCAAGTTGAGTAAGGAGACGATCCGTAGCCGATGACGAGGAGCTCATAATAGTTATATCATACACATAGATGAGAATATACATCCGAACACCCCCTTTGTTGAAGAAAAATAGAGAAACATCGGCTTTGGAAGCATGAAAGCCCAGCTGTAATAATTTGCCGCTCAGGCGAGAAAACCAGGCACGAGGGGCCTGTTTGAGGTCATATAATGATTTATCAAGTTTGCATATATAAGTTGGATGAGCCGAATCAACAAAACCAGGTGGCTGCTTCATATATACAGCTTCTTCAAGATGACCATGTAAAAAGGCATTCTGAATGTCAATCTGGCGAAGAGACCAACCACGAGAGACGACAAGGGATAATAGCAACAGGATGGTGGTGGGTTTGATAACCGGGCTGAATGTATCATCATAATCAACTCCATATTGTTGCTTAAATCCTTATGCTACCAATCGGACTTTATAACGATCAATAGAGCCATCAGCTTTGTGCTTGAGTTTGAAAAACCACTTGCAATCAATTATACTGAGACCAGGGCGTGGGGGTATCAAATGCCTAGTCTTGTTTTTGATAAGAGCCTGGAATTCCTCATGCATTGCTGACTGCCACAGGGGATTTGCCAGAGCGGTAACATGAGATATGGGAACTGCATCAGTAGTCCGGACTGCAGAATAGGTAACTGTACCATCAGTGCGTATTTTTGGTTGCCAGAGGTTATGACTTAATCTTGTGCGGTGGGGATGTGCAGGAGAATTCGGCAGAGCTGCTTCTGATTGTGCGTCAGGCTCAGGCGTGGCATGGATTGATTTGGGGCCCGCCTGATCCCTTGATGCGATAGGTGTCTGTGCCGTAGGGGACACGGGCGGGGAGCGCGGAGAGATTTGGCTGGCCTGGCGCGCGTCCGCGGGCGAAGTCAGCGTAGACGGTTGCGGACGCAGGGAGTCAGTCTGAGATCCCGAGGCGGACGTCCCAGATTGACTCCTGTCCTGGGCTGGATCAGGTGCGACAGTGATCGGCGCCGAATCCGAGGTTTCCATCGAAATAGCTCCAGGGTTTTCTGCTGCATGCATAAAATTACCATGTATATGGTTAGTGTTCAAATTAACGCTGCTACTGTCCATGTTGGGTGCAACGTTGGATGAAGGAATATTAGAGAAGGGAAATTTTGTTTCATTAAATATGACATCGCGTGAGATGTAGATATGACTGGAATCCATATCAAGACATTTGTATCCCTTATGAAGACCACTATATCCCAAAACACACAAGCTTTAGATCAAAATGACAGTTTGTGCTGGTTGTATGGTCGTAAATGTGGCCAACATGCGCAACAAAAAATTCGTAACATAGAATAATTTAGTGGGGTTTTAAATAGGCGCTCTAGCGGACACAGGTTGTCAAGGACTCGGGTGGGTAAACAATTGATGAGATATGTGGCAGTGAGAAAAGCTTCATCCCAAAATTTTATTGGAACCGATGCATGAGCAAGGAGAGCAAGCCCAGTTTCCACAATGTGACGATGTTTACGTTCGGCCGACCCATTTTGTTGATGTGTATGCGAACACGAAACATGATGAGCTATACCAAGATTTTTAAAAAATTGGTTGTGAAGCTTTTGATATTCTCCACCCCAGTCAGATTGAACATGCTTGATTTTAGTGTCAAGGAGACGCTCAACATGGGTTTGAAAATGAATAAAAATGCGTTGAGCCTCAGTTCTATCATGCATCAAATATATTCAGGTAAACTTAGTAAAGTCATCAATGAAACTTATATAATATTTGTAGCCACCAACAGATACTGGAGCGGGACCCAGACATCTAAAAAAAATTAGCTCTAAGGGAGCAGTGGAACGATGAACTGCATGTGTGTAAGGAAGTTGATGACTTTTGCCTAATTGACACGCATGACAAACTGAGGAACTGGACTCCTTGACATGGGGAAGTTTATTCAAATGTAAAATGGATTGCACGACGGAGGTGGAAGGGTGGCCAAACCGAGCATGCCACTGTTCAGATGACACCTTGACACTAAGGAGGGCTTGCTTGAAGAACTCAACATCGGAGAGCTTGATGGGGTAGAGGCCGGATTCAGATTTTCCTTCCAGAAGAACTTGCTTCGTTGACTTATCTTTTATAAGAAAATGATAAGGATGAAATTCGAAAAATATGTTATTATCACAAGCAAGTTTATGAACAGAAAGGAGATGTTTGGATATATCAGGAACATGAAGCATATTATTTAGAGCAATAGGACATGTAGCAGTACTAAATGAACAAGAACCAATATGCATAATTTCCAAACCTGTCCCGTTGCCAATTTGCACTGATTCTCCACCGTGGTACTGTTCCCGGAGGGCTAGGCGATCAAGATCACTAGTTATGTGATCTGTAGCCCCGTGTCAATGTACCAATTGGGGTCGATCTTGTAAGAAGAGGTAGTAGCCACCGCAGCGGACGGTGGATCTTCCTTGTATGATTCATCCATTCTGTACCAGCACTTGATGGACGTGTGACCCTTGCCCCCACATATCTGACAATAGGGACGTGGGGAGCCTGACGAGGAGGCGAGTCCACACCCGCGACCCTAAAGGTGCGGCCCACCAGGGCCTCAGGAAGCACCGCGCCCAGGAAAACTGTCGCGCCCGCGTCCGTGCTGCGGATGGCCACGACCAGCAAAATAGATCTGCGTCTCGGCCTGAGACTGCAATCGGTGAGCTTCATATGCCAAGAGATAGGAATAGACGTCATCAAGTGACAGCGCCTCCGTTCTGGTGGTCATGGAAGTGACAAATGAATCATAATCCGAGGGTAAGCCAGCAAGAAGATAGGCGATGATCTCGTCATCACGGAGAGGCGCATCGGCTGCAGCCAATTCAGACGCTAGTGACTTGATTTTGCGAGAGTAATCGGCGGCAGAGAGATCATTTTTCTTGGCAACAGCAAGATCAATGCGGATTTGGATGGCATGAACGCGAGTGGCAGAAGAGAACATCCTCTTGAGGATGTCCCATTCTTCTTTGGATGTGGTGGCGGTAAGGACATCTTGGAGCATGTCTTCCGACATGGAGGAGAGGAGGCCACTAAGCAATTGCTGATCTTGGTCATACCAGATGCCATAGGCTGGATTAGGGATGGGGTCGGTACCCTCGGCAGTGGAGGCGGGAATATGCTTTGCTGGCGCTGTGATCGTCCCGTCAATGGAACTGATCAGCTTGGTGCTCCGAAGGTACGGTAGAAGCTGGGCGCGCCATAAGGTGTAGTTGGTTTTGTTAAGTCGAATAGTAATGGCATAGTGGATGGGGATAGGTGTAGAGGAGGAGGAAGAGGAGGAGGAGGGCGAAGAAGTTGTTGTTGACATGATTAGACGACTGGCTCTGTTACCATGTTGGTGGAAATGGCGCAGCTTGACCTTTGTGGGTCAGCGTGCCTCATTTATATAGTTGTTTAGGAACCAGCTAATACAAGGAATGATTACATGCCTGGCTCATGGCTCACGTCAATAGGAGATACAACACCAATCAAGAATTAGCTCCTGCTATATATACATGATGCGTATATATCGCTTGCTAAATATAGATGATGCACTACTATGTTTAACACAGGCCTCATGTGGTGTCTGTCCTTTCAAGCTTCTAGATGATGACCTGTTTAAAACATATACTGCAGTTTTAACTGCTTCTCCCCAAAACCGAGCTGGAACCTTCATGCATTTCAACATGCACCTCACCGTCTCTACCACCATTTGGTTTCTTCTCTTGACCATCCCATTTTGCTGTGGTGTATATGGTGTTGTGGTAAAGTGCATGATCCCTAACTCACCCAGATAAGCAGAGAATACATTTGAGTTAAACTCACCACCTCTGCCTGTTCTGAAAGCCTTCAGTCTGCCTCCATATTCAGTTTCAGCCTTGGCCTTGATGAGCTGAAAGTAGTGAAAGGCTTCATCTTGGGTTACAAGAAGTTCAACCCACATATATTGACTGAAATCATCTATATTAGAAGGGATTGAATTGGATGATTAATCCTGAGGGTTAAGGGTACAATTGAATGTAGCCTAGAGGGAGGAGGTGAATAGGCTCTTTGATTGTTTTAACGGTTCCCTGAAACACTTAGCGAACGGATCAATTCAAGGTAGGCCGGACTAGTCCGGTATGGTACGGACTAGTCCGATATGAGCGTAATTTAAAGGTTAAATTTAGACTTATCCTTACTTCAAGTATTTATGCAGCGGAAAGTAAATGACGACTCGAGTGTAATATGATAATGAAGTAAGAAACATCAACTTTCCAATTTAACAAAAAATATCTATGTAAATCAAATGAGTACTAGCAAATCCTAATTGATAATTGATCGAAGAATAAGAAGACACGAGATAAGGTTTTTATCCCGAGGTTCGATTCCACCCAGGAATCTACGTCCCCATTGAGGAGTCCACTAAGGACTGGGTCTTCACCAACCCTTCCCTCGCTGAATCGCCACAAAGACCGATTCAAATCCACTAACCACACATAGTGGTAAATAATTGTCCGTGGGGGCATTCTCACAATTTGAGTGCTCCCACAAGATTACAATGAGTAACTCTTTCTCCCACACACACAGAGAGAATTATGATCAGCAGTTGTGTGAGAGAAAACAAACGAAGAGGTCAATGCCGAGAAGAATGATTCTCTCCTTGATCCAATCCCTAATCCTCAAAGATTTGATCTTTTTTTAGGCTTAAAATGAGTGGAGAGAAGTGTTTTTGTGCTCTTGGGACATGTGACGGCGCTAGGGTTTGTGTCTCTATGAATGTGTGGTCGTGCACCTCTATTTATATGAAGTTTCCAAAAATTGCCGTTAAAGTTTTCTAGCGGCCGGACTAGTCCGCTCTGTTGACCGGACTAGTCCGGTGTGCTGTGTACAATTTACGTGAGACATGCGGCATAGTGGAAACCCTAATTTAACGTGGTTACAAAAAGTTGAACGGACTAGTCCGATCCACGAGTGGACTAGTCCAATCCACGAGCGGACTAGTCCGGCGCAAGGTGAATGACTAGTTCCAGAGAGTTGAACGGACTAGTCCGGTTTCTGAGCGGACTAGTCTGGTTCCTTGTGTTAAGCCGGTTCCAGAGAGTTGAACGGACTAGTCCGATTTCTGAGCGGACTAGTCCGGTTCCTTGTGTTAAGCTGGTCCCAGAGAGTTGAATGGACTAGTCCGGTTTCTGAGTGGACTAGTCCGGTGCACAGTGTTGTGAAGCAACAGAGAGTTGAACGGACTAGTCTGGTTTCTCAGCGGACTAGTCCGGTGCACAGTGTCGTGAAGCAACAGAGAGTTGAACGGACTAGTCCGGTTTCCGAGCAGACTAGTCCGATGCATAGTGAGTGATCAGGATATGTTTTAATCCCTTACCCCTACGCAAAGATTTTGATCTCTTGAGATGTGTCTCTCACACACATGCTATACAAGTAAGTCTACATTGCACTTTGTTCATGGATAGGTCCTTTTCCCTTTTCTTCGTCACTTCATTTTCCACTTTTTGAGTGCACCAATCCTACCTTACACGAGTTAATCTGCATTCATCTCAACAAGTTTATTAGGATCTCAATTCGTTTGTCATCAATCGTCCAAAACCCACAAGGGAATGCCTAGATGCACTTTCAATCTCCCCCTTTTTGGTGATTGATGACAACCAACTGAGATTACATAATTAATAATAAAATTTGATTTTCATAAAGTGTGCATTTATGAGAATGACAAATGAGTAACAAGAACTTCTCACATATATGCACCCTTTATGGTGGGATGCCTAAAGAGTGTGTGATAAAAGAATTGCGACATGCCACAAGATAAGAACATATCAATAATAGAGGTAATCATCACATCAATATTGATTAAGCATCACACATCCAAAGGAGTTTGAATAAAAAGTACATGAAACTTAAAATACATGTCCATGATTACTAGTCCTTAAGGTTCACAAGAGGATAAAGCAAATAAGACTAATCTCAATCTCTCCCCCTTTGGCATCAAGGCACCAAAAACGGAAAAATTGAGTGAAATCACTCATCGCCACTCCCTCTCTCACTCTCGGTCCTATCTTCATCTTCGTCTTCATGACCATGCTGAGGGGGAGGAGTGGAGACACCTGCAAGCTCAAAAGACCTAAACTCTTGTTCAGTGAGTGGAGCCATCTCAGTGAAGTTTTCTTTAGAGTCTTCCAAAATATGTGGTGATCCAACTGGCTCAATATCTAGCTTCTCACAGATGGCTTTGATGTTAGCCTTCATGTATCTTTGATGTCTCTTTCAGGCCAAACTCTCCTTGTGTTGCTTAACTTCAATTTTGTGACAACAGCCAAAGATAGAGGAGAGCATCTTGAGCATACCACTGGAGGACTCTCTAGAGGGTGGAGGAACAGGAGTAGGTGTAGAATACGACGTCCTTGAGCCTTCATGAGCAGAGGGAACAGTGTAGACTGTAGGCTTCTGGGGCTTGAGACCCGTGTGAGAGACATCTTTGACAAAATCAAGTCCTGTCACCTTCTCAATCATTTACATGACATAAGGTGCATAGCCACAGGACCTATTGGGAGTGATAGAGATGTTCACAATGTCATTGTAGATGTACTCAAAGACATTGAAGGTCCTTTTCTTGCTTATTAATTTCATCAAGGTCCTTAGGGTTCCTTGGAAATTCCCTGCATATCCATCCTTTGGAGCTATGGTCTTTATCAAGATCCTGTTCAGCACGGCAAAGAATGGCTTCAAGTACTTTGTAGTAGGAGGTATATATGACATTCTTGTATCATACAAGAATTCCAGCTCATTCTTCTCCAAAGGCTTCAAGTTGTGAATGACAAGCCCATTTTCCAAGGTATGTTCAAGGCGAAGTATTTTGGCAAATTCCTCATAGGTGACACTGTATTTGGATCCATGTGTCATCCAAGTCATCTCATCCCCATCATCGCGGCAAAGTAATGAGTTGAGTAGAAATGTGTAATGACCTCATTGTTCTAGTCATATTGAAAGGATATAAGATCCTTCAAGCCATGCCTTTCTAATGCCTCTAGTACCTCATGATAGGCCTGGCATCTCTTAGACTTAAAGTAATCAATGTTGAGCCACTGGCTCTCAACAAAAGGATTCTTCATCTTCATGTATACATGCTCATAGTAGTCAGCATGGAAGTTGCTCTAAAATCTTGGGCCAGCACATTGCTTTGGCTGCTCATAAACTTGAATTTTTCTGAACTTGTCAGCAAGTTCACTTCTATTTCCAGTAAAGTTATCACTTGTTGGCTGCCTGTTGCGGTGAATGGGGGCCTTCTTGTTCAATGGACCAATAGGACGTCCTTTGCCCTTGCCGACACTTCTTCTAGGAGCCGTAGAGCTTGCAATAATGTCTTTGCTTGTGCTGTCTTACCGACCACTCTCCTCCTTTTAGGAATAAAATCGTCGGGAGAAGAGGGTTGAGCAACGTGGTCATGTCTGTTCTTCATGGCCTCAGAGGCTGAAGGCATTGTGCCTAGTAGGAAAATCAAGGATTGATTGACTAGATGGATTGTAGATTTTGTGGAAATAAGAAGTTAGAGGTTCAATTGACAGGTAACCGGACTTGTCCATTTTCAGAGTGCGGACTTGTCCGCACCCGATACCGGACTAGTCTAGACTTGCTTAAGAACCCTAATTTCCTATTTTCAATAAATCTAGCACAAATTGATGCAAAATATGGAGGGATACACTAGGAATGCATCGAGAAAGGTAATGTATGCCCTAGGAATCAGGAAATTGAGCAAAAGTATAGGAAAGATGAGAACTTGAGTTGGGAGGGGTTTTACCGAAAAAATGAAGATTGAGTTGAAACACAAAGTTTGATCCGGATAAGTCCGAAGAAAGGAATCCACGCGTCGAGGAGAAGATTTCTCATGGAGAGGACTTCGATTTTGTTGGCCAAAATCTAAAATCACCTTGGGGGGCTAGGGTTTGAGGAGTGAGAAACCAAAAGTGCTTGTGAGGGGAAGAGAGCACTGGTTGGCGTCGGTATAGACTTTTAAACCTGGACATACAAACTAGTCCAGTGTAGTACCGGACAAGTACGGTATGGCAGATCTGTCCAGACTAGTATGAGGGAGCGGACTAGTGCGGTGTTGACACTGGACTAGTCCGAGTCAACTAGATATATAAGAGTAGAAATTAGGGAAATATTGGGAATTTGATCTAATAGTGATCTAAGGACATAATTTTCACAAATAATCTTGATGAACATGCCCAGTAAGCAATCAACAATCAGACAATGGTCATTATTGATCAAGATTCACTAATTTAAATAGTTTTCAAGAGAAAATCAAGATAAGGGATAGTTTTTCGCAAAGTAAGATTTTGAGGATTCAAGAAGGTATCCAGTGTTTCAAGCCACGTTCTGAGAGTCAAGTATATTTAGTTCATTCCTAAGCTCACAAAAGCGTTTTTCATCAAGTGGCTTGGTGAAGATATCGGCTAGTTGTTTCTCGGTTTTGACATGGGAAATGCTATGTCTCCTTTGATTGAATGGTCTCTCAAAAAATGATGCCGGATATCAATATGTTTGGTCCTCGAGTGCTCAATAGGGTTATGTGCAATCTTAATCGCACTCTCATTATCACAAAGGAGCGGAATATGGTTCATATTATAACCGTAGTCCCTTAGAGTTCGTCGCATCCAAAGGAGCTGTGCACAACAACTCCCGGCTGCAACATACTCCGCTTCGGCTGTGGACAAGGCAATGGAGTTTTGCTTCTCTGAGGACCAAGAAACTAGGGACCTACTCAAGAATTGGCAAGTCCCGGAGGTACTTTTTCTATCCACTTTGCATCCGACATAATCTGCATCGGAGTATCCAATGAGATTGAACTTTGAACCTTTAGGATACTAAAGGGCTAGGTTGGGTTTATGAACTAAATATCGTAAGATCCTCTTTACGGCTGTCAAATGACATTCCTTAGGATTAGCTTGAAATCTTGCACACATACAAACACTCAACGTAATATCAGGCCTAGATGCACAAAGATAAAGTAGAGAGCCAATCATGGAACAGTATACCTTTTGATCCACGTTAGGTCCATCTTCATTAAGGTCTAAATGTCCATTTGTTGCCATGGGAGTCTTTATGGGCTTTGCTTTGTCCATGCCAAATTTCTTGAGAATGTCTTGGGTGTACTTTGTTTGGCTTATGAACGTTCTTCCTTTAGTTGTTTCACTTGGAATCCCAAAAAGTATCACAACTCTCCCATCATGGACATCTCGAATATATCTGTCATGATTTTACTAAACTCTTGACAAAAAGATTTGTTAGTTGAACCGAATATGATATCATCAACATAGATTTGACAAATGAATAGATCATCATTAAAGTGCTTGGTAAACAAGGTGTAATTAGTTTTACCAATTTTGAATCCATTTTCAATTATAAAATCTCTAAGGCACTCATACCAAGCTCTAGGAGCTCGTTTGAGGGCATAGAGAGCCTTACGTAGTTTAAACACATGGTCGGGGTACTCTTGATCTTCAAACCCAGGGGTTGCTCCACGTACACCTCCTTCTTGATAGGTCCGTTGAGGAATACGCTTTTGACGTCTATTTTATACAGCTTGAAATCATGGTGAGTAGCATATGCAAGTAATATACGAATTGATTCAAGCCTAGCTACGGGAGCAAAAGTCTCGTTGAAATCCAAACCTTCGACTTGTGAGTAACCTTTAGCCACAAGTTGTGCCTTGTTTCTTGTTACCACTCCGTGTTCGTCTTGCTTGTTGTGGAAGACCCATTTAGTGCCGACGATGTTGGACTTAGGTCTTTAAACAAGTTCCCATACTTCGTTCCTCTTGAAGTTGTTCAATTCTTCTTGCATCGCTATCACCCAGTCCGGATCTCTTAGTGCATCTTCAACCCTGTTTGGTTGCTTTGGTGTACTCTTGGATGTGGCACTTGTGGTGTTGAATTCACAAGATCATCATCTTCTTCAGCTCCCCCTGGATCGTTGCCGTCATTAATGCTTTGATCATCTTGTTGATCTTTATGATCTTGATTTTGTGCATGAGCTTCCCCTTGATCATAGCCCTCCTGTTGAGGTTCATCTTGAGCACTTGATTCTTGTGATTGTTCTTAATGTCGAATATCACCAAGTGCCATTCTCCTCAATGCTTGACATGGGGATTCTTCTTGTTCTAGCACACACTTATCAACTTGCTCCGCTTGGGAGCCATTAGTTTCATCGAACACTACGTCACATGCCACTTCAACAAGTCCAGAGACCTTGTTGAAGACACGATAAGCGTAGGAGTTCGAATCATAATCAAGTAAGAAACCCTCATCGGACTTCAAAGCGAACTTCGAGGTCCTAGGCTTCTTGTTTAGAATATAACATTTTGAACCAAAAACTCGAAAGTATGAAATATTTGGTTTGTTACCGGTGAGTAGTTCATATGAGGTTTTCTTGAGTAGGCGATGAAGGTACAGTCGTTTTGCTGCATGACAAGCGGTGTTGATAGCTTCAACCCAAAATCGGTCAGAGGTCTTGTATTTGTCAAGCATTGTCCTTACCATCTCAATGAGTGTTCGGTTCTTCCTTTCGGCTACCCTGTTTTGTTGTGAGGAGTAGGGTGCCGAAAGTTCATCCTTTATTCCTTCTTCATCTAGATATTCATTGACTTGTGTATTCTTGAATTCTGTTTCATTGTCACTTCTTATGTTCTTGATCGTCAATGAGAATTCATTTTTTCTCGCCTGAGAAACTTCTTGAGTGTTCCTTGAGTTTCTGACTTATCATGCAAAAAGAAAACCCACGTGAAGTGTGAAAAATCATCAACAATGACTAAATGATATTTATTATAGCCGATGCTTATGTAAGCAATTGGACCAAATAGGTCCATGTGGAGGAGCTCGAGCGGTCTTGTTGTAGTCATGACATTCTTCGCAGGATGGGGTGCTCCTACTTGCTTCCCGGCTTGGCATGCGCTACAAGGCCTGTCTTTCTCAAAAATAACATCCTTCAAACCTCGGATGTGATCACCCTTTAGAAGTTTTCATAGATTCCTCATACCAACATGCGCTAACCGTCTCTGCCACAGCCAACCCATGTTGGTCTTTGCAATCAAGCATCTGTCAAGTTCGGCTTTATCTTTGTTGAAATCAACTAGATAAAGTTTTCCCTTTAACACAGCCTTGAAAGCAATAGAGTTATCACTCCTTCTAGAGAAGGTCACACCCTCATTAGTGAATAAAAAATTATAACCTTTATCACATAGTTGAGATATGGACAAGAGGTTATAATCTAAGGAATCAACATGTAAAACATGAGAAAGTGTGTGTTGTGATGAAATAGCTATTTTATCGGTACCTAGCACTTTTCCTTGACTGTTATCACCAAAACAGATGCCTTCGCTTGAGTCTTCATTTTGTTCGTACTCCACAAACATTTTTCTTTCTCCGGTCATATGATTGGTGCATCCACTATCTAGCACCCATTTTGCTCCACCGGATGCATATGCCTACAAGAAAAAAACTATGATTTGGTCTTAGGTAGCCAAGCTTGCTTGGGTCCTTTGAGGTTAGTGACAAGTGACTTAGGCACCCACACACGAGATTTGGTGTTCTCATGGCGTGGCCTAACATATTTGGCATGAAATTTTCCAAGACTATTTTTCATAAGCTCATATGAACCATCAAAGGTTCTAAACAAGATTTGTTGTTCATATGAGTTTTGAATGTTAATTTTATCAACATTATTATGTTTTCCAACTTGGGAAGATTTTCCCTTGACAAAGACAATGTATTTCTTCTCATCCTTGTGGCTTATAGCGTTTTGCCTTTCACCATAAGAATACCCAATGCCATGTTTAACATTAGGATGTCTTGTGACCAAGTATGCACTACATGCATATTTGACCTTCTCCTTGTCAAACATGCCACTTTGGGAGGGATGCTTGTCTTTTGTCAAGTTTGACTTTTCTTTCAAGTTGGTGTCATTTTTAGCACATGTACAAGTTATGAGAGTTTTGGATTCAACATGTTGAGAAGGTGAGCTTAAAGAGGATGAAGAATCACTTTGCTTGAGTGACTCAACTTGCGCCTCAAGAATCTTGTTAACCTTGGTTAAGTTAGCAAGTTCATCCTTGAGTGCAATGTTTGAGTCTTTTGGCTTCAAACAAGTCTCCTTGCTTGAAGCTAACTCAAGCTCAAGTGATTTGCTTCGCTCCTTTTCAATCTCAAGAAGCTCTTCAATCTCAAGATATTTTTCCTTTTGGAGAATGATCATATCTTCTTGGCGATTGACTAGCTCCTCCTTATCAACAATCTCATCCATTAGAATTTTCATTTTAGCTATAGTATTTTTATCTAAACCTCTAATCATGTCTTCATCATCACTAGAATTATCAATATCACTAGTAAAGGAATGCAAGAAGGAAGATTTAGTTTTAACCTTTCTTTTTCCTTCCTTGGCCATTAGGCATGTGTGGTTGGTGTCCTTCCATGCTCCCATGGCTGGGAAGAGAATGGACTTCATGGTAGGCTTCTTGATAGCTATAGTAGCCATCTCCTCTTCTTCTTCAGATGAGGACTCATCATTGGAGTCCCATACCTTCCCTAGATGTGCTTGACCATATTGCTTCCTTTTCTTGAATGTTTTCTTTTGTTGAGGCTTGTTGTCTTTACTCTTCCTCTTATTGTCTTCATGTGGACAATGCACCATGAAATAATCTATTCTCCACAATTGTAGCATGTGCGCCTCGTCTTGGATCTTTTTCTGTCCTTATATCTTCCTTCATTTGAGTTGCCACCCTCTTCTCATCATTTTATTGAAGTTTTTGATGAACAGGATCATGTCTTCATCATCGATATCAGTGCTTTCATCATCATCATCATCATCATCATCATCATCATCATCATCATCATCATCATCATCATCATCATCATCCTCAGGAGCTTCTCGAGTTTCTTTCGATACTGGCTTACATGTTGCCTTTAGTGCAACTCCTCTCCTCTTTGCCACGGTAATGTGAGCAAGTTCCTTGACATGCTTGGCTTCTTTCCCCATCATTTCAAAGTTGATGATCTTGCCAGAAATCTCGTCCGGGGTCATTTTGTGAAACCCGAGACTTTCTCTAATCATGGAGCAGAGTGTAAAGTTCCGAGGCATAAATGCTCTAAGAATCAATTTGACCACTTCATGATCCGTCCACTTCTTGCTACCATAGGTTCGGACCTTATTGATGAGAGATTTTAGTCGATTATACATCTCTTGGGGGTGATTCTCCTTCGATAGCAAACTTTCCCAATTCACCTTCTATCATTTCGATCTTAGCTTCATGCACATGACGATCACCTTCATGTACGGTTTTGAGAGTGTCCCAGATTTCCTTAGCAATTTCGAGTCCATCCACCTTGGTGAACTCGTCTCGGCTCAATGATGAGGTGATTACTATTGTGGCTTGAGCATTCCGATGAATAGCTTGTTCTTGATCCAGGGTTAGCTCTTCATCATCATCAGGTATATCGAGACCTGTACACACTATATGCCAAAGACTTGGGTTAAGAGATATAAGGTGCATTTTCATGTTTTGTTTCCACATTGTATAATCATTTCCATCAAAGTAAGGTGGTTTGCCTAATGGAATTGACAAGTAATGCGTATTTGAATTTAAATGCTCATAGTTAAAAGGATATCGGGAGTAGTCTTTGTGACTACCCCCTTTTTGCTTTTTGTCTTCAATTTTCTTCTCTTTGGGGGAGAGTGACTTCTTCCACATAAGTGCCTTTAGTTGGAGCATCTCCTCATCATCATCCTCATAGTCCTGAATGGCATTGAGGAGCTTCTCCAACTTTTGATTTCCTTCGTCACCATCATTTTCATGGTTGAAGCCCTTGGGTTCACCCTTGATTTCCGACATCGTCTCTTCGAGCGGTGATTCTCTTTTGAAGAGTTAGGCTCTGATACCAATTGAATGTAGCCTAGAGGGGGGGGGGTGAATAGGCTCTTTGATTGTTTTAACGGTTCCCTGAAACACTTAGCAAACGGATCAATTCCAGGTAGGCCGGACTAGTCCGGTATGGTGCGGACTAGTCCCGTATGAGCGTAATTTAAAGGTTAAATTTAGACTTATCCTTACTTCAAGTATTTATGCAGCGGAAAGTAAATGATGACTCGAGTGCAATATGATAATGAAGTAAGAAACAACAACTTTCCAATTTAACAAAAGATATCTATGTAAATCAAATGAGTACTAGCAAATCCTAATTGATAATTGATCGAAGAATAAGAAGACACAAGACAAGGTTTTTATCCCGAGGTTCAATTCCACCCAGGAATCTATGTCCCCGTTGAGGAGTCCACCAAGGACCGGGTCTTCACCAACCCTTCCCTCGTTGAATCGCCACAAAGGCCGATTCAAATCCACTAATCACACACAGGGTAAACAATTGTACGTGGTGCGTTCTCACAATTTGAGTGCTCCCACAAGATTATGGCGAAGGGGAGACCAGAAAACGCCTTTCGTTTTCCCTCCTTCAGCAGCCCTAGCCGCCTTCCTTAACAAGCCCTCGACAATGAGTAACTCTTTCTCTCTCACACACACAGAGAATAATGATCAGCAGTTGTGTGAGAGAAAACAAACCAAGAGCTCAATGTCGAGAAGAACGATTCTCTCCTTGATCCAATCCCTAATCCTCAAAGATTTGACCCTTTTTTAGGCTTAGAATGAGTGGAGAGAAGTGTTTTTGTACTCTTGGGACGTGTGATGGCGCTAGGGTTCGTGTCTCTTTGAGTGTGTGGCCGTGCACCTCTATTTATACAAAGTTTCCAAAAGTTGCCGTTAAAGTTTCCTGGCGGCCCGACTAGTCCGCTCTGTTGACCGGACTAGTCCGGTGTGCTGTGTAAAATTTACGTGAGACATGCGGCACAGTGGAAACCCTAATTTAACGTGGTTACAGAAAGTTTAACGGAATAGTACGGTGCAAGGTGAATGGACGGTTCCAGAGAGTTGAACAGACTAGTCCGGTTTCTGAGCGGACTAATCCGGTTCCTTATGTTAAGCCGGTTCCAGAGAGTTGAACGGACTAGTCCGGTTTGTGAGCGGACTAGTCTGGTTTCTTGTGTTAAGCCGGTTCCAGAGAGTTGAACGGACTAGTTCGGTTTCTGAGCGGACTAGTCCGGTGCACAGTGTTGTGAAGCAACAGAGAGTTGAACAGACTAGTCCGGTTTCTGAGCGGACTAGTCCGGTGCACAGTGTTGTGAAGCAACATGGAGTTGAACGGACTATTCCAGTTTCTAAGCGGACTAGTCCGATGCATAGTGTTGTGAAGCAACAGAGAGTTGAACGGACTGCTCCGGTTTCTGAGCGGACTATTCCGGTGCACAGTGAGTGATTAGGATATGTTTTAAGCCCTTACCCCTACGCAAAGATTTTGAGCTCTTGAGATGTGTCTCTCATACACATCCTATACAAGTAAGCCTACATTACACTTTGTTCATGGATAGGTCCTTTTCCCTTTTCTTCGTCACTTCATTTTTCACTTTTTGAGTGCACCAATCCTACCTTACACGAGTTAATCTGCATTCATCTCAACAAGTTTATTAGGATCTCAATTTGTTTGTCATCAATCGTCCAAAACCCACAAGGGAATGCCTAGATGATCTTTCAACAATATATAGAGGGATTATGTGGAGGAAAAGACCATTAATTCCCTAACCCTAATCCCATCCAAAGGACTAAATTACTCCTGGTTATCCCCCCAATTACATAGTCTAACACCCCCCACAGTCACAACATCTAGCCACTCCAGATGTTAAGACTGGACCAATACTCTGAGAACAGCAATGACGGGAGGCCCTTCGTGAAGATGTCGGCGAACTGTGTCGTCGTGGAGACATGGTGTACCCGAACCTTGCCACGTGCAACCCGCTCAAGAACAAAGTGGAGGTCAATCTCCACATGCTTCGTGCGCTGATGCTGGACTGGGTTGGTGGAGAGGTACACGGCGCTGACGTTGTCACAGTAGATCAGAGTGCTCCTGGCGACGGAAGTGTGGAGCTCCAGAAGCAACTGCTGAAGCCAGGAAGCCTCAGCCATGCCATTAGCCACGGCGCGATACTCCGCCTCAGCACTCGAACGCGACACCGCATGTTGTCGCTTCGAGGACGAGGAGACGAGATTACCGTCTAGGAAGACGGCGTAGCCAGAGGTGGACCGGCGAGTGTCTGGGCAGCCTGTCCAGTCACGTCGGTGTACACGACTAGCTCGGAGGTCGCGTCACGTCGAAGGAAGATGCCATAGTCGAGGGTGCCACGCAGGTACCGAAGAATCCTCTTCACTGCGGTGAGGTGTGGCTCCCTCGGGTCATGCATGTAGAGGCACACCTGCTGAACCACATAGGAGATATCCGGCCCAGTGAAGGTGAGGTACTGAAGAGCACCTGCAAGACTCCTGTAAGCAGTAGGGTCAGTGACGGGTGTCCCGTCGATAGCGGAGAGCTTTGCCTGAGTATCCACTAGAGTGGAGCACGGCTTGTACTTAGCCATGCCCGCTCGCTGGAGGATGTTCAGATAGTACTGTCGCTGGTGAAGGAATAAGTCACCTGGTCAGTCCTCGACCGCAATACCAAGGAAGTGGTGGATGCGGCCCAGGTGCTTCATAGTGAACTCCTGCTGTAAAGGAAAGATAGTACGCCGAAGGAGAGCCGGACTAGACGCTGTCAGTACAATGTCATTGACGTACAATAGAAGATAAGAAGTGTCACTATCACGTTGATAGACAAACAACAAAGTGTCCAACTTGGCTTCGACGAAACCCTGTGAGACCAAGAAGGAGCCGAACCAGCTATACCAAGCTCTCGGTGCCTGCTTCAGACTGTACAGGGATTTGTTCAGCTTACAGACCATGTCTGGATGAGCTGAGTCAACAAATCCTGTCGGCTGACTGCAGTACACCGTCTCGGTCAGTGTACCGTGAAGGAAGGCATTCTTGATGTCAACCTGGTGGATGGGCCAAGAACGCGAGAGAGACATCGATAGAATAGTACAAACCGTTGTCGGCTTCACCACCGAGTTGATGGTCTCGTCGTAGTCGACTCCAGGGTGCTGAGTGAAACCCTGAAGTACCCACTGAGCCTTGTACCTCTCCAAGGTACCGTCCACCTTCTTCTTATGTGTGAATACCCACTTGCCCGTGACAACATTGCCACGACCGGGGCGGGGAACTAGGTCCCAGGTCCGGTTGGCAAGCAGGGTCTCATACTCTTCCTCCATAGCGCGACGCCAGTGAGGGTCGACGAGGGCACTACGGACGGAAGTTGGTATGGGTGAGATCGAAGAAGAGTCAATCGGTGGAGACGTCGTCGATGATAAGACAACTTCGGAGAAGCGCTCAACCGGCCGGAGACTCCCGGACGCACGTCAAGTTACCATCGGGTGGACATGACCAGGATCCCTGTGGAGCAGAGGAGGATTGTACATAGGCCACTCGTAGCGAGCGGGAGCCGGTGCACCAAACCGCTCCCGTCGTTGATGGATGAGAGTGGGTCTCGTGGCCGCGCGTGGCGCGGCGACTTGCGTGGAGGGCTCTGGTGCCGCGCGTGGCGCAGCTGGAGCTAGGGCACCATCCCGCGCTCGTCACTGGTAGACAAGTGCGGGGTCGGCGAAGCGAGAAGTAAGGGACATAGTCGGTGCCATGCCTAGTGCGACTGATGACATTGTCGGACTCGCTGCAGGTGACGTGGGGGAGGCCAAGGTCGCGCTGGTGCAGCTGGTGACGTCGGGACCACCCGAGGTGCAGCAGTTGACGCTGGAGGCGTCGATGCCGCACATGGTGCAGCAGGTGACATCGGGGGCACCTGAGGCGTAGCGCATACCGGACCTGCAAAAGAAAGAGGCCAAGGCAGCTGGGGAGCAGCCTCAGGGTTAGTGGGAAAAAGAGAATCCAGCTCTTTGGTGGAATCGGAAGGGGTGGTGGAGAAGGGAAAGGAGGACTCATTGAAGACGACGTGTCGAGAGATCAAAAGGCAGTGAATGGTGAGATCTAAGCACCGGTAACCCTTATGATCAAGGGAATACGCGAGGAAAACACATCGTGTCGAGCTGGGCACAAGCTTATGTGGAGCGGTGGCGGAAAGGTTAGGGTAGCAAGCGCATCCGAAAACTCGAAGGTGGTCATAAAGAGGGTCGGTGCCATATATAGTAAAATACGGGGTGGAGGCACGAATCGCCTTGGTGTGAAGGAGATTAATCAGAAGTGTAGCAGTGTGGAGAGTCTCCACCTACTATCGGGCACGAACAAATGCCTGGAACATCAGGGAGTGCATGACATCATTGGTGGTACAAATCATGCGCTCCGCCTTGCCGTTCTGAGGAGAGGTATACGGACAAGACATGCGTAGCTGTACGAAATGTGCAAAAAGAAAGTTACGGAGCACCGAGTTATCGAACTCGCGTCTGTTATCGCACTGGACAGCTCAGACGGTGCACCCAAACTGAGTGGAAATCCAAACAAAAAAGTGAGAAAGAGTGACAAAAGTTTCAGACTTCAATCGTAATGGAAAAGTCCACGAAAAGGAGAAAAATCATCAATTGTCACCAAGTAATAATTAAAGCCCAATACACTGGTAGGTGATGTCCACAAATCACAATGAATAAGATCAAAGGTGTGTTCAACATGAGTAAGAGAAGTGGGAAAAGGAAGTAGAACATGGCGACCAAGCTGACAAGCATGACATAAAGAGTCATGTGTACCCCTAGAACACGAAATAACAGAACTGCTAGATAGCTTTGACATAGCATCTGCACCAGGATGGCCAAGCCGGCGATGCCAAATGGTGGATGAAGTTGTCGTAGTGAAAGCAAAAGGTGGTGATGCAGCAGAAGTAGGAAGTCGAAGTGTGTAGAGAGGCCCTGAGCTATCACATCAAAAAGAAGTCATCAGATAGAGAGGTCCTTCACAGAGAAACCAAACGGATCAAACTCAATCGAAACATTGTTGTCAGTGGTAAAACGACGGGCAGAAAGCAAATTCTGAATGATATCCAGAGCGACAAGGATGTTTTTCAGTTGGAACGATCCCAGGAATCCAGAATCACCTACTGAGGTGACCAGAAGAACAGACCCGTTCCCAACAATGATAGATGAAGGAAAAGAGGGATTAGGAGGGTGGGTGGAAGAGAGTATACCAGCATTAGGAGTGGTATAATATGACGCTCCGCAGTCCGCTATCCCGTCAGCACCTGGTGGAGTAAGATGCTTGGTGTTGAAGGAGGAGGCCAGCGACTGGCGATCCCACATCGAGGGTGACTCTTGGTGTGGTGCTGACGGCTCCGAGTACCCAACAGGGTAGTCGGTGCCTCTGTAGGTTGAGGCCGTCTGTCCGCCAGGAGAATATCCAGGCCCACCGTAGACTTGATTCGGCAGCCCACCAGCACTGTAGGCTGGTCCACTATAGCCAGGGTGGGCTATGAGCGCCAGCTTGGGACGTGGTGGCCGTGGAAGCTGAGAACCCGGAGATGACCCATGCCACATATAGATCTAGCCAGTCCATGGGTTGTAGGGTGTGGGCCAGGGTGCACCTTCTCGGCCGGTACCATGACTACTACTAGTAGCCGGAGTGTTGGAAGTAGGAGTGCCGCCTGCACTACTACCTCCAGCACGGCCGCCACGTTTGCCTTGGCGGCAATGATTTCTACCCCCAGTACTAGTAGGGATGCCTGGGGTGGAAGGTGGTCGTGACGGTGGTCCACCAGCAGCTGGTGAGGGTGGATGAGGGGACTGCCCAGAGCCATAAAAGGCTGTGGCAGACCCAGAGCTAGTGGAACCTCCTGCAGTGATCTTCTCAAGCTCGAGATCAGACCATACCTTCTCGAAGGTAGGGGGAGGTTCCACACGGAGAAGCCATGTCCGTGGTGACAGTAGCGCTCATTCAGGCCCTAAAGGACCCGAAGAACGAGAGCGCTGTCGGTGACCGGCTCGCCAAGGTCATGTAGAGCATCCACCATGGCCTTCATCTCCCGGCAGTAGGTGGAGATAGAGCAGTCAACCTGGATGGTGTTCTGGAACCACACGCGATATGGAGGGCTCAAGTTGCACGGTTCCCCAGAAATGCTGCACAAGGACCAGCCAAGCCCATCGAGTAGTGCCACCACCGCGCGGCCCGACGATGTCCTGTTGCTCCTCGGAGAGGGAGCCAATGATCTAGGATAGGACAAGGCTGCCAATGCTGATCCAGGTGACATCCACCGAAGAGCCGTCCTGGAGGACGTGGTCTTCGAGGCGGAAACGCCTCAGCGTGAGGAGCACCAGGTCACGCTACCGGGCGTATGATGTAGACTCGAAGCTGAGGACAACCGGAACGAGTGTTCGGATGTTCTGAATCCTGGCGTCCTGTGCACGAAGAGCAGCCACAAGTGAAGCTGAGTACGTACCAACGTCTAAGGAAGGCTCGTATGTAGCACTCATCGGTCGGTGAGCACTCTCCTCAAGATGGTGAGATAGAGCGGCCATAGAGGCACGCTCCTGCTCCAGGGTGAGAGCGAGTGCCCGCTCGCGCTTGCGAGAGGCAGATAGGGCTGCGGTGATGCCAAAGATGTCCGTCGTGTTGGTGCCGTAGATGGAGGCAGTAGCTGCGCTGTCAGCAGCGGCGCCAGCGACTGGAAACAAGATCACTGGCGGGATTGTGGTCGTGGTACTTCCGTCGATGTCGAGGCCTGTAGATGTGGCGGTGGAGTCGTGAGGCCTTTAAACCCCCGGAAACCCGCACCAGGCGATGCCTCGAACCCCGGAGGTGGTGTGGCGCGCCGGTAGAGACGGCGGCCGCGGCAGGTGCGGCGGCGTGGTGCGCGGCGGTGGCAGCGGTGTGTGGCGCGGCAAGCACAGCGGCGGCTTGGTGCGCGGCAAGGGCGGCGGCGTTGGGCGTGGCAGCGGTGTGGGGCGCGGCAGGCGTGGCAGCGCCGGCGGCGGCAGCCCAGGGTGCGGCGTCTTGGTGCACAGCAGGGGCGACGGCGTGGGGCGCGGTGGCGTGGGGCGGCGGCGGCTGCCCAGGGAGGCGGTGGCTGTGATGGGGCCATTAAGGTTAGGGCTAATCCTAATTACCTAGCTAATGATACCATATTAGAAGGGACTGAAGTGGATGATTAATCCTGAGGGTCAAGGGTACAATATATAGAGGGATTAGGTAGGGAAAAGACCATTAAGCCCCTGACCCTAATCCCATCCAAAGGACTAAATTACCCCTGGTTGCCCCCCTAATTACATAGTCTAACAATCTACAATTAGCAGAAAATACCTTTTTTCCTCCATGTGTGGGTAGATCAATTTGTCCACACAGATCACCATGGAACAGCTCTAAGCTCTTTTCAGCTATGAATGGACTGACATGAGGAAAAGGCTCGCGATGATGCTTTCCCAATGAGCATCCATCACACACTTGCTCCACACAACTGATGATGGGAATCCCTCTTGCCATGTTCCTGGTCCCAAGTAAATTCAGTGCTCTGAAATTCAGATGACCATACCTTTTGTGCCAAAGCCATGCAGACTCATCAGTCTTGCTCATAAGACACACCGGTTGTGCACTCTTCAGTCTTGAAATGTACAATCTGTTGCTGCTCCTTGGAGCGTTAATGAGTAGCTTTTGATCCGGTCCATAAACCCTCAGCCAGCCACCCTTCAATTCTATCTTATAGTCCATCTCATCTAACAGGCCTAGACCGATGATGATATTTTTCAGTTTGGGTATATAATACACACCTGACAGCACCTTGTGTTCATGGCATTTCCCTTGGAAGATTACAGAGCCTTGCCCTTGTATTTCAACTGTCGACCCATCTCCAAACTTGACAATCCCTTTCACTGTTTCATCCAGGCTAGACAAAACAGATCGCTTCCCTGTCATATGGCTGCTGGCACCAGAGTCCAGGTACCATTTTTGTTCCTCTGAATTTTCTGATGGCATTGTAAGAGTTTCATTCAGTTGCACTTCCTGCGAAGTGTTGTAACACCCCAAATTTTGATTCAAAACACTAAACCATGTTCAGAGGGGAATTTAAAATTTTTTGGACGTGTTGCATGTTTTGCAAAAATTCAAATTCAAACTGGAATTCAAATTAGACTCAAAACAGAAAAGAAATGGAAAAAGAAAAAGAGAAAACGGGAAAAAAACCGGCCAGTGGGCCGAAACCCGCCAGCCGGCCCAATTTCCCCCGCGCCAGCCCGCAGCCGCGCGCCCGCGCTATCCCTCACAGACAGGTGGGACCCACCTGTCATCCCCAACCCCGCGACCCCAGACTCTCCCGCGCGCGCGCGATCTTAACCGATCGGAATACCGCGTCCCTCAGCCCGAATTCCGGTCCCAGAAGAATCAAACTCGATCACAACTGATCCACCGCCTCCGGGGAACCTTGCAGGTGCAGAAAACTCGGAGACTTGCGGTGTAAACACAGCGCCGACGAGCTTCGCCGTGGTTTTGCCTCGGACCTCGCCGCCGATCACTTTCCAGGACCCCCGAGCTCAAGAAAACCCCCGAGGTGAGATCCCTGACCTCCCCTCTACCGATCTATGCCATAAGATCACAGTTCTAGGCAGAATTCTCGAGGATCCGAAACTTTCCGGCGAGATCGCCGCTTCCCGCCGCCGTGCGCCGCCGGCAGCGCCGCCCGCGCTCGATCAGAGCGACGTGGCCGCTTGTGCGCCGTTTATTTTAAATCGCACGGTAGATTTTAAAACCCCGCGTACCGGTTCGATGTTATAATCTCAGCCATCGGTTTAAAATCGGACGGTCCACGTCAGCCCCGCGTTATAAAGACTGGAATTCTTACGTGCTACCCCCTGGGGTTCTCGGGAAATAAGAGCTAGCCCCGGAAACTTCTGATCTAGCCCCTGGAACTCCAGAAAATCATGTAAATTCATTTAAAAATCAGTTTTAGCCCCTGGACTTAATAAAAATTAGGAAAAACACCTCTGATAAGTGTAGCTAGACCCCTGGAAATTATGAAAATAATATTATAGACCCTGTAATGGGGTGAGTTCATTATTTTAGCCCTGTTTAGTATTTAATTTAGAAAATTGAATATGTAACTAGTGTTTAAAAATTAAAAAGGGGGACAGACATAATTGTCAAAATTAATTAAAAACTTTCTCAGTACTTAGAAAACTTTGGAGTGAGATAAAAATATATTTTTGGGCTGAAATGAATCTGTTTCATTTATTATTCACATTATTTAGTATAGGGACACATTTTTAAGTAAAGAATAGCTATAGAAAAAAATAGGGAAAATAATTATGAAATAGTTTACATCAGGGGCCAAGGTCAAAATATGTTATTAAATTATTTAGGACCAAAACCTATACTGTTTAGATGATGTGTATTACTAATTTCATAATAAAATACACAATTATGCATAGGAATATAAATCTGAAAATATAGCAACTAGTAATTGATAAATGGAGTTTTTAAAATCCAAAGAGTTCAGTTTAGGGATTGATAGAAATTATGAAGGCACATATGGAGAAGAAAAATACTTTTCATACATACTTGGTAGTTTAATATAAGGAATTTATTTAAAAACTGAAACACACATATATATATAGTATGTAAGTATAAATATGAACACCAAAGTAGGAATCATATACATATAAATAAAAGTGTATGCAAGCCACAGATCAACACACAAAGTAACCACAACCCATATAATGTTGAATGAATTTCATAAATATGAATGTGTGGTTTGTATGAAGTAAGAAGTGTGAACTATGTCTTATGATTGTTGTTTTTCTTTTGCTATGTGTGATGGTATGAAGTAGAACCTGTTCAAGAGCAAGTTATTCCTTTCCAAGATCAGGACTACCCATTTCAAGAGCAGCAAGAAGGAGGCAAGTGTCCTTGACCACTTTGATCCTATGCTAGGATGTGTAGTTAGAATTAATTGCATTGTCAATTTAAATATGAAGCCCATGCTAGGAAGTTTCCCTAGAATTGCATTACCTTGTTTCCTTGTAGCTTGGGTTGGGATTTATTTTGTCATGTCATTTATCTACATGCATATGCTTAGCCATGCTTAGAATGGGATGTTTGGGACATGAGATCATCAGTTTATATTACCATACTCTTGAATGAGACATTGTGAGTTATGTAGAGGTAGGGATCAAGGCAAGTTGGATGTTTTGGTTGTGTGCTGGGTGCACGAGACTTGGGTTTGTGTTTAGTACTTGCCTGGATCCTAAGGACCGGTTCATGGAGCATGTAACCTGGCTTTACAGTGCCAACCACATGCTGAGATGGGGCAGCTTGGCCAATTAATTAGGTGTATCCCCGGCGTAGTATGGGTGTGTTGGATGGTGCGGGGAGTAGGTGTCAGCTGGACTACCATATGAACCGCAAGGCTCAAGAGGGGGCCACTGCAGCGGGGTTGGAGCCTCTTGTATGCTGTTAGGGGTGAAACCTCAGTGGGCCCACGCTCGTCGGGAATCCCTTTGTAAAGGCTTCGTAGTGATCTCCTGGCTGCACACCTGGGAAGTGTGAATGTGGATCGTAGCCACTGGCATAATGGAGGTTCTTTTAGTCCACCCGGCAACGGGGGATGAAATCACTACATGTGGGTACAGTGGTACAAACTCTGCAGAGTCAAAACTGTCTTGACAGCCGTGCTCACGGTCAAGAGCGGCCTGGACTTATTCATGATTAGAGGATTGATGGTTTTTGAAGTTAAGCGGGGAGCTTAATATTGGAAATGATGTTATGGTTATTGGATTATGATGATGGGATGGGAGATTGGGACCATTTCACTTGTGTAGTAAGGTAGGTGCTTAATAAGCTAAGGTGATAGGTATTAATTGCGTAGTGCTTTAACCATGAGTTCAACCTCTCCTTGTTCTAGCCATGCATGATATAATTTTCCCACACTTGCTGAGTACCATTGGTACTCAACCTTGCATGTTTGTTAGTTTATATTGCTGCTCAGGTCAATATAATGAGGTGGTGTATAATGACCAAGATTTTGGACCCGAGGAAGGTTTTTAGGTTCATGAAGACCCCCGGGCAACGCCTGTGATGGAGCCCCAAAGAATAATTTTCCGCTGCTAGTTTATTTACTTGTGATGAACTTATTATTGTCCATCGAGACATTTACTATGTAAGACTTACTTATATTCGACACCTGGCTTGTAATAAATGATGCTTCACTATTTTGTCATCACATGTATGAGAAAATGATCCTGGCATACATGTGATATTCACTTGGTTGTTCTTCGGAAAAACCGGGTGTGACAAGTGTTGATCATTTCAGTGGTTGCAAGTAGCAAAGCTGGTTGATCAGTGTCTCCCTTTGCCAAGTGTGCTTCCTCCTTGCGATCTTTCTTAGGTTTGCGCGATCCTTAGCTCAGTGCCCCCAAATGCCGCAGTTATGACATTTTCCTTTGCGACGAGGGGTGCCTTCTGAAGTGAGCTTCACATTGGCGCCTTAGTTGTCAGAACATGAACCTCCTCTGCCCCTTGCAGTAGTGTTGCCTCCTCCTTTGTTCCCGGCTGATGATGATTCAGGGGCTAACCTGTGCTTGTAACGTGCCAGCCACTCATCCTCAGCTAAAAGAAGACGCCCGGACTTGTCCACAACGTTGCCACCACCGAGTCTGTCTTCAGCCGCTCACAGACGCCCAACCAGCTTCTCCACAGAGAGTCTGTTCAAATCAAGCAGTGTCTCGGTCGAAAGGGCTATCTGCATGTACCTCGGCGGCACGACGCGCAAGGACTTTTTGACAATGCACACCTCATCAATGGTTTCACCAAGTGTACGCAGGCTACGTACTTGCTAGCATGGAGATTCTCATGGCGAACTCGTCAACTGCCTCTCCCTCCTTGAATTCTATGTTCTCGAACTCCTTGAGCAGCTGTTGTGCATTCGCCTCCCGAATGCGTTCATCGCCAATGTGCATGCTTCTCACCGCCCTCCACCCCTCCTTTGCGCTCTCTTGGCTGCCAGCGACATGTGCATGTCTGTCGGCACACCCCTGAGAATGGCTGCCAGCGCCACACGATCTTCACGGTGTTCCACCGAGTCAGACTCGACGGCATGCCACAAATCCTGAGCCTTGAGATTGACCTGCAACACGAGCGCCCATTGGCTGTAGTTTGAGTGTGTCAGCATTGGATAGACCAAGGTGTTGCTCGCCTCCTTCACCACCCTCTCGATCATGACGGGCACCACGACGTCGTCGTCCACCACGGTCTTCCCGCCAGCATGAGGTCTTGGCCAGTGACTTACTACTTGACATACCCAGCCATCTCTTCTCCTCAACCAGGGCTCTGATGCCACGTGTTGCCGCCACGCCTCTCTCTGCGATGATCACCGGAACAAAGAACGACGAGTTCACGCCGAGAACGTCATGGCGAGGGACGGCGACGAGACGTGTTCTATGTTGTGTGGTTTCAGAGGGAGAGAGTAATTTGCGCCGGCGTAACAATCTAGCGTTGACACACTTCTATTTATCTGCAAAATACATGTTCATGCATGGATATAAACAGTTCGGCCTGATTAGCCCGCACCACGTCCAGCATTAACCTCATGTCCGTAACAAACGCCGAGTCCATCAGACTTATTCCTACGACTTGGCTCACACCCGTGGCCATTTACAAAGCAAACTAACATGCAAATTAAAACGTGCAACTAAATTATCTAGACAACAATAACCATGCCAAAACTGACTCCAGTACTTCACGGCAGCAGATTATGGAAGGGCAGGTCATCTGGAGCCACGAAGAACTAATCCAAAGAGCCAAACGGTATGGCAGGCCTAAACTGAACTTGGTTCTTAACCGATGGCACTGGCTCAACAAAACTTTAAAGCCCGCTAATAATCAGCTGGAACAGGCATCACACAGGAAGAAATCGACCCCACAACCCTGGCCTCCAGAACCCAGCTGGTCACCACGACGCACACCACCAACACCTCCACAGCTGCCGCAGGAATCGAGATCATTGACGTCGGCCTGGTCTTCACACCGAACGCCACCGAAGCCACCACAGAAGACGCAGCCCGCGCGTAACAGGCGTCGGGAAATCCGCTATTGCTGGCGACGCAGTCATGCGATTTTCAACCCATGTGAGGTAAAGCCCAACTAAAACTACTAATAAATCTCAAAGCCTCATGTATAACAAGAGTGGTGTTCAATATTTAATATTACATGTAGAGTGGGAGTGAAGCGGAACATACTTATAAGCAAAGTTGTTCTACCACTTCCTATATGAGTAAGAAGAGGAGTGCTACATACGCGCTCCTCCTCTAACTTCTCGCTGGCCCCTCTTAGTCTCACACACGCGCTTTCATGAATTCAATTAACTATTAGTTTGATGTTCAGATCTCTAGAAGGTTCGAGTCTGGTCTCTAGCAGATATGTTGTGGCAGGCTAGAAAATTGAGATGAAGACGGATGTGTTAACTACAGTCGAGTTGGTTCAGATCGCACATGATTTTTCATGAGCTGTGACAATCAAACGATGACTGCCAAAATGAAAAATTCTAAAGATGACGTGAATTCATTAAAACACATGAATAGATGTTTGAAGTCTGTCAAGAAAATGAAAAACTCTAAAATAGTAATTGTTCCATATATACAAGCAGATAAAAACCGAACAGATCTTACCAAGGGACTAGGACGTAATATTATATAAAATGCATCAAGAGAAATGGGTTTAAGACTCACGAGTGTGACACCATAGTGGTAACCCAATCTATATGATCAGAGACACCGTGAATTAGGACTTGAAAAAAACAAGCTATTGGTTCATGGAGGAGAGTATTATATTTGATACCCTCTCTATGTGAAGATGCACAACTATACTCTCAAATCTGTAAGACATGTTGGCAATATAACTAAATGTGTTCCAGTTGGTTATGTGTACCAAATATATTGTCCTATAAAGCAATGTTGAAAGAAACTCATCTATATGAGCTCCGACTATCTAACATCGTAATCTATGAGAGTCGTTCACACAAAACATGCAATTTAAATCGTAGTTCATTGCTCATATTGTAAAATGATGTAGCTTAAAGATCTAGACAAATGTTCAACTTAACATTTTATTCTAAAACACTAGTATATTAAACAAGTGACGAGAAAGATACTTCTCTTAATGGATTTGAGATTCTTGGAATTTCAGTTCATGTGGGGCAAATCTCAACTAAAATTCCTAATAAACCTCAAAACTCATGTACGGCAAGAGTGGTGCTAGTGGTGCTAAATATTAGTACCACATGGAGAGTGAAAGTGGAGGAAGACATTGTTAGATTTCACTGTGAAAAACCTTTCAGCGGCGAGCACCTGCAGAAGCACTGAATGGTAGAAGACAAAATGGTTTTCTGGCTGCTCACCAATATTTGGTTTCCTTGCCATATTTAAAGGTACAATAACTTCAATACACACTAATACAACACACTATTGCTGCACACTGAAGATCTGCCATAAGACATAATAACTCTCACACTAACTGACATACTAATACATGTAATAATTCTGCACCATAACACGTACTACTATGTACTAATTCCTGTGCTAATGCCAGCATCATAACTGACCATAACAGACATTAACACAACTAGATTATTCAACATTACCCCCCTAATCTAGTTGTTGAAAATGTTGATGACACTAACCTTAGCACGCAGCTCCTGGAAGCGCACCTTCTCGAGTGCCTTGGTCAGAACGATTGCCAGTTGATGCTTAGTTGTCGTGTAGCTGAGGATGATCTTGTTCTCGTCAACGCATCCCTGAATGAAATGGTAGCGCACATCAATGTGCTTGCTCTGATCATGTAAGACCAGATTCTTACTCAATGCAATAGCAGACTGATTGTCCACCAGTAGCTTTGGTGCTCTAGATTCAGTCCCGATCATGTCAGTTAGGAGTCGGGCTAGCCATATGCCTTGACAAGCTGCCACAGCCATCACATTGTATTCTGCCTCACAAGAAGATAAGGCCACAACTTTATGTTATGTAGCTTGCCAGGTGATAGGATTACCGCCGAGGGAGATTTTGATGTCGTTGGTACTCTTTCGGGTGTCAATGTCCCCTGCCATGTCCACATCGCTGTAGCTGACCAGCTTTGGTTGTCCCTCCTCGCTCTTGGTGTAGTGCAGCCCGTGACCTCGTGTTCCATCCACGTACCGTAGCACGCGCTTCACTGCAGCAAGGTGATCTTCACGTGGTTCCTCCATGAAGCGGCTCAAGTACCCGACCGAAGGTGAGGTCCAGCCGGGTGTGCAATAGGTAGCGGAGTGCTCCGATGATGCTTCTTTACTTCATGGCATTCACCCTCTCACTGGTATTTAGTTTACTCAGCTTTAGATGACTCTTCATAGGTGTTAGGCTTGGGTTTCACTAGCCCATGCCACAACGTTCCAAAAGTTTATTGGCATAGGCAGATTGACTCAAGAAAATGGCTTCTAGACCTTGACTGACTGTTGGTATTTCTTAACAACTACACGTTATCCTAGCAATGGATGCCAACAAGACTTGTGACAATTATGCTAACCTAGGGCCAATGCAATATGAGTTCCGCAAGGGCACGAAAAATACCGCTGTAGCATTTCACCGAAGAGTATTCCCTAGGGCATCGTGTTTTCCAAAGCAAGGTGAAGTGCGACAAGATGATGAACGGGATAGGGTGCTCTAATAGGAAACCATGTAGGATAGATAAAAAGATATGAAGGGGTAGTGTGACATACACTGAAGCAATTGGTAAGATAGTCCTAGTCAGAGTTAAGCTAAGGTAAGTAGTTGTTTCTAATGTGCTTCTAGTATACATATGCATAGCCTAATAGTGTATATATGGGTATGCTAGTAATAAATACTAGGGCTTAGTAGTCCAACATATCATACACGGGCTTACTGTTGGTAATAACATAGCGACTCCTGCTAAAGGCATGTGGCATAGCTGAACGTGGGGCAGTATAGAGGACGGACAGGGCTGTCACCATTACAGAAAGCACAGCAATCTACGATGGTAGAAACCATCGTAATTAAGCCATAAGCCGTTATAAATAACTTAATTATGATGACAACCGACCGTCACAAGTTTGTAGTCATAAATAACTTTATTTACGATCACCACCGTTGTAAATAAGTTATTTACGACGGCCAGGACCGGCCGCCATAACTTCTGGAGATGTACCAGCTGGCACCCTCTGGAAGCTTATTTACGACGGCCAGTAACATGTCGTCGTAAATAACTTAGTCTTATTTACGACGGCCAGCTCCAGGCAATCATAAATAACTTGGCTTATTTACGACGGCCACCTCCAGGCCGTCGTAAACAAGGATTTCATTTTTTAAATAGTAAAATGCTAAACTGGCACGATGACCAGCTCACAGAGAGATACAAAAATAAATATATAACATCAGACAATTTACATTACAATAGTTTCAAATATAAAGGACACGACACTACACTCTCCCACGTCCGCTACCTCCGGAGCCCGGAATGTCATCCTCGCGTCGTGCTCCAGGTCGCGGTAGTTGCGGCGATGGAGTCTGAGCCTCCGCTACTAATCCCTCTGATGTAAAATTGTAGTTAGAGCAATTATGGCTAACTTTGGCTAAGTTTTTCTGTGTTTGAGAAATTATGGCTAAGTTTGGCTAGGTTTGAGTAATTATGGCTAAATTTGGCTATGTTTAAGCAATTATGGTTAAGTTTGGCTATGTTTGACTAATTTTGGCTCAGTTTACTATAGTAATCTAATTTATGTTGATTTGAAGAAATGTTGCTTCCTATGCCGCTGAAGAAGGCACCTGTGGCTGCACCGGCACCTGTGGCTGCATCGGCGGCTGCCATGAGGGAACGACAACCTGCTGCCCGTTCTACTGGGCTAAGACCTGTGATAGGAAAGCATTAGCACATGATTAGTAATGAAATGATATGATTGGTTTGTATTTTAAGTTATTACCTGTATGGCCGCTTGTATGTGTGCATTGTAGCTGGCTTGATACTCCTGTGTGGCCTTCAATAGGGTTGCTTGCTCCTGGAGCTTCTCATGTGTCAGGCGTAGCCCCTCCTGGACACTCTGAAACTCCAGATCCCTTTACAACATCCGCCGGCTGGGTCCAGCGGATGAAGACTGCAAGGAGAAGCCCAGCTTGAAGGCCTTGCCTCCCT
The DNA here is from genome assembly GCA_030760725.1 of Neostapfia colusana. Classification (NCBI taxonomy): domain Eukaryota; kingdom Viridiplantae; phylum Streptophyta; class Magnoliopsida; order Poales; family Poaceae; genus Neostapfia; species Neostapfia colusana. The sequence goes on along the minus strand of JASWHV010000012.1, from coordinate 45,582,627 downwards.
CGAGTCAACCACTCTATCAAAAATGGAAAAACTATAAAAAGATTAAGGGTAAGATAATGTAGCTCGAACTGACAGAAACAAAAACATCTAGCATCTCACCGTCCATGAGCTTTTCGGCCACCGCTCGCATACACGTCGTTGACGTCGATTGGTGCGTTCTGCCAATCAGTGTCTTCGCAGTGAATCTTCACCGCCTCCTCCCCATACTTCCCCTACAAATACAAGCAATACATGAAAACTTTTCAATAGCAATGTTAGTTACAAATAACGTCAAATAATTCATGGACTCACCAGTCAAGCTGTCGCCACAGGAGTGCACAGCTGTCTGGGCTGTGAAAGGTCACTTGCCTTGTGACCTCTCTTTCACACCTGAACATCACTCAGTCGTTCACCGAGCTCGTTTCTTGTATGTACGAGTCAGTAGCATAATTATACTATAAATATAGTTTCGTGCTGTATCTTCTAGAAGTTACATGACACCAACTTTATTATTTACAAAGTTTGAACTCTACTGAGAATGCCTAAGTCCTTTTGACCCTTGTATCTTGCAGTTTATTTGATTTATCTCACAGCCACAAGGTAATTCGGTCTTCTCGGGTCGAGTTCCCACCTGGGTGCTTGTATCTTCAGTTTTCAAGGTAAAACATGCTTCCCGCACGTATTTCTCCAGTATTGGGTAGGTTCTTCTGCCGAAGCCTTCTGCACCTTGACTTCTCGAGATAAAATGCTCTTTTTATTTCGTTTTTTGGCTACTCCGACTTGCAAAATTCACAATCATTTTTCACCTCCAACACATGCCCCCTTTTTTGGCGAACAAAGTATGCTAAAAAACATCTCTAAAGCCAAGATTTATTAGATTAATCAGCCTTTTTAACTTGCAAGGCTTAGATAACTTAACCTTCTTGCCACACGCTCGGGTAAAATCATTTTAAGTACCTCCCATTTATGGCTTTACCCGAGTTTTCTCCGTACAAGCCTCTATGAAGTAGTCATTTCCAGGGACAATACCCACAACCTTGAAAGGTCCTTTCCCAGCTCGGTGACCATTTGCCAAACTTCTTGTCTCGTGGTCCTAAGGGTAAAATGTTTCTCCAAACCAAATCTCCAATCTGGAACGATTTCTATCAAACTCTCTTATTGTAGTGCTTGGCCACCTTGAGATTTTCCTTCTCTATCTCCTTCAAATGTTCTATTCGGCTCTCAGTTACTCCATCCAACTTGTTCATCACCAAGTCTTGATAATCCACAGCCAAAATGTCATCCTTCTGATCCACTCGAAAAACTTTCATTCGGATCTCCACGAGTAACACAACCTGTTGTCCATATACAAGCTTAAACGGTGTAACTTTGGTGGCACGATGCTTTGATACTCGATGAGCCCATAAGGCTTCACTCAAGGTTTCATGCCAACATCTGTGGTTCTCCCTAATCTTCTTCTTTATGAGCTTGATGAGTATTTTGTTACTAGACTCGGCGTGTCCGTTAGTTTGAGCATAATATGGGGAAGAATTCACCAACTTTATCTTAAAAGACTCCACAAACTCCCTAAATTGTGAGGACATGAAGGCTCCCCCTTGATCTGCGGTTAAGGTCTGTGGAACACCGAATCTATAGATAATATGCTCAAGGACAAAACTGGTTACCTCTTTTTACATGTTGCTCTTGAGTGGCACAACTTCTATCCATTTGGTGAAGTAGTCCGTGGCAATCAAAACAAATTTATGTTTCTTTAATGATGCTGGATGGATCTCCACAATGAAGTCTAAACCCCATCCTCGAAAGGGCCAAGGCTTCACAATGGGGTGAAGCATACTTGCTGGTGTTTGTTGGATATCTCCAAACCTTTGACAAGCTTCACATCCTCTGTAATACTTAAAACAATCTTCTTGCATAGTCAGCCAATAGAATCCAGCTCGTTTGAGCATCCATCTCATCTTGTGAGCCGACTGATGCGTGCCACAAAGACCATCATGTACCTCTCCCATGGCCTCCTTCGCTTGTTCTTTGTCCAAACACTTCAGCAAGAGCCCGTCCAAGGTTCGGCAGTATAACTCGTCGTTGATCAATGTGTACCGCAATGCTTGATGTCGAATCTTCCCGTCTTTGCACTTGCTTGGGTCCTTGATATACTCTATGATTGCTGGCCTCCAATCCTCTATAATTAACACATCAAAACTGGCTGAATTGTTCTGTTTTATCATTTCTTCATCACCCTTAGACAACATCGGCCTTGTTTACACTTGAAATCTTCCTCTTTTCACCTCGTAACCCGATGCCTGCTGTGCCAAGTCGTTTGCTCTCCAGTTTTCTTCTCCTGGTATGTGCTTGCCACAGAATGTATCTAGAGTCTTGATGATATCTAGAAATCGTTCACGATAATCATTCCAAGTACCATTATAACATTGGCTTTCACCACTAACCTGCTGGATGACAAGCTTGGAATCGCTATAAGCTTCGATGTCTTTGATCCCCATGTCGACCAAGTGCTCTAAGCCATTCAGCAGTGCCTCTACTCGGCTTTATTGTTGGTGCACATGAAGTTTAGCCGAATAGAAAACTCATAGATCTCATTGGTGGGTGAAACCAACACATATCCAACTCCCTGACCCCTATTGCAAACCGATCCATCAAAAAATAGCTTCCAAGGATGTACCTCAATCATATACTCCTCTTCGAGTTGTACATCGTGCTCTATGATGAAATCTGCTATAACCTGGCCCTTCACACTCCGGAGAGGCTCAAACACTAGATCATACTCTACCAATGAGTACGCCCATTTACCTATCCTGCCACTCAAAATCGGTTGTTGCAACATGTGCTTGACGATGTCGTGTTGACATGTCATGAAGCACGTACTATTAAGAAGGTAATGCCGAAGCTTGGAACATGAGAAATACAAAGACAAACAAAGTTTTTCAAAAACGTGTACCTGGTTTCGGCATCTAAGAGTCGTCTGCTCAAGTAAGCCATAGGATGATCTTTACCTTGGCTTTCTTGAGTTAGAACAGCCCCAATAACTTGTCTTTGTACAGCTATGTAAAATCGAAATGGCTTCCTCATCTGTGGTGCACCGAAGACCGGTGGCTTCATCAAGTATTCTTTGATCCTCTTGAAAGCCTCCTTCTGTTTTGCCCCCAAGAAAACTCCTGCTCGTGTTTGAGTTTCAAGAGTGGCATGAAGGTTCTGATATTCTCAGCCAAGTTGGATATGAACACTCTAAGGTAATTGACCTTCCCCAGCAAAATTTGCACGTCTTTCTTGCATGTTGGCTCTCCTATCCTCTTGATAGCTTCAACTTTCTTGGGGTCGACCTCTATGTCATTTTCATGCACAATAAAACCCAGAAAGTGTCCAGCCGACACTCCAAATGCACATTTGAGAGGGTTCATCTTAAGACCATACCTCCTCATCCTCTCAAAGACAACCTTAAGTCGGCCATATGCTTCTGAAACTCAGTCGACTTTACCACGAGATCATCGATATACACCTCAAGAATGCCCGCCCAATATGTCGTGGAAGAACATATTCATAGCCCTCTAATATGTTACCCCAGGGACGAGCCAGTAAAATATGAGGCCCCGTACGAAATATTAAAATAGGTCATACATATATAAGAAATAATGCTCTAAATCAATATTTAATATAATAATATCTTACATAACAGTAAAACATAGTAATAAGCGTACCTATTATTATAATTCTGCCTCTTGATACATAATTTTTATCCAAATAACATCATTCTTTTAGTGTTTCTTGAAATGAAATCTTCAATTATATGCTCATATTCAACCTTCTCCAAAAATTCACTCCGTGGCTAAATCAGTAAGTATTTGTTGTGTCATCGTAGACCGCAAATAGGATTTCAGTAGCTTTAATTTAGAAAAGTTTCGCTCCGCTGATGCAACAGTCACTGGAATGGTCAATAGAACTCGATATGCAATACTTGAATTTGCAAAAGAATCATGCCGCTTTAAAAACTTGAGAATTTCAATAGGTCCCATATTTTTTGGCATGAAATCTTGAAGAAACTTCAACTCCATATACAGTTCATTAGCATCAATATCAGATTTTCCATCTTTTTTAAGGGCAGCCTCTAGATTATCGCAAGAAGACTTTAAACTATTATTATACAATGCTTGCAGGGCTTTAGAAGTAAATAAGAATCCAAAAACTTTTTGAAAACCCTGATATTGTTCAAATCTACTTGTGAGGAAATTGCCTGATCAACAATGATTATAAAATGGTTGATTCTAAATAATTCTTCTGGGGACTGTGTGCCAACATTTGTGTCATCTAAGTTCTCATCAAAATGTCTCTTTCTTTTAATTTCTCGTCTTTTACGAAATGATGTATCAATATTCATATCAAGTGCAATGTCTTTGGCTGCCTCTAATGCTTGTGGAAAACCCGTTTCCCTATACTCCTTAAAAAAAGAAATCAACCCTTGCACTTTCTCAATAGCAACATCAATAAGCATATCCTTTGCTTGTAATTGTTTGCTTACTCAATTAACAGCATACAATACCTCATACCAGATGACAATTGCCACTATAAATGCATACTCTCCAAGTTCATTATTTGCCAATTCACTAGCCTCACTGCTTGTTTTTGGATCGTTATCACTATTAGAGACCTAAAATTAAAAACAAAGAAAATATGTGTCATAATTAGATATAGCTAAGAAATTACAGTGTTGGAAAAATATGATTATATTAAGCACCTGAAGTAGAGCCTCTCGAATGTTTGGACATTGAAATCTGATAGCTTTAACACTATCAATGCGACTCTCCCATCATGTAGCTGACAAACACTTAAGAGTCAATCCTGTTATATTATCTTTCAGGATATGCCATTTCTTAGTAGAATTAGCAAAAATTGTATAGATGCATTGAATGATTCCAAAGAATTCTTTAGCTTTACCGCAAGTCTTGGCCATATCACAAAGTGTTAAATTAAGACTATGACAACTACAAGCTGAATAGAAAGCCCTGGGATTTATATCCAAAAGTTTCTTTTGTACCCCCTTTTGTTTCCTTTCATATTTGCTCCATTGTCATATCCTTGTCCTCTCACATCATCTATATCAAGATCAATACTTTTTAATTCATTCTGTAGAACATCAAAAAGTCCCTGTCCCGTCGTATCATTTACATCCAAAAATCCTAGAAATGATTCTTCAATACAAACATGATTTGAATATAAATCCACATATCTTATGATTAAATACATTTGTTCTTGGTGACTTGCATCAGGGGTACAATCAAGAATGATAGAGAAATACTTTGCCCTCTTTATTTTCATAACGATTTCAGACTTAATAGCAGAAGCAATCATGTGTATCAACTTATTTTGAATCTTATAGTCGAGATAATGACTTTGAGTTTTGTTATTTGTGATACGGCGAACATGCTCTTGAATAACTGGATCAAATTCAGCCAACATCTCTATCAAGCCAAAAAAATTCCCATATCTTCATACAATTTGCTGTTAGTACCATGGAAGGCAAGATTGTACCTGGCAAGGAATTTTAAAATGCAAACAAGTCTAAACAAAACTTTTCTCCAATGATCTTTTTCTTTCTCAAGTTGTCGCTGAGCAGCTTTATCAATAGTTTGGTCCTTGTGCAATCTATTGCGCAACTCATACCAAGTTGTCATATTCAAAACATGATCAGGACTCATCTCATGCTCTTTAAGTCTATTTGCAAGATGTATCCAATCATTATACCCCTCATTAGCCAATTTACCTTTTCGATGCCCTTTTGTAAATAATTTACAACCAAAGCAAAAAACACTATCAAGTTCCTTTGAATAAACAAGCCAATCTCTATCACAATACTCTCCGTTTGGTAGAACTCTATTATAAAATAACGTAGAAAACCTTCTAGAATATTTATCCTTGGGACCTTTTTGAATTGATAAGTCTCTTCTAGGGCCTTTTTGTTCTAATATATCAATCTGTTTAGAATCAAGAGAATCCAATATCTCGGATCAAATATGTCAGGCTGAAAAGAATCATCATCAATACTAATGAATCTGATATTTTCATAATTATTATACATTTCAACTCTTGTACTATCAATATGAACATCCTCAACCTCATTGTCAGTAGTATTATTAGTTGTAGGATTTTGATCTTCTGACTCATTTATAGGGGATACATGTAATTCTTTAATAATAAATTTGTCCATAGCCCCTCTCTAAGATTGAGATATATTCTCTATTCTCTGTTTTTTCTTATGCTTTTGAAAATCTGATCCATATTTCCTAGAAGACATGACTTCCACTAGATTTCTACACAAATCAATGCACACATATAAGATATAAATTAGAAAAAGATCAATATATGCAATATTGTAATAAGCGCTATAATATAAATTAATAAAAACTGATGCGTTAGATACGATGAGATAAAACAAACCTACGGAATAATCTTCACTACTGTTCCATCCTAAAAAATGGATTTGGATGAGATCAGAGCCATACCAATTTTCATGTACTGTAATTGGTCCAATGACCACGTGAGTGGACTTTGATTCTCCACTGATGATAGAATTTCATGCAGATGTTTCAATGATTCTGTCGCTTCAACAATCAACTCGACGATTGCGGTGGTGCGGCCAGGCGCAGGGGTACGCGTACAGCTACGGAGCTCGGCGGCATCGATCGGGGCAGGCTGGGCAGCGACGACGTTGTAACCTAATGAGCCTTGGCTGTATGCAGAAGAAAAAAGGGGCCCCTGGGAAGTGGCGGCCCTGTGCGGTAGCACGGGCCGCACTTCCCTCGGCCCGGGCCTGTGTTGCCCCAACATTCTTCAACCCAAAGGTCATGACAACCCACTCAAACAAGCCAACAAGCCAAGGACAACAAAACGCTGTCTTCGACGTGTCTTCCTCTGCCATGAAAATCTGATTGTATCCCACGTTACCATCCAAGAAAGTGATCACCTTATGCCCTGAAGCATTGTTGATCAATACCTCGGCGATAGGCATAGGATACTCATCTCTAAGTGTTGCTCAGTTTAAGTCCCGGAAGTCTATGCAAATCCTTAACTTCCATGTGTTTTTCTTCTCTACCAGAACTATGTTGGACACCCATTCGGCGTACCTGCAGAGCCGAATGAACTTGGCTTGAAGTAGACGATTCACTTCTTCCTTGATCTTGTCATGGATGGCCGGGTTGAATCGTCTGAACGGTTGCTTGTGAGGCCTAAAACCTGGCTTGATCGGCAGCTTGTGTTCGACGAGCTCTCAGCTAAGACCTGGCATTTTGGTGTATTCCCATTCAAAGCAATCCATATACTCATCAAGTAACCGGCTTACCTCTTGCTTCTGAGAATACTCCAAGTTCTTGTTGATGAAGGTTGGCCGGTGTGCTGATCCATCCCCGATCTTGATTTCCTCTAGTTCGTCCTCTGAGGAAAACCCTTGCCCGAGCTTCCCTAAGTCGTCGAAGTCCTCCACTAACTCACCCATATCGTTTCATATAAACGATATTGATCTTTTACCTCCTGCAACCAAGTTAAATGACCTCGTTTATCTTGCATTCTGAAGTTACATTACTGAGCCGAGTGAAATCAATCGGCTTTACACATATGGGTACAAACCCGTCCCTTCCTACGCTCACAAAGTCATAGTCGGTTAAGTCCCGATCTGTGAGACACCTAATATTCTCATGTTGAAGATCAGATGACTCGGACATTACTACACAAGCCAAATTATCAGCCTCAACCTCCTCCATCTCGTCGCCAACCCACTGGAGCAGACATTGGTGAAGTGTTAATGGCACACAACCATTGGAATGATTCAGATCTCTCCCAACGAGCAGATTGTACTGCTCCTCACGTTGATGATGAAGAATGCTGTGGGGAGTGTCTTGCTACCAACCGTAAGCTCCGCCGATAGTATCCCTTTATCTTCGGTTGGATCTCTAGCAAAGCCACTCACGTTTGTGTTGGTCTTGATGAGGTCACTTTCTCAGTATCCAAGCTTCTCAAACATGGATATCGGCATGATATTGGCGCCTGCCCCTTCATCGACCAACATCCTCCTGACTGGTGTTCCATTGACATGCCCTTGATGTACAATGGCTCCATGTATTGGCCTAGTTGTTCTGGTTTCTTAAAAACCACATTCTTAGCCCCTATCGAGCTCGGCCACCTCAACATCTAGAAGTCAAAACTTAGAAGGCAAATGAAACACCATGTTTACCTCGACTTGGTTTTCATCATTGCCCATTGGGTTTTCTTCGTTCTCATCATCTCCAGCTTCCTTCCTGGCGATTCTCTTCTCCTTCCAAGTCTCCTTGGTGATCATTGGTCGTGCTTGGTTGAACCAACTATCCCTATGCTCTTCCTTCGTCTTCTCAATAAGTTCCAGAGCTCTCAACCTTTGCACACATCTCTTTTGTGTCTCATTGAGCCTTGAGGGACACTACTGGGGTTTTGGCTTCGTTCCTAGAGCCACTGTGTTGACCTGATCTTGTTTCATCCCTTCTGGCTTCACGTCCCATCTGCTTAGTCGTTGTGGAGCTTCTTTGGACTGGTTGGTTGATGTCTTGGCTTGTCATAGTCGTGCACGTTCAACCGATCTTGGTAACTTGTGCTTGGGAGTAGGTGTGATACCTAGTCCAACAATGATCCTCCCCTCCGGAGATATCAGCCGAGAACATTTGCTAGGGAGTCTTGAGTCTATGTTGAGTCTCTTGGCATTACTTGAACCAGCACCCATCTGCACACTAGAGCTACCAGCCTCTGAACGTTTGCCTAGACTTTGTTTCGTAAACTAGCCTTCACCTCCCGAGGTGCTAGAAGCCAGTTTATCTTGGATCACGCAAGGTACCGATCTGATCATCAGTACTTGGTGACCCGAGCTTGTGTTGCCTTCGGTCTGGACATTCCCGTCGTGTAACATGGGTGTGGTGAGGAACCCAGTGCTTTTCTACATGTTTTGCTTCGGTTTCCATGTTGCAGTGCTGGTTCCTGGCTTTCCCGAGCGATGCTCCCGCACCCAAGGATCCCGAGCCGCTAAGGGCGAGGGGTGGGGGTGTTTCACCTTGGAAACTCACCGATTTCCCAAGGTACCACTTGTCTTAGGGCCGTTCCCTCCGATCCTCTTGGGAAGTCTATTTACCTCAGAAAATCGCCGGATTTCCAAGATACCGAGGCCTCCCGAAACAAGTTTTCCCATGAGTGCTCCCAAGGCTTGTGTTGGTGAAGATATTTGACCCGTCACAGTTGCATTCTTTCAAATTGTGGAAGACACTTCCTGCCTGCTTCTTCCTGATGTACTTGGTGATCAAATATTCTGAGGTCGGCTTGAACTCAGTCATCTTTCTCGGTTCATTGAGCTTCCATCTACCGACCTCGGGGTTTTGAGGCTTGATCATCTTCTTGCATAGGTCATCGAACACGGTCAAGTTCTTCCCCTTGGTTATCGATGCTTAATCAGTCCTCACGAGGATCTTCTTCCCTCTAGGATCACCATGTTGACAGGGAAGGGATCTGTGTCCAGCTTCATTTGTGGTCCATCACCTAGTGTCAACCGGCCATCGTTCAAAGCCGATTGTACCTGTTGATGAAAGCACTTGTTAGTTGAATGAGAAAAGGAGTCGTGCCACTTAAAATATCTTTTGTTGGCCAGCTGCTCGGGTGGTGGGATAACGTGGCCATTCTTCAACTTGATCACATTATTTTGCAAGAGCATGTCGAAAAGCTTGTCACACTTCATCACGTCGAAGGTGAACTTCATCTCTTCTTCCTAGGGTTGGGCTTCAAGAAAGTGTAAGCCAGAGGCTTGTTCTTGCGGTTTTCAACCCACTCGGCCAAAGAACTTTCATCTCCTCGTCACTGGCCGAGTCCTCCCCGAGTTGGTTGACGTGTTGCTTCTCCCGGTCCCTATGGTGAATCTCTTTGATCCAGCCGTGCACCTTAGCCTCTCCGGCTCGGTTCTCGTGTGCCACAGCTCGTTGCAAGACTTGGTTGACGTCCCCGAACTCAACACTATCCATCTTTTCCTTGATATAAGGTAACAGCCCTGCAAATGCTAGATCGACCAAATATTTCCCCCCTATGGTTAGGCTAAAATATTTGTTTCGTGTTTCCCTAAACCGTTTGATGTATTCAGCTACAAGTTCACTATGTCTTTGCCTTACCGTGGTTAGATGAAACAACCTTAGCTCTACCTCGCCGGTGAAGAAGTACTCATGGAACTTTTGTTCTAAACACGGCCATGTTAGGACAAAATTGGGAGCTAACGATGTAAACCAACTAAAGGCCGTGTCGGTTAGGAACAAATGGAACAATCTGATCCGGTGAATATCTGTGATTCCCATGTTGTTGCATTGGATCAAGAATTGGCCTACGTGTTCTTGAGTTGTTTTAGAGTCCTCCCTACTAAACTTAGTGAAATCTGGCACCCTAAAGCCTCTGGAATATGGGACATTGTCATAGTGGTCGGGGTAGGGCTTTCGGTAGTTTCTAGTCGTCGTTATTGTTGTTACCCCGAGTTCTTTAAGTGTTCTAGTCACTTGTTCCCTGAGCTCTTCGTGTGGTGCATGGTTCTGTGGCATGGGAGGCTCAAGCAAGCTGCATGATGCAACTTATGCGGGTATTGGAGGGAAGTACTGTAAAGGTCCCAAAATTGTGAATACAAATGAACTGAAGTTTGAACACCATTTGGTTTCATGTGCAGGAAAATTGAGACTGGTTTAAACTTTTCACATGTGATGATGCACATGAGAGCTCTCTCCACGCAAGCTCAAATGTTTATTTGCATGCTTGGAACCAAGGTGGATTTAAAATCACAGATGTGAAGTATCATGTGCAAGAGAAAGTTTCAAATCAGATTTTGAACTTAATTTGTTCAACTCAAATTTCAAATTGGGTAACACAGTAGAAATGCAAACTCTCGTGGTGAAAATCCCATTTGCAGCAGCCAAACCAAAAATCAGGTTTCATATTTGAATTTCTCAGGTCCAAATTAGTGGGGATGCAAAGTTTCATTTATTTTGGAGATACTTTTCTAGCCATTTAAATGAGGACTTTAAATTGCATAGGAATTCAAATTTAGATTTGAATTTGGATGAAACCTGCTCAATTATCCAAATACATTCCAGATCAAACTCCACATAATTGAATTATGTGATCTACCAAATTGGATATATTTTGGGAGGATCAGGAGGGGGGAAAAGTGGGCCCCAATTGTCATTGGCACAACTAGACTTACACCTGAAGAGTTAAGTCTCTGTTTTTCCACTTGAAGGCCACCGAGGCAGACCGAGCCATCGCCGTGCGACACCGGACTGCAACCCAGGGACACCTCCTCGATGCGCCATCATCCTGGATACCTGCCTGTGCCCTTCTCGGCTCACGAGCTGATCCTTTCGTGCACAACACCGAAACACCGAAGCCGTTCTTTCCTCTTGCGCAAGAACTGAACAGAGACACCGCTGCCCCACTTCGGTCTCGATCGGGAGCCGGCTTTCCTGTGCGTAAGAAGCCCCAACCAGTAGCAAAACGGCACCGTATGATCGCCTACCCCATCCTCGACGCGAAAACAGCCGAGCTTCAGCCTCTTTCCCCCGGGCATGCAGTTTCTTGCGGTGACCGAACCTCACCGCCACCATGAGGCTCACGTGGACAGCACCACACGGCGGCTTTCGCGCCCAAGCAAGAGCACTCTTGGACGCGCTAGATATTCACACTGCTCCCTCCAAAGCTCAAGCTGAACCATTAATCATCGCCGTCGGATTTCCCGATATTCCTCCGGTCGGTGCAAACTGAGTGTCGGGTAAGAAACTTTTAAATTCCCGATCAATACCCGTTTAGAGATCACCAAATTTGGCACACACGAACTAGACTTGATAAGGAACATTTTTCCTTTGGAACCATAGCGTGAAAACCTCTATAGCCGGCCTATTTCAAGCTTTTTCATCGGCGACCACTCCGATCAAGTTAGCATGCACGTCGATGATCTACAAGCTCCACTGGTTCTGTAGAGCCAAGAAACTTCATGTTTGGTGGGCTAGGGCATTGGGCCGACGTTGTCGAAGGTAGACCGAGGTCGCCGCACGCTGCCGACCGGTTTCCGGCCACCGGCAACCCGAGAGGACCCCACCCATGAGTTTCTTGACCATCAAAACTCCCTGGCGGCGAGCAGGAGTGTGGGAGGAGGCCGGGAGGGCAAGTTCTGTTGAGCTGTGGCGAACCTCGACGCGGGCGCGCGCGGGAGCGAGGGGAGGAAGATGGATGCGGGCCCCACATGTCAGCCACTATTTTGCACTGAGCCGGATCTTCTGTGGCCCCAGATCAAACTGTGGCTGTGAACTTTAAATCTGTAAAACCGTGCGTCTTGCTCCCGAATGGCGCCACGTGGCCCGTGCCCAGCAGCAGACATTTGAAATTTTCCCTGAATTAGTTCAAATGGAAGATTTGATTCAAACTTTAGAAGGGCCTAACCTTTTCTAGAAAAATCCAAATTTAGTGATTCAAATTGGGTTAGGTTCATATTGCAAAAATCTATCCAAATGTGCAATCCAGTTTGTATGAAAGTCAATAATAAATTCTGGAATATTCTTTGAACTTTTCATTAAAAGAATTTTACAGGGAGTTTGGTTCATCCAAAAATCCTCAAATTTTGACAGAATATTCCTTAGGATATTATTGAAATACTGTAAAAGTTTCAGGTCATTTATAGTTGATTTGTGTAGGAGAATTCATATTATAATTTGCCTTGTTCAAATAAATACAGAAACTTTTCAGAAAAAGTCCCAAAGTTGTAAAATAATTTCTGGGCAATCTTCAGCTCCAAAAATCCTGGGAAAGTTCACACATACTCTCTAAACTATATTTGAAGTTGTAGTTCACTTGGTTTTGCATGAACATGCAAGTTATTTCAGAATTAGTTCCTTTTTGCCAAAATGCTTAGGGAATTGTTATGAATAAACTACTCAGTGAAAAGTGCTAAGTTTTTGTCCAGATTACTTTCTTGTGACAAGGAACTCACATGAAAAATTTCAGCTCCATTGGAGCTGTGGATCATCACTTTTCTGTTTATATTTTTGAGGTGAATAAATCACATGTAGGAGATACACTTAGCACTTGATCACTTTTGCTTAACCCAACCCCACCCACTAGCACCAGTTCCATTTCAAATTCTTAAACAGAGTTCCGTTTTTAAATTGTCGTTAGATCCTGATCACAAAAGCTTTACAATTACATACATGTGCATATGCATCGACGTGGAAGATTTGTTAAGCAACTAAAGTTGAGATCAAGGAGCAAGGTGATCAAGTGATCAAGCCTCAAGTGATCGACTACACTAACTGAATATATACTCTTAGTCTCCTGCAAAACAGGCAATCCCCGGCTTGCATACAAGCTCTTTTTATAAAGTCTTTCATTTATAGGGATCATAGCTATGAGATTATGATTGCATTAGGTCTAGATGATATTGAAACCCAATTGCATGACCAGAGTTAACCCAAGAGAGAATGGGTATATTAGTACCTCACTGAGTGGAATTAGGCTACGCTAAATGCTACTTTGGAAGGACCGGTAAAAGTCGAGTAGTTGGAATCTACTCGCGAGTTTAGGGCTTGGTTTCACCGAATGGGTTATGACTAGAATATTGAGGAAAACTCACATGTGAGAATTTGAGACCAGGCAAGGAGATTAAGATGCAACAGGCTGAGGACCGTGCGTGCATAGCCCTGGCCTGTGTCGGTTAAGGCCCGTCCGTACTTGGCTCTGTTGGACAAGTTTGAGTTGTGTACCAGGCACATACTGGCTATATGGGACCTAGGAAACTGATGTACCTCGTAAGCTCCATATTAGAACTTTTCTGATCGGCTTAGGCTTTCGGTGTCAGTACAGCAGGAGGTAACTCGCTCAAGAATATATCACAGCGGATATGTACCTTTAGGGAGATTGCTGTTCGGATCGATGGGACCACGTCCGGTGTGGAAGAACTTGGGAAAGGTGGCTGTGTTGTATCGGTCGAGGTTGCTGCCAGCAACTCGGAGATGGGTGTACGTGTCGTGCAGTCCGGGCGTGTCCTGGTTCGAATCACCATCGCTTGCGGTTATATGAGCATATTTGGACACTGAGTCTTGACATAGTAAGACCTGAAGTGAATTACTTTGAATTAATAAGGCTTGTGATCTAAATTGTATTGCAACCATGTTTGATTTAGATATAGTGCCAATTAAGTTTACTTCACCTTGCGCAAGAAGCATTGTAACAAAGCGTTTCTTGTTTGATTGTGGAGTTGCGATGCTTCTCAGCTCAAAGTATTCACAATGAGGCTTAAATCTGAAAGTTAAAGATTAACTGTAGGCGAGCCTTTATGCAAATTCAGCTACCATGTTTCCATTCCATTGTGCATGTAGAGTTTCCTGTTTAGAAGAGACGGATCAGTCTTGCTGAGCCTATGTGCTCACGCTTGCTATATGAGTGGTTTTGCAGGTTAACATCGATGCTTATGAGGAGGTTGACCGGTGAGACTCGGAGACTTCCGAGTTGTTTAACCATGGAGAACCCAGCCGCCGATGACTTCGTGTTGCTAGCAAGAAGAGTCCGCGGGCTGGACATCTTCTCGAGTGCTTAGTAGATAATAAACGTGAGATGAACTAGTCTTCCGCTGTAGTTATTTGATGTAAATTATTTACAAAGAATACTTGTAAGCTTCCGTATTTGTTTCATGTGATACAAGTTCCTTATGTGTGTGCTGTTGGGGGCTGCATATCACGGCACCACCCAATGCGATTCCCGGGCGAGTGGCGCGGCCCCGTGTCGGGTCGGTACCCTGTAAAGTACGCGTTGGGTACTGACCCGAGCGGTACACCGTTCCCTGTGGATGGAATGGCAGGTCCATAGGCCACATTTTGGTAGTATGTCTGCTGCATATTAACGGTAGGCTGTCTGGCTTGTGTGTAAGTAGATGGCATGCAAGGTGGTGGTGCGTTGGCTGAGTTTCCTGCTGCACTGCTCGCGTTAGCTTCTACACGTCTTCGTACTGCCTCGTCTTGCATTTCCTGCACGGTAGATCGGATGTGCCGGTGAAGGTTCTGATCTATCGTGTTTTCTATGTTGTTCACTACCGATGATGTCATCTGCTCTAGATTGGCGCTATACTTCGAGGTAATCGATACATCTACATGTTGTACGAGTTCTTCGAGTGATATCGGTGAGTTTACCTTGCGAGCTGTTGCTTCGCGCGTGTCGGCCTTTTGGACGACGCCTCCTCACGTCTTGTGGAAGCAGGCAAGCTTGGCTTGATGCCTCACCATATTTTCCTTCTGGATCACTCGCTCTACTTTCTCCTGGATGCGTTCACATTCCTCCTGCGAAAGATCGTCGAGCTGGACATCGATGACGTTGCTTGCATCGACGGTTTTGCCATCGGCCTTCCTCCTTGACACGTCAGCCATGCCTTCTCTAGATGCAATCGGTACAAAAGTGTTACGATCACGTTGTAGATGCGTTTGGTCAACGTGTATGATGTCTCTCCCTAGCGGAGTTGCCAATTCTGTTCGTGGAACAGAGAGTACGGTCGCGTGGAGTCACCAACAGATGGTCTAAGCCACCTACACTTCAAGAAATCTCAGCGTTAGCTCGCCAAAATCAAGATAGAATGAGGTTCCTGTGACTAGGAACGTGGTACGTCTCACTTACGTGGAGAGAGCCGGATGCTTTCCTCGACAAAGCAACAAAGAAGTTACAAACTAAGCTATGATCTATGAATATGTAAAAAAACAAAGTAGATGAAAGAAAAAGATGTATTGAATTGATCTAGGTTCTTGCTTTGTTTCGGCAGATGGCTGCCTTTATATAGACCCTATTACAACTTAAAAGATCTGATCTTCTAAGTTTAAACTAAACTCGACTTATCTCTAAGACTCAATCTTATCTTGGATGAATGTCATACTGGACCTTCTAGAAGATTACATGACGCTAACTTTATTGTTTACAAAGTTTGAACTCTACCGAGAATGCCCAAGTCTTTTCAGCCCTTGTATCTTGCAGTTTAGCTGATTTATCTCGCAGCCACAAGGTAATTCGGTCTTCTCGGGTCGAGTTCCCATCTGGGCGCTTGTATCTTGAGTTTTCAGGGTAAAATAGGCTTCCCACATGTATCTCTCCAGTCTTGGGTAGGTTCTTCTGCCGAACTCCTTATGCACCTTCACTTCTCAAGATAAAATGCACTTTCCACCTCGTTTTTGTCTCCTCCGACCTGCAAAATTCACAACCATTTTTCACCTCCAACAGAAGGGTGGTCATCCGACCATGGCTCAGGAGGCGCCTCGGACTAGGCCTTGGCCTATGACTCTGACTCTAAGTCATCCTGCAATATTATAATAGGGTTAAGAAATATTAATAGATTAATTAATATTGTAATATAATACGATTGGTAAGTCAAACTACACCGATCCGCTGAAAATCAACAGATCTGACTGCCAGCTCTGAGGGCACATGTCTCAACAGCTGAGACCGTCTGCTCTCTCTAGAGCTACTATCTAGAAATAGGGTGTCCGCCACGTCTCGTGTGCGAACTATCCAGCTCGCACTGCTAAGAAACCTTTTCA
Source organism: Neostapfia colusana (assembly GCA_030760725.1). Lineage (NCBI taxonomy): Eukaryota > Viridiplantae > Streptophyta > Magnoliopsida > Poales > Poaceae > Neostapfia > Neostapfia colusana. The sequence continues at coordinate 45,566,044 of JASWHV010000012.1, read as the reverse complement.
TGATCCTCTTCATCCCCTTACCCTTGTCCGACGACATCCTATTTCAACGATGCATTGATAAGTACAATTATTATAAAATATAAAACATGAAATAATAAATAATGAACACATTACTTGTATTCATTTTTAAAAGCCATGAGAATCTCGCTCATTTACTCTACTCCTTAAACAAGACCATCAAACTGTTTTAGTGAATGGTTTCCGTTTGCGCTTCTCACGAATCTGTACATCAACGGCGTCTCCAACTAAGTCATCGAGTTCTTGACCAGGATCAACGACAAATGAGCCTGACAAACCTTCTTCTTGGTAAACATCATCAAACTCGCCAACCGACGTCGGATATCATGGTACCCAACATCGTTTGGGATATATAACCATTCATGAGGATTAACCTTGTGTACGAACCACCAAGCACTCATCTTCTCGCATGGATAAGGTAGACAATACACTTGCTCAAATTGGTCTGGAAGGGCAAAAGAGTCGTACCCTCGCAGCCTTTCGTTGTGTTTCACTTCAACCATGCCAAATTAGTTTTGACGGGTTCCATGATGGTTATCAAACCAGTCACAATCAAACAAAACTACTTTAAGTTCTTATTACCGATAAAGTTGAATTTGAGGATTTTGTTAATGATCCCATAGTATTTAGTTTGCTGTCCTTCAACATTGATTGCTTTCATCACAACTCCGGTATTAGTCATTGCCGCAAGAGGACGAAGAGCATCAAATTGAGTCAAACGGAATCAAAACCCAGTGACGTCGTACCGACCATAGATTGTAACTTTTAATATTCCATAGATAGTTGTCGCAAGTCTTGATGTACGTCAGTATATTTTACACACTGTCCAAAATATGAACATATAAGAATATTTTTTACATACTACTATATAATTCAAGATAGAGAAATGACAAGAAAATGTTACTTGATCTCAGAACCAAGATAGAAAATTAGGCCCTAAATTACTTCCATCTTGTCGCATCGTTTCTACCTGCTTTCTCGTAGGTTGATGTCTAAGTGTCCAATTTTGCTTATGAAACTCACTGCCCGGAAAACAAGAATATTAGCATTAAGGTATAGTAAAGAATACTACGTAGCATAGATGTAGAACAAATATTTACTCGAAATATTTGTCCATCCCATCTATATTAGCATACATGTACAACAAAACAACCTTGCTTTCTTCTGCGGTACAATTGTAGCTCATGTTACTACCAACACGGGTGCCCCTCATTGCAAAAATAGATAGGTCATTACAAGGAGGATCTCCATCCATATTGTATCGCATTATAGAAGCATTGGCATTGTTTTACTCTGCAAAGTAACCACTTGAAAAGTATCCTACCTCCTTAAGAGTAAATGCTTGAGCGATGCACCCTTCAACTCTAGCCCTGTTGCCAACCATTGGTTTAAGATATCTTAGGGCTCTTTCAATATGATACATCCAACTATTTTGCACAGGGACGCTTAATTTAGCTCCATATGATAAGGAAATGTTGCATTGGATTGAAAAACCTAGAGAAAATATTTTTTCCATCTTACATAATATAACTGGTATCTCCTTCTCCAACTTATCCATCATCTCTATCATGGTTTCTTTAGCACTGAGGTGCCTACAAAATATCTAAGCTTGACTAACACTTTCCAAACTGCACCATCATGGCAGCCCCGAAACATAACGGACAGGAGTCTTCCATGATTATGTGATAATCATGACTCTTTAACCCAATTACTTTTCCTGTCCTGGCATTAACGGCTCGTCTCAAGCTAGCAGCGTAATTATCGGGGAATTTCAACCCTTCAACCAATTCAGAACTTCTTTCTTATGTTTAGGTCTAAGACATGAAGAAGCACGTGGCTTACCACCACTTTCAAAGAGCTCAAGAGTTGGACGATTACAAAGCTCTGCCAAATCTTTTCAACCCTTTATACTATCTTTTGTTTTGCAGGCATATCCATGCACGTGCTTATGATGCATTCACCTATGTTACGCTCCTGGTGCATGACATCAATATTGTGCATTAAAATAAACGACTTGACATACGGTAGGTCCTATAGTCCACATCTGTGAGTACAATTGTGTACCTCTCCGTAACCTATAAAAAATCTCGGACGATCTTTATCTACCACAAGTTGCTCCAACATATCAGCAATTTCTGACCCACTTAAACACTTCGGCGGTCTCTTCATCATAATATTGTTCTTTTTGAAAGCATTCTTCTGTTGTATAAACACGTGATTTTGAGGCAACCAACGTCTATGACAATCAAAGTAGCAGATCTTGCCGCCATGAGTAAGACGAAAACAATCCGTGTCGGAAGCACATATGGGACATGTCAAATGTCTGTGGACGCTCCAGCCAGCAAACATGCCGTATGTCGGGAAATCATGGACCGACAACAAGTACGTAGCTCGAAGGTTGAATTTCCGCTTTTTGTAACAGTCATACTCTTTGACTCCTATCCACAATCGTTTCAACTCTTTGATTAGTGGTTGCAACATTAAGTTTAGGTGTGGACTTATATGATTCAGTCCATATAGAATGAGGCAAAGGAACATGAACTCATATTTCATACAAAGAGCAAGTGGTAGGTTGTATGGAATAGCAAAAACGGGCCAACATTAGTAAGGTGTGGCATTTGTACCAAAAGGTGAGAAGTCTTTAGTCGCTAACCCAATGCGAACATTTCTTGCATCACTAGTGAAGTCTGCATCGAAGTTGTCCAACACCTTCCATGCCTCACCATTGGACGGGTGCACCATGACTCGATTGTTGTCACACACACCTTTTTTGTGCCACCTCATGTGTGTGACAGTTCTTTTTTAGGAATAATCACTTCAATCGAGGTGTGACGAGCAACTAACAAAGTTTCTTATGTGCGACTTCTGTCATCACCTTGTCACCATCGTCGTTAACAACTTCGATAAACCTCAATTTAGCACACTTTAGGCACTTGCTCTTTTTGTCATGCTCTTTCTAGAAAAGCATGCAGTTGTATGGGCACACATCAATCTTCTCATATTTCATACCGAGACCAGAAATTATTTTCCTTAACTGGTACATGTCTTTAGACACTTTATGAGGTTTTGGAAGAATATTGCTGATCAATTTGACACGATTTTTGTAGCAATTATTTGAGAAAAAGTACTTAGACTTAATTTCCATAAGTCGTGTCATGAAAAAAAGGAGGATCACTTTTGTGTGCTCATGTAGCGGCTCTTCCGAGGCTTTGAGAAGCTTGAAGAATGCTTCAACCTCCATTGTAGGAGAATCTTTGTTAAAGTCTGGTTGTATATATTCAAGCATCTCACCCATCCTATCAACCCCCATGCTATAAACACCCTCTTCCTCTTCTTCTATGAATTTAGGCGTTGATTCGCCATGAAAGACCCACACCTCATAATGTGGCAAACGCCTCATATTCTGGCATCTGCTACATGGACACCGCACCTTATTTATCTTGGCTAATGAAAAGGCACGGTCCACAAAATCTGTAGCCTTGGTCATCTACTCATCTATGTGACTTCCAGTCTTGTTCCAACCATTATACAACCAACTATGGTCTTCACCCACATTTGAGCCTACAAACCAAATGTAGACAATTCAACATCAGCTATCACACATCTACATCTATTAGGAAGGATATGTCCTAAACCCACCCAAGAGTGAACGAGAGAGCTTGCTTACAATGAGACGCGTTGTCTGGATCCTGATGAAATTTCGGCAGCATAACCCCGCAGTTCTCCAATTGCACGCCCAAAATGGTGTAGAAGAGAACATCAGGGTTATACAACCGAAACTTCAATCAGATACATACCTCTCGCGTCTCGCCATAATCAAGCTCTCTCAGACACTCCAAAGCTGTCTAAAAAAGGGTTAATTCTGAACCTACACGTATCACATGTATAGCACACGTGGCACGTGCCAGTTCGAAATGGGTGACGCATAGCTTACGTTACAACGGTTTTCATGTGTTCCAATGAGAGAGAAAGGAAAGAAATATAGAGAGGGGGATTAAGAAATGACCGTGTTCGCACGCTATTGAAAGTATTGTGTACAACACCATGTTCCAATGAGCGCTTGCCTTCCGCACCGGCATCGTTCGCCTCCGTGCCCGGTTCGATGGTTGTTCTACTAATTATTAACGTACTAGCGACCTCCCAGTTCAGAGTCATCGTAAATAACATATTAGACACATGCTCTCACGTTGGTGTATATAGCTAACCGTCGTGAGAGCATATAATTTGTAATGGATCGAATCCGTACATTCCAGGATCGTAGAGGGTGGTGTCGTACGATGCAACCCAACAACACAAACATAACAAGAAACATACATATTTTCATAAAAACTTGCTAAATTTGTAAAAATGTGGTACAAACCATTCAATTTCCATCTAATTTACATAATTACTACTGCAGCGGAAGATAATTACACAACTCACGCCTATCGCCTAGCTAAGCAAAAAGGAACTCATCCAGCCCTAGGGATGGTTCACGCTAGCAACATCCAAGTAGATTACAGCGGCGTGACGGCTCCCACTCGGCCGTAGTTCCCAAAGGGGGGATAAACCTCTCCGGTGAACCCATACTCCATAGCAGTGGGGTACTCCACACCTGCAAACACTTATAACAGCAACTGTGAGCACGATGGCTCAGCAAGTCTTAACCGACTTCCTAGGCATAAAACTCTACATGCAAGTGTACCGATAATAGGACAGTAAATTTCAGCAAAGGACACGCCTAATGGTTCATCCTTAGTTCAGCTTTTAGCACCAAATTAAGAGTTCAAGAATCTGAAATTAAGTGAGCAATGTTTGGTGGCAATCATGTTGCAATACAAATAAAGTATAACAACAATTATATTAGCACATTCATCTCCAATATTTACTACGTCACGACACAGTGAACAAGCAGTACTCATGACCGTGAGGGACGGCGAGTCGACTCGATATACATCTGCAGGGATACCCAAATAGCACGTCACGTACGCCCATCCTCGAAGCTGTGATGGCACGCTGAACCGATGTCGTACCGGACAAACTTTCACCCGAAGCCCAAATGTCGAACTGGTCGCACCGAAATGGGCAGGAGGTTCCCTACACGGAGCAATTCTGTGCCCCGTTAGCAGATTTCCACCTTGCTGCTCTCAACCTACACCTATAAATCAATGCGTTATGCCTCGACACCCGGATGTATAGGTTACATCAGTTTATCGGACCCCATATATCCGATATGCCTTCAATACATTCAAACTTGTTCAGCGGGGCCGCACATGAATCGGTCCTCAATCGATACAGGCATGGCTACGCAAGCAAGACTCCATCTTGCTGTATCCTACACCCTGCCCAGTCTCAATTTTCAGATAAGGTAAACCTCACGTCTCGAACCAATCCCGTATGTAGCCAATCCTAACCTCGTGAGTAGATTTCAACAACTCGATTTGTACGGAAGCCTATAAACATTAAGCTTTGCATATACTACTCGAGGACTTAACCACTACCATCACTCTCCCTGGGATAATCTGGTTATGCAAGTGGGGTATCAAAACATTATAGACCTAATTCACATATGAACCCCATACTCTAGTGATACCAATAAAAAACTTGCTAAAGTTTGTTAAATGAAACCGGGGGTTGCCTTGTTGCTGTAGGTCAGTGAAGTCAGTTTCCAGAGGAATTACTTCAAGGGCCTTCTGGTGCCTCTTCGAGCTCGGCAACTAATCGAAATGACCAACAATGCAAATGACTAAGTTATTAAACGTGTACGAGCACTTACAAAGATTTAAGTGAATTCTGTATAAAATGAACTCTAATGGACTTGAGATTTTTTACATAAATTCACACCTGACACTCAGCAGGTACTGCTAGCCAAAATTCAGAGAAAGTTAATGTGAGGACCTAGGGTTCAGACATTTCAGGAATCACATTGGGTGGTATCGTGCGATGCGACACCCAACAACACACTTCAAAAGACATTCATATTACATCACATAAGCTTGAACCAACAAGTTCAAGCATGAATATATTACATGTTAAACATTTCTACAGCGGAAGTCTTGTCTCTACTCACACCCTACATATACACACTACGCAAAATAATGAATAGTCCAGCCCTTGGACTGTTCACTATAGCAGTAGCTCCTCAAGGCGGCGTGCAGGGCTCCCATTCAGCCATATACCCCGACGGGGGTGTGGCCCCCCAGTCAAGCCCTTCGTCAGACGAGGCCATAGATGGCCCCTCACCTGCAGCAACAACTTATATAGCAACCATGAGCATGAAGGCTCATCAAGTCTTAACCGTGAGCACGAAGGCTCAGCAAAATTTAGCCATTTTCGGAATGCTCGGAATGAATCTCTGATAATATCCAGCTAAACACAAGAAGTTGTGGACTTCTGGATAGACTTGGGGGAGTTCCATTTCAGCACTTGCTCAATTTTGCTTGGATCAACAACAATACCCTCTGTTGATATAATGTGCCGAAGAAATGACACTTGCTTGATCCAAAACTCACGTTTGCTGAACTTGGCATAAAGCTTATAGTCTTTTAATCGTTGAAGCACGATATGTAAATGTTTGGCATGTTCTTCCTCCAACTTGGAATATACCAAAATATCATCGATGAAGACCACAATGAACTTGTCCAACTCTAGCATGAATACCGAATTCATGAGATACATGAAGTGAGCTGGAGCATTAGTGAAACCAAAGGACATGACGAGAAACTCATAGAGGCCGTATCTTGTCGAAAATGCTGTCTTCGGTACATCTTTTGCCTGATTTTTAATCTGATGATATCTGGACCGAAGGTCCATCTTGGACAACACCTTATCACCCACTAGTTGATCGATTAAAATGTCGATGCGAGGTAATGAATACTTGTTCTTGATAGTAACGGCATTGAGAGGATAATAGTCTACGCATAATCTTAGCGTTTTGTCCTTCTTATTCATGAACAACGCCGAGCATCCCCATGACAATGAACTCGGTTGAATGAATCCCTTCTTCAAAAGGTCATTCAGATGCTCTTTCAATTCTACAAGCTCATTCAGAGCCATTTTATACGGCCTCCGAGATATCGGTGTAGTACCCGGTGCAAGTTCAATCTTGAACTCCACATCCCGTTCGGGTGGCATGCCCGGTAAATCATCGGGAAATACATCCGGGTATTCACAAACCACCAGAATCTCTTCCAATTTAATGGATTCACCATGATATGCCGTTGCATTTTCCAAAACATTGGTTTCAGAACCAATATATGGGGACCATGAATGGAAGAGTTGAGCTGAATAGTTCAAAGACGAATGTTGAGAATGGCATCATGGCAATATAACCATGACATCCCTAAGATGATATCTATGTTTTGGTCTTCTAGGGTAATAAGAGAGGTGGGGTATATTTTCCACCTAAGTCAACTGGTGCCTTTGGTACAATAGTATGAGAAGCTATGTTCCCACTCAGTGAGCAAATCAAATATGAACTTTTTGTAGGTAGTAATGAATTTGATAGTTTCTAACATATGATTTGCTTATGAAATTATGTGTAGCACTGGAATCAAATAATATCAAAGTGTGGTGGTTGTGGAGAATGAACGTACTCGCGAGTACGGGTTCACCTTCCGACACATCCTCGATAGCAAGATGGCGGATGTTGCCGGGTTTTGGGACTGGTTTCTTGGGTTGACCCCGAGGCTGATTTGCACCTTGGAGAATCACCTGCCCGCTGCCTTTCTGCTTCTCCGGGCACTCCCTTGAGAAATGACTGGCCCAGCCACACGTGAAGCACGTGTAGTTTGTCGGTCCCCCACTGATTTGGGGACGGAATCCAGGTGCACACTGTGGAGGTTGAAGTACACGTGGAAACCCCCATTGCTGTTGTGGCAGAGGTGGTCAGAAGCTGGGCGTGTTAAATCGCGGACCACGGAATCGGCTGCCACGCTGGTGGTTGCCACCTCTGACCGGATGATGAGCGATACACCATACGGTGTTTTTGGGGATTGCCTCCCCTGCTGCCCTGTGGCGCACTCCTCTTACGCTTCTCCATGGTCAACTCACGGGCAGCGTCCTCTTGCACAATGGTGGCGTTGACCATATCGTTGAAGGTGCCGCGGTTGAACTGTGCAAGTTTGTCTTTCATTTTGGGGTTAAGACCCCGGTAGAAGCTCTCGTGCTTCTTGTCCTCCATGTTTATATAATCCAACGCATACTGCACCAGATTATTGAAAGCCCGGGAGTACTCGTGAGCACTCCTCCCTCCTTGTCTCAGCTCCATAAATTCCTGGAGCTTCCTCTTCATGATACCGGGAGGTATGTAGTAGGTGCGAAACGCCTCCTGTGATTTCATCCACGTTAGGGCATAACCCGCCGGTAGTGAGGCGATGTGGTTCACCCACCAAGCGCCGGCAGATCCTTGAAGCTGTTGCGCTGCGTACATCACCGTCTGGTGTTCGGAGCATTGTAGCAATCCAAACTTAGCCTTGATGGTACGGAGCCAGTTGTCCGCCTCGAGGGGTTCATCGGCCTCCATGAAGACCGGTAGATGCGTTGCCATGAAATCCGAGTACGAGCTGTTCGGAGGCTGGTGATGACCTCCATCTTGACGTCCCCCTTGACGGGACGTATTCTGCACGAGCATGCACAGCAGCTCAGTCTGCTCGTCGCACGAACTCGTCATTGCAGCGAGTACATCCACCAACGTAATCGGAGGTGAAGGTGGTGGTTGCTGCTGCTGTGGTGTCTCCGGCTCATGCTGCTCGGAGCTCCCTCCCTGACTTGTCCCACCAATGTCATGCGTGGAACATTTGCGTGTCATTCTGCAGCCAGAATAAAATTTCCACATGAGGACACCATAGGAAATCTGATGCATTGCAAAAGTTGGAAGTGTAATGACGATGAACATCTTGTAAACAACTCATATATTGATAAAGCATAACTTTATTCACAATATATTTTCTAGGGACCATTTGTTACAATAATACTCCAAAATGATGAACTCTATCCTGCAGTTCATCTCTATTCTTATGGTCACCACAATATGTTACACCACACCGTCACTTATGCTACAACAACACTGCTATTTACAATACGACACAAACATGGTCGTCACAATGCAACGGGGTAGTATTATCCCTCCTCGGTGCCTATTCTACCCGTGACGACTACTCTTAGTCGGACGCCGGTTCAGGCTCCTCCGGATCCTCCTCGAGTTCAGAGTATGAAGCTGGGGCGACAAGTTCAGGTTCAGCATCGATTACCATAGCTTCAGGTTCGGGTTCCCCCGTAGCTACCATCTCAACCTGTTGGACGAGGACCGGCTACAAAATGGGTTGTACAGCGTTCAACTCGTCCTGAGCAAACATTCAGTCTTGCTACCAATTCTGCGCTGCCTCTATGGCGTCATTTCTCTCCTCTGTAAGTACATTAATGTGGTGCATTTGAGCACCCACCATTTTCTGACTCACATTCATCTCATCACGGACTTGCTGCAACTTTTCTTGAGTGTGTTGCAGCTCATTTTCAGTCACCATGAGCTGGTGGATTGCCGGGGCAAGATGAGCACACAATGAATTCTTCTCATGTCGGAGCTGATCCTTGCGAGTGTTTGCTTGATTCAGCTCACCCATAAGTTCTTCGATGGTCCTGTCTTGACCACCAATCACTAACATGCTGGCAGCAGCATAAAAACTGGTAGTAGACAACCTCAAGTTGAAATTGGGGTTGAATAAATCTGTTAGCTCGCCCTGTCGTTGTTCCCACTCCTGCTGAGATAACCCCGTAACAGGTAGGAGCACAAACAGTGTAGACTCCACTTTCTTCACATGGAGTTGGCAAAAACGCGTAATGGCTTTGCGGGATGCCATGTCCCACAAATCCTCCATGCAATGCCCCTTCACGGTGACGGTGAATGGTGCCCAACCTGGTGGTTCAGCACTTGCGGGGAAGTCCAAGTGCACGATGCATGACGTCTCCCCATTCTCCATCGTCTCTTTTACCCAATAGCATGGGTCCTCGGTATACCCGAGGTATTGCAACATTCGCTGCAACTACACCGGAAAATCTGGAAAATTCTGCCCAAACGTATGAATCCATCCGTTGGTCAGTGTAGTTCCAATATATATCATCTGTGGAAGAAGAGATTTGATTAAATCAAATACTCAATTCTACAGTAAGATGATTTAAAATCTCATGGTACTGGTTAAGTAACACACGTAAGCACAAATTAGATTCATGCTCATACCATCCCAAAATATTAAGTCCAAGTGACAAATTCTGGTCAAAATTGAACAGTCTGCACTTATTTCAGTATTTGATCTAGTTAGCAGCATTTTCAGGACTCAAGCTGAAAATCAAAGTTAAAGTTAACTTTAATATATTTTCAAAAAGTACTTATTTGCATAAAGATTAATTATGTATAAAAATTTATGACATTTCAATGTTTACAGAAATGTGAAAAACTTCGGCAGCACTTCTTTTTCAAGAGGCTGATTTGATTTTCATTTTCCAAACCCTTCTGCTCCAATTTTGGAGAAACTTTGAGTTACAACGTTGTAACCTATCTCATAAGACTTCCAACAGTATATCACATGACACTTAGAAAATTTTATCCTATGATCTATGATAGAAAAACAGAAAAATCCAGAGAGGTTTTTGCTCTGCCCTGTTTCTCGACAGTTTGTGCTCATCTGTGGTTTTCACCGACTTAGTTTGTGATTCTGCTTGGAGCTCTACAGGAAATTTGTAGGGAACTTCAAAACCTTTCTATACATGTATCACACACCTCCATTGGTGAATCCTATCAAAAGTTACACCCTGTTAAAATCCAGTAATTTGTCTGCCAGAACAGGAAATGTGATCCTAGAACTTTCTTCAAGTCCTTATGCTCCCCCTTGATACTAAGTTCAAGAAAGAAGCTGAATAACTAAAGTTTTTCCCTTGAGTTTATTTGCTAATAATCCTTAAACCATTTGGTTTATGCAATAAGTAATTATATCTGTACTACATTTCCTCACAAAATAAAATCCTAACCGGATTACACCGGCATATACGTGTTATATGGTGGCACTAAGTCGTCACGCACAAATGTGTTGTAAACGCGATACGCTAACGTGGTCAGCACCTGCAGAAGATAACACGATGATGATGCAATCTAAGTTTTTGTCATTTCAGGCAAGTCCATATAGAAAGTAAATACATACGCCCCATATCATTGCCATACAGGTCGTCCTCAAGTTAGGTCATGTATCGGGGTACATGATCGGGTTATTCACCACCCGCAAGGGGGCTCCACACGTTTGCAATTAAGCACACCAGTGGACCAGCATTTTTATATGCCTCATAGGACATGAAGAGTCCTAGAGAACATATTTCGTGTTACAAACCACACGATGGGGTCTTCTCCTCTTGCCCTTGGGTTTGTGCACTGGAGGCTAGAGCAATTCATATGTAGCTAAGACATGAAGAGTCTTGGAAAGCATATGCACTTTCCGTTCATTGCTGAGCGGAGCATCTCATGCTACTTTCCTTGCATGAGGGAGCTAACTGAAATTGAACCGCTTTCAGTGGCGTTCCTTACCAATCTTACCTCCACGTAGGTGCGTCGTTACTGAATTGAGATACAGAATTATAACACTTAAGTTAGTTCTGCCACCTTTATAACTATGCTAATAGTACTCTTTATGCGGGCTTACTACCGTTACCTGACCGTAAGCCTAAATTTTTAGCAATATAGCACTTTTCAAGTGCGTTATTCTCAATGCGGCCCTGATACCACGATGTGAGGACCGGGGGTCCCAACATTCCAGGAATCACATTGGGTGGTGTCGTGCGATGCGACACCAACAACACACTTCAAAATACATTCATATTACATCACATAAGCTTGAACCAACAAGTTCAAGCATAGATATATTACATGTTAAACATTTCTACAGCGGAAGTCTTGTCTCTACTCACACCCTACATATGCACTACGCAAAATAATGAATAGTCCAACCCTCGGACTGTTCACTATAGCAGTAGCTCCTCAAGGAGGCGTGTGTAAAAGCCCAAGAAAAGGGACTTGCAAAAATTTTTCATCACCTCACAACACCACCGCTTTTGTTGGGGATAATTTGTGAAGACTTGTGAAGAGCAAGTAACCTCCATCAAAAGGGTGATTAGAGGGGAAAGCCCTAACTTTCACAAAGTAGGATTTCTACACATGAACATGGGAGGTTGAGCTCACCCCTAGAACTTAAAAAGTCTTGGGAAGGTTCAGGCCAAATTTCATGCAAATCCAACACTTTTTGAGGCACTTTTGGAGGCATTTGAAAAAGAGGCCAATTTGAATGTAAATTCAAATTGCAGCAACTTTCATCACTTAAATTCAAAAGTTGTTGGCTTAACATTCAAACTCAGCACATTTTTCTGAGTTAGTACACCAATTTTCATCCCCATTGGACTTCATATTGTCGGGAGCTAAATTTGCAATAATTCAAAACTGAATTTGAATTTCAGTTCAAACATGAAGCAAATTTAGCCAAACAAATTTCAAATTTGGGAAACCAAATTCAAACTATGACATGGTGCTTAAGTCTCACAGTTAATTGGGAGTAGCTGGGGATATTTTCAGCAAAACAGAGGTGAAAAATTGGAAAAATAATTGGAGGAGGAGGGTCCACTGGTCAGAGACTGTGAGCAGCAGGGAACTGACTCGGTGGTCGTCGGTCAGCTGCCGAGACCGGTTGCCGCCTCACGGCCGTGCCAGCGTGCGCCTGGGTTAACTCGCGCCCCCCTCCCGATCACCACGTACGCAGCACAACCTGAGTTCGCTGCCTCCCTCGCCTGCCACTCTGCTCAGCGTCCGCGCACGCGAAAAACTTGCCGCAGCGTCCGCACCTCCGAGCCCCGGCGTGCACCCGCGCTGATCATCGAGCACTCACGATCCCTGCAGCAAAAAGGAGCACCAGGGCGTACTCTAACTATTCCCCATGCTGATCCAGCAAGCTGCACTCGATTGTGAGCGGTGTAAGCCGTCGGAGTCGAGGAACGGAGAGGTACCGGCGGAGCCGTGCTTCGGCTCACCGGTGACAGCCCCATCCGGCCATCGTCGCCGACCGCGTTCTACACAAGAATGGTGCGTGGGGATCCCTAAAGGTGTAGCCGCAAACCATTCAGCAATTGATCCATCGGGTAGCAAGAATTTTAGAAAGTCCCGAACCCTAGTGCAACTGACCGAGCTCGGCAAAAATCCAAAATTCGGCTTACACGCTGAGTCAATGATCAAGCTAGCTCGCAAGTAGCTCCTACACCTCCTAGCGCCCCTCCTCAAGGAAGAACCGAGCAAAACCGTCCAGAAATGGCCGAGTTATAGCCGTTTCCATAGCCGCCGGTGCAAACACGGCTCGGGTCACCGTCGAGAGTGGGTTTGCCGGTGTTTTTAGCTTCCGAGACTGCTCACGTCGGGTTCCTCGTGACCCACTGGTGCTCCTCGAGCAAACTGTAACCCTTTTCATGCCCCAGAGAGCGAGAACAACCTCACCGGAGTCCTAGCCTCCGTGGTGGACATCGCACGGCCGTTTCTGGTCACCGCCGGCGAGCTCCGACCCCCGAGGCAAGTTCCACAGGGCGAGATAAGGCTAGGCGGCCAGTTCTAGCGCTGGGGGTGGTCGGGAAGGCGGTTCCGGCGAACCTCGCCGGAGTACACCGCTGCTGAACACGCGGGCGCGCGCCAGGAGGAAGAAGGCGGGTGGTGGGACCCACCCGCAGAGTTTAAACATTTTGGGGGATTTTCCAGTTTTAGTGCAAACTTCAAATGCATAGAACTTTTGCTAGGAAGCTCCAAATTCAGTGAACCAAATTTTCCTGAACTCAGAATTTTGAGTACTTTCCAGCAATACAAATTTCGGCTCATGAAAGTTAATAGTTTTCCAGAATTAAATCACTAAAATTTAAACTGTTAGGAATTTTATCTGGAGAATTACTTCATGAAAAATTCTGAAATTTGGCTGGGAGGTTCATTGGAAAATCCTGGAGTCACAGTAAAATTTTCAGACTCATACAAGTTCATTATTCCCCCTAATGGTGTGATTAAGTGAACTGCCCTGAGAAAATAGAAAAATGTACACAAACATTTTTCAGATTTTCTCAAATCTTGTTTAGGGCATAACTTCCTCTAAAATTTCTCAAATGACATGAAACCAATTCCATTATAACCATCTTAAATTCTAGTTTCCAGAAAGTAATGGTTGGAGCCATGAAAACCTCTGGAATTCCTTAGAGGCTCTAATATTGACCAAATAGGCTTTTATTTGTACAAGGCTCAAATGAACCTTGTTTCAAATGAAACTTGGTCAAGACTTTGGTTAGGACCATACCAAGCCACCATAAAAATTTAAGAGCCAAGGGGGAGGGCTAGCTAGAGTTATAGTAATTACTTATTCCAGTTTACACATTGCATTTGAATTAACATGTAGTATCTCATTAACGTGTAGTCGCTGAAGGCGAGGAGACTCCGTAAGTGCTCGACTTCCTTCTTCCGGACACAGCCCTAACCACTGACCAGCAGCAACAGGGCAAGCCCCGGTTTGCATTATCCCCTTTTGTAAAGTTTTGCTTTGTTTACATGTCTAGTATGAAGCATGAATGCACATTAGGTGTAGGATGGATGGAACCCCACTTGCATAACCAGAATTTTCCTATAAGAGTGAGGGTAGTGTCTAAGACCTTGAGTAGATAGGCTATGCTTAATGATTCATAGGACTTCGGTACAAGTCGAGTACTTGGAATCTACTCGCGAGTTTAGGCTTGGGACACACGGGATTGGTCCGAGTTATGTGAGATCACTTTAGTAATGAAAATGAGACTAGGCAGGGGCTACGACGCAGCAATAGGAAGTCTTGTGTGCGCAACCCTGTCCGTGTCGATTGAGGACCGATCTGTATGCAGCCCTGCTGAACAAGTATTGAACGTACCGAAGGCATATCGTATATATGGGCCCCGATAAACCGATGTAACCTGTACCTCCGGGCGTTGAGGCATAACACACCGATTTATAGGTGTAGGCTGAGGGAAGCAAGGTGGAAATCTGCTAACGGGCATAGCGAGATGCTCCGTGTAGGGAACCTCCTGCTCGTTTCGGTGCGACCGGTTCGACGTTTGGGCTGTTGGGTGAAAGGTTGTCCCGTATGACATCGAGTGAGCGTGCTGTGCAGCTCCACGGGTGGGCGCACGTGACGTGCTCTTTAGGTCTCCCTGCAGGTGTATATCGAGTCGATTCAACGTCCCTCGCGGTGACGAGTACCGCTTGTTCACTGCATCGTAACGTAGATAAATTGTGGAATGTAATGACTCAATTCTGCTGATATGTATAATTGTATTGCTACATGTGTGCCACCAAATATTGCTTACTAAATTTCTTATTCATGAACTGTTAACTTGTGGCTAAAAGATGAATTAAGGATGAACTGGTAGGCGTGTCCCTTTGCTGAAAATGTACCACCCCATGTTTGTTGTACACTACATATAGAGTTTCATGCCTAGGTAAGTCGGTTAAGTCTTGTTGAGCCATCGTGCTCATGGTTGCTGCTTAAGTGTTTTTCAGGTGATGAGCCACCCGCGGACTCGGGTTACGAGTCCACCGGTGAGGGTTACCCTCCGTTGGAGACCACGGCTGAGTGGGAGCCGTACACGCCGCGCTGAGCTGAGGAGTGCAGCTAGTGTGGGTTGTCCTAGGGCTGGGCAACCAACTTTTGCTAGATAAGCGGGCGTGAGTTGTACAAATTAGACTTCCGATGTGTAATATAAACACTAGTTTGTAACTGAGTATTGTACTAGTTTATACAGTTTCAGTTTGTTTTCTATGTAATACAATGTATCCTTATGATGTGTGCTGTCGGGTGTCGCATCGTGTGGCACCACCCTCTGCGATCCTGGATGAGCGGATCCCGGTCCGTCACAGCATGTAGGGCTCCAATTCAGCCATATACCCCAATAGGGGTGTAGACTCCCAGTCAAGCCCTTCGTCAGACGAGGCCATAGATGACCCCTCACCTGCAGCAACAACTTATATAGCGACCGTGAGCACGAAAGCTCAGCAAGTCTTAACCGACTCATTCTAAACATGAAACTCTACATGAGTAAAAGGGTTCTAACATAGGCAGGAAATGTTTGCATAAAATACTCGCCTAAACCCTAGGTTCTTAACTTCATTTTTAGCATAGATTAAGCTATTCCTACTCCAACTACTCTTTCTTACTATGTCACAACGCAGTGAACAAGCGGTACTCAAATAACGGCGAGGGATGGTGATTGCAATCAAAAGACACCGAGTAATACACGACATGTATGCCCATAGTAGAAGCTGCCTAAGGCATGCTCTCTTTCTGCCATACATGGCCACCTTTCACTAGGACACTCTCAATTGTTTAACCGGTCCTACCGACCCGAGCAGGAGGTCCCTACATGGAGCAAGCGTCCTTGACGGAGCCCCTTAGCGGATTTACACCTTGCTACCCTCAACCAACACCCTTAAGATGGCAAGCAATGTCTCAACAATCAAGTTAACCAAGCTACATCGGTTTCTTGGGGGCCATATATCTAGTATGCTACCGGTACAGTTCAAATTTGCCCAGCAGGACTGCACACGGACGGTCCTTGATCGACATAAGAAGAGCTACGCACACAAGACCTCCACGTCTTGCTGCACCCTACATCTCTGCCCCATCTCATTATCAATTGAGTGGTACATGTTCATAAATCCTCCGTGTGCCATATTCTTTCTCTGGCAAGTAGATTCCAACTACTCGACTTCTACCAAATTCTATCTATGACTAAAGCCTAGCAAGAGTCTACACGGCAATATACTAAGCTACTCATGAAGAAATAGGATTATTTGGGTTTCAATCACCTTAACCTAATGCACATCTTATAACTACTACTCATATGTTATAAAGGAAAATGTTATGAAAGCTTGTTAAATGCAAACCGGGACTTGCCTTGTTGCTGCACGGGTTTTCAATCAGTCTCCGGAGGAAGACTTGCAGTGGCTCCTGTGTCTCCTCGAGTTCGGATACTAAAAGATATCAACAAATGCAATAATTTGTATTACATATATGAATGAAATTCATATGTGATATGAAATGTATTGATAAATGACTTCAATTCTCCTTATATTTATGTGTTAGCTAACATAGATCATCTCTAATGTGCTAGCCAAGTTTCATGATTTACCTCCTAAGTATGTGTTCATAATAATTCCTAAAGCTTTAATCTTCTCTGAAATTCCAGAGAAAATTTGAGGCTTTGACATGCATCAAAGTATGTTATTCATACAGTACAAGTCATGAGGAGTCTAACAAACTTAGTTTCAGAATTTTCTAAGCTATCTACACAAAGATATGGCTTTTATAAGTTGCTAACAATTTCTGGAATTGTTTTGGGAATTTTCAGGGACATAGGGCAAAATGCTATTATTTACCCTATTTAGCAATGTCCCCTGAAACTGAAATTCGGCCTGGCGATCAAAGGTATTATAAAGGAGGTTCTGGCCAAATTTGGGATTTTTCCTAATATGAGATCTCTGTAATTAATTCCTAAAGACTTAATTTAAATGTATTAATAAGAAAAATTCAGAGACTTTCATACAAATTAAATGGTATTGCTAGAAAGTACTGGTCACAAGGATTCCAACAAAATTTATTTGAGTAATTTTGGACAATCCTACTGAAAGATATGAATTTCTAAAGTTTGTCCTCAAACTAGAATTATTTTCCTACTGAAAATTATTTAAACAGTCACCTGGGACCACTGAGAGCGAAGAAACACGGGACCACAGAGTAATACCCACGCTGCCACACCTGATCCCAGCCGCAACTGATCAGAACAGCCGCTGACGTGTAGGACCCACTGGGTCTTCTTCTACCTCCCGACGTCCGACCTCTCCCGCGGCGGCGCACAACGGCAAGCTCGCCGCTGAGCTGTTCCCGGCCATTCGGATCCTCCAAGCTCGCCGCCAGGGACTAACTGTGCACCCTGAGCACGCTGGTGACCTCAGCCCATGCCGGCGATGGCCGGAGCATGGCTGACCATGGCGACAACGGCTCGAAGTTCACCGGCAACGGTGTTCTAGTTCAGGAAGACCTCTTTTTGATCGGATTTTGCTCCTACAGCATTGCCGGATTACGTGGATAATGAAAATGAACCAAGAAGCCGACGAAGACGGCCGGAACCTAGAGTTCACCGGTGAAACGAAAGGTTTTCGCCGCTGGAGGCAAAAACTCGGTGAACTCCTCGGTTTCTTGGGCAAATCTTGCTCTACTTCTTCCAATAGCTCCGTATGAGTGTCTAGATCATGTCCTTAAATGCGCATGATCGCTAAAGGATCGTGTGAGGTTAATTTCACCGTGAAACCCACTCGGTTCAAATGAACCCACCGAGTGAAGAACGGGAAATACTTGGAATCAGATGGATGAAACGAAGAACGGCTCTTACCGTGAGCAAGAAGGATCCTCGGTGCACCTTTTCTCTTTTGAGATTGAGGCACGAAAGTGGCTGGATCGCCGGGGCGTCGGAGGTCTGAAGCAGCGGCGAGATGAACTCGGGTGCGGTGAAGGTGGAAACCAGAGAACTCGGTAGATTTTTATACCCACGGCAGGGAGGGGCTATTACCGCACACGAGGCGGTCGTGAGGGCATTTACAGCAGCTCGCCAGCACGAGCAGCATGCTGGAGCACCGGTGATCGTCGAGCGCGGGCATGGGAGAGGGAGAAAGGAAAACAGAACACTCACAACTGACATGTGGGTCCCACCTTCCTCTTATCCACTTTGTAAATTCAGTTTCAAATAGTAAACTGACTCTAAAATTGGTAAAATTTTGTATTTCGGCTAAACTGCATATGAGGAATCCAATGGTGCAACTCAATTTGAATTTGAATGAAGTTGAATTTAGGATCTGATATTCAGAATTTAAATTTGGATTCCCATTTTACCTCATCAAAACAAATGGCAAACCTAGTCCAAATTCAATCAAATTTGGCAGGGATACTGTTTAGACTATGGAGAACCTATTTGTGACATCAGATTCCCATGTTTAGCAATGTTGTGAGTAGAATTCAGAAGTTTAATGAGGAACTCTACTCAACCGTACTCCATTTTGAACTAAATCACTTGGCTCCAAATTTTGGTACATTTGGCAGCCTGCCTAGTTTGAACCTAAGGATTTGAAATGTGGGATCATATGAAGATTTTTAGGTGCTATGTTGCTATTTTTAGTTCCACCTTTGAACTCACATCATTGTATTAAAAATTTTTTAGTTTCTCCCATTTTTACTAAGTGTTCATGAGCTGAACTACATGTGTTTGAAATCTTTAGATTTCACAGTTAATTAAGTGTGTGCTTTAAAGAATTCCCTAAGTTATTTTCCGTCTCTGAATTAATAAGACAAACCTGAAAGTTTATCATGCAGCAAACTAGACTTTTCAGAAACTTCAAGATTTTCTAAGCACCTGAGAATTTGTTTCACTTATTTTGGAGTTTTATACAATGAGATCTGGAATTTCTAAGTTTGGATAAAAGCTGGAATTGCTCTCTGTTCTTTTCCTAATTTTTCTTGAACAGAAGCAACTGGAACACCATTAGACCCAGTAAATTAAGTCCAATGCTTCTCAAATTTTTACTGAATATCAGTAGATTTATGAAGGACATGCTGGCCAAAATTGAGAATGTTCCATAACAGGGATCACCTAGAATTAAATCCCAAAGATTTTTTTGAAGAATTATGGAGGAAATTACAGGAATTTTCATACCAATTAATATGCACTACTTAAAAGTTACTGGTTGAAAGGAATCCAACAAAATTCGTTTCACAATTTTTGGACAATCCTACAGGAAGTTATGGCCATTCAATGTTTTCCCAAATTCTAGAAAATGAATTGTGATCAAAACCTAGCACTATTCACTAAGACATGCTGTCGGAAAACTGAAGATTACTCAAGCTGCGGTGGATGAAACTCGACGAGATATTCAGGCACGGTTAAAGGACTCTAAGGTGCACCGTTTTTCTGTGGAGGTCATCACGTGAAAGGATCTGGAGCACCTGTGCCACGGGGAGCAGAGGGGCGGCAATCACTCCTCCATCGAGCGGCGGCGACGAAGCTTCAAAATAAAAGCAAGTCAGTACAAGAACTGATGAAGTGATCAAAGGAAAATTAAGAGGAGATCTTGGCACCACTTTTTACTCTTTGCAGAGGATCAAAACAAGGTGTGCTTGGATGGCTGGCCTGAACAACAGAGCAGCAGCAGTTTTTCTGCTACTTGCTGGAAGAACTAAGCTGGGGAAGAGAGAGGAAGGAGAGGATTGCGTGGGCAGCAGATGGATGAGCACTGAATTCAGCTTCTGCTGGGTGGAATTTGCATGTGGTTAGGTGTCATTGGGAGAGAGAGAGAGCAGAGAACAGATGCACTAGAGTGCTCTGTTTCAGCTCAAAGAGCCACTGACTAGTGAGTCACACTGGACATACAAATCCACTTCCACTGATATTTCTCTCCCAACGACTCAAAATTGATTGCTATACTTGCTGGTTAAGTCCAATTTGAAATATCTGAACAGATTTGACTCAACAGATTGGAGAGATCAAATTGATTAGAATTTGAGTTTAATTTGAATCCCTCTAATTTGATTTGATCCAATTAAATATCAAATGAGGCCCAAAATAAAGTAAACTTGGTAGGGATGGTATTTGAATCATGGGAAATCCATTAGTGAGCTCAGATTTGGCAATTGAATACATTGAATTTGAATTGAACATTTGAAATTGGATTTGAATCCCGTCTCTTCAATTGATCCAAATACATAGCAAACAACTTCCAAAATGGATGGATTTCTGCAGATATGCTAATTAATATATGTTGAACACATTGGTGCAATCAAATATTCCAGTTGACAATATTTGAGGAAAAATTCAGATTTGAATTTGTACTAGTGACATATATGCATGGCTTGCTGCACATTCAATTGAGAATTTGAATTTACTCCAAATTTTTGTACTGATCCATATGTGTAAAAGTGGGCTTTCACATTTCTCCCACCTTAAAAGAACCTCGTCCCGAGATTACAAAAGAAGAGACGAAGATAGGAGATGAATTGCCCGATATGAGAAGATATGAAATCCGAGTAGTTTGAGCGAAGGAAATCTTCACTCTCCCATGTCGCTTCCTCAGCGGTGTGGTTGCTCCACAAGACCTTGTATAACCACAGCGTTCTGTTACGCGTGGTCCGAGTCTTCTCGTCGATAATCCCAACCGGATATTCAGCATAGGTTAAGTCCACGTTGCAACTCGCCAATATTTTTGGTATGGACAGCAGCAGTGTACTTCAGACATTTCCTGAGCTGTTAGACATGGAAAGATGCTGGTAGTTCCTGAGCAGTGTACTTCAGACATTTTCGGTGTTATGACACCAGTGAGAGATGCCGGTAGTTCTGGCCTATATGCCACTAGTCCACGTTTCTCTGTGATTGCATAAGGTCCGATAAATCGGGGAGCGAGTTTCCCCTTCACGCCGAATCGGTGAACTCCCTTCGTCGGAGACACAAGGAGATAAACGTGTTATCCGACGTCAAAATGCAGCGGTCAACGCCTCTTATTAGCGTAACTTTTCTGTCGGAATTGGGCTGCTTTCAAGTTTGCTTGAATAACCTGAACTTGTTCTTCGGCGTCGTTAACGAGATCAATCCCGAATCTGACCCTTTCACCGGATTCACACTAATTCAGTGGGCCGAGGTGCGACATTTTCGTCCATATAGAGCCTCATATGGTGCCATCTTGATACTCGCTTGATATCCATTGTTATACGAGAATTCCGCCAACGGTAAATGATGGTCCCAATTCTTACCGTGGTGGATGGCACACGCCCTCAACATATCTTCCGAAACTTGATTCACCCTTTCAGTTTGTCCATCTGTCTGTGGGTGATATGCGGAGTTTCTAATCAGCTTTGTACCCAGCGAAGCTTGCATCTACTCCTAGAAGCGAGCCACGAAAAGTGCACCGCGATCTGAAATTACAGTCTTGGGCACTCCGTGTAAGCACAAAATCCTTGCAATATACAACTCCGCATACTTGTGGGCATGGTAATTGGTATGAACAGGAATAAAGTTGTAAGGGCCTAAGTTTTTGGCACATGTTCAAAGTGTTCATCACCACACACACACTTCATTTGAAGAAACTTGATGAATACATTCGAAGAACAAGTAAACACCATCAACATGCTCATTAGAGAATAAACTCACAAAATGCAAAAGTGGCATTTACCACAAGCATCATATAGGGGCTGGACATATGAAAAAGTCCTACACCTTGCTAAGAATGTCCATGCCAAATTTTACCTAAATCCAAAACCTTTTTGAGATCTTTTTGGGTATAACTAGAAAGAGGGTGGTTTGAACTCAAATTTAAATTCAAACTGTTTCCATCCCATGAATTCAAAAGTGGGAGGTATATTCTTGCTCAGTACATTTTTGTGAGCTCACCCACCAATTTTCACTCCATTTAGAGTTGATCTTGACATGAGCTAAGTTTAGCAAATTAAAAACTTTATTTGTTCAAACTGCATATGTGCTGAAATTTAGTCAAACAAAACCCAATTTGAATTCTCTCCAATTCAAATGGCCCAGGGGTAGATAATTCAAATGACCAAGGTTAATTTGGTCTCTACTATTTAGAGCAGTGGGGAAAATTTTAATTTTAGAGGTTGAACCCTGGGTGGGACCCACATGTCAGCCTCTATAGCAAATTCAACCGACTGAAGATTCAACACTCGGTTTCTCGGGCTTCATCCGAGGGCGCCACCGAGCTGGTCGCCGGGACAGTTCCTGCTCGGGCTGGCCGCATCGACCGACGTCGCCCCGGCCTTCTTATCCCCGAGCCCGAGCCGGCGAGAGAGGCATTCGGTTGTTTCTCTGCTCCCTCGCGCAAGAAATACAGCTCTCGCCACCGCTCTCTCGGTTGATCGGAAAAGCCCGTGATCACAGCCGCTCCACTCCCTCCAAGCTGCAAAACAGTACGAGAGGATCTCCTTCTCCTTCCCCGTTGCTGGAAATTGGCTGAACTCGGTTAATCTCGCCCCTACGAGGGTTCCTTTCGGTGACCTAAGTCCGCCGCACCTCGGGCTCCTGTGGACAGCCCAAACGGGAGGGTGTTACACCCAAGATAAGGTGTCCTCGGACGCGTTAGAGGCTGGTGCTGCTCATCCCCGAACCACAACCTGAGTGTTTGATCACCGGCGACGAATTTCAGTTTTCCCTTTCACTCGGCGCTGACCGACCTTCGGGTGCGCATCCGCCAAATTCTCACCCTATAGTTATTTAGAGATCCTCAAACTGTTCCTACACGATCTAGTCTTAGTGGCGCACAAGTTAGCTTCACAACACCTAGCATGAGAACCTCTTTACATTGCGTATTTCGAAGCTTGCCAACGGCAGCTTATGCGGGAAGCATCGGGCGCACAGTGAGAGCCTACTTAGGACCTCTCCCGAGCTGCTTCGAGCCCATGCCGAACTTCCCAAGGGACCAATGATTCTCTCCGGCCTTTTGCTCGATCGGGTGGGGTGCTAGGAAGGCCGGCCGACACGGCCGAAGTTCTTCCGAAGCCGCCACTCGTCGCCGACTATGTGCCGGTGATTTTCATGACGAGCTGAGCCCAGCATCGTGTTCCCCAGATGGATTTAGGCAGAGGCGGCCAAAATCATAGAGTTTGGCTCACGACAGAGGCCACCGGCGAGCTCTCCGGCAAGGGATCGCGGCGGCTGAGCGCAGGAGGCCGGAGGTAGACGAAGTCCCCGGTCCCACGCGTCAGCGGCAGATATTTTAAAACCGGGATTCGCTGTGGCACCGGATCGGGTGTGGCTGCATGCGACAGATGCTGTAGCCCCGTGTGTCGACCGCTGAGAAGTTGACACATAGCCCGGTCCCATGCGCAGCAGTTTAAACTTTTTCCCGATTTTCAGATTTAGTTTAAACTTCAAACCCACATAACTTTGGCTAGGAAGCTCCAAATCGAGTGAACCAAATTTTGTTGGACTCAGCACTCTGAGTACTTTCCAGCAAATCAAGTTTCACTCTATGAAAATCTTTATTTCTCCAGAATTAATTCTGCAAATCTTAAACTGTTTAGAATTTTAGCTGGAGAACCCTTTGGAGGAAAATTCTGAAATTTTGCTAGGATGTTCACCAAAATATCCCTGAGCTACCATAAAAATTTCAGTACCATTGAGCTCATTTGATCCACCTAATGGGGCGATTAATGAAACTGTTCCAGAGAAAATAGAAAATGTCTAGAAACATTTTCAGAATTTCTCTGAAACTCTTTAGCTCATATCTTTATCTAGGAACCTTCAAATTAACTGAGACCAACTCCATTAGAACCCTCTGAAAATCTAGTTTTCAGAAAGTCATGGCTTGCTCCATAAAAATCCCTAGAACACCCTAAGAGCTCCAAATAAGGTCAAGTACATAATTATTTGTGGAGAGCTCAAATGAGCTTTGCTGCAAATAAAACTTGGCCAAGTCCCTGTTTTGGTTGTATCCAAACCCCAGTAAAAATTTTAGAGTCATTGGGTCTGTCTAGTAAGACTTGTAGTCTTCACAAGTTTAAATTCAATTCAAATGCATTTAAATTAATACATATACATGTTATCTCATTGTAGTCGCTAAGGTTGAGGAGGAACCCGAAGTCTTAGACTTCGTCACTCCGGAAGAGCAGCTAGCCTATGACCAAGAGCAGCAAGACAAGCTCCGGTTTGCATTAATCTTTTTACAAATTTTTATTGTTTTGAGAACTTACTTTGAGTACCACTTACTTCTTGCATTAGAGTCTTGTTTGAAACCCAAATGCATAGCCAAGAAAACCATGGGTTGGGATTAGGATTGAAAACCCCATTTAGCTACTGCAATGCTAAGATAGTGTAGGATTCGGTACAAGTCGAGTAGTTGGAACTACTCGCGAGGATAGGCTAGAGACACTCAACTCAGGTAAAGATAGCAAATGAAACACATGGCAAGAAAAATGAGACCGAGCGGGGAGTAAGGGCAGCAGGACTTTGGGGCCTGGGTGCTATAGCTCCGCTTGTGTCGATTGAGGACCGAGCCGTGTGCGGGCCTATTGAACAAGCTAGAACAGTACCGAAGATCTACCGGCTATATGGGAACCGGGAAACCGATGTAACTCGGGTAGCTGGGTATTGAGGCATTGCCTGTCGTTCCGAGGGTAGGTTGAGAGCTTGAGGTGTAAATCGGCTGGTGGCACTGCGGATGCGCGCGCAGAGAGCTCTTGCTCGGGACGATAGGACCGGTTCAATATTTGGCTGACGGGTGAAAGGTAGTTGCGTACGACGTCCGGGATGGTTTCTGTAGGCAACATCGAGTATGGGCGTACGTGACGGGTTATTCGTGTAACCCTGCAGGTGTAAATCGATTATAATCACCGTCCCTCACGGTCAGTGAGTACCACTTGTTCACTGTACCGTGACGTAGAAAGAACATGCTGGATACATGTTAAAAGTTTTCTGATTTGAAAGTTATACTTTGTTTGTTAATGTCTTGTTGTAGCATAGAGCCAATTAAAGTTCTTTTCAACTTTGGGCAAAGTACATGAGAGAAATGCGCTTCTTGTTTGATTGCGGCTCTCTCATGTGCCTTAGCGTAAGGTTCTCCACAACCTGCTGCTAAAACATTGAAAGTAAGGTTCAAATAATTAGGCGAGTCCTTTGCAAATTATTTACCTCATGTACCCTGTACCCATCATGTAGAAGTTCCATGTATAGGAGAGACGGATCAGTCTTGCTGAGCCATCGTGCTCACTGCTTGTGTTTGAAGCTTTTGCAGGGGTCTATGAGGAAGGGACTCCCGAGGAGGAGACGGAACCCCAGGAGGGGAACCCCGTCGAGTGGGAGTCGTGCACGCCGCCGTGTTAGTGTGTGTGCGTGCTAGCAGGGACACGTTCACGGGCTGAACGTGAACTCGATGCATAGTCTACACCCGTGTGTGGACTGGACTATTTTGTTGTAAAAATGTTCATAAACTGGTTTATGTAATAAAACTTTGCTTCCGCTTTGTATCTTTGACGTGTGTTATCTGGTGCTGTGCAACGCAGCATCCCTCAGCGTGATCCTGGCTCGACAAGGCCGATGGGGCCGTGTCAGAAGTGAGCTGACTTGGTTAATATATCAACGATTACCCCAATGTAATCATATTTATGGATGGTCACAGACAATCTGACAATAAAGTTCATGCTCACATCTTCCCATTCCATGCTGGTATTTTTAGGGGCTGCAGCAGCCCTGATTTTCTCATATGATCTACCTTCACTCGCCTATACGTATCACATTCTGATACGTACTTTGAAATTTCCCGCTTCATACGTGTCCATCAAAATTTACTCATCAAATCTTGATACATTTTGTTGCTGCCCGGAGGAATGGAAGACTTTGACAAGTGGGCTTCATCTAAGATTCTCTCCTTAACTCCATATCCTATACGGTCATTAAACTATAACATACCGTCTTCATCTTTCTGAAAACATTTGATATCACTGCTGTCCACTCGTTTCCGGAGATGTGCCATACCTTTATCTAACTTCTGAGCTGCAATAATATCCTCCTTGATGGTTGGCATGAGAGCAAGGCTGTATAACGATCCATATGAAACCAAGTACAAACTCGGTTGACTACTACAACAAGCTTCATCTCAGGCGGCTCTAAATGTATTATCACATGCGGTTTTCAAAACCGCCTGAAACGAAGCACCTGTGATAGTCAGTAATTTTCACAAGCGAAAACTTAAACTGCCTGTGAAAAAGGTAATCACAGGCGGTTCTATACCTACGACTAGCCGCCTATGAAGACTCTTTATCACAGGCGGTTTGTAACATAAGAGTATCCACCTGTGATAACTCCATTATCCCAGGTGGTTCAATACCACGACTAGCCACCTATGAAGACTATTTATCACAGGCGGTTTGTAACGTAAGATTATCCGCCTGTGTAACTCCATTATCGCAGGCGGTTCTTTACTTACGACTAGCCGCCTGTGAAGAATCTTTATCACAGACGGTTCTTTACCTACGACTAGCCGCCTGTGAAGAATGTTTATCACAGGCGGTTTGTAACGTAAGATTATCCGCCTGTGTAACTACATTATCGCAGGCGATTCTTTACCTATGACTAGTCACCTGTGAGGAATGTTTATCACAGGAGGTTTGTAACGTAAGATTATCCGCCTGTGTAACTCCATTATCACAGGCCATTCTTTACCTACGACTAGCCGCCTATGAAACTATATTATCACAGGCGGTTCGTTACCTACGATAAGTTGTCTGTGAAATTCCATTATCACAGACGGTTTGTTAGGTACTACATGTTGTTATTTTTAATGTCCAGGTCAATTTCATATGCACATTCACACACCGGCTGACAAACATCTCATATACATATGTAAGTGCAATACATCTCAATTCATAGTTTATAAGTTTTTCACTAAAAACCAATTAATTGATGCTCCGTATACTGGCAAAGTTCTAGCACATCAGCAATTACACCCGCATCATCGAAGAACTGGCCTTTTCGGTGGAAAATTTTGCGACACATGAAGTGATACAGTTGACTCGCAATCTTCTCGGCTCCTCCACCAGGCATATCTCTAGAAACCGGCTATTTTTCGTCCACATTCTTCGTGTGCTGCAATGAAACACATAAAAAGGTTTAGAATGTGTTGGTGACAACGATAACATAATAGTATTAAAATATGCTAGTTACAATGAAAATGAAACTCAAAAGTAAGGAAATACAATATTGACGTTAAGGATAACTTACATCCTCACGATTCACTCTATACTTGCAGGTGGTCCGAAGATGCTCGCATACATAATACCCGCATAAGACGCTCCCAGAAGGCTGCTTGGGACAAGGATAATATGTTGATATATGCAATGCATCCTTATTAGAAGGTCTCTGACCGCCAAGTTTTTTTGCGTAAAACCGCCAAACGCTGTCATACAAGAAATGTCATATAAGAGTTACCAACCTATATATATGCGTGTATATGAAAAGTATAGAATAACCGTACCTTCTCAAAATGTTAAGAAAATCTATGTAAGTATCTTGTGAGTAATCGGCTAAGTCCCAGACCATTGCCAAAACCTGCGTTGGCTTGATAAAGATCATCATGTAGTGTTTACTGCACACGTAGAAAGTCACGTGTTAAGTTAAAAAATAGCAATAATTATTATTTCTATGCCATGTGTCAAACTTACTCGAAGTGGTACGAAGCCTTTACAAGGTCCTTGCCATCTCTGATAAAGTTAAACATGGCATGTCCTATGTAGGATGCAACCTTTATCTTTTTATCGTTCTTTTGGCTAGCGATTAATTTTTTAAATTGTTTTTTGTCATGCTTGTACTGTTCTGAGTCCCGTTGCACCTGAAAGTCAAAATTCAACTTTGCAATCACTGTAGGGTCAAGGATACCTATCTTGGACTTCAACTTTTCATTATCCATGTATTGCATCGTATTGAATAAGTACAGAATTCTTATAATCTCATGACATGTGTATTCGTGTAGTAAGAAAAGCAAATACAAAATATTAGAGGCACTTACAAGCACAAGACGAGTAGCAGGTTGATTTCGAGCATGCCTCGATAGAAAATGCTCCGCAGATCTTCAAAGAGAAGGGCTCATTTATCTTCTGCAACGCTCTAGAATGCTTCTTTTGGCACACAAAATATGACGTAACAAATGTCATATTTTGTGCTGGCAGTGATGTACCGCTCGTGCATTCTTTTGAGCAAGAAATGTTGTTTGCTAAGCTGTGCCGATGTCATAAACGGCTTCCAATTCTCATATTCAGGAGGAACGTCCCGAATCTTGTATACCGGAACTCCTGGTTTAACTAAAGCCGTCTCCCGAGTATATTTCACACAGTCTTCTTCCCACTCCTCAATATTTTCTAATGCTGGCTCATGTGAAGCACGAGATGCATTAGATTTTGTAATATTTTTCTTCATTTTTTCCAAATATTGTGATACTTATTTAGAAGGTTCCTTATTTTCATATGAGCTAACTTTCACAGGCACTGACGGAGGAGTAGTCATCAGAAGTTGGACATTGGCATGTTATTGAACCTGTTGTTCAACTGATTGCTATTTACTACCAGCAGCTTGTCTTGTACTCGCCGCACCGTAGCCCTAGTCTGAACGGCACCACCGATGAAGCGCTCCTGACCATGCTCTCCACTCGCCGCGCCTCCGTCCTCGGTTCCAACCGCACCTCCATCTCCGGTTCTGTCCCCCGCTCCAACCGCGCCTCTGTCCCTGGCTCCAACCGCACCTCCGCCACCTTCCTGGGCAGAAGAGAGAGTGCACCTGCTTAGGAAAGTCGCTTCCCTAGAGGACAGTTTGGTTGCCCTTAGGGCACAGGCGGACGACGACCTATCTCCGTTGCATCGGCAGATGGCGAAGGATGCATTTAACAGTACATTTGATGCCATGGTTCTTCTGGGTCTTGGTCGCCTTCTAGAATGTACTAGAATGGGCACCATAGCCCACTACCTCTTTGGGTTAAGCACAGTGGCCGGTCGTCTTGACGCGATGCGGGAGACGGTCGGTGAGGTGCTTGGGGTGGAAGGCAAAAGGAAGTTGGTGGAGGTGATCGCCGACAAGTGTGTGGTTTCTCTGCCACTGGAGTACTAGGCGATCGTCTATTGTTTTCTTTTGTTGTTTGTAAAAATTTAATTTTTAATGAATGTGTGTTTGATGATAAATGTTTGTTATCGATTATCGAATTGTTTGTTGTCTTTTTGTTTGATGCTAAATGTGGTTGATGTATACCGGGCCGTGATGTTTGGTGGCTTCAAATTGGTGCCAAAGGCGCGTTCCGATCCCCTCCGTATTAATGGCCAATATTGCAGGCGGCTACCTCCTCCCGGTCGTTTTAGCCGCCTGTATTAATGCGGCTTTGAATTGAATTTAAAGGTGCGTTCCCCTCGGTATTAATGGCCAATATTGCTGGCGGCTCCTACTCCCGGTCGCTTCAGTCGCCTGTATTAATAACCCATATTGCAGGCGGCTCCTACTCCACGGTCCGCCTGTGAAAATTGATATGTTTACACATGCGCTTTGCCTCTGCGAGCCGTCTGTGATGTTTATTCATCACAGGCAGCTATTCAATCATTCGACATCACAGGCACATTTTTTTATGGACCCCCTGGGTCTAAAAAATGAGGTCCCTGTGATAATGGTTTTTGTAGTAGTGGTTCTTCCTCTTCTATCGGTGTAATAGTGAGGTTATGGACATGTGGTTTCCGACTCAGTGCATCGGCAACCACAGTTGCCTTGCCGGGGTGGTAATGAATCTCAATATAATAATCTTTGATCAGTTCTAACCACCTCCTTTTCCTCATATTCAGCTCCTTATGAGTGAAGATATACTTCAAACTCTTGTGGTCGGTGTAGAGATCCACTAAGTTTCCGAGTAGATAGTGTCTCTTTTTCAACGCCAATACAACAGCAGCGAGCTTAATATCATGAGTTGGATTGTGCTGCTCGTGGTTCCAAAGTTGAGGTGAGCCATACGCGACTACCCTTCCTTCTTGCATCAACACGCAGCCAAGCCCAATACAGGACGTATCACAATACACGTCAAAAGGCTTGGTTGTATCCGGCTGAGCTATGACCGGGGCTGTTGTGAGATGCTTAAACAATGCTTGGAATGCTCCTTCACATGCTGAGCTCTAAACATATTTGGTCCCCTTTTTCAGCAACTCGGTCATCGGTTTAGCAATTTTTGAGAAGCTCGGGATGAACCTCCGATAATATCCTGCTAAACCGAGGAAACTTCTGACCTCATGAACAGATGTGGGGGACTTTCATTTCAGCACCTCCTCAATTTTGTTTGGCTCAAACGCAATGCCTTCCGCTGAGATAATATGTCCAAAATAATGACACCTTGCTGATCTAAAACTTGCATTTGCTGAACTTGGCATAGATCTTATGGTCCAGCAATCGTTGAAGCACGATATGCAAGTGTTCAGCGTGTTCTTCCTTGACTTTGAATACACCAAGATGCCATCAATGAACACCACCACAAACTTATCCAACTCCAGCATGAATACCGAGTTCATAAGGTACATGAAATGTGCTGGAGCGTTGGTGAGACCAAAAGACATGATGAGATATTCATATAGTCCATATCTCATCGAGAATGCTATCTTCGGAATATCCTCCACCCGGATTTTTATTTGATGATATACAGAGCGAAGATCCTTCTTTGAAAATACCCTTGCACCCACAAGTTGATTGAACAAAATTTCAATGCGGGGCAGTGGATATTTATTCTTGATAGTGACGGTGTTGAGCGGTCAGTAATCAACACACAACCTCAAGGTTTCATCCTTCTTCTTCACGAATAGCGCCGAGCAACCCCATCGTGAGGAACTCGGTCGAATGAAACCTTTACTCAACAAGTCATTGAGTGGTTCCTTCAATTCAGCCAGCTCATTTGGAGCCATCTTATTCGGTCTCCGTGATATCGGTGTCGTCCTGGGTGCAAGTTCGATCTTGAATTTGACCTCCCGTTGGGGTGGCATGCCCGGTAGATCATCCGGAAACAAGTCAGGGTATTCTCGTACTACTACGGGAATGTCCTCCAACTTCAGAGTTTCAGCATGATAAGCTGCTGAAACTTCCAGGACAGGACTGTCCAAAACGATTGAATGCGGACTTTGGAGTGGAGAATTCAGGTGAACAGTCTGAGATACAGTTTCTAGGACAGCGCCATGTTAACTTAGCCATGATATTCCCAAGATTTCATCAATCTTCTGTCCCTCAAGAATAATCATGGTAGTGGGATATATTTTCCCATACAAGCAAGTGGTGCTTTCGGAATCATCATATTAGCTGAAATCTTCCCTTTCGGTGATCAAATCATATATGAGCCGTCAGTCGGGAATACATGTAATTGATGCTTGACCACATATGAGGTGCTTATAAAATTGTGGGTTGCACCCGAATCAAACAAAACGATGATTGGGCGAGCGTTGAGAGTGAACGTACCCGCCAGTACGGCCTCTCCCTCCGGTACATTCTCGGTGTCGATGTAGTGAACGTTCCCGGGTTTCTGACCTCCCCTCTTAGCCTGTGGTCGGCCCCGAGCACTGCCTTGAGACTGGGCTTGCCCGCTGCCCTGCTGCTTCTGTGGGCAGTCCCTTGAAAAATGGCCGACTTGACCACATGTGAAGCATGTGTAGCTAGGCGGTCCTCCGCTGACCAGTGGACGAAAGCCCGGTGTGCATTGCTGCTGCTGAAACGCATGCGGTACCATCTGCTGCTGCTGCTGCGGTCACGGTGGTGGCATTGGTAGTCGGAACGGTGGTGGGTTGAATGCACGACCACCGAACTGCGTCTGTCATGCCGGTGGTTGCCACCGTTGACCAGATGGTGTCCGATACACCATGCGGTATTTCTGGGGAGTTCCACTCCCGCCGCTCTGCGGAGCGCTCCGTTTCCTCTGATCAGAAACGAGCTCATGCTGAGCATTTTCTTGGACAATCGTGGCATTGACGATGTCGTTGACGGTGCCGCGATTGAATTGCGTGAGATGAGCCTTCATCTCGGGACTCAAACCCCAGTAGAAGTGCTCGCGTTTCTTCTCCTCCGTGGAGATGTAATCCGACGCATATTGCCCCAGATAGTTGAAAGCCCGGGAGTACTCGTGAGCGCTCCTACCGCCTTGCTTCAATTCCAAGAACTCTTGGAGTTTTCTCTTCATGATATCGGGAGGTATATGATAGGCGCGGAACACCTCCTGGAATTCTCTCCATTATACGGTGTGGCCAGAAGGTAGTGAGGAAAGATGGTTTGCCCACCACGCACCGGCGGCACCGTGCAGTTCTGCACCACGAATAGATTTTTCTGCTGCTCGGTGCATTGAAGCAGTCCGAATTTGGACTCGATTGTTTGCACAAAGTTGTCTACCTCCAGTGCTTAATCCGCCTCGGTGAACACCGGAGGGTTCGTACTCAGAAAATCTGAGTACATGCTCGTGTGAGGCTGATGAGGTCCCATGTCTTGACACATCCCTGCTTGGGACGTATTCCGGACCAATGTGCGGAGCAGGTCGGTCTGCTCCTCACGAAAGCCAACCAGCGCCGCGATCACATCCACCAACGTAAGTGGAGACGGAGGTATTGGTTGCTGCTGCGGGGTGTTGTCGTAGGCAGGCAGCTGGGAGTCATCACCTCCCTGCTGACTCAAACCACCGACCTCGTTCATGGATCAGGTATGAACCATTCTGCAATCACGATGACAAGCAAATCAGCTACACAGAATAAACTCCATTCGGTCCATAAAACAGTAGTAAAGCATAATGACAGTAAAAATGCGATACATCTCATACATGGATAATGTAATAAATTTGTACAAGCTATACCATTACCAGACCAAGTACACAATAGTGAAATCCAAATTGGTAGCCTTCCTCTTTGGAAGTTCATCTCAACTATATTCGGTCACTACGAGACGTTAATATTACTCCTTCATCACGTATGACATAAATCCTTCACTAATTGAAGATAATAACTCATGAGTATGTCATCCCTTTTATCTTCAATATGACACAAACATGGTCACTAGTAAAAAGAACTTGAGTAGGCAAAATACTCAAATCCTTCACTAATTGAACATAATAACTCATGAGTATGTCATACACAAATGGAGGTAATAAAACATCCATAGGTACAACAATTTCTCAAATGAGTTCAGCTGTTCACCTCTCTGCTCAGAACTGACCAGTTTCTACTTATTCCAGATTTTGATCTAGTATTTGGCATTTTTGTATCTCAAGTTTAATTTCAAAGTTGAATTCAACTTCAATATATTTCCAACGAGTATTTATTTTCCCCCAGATCAGCTCTGGATAAAATGTTATGATAATTCAAAGTTGACAGAATTCTGGAAGAATTTCAACAGCACCTCCTTTCAAATTTGCTGTTTTCAACTCAAACATCCAAATCTTCTGTACTGAAACAGTAAAACTTTGAATGACAAATATGTAACCCATATCATAAAATTTCCAAAAATGTATCCTATGACCATTAGATATTTTTCTACAGAAAGTTATGATTGAAAAACAGAACAGTCCAGAGAGGTTTTTGAGTTTGTCCTGGTTCTAGACAGCCTGCACACATCTGGAATTTCAACCAGTTTGGCGTCTGATTATGTTCTGTTACTCTGCAGAAAAGTTGTAGAGCACTTCAAAAACTTTCCAGAACTATATCATATACCTCCATTGGTTAAATAAATTAGGAGTTATACTTTGTCAAAGTCCAGCAGGGTTTCTGCCAGAAAACAAAGCACTCTGTTTTTCAAACCACTTGGAATGCACTACTCAAATTTTGAATCTTAATTCAAAACCAGAGGAATAGGAGCTAATCTAACCATCCTTAAGTCATTTTTAGTTCCTCTCACAAGTTTTTTAGTTTAGTAAGATTCTTACATGTCGGTACTATGTTCCTCATAAAATAGAAAATCCTAACCGGATTATACTGGCATATACGAGTCAATTCGTGGCACTAAAAATGGTCTCTCGCAAATGTGTGCTACTCGAGATACGTAAACATTGTTAGCACCTGCATAAGTGCACTCAATAATGATTCACTCAATGGGTTTGGCATTTCAGGCAGGTCCATATGGAGTAAAGCCCCGTATCATTGCCATACAGGTCATCCTTGAGTGAAGCCACATCTCAAGGTACCTGGCCGGGTTATTCACCACCAGATGGAGGGCTCCACACCTTTGCAGTTAAGCACACCGGTGGACCAGCATTTTCTGTACGCCCCATAGGATATGAAGAGTCATAGAGAACATACTTCGTGTTATAAACCACACGATGAGGTCTCCTCCTCTTGCCCCTGGGTTTGCGCACTGGAGGCTAGTGCAGTTCATATGTCTCTAAGACAAGAAGAGTCTTAGAAAACATATTCACTTTTCGTTTATTGCTGAACGGAACATCTCATTCTACGTTCTTCGCATGAGGGAGCTAACCGAAATTGACCGCTTTCGGTGGCGTACCTTACCTCTTACCTGAGCGTAGGTGCGTAGTTATGTAACCGAAATACAGAAGTATAACAATTATTTTAGCACTGCCACTTTAAGTAACTACACTAATATAGTCCTTATATGGGCATACTATCGACTCCTTACCGTAATCCTAAGTTTTCTCGTAATATGATCCTTTTTTAGTGTGCTATCATCCAAAGCAGCTCTGATGCCAGCCTGTAACCGACTGAACCCGTACATTCCAGGATTGTAGAAGGTGGTGTTGTACGATGCGACACCCGAAAGCACAAACAATAATAAACATACGTATTATATAAAAACTTGCTGAATTTTTACAAATGTGGTCAAACCATTCAGTTTCCATCTAATTTACATAATTACTACTGCAGCGAAAGATACTTACACAACTCACGCCTATCACCTAGATAAGCAAAAGGGAACACATCCAGCCCTCGCGATGGTTCATGCTAGCAACATCCAAGTAGATCATGGCGGCGTGCACGGCTCCCACTTGGTCGTAGTTCCTGAAGGGGGGGTAAACCTCTCAGGTGAACCCGTACTCCATAGAAGTGGGGTAGTCCTCACCTGCAAACACTTCTAACAGAAACTGTGAGCATGATGGCTCAGCAACTCTTAACCGACTTCCTAGGCATAAAACACTACATGCAAGTGTACCGATAATAGAACAGTAAATTTCAGCCAAGGACACGCCTAATGGTTTGTCCTTAGTTCAGCTGTTAGCAACAGATTAAGTATTCAAGAATCTGAAATTAAGTGATCAATATTTGGTGGCAATCACGTTGCAATACAATTAAAGCATAATAGCAATTATATCAGCACATTCATCTCCAATATTTACTATGTCACGACACAGCGAACAAGCTGTACTCATGACTGCGAGGGACGCCGAATCGACTCGATATACACCTATACCCAAATAGCACGTCAGTACATCCATCCTCGGAGCTGCGACGGCACACTCAACCGGTGTTGTACGGGACAACCTTTCACCAACAGCCCAAACGTCGAACCGGGCGCACTAAAACGGGCTGGAGGTTCCCTACACGGAGAAACTCTGTGCCCGTTAGTGGATTTCCACCTTGCTGCTCTTAACCTACACCTATAAATCGATGCGTTATGCCTTGACGCCTGGAGGTATAGGCTACATCACTTTTTCAGACCCCATATATCTGATATGCCTTCGGTACATTCAACCTTGTTCAGCGGGGCCGTACATGGATTGGTCCTCAATCGACACGGGCAGGGCTACGCACGCAAGACTCCATCTTGCTCCATCCTACACCCCTGCCCAGTCTCAATTTTTAGATTAGGTAAACCTCAACGTCTCGAACCAATCCCGTATGCAGCCAATCCTAACCTCGCGAGTAGATTCCAACTACTCGACTTGTATCGAAGCCTATAAACATTAAGTTTTGCATATGCTACTCGAGAACTTAACCAATACCATCACTCTCCCTGGGATGATCTGGTTATGCAAGTGGCATATTAAAACATTATAGACCTAATGCACATATGAACCCCATACTCTAGTGATACAAATAAAAAAACTTACTAAAGTTTGTTAAATAAATCTGGGGCTTGCCTTGTTGCTGTAGGTCAGTGAAGTCAGTTTTCGGAGAAATTGATTCAAGGGCCTTCGGTGCCTCTTCGAGCTCGGCAACTAATCGAAATGACCAAGAATGCAAATGACTAAGTTATTAAACGTGTACGAGTAGTTATAAAGATTTAAGTGAAATCTGTTAAAGCCCAAGGTTTCACTTGCTAAAATGTTCATCACATCACACACACCACAGCTCATTTTTGTGTGGAGATCTCATGAACACATTTGAAGAGCAAGTAACCACCATCAATAGGATGATTAAAGGAAAAACTGAAAAATCCAAAAGTAGGATTTCCCACATGTAAACATGAGAGGCTTAGCTCACAATTAGGCCCTAAGCATTCTTAGGAATGCTCATGCCAAGTTTCATGCAAATCCTAACCCTTTTAAGGAACTTTTGGATATAATTATAAAAAGAGCTAGCTTGAATGTAAACTAAAATTCCAGCTACTTTCATCACCTGAATTCAAAAGGTGGATTCATATTCAAACTCAGCACATTTTTCTGAGTTACTCCACCAATTTTCATCTCCATTGGAGTTGATCTTGTCGGGAGCTATATTTGAATTAATTCAAAACTGAATTTGAAATTCAAATTCAAGTGTGAATAATTTAGCTAAACCAGCTCAAATTTGAGGAATTCAAATTTATCTCATTACTTGGTGGTGAAGTCTACCATTTAATGTTGAGTAGCTGAGAAAATATCTGTGAACACAAATAAAAAAGAATTAGAGGAGGAGGGACCCACTTGACAGAGGCTGATTTTCACTGAACCGACTCAGTTCAACTCGGTTCCTCACGGGTGATCGCAGCAGCGCCGCGTGCAGCCAGCTCGCTGAAGGAAATCCAACTACGGTGAAAACATCGCTTCAAAAGTCCAGCATGACACATAGCTCATCCTTTTTCATCGTGCCCGAGCTGAACCGAGCCTCACGCGTGCCGCTCTTTACTCCCGTGGACAAACTCTTCGCCGCCTCCCTATGATCACCGGTGATCGGCAAATCCTGTCTGTTTCACGCAACACAACCGAAGAAGAA
Source organism: Neostapfia colusana (assembly GCA_030760725.1). Classification (NCBI taxonomy): domain Eukaryota; kingdom Viridiplantae; phylum Streptophyta; class Magnoliopsida; order Poales; family Poaceae; genus Neostapfia; species Neostapfia colusana. The sequence continues at coordinate 45,528,311 of JASWHV010000012.1, read as the reverse complement.
AAGGTGCGCCGTGTCACGCTGAAGCTGTTGGAGAAAGCCGCGTTCCGTTTCATGCGGTGTAGAGCGAGTATTGCTCATTTCTTTCCATGGTGTGTATTAGGGTTAGAAATCGGTCGACGGCGAAATTCGTTGCACAGAGGCAACCGCCGCTCGAGCTGCACACCATACACGTTCTAGAGGTCCTTGCGCTCCTCCTTGATCAAAAACCTGCAAGAAAGACCCACCGGAACCCTAGTTTCACAGAGGAGCAGTTCGGCGGAATAGGGGGTCGCCGGTGAGGTCCGGTTTGACTCCATGAACCCTATTCTTTTTACAGAAATAATTATCCAAAATTTAAATTGTTGGGAATTTTAACTGGAAATTTCCTTTATGGAAAATTCTGAAATTTTGTTAGGATGTTCATTCTAATATCCTTGAGTCACATGAGAAATTTAGATCCATCTGATTTAATTAAGTCCACCTAATGGTGTGATTAAGTGAACTGACCTAGAAAAAATGGAAAATGTTAAGAAACATTTTCTGAATTTTCTCTGAACCTAATTAGCCATAACTTTCTGTAGGATTCTCCAAATTACATGAAACCAACTTCATTAGAACCATCATAAACTCTAGTATCGAGAAGGTAAAGGCTTGCTCTAGTAATGGCCATTTAGACATTTATTTGTGCAGGGTTCAAATGAGCTTTGTTTCAAATGGAATTCAGCCAAGTCTCTGGTTAGGTTGTCACCAAGCCACAGTAAAAATTTCAGTGTTAGAAGGGATGTCTAGCTAGAGTTATGGTCTTCATATTTGTCAATTCAACACATTTGCATTATATTTGACACATATCGTTAATTTGATTACGTGTAGTCGTCGAAGGCGAGGAAGCCTTGGAGATCTTAGAGTTTATACCTCCGGAGCAGAATCCAATCACTGACCAGCAGCAACAAGGCAAGCCCCGGTTTGCATTTAACAGTTTTTATCGAGGTTTGTTTTATCTCCACTTAGATTGTTGTATGGATGTGCATTAGGTGTAGGATGGTTGAAACCCTAATTGCATAACCAGATTATCCTAAAAAGAGTGAGGGTAGTGTCTAAGTCCTTGAGTAGGATATGTCGTGCTTAACGTCTTATAATCTTCGGTACAAGTCGAGCAGTTGGAATCTACTCGCGAGTATAGGATTCACCACTTACGGGATTGGTTCGAGATGTGAGATAACTTTAGTAAGAAAAATGAGACTAGGCCGGACCGTAGGACGCAGCAAGAGGAAGTCTTGTGCGCGTAGCCCTGCCCGTGTAGATTGAGGACCGATCCGTGTGCGGCCCCGCTGAACAAGTTTGAATGTACCGAAGGCATATCAGATATATTGTAAGGTCTCAAGTTTTGCACACACTCAAAATGTTCATCACCCCACATACAGACCTCATTTGAGGAAGTTTTATGAACATCTTTGAAGAGCAAGTAAACACCATCAACATAGTCATTAGATGATAAACTCACAAAATACAAAAGTGATACTTCCCACATGCGTTGTATAGGGGATGAGCACATTAAAAACTTCTACACCTTGCTAGGAATGCTCATGCCAAATTTCACCCAAATGCAAAACCTTTGGAGGTATTTTTGGGTATAATTAGAAAGAGGCTAGTTTGAACTTAAATTCAAATCAAACTCCTTTCATCCCATGAATTCAAAAGTGGGATTCATATTCACACTCATCACATTTTTGTTAGCTCACACACCAATTTTCCCTCCATTTAGAGTTGATATTGACATGAGCTATTTTGGCTAAATTCAAATCAAATTTGAATTTCAGTTCAAATGTGCTGCAAATTCAATCAACCCAATTCCACAATTTGATCATTTTACAAAACAAATCCCAATTTGGGTGAATGATCAAATGACTAAAGGTAGGAAGGTCACTACTGTTTTGAGCAGTGGGAAAATTGAATTTAGGAGGTTAAAATTGGGAGTGGGGCCCTCATGTCAGCCTCACAAGGCAGAGAACCGACTGAGGACTCTGTTCCTCAGTTTCTCGGGCCGGTTCTGCATCGCCACCGCGCCAAATCCAGCGCCAGCAGTTGCTTCCGGTTTTCCCCGCGCTGGCACGCTCGCTCAGCTCCTTATCTCCACTCCCGAGCCAGCAAAAGATCAGTTGCTCTCGTTCCTCTGCCCCCTCACGCAAGAAACGCTGCCATCACCGCCGCTACCTCGGTTTCGATCAGGGAACTGGCAAATACCACGCCCACACTCCATCCGAGCTGCTAAACCGCACCACAACATCTCCTTTGATTGTCCAGCCACAAGTACGAGCTGAAATCACCGCTCCTCAAGCAGCCCCGAACCTTTGCGCGGCAAACCGAAACTCACCGCCGTTCGGTGCTCTCATGGACAGCCCAACTCAGTGGCTTTCACGCTCGATCAAAGCCAACCATAGGAGTGTCGCACATCCACGCTGCTCCACCCCAACTCATGGCTCAAGCTGTGAACCATCGCCGGTGAATTCGGCGATTTTCTCCCAGACCAGACAGAGTGACCTTTCGATACGAGTTTAGCAAATTCGAGCTCAATTCTTGTTCTTAGCTCACCAAGTCACGCACAAAGGAGCTAGACCAGCCAGGGGTCAATTCTTCTTCACAACCCGAGCTTGAAACTTCATGTAGGAAGGCCATCTCAAAGTTTTCCGAACACGAACACGAAGAACACCCTCGGACGCACGGTGACAACCTAGTTGGAGCCATTCCCGAGCTATTTTAAAGCCATGTTGATGATCCTCGAGATCCACTGGTGCTCTAAAGCCATTTAGCCGAGCTTTTAGCGGGCTAGGTCAGTCGACCGACAGCACCGAAGTTGTACCGAAGCCGCCACACGCCGCCGACGGTGTTCCAACCGCCGGTAGCTCTCACTCGTGCCACAGACGGGTCGCTCGCCCTCCCAAACGCACAGGCGGCGAGAATTAGGCCGAGAGGTGGCCGGAGTAGCAAGATTCATCGAGCTCCGGCGAGGGGGCGGCGCGGGCGCGAGAAGTAGAAGAAGCACTATACGTGGGTCCCACTGGCAGGAGTTTAAACATTTCTAGAATTTGTGTTTTTAGTTCAAACTTCAAACCCATATAACTTTGGCTAGGAAACTCCAAATCGAGTGAACCAAGTTTTGTTTGATTCAGCTCACTGATTACTTTCCAACAAATCAAGTTTCACATTATGAAAATCCTTATTTCTCCAGAATTAATTCTTCAAAATTTAAAATGTTTAGAATTTTAACTGGAGAACCCTTTGGTGGAAAATTCTAAAATGTGGCCAGGATGTTCACCATAATATCCCTGAGCTACCATAAAATTTTCAGATCCATTTGAGCTCATTTGATCTACCTAATGGTGTGATTAATGAAACTGTTCCAGAGAAAATGAAAAATGTCCAGAAACATTTTTCAGAATTTCTCTGAACTTGTTTAGCTCATATCTTTGGCTAGGAATCAGATTTTGTGCAAATGAAATTTGGCAAGTCTCTGTTTAGGTTGTATCCAAACCACAGTAAAAATTTCATAGTCATTGGGCTTGTCTAGCAGTACTTATGGTCTTAACAAATTTAACTTTAAATTGAAATGCATTCAAATTGACATATACATATGTTTATCTCATGTAGTCGCTAAGGTTGAGGAGGAGCCAGAAGTCTTAGACTTCATAACTCCAGAGGAACAGCTAGCCTATGACCAACAGCAGCAGGGCAAGCTCCGGTTTGCATTAGCCATTTTATAATTTTTACTGTTTTGAGAACTTACTTTGAGTATCCACTTCGTTTATGCATTAGAGTCTTGTTCGAAAACCCAAATGCATAGCTAAGAAAACCCTGGTTTTGGGATTAGGTTTTTAAACCTTGATTAGATACTGCACTGCTAAGGTAGTGTAGGATTTGGTACAAGTCGAGTAGTTAGAACTGCTCGCGAGAATAGGCTAGAGGCACACAGCTTGGTTAGAAAGATAACAAATGATTCACATGGCAGAAAAATGAGACCGAGTTGAGAGTAAGGGCAGCAGGATGTTGGGGCCTGGGTGCCATAGCTCCGCTTATGTCGATTGAGGACCGAGCCGTGTGCGGTCCTGTTGAACAAGCTAGAACAGTACCGAAGACCTACCGGATATATGGGAACCGGGAAACCGTTGTAATTCGGGTAGCTGGGTGTTGAGGCATAGCTCATCGTTCAGAGGGTAGGTTGAGAGCTTGAGGTGTAAATCGGCTGGCGGCACTGCGGATGCGTGTGCAGAGACCTCTTGCTCGGGACGATGGGATCGGTTCAACATTTGGCTGATGGATGAAAGGTAGTCACGTACGACGTCCGTGATGGTTGTTGTAGGCAACATCGAGTACGGACGTATGTGACAGGTTATTCGGGTAACCTTGCAGGTGTAAATCGATTATAATCGACATCCCTCACGGTCAGTGAGTACCACTTGTTCACTTTACCGTGACGTAGAAAGAACAGGCTAGAGTCATGTAAAAGTTGCTGATTGAGAGCTATACCTTTATTGCTAATGACTTGTTGTAGTTTAGAGCAGATTAAAGTTCTTTTCAACCCTGGGCAAAGCACATAAGAGAAATGCGTTTCTTGTTTGATTGCAGCTCTCTCATGTGTCTTAGCGTGAGGTTCTCCACAACTTGCTGCTAAAACTTGAAAGTAATGTTCAACTATTTAGGCGTGTCCTTTGCGGCTTACATTCCCATTTACACTGTAATCCAACATGTAGAAGTTTCATGTATAGGAAAGACGGGTAAGTCTTGTTGAGCCGTCGTGCTCACTACTTGTGTTTGAAGCTTTTGCAGGGTGTTATGAGGAGGAGACTCCCGAGGAGGAGACAAACCCCCAAGATGGCAACCCCATCGAACTTTGCTTCCGCTTTGTACTTTTTACGTGTGTTATCCGGTGCTGTGCAACGCAGCACCCCTCAGCGTGATCCGGGCTCGTCGAGGCCATGAGGCCCTCGCAGCGTGGTATCAGAGCTCGCTTGAAGTTTAACGCACTAAAAAGGTCATCTTTTTCAAAAACTCAGTGAGGAACGAGTTAGTATCCCATATAAGGTTGTTATTAGTGTATAGCAAGTGACAAATCTAACCTAATTGTTTATGTCAGAAAAATCATGCATCTCGGGACGTCATATGTCTTGGGGGGTGCATGTAAGTGCTGTCCACCAGTGCGCACAAGCTAAAGAGTGGAGCCTCATGGGTGGCAGGTAACCCAGCCAGCTTTAGTATCCTCTACGACTCTTCATGTAGTTTGAGGTATTGAAGCAACGCCCTTCCCTGGCATGCTACGGGCAAGTTTGGGAGACCCCTTCACGTGGTTAGTAACATGAACACGTAGCTCAAAGCGTGTTTGGCTTGAGAACAACCGTGCGAGTGATGACGGACGGTTGTATGAACTATATTGAGACCGGGTTTGGTGTGCAGCCAAACCTGACGTTTGAGTTGATTATTTGCAGGTAGTCTGACCACGAATCAGTAGACGGGTAGCATCCGTGTGCGAGAGACGTTTAGTGCCACTGAACTAACGAACCCGGCTATGTCCGGTATAGGTTTTTCTTTGTGAGGAACGTAGTACCGACATGAAACTGGTGACACTTCGATGTCACACCCCACTAAATGTTCTACATCATTGTAAAACTTGAAGGTTTTGATCTATAGCACTAAAACTGTGACTTAACTTCTTCCCTTAATCAGGATGTTCAAAGTTAACAAGTTTTCAATTTATAGGATACTAAGGACAGAGTCCCCTGTTTTCAGCTGACATAAGGCTGAATTTAAATAGAGGTTAGAGGTTGATTTCTTTCGAGGTTGGGGTTGTATGATACATTTATGGAAATATTTGGAAGATCTTTACAACTTTTATATTCATGTCCAGAGGTGTTTCATCACTTAACAAGTCGAAAAACGCAGTAGACTTGAAACTGTCCAGAAAACAGGGCAGAGCAAATACTCTCTGTAACTCTTGGTAAAATGAGCATAAAATCCTGCATTAAAATCCAAAAATAGAAAATGAGGTAGTTCTGAAAATTTAATGAGATAGGTTACAACTTTGTAACAGAAGGTTTTGTAAAATTCGAGGTGGAATTAACTGGAATTCTTGGATCAAGCAGTACCTTAAGCAGAGAGGTGCTGTCCAAATTTCTCCAGAAATTCTGTCAATTTTGACATCTCATAACTTTTGAACCAGGATTGATCTGAAGGCAAACAAATACATTTGGAAATCTAATGAAGTTAGCTTTAATTTTGATGTTGAGCTCCAGAACTGGTTTTGCTTGAACATGGTCTAAATCAGGTTGAAAGGGAAACTGGTCAGGGCTGTCAGTTTGGGCAGCAGACCAGCAATCAAATTTATCTTAAGATTGATTTGTGTTTCCAAGTTTTATGAGTTCAGTGACATGTTTTTTGTTATAACACAATGATTTACTGTTGAAATGAATATTTGACCTTTTTCAGATATGTTTCTACAGATGACAGCAGATAGACAACTCGAGAACGAGTGGGTGGTATCCCACTGTTCGCAACGCAGCGGTTATCCGGAACTGGTGAAGCAAATGCTTCACTATTTTGGGTACGTGGAGACGCCGCGTTACCTCACCAAGGAAGAAGGCGAGGAGGGGAACAAGACATGGACCATCCATGTCGAAGTTCCTGCAGGACCTACGTCACCCGGTTGGGCACCGTTCACCATCACGGTGAGAGGTAGACAGCCGGAGGAGACGTGGCAGGTGGCAGCCCGCGACACCATGTCGCATTTCTGCCAACTACACGTGAGAGCTATGGAGGGCACTCCATACACGCTTGTCCCGGTGGAGGGGCGAGCTAATCACGTGTGGAGGGAGAGGCACTTAGAGGCAACAAATCCGGGGTGCCCAAGGTACAACCCCGCGAAGGTGAACCTCAGCCACTAGTTGATGGCAGGGAAGACCATGATGGACAGCCAAGCTGTCCATACGGATTGTCTTGCCGTGAAGCTCAAGGAGAGCACCAGCCACCGAGACCATTTCGAGAGTGCTCACAGCGCACTCCGTAATGTGCTACTTCCGACCATAAAGCGACTGAATGAACAACACAATCAGTTGTGTCGTCTGAAGAAGGCGAAGAAGAAACGCCGCGTCGACATCACGGCTTTACAGCAGCAAGTGCAGACCTTGACCCAGAAGAATGAGGTCCTTACTCAAGAGCGTGATGACGCTATTGATGAGAGGCAGGGATGGGAAGAAGATTACAACCAGGCAATGGACGAGGTGCATGCGTTGCAAGACCTCATACCTCCGATAGTGGGCCTACCAATGATAGGTGCCGTACCCGTGGTCTTGGGTATCCCGGCGATGTGGGAACCTGAACCCAAGAGGAGGTCATGGACCCGGAGACACCTGCAGAGGTAGCGGAGGAGGACGACCCACAGGAGGTTGAGTTCTACTCCAAGTAGTGAGTTACCGTTGCCAAGTAGGGCAGCGAGGGTGGTGTATAGAAACTTTTGTAATAGGTGACATGTCGTGTAGACAGTAGTATGTGTATAGGTAGTGACGACATGAGCAGGACTTCTCGAGGAACCGAGAATAATGTATCTTGTATAAAGTTTATGCTTTATCAATATATATGAATGTTGTGCAAGTTTATTCATGTGTCACTGCAATACCTACTGTTTTCTATGGAATTTTAAGAATGGCATGTGCTGATCGCTGCTATTTTAAATTTCAGAATGACTTGCACTCGTGCTAACCCAGAGGTTGGGGGTTCTAGTCAGGGTGGAGAGGCCTCCCAACAGCCTCCCGAGACTTCCTTGGGACCACAGCAACAGCAACAACCGCCACCGCCAACGGTTACATTGGCTGACATCGTTGCAGCCATGGCGGGTTCACACCAGCAGCACACGGAGTTGCTGCAAACTCTAATTGCTAATACGTCTCGACCAGAGAGGCGTCAAGACTGAGAGGAGCACCAACGAAGCTCCTACTCCGAATTTCTGGCTACTCATCCCCCGGTATTCTCAAGGGAGGATGAACCCCTCGATGCGGACAACTGGCTCCGCACGATGGAATTGAAGTTGGGCTGCTCCAAGTTAGTGAGCAGCACAAGACGCAGTTCACAGCCCAGCAGCTTCAAGGGTCCGCGAGCGCTTGGTGGGCCAACTTTTGTGCCTCGCAACCCACCGAGCAGGTGCTGACCTGGGCGGATTTCTGGACGGCCTTCAGGGCCTATCACATACCGCCGGGTCTTCTGAAGAGGAAGACACATGAGTTTCTCCATATGTAGCAAGGCAGCAGGAACACGCTGGAGCATTTCAGGGCGTTCAACGATCTCGCACTCTACGCTTCCTATCACGCCAATACCGACGAGAAGCGGCGGGATCATTTTTACCAGGGGCTGAATCTGGTCCTGAAAGACAAGCTGGCGATGTTCAATCGCGGCAGCCTCAACGACATTATTGATGCTGTGATTGTTCAAGAGGACTCTGGTAAGGAGTTAGCGGTGGCGGAGAAGAAGCGAAGCGCGCTGCAGAGCAGCGGAGAGGGAGGTGGTCCTTCCCAAAAATACCAGATGGTGTATCGCTCACCATCGGGTCAATGCTGGCAGTCACCACAGCGGCCAATGCAATTCCGCAGTCGGCCATATTCTCCACCGGAGTTCCGGCTGACATTACCAGCACCACCTCCACAGCAACAACAGCAGCAGCGGACGATGTCGCGTGCGTTTGCACCTCAGCAGCGCATGCCGGGATTTCGTCCTCCAAGCACAGGCCAGCCGTCAACCGCATGCTACAAATGCGATCGTCAAGGGCACTTCGCCAACAACTACCCTGAGAGGCAAGGCGGCGGAGTGGCACCACAGTTTCAGGGGAGGAATCAGCCTCAGAACCCCATTAATGCGTGGCGGGCAAATCCAAAGCCCGGCACCGTCCACCAACTCGCCATAGAGGACGTGCCGGAGAGGGAGCCAATCCTTGCGGGTATGTTCCAACTCCACCAGCATCCCGCCGTAGTGTTATTTGATTTAGGCGCCACACATAGTTTCATTAGCCAAGATTTTATTGCTAAACACAGCTTGCAAATAATACCCACCAAGAGTCCTTACATGATTTGTTCACCGGGTAGGATAATTTCAGCAAGCATGATGATTTCGAAAGCACCATTATGCTTAGAGGGTAGAGTATACCCTACGTCTCTCATAATTTTAGAGGGACAAAAGGTCGATGTCATCTTAGGGATGTCGTGGTTAATCCGCCAAAACGTTATTTTAGATACCGTCCTCCGAGTCGTGCATCTATACTAAAAAATGCACGAGTCTCACTCTTTATTTCTGTACAGTCAAGATAAAACTTCCATGTATATACCAATCCACCACCATCAAATAGGAAGACATTCCAGTAGTCCGTGAATTCCCTGACGTGTTCCCGGATGATTTACCGGGGCTGCCGACTAACCGAGAAGTGGAGTTCAAGATTGAACTTGCACCGGAAACTATGCCAATATCCCGAAGGCTGTACAAGATGGCACCAAAGGAGTTGGCAGAACTGAAACGCAGTTGACGGACCTGCTGGAGAAGGGTTTTATTAAGCCGAGCTCCTCGCCATGGGGCTGTTCGGCATTATTTGTGAATAAGAAGGATGAAACATTACGGCTTTGCGTGGACTATCGTCCACTAAACGTCGTAACTATCAAGAACAAGTACCCGTTGCCACGGATCGACATGTTGTTTGATCAGTTGGTCGAAGCAAAGATCTTTTCCAAGATGGACTTAAGATCCGAGTACCATCAGATTAAGATAAGGGCTGAGGATATACCGAAGACGGCTTTCTCGACGAGGTACGGGCTTTATGAGTACCTGGTCATGTCTTTCGGCCTCACCAACGCTCCAGCTCACTTCATGAACTTGATGAACTCGGTATTCATGCCGGAGCTGGACAAGTTTGTCATGGTCTTCATCGACGACATATTGGTGTATTCCAAGTTAGAGGAAGAGCACATGAAGCATCTACGTATAGTCTTGCAAAAGCTGTGGGATCACAAGCTATACACGAAATTCAGCAAGTTTGAATTCTGGATATCGCAAGTGCCTTTTCTCGGGTGTATTATCTCAGCGGAGGGCATCGCTGTAGACCCGAGTAAGATCACACAAGTGCTGAACTGGAAGTCCCCGAGAACTGTTCACGAGGTACGGAGTTTCCTTGGACTCGCGGGATATTATTGGAGGTTTATTCCGAACCTCTCAAAGATTGCCAAGCCTATGACAGAGCTGCTAAAGAAGGCTACCAAATATGTTTGGAGTCCAGCATGTGAAGCAGCATTGAAGGCATTAGTGAAGCACCTAATATCAGCACCGGTTTTGGCACAGCCAGACACAACAAAACCATTCGATGTGTACTGCGATGCATCCGGCATTGGTCTCGGATGTGTTCTGATGCAAGACCGAAGGGTGGTCACGTATGGATCACGGCAGCTTAGGAACCATGAGCAAAATTATCCAACTCACGACTTAGAGCTCACTGCCATGGTACTCGCACTCAAAATGTGGAGGCACTACCTACTCGGTAACCTCGTGCATTTATATACCGACCACAAAAGCCTCAAGTACATATTCACTCAGAAGGAACTGAACATGAGGCAATGAAGATGGTTGGAGTTGATAAGGGATTATGAAATAGAGATCCATTATCACCCCAGCAAGGCAAACGTAGTGGCGGATGCGCTGAGTCGCAAGTCACACGTCAACAATCTGACCATCGTACAGTCGGAAGAGAGCAAGCCACCATTGCATGTGATTCTACATGGAGCTCTCTACAACCTAGCTCTTATCTCCACCATCCGTGAAGAGATAGTGGCAGCTCAAAAACATGACAAGGGCATGTCGCATTTACAGAGACGTGTAGACAGTGGGGAGCTGAAGTGTTTCCAGAAAGACATAGATGACGTCCTATGGTTCAAGGACCGGATCGTTGTACCCCGTAACCCGGAGTTACGGAAGAAAATCTTTGATGAGGCTCACTTGTCAAAGTTTTCTATTCACCCCGGTAGCTATAAGATGTATCAAGAGCTCAGAAACAAGTTTTGTTGGACACAGATGAAGCGGGAGATCACAAAATACGTGTCAGAGTGTGATACATGCCGAAGGGTGAAGCCGGATCATATGAAGAAACCGGGACTATTACAACCACTTGGTGTTCCTGCCTGGAAGTGGGAAGATGTGAGCATGGACTTCATCATCGGTTTTCTCAGCACATTTCAGAAGCATGATTCAGTGTGGGTGATCATCGACCGGCTCACCAAAGTTGCCCATTTTATCCCAGTCAACACCAACTACAACGCCAAGAAGTATCCTGAATTGTACATCTCACGGATCCTATGCTTATACGATGTACCCCGTACCATCATCTCGGATCGGGGCACTTTATTTGTGTCTCGTTTTTGGGAGCAGTTGCATGCTTCTTTGGGGACGAAGCTGATCCGTAGTTCAGCGTACCACCCACAGACGGATGGGCAAAACGAGTGGGTAAATCATATTTTAGAAGACACGTTACGAGCTTGTGCTATCAACCACGGTAAGAATTGGGATGATCACTTGCCGTTAGCCGAGTTCTCGTACAACAATGGGTACCAAGCCAGCATCAAGATGGCGCCTTACGAGGCGCTATAGGGAGAAAATGCTGCACACCGTTGAATTGGTGTGAGTCTGGCAAAAGGGTCACCTTCAGGATTGATCTTGTCAACAACGTGGAAGAAAAAGTTCGGCTTATTCAAGCGAGCCTAAAAGCCGCCCAATCCCGACAAAAACAGTATGCATACCGGAGAAGATGCCCGTTACAATTCAAAGTCAGGGATCACGTGTATCTACGTGTGTCTCCAATGAAGGGAGTGAACAGATTCGAGGTGAGAGGAAAGTTGGCACCCCGATTCATTGGTCCATTCCAAATTACGGGAAGATGTGGATCAGTTGCATACCGGCTGGAATTACCAGTGACACTCTCCGGTGTGCACGACGTCTTTCACATTTCTCAGCTGCAGAAGTGCCTCAAGCCTTCAACCACCTTTCAGCTGGGAGATATTGAAGAACTGAAACCGGATCTCACCTATCGGGAGGAGCCGGTTCAAATTATTGATGAAATGGCCCGAACCACACGCAACCGTACGTTGTAGTTCTAAAAGGTTCTATGGATTAATCACTCCGTATATGAAGCGACATGGGAGAGCGAAGGTTTTCTTCGCACTAACTACCCCGACTTTTTAACGTCGCACATACGGTAATTGTCCACTGTCCTCTCTCTCGTTTTCACCTTATAATATTGGGACGAGATTCTTTTAAGGGAGGAGGAATGTAAGGGCTCAAGTTTTGCACACACTCAAAATGTTCATCACCCCCCCCACACACACACATCATTTGAGGAAGTTTTATGAACATCTTTGAAGAGCAAGTAAACACCATCAACATAGTCATTAGATGATAAACTCACAAAATGCAAAAAGGTACTTCCCACATGCATTATATAGGGGCTGAGCACATGAAAAACCTCTACAGCTTGCTAGGAATGCTCATGCCAAATTTCACCCAGATCCAAAACCTTTGGAGGTATTTTTGGGTATAATTAGAAAGAGGCTAGTTTGAACTTAAATTCTAATTCAATCTCATGTCATCCCATGAATTCAAAAGTAGGATTCATATTCACACTCAGCACATTTTTGTGAGCTCACACACCAATTTTCACTCCATTTAGAGTTGATCTTGACATGAGCTATTTTGGCTAAATTCAAATCAAATTTGAATTTCAGTTCAAATGTTCTGCAAATTCAATCAAACCAATTCCCCAATTCGATCATTTTGCAAACCAAATCCAAATCTGAGTGAATGATTAAATGACCAAGGGTAGGAAGGTCTCTACTGTTTTGAGCAGTGGGAAAATTGAATTTAGGAGGTTAAAATTGGGAGTGGGGCCCTCATGTCAGCCTCACAAGGCAGAGAACCGACTGAGGACTCGGTTCCTCAGCTTCTCGGTCCGGTTCTGCGATCGTCACTGCGCCAAAGCCGGCGCCAGCAGCTGCTTCCGGTTTTCCCCTCGCTGGCATGCTCGTCCAGCTTTTTATCTCCACTCCCGAGCCGGCAAAAGATCAGTCGCTCTCGTTCCTCTGCTCCCTCGTGCAAGAAACACTGCCATCACCGCCGCTACCTCGGTTTCGATCAGGGAACCAGCAAACACTGTGCCAACACTCCCTCCGAGCTGCTAAACCGCACCGCAACATCTCCTTTGATCTTCCAGCCACAAGTACGAGCTGAAATCACCGCTCCTCGAGCATCTCCGAACCTTTGCGCGGCAAACCGAAACTCACCGCCGTTCGGTGCTCTCATGGACAGCCCAGCTCAGAGGCTTTCACGCTCAATCAAAGCCAACCATAGGAGCGTCGCACATCCACGCTGCTCCACTCCAACTCACGGCTCAAGCTGTGAACCATCGCCGGTGAATTCGGTGATTTTCTCCCGGACCGGACAGAGTGATCTTTCAGTACGAGTTTAGCAAATTCGAGTTCAATTCTTGTTCTTAGCTCACCAAGTCATGCACAAAGGATCTAGACCGGCTAGCGGTCAATTCTTCTTCGCAACCCGAGCTTGAAACTTCACGTAGGAAGGCCATCTCAATGTTTTCTGAACATGAACACGAAGAACACCCTTGGGCGCACGGTGACAACCTAGTTGGAGCCATTCCTGAGCGAGTTTAAAGCCATGTCGATGATCCTCGAGGTCCACTGGTGCCCTAGAGCCATTTATCTGAGCTTTTGGCGGGCTCGGTCAGTCGGCCGACAGCGCCAAAGTTGTACCGAAGCCGCCACACGCAGTCGACGGTGTTCCGGCCGCCGGTAGCTCTCACTCGTGCCACGGATGGATTGCTCGCCCTTCCAAACGCACAGGTGGCGAGAATTAGGCTGAGAGGTGGATGGAGTAGCGAGATTCATCGAGCTCCGGCGAGGGGGGGGGCGCGGGCGCGAGAGGTAGAAGAAGCACTATACGTGGGTCTCACCGGCAGGAGTTTAAACATTTCCCAAATTTTAGTTTTTAGTTCAAACTTCAAACCCACATAATTTTGGCTAGGAAACTCCAAATCAAGTGAACCAAATTTTGCTGGATTCAGATCTCTGAGTACTTTTTAACAAATCAAGTTTCACATTATGAAAATCCTTATTTCTCCAGAATTAAATCTTCAAAATTTTAAAATGTTTAGAATTTTAACTGGAAAAACCTTTGCTGGAAAATTATGAAATTTGGCCAGGATGTTCACCATAATATCCCTGAGCTGCCATAAAAATTTCAGATCCATTTGAGCTCATTTTATCTACCTAATGGTGTGATTAATGAAACTATTCCAGATAAAATGAAAAATGTCCAGAAACATTTTTCAGAATTTCTCTGAACTTGTTTAGCTCATATCTTTGGCTAGGAATCTTCAAATTAGGTGAAACCAATTCCATTAGAACCCTCTAAAAATCGAGTTTCCAGAAAGTCATGGCTTGCTCCATGAAAATTCTTAGAACACCCTAAGAGCGCCAAGTAAAGCCAAATACACAATTATTTGTGGAGAGCTCAAATGCGATTTTCGTCAAATGAAATTTGGCCAAGTGTCTTTTTAGGTTGTATACAAACCACATTAAATATTTCAGAGTCATTGGGCCTGTATAGCAGTACTTATGGTCTTAACCAATTCAACTTCAAATTCAAATGCATTCAAATTGACATATACATATGTTTATCTCATGTAGTCGCTAAGGTTGAGGAGGAGTCAGAAGTATTAGACTTCATAACTCTGGAGGAACAGCTAGCCTACGACCAACAGCAGCAAGGCAAGCTCCAGTTTGCATTAGCCGTTTTATAATTTTTACTGTTTTAAGAACTTACTTTGAGTATCCACTTCGTTTATGCATTAGAGTCTTGTTTGAAAACCCAAATTCATAGCTAATCAAACCCAGGTTTTGGGATTAGGTTTTTAAACCTCGATTAGCTACTACACTGCTAAGGTAGTGTAGGATTCGGTACAAGTCGAGTAGTTGGAACTGCTCGCGAGAATAGGCTAGAGGCACACAGCTTGGTTAGAAAGATAGCAAATGATTCACATGGCAGAAAAATGAGACCAAGTGGAGAGTAAGGGCAGCAGGATGTTGGGGCCTGAGTGCCATAGCTCCACTTGTGTCGATTGAGGATCGAGCCATGTGCGGGCCTGTTGAACAAGCTAGAACAGTACCGAAGACCTATCGGATATATGAGAACCGGGAAACCGATGTAATTCGTAGCTGGATGTTGAGGCATAGCTCATCGTTCAGAGGGTAGGTTGAGAGCTTGAGGTGTAAATCGGCTGGCGGCACTGCAGATGCGCGTGCAGAGACCTCTTGCTCAGGACGTAGGACTGGTTCAACATTTGGCTGACGGATGAAAGGTAGTCGCGTATGACGTCCGTGATGGTTACTATAGGCAACATCGAGTACGGGCGTACGTGATGGGTTATTCGGATAACCCTGCAGGTGTAAATCGATTATAATCGCCGTCCCTCGTGGTCAGTGAGTACCACTTGTTCACTGTACCGTGACATAGAAAGAACATGCTAGAGTCATGTAAAAGTTGCTGATTGAGAGCTATACCTTGATTGTTAATGATTTGTTGTAGTTTAGAGCAGATTAAAGTTCTTTTCAACCCTGGGCAAAGCACATGAGAGAAATGTGTTTCTTGTTTGATTGCGGCTCTCTCATGTGTCTTAGCATGAGGTTCTTCACAACTTGCTGCTAAAACTTGAAAGTAAGGTTCAACTATTTAGGCGTCCTTTGCAACTTACATTCCCATTTACACTATAATCCAGCATGTAGAAGTTTCATGTATAGGAAAGACGGGTAAGTCTTGCTGAGCCATCGTGCTCACTGCTTGTGTTTGAAGCTTTTGCAGGGTGTTATGAGGAGGAGACTCCCGAGGAGGAGACGGACCCCCAAGAGGGCAACCCCGTCAAAGGGGAGTAGTGCACGCCGCCATGTTAGTGTGTGTGCGTGCGAGAGGGAACACGTTCACGGGCTGAACGTGAACTCTGTGCTTAGTCTACACCCGCGAGTGTGGACTGATTATATTTTGTTGTAAACATGTCTATAAACTCTTTTATGTAATAAAACTTTGCTTCCGCTTTGTACTTTTTACGTGTGTTATCCAGTGCTGTGCAACGCAGCACCCCTCAGCGTGATCCGGGCTCGTTGAGGCCGTGAGGCCCTCGCATATATGGGGTCCTATAAACTGATGTAACCTATACCTCCGGGCGTCGAGGCATAACACACCGATTTATAGGTGTAGGTTGAGGGCAGCAAGGTGGAAATCCGCTAAAGGGCATAGAGAGATGCTCCGTGTAGGGAATCTCCTGCTCGTTTGGCGACCGGTTCGACGTTAGGGCTGTTCGGTGAAAATTTGTCCTGTACGACATCGGTTGAGCGTGACGTTGCATATCTGAGGATGAGCATACGTGACGTGCTATTTGGGTATCCTTGCAGGTGTATATCGAGTCGATTCACCGTCCCTCGCGGTTATGAGTACCGCCTTTTCACTGTGTCATGATGTGTAAACATATGGAATGATTGTGATGCATTACTGCTGTTATGAATAAATTGTATTGCAACATGTGTGCCACTAAATATTGCTCACTAAATTTTAGATTTATGAACCTTTAACTTGTGGATAAAATATGAAGTAAGGATGAACCTTTAGGCGTGTCCATTGCTGCAAAGTGACGTCCTATTTTTGAGTATGACTTGCATGCAGAGTTTCTTGTGTAGGAGAGTCGGTAAGACTTGTTTAGCCATCGTGCTCACGGTTGATGCTATGAGTGTTTGCAGGTGAGAAGTACCCCACTGACCTGGAGTATGGGTTCACCGGCGAGGGTTATCCTCCGTCGGGAACGACGGCTGTGTGGGAGCCATGCACGCTGCCCTGAAGCTGGAATGTAGCTAGTGTGGATTGTCCGTAGGGCTGGACAACCGACTTTTGCTAGTTAGGGTTAGCCGTGAGTTGTATAATAATTTCCGCTGCAGTAAACTCTGTAAAGTAGATATAAACTGAAGTTTTTACTACTTTTGTGCAAATTCAGTAAGTTTGAATGTAATACTTTGTTCCCTTATCGTGTGTTCTGTCGGGTGTCGCATTGTGCGGCATCACCCTCTGTGATCTTGGATTGTATGGATTTCGGTCCATCACAAGCTGGCATCAGAGCTGCTTAGGGGATAGCACACTAAATAAAAACAGTATTAGGGAAAACTTAGAATTACGGTGAGGAATCGCTAGTATGCCCAAATAAGGACTATACTAGTATAGTTACTTAAAGTGGCATGACTAATTTACTTGTTATAATTCTGTATTTGAATTATGTAACTACGCACCAACGCTCAGGTAAGTGGTAAGGTACGCCACCGAAAGCGGTCAATTTCGGTTAGCTCCCTCACGCGACGAATGTAGCATGAGATGTTCCGTTTGGTGACGAGTGGAAAGTGAATATGTTTTCTAAGACTCTTCATGTCTTAGAGGAATATGAACGGCACTAGCCTCTAGTGCGCAAACCCAGGGGCAAGAGGAGGAGACCCCATCGTGTGGTTTGTAACACGAAGTATGTGCTCTAGGACTTGTTATGTTCTATGGGGCATACGAGAACGCTGGTCCACCGGTGTGCTTAATTGCAAAGGTGTGGAGCCCTCCGTCGGGTGGTGAATAACCCGGCCATGTAACTTGAGATGTAGCTCCACTCAAGGACGGCCGTATGGCAATGATATGGGCGTATGTATTTAATTTCAAATATGGATGTGCCTGAAATAACAAACCATTTGAGTGAGTCATTATTGAGTGTTCTTCTGCAGGTGCTAACCACGTACGTATCTCGTGTAGAACACGTTTGCGAGAGGCCGTTTTTAGTGCCATGGTTGAGTCGTATATGCCGGTATAATCCGGTTAGGATTTCCCATTTGTGAGGAATGTAGTGCCGACATATAAGAATCATGACTGCATTAAAACAACTTTGAAAAGGAATTAATATAACCAATTTTAGTTCTTAGGACTCTGGTTTTGAAGAGAAATTCAAAAACTGAGTAGTTCAGCCCAAGGTACTTGAAAAATCGAGTGCTCTGTTTCTGACAGAAAGTTTGCTGGACTTTAACAAAGCATAACTCACAAGTTATTTATCCAATGAAGGTGTGGGATATATTTATGAAAATAAGAGGAAGTACTCTGCAACTTTGTTGTAGACTCCTAGAACAGAATCACATCAAACTAGGTTAAATTTCAGATGTGTGTAAACTGTCCAGAACCAGGACAGACTCAGAAACTCTCTCTGGACTGTTCTGTTTTTCAAGCATAACATCCTGTAGAAAAATCTAAAATAGTCATAGGATACATTTTTGGAAATTTTAGGAGATGTGTTACATCTTTGTAATTCAAAGTTTGTACAGATGCAGTACAGAATTCAGTGGAATTTTGAGTTGAAAGTTTAGGAGGTGCTGTTGAAATTCCTCCAGGAATTCTGTCAACTTTGAGTTATCATAACATTTTACCCGGAGTTGGTATGGGTGCAAATAAATACTCGTTGAAAATATACTGAATTTAAATTTAACTTTGGTATTCAACTTGAGTTATGAAAATGCAAAATACCAGTTCAAAATCTGGGATAAGTAGAAACTGGTCATTCTGGGCAGAGGAATGAAAAGTTGAACTCATTTGACGGATTGTTGTACCTATTGGGGTTTTATTACAACCAATGGGGTAGGACATACTCATGAGTTGTTATCTTCAACTAGTGAAGGATTTTAGTATATTAACTACTCAAGTTCTTTTTACTAGAGACCATGTTTGTGTCGTATTGAAGATAAAAGGGTAGTATACGTGATGACAAAGTGATATTAACGTCTCGTAGTGACCAAATCTAGTTGGTATGAACATCCAAAGAGGAAGTCCATCAATTTGGAGTTCACTATTATGTATTTGCACTACAGTATTCCTGTCAGCATACGATGGCCGAAACCGTCGTATATAAGTCCAAAGCTGTCGTATACAGTCTATATACGACGGCTGTAGGTTATATACGACGGTTTGTGGTCGTCGTATATACCTTGTCGTATATAACCTTATATATGACGGCAACGTCGTAGATAAGCTTATATATACGATGGTCCCTCATTTACGATGGCCCGTTTCGTATAAAAGGGCCAGCGGTTCTGGGCCCTTATATACGACCGTTCTGAGCCCTCGCCGTCGTATATAAGCTCTTATATACGACGGTTTGGGCCTAGCCGTCGTATATTATTTAGGCTTATATATGACCGGCCCTGTATAGACACCGTCGTATATAATTCATACAGGCCGTCGTAAATAAGGTTTTCCATATTTTTTTAAAAAAACAGAAAATAGCTAACCTGGCTCGATGGCCAGCTACTCAGGCAATCACGAAACAGATTCATATAGAGAACATCCACATCGACAATCACAAAGTGCAATAGTACATCCACAATCATGAAGTCGTCACATCCACAATAAAAAATGTACAGATTAACTACGCTACTCATTACTAGCCCCTCAACTACCTCCGGAAGCAAAGAAGTCATCCTGACGCGACGAACCTGGCGCCCGTAGCTACGGCGATGGAGTCTGAGCCTCCGTCCCTGATCCCTGCGAAACATGGTGACATATGTATAAGTTTACAACGGTGTTTTTGTTTTCAATTGTTTAGTTGAACTTATTGTAACTTCCTTTTTGTACCTGTACTCCAGGAAATTGCTCCTGTAGTGGCGTCGGCTGCAGCACGGACGGTGGTGGCTGCCACAACGGTATCTGGATTTGCTGTCCTTGCTGTCGAGCTAGCGCCTGTCATTTCAAACATTACAGTTTACATTTTATTGAAATTGAATGTGGCCTAGAGGGGGGTGAATAGGCCTTATAGAGTTTCCTACACACTTAAAGTAGTCGTCAAAAACTTGATTGACCGGACTAGTCCGGTTGTGTGAGCAGACTAGTCCGGTGTGCCTTAAGTGTGTAGATTGTATAAGCGTTGTGCAGAAGAATTAACTTGTTTAGCAGCGGAAATAAGAACAACAATTATTCTATTTTGATTTTACAATTTGAGATGTGATTATGCCCGTGAATGAGACTTAGCAACTCAAATTATGAAGTTTAGCAACTAGATGTTATAATCAACAAAAAACAAGGAGGCATGCGAGACACAAATTTTACCGATGTTCGATCTCACCAAGAGATCTACGTCCTCGTTGAGGAGGCTCACACAGAGCCGGGTCTCTAACCCTTTCCCTCTTCAAGTCACCACACAAGGCCGACTTGACTCCACTAGCACAGGTAATCACCAAGTTTGTGGGGCAACCTCACACGTTGAGGGCTCCCGCAAGAATTACAATGAGAAAGCGATCAAATACACTCAAAAAGATTACAATGCAGAATATGAGTGTAGAGAGATCAAACCCCAAGAGCTCACAACGAAGGAACGACGATCTCCCAATCCCAAATCCAAGTGTTTGATTGATCTTCACCTTTTTGCACCTTAGATGTGTGGGGAGATGTGTTTTTGGGGCTCTTGGGACAGGTGGCGGCGCTAGGGTTTGAGTTTTTAGCAGTATGAGTCGTGTCTCTTTTGGGAGGCCGTGGATCACCCATTTATATGGTTTCCAAAAGGTTGTCGTTGTAAAACCTAATACCGGACTAGTCCGGTATATGATCGGACTTGTCCGGTCTACTTCCAGTGGGTTAACCGGACTAGTCCGGTCTAAAACCGGACTTGTCCCGTGCTATATGAAGTGGGGTTCCAGAAAGTTCAACGGACTAGTCCTGTCGCTTGGATGGACTAGTCCGCAGTCCTCTAAAGAGGACAACAGAGACATGAGAGGACTAGTCTGGTCCAAAACCTGACTTGTCCGGTTGCATTCCAGTAAGCTGACCAGACTAGTCCGGTCCATGGACGGACTAGTCCGGTGTCCAGTGGATTTTAGTTGATTATTAGCCCCTTACCCTTACGAAAAGTCCTGAGCTCTTGGGATGTGTCTCTCACACACACCCTATACATTTACATCTAATTTGCTCTTCTAAATTCCACTAAAGTCTTCCTTTTCGGGCAGCACTTTATTTTTCACCTTTTTGTGTGCACCGAGCTAGTTCACTTTGTTTGTCCTGCAATCATTTCGTTAGGATCTCATATGCTTGTCATCAATTCTCGAAAACCCACAAGGGATAACCTAGATGCACTTTCAATCTCCCCCTTTTTGGTGATTGATGACAACCATTTGAGATATCACAATTAAGAGAAAATTTGATTTTTCATAACGTGTGCATATATGAGAATAATGAATAACAAACAAGAAAAACTTCTCTCATATACACACACCTTATGGTGGGGTGCCTAACAAATGTGTGATCAACAAAAATGTGATGAACGAGGATAAAAGATAACAACCATATATGTAAGCATCACACATAGGGTAAATAGTCATATTACAATAGTTTTAAAAATAAGTACAAGTCCTCGATCATAAGTCCTCGATCACAAGTCCTTAATAACTTATCCTAGATAATCTCTCCCTCTTTGGCATTAAGGCACCAAAAAGGGAAAAATCGAGTGGAATCACTCATTGCAGTTCCCACTTTCACTCTCAGTCATATCTTCATCTTCCTCTTCACCTTGATCTTCATCATCTTGACCATGTAGAGGGTTAGCAGCTGAACCACTACCAAACCCAAGGGAGCTCAACTCTTGGTCAGTGAAATTTGGCATTTCAGTGAAGTCTTCAGCTGAGTCCTCAGAAACCTCAAGTGACCCTTGTGGCTCAATTTCCAGTTTGGCACAGATGGCTTGGATGTTGGCTTTTACATATCTTTGATGCTTCTTCCTGGCCAATCTCTCTTCATGTTGCTTAACTTCAATTTTGCGGCAAGAGGCAAAGATAGAAGATAGCATCTTGAAGATGCCACTTGAGGATTCCCGAGTAGAGGAGGTTGCATGAGTGGTAGCTGCAGCCTCAGATGTTGGCTCCTCTTGAGCTCTTTTGGATCTTCTTTCTTCTCCGGGTGAGGCAGGAGCAGAAGGAGCAGAATATATAGTAGGCTTTTGGGGCCTAAGTCTAGTGTGAGCCACATCCTTTACGAACTCCAATCCTATCACTTTCTCAATCATGAACATTATGTAGGGTGCATAGCCGCAAGACCGGATGGGATTGATAGAGATATTGACAATGTCATTGTAGATGTACTCAAACACATTGAATTTCCTCTTCTTGCTTATGACCATGAAGCTCGAGGGCTCCCACAACCTCCTGATAAGCTTGACATCTCTTGGACTGAAGATAATCAATATCAACCCACTGACTTTCGACAACGGGATGCTTCATCTTCCGATACACATGTTCATAGTAGTCAGCATGAAAATTACTCCAAAATCTGGGGTCAGCTGACTCTCTGGGCTGATTATACACTTCTGTTTTTCTGAATTTGTCAGCTAGTTCACCCCCTTTTCCAGTGTAATCATTACCTGAAGGTTGCCTGTTGCGATGAACGGGATTTTTCATTTTCAGAGGCCCAATGGGGCCACTAGCAAGCCCTTTTCCTTTATTGAAAGTCCTCTTAGGTCCTGAGGAGCTCTCGGCCATAGCCTTCCCTCGAGGCTTCTCCACAATTACTTTCCTCTTCTTAGGCAAATTTTCATCGGAAGGTGAAGAGTGGACATTGACATCATGTCTTTTCTTCATCACTCCCTCCTTAGCTCTCCTCACTCTTTCACGTTGAACTTCTTCATCAAGGTGAAAAGAGCCGTCATCTGAGCCTGAAGACATGATGCCTGATAAGGAGTTCAAGGATTAGATGCAAATGGACGCATTATCGACTTCAAATGGGAATGTAGGGGTTCAACTGTCAGAGACCGGACTTGTCCGGTTTCAGAGTGCGGACTTGTTCGGTGGACCGGACTTGTCCGCATCTGAGCGCCGGACTAGTCCGGCCTAGCATAAGAACCCTAATGTTTCATTTGAATCAAATCTCCTATCTAAGGACACAAGGGCAGGAAAGTGGTAGGAATACATCTATTTAGGCAATGTACATCCTTTTGAAATCAAAGGAAACTAGCTAGAACTAGAAAATTTGAGATTTTGGTTTTAGGGGGGAATTTACCAAGATTTGAAGATTTGCGTTGAAGGAGCAAGAGTCTATCCGGATGAGTCTGGAGAGTAGAATCCACTCGTCGAGGAGAGGCTTTTTCACGGAGAAAACTCCGAGTTTGAGGGCTCAACTCGAAAATCACTTTGGGAGCTAGGGTTTAGGAGAGGGGGTGAGACAAAGTGCTTATGAGTGGAGAGGGAGGGGTTTGGTCCGGCCAACTGCTTCTATATGCGACTGACAGGACTAGTCCGGTCATGGTAGCGGACTAGTCCGGTGCCCCTGAGTTAACCTAATTGTCGTCTGTCCGGACTAGTCCGGTCGACAACCGGACAAGTCCGGTTCCAACAGACTTGATGCAGATAGTAGTGTTTAGAGGTGATCCAAGGACACTAATTTTTGCAAACAATCTTGGTAATTACGACCAGTAGGCAAGCAACAATAAAAAAATGGTCATATTTCGCAAGATTTCTTCATTAAAATAGTTTTCTTAGAAGAAAAAGAGATGAGGAGCGGGTTTTACAATAAAATGTAACATTTGAGGTTGCAATCAGGTATGCAACATTTCAAGCCACATTTCGAGAGTCAAGAATATTAAGTTCATTTCTTAGCTCACAAAACCTTTTCTCATCTAATGGTTTGGTAAAAATATCTGCTAGTTGTTTTTCAGTTCTAACATGTGAAATTTCGATGTCACCTTTTAATGAGTGGTCTCTAAGAAAGTGATGATGAATATCTATGTGCTTAGTTCTTGAGTGCTCTACTGGGTTGTGTGCAATTTTTATCGCGCTTTCATTATCACATAGAAGCGGGATATGATTTAGATTGTAGCCGTTGTCTCTAAGAGTCTGTCGCATCCAAAGTAGTTGTGCACAACAACTTCCTGCTGCAACATACTCTGCTTCTGCTGTTGAAAGAGCAATAGAGTTTTGTTTTTTAGATGACCAAGAAACTAGGGATCTGCCAAGAAATTGACAGGTCCCTGAAGTGCTCTTTCTATCGACTTTGCATCCTGCACAATCGGCATCGGAATAACCTATCAAGTTAAACTTGGATCCTTTGGGATACCAAAGGCCCAAGTTTGGTGTGTGCACAAGATACCTTAGGATTCTTTTTACAGCAATTAAGTGTCACTCTTTAGGTGCGGCTTGAAACCTTGCACACATGCATACGCTAAGCATAATATCTGGCCTAGATGCACATAAGTAAAGTAAGGAGCCGATCATTGACCTATATACCTTTTGGTCCACATTTGGACCTTCTTCATTGAGATCGAGATGTCCGTTGATTGCCATGGGTGTCTTGATGGGCTTGGCTTTGTCCATATTGAATTTCTTGAGGATGTCCTGTGTGTATTTGGTTTGGCTTATAAATGTGCCTTCTCTCAGTTGCTTCACTTGGAATCCCAAGAAGAACTTCAATTCGCCCATCATTGACATCTCGAACCTATCTGTCATAATTTTGCTAAATTCCTCACAGAAAGACTTGTTAGTGGATCCAAAGATAATATCATCAACGTAAATTTGGCATACAAATAGATGATCATCAAAATGTTTAGTGAAGAGTGTATAGTCAGCTTTACCAATTTTGAATCCATTTTGAGTTAGAAAATCTCTAAGGCACTTGTACCAAGCTCGAGGAGCTTGTTTGAGGCCATAGAGAGCCTTACGCAGTTTATAGACGTTGTTAGGATACTCTTGGTCTTCGAATCCTGGTGGCTGCTCCACATAAACTTCCTCCTTTATCAGACCGTTGAGGAAGGCACTTTTGACGTCCATTTGATACAACTTGAAATTATGGTGAGTAGCATATGCCAATAAAATACGAATGGACTCAAGTCTATCTACGGGAGCGAAAGTTTCGTCGAAGTCCGAACCTTTGACCTGAGAATAACCTTTGGCCACCAACCTCGCTTTATTTCTTGTTACTACTCCATGTTCATCTTGCTGGTTCCGAAAGACCCATTTAGTTCCAACAATGTTCGCCCTTGGTCTTTCCACCAGCTCCCACACTTCATTTCTTTTGAAGTTGTTCAATTCTTCTTGCATTGCCATCACCCAGTCTGGATCCCTTAAGGCCTCGTCTACCTGTATGGTTCCAGAAAAGAGACAAAAGAATAATATTCACAAAAATTTGCAACGCGAGATCTAGTAGTTACTCCCTTAGCAATATCACCAATAATATTGTTGACAGGATGGTCTCTTTGTACACTCTGATGTACTCTTGGGTGAGGAACTTGTGTAGCTGCTTGTTCTTCATCATCTTCATGTTCATTGTCTCCTCCTAGATCATTGCTTCCATGATTATCTTGATCTTCCTCCACTTGATCTTGCGTGAAAGCTCCCCCTTGATCATTGCTTCCTCGTTGAGGTTCACCTTGTGCATTTGAGTCTTGCGTTTTCTCTTGTGGTAGAATATCACCAAGTGCCATTTTCTTCAGCGCTTCATATGGAGATTCCTCTTTATCTAGCATACACTTATCGACTTGCTCCACTTGTGAGCCGTTAGTTTCATCGAACACTACGTCACGTGCTACTTCAACAAGGTCGGACACCTTGTTGAAGACACGATAGGCGTAGGCATTCGATTCATAGCCGAGCAAGAACCCTTCATCGGACTTCGAAGCAAACTTCAAAGCCCTCGGTTTCTTGTTTAGAATAAAACATTTAAAACCAAAAACTTTGAAATAAGAAACATTAGGCTTTTTACCGATAAGGAGCTCATACGGAGTTTTCTTCAGTAATCGGTGAAGGTACAGCCGATTTGTGGCATGACAAGCAGTGTTCACCGCTTCTGCCCAAAATCGATCTGATGTCTTGTATTCATCCAATATTGTTCTCGCCATTTCAATCAATGTTCTGTTCTTCCTTTCGGCCACCCCGTTTTGTTGAGGAGAGTAGGGTGCCGAGAACTCATGCTTTATCCCTTCTTCATCGAGATACTTTTCAACTTGTGTATTCTTGAATTCTGTCCCGTTGTCACTTCTGATGTTTTTCACGGTTAATGAGAATTCGTTCTGGGCTCTTTTCAGGAACTTCTTGAGGATTCCCTGAGTTTCTGACTTATCATACAAGAAAAATACCCAGGTAAATCTTGAAAAATCATCAACAATTACTAAACCGTATTTATTACCGCCGATACTTATGTAAGCAATTGGACCAAATAGATCCATATGAAGAAGTTCCAGTGATCTTGTAGTGGTCATTATGTTCTTGGCGGGGTGTGGTGCTCCGACTTGTTTTCCCGCCTGGCAAGCGTTGCACGGCCTGTCTTTCTCAAAAACCACATCCTTTAGACCTCGGATGTGACCACCTTTTAGAAGTTTCTGCAGATTTCTCATCCCAACATGGGCTAGCCGTCTATGCCACAGCCATCCCATGTTGGTTTTAGTAACCAAGCAAGTGTTGAGTTCGGCTTTATCTTTGTTGAAATCAACAAGATAAAGCTTTCCCTTCAACATTCCCTTGAATGCAATCGAGCCATCGCTTCTTCTAAAAACGGTCACACCCTCATTAGTGAATAAACAGTTATAACCTTTGTCGCATAGTTGAGATATTGACAAAAGGTTATAATCTAGGGAGTCTACATGTAAAACAATAGATAAAGTGTGTTGAGGAGATATTTCAATGTTACCGCTACCAAGGACCTTTCCTTGGCTGTTGTCTCCAAAGTATATGCCTTCACTTGGATCCTCGTTGTACTCGTACTCCACAAACATATCTCTCTCTCCGGTCATGTGGTTTGTGCATCCGCTATCTAGCACCCACTTAGATCTACGGGAGGAGTAAGCCTGCAAAACAGAATTATTCCTTGGTTTTAGGTACCCAAGCTTGCTTGGGTCCTCTCAGGTTAGTCACAAGAGTCTTGGGCACCCACACACAAGTTTTCGAGTTCCTGTGGCGTGGCCCTGTGTTTAGCAATAACATTTCCATATTTGTTTTTCATAAGAACATAGGAATCATCAAATGTACGAAACAATATTTGTAAATTAGATTCATGTGATTTTTCCTTAACAAAGGTGATTCTTTTCTTTGCATGATTAAGAGTGGATATGTGTTTGTTCCTGTCAAACCCAAAACCATCTTTGACGTTGGGAGGTCTAGTGATCATATATGCGCTACGTGCATATTTGATCTTCTACTTATCAAAGATGCCGATTTGGGAAGGATGCACATCATGAGAAGTTGAAGTATTAGAAATGATATTTTTCTTACTAGAGCATGTGTAGGTTCCAATTGTTGTCGAACTCATATCTTTGGAGGAAGAGCTCTTGGAGGAAGATGAGTAACTTTGCTTTAGCGACTCAACTTGCACTTCTAGGATCTTGTTAACTCTTGACAAGCTAACAAGCTCATCCTTGATTGCAATATGTGAGTCCTCTAGCTTTGAGTAAGTCTCCTTACTCAAGGCTAGCTCAACCTCAAGTGACTTGTTCTTCTCTCTTTCAAGCTCAAGAAGTTTTTCAACCCCTTGATATCTCTTCCTTTCACGGATGAGCATATCTTCTTGTCGGTTGACAAGTTCCTCCTTTTCAAATATTTCGTTCGACAACATTTCCATTTTCTTTAAAGCAGTTTTACTTAATCCTCTAAACATTTCTTCATTATCACTAGAGCTATCAAAGTCATCAATAGAGGTATTTAACGCAGGAGAAGTAAGTCGAACCTTTTTCTTGCCTTCTTTAGCCATAAGGCAAGTATGGTTGTTCATATCCCGTCCTCCCATGTTTGGGAAGAGTGTAGCTCTCATGGTGGGTTTCTTAACGGCAATGTTGGCCATCTCCTCTTCTTCATCGGAGAAGGACTCATCGTTTGAGTCCCACTCCTTGCCAATGTGAGCCTGATGAGCTTGTCCCCTTTTTCTAAAAATTTTCTTCTCATGTGCTTTTGTTTCCTTCTTCTTCTTGTTTTCCTCATAAGTATAGTCCACCATGAAGTGACCGTACTCTCCACAATTATAGCAAGTACGTCGAGCCTTGGATTTTCCTTTATCCTTGCTTTTCACTTCATTTGAGTTGTTGCCATGTCTTCTCCTCATCATGCGCTTGAACTTTTTGATAAAGAGTACCATTTCCTCATCATCTAGGTCGGTACTCACGTCGATTGTATCTCCGTCATCTTGGTCTTCACGGGTTTCTTTGAGTTTGGGTCTGCACGTTGCTTTGAGAGCAACTTCTTTCTTTTTAGAAGAGGTGAGCTCGGCTAAGTCTTTGACGTATTGAGCCTCCTTCTCCATCATTTCATGATTTATGATCTTCCCCAATAACTCATCGGGAGTCATTTTGTGAAACCCGGGGCTTTCTCTAATCATTGAGCAAAGTGTGACGTTTCTTGGCATGAAGGCTCTTATCATCCTTTTGACCACCTCGTGATCAGTTCATTTCTTACTTCCATAGGCACGGATTTTGTTAATGAGTGCCTTCATCCGATTGTACATGTCTTGAGGTGATTCGCCTTCTTCAATAGCAAATCTCCCCAACGCTCCTTCAAGCATCTCAATTTTGGCTTCACGTACAGACCTATTTTCTTCATGAGCTGTTTTGAGTGTATCCCTGATTTCTTTTGCACTCTCTAGTCCATCGATCTCGGTAAATTCTTCTCTGCTCAGTGACGATGTGATTACTGCAACGGCTTGTGCATTTCTGTGAATCTCTTGTTCTTGTTCCGGAGTGAGTTCTTCATCCGTGTCTGGGATATCTATTCCTGTGCAGACAATATGCCAAAGGCTGGGATTCAAGGATATTAGGTGCATTTTCATGTTGTACTTCCACATGGTATAGTCACTTCCGTCAAACTGTGGGGGCCTTCCTATAGGAATGGAGAGATAATGATTATTTGAATTGAGACGGTTGTAGTTGTAAGGATATCGGGAGTAGTCGTGATGACCACTCCCCAATCGTCTTTTCTTCCTCTTTTCCCTTTTGTGCCATTAATTTCTTTCTCAGTAATGCCTTTAGCTGTCTCACTTCATCATCGTCATGTGGACTTTCTTTCAGCACATCGAAGGCTTTGGCTTCTTGCTCCTCATCGTTGTTGTTCGTCTTCGGGATATCGTTGTTCTTCTAAGAGGCCATTGATCTCTCCGAGATGTGAGTCTCGTTGATGGAGAACTTGGCTCTGATACCAATTGAATGTGGCCTAGAGGGGGGTGAATAGGCCTTATAGAGTTTCCTGCACACTTAAAGTAGTCGTCAAAAACTTGATTGACCGGACTAGTCCGGTTATGTGAGCGGACTAGACCGGTGTGCCTTAAGTGTGTAGATTGTATAAGCGTTGTGCAGAAGAATTAACTTGTTTAGCAGCGGAAATAAGAACAACAATTATTCTATTTTGATTTTACAATGTGAGGTGTGATTATGCCCGTGAATGAGACTTAGCAACTCAAATTATGAAGTTTAGCAACTAGATGTTATAATCAACAAAAAACAAGGAGGCATGCGAGATACAAATTTTACCGAGGTTCGATCTCACCAAGAGATCTACGTCCTCGTTGAGGAGGCTCACACAGAGCCGGGTCTCTAACCCTTTCCCTCTTCAAGTCACCACACAAGGCCGACTTGACTCCACTAGCACGGGTAATCACCGAGTTTGTGGGGCAACCTCACACGTTGAGGGCTCCCACAAGAATTACAATGAGAAAGCGATCAAATACAATCAAAAAGATTACAATGCAGAATATGAGTGTAGAGAGATCAAACCCCAAGAGCTCAAAACGAAGGAACGACGATCTCCCAATCCCAAATCCAAGTGTTTGATTGATCTTCACCTTTTTGCACCTTAGATGTGTGGGGAGATGTGTTTTTGGGGCTCTTGGGACAGGTGGCGGTGCTAGGGTTTGAGTTTTTAGCAGTATGAGTCATGTCTCTTTTGGGAGGCCGTGGATCACCCATTTATATGGTTTCCAAAAGGTTGTCGTTGTAAAACCTAATACCGGACTAGTCCGGTATATGATCACACTTGTCCGGTCTACTTCCAGTGGGTTAACCGGACTAGTCCGGTCTAAAACCAGACTTGTCCGGTGCTATATGAAGTGGGGTTCCAGAAAGTTCAGCGGACTAGTCCTGTCGCTTGGATGGACTAGTCCGCAGTCCTCTAAAGAGGACAACAAAGACATGAGCGGACTAGTCCGGTCCAAAACCGGACTTGTCCGGTTGCATTCCAGTAAGCTGACCGGACTAGTCCAGTCCATGGACGGACTAGTCCGGTGTCCAGTGGATTTAAGTTGATTATTAGGCCCTTACCCTTACGAAAAGTCCTGAGCTCTTGGGATGTGTCTCTCACACACACCCTATACATTTACATCTAATTTTCTCTTCTAAATTCCACTAAAGTCTTCCTTTTCAGGCAGCACTTTATTTTTCACCTTTTTGTGTGCACCGAGCTAGTTCACTTTGTTTGTCCTGCAATCATTTCGTTAGGATCTCATATGCTTGTCATCAATTCTCCAAAACCCACAAGGGATACCCTAGATGCACTTTCAGAAATGCAATGTAATTAAAGTACAATTGTATGTTTCTTACTTCCATTGCCGCTTGCGTCTGTGCCATATGGGACGCATGGTACGCCATGGTGGCCCTGTTGCTCTCTCGCTCCCTCGCCAAGGCTTTTAAAAGAGAGAGAGAGAGAGAGAGAGAGAGAGAGAGAGAGAGAGAGAGAGAGAGAGGGGAAAGAACGAGAGAGAGAAGGAAAAATTGCGAGAGAGACAAAGAAGTGGGTCAGCCGTCCTAAATTATGCCGCCGCAGCTCGCATCCCGCCGCAGCCCACCGCCGCCGTATGGCCACCTCCGGTCCCTGTGTCCGTCGCCTCTGGCCCCTTGTGCGCTCCTTGCCCTCTGTATCGACTTGGTATTGACATGATAATACAGAGGACGACCTGAGGACAACTAGGCATCGATTAGGGTCGATTAGTCGCCCTAATCGTCGACTAATCATCCTAGTCGACCTTATCAGTCCCTACGTGACTAGGGTCGATTAGGTGACTTGTGAACCTTGGTTATGCCCCGCCGGGGCCTGCCGTTAACTTACGACGACTTTAGTGTTAGTCGACCAGCTCACAACACGACACACTAAATGGGCATAGACGTGCCCTAATCGAGTTGTGCCGGTTTTAACATAAACAAATCTATGCATGATTAACATCACAACAATAAACATGATTAAACATTATTAAGCATGATTACCATAACAACAATAAATCCTAAACATTATTAACCTAAACCTAAGCATATATAATAAAAAGTAATTTGCAACGGACAACTAATTAGCAAAATTATGAACTACTATTCTAACTACATGAGCATAAGTACTAGTAGCGCCCCCTAATCATCTTTTAATACATAGTACAAACCCTCCTAATCATGACATTAGTTAATCAAACAAACAGGACTATTAATATGTTAGATTGAGTATTGCAGATCACGTAAAATTAAACATAAAACTCCAATTACTTGTCCGGAAGCGACGTGACACACAGGGAGGCGCGGGGGAGGTCAGGGGTGACGCGGGGTGGCGGCGGGAGCTTCGGGGAAAAGCAGGGGAGGCCGGGGGAGCTCGGGGGCGGCTCCGGCAGTGGGCCGGCATGCAGCGGCCGGGGGCGGGGTGGGGGGGGGCGTGGCGGCACCGGCAAGGGGGGCCGGGCCAGCGGGGGCCGGCGGCGGCGGCCGGAGGTGTCTGCGGGCACCGGCGGCGGCACGGGGCGTGGCATCCGGGGCCGCCGGCGGCGGCTTGGGAGGCGGCGTCCGGGGCCGGCGGCGGCGGCTAAGGGCACCGGCGACTGGCAGGGGCTCGGGAGGCAGCATCCGGGGCCGGTGGCGGCTCAGGGGCCGCGTCCAGGGGCAGCGGCGGCGGCTGAGGGCACCGGCGGCCGGCAGGGGCTCAGGAGGCGGCGTCTGGGGCCGGCAGCGGCGGCTGCAGGCACCGGCGGCCGGCGGCGGCTCAGGAGGCGGCGTCCGGGGGCGGTGGCATCGGACGGGGTGGCGGCGGTGGCTGACGCGCGGCGGCGGGGCCTCGGGTCAGCGCGGGTGTGAAGAATGCCCGCGCCGACCCAGGCCCGTGGGTATATAAGCCTTATTTACGACGGCCCGTTGTGTGGCCGTCGTAAATAAGCTTATGTACGACGGCCTAGGTCAAGCCGTCGTAATCAACCCTGACACGACCCCACGGCCTTATCAAGCCAGGATCACGCTGAGGGGTGCTGCGTTGCACAGCACCAGATAACGCACACCAAAGATACAAAGCGGAAGCAAAGTTTTATTACATAAACCAGTTTATGAACATTTTTACAACAAAATAAGTCCAGTCTACACTCACGAGCGTAGACTACGCATTGAGTTCATGTTCGGCCCGTGAACGTGTCCCCGCTAGCACGCATACACACTAACACTGCGACGTGCACGACTCCTACTCGACGGGATTCCCCTCCTGGGGTTCCGTCTACTCCTCGGGAGTCCCTTCCTCATAAACCCATGCAAAAGCTTCAAACTACCACAAGACATTAACAAGCAAAGTATGTCTTTCAAATCAGCAAAATTTTAACATGTATCTAGCCTGTTCTTTCTACGTCATGGTACAGTGAACAAGTGGTACTCACTGACCGCGAGGGACGGCGATTATAATCGATATACACCTGCAGGGTTACCCGAATAACCCGTCACGTATGCCCGTACTCGATGTTGCCTACAGCAACCATCACAGACGTCATATGCAACCATCTTTCACCCGTCAACCAAATATTGAACCGGTCCTATCGTCCCAAGCAAGAGGTCTTTGGGCGCGCATCCACAGTGCCGCCAGCCGATTTACACCTCAAGCTCTCAACCTACCCTTTGAACGACAGGCAATGCCTCAATACCCAGCTACCCGAGTTACATCAGTTTTCCCGGTACCCCCATATAGCCGGTAGATCTTCGGTACTGTTCTAGCTTGTTCAACAGGCCCACACACGGCTCGGTCCTCAATTGACAGAAGCGGAGCTATAGCACCCAGTCCCCAAAGTCCTGCTGCCCTTACTCTCCGCTCGGTCTCATTTTTCTTGCCATGTGTTTCATTTGCTATCTTTACCCGAGTCGAGTGCCTCTAGCCTATCCTAGCGAGTAGTTCCAACTACTCGACTTGTACCAAATCCTACACTATCTTAGCATTGCAGTAGCTAAACGGGGTTTTTAATCCTAATCCCAACTCATGGTTTTCTTGGCTATGCATTTGGGTTTCAAATAAGACTCCAATGCAAGAAGTAAGTGGGTGCTCAAAGTAAGTTCTCAAAACAATAAAAATTTATAAAAAAGGTTAATGCAAACGAGCTTGCCTTGCTGCTCTTGGTCATAGGCTAGCTGCTTTTCCAGAGTGACAAAGTCTAAGACTTTGGGTTCCTCCTCAACCTTAGCGACTACATGAGGTAACATGTATATGTATCAATTGAAATGCATTTGAATTGAATTTAAACTTGTAAAGACTATAAGTCTTACTAGAAAGACCCCATGACTCTGAAATTCTTACTGTGGTTTGGTTACAACTAAACAGTGACTTGGCCAAGTTTTATTTGCAGCAAAGTTCATTTGAGCTCTCCACAAATAATTATGTACTTGACCTTAATTGGAGCTCCTAGTGTGTCCTAGGGATTTTCATGGAGCAAGCCATGACTTCCTGAAAACTAGATTTTCAGAGGGCTTTAATGGAGTTGGTTTCACTTAATTTGAAGGTTCCTAGCTAAAGATATGAGCTAAACAATTTCAGAGAAATTCTGAAAAATGTTTCTGGACATTTTCTATTTTCTCTGGAACAGTTTTATTAATCACACCATTAGGTGGATCAAATGAGCTCAAACGGATCTGAAATTTTTATGGTAGCTCAGGGATATTTTGGTGAACATACCAGCAAAATTTCAGAATTTTCCTCCATAGGGTTCTCTAGTTAAAATTCTAAACATTTTAAACTTTGAAGAATTAATTCTGGATAACTAAGATTTTCATGAAGTTAAACTTGATTTGCTGGAAAGTACTGAGATAGATGAATCCAACAAAATTTGGTTCACTCGATTTGGAGTTTCCTAGCTAAAGTTATGTGGGTTTGAAGTTTGAACTAAAACTGAAAATCGGGAAATGTTTAAAACACTGCACGTGGGTCCCATGCACAGTGTCATCGTCTACCTCCCGCCAGCGCGCGACGTCCAGCGCCGGTGGAGCGGTTTGTTCTCGGCATCTACTGCCTAATTTTTGACACGGTTTCTTCCTACGTGGTCCTTGGAGCATGGCGCACCTGTCGGGCACCCTCTCGGACCTTGACATCGCCGGAAACCTAGTCAGCGATGGCGGAGGCGGAAGATGAGCTCGGGTCCAACGGTGCTAGCTCGTCTCGGCAGTGAACATGATCAGCTAATGGGTCGCAAAGCACCACTGGGGCACGAGGAAGCTAACCCTGCCCTCCTCTTGGCCGGAGATCGCCGGCAAAGTAGACCTCATCGGCGACGCGAGCCGTTTTCACCGGCGGTGGCCAAACTCTGGTGCTCTGCTCACTGGATTGATCATGGCAGCTAGGATTTGGCTGAGGTGACCATGAGGCGCTATCCTAGCTTCAGCTCGACCAATATTACCAGTGATCAAGTGATTGAGATGAATTTTGAGTTTTGCTCCTCGGTGCTCTATACGGTGATCATCCGGAAAATTGGAAATTTCGGTTAACCGGCGCTAAGAGGGACCTAGGGAGTTCAGGGAGAGCTACTAGACCTCAATGCTAACCTTAGAGACATGTTTGTCGCGCTGGAGAAGCTTTTCGCTGCTCGGGCGACGACGTCGAGTCGGAGGAGCTCTTGGGTTGACAGACCAATGGAAGATTGTGACGCCCGGTTCTGTAGAACACGGAACCCAGCTGATGCATATGTGTGCCCAGGATGTTCATCACACATACTCATAAAATCCACAAATTGAATTCAGAATATAACCGCGAATAATGGGGTTCAAATACTTTATTACATCAATCTCTAACATGTTCTTGCAGCGGAAGTCTCTAACTTATTCTAGCAGCGGAAGTCTCTAACATAGCGGAAGCAAACTAAACACGGCAGCAGCGGCTTCATATCCATATCCACAGGCAAGTTGACGGTAGACCACACGCCTAGTACTCCACGTGATCTTCGAAGTACTCTTCTCCTGTTGCCGATGATCGTATGATAATGCAAGGGTGAGTACATGTCGTACTCAGCAAGTGCAGGAAATGTATGACATTTAGCTTCCAACAAGATAGGAATAAAAAGTCTAATTGCAGAAAAAAGTTCATTTCTCAAAACATGATAAAAACAACAACTATCTTTAAGTGAGTATAATCCCAACATGTGTCCAATTTAACCAGTAACATAACTCCATCATGATTCTCCACCTTTCATGTCTCATTCAGACATTTATCTTTCTCAACTTTTTATAATGCTCAAGATAGCCATCTCATATTCATGACCATCTCATCTCATATTCAATTCCATCTCATAACCGAAACCATTCTCATTACCAGGACTCAACAGTTCTGAAACCAAATCCAAAGACCAAACCATAACCAAACCAATGACATCCCAAATACCAAACCATCCATCCCAAACGATCCCGAATAACCATCCCAAACCTCCCATCTAATCATGTGAGTTGTCCAGGCGCTTGTGACCGTAAGCTCGGCCATTCTCCCACCCACCGGCCCCCTCCTGTGCCATGCAGTTCCCAGGGCAGTCCTCTCTCGACTCCCATTCCCCGCGCCTTCCACGATCCATAACAATCTAGCAACTTACCTAATTAGTCAGCTAAGCCACACCCATATTTGGCCTTGTGGTGGCACTGTTTTCCTGGCATGGCTGGCATGAACCGGTCCTTAGATCTACGGAAAGTAAACCACCATCTCATTCTACCACTTCCACGAACCAAGCTTGCCTAGATCTCCCCCGATTCATGTTCATTATTCTCATCAAGTTTTCATTATCATTATTCATATGAGTGCAGTAGCTAGACACATTCTATCTTGCTTCCCATATCCCGTAGATTAGCGAAGCAAAAAGCAAAAGCAACCATACCCAACTCATCAACTTTCCCGGCGACAAGGGTGGTTAACAAAACTAGTAAACTCCTATAAAAGGGTTTCCCATCAAGTTGACTCAAGCATACACAGTTTTCGCAAACAAAACAGTTTCAAAATATGGGATCAATATGGTCAAGGGGCACTTGCCTTGTTCCTGTGGCTTCTGTTGCTTACGGGTCTGAAAGTCTTGGTGCTGTAGCCCTTCGTAGATAGCTTCCTGAGCTTGTCCTTCTAATTACGATCACACACATACAAGATTCACAGAGATCAAACATCATGCACAAACTCTACTCAAGATGCAATGGTGCAGATGCATGCTAATCCTATGATGTTGTTTCATTAGATCAGTTTGTACGTGTTCTTGCATGTTTTAATGGCTTGCATGGGGTTTTACGATGAACAAGGGTATAAAGATCAAGTGTGGACGTGGTGATGATCTGGACTCTAGATCTAGATCAATTCCACCATCAAAAACCGATCAACATGTGATCTGTCCACACGAAAAAGCTTCTGTTCGAAGGGATCGAAGAAACAGATGCAAAGAAACTTCGATGACGTCATAAGGTCGTAATGGAGACCTACCTTATTTCCTTCGGGGTCTTCCTCCTAGCAATGGCAGCAGGGAAGTTTCATCGGCTTTCCTCCGGCGACGGCGATCATGACGGGCTCGTCGGTGGTCTCACCGGTGGTTGAACTCCGGTGAAGGGGTTTAGCTCGGCGAGTTGGGGGCTAGGGCCTCTAAGTTCTCGACTTGAAAAGGTGTCACGGCCAAGGGGGTGTTTTGGGTTCTATTTATAAGGGGTGAAATAAGAGTCCTACTCTGATTGGATTTCAAATAAGAGTCCTATTCAATTTGTTTTCGAATCTTAACAACTTATCTCCAATAGATTTGGTTGCAGTATTCAACGTGAAAGAATTTGTGTCGGTTTCCTCAGTACCGGTACTCGTGTACAGGGGAAAACCACTTAAAGATCTCATCCTTCCACAGGGATAAGCTCTGGAGGCTCCACGTGTCCAGCGGGGGCCGGGCTTCCCTTTTCCGCAGAGGCGATCTCTAGTTGTGCCGCGTGTCAGGCGGGCGGGATCTCTCTCTTCCTCAGAGGTGAGCTCTGCGTGCGCCACGCGTGTGGTGGGTCGGGACCTCCCATCTCTCTAGAGGTGAGTTCCGCGTACGCCACGTGTCGGTGCCGGACCTCCCCTCTCTTTGGAGGTGAGCTCCGATAGTGCCACGTGTCAGTGCCGGACCTCCCCTCTCTTCGGAGGTGAGCTCCGAGAGTGCCACATGTCCAACAGCGTCGGACCTCCCTTCTCCTCAGAGATGAGCTCTAAGGTCGACACGTGTCCAGTAGGACCAGACCTCTCTGAGGCGGTCTCCGAGGATGACAGGTGTCCATCAGTGTCGGACCTCCCGGAGGCGAGCTCCGAGAGTGGCACATGTACAGTAGGACCGGACGTCACTCCTTCCGCAGGGATGAGCTCCGAGAGCGCCACGTGGCCAGCGGGCCGCGGGAAGTGTCTACAGCGCTCCTCGGCGAACTGGAATTGGCTCTTTTCGGCTATCTTTCTGATTCTTTCTCCGTTTCTATTTCTTTTAAAAATGTTTCTCTATATAAAATTTGTATGCATGCATCAATATGAAATTGAGGGTGTTACAAACCTACCCCCTTAAACTGAATCTCGCCCTTGAGATTCGTGAGAGTGGAGAATAGATGAGGGAATTCTGACTTGAGGTCTTCTTCACGCTCCCATGTAGCTTCGGCTTCCGTGTGATGGCTCCATTGTACCTTGCACCAACGGATCACTTTGTTCCTTGTGACCCTTTCTTTCACGTCCAAAATTCGGACACGGTGCTCCACATAGGTCAGATCCTCTTGAAGCTCGAGATCATCCATTGGTACTTGTTCATCTGGAACTCTCAAGCACTTTTTGAGTTGGGATATGTGAAACATGTCATGCACATCGGAGAGGTGCGTTGGGAGCTCTAGTTGATAGGCTACCTCTCCTCGCTTGCCCAAAATCTTGAATGGCCCGATGTAGCGAGGTGCTAACTTGCCTTTGACGTTGAAACGTCGTTGGCCTCGGATAGGCGATACCTTAAGGTACACGAAGTCTCCTACTTCAAAGGTCAACTTTCTTCGCCTATTATCCGCATAGCCTTTCTGTCGTGACTGAGCAGCCTTCAAGTTCTCCCGTATCGTTTGGACTTGCTTCTCAGCCTCTTGCAGCACTTCGGGTCCAAACACTTGGTTCTCTCCGGTCTCGTTCCAAAACAGCGGCGTTCTACACCGTCTACCATACAATGCTTCGAAAGGTGTCATCTTCAAACTGGCTTGGTAGCTGTTATTATATGAGAACTCGGCATATGGCAAGCTCCGGTCCCAACTACGTCCATGTTTTAAGGCACAGGCTCTCAACATGTCTTCCAAAATCTGATTTGTCCTCTCGGTTTGCCGGTCAGTTTGCGGGTGATAAGCGGAGCTAAAATTTAGCCGTGTACCCATGGCTTCATGCAGCTTCCTCCAGAACCTAGAGGTAAACTGGGTACCCCGATCTGATACTATCCTCTTCGGGACTCCATGGCGGCACACGATTTGCTCCATGTACTGCTCGGCTAGATCTGCCACACGGTACGTGGTTTTAACAGGAAGGAAATGAGTTGTTTTCATCAATCGGTACATGATAACCCAGATGGAGTCGTAACCCGACCGTGTACGTGGTAATCTGATGATGAAATCCATACTGATGTCTTCCCACTTCGACTCGGGTACTTTCAACGGTTGCAACAGTCCAGCGGGTCTTTGATGCTCGGCCTTCACCCGTTGGCATGTGTCGCATAGGGCAACATACTCAGCTATGTCCCTCTTCATACCATCCCACCAATAACAAGTCCTTAATTCCTTGTACATCTTTGTACTGCCGGGATGTATGGAATAGGGTGAGTCATGTGCTTCCTTTAATATTGTGTCGCGGATGTGCTTCACGTTAGGCACACAAATCCTTTTCCCTAACCAAAGCGTACCCTTCTCGTCTTCCTTGACATCTTTTTCTATGCCTTGTCGGATTCTTTCCTTGATCTCCTTGATTTCCTCATCCGTAGCTTGGCCATCTCTTATCTCTTGTTCCAGCGAGGAATGGAGTTCCATCACTTCGATCTCGTTCAAGAACCCGCGATGTAACCGTTCAAACTCCTTGTACAGCTCGAGCGGTAGCTCCTGAATCGTGAGTTGGTGACATGCTCCCTTTCGGCTCAATGCATCAGCTACTACATTGGCCTTTCCGGGGTGATAGTTGATTCCAACATCATAATCCTTGATGAGTTCCAACCATCGACGTTGCCTCAAATTCAGATCCGTTTGCGTGAATATGTACTTGAGGCTTTTGTGATCCGTATAGATCTCACATCGATAACCAAGGATACAATGCCTCCAAATCTTCAAGGCATGTACCACGGCTGCGAGTTCCACGTCATGTGTGGGATAATTCAGCTCGTGTTTCTTTAGTTGTCTCGACGCATAGGCTACCACTTGTCCTTCTTGCATGAGCACACATCCGAGCCCTTGTCTTGATGCGTCACAGTATATTTCGAAACTCTTGCTTATGTCCGGCAATACCAAAACCGGTGCTGTGGTTAGCCTTTTCTTTAGCTCCTCAAAGCTCTCTTGACATGCTTGTGTCCACTGAAATGCTTTTCCCTTCATTAGCAATTCAGTCATAGGCTTTGCTATTTTGGAGAAATCGTTGATGAACCGACGGTAGTATCCAGCCATCCCAAGGAAACTCCGAATATCACTCACGTTTTGCAGTTGGTTCCACTTCAGAACATCTCCCACTTTTCCGGGATCAACCGATACTCCTTCCTCGGAGATGATGTGGCCTAGGAACGATATCTCCTTTAGCCAAAATTGACACTTGCTGAGCTTGGCATACAATCAGTTTTTGCAATGTCAATCTCAAATGTTCTTCCTTGCTTTTCGAATACACCATGATATCGTCGATGAAAACCACAACGAACATGTCCAAGTACTCCATGAAGACCTTATTCATGAGGTACATGAAATATGCGGGTGCATTCTTTAATCCAAAATATAGAACGGTATATTCATCTGAACCATACCGTGTTCGAAAGGCAGTCTTGGGTATGTCGGAGGGCTTAATCTTCAGTTGGAAGTATCCTGACCGAAGATCAATCTTGGAGAAAACTCGGGCAACCTTCATCTGGTCGAACAGGTCCTCTATACGGGGCAGAGGGTATTTATTCTTGATCATCACCTCATTGAGAGACCTATAGTCCACACACATCCTTTGGGTCCCATCCTTCTTGTCTACGAAGAGCACAGGGGCTCCCCATGGTGACGAACTTGGGCGTATAAAACCCTTTTCTAACTGCTCCTGAATTTGCTTCTTGAGCTCCACTAGTTTATTAACGGGCATCCTATATGGCCTCTTTGCTATAGGTGCAGTTCCAGGAACTAAGTCAATGGCAAACTCAATGTCCCGGTCAGGTGGCATACCTGGAAGTTCTTCCGGGAACACGTCCGAAAATTCTTGAACCACCAGAATGCTTTCCAATGTTGCTTCTTCGACGTGGTTCAATGTTGCCTTCTCGTTTGCCGGTTGGGCTGACTCGAACTCAATACGAGTTTCGTGCTCGTTTGTCAACTGCACACTCCTCTCAGCACATTGGATCACTCCGTTGTGCTTGATTAACCAATCCATTCCGAGTACTATATCAAGCCCTTGGGAATCCAATATAATAAGGTTGGCAAGGAAGTCTACCCCCTTATTTTAAGGTTCACTTTTGGACATACTATAGTAGTCCTCATCTCTCCACCGGGAGAATTAACCAACATAGCATATTTCATGTGTGATATGGGCAGATTATACTTGGCAACATACTTGGATGATATAAATGAATGATATGCTCCGGAATCAAATAGAACACTGGCTGGGTTGGAGTTGGCAAGGAACATACCAATCACGACGTCCTCATCCTGTTGCGCTTCCTCAGCGGAGACATGATTCACGTTGCCACGAGCGTAGTTCTGCTGCCCACGGTTGCCTTGCGTAGCTCCTCCGTTCGGCCGTGGGTTCTACTTGGGCGCTTGCTTGGCTGTCCAATGCCTTTCCTCGGGCACTGACTTGCAAAGTGTCCCGCTTCTCCACATGCAAAGCATGGCTTGTTGCCCACGACAGCAGGTACATTGGGGCGAGGGTGGTTTTGAGCATAAGCGCCCATGTTTGGACGGGGCGCAGGAGGCAAAGCCACACGAGGTGCTTGCATGACAGGACGTTGTTGTGGCTGATTAGGGCGAAAAGTCAAGGTGGACGAGCCATACTGTGGTGCAGCTGGTGGCATGTACCGGGGACGTACATTGCTCCCTTGTGGCTGGTATGGCATCTTTCTTTTGCCCTCCTGCTCGATCTCTCGGATCTTGCTCTCAACTACTATAGCTTTTTCAACTAGCTTCTGGAAGTTCGCATAGTCATTGTTGAGCAGTTG
This sequence comes from Neostapfia colusana, assembly GCA_030760725.1. Taxonomy (NCBI): domain Eukaryota; kingdom Viridiplantae; phylum Streptophyta; class Magnoliopsida; order Poales; family Poaceae; genus Neostapfia; species Neostapfia colusana. The sequence continues at coordinate 45,486,629 of JASWHV010000012.1, read as the reverse complement.
AACTTGAATCTCATTGTTCAACCCTCTCATGAACAAGTACTGCTTCCATTGATCCGAGTTGACATCTTTTGGGGCATACCTTGACAGTTGCGTGAACTTGTTGAGGTACTCATTCACGCTGTTCTTTCCTTGGCGGAGGCCTTCGAACTCTTTCCTTTTAAGCATCATTACTCCAGCAGGGATGTAATGAGAGCGGAAACTCTCCTTGAACTCAGCCCAAGTGATAGTCTCCGGGTTTTCATGAGCATTACAAAGGGCATCCCACCAGTCAGCGGCTGCTCCCATAAGTTGGTGCGATGCGAAGAGAACTTTCTCTCAGTCATTGCACTGAACTATGGCAAGCTTCTTCTCCATGGACTTCAACCAGTCGTCAGCCTCCATGGGATCATTAGCTTGTGCAAAAGTGGGCGGTCGAGTCCTCATGAACTCTCCCAATTGGTTGTGAGCCGGCGGTGGTGGTGACGGTGGTGCAGGAACAGGGTAAGGATTGTTGTTGTTGGCTTGCAACTGACCCAAAGTTTGGATCATAGTTTGCATGAGCTGGTTCTGCATAGCCATCAACCGTTCTAGGTTATTTGCACCAGCCCCGAGGTTAACATTCTCAAGAACTTCAACGTGGTCATCCTCTTGTGGTTCCTGGTTGCCATGGACGTTCCTCCTTTGACGGCCGGTGTTTTCCCTCACCATCTGTGAGAGAGAGTTGGGTAGAATAGAAGTTAGAAGTTTAGATGGATCCCCCCAACTATATGCATCAAGGTGGATGGAATATATATGTCCTTTATGAGGATGTGAACACATGCCGAAGCATCTCACACCTCTCTACTATGTGTGGATATGGACAACGCCGATACGTCCCACAACTCACACTAAGCACTCAAACACAAACAATCACAACAAAAGTTCACACCACTCCTATTCAAGCTTATTCAATGGGAGTCCTATGTGTTTTTAGGGTGCCTAGGTAATACCAATCTGTGACTTCTACCTAGCTTACGTCCTACGGTCAACGTGGCTTCTAATGCCAATCTGTGACTAGGCCTACGTCCTACAGTCATCATGGCTTCTAATGCCAATCTGTGACTAGGCATGCGTCCTACGGTGAATGTGGCTCTGATACCAATCTGTGACGCCCGGTTCCGTAGAACACGGAACCCAGCTGATGCATATGTGTGCCCAGGATGTTCATCACACATACACATATAATCCACAAACTGAATTCAGAATATAACCACGAATAATGGGGTTCAAATACTTTATTACATCAATCTCTAACATGTTCTTGCAGCGGAAGTCTCTAACTTATTCTACCAGCGGAAGTCTCTAACGATAGCGGAAGCAAACTAAACACGGCAGCAGCGGCTTCATATCCATATCCACAGGCAAGTTGACGGTCGACCACACGCCAAGTACTCCATGTGATCTTCGAAGTACTCTTCTCCTGTTGCTGATGATCGTATGATAATGCAAGGGTGAGTACATGTCGTACTCAGCAAGTGCAGGAAATGTATGACATGTAGCTTCCAACAAGGTAGGAATAAAAAGGCTCATTGCAGAAAGCAAAGTTTATTTCTCAAAACATGATAAAAACAGCAACAATCTTTAAGTGAGTATAATCCCATATGTATCCAATTTAACCAGTAACATACCTCCATCATGATTCTCCACCTTTCATGTCTCATCCAGACATTTATATTTCTCAACTTTTTCTCATGCTCAAGATAATCATCTAATATTCATGACCATCTCATCTCATATTCAATTCTATCTCATAACCGAAACCATTCTCATTACCAGGACTCAACAGTCCGGAACCAAATCCAAAGACCAAACCATAACCAAACCAATGACATCCCAAATACCAAACCATCCATCCCAAACCATCCCGAATAACCATCCCAAACCTCCTATCTAATCATGTGAGTTGTCTAGGCGCTTGTGACCGTAAGCTCGGCTATCATGATAGTTTTACACTCTGCAGAGGTGGCACCACTTTACCCACAAGTTTGTGATTTCGTCACCCGTCGGCGACTGCAGAAACTCCATTATACAAGTACACAATCATTGGTGTATGGCCAAGAGATCACAAAATAGCCTTTACAAAGGGGCTACTAGATGTATGGACTCACTAAGGTTTCACCAGCAGGCTCAAATCACCATTCTCCCACCCACCGGCCCCCTCCTGTGCCATGCAGTTCCCAGGGCAGTCCTCTCTCGACTCCCATTCCCCGCGCCTTCCATGATCCATAAAAATCTAGCAACTTACCTAATTAGTCAGCTAAGCCGCACCCATATTTAGCCTTGTGGTGGCACTGTTTTCCTGGTATCGCTGGCATGAACCGGTCCTTAGATCTACGGCAAGTAAACCAACATATCATTCTACCACTTCCACGAACCAAGCTTGCCTAGATCTCCCCCGATTCATGTTCATTATTCTCATCAAGTTTTCATTATCATTATTCATATGAGTGCAGTAGCTAGACACATTCTATCTCGCTTCCCATATCCCGTAGATTAGCGAAGCAAAAAGCAAAAGCGACCATACCCGACTCATCAACTTTCCCGGCGACAAGGGTGGTTAAAAAAACTAGTAAACTCCTATAAAAGGGTTTCCCATCAAGTTGACTCAAGTATACACAGTTTTCACAAACAAAACAGTTTCAAAATATGGGATCAATATGGTCAAGGGGCACTTGCCTTGTTCCTGTGGCTTTTGTTGCTCACGGATCTCAATGTCTTGGTGCTGTAGTCCTTCGTAGATAGCTTCCTGAGCTTGTCCTTCTAATTACGATCACACACATACAAGATTCACAGAGATCAAACATCATGCACAAACTTTACTCAAGATGCAATGGTGCAGATGCATGCTAATCCTATGATGTTGTTTCATTAGATCAGTTTGTACGTGTTCTTGCATGTTTAAATGGCTTGCATGGGGTTTTACGATGAACATGGGTATAAAGATCAAGTGTGGACGTGGTGATGATCTGAACTCAAGATCTAGATTAATTCCACCATCAAAAACCGATCAACATGTGATCTGTCCACACGAAAAAGCTTCTGTTCGAAGGGATCGAAGAAACAGATACAAAGAAACCACGATGACGTCATAAGATGGTAATGGTGACCTACATTACTTCCTTTGGGGTCTTCCTCCTATTAATGGCAGCAGGGCAGTTTTGTCGGCTCTCCTCCGGCAATGGCGATCGTGACGGGCTCGTCGGCGGTCTCACCGGTGGTTGAACTCCGATGAAGGGGTTTAGCTCGGCGAGTTGGGGGCTAGGGCCTATAAGTTGTCGACTTGAAAAGGTGTCTGGTGGGTCGGGACCTCCCCTCTCTCCAGAGGCGAGTTCCGCGTACGCCACGTGTCAGTGCCGGACCTCCCCTCTCTACGGAGGTGAGCTCCGAGAGTGTCACGTGTCGGTGCCGAACCTCCCCTCTCTTCGGAGGTGAGCTCCGAGAGTGCCACGTGTCCAACAGCGTCGGACCTCCCTTCTCCTCGGAGATGATCTCCGAGGTCGACACGTGTCCAGTAGGACCGGACCTCTCAGAGGCGGGCTCCGAGGATGACACATGTCCATCAGTGTCGGACCTCCCTTAGGCGAGCTCCGAGAGTGACACGTATACAGTAGGGCCAGACCTCACTCCTTTCGCAGGGGTGAGCTCCGAGAGCACCACGTGGCAAGCGGGCCGCGGGAAGTGTCTACAGCGCTCCTCGGCGAACTGGAATTGGCTCTTTTCGGCTATCTTTCTAATTCTTTCTCTGTTTCTATTTCTTTTAAAAATGTTTCTCTATATAAAATCTGTATGCATGCATGAATATGAAATTGAGGGTGTTACAAAGATCGGCTCGGACAAGCTCCACCGAAGCTGATCACGAGCAGCTGAGGGAACTTCTAATATTGCCCCGGGAAGTACTGGCCGTAGACTTGCTGTAACACGTAGAGCAAGGACCGGCGGTGCCGTTTGTGGCCTCAGCTCACGGTGGAAGGGACTGTGCTGGCCGGCCGACGGCGGGGTGATGCGGTGGGGTTGTGCGGCAATCAGCTCGGTGTTCTCGGCGCTGGAAACGTCGAGGCAGTGGGAAAATGGGCTGCTGCCGGCGGCAGCTCGTAGCTAAATAGCTGGGGACGTCGGTTTGAGGTGCTGATCGGCGACCAGGAGGTGGCAGCGGTCGGCAATAGCCGTGGCGCCCGCGTGGTCGCGCACAGGAACCGAGCTGCAGTGACTTCAGTCGGTTTGAACACTGGTGAGGCTGACATGTGGGTCCCACCCCGGCTTTAACCTCTGAAATTGAATTTCCCCACTGATCTAAACAGTAGAGACCCAATTAACCTTGGTCATTTGAATTATCTACCCCTTGGCCATTTGAATTGGATAGAATTCAAATTGGAGTTTGTTTGAATATATTTTAAGCAAATATGTAGTTTTGAAATTCAAATAAAGTTTGAATTTGCTAAACTTAGCTTATGTCAAGATCAACTCCAAATGGAGTGAAAATTGGTGCGTGAGCTCACAAAAATGTGCTGAGTAAGAATATGCCTCCCACTTTTGAATTCATGGGATGGAAACAGTTTGAATTTGAATTTGAGTTCAAACCACCCTCTTTCTAGTTATACCCAAAAGGACCTCAAAAAGGTTTTAAATTTGGGTGAAATTTGGCATGGACATTCCTAGCAAGGTGTATGAGTTTTTCATATGCCCAGCCCCTATATGATGCTTGTGGGAAATGCCACTTTTGCATTTTGTGAGTTTATTATCTAATGAGCATGTTGATGGTGTTTACTTGCTCTTCAAATGTATTCATCAAGTTTCTTCAAATGAAGTGTGTGTGTGGTGATGAACACTTTGAATATGTGCCAAAAACCTAGGCCCTTACATATCCTCCCCCCTTAAAAGAATATCGTCCCGAGATTATAAGGTGAAAATGAGAGCGAGGACGGTGGAAAAATTACCGTATATGCGACGTGAAAAAGTCGGGGTAGTTCGCGCGAAGAAATCCTTCGCTCTCCCATGTCGCTTCGTCCACAGAGTGATTACTCCATAAAACTTTGTAGAACCACAACGTACGGTTGCGTGTGGTTCGGGCATTTTCATCAATAATCTGAACCGGTTCTTCCCGATACGTGAGATCCGGTTTCAGTTCATCTATATCCTCCAGCTGAATGGTAGTTTATAGTTTGAGATACTTCCTCAGCTGGGATATGTGAAAGACGTTGTGCACACCGGGGAGTGCTTCTGGTAAATTCAGCCGGTATACTACTGATCCACACCTTTCGGTAATCTGAAATGGACCGATGAATCGGGGTGCCAACTTTCCTCTCACCCCGAACCTGTTCACGCGCTTCATTGGAGACACACGTAGATATATGTGATCCCCGACTTCGAACTGTAATGGGCATCTTCTCTGGTCCGCATACTGTTTCTGTCGGGATTGAGCGGCTTTTAGGTTCGCTTGAATCAGCCGAACCTTTTCCTCTGCGTTATTGACAAGATCAATCCCAAAGGTAACCCTTTCGCCAGACTCAAACCAATTTAGTGGTGTGCGGCATTTTCTTCCGTATAGTGCCTCGTAAGGTGCTATCTTGATGCTGACTTGGTACCCATTGTTGTACAAGAACTCGGCCAACGGTAAGTAATCATCCCAATTTTTACCGTGGTTGATAGCGCACGCTCGTAGCATATCTTCTAAAATCTGATTTACCCGCTCGGTTTGCCCATCCGTCTGCGGGTTGTACGCTGAACTACGGATCAGCTTTGTCCCCAATGCAGCGTGTAGTTGCTCCCAAAAACAGGACACAAATAAAGTGCCCCGATCCGATATGATGGTACAGGGTACGCCGTACAAGCATAGGATCCGTGAGATGTACAATTCAGCATACTTCTTGGCGTTGTAGTTGGTGTTGACCGGGATGAAATGGGCAACTTTGGTGAGCCGGTCGACGATCAACCACACAGAATCATGTTTCTGAAAAGTGGTGGGTAAACCGATGATGAAGTCCATGCTCACATCCTCCCACTTCTAGGCAGGAACTCCCAGTGGTTGTAACAGTCCCAGTTTCCGCATGTGATCTGCCTTCACCCTTCGACATGTATCACACTCGGACACGTACTTTGTGATCTCCCGCTTCATCCGTGTCCACCAAAACTTGCTTCTGAGTTCTTGATACATTTTGTTGCTGCTGGGGTGAATAGAAAACTTTGACAAGTGAGCCTCATCAAAGATTTTCTTCCGTAACTCCAGGTTACGGGGTACGACGATCCGGTCCTTGAACCATAGGACGCCGTCTCCGTCTTTCCGGAAACATTTCAGCTCGCCACTGTCTACTCGTCTCTGCAAATGCGACATGCCCTTGTCATGTTTCTGAGCTGCCGCTATCTCTTCATGGATGGTGGGGATCAAAGCTAAGTTGTAGAGAGCTCCCTGTGGAATCACATGTAATGGTGGCTCGCTCTCTTCCAACGGTGTGATGGTTAGATTGTTGACGTATGACTTGCGGCTCAGCGCATCCGCCACTATGTTTGCCTTGCCGGGGTGATAATGGATCTTTATTTCGTAATCCTTTATCAACTCTAACCATCTTCGCTGCCTCATGTTCAGCTCTTTCTGAGTGAATATGTACTTAAGGCTTTTGTGGTCGGTATACAAATGTACGAGGTTACTGAGTAGGTAGTGCCTCCACATTTTAAGTGTGAGTACCACGGCAGCGAGCTCCAAGTCGTGAGTTGGATAATTCTGCTCATGGTTTCTGAGCTGCCGTGATCCATACGTGACCACTCTTCGGTCTTGCATCAGCACACATCCGAGCCCAATGCCGGATGCATCGCAGTACACATCGAACGGTTTTGTTGTGTCTGGCTGCGCCAAAACTGGTGCTGATGTTAGGTGTCTCACTAATGCCTTGAATGCTGCTTCACATGCTGGACTCCAAACATATTTGGTAGCCTTCTTCAGCAGCTCCGTCATAGGCTTGGCAATCTTTGAGAAATTCGGAATGAACCTCCGATAATATCCCGAGTCCGAGGAAACTCCGTACCTCGTGAACAGTTCTCGGGGACTTCCAATTCAGCACTTGGGTGATCTTACTCGGGTCTACAGCGATGCCCTCGCTGAGATAATATGCCCGAGAAAAGGCACTTGCGATATCCAGAATCCGCACTTGCTGAATTTCGCGTATAGCTTGTGATCCCGCAGCTGTTGCAAGACTATACGCAGATGCTTCTTTTGTTCTTCCTCCGACTTGGAATATACCAGTATGTCGTTGATGAAGACCACGACAAACTTGTCCAGCTCCGGCATGAATACCGAATTCATCAAATACATGAAGTGAGTTGGAGCGTTGGTGAGGCTGAAGGACATGACTAGGTACTCATAAAGCCCGTATCTTGTCGAGAAAGCCGTCTTCGGAATATCCTCAGCCCGTATCTTAATCTGGTGGTACCCGGATATTAAGTCCATCATGGAAAAGATCTTTGCTTCGACCAACTGATCAAACAACATGTCGATCCGTGGCAACGGGTACTTGTTCTTGATGGTTACGGCATTTAGTGGACGATAGTCCATGCAAAGCCGCAACGTCTCATCTTTCTTCTTCACGAATAATGCCAAAGAGCCCCATGACGAGGAGCTCGGCCTAATAAAACCCTTCTCCACCAGGTCCGTTAGCTGAGTCTTCAGTTCGGCCAATTCCTTGGGCGCCATCTTGTACGGCCTTCGGGATATTGGCATGGTTCCCGGTGCAAGTTCAATCTTGAACTCCACCTCTCGGTCGGGCGGCATCCCCGGTAAATCATCCGGGAACACGTCAGGAAACTCGCGGACTACTGGAATATCTTCCAATCTGATAGTTGTGGACTGATAAACACTTGGAAGTTTTATTTCTAGACTGTCCAGAAATAAAGAATGTGACTTGTGCATTTCTGAGTGTAGATGCACGACTCGGAGGACGGTGTCTAAAACAGCGTCATGGCGGGTTAACCACGACATCCCTAAGATGGCATCGACCTTCTGTCCCTCTAAAATTATGAGAGACGTAGGGTACACTCTACCTGCTAAGCATAATGGTACTTTGGAAACCATCATGCTTGCTGAAATCTTCCCACCCGGTGAACAAATCAAGTATGGACTATCGGTGGGTAGTAATTGTAAGCTGTATTTAGCAATGAAAGCTTGGCTAATAAAATTGTGTGTGGCGCCTGAATCAAATAATACTATGGCGGGATGCTGGTGGAGTTGGAACATACCTGCAAGGATTGGTTCACCCTCCGGCACGTCCTCTATGGCAAGTTGGTGGACGGTGCCAGGCCTAGGGTTTGCCCGCCGCGCATTAGTAGGGTTCCGGGGCGGATTCCTCCCTGGAAGTTGCGGTGTAACTCCACCGCCTTGCCTCTCATGACAGTTGTTGGCGAAGTGTCCTGGACGGCCACATTTGTAGCATGTGGCTGCTGCATGACCGGTGCTTGGGGGACGAAAGCTTGGCATGCGCTTCTGAGGTGCATACGCACACGGCGTCGTCCGCTGTTGCTGTTGTTTCTGCGGAGGAGGTGCTGGCAGTGCCGGCCTGAATGCCGGTGGAGAATATGGCCGATTGCGGAATGGCATCGGCCTCTGTGGTGGCTGCCAGCGTGGACCCAATGGTGGGCGATTCACCATTCGGTATTTTTGAGAAGGACCACCTCCTTCTCCGCTGCTTTGCAGCGCGCTTCGCTTCCTTTCCACTGCCACTAACTCCTTGCCGGAGTCCTCCTGAACAAGCGCACATCAATTATATCGTTGAGGCTGCCGCGATTGAACATCGCCAGTTTGTCCTTCAGGAGCGGGTTAAGCCCCTGGTAGAAATGATCCCGCCGCTTCTCGTCGGTATCAGCGTGATACGAACCGTAGAGCGCAAGATCATTGAACGCCCTGGAGTACTCCAGCGTGTTCCGGCTCCCTTGTTGCAGGCATAAGAACTCCTGCATCTTCCTCTTCATGAGACCTGGCGGTATGTGATAAGCCCTGAAGGCCGTCCGGAATTCCGCCCAGGTCATAACTCGCTCGGTGGGCTGCAAAGCACAGTAGTTCGCCCACCACACGCTCGCGGATCCTTGAAGCAGTTGGACCGTGAATTGAGTCTTGCGCTCCTCACTCACTTGGAACAGCCCGAACTTCATCTCCATCGTGCGGAGCCAGTTGTCCACATCGAGGGGTTCATCCGCCCTTGAGAATACCGGGGGATGAGTAGCCAGAAAGTCGGAGTAGGAGCTTTGTTGGCGCTCCTCACGATCTTGACGCCTCTCTGGTCGAGACGTATTTGCAACGAGGGTTTGCAGAAACTCCGTGTGCTGCTGATGAGAGCCCACCATCGCTGCCACAATGTCAGCCAAAGTAACCGTTGGCGGTGGCTGTGGCGGTTGCTGCTGTTGCTGCTGCTGCTGTTTCTGTCCCGAGGAGTCCTCGGGAGGCTCTTGGGAGGTCTCTCCCCCCTGACTGGCATCCCCAACGTCCGGGTTGGCACGAGTACGAGACATTCTGAAATTCAAAACAGCAGCGATCAGCACATGTCATACTTAAAATTCCATATGAAACAGTAGGTATTCAAATGACACATGAATAATTTGCACAACATTCACATATATTGATAAAGCATAAACTTTATACAAGATACATTAGTCTCGGGTCTCCGAGAATTCGTGCTCATGTCGTCACTATCTATACATATGCTACTTTCTACACGACATTTCACTGATTACAAAAGTTTGGGTTACATCCGCTGCCCTACTTGGCAACGGTAACCTCCTACTCGGAGTAGAACTCAACCTCCTGTGGGTCGTCCTCCTCCGGTGCCTCTGCTGGTGGCACTGGGTCCACGACCTCCTCTTCTGGTTTGGGTTCCCCCATTGCCGGAAGACCCAAGACCACGGGTACGGCACCTACCACCGGTATGCCTTTTACCGGAGGTACGAGGTCCTGCAACGCGTGCACCTCGTCTATGGCTTGGTTGTAGTCCTCTTCCAAGCCTTGCCCCTCCTCAAAAGTGTCGTCCCGCTCTTGAGTAAGGACCTCATTCTGCTGGGTCAGAGCCTGCACCTGTTGTTGCAAAGCCGTGATGTCAACACGGCTTTTTCTCTTCGCCTTCTTCAGACGATGCAACTGATTATATTGTTCGTTCAGTCGCTTAATCGTCGGAAGGAGAACATTGCGGAGTGCTATATGAGCACTCTCAAAATGATCTCCACGGCTGTTGCTCTCCTTGAGCTTCACAGCGAGACATTCCGTATGAACAGCTTGGCTATCCATCACGGCCTTTCCCGCCCTTATCTGGAGGCTGAGGTTCGCCTCCGCGGGGTTGTACCTTGGGCAACCCAGATCTGTTGCCTCCATGTACCTCCCTTCCCATACATGATTAGCCCGTCCCTCCACCGGAACGAGCGCGTATGGAGTGCCCTCCATATCTCTCACGTGTAGTTGGCAGAAATGCGACATAGTGTCGCGGGCTGCCATTTGCCACATTCCCTCCGGCTGTCTACCTCTCACCGTAATGGTGAACGGTGCCCAACCGGGTGGTGTAGGTCCTGCCGGACCTTCTACATGGATCATCCACGTCTTGTTCACCTCCTCGCCTTCGTCTTTGGCGAAGTACTGCGGCATCTTGCTGTACCCGAAATATTGAAGTATTTGCCTCAATGCTTCCCGATAGCCGCTGCGGTGAGAACAGTGGGACACCACCCACCCGTTCTCCAACTGTCTATCCACTGTCATCTGTAGAAACATATTTGAGAATTGTCAAATATTTATTTGAACAGTAAAGCTTTGAGTTATAACATAAAACATGTCATTGAACTCATAAAATTTGGAAACATAGCTCAAACTTAAACAAATTTGACTGCTGATCTTCTGTTCAATATAACAGCCCTGACCAGTTTCCATTTCAATCTGATTTAGGCCATGCTAAAGGCAAAACAAATTCTGGAGCTCAACATCAAAGTTAAAGCTAACTTCAATATCTTTCCAGAAAGTATCTGCTTGGCCTAATATCTGTCCTGGTTCAAAAGTTATGAGATGTCAAAGTTAATAGAATTTCTGGAGAAAATTGGACAGCACCTCCGTGCTTGAGGTACTGATTTGATCCAAGAATTCCAGTTAATTCTACACCAAATCTGACAAAACTTTCTGTTACAAAGTTGTAACCCATCTCATGAACTTTTCAGAACTACCTCATTTTCTATTTTTGGATTTTTATGCAGGACGTTATGCTCAATTTACAGAGAGTTACAGAGAGTGTTTGCTCTGCCCCGTTTTCTGGACAGTTTCAACTCTACTGCATTTTTCGATGGGTTAAGGGATGCAACATATCTGGACATAAACAGAACAGTTGTGAAGCTCTTCCAAAGCTTTCCATAAATGTATTATATGAGCCCAACCTCGAAAGAACTCAACGTCTAACCTCTGATTAACTTCAGCCTTATTTCAGCTGAAAACAGGGGACTCTGTCCTTAGTATCCTATAAGTTGAAAACTTGTTAACTTTGAATATCCTGATTAAGGGAAGGAGTTACATCAAGTTTTAGTACTCTGGATTAAAACTTTCAAGTTTTATAATGCAGCTGCCCATTTAGTGGGGTGTGACGTCCATGCGTCACCAGATCATGTCGGTACTACGTCATCACAAAGAAAAACCTATACCGGACTTAGCCGGCTTCGTTAGTTCAGTGGCACTAAACGTCACTCGCACACGGATGCTACATGTCTACTGTTTCGTGGTTAGACTACCTGCAGATAACTCAAACAATCGTCAGACTCGGCTGCACACCGAGCCCGGTGTCCATACAATGCGTACACCCGGCCGTCATCACTCGCCCGGATGTTCTCAAGTCAAACACGCCTTGAGCTACGTGTTCACGTTACTGACCAGGTGACGGGGTCTCCCAAATTGCCCAAAGCACATCAGGGAATGGCGTTGCTCAAATACCCCAAACTACATGAAGAGTCGTAGAGGATATCAAAGCGGGTCGGGTTACCTGCCACCCGCGGGGCTCCACCCTTCAGCTTGTGCACACTGATGGACAGCGCTTACGTGCACCCCCCAAGACATAAAGCGTCCCGAGATGCACGATTTTCTGACATAAGCAAATAGGTTAGTATGCCACTTTCTATACACTAATAACATCCTTATATGGGTTACTAACTCGTTCCTCACCGAATTTTTTTGAAAAAGATGACCTTTTTAGTGCATTAAACCTCAAGCGAGCTCTGATACCACGTTGACACGACCCCATGGCCTTGTCGAGCCAGGATCACGCTGAGGGGTGCTGCGTTGCACAGCACTAGATAACGCACACCAAAGATACAAAGCGGAAGCAAAGTTTCATTACATAAACTAGTTTATGAACATTTTTACAACAAAATAAGTCCAGTCTACACTCAAGGGCGTAGACTACGCATCGAGTTCACGTTCAGCCCGTGAACGTGTCCCCGCTAGCACGCACACACACTAACACGGCGGTGTGCACAACTCCCACTCGACGGGATTCCCCTCCTGGGGTTCCATCTCCTCCTCGGGAGTCCCTTCCTCATAAACCCCTGCAAAAGCTTCAAACACAAGCAGTGAGCACGATGGCTCAGCAAGACTGACCCGTCTCTCCTATACATGAAACTACTACATGGATGGTTTTAGGGTACATGAGATAAAATAAGTTGCAAAGGACTCTTCTAATTATTTCAACCTTACTTTCAAGTTTTAGCAGCAGGTTGTGGAGAACCTTACGCTAAGGAACATGAGAGAGCCGCAATCAAACAAGAAACACATTTCTCTCATGTACTTTGCCCAAAGTTGAAAAGAACTTTAATTAGCTCTAAACTACCACAAGACATTAACAAGCAAAGTATGTCTTTCAAATCAGCAAAATTTTAACATGTATCTAGCCTGTTCTTTCTACGTCACGGTACAGTGAACAAGTGGTACTCACTGACCGCGAGGGACGGTGATTATAATCGATTTACACCTGCAGGGTTACCCGAATAACCCGTCACGTCCGCCCGTACTCGATGATGCCTACAGCAACCATCACGAACGTCGTACGCAACCACCTTTCACCCGTCAACCAAATATTGAACCGGTCCTATCGTCCCGAGCAAGAGGTCTCTGCGCGCGCATCCGCAGTGCCGCCAGCCGATTTACACCTCAAGCTATCAACCTACCCTCTAAACGACAGGCAATGCCTCAATACCCAACTACCCGAGTTACATTAGTTTCCCGGTTCCCACATAGCCGGTAGGTCTTCGGTACTGTTCTAGCTTGTTCAACAGGCCCGCACACGGCTCGGTCCTCAATCGACACAAGCGGAGCTATAGCACCCAGGCCCCAAATCCTGCTGCCCTTACTCTCCGCTATCTTAGCATTGCAGTAGCTAAACAAGGTTTTCAATCCTAATCCCAACTCATGATTTTCTTGGCTATGCATTTGGGTTTCAAATAAGACTCCAATGCAAGAAGTAAGTGGGTGCTCAAAGTAAGTTCTCAAAACAATAAAAATTATAAAAAAGGTTAATGCAAACCGGAGCTTGCCTTGCTGCTCTTGGTCGTAGGCTAGCTGCTCTTTCAGAGTGACGAAGTCTACGACTTCGGGTTCCTCCTCAACCTTAGCGACTACATGAGGTAACATGTATATGTATCAATTGAAATGCATTTGAATTGAATTTAAACTTGTAAAGACTATAAGTCTTACTAGACAGACCCCATGACTCTGAAATTCTTACTGTGGTTTGGTTACAACCTAAACAGGGACTTGGCCAAGTTTTATTTGCAGCAAAGTTCATTTGAGCTCTCCACAAATAATTATGTACTTGACCTTACTTGGAGCTCCTAGTGTGTCCTAGGGATTTTCATGGAGCAAGCCATGACTTCCTGAAAACTATATTTTCATAAGGTTTTAATGGAGTTGGTTTCACTTAATTTAAAGGTTCCTAGCTAAAGATATGAACAAAACAATTTCAGAGAAATTCTGAAAAATGTTTCTGGATATTTTCTATTTTCTCTGGAACGGTTTTATTAATCACACCTTTAGGTGGATCAAATGAGCTCAAACGGATCTGAAATTTCTATGGTAGCTCAGGTATATTTTGGTGAACATCCCAGCACAATTTCAGAATTTTCCTCCACAGGGTTCTCCAGTTAAAATTCTAAACAGTTTAAACTTTGAAGAATTAATTCTGGAGAACTAAGGATTTTCATGAAGTGAAACTTGATTTGCTGGAAAGCACTCAGAGAGATGAATCCAAAAAAATTTGGTTCACTCGATTTGGAGTTTCCTAGCTAAAGTTATGTGGGTTTGAAGTTTGAACTAAAACTGAAAATCGGGAAATGTTTAAAACACTGCACGTGGGTCCCATGCACAGTGTCATCATCTACCTCCCGCCAGCGCCCGAGTGTGCGACGTCCAGCGCCGGTAGCGCGGTTCGTTCTCGGCCGCTACTTCCTAATTTTTGACGCGGTTTCTTCCTACATGGTCCTTGGAGCACGGCGCACCCGCCGGGCACCCTCTCGGACCTCGACATCGCCGGAAACCTATGTTGGGTGTTTTCCTCACAGAACTCTCACTGATTTGTGATGCAAATCGTGTTGGAAGTCTAGAGATGTGGTGTAGATCCAAATACAAGTGGAGAACCGAATGAAAAATGGCTTGGATGAGTTGTGGAGGCGCTCAACAAACACCAGCGCTTTCCCCTCTTTTTATTAGCCGGAAGCCAAAGGTTTTCAACAACCTCAGCCCGGGTTTTACACCATACAAATTTGAAAACATGCAACACATGCATGTGCCATGCACGTATGGCCCAAACCCCCTGGTTGTTTGAAACATAACAAAAACACCCTCACACACACACTAGGACTCGGTGCAACACATGTGACTCAGGACACACCCCTGGTTCTTGTCATGTGTGCTTTATTTCACTTGAAACACAAGGAAACTAACACTGAATAGACCTCCAGAAGTACTCAACAATCTCTCCCTACTTCTGAGGTTTGATCTCCTGAACTCCAATCTTCTCACGAAGTTCCTGAAATTGTGTACGTCCCAGTGGCTTTGTGAGGATATCAGCAAGCTCATATTTTGTGCCAACATGCTCCAAGATGACTTCTCCTCTATCAACACATTCTCTGACAAAATGAAACTTGATGTCAATGTGTTTACTTCTATCATGCAAAACTGGATTCTTTGCCAAAGCAATTGCTGCTGTGTTATCCATCTTAATCACTGGTGGAGGTACTTGAAAACTTGTTACTTCTTCTAACACATGCCTGAGCCAAACAGCCTGACTTGCTGCTGCTGCTCCAGCCACATACTCAGCTTCACATGTGGACTTTGCCACAGCCTTTTGCTTATGAGACAACCAGCTGATAGGATTTTCACCCAGGAAGAATATTACTCCTGTTGTGCTTCTCCTGTCATCCACATCTCCCCCAAAATCACTATCACTATAGCCTCTTAACTCAAGACTCCCTTCACCTCGGTTGTAAGACAAGCCATACCTCATTGTAGATGCCACATACCGAAGTAAATGTTTCAAAGCCACCATGTGTTCTTCTTGAGGTTCTGACATGAACCTACTTAAGTACCCCACACCAAAACTGAGATCAGGCCGAGTGTGTAAAATATACCTGAGTCCACCAATTATGCTGCGATAAGTGGTTGGATCAGTGAGTGGAGCTGTACTTCTCTTGGTAAGCTTCAACCGGGATTCCATGGGAGTGGCACACCCATTACAATTTATCATCCCACTTCTTTCAAGCAATTTTTCAGCATAGGCTCCTTGACACAAGTCAATACCATGTCTTCCTTGCTTTACTTCAATACCAAGATAGTAAGACAAGCTTCCTAAGTCACTCATGCAAAACATCTCCTTCATTTTCTCCTTGAACCGACTGATTTCCTCCATGTTTTCTCCCACAATCAGTAAGTCATCAACATACACACCCACAATGAGCCTTGCTTCACCTCCATACTTAGTATACAAGCCATGTTCTGATTTGCACCGTATGAAACCGAGTTGCTTGAGACTTTCATCAAGTTTGCAGTTCCATGCTCGAGGAGCTTGTCTCAAGCCATACAATGCCTTGTGAAGTCTTAAAACCCACTTCTTGCCTTCAGCTATGAAACCCGGAGGTTGAGTGACATAGATCTCCTCTTCTAGACTCCCATTCAAGAAGTCTGACTTCACATCCATGTGATGAACATGCCACCCAAAATGAGCTGCAACAGCTAACACAATCCTCACAGACTCCATCCTGGCAACTGGTGCAAAAACTTCTTCGAAATGAACTCCTTGCTTCTGCACATACCCCTTTGCAACTAGCCTTGCTTTGTGACGTATGACATTTCCATGTTCATCTTTCTTCAACTTGAAAACCCATTTCAAGCCAATGGCACAATAACCCTCCGGAAGTTGTACCAAGGACCATGTTTTGTTCTCTTCAATGGATGTGAGCTCCTCAATCATGGCAATGCGCCACTCCTTGACCCTCAAGGCCTCATCTGCTGTGCATGGCTCTTCACCTATGACAACAAGAAGTTCATCTACTCCTCCCTCTTCTGGTTCATAATTTGGCACCTCCTCAAGAATATTTCTCATGGAACGATAACGAAGTGGTGCTTCTTTTAGCTCACTATCCATTTCTGGTGACATGGAAGGAGGTGACACAAACTCCACATCCTTGGATGCTTGTTGCTTTAGTTGTGTCATAGAAGACACTCCCTAAGCTGGGGTTTTGTCACCTTGACCTGTGTCACAAGAGGAAGAACTCACTCCACCAGGGTTCTCATCACGAAAGATGTATTCTACCCGAAAGATGTCTTCATCATTCACCATTTCACTTGACTCAGCTGCATCCCACTTCCATGGGCGGTTTTCTTCAAACACAGCATCACGTGACACATGAACACTCTCCGTGTTTAGATTGTAAAACCTCCATGCCTTGCTTCCTTGCTCATATCCAATGAAAACCATTGGTGTACTTCGATCTTCCAGTTTGCTAAGGCGTTTGCTTCCCTGTTTCACATGTGCCACACAACCGAAAGTGCGCAAATGATGTACACTAGGTTTCTTGTCATGCCATACCTCATATGGAGTCATTTTCTCAACACTCCGAGTAGGGGAACGGTTCAAAACATACACTGCAGTGGTTACTGCCTCCCCCCAGAACCAACCGGGCATATTCATTGCCTTCAACATGCTTCTTGCCATTCCCATAACAGTTTGGTTTCTTCTCTCAACCACACCATTCTGCTCAGGAGAATATGGAGCTGTCAAGTGGCGTTGAACACCCTCCTTAGTGCAATACTCAACAAAAGCCCGAGCTGTGAACTCTTCACCACGATCTGTGCGAAAAGTTCCAATCTTCCTCCCTGCCTCAGCTTCAACACTTGATTGAAAACCCATGAAAGTACTCAAAGCTTGATCCTTTGTGCTAATCAAAAACACCCACATGTATCTACTGAGATCATCCACAAGAAGAAAGAAAAACCTGCTGCCTCTTGGAGTTGCTGGCTTCACTGGTCCACAGAGGTCTCCATGCACAAGTTCAAGTTTCTTCTCAGCTCGGTATTTTGCCATGCATGGGAATGGTTGACGTCTTTGTTTCCCAGCCAAACAGCTATCACACTTCTCCTCAGTTTGAGTGATGGTTGGCAATCCATACACAAGTTGCTCTTCGGCAAGTCTTCTGAGACTCCGAAAGTTTAAGTGCCCCATCCTTGCATGCCACATCCATGTTGCATTGCACCCTTGTGCCATGAGACACCTTGGTTGCACTACCTTAAGATCAATAGTGTACAACCGGTTCACTCCCCGTTTCACCATTGCCACAGGGGTTCCATCTTTATCCCAAATCTTGACATAACCATTTACCATCAAGATTCGGTGTCCCTCCTCCTCAAGCTGTCCAAGGCTGATAATGTTTGCCTTGAGCTGAGGAATAAGGTAGACCCCAGCCAACTCCTTTCGTCCACCTCTCTTACCTTGGAACACCACAGTTCCTTGGCCATCAATCTCTGTCAATGAGCCATCTCCCAAATGTACAGTACCATGCACCGTGTTATCAAGTTTTGTGATCACATCCCGTTTCCCAGTCATGTGATTTGTTGCACCGGAGTCCAGGATCCACCGGGTACTGCCTCCTCCCTCCAAGTCTCCAACTTGAACGTGTAACATATCATTGTTGAGGCATACCTCTTCCTGGGACATGTCTTGATCAGCCTTGGTGTTGGCACACGCCACCAAGAGGCTGGATTCAAACTCATGATCAACTTGAGCTGTGTTCACCTCTTCATCCTTCTTTTTCTTCCTGCACTCTCTAGCCCAATGACCTTTCTTACCACAGTAGCGACACTCATCTTTGGCCACTCCACGGCCTGAGTTTCCACCACCACGGTTACCTCGACCACGGCCACGTCCTCGACCATGATCTTTCCGTGGTGCAAATGAGTCTTTGTGTCGTTCCTGTCCAGTTCCCCCAGACATCTTGAGACGTGTCGACAACCTTGCAAGCAACTCTTCTTCACTCAGATGCAACTTGTCATGTGTGTTGCCCTCCCAAGTGCTTGCACCAAGCCTTTCTTCTGCAGCCTTGAGTCTACCAATCAACCCATCAACGGACATATCACTTAAGTCAAGCAATGTCTCGATGGAGGCCGCAATCTGCTCAAACTTTTGTGGTACCGCCTGAAGGAACTTCCGGACAATCTCCTCCTCCGAACGTTCACTCCCAAGTGCCGCAAGTTGAGATGTGATCCGGCTCATACGCACACCAAACTCATCAACCGTTTCACCATCATGGAATTTGAGTGCATCAAACTCCCGACCCAATGTGCTTGCCCTGGCCTTGCGCACACGTTCAGCTCCAATGTTGCGCAACTTGATCGCATCCCATGCAATCTTGGCTGACTCCTTCGCGGCAATGATCCCTATCATTTCTGGTGGCACAGCCTTGGTGAGAGCCTCCAAAGCCATCCGATCTTCAATGTAATCATCGGTGCCAAGACTCACAGCAGTCCACAAGCCTCTCGCTTGCAACATCACCCGCATAAGTGCTTACCAATCATGATAGTTTGTCTTTGTGAGCATCGGATACGTACCACCACTGCTGACTTCCTTCGTGATGCGATGAATCACCAATGCCCCTGATCCTCCTCCTGCCCTGCTGGTGCCTCCCGGCGGTGTGACGTCCCTCCATGAACGTCGGGCTGGCGATGAAGATCTCCTCCACGACATCAACGCCCACTTAATGGCCGTGTCACGGTTCCAGGCAACGTAATCGGCTCTGATGCCAATTGTTGGGTGTTTTCCTCACAGAACTCTCACTGATTTGTGATGCAAATCGTGTTGGAAGTCTAGAGATGTGGTGTAGATCCAAATACAAGTGGAGAACCGAATGAAAAATGGCTTGGATGAGTTGTGGCGGCGCTCAACAAACACCAGCGCTTTCCCCTCTTTTTATTAGCCGGAAGCCACAGGTTTTCAACAACCTCAGCCCGGGTTTTACACCATACAAATTTGAAAACATGCAACACATGCATGTGCCATGCACGTATTGCCCAAACCCCCTGGTTGTTTGAAACATAACAAAAACACCCTCACACACACACTAGGACTCGGTGCAACACATGTGACTCAGGACACACCCCTGGTTCTTGTCATGTGTGCTTTATTTCACTTGAAACACAAGGAAACTAACACTGAATAAACCTCCAGAAGTACTCAACAACCTAGTCGGCGACGGCGGAGGCGGAATATGAGCTCGGGTCTAACGGTGCTAGCTCGTCTCGGCAGTGAACATGATCAGCTAATGGGTCGCAAAGCACCACTGGGGCACGAGGAAGCTAACCCTGCCCTCCTCTTGGCCGGAGATCGCCGGGAAAGTAGACCTCACCGGTGACCCGAGCCGTTTTCACCGGCGGTGGCCAAACTCCGGTGCTCTGCTCACTGGATCGATCATCGCCGCTAGGATTTGGCTGAGGTGACCGTGAGGCGCTATCCTAGCTTCAGCTCGACCAAGATTACCAGTGATCAAGTGATTGAGATGAATTTTGAGTTTTGGTCCTCGGTGCTCTATACGGTGATCATCGAAAAAATGGAAATTCCAGTTAACCGGTGCTAAGAAGGACCTAGAGAGTTCGGGGAGAGCTACTAGACCTCTATGCTAACCTCAGAGATACGTTTGTCACGCTGGAGAAGCTTTGCGCCGCTCGGGCGATGGCGTCGAGTCGGAGGAGCTCTCGGGTTGACAGACCAATGGAAGATCGGCTCGGACAAGCTCCACCGAAGCTGATCAAGAGCAGCTGAGGGCTGTAACACGTAGAGAAAGGACTGGCAGTGCCGTTTGTGGCCTCAGCTCGCGGTGGAAGGGACGGACTGTGCTGGCCGGTCGACGGCGAGGTCATGCGGTGGGGTTGTGCGGCAATCAGCTCGGTGTTCTCGGCGCTGGAAACGTCAAGGCAGTGGGGAAATGGGCTGCTGCCGGCGGCAGCTCGTAGCTAAATAGCTGGGGACGTCGGTTTGAGGTGCTGATTGGTGACCAGGAGGTGGCAGCGGTCGGCAATCACCGTGGCGCCTGCGTGGTCGCGCGCAGGAACCGAGCTGCAGTGACTTCAGTCGGTTTGAACACTGGTGAGGCTGACATGTGGGTCCCACCCCAGTTTTAACCTCTGAATTTGAATTTTCCCCACTGCTCTAAACAGTAGAGACCCAATTAACCTTGGTCATTTGAATTATCTACCCCTTGGCCATTTGAATTGGATAGAATTCAAATTGGGGTTTGTTTGAATATATTTTCAGCACATATGTAGTTTTGAAATTCAAATAAAGTTTGAATTTGCTAAACTTAGCTTATGTCAAGATCAACTCCAAATGGAGTGAAAATTGGTGTGTGATCTCACAAAAATATGCTGAGTAAGAATATGCCTCCCACTTTTGAATTCATGGGATGGAAACAGTTTGAATTTGACTTTGAGTTCAAACCACCCTCTTTCTAGTTATACACAAAAGAACCTCAAAAAGGTTTTGAATTTGGGTGAAATTTGGCATGGACATTCCTAGCAAGGTGTAGGAGTTTTTCATATGCCCAGCCCCTATATGATGCTTGTGGGAAATGCCACTTTTGCATTTTGTGAGTTTATTCTCTAATGAGCATGTTGATGGTGTTTACTTGCTCTTCAAATGTATTCATCAAGTTTCTTCAAATGAAGTGTGTGTGTGGTGATGAACACTTTGAATATGTGCCAAAAACCTAGGCCCTTACAAACCCTTTATTTACGACGGCCAGAGTAGGCCATCGTAATTAATTTAAATTACAACGGCCGACCCTAGAGCCGTCGTAAATTAAGTTGGCCGTCGTAAGTTGTTTGTGTTTCCTGTAGTGTTGGTCTGGTAATGGTGTAGCTTGTGCAAAGTTATTACATTATCCATGTACGAGATGTATCGCATTTTTACCGTCATTATTCTTTATTACTATTTTATGGACTGCATGGAGTATGCTGTGGGGCTGATTTGATTGTCGTCATGGTTGCAGGATGGTTCATACCCGGGCCACGCACGAGGTCGGGGGCTCGAGTCAACAAGGGGACGATGAATCCTAGCCACCTGCCTATGACAATACCCCGCAGCAGCAACCACCGCCTCTGCCCCTGCTTACACTAGCGGATGTGCTATCGGCGCTGGTTGGCTCGTGAGGAGCAGACCGACCTGCTCTGCACGATAGTGCAGAATACGTCCCAGGCGGGGACGCGTAAAGAAAGGGGGCCTCGTGAGCCCCACATCAATACGTACTCGGATTTCATGAGTATGCATCTTCTAGTGTTCACCGAAGCGGCGGAACCTCTGGAGGCCGACAATTGGCTGCGGACGATAGAGTCCAAGTTTGGGCTACTCCAATGCACGGAGCGGCAGAAGACTGTCTTCGCGGTGCAGCAACTTCACGGTGCCACCAGTGTGTGGTGGGCACATCTTGCCTCGTTGCCTGCTGGCCACACCGTTGAATGGCAAGAGTTCCTGGAGGCATCCCGCTCCTATCACAAACCCCCCGGTATGATGAAGAGGAAGTTCCAAGAATTCTTGGAGCTGAAACAAGGCGGGAGGAGTGCCCATGACTACTCCCACATATTCAACCATCTGGCGCAGTACGGGTCGGACTACATCTCCACAGAGGAGAGAAAGCGCGAGCAATTCTATCAGGGTCTGAATCCCGAGATGAAGACTCACCTCGCGCAATGCAATCGCGGCACCTTCAATGACCTTGTGAATACCCCGATTCTCCAAGAGGATGGTCAGTGAGAGTTCACTGCTGAGTAGAGGAAACGTAGCGCTCCACAGAGCAGCTAGGGTGGAGCACCCCAGAAATACCGAATGGTGTATCGGACACCATCCGGCGAACAGTGGCATCCACCGGCACGACCACAACAGTTTGGGGGTCGTCCTTATCATCCCTCCCCATTTCGACCGCCGATGCCACCACCGCGACCGCAACAGCAGCAGATGGTACCCCGGGCATTTCCACAGCAACAACACGCCCCGGGATTCTGTCCACTGGTCAACGGAGGACCGCCTCACGACACATGCTTCACGTGTGGCCAGGCCGGCCATTTCTCCAAGGACTGCCCACAGGGGCAGCAAAGCAGCGGGCAAGCCCAATATCAATCAGGGTGGTGCTCGGGGCCGACCACCGGCCAGGAAGGGAGGTCAGCGACCTGGGAACGTTCATTACCTCGACAATGAGAATGTCCGAGAAGGAGAGACCGTGCTGGTGGGTACGTTCACTCTCAACGATCGTGCAATCATCATTCTATTTGATTCTGGTGCAACCCACAGTTTCATAACTGCATCATATGTGGCTAAGCATCAACTGCAAGTCTTCCCAACCGATTGCTCATATATGATTTGCTCACCGGGAGGGAAGATTTCAGCAAATATGATGAATCCAAAAGTGTAAAAGCCTAAGATTTCACTTGCTAGAGTGTTCATCACATCACCACAACTCAGTTCATTTGTGGAGATCTCATGAACACATATTAAGAGCAAGTAACTACCATCAATGAGTTGATTAGAGGAATAACTCACAAATCCAAAAGTAGGATTTCACACATATAAACATGAGAGACTGAGCTCACTATTGGGCCTTAAACATTCTTAGAAGTGCGCATGCCAAGTTTCATGCCAATCCAAACATTTTTGAGGCATTTTTGGGTACAATTGCAAAAAGTGCTAATTTGAATGCAAATTCAAATTTCAGCTACTTTTACCACTTGGATTCAAAAGATGACTTCATATTAAAACTCAGCACATTTTTCTGAGTTAGTCCACCAATTTTCATCCCCATTGGAGTTGATCTTGTCGGGAGCTACATTTGAATTAATTCAAAACTGAATTTGAAATTCAAATTCAAATGTGAATCAAATTTAGCCAAACCAACTCCAATTCAAAGAATTCAAATTCATCTCATGACTTTGTGGGTAAGTCAACAATTTAATTGTGAGTAGCTGAGATATTTGCAGCAAAAACAAATGAAAAGAGTAGTGGGGAGAAATGGGCCCACGTGACTAAACTCACACCGAAGAAATCCTCTGTTTCTCACTGAGCCGGCCGAGCCACCGAGGCTAACGCCGCTGCCACCTCCCGAGCAGCCCAGGTCGCGTTGCTTCGCCGTTATCGGCTCAAACGACGATCTTGTTGTCTCACCAACCGGCTCTATACTATTGCTAACCCAGTCTTCCGTGCTCCTCGACGAAAACACGCCGTACGCACGAAAACCTTCGGCTTCCCGCCGTCCGGACGCTCTGAGCGGTCTCGTGGAAAACTTTCTACAGAAAAGAGGACCGCCCTACGCTGCTCGAACTCACGGTCGGGAAAGAATTTTGCTTTTTACCGCATGAGCGTCCATAGAACCGAGCCCCATAAGTTTTCAAAATTCAAGGTGATTATTTCACCAGAGTGCATGTCGAGCTACACACATGTTCTACACTTCCCCATGCCCATCTAGGATCAAAAATCATAAAAAAAAGTTGAGTATAGGCTCTGCTCTTTGAGTTTTTCAGGTTGCCGCCGATGTTTGACATAGGTCGACGGTGAGCTCCTACCTCCGGCTGTTTTCACGGTGAACCGGCTCCATATCCGTGCTTAGCATGTCACCACGGAGCTGTAGGAGGAAACCGCTTCCAAAACAAGGCTTGGTAGAGATTGGGCCACATCTCTGGAGTTCATGCCGCC
Source organism: Neostapfia colusana (assembly GCA_030760725.1). Classification (NCBI taxonomy): domain Eukaryota; kingdom Viridiplantae; phylum Streptophyta; class Magnoliopsida; order Poales; family Poaceae; genus Neostapfia; species Neostapfia colusana. The sequence goes on along the minus strand of JASWHV010000012.1, from coordinate 45,462,402 downwards.
ACTGTCGCTGTCGCCAACTAGGTTCCAGCCACCGAGAGCCCTAGCCGCCCCCACCAACTAGTTCCCCAAGGTCTAAAACCTAGAGGCGGCGAGTACCAGCCCCGGAGACGGCCGGGAATGCCGTTCCGGCGGACCTCACCGGCGTGCGCCACCGCCCGAGTGTTCTGGCGTGAGGTAGAAGACGGCTGAGGGGGTGGGGCCCGTGGTCAGAGTTTTAAATATTTCCAATATTTTCAGATTTTAGTTTCAAAATTCAAATGCCCATAACTTTTGCTAGGATGGTCCAAATTTATTGAACCAAATTTTGTTGGATTCAGCTCTCCGAGTACTTTCCAGCGAAACAAGTTTCATTCCATGAAATTCATTCTTTTTCCAGAATTAAATCTCCAAATTTAAATTTTGTGAATTTTATCTGGAGATTTCCTTTATGGAAATTTCTGAAATTTGGCTGGGATGTTCATTTGAAAATACTTGAATCACATGAAAAATTTCAGATCCATCAAAGTTCATTTAGTCCCCTAATGGTGTGATTAGGTGAACTGCCATAAGAAAATAGAAAAATGTACAGAAACATTTTTCAGAATTTTCTCAAATCTTGATTAGGGCATAACATTCTCTAGGATTCTTCAAATTACATGAAACCAACTCCATTAGAACCATATCAAACTCTAGTTTCCAGAAAGTAATGGTTTGATACATGAAAATCCCTGGAAATCCTTAGAAGCTCTAGTAATGGCCATTTAGACCTTTATTTGTGCAGAGCTCAAATGAGCTTTGTTTAAAATGAAATTTGTCCAAGTCTCTGGTTAGGTTCTTACGAAGCCACAGTAAAAATTACAGAGCCAAAATAGATGTCTAGCTAAAGTTAAGGTCTTTATAATGGCAGTTCAACACATTTGCATTTAATTTGACACATATCGTTAATTTGATTACGTGTAGTCGCTGAACGCGAGGAAACCCAGGAGAACTTGGACTTCATACCTCCGGAGGAACATCTAATCCCTGACCAGCAGCAAAAATGCAAGCCCCGGTTTGCATTTAACAAATTTTATCAAAGTTTTGCTTTATATTCACTTAGTTTGAAATATGAATGTGCATTACGTGTAGGATGATTGAAACTCTAATTGCATAACCAGATTCTCCAAAAGAGAGTGAGGGTAGTGTCTAAGTCCTCAAGTAGAACATGCTTTGCTTAATGTTTATAGACTTAGGTACAAGTCGAGTAGTTGGAATCTACTCGCGGGGATAGGATTCGCCACATACGGGATTGGTTCGAGATGTGAGACAACTTTAGTAAGAAAAATGGGGCTAGGAAGGGGCTAGGACGCAGCAAGAGGAAGTCTTGTGTGTGTATCCCTGCCCATGTTGATTGAGGACCGATCCATAAGCGGCCCACGCTGATCAAGTTTGAATGTACCGAAGGCATATCAGATATATGGGGTCTGATAAAATGATGTAACCTATACTTCCGGGCATCGAGGCATAACACAGATTTATAGGTGTAGGTTGAGGGCATCAAGGTGGAAATCCACTAATGGGCATAGAGAGATGCTTCGTGTAGGGAACCTCCTGTCTGTCTCGGTGCGACCGGTTTGATGTTTTGGCTGTTTGGTGAAAGGTTGTCCCGTATGACATCGAGTGAGTGTGTTGTGCAGCTCCGCGGATGGGCGTACTTGAAGTGCTATTTGGATATCCCTGCAGGTGTATATTGAGTTGATTTGCCGCCCTCGCGATAATGAGTACCACTTGGTCACTGAGTCGTGATGTAGGTAATTATATGGAATGGTTGATATGTATTACAGCTTATATGAATAACTTGAAAACCAGTTTGGAGTTGGAGTATACATTTTTGTGCAAGTTGGTAGCTAAGAAGGGTAATATTCAATATAGGAATTGGTTCAAATTGAAAACCTAGATTAAGTGTGCACTTAGAAATCTGAATATCAAAGTTAAAAATAATATATATGTTTAAAAGTGCATGTATGCATAGAAGCAACCTAACTAGGGTAAAAGCAAAACTTAAAAATGTGTATGACTTTCATATGTATGTGTGTATGATTTGCATGAGTGTATATGTGGACTATTGCTTATGGAATGTTCTTTTTTCCTTTGCTATGTGTACGTTGGCAAGAGTAGAACCAGCCCCAGAGCCGGTTATCACCTTCCAAGACCAAGACTTTCCATTCCCGGAGCAGCAGGAAGAAGGCAAGTGTCCTTGACCACTTTGATCCTATATTAGGATGTGTAGTTAGAATTATTTGCATTGTCAATTGAAGTATAGGACCGATGCTAGGAAGTTTCCCTAGATTTTCATTATCTTGCTTCCTTGTAGCCTTGGGTTAGGAGTTATTTTATTATGTCAATTGTTTATGCTACTCATGCTTAGCCATGTTTAGAGTGGGATAAATGGGATATGAGATCATCACCTTGATTATTTATCCTTGAATGGAATATGATGGAATTATGTAAAGGTAGGGATCTAGGCAAGTTAGATGCTTTGGTTGGTGCTGCGTGCACAAGACTCGGGTTTGTGTTTAGTGCTTGCCTGGATCCTAAGGACCAGTTCATGGAGCATGTAACCTGGCTTTACCGTACCAACCACATGCTGAGATGGGTCAGCTTAGCCAATGAATTAGGTGTATTTCCGACGTAGTATGGGTGTTTGGATGGTGCGGGGAATAGGTGTCAGCTGGACTACTCTAGGAACCGCAAGGCTCAAGAGGGGGCAACTATAGCGGGGGTTGGAGCCTCCTAGATGCTGTTAGGGGTGAAACCTCAGTGGGCCCACACTCGTTGGGAATCCTTTTGTAAATGCCTCGTAGTGATCTCCTGGCTACACACCTCGGAAGTGTGAACGTGGTTCACGGCCACAGGCATAATGGAGGTTCCTAGTCCACCCGACAACGGGGGACGAAATCACTACATGTGGGTACAGTGGTGTAAACTCTGCAGAGTCAAAACTGTCATGACAGTCGTGCTCACAGTCAAGAGCGGCTTGGACTTATTCATGATTAGATGATGAAGAATGGTGGTGTTGAGGATGTTAAGCGGGGAGCTTAACAACGTGGTTGGGTGTATGGAGTTGGGTCACTTTATTTGTATAGTAATGTAGGTGCTAAATAAGCTAAGGAGATAGGTATTAATTGCGTAGTACTTTAACCATGTGTTCATCCTTTCCTTGCTCTAGCCATGCATGACATAACTTTCTCACACTTGCTAAGTACCAATGGTACTCAAGCTTGCTTTTCGTTGGTTTTAAATTGCTGCTCAGGCCAAGGAAATGATGTGGTGTACAACAACCAAGAATTTGGACCCGAAGAAGGATTTTAGGTTCACGGAGTCCCCCGGGCAACGCCTTTGATGGAGCCCACAAGACTTTACTTCCGCTGTTTGCTTATTTACATGTTGTGAACTTATTATCGTCCATCGAGACGCTATGTAAGACTTATTTGTATTCGAACACCTGGCTTGTAATATAATGATTGCCTCACTATTTGTCATCACATGTATGAGAAAATGATCCTGGCATACATGTGGGAATCACTTGGTTGTTCTGCGGAAAAACTGAGTGTGACACAACCGCCTCTCCGCCGCATCCCCTCGTCTATCCTTGATGCGACGTCAACAGGTAAACCGGCAAGATGTAGCCATGGCTGCTGCTGGTGCTGGACGCCATAAAAATGAATAACAGCCGAGGGAGAAGAGGAGGACAAGGTAAAAAGAGAGCAGGAAGGAAAGAATTGTTGGATAGTTGGATCATGGAGGGGAAAACCAATCCTATTGATTCCCTTGCCATGATTGAATATCAAGGTCTATTGCCCTGTTTTAACAAATGGAACTGTTGCACCGTTGATTATTCTTGTTGTCAGGGTCAAATCGAGGGGAACGGCTGAGATGCATCACCATTGTAGTGTAATCGTGCAATCAACTCCTCCTTTACATGATATCCATCTTATGGTCACTATATTTTTTCAGTTAAACCCCTCCGTGTAGCAATGTAAATCGAAAATAATGAAGTATGGACAATTGCCACAAGCACGGGTTTAAATGAAAAAATGCAGTGACCAATATGTGTACTTGAGGAGCTATTTGCATGATACACCCTAGTCACTCTCCAAGTTGAGGTAGTTTAGGTGGACCATGGTTCTAATGATGAGATAATTCTGTTTTAGCTTCTTCATAGGCACAGTTCTCCTGTTGTTCTACAATTTTAATAAAAAACATACATCTAGTGAACCTTTGTTAATAGGTAAGTCCAACAATAAACAGATTTTCTTATTTAATGATGCAAAAATGAAGAAACTTCTATATATTTTTGGTCAGTCATTGTGTTATAGACACCACAACATTTGTACTAAGCAAGTTTATACTTCTCTTAAACGATACCAAGCCACTTACACAGAATGCACTTGTGCATTATTTCGTCAATGGAATACTAGGAAATTTTTGCTTCTACTAAAAGAATGAGCCACACGTCGCAATATTGGTACTCTACATTACTTCACTAAAGGTATTCAAGGCAATATTGTGTTTCCTCTAAAAAATGATCAGCGATGCTTGATTACATACACTTTGGTGTGTTTTAATTAACAATGTCCCAGACAAGTTTTTATAGTTCCTGCATTGTCAGGGTGTAAATGCTGAAAACGTGAACGTTACGTCACTAAAAAGTATCCGAGGCAAAAAAAATTCTCTATATAACGAGCCATCAAGGAAGGAGCACAAAAACCTCAACAATCGACAAGAACTGCTCCTAAAATCAGATTTCTTACAGCAGCTTCTTGAGCCAGAAGAATTGCACTTCACACGAGTTGTTGCAGAGAGCAGATCAAGATCATCATCTATTCGGTAAACTTCTTATGTCGGTCCTGAACCTTTATTGAAAAAAGTGGAATTTTTTCCATTGAGTGTTTTGAGTGGTATAAAAACTCTCTTTTCCCCTTTCTTGCAGTTTCCATCACCATTGACCCCTCTTTGGCAACCTTAAAACTTCTCCATGGCAGAATTTCTTGATCGACTCATCTTATTTGTTATAAGTTGGTGGTCAGCCATCCCAGATCTGCAACCTAAACAGAATGATGAATCCTATTGTAAGGATTGTTGTGCAGTGTCAGCCCCAAGGGCTGTTCTTGCTGGTACCTGCCATCTCACGTCCAACAACGACCATGGCGAGGGTGCTACGAACTCCCCAGACCATCTTGAGCCACCAATAGGTGAATCTTTTGGCTACTTATCCATATGTCTTACACAGTTTTAAGTTCAGAATTGTTGCTTTGTGTTTCATTTGTTCCTGATTAGATCCAGAGAGTGCAATACTCAATATTATCACTTCAACAAAATATAGGGATATAAGCATCTCATATTAGTTTCTTAATTACTTTGACTTATAGCAATGCACAAAATTTCTATGAGTCTGTTCTCTTGTTTTCGTGCTGCAGCTCTTTACTTCAGATCTGGATTAAATAGTTTATCGTGTGCCTTTTTATTCATAAAATGTCTGAGATCTCTACAATATTATTGTTATCAACCCATTTGTCACTTATCTCTTTTTGAACACATACTCTTCTTTTACTTTGCGCGGAACTACTTCCTTTTTTTACCTTGATCTGAAAGTATGCAACAGGTTCACTTCATCACAAAAGTATATGCCAATCTGCACCTCCGTGCAAGTAACAATTAAATTCTTTTTTCCCTTTCGAAAGTTGTGTAATGGATCTTTTTGTGTTACTCTTATATATCTTCCTCTCTTTTACTTCATTTAAAAAATAAAAAAATTGTTGGGTTTCATGTCTAGCCTACCCCAACGTGCTTGGGAAAAAGGCTTTGTTGTTGTTGTTGTTGTTGTTGTTGTTGTTGTTGTTGTTGCTTGCTTGCTTTCTTGCTTGTTGTATATCTAATCCACTGTACTGATTTGTTAGATGAATATATTTTTATTCATTATTGAAAGTAGATCCTCTATATGAAACCACATTAAATTGAATAAGACCATCAAATTTATATCAAATCCGTGTGAATCCTCACCTTTGCATGAATAAATATTCAATTTTTCTCCATGGATTTCTATTTATTTTTAGAAGGGTATCTGTTCATGAATTATTATACGTATGTCTTGTATACCTCACAATATCAAATGATTATTCAGTGTCACTTATATTTGCCTTTAAAATAGACTTTGGTATGGAAATTTATTTGATGTAAACTACCTATTGTGCTTGTTTATTAGATGCATATCTACTTATTCATTATTAGAATTGTATGTTCTATGCAAGACCACATCAATTGTCTATGATCCATAAAAATTTCTCACAATACTATCTGAATCCACATCTTTCTCTATTTTTTTCTTTTCCTTCAAATAAAATCTGCATGAAACATTTACTTAGTGTGTGTTAAATATATCTATTGTATCAATGTTTTAGATTGATATATAATAATTTCTAATAACAAGTATATCTAGTATACATCACCATATCAACTAAATATATCTGGCCATGTGTTTTAACAAAATATTGATGATTGACACATTCATGGAAAATTATTGAATTTATTTAGGTTTTTCATAAAAGAGCATCTATTTACACCTTCATAAAACGTTATAAAATTTACTTATTTATTATGATATAATAAAACAAAACATCAAACTTTAGTTGATGTACACTATTTCTTTTGCCTTTATTTTTTAAATGCATATCTTTATCATTAAAAGTATATCTTCTATACGTCGGCATATCTTCAATAAAACCAGCCATTTTATTCTGCTTCAATGTACTTATATAAGTAATTGTTTTTATATTTTCTACTAAAATAAAATATTTATCAAAGTTGATATCATATACATTGTATCTGTCTACTGAATTCATTTTTAGATGAATATAGCTATTTATTGTTTATTTAGACATATATCTTATATATATTAACACATCTATTATGTACATTGTATTTGTCTATTGAATTCAATTTTAGATATATATTGTTTATTTAGAAGTATATCTTCTATACACCAACATATCTATTATGTACACTGCATCTGTCTATTGAATTCGATTTTAGATATATATATATATATTAATTATTTAGAAGTATATCTTCTATACACCAGCATATCTGTTATGTACACTGCATCTGTCTACTGAATTCAATTTTAGATCCATATATACTTATTTATTGTTTATTTAGAAGTATATCTTCTCTACATCGACATATCTATTATGTACACTGTATCTGTCTATTGAATTTAATTTCAGATTCACGTATATTTATTTATTTTTTTAGAAGTATATCTTATATGCATCTACATATCTATTATGTGCATGTATCTGTCTATTAAATTAAATTTTAGATTTGTATATATATGTATTATTTAATTAGAAGTATATCTTCTATACATCAACATATCTCTTATGTACACCGCGTCCATCTATCAAATTCAATTTTAGATTCATATATACTTATTTATTATTTATTTAGAAGTATATCTTCTATACTCAGACAAGCAAAAAATCAAATTTCACTCTTTGAGCCTAGAGTTAATTACAGAATTAACTACACCCACAAAAACAAGCATCTCTATTTCAACCAGCAAGGCAGCCAAAGAATTCCGGCGTACGCGCCATGGCATATCTTTCTCCTCATGTCCATGGTGACCCGGGCCTTTTGGTCAAAGGCAATTCCAACGGGCAAAACCAAGGTGCAGCAGAGCCACAGCCATGCTGCTGCACTACCAATTACAATTTTAATGATAGAACAGCTGCTGAGTAAATGTACTACTTTCAAGTTGATCTCGCTCGTAGTGGCTCATCTTCGGTCATACACAATGACTCCTGTGACAAGGAAAACATATGGCTGGCCAATTTTATTTTGACTAGTACAGTAGGAGAGATGGAACGAAGTGCATATAGACAATGAGACAATTTGTCTGCACCTACTCGCTTTTCACCTCGTTGAATATCTGAACTGCCTCTCCTTCTACATTTTCCTATAACCTACTTGATGTTCTCTCTTGCCCCTCTGCCTCCATTACAAACCTTTGTAAAAACATATATTTTCTTAGTCACGAAGTTACTGTTTCTGTTACTTCTCCACCCCCGAGGCCTATAAATTCAGCCCATTCTTTGTCTGCTTCAAAGCATTCGCAGATCTCAGCACATCTTGCAGTGTTCAGTAGCATTCACAAAGGGGGGTTTGCCCTTGCTGCTGCTCCTGCGGATTTTTAGGGCTTTTTGTAGCATTCTCGAAGGGATTCACTTACCAATTTGTGTGGTGTTTTTCTTTGTTTCTTGGTTAGTTTTTGTTGCTAAATCCCTCATTGTTGAGGGTTTTGTGCCATCTTCGTTGTGTTTTGATTCATAAATTTCTTCATCATCAGTTAAACTTGATAATGCAATCTTGATATCATGTTTAGAGATAGATTTACGAGGGTCCTTTGTGCTGTCCAGATTTTTATACACCTGAAAGTTTGCACTAATTTATGGGCTAAAGGTCGGGGCTTGATCTTCTTGGAAAATGAATTCCTGTCGCATCTGATGTTCTAGGACCATAAAGCACATTAAGGCTTGCAACTTTACTATTTTCCTGCCTCACTAAACTGCTCTATAGAATAAGTTCTGAATTTTTTTTTCCTTCTTGGTTGTTATTGATAATTTCGGACGAAGCAGAGGAAGCACCTACTATGGAGATGGTTGAGATGAGGCCAGAGGAGATGAGCCATCCTCCCATGGACCAGCTGCGTGGAATGGTTTATTGCGTAGACTCCAATCCGTCCTGGGGTAAAGAACTGCTAGACATGTATCATTCATACGAGTGTGATGTGTTTTTTTGGTGCTAAATCTGCGTGTTTCTTTGATGCTACAGGAGAGGCTGTTGTGCTGGGTTTCCAGCATTTTATCCTTTGCCTGGGCTCGATAGCAATGATCCCCACCATGCTGGTTCCCCTCATGGGGGGGGATGCTGTAAGGATCCTTTCACCGTTAGATTGACTTTATTGGCAGATGATGTCTTTTCACTTGGTGCTTTCTTGAAGTATAATGTTAGAGATCAATGTTTACATTTGAGTAGTTAGCTATGTCATTTGCATGCATGGTAAATTATGTCTTTCCAGTGGCCAATGTGGTATGTTTTCCTACTTCTGTTATTGGCATGTGTTACAGACTCTTGTACGTAGAAGCAATAACTTTACTCTTTGAAGTAAGAAAGAATCTAGTACTCATGTCATATTTCATTATGAAGCATTATATAGAGTTATGGATATTGGGTAGAGTGAACATGAGCTTGGATAATGTGCTCATATTAGTATTTCCACTTTCATGTATCCAGAATACATCTTTTTAGATAATGATGTTTATACTACTGTTTCAGTGATAAGGATTCATCCTATTTGGTACATGTTTGTCTCTTTGTTTCGTTCTAGCATGATAAAGCAAAGGTGGTACAAACAACAATGTTTGTGACTGGGATAAACACAATACTCCAAACTATGTTCGGATCTAGACTACCCACAGTCATCGGTGGGTCATATGCATTTGTAATCCCAGTTATATCAATAATCAATGATCCCTCACTAGCGCACATTGCTGATGACCATACAGTAAGCATGCAAAATTTTGATCCTTCAAATTAATCTTTATTGCTAGACATCATCTGAATACCAAAACTTACATGCTTTTAATCGTATTGCAGAGGTTCAAAATGACTATGAGAGCAATACAGGGGGCATTGATAATATCCTCCTGCATTCAAATCGCACTTGGCTACAGCCAGCTGTGGGCGATGTGCTACAGGTATAGACAAGTTCATACAGTTTAATTAGTGTCACTTGATCCTATTGTTCAAATACTTCGTGGGTCTGTCACAGATTTCGTTTTCCTTCTCTTAATTTTGATGGGCAAGTGACCCTTAATTAAGCAGTGATTTGGTTACTTTCTTTTTTTTTCTTTGTGCATCCCTTTCCCATTACTTATGGTGACTTTTGGCATAGTGTGTTGACCATAGGGGCATATACTAGCCCTATGCTCTTTGACAGTCTACACCATTTTCTCCCAGATTTGAAAAGAGACAATATGCCAATATAATTAATGGGGCATGGATGCAACCTTCATATTTATGATAAGAATGTTAAGATATTATTTTCATGTGCATGTTGTAGGTTCTTCAGCCCACTTGGGATGGTTCCGGTGATTGCACTGGCTGGGCTCGGCCTTTTTGAAAAAGGATTCCCAGTGGTAAAGCTCTATCTAGTGCTATTTTTTGTTAGCCTCTTGTTATAGTATAACACCATGAGTATCAATTTGTCCCGCTTGAGTTCTTTCAATAAGTTCACTAAATTCACTTGATAAAGTTGAAACATTTCATTACTGTGCCATGTCTACATACCTGAGTTTTTTCTGTGTGGTACTGCATCAATTTTTAGAGAGCAAAATTCTTCTACTCATTTATTACGGTTAAATTTTCAACTTGGAAATATTCAATATAAGCAGTCTATATTTATGCTTACCTGCTAGTTAATTGTGCTAATAAAGCTGATTATATTAGATTGGGATGTGCATGGAGATTGGTCTTCCAATGCTCTTTCTATTTGTGGCCCTTTCCCAATACTTGAAGCATGTACAAGTGCGTCAATTTCCAGTATTGGAGAGGTTCTCCCTGCTTATTTCCATCGCATTTGTCTGGGTATATGCCCATATTCTCACTGTAAGTGGGGCATACAAACATAGCTCACTGATCACCCAGGTCAACTGCCGCACTGACCATGCTGACCTCATCACCACCACGTCATGGTACATTCTTGATCCCAAAATGGGTTCTTTATTTTTGTCTGATTTTCACGCTTTTGATAGAAACAATTTATAAAATTCAGGTTTTTTGTTCCACACCCACTGCAATGGGGTCGACCAACTTTCAGCGCTGATCATTCATTCGGCATGATGGCTGCTGTGATGGTGTCCTTGGTAGAGGTATTATTACTTCCCTCCATCGTATTGTTTATGGTGGTCTGATTTGCATGACATTTTGAGCATTGCAGTCGACTGGAGCTTTCAAGGCTGCTGCTCGGTTGGCAAGTGCGACACCACCACCCCCCCATGTTCTGAGCAGAGGCATTGGATGGCAGGTCAGTTCTACACTTCTCGTCATAGACTGGGCCTCTCATAAGTACCAACAGTTGTGCAGCTAATACTTCCGTGATGAGTTTGGTCCAGTTGAATAGGAACTATTAGGAAAATATAAAATAGGCCATGCTACTATTCGACGGAAAATACACTTTGAGAATGTAAATAATGTTTCTTACCCTTTGTATTCGGACATATGTAAAAACTTAGGGAATTGGACTGCTGTTCAACGGGCTATTTGGTACTGTGAGCGGCTCAACTGTATCTGTGTAAGTGTGTATTTTTATTTAGCACACAGATCCATTTGCAGCGCCATGTCTAACATCATGAATATTTCTTGCCTATGACAGGGAGAACGTTGGTCTCCTAGGATCAACTAGGATTGGTAGTAGAAGAGTTATACAGATATCTGCTGGTTTTATGATCTTCTTCTCCATCCTGGGTAGGATTATTTCTCTTTTTCTAAATGATGTTGTACAATCTATAGGACCATCTTGATCTGTTGCTAATTACGTTTCATAACTTAAGGGCGTTTTGGAGCACTGTTCGCGTCGATTCCATTCACAATGTTTGCAGCCATATATTGTGTGTTGTTTGGCTATGTCTGTAAGTATTTTTAAGATGTCAATGAACATTTTTGTGCTCACTCATGTTCTCTCCATAGTTTGTTGTTTGGCTCACAATTTGACCATATTTTTAACTCACCATTTGTCTTGTCTAATATTTTCAGGTGCAGTGGGGCTCTCCTTTTTGCAGTTCACCAACATGAACTCAATGCGGAACCTCTTTGTTATTGGTGTTTCTCTCTTTCTCGGCATCTCCATCCCAGAATACTTCCTCCGGTTCACAGCTGCTCAGCACGGACCTGCGCACACCAGAGCTAGATGGGTTCGTGGCCTTCTCCTCACAAAAGACTTCTCATTATCAACTGCAATTTACAAGATGCATTTCATAAAAATAAAGAGATTTACAATATACTGCACCTGAGTTCTGTCTTTCATTGTGAAATGTGCAGTTCAATGACCTCATCAACACCATCTTCTCCTCGTCCCCGACCGTTGGGTTCATCACTTCGATGATCTTGGACAACACGCTTGAGGTGAGGAACGCCAGCATGGACCGGGGCATGCCATGGTGGGCAAGGTTCAGGACGTTCCGTGGGGATAGTCGTAATGTGGAGTTCTATAACCTACCCTTCAACCTCAACCGGTTCTTCCCGCCATCATGAACTTGGTTACTGGATCAACTGCAGGATTACAGTAGAAATTGAGCCACTGCTGAATCGAGTGTAGCTACCAGTATCAATGTAATTATAGTTTGGCATCCATAGATATTAGATAAGACTTAGGACTCAAGAGTAGAGGTACATGGCAGAGCATAGAAATGTTGAGCATGATTGAGTTGGTGATTAATTAATGAAGATCAATGCAATTATTTTGGGCTCACTCTTCTGCTTTCGAATGTGAATATAGTGTCGAATTACTTAAAAATAACATTGTTATGAAGCTATGGCTCATATAATCACAGCCAAAGAAAAACAAAATGGAAAACATGTATGAAATTTGTCTTTGAGATTATTCATATCAAACCTTGTAACCAATCCGAACAAGAATGAAACATTATAAGAAAAACAAATTTTCTGTACTATCGCTGGGTGCTATTTGGAGGTAAAGAGAATCAGGAGCAGGTAGCTATAGAATGACACATGGATATCACAGTTTACAAACACTACAGGATTTCCGTCAAAATACGACGGCTAAAACCGTCGTATATAAAGCAGAAGCCGTCGTATATAGTTTATATACGACGGCAGTTATTTATATACGACGGTTTGTGGCCGTCGTATATATTTTGTCGTATATATAGTTATATACGACGGCACCGTCGTATATAACCGTATATATACGACGGCCGCTTATATACAACGGCCCATTTCGTAGACTTGGCCCAGTGGGCCAGTGCCTTTATATACGACGGCTGGGCCCTGGCTGTCGTATATAAGCTCTTATATACGACAGCTATATACGACAGCCGCTGGGCCCTAGCTGTCGTATATAAGAGCTTATATACGACAGCCTGGCCCAGCCGTCGTATATAATTTAGGCTTATTTACGACGGCCCTGTATAGCGGCCGTTGTATATAAACTATACAGGTCGTCGTATATAAGCTTTTCCATTTTTTTAAAAAAATAGAAAATGGCTAACCTGGCTCGATGGCCAGCTACACATCCAAAGACAACAACAAAACAGTTTGATATATAAATTCACAACAAAGTGCAATAGTACACATCGACAATCACAAAGTCTGACATCCACACAAATAAAAACAAAATCACAAATCTATTGATTACTAGCCCCTCCACTACCTCCGGGAGCGAAGAAGTCATCCTGTCGCGGCGAACCTGGCGCCCTTAGCTGTGGCGATGGAGTCTGAGCCTCCGTCCCTGATCCCTGCGAAACAAAGTGGCATATGTATAAGTTTACAATTGTTTTTCTAGGTTCATTAGGATTCTTAGCGGTTGGGGCTTCCACTTAATGTAACTTTCTTTTTATACCTGTACTCCAGGAAACTGCTCCTGTGGTGGCGACGGCTCCAGCACGAACGGAGGTGGCTGCCACAACGGTATCTGGATTTGCTGCCCTTGCTGTCGAGCTAGCGCCTGCCATTTCAAACATTACAATTTAAAAAACTAATTGAAATGCAATGTAATTAAACTATAATTGTATGTTCTTACTTCTATTGCCGCTTGCATCTGTGCCATATAGGATGTATGGTACGCCATGGCAGCCCTGTTATTCTCTCGCTCTCTCGCCAAGGCCTCCTCCTGCCGAGCCAAGCTCTCCCGAAGCGCCATGACTTCGAGATCTCTCTCGGTGACACGGCGGCTGGAGGAGCCTGCAGCAGAAGACTGCGAGGAGCTGCCTCTCACAGGTCGTGCCTCCCTAGAGTTGACGACTCCAGAGAATATGGCAAGCCTAAAAAAACGAATCAATTCAAGGTAAAATTATATAATCTTGAATTGAAAACAATGAAAGTAAATGAATTCACCTTTCGTGTGCTTTTCCACCTCCGCTTGCATACGCGGCTTGAGGGTCGATGTTCGGGGAGTTTTCCCAATCGAACCCTTCGCCGTGTATCCTCACAGCCTCTTGCCCATACCTAGTCTGAAAAACAATGAAATTGTGTAAGTTCAACAACATATATAGTGTCAAATAATTTCACAGGTCATGAAACTTACCAGGCGCTCCGCTGCGTACTGACTACACTGCTCCGGCTGAGAAGGGTCAGCGTGACCTCTCCTATAGACCGCAGTAGCACTCGGTCGCACGCCGGTCTCCTTTTCCTGTGAATATATGTTAGTACGAACAATACTACATTATGAATATAATAAAAACTACCAAGAAACTTACCATCCGTTTAGCCATTCGCACAAAACCTTGGACGCCCATACCGTGCTTCCCTGAGCTCCCTCTGGCATCTCGAGCCTTCTTGGACTTAGCGATGAACTCATCGCTAGCCCAATACCTGCAAAGGGCTCGGTAATCTTCAGTTCGTCCCTGTAACCAAGTGTCACACCCGGTTTTTCCGAAGAACAACCAAGTGAATATCACATGTATGCCAGGATCATTTTCTCATACATGTGATGACAAACAGTGAAGCATCATTTATTACAAGCCAGGTGTCGAATATAAGTAAGTCTTACATAGTAAATGTCTCGATGGACAATAATAAGTTCATCACAAGTAAATAAACTAGCAGCGGAATATTATTCTTTAGGGCTCCATCACAGGCGTTGCCCGGGGGTCTTCATGAACCTAAAAACCTTCCTCGGGTCCAAAATCTTGGTCATTATACACCACCTCATTATCTTGACCTGAACAGCAATATAAACCAACAAATATGCAAGATTGAGTACCAATGGTACTCAGCAAGTGTGGGAAAATTATATCATGCATGGCTAGAACAAGGAGAGGTTGAACTCATGGTTAAAGCACTACGCAATTAACACCTATCACCTTAGCTTATTAAGCACCTACATTACTACACAGGTGAAATGGTCCCAATCTCCCATCCCATCATCATAATCCAATAACCATAATCATCATTTCCAATGTTAAGCTCCCCGCTTAACTTCCAAAACCATCAATCCCCTAATCATGAATAAGTCCAGGCCGCTCTTGACCGTGAGCACGGCTGTCAAGACAGTTTTGACTCTGCAGAGTTTGTACCACTGTACCCACATGTAGTGATTTCATCCCCCGTTGCCGGGTGGACTAAAAGAACCTCCATTATGCCAGTGGCTACGATCCACATTCACACTTCCCAGGTGTGCAGCCAGGAGATCACTACGAAGCCTTTACAAAGGGATTCCCGACGAGCGTGGGCCCACTGAGGTTTCACCCCTAACAGCATACAAGAGGCTCCAACCCCGCTGCAGTGGCCCCCTCTTGAGCCTTGCGGTTCATATGGTAGTCCAGCTGACACCTATTCCCCGCACCATCTAACACACCCATACTACGCCGGGGATACACCTAATTAATTGGCCAAGCTGCCCCATCTCAGCATGTGGTTGGCACTGTAAAGCCGGGTTACATGCTCCATGAACCGGTCCTTAGGATCCAGGCAAGTACTAAACACAAACCCAAGTCTCGTGCACCCAGCACACAACCAAAACATCCAACTTGCCTTGATCCCTACCTTTACATAGTCTCACAATAGCTCATTCAAGAGTATGGTATAATAAACTGATGATCTCATATCCCAAATATCACATTCTAAACATGGCTAAGCATATGCATGTAAATAAATGACATGACAAAATAAATCCCAACCCAAGCTACAAGGAAGCAAGGTAATGCAATTCTAGGGAAACTTCCTAGCATGGGTTTCATATTTCATTTGACAATGCAAATAATTCTATCTACACATCCTAGCATAGGATCAAAGTGGTCAAGGACACTTGCCTCCTTCTTGCTGCTCTTGAAATGGGTAGTCCTGATCTTGGAAAGGAATAACTTGCTCTTGAACAGGTTCTACTTCATACCATCACACATAGCAAAAGAAAAACAACAATCATAAGACATAGTTCACACTTCTTACTTCATACAAACCACACATTCACATTTATAAAAGTTCTTTACCATTATATGTGTTGTGGTTACTTTATGTGTGTTGATCTGTGGCTTGCATACACTTTTATTTATATGTATATGATTCCTACTTTGGTGTTCATATTTATACTTACATACTATATATATATATGTGTGTGTTTCAGTTTTTAAATAAATTCCTTATATTAAACTACCAAGTATGTATGAAAAGTATTTTTCTTCTCCATATGTGCCTTCATAATTTCTATCAACCCTAAACTGAACTCTTTGGACTTTAAAAACTCCATTTATCATTTACTAGTTGCTATATTTTCAGATTTATATTCCTATGCATAATTGTGTATTTTATTGTGAAATTAGTAATACACATCATCTAAACAGTATAGGTTTTGGTCCTAAATAATTTAATAACATATTTTGACCTTGGCCTCTGATGTAAACTATTTCATAATTATTTTCCCTATTTTTCTATAGCTATTCTTTACTTAAAAATGTGTCCCTATACTAATAAATGTGAATAATAGATGAAACAGATTTATTTCAGCCCAAAAATATATTTTTATCTCACTCCAAAGTTTTCTGAGTACTGAGAAAGTTTTTAATTAATTTTGACAATTATGTTTGTCCCCCTTTTTAATTTTTAAACACTAGTTACATATTCAATTTTCTAAATTAAATACTAAACAAGGCTAAAATAATGAATTCACCCCATTACAGGGTCTATAATAATATTTTCATAATTTCCAGGGGTCTAGCTACACTTATCAGAGGTGTTTTACCTAATTTTTATTAAGTCCAGGGGCTAAAACTGATTTTTAGATGAATTTACATGATTTTCTGGAGTTCCAGGGGCTAGATCAGAAGTTTCCGGGGCTAGCTCTCAATTTCAGAGAACCCCAGGGGGTAGCACGTGAGAATTCCAGTCTTTATAATGCGGGGCTGACATGGACCGTCCGATTTTAAACCGACGGCTGAGATTATAACATCGAACCGGTGCGCGGGGATTTAAACCCTATCGTGCGATTTAAAATAAACGGCGCACAAGCGGCCACGTCGCTCTGATCGAGCGCGGGCGGCGCTGCCGGCGGCGCACGGCGGCGGGAAGCGGCGATCTCGCCGGAAAGTTTCGGATCCTCGAGAATTCTGCCTAAAACTGTGATCTCATGGCATAGATCGGTAGAGGGGAGGTCAGGGATCTCACCTCGGGGGTTTTCTCGAGCTCGGGGGTCCTGGAAAGTGCTCGGCGGCGAGGTCCGAGGCAAAACCACGGCGAAGCTCGTCGGCGCTGGGTTTTCACCGTAAGTCTCCGAGTTTTCTGCACCTGCAAAGTTCCCCGGAGGCGGTGGATCAAGACCAGCGAGTTAGATCAGAGTTTCCGAGCTTAGATCGGCCAGAATTCACCGGCGAAGTCTCGGTGCTCACCGGAGTGAAAATCGGCGATCGCGTGAGAAAAACCGATCGGGGCTGGGGTTTTTATAGCCGGGGGAGGGCGGTGGGTCTGTTGCGATCGAGTTTGAGTCGTTTGGGACCAGAATTCGGACGGCGGAACACGGAAATCCGATCGGTTGCGATCGCGCGTGCGGGAGAGAGTCCGGGGTCGCGGGGTTAGGGATGACAGGCGGGTCCCACCCGTCTGTGAGAGACAGCGCGGCGCGTGCGGGGGCGGGCTGGCGCGGGGAAACTGGGCCGGCTGGCGGGTTTCGGCCCACTGGCCGGTTTTTTCCCGTTTCTCTTTTTCTTTTTCCATTTCTTTTCTGTTTTGAGTATAATTTGAATTCCAGTTTGAATTTGAATTTTTGCAAAACATGCAACACGTCCAAAAATTTTTAAATTCCCCTCTGAACATGGTTTAGAGTTTTGAATCAAAATTTGGGGTGTTACAGCTCTACCCCCCTTAAAAGAAATCTCGTCCTCGAGATTGGTGTTTCTAAGAAAACAATTCCGGAAATTGTGCCTTGAGTTCATCTTCCCGTTCCCAGGTGGCTTCCTCTTCTGAGTGATGCTTCCACTGCACCTTGCACATCCGGATTCTTTTATTTCTGGTGAGGCGTTCCATTGTCTCCAAAATCTTGTATGGTTGCTCGGCATAAGACAAATCCTCAGCTACATCCACTTCATTCATGGGTAACACCTCTTCAGGCGTCCTCAGACATTTCTTGAGTTGTGACACATGGAACACATCGGGCACGTCCGATAGATGAACCGGTAACTCTAGTTGGTACGCCACTTCGCCTTTCCTTTCCAAAACTTGAAAGGGTCCGATGTATCGAGGTGACAACTTCCCTTTCACCTTGAACCGACGAAGTCCTCTGATAGGGGACACCTTGAGATAAACATAGTCTCCCACGTTGAAAACGAGCTCTCTTCTTCGTACATCAGCATAACTCTTCTGGCGTGTTTGTGCTATCCTCAAGTTGTTGCGAATCTCCCTCACCTTTGCCTCGGCTTCTTGTAGCACTTCTGGACCAAACACTTTACTTTCTCCTGTTTGGTTCCAAAATAGGGGAGTTCTGCACTTTCTTCCATACAAAGCTTCAAACGGTGACATCTTCATACTAGCTTGATAGCTGTTGTTATAGGAAAACTCCGCATACGGTAAGTTCTTGTCCCAACTTCTATTGTTTTTGAGTGCACATGCCCTTAACATATCTTCAAGGATCTGATTGGTTCTCTCCGTCTGCCCGTCAGTTTGGGGATGATAGGCAGAGCTGAAGTTCAGATGGGTTCCCATGGTTTCATGCAACTTCTGCCAAAACCTCGAGGTGAACTGTGTCCCTCGGTCCGACACTATCTTCTTTGGCACTCCATGGTAACACACAATCCTTGACATGTACAATTCTGCCAATTTGGATCCGCTGTAGCTTTCTTTCACAGGAATGAAATGAGCTACCTTGGTTAGCCTATCAATAATGACCCATATTGAATCATACCCGGATTGGGTCCTAGGCAAACCCACAACAAAATCCATGCTGATTTCTTCCCACTTCCATTCAGGCACTTTGAGTGGTTGCAACAATCCCGCGGGTCGTTGATGTTCTGCTTTCACCAACTGACATGTGTCACATAGGGCAACATGTTCCGCGACATCTCGCTTCATGCCATACCACCAATACCTGCTCTTGAGGTCCTGGTACATCTTCGTACTCCCAGGATGAATGGAATAGTCGGAATCGTGAGCCTCCTTCAAAATTAATTCACGGATCTCCTTTACTTCTGGCACACAGATCCTTTTCCCGTGCCACACCGTTCCTTGTTCATCCTCTCTAAAACCAGGAGCTTTATTTTCCTTGATGAGCTGTCTGATCTCTTGTATCTTCTCATCATTCTTTTGACCCTCGCGTATGTCTTGCTCGAGTGTGGAGTCCACTTCCATGGCGATGGCTTCACCACTATTTACTAGACATAGATTGAGCCTTATAACCTCGTCCTTTAATTCTGCAGGCATGTTCTTCAAGCTTAACTTATTGACCTGCACTTTCCGACTCAAAGCATCGGCCACGACGTTTGCTTTCCCGGGATGATAGTTGATGCCCACATCAAAGTCATTGATTAGCTCTAACCATCTCCTTTGTCTAAGGTTGAGATCTGGCTGTGTGAATATGTACTTCAAACTCTTATGATCCGTATATATCTCTGTCCTCTTCCCCATCAAATAGTGCCGCCAAATTTTCAACGCGTGTACCACTGCAGCTAGTTCTAGGTCATGTGTAGGATAGTTCTTCTCGTGCTTCCGAAGCTGCCGGGATGCATATGCCACGACATGTCCTTCTTGCATGAGAACACATCCCAACCCGTTTCCAGAGGCATCGCAGTACACTGTGAAATTCTTCTGCATATCTGGCATAACCAACACTGGAGCTGTTGTCAATCTCTTCTTTAGCTCTTGAAAGCTCGTCTCGCACTGTGGCGTCCAGGTGAATGTGATTCCCTTTTCCAACAATTTGGTGAGAGGTCTCGAGATCTTGGAGAATCCCTCAATAAACCGGCGATAGTATCCAGCCAATCCCAAAAAGCTTCAAATTTCCCCGACATTTTCAGGGGTTTTCCACTTCTGAATATCTTCGATTTTGACGGGATCTACGGAGATTCCTCCCTCCGAGATGATATGTCCTAAAAAGGGAACTCTCTTCAGCCAAAACTCACACTTGCTCAACTTGGCATATAGTTGGTGTTCTCTCAGCCTCTGTAACACCAACCTTAGATGTTTCTCATGTTCTTCTTCATCTTTGGAGAAGACGAGAATATCATCTATGAAAACCACCACAAATTTGTCCAGATATTCCATGAATACCTTATTCATGAGGTACATGAAATATGCCGGGGCATTGGTTAGCCCGAAAGGCATGACAGTGTATTCATACAGTCCGTACCGAGATACGAAAGCTGTCTTGGGAATATCAGATTGCCTTATCTTGAGCTGGTGGTATCCCGACCTGAGATCAATTTTAGAGAACACACAAGCTCCCCTCAACTGATCAAACAAGTCTTCAATGCGAGGCAATGGGTACTTGTTCTTGATGGTTACCTCATTCAAGGCACGGTAATCCACGCATAACCTTTGGGTTCCGTCTTTCTTGGGCACAAATATCACCGGAGCTCCCCATGGTGAGGAACTAGGGCGAATATACCCCTTCTCCGTCAATTCTCTCAAATGATCCTTGAGCTCTTCTAGCTGCTTGGAGTCCATTCGATAAGGTCTCTTGTATATCGGGGCTGTTCCCGGTACTAGCTCAATTGCGAATTCCACGTCACGGTCGGGAGGCATACCTGGCAACTCTTCCGGAAAAACATCTGGATATTCCTTGATAGTCCTGATTTCCTCAACTTTCACCTCCACTTGATTTAATTTAATGTCCCTCCTAGGCTCGTGTATTGTTATGAACTTTACTCTGGTGCCACTGGGGTGAGTTAATTCCACCGTTCTGGTCGAACAATGGATGATTCCTTTATGTTTGGTCAACCAATCCATACCCAAAATAATATCTATCCCTTGTGAATCTATCACTATGAGGTTAGCCGTAAATACTACCCCATTAATGTCTAGGTTCACTTTGGGACACACTTGTCTTGTCCTTATTTCTCCACCTGGAGAGTTTACCGCTAGCATATGGTTCATTTGTGTGGTTGCTAGGTCATGCTTCTTAACAAACCCTTGAGCAATGAACGAGTGGGTAGCACCAGAATCAAACAGCAGAGTTGCAAGGTGTAAATTGGCAGGAAACTTACCAACCACCACGTCGGGTGCCTCTTGTGCTTCCTCCATAGTGACATGGTTCACCCGTCCTCTCATTACATTCTGCTGTTGTGGCGGCGCAGGCTTCTTCTTTGGGCATTTATGGGCGTAGTGCCCCACTTCACCACAGCTGAAACATTGCACCCCAATCTTAGATGCTTGGCCCTTGTTGTCTTGGGGTTGGTTTGGGGGTCCTTGCCCTGCTGGTCGAGGTGGATATGCGGGGCGAGGCTGCTGCACAAACTGACGCTACGGCTGTGCTGGTGCCACGGGAGGCCTGTAGTTTGGGTTGTACCCTCTTGGTGCTGAATAGGGTACCGCAGCACGGCTCGTCTGCCCCGTAGGTTGCTGCATCATACGTGGGCGGGTGTTGCTCCCTGAGGCTTGATGTGACCACCCGGCCTTCCTCTTATTTTCATTTTCCAGGGCCTTTAGCTTCCTTTCTACCACAAATGCTCTGTCCACCATCTTTTGGAAGCTTTCATACTCATTTGAGGACATTGCACACTGCATTTCTGCGGTAAGCCCTTCCACGAAACAATCTTGTTTCTGCTCATCAGTCTCTATGTCCCGTGGGGCATAACGGGATAGTTGAGTGAATTTAGTGAGGTATTCCCTCACCGTCATGTTTCCCTGCTGCAGTCCCAAAAACTCCTTCCTCTTGTTTTTGAGTTCACCTCTCAGAATGTAATGGTTGCGGAAGCTACGCTTGAACTCTTCCCAAGTGATGCTCTCAGGGTCATGATGGGCGGCCACGTAGGCGGTCCACCAATCAGCAGCAGGTCCATGCAATTGATGAGAGGCAAACAGCACCCTCTCATACCCTTGGCACTGTATGATCCTCATCTTACATTCAATGGTCTTCAGCCAATCATCTGCCTCCAGAGGTTCAGCAGCACTTGCAAACTTTGGAGGTTGAGTTCCTAGAAACTCACTCAACCTTGGTTGGCGTGGTGCAACTTGTGGAGGTGGAACTTGATGCAAGTTGGCCACCACTTGAGTCAAGTTCTGGATGAGCTGATTTTGATTCTCCAGCATTTGATGGAGAGGATCAACTTCTTCACGGTGACCACCCCGGTCCTGGCCTCCAGAAAGATGAGGATTGCATGCCTCATCGTTGTTGTTGGCGGGGTTGGCAGCACGTCCTTTTCCTCTTCCGGCCATCTGGCAGAATCAACCAATGTTAATTTGAAAGCATTTAGTATCATGTTACTACTTTCACTTGTTTGTACTTTGAAGTGTTGAGGCTTGGTTATAATTTTCTGAGGGTTCATTTCCCACACAAAAACAAATGCAATATTATTTAAGGTGGGTTCACACACCAAAGCAAAATAATCTGAAGACGAGGCTGTGGACAAGTGCTCATGGCTTCCACAACTCACGTCACACACCAAGCATTATCACACCATTAACTACGTAACGACTCGACTACTCGACCTCTTGCTAGCTAGGGGAAAGACTCTACACTACTCGTCCTCTTGAGCTGGCTCCTCGGGATCTTCCTCCTCATTTCGGCTACCTTCTGACTCTGCTTTGGGTGGGGAGGCTGCTGGTGGAGAAGTGCGACGACGCCTGATCGCTCGGCGATCCGGGGAGTCAGGAGTCCATGTATCATTCACGGTGACACACAGTTCATTCCCATCTCCTCTTTCTCTCGCCTTTAAGCAAGCTTGCAGCAACGCCTCCGTTTCCTTCAGGGTGTCCCGGACATCCTAAAGCTCTTGTTGACACTCCCGCAGTCGAGTGCTGAGCATAGCAGCATCCTCCAAGCACAAGTCCATGTGCTCATGGGAAGTCCCTTGCTGCACCGGTGGGTACTTGTACTCCGTGGTGCCACTCTCACGTTGGAGGACATACATGTACTCAGTTTTGTCCAAGTGGCGACGATAGATGTGACTCTGGCAGGTGATGGCCTCCCAGGTGACATCTCTCTCCGCGTCAACTTGTGTTGCTCGACAAGCTGGAGAGTGGTGAATCTTAAGCAGCTGATTCTCGTGTATGATCCTCATCTCCGAACTCCATTCTTCCCTCTTCTCACGGATGGTCCTAGTGGAGTTATAGTGGATGATGAGCTTGCCCGTATTGCCTGCGGCTTCGAGCATACGTCGAAGACGGCGCAACAAGTCTCCTACTGCCAATCCGTAGGAAAGGTACGTCACTGGACGACTCTCCTCTCTTTCGGCAAGGGCAACTACGGGAACTCTCCCTCCTGTGGACTTGCGAGCGGTGCGAATCATGCGAACCATCTAAAACAAAAAGAATTTAAAATTAGGTTAGATAAACTTTTTAAACAAAAATCCCATTTTGAATGAAAATTTTGGGATAAGATGAAGAAAATGACTCCTTAAATAACACTCTTCAACCCACACCTTGGAAAATAGTTTTTAAGAAAATAGGGCCCTTAACTACGTCCATTTCTACCTAGGTCCATGTTCCTACGGGCAACCTTGGCTCTGATACCACCTCTGTCACACCCGGTTTTTCCGAAGAACAACCAAGTGAATATCACATGTATGCCAGGATCATTTTCTCATACATGTGATGACAAACAGTGAAGCATCATTTATTACAAGCCAGGTGTCGAATATAAGTAAGTCTTACATAGTAAATGTCTCGATGGACAATAATAAGTTCATCACAAGTAAATAAACTAGCAGCGGAATATTATTCTTTAGGGCTCCATCACAGGCATTGCCCGGGGGTCTTCATGAACCTAAAAACCTTCCTCGGGTCCAAAATCTTGGTCATTATACACCACCTCATTATCTTGACCTGAACAGCAATATAAACCAACAAATATGCAAGATTGAGTACCAATGGTACTCAGCAAGTGTGGGAAAATTATATCATGCATGGCTAGAACAAGGAGAGGTTGAACTCATGGTTAAAGCACTACGCAATTAACACCTATCACCTTAGCTTATTAAGCACCTACATTACTACACAGGTGAAATGGTCCCAATCTCCCATCCCATCATCATAATCCAATAACCATAATCATCATTTCCAATGTTAAGCTCCCCGCTTAACTTCCAAAACCATCAATCCCCTAATCATGAATAAGTCCAGGCCGCTCTTGACCGTGAGCACGGCTGTCAAGACAGTTTTGACTCTGCAGAGTTTGTACCACTGTACCCACATGTAGTGATTTCATCCCCCGTTGCCGGGTGGACTAAAAGAACCTCCATTATGCCAGTGGCTACGATCCACATTCACACTTCCCAGGTGTGCAGCCAGGAGATCACTACGAAGCCTTTACAAAGGGATTCCCGACGAGCGTGGGCCCACTGAGGTTTCACCCCTAACAGCATACAAGAGGCTCCAACCCCGCTGCAGTGGCCCCCTCTTGAGCCTTGCGGTTCATATGGTAGTCCAGCTGACACCTATTCCCCGCACCATCCAACACACCCATACTACGCCGGGGATACACCTAATTAATTGGCCAAGCTGCCCCATCTCAGCATGTGGTTGGCACTGTAAAGCCGGGTTACATGCTCCATGAACCGGTCCTTAGGATCCAGGCAAGTACTAAACACAAACCCAAGTCTCGTGCACCCAGCACACAACCAAAACATCCAACTTGCCTTGATCCCTACCTTTACATAGTCTCACAATAGCTCATTCAAGAGTATGGTATAATAAACTGATGATCTCATATCCCAAATATCCCATTCTAAACATGGCTAAGCATATGCATGTAAATAAATGACATGACAAAATAAATCCCAACCCAAGCTACAAGGAAGCAAGGTAATGCAATTCTAGGGAAACTTCCTAGCATGGGTTTCATATTTCATTTGACAATGCAAATAATTCTATCTACACATCCTAGCATAGGATCAAAGTGGTCAAGGACACTTGCCTCCTTCTTGCTGCTTTTGAAATGGGTAGTCCTGATCTTGGAAAGGAATAACTTGCTCTTGAACAGGTTCTACTTCATACCATCACACATAGCAAAAGAAAAACAACAATCATAAGACATAGTTCACAATTCTTACTTCATACAAACCACACATTCACATTTATAAAAGTTCTTTACCATTATATGTGTTGTGGTTACTTTATGTGTGTTGATCTGTGGCTTGCATACACCTTTATTTATATGTATATGATTCCTACTTTGGTGTTCATATTTATACTTACATACTATATATATATATGTGTGTGTGTTTCAGTTTTTAAATAAATTCCTTATATTAAACTACCAAGTATGTATGAAAAGTATTTTTCTTCTCCATATGTGCCTTCATAATTTCTATCAACCCTAAACTGAACTCTTTGGATTTTAAAAACTCCATTTATCATTTACTAGTTGCTATATTTTCAGATTTATATTCCTATGCATAATTGTGTATTTTATTGTGAAATTAGTAATACACATCATCTAAACAGTATAGGTTTTGGTCCTAAATAATTTAATAATATATTTTGACCTTGGCCTCTGATGTAAACTATTTCATAATTATTTTCCCTATTTTTCTATAGCTATTCTTTACTTAAAAATGTGTCCCTATACTAATAAATGTGAATAATAGATGAAACAGATTTATTTCAGCCCAAAAATATATTTTTATCTCACTCCAAAGTTTTCTGAGTACTGAGAAAGTTTTTAATTAATTTTGACAATTATGTTTGTCCCCCTTTTTAATTTTTAAACACTAGTTACATATTCAATTTTCTAAATTAAATACTAAACAAGGCTAAAATAATGAATTCACCCCATTACAGGGTCTATAATATTATTTTCATAATTTCCAGGGGTCTAGCTACACTTATCAGAGGTGTTTTACCTAATTTTTATTAAGTCCAGGGGCTAAAACTGATTTTTAAATGAATTTACATGATTTTCTGGAGTTCCAGGGGCTAGATCAGAAGTTTCCGGGGCTAGCTCTCAATTCCAGAGAACCCCAGGGGGTAGCACGTGAGAATTCCAGTCTTTATAATGCGGGGCTGACGTGGACCGTCCGATTTTAAACCGACGGCTGAGATTATAACATCGAACCGGTATGCGGGGATTTAAACCCTACCGTGCGATTTAAAATAAACGGCGCACAAGCGGCCACGTCGCTCTGATCGAGCGCGGGCGGCGCTGCCGGCGGCGCACGGCGGCGGGAAGCGGCGATCTCGCCGGAAAGTTTCGGATCCTCGAGAATTCTGCCTAAAACTGTGATCTCATGGCATAGATCGGTAGAGGGGAGGTCAGGGATCTCACTTCGGGGGTTTTCTCGAGCTCGGGGGTCCTGGAAAGTGCTCGGCGGCGAGGTCCGAGGCAAAACCACGGCGAAGCTCGTCGGCGCTGGGTTTTCACCGTAAGTCTCCGAGTTTTCTGCACCTGCAAAATTCCCCGGAGGCGGTGGATCAAGACCAGCGAGTTAGATCAGAGTTTCCGAGCTTAGATCGGCCAGAATTCACCGGCGAAGTTTCGGTGCTCACCGGAGTGAAAATCGGCGATCGCGTGAGAAAAACCGATCGGGGCTGGGGTTTTTATAGCCGGGGGAGGGCGGTGGGTCTGTTGCGATCGAGTTTGAGTCGTTTGGGACCAGAATTCGGACGGTGGAACACGGAAATCCGGTCGGTTGCGATCGCGCGTGCGGGAGAGAGTCCGGGGTCGCGGGGTTAGGGATGACAGGCGGGTCCCACCCGTCTGTGAGAGACAGCGCGGCGCGCGCGGGGGCGGGCTGGCGCGGGGAAACTGGGCCGACTGGCGGGTTTCGGCCCACTGGCCGGTTTTTTCCCGTTTCTCTTTTTCTTTTTCCATTTCTTTTCTGTTTTGAGTATAATTTGAATTCCAGTTTGAATTTGAATTTTTGCAAAACATGCAACACGTCCAAAAATTTTTAAATTCCCCTCTGAACATGGTTTAGAGTTTTGAATCAAAATTTGGGGTGTTACACCAAGGGACACTAACCTGCACACATGCGTAGTTCATTAGGTGTTACTTAGCAAAATTAATATGAACAATTTAAAGATTACGCAACCTACCTCTGCGTATTGCTCCTCCGTCAAGTACGTGTCGGAGGCGTCTCTGAACGACCCAACCTCGTGGTCGTGGAGCTTTAAGTAGTCGTTAACTACTTGACTCCGAGCGTTCCAAAGCATTTGCATAACAAGCTTCCGAGCGTTCACTTCGAACACGGAGCGGGCGTGATCCATCTGCTCAGCCGGGTCCTCAAGGCGGTACCTGAGCTGTAGGAAGCCAACACAGTTCGACATATACGCACATTAATATTTGAAGGAACATAAAGAATTGAAACTTCAAATATTTATGAAAGTTACTTACCCAAAAATCTGCCCACACGACTCCCTATAGGTTGTCGTTCTCCGGGTGAGGAACGCGCGCGTAGTCGTCCCACGACGTAGCTGCACGTCCATCAATCGCACCGGGGTAGTGCAGACACACTAAGTTCCCGATGCAACCGTTCACCGTCCTGTGGTGTTTCTACCCGTCGTACGAGAGGTCCTCCCAAGAACTAAAAAGTTGTTTGTTAAGTCATTAAGTAAGATCATAGTCTTTGAGAACAAATAGAAATGAATACTTTATTAATGTGTTACCTGTCTCCAATCGGACGAATAATTACCGGCTCTCTAGGAATAGGTGGAGGACTAACAAAGTTACTCCTCCTCGTGCGTCTCCTCCGCTGCGGCACCACGTCTGGTGACCCAGAAGGCTGGTCAACGGACGTGTCCTCAGGCTAGGTGCCCTCGGGCTCGCTGGGCAGACTACCCTGGGGGTGGCTGCCGGAGGGCTGGCTACCAGAGGGCTCGCTGCCCGAGGGCACGCTGCGCTGCGTACCCGTCTCCTGAGGTGCCGCTCTGGCGTCAGACTCATAGTCTGAATCAGACTACAATGGTAAAGTAAGTAAGTTAAATTGAAAAAGTGATTTTAATAATTTTGTGCATTATAGAAAAATTTACCTCTGTACGCTGCAAACTGACAACCCTGTCCCGCAACTCTAGACACGCACTTAACAGCTGAGTGCGTCTGCTCCCGCTGTAAGTGGAACCGTAGAAGTAGTCGTCTCTCTCCTGCGAGGGGAGGAAACCCCTCACACTCGGCGCCTTCTTCCCCTTTGAACCCTTTGAACCCTTGCTTGACGACATCCTCATCAGTTTAAAAAGTAATTACTCCTAATCAGTTTCAAAAGTAATGTAAGTGATAATTAATGTCACTTTCATTTACAAGAACATTACTCGTAATCAGTTTCAAAATTTATCAACATCATGATCATCAACATCACGATCATCAACATCGCGATCTGTCGTCTTGAGGTGTTTACGTTTCCGCTTTCGCATTGTAGATGTCTCTACATCTGCAACATCTCCTACTAAGTTATCGAGTCCTGCACCAGGCTCGACGATAAAAGAGTCTGGCAACTCTTCGTCTTGGTAAACTTCTTCAGTGTCTCCACTATCATGATAACCATCATCTCCAGGAGTATACAAGCGCTCACGAGGATTCACTTTATATACCACCCACCAAGTGCTAAGCTTTTTACATGGATAAGGTAGATAATACACTTGTTCCACTTGATGTGCAAGAACGTATGTATCTAAACCTCGTAAGCGTTCGTTGTGATTCACTTCCACCATGCCAAATTGATTTTCTCGAGTTCCATGATTATTATCAAACCAATCACAATCAAAGAACACCACTCGAAGTTCTTTATTGCCAGCGAAAGTAAATTCCAGAATTTTGTTAATGATTCCATAGTAATTGGTTTCTTTCCCTTGTGAGTCGATTGCTCTCGTCACAACTCCGCAATTTGATGTTGTTGCGAGAGGACGAAGAGTTTCGAATTGAGTTGTACGGAATCGGAAGCCATTTACGTCATATCGATCATAGCTTCTAACTTTCACTAATCCATAAGATAGTTGTCGTAAATCTTGATGGATGTCTGTGTTCGCTAATACATAAGCTCGAAACCAGGATAAGAAATTAGGCCCTCCATTAATTCCAGCCCGTCGCATCGTTTCTACTTGCTTTCTCGTTGGTTGATGCTTATGTTTCCAGTTTTCGTTGTGGAACTCACTGTACACACAAAACACATGCCATCGACATTAGCATACATGTATTGGTAAATACAATAATCATCATAAATGTAAGAGAAACACTTACTCGAAATATTTCTCCATGCCATCGATATTAGCATACATGTACAGTAAAGCAGCAGTCCTTTCTCCTTCAGTAAAATCGTATGATGTGTTGCTGCCAACAGTAGTTCACCTCGATTCAAAAATAGAGAGATCACTAACTGGTGGTTCATCATCTACATTGTATCGCATTGCCGAAGTATTTACATTGTTTTCCTCTGCAAAGTAGAAACTAGAAAAGTAACCTACTTCCTTTAGAGTAAATGCTTCGACAATGCACCCTTCAACCCTTGCTCTGTTGCCAACCATAGTTTTTAAATATCTCAATGCTCTTTTAATATGGTACATCCATCTATATTGCACAGGACCACCAACTTTTGCTTCGAATGGAAGATGTATAAGAAGATGCTGCATTGGATTGGAGAAACTAGGAGGAAATATTTTTTCCATCTTACATAAAAGTACAGGTATCTCCTTCTCTAACTTCTCCATCATGTCTTTCGTTATTTCTTTGGCACATAACTGCCTATAGAATAATGATAGCTCAGCTAACACCTTCCACACCGCATCATCCAGATATCCCCAAAACATAACAGGTAAGAGTCTTTCCATTATTATATGATAGTCATGACTCTTCAACCCAGTGAGCTTTCCCGTTTTAACATTCACGGCTCGTCTCAGACTAGCAGCATAACCATCTGGGAATTTCAAAGTTTTCAACCATTCCATAACTTGTTTCTTCTCATTAGGTCGAAGCACGAAAGAAGCACGTGGCTTACCACCGCTTTCAGAGAGCTCAAGAGTAGGTCGATTACAAATCTCGGCCAAATCCTTTCGAGCCTTTAAGTTGTCTTTCGTTTTGCCCGTGATATCCATGCACGTGCTTATGATACATTCGGCCATGTTACGCTCCTGATGCATTACAACAATATTATGCATCAGTATCAATGACTGCACATATGGTAGCTCCCAAACTCCACATACATGAGTCCAGTTGTGAACATTTCCGTAACCTACAAAGAATCCAGGGCGAGCTTCATCAGGGACTAGTGAGTCCAACACATCGGATACTTCACACCCGCTTAGGCGTTTAGGTGGTTCCTTAGTGACAACAATATCTTTTCTGAAGACATTCCTCTGTTGCCTGAATGGGTGGTTTCGAGGAAGCCAACGCCTATGACAATCAAAGTAGCTTATCTTGCCACCGTATGTAAGTCGAAAACACTCTGTGTCAGACGCACATATGGGACACGACAAACGACCATGTGTGCTCCATCCAGAAAACATGCCGTACGCAGGGAAATCATGGATATACCACAAATAAGCAGCTCGAAGGTTGAATTTCTGCTTCTTGTAACAGTCATACGCTTCAACTCCAATCCACAACGTTTTCAATTCTTCAATCAATGGTTTCAACATCACATTGATACGTGATCCCGGATGATCTGGTCCTGGTATAATGAGGCTAAGAAACATAAACTCGTACTTCATACAAAGAGAAGGTGGTAGGTTGTACGGAATAACAAAGACGGGCCAACAGGAGTATGGTGTGGCATTTGTACTGAAAGGTGAAAAACCATGCGTCGCTAACCCGATGTGAACATTTCTCGCATCACTAGCAAAAGCAGGATCAAAAGAGTCCAAAGACTTCCATGCATCACCGTCCGACGGATGAGTCAACACATCTTTGTTCTCACGCACATCTTCTTTGTGCCATCTCATGTGTCTGGTAGATCTTTTAGAAAGAAACAGCCACTTCAACCGAGGTGTCACAGGCAAGTAACGCAATTGCTTATGTGCAACTTCTGTCATTACTTTATCACCATCGTCATTGACAACTTCGACAAACCTCGATTTTCCACACTTTAAACAATTCTTCTCTTTGTCATGCTCTTTCCAAAATAGCATGCAGTTATCTGGACACACGTCAATTTTTTCATATTTCATACCCAGTCCAGATAGTAATTTCTTTGAGTGATACATATCTTTGGGCAGTTTATGAGGTTGTGGAAGAGCATCGCTGATAAGTTTCATCATATCATTATAGCAATTATTAGAGAAGAAATACTTAGATTTGATTGCCATAAATCTGGTCATGAAAGTAAGAAGAGTCATTTCAGTATGATCATGCAACACCTCTTCAGAAGCTTTCAAGAGATTAAAGAATGCGTCTGCCTCATTTATGGGCGGATCCTCCGTTTGTATATCTTGTAACATCTCATCGATCCTGTCAACACCCGGACAATCATCATCATCTTCCACTACATGAACGGCTCGAGGAGCAGACTCGCCGTGGAAACTCCAGACCTCATAATATGGCATGCAACCGTTTTTGCACAAGTGTAATGACAATGTCGTTTTGTCCAAAAACTTAGTATTCCGACATTTCGCACATGGACAACGAACTTTATCGGTCGTAGACAACGAGAACACTCGATCATAAAGTCGTCTGTCCCGGCATACCACTCATCTGAGTGACCAGTTGCCTTGTTCCAACCGGTATACATCCAACTACGGTCTTCACTCATGTTTAACTCTGCAGTTTTAAGTCAAAGAATTTATAGTTAGTTTATTATTTATTTATATCACGGACCTATATCTATTGGAAAGGATAGGTCCTAAACCCACCCAAGAGTGACCGAGACGAACATGCTTATAACAAGACATGAGGTCTAGATTCAGACGAAATTTCGGCAGCATAACCCCGCTGTTCTCCAACTGCACGTCCAAAAATGGAGCAGCGGAGAACATTAGGGTTACGCTGTCGAAACTACGTCCAAATCTAAACCCCGCGTCTCATTATAAGCACGCCCTCTCGGTCACTCCTAGGCTGTCCAAAAAGGGACAATTCCGAACCTACACGCCTCACATGTGTAACACGTGTGAGATGGGCTGGTTCGAAACGGGTGACGCATATTGTAAAGGTTTACGTCAATCTTTCATTTTTGAGTGATTTCAAAGAGAGAGAGGAAAGAACAATAGAGAGAAGGAAAGAACCATAGTTGTTAAGGCATCGCTTAAGCGTCGCTTAAGCGGTAAGGCGCCTGGGGATCGTAAGGCGTCCCATCGCCTTAGATCCCAGCGTAAGGCAGGTGAATACGGCGGTGGCGCCCGTGCACAGGATCTTGCGTTCGTATGAGGTTGAGCGCCGGCAGATCCGCGGCAGCCGGTCAATGGAGGCCGACGAGTGCCGGCAGATCGACAGTCCCGCGGCGGAGGAGGCCGAGCGCCGAAGGATTGGCAGTTCCGCGGCAGAGTGTCGGAGGCCGAGCGCTGGCTAAGGCGCGGGGGGGGGGGGGGGGGGGAGGGGGATGGGGGATCGGAGGCCGAACGCCGGGGGGGGGGGGGGGTAGGGCGAGGCGGCCTAGGTTGTTCACATCATGCTTTTGTAGACGTATACGTTACCACTAAATGGGTCGTATCGGGCCCTAAGCCCATTTATGTACATATAGTACTTTTAAACACTCAAACAATCGAAACAATAATCAATTAAACTATTAACTCATATGCATTAATTATCTAAGCAATTAACAACTCATCTAAACAAACATAATTACCGTACTTAACAAGCTTATCAATTCTAAGCAATTAAAAAAACACCTAGCTAGCAATTCAAATAAACCTGGGCAATAATTAAACCTAAGCATATCAATTCATCTAAATCTAAGAAATTATCCACTAAACAATAAAAAACAAACAAGCATAATATAAACAATTGGTAATTAAAAAACCAAACTTTCTAGATGGGGAGGGAGGCGGGCGACTTACCTCACGGTGGAGGCGGCGCGGCATGGTGCGGCTGACGGCGTGTGGAGGCGGACCGGCACGGTGCGGCAGCACACAGCGCGGGGTGGAGGCTGGGGCGGGGACCTCCGGGGCGGCGGCGGCGGCTGTCGGGCGGGTGGTGGCCGGGGCGCCGGCTGGCGGTGGCGGGCGGGCGGCGGCCGGGCGGCGGGTGGTGGTCGTGGCGCCGGCTGGCGGGCGGGGGCGGCCGGGGCAGCGGCCGGGGCGCCGGTTGGCGGGGGCGGCCGGGGCGGCGGCCGGGGGGGGGGGGGGGGGGCGGCCGGGCGGCGGCTGGCGGGCGGCGGCCGGGTGGCAGGCCGGGGCGCCGGCTTGCGGGGGCGGCCGGGGCGGGGGCCGGGGGCGGCGGCGGGCGGGCGGCGGCCGGCGGCGGCCGGGGCGCTTAGGGCTGCTCAGGCTCGGGTCGGCGCGGGCGTGAATGCCCGCGCCGACCCGAGCCCCCGCGGGTATATAAGCTTTATTTACGACGGCCACACCATGGGCCGTCATAAATAAGACTTATTTACGACAGCCTCGGTGTGGCTATCGTATATAACTGCTATATACGACAGCCTAGGGTTGGCTGTCGTATATAACACTTATATACGACAGCCACGTACTAAACGACGGCTGTACTGTCATTTATAAACTTATATACGACAGCCTCTGCTGACCGTCGTATGTAATTTTATATATGACAGCTAGCCGTCGTATGTTATACTGGCTGTCGTATGTTGCCCTGTTTTCTGTAGTGAAACTTGCAAAATCATGTAAACATGTTCTAAATCTCAGGTGATTTGTAACGCACTACAGGAAAAAGTAATATTTACGACGACCAGAGTTATTTACGACAGTTCTAGGATTGTCTTACCCGGTTTTTCCAAAGATCAATCAAGTGATTCTCACATTTATACCAGGATCATTTTCTCATACATGTGGCGACAAATAGTGAAACATCATTATATTACAAGCCAGGTGTTTGAAATACATAAAAAATCTTACATAGTGTCTCAAAAGACTAATAAATACTTAAAGTTCATCATGAACAAATGCAGTGAAAAAGAAGTCTTGTGGGCTCCAACACAGGCGTTGCCCGGGGGACTCTGTGAGCCTAGAATGCACCATCTGGATCGAAGTTGTCTTGGTTGAACTCCACTTCTTCACCAGGGCCTGAGTAGCAATTAAATCTAACAACAAGCAAACATGAGTACCAACGGTACTCAGCAAGTGTGGGAAACTAATGTCATGCATGCCAGAACAAGGAAAGGCTTAAATCATGGTTAATGCACTACACAATTAAAATCTATCACCTTAGCTTATTAAGCACCTATTTTACTACATGAGTGATGTAGTCCAAATTCCCAACATATCCTCATCAATGTTAAGGTACCCGCTCAACATACCCAATCCTCTCACATCATTATCCTTTAATCATGAAGAAGTTCAAGCCGCTCTTGAATGTGAGCACGGCTGTCATGACAGTTTCCAAACTCTACATAGTGTGTACCTCTTTACTCATAAGTAGTGATTTCATCCCCCATTGCCGGATGGACTCGAGAACCTCCATTATGCCTATGGTCGTGAACCACGTTCACACTTACCAAGTTTGTAGCCAGGAGATAACTACAAGGCCTTTACAAAAGGATTCTCGACGAGTATTAGCCCACTGAGGTTCACCTTTAACAGCATCCAGGTGGCTCTAACCCCCACTGCAGTGGCCCCCTCTCGAGCCTTGCGGTTTCTATGGTAGTCCAGCTGACACCTATTCCCCGAACCATCCAAACACCCACACAACGTCAGAAATACACCTAATTAATTGGCCAAGTTGCCCCATCTCAGCATGTGGTGGCACGGTAAAGCCAGGTTAAATGCTCTATGAACCGGTCCTTAGAATCCAGGCAAGCACTAAACACGAACCCGAGTCTCGTGCATACAGCACCAACCAATACATCCAGCTTGCCTAGATTATTATCTCTAGCATAATTCATAATATTCCATTCAAGGGTAAATAATCAAGGTGGTGATCTCATATCCCAATCATCTCACTCTAAGCATGGCTAAGCATGAATATGAATAAATAGCATAATGAGAAATTCCCAACCCAGGCTACAAGGGATAAGACATGAAAAACTTGGGAAACATCCTAGCATGGGTTTCGTAATTCATAACTCAATGCAACTAATTCTAACTAAG
Source organism: Neostapfia colusana (assembly GCA_030760725.1). Taxonomy (NCBI): domain Eukaryota; kingdom Viridiplantae; phylum Streptophyta; class Magnoliopsida; order Poales; family Poaceae; genus Neostapfia; species Neostapfia colusana. Next base: position 45,426,891 of record JASWHV010000012.1, on the reverse strand, counting down.
AATCCTAGCTTAGGTTCAAAGTGGTCAATGACACTTGCCTTCTTCTTGCTGCTCCTGGAAGTTAAGAACTGGCTCTGGGGCTGGTTCTACTCGTTCAAACATACACATAGCAAAAACAAACAACACTCAATAAGAATCCATTCACATATACACTCATGCAAGTCAAACATACATAAACATATTGCTTCACTTTATTCTTTTAGCCTGAAATTACTAAAGTCTACATATGTGTATTCATTTTGGGGTTCTTATGATAAAATTTTCATTTTTAACCTCATACAATGTTCCTACCAAATTTTGGGGTGTATATGTGCATATTTATTACATTTATACTATGCTTTTAGCCGAATTTTACACTAGATGAGTGGTACTCATGGATACGTACACCTTTTGAACATATATATGTAGTTCCTAAGTTGATTTCAGAATTTGAACTAACATATAAACTAATTTTCAATCTAAGTCACTTCCTAATTTGCTTACCACCATGTTTGAATACCAAAATTGCATGAAAATGTATTTTCAGTCCTAAAACATAATTCTATACCTTATTCCTAAACTTTCAAACCTAAATTTCATACTCAGAACCTTCTATGAGCTTTTCCTAAAGTGTTTTATTTTTTTACCTATATTTCAGATTTGTTTTTATGCCTAAAGTGAGTTTCCAGCAATAAACAGAATTTAAATCATGTTTTCAAAACTTTTCTACCACTTAAAACTATATTTCAGAATATTCTAAATGTTTCCAAAATTTATTTTCCATCTAAACAAATTTTCAGATTGTACTAAAAGGTTTTCTAGGTGCTGAGTAAATTAAATATGAATTCATATAATGGTTTGCACTTCTAATGAATTCAAACTGAATTTAAATGACCAAATACATAAATGAATTATTGTGTAGGGTCTAATCCTTAAATATTCACTATTGCATGTCCAAAATTTTATTTTCCAAAATGTTCAGGGGTGTAACTATCAATTACAGAAAGGTTTCCCCAATTCTATTAAGTCCAGGGGCTAAATCAACTAACTACATGTGTTTGCCTAATTTCTAGAGAGTCCAGGTGGTAGCTCGGAAATTTCCAAGGCTAGATCTAAATTCTCGACCACGCTAGGGGGTAGCTCGTGAAAAGTCCAGCTGTTATACTGCGGGGTCGACCTAGACCGTCAGATTTTAAATGGAGGGCCGAGATTATAACGTGTAGGGGTACAGGGCGATCTATTTTCATCCGCACGATTTAAAATGGACGGGCCACAGAGGGCCACGTCACCCTAGCCGGAGCCAGACCGCGCGCGCGGCGGCGGGTGTGGTGATCTCGCTGGCGAGAGTTCGGACTTTCACCTACATGCGCTAAAACTTGAATTTCTTTGCATGGATCGACTGCGGGGGAATAGGGGAGCTCACCTAGGGGTTTTGCTTAGACCCGAAAAGTCTGGAAGACGGTTGGCAACGGCGTCAAACGGTGGAGCTCGTCGGTGAACGTCGGGGAAGCGCATGTGTTGTGATCCTTCCTGGGGTTCAGTCGCCAAGCTTCTCTGTGAAGCGGGGAGAGTGCACCATGGGTTAGAGGGGATCAAAACTCAGGCTTCCGAGGAGTTAGAAGGCGATCGGCGGCTAGCCCTTACCGGCGAGCGACGGGAGAGGTGTTCTGGCAAAGATTCTTTGCGATGTCGGCTCCGAGGGGTCGAGGAAGTTCCTGTGAAGTGGAGGGGAGAGATAGACTTGAAGGGACCGCAAGAACAGAGGTGAATTGTGGACTTTGGCGGCGGCCTCCTAAGAGTGACGGCGGAAGCGTGCGAGTAAGAGGAGTTGGGGCCGGGGATCGCTTAAATCGGGGAGGAGGAGGGTTGGGGGTTGATATAGTGCGGATTGTGTGCGGAGAAATCGGAATCGTGGGCGAGCACGAGAAAATCGGACGAGGTGACATGGAGCTACGACGCAGGAAAAACGCGGGCAACGGTTGTGGAAGAAGAACGGGCTGACATGTGGGGTCCTGGCGGCAGTGAGGGAGAGAGGGGGAAAGGGAACGCATGCTAATTGGGCTGCTCGGGTGGGTTTTCGGCCCAGCAGCCGGTTTTTCTTTTTCTTTTCCTTTTCCATTTCTGTTTCTTCATTCAAACTTCTAACTCTTTTCAAATTTTCAAATCTTCCCGCAGGCATCACGTCCAGTTGTTTGGAAATTTGAGTTGCAAATTTTTTGACGTTACAACTCTACTCCCCTTAAAAGAAATATCGACCTCGAGATTTGGTAACTCCTAGGGGAATAGATCTGGAAATTGCGCCTTGAGTTTGTCTTCTCTTTCCCACATGGCTTCTTCTTCCGAGTGATGTTGCCACTGCACTTTGCACATGTAAACTCTTTTGTTCCTTGTGATGCGCTCTTACGTCTTAAGAATCTTAATCGGGTACTCGGTATATGAAAGGTCTTCTTGGACATCTAACTCATCCATTGGCAATCTCTCCTTGGGTGTTCTCAAGCATTTCTTGAGTTGTGACACATGGAATAAATCATGCACATCGGATAGGCGAGATGGTAATTCCAAATTGATACACAACTTCTCCTTTTCTCTCTAGGATCTGGAAAGGTCCGATATACTGAGGTGATAGTTTTCCTTTCACTTTGAACCGATGAAGCCCAATGATAGGAGACACTTTGAGATATACGTAATCCCCTACTTCGAAGGTGATCTCTCTTTGTCATGTATCCGCATAGCTCTTTTGTCGAGTATGAGCTATCCTCAAGTTGTTACGGCTTTCTCTCACTTTTGCCTCGGCATCTCGTAGCACTTCTGGCCCAAATACTTTACTCTCTCCTGTTTGGTTCGAAAACAAAGGAGTGCTGCATCTTCTCCCATACAACGCCTCAAATGGGGACATCTTCATGCTGGCCTAGAAACCGTTATTATAGGAGAACTCGGGATATGGTAAGTTATTGTACCAACTCCTGTTGTTCTTGAGTGCACAAGCTCTCAACATGTCCTGAAGGACTCGTTCTTTCTGCCTACCCATCGGTCTGCGGGTGATATGCAGAACTGAAATTCAGATGAGTCCCCATGGTATCATGTAACTTCTGCCGGAATCTTGAGGTAAATTGTGTTCCTCGATCCGACACTATCTTCTTGGGCACTCCATGAAGACACACGATTCTGGACATATACAATTCAGCCAACTTGGAACCGTTGTAGTGTTCTTTCACTGGGATAAAGTGAGCTACCTTGGTTAGGCGATTGACTATTACCCATATTGAATCATATCCATGATTGGGTTCTAGGCAGTCCCACTATGAAGTCCATGCTTATCTCTTCCCATTTCCATTCCGGTACTTTAAGTGGTTGCATCAATCCTGTAGGTCTTTGATGTTCTGTCCTCACCATATGACATGTATCACACAAGGCTACGTGTTTCACGACATCTCGTTTCATGCCATACCACCAGTACCAACTCTTAATATCATGAGACATCTTTGTACTCCCAGGATGAATGGAGTAGTCAGAATCATTAGCTTCTCTCAGGATCAATTCACGGATCTCCTATATCTCAGGCACACATATCCTTTTCCCATGCCATATCATGCCTTGTTCATCCTACCCAAACCCAAGAGCTTTATTCTCTTTGATGAGTCTTTTAATCTCCTGGATTTCTCATCATTTTTCTGACTATTGCATATATCCTGCTCAAGGTGTGGAGTCCACTTCCATTATGATGGCCTCACTATTACTCACTAGACATCAGTTGAGTCTCGCAAATTTCTCACACAATTCCGAAGGTGTATCATTCAGTTTCAACATATTGACATGTATCTTTCGGCTTAAGGCATCTACAACAACATTTGCCTTTCCCGGATGATAGTTAATACCCACATCAAAGTCATTGATCAACTCTAACCATCGCCTTTGTCTGAGGTTGAGATCTGGTTGTGTGAAAATATACTTCAAGCTTTTATGCTCAGTATAAACCTCAGTCCTCTTCCCCATCAAATAGTGCCTCCAAAGCTTCAACGCATGGACCACTACGGCTAGCTCTAGATCATGCGTAGGGTAGTTCTTCTCATGTTTCTGAAGTTGCCTAGAGGTATATGCAACGACATGTCCGTCTTGCATAAGAACACACCCCAATCTGTGTCCAGAAGCATCACAATATACGGAGAAATTTTTCTGCATATCCGGCATTACTAGCACTAGGGTTGTTGTCAATCTTTTCTTTAGCTCTTGAAAACTTGCCTCACACTCCGGCGTCCATATGAATGTGATTCCCTTCTCTAATATTTTAGTGAGAGGCCTTGAAATCTTAGAGAACCCTTCGATGAATCGTCGGTAATATCCTGCCAAGCCTAAGAAGCTTCAGATTTCCCCGACATTCTCAGGAGTCTTCTAGTTTTGCACATTCGCGATCTTGGCGGGGTCCATGGATATTCCTCCTTCAAAGATCATATGTCCTAGGACGGGAACTCTCTTTAGCCAAAACTTACATTTACTTAGTTTGACATAGAGTTGGTGTTCTTGTAGTTTTTGCAACACCAATCTTAAATGCTTCTCATGTTCCTCTTCATCTTTGGAGAAGATCCGAATGTCATCAATTAAAACCACCACGAACTTGTCCAAATATTCCATGAATACCTTGTCCATGAGGTACATGAAGTATGACGGGGCATTGGTTAACCCGAACAGCATGACCGTGTATTCATACAACCCGTATCGAGAGACGAAAGCTGTCTTGGGAATATCGGATGGCCTTATCTTGAATTGGTGATATATAGATCTGAGATCAATCTTGGAAAATACACATGCCCCTATCAACTGGTCAAACAAATCCTCAATGCGGGGCAAGGGGTACTTGTTTTTGATGGTCACCTCATTGAGTGCACGGTAGTCTACGCACAACCTTTGGGTTCCATCCTTCTTGGGTACGAATATCACTGGAGCTCCCCAAGGTGAGGAACTAGGACGGATGTACCCTTTCTCCGTCAACTCCCGGATATGTTCCTTAAGATCTTCTAGCTGCTTGGAATCCATCCGGTAGGGTCTCTTATATATTGGTGCTGTTCCAGGCATTAATTCGATCGAGAATTCCACTTCTCGATCAGGGGGCATACCTGGTAACTCCTTGGGAAAGACATCTGGAAACTCCTGTATTACTCTTATCTCCTCAATCTTCGCTTCCACTTGATTGAGTTTAATGTCCCTCCTCGGTTCTTGGACCGCTATGAACTTGACTTTGGTGCCACTAGTATGAGTTAACTCCACCGTTCTAGTCGAACAATGGATAACGCCCTTATGTTTGGTCAGCCAGTCCATTCCCAATATAATATCTATCCCTTGTGAGTTTATCACTATGAGGTTTGCAGAAAATACTACCCCATTAATGTCTAGACTCACCCTAGGGCATACTTGTCTTGTTCTTATTTCTCCCCCTAGAGAATTCACAACTAGCATGTGATTCATTTGTGTTGTTGCTAGATCATGCTTCTTAATAAATTCTAGAGCAATGAACAAATGGCTAGCACAAGAATCAAATAGAATTGTCGCACTATGGGATTAGCAGGAAACTTACCAATCACCACATCTGGTGCCTCTTGTGCCTCCTCCATGGTCATGTGATTCACTCTTCCATGCACCATGTTCTGCTGCTGTGGCTGCATGGGCTTCTTCTTCGGACACTTGTGAGCATAGTGTCCCACTTCACCATAGTTGAAGCACTGCACCCCAACATTAGGTGCCTGACCTTTGTTATCCTATGGTTGATTCTGCTGTCCTGGTCATGCCAGCCGAGGTGGAAAGGCAGGACGTGGCTGCTGCAGTTGTTGGTGCTGCGGCTGGACTAGTGATGAGGAAGGCCTGAAGTTAGGGTTGTAGCCCTTCTGTGCTGGGTACGGCACCATAGCACGACTCGTCTGTCCTGCAGGCTGCGGTGCAAAACGTGGGCGAGTGTTGCTGCTCAAAGCTTGGCCTGGCCAACCCATCTTTCTCTTGCGTTCATTCTCCAGGGCCTTCATCTTCCTTTCCACAATGAGCGCCCTGTCCACCATCTTCTGGAAGCTAGCATACTCATTGGAGGATATGACACACTGCATTTCCATAGCGAGTCCTTCCACAAAACAGTCTTGTTTCTGCTCATCGGTTTCAATGTCCCTTGGTGTATAGCGGGACAGCTGAGTGAACATGGTGAGGTATTCCCTCACTGTTATGTTGCCTTGTTTGAGACCGACAAACTCCTTCCTCTTGTTCTTGAGCTCTCCTGCTGCGACCTAGTGGTTGTGGAAACCGCGCTTGAATTCTTCCCAAGATATGTTCTTGGGGTCATCGTGCGCTGGGCAATCCGCCAGTCCGCTGCAGCTCCGTGCAGCTGGTGAGAGGCAAACAGCACCCTCTCGTGTCCTTGACACTGTATGATCTTTATCTTGTTCTCAATAGTCTTTAGCCAGTCATCTGCCTCTAGGGGTTTAGTGGCACTAGCAAACTTTGGTGGTTGAGTTGCCAGAAACTCACTCAACTTTGGTTGACGTGGTGCGACCGGTGGGGTGGAGCTTGATGCAGGTTGGCCACCACTTGTGTCAAGTTATGGATTAGCTGGTTCTGATTGTTGATCATTTGGTGAATTGGGTCGGTCGCTCCTCGGCGACCACCCCTGCCCTGCCATCCAGGAATGGGGAGGTTGGCTGCCTCGTTGTTGTTGTTTTTGTTGGCACCATGGCCTCTGTGGCAGCTCTCTAGGATCATAGACTAGCCCCACAGACCAGCACTAGTCTTTTCTGCGCACTTTGTCCTCACTTGTGCACACCGGGGAAAACTTTCCGGTCGGTCACCCATCCCCAAAATTCTTCGGGCCAAGCACGCTTGACCCCGGAGTCCTTTGCAGGTGGGCTTCCTGAAAAGAAGGTATACCTTGATTGTATGAGTACTCTATTAATCCTATTAAGCCGGGAGCTAGGATATCACACAATCCACCCCTCTTAGAAGACCGACATCCTCGTTGGTCAACGTCAAGACAGGAACATCCCCTCTTAGCGACATCCGTACGTTTACACACGATAAGGAGAATGTACTATTACATTCAAATGCAGTGAATTTGTACAAACTTTCAGTTTACATCTAATTTACATAGTCTACTGCAGCGGAAAATATTTATACAACTCATGCCTACTCCTAACTAGCAAAAGTTGGTTGTCAAGCCCTAGGGACAACCCACACTAGCTACACACAGCTTCACCATGGCGTGTATGGCTCCCACATAGTCGTAGTCCTTGACGGGGGGGTAGCCCTCGCCGGTGGACTCGTACTCCGAGTCCGTGGGGTACTCCTCACCTGCAAACACTCATAGCAGCAACCGTGAGTACGATGGCTCAGCAAGTCTTAACCGACTCTCCTACACATGAAACACTACATGCAAGTCATACTCGAATATAGGATGAAAGTTTGCAGCAAAAGGACACATCTACAAGTTCATCCTTAATTCATCTTTTAGCCACAAGTTAACGGTTCACAAATCTGAAATTTAGTGAGCAATATTTGGTGGCACACATGTAGCAATACAAGTTATTCATATCAGCAGTAATACATATCAATCATTCCATATAATTACCTACGTCACGACTCAGTGACCAAGTGATACTCATTACCGTGAGGGACGGTGAATTGACTCGATATACACCTGCAGGGATACCCGAATAGCACGTCATGTATGCCCATCCTCGGAGATGCACAGCACGCTCACTCGATGTCGTACAGGATAACTTTTCACAAAACAGCCCAAACATCGAACTGGTTGCACCGAAACGAGCAGGAGGTTCCCTACACGGAGCATCACTCTATGTCCGTTAGCAGATTTCCACCTTGCTGCCATCAACCTACACCTATAAATCGGTGCATTATGCCTCGACGCCCGGAGGTATAGGTTACATCAGTTTATCGGACCCCATATATCCGATATGCCTTCGGTACATTCAAACTTGATCAGCGTAGGCCGCACACGGATCGGTCCTCAATCGACACAGGCAGGGATACACACACAAGACTTTCTCTTGCTGCGTCGTAGCCCCTGCCTAGTCTCATTTTTCTCACTAAAGTTGCCTCACATCTCGAACCAATCCCGTATGTGGCGAATCCTATCCTCGCGAGTAGGTTCCAACTACTTGACTTGTACCAAAGCCTATTTTTCATTTAGTAAGTCATATACTACGCGAGGACTTAGACATTACCCTCACTCTCTTTAGGAGAATCTGGTTATGCAATTAGAGTTTCAATCATCCTACACATAATGCACATTCATACTTCAAACTAAGTGAATATAAAGCAAAACTTGATAAAATTTGTTAAATGCAAACCAGGGCTTGCCTTATTTCTGCTGGTCAGGGGTTATATGTTCCTACGGAGTTATGAAGTCCAAAATCTCCCGAGTCTCCTCGCCTTCAACGACTACACATAATCAAATAACGATATGTGTCAAATTAAATGCAAGTGTGTTGAATTTAGCATATAAAGACCATAACTCTAGCTAGACATCCCTTTTGGCTCTGAAATATTTACTGTGGCTTGGTATGAACCTAACCATAGATTTGGCAAAATTTCATTTGAAACATAGTTCAATTGAGCCCTGCATAAATAAAAGTCTAAATGGTCATTACTAGAGCTTCTAAGGATTTCCATGGATTTTCATGAACGAAACCATTACTTTCTGGAAACTAGAGTGTGATATGGTTCTAATGGAGTTGGTTTCATGTAATTTGGAGGATCCTAGAGAAAGTTATGCCCTAATCAAAATTTGAGAAAATTTCTGAAAAATGTTTCTGTCCATTTTTCTATTTTCTCAGGTCAGTTCACTTAATCACACCATTACGGGGACTAAATGAACTTGGCTGTATCTGAAATTTTTCATGTGACTCACGGATTTTCAAATGAATCTCTTGGCAAAATTTCAGAATTTTCCATAAAGGAAATCTCCAGATAAAATTCTAAACATTTTAAATTTTGGAGAATTAATTCTGGAAAAAAATAAGTTTCATGGAATGAAACTTGTTTTGCTGAAAAGTATTCAGAGAGCTGAATCCAACAAAATTTGTTTCACTAAATTTGGACAACTCTACACAAAGTTATAAATGTCTAAAGTTGGAGCTAACCCTGGAATTTATTTTCAATTGAAAACTCGAGCTGGGCCCACGGTTTAAATCTCGGCCAATAGAATTCGGGCCACACCGAGCCACAGAGTACTCAGCGCATAGTCACACTGGATCACAGGGCACAGCCGATCCCGGTTTAAAATTACAGTCGCTGACAAGCGGGCCCAGCGCCCTTCTTCCTCCTCCCGCCCTCTTCTCTCGCGCGCGCGCCGCCCCCTCGCAGGTGACTCCTTTCCGGCCGTCTCCCGGCCGTAGACTTACCGCCCGTGCGTTTGGAAGGACGGGGAATCTACTGTGTGGGCTACAGCTGCCGGTGGCTGGAAATAGGCCGGCAACATGCAGCGGCCTCGGGAGACGTTCGGCACCATCGTCCGGTCGTCCTAGCCCGCCAAAAGCTTGGAAAAATGGTGCTACAGCACAAGTGGACCTCGAGGATGATCGACGTGGACATTAACTAGCTCGGGAAGGGCCCTAACTACGATGTCACCATGCGCCCGATTGATACCGCCATGGAAGCGCTCGGAAAACATCAAAATAAACCGCCTCTCGTCGGTTTCAAGCTAGTTTTGAAAAGAGAATTTGGTCGCCGACTATTCTAGCTCCTATTTGCAAGATTTGGTGACCTAAGAATGAAGGTTGAACGAGAATATGGAGATTTTGTACCGGTTACTCCGTTTGCACCCGTCGGAGGAAGAATCCAAAATTCGTCGTCGGCGAGCCACGGTTCGGGTTAAGAATTGGAGGAGAGAAGCACGGGGTCTTGGAACGTCCAAAGGTGCCGTTGCTTGGCCGTGACAAGCTCTAGGTTGAGCTGTCCACGGGAGCACCTCTCCTTTCTTGTTTTCGGCCGATGCGTGAACATGGTGCGCTTGGGTGAGGGAGGCTGAACCTTGCTGGTTTTCGCGCCGAGGAGGAGTGGAGTGATCAACCGGTGCCCTTTTGCGGCTTGGAGGGGTGGTGTGTGTGAGGTTTAGCCGGCTCCCGATGATCACCGAAGTGGCGACGGCTGTGAGCGGGCGGTTTCTGTTCTTGCTCTCGAGGAGAAAACGGAGGCTGAGTTGAGTCGGTGTGGTGAGCGAAAAATCCCCTCGTGAGCTGAGGACAGCCCGAGCAGGTCTCCAGCATGACATACGATTGGAGCATGAGGTGGTGCCGGCGTTTGTCTCAGTGGCAATCACAGCTTCGGCCCGAGAAACAGAGGAAACGGTGTTCAGTCGGTTTAGAGCACTGTGTGGCTGACAGGAGGGCTCCACAGCTCCAAATTGTCCTCAAAAATTGAATTCCTACTGCTCTTAAATAATATGACCACCCTGTCCTTGGTAATTTGATCAAACCACATTTTTGGTCCTCTGAATTTGAACGATTCAAAGAGTGATTTGGTTTGAATGAATTTGAGCACATGTGAGGTTGAAATTCAAATTGGGTTCGAATTCGCTAAAAAAAGCCCATGTCGTGATTAACTCCAAATGGAGTGAAAATTTGTGTGAGAGCTCATAAAAATGTGCTGAACTTGAATGTGAAGTCACATTTTGAATCCAAGTGATTAAAGTCGCTGAAATTTGAATTTGCATTCAAATTAGCCCTTTTTACAATTGTATACAAAAATGCCTCAAAAAGGTTTGGGATTTGCATGAAACTGGCATGAGAATCCCTAAGAATGTTTAGGTCCTAATTGTGAGCTCAGCCCCTCATGTTTACATGTGGTAAATCCTAGTTTTGAATTTGTGAGTTTTTCCTCTAATCAACCTATTGATGGTAGTTACTTGCTCTTAACATGTGTTCATGAGATCTCCACAAATGAGCTGAGTTGTGGTGATGTGATGAACACTCTAGCAAGAGAAATCTTTGGATTTTACAGCATCTTCCCCTTTCGGCCATCTATCATGATCAACCAAATACCCATTTAATCATAACGTATTAACTTCCTATGTAGCTTGCATTGATTTAAATTTTTTGGATAACAGAAATTTAGATAATTCGGTAAAATTCACACAAACTTTCAATCCACTAATCATCACAAAGTCTCATACGAAAGCAAATGCAAACATAAAGACGAGGTTGTGGACAAGTGACCATGGCTTTCACAACTCACGTCACACACCAATCAATAATAAGCAAACTAACACAAATGAGTTCATGACGTGACTAATCGATGGAATGCTACATTAAGGGAAATAATATCTAAACGACTCGCATCACTGTGTGGGCTCCTCGGGGTCTTCACCTTCATGGTTGCTGCGCCCTGACACAGCTTTTGGTGGGGAAGCGGGCGGTGGAGAAGTGCAGCGACGCTTGTTCGCCCTACGGTTTGGAGACTCAGGCGTCCAAGAGTTATTCTCTGACACACAAAGCTTGTTCTGATATCCTCCTTCCCTCACCCTGAAGCAGGCATGAAGTGTGGCCTCAGTCCTCTTCAGGATGTCACGTACATCCTGAATCTCCTGCTGGCACTCCTGCAGTCTAGTGCTGAGCATAGTTGCATCCTCCAGGCACATATCCATATGCTCATGGGTACTTCCACCCTGGACTGGTGGGTACTTGTATTCAGCTGTTCCACTCTCGCACTGGAGAACGTACATGTAGTCACTCCTGTCCAGGTGACCACGGTTGATGTAGCTCTGACAAAAAATAGCCTCCCAGGCGGCATCCTTCTCAGCATCTGCCTGAGTCGCTCTCCAATCTGGGGAGTGGTGGATCTTGACTAACCTGTTGTCGTGGTAAATCCTAGCCTTCAAGCTTCACTCCTCGCGCTCTGCGTGAATGGTCTTGGTAGTGTTGTAGTGCACCACCAGCTTGCCGTTGTAGCCAGTGGTGTGGAGGATATGTCGAAGACGCCGCAGAAAACTCCCTACAGCTACCCCATGAGAGTGGTAAGTCACAGGGCGATTCTCCTCCCTCAAGACGGTTGAAGCTACAGAAACTCGTCCCCCGGTGGTCTTGCGAGCGGTGCGGATCATGCGAACCATCTGAAATATAAAACATTTAAAATCAAGTGAGATAATAAGAAAATAAATACTCTATTTTGAAAAATAGTTAATATGAGGTGAATAAATAAGAGAACAATCTTAAATAACACTTTTACCCCACACACATTTGTAAAATAGTTTTAAAGAACATGATGTCCTTAAATACGTCTGTTTCTACCTAGGTTCACGTTCCTACGGGCAGCCTTGGCTCTGGTACCACTTCTGTCATACCTGGTTTTTTCGAAGATCAACCAAGAGATTCTCACATGTATGCCAGGATCATTTCTCATACAAATAGTGAAACATCATTATATTACAAGACAGGTGTTTGAAATACATAAAAAGTCTTACATATTGTCTCAAAAGACTAATAAATACTTAAAGTTCATCATGAACAAATGCAGTGGAAAAGAAGTCTTGTAGGCTCCAACACAGACGTTGCTCGGGGGACTCCGTGAGCTTAGAATGCACCATCGGATCAAAGTTATCTTGGTTGAACTCCACTTCTTCACTAGGGCCTGAGCAGCATATAAATCCAACAACAAGCAAGCATAAGTACCAACGGTACTCAGCAAGTGTGGGAAAGTAATGTCATGTAGGCTAGAACAAGTAAAGGCTTAAATCATGGTTAATGCACTACGCAATTAAAATCTATCACCTTAGCTTATTAAGCACCTTTTTACTACATGAGTGAAGTAGTTCCAATTCCCAACATATCCTCATCAATGTTAAGCTTCGCTCAACATACCCAATCCTCTCACTTCATCATCCTCTAATCATGAAGAAGTCCAAGCCGCTCTTGACCGTGAGCACGGCTGTCATGACAGTTTCCAAACTCTGCAGAGTGTGTACCTCTTTACCCACAAGTAGTGATTTCATCCCCCATTGCCGGGTGGACTAGAGAACATCCACGTTCACACTTCCCAGGTGTGTAGCTAGGAGATCACTACAAGGCCTTTACAAAGGAAATCCCGATGAGTATGAGCCCACTGAGGTTGCACCCCTAACAGAATCCAGGAGGCTCCAACCCCCACTGCAGTGGCCCCCTCTTGAGCCTTGCGGTTCATATGGTAGTCTAGGTGACACCTATTACACGCACCATCTGAACACCCACACTACGTCAAAAATACACCTAATTAATTGGCCAAGTTGCCCCATCTCAGCATGTGGTGGCACGGTAAAGCTAGGTTAAATGCTCTATGAACCAGTCCTTAGAATCCATGCAAGCACTAAACACGAACTTGAGTCTCGTGCACACAACACCAACCAATACATCCAACTTGCCTAGATTCCTATCTCTAGCATAAATCATAATATTTCATTCAAGGGTAAATAATCAATGTGGTGATCTCATATCCCAATTATCTCACTCTAAGCATGGCTAAGCATGAATATGAATAAATAGCACAATGAGAAATTCCCGACCCAGGCTACAAGGGATAAGACATGAAAAACTAGGGAAACATCCTAGCATGGGTTTCATAATTCATAACTCAATGCAATTAATTCTAACTAAGCATCCCATCTTAGGTTCAAAGTGGTCAAGGACACTTGCCTTCTTCTTGCAGCTCCAGGAATGGAAAGTCTTGGTCCTGGAAGTTAAGAACCGGCTCTGGGGCTGGTTCTACTCATGCAAACATACACATAGCAAAAACAAACAACACTCAATAAGAATCCATTCACATATACACTCATGCAATTCAAACATACATAAACATATTGCTTCACTTTATTCTTTTAGCCTAAAATCACTAAAGTCTAGATATGTGTATTCATTTTGGGGTTCTTATGATGAAATTTTCATTTTAACCTCATATAATGTTCTACAAAATTTTGGGGTGTATATGTGCATATATATTACATTTATCCTTTTCTTTTAGCCAAATTTTACACTAGATGAGTGGTATTCATTGATATGTACACCTTTTGAACATATATATATATATGTGGTTCCTAAGTTGTCAATATTCAAACTCGCATATAAACTAATTTTCAATCTAAGTCACTTCCTAATTTGCTTACCACCATGTTTGAATACAAAACTTGCATGAAAATGTATTTTCAGCCCTAAAACAGAATTATATAACTTATTCCTAAACTTTCAAACCTAAATTTCATACTTAAAACCTTCTATGAGCTTTCCCTAAAGTGTTTATTATTTTTACCTATATTTCATATTTGTTTTTACGCCTAAAGTGAATTTTCAGCAATAAACAGAATTAAAATCATGTTTTCAAAACTTTTCTACCACTTAAACCTATATTTCAGAATATTCTAAATGTTTCCAAAATTTATTTTCCATCTAAACAAATTTTCAGAATGTGCTAAAAGGTTTTCTAGGTGCTGAGTAAATTAAATATGAATTTCATATAATGGTTTGCACTTCTAATGAATTCAAACTGAATTTAAATGAGCAAATATTCACTACTGAATGTCTAAAATTTTTATTTTCCAAAACGTCAGGGGTCTAACTATCAATTATAAAAAGGTTTCCCCAATTTCTATTAAGTCTAGGGGCTAAATCAACTAACTACACGTGTTTGCCTAATTTAGAGAGTGTAGGGGTAGCTCGGAAATTTCTAGGGCTAGATCTAAATTCTCGACCGCGCTAGGGGGTAGCTCATGAAAAGTACGGCTGTTATACTGCGGGGTTGACCTGGACTGTCGGATTTTAAATGGAGGGCCGATATTATAACGTTAAGGGGTACGTGGATGATCTATTTTTATCCGCATGATTTAAAACAGACGGGCCATAGAGGGCCACAACACCCGGGCCGGAGCCAGACCGTGCGCGCGGCGGCGTTCGGCGGCCGGGGTGGTGATCTCGTCAGCGAGGGTTCGGACTCTCACCTACACGCGCTAAAACTTGAATTTCTTTGCATGGATCGACTGCGGGGGAGTAGGGGAGCTCACCTAGGTGTTCTGCTTGGACCCGAAAGGTCTGGAAGACGGTCAGCGACGACATCGAATGGCGGAGCTCGTCGGTGAATGTCGGGGAACCGCATGTGTCGTGATCCTTCCTGGGGTTTCGGTCGCCAAGCTTCTCTGAGAACCGGGGAGAGCATGCCAAGGATCAGAAGGGATCAAAACTTAGGCTTCCGAGGAGTTAGACGGCGATCGGCAGCTAGCCCTTATCGGCGAGCAACGGAAGAGGTGTTTCTGGTGAAGATTCTTCGTGACGTCGGCTCCGAGGGGTCGAGGAAGTTCCTGTGAAACGGAGGGGCGAGTTAGACTTTCAGGAACCGCAGGAACAAAGGCGAACTTTGGACTTCGGCGGTGGCTTACCGAGAGTGATAGGGGAAGAGTGCGAGGAAGAGGAGTTGGGGCCGCGGATCGCTTAAACGGGGGAGGAGGAGAGTTGGGGGGGGGGTTGGGCCCGGAGAAACCGGAATCATGAGCGAGCACGCAAAAATCGGACGAGGCAGCGTGGAGCTCCAGCGCGAGAAAAATGCAGGCAGCGGATGGGGAAGAAGAGCGAGCTGACATGTGGGGTACGGGCGGCAGTGAGGGAGAGAGGGGGAAAAGGAACGCGGGTTAATTGGACTGCTCGGGTGGGTTTTCGGCCCAGCAGCCCGTTTTTCTTTTTCTTTTCCATTTTTGTTTCTTCATTACAACATCCAATTCTTTTCAAATTTTCAAATCCTCCCACATGCATCACATCCAATTGTTTGGAAATTTTATTTGCAAATTTTTGGACGTTACAAGGATTGACCGTCATAAATAAGATTATTTACAAAGGCCAAGTGTGGCCGTCGTAAATAAAAGCTTGTTTACGACGGCCTGACCTAGGCCGTCGTAAATACCAGCTTATTTACGATGGCACTGGCTCGACTGTCGTAAATAAGACACTTATACCTGTTGGCGAGCAGACCGCCTCGCAGCACGCTCGCTTCCGTTCCACCTCTAACCCGTAGCCTCACGGCCTCCCCCGCCGCCGCCACCCCGCCGCAGCCTAGCCCCACTTCCTGGCCACCTGAGGCCGCCCCGAGCTCCACGGTGCGGCCTCTGGCCTCCCCGCGCCGCCCCAGCCTCCACCTTGCTGCCACCGGCCTCTTCCGCACCGCGCCGCCTCCAGAGTCAAGTAAAAATTTGTTTTTGGTGTTTATTTTATGTAAATTGCTTGTATTAGTGTTTAATTAAATTATAAATTTTGGTGTTAATTATTTAGGTGTAGATTGAATTTTAAATTTATTTTTAATTATTTAGTTGTTAATTGAATTGTAAATTTAGTTGTTAATTATTTATGTGTAAATTGATATGCAAATTTAATTGTTAATTTTTTAGTTGTAAATTGAATTGTAAATTTAGTTGTTAATTATGTAGGTGTAAATTGATATGTAAATTTAGTTGTTAATTATTAATTTGAAAATTATCTTTCATTTATTAATTAGTTTTATTTTAGGTGATAAGTAGTTGTTACATTAGATATGATGGCTGGCATATTCCGGAAACCCAAAGGACAGCCAACCAACTGACTAGGTCAGGACGCGCGAGGCATAGGTCAAAGCGCAGACGTGGGAAAACGTCACCATGAAGTCCGACCCTCCGACGGCGGAAGCAGCGGCCGACCTCCAAGCCCGGACAACGAGACCAAAAGAGGGAGGCAGTACGGGCTTGAAGCCCTGACCTAAGGCACGCGGGAGACTTAAGTGCCGATGTGACGAAATGATAGAAGGGATTTAAGATGGAGTGGGAGGCCACGTGCGATAGGACAAGCATGATGTCAGGCCATCATCACCATCTGTCCCATTCCGCTCAACACGGGTGTGCACAGATAAAAAGTAGATGTAGACTATAGACTACACAGGAGCAGGTGTACTCATCACTCATGTATCACTTTGGACCGTCTAAGGCGCTAACACACCATGTAAACTCCCATCCCATTTATGAGGAGCTGGTGGGCGAGTACATGCGACCAGGCTATAAAAGGGGAGGACCGAAGCCTCCCCTCGCATAGCAAAATAACTCACACACACACGACACTTAGACTTTCTTCTCATTCTCGCACGCGAGAGAGTCTCGCTTGTAACTGCGATTCGCTGAACCGCCTGAGCTAATACATGGCCGACAAACACCCCCGACTAGACGTAGGACACGTTGTCCGAACCAGGATAAATCCTTTGTCTTTATTAGGTAGCCATATAGATATATGACCCGAGGCATTTGATTACTAGTCGGAGATAAAAAATACCTACAGTTGGCGCACCGGGTAGGAGGCCGCTTCATGTTTCTTCGCTTTTGCTGTGATGGCTTTTATGAGTTTGAGCTTCCACGTTAGCGAGAAGCTCTGTTTCGGCAGCCTCGAGTTCATCCTCGCCCCAATGATAAGCTCTAGGTCAACTTCACCTTCACTCCCCATCAGGCTTTCTGTTTCGGAAGCCTAGAGTTCGTAGCTGACGCTGACGGTATCCTACGTCTGACTGACAATGTAACCATCAATGCCATCCACCATGCCCACGAGGAGGGCCTCGCAGGCTTGTCCAACGCGGCATCGTCATGCCTTCTTCCCCCCTGAAGCAAGTGGGCAGATGTGGACATGTTTCCGGCACTAGGCCCGGTGAAGACTTTTCTCCCCTTCCAAATGCTACGTCACGGAAACTAGTAACGCCTCTCCTACTGCCCCTCCCATCAAAACTCCGCTCTCGCCGATGCTCATACGGCAAGAGGCACTAAGCCAAAACCACGGCAAGGAGCCAGCGGCCGCCCAGGAAGTGGCCGAGCAACTTGAAGCGTGTTGCGCGGCGCTCGAGGCGGAGAAGGAACAATTGGACAGGGACAGAGCCACGTTTGAGGCATCACGAGGCCGATACCTCGGCTCTAGTGAAGCACAGAAGCCAGGTGTGCGCAAGCATTATCGCTAGTCCACGCGACCCACCATGCTTTGAGTGACCGAGCCAGAACGTGGCAGCTTCCGCGGTCATGGTACACAACATACCGGAGCCCAAAGAGCCAGAGGCAAGGCGCATGTACTAAAAACCTCCACTCATCGCAGGCGAGCGACGTCTTTCTGAACTGGCTCCCGCGGGCATGTTCAGAGCACAGCAGGGACACCAAGCGGCGGTGCGCCAAGACAAGCAGAGAAAGCCGGTTCGTCCAACCTGCCGCGCTGCTCAACGTACGAATGGCCAGGGCTGTCCGACCTACGTAAGGCCCTCAGGACTCACAACGAAACAAGGCCTGAGATGAAGGATCGGCAGCCCGAGAGCCAACATCAGCCATGTTCGGGCGAGCGCAACAACAGGGACAAAGGCTAGACCCCAAACCCCGACGCTTCTGGACCCCGGGCTTTCTTAGGAAGGATACGCAACGCGCCCTTCCTGCCACAGTTTCGTGCCCCGACCAATGTCACAAAGTACGAAGGAGAGTTGAACAACAGCGTTTGGCTAGAGGACTACCGCCTAGCATGCACGGCCGGTGGAGCAACGAATGACCTATTCATCATCCAGTATCTCCCCATCTACTTGGCAGACTCCGCTCGAGCTTGGCTCAAGTACCTCCCGGCCAGCAGGATCCGAAGTTGGGTGGAGGCCCGAGAGCCAACAGCAGCCATGTTGGGGCGAGCGCAACGACAGTGACAAAGGCTAGAGCCCGAACCCCGACGCTCCTGGACCCCAGGCTTTCCGAGGAAGGATACGCAACACACCCTTCCTGCCACGATTTCGTGCCCCGACCAACGTCACAAAGTACGAAGGAGAGTTGAACCACAACGTTTGGCTAGAGGACTACCGCCTGGCGTGCACAGCCAGCGGAGCAACGAATGACCTATTCATCATCCAGTATCTCCCCATCTACTTGGCAGACTCCGCTTGAACTTGGCTCGAGTACCTCCCGGCTGGTAGCATCCGAAGTTGGTTGGAGGCCCGAGAGCCAACATCAGCCATGTTGGGGCGAGCGCAAAGATAGTGACAAAGGCTAGAGCCCAAACCCCGACGCTCCTGGACCCCGGGCTTTCTGAGGAAGGATACGCAACGCACCCTTCCTGCCACAATTTCGTGCCCCGACCAACGTCACAAAGTACGAAGGAGAGTTGAACCACAGCGTTTGGCTAGAGGACTACCGCCTGGCGTGCACAGGCGGCGGAGCAACGAATGACCTATTCATCATCTAGTATATCCCCATCTACTTGGCATACTCCGCCCGAGCTTGGCTCGAGTATCTCCCGGCCGGCAGCATCCGAAGTTGGGTGGAGTTGAAGGAAACCTCGTTGGCAATTTTCAAGGCACCTATATGCGCCCTGGGAACTCATGGGGCCTCAAGGCATGCCGACAGAAGCCCGACAAGACCTTGAGGCACATCAGGTGCTTCTCCAAGAAGTGCAACGAGCTACCCGACGTCGTCGATGCATATGTCGTCAGAGCTTTCCTCTTCGGAACCACCTGCAAATCCCTGGTGCACAAGCTCGGCCGCATCAAACAAAGGACCACCAAGGAATTACTCAACGTCACCACCAACCACGCCTCAGGAGAAGAGGCGGTCGGAGCAATCTTCGACCAGGCAGCGCCCAGGAAGGTCGATGTGAGGAAGGACCCCGCACCGCGACAGAAGGATGAAAGCAGAAAGACGTTCGGCGCTGACAAATGACGGCATCATGCCAAGGTGGAATTGGACCTAGTCATAGCAGGCGAGCGTCGAGAAGGCAAGAGACCGGCCCAGGCGCAAACGGATCACTTTGAGAAGCTGCTGGAAAAGACGTGCACCAACCATAACTACCCGGTGAGACATGATCTCAAAGACTGCAGCCTCCTCAATCGTTTTTCTAGAAAGGAGTACGGTCCCCAAAATGACAAAGGAAAGAGGCCAGCGCAGGAGGCCGCCGAGCTCGAGGAGGCATGCACGTTCCCACAAGCTAACGGCGCCCGCCTGCTAGAAGGTGCCAACTAACAAGGGGAAGGGGGTCGGCAGCCTGCCTAAGAGAAGTGGACCGACACGAAGCATCGGACAAGCCCGTGCGACTCAAGCGCCCCGTAGCCTGCCACCCGACCTGGACGCCACGCGGCACTCGGGGGCTACCCACCCGCCATAAGCAGGGCGACTGAGGACTTCAATGCATTCAGTGAGACCCTTCTCCCGAAAGGCTTCCCCACGATTCTGAGCTAAGACGCGTTGCTTGACATTTGAGAATCGATGCTAGATCAAGGCACGATGCAAGGAAAAAACAAATACATGCACAACAGAAGCTCGTTTCCTCCTTATAAAAAAGAGGAGCTGCCAAGAGCCAAAAGCATTTGTATTACAAAAAAAGGGGGGAAAGGAAAATACAAGGGGCCTAGCCCCTATCAGCGTATCCAAGGACAGAGTCTGGCATGATCGCCACGGCTAAGGAGAGGGCGGCAGGCTTGACACGGGCATCAATGGCCTAGAGTTCCTCTTCATAGTAGCCGGCTGCCAAGCCTTCCCCGAGAGTTGGAAGGTTGACCCCGTCGTAATGGGATATGACCACGGAGAAGGCTAACTGCACCCTGAGCTGAGTCCCGGCGGTCGCCACCTCGTCAAGACGCGCCTTCACCTGCGAGGGAAGCTGCGTCAGTTGCACGGCCACAGGAGCGACCGTTCTCTCAAGAACCACCTTGCCGGTAACTTGGCCCGCGGCACGGAGATCTTCAAGTCCCCTCCGGAGGGTTCCTAGGATCTTGGCCACGTCCCCAAGTCAGGACACCACTGCTTTGGGTGTCACCTGAGCAACGGACTTGGGGGGCCCAACACGGCTTCGTAGACCTCCACGCCCATCCTTGCGAGGAGCTTTCACTCCTCGTCCACAGCGGAAACCCAGGTCGCTGCCTCAACAAGTCAGGAAACCAGCCCACGCGCCCTCTGAGGGACAAGCAATACGAGATGCTCATGAATGGCACACTTGGTAGCCCCGAAGCTCCCGACATCTCTAACTCTAATATCCGAGTCCTGACTTGGCGACTCTCCGGTAGCCCCCCTGAGGGACCGGCATCGAGCCGCCCAGGCCCGGGAACGACCTAGGATCCGCGTGAGTGTACCAAGGAAAGGCAGTGGGGTTCCACTCGGGTTTACTGTTAGGTAGCTCACCGATTTCGGGAATCTAGCTTCGTGGCAACTTCCCGACTAGCTCAACACCTCTAAACCCACGAATGGTTTGCAGACGGGGAGTGAAGCGGATTCGCTGATTAAACCAAGCCTGACCCATGGAGGGGAGACTCGCGGGCTATTTGATGACTCAAAGTCATGAAAGGCTCGGCGCCTGAGGCTTTGAGCTTGGACTTAGACACGAATCATGACAAAAGAGCGATCTAACACACCTTCTATTTTTTTTCCTACCGTTTCAGGTCCACCACCGTACGAAGAAAGATGCCTCCGACCAATTCTGAAGAAGCTCACCCGAAGGCCTGGGGGTTACTGACAGGGTAGCATACCCCGGGTACCCAAAGGAAATCAACCAACTGACTAGGTCAAGACGAGCGAGGCATAGATCAAGGCGCAGATGCAGGATGATGTCACCACGAAGTCCGACCCTCTGACGGTGGAAGCAACGGCTGACCTCCAATCCTGGATGACGAGATCAGAAGACGGAGGTAGTCCAGGCTTGAAGCCCGGACCTAAGGCAGGCGGGAGACATAAGTGCCGACGTGACGGAACGACAAAAGGGATTTAAGACGAAGTGGGAACCCACGTGCGACGGGACAAGCATGACGCCAGCCCATAATCACCATCCGTCCCATCCCGCTCGGCTGAGACGGACTGAAATCCGTACGTCCAGGATCTCAGAGGGTGGTGCCGCACGATGCGACACCCGATAGCACACACCATAAGGAAACATGGTATTACATTGAAAACAAACTGAATATGTACAAAAAGTAGTACAAACCTTCAGTTTATAGCTAATTACAGAGTTCTACAGCGTAGGATAATTTATACAACTCACGCCCACCTAACTAGCAAAAGTCAATTGTCCAGCCCTATGGACAACCCACGCTAGTTTCACTCAGCCTCGGTGCGGCGTATACGGCTCCCACTCAACCTTAGTCCCCGACGGAGGGTAGCCCTCGCTGGTGGACTCGTACCTCGAGTCCGTGGGGTATTCCTCACCTGCAAACACTCATAGCAGCAACCGTGTAACACCCTCAAATTAATTACCATGCGTTGCATACATTTTTCATGTAGAGAAGCATTTAAAAAAAAGTAGAAATGGAGAAAGAACCATAGAAACGGAGAAGGAATATAGAAATGGAGAAGGGAATAAAGAAATGGAGGAAGGAACATAGAAATGGAGGGGAATGGAAATAAGATAGCTGAATTGAGCCATTTCAAATTTTCCCAAAAAATCCAAATCTCCCATAAATTCCCCAAATTCCCCAAGGGGGAATTTCCCCCACATTGGGGAATGTTCCCCAATTTGGACGCAGCCTAGAGGGGGGAAACCTCATCCCCCACCTCTAGGACTCTTTGGTTGAGTCCCAATTGGACTAGGACTCTCCTTTTTCCCCCTTATAAATACAACCCCCAGCCCCCTCTACACCTTTGGCCGCAGCCCCCCCCAAACTCGCCGAGTTGCCCCTGCCCTCCCAACTCGCCGAGTTGGCCACCTCCCCTTGCCGGAGTTTGGTCGCGGTCGAGCCACGCCGACGAGCCCCGCTGTCGAGCCCCATTGTCGAGCCCCACCATCGAGCCCCGTCGTCGAGCCCCGCCGGCGAGAACCGCCTTTGAGCCCCGTCACGCCTCGCCGTCGCTGCAGAAAAAGCCCGACGATCTGCCCTACCATAATTTCCTGCAGAAAAACCCCCCCTGCTGCTGTTGCTAGGAGGAAGGCCCTGCCACAAGGAGGAAGTGAGGTAGGACTTCATTACCCATCTTACGACATCGCCGCTGTTTCTACGCATTCGTTTTCTTCTTCCCTTCAAGCAAAAACTACTGCGTGTGGACAGATCATGTTTTGGTTGGTTTTTGATGGTGGAATTGATCTAGATCTTGTGTCAAGATCATCACCACTTCCACACTTGATCCCTACACCCTTGTTCATCATAAAACCCCATGAAAGCCCCTTAAAACATGCAAGAACACGTACAAACTGGTTTTATAAAACTGCACCATAGGATTTGCATTCATCTACCCCATTGCATCTTGAGTAAAGTTTGTGCATGATGATTGACTGCTGTAAATTTTGTATGTGCGTGGTCGTAAGTAGAAGGACAAGCTCAAGAGGCCGTCTACGAGGAACTACAGCACCAAGACTTCGAGACGCTTGAGCAACACGAACCACAGGAGCAAGGAAAGTGCCCCTTGACCATATTGATCCCATGTTTTCGAAACTATTTTGCTTGCAAAAATTTGTATGATTGTGTCAACTTGATGGGACACCCTTTTGTAGGAGTTTACTAGTTTTTTTAACCATCCTTGTCGCCGGAAGAGTTGAAGAGTTGGGTATGGTCATTTTTCCTTTTTGCTTCGCTTAACCTACGGGATATGGGAAGCGGAAATAAGACTTGTTAGCTATTGCACTCATATGAATAAAGATGATGAGAACTTGATGATGTTGATGAGCATGGAATCGGAGAGATCAAGGCAAGCTTGGTTCGTGGATGTTGCTTAATGAGATGGCCGTTTACTTGCCGTAGATCTAAGAACCGGTTCATGCTAGCACATGCTAGGAAAATAGTGCCACCACAAGGACAAATATGGATGCGGCTTAGCTGACTAATTATGTGTGTTGCTAGCTTTTTATGGACCGTTGGATGGCACGGGGAATTGGAGTCGAGAGGGACTGCCCTGGGAACTGCATGACACAAGAGAGGGCCCGTGGGTGGGAGAATGGAGATTCGAGCCTGCCGGTGAAACCTCAGTGGGTCCGTACATTCTAGTAGCCCCTTTGTAAAGGCTATTTTGTGATCTCTTGGCCATACACCGACGGTTGTGTACTGGTATAATGGAGGTTCTCTCTAGTCGTCGACGGGTGACGAAATCACGAACTTATGGGTAAAGTGGTGCCACCTCTGCAGAGTGTAAAACTATCATGATACCCGTGCTTCTAGTTACAAGCACCTGGCCAACTTCCATGATTAGAGGCAAAACTTGGGATGTTTATTCGGTATGGTTATGGTATGATCATTGGGATTGGTTTTGGGACTGTTTTGGGTCATAAAAATGAGTTTGGTTTCGGTTATATGAAAAAGAGATGACTATGAATATTTATGAGTATGAGATGAATTTGAGAAAGTTTATTGGCTGGTTGAAGCATGATAAATGGTGAATTATGATGAAAGAATATTGCTGATTTACTTGGTTATATTGGGATTTAACTCATCTAGACTTAGTTGCTGTTTTACCATGTTTGTAAAATAAAATTTGCTTGCTGCAATGAGCCTTTTTATTGCCTACCTTGTTGTAAGTTACATGTCATACTTTTCCCGCACTTGCTGAGTATGACATGTACTCAGCGTTGCATTCCCACATATACATCAGCTACATGAGATGAGTACTTTGAGGAACAGGTGGAGTACTAGGCGTGCGCACTACCGTCAACATGCCTGTGGAGTTGAAGTTGGAGCCTGCTGTTTTAGTCATTTTCCGCTGTCGTTTAGAGTCTTCCGCTGCAAGAATAAGATAGACATTCATGAGTGAGACAATGAGTCGATGTAATAAGGTACTTAAACATTATTTGTTCGTGGTTATATTCTGAATTCAGTTTGTGTAATACATGTGTATGTGTGATGAACATCCTGGGCACACATATGCATTCACTTGGTTCATTTTCAGAATCGAGTGTCACAGATTAGTATCAGAGCCACGTTGACTGTAGGACGCAAGCGTAGGTAGAATGGACACTCTAGAATACATAGGAACACCCCTCTAACCTGTTATTTTCAAAAATTGCTTGCTGCTGCACTTTACTTGTCAATTCAGCAACCGCAAAGTGCTATTTTAGCCCCTCTTTTTCTCTTCTTTTGGGCAGCAACACTTTTGTTTGCTTGCTTCATAGCTTATGAAGTTTTAGAGTTATTTTCTTCTTCTCTAAAGTTCCTCATGTCTTATTTATAGATGCCGGTGACTAGGAGCACACCATGCATAAGGACTCGTCCACCACCCCGTGGGAGTGCACTTAACCCCATTGAGGTGTCCGATGGACCATATTTGGAGGAGGTGAAGATGGAACCTCATGATGAAGATGAAGTCAATAGCTCTATGCATGAGGAAGAGGATCTGGAAGAGGTGGAACCATTTGAAGACAACATGGAGGATGATCCACAAGAACGGCATTGGTACGCACCTCAGGAGGATTTTCACGCGGGCTTACACCCCGTGGAGCCTCGTGAAGCTATGTCGGGAGGAGATGAATATGAAGAGGAGCCACCCCTTGCTGAGGCCGATAATGAAGGTGATGAACGGGCCAACCGTTCAGTTCAAGAATTTCGGTCCGACGGGATGGAAGGATGCCACATATCAAAGGAGCTTAAAGAGTTCTTTGATTGCTGCAGCCTATACCCATAATATATTCTCAAGAAAGTCCCTCGTCTTGGACATGAAGAGTGGAAGGCTGAAGTAACCATCCTATCTAATGGTAGGGTTGTCACTCGGCACTTCGCACGCACATGGAGAGCTACAAGGGCAGAAGCTATTGATGATGCCGCATGGGATGCACTCACTGGACTGTGCTACGCCTTCCATGAGAAGCTTGAGAACACTACTTTTGAACTGCACCCGTATCGGAAGAGTGATACAAGAGAGATCATTGGACCCCATGAAGGAGCCCTTTCCAACCCACAAGCTGCTGATAAGGTCTTTATGGAGTATATGGACAAGTTCGTCGTGGTTTTCATCGACAACATCATGGTGTATTCAAAAAGCAAGGAAGAACATGAAGAACACTTGATATTGACATTGCAGAAACTGCAACAAGATCAATTGTATGCCAAGTTCAGCAAGTGTCAATTTTGGTTAAAGGAGATATCGTTCCTAGGTCACATCATATCTGAAGGAGGAGTATCGGTTGATCCCAGAAAAGTGGGAGATGTTTTAAAGTGGAACCAACCGCAGAATGTGAGATATATTCGGAGTTTCCTTGGGATGGCTGGATATTACCGCCGATTCATCAAGGATTTCTCCAAGATAGCGAAGACTATGACTGAATTGCTCATGAAAGGAAAAGCATTTCAGTGGACACCAGCGTGTCAAGACAGCTTTGAAGAACTAAAAAAGAGATTAACAACAGCGCCGGTTTTGGTATCGTGGACATGAGCAAGAGTTTCGATATATATTGTGACGCATCAAGACAAGGGCTTGGATGCGTGCTTATGCAATAAGGACAAGTGGTTGCCTATGCATCAAGGCAATTAAAGAAACATGAGCTGAATTACCCCACACACGACCTAGAACTTGCAGCCGTGATACATGCCTTGAAGATTTGGAGTCATTATATCCTTGGTTACCGATATGAGATCTATACGGATCACAAAAGCCTCAAGTATATATTCACGCAAACGGATCTGAATTTGAGGCAACGTCGATGGTTGGAACTCATCAAGGATTATGATGTCGGAATCAACTATCACCCCGGAAAGGCCAATGTAGTAGCTGATGCGTTGAGTTGAAAAGGAGCATGTCACCAACTCACGGTTCGGGAGCTGCCACCCGAGCTGCGTAAGGAGTTTGAACGGTTACATCTCGGGTTCTTGAACGATATGGAGTTGATCGAACTGAACTCAACGCTTGAACAAAAGATACGATATGGCCAAGCAACGGATGAGGAAATCAAGGAAAGAATCCAACAAAGCATAGAAAAGGATTTCAAGGACGACGAGAATGGTACGCTTTGGTTAGGGAAAAGGGTTTGTGTGCCTAACATGAAGCACATCCATGACACGATACTCAAGGAGGCACATGACTCATCTTATTCCATACACCCCGGCTGTATAAAGATGTACAAGGACCTGGAAACATGCTATTGGTGGAATGGTATGAAAAGGGACATCGCTGAATATGTCGCCTTATGATATACGTGCCAACGAGTGAAGGCCGAACATCAAAGACCCGCTGGATTATTGCAGCCATTAAAGTACCCGAGTGGAAGTGAGAAGACATCAGTATGGATTTCATAGTCGGATTGCCACGAACTCAGTCCGTCTACGACTCTATTTGGGTTATCATGGACCGATTGATGAAAGCATCCCATTTCCATCCTGTTAGAACCAAGTACACTGTCGCATAATTAGCCGAGCTGTATGTGGAGCAAATCGTATGTCGTCATGGAGTTCCGAAGAGGATAGTTTCAGTTCAAGGCTCTCAATTTACCTCTATGTTCTGGAAAAAGCTGCATGAAGCCATGGGTATAAGGTTAAATTTTAGCTCCACATATCACTCGCAAACCGACAGGCAAACTGAGAGAACAAATCAGATTTTGGAAGACATGTTAAGAGCTTGCGCCTTGAAACATGGGCGTAGTTGGGATAAGAGCTTGCCGTATGCTGAATTCTCGTACAACTCTAGCTACCAAGCCAGCTTGAAGATGTCACCCTTCAAAGCATTGTATGGTAGACGGTGTAGAACACCGCTGTTCTGGAATGAGACTGAAGAAAGCCAAGTATTTGGACCTGAAGTGCTGCACGACGCCAAAAAGAAAGTCCAAACAATACGTGAAAACTTGAAGGCCGCTCAGTCACGACAAAAGGGTTATGCAGAAAATAGGCGAAGAAGATTGACCTTCGAAGTGGGAGACTTCGTGTATCTTAAGGTGTTGCCTATCCGAGGCCAACGATGGTTCAATGTCAAAGGCAAGTTAGCACCTCGCTACATCGGGCCATTCAAGAATTCGGGCAAGCGAGAAGAGGTAGCCTATCAACTGGAGCTGCCAAGGCACCTCTCCGATGTGCACGATGTATTTCACGTATCCCAACTCAAGAAGTGCTTAAGAGTACCGGAAGAACAAGTACCGATAGATGAGCTCAAGCTTCAAGAGGATCTGACCTACGTGGAACACCCCATCAGAATCTTGGACATGAAGGAAAGGGTCACGAGAAATAAAGCAATCCGTTGGTGCAAGGTACAACGGAGCCATCACACGTAAACTGAAACTACATGGGAACGTGAGAAAGATCTCAAGGCAGAATTCCCCCATCTTTTCTCCACTCTATCGAATATCGAGGGCAAGATTCATTTTAAGGGGGTAGGTTTGTAACACCCTTAAATTCATTACCATGCGTTGCATACATTTTTCATGTAGAGAAGCATTTATAAAGAAGTAGAAATGGAGAAAGAACCATAGAAATGGAGAAAGAACCATAGAAATGGAGAAAGAACCATAGAAATGGAGAAGGGAATATATAAATGGAGAAGGGAATATAGAAATGGAGAAAGGAACATAGAAATGGACGGGAATGGAAACAAGATAGCTGAATTGAGCCATTTCAAATTTTCCCAAAAATTCCAAATCTCGCCCAAATTCTCCAAATTCCACAAGGGGGGATTTCCCCCACATTTGGGGGGATTTTTCCCCAATTTGGCCGCAGCCTAGAGGGGGGAAACCCTATCCCCCACCCCTAGAACTCTTTGGTTGAGTCCCAATTGGACTAGGACTTTCCCTTTTACCCCTTATAAATACAACCCCCAGCCCTCCCTACACCTTTGGCCGCAGCCCCCCCCCCCAAACTTGCCGAGTTGCCCGTGCCCTCCCAACTCGCAGAGTTGGCCACCCCCCTTGCCGGAGTTTGGTCGCTGTCGAGCCCCGCCTTCGAGCCCCGTCGTCGAGCCCCGTCACGCCTCGCCGTCGCCGGAGAAGAATCCCGACGATATGCCCTACCATAATTCCCCGCGGAAAAATCCCCTGCTGCTGCCGCTGCTAGGAGGAAGGCCCTGCCACAAGGAGGAACTGAGGTAGGTCTTTATTACCCATCTTAAGACGTCGCCGCAGTTTCTACGCATCTGTGTGGACATATCATGTTTTGTTCGGTTTTTGACGGTGGAATTGATCTAGTCAAGATCATCACCATGTCCACACTTGATCCCTACACCATTGTTCATCGAAAAACCCCATAAAAGCCCATTAAAACATGCAAGAACACGTACAAACTGGTTTTATAAAACTGCATCATAGGAATTGCATTCATCTACCCCATTGCATCTTGAATAAAGTTTGTGCATGATGATTGATTGTTGTAAATTTTGTATGTGCATGGTCGTAAGTAAAAGGACAAGCTCAAGAGGCCGTCTACGAGGAACTACATCACCAAGACTTCGAGACGCTTGAGCAACACGAACTACGGGAGCAGGGCAAGTGCCCCTTGACCATATTGATCCCATGTTTTCGAAACTGTTTTGCTTGAGAAAATTTGTATGCTTGTGTCAACTTGATGGGACACCCTTTAATAGGAGTTTACTAGTTTTGTTAACCATCCTTGTCGCCGGGAGAGTTGAAGAGTCAGGTATGGTCATTTTTCCTTTTTGCTTCACTTAACCTACAGGATACGGGAAGCGGAAATAAGACTTGTTAGCTACTGCACTCATATGAATAAAGATGATGAGAACTTGATGATGTTGATGAGCATGGAATCGGGGAGATCTAGGCAAGCTTGGTTCATGGATGTTGCTGAATGAGATGGTGGTTTACTTGCCGTAGATCTAAGGACCGGTTCATGCGAGCACATGCTAGGAAAACAGTGCCACCATAAGGCCAAATAATGGTGTGGCTTAGCTGACTAATTAGGTGTGTTGCTAGCTTGTTATGGACCGTTGGATGGCGTGGGGAATGGGAGTCGAGAGGGACTGCCCTAGGAACTGCATGGCACAAGAGGGGGCGTGGGAGAATGGAGATTCGAGCCTGCCGGTGAAACCTCAGTGGATCCGTACATTCTAGTAGCCCCTTTGTAAAGGCTATTTTGTGGTCTCTTGGCCATACACCGACAGTTGTGTACTGGTATAATGGAGGTTCTCTCTAGTCACCACGGGTGACGAAATCACAAACTTGTGGGTAAAGTGGTGCCACCTCTGCAGAGTGTAAAACTATCATGATAGCTGTGCTTCCGGTTACAAGCACCTGGCCAACTTCCATGATTAGTGGCAAAACATTGCATGTTTATTCGGTATGGTTATGGTATGGTTATTGGGATTGGTTTTGGACTATTTTGGTCATGAAAATGAGTTTGGTTTTGGTTATATGAAAAAGAGATGGCTATGAATATTTATGAGTATGAGATGAATTTGAGAAATATTATTGGCTGGTTGAAGCATGATAAATGGTGAATTATGATGAAAGAATGTTGCTGATTTATTTCGTTATATTGGGATTTAACTCATCTAGACTTAGTTGCTGTTTTAACCATGTTTGTGAAATAAAATTTGCTTGCTGCAATGAGCCTTTTTATTGTCTACCTTGTTGTAAGCTACATGTCATACTTTTCCTGCACTTGTTGAGTACGACATGTACTCTGCCTTGCATTCCCACATATACATCAGCTACAGGAGATGAGTACTTCGAGGAACAGGTGGAGTACTAGACGTGCGCACTACCGTCAATATGCTTGTGGAGTTAAAGTTGGAGCCTGCTGTTTTAGTCATTTTCCGCTGTAGTTTAGAGTCTTCCGCTGCAAGAATAAGATAGACATTCATAAGTGAGACAATGAGTTGATGTAATAAAGTACTTAAACATTATTTGTCCGTGGTTATATTCTGAATTCAATTTGTGGAATACATGTGTATGTGTGATGAACATCCTGGGCACACATTTGCATTCACTTGGTTCATTTTCGCAATCGGGTGTCACAAACCGTGAGCACGATGGCTCAGCAAGTCTTAACCGACACTCCTACACATGAAACTCTACATGCAGGTCATAACAAACATAAGATGGCACATTGCAGCAACGGACCCGCCTACAAGTTCATCCTTAATTCATTTTTTAGCCAAAAGTTAATGGTTCAGGAATCTAAAATTTAGTGAGCAATATTTGGTGGCACACATGTAGCAACACAAATTATTCATATCAGCAATATTGAATCATAACATTCCATATATTAACCTACTTCATGATGCAGTGAACGAGCGGTACTCATAACCATGAGGGACGGCGAATCAACTTGATATACACCTGCAGGGATACCCGAAGAGCATGCCACGTACGCCCACACACGGAGCTGCACACAGCACGCTCACCCCGTGTCATACGGGACAATCTTTCACCAAACAGCCCAAACGTCGAACCTGTCGCAACCAAACAGACAGGAGGTTCCCTACACAGAGCACCTCTCTATGCCCGTTAGCAGATTTCCACCTTGCTGCCCTCAACCTACACCTATAAATCGGTGCGTTATGCCTCGACGCCCGGAGGTATAGGTTACATCAGTTTATCGGGGTCCATATATCCGATATGCCTTCTGTACATTCAAAGCTTGTTCAGCAGGGCCACACACGGATCGGTACTCAATCGACACGAACAGGGCTACGCACACAAGACTTCCTCTTGCTATGTCCTAGCCCCTGTCTAGTCTCATTTTTCTTGCTAAAGTGGTCTCACATCTCGAACCAATCCTGTGTGACCCGAACCCTATACTCGCGAGTAGATTCCAACTACTCGACTTGTACCGAAGTCTATAAACATTAAGCTCAGCATGAACTACTCGAGGACTTAGACACTACCCTCACTCTTGTTGGAATAATCTGATTATGCAATTGGGGTTTCATCCATCCTACACCTAATGCACATACATACCTCAAGCTAAATGTATATAAAGCAAAACTTTATAAGACTTGTTAAATGCAAACCGGGGCTTGCTATGTTGCTGCTGGTTAATAGTGTATAATCCTGTTAGAGTCTTCTCTTCCCTTAGGATTGATCAACTGATTCACTTCAATGAACACACTTCGTCGAACTCCGTCGTCGACCGCCTTCGTTGTAAGCACTATCGACATGTATATGTGTAATTTTCATAATGCAAACTAGATAATTTGAAACTTAAACTCGTTAAGAACAGGGGATGGTGTGGGAGTGCTAAGAAGGGATGTTTTGCCTCTGTTGTGCAGAGAAAATAAAAAGAGAAACCATTCTACACTTAGGAGTTCAGTTCTAACATGTGCTATGTTTCCTAGGGGACATATGAGATGACTGAAAATATTTGTTAGAAACTAAAGATCCTGAACTCTAATGGCTTTGAAATTTTTACAGAACTTCCTACCTTACACAGGGACTTAGCTTGCCAAATTGCAGCTAATGTGAATGGAAATTGGGTCTCCATTAATTCCCACAATATTTCCTATGTAATTCTCATATACATAAGAATGGAAACCCAATACAGGGAGTTCTAAGGCTCACTTGAGCTGAAACTTTACCTGTGAGTTTATGGTCACAAGAAAGTACTTTGGTCCAAAATTCAGGACTTTTCATTGAGTGGTTCCTACAGAATAATTCTATAAGCAGTTATGCTACAAGGAATTAATTCTGAAGTAATGTGCATTTTCATGCCCAATAAAGTGAACTACAATTTCAATTATGGCTCATAGAGCATTCCTGAATTTTCCTATGATTTTGGAGTTAAGGATTGTCTAGAATGAAATTTTTAAAGTGGAAACTTTTTCTGAAAAGTTTCTGGACACTTTTTAGTGCAGTAGATTTTACTCTAAAAATTCCTAATCAAAACAACTCCAAATGAGCTGAAACTTTGCTGAAAGTTCAACAATATCCTAAAGAATATCCTGGAAAAATTTGGGAATTTTTGGCTCACCCAAACTTTCTCCATAATTCTTTTACAGAAAAATTAAAAGAATTATCCAGAATTTATTATTGACTTTCATACAAATTGGGGTTCATATTTGGATAGAAATCTGTAAACTGAATCCAACCCAATTTGAATCTCCCAATTTGGAGTTTTCTACACAAAGTTATGAATTTTCAAAGTTGGAGCTGAAACTGGGATTGATTTCCTATTGAAAATTCGAGCTGGACCCACCATTTAAGTTGCAGCCAATGAAATTCGAGGGCACACGGGGCTACTAGGTTCTACCGGTGTAGTCACAAATGATCACTGGACACAACCAATCCCGGGTTTAAAAATCACTCGCTGACAGGTGGGCCAGCCCCCACCTTTCTTCTTCCTCTCGCTCTCTTCCCGCGCGCGCCCTCCCCCTCGCCAGACTGAGGCGGCGCCTCGCCGGAGTGAGGTTCCAGGCCGCCTCCCAGCCGGAGGCTCGCCGCCTGTGGGTTTGCAGCTATGGGGAAACGTTTGGTGGGGTCGGCGCTAGCTGTTGATGGCCGGAATTAGGTCGGCGGCGTGTGGTGGCCTCGGTGAAGCTTCGGCGCCGATGACCGGTCACCCTAGCCCGCCAAAAGTTCGGAAAATTTGCTCTAAAGCATCAGTATACCTCGAGGAAGATCGACAAGCAAGCAAATACCCAAGGAAGAGGCGGCTAGTAGGGTTTCATCGTGCACCCGAGGCGTTCCGCCATGTTTGAGCTCGGAAAATCTTGAAATGGGCCACCAACACCGGGTTTCAAGCTTGGGTTGCTAAGGAAAATTGATCACTAGCTCGTCTAGCACCTTTGTGCACGATTTAGTGGACTAAGGACGAGAATTGAGAGTGAATTCGACAGATTCTTACCCGGAGGTCCGCTTGTATGCGCCGGGAGAAAAACGTCGAATTGGAGCTCGATGATCCACGACTTGAGCTTCGGTTTGGGAAGGAGTAGCATGGTTAGTCAGCGCGTCCTTGGGTGTCTTTGGTCGAGCATGAACCCCTTCATTTGGAGCTGTCCACGGGAGCTCGAGTGGAGGTGCTACTCGGCCGCCGTGAAACAGAACCACTTTTGGGTGATGGAAGCCGTGCTCGACCAGCTTTTGCTCCGAGGAGATGTAGGACACAGCTGTGGTGCGGTCTTTGCTGCTCAGCAAGCCTCTGCACGCAAGAAATCCTTAGCTCCGACCAAAACCGAGGCGGCGGCGCTTTCTGTCGAGGGAGCGTGCGAGAGGGCGAAGGCTGAGGAACTGATCGTGTGAGCAGAGAAGGGAGAGCGGGCTTGTGCACTGATGTTTACCGGTAGCTGAAGGAAACAAACGAACCGCCTCGGAGGGCAGCAGGCACCCAGCCAGCTCGGTGGAGAGTGCACCCCTCGGTGACAAGCTCACAGAAGATAGAAGCTTCGATGGTTTGCAGTGCAAATGACATGTGGGTCCCCCCTCCAAACAACAGTGGCTCCATAATTCAAATTCAAAGTTCGCAACATTTCCACAAACTAAATTTGATTAGCGTGGAGTTAACCCTCTGTTGTTTTCAAATTCTTAATTCCGTGCTCTCGGTTCAGTTCCTGTGTGGGGGAAATAAAGCCCTGGGTTTGAGGCTTTTGTGAGCACAAGAACACGCCTGGAGCTACTCAAACCTATGAGCTGTTCGCCAGCGCGATGGAAGCAGCGAGGCAGTGGCCTATGCTTCCAGCTTGGTTTGTGAGTGGGAGGATCACGGCGTGAGGTATTGAAACCACGAGTAGGTCGCTAGCTCGATGCAAAAAGCTGGAGGTGCCTGCCCTCGGTGGCGTTCTTAGGAGGCTCGGATGGTGGGTTCGAGTAGAAATAGAGGAAGAAGGCTTCGGGTGTAAGTCTAAGTGTCCTAACGATAAGTGGGTCCACCAACCTTCCCTCGCCTTATCCTCCCAACAATTATCTCCACTTTGGCAGGTGATCAATTCAAATGTGTATAATTATATTTTTGGATCCATTTGGATAATTGATCCGCTTCCTACGAATTCAAATCCAAATTTGAATTCCCATGCAGTTCAAGATCCTCTTTGAAAGGAATAGCAAAGCATCCCCAAATTCTTTCAAACCTTGTCTTCCCACTAAAGTGACCCTTCACAGCCCGGCTAGATGTACACTCCGGTGGCAACAACTCGACTAATGAGTCCTCGAGATGATTTACGTCATTTGTAACTAACATTGCTATTGACATGTTTTCATGTATAGCTTGTATTTGTAGAAGAAGTATGGGGAGGAGGCAGTGAAGATTCACGGCAAAGACTACGATTGGCAGAACACACCAATCGATGTCAATGCCATGTATGCGAGCGATGGTGGTAAAGCCCATGGACAGTGAGATGTTAGATATTTTTATTTTTGTCAATTCAAGCTACATTATCTTACTCTTAATCTTTTTTGTAGTTTTGCCATTTTCGATGGAGTGGTTGACTCGAGGGAGGCAAGGCCTTCGAGGGGCTTCTCCTCACAGTCTTCGTCCGCTGGACCTAGCCGGTGGATGTCACAGAGGGATATAGAGTTTAAAAGTGTCCAAGAGGAGCTACGTTAGACACAGGAGAAGCTCCAGTAGCAAGCAGCCCTATTGAAGGCTACACAGGAGTATCAAGCCAGCTACAATGCATAGATACAAGCGGTGATACAGATAATAACGTAAAATACAAACCAATCATATTATTTCATTACTATTCAGGTGCTAATGCTTTGCCATCACAGTCCTTAACCTAGCACAACGGGCAGCAGGTTGCCGTTCCCTCGTGACAGCCGCCGATGCGGCCATAGGTGCCAGCGGAGCAACAGGTTCCTTCTTCAACGGCACAAGTAACAATATTTCTTCAAATCAACATAAATTAGTTTACTATAGCAAACTTAGCCAAAAAAATTTAAACATAGCCAAACTTAGTCATATTTGCTTAAACATAGCCAAACTTTACCATAATTACTCAAACATAGCCAAACTTAGTCATAATTGCTCAAACATATCCAAACTTAGCCATGATTGCTCAAACATAGCCATAATTGCTCTAACTACACTTTTACGTCACAGGGATCGGCGGTGGAGGCTCAGACTCCATGATTGCAGCTACCGGAACCTGGAGCACGACGCGAGGACGACATTTAAGGCTCCGGAGGTAGTGGACGTGGGAGTGTGTAGTGTGGTGCCTTTTATATTTGAAACTATTGTATTGTGAACTGTATGTTATGTTTTTATATCTGTTTTTGTATCTGCCTGTGAGCTGGTCATTACGCTAGGTTAGTATTTTTCTGTTTTAAAAAAATGAAACTACTTATTTACGATGGCATGGAGATGGCCGTCGTAAATAAGGCTAAGTTAGTTACGACGGTTTGGAGTCAGCCGTCGTAAATAAGTGTAAGTTATTTACGACGGTTTGGAGTTAATCATTATAAATAAGACTAAGTTATTTACGACGGTCAACTCTAAACCGTCGTAAATAAGCTTTCAGAGGGTGACAACCGGCACGTCTTCATAAGTTACGATGGCCGGTTCAAACCGTCGTAAATAACTTATTTATGACGGTAGCAATCATAAGTAACGATATTTATGACTACAGACTTGGGATGGCTATCTATCGTCGTAAATAAGCCATTACCATCATAATTAAGTTATTTACGAGGGCTTAAAAATGGTCGAAGCTTCCAGGAGTATTTAAGAAAAACGGGTGGAATCATTAAGCTGCTCTGACACAGTCCAGTTGACTAAAGAAGGAAAAAACTAAAATAAAAAAGATCCGACCTGCCGGATTCATCTGCAAACACTACAGTCCTCCGCTGTACCAAGTTAGTTAAGGTCGGTTTATGATAATTCCATAATGACTTTCCTCAGATGTAGGGGCTTCATCTACAGAGAACCCACCTTTAGGTGCAAAACGGTAAATTCCGGCCCCTTCTTCTGTCGGACATTGGCCATTCAGCCATGTCACCATGTGTATATCCTACTGTAGGTGACGGCTGCCGGCCGAGCATGGTGACAGCGCTGCTAAGTACATCGGCTTCTGGATTGTACGCAACACACCCGGCCAAGAACTTCAACAACATCGACCTCCGTCGCCAGAAGTGCTATGCAGGTGAACAGTGCCATGGCCATGCAAGGTAGTGTTGGAAGCTCGATGGCGCTTGAAACCGGTGAAGAGGGGCATAGGGCATATCGTCAATTAAATCAGAGATACAGCCGAAGGGGTGCTGATCAGACCTTTGTCACACCTTGTATAGGGGTGAAATACTGACAGAAATTTTCTGAATCAACGTACACCGATTTTGAAAGATTTTCTATTTTTATTGTAATTGTTTGGAAATTGGCCGGAAATGAAAATTCGGAAATCGGAACAAAAACGACTTGGGCAGATTTTCGATCGAATACTCAGAATTTTGTATTTATTCAGAAATTTCTGAACAATTTCCGCTTTCATTCCCGGAATAAGCAAGGGGCCTTGGCCCAATATTTAACAGCCTAATAGGCCGAGAGCATGGTGGCACAACGCTTCGGTGCTCGCCCCCAGGCCTGGAGGCTGCGAGGTCCCCGACGCCCATGAATGTTTTATTTTTAGTTAAGTTTGATGTATGAACTATGTGTGGATGAGAGTGCATGATACGAATTGTTATATTTGATTTGCATTGCTTGTCATTAATTTGTTATGGTTACTAATGTGAAGTTATTATCATAATTTGTTCATGTCATTTTAAATAATAATGATAATACTTTGGCCTTTAGGGTGTTGTTTCCCAAAAAAATTGAACCGTTCCGAT
Organism: Neostapfia colusana; assembly: GCA_030760725.1. Lineage (NCBI taxonomy): Eukaryota > Viridiplantae > Streptophyta > Magnoliopsida > Poales > Poaceae > Neostapfia > Neostapfia colusana. Next base: position 45,389,368 of record JASWHV010000012.1, on the reverse strand, counting down.
ATCGATATGTTTCCGTTCCAAAATATTTGTTTCCGATATTTTTGAAATTTTCGATATCATATCCATTTCTGATGGTACAGTTTATGATTCTATTTCTGAAAATTATATATAAAATAAAAACGATTTAATGATTTTTTCAACCGTTTCTGACCATTTTCACCCCTAACCCCGTATCAGAGCAAAAATAAAAAATGGCGCAGGCTCACAGCGAGAACAGGCTCCGTGTCGGCAACCGCTGCCGGATACCGGCCAACCGCATTGTTTCCCCCTAGAAAGCTAGAAAGTGTCGCCATCTTCTCCCTCCCCCACTCCTTTTCTTTTCTTCCCCCACCCAAAACCGTAGCCGCGACACACCACCATTGCCACACCTTAGCCGAGCATGTCGCCTCACGGGAAGAAACCGTCCCGGTTGCCTCCGACTGGTTGTCGAGGATGCCGACACCGCGCCGCCCCTGCAGGATCCATCTACGACGAGAATCTGCCGTCCATGCAGCCTTTCGTTACCGCCGAAGCCCGATTGCCGCCGAACGCGTGTCTTCGATCGTCTTCATCCCCTCCGGACACATTGTAAGTTTCTTACAATATCCTCTCCATTTTGCACCAAGTCCCGACTAGAATGGAGGCCTATAGCATTTTGGCGATTATCCGATGAGCCATCCATAGTGCCGCCACCTTCTCCGCCATTGGACTCACATGTGCCGTCCATCCATGAAGCAACGGCCCAGATTAAAGATGCGTACCCCTTCAGTTATTTAAATCCAAACACTCCCTTTTGAATCCGCCGATCCACAATAGATTAAATCATACCCCTTCCCTTAATAAAATCTAGGCCTCACGTGTTAGATCCAACGACCCAAATTTAATTAAGCTATACCCCTTGTTTTTTCACAAATAGGCCCCTGAGAACATAATAAAATTTAAGAAATGCCCTTTACTTTAAAAATAGGCCCTGAACTTCATGATAGTTAAGAAACAACCTCTGCATTTGTTAAATTAGCCCCTGCAGTATTTATAAATCAGAAAATTGTTATGTAAAACCATTTAAACCCCTAACAATATTATAAATTTGCATTATAACCCTGGACCAGGCCATATTTATATTTTAGACCCTATAATTAACCAAAATAATTTATTTAGGACCTGGAATTTATAGAAAAGCCTCTGTGGTAGTAAATAATTACAGAAAAGGCCTTGTATTGATCTGTTTTTAAGAAAAAAACCTAAAATAATCTGTTTTCACATTTTAAACCTTATGCGTATTCTGTAACCACAAATAAATATCTTTTTGAAGCTGAAATTACAAGCTAAATATAGTATCATGTCTAAAATCACATTAAAAATAATATATATTAGAAAATAAGTATAAAATACTTTAAGTGCATAATTAGTTCTAAAAATACATTAAAGGCAATATATATATATACAAATATATACTTCAAAATTTAATATAAAAATGATATGAGAGTATGGATAAATGTTTTCTCATAAGAATCACAAAACAAATAGTTATATCATAATATTTATAACTTTATGCTCATATATATATATGTGAAAAACAAATTAAGAAATGTATAACTTTGCATATGAGTTATAAATGTATAGATTTACCATTTGCTTGTTAATTGCTGGTAATTGCCTAATCTGTAATCTTCTTATTGTGTGTTATGTGTAGTGTTCTGTGTGCATCTACGCGGATAGACCAGCCCCAGAACCTGTTGTCAACCTTCAAGAGCAAGTGTTTGACATTTCTGAGCAGCAAGTAGAAGGCAAGTGTCCTTGATTACATTGCTTCCATTTTAGAAAATTAGATATATTAATTGCAGGATGTCTTTAATATAAATTCTATGTTAGGAAGATCATTTACTATTTTTCTAATATCGTTCCATGAATCCTTGGTGGGATTACTTAGCATGGTTATTTGTTATTATTTATGCTTAGTCATGCTTAGAACTTTGGGTAATGAATGGGGTATGTTTATTACCTGGTTCATTGAACAATTTATGAGACGTGATGATATACGGTAGATGTAGGAATCTAGATGGGCTGGTTGTTCTGGTATGGTGTTGTGTGCACGAGAGTCGGGTTAGTGATGGTGCTTGTCTTACATTCTAAGAACCGATGCATGTAACCTGGCTTTATAATGCCACTACAAGAATGAGATGGGGGCAGCTTGACCAATTAATTAGGTGTTCTCCCGATAAAGTATGGGTGATTAGAAGATGTGGGGAATGTGAGTTAGAGGGACTGCCTTGTGAATCGCAAGGCAGGGCTTCTGCAACAGATGTAGTTGGGCTCCAGGATGTGTTAGCGGTGAAACCTTATTGGACATGTACTTGCCGATAGATTCTTTGTAAAGGCCTCGTAGTGATCTCTTGGCCACACAAAAAGTGTGTAATGTGGCTTGCAACAACGGGCATCAGGGAGGTTTATATAGTCCACCTGGCAACATGGGATGAAATCACGGCTTGTGGATAAAGTGGTACAATATCTGTAGAGAAATAAAAATTGTCATGGTCGTGCTCAAGTCAAGAGCGGCTTGGACTTCTTCATGATTAGTGGGCATTGAGATTGATTAATTGTGAATGTTTGGTGGTGTAATCTAACATTGTTGAATTGATTATAAGGATGGTGGGATTTCAATCGCTTAGTAATATAGGTTGCTAATTTAAGCTAAGGGATTAGGATTAACGCTCAGTTACTTGATTTCAGCCTTCCCTTGAGAATGGCCTTAATATCATCTCTTTCCTACACTTGCTTGTTGTTGGACTTTAATTGCTACTCAGCTATGGTGATGGCTTGGACTATAACGAAGACGACTTCGACCTAGAAGACCTGTACTAGGCTTGCGGACCCTCGGAGAACGCCTATGATGTAGCACCACATGTATATTCCACTGCTGTGTTATTGATTTATTAGTCTTTAAAAGACATATATGTAATATTTTATTACACGTTAAACTTGACATGTAATATATTATGGTATCTCACTATTGCCGGCACATGTATAAATGGACCGATCCTTGCATACATGTGGAATTCATCCGGTTGGACTTCTTTGAAAATCGGGTGTGAGAGCCTTAGCGAGGACCCCTTCCTCAACCACGTCCTGAGTCCATTGTGATACTGGGGGATTTTTTACCGACACAATTCAACCATGCCAAAACTGACTCCAAATCATGGTCGCATATTATGGAAGAGCAGGTCATCTGGAACCACAAAGAACTAATCCAAAGAGCCAAACTGTTAACATCTCTACTACTGCACATGTGGCTACAGAACCTGATGACCCAATGCTACCAAGGGGACTTGGCCCAGAAGACCAAACACATGGACTACGGCTCAGAGTGATCCTGCCTGTTAAGATACTATACACCAACCGGTTGATTCCAATAGCTTAAACTGATGAGAAAGAGTGGGCAATTCACTTATACTTTAAGTCTTTAATACACTTCAATACTCTCCCTCACGTGTAGGCTCTTTTAAGCCGTAAACATGGAACAGGAGTCGGCTGTAATTTTATTGTATTTTTTAATAATTGTGTCTGCGAGGATTCAAACATGGGACCTATGACTCTAATACCATGTTAAGCTACTATACATCAAAGGATTGTCCTCAAAAGCTTAATATGATGAGGAAGAGTGGGCAATTCGCTTATACATTGATACACTTCAATACTGCCTTCATCGAGTAGAAAAGGCAATCAGAGTGGAGCGAAAGTAATCATGTAACAGAACATAACAGAATGCTAAGAATTTGTCCCCTATGTCTCCTTCCTCCTTATCATCTGTTCCTATGTCCTCAACTAATCCCTCGATCTAGAGCGATCCACTAACAATTGGTATCAGATTCATCTTCCTGGTCGATCTCGAGGAGCACCACCACTACACCAGACGACAAAAACTGTTTGTTGCCATGGAACTGAACACAAAGCTGTTGATCGAGGAGATGTTAAGGTATGTCCACACCAAGATTTCCAAGGACTTCGCCGAGCACAACAAAGTGATGGACAAGCGCTTCCGAGCTCACCGCGTCAGAGCAGAAACACCATGAGCGCGTCCTCGCCCTGGAGTCTTCAGCAGAGGAAAATTGACAAGAGTTTTGGAGCATGGAAGCCGGAGATTGAAGCATCCGTAGGTGCAGTGAAGATCGAGATCATGTTGAACAAGTTTTTCGAGCAAGAGGTTCATACACTCACGAGCCAGGTATCCTTGGCTTTGAGTCCCCGTCCAAGCGACCACATGTCGGGGTCACTGCTGATCACTATAACCAGGACGGTGGGTTTGGGTCAGTCTACACCCATACCCACATTCCGGTCAAGGGTACGTCCGATTTCAACTCCTTTGGAGTTGCTCGCTCGTTGGGTTCTGTTCATGATCCCTCATCACCCTGCCCTGCTGCTATTAGGAGCACCTTGCCTAAACTGAATTTTAATAAGTCCGAGAGTGAGAATTCTAAATTGTGGAAATCTAGATTTGAGAGCTATTTTGACATGTATTCCATAGACTCTAGCCTTTGGGTCAAAATTACATCTCTGCATTTTGAAGGATCAGCATCACGCTGGTTACAATCTGCTGAGCGTAAAATAGTCTACTGCACTTGGGATGTTTCTACTCCCTAGTAACACACCACTTTGGCAGGATCCAACACGAAATTCTTATTAAGAAATTGTTCCATATCAGGCAAACCGGGCTACTGGCAGATTATATTAACCATTTCTCTGAACTAGTCGATCAGCTCCAGGATTATGAAACTACCACTGATCCACTATATTATAACATGCGCTTATTGATGGTCTTAGAGAAGACATCTGAGCTGCCGTTTTAGTGCAGCGCCCTTCAGACCTAGATACTGCTAGTATTTTGGCTTCTTTGCTGGAGGAGGTACGGTCTCTGATCATGTCAAGAGCAAGGAATATAAAAGACTGGATTTCTCTATTTCAAGCAATGTGGATTCCTTCGTTGCTAACAAGTCGTTGTCCAGAGGTGCTTACCCACTTCTCTCTCCACCACGAGCAGAGACAGCCCCACAAGCTTCACATTCTGTAAACAGAAGCAACATTGCAGCCCCAAGTGCTCAGTCTCCAAATGATAAACTTGAAGCCCTCAAAGCCTATCGAATGGCAAAAGGTCTCTGTAAAATCTGTACAGAGCGATGGCATCGTGGTCACAAATGCTCACCAGCAGTTCAGTTACATGCAGTGCAAGAATTGTGGGAATTTCTCCATAGTGAAGACCATAATTCTGAAGAGCATGATGATTATATGGAGACAAGTTTTTATGACCTTATTTAAATCTGGTTCTACAGGCCTTGATACTCCTAAAACCATGAAGATGCTTGGAACTAATCAAAACATTGTCTTTTTAATTCTCATTGACAGTGGCAGTTGTCACACCCGGTTTTTCTCAAGACTAACCGAATGATTCTCACATGTATGCCATGATCACTTTCTCATACACGCGGCGACAAATAGTGAAACATCATTAAAATACAAGCTAAGTGTACGAATACATGAAAGTCTTACATAATTGTCTCAAAAGACTATTAAATATTAGATACAAATAAGACAACGCAGCGGAAATGAAGTCTTGTGGGCTCCATCACAGGCGTTGCCCGGGGAACTCCGTAAACCTAGAATCCATCTTCAGGACCAAAGTCGTCGTTGTTGTACTCCACGTCCTCACCATGTCCTGAGCAGCAAATAAATCCAAAAACGAGCAAGTTTGAGTACCATTGATACTCAGCAAGTGTGGGAAAGTAATGTAATACATGCTAGAACAAGGAAAGGCTTAACTCATGGTTATTGCACTATGCATTAATTCCTATCACCTTAGCTTATTAAGCACCTATATTACTACATAAGTGAAGTAGTCCTAATCTCATAACCTCATTGCCAATGTTAAGCTCCCCGCTCAACATCCTCAACTTCTCAATTCATCATCCTATAATAATGAAGAAGTCCAAGCCGCTCTTGACCGTGAGCACGGCTGTCATGACAGTTTCTAACTCTGGAGGGTGTGTACCTCTTTACCCACAAGTAGTGATTTCATTCCCGGTTGCCGGGTGGACTATAGAGCCTCCATTTTGCCATGGCCGTGTACCACGTTCACACTTCCCAGGTGTGTAGCCAGGAGATCACTAAAAGGCCTTTACAAAGGGATTCCCGACGAGCATGAGCCTGTCACGCCCGGTTTTACAAAGAGCAAAATCGGTCGTAAACTACATGTATGCTAGGATCGGTTTCATCATACATATAGGACATATAGTGATAAACAGTTATATATAAAAAATAAACGACATTTATACCTTAATTAAATTTCGAGTAGCAGCGGAAGGGGAGAACTTGTCGGGCCGTCCACAGGCGAATCGACTGGCAGCTACGTGACCTTCTTCACACCGTCTTCATTTGATCTTCTTTTCACTGAGCAACAATTATGATAGAGGAAAAAGACAACCGCCTGAGTACATAATTTACTCAGCAAGTGTTGGAAAGTTTTATGCATGATGAGGCAAGAATCAAGGAAGGCTAAACACGGCTTATGCACTAAGCAACATATTTCTTAGTCTTATTAAGCATCCTATTTACTAGGTGAATATCCCAACCATCCCAACCAAATACCCAAGTATCTCCAAGTCCAACTCTATCCATCTCCCAAAAACCACCAATGTGACATCCCGTATAGGAGAAAGGGACACCCACGTGCGCTTCACCAAAGGACACGCCCGCTCGCATGCACGGCCGTGCCCGCTCGCGTGCTTCGGCCGCCGCATTACGTATGTTGGCACCAGAAAAACTACCACCCTTCCCTTCTATTTAAACAACTGGAGACCCCCAAAATTCCCTCACCGATCGCACACTAATTTTCTTGGAAAACTCTCCGGCAAGAAACCATCAAAGATCCTTGGTTCTAGCGCTCTTGCGATGGAGCCTGACGATCACCGTCGCCTCTTGCCATCACCAACACATTTCAGGACTGTTCCGATTAAAGAAACCGCGCTAGGTGAGTTTGTCGTGTTTTCCGCTTCTGAATTTGGATGAAAAAAAAAGAGAATTAGTGAGTTTTTTTTGTGTGCTTGCATTTCTCCGGCAAGAAATTCGTCGCCACCGTTGAGCGACACCATGCGCCTCAGCCGGTCACGGTTGGGACGATGCGGGCCTCTCGGAATCGTTGGATTAAGAACTAGTCCCAAAATCAGTTGCCAATCGTCAATGACAAATTTTAACATTTTTGAGCAGCAAGAAAAAGGCAAGTGTTCCTTGACCACTTTGTTCCTATTCTAGGATGAATAGTTAGATTATTTGCATGATGTTTTCAATATGAAACTCAGTGTAGGATGTTTCCATAGTTTCATTCCTTTATCATTCCTTGCAAAACCATGGAGGGATTTAGATAGAATTTGTTAGTTACCATTTTATGTGCTTAGCCATGCTTGGAATGTAGAAAATGAATGAAATATAGATGTTGCTAGTCTTGTGGATTATATGAAAGGCACAAGTATGTGTCATGGTGTTAGGAATCTAGACAGGCTGATTGTTTTGGATGGTGCTTCTTGCACGAGACTCGGGAATGAGTTAGCGCCTGTCTTAGATTCTAAGGACCGGTTCGTGGAACAGTTAAACCGGCTTTACAGTGCCACCACAAGACTGAGATGGGGCAGCTTGGCCAATTAATTAGGAGTTTGCCGGTATAGTATGAGTGTTTGGATGGTGTGGGGAATGGGAGTCCATTTTTGACTGCCCTAGGAACTGCAAGGCTCAAGAGGGGGCTTCTGCAGGGGAGGGTTTACTCCCAGGAACTGCAGCGGTGAAACCTCAGTGGGCTTGTACTTGCCGGTAGACCCTTTGTAAAGGTCATGTAGTGATCTCCTGATCGCACACCAAAGGAAGTGTGTAATGTGGCTTGCAACCACGGATATCAGGGAGGTTTCTTAGTCCACCTGGCAACAGGGGATGAAATCACTACTTGTGGGTAAATTGGTATGATCTCTGCAGAGAACCAAACTATCATGACAGCCGTGCTCACGGTCAAGAGCGACTTGGACTTGTCCATGATTAGAGAAACATGGATGTCAGTTGAAAGAGGTTGTTGGGTGGTGTAACCTAACATTAATGACTTAATTATGATGATGGTGAGATTATCACTTAGTAAGATAGGTTCCTAATCAAAGCTAAGGCTTAGGATAAATGCATAGTGCTTAACCATGTTAGCCTTTCCTTGCTATTAGCCTTCATAACATTCTTTCCTACACTTGTTGAGTATCTTTGGTACTCAAACTTGATTTTGTTGGATATCATATGCTGCTCAGGTGCAAATAAAGATATAGACTTTGATGAGGAGGACTTCGATCCCGAGGAGTTGTTCTAGGTTGGCAAAACCCCCGGGCAACGCCTGTGGAACTGGAGCATCTACGCTATAGTCTTCCGCTGATATGTTATAGTGTAGTAGTACTTTTATTTGGTATTTCATGAACTATGATGTAATATTATGTTGTACGTTGAACTTGGCTTGTAATATAATGATATTACACTCTTGTCGGCATATGTATGAGTCAATTGATCCTGGCATACATGTGAGAATACGCTCGGGTGTTCCCTATGGAAAACCGGGTGTGACAAAGTGGTATCAGAGCCGCCCGTAGGACGCAAACCTAGTTAGAAATGGACGAAATAAGGTCTTAGTATTTTAGCAAAACTATTTACAAAAGTTTTTAGAAAGAAAATGGTTATTTAGTTACTTATCTAAGGCCTAGCCTCATCTAGCTTTAAAAAAATTCTTTGTTTTTTAACTTTATTATCTTTACAGTTAACCAAAACAAAATATTAGCATATGAAGACAATTCGATGAGAGAAAAAGAATTTCAAAGAAATTTATTCATCACTCGTTTAGGTTCCATTATGATCAGCGCATGAAATCCGTAACTTGATCTTAACGGAAAAAAAGTGTTGTTTGATGTATTGCAATGAAGTGTTTTTTTTATTTAAGGGGGGTAGCTATCGTATCTTAGCATTTTTTTTGCACAATTAGGTAATCGGTATGATAAGTCATCACCGACGACGGAAAATCAAAAAGAAAAAAATCACCATAGAAGGCTCTCACACAAGAAAACGAAGGACCACTGATGAATAGGAAGCAAGATCGGAGGCATTGAAGATTGTCATGAAGCTATGTGTCTGCTTCTACGTAGTCTGTATCCTAGGTTATGAAGCCTATATTTCCTTAACAATATCAAACCTTTGTTTAGCACCTAACCATCATCAGAGGCACAAATAGTTTCATATTAACCGCCTTGTCCTAATCATCCAAATATAGGTCACATCTTTAATGCACATCTTAATGAAACCATTTTGGTTAACCAAACTTTCGAAACCCTAAATTTTCCAAATCTCGGGACGAGATTCCATTTAAGGGGGGTAGTTTGTGACATCCCGTATAGGAGAAAGGGACACCCACATGCGCTTCACCAAAGGACACGCCCGCTCGCATGCACGGCCGCGCTTGCTCGCGTGCTTCGGCCGCCGCATTGCGTATGTTGGAACCAGAAAAACTACCACCCTTCCCTTCTATTTAAACAACTGGAGACCCCCAAAATTCCCTCACCGATCGCACACCAATTTTCTTGGAAAACTCTCCGGCAAGAAACCATCAAAGATCCTTGGTTCTAGCGCTCTTGCGATGAAGCCCGATGATCACCATCGCCTCTTGCCATCACCAACACATTTCAAGACTGTTCCGATTAAAGAAACCGCGCTAGGTGAGTTTGTCGTGTTTTCCGCTTCTGAATTTGGTAGAAAAAAAATGAGAATTAGTGAGTTTTTTTGTGTGCTTGCATTTCTCCGGCAAGAAATTCGTCGCCACCGTTGAGTGACACTGCGCGCCTCTGCCGATCACGGTTAGAACGATGCGGGCCTCTCGGAATCGTTGGATTAAGAACTAGTCCCAAAATCAGTTGCCGATCGTCAACGACAAATTTTAACATTTTTGAGCAGCAAGAAAAAGACAAGTGTTCCTTGACCACTTTGTTCCTATTCTAGGATGAATAGTTAGATTATTTGCATGATGTCTTCAATATGAAACTCAGTGTAGGATGTTTCCCTAGTTTCATTCCTTTATCATTCCTTGCAAAACCATGGAGGGATTTAGATAGGATTTGTTAGTTATCATTTTATGTGCTTAGCCATGCTTGGAATGTAGAAAATGAATGAAACATAGATGTTTCTAGTCTTGTGGATTATATGAAAGGCACAAGTATGTGTCATGGTGTTAGGAATCTAGACAGGCTGGTTGTTTTGGATGGTGCTTCTTGCACGAGACTCGGGAATGAGTTAGTGCCTGTCTGAGATTCTAAGGACCGGTTCGTGGAACAGTTAACCCGGCTTTACAGTACCACCACAAGACCGAGATGGGGCAGCTTGGCCAATTAATTAGGAGTTTGCCGGTATAGTATGATTGTTTGGATGGTGCGGGGAATTGGAGTCCATTTTTGACTGCCCTGGGAACTGCAAGGCTCAAGAGTGGGCTTCTGCAGGGGAGGGTTTACTCCTAGGAACTGCAGCGGTGAAATCTCAGTGGGCTTGTACTTGCCGGTAGACCCTTTGTAAAGGCCATGTAGTGATCTCCTGATCGCACACCAAAGGAAGTGTGTAATATGGCTTGCAACCATGGATATCAGGGAGGTTTCTTAGTAAACCTGGCAACAGGGGATGAAATCACTACTTGTGGGTAAAGTGGTACGATCTCTGTAGAGAACCAAACTGTCATGACAGCCGTGCTCACGGTCAAGAGCGGCTTGGACTTGTCCATGATTAGAGAAACATGGATGTGAGTTGAAAGAGGTTGTTGGATGGTGTAACCTAACATTAATGACTTAAATATGAAGATGGTGGGATTATCACTTAGTAAGATAGGTTTCTAATCAAAGCTAAGGCTTAGGATTAATGCATAGTGCTTAACCATGTTAGCCTTTCCTTGCTATTAGCCTTCATAATATTCTTTCCTACACTTGCTGAGTACCTTTGGTACTCAAACTTGCTTTTGTGGATATCATATGATGCTCAGGTGCAAATGAAGATATAGACTTCGATGAGGAGGACTTCGATCCCGAAGAGTTGTTCTAGGTTGGCGAAACCCCCGACGCCTGTGGATTAGAGGACCCTTAATTAGACTTCTGCTGTGTAAATATTTAGTGTGTTAGTACTTTTATTATTCTATTATGACTTATGATGTAATATAATGTTACCGTTGACCCTGGCATGTAATATAATGATATTTCACTATTGTCGGCACATGTATGACTCAACTGATCCTGGCATACATGTGAGAATACGCTCGGGTGTTCCTTATGGAAAACCGGGTGTGACAACCAACCACATCCCAATACCACCAACCAAACCATGCTAATCATGAAAGAGTTACTAGCCCACTCTTGACCGTGAGCACGGCTATCTAGACAGTTTTAACTCTGCAGAGTTTGTACCCTTTACCCACAAGTCGTGATTCCGTCCCCTGTCGCCAGGTGGACTAAAACCTCCCTTTTGCCCGTGATAGCTAGCCACATTTCACACTTCCTAAGGTGTGCGGCCAGGAGATCACGATGTGAACTTTACAAAGGGAATCCCGACGAGCATGAGCCCACTGAGGTTTCACACCTAACAGCATCCAGGAGGCTCCAACCCCCGCTGTAGTGGCCCCCTCTTGAGCCTTGCGGATCCCAGGGTAGTCTCGCCCGACTCCCATTCCCCGCGCCTAACACACACTCACACTACATCGGGAATGCACCTAATTACTTGGTCACTCTGTCCCATACCAGTTCTTGTGGTGGCACGGTATGAGCTAGTTCACGGAATCCCACGAACCGGTCCTTAGGATCTACGTAGGCCACTAACCGCAAACCCGAGTCTCGTGCACTCGGCACCCACCATGGACCAACCAACCTGCTAGATCCCTATACTACCCTCCTCATACACCATATATACATCACCACATCATCATCACAAACATCAGGATTAATAGGATTAAATGTAATAACTCCCCATCCCAACATCTAAGCAGGGCTAAGCAGAGAATTACGACATAAAAGTAAACCCCTAGCTATCCAAACCCGGCTACAAGGAAAAGACAGGGAACTACTAGTAAACAACCTATCATGGGATTTATATTATAGACAATGCATGCAAATTCTAACTAATAATCCTAAGAAGGAGCAAAATGATCAAGGACACTTGCCTTTTTCTTATTTTGTTGCCCAGTCCATAGATCAAACTCTTGATCTTCAAAGTCTTGCGCTCGCAGGTCGAACGTAGGCTCGGGGCCTGATTTGATCCACGTCATAACGGGTGCAAAGAAAAATAATAGGAATCCATAAGTAGCAACTCCCCAAGCAATTTATGGTAATTTCATTACATATAAACTAATCTTGCATGTTTTCTTCACTTAGTTCATTTCTTACTAACTATTTGCTTTGTTCTCATCATTTTTATAGGGTGATTTGCATGGATAGGAAATATTAGAACTCTAAATGTGACTCTTGACATGCAGTGAAGGTGTCTTATCAATTCAGCACTTGTGTAAGGTTGTTTTTGTAAAGAAAACCACAACGAAGCAAAGATGTAAAGTAGATTCAGAACTTCCTAGGGACTGGGGTGCCAAAACAGCAAGTGGCAGGGGTGTTTTGGAAATTACTGCTCTAGCTAGGGTTTTATTTGCTAAATGGCACCAGGGTACAAGGGTTTAAAATGTTATTTCAGCATATCCTAAGATGTTTTGTACATATACAGCAGGTCTAGGGGGTGGAAAACTATTTTTAAGGTGTGTGTGAATTCAGCCTAAGTATGGGGTGTTCATTGCCAGTTTTCCAGCCCTGTACAGGGTTTAGAATGTGAATACAGCAGTACCTAGGGTGTTTGGTGACATTTCCAGCACTGTCCAGGGGGTTATTTGCTCAATGGCAGCAAGGTGCAGGGGTTTTGTGCAGTTCAGCATGGTCCAGGTGGTTTCGCGCATTTCCAGAATTATACTAAGTGTCCATTTTGTTAATTCAGATTTATTACAAGGGCTCCTATGCATAAACAGAGGGTTGAGCTGCTTTTTTTTTCAAAAGTTTCCAGGGCCAAATCCTAAATTACAGGGGCTTATGTGATAATATACAGCAGGGAGTAAAGGGTCTGTTCTGCAAACTCTGGAGTGTCTTGCAAAGATCCCAAGGAATCAAAAGGGGGGAGGCTAGGTGTTAATCTACTCGCGGGGGAAATCCCTAGATTCAACGTGGGCTGTTGATTTCTTCTCCTACTGCCGGATTTTATGAATGTGAACCGGTATCTCGCGATCTAATCACGACCACTCATCGGCTATCGAACGACTCAAGTTTTAAAGTGGCGAAGGGGTCTCCTCGAACTAGTATTGGCCGTTCATAGGAGAACCGATGACCGAGAGGAGGTCGACCACTTTCCCACTGCCAACGACTTCCCAGCACGGCGGGGCATCATGGGTTCGGGCCTAGTCATCGGCGGGGACCCTAGATCTTTGTCTACACGCCACCCTAACCGCCACTAGGTACCGGAAATGCAAGATGAGCTTATTGGAGACTTACCTAGGGGCTAGATGTAGTTCACGACGGCTTGGAGAGTGCTTGCGATGTGAAGTGGTGATGACTCTCGTCGGTCTTCGTCGTGGCGACGTTTCGGCGGGAAGTCCAAGAGGTCTTCGGGTCTGTGACGCGCCCAAGAACTAGACATAGATATTTGTCGGGTTAGGTCAAATATAGCTAAAGGACAATTGAATACACATGTAACCTCTCTTCGGGTGTTCTTAAGCATTTCTTCAGTTGTGACACATGGAATACATCGTGCACAACTGATAGGTGGGCCGGTAACTCCAACTGATATGCAACTTCCCCTTTCCTCTCTAGAATCTGGAAGGGTCCGATATATCGAGGTGATAGTTTCCCTTTCACTTTGAATTGTTATATGAGAACTCCGCATACAGTAAGTTCTTATCCTAACTCCTATTGTTCTTGAGTGCACAAGCTCTCAACATATCCTCAAGGATTTGATTGGTACTTTCGGTCTGCCCGTCAGTCTGTGGGTGGTATGCGGAACTAAAATTCAGATGAGTCCCTATGGTTTCATGTAACTTCTGCCAGAACCGTGAGGTGAACTGTGTCCCTCGATCTGACACTATCTTCTTCGGCACTCCATGATAACACACGATTCTTGACATGTACAATTCTGCCAATTTGGATCCGTTGTAGCTTTCTTTCACGGGAATGAAATCAGCTACCTTAGTCAACTTGTCGATGATGACCCATATCGAATCATATCCCGATCGGTCCTAGGCAGTCCCACTATGAAGTCCATACCTATTTCTTCCCATTTCCATTCGGGCACTTTGAGTGGTTGCAACAATCCCGCGGGTCGTTGATGTTCTGCTTTTACGAGCTGACATGTGTCACATAGGGGAACATGCTCCGCAACATCCCGCTTCATGCCATACCACCAATATCTGCTTTTGAGGTCATGATACATCTTCGTACTCCCAGGATGAATGGAATAGTCAGAATCATGAGCCTCTCTCAGAATTAGCTCACAGATCTCCTTTACCTCTAGTACACATATTCTTTTCCCATGCCACACCGTACCTTGTTCATCCTCTCTAAACCCAGGAGCTTTATTCTCCTTGATGAGTCTTCTGATTTCTTGTATTTTCTCATCACCCTTTTGACCATTGCGTGTGTCTTGCTCCAATGTGGAGTTCACTTCCATGGCAATGGCCTCACCATTATTCACCAGACATAGATTGAGTTTCACAAATTCCTCCCTCAATTCCGTAGGTGTGTCATTTAAGCTCAACATGTTTCCGGCTTAAAGCGTCTGCCACGACGTTCGCTTTCCCAGGATGATAGTTGATACCCACACCAAAGTCGTTGATTAGCTCTAACCATCTCCTTTGTCTGAGGTAGAGATCTGGCTGTGTGAAAATGTACTTTAGACTTTTATGATCTGTATATATCTCCGTCCTTTTTCTCATCAATGAATGCCTCCAAAGCTTCAATGCGTGGACCCATGCGGCTAGCTCTAGGTCATGTGTAGGATAGTTCTTCTCGTGTTTTCGAAGCTTCCTGGAGGCATATGCAACGACATGTCCCTCTTGCATGAGAACACATTCCAACCCGTGTCCAGAAGCATCAACATACACCGAAAAATTCTTCTGCATGTCTGGCATAACTAGCACTGGGGCCGTCGTCAATCTTTTCTTCAGCTCTTGGAAACTTACGTCACACTCCGGTGTCCACCTGAATGTGATTCCCTTCTCTAACAATTTGGTGAGTGGTCTCGAGATCTTGGAGAAGCCCTCAATAAACCGTCGATAGTACCCAGCCGATCCTAAGAAGCTTCGAATCTCCCCGACATTTTCAGGGGTCTTCCATTTCTGCACATTCGCGATCTTGGCAGAATCCATGAAGATTCCTCCTTCCGAGATTATATGTCCTAAGAAGGGAACTCTCTTCAGCCAAAACTCACATTTGCTTAGCTTGGCATATAGTTGGTGCTCTCTCAACTTTTGCAACACCAGTCTTAGATGCTTCTCGTGTTCTTCTTCATCATTGGAGAAGATGAGAATGTCATCGATGAAAACCACCACAAATTTGTCCAAATATTCCATGAATACCTTGTTCATGAGATAGATGAAGTACGCCGGGGCATTAGTTAGCCTGAACGGCATGACGGTGTATTCATACAGCCCGTACCGAGATACGAAAGCTGTCTTGGGAATGTCGGTTGGCCTTATCTTCAGTTGATGATATCCTGACCTGAGATTGATTTTTGAGAATACACAAGCCCCTCTCAACTGATCAAATAGGTCTTCAATGCGAGGTAACGGATACTTGTTCTTGATGGTTACCTCATTCAACGCACGGTAGTCTACGCATAGCCTTTGGGTTCCATCCTTCTTGGGCACAAATATCACTAGAGCTCCCCATGGCGAGGAACTAGGATGAATATACCCTTTCTCCATCAATTCCCGGATATGTTCTTTGAGCTCTTCTAGTTGTTTAGAATCCATCCGGTAAGGCCTCTTGTATATCGGGGCGGTTCAAGGCATTAGTTCAATCGCGAACTCCACTTCACGATCTGGGGGCATACCTGGCAACTCCTCAGGAAAAACATCCGGATATTCCTTGATAACCCTTATCTCTTCCACCTCCACTTCCACTTGATTGAGTTTAATGTCCCTCTTAGATTCTTGTACGGCTATGAACTTCACTTTTGTGCCACTAGTGTGAGTTAGTTCCACCGTTCTAGTCAAACAATGGATGATGCCTTTATGTTTGGTCAACCAATCCATACCCAAAATAATATCTATCCCTTGTGAGTTTATCACTATGAGATTTGCAATAAATACTACCCCATTAATGTCTAGATTCACTTTAGGGCACACTTGTCTTGTTCTTATTTCTCCCCCTAGAGAGTTTACTGCTAATATATGATTCATTGGTGTTGTTGCTAGATCATGCTTCTTAACAAATCCTTGGGCAATGAACGAGTGGGTAGCACCAGAATCGAACAAAATGGTTGCATTGTGTAAATTTGTAGGAAACTTACCAATTACCATATCAGGTGCCTCCTGTGCTTCTTCAATGGTCATGTGGTTCACCCGTCCTCGCATCACATTCTGCTGCTGTGGCTGCATAGGCTTCTTCTTTGGGCACTTATGAGCGTAGTGCCCCACTTCACCACAACTGAAGTATTGCACTCCAACTTTAGGTGCCTGGCCTTTTTTGTCTTGGGGTGGGTTCTTTGACCCTTTTCCTGCTGGTCGAGGTTGATAAGTGGGGCGTGGCTGCTGCACAAACTGACGCTGCAGCTGTACTGGTGCTGATGAAGGCCTGAAGTTTGGGTTGTAACCTCTCGGTGCTGAGTGGGGTACCACAGCACGGCTCATCTGCCCTGCAGGTTGCTGCACAAGACGTGACCGTGTGCCGCTCGACGCTTAATGTGACCATCCCATCTTCCTCTTGTGCTCATTCTCCAAGGCCTTCATCTTCCTTTCCACAACAAACGCCCTGTCCACCGTCTTTTGGAAACTTTCATATTCGTTGGAGGACATTGCACATTGCATTTCCATGGTGATCCCTTCCACAAAGCAGTCCTGTTTCTGCTCATCGGTTTCAATGTCCCGTGGTGCATAACGGGACAGTTGGGTGAACTTGGTGAGGTACTCCCTCACTGTCATGTTACCCTGCTGCAGTCCCAAAAACTCCTTCCTCTTGTTCTTGAGTTCTCCCCTTGGTATGTAGTGGTTGCGGAAGCTGCGCTTGAATTCCTCCCAAGTTATGTTCTCGGGGTCGTGGTGGGCTGCCACGTAAGCGGTCCACCAATTAGCAGCGGGTCCATGCAATTGATGAGAGGCAAACAGCACCCTCTCATATCCTTGACACTGTATGATCCACATCTTGTTCTCAATGGTCTTGAGCCAATCATCTGCCTCCAGGGGTTCAACAGCACTTGCAAACCTCGGGGGTTGAGTTCCTAGGAACTCACTCAACCTTGGTTGACGTGGTGCAGCCTGTTGGGGTGGAGCTTGGTGTAAGTTGGCCACCACTTGAGTCAAATTCTGGATGAGCTGATTTTGATTATCGATCATCTGGTAGATAGGATCATCTCCTCCTCAGCGACCACCCCTGCCTTGCCATCTAGGAAGGTGAGGATTAGCAGCCTCATTGTTGTTGTTGTTGTTGTTGGGGTTGGGGTTGGCACCACGACCTCTTCCTCTTCCGGCCATCTATTATGATTAACCAAGTGTCAACTTAATCATTACGCATTAATTTTTCCACATTGCTTGTATAAACTTAAACTTTTGAAACATTAAAATTTAGACAATTTCTGAAAATCTCGCATAGATTCTTAGGCACCATGTCTCATACGAAAATAAATGCAACTATTGATTCATAAGGTTTCACACACAAAAGCAAATGCAACATAAAGACGATGGTGTGGACAAGTGCCTATGGCTCCCACAACTCACGTCACACACCAAACATTAACAAGCAAATAGATAGGTTTCTGACTCGACTACTTGATAACATGCGGAAATAGGGGAAATGACTCTAAACGACTCGTATCACTGAGCTGGCTCGTCGGGGTCTTCCTCATCATTGCGGCTGCCCTCTAACTCCGCTCTAGGTGGGGAAGCTGCTGGTGGAGAAGTGCGGCGACGCTTGTTTGCCCGACAGTCTGGGGAGTCAGGAGTGCACGTGTCATTCTCCGTGACACACAGTTTGTTCCTATCTCCTCTCTCCCTCGCCCTCAAGCTGGCGCGAAGCAACACCTCAGTCTCCTTCAGGGTGTCACGGACATCCTGAAGCTCCTGCTGGCACTCCTGCAGTCGAGTGCTGAGCATAGCTGCATCCTCCAAGCACATGTCTATGTGATCATGATAAGTCCCCTGTTGCACCGGCGGGTACTTGTACTCCGCGGTGCCACTCTCACGCTGGAGGACATACATGTACTCAGTCCTATCCAGTTGGCCACGGTTGATGTAACTCTGGCAGGTGATGGCCTCCCAGGTGACATCCTTCTCAGCGTCGGCCTGAGTCGCCCGATAAGCTGGAGAGCGGTGAATCTTGAGCAGCTTGTTGTCGTGGATGATCCTCATCTCTGAGCTCCATTCTTCCCGCTTTTCACGGATGGTCTTGGTGGAGCTGTAGTGGATGATTAGCTTGCCCACATTGCCGGCGGTGTGGAGCATACGCCGAAGGTGGCGCAACAAGCCTCCTACTGCCAACCCGTAGGAGTGGTACGTCACCGGGCGGTTCTCCTCCCTCAAGGCAAGTGCAGCTATAGGAACTCTCCCTCCGATGGACTTATGAGCGGTGCGGACCATGCGAACCATCTAAAACATAAAACATTTAAAATCAAGTTAGATAACAATCAATTAAATACTGTATTTTGAATAAAAGTTGAGGCAAGATGAACAAATAAAATAAAGGAAGAACATTAATTAACACTTTTACTGCACACCTTTTGTAAAATAGTTTTTAAGAACATAAGGTCCTTAAATACGTCCATTTCTACCTAGGTCCACGTTCCTACGGGCAACCTGGCTCTGATACCACTTCTGTCACACCCGGTTTTTTTCTGAAGAACAACCGAGTGACTCCCACATGTATGCTAGGATCATTTTCTCATACATGTGACGACAAATAGTGAAGCATCATTATATTACAAGCCAAGTGTTCAAATATAAATAAGTCTTACCTAACATCTCGATGGACGACAACATGTTCACAACATAGAAATAAACAAACAGCGGAAGATAAGTGTTGTGGGCTCCGTCACAGGCGTTGCCCGGGAGTGAACCTAAAATCCTTCTTCGGGTCCGAAGTCTTGGTCGTTGTACACCACGTCATTCCCTTGGCCTGAGCAGCAATTTAAACCAACCGAAAAGCAAGCTTGAGTACCGTTGGTACTCAGCAAGTGTGGGAAGGTTATGTCATGCATGGCTAGAACAAGGAAAGGTTGATCTCATGGTTAAAGCACTACACAATTAATACCTATCACCTTAGCATATTAAGCACCTACATTACTACATAGGTGAAATGGTCCCAATCCCCTAACCCATCATCAAGTAACCATAACTTCATTTCCAATGTCAAGCTTCCCGCTTAACATCCTCAACTTCCCAATTCATCATCCTCTAATCATAAATAAGTCCAAGCCGCTCTTGACCATGAGCACGGCTGTCATGACAATTTTGACTCTGCAGAGTTTACACCACTGTACCCACATGTAGTGATTTCATCCCCCGTTGCCGGGTGGACTAGAAGAACCTCCATTATGCCAGTGGCCGCGAACCACGTTCACACTTCCGAGGTGTGTAGCCAGGAGATCACTACGAGGCCTTTACAAAGAGATTCTCGACGAGTGTGGGCCCATTGAGGTTTCACCCCTAACAGCATCCAGGAGGCTCCAACCCCCGCTGCAGTGGCCCCCTCTTGAGCCTTACGGTTCATATGGTAGTCCAGCTGACACCTATTCCCCGCACCATCCAAACACCCATACTGTGCCGGAGATACACCTAATTAATTGGCCAAGCTGCCCCATCTCAGCAAGTGGTTGGCACGGTAAAGCTAGGTTACATGCTCCATGAACCGGTCCTTAGGATGCAGGCAAGCAACAAACACAAACCCGAGTCTCGTGCACGTAGCATCCAAAAAAGCATCTGACTTGCCTAGATCCCTACCTCTACATGATTCATAATATCTCATTCAAGGGTAAAGTAAACAAGGTGATGATCTCATATCCCATTTATCCCATTCTAAGCATGGCTAAGCATGAGTAGTATGAATGACATAATAAAATAACTCCCAACCCAGGCTACAAGGAAGCAAGATAATGAAAATCTAGGGAAACTTCCTAGCATGGGTATCATATTTCAAATTGACAATGCAATTAAATTCTAACTACACATCCTAGTATAGGATCAAAGTGGTCAAGGACACTTGCCTTCTTCCTGCTGCTCCGGGAATTGAAAGTCTTGGTCTTGGAAGGTGAGAACCGGCTCTGGGGCTGGTTCTAATCATGCCAACACATATAGCAAAAGAAAACAACATTCCATAAGAAACCACCAACACATACACTCATGCAAGTCATACATACATGCACATTAAAGCCATACACATAATTAAGTTTTATGTTGACCCTAGATAGGTTGCTCCTATGCATGCATGCACCTTTAAACATCCATATTATTTCTAACTTTGATTATTCAGACTTCCAAGTATACCCTAACTCTAGGTTTTCAATTTGAACTATTTCCTACATTGAATATTACCCTTCTTACTTTCCAACTTGTATAAAATGTATATTCCCACTCCAAAATGGTTTTCAGGTCCTCTACATTATCTTAACTTAAAGTTTTGGAGTTGGCGACCCCATTTGACATTTTCCCATTATGTATACCTATTTTCCTATATTTTCATATTTACTTTCTATACCTAAAAGTGAACTTCAATACTAATATAGTAAATTACATCACCTACACAGAATATGTTTTGATCTAAAATGCCCAACAAAATATCTTTTGACTTCCTTTCTGATGGGATCAATTTAAATTTATTTTTACCTATTTTCAGAATTATTTCTAGCCTAAAAAGGAATTTCAGCACTAAATAGCAAAATAAATTCACACACAAATTTTATACTGTTCCAATTATCTAAACAGAACCTTTATAAATTTTCCCTACCCTTTTTGGTTACTTAGATTCATTTTTTTCAATTATTTAAATTTGTTCTATACCTAAAGGGTATATTTCAAAAATAAATAGCAAAACAACAACCTTATTTAAATTTCAAAGTCTATTTCCCCTCTAAATTCAAACCTCAGATTTCACTTGCAGCTTGGGATTAGTCCTCTAGTCATTCCAATTATTTTCAAAGTGCTAGGGAAGTTAAATTTGTGTTTCCCCATGTGTTTGCATCACTATTTGAATTTAAATTCTACTCATATGTTCAAATTTCTGAACTTAATGTCCTATAGGGTCTGAATTGCAAATCCACCCTACTGCAGGGTCCAATTTACTATTTCCTAAATTTACAGGGGCCTAACTATACAAAACGGAGATGTTTTTCCTAATTCTCCGGCTAGATCAGCATTTTATATGGGTTTGCATAGTTTTCCGGAAGTCCAGGGGCTAGGTCAGAAGAATCCGGGGCTAGCTCATGTTTTCCGAGATCCCCAGGGGGTAGCGCGTAAGATCTCTGGCGCTTATAACTCGGGGTAGCCGTGGACCGTCTGATTCTAAATGAATGGTTGAGATTATATCGCAAAGGGGTACGCAGGGTTTCTATTATGCGCCACACGATTTAAAATAGACGGCCCACAAGGGTCCATGTCGCTCCTGGCCGGAGCTCGCCCACGCGCGCGGCGGCGCACGGTGGCAGAGGCGTGATTTCACCGGCGAGGTCGCGGATCTTTATCTACAGGCGCTAACACTCGCCTTCTTCGGTAGCAATCGGCAGAGGGGAGACAGGAGAGCTCACCAGTGCGGTTTTCTTGAACCCGAAGGGGTCGGGAGGGCTCAACGGCGGCGAGGAGCGGCGACCGAAGGTGATCTTCGGTGGGATAGCGATGGGGTCGATCCTCCTCGGATTTTCTTCGGCGATGAGCTTCTCTGGAGGCGGTCGGGCACTACGAACATGTTAGCATGGAGGGAATGGCCGGGGAACTCGGAAGAGAGCAGCAGCGGCGGCGGTTCTCACCTTGCTTCGGTTGTGGTCGATCGGGGAGGAAACAGGTAGGGTTCCTGCGTTTAAATGGACGAGGGGGGCGGCAGGGTCGGCTGGGATCGTGTTGAACCGAACAGGACCAGAGATCGTGGGGTGCATGGGCGCGGGGTTTGGGCGGGGTGGCGTGATCGAGCGCGAGAGAAGCGGTGGCGGATGGGAGAAGAAGGAGTTGACGGCTGGGTCCCGCGCGGCAGTGAGAGGAGGAGGAGGGGAATAGGCCGCGGGCTGCTGGGCCGGCTAGTGGGTTTCGGCCCAGTGGCCATTTTTCTTTTTCCTTTCCTTTTTATTTTTTGTTTTTGCTTCAAATTTGAATTCCGGTTTGAATTTGAATTTTCCTTCAACATGCATCACATCCACTAAATTTGAATTCATATTTTGCCACATTTTTTGGGTGTTACAACTCTACCGCCCTTAAAAGAAATCTCATCCTCGAGATTGGTGACTCTAGGGAAACAGATCCAGAAACTGTGCCTTGAGCTCGTCTTCTCGCTCCCATGTGGCTTCTGCTTCCGAGTGGTGCTTCCACTGCACTTTGCACATTCAGATTCTTTTGTTCCTTGTGATGCGTTCCATCGTCTCCAGGATCTTTACTGGCTCCCTCGTCCATTTAAACGCAGGAACCCCGCCTGTTTCCTCCCCAATCGGCCACAACCGAAGCAAGGTGAGAACCGCCGCCACTGCTGCTCTCTTCCGAGTTCCCCAGCCGTTTCCTACATGCTAACGTGTTCGCAGTGCTTGACCGCCTCCAGAGAAGCTCACCACGAAGAAAATCCGAGGAGGATCGACCCCATCGCTCTCCCACCGAAGATCACCTTCGATCGCCGCTCCTCGCCGCCGTTGAGCCCTCCCGACCCCTTCGGGTTCAAGAAAATCGCACTGGTGAGCTCTCCTGTCTCCCCTCTGCCGATTGCTACCGAAGAAGGCGAGTGTTAGCGCCTGTAGATAAAGATCCGCTACCTCGCCGGCGAAATCACACCTCTGCCGCCGTGCACCGCCACGCGCATGGGTGAGCTCCGTCCAGGAGCAACGTGGCCCCTTATGGGCCGTCTATTTTAAATCGTGTGGCGCATAATAGAAACCCTGCGTACCCCTTCGCGATATAACACTACAAGAATCGGGCAAACAAATGTCGGCTAGATTAAAATCGTCGGGGCCGTCGACTTTAGGTGGCCTAAAAGCGTTGGTCTCTTGTAACCGACGCCAATAAAGTTAAACTCGTCGGCCGGCCCACGACAGAAGTTATGGGCGATGGTTATGCACGGCACACCGACGTTCGTAGGCATGGCCGTCGGTTTCAGCAACGTGGCCGACGGCTATAAGATGGGCCCGGCGAGCTCCGAATTTGACTCTCCCGCTCAAAACTTATAGGCGTCGGCCAGGTAAGCAGACCGACGGCCTTAAGGTAAAAGTGTCGGCTAGGCCGACGGCCTTAACATGGGGCCCGCCCGGTAAATTAAATTCGTCGGGCTAGGCCGACGACCATAACTTTATTTGCCACGTAAGCTGGGCTCCTCCCCGTAAACCCTATCGATCCCGCGCTTCGCCTGCGCCGCTGCCCGCTCCCGCTGCTCTCCGCTGCGCCGCCGCCCGCTCCCGCCTGCTCTCCGTCGCGTCACTGCGCCGCGCCGCCACGCCGCTGCTCCGCGCTGCCGTGCCGCTGCGCCGCGCCGCCTGTGCTGCTGCTCCGTGCCCCGCGCCGCTGCGCCGCCTGCTCCACGCCCCGCGCTGCCGCTCCCGCCTGCTCCACGCCCCGCGCCGCCGCTCCCGCCTGCTCCGCGCCCCGCGTCGCCGCTCCCACCGCTTCCCGCTCCGTGCCCCGCTCCGCCGCTCCCGCGTGCCTCCGCCTCCTCGCCGCCGCCTGCGCCGCCTCCTCTCCGCGTTCACCTGCGCCATCGACGCTCCCCCACGCGCCTCGCCCCTTCCGACAACAAGGTTCAAATTTAAAGTTCTAAATTGCAATATATTGTGTTTTATATTATAAAATTGATTAGTCTTTACACATTGTTATATCATTACTTATGCATTAGTGTGGTAGTACATAATTTTGTGGGTTGATTAGGGTGTGTTTTGTTTGACGTCAATGTTAGATTGGATAGGATGAATGGATGATCCATATTTTTCTGTCTTGGATCATCCAATTCGATGTTTGCTTAATGGATTGGATGATCTAAATTATTGTTGGATGAGAAATGGATTGGATGATCGATCTAAATTTTACACACCATTAATCTATGCATTGCAATATCATTACTTATGCAATTTTATATTGTGTTTTATCCATATATGTGTATGTGAACTTCATTATCATATATATATATATATATGTTAGTTAGGGTTCAATTATGTTTATTTGAATTTTTTTAGTGTTTATGTACTATATGTATATATAAACGGGTTTCGTGCCGGATAGAACCGACACAACCACCCATTCAGGACCCGACAAGCATCGTTTTCAAGTCGTCGCCTAGGCGATGCCTAGTGGGCGACTAGGCGTCCAGGTGCTCCGGCCCGGACGCCATGGCCGGTCGCCTCGCCTGGCAGCCGCAGTTTTCGTGGGACGACGGTCTTCTACTTCAAGTTCCAGTCAATCCCGTGTTGCAGAGACGGAGGAATTGAAAGAAAAATTAAGACAATATGAGGAGAAAGTGGAACAACAACAACTGCAGATGCAACAACAACAACAAATGCAGCTGCAGACACAGATGCAGGTGCAACAGATGCAGCAGTAGATGCAGTATTTGTATATGGCGCAGGTATCTTGTAATCTAAACAATTGAATAGTTTATTCGTTTACAAACTGTTTCTATTTAAGATCTCACGAATAATTTACTTCATGTAGTTCTTGGGTCAAGGCAATACTGGAACTCAGTTCAATATGCCACAATAGGCTCAGTTCGAGATGATGTCGCAAGTAAACTACTATTTTACTTAAGTTGGTGTAGTTATTACCATATTTGTGTTAAAGTCAGTAACTGAATATTTTTACTTTATGCAGTTCTTCCCTCAAGGTGGTTTTGGATTGCAGTTCAGTATGCCTCGTCCGATGCAGCCCAGACAACAAGTTGGCTCTTGTACACAGGTATAACCATATTTCTTATTAACTCGACTTATAGAACGAAATACTAACCATATTTGTCTCAGAGTTGCCAGAGTGGTCAAGCCTTTCCTCCACAATCTCAAGGATTCATGTCAATGTTGGCCCCTGGATTGCAGCCTTACCCAGGTGTTCTCCTATCGTTTGCCCTTCGCTTCGGGGCATAGTCAACCATCAACACCCGCAGCGGTATGATTACTAAATCATTAGCTCTAATGAAAGCGTAGCCTAATTTGAAGAATACTTAGCGACTTATTCAATTACATAGTTGGTAATACCTTTAAATCAATTACAAATGTGAGTTGGCCATTGTGAATTTTAGAAAGATTGAGACATATGAATTGTAACTATTAATGCAAAGTTAACTTTTATTTGTTTCTTGTAGGGTTCCGGTCATGTAACGCCTCATGGTTTTGATGATTTCCTCAATTTGAACGCCGGAGGTGCAAGTGGTGGAGGTTCAAACAATGACATGGAAGCGGATTAATCTTCACAATGGTCCTTTGGAGTAATTTGGATGTGAACTCGTTGTTATATTGAAGTTACTTGTTGTATGACTATGTGAGCTCGTTGTTTTATTGTGTTTTGGTTATGACTATGGCTTGTATGGTGGCCTGTATGACTATTGTGTTTTGGTTATGACTACGACTATTGTGTTTTGGTTGTGCCCTGTATGGTGGCCTGTATGGCCGGGAGGCTCCCCATCCGGGGAGGCAGCGAAAGCAGGTGCGGTTTTTTTTTTTAAAAAAAGCCAGTAAGGTCGTCGGTTTGGGACAAGCCGACGGTCATAACTGTCGTATGACCGTCGGTTTGGGACCAAACCGACAGCTATATAACCCAGGAACGCACACATGTCCTAGCCCAGTAAAGACGTCGGGACCAGCGGGCCGACACCTTTATGGTGTTATGGCCGTCGGTTTCGGCAGGCCGACGGTCTTAGTAGGTTTTCAAAGTAAATTAGTCGGTTTCTGTATACCAACAACTTTAATATCTAAGTTCATCGGGATCGACGTCTATAAGTCCTTAAGAACGTCGAACTGGAGTCGACGGCTATGATCATCGGTAAACCGACGGCTTTACCCTATGGTCGTCGGTTGGAGTACCTTACCGACGGCTATAGAGCCGACATTTCTTTGCAGTATTCCTGTAGTGTAATCTCAACCCTTCATTTAGAATCGGACGGTCCACGGCTACCCCGAGTTATAACCGCCGGAGATCTTACACGCTACCCCCTGGAGATCTCGGAAAACACGAGCTAGCCCCGGATTCTTCTGATCTAGCCCCTGGACTTCCGGAAAACTATGCAAACCCATATAATATGTTGATCTAGCCCCTGAACAACTGGAGAATTAGGAAAAACCTCTCTGTTTTGTATAGTTAGGCCTATGGAAATTTAGGAAATAGTAAATTGGACCCTGCAGTAGGGTGGATTTGCACTTCAGACCCTATAGGACATTAAATTCAGAAATTTGAACATATGAGTAGAATTTAAATTCAAATAGTGATGCAAACACATGGGGAAACACAAATTTAACGTCCCTAGCACTTTGAAAATAATTGGAATGACTAGAGGACTAATCTCAAGCTGCAAGTGAAATCTGAAGTTTGAATTTAGAGGGGAAATAGACTTTGAAATTTAAAAAAGGTTGCTGTTTTGCTATTTATTTCTGAAATATACCCTTTAGGTATAAAACAAAGTTAAATAATTGAAAAAAATGAATCTAAGTAACCAAAAAGGGTAGGGAAAATTTATAAAGGTTCTGTTTAGATAATTGGTACAATATAAAATTTGTGTATGAATTTATTTTGCTGTTTTAGTGCTGAAATTCATTTTTAGGCTAGAAATAATTCTGAAAACAGGTAAAATAAATTTAAATTGATCCCATCAGAAAGGAAGTCAAAAGATATTTTGTTGGGCATTTTACATCAAAACATATTCTGTGTAGGTGATGTAATTTACTATATTAGTATTGAAGTTCACTTTTAGGTATAGAAAATAAATATGAAAATATAGGAAAATAGGTATACTTAATGGGAAAATGTCAAATGGGGTCTCCAACTCCAAAACTTCAAGTTAAGATAATGTAGAGGACCTGAAAACCATTTTGGAGTGGGAATATACATTTTATACAAGTTGGAAAGTAGGAAGGGTAATATTCAATGTAGGAAATAGTTCAAATTGAAAACCTAGAGTTAGGGTATACTTGGAAGTCTGAATAATCAAAGTTAGAAATAATATGGATGTTTAAAGGTGCATGCATGCATAGGAGCAACCTATCTAGGGTGAACACAAAACTTAATTATGTGTATGGCTTTAATGTGCATGTATGTATGACTTGCATGAGTGTATGTGTTGGTGGTTTCTTATGGAATGTTGTTTTCTTTTGCTATATATGTTGGCATGATTAGAACCAGCCCCAGAGCCGGTTCTCACCTTCCAAGACCAAGACTTTCAATTCCCGGAGCAGCAGGAAGAAGGCAAGTGTCCTTGACCACTTTGATCCTATACTGGGATGTGTAGTTAGAATTTAATTGCATTGTCAATTTGAAATATGATACCCATGCTATGAAGTTTCCCAAGATTTTCATTATCTTGCTTCCTTGTATCCTGGGTTGGGAGTTATTTTATTATGTCATTCATACTACTCATGCTTAGCCATGCTTAGAATGGGATAAATGGGATATGAGATCATCACCTTGTTTACTTTACCCTTGAATGAGATATTATGAATCATGTAGAGCTAGGGATCTAGGAAAGTTGGATGCTTTGGTGGGTGCTGCGTGCAGGAGACCTCGGGTTTGTTTTTTGTGCTTGCCTGGATCCTATGGACCGGTTCATGAAGCATGTAACCTAGCTTACCGTGCCAACCACATGCTGAGATGGGGCAGCTTGGCCAATTAATTAAGTGTATCTCCGGCGTAGTATGGGTGTTTGGATGGTGCGGGGAATAGGTGTCAGCTGGACTACCATATGAACCGTAAGGCTCAAGAGGGGGCCACTGCAGCGGGGGTTGGAGCCTCCTGGATGCTGTTAGGGGTGAAACCTCAGTGGGCCCACACTCGTCGGGAATCCCTTTGTAAAGACCTCGTAGTGATCTCCTGGCTACACACCTAGGAAGTGTGAAAGTGGTTCGCAGCCACTGGCATAATGGAGGTTTTTCTAGTCCACCCGGCAACGGGGGATGAAATCACAACATGTGGGTACAGTGGTGCAAACTCTGCAGAGTCAAAACTGTCATGACAACCGTGCTCACGGTCAAGGATGGCTTGGACTTATTCATGATTAGAGGATGATTAATTGGGAAGTTGAGGATGTTAAGCAGGAAGCTTGACATTGGAAATGAAGTTATGGTTACTTGATGATGGGTTAGGGGATTGGGACCATTTCACCTATGTAGTAATGTAGGTGCTTAATAAGCTAAGGTGATAGGTATTAACTGCATAGTGCTTTAACTATGAGATCAACCTTTCCTTGTTCTAGCCATGCATGACATAACCTTCCCACACTTGCTGAGTACCAACGGTACTCAAGCTTGCTTTTCTGTTGGTTTAAATTGCTGCTCAGGCCAAGGGAATGACATGGTGTACAACGACCAAGACTTTGGACCCAAAGAAGGATTTTAGGTTCACGGAGTCCCCCGAGCAACGCCTGTGAAGGAGCCCACAAGACTTATCTTCCGCTGTTTGTTTATTTATATGTTGTGAACATGTTATCGGCCATCGAGACGTTAGGTAAGACTTAATTATATTTGAACACTTGGCTTGTAATATAATGATGCTTCACTATTTGTCGTCACATGTATGAGAAAATGATCCTGGCATACATGTGGGAGTTGGGTTTCGTGAGTTTCGTTGATAAGAGAGGCATTTCCTTGCGGTTGACAACCTATATACGATTTAGATATGATCAAGGGTGTTGGCTTCATGAAAATCTTCAAGTCTTGTTATTTCGTTGGTCGAGCATCTTTTCGTTTATTCTTCCTTCTTCACTAACTTTTTTGGCCTGGTGTTTATCGAATCCAATCGTAATAGAAGTGTTGTAACGTGACATGCTACCCCCCTAAATAGAAAACTGTTATTATTTTTAGTTTTTTTAAACAACGTGTTTCTAGTTCGTTATGAACAAACGCATGGTCCTCACTCCCTATACAATTCTGAAAACTAAGCGAGTGTCATATACTAATCTTCAAACATTCTTCTTCTTGCTTCATGATATCTTTGCGCGTTGATCTTGAAGCTCATGTCGGTTTAGTTGAGTCTTTGTTTTCATAAGCAAGGTCAAAAGGAAGTCTTTCGAGTCTTTTCTAACTAAGGTCACATGCCTAGAGTTGATATAACCTGGCTCTGATACCACTCTGTCACGCCCGGTTTTACAAAGAGCAAAACCGGCCGCAAACTACATGTATGCCAGGATCGGTTTCATCATACATTTAGGACATATAGTGATAAACAGTTAGATATAAAAAATAAACGACATTTATACCTTAATTAAATCTCGAGTAGCAGCGGAAGGGGACAACTTGTCGGGCCATCCACAGGCGAATCGACTGGCAGCTACGTGACCTTCTTTACACCGTCTTCATTTGATCTTCTTTTCACTGAGCAACAATTATAATAGAGGAAAAAGACAAACGCCTGAGTACATAATGTACTCAGCAAGTGTGGAAAAGTTTTATGCATGATGAGGCAAGAATCAAGGAAGGCTAAACACGGCTTATGCACTAAGCAACCTATTTCTTTGTCTTATTAAGCATCCTATTTACAAGGTGAATACCCCAACCATCCCAATCAAATACCCAAGTATCTTCAAGTCCAACTGTATCCATCTCCCAAAAACCACCAACCACATCCCAATACCACCAACCAAACCATGTTAATCATGAGAGAGTTACTAGCCCGCTCTTGACCGTGAGCACGGCTGTCTAGACAGTTTTAACTCTGTAGAGTTTGTACCCTTTACCCACAAGTCATTATTCCATCCCCTGTTGCCAGCTGGACTAAAACCTCCCTTTTGCCCGTGGTAGCTAGCCACATTTCACACTTCCTAAGGTGTGCGGCCAGGAGATCACGATGTGACCTTTACAAAGGGAATCCCGACGAGCATGAGCCCACTGAGGTTTCACCTCTAACAACATCCAGGAGGCTCCAACTCCCGCTGCAGTGGCCCCCTCTTAAGCCTTGCGGATCCCAGGGTAGTCTCGCCTGACTCCCATTCCCCGCGCCTACCACACACTCACACTACATTAGGAATGCACCTAATTACTTGGTCACTCTGTCCCATACCAGTTCTTGTGGTGGCACGGTATAAGCTAGTTCACGGAGTCCCACGAACCAGTCCTTAGGATCTACGCAGGCCACTAACCGCAAACCCGAGTCTCGTGCACTCGGCACCCACCATGGACCAACCAATCTGCTAGATCCCTATACTACCCTCCTCATACACCATATATACATCACCACATCATCATCACAAACATCATGATTAATAGAATTAAATGCAATAACTCCCCATCCCAACATCTAAGGAGGGCTAAGCAGAGAATTACGACATAAAAATAAACCCTAGCTATCCAAACCCGGCTACAAGGAAAAGACAGGGAACTACTAGTAAACAACCTATCATGGGATTCATATTAAAGACAATGCATGCACATTCTAATTAATAATCCTAAGAAGGAGCAAAATGGTCAAGGGCACTTGCCTTTTTCTTATTTTGTTGCCGAGTCCACAGATCAAACTCTTGATCTTCAAAGTCTTGCGCTCGCGGGTCGAACGTAGGCTCGGGGGCTGATTTGATCCACGTCATAACGGGTGCAAAGAAAAATAACAGGAATCCATAAGTAGCAACTCCCCAAGCAATTTTATGGTAATTTAATTACATATAAACTAATCTTGCACATTTTCTTCACTTAGTTCATTTCTTACTAACTATTTGCTTTGTTCTCATCATTTTTATAGGGTGATTTGCATGGATAGGAAATATTAGAACTCTAAATGTGACTCTCGACATGTAGTGAAGGTGTCTTATCAATTCAGCACATGTGTAAGGTTGTTTTTGTAAAGAAAACTACAACGAAGCAAAGATGTAAAGTAGATTCAGAACTTCCTAGGGGCTGTGGTGCCAAAACAGCAAGTGGCAGGGGTGTTTTGGAAATTACTGCTCTAGCTAGGGTTTTATTTGCTAAATGGCAGCAGGGTACAAGGGTTTAAAATGTTATTTCAGCATATCCTAAGATGTTTTGTACATATACAGTAGGTCTAGGGGGTGGAAAACTATTTTTAAGGTGTGTGTGTGAATTCAGCCTAAGTATGGGGTGTTCATTGTCAGTTTTCCAGCCCTGTACAGGGTTTAGAATGTGAATACAGCAGTACCTAGGGTGTTTGGTGACATTTCCAGCACTGTCCAGGGGGTTATTTGCTCAATGGCAGCAAGGTGCAGGGGTTTTGTGCAGTTCATCATGGTCCAGGGGGTTTCGCGCATTTCCAGAATTATACTAAGTGTCCATTTTGTCAATTCAGATTTATTACAAGGGCTCCTATGCATAAACAGAGGGTTGAGCTGCTTTTTTTTCTTCTAAAGTTTCCAGGGCCAAATCCTAAATTACAGGGGCTTCTGTGCTAATATACAACAGAGAGTAGAGGGCCTGTTCTGCAAACTCTGGAGTGTCTTGCAAAGATCCCAAGGAATCAAATATGGGGGAGGCTAGGTGTTAATCTACTCGCGGGGGAAATCCCTAGATTCAACGTGGGCTGTTGATTTCTTCTCCTACTACCGGATTTTATGAATGTGAACCGGTATCTCGCGATCTAATCACGGCCACTCATCGGCTATCGAACGACTCAAGTTTTAAAGTGGCGAAGGGGTCTCCTCGAACTAGTCTCGGCCGTTCATAGGAGAACCGACGACCGAGAGGAGGTCGACCACTTTCCCACTGCCAACGACTTCCCAGCGCGGCGGGGCGTCATGGGTTCGGGCCTAGTCATCGACGGAGACCCTAGATCTTTGTCTACACGCCACCCTAACCGCCACTAGGTACCGGAAATGCAAGATAAGCTTATTGGGGACTTACCTAGGGTCTAGCTGTAGTTCAGCTCGGCTTGGAGAGTGCTTGCGACGTGAAGTGGTGACGACTCTCGTCGGTCTTCGTCGTGGCGACGTTTCGGCGGGAAGTCCAAGAGGTCTTCGGGTCTGTGACGCGCCCAAGAGCTAGACATAGATATTTGTCGGGTTAGGTCACGAAGAAACAGAGCTAAAGGACAATTGAATATGAACAAAAGTAATTATCGCCAACGTTTTGCTATTGAGCATACACGTCCAATGTGCCACTTCTTGTATGCACATAAGAATCCTCACCGGGGATGCATCAGGAGAGGCGACGACGTCCTTGAGGTCGACGCCGAGGGTGTAGCGGGTGGGCATGAGGTGACTGAAGTTGACGAGCTTCATAAATCACTTGGCGCACGACTTCTTGGCTGTCTTTTTGGCCCAGTCCTTGCGGGTCACCTTCTGCGGTTACTTGGCCAGCCCGGTGACGAGGCAGTGGCCGTAGGGGCTGTTGCGGGTGATGGTGGGAGGGGGCGGTGTGGCAGTGGGGGAGAGCCGGAGTCGGCAAAATCAGTGAGGGAGGAGTAGGCGGGGGCGAGCGTGTCTTCCGGGGAGAGGGGTGGAAGGAGGGGCGTCCGAGGAGCGGACGACTAAGGCGATGCGTAGGGTGAAGGCTCACCGGCCGGGGGCGCGGATGCGCGGAGATGCTTCGAGGGGGGCCGGCGCGAGGGCGGTGCGAGGCAAGCGGGAGGGGCGCGCCGTGAGGGAGAGCTCAGGGGCGAGAGGGTTTGGGGAGCGAGGCGGCGAGGGAGGGCGTCGGCCGGAGTTTGGAGGAGCGGCGCCGTGGGTGGGAGGAGGAGCCCGGGGCGGCGCGGTGAGGAGCGCATCGGGGCCGGGGGCAGCGGACGTGGCGAGCGGGAGCGAAGGCACTGTGGAGAAGAAAAGCGAGGAGGGCTCGGAGGAAAGAGCCGGAGCAGGGCGCAGCAAGCGGTGGGGAGGAGGCATCATCGGGGAAGGAGGCGGGGGCGCTGGCCAGGGCGCAGGGAGAGGCGGCGGCGAAGGCTGGGGTCGGCGGTCCAGAGGGAGGAAATGGGGAGGACGCGGGGGTGGAGAAGAGGCGACGGGGTCCATGGGGAAAGGCAAGCTCGGGGTGGAGGAGACAGGGCGGCGGCTCGGGGGAGGAGGAGAAGAAAAGAAGGAAAGAAAAAAAAGGTTAGGGTTGGGGGTGTGGGCTGGGCCAGAGGAGAAAAAAAATGTGGGTGTTACAGAGCCCACCTAGGTTTCACCCCTAACAGCATCCAGGAGGCGCCAACCTCTATTGTAGTGGCCCTCTCTTGAGCCTTGCGGTTCCTACGGTAGTCCAACTGACTCCTATTCCCCGCACATTCCAAACACCCACACTACATCGGAAATACACCTAATTAATTGGCCAAGCTTCCCCATCTCAGCATGTGGTGGCATGGTAAAGCCAGGTTAAATGCTCCATGAACCGGCCCTTAGAACCCAAGCAAGCACTAAACACGAACCCGAGTCTTGTGCACACAACACCAACCAAAGCATCCAGTTTGCCTAGATTTCTATCTCTACCATGATTCATTATATATCATCAATAGTAAATAATCAAGGTTTGCAGTTCATATCCCAAGTATCCCAATTCTAAGCATGGCTAAGCATAGAGAATATCAATAATAAATATGCTAAGTAATACCTATTCCCGGGCTACAAGGAGTAAGACATGCAAAACTAGGTAAACATCCTAACACGGGTTTCACATTTCGTAACTCAATGCAAATAATTCTAACTACACATCCTAGCTAAGGTGCAAAGTGGTCAAGGACACTTACCTTCTTCTTGCTGCTCGGGAAACGAGAAGTCCTGCTCCTGGAAGTTGAGAACCGGCTCTGGGGCTGGTTCTACTTGTGCAACCATACACATAGCAAAAACAAACAACACTAATAAGAAATCATCCACATATACACTCATGCAAGTCAAACATGCATAAACATAACTTCACTTTAATTTTTTAGCCTAAAATCACTAAAGTCTACACATATATGTTCATCTTGGGTCTCTCATAATGAAATTCTCATTTTTAACTTCATGTGATGTTCATACCAAATTTTGATGTGTAAATGTGCATATATATTACATTTAAACTTTGCTTTTAGCCAAAATTTGCACTAGATGAGTTGTATCTATGCCTACATACACTTCTTAAACATATATGTATGGTTACTAGGTTGAATTTCAAATTGAATACTAATAAACTGAATTCTCAATTTGATTTAAATCCTATATTGCATACCACAAATTCTTAACTACAAAACTTGCATAAAAGTGTATTTTTCCATCCTAAACATATGTTCACACTTTCTAATCAACTTTCAAAATGAAACTTATGTTCAAAACCTTATATGGACATTTCCTAAGTGTTTATCATTTTATTTCATATATTCAGATTTGTTTTATGCCTAAAAATGAATTTTCAGCAATTAACATAACTTAAATCATGTTTTCAGAATTTATTTTCCATCTAAACCTGTTTTCAGATTGTGCCAAAAGGTTTTCTAGGTGCTAAGTAAATTAAAGATGAATTTCATATAATGATTTGCACTTCTAATGAATTCAAACAAAATTTAAATGACCAAATGCATGAATGAATTATTGTGCAGGGTCTAAACCTTAAATATCCACTACTGCATGTCTAAAATTTTATTTTCCATAATGTTTAGGGGCCTAAACATCAAATACAGACAGATTTTTCCTAATTTCTATTAAGTCCAGGGGTAAAACAGTTAATTACACGTGTTTGCGTAATTTCCAGAAGGTCCAGAGGATAGAACCGAAGATTCCGGGGCTAGACCTTAATTTCCCACGGTGCCAGGGGATAGCCCGCAAGATTTCCTGCTCTGTTAACGTGGGACGAGTGTGGGCCGTCGTTTTAAAGTGAAGGGCCAAGATTATAACGTGAAGGGGTATGCGGGGAATTTAATTTCGGCCGTGCGATTTAAAAAGAATGCAACACATTGTGCCACGTCGCTCCGGCCGGGGAGAGACACAGCACGCGGCAGCGCTCGGCGGCGGAGGCAGCGATCTCGCCGGCGAGGTCTCGGATCTTCGTCTACACGCGCTAAAACTCGGATTTCTCGGCACAGATCTGCAGAAGGGAGGTAGGGGAGCTCACCAGTGAGGTTTTCGTGAACCCGAGGCGATCGGAGGGTGCTCGGTGACGGCGATCGATGGTGGTCGTCGGCAGGGCGTCTGAGTCCTGTTTCCTCTCAGTTTTCTGGTCGTCGAGGTTCTATGAGGTACGGAGATGAAGTATCGAGGGTTAGTTTGGATCAACACAATGAAATTCGAGGACTTCACCAACGATCGGCGGCTAGCCCTTACCCTAGAACGACAGGAGTGGTTTTTCCGGCGAGGATTCTTTGTAACGTGGGTGCTGAGGGATCGCTGAAGTTCCTGCGGTGCATGACGACGCGTTAGCCCGATGGAACCGGCACTGGATGCGATGAATTTCGGCGGCGGTGGCGGTGGGACTCACCATCGGGGCGAGGTTGCAAGCGAGGAGAAATCAGAGGGGTCACGTGGATTTTAAAGCCGGAGGAGAGGAGGTCGGGGGAGGTTGCGATCGTGTGGAAGACGTGCTGAGAGTCCGAGGTCGCGGTGTGGTTCGTGTGGATTTTGGGACGGAGGCGTGTGGAGTCCGGCGCGGGAGAAACACAGGCAGCGGTTGGGGAAGAAGAACGGGCTGACATGCGGGGCCGACATGTCAGTGGGAGGAGGAGGTGGGGAGGGGAACGCGGGCTGCTGGGCTGTGCAGATGGGATTCGGCCCAAGTGCCTTTTTTCCTTTTTTCCTTTTCTTTTCTGTTTCCTCTTTCAAATTTGAATCCAGTTTCAAATCTTCGAAATTTTGAACATGCACGATGTCCATTCGGTTTGAATTTGAATTTGAGAATTTTTTGATGTTACAGCAGTTCTCGTTCTTTTCTCAGCTCCGTTGTTGCTGACAAACTGTCATCCGCCTCCGTATTGCTCAATCCCATTGAGGTCTCGGTTGCCAATGGAGCAACATTATTGTGCCATTCTGAGTTGAAGAGAGCGACTTGGGCACAGAAATATACTTTTCTGTCAGACCTTAAAATTCTTTCCCTCCACTGTTTTGATTTAATCATAGGAATCGATTGGCTTGAAGAGTTTAGTCCCATGAAGGTGCATTGGGGAGAGAAATGAATGTCAATTCCTTACAATGGTTCACAGGCATCCGTACAAGAAATTTTGCCTGAACTTCCTCGCCTGATACGGTGGTCCAAATCCTGTTGTAACTCAATGGCCATTGATCATTTTCCAAAGGATATTCAACTCTTCTTGACCCAGTTTTCAACATTGTTTGAAGCCCCAACAGGCCTCCCACACAGTAGAGTCCGTGGCCACTCTATTCCTCTAATTCCAGGTGCAAGGCCAGTTAATATCTGACCTTACAGATATCCCCCAAAGCTCAAATCTCAGATAGAAACACAAGTCCATGAAATGGTCAAAATGGTCTGATTCAGCCTAGCAAGAGGGAGTTCAACTCCCCTGTTTTTTTGGTTAAAAGAAAGATAAAACATGAAGATTTTGTGTGGATTTTCGTCACCTAAATGCCCTCACTGTCAAATGACAGTTCCCTATACCAATTATCGAAGACATCTTCTCTAAGCTTATAGATGCCAAGTGGTTCACTAAACTAGATCTTTCGGCCAGCTTCCATCAAATACTTCTCCAACCTGGTGAGGAATATAAAACTACATTCTCTGCTCATAAAGGACACTTTGAATTTTGTGTCCTTGCATTTGGGTTGGCCGGAGCACCAACTACATTCCAAGGTGCTATAAATGCTACCCTTGCTCCTCTCCTAAGAAGATTTTCTATGGTTTTCTTTGATGATATACTAGTCTAAAACCTAGATTACGATTCACATTTATCTCATTTTCGGCAAGTTTTACATCTTTTGCTTCAAGATAGTTGGAAGGTGGAGAAGTTAGGGTGGGAGAGGCTCGCCGCCCCCGTTCCCCCTCGCCGCCCCCATCGGGGCCCTCGCCGCCGAAGCCACCTTC
Source organism: Neostapfia colusana (assembly GCA_030760725.1). Taxonomy (NCBI): domain Eukaryota; kingdom Viridiplantae; phylum Streptophyta; class Magnoliopsida; order Poales; family Poaceae; genus Neostapfia; species Neostapfia colusana. The sequence goes on along the minus strand of JASWHV010000012.1, from coordinate 45,351,847 downwards.
GCTGGTACCCTCGCTGCCCTTGCCGTTCGAGTCGCCCTTGCCGTCCAAGTCGTCATCGCCCATGGCGCCGGGGAGGTGGCAGTGGATCTGAAATCCTCATGGCTCCGAACCAAGCGACGAGCTGGATACACGCAGATCTAGCTCAGCGACAAGTGGGTCTATGGAAGATCTCAGGGCAGCGCGGCAAGAAGACATTCAACCTACGGTATCAAAATTCCATCTATACTCTTTATTGTTCTTTGTTTATAGATGAGGAACCGATTAACAATGCGTCACCTGACGCTAGCGCCTGCAGTGTGCAAGGAAGGTGAAATGGTAAACATTTTAGGAGCTGAGAAATTGTCAAGGGCGATAGAGATTGCAATTGAGGCATCCTCAGTGTCTCGGAATTCTGGACATGTCCATGGAATAAGTACTCGAGGAAGATAGGAGTAAATCGTAATAGTAAAGCAAATAGTGATGAAGAAGTTGGTCGGAGATCACTGGTGGGGACGGTACCTAGCGCAATATTGTTGGAAGGTGTGGGATCCTTGGCGACAATTTCGGATTTCAATTCCGAATTCAAACCAGGATTATCTTGAGGCCAAGTTTAGTAGAGAAAAGTCCAATTGATTTAAAAAAAAGCCCAAGGCGGTTATATCCAAATCAGGCGATACTGTATCGGCCCGTGGAAGGGCTGGTGGCCTTATTTAGCTGATCTGGAATACCTCCTTCAAGTTCGAGAGCACCGCACATTAAACCTAAAGCCGCCGCCAGTGCTCGTACATATGCCGACATAGTTCTTGTGGGGATGGAAAATGCAGGTGGCGGTCCGGGTGGTCATGCGGGTGATCATAATCAAGGCTTTCGTCGATTCAATGGCCAAGGTAGTTTTATCAACAGAGGAGGATACAATGTAAGATTCCATCCTGGTTATGGAGGTGGGGAACGGGGAGGCAGAGGAGATCCAAGGTTCTTTGCTCGTCATTTTGGAGGAAGGAATCAGATGTCCCGAGGTCGAGGTAATAGCAGGGGTTCTTTTCCGTCACGCGGGGGTATGAGTTCAGCAAATTTAAGAGATTTCATAAGTCCACAACAGAATAATCAGTCTCAGGGCTTAGGGGAATCAAAAGGTAATGATCACCAAAGAAGCATATCGCTTAATATTCGTGTGCAGGAAGCCACATAATTGCAGCAGGCAATAGCATCGATCACAGGGGTGCCTAAGCCAGGGGTGCCGAAGCTGGATCTGCAAGATATGCCTATACAAGTGCAGACTGGCAGGGAGGTTCAACACCCACCAAATCTTGAGCAGATTAACACCCTTTCAAAACCAAATGCTGTAGAAATTCCAGAATCATCATCAAAGGAGATTAAGGATGGCAGTGGTAATAAGCTGTATTGCTATCGGTGCTACACCAAAGGGCATACGAATGAAGAATGCACAGGGGGTGTTTATTGTGAGATCTGCGATTGCAAACAACATGAAAAGGCAAGATGCCCGGTATACAGAGGGGCAAAGCAAAAAGCATCCATTTGTGGTTATGCTGTTATGGCCTAGGTTTTTTCTATATACCCAACACATACTCTATGAGGGTTAAGACAGAGACAATAACAGCAGTGGTGCGGATAATTGAAGGTAAACTTTCGGTTGGCAATGTAATTTTAGAATTGGAAAGACTCATTCCAGCTAGATGGAAGTTAAATGTGGAAAACATAGGAAACATCACATTCAAAACGATGTTTCCATCAAGGGTAGAACTCAGGAGGATGGTTGAATGGGGAGTTGTGCAATCCAAGATGAATAATGCTAAATTCAAGATAGAAGAGAGAGGGGTAGGAGCAGGGGCTAAGTCCGAACTACCTATGGTCTGGATACAATGCTCTGGTCTCCCTCAGGAGCTAAAAGGATTTCTGATAATCTGGGCTATTGGTTCTCTACTCGGGGTAACCAAAGATGTTGATATGACTTTTACGAGGAACAATGAGATGTGTAGATTTGTAGTTCGGGTGATTGATCCTAATTTGATTCCCTACTAAGTTGATGTGGTCATAGGTGATTTTTTATATGAGTTGAAGTTTCGGGTAGAAGATAGTTGAAACGAGGAGAATCCACAACCCATGAACATGGACGAGGATGATGAGGATGATTTGCTTGGTGAACAGGATTTCCAAGATAATAACAATAAAGGAGATGGAAATAAAAAATGACAGGGAAGGATGATGATAAAATGGGGAACAGCTTCAGCACTGGGGGTAATTCTAATACCTCACAGTATCAGCAACATTATCAAGCACATGTACCAGGAAATTCAGATGCCATGAATCTGATTGTCAATGATGAGGAACTTGGCCAGTTATCAATAGCATATGAAGCTAATATTGAGAAATTACAGAGGATGAAAGAGTTACAAAAAGTGAAGATTGCATATTCTGAATTAATGCAACAAGATCATGGTGTCTCGGATGTAAACTGTTAGAGATGTAGGGGTATATTTGTACTTTCCCTTTTGCATAAGGGGTTTTCTGCATAATTGTTATCCCTGTACATCTATCTATAGAGGCTTGTGGCCTCCTGAATAATATAAGTATCATATTTGTAATATGGCAACAGAGCCAGTAGGATTTTATTTCTACCCTAGTTTTCTTTTCTATGGCCGATCGCTGCTTTTTCTCTAGCGCCACCGCCGGCGCTTTTCTGAAACCCGCGAGTCCTCGTGATCTGCACCGCCCCTGCACATCCCTGCCGCTACTCCTTTTTCTGGTGAGTTATCCGGCCGCTGCTCACGTGGTTCCTTGGTGCCGAGGTTTTTTTTTCTTCGGCGGCGTCCCTGTTCGTGGCTCTGCCCTAGCCTGCTGCTGCCTGCAAATCGCAGCCTCTGTAGCTGCCGCTTTTGGCGCCTGCTTCCTGATTCTTCATCAGTCCGCGTGCCTGAACAGGCAACGATAGGACGTGCTGCACCGGCTGCTGCTCCGATCTGAGCGCCGGTCTCTGGAGATCGCATGCAACCGAGCGTTTTTTTTTGGAAACAGCAGCACGTGTGGTTCTCGGACTGCTGCCCATGTAAAAAAAAGGAAAAAGAATTTGCAGCTTGCGCCGCTTTCTCTTTGCGCTCTCGCCGTCGTTCGCCGCTACTTATTTTGCGCTCTCGCCGTAGCCAGTTATCCTATCAGGATGACTTCTTCTTCGGGTGGGGTTCCAGTTGTGCGATGTCAGATACTTTTCAATGGCACCAATTACCACGACCGGGTTCCCCGCATGCGTCTGCACATGCGTGGTCTACGACTCTAGGAGTATCTCACAGGTGATCTCAAATGTCCACCTTGCCCTGCGGTTCCTTCTCAGCCCGTTATTTCAGATAATGCTACTGATGATGATAAGAAGAAGTTGCTTGCGGATTATGCGACTCGTCTGTCTGCGTATGAATCTCGTTTCAGCTTATACAGGACTTGGTTGGATGATGATGCTCGAGCTGCTGCTATTCTTGTTGCCAGTATGGAGGATCGTCTTGCTGCTGATATAGTTGAGTTTGAGTATGCACACCAGATGTGGGATTTTCTACGCTCTTGTTACGAGACTACTGGACAGTCTACCTACCTCGCTGCTATTCATCAGGAGCAGTTGTTACAGCAGGGAGATGCTACAGTGGGGGAGTTCTTTGGTCAGATGTCTGCTATTTGGCGTCAGCTTGATGCTCTTGGTCCTCGATTGTAAACAGATACTTGTCAGTCTTGTTAGAGTCAGAAGGCTGCACTTGAGCTTCGACACACTTATGATTTTCTGACCCGTCTTCGTGCCGAATTTGAGCCTCTTCGTGCTCAGCTACTTGCTCGTCACCCCTATGTCTCTCTTATGGACGCTCTGACGAGTGTTCGTAATGAGGAGACTCGTCTTCAGGCTGCTGGGTTACTGCTTACTTCTTCGGTATTGGTGGCTCGCTCTACGACACCTACGCACACGGCTCCTCCACCGACCGTTCCGTCTTCAGTTGCTCCTCCTTCTACGGCTGGGGGGTGTGGTGCTCTTCGCTGTGATTATTGTGGTAAAGATGGTCATGTGGAGGCGTATTGTTTTAGGAAGAAGAAGGCTTAGGCTCGTCGATCTTCACAGGGTGTTGGTGATGCTAGTACTAGAGGATCTCAGGGGAGTTCTGCTACTACGGATGCACAATTACTCATGCTTCTTTGCCACCTCGCTACTTCTGCACCTCGAGAGCTGCTGGTTCTGTGACTCAGTCTTCTGCACCTTCGAGTACTACTGCTGTTTCTTCGTCTTCCACTGAGGGACCACCTCCTACTTCTGCTCCAGGTACTTGTCCATGGATTCTTGATTCTGGCGCTTCCTTCCATATGACTCCTTATCGTACCAGTTTATCTTCCTTGAGTCCTTCCTATCGTTGTTCTACTGTTCATACTACCGATGTTTCTCCTCTTTCGGTTGTTGGACATGACACTCTTTTATGTGACTCTTTTGTTGTTCCTGATGCTTCCTTTGTTCCTAGACTTACAATGCAGCTTATATCCGCTGGTCAACTTACTAATAGTGATTGTCGAGTGATTCTTGATCATGATCTTTGTTACGTTCAGGATCGTCGCACGGGTCACCTGGTTGGTACTGACCCTCGTCATCATGATTCACAACGTCTTTGGGAGCTTGACTGGCTTCGTCTTCCTTCCGCTGCGCCTGCCAGTCTTGTTGCTTCGTCCATTTCAACGTTTGCTCAGTGGCACCACCGTTTGGGTCATTTTGTGGCTCTCGTCTGTCCGTTCTAGTTCGGCGTGGTCTTTTAGGATCAGTCTCTAGTTCTGAGTCTTTAGCTCATTGTCAGGGTTGTCGGTTAGGGAAGCAGATTCAACTTTCGTTTCATTCTAGTGAGTCGGTGTCTGAGCGTCCTTTTGATCTTATTCATTCAGATGTATGGGGACCTGCACCTTTTGCTTCAAAAGGAGGACATAAATACTATATCATTTTTATAGATGATTTTTTGTGGCACACATGGGTTTACTTTATGAAACATCGTAGTGAGGCATTATCTATCTATAAGTCCTTCTCGACTATGGTCCGCACTCAGTTTGACACTTCTATTCGTATTTTTCGAGCCGATTCCGCGGGTGAATACCTTTCTGATGCTCTTCGTAAGTTTCTTTCTGAGCAAGGTACTCTTTCCCAATTTTCTTGTCCTGGTGCTCATGCTCTAAATGGTGTTGCTGAGCGTAAGCATCATCATCTTCTTGAGACGGCTCGTACTCTTCTGATTGCTTCCTCTGTTCCTCCTCATTTTTGGGCTGAGGCGGTCTCGACTGCCACTTATTTAATTAACATTCAGCCATCATCTGCACTTAGAGGGGGGGTTCCTTTTGAGCGTCTTACAGGTAAGACGCCTGACTGCACCAGCCTTCGTCTTTTTGGATGTGTTTGCTACGTGCTTCTCGCACCTCGTGAGCGCACTAAGCTGACTGCTCGAGTGTGTTTTCCTTGGATACAGTTCGGAGCATAAGGGGTATCGTTGTTGGGATCCGATTGATCGACGGATGAGGATTTCACGGAATGTTGTTTTTTATGAGACACATCCTTTCTATCCTCATCCTTCTTTTGATACTTCTTCTGTATCTGTGGTCGATCCCATTTCATTTCTGTTCTTTCCAGATGCTCCAGTCACTAGTGTACCACCTTCACACTCGGTGTTGCGTTCCACGGTTTCTTCTTCTTCGGAGCCTCCTTCTTTGGTTCCTGATTATACTTTGAAGGCTCCTGTGACGCAGGTCTATACTCGACGAGTTGTCCCTCCTTCAGACGTACCATCTTCTTCTGATGAGCCGTCTACTCCAGTTGGGTCACCTTATGATGATCCATCTTCTGCGGATCAGTCTGCCTCTCCTGGTACGTCCTCTTCTCCTAAGAGATCATCTCCTTCCGATGATTCTTCTCCTGAGCAGCCTCTTGGGCATGGTCATCGTCCTCGACAGCCTCCTGATCAGTATTCTCCTTCTAGCTTTGTTGTTACTGCTCTGCATGAGCCGGCTACGTATCGTGATGTTGTTCCTCATCCGGAATGGCAACATGCGATGGCCGAGGAGATTGCTGCTCTCGAGCGCACCGGCACGTGGGAACTTGTGCCATGTCCCCCGTGTGTTCGTCGTATCACCTGTAAGTGGGTCTATAAGGTTAAGACCCGCTCTGACGGTTCACTTGCGCGCTATAAGGCTCGTTTAGTCGCCTGTGGCTTCCAGCAAAAACATGGTCGTGACTATGATGAGACCTTTGCTCCTGTTGCTCACATGACCAATGTTCGCACTCTACTTGCTGTGGCCTCTGTTCATGACTGGTCCATCTCTCAGCTTGATGTGAAGAATGTCTTCCTTAATGGTGAGCTGCATGAGGAGGTTTATATGCAGCCACCACCTAGGTATTCTGTTCCTGAGGGTATGGTTTGCCGTCTTCGACGTTCTCTTTATGGCCTTAAGCAGGCTCCTCGTGCTTGGTTTCAGCGTTTTGCGTCTGTGGCCACTGCTGTAGATTTTTCTACTAGTACTCATGATCCGGCGCTCTTTGTGCACACTTCGTTTCATGGTCGCACGCTTCTTCTTCTCTATGTTGATGATATGATTATCACTGGAGACGATTTTGAGTATATAGCCTTCGTGAAGGCCCGTCTCAGTGAGCAGTTTCTTATGTCCGATCTTGGCCCTCTTCGCTATTTTCTTGGGATTGAGGTTTCCTCTTCCTCTGAGGGAATTTATCTGTCTCAGGAAAAGTACATTCAGGATCTTCTTGATCGGGCTTCTCTTACTGATCACCGAACTGTTGAGACTCCCGTGGAACTCAATGTCCATCTTTGAGCCAGTGATGGTGAGCCTCTTGATAATCCTACTCGTTACCATCATATTTTAGGGAGTCTGGTGTATCTTGGTGTCACTCGTCCTGACATTTCGTACTCTGTTCACACTCTGAGTCAGTTTGTTTTGGCTCCCACACAGGTCCACTATATTCACTTGCTTCGTGTCTTGCGTTATCTTCGTGGGACTATCTCTAGACGTTTGTTCTTTCCATGCTCTAGCTCTTGACAGCTCAAAGCATATTCTGATGCTACTTGGGCTAGTGATCCCTCTGATCGTCGATCTCTTTTTGCCTATTGTGTTTTTCTTGGTGGTTCCCTCATTGCTTGGAAGACTAAGAAGCAGGTAGCAGTTTCTCGTTCCAGTGCAGAGGCTGAGTTGCGTGCTATGGCTCTTGTGAGTGCAGAGGTTACTTGGTTGCGATGGTTTCTTGAGGATTTTGGTGTGTCTGCTGGTATACCGACTCCTCTTTTGTCTGATAGTACAGGTGTTATCCGTAATGCTCGTGATCCGGTTAAGCATGAGCTTACCAAGCATATTGGTGTTGATGCTTCTTACACACGAGCACAGGTACAGGATGGTGTTGTTGATCTTCAATATGTGCCTTCAAAGCTTCAATTGGCGGATTTCTTCACAAAGGCACAAACCCGAGCTCAGCATAGTTTTTATCTCTCCAAACTCAGTGTTTGTGATGCACCTTGAGTTTGAGGGGGGTGTTAGAGATGTAGGGGTATATTTGTACTTTCCCTTTTGCATAAGGGGTTTTCTACATAATTGTTATCCCTATACATCTATATATAGAGGCTTGTGGCCTCCTGAATAATACAAGTATCATATTTGTAACATAAACATCTACACAAACAAGGCTCTTATGACTCAGGAAGAGCTGACGGTGGGAGACTATCCTTTAAGTGATACGATGAATATTGATGAATGGAAACAAGATTCGGATGAGGAGTCTAAATTGGAGGCAGTGGAGAAGATAGCGGCCATAAAAGAGGCATCGCTGTTAAATGTATCTGCAAGTAGCAGTAAGAGGAGGGCTTTTTCTATGGACGAATCACTACTGGAGAGAGCGTAGAATCTGAAAGGTAATAGAAATGAAGGTCAGAAATCTTTTTCTTTTCTACAATTTTTGGATACTGTTATTAGCAATAAATTAAAACGTGTAGGAATAGTAGCTGGAGAGGATGAACACATGTCTAGATCGGCTATTAATGATCTCAAACTTAAGGAATACAATAGAATGATGAATGTTGCAGAACTTGACCCAAAACTAGATGCTTTAGACAAGGAAACGAAACAGATGGAGGATGATGAAGAACTAGATAGATTTATACTTAATCACATATGTGCTGATATAATGGTTGAAGCAATGGACCTAAGCAGTGATCTTATTGATCTTATTGCTATCAAGGTCAAAATGGATAAGTCTATCAAAAACATAAGGAGTAATAGTTTTCTCAAAATAAAACATAAATGAAAGGTGTTTTTTTGGAATAGTAATGGATTTAGGGATCCCATGAAACATAGATTTATTTCTGACCTTACGAAGGAAATTAACTTAAGGTTCATAGGAACTTCTGAGACGGATGCTAATAATTTCACTCCGTCATTTCTAAAAATCCTATGTGCGGGTAGAGACTTCATATGGCATTGTAAAGAATCTAGAGGAAGATCTGGGGGCATCTTATTAAGAATTGATTTGAATGTTTTTCATATTGGTGCTATCGATGAAGGGGGTTTTTATGTCAAGTTTCGTGTAACAAATCAGATAGCTTTAAATGGGCGTTAATTTTAGTCTATGGAACCGCACAAACTCAATTCAAAGAGAACTTCGTTGTGGAAATGGTTAATATGCATTCAAAAGAAAGCCTTACTATTCTTATTTGTGGCAATTTCAATATTATGAAGTACCCATATGAGAAAAATAATGGTAACTTTAACACAAGATGGCCATTTCTCTTCAATGCAGTAATAGATGGTTTAAATTTGAGAGAGATCGAGATGTCAGGTCGATGTTTCACGTGGGCAAATAAATTACAGAATCCCACATATGAAAAAATAGATAGGATTTTAGTCTCTATTGAGTGGGAGAATAAATATTCATTATCTACGGTTGTGGCACTGACTAGACAAATATCTGATCACTCCCCTCTATTACTAGATTCAGGAGATACATCCTCAAGCTCTTCTAAACCTATATTCAGATTTGAGTTAGATTGGCTGCTTAGAGATGGATATAAAGAAATGGTCACGAGAATATGGAAGGATGAATATAGTGGCCCTACTTCTATGGATGGATGGCAATAAAAAATAAGAAGACTGTGACAACACCTTAGGGGTTGGGCAAAAAATGTGAGTGGAGTGTATAAAAAAGAAAAAAAAAAGAATATATTAGACAAGGTGGACGCCCTTGATAAAAAAGCTGAGACCGTATCATTAGATCATGAGGAAATAGCACTAAAACAAAAATTACATGACAGATTGACAAGCTTATTGAGAGAAGAGGAAATTAAATGGTACCAAAGGGCCAAAACCAAAGATTTACTTGAAGGGGATGCTAATACCAAAACTTCCATTTAGTTGCAAATGGTAAACACAGAAAAAGTAAAATATATCAGCTCCAAGACGGAAACCAACAGATAAGTGGTGAGGAGGAACTTAAAAATTATACCACCAAATATTACAAAAAATTATTTGGCCCACCAGTGGAGAACACATTTAATCTTGATATGGCTTGAAGGGATGATATCTCTCATGTACCGGAGGCGGAGAACGAAATACTAACTCAACAATTCACCGACGAAGAGGTTAAAAGAGCGGTTTTTTAGATGGAAACAAATAAGGCACCTGGTGCTGATGGATTTCTAGCAGAATTTTATCAAGTATTCTAGGATGTCATCAAAGATGATTTAATGGAGTGTTCTATGAATTTCATGCCGGTAATCTTGGCTTATTCAGGCTGAATTTCGGTACAATCATCTTGTTACCGAAAACAATGGAGGCCAATAAGATACAACAGTACAAGCCTATTTGTTTACTAAATGTCAGTTTCAAAATATTTACGAAAGTAGCCACAAACAGGATATTGACAGTGGCTCAGAAAGTTATTAATCCAACGTAGCCTACTTTTTTACCTGGTCGTAACATTATGGAATGTGTTGTTGTTTTGCATGAGACAATACATGAAATGAAAAAACAGAATGGGGTAATATTCAAAATTGACTTTGAGAAATCATATGACAATGTTAAATGGCGATTTGTAAGACATGTATTAGAGCTGGAGGGATTTTCACAAAAATGGTGTGATTGGATAGATGCTTATATGAAAGGAGGGCATGTTGCGATAAAAGTTAATGATCAGATTAGTGAAAAATTCAAAACAGGAAAGGGCTTACATCAGGGTGATCCATTGTCCCCTATTCTATTTGATATAGTGGCTGATATGCTAGCCGTATTAATAAACAGATCTAAAATGAATGGGATGACATCTGGGGTAGTCCCTCACTTGGTAGATAATGGGTTATCAATATTGCAATATGCAGATGATACAATTCTTTTCATGGATCATAATTTGGAGCATGCGAGAAACCTGAAATTAGTATTATGTGCGTTTGAACAGCTCTCCGGATTAAAGATAAATTTTCACAAAAGTGAAATTGACTGTTTTGGGGAAGCTAGTATGTTTGAACATCAATATTCACAGCTATTTGGGTGTCGTCTAGAAACTTACCCATATAAGTACTTAGATATTCTTATGCATTATCGGAAATTAAACAATAGTGATTGGAAATTGGTGGAAGAAAGATTCGAAAAGGAATTGAGTTGTTGGAAAGGAAAACACCTAGGAGGAAGGCTAGTTCTAATTAACTATGTCTTAACAAACTTGACAATATTTATGCTCTCCTTTTTTGAAGTTCCTAGAGGTGTCCTAGAGAAAATAGACTACTAAAGGTCTAGATTTTTTTGGCAGACAGATATCCATAAGAAGAAATATAGATTATCAAAATGGAATGTAGTATGTCACCCTAAAGATCAAGGAGGATTGGGCATTCAGAACATTGATGTTCAGAATCAATTTTTGTTAAGCAAATGGATTTTAAAAATAGTTAATGAAGATGGCATATGGCAAAACGTATTGAAAAGAAAATATCTAAAGAATAAAACATTAGGACAAGTACAAAGAAAGACAGGGGATTCACGTTTTTGGTCTAGTCTAATGAAGGTTAAAGATAAATTTGTACATTTTGGGAAAATTCAGGTCAATAATGGTCGTTCAACAAGATTCTGGGAGGATAGGTGGCTAGGGGATTTCAACTTAAAGATAAATTTCCCTCTCTATACAGTATTGTTAGACATAAGCATGTTACAGTGGAATATGTATTCGGCTCTATTCCATTAAATATATCTTTCCGGCGTGGATTGGTAGATAACAATTTATTGAGATGGAATAGGCTGGTTCAGATGATTGTACATGTTCTGTTAAATGAAGATGATGATGTTTTTAGATGGATACTACATCAAAATGGAATCATTTCAGTTAGTTCTATGTATACAGCTTTGATATCAAATGGGAACATGAGAACAAACAGTACGATATGGAAATCCAAGTTGCCATTAAAAATAAAAAATATTATGTGGTATTTGATTAGAGGAGTAGTTCTAACCAAAGATAATATAATGAGAACTGGAAAGGAGATAAAAGATGTGTCTTCTGTTCACATGATGAAACAATACAACATCTATTTCTTATTGTCATCATGCTAGATTTGTTTGGAGAGCTGTTCAATTTACTTTTAATTGTACTACCCCTACCTCTATGGAAGATATGCTCAATAATTGACTTTCGTATTTTCAAATTAACCGCTGGAGTATGGTATTGGTGGGTGCAGTAGCCATATGTTGGGCTTTATAGTTATGTAGAAATTATTTGTTTTTGATAACACCCCAATGAAAACGTATATGCAGGTGGTATTTAGAGGAACAAACTGGTGTCGCACATGGGCGGCATTACAAAAGAATGAAGAGAAGACTACTACAATAAGAATGGCTTGTACGTCTTTGGAAGCTACGGTCATGAGAGTAATAGCTCAATTCGGATGGAGATCTACATATAGGATTACTTCATAATAAGTGTACTGATTCTAATAGTGCTTCATATTTGTAGTTTATCTTTACTTGTGTGAAACGGTTGTAATAAAATGGCCATAACCTCGCAAGAGCGGAAGGCCGGGTGTAATCCCATTATCTAAAAAAAGATAGTTGGAAGGTAAATTATCCTAGTGTTCCTTTGCCCAACAACAACTAGCCTACCTGGGACACATTATTAGTCCAAATGATATTTCTGCTGACCCAAGCAAGATTTCTTCAATTGTTTCTTGGCCTGCTCCTACAAAAATGTTAAAGAACTAAAAAGCTTTCTTGGCTTAGCAGGGCATTATAGCAAATTTGTTAAGCATTTCGGCATCACCAGCAAGCCACTTACAAGCCCCCTTATGAAAAACTCATTATACGTGTGAACTCAGGACCATGACTTGGCCTTCCAAACATTAAAGTCTGCATTGTCCCCTGCCCCAGCCTTAGCCTTGTCTGATTTTTCAAAGCAGTTTTGCATCGAAACAGATGCAAGTGGAACAGGGGTGGGTGCTGTTTTATTGCAAAATGATCATCCTATTGCCTTTGTGAGCAAACCATTGGGACCTAATACCTTGGGCTTATCAACTTACGAAGAACAATACTTTGCTATACTACTTACTGCAGTGGAGCCATGGAGACCCTATTTACAATATGGAGAATTTCTGATCCGAACAGACCAGAGAAGCCTATCCCACATTACAGATCAGACACTACACACCCCTTGGCAACAGAGTTTTCACTAAGCTTTTGGGCTTACAGTACAAAGTCATATACAAAAAAGGGAACGATAATAGAGTAGCTGACGCCTTTTCTAGGATACCACATTCTGATGTTCAGGTTGAAAGAGGGCTAATGATGATTGTATTGAGATGATTGAAAAGCTGAGGTACAGGTGTGATTATATAGAGGGATTAGGAGGGGAGAAAAGACTAAACTACCCCTAACCCTAATCCCTCTCTAATGACTAATATACCCCTGTGTCACATCCCTAATTACAGTGTCTAACACCCCCCGCAGTCACAACATCTAGCCGCTGCAGATGTTGAGACTGGACCGAAACTCGGAGAACAGCGACGACGGGAGGCCCTTCGTGAAGATGACGGTGAACTGCGTCGTCGTCGGGACATGGTGTACCCGAACCTCGCCCCGTGCTACCCGCTCACGAACAAAATGAAGGTCAATCTCCACATGCTTCGTGCGCTGATGCTGGACCGGGTTGGTGGAGAGGTACATGGCGCTGATGTTGTCGCAGTAGATGAGGGTGCTTTTGATGACGGGAGTGTGGAGCTCCTGAAGTAGCTGCTGAAGCCAGGAGGCCTCAGCTACGCCGTTAGCCACGGCGTGATACTCTGCCTCTGCACTCGAGCGCGACACTACGGGCTGTCGCTTCGAGGACCAGGAGACAAGGTTGCCGCCCAGGAAGACGGCGTACCCAGAAGTAGAGCGTTGTGTGTCCGCGCAGCCTGCCCAGTCAGCGTCTGTGTACATGACCAGCTCGGAGGCCGTGTCACGCCGAAGAAGGACGCCGTAGTCGAGGGTGCCTCATAGGTACCGAAGAATCCGCTTGACAGCGGTGAGATGCGGTTCCCTCGGGTCATGCATGTGGAGGCATACCTGCTGAACCGCATATGAGATATCCGGCCTGGTGAAGGTTAGGTACTGGAGAGCACCTGCAAGACTCCTGTAAGAAGTGGGGTCAGAGACGGGTGTCCCGTCGGTGGCGGAGAGCTTCGCCTGAGTATGCACTGGAGTGGAGCACGGCTTGCAATCAGCCATGCTCGTCCGCTGAAGGATATCCAGACAGTACTGTCGCTGGTGAAGGAATAAGCCGCCTGGTCGGTCCTCGACCGTAATACCCAGGAAGTGGTGGAGACGGCCCAGGTCCTTCATAGCGAACTCCTGCTGTAAGGCAGAAATGGTTCGCTGAAGCAGAGTCGGACTAGATGCTGTTAGTACAATGTCATCGACGTACAGTAAGAGGTAAGCTGTGTCACTGCCCCGTCGATAGACAAACAGCGAAGTGTCCGACTTAGCTTCAACAAACCCTAGTGAGACCAAGAAAGAGGCGAACCGGCTGTACCAGGCTCGCGGTGTCTGCTTCAGTCCGTACAGGGATTTGTTCAGCTTACAGACCATGTCTGGGTGAGCTGAATCTACAAATCCTGCCGGCTGACTGCAGTACACCGTCTCGGTCAGTGTACCGTGGAGGAAGGTGTTCTTGACGTCCAACTGGTGGACAGGCCAAGAACGTGAGAGAGCTAGCGACAGTACGGTACGAACTGTCACCGGCTTCACCACCGGGCTGAAAGTCTCGTTGTAGTCAACTCCAGGGCGCTGAGTGAAGCCCCGGAGTACCCAACGAGCCTTGTATCTCTCCAAGGTGCCATCCGCCTTCTTCTTATGCGTGAATATCCACTTGCCTGTGACAACATTGCCACGACCCGGACGGGGAACCAGGTCCTAGGTCCGGTTGGCAAGCAAGGCCTCATACTCTTCCTCCATAGCGTGGCGCCAGTTAGGGTCGGCGAGGGCGCTACGCACGGAAGTAGGTATGGGCGAGATCGGAGAAGGCTCGGTCGGTGGAGTTTTCGTCGACGAGAAAGCGGTACTATCGAATCACTCCACTGGTCGAAGACTCCTGGACGCACGTCGAGTCACCATCGGGTGGACGTGACCAGGATCCCTGTGAAGTAGAGGGGGGTTGTACACCGGCCGGTCGGGTACAACCATCTTCTCTCGTCGTGGATAGACGAGAGTGGGTCTCGATGCCGCGCATGGCGTCGTCGGAGCAGGAGCCTCTCCCCGCGCTCGTCGCTGGTAGACAAGTGCGGGGTCAGCAAAATGAGAAGACGTCGTCGGTGCCGCGCGTGGCGCAGCTGGTGGCGTCGTACTCGCTGTAGGTGACGTCGGGGAGGTAGCTGGTGATGCCGCTGGTGCTGTACGTGGTACAGCTGGAGACGCCGAGGGCACCTGGGGTACAGTAGATGGTGTCGGGGAAGCCGAGGCCACGCGTGGCGCAGCAGGTGACGTCGGAGGCGTCGATGCCACACGGGGTGCAGCGGGTGACGCCTGAGACATCGATGCCACACGAGGTGCAGCAATCGGTGTCGAGGGCGTCTGGGACGTAGCTCGTGTCGATCCTGCAGAAGAAATAGGCCAAGGCAACTGGGAGGCAGCCTCGAGGTTAGTAGGAAAAAGGGAGTCGAGCTCTGTGGTGGAATCAGAAGAGGTGGTGGAAAAAGGAAAAGATGACTCGTCGAAGACGACGTGCCGAGAGATCAAAAGACGGTGGGTAGTGAGATCTTAGCATTGGTAACCCTTATGATCAAGGGAATACCCGAGAAAAACACACCGTGTCGAGCGGGGCGCAAGCTTATGTGGGGCGGTGGCGGAAAGATTAGGGTAGCAAGCGCATCCGAAAACTCGAAGGTGATCATAAAGAGGATTAGTGCCATATAGAGCAAATTAGGGGGTGGAGGCACAAATCGCTTTGGTGGGAAGACAATTGATCAGAAGTGTGGCGGTATGAAGAGCCTCCACCCAGTATCGGGCTGGAATAGATGCCTGGAACATCAGGGAGCGTATGACATCATTAATGGTGCGAATCATGCGCTCTGCCTTGCCGTTTTGAGGAGAGGTATATGGACAAGACATGCGTAGCTGTACCCCATGTGCGGAGAGAAAACTACGAAACACAGAGTTATCAAACTCTCGTCCGTTATCGCACTAGACAGCTCGAATGGTACGCCTGAATTGAGTAGAAATCCAAACAAAGAAGTGAGAAAGAGTGACGAAAGTTTCAGACTTCAATCGTAATGGAAAAGTCTAGGAGAAGTGAGAAAAATCATCAATTATCACCAAATAGTAATTAAAGCCCGATATACTGGAGATGGGAGATGTCCACAAATCACAATGTATAAGATCGAATGAGTGCTCAACATGAGTCACAGATGTGGGAAAAGGGAGGCAAATATGGCGACCAAGTTGACAGGCATGACATAGGGAGTCATGTGTACCCCTAGAACACGAGATAACTGAACTACTGGACAACTTCGACATAGCATCTGCACCAGGGTGGCCAAGCCGGCGATGCCAGATGGTAGATGAAGCTGTCGTAGTCAAAGCAAATGGTGGTGATGCAGCGGAAGTAGGAAGCCGAAGCGTGTATAGGGGCCCCGAGCTATCACATCGGAAAAGAGGTCGCCGGGTGGAAAGATCCTTCACAGACAAACCAAAAGGATCAAATTCAATGGAAACATTGTTGTCAGTGGTAAAACGGCGAACAGAAAGTAAGTTCTGAATGATATCCGAAGCAACAAGAATGTTTTTAAGCTGGAAAGTACCCGGAAGACCGGAATCACCTACTGAGGTGACCGGAAGAACGGACCCATTTCCAACAACGATAGATGAAGGAAAAGAGGGATTGGGAGGATGGGTGGAAGAGAGTATACCGGAATTAGGAGTGGTATGGTATGATGCTCCGGAATCAACTACCCAGTCGGCACCAGGTGGTGTAAGGTGCATGGTGCTGAAGGAGGAAGCAGGCGACTGTCGATCCCACGTCGACGGTGGCTCCTGAAGGGGTGCCGATGGCTCCGAGTTCCCAACAGGGTAGTCAGTGCCTCCGTAGGTCGGGGCTGACTGCCCGCCTGAAGAGTATCCAGGCCCACTATAGGCCTGAGCTGTCGGCCTACCAACACTGTGGGCTGGTCCACTGTAGCCGGGGGTAGCCGTGAACGCCGGCTGAGGACGCGGTGGTCGTGGAGGCTGAGAACCTGGGGACGGTCCAGGCCACATGTAGATCTGGCCAGTCCACGGGTTGTAGGGTGTGGGCCATGGTGCACCTCCCAGACCGGTACCACCACTACTTCCAGTAGTCGAAGCCGTGGGGGTGCTGCCTGCACTGCTGCCACCACGGCCACCGTTCTTTCCTCGGCGACGACGGTTTCCACCTCCTGTACTGGTAGGAGTAGAAGGTGGACGTGACGGCGGTCCACCAGCTACTGGTAAGGGTGGACGCGGGGACTGCCCGGAGCCATAGAAAGCTGTGGCAGATCCAGAGCCAGTAGAGCCTCCTGCAGTGATCTCTTCAAGTTCAAGATCAGACCATACCTTCTCAAAGGTAGGTAGTGGCTCCAGTCGAAGTAGCCATGTCCGTAGGTGACAATAGCGCTCGTTCAGGCCCTGAAGGACCCGAAGGACAAGAGCGCTGTCGGTGACCGGCTCACCAAGGTCACGTAGGGCATCCGCCATGCCCTTCATCTCCCGACAATAGGTGGAGATGGAACGATCCCCCTGGACGGTGTTCTGGAACCGAGTGCTTATGTGGAGGGCTCGAGTCGCACGGTTCCCTAGAAACCATTGCTCGAGTACTAGCCAGGCCTGTCGAGCAGTATCGCCACCGCGCTGCCTGACGATGTCCTGTAGCTCCTCTGTCAGGGAGCCAAGGATCCAGGATAGTACCAGGCTGTCCATGCTGATCCAGGACACCTGTACTGAAGACTCGTCCTGGAGGACGTGGTCATCGAGGCAGTAGCGCCTCAGCGTGAGGAGCACCATATCACGCCACCGGGCATATGAGGTGGACTCGGAACTGAGAATAACCGGCACGAGCGTCCGAATGTTCTGAATCCCTGCGGCCTGTGCATGAAGAGCGGCCACAAGCGAAGTCGAGTACGTACCAGCGTCCGAGGGAGGCTCATGGACAGCACTCGTTGATCGGCGAGCACTCTCCTCAAGTTGGTGTGATAGTGATGCCACGGAGGCACGCTCCTGCTCTAGGGCAAGGGCGAGTGCCCGCTCGCGCTCGCGAGAGGCGGCCAGTGCTGCGGCGATGTCAGATGTCTCCGCAGTGTCGGTGCCGTAGGAAGAAGATGTGTTCTCCACAGTAGTACCGGCGGCTGGGAACAGAATCGGCGGGATCGCCGTGGTGCTCCCGTCGATGTCGAGGCCGGTGGCGTCCCGTAGCGCGGAGGTACCTGCCATGAAGGTAACAGCAGTGGCGGGGTTTCTGGAGGTACCGACGAGGGGTTCACCGGCGGCTGGACCGGTTCTCGAGAAGGAGGGGGCGGCTGCAGAACCAGCAGCGAGGGGCCTGGGGGCTGTGGCTCCTCCTAGGAAGGCGGCGCCCCCTCCAGAGGCTGCTGTTCCTCCAGTTTCAGCAGTCCAGAGGGTGGCGCCCCCTCCAGTGGGGCTGGCGGACCCCCCAGGGGCGGATGCGGAGCCCCCAGGGGAGGCGGCGGCCAAGGCAGGCCAGGGGGCGGCGCTCCCTCCAGGGGGGCCGGCGGACCCCCTAGGGGCGGAGCACCCAGGGGCGGCGGCGGCCCAGACAGGGGCGGTGACGCCCCCCCCCCCCCCCCCCGTGCGCGCACGACCCCAATCCGGGTGGGGGCGGCCCGAATCCGGGCGGGGCCGCCCCGATCCAGGGCGCGGCGGCCCCGGATCCGGAGGTGGCGGCGGCGGCGGCCCCTCCCCGCGCCCAGGGTGGGGGTGGCGGCGGCTCCGGCCTCCGCGCGCTGTCCTCCAGAGGAGGCGCCCCCCCCCCCCCCCCCCCCCCCGCGTGCGCAGCCCAGATCCGGCGGCTGGCGGCGCCCTGGCGGCGGCGGGCGGCGGCGGGTGGCTGCTCAGGGGCGGCGGTGGTTCTGGCCCAGGGTGGGGTGGCGGCGGCGTGCGCCCAGGGCTGCGGCGGCGGCTGGCCCATTAGGATTAGGGTTAGCCCTAATCCTGATTATTCCTAGCTAATGATACCATGAAAGAGGGCTAATGATGATTGTATTGAGATGATTGAAAAGCTGAGGTACAGGTGTGATTATATAGAGGGATTAGGAGGGGAGAAAAGACTAAACTACCCCTAACCCTAATCCCTCTCTAATGACTAATATACCCCTGTGTCACATCCCTAATTACAGTGTCTAACACAGGTGTTGGCAATTTCTACTTCCACTCCCACTTGGCTGTCAGATATTGTGCTAAGCTATGACTCGGATGATCATACTCAACAAATATTGGTAGCCTTAGCAGAAAATCCATCAGCAGTTCGGGATTTTACACTCAACCAAGGTATTATTTGTTACAAAGGCAGAATCTGGGTAGGGGCAAACAAAGAATGACAGCAACAAATTTTTTCTGCACTGCACAATAGACCTATTGGTGGCCACTCTGGTATTCCTGTAACCTTTAGAAGAATTAAACGGTTGTTCACTTGGAAAGACCTTAAGTCTGATGTAATTCAAGACTTGTTCCATTTGCCAGCAAGCCAAGCCAGACAGATCTCGTTACCCAGGCTTATTACAGTCTCTTGGGACTCCATCTTCAGCCTGTCAAACATTCTTGACGGGGTAAGGTACCCCGGGTACCCGAGAGGACATTGATCAGCCAATTACACGGAGAACGATAGTGCAGAGCCCCGGCTCAGAGCCCATATGAGCAACCGACCCCTGAACCATTAAGGTCAAGAAAAGAGCCGACCGCCAAGTTCGGAAGCAACATCTGACCTCCAAGCCCGGCTGACGATGTCGGGAGAAGGAGCGATCCGGGCTAGAGCCCAGACCAGAGGCCGGTAGGAGACTTCAATACCAACATGACAAAATAGCAGAAGGACTTCAAGAAGGAATGGGCAGCCACACGTGACAAGACAAGTACGACGGTGGGCCATCATCACCATCTGTCCCATCCCACTCGGCGCGGAAGTATAGGGACAAAATATAGACGCAGACCGTAGACTAGATGGGAGCAGGTGTACTCAACACCCCTGTACCGCTTTAGTCCGCTTAGGCGCTGACACACCATGTAAACCCCCGCCGTATTTATGAGAATCCGGTTGGTAGGTATAGGCGTCCCGGCTATAAAAGGGAAGGCCCGGAACCTCCCCTAGGGATGGGGCGAAACGCTCACACGCACACAACACTTAGGCTTTCTTCTTATTTTCGCACAAAAGGAAGCCTCACTTGTAACAAAGGTTTTATTAACCGCCTGAGCTAATACAAGACCAACGAACATACCAAACTGGACATAGGACATGTTGTCCGAATAAGTATAAATCATTGTATTTATTAGCTAGCCATCCAGCGATAAAACGCAAAGCATTCAATTACTAGCAAGTGATAAAAACACTGACAGTTGGTGCTCCAGGTAGGGGGTTGCTTCACGTTTTCGTTTTTCTTCTGTGATGGCTTTCGTGAGCTCAAGCTTACGTATCGGCGAGAAGCTCTATTGAGACAACCTCGAGTTTGTCATCGCCCATGACAAAAGGCTTGGAGCTGACATCATTTTCATGCCGCCATGCTCTCCGTTTCGGGAACTGAAGTTTGCCGCCGACGATGGCGGCATTCTACGGCTGGCAGATGATGCGTACGAGGACCCAACGGTCTCGACTAGCCAGGATCACGCTGAGGGGTGCTGCGTTGCATGTGACGGACTGAAATCCGTACATTCCAGGATCATAGAGGGTGATGTCGCACGATGTGACACCAGACAACACACACGATAAGGAAAACATAGTATTACATTGAAACTTACTGAACTTGTACAAAAGTAGTATAACTTTCAGTTTACATCTAATTTACAGAGTCTATTATAGCGAAAAGTATTTGTACAACTCACGCCTACTCCTAACTAGCAAAAGTTGGTTGTCCAGCCCTATGGACAACCACACTAGCTACACACAGCTTCACCGTGGCGTGTACGGCTCCCACACAACCGTAGTCCCCGACGGAGGATAGCCCTCACCGGTGGACTCGTACTCCAAGTCCGTGGGGTACTCCTCACCTGCAAACACATATAGCAGCAACCGTGAGCATGATGGCTCAGCAAGTCTTAACCGACTCTCCTACACAAGAAACTCTACATGCAAGTCATAACAAAGATAGGGTGGAAATTTGCAGCAAAGGACACGCCTACCAGTTCATCCTTAATTCCCCTTTTAGCCACAAGTTAACTGTTCACAAATCTGAAATTTAGTGAGCAATATTTGGTGGCACACATGTAACAATACAAGTTATTCATATCAGCAGTATTGTGCATTCCATATTTTTTACCTACGTCACGACAAAGTGAAAAAACGGTACTCATAACCGCGAGGGACGGTGAATCGAGTCGTTATACACCTGCAGGGATACTCAAATAGCACATCAAGTATGCCCATCCTCGGAGCTGCAACGGCACACTCAACCAATGTCGTATGTAACAGCCTTTCACCCAACAGCCAAAACATCGAACCAGTCGCACCGAAATGAGCAGGAGGCTCCCTTCACGGAGCATCTCTCTATGCCCGTTAGCAGATTTCCACCTTGCTGCCCTCAACCTACACCTATATATCAGTGTGCTATGCCTCGACACCCTGAGGTTTAGGTTGCATCAGTTTATCGGACCCCATATATCCAATATGCCTTCCGTACATTCAAACTTGTTCAGCGGGGCCACACACGGATCGGTCCTTAATTGACATGGATAGCGCTACGCACACAAGGCTTCATCTTGCTGTGTCCTAGCCCCTGCCTAGTCTCATTTTTCTTACTAAAGTTGTCTCACCTCTTGAACCAATCCCGTATGTGGTGAACCCTATACTCGCGAGTAGATTCCAACTACTCGACTTGTACCGAAGTCTATAAATATTAAGCAAAGCATGATCTACTCGAGGACTTAGACACTACCCTCACTCTCTTTTGGAGAATCTGGTTATGCAATTAGAGTTTAAATCATCCTACACTTAATGCACAATCATACTTTAAACTAAGTGAATATAAAGCAAAACTTGATAAAAATTGGTAAATGCAAACCGGGGCTTGCCTTGTTGCTTCTGGTCAAGTGTTAGAGTCTCCTCTGGAGGTATGCAGGCCAAAATCTCTGGGGTTTCCTCGCGTTCAGCGACTACACGTAATTAATTCAATGATATGTCAAATTAAATGCAAATGTGTTGAATTTATCATATAAAGACAATAACTCTAGCTAGATATCAGATTTGGCTCTGAAATTTTTACTGTGGCTTGTTAGGAACCTAACCAGAGACTTGGACAAATTTCATTTGAAACAAAGCTCATTTAAGCCCTGTACAAATAAAGGTCTAAATGGCCATTACTAGAGCTTCTAAGGATTTCCAGGGATTTTCATGGATCAAACCATTACTTTCTGGAAACTAGAGTTTGAGATGGTTCTAATGGAGCTGGTTTCATGTAATTTTAAGAATCCTAGAGAAAGTTAAGTCCTAAACAATATTTGAGAAAATTCTGAAAAATGTTTCTGCACATTTTTCTATTTTCTCAGGGCAGTTCACTTAATCACACCATTAGGGGGGAATAGAAGAACTTGGATGGATCTGAAAATTTTCATGTGACTCAAGGATTTTCAAATGGACCTCCTGACCAAATTTCAGAATTTTTCATTAAGGAAATCTCCAGATAAAATTCCCAACAATTTAAAATTTGGAGATTTAATTCGGGAAAAAATAATTGATTTCGTGGAATGAAACTTATTTTGCTATAAAGTACTCGGAGAGCTGAATCCAAAAAAATTTGGTTCACTCAATTTGGACAATCCTAGCAAAAGTTATGAGCTTCTAAAGATTGAGGAAAAACTGGAATTCAAATAATCCGGAAAATGTTCAAATTCTGACAGCTGGGTCTCAGGGTGACGTGGCGCCATCAGAGAGCAGAACACACGAGGCCACAGAGATTATCTCATGTAGCCACAAATCGATCTGGAGCCACAGACGATCCGGCGCGGTTTTAACAGAGACTGACACATGGGACCCACGAGTCTTCTTCCTCCTCGCGCTCCCGCGGCCACCCGCCGCCCACCTCACCGGAGCACTCGCCGGGAGAGGGTTCCCATGCTCGGAACTCAACCAAACTCGCCTTCTCCACCTAAAACTGCTCGGTAAATATGTTGCCGACCGTGTCGCCGCCCGGCGATCACCGGAAATGGCCGTGCGACGGCGACAATCTCCTTGGCAAGTTCGGCAAGGTCGCTATGGCGCTTTAGTGCCTCAAAACCTCTGCTGTTGGCTTTTACAGCACCGCCATGAACTAAGGAGCAACAATCAAGAGCCTGATCTTGCTAAAGGTGGCGGCAAATAGGACTTTACCGTGCGACCTAGGTCTAAATCCAATGAAGAACGAAAAACCCAAAGAACTCAGTGGTTTCTCGACGGTTTGCCGTGGTTCTTGATCGTATGGATTCGCACGGACGTTTCCGGATGGTTTTCTAAGTTGGGGAAGGTTTGCTTGACCAGGTAGCATGAATTTTTGATTTGGCTGGCCGCGGTCTATATCGCATGCTTTCGACAAGAACTGAAATTCCATCGAGCACACACTGTGGCATGTGGCCGGGGTTGCAGGAAAGGAAGAGTGATCCTAGGCGAACCTTTTGGTGCACCAAACTCAGAAGAAGAAATACGCTCGTGGCTGGACGACGAGTTTTTATAGCGGCGGCGACTCACGGCGTCGACGAAGAAAACCGAGCTCGCTACCGTGGTCTAGGGCAGCTACCTCTGATTTCTCGCTTCGGGAACATAGAGGGACGGTGGGCGCAACCTATGAGAAGCTCAGTCGAACATGAAACTCTCAGAGTGAGGTGATCGCCGAGGGAGGCAGAGGTGCGGTCGTACGGAGTGTTTTTCTGTCAAGCGTGCGCAAGCAGGGCAAGACCTCGGTGTGTGCCGTGAGAGGATTGCTTCATGGCCACGAGAGAACCCTGAGGTAGCCTCCAGCGCGATGGAAACTCGACGATGTGGCTGTTCCGAAGAAGCTCAGTGGCGCCTGTGGGAGAAGCTTGCAGAACAGAGCAGCTAGAGTGAGGCGGTATACTCAGTGTGTGTGACTAACATGTGGTCCCACTTCTCCCCTCTAATTCTTTTCCTTTGTTTTCACTGATAATATCTCAGCTACTCAGAATTAAATTGTGGACTTCACTCCCAAGTCATGAGTTGAATTTGATTTCCTCAAATTGAAGTTGGTCTGGCTAAATCTGATTCACATTTGAATTTGAATTTCAAATTCAATTTTTAATTAATTCAAGTGTAGCTCCCGACAAGATCAACTCCAATGGGGATGGAAATTGGTGGAGTAACTTAGAAAAATGTGATGAGTATGAATATGAATCCACATTTTGAATTCAGATGATGAAAGTATCTTAAATTTGAATTTGCATTCAAATTGGCCCTTTTTTCAATTGGATCCAAAATTGCCTCAAAAAGGTTTGGATTGGCATGAAACTTGGCGTGAGCACTCCTAAGAATGTTTAAGGCCTAATGGTGAGCTCAGCCTCTCATGTTTATATGTGTGAGATCCTACTTTTGGATTTATGAGTTCTTCCTCTAATCAACCTATTGATGGTGGTTATTTGCTCTTCACATGTGTTCATGAGCTATCCACAAAATGAGCTGGTTTGTGGTGACGTGATGAACACCCTAGCAAGTAAAATCTTGGGCTTTTACATCCCTCCCCCTTAAAAGAATCTTGTACAAAAGAAGAGACAAAGATGTAAGAAGAAATACCCGTGATGAGACGCCATGACATCCGGGTAGTTTGAGCGAAGGAAATCTTCACTCTCCCACGTCGCTTCATCGGCGGTGTGGTTGCTCCACAAGATCTTGTAGAACCATAGAGTTCGGTTACGCATGGTTCGAGCCTTCTCATCAATAATTTCCACTGGATATTCAACGTAACTTTTCTATCGGGATTGAGCGGCTTTCAATTTTGCTTGAATCACCCGAACTTGCTCTTCGGCGTTGTTCACTAGACCCTTTCACCGGATTCGCACCAATTCAATGGGGTGCGGCATTTGCGACCATATAGAGCCTCATAGGGTGCCATCTTGATACTCGCTTGATAGCCGTTGTTATACGAGAATTCCGTCAACAATAGATGACTATCCCAATTGTTACCGTGGTGGATGGCACACGCCCTCAGCATGTCTTCTAACACTTGATTCACCCTCTCAGTTTGTCCATCGGTCTGAGGGTGATATTCGGAACTTCTGATCAGTTTGGTACCCAAAGAAGTGTGCAACTGCTCCCAAAAACAAGCCACGAACAGTGCACCTCGATCTGAAATTATGGTCATGGGTACCCCGTGCAAGCACAAGATTTTTGCAATGTACAACTCCGCATACTTGCTAGCATGGTAATTTGTATGCACCGGAATGAAGTGAGCCGACTTAGTGAACCGGTCAACGATTACCCAAATGGAATCATGCTTGTTAAACGTCATGGGTAATCCCACAATGAAATCCATGCTCACATCTTCCCATTTCCATGCTGGAATTTTCAGGGGTTGCAGCAGCTCTGACTTTCTCATGTGATCCGCCTTCACTCGTCTACACGTATCACACTCGGATACGTATTTTGCAATTTCCCGCTTCATCCGTGTCCACAAAAATTTACTCTTCAAATCTTGGTACATTTTGTTGCTGCCTGAATGAATAGAAAACTTAGACAAGTGAGCTTCATCTAGGATCTTCTTTCTCAGCTCCATATTCCGGGGTACGACTATGCGGTCGTTGAACCATAGCGTCCCCTCTTCATCCTTCCGAAAACATTTTATATCACCTCTGTCTATCCGTTTCCAGGGATGTGCCATGCCCTTGTGAATTTTTTGAGCTGCAATAATATCCTCCCTAATGGTAGGGATGAGAGCAAGGTTGTAGAGTGATCCATATGGAACCAAGTATAAACTCGGTTCTTCCTCTTCCATCGGTGTAATGGTGAGGTTATGGACATGTGATTTCCGACTCAGCGCGTCGGCAACCAAATTCACCTTGCCGGGGTGGTAATGAGTCTCAATCTCATAGTCTTTGATTAATTCTAACCACCTCCTTTGTCTCATAGTCAGCTCCTTTTGGGTGAAGATATACTTTAAGCTCTTATGGTCGGTGTAGAGATGCACCAAATTTCCCAGAAGATAGTGTCTCCACATTTTCAGCGCCAATACTACAGCAGCGAGCTCAAGATCATGAGTCAGATAGTGCTGCTCGTGATTTCGATGTTGACGCGAGCCATATGCGATCACCCGTCCTTCTTGCATCAATACGCTGCCAAGCCCGATACCAGACGCATCACGATATACGTCAAAAGGCTTGGTCGTATCCGGTTGAGCTAGGACCGGGGCTGTTGTGAGATGCTTCACCAATGCTTGGAACGCTCCGTCACATGCTGAGTCATAACAAAGGTAGGATGGCAATCTGCAGCAAAGGACACGCCTACCAGTTCATCCTTAATTCCCCTTTTAGCCAGAAGTTAACGGTTCACAAATCTGAAATTTAGTGAGCAATATTTGGTGGCACACATGTAACAGTACAAGTTATTCATATCAGCAGTATTGTGTCACAACATTCCATATTTTTACCTACGTCACGATACAGTGAACATGCGGTACTCATAACCGTGAGGGACAGTGAATCGACTTGTTATACACCTGCAGGGATACCCGAATAGCACGTCACATATGCCCATCCTCGGAGCTGCAACGGCACACTCAACCAATGTCGTACGGAACAACCTTTCACCCAACAGTCCAAACGTCGAACCGGTCGTACCGAAACGAGCAGGAGGTTCCTTACGCGAAGCATCTCTCTATGTCCATTAGCGGATTTCCACCTTGCTGCCCTCAACCTACACCTATAAATCGGTGTGCTATGCCTTGACACCCGGAAGTTTAGGTTACATCAGTTTATCGGACCCCATATATCCGATATGCCTTCGGTACATTCAACCTTGTTCAGCGGGGCCGCACATGGATCGGTCCTCAATCAACACGGACAGGGCTACACACACAAGACTTCCTCTTGCTGCGTCCTAGCCCGTGCCTATTCTCATTTTCTTACTAAAGTTGTCTCACCTCTCGAACCAATCCCGTATGTGGTCAATCCTATACTCGCGAGTAGATTCCAACTACTCGACTTGTACCGAAGTCTATAAATATTAAGCAAAGCATGATCTACTCGAGGACATAGACACTACCCTCATTCTCTTCAGAAGAATTTGGCCATGCAATTAGAGTTTCAATCATCCTACACTTAATGCAACTAGAGTTTCAAACTAAGCGAATATAAAGCAAAACTTGATAAAAATTGACAAATGCAAACCGGGGCTTGCCTTGTTGCTGCTGGTCAGGGGTTAGTGTCTCCTCCAGAAGTATGCAGTCCAAAATCTCCGGGGTTTCCTCGCGTTCAGCGACTACACGCAATCAATTCAATGATATGTCAAATTAAATGCAAATGTGTTGAATTTAGCATATAAAACCATAACTCTAGCTAGACATCCCATTTGGCTCTGAACATTTTACTGTGGCTTGCTAAGAATCTAAACAGAGACGTGGCCAAATTTCATTTGAAACATAGCTCATTTGAGCCCTGTACAAATAAAGGTCTAAATGACCATTACTAGAGCTTCTAAGAAGTTCCAGAGATTTTCATGGATCAAACCATTACTTTATGGAAACTAGAGTTTGAGATGGTTCTAATGGAGTTGGTTTCATATACTTTGGAGAATCCTAGAGAAAGTTATGCCCAAAACAAGATTTGAGAAAATTCTGAAAAATGTTTCTGCACATTTTTCTATTTTCTCAGGGCAGTTCACTTAATCACACCAATAGGGGGACTAAATTAACTTGGATGGATCTTAAAATTTTCATGTTACTCAAGGATTTTCAAATAAACCTTCTGGCCAAATTTCAGAATTTTCCGTAAAGGAAATCTCCAGATAAAATTCCCAACAATTTAAAATTTGGAGATTTAATTCGGGAAAAAGAATGGATTTCATGGAATGAAACTTGTTTTTATGGAAATTACTCGGAAAGCTGAATCGAACAAAATTTAGTTCACTAAATTTGGACAATCCTAGCAAAAGTTATGAGCTTCTAAAGATTGAGTAAAAACTGGAATTCAAATAATCCGGGAAATGTTCAAAATCTGACAGCTGGGTCCCTGGGTGACGTGGCACCGTCAGAGAGCAGAAGACACGAGGCCACAGAGATTACCTCACGTTTCCACAAATCGATCCGGAGCCACAGATGATCCGGCACGGTTTTAACGGAGACTGACGCGTGGGACCCGCGTGTCTTCTTCCTCCTCGCGCTCCCGCGGCCACCCGCGGCCCACCTCGCCGGAGCACTCGCCGGGAGAGGGTTCCTGTGCCCGTAACTCAACCAAACTCGCCACCTCCACCTAAATTTGCTCGGGGAATACGTTGCCAACCTTGTCGCCGCCCGGCGATCACCAGAAATGGCCGTGCCACAGTGACAGCCTCCGTGGCAAGTTCGGCAAGGTCGCTATGACACTGTAGTGCCTGAAAACCTCTGATGTTGGCTCCTACAGCACCGCCACGACCTAAGGAGCAACCATCAAGACCGTCATCTTGCCAAAGGTGGCAGCAAATAGGAATTCACCGTGCGACCTAGGTCTAAATCCGATGAAGAACGAAAAACCCGAAGAACTCAATGGTTTCTCGATTGTTTCCCGTGGTTCTTGATCGTATGGATTCGCATGGACGTTTCCGGAAGGTTTTCTAAGTTGGGGAAGGTTTGCTTGACTGGGTAGCATGAATGTTAGAGTTGGCTGGCCGCGGTCTATATCGCATGCTTTTGGCAAGAACTGAAATTCCGGCGAGCACACACTGTGGCATGCGGCTGGGGTTGAGGGAAAGAAAGAGTGATCCTAGGCGAACCTTTTGGGTGCCAAACTCAGAAGAAGAAAGACGCTCATGGCCGGGCGATGAGTTTTTGTAGCGGCGGCGACTCACGGCGTCGACGAAGGAAACCGGGCTCGCTACCACAGTCTAGGGCAGCTACCTCTGAATTCTCGCTTCGGAAACGTCGAGGGATGGTGGGCGCAACCTCTGAGCCTCTCAGTCGAACGTGAAACTGTCAGAGTGAGATGATCACTGAGGGAGGCAGAGGTGCAGCCGTACGGAGTGTTTTTCTGTCGAGCGTGTGCGAGCAGGGCAAGACCCCGGTGTGTGCCATGAGAGGATTGCTTCGTGGCCACGAGAGAACCCTGAGGTAGCCTCCAGCGTGACGGAAACACGATGATGTGGCTGTTCGAAAGCAGCTCGGTGGCGCCTGCGGGAGAAGCTCGCAGAACAGAGCAGCTAGAGTGAGGCGGTATACTCAGTGTGTGTGACTAACATTTGGGCCCACTTCTCCCCTCTAATTCTTTTCCTTTGTTTTCACTTATAATATCTCAGCTACTCACAATTAAATTGTAGACTTCACTCCCAAGTCACGAGTTGAATTTGATTTCCTCCAATTGAAGTTGTTTTGGCTAAATTTGATTCACATTTGAATTTGAATTTAAATTTAGTTTTGAATTAATTCAAATGTAGCTCCCGACAAGATCAACTCCAATGGGGATGAAAATTGGTGGAGTAACTCAGAAAAATGTGCTGAGTATGAATATGAATCCACATCTTGAATTCAGATGATGAAAGTAGCTTAAATTTGAATTTGCATTGAAATTGACCCTTTTTACAATTGGATCCAAAATTGCCTCAAAAAGGTTTGGAATGGCATGAAACTTTGCTTGAGCACTCCTAAGAATGTTTAGGGCCTAATGGTGAGCTCAGCCTCTCATGTTTATATGTATGAGATCCTACTTTTGGATTTATGAGTTCTTCCTCTAATCAACCTATTGATGGTGGTTACTTGCTCTTCATATGTGTTCATGAGCTATCCACAAAATGAGCTGGTTTGTGGTGATGTGACGCTCTAGCAAGTAAAATCTTGGGCTTTTACATTGCACAACACCGGATAACAGACATAAAAGTACAAAGCAGAAGCGAAAGTTTATTACATAAACAAGTTTATGAACATGTTTACATCAAAATACGTTAAGTCTACACTCATGGGCATAGACTAAGCAAAAGAAGTTCACATTCAGCCCATGAACGTGTACTCACTAGCACACACGCATGCTAACACGGCGGCGTGCATGGCTCCCACTCTACGGTGTTTCCCTCTTGAGAGTCCGTCTCCTCCTCGGGAGGCTCCTCCTCATAGCACCCTGCAAACGCTTTAAACACAAGCAGTGAGCACGATGGCTCAGCAAGATTGACCCGTCTTATCTACACATGAAACTCTACATGCTGAGTTTGCAATGTATAGTGGAATGTATATTGCAAAAGACACGCCTAAATAAGTGAACCTTACTTTCAAGTTTTTAGCAGCAAGTTGTTGGAGAACCTCGTGCTAAGACACATAAGAGAGCCGCAATCAAACAAGAAACGCATTTCTCTCATGTGCTTTGCCTAAGGTTGAAAAAACTTTAATTAGCTCTAAACTACATCAAATCATTAACAAACAATGTAAAGCTTTCAATCAGCAATCTTTTATCATGACACTAGCCTGTTCTTTCTACGTCACGATACAGTGAACAAGTGGTACTCACTGACCGCGAGGGACGACAATTATAATCGATTTACACCTGCAGGGTTACCCGAATAACCCATCACGTACGCCCGTACTCGATGTTGCCCACAGCAACCACCACGGATGTTGTACGCAACCACCTTTCATCCGTCAACCAAGTGTTGAACTGGTCCTATCGTCCCAAGCAGGAGGTCTCTGCGTGGAGCATTCGCAGTGCCTGCCAGCCGATTTACACCTCACTGCTCTGAACCTACCCTCTGGATGACAACCAATGCCTCAACAAATCGTTACCCGAATTACAGCGGTGACGGTGGCGGCGGAATTGAGCTCGGGTGCAACGGTGCTAGCTCGTCTCGGCAGTGAACACGATCAACCAACAGGTTGCAAAGCACCACTGGGGCACGGGGAAGCTAACCCTGCCCTCCTCTTGGCCGGAGATCTTCAGGAAAGTAGACTTCACCGGACACCCGAGCCGTTTTCACCTGCGGCGGCTAAAACACGGCGCTGATCCCACTGGGTTGATCATTCTCGCTAAGATTTGGGATAAGTGATTGCTGAGTGCTACTCTAGCTCTAGCTAGGACGGCTAAACGATTGATCAATCACATGGGACAAATTTCACGTTTTAGTCGGCCTCGGTTCTATACGGTGATCGCCGGAAATTGTGAAATTCTGGCTAGCCAAAGCTACAAGGAACTAGGGGGTTCGGCTACTAGACCTCGATGCTAACCTCTGCATGCAGTTTGCAAGGACCCGACGGTCTCAACTAGCCCGGATCACGCTGAGGGGTGCTGTGTTGCACAGCACCGGATAACACACAAAAAGGTACAATGTGGAAGCAAAAGTTTTATTACATAAAAGAGTTTATAAATATGATTACATTCAAAATACGTCAAGTCAACACTCACAGGCGTAGACTAAACAAAAGAGTTCACGTTCAGCCCGTGAACATGTTCCCACTAGCACACACGCACACTAAAACGGCGGCGTGCACGACTCCCACTCGACGGTGTTGCCCTCTTGGAGGTCCATCTCTTCCTCGGGAGCCTCCTCCTCATAGCACCCTGCAAACACTTTAAACACAAGCAGTGAGCACGATGGCTCAGCAGGACTGACCCGTCTCACCTAAACATGTAACTCTACATGCTAGAATTGCAGTATGTAATAGGAAAGTAAGTTGTAAAAAACATGCCTACTGAGTTGAACCTTAGTTTCGAGTTTTAGCAGCAAGTTGTGGAGAACCTCGTGCTAATACACATAAGAGAGCCGCAATCAAACAAGAAACCCATTTCTCTCATGTGCTTTGCCCAAGATTGAAAAAAACTTTAATTAGCTCCAAACTACAACAAGTCATTAACAATCAAAGTACATCTTTCAATCAGCAATATTTTAAAATGGAACTAGCCTGTTCTTTCTATGTCACGGTACAGTGAATAATTGGTACTCACTAACCGCGAGGGACTGCGATTATAATCGTTTTACACCTGCAGGGTTACCCGAATAACCCGTCACGTACGCCCGTACTCGATGTTGCCTACAGCAACCATCACGGACGTCGTACGCAACCACCTTTCATTCATTAGCCAAATGTTGAACCGGTCCTATCGTCCCGAGCAAGAGGTCCCTGCGAGCGCATCCGTAGTGCCTCCAGCCGATTTACACCTCAAGCTCTCAACCTACCCTCTGGACGATAAGCAATGCCTCGACAAATAGCTACCAGAATTACATCGGTTTCCCGGTTCCCATATATCCGGTAGGTCTTCTGTACTGTTCTAGCTTGTTCAACAGGCCTGCACACGGCTTGGTCCTCAATCGACACGGCACCCAGGCCCCAAAGTCCTGCTGTCCTTACTCTCCGCTCGGTCTCATTTTTCTTGCCATGTGTTCCATTTGCTATTTCTAACCGAGAGGTGTGCTTCTAGCCAATTCTCGTGAGCAGTTCCAACTACTCGACTTGTACTAAATCCTACCCTAGTTTAGCATTGCAGTGACTACTTGAGGTTTAAAACCTAAGCCCAAAACCCTGATTTTCTTGGCTATGCATTTGGGTTTTCAAACAAGACTCTAATGCATAATTTAAGTGCATATCAAAGTAAGTTCTCAAAACAATAAAGTTTATAAAAGGGCTAATGCAAACCGGAGCTTGCCTTGCTGCTGGTCGTAGGCTAGCTGTTCCTACGGAGTTATGAAGTCTAAAACTTCTAGCTCCTCCTCAACCTTAGCGACTACATGAGACAAATATATGTATATGTCAATTTAAATGCATATGAGTTTGGAGTTAATATTGTTAAGACTATAAGTACAGCTAGACAGGTCCAATGACTCTGAAATTTTTACTGTGGTTTGTATACAACCTAGAAAGATACTTGGCCAAATTTCATCTGAAGCAAAGCTCATTTGAGCCCTGCACAAATAAATGTGTGCTTGGATTTACTTGGAGCTCTTAGGGTGTTCTAAAGATTTTCATGGGGGCAAGCCATGACTTTATGGAAACTATATTTTCAAAGGGTTCTAATGGAATTGGTTTCACTTAATTTGAAGATTCCTAGCAAAAGATATGAGCTAAAGAAGTTCAGAGAAATTCTGAAAAATGTTTGTGGACATTTTTCATTTTCTCTGGAACAGTTTCCTTAATCACACCATTAGGTGGATCACATTAGCTCAGATGGATATGAAAATTTTATGGTATCTCAGGGATATTACAAAGATTATCATGACCAAATTTCAGAATTTTCCACTAAAGGGTTCTCTAGTTAAAATCCTAAACAGTTGAAAGTTTGAAGAATTAATTATGGAGAATTAAAGATTTTCATAGAGTGAAACTTGATTTTTGGGAAAGTACTCAGAGAGCTGAGTCCAACAAAATTTGTTTCACTCGATTTGGAGTTTCCTAGCCAAAGTTATGTGGGTTTGAAGTTTGAACTAGAAACTGAAAATCGGGAAAAGTTTAAATCTCTGCCGGTGGGTCCGGGGCTATGTGTCACGCTCTGGTGTATTGGCACACGGGGTCACACAATTAAATGCGCGTAGCCACACTCGATCCCGAGCCACAGAGAATCCGATTCCCGGTTAACCGAGGCTGACACGCGGGGCCCGCGGGTTGTCTTCAACCTCGCGCTCCCGCGCTCGGCCGCCGGCCCCCTCGCCGGAGTGCTTGCCGGAGGGGCTCTGCCGTCCGCCAAGCTTCGAGAT
The DNA here is from genome assembly GCA_030760725.1 of Neostapfia colusana. Classification (NCBI taxonomy): domain Eukaryota; kingdom Viridiplantae; phylum Streptophyta; class Magnoliopsida; order Poales; family Poaceae; genus Neostapfia; species Neostapfia colusana. Next base: position 45,318,345 of record JASWHV010000012.1, on the reverse strand, counting down.
TTTTGCCACCTCTGCCTAATCCTGCACGGGGAATACGGTGCTGACCTTAGCTCAACATGAAAACAACCGGAACATGGCCGGCGATGAGCGGCGGCTTCAGAAGCACTTCGGCCGTGTCGGCCGGGCTCCCTAGCACCCCAAATGCTTGAGCAAAAAGTCGTACAGCGTCAATTCACCCTAAGGAAGGTCTTCATGAACTCAAATGAGCTCGGGTATGGCTCCAACTATCATGTCACCATGCGACCTAGGTCGAAAATCAGGAAAACTTGCAAAAATCGGAGAACAGTGGCTATACCCGATGGTTCTCTGAAGTTTCTGATCCTATGGACTCGCACGGACGTCTAGAAGTAGTTTACTAAGTTAGGTGATGAGTGGTGCGGTGTGTAGCACGAATTTTGCAAAGTGGTCCAGCGGTCTCTTTTGTACACCGGCGCAAAACCATGAAATTCCGGCGACGGCAGCTCATGTCATGCCACCGGAGATTGTGGTGAGGGAAGATAAGACTGAGAAACCTCTTTGCTGCTCACAGATCGGGGAAAGACAGGCTGTGGTGGCCGGACGAGGTGTTCCCTGTGGCGGCGGCTCGGTATGAACCAAGGAAGAAGAAACGGCTCGAAGAAGCTCGAGGAAGATTGGTCACGGGCTGGAACCGGTGCGAGAACGTCGAGCAAAGGTCAGCAAACTCGGTTGCGGCTTCAGCTCGGCGTGACAGCCACTGGCTCAACCGGGCGACGGTGAAGCAGAGAGCTTCGGCGAGCGACGCTTTTCTTTCATGCGAGAGCGAAGCAACCGGGACTGTGAGCGACGAAATGGTTCGGTGCTCATCCGAGGGTGAGGATGAGGGCACGGGGAAATGGCTCGGTGGCCAGAGCACGCAGGCAGATGCTGGCAATGTGTTCTCGCCGTGGTGTCCGCTCGGCTGAGCACAAGAACCCGAGCACAGGGCTTCAGTCGGTTTGGTCAATTGGGTGACTGACATAAGGGTCCCACTCCTCAGTTTTAACCTCACAAATTAAACTCCTACTGCTCTTAATTCTTGGGGATCCTTATACCCCTTGTAGTTTGATCAAACATCCAAATGCCCATTTGAATTTGAATGAATCAAAGTGTGATTTGATTTGATCAAATTTGCAGCACATGTTAATTGAAATTCAAATTTGCTTTGAATTTAGCCAAAATAGCTCATGTCAAGATCAACTCCAAATGGAGTGAAAATTGGTGTATGAGCCCACAAAAATGTGCTGAGTGTGAATATGAACCCCACGTTTGAATTCATGTGGTGAAAAAAGTTTGAATTTGAATTTAAGTTCAAACTAGCCCTTTTCTAATTATACCCAAGAATACCTAAAAAGGTTTTGGATTTGGGTGAAATTTGGCATGAGCATTCCTAACAAGGTTTAGGAGTTTCTCATATACTCAGCCCCTATATGATGCATGTGGGAAATACCACTTTTTCATTTTGTGAGTTTATCTTCTAATGACTTTCTTGATGGTGTTTACTTGCTCTTCAAATGTGTTCATATGAGTTCCTCAAATGAGGTGAGTGTGGTGTGATGAACACTTTTAGTATATGCAAAACTTGGGCCCTTACATTCCCCCCCCTAAAAGAATCTCGTCCGAGATTATAAGGTGAAAATGAGAGAGAGGACGGTGGAAAAATTACTCGATGTGCGACGTTAAAAAGTCAGGGTAGTTAGGGCGAAGAAAGCCTTCACTCTCCCATGTCGCTTCATCTATGGAGTGATTACTCCATAGAACTTTGTAGAACCACAACGTACGGTTGCGTGTGGTTCGGGCCTTTTCACCAATAATCTGAACCGGTTCCTCCCGATAAGTAGGATCCAGTTTCAGTTCTTCAATATCTCCCAGCTGAACGGTGGTTGAAAGCTTGAGACACTTCCTCAGCTGAGAAATGTGAAAGACTTCGTGCACACCGGACAATGTCGCTGTTAAATCCAGCCGGTATGCAACTGATCCACATCTTTCCACAATCTGGAATGGACCGTTGAATCGGTGTGCCAACTTTCCTCTCACCCCGAATCTGTTCACGCCCTTCATTGGAGACACACGTAGATACACGTGATCCCTGACTTCAATTGCAAAGGACGTCTTCTCCGGTCCGCATACTGTTTTTGTCTGGATTGGGTGGCTTTTAAGTTCGCTTGAATCAGCCGAACCTTTTCTTCTGCATTGTTGACAAGATTAATCCCGAAGGTGACCCTTTCGCCAGAGTCACACCAATTCTGCGATGTGCGGCATTTTCTCCCGTATAGCGCCTCATAAGGCACCATCTTGATGCTGGCTTGGTACCCATTGTTTTATGAAAATTCGGCTAATGGTAAGTGATCATCCGAATTCTTACCGTGGTTGATAGCGCAAGCTCGTAGCATATCTTCTAAAATTTGATCTACCCGCTCGGTTTGCCCATACGTCTGTTGGTGGTACGCTGAACTACGGATCAGCTTCATCTCCAATGCAGCATGTAGCTGCTCCCAAAAACGAGACACAAATGAAGTGCCCCGATCCGAGATGATAGTACGGGGTGCGTCGTATAAGCATAGGATCCGTGAGATGTACACTTCAGCATACTTCTTGACGTTGTAGTTGGTGTTGACTGGGATAAAATGTGCAAAATTTGTGAGCCGGTCGACGATCACCCAGACCGAATCATGTTTCTGAAATATAGTGGGTAAACCGACGATGAAGTCCATGCTAACATCCCCCCACTTCCAGGCAGGAATGCCAAGTGGTTGTAATAGTCCCGGTTTCCTCATATGGTCAGCTTTCACCCTACGGCATGTATCACACTCGGACACGTATTTTGCAATCTCCCGCTTCATCCATGTCCATCAAAATTTGCTTCAGAGTTCTTGATACATCTTGTTGCTGCCGGGGTGAATAGAAAACTTTGACAAGTGAGCCTCATCAAAAATTTTCTTCCGTAACTCCGGGTTACGGGGTACGACGATCATGTCCTTGAACCACAGGACGCCGTCTCCGTCTTTCCGAAAACACTTCAACTCCCCACTGTCTACACGTCTCCGCAAATGCGACATGCCCTTGTCATGTTTTTGAGCTGCCGCTATCTCTTCACGGATAGTGGGGATAAGAGCTGTGATGGTCATACTGTGAACATGTGACTTGCGACTCAGCGCATCCACCACCACGTTTGCTTTGCTGGGATGATAATGGATCTCTATTTCTTAATCCTTTATCAACTCCAACCATCTTCGCTGCCTCATGTTCAACTCCTGAGTGAATATGTACTTGAGGCTCTTGCGGCCGGTATATAAAAGTACGAGGTTACTGAGTAGGTAATGCCTCCACATTTTGAGTGCAAGTACCATGGCAGCAAGCTCTAAGTCATGAGTTGGATAGTTTTGCTCATGATTCCTGAGCTGCCGTGATCCATACGCGACCACCCTTCGGTCTTGCATTAGCACACATCCGAGCCCAATGCCGGATGCATCGCAGTACACATCGAACGGTTTTGTTGTATCTGGCTGCGCCAAAACTGGTGCTGATGTTAGGTGCTTCACTTATGCCTTGAACGCTGCTTCACATGCTGGACTCCAAACATATTTGGTAGCCTTCTTCAGCAGCTCTGTCATAGGCTTGGTAATCTTCGAGAAGTTCGCAATGAACCTCTGATAATATCCCGCGAGTCCGAGGAAACTCCGTACCTCGTGAACAGATCTCAGGGACTTCCAATTCAGCACTTGAGTGATCTTGCTCGAGTGTACAGCGATGCCCTCCGCTGGGATAATATGCCCGAGGAAAGGCACTTGCGATATCCAGAATTCGCACTTGCTAAATTTTGTGTATAGCTTGTGATCCCGCAGCCTTTGCAAGACTATACGCAAAAGCTTTGCGAGTTCTTTCTCTGACTTAGAATACACCAATATGTTGTCAATGAAGACCACAACAAACTTGTCCAGCTCCGGCATGAATACCGAGTTCATCAAGTACATGAAATGAACTAGAGTGTTGGTGAGGCCGAAGGACATGACCAGGTACTCATAAAGCCCGTACCTCGTCGAGAAAGCTGTCTTCGGAATGTCCTCGACCCATATCTTAATCTGGTGGTATCCGGATCTTAAGTCCATCTTGGAAAAGATCTTTGCTTCGACCAACTGATCAAACAACATGTCATCCGTGGCAACGGGTACTTGTTCTTGATAGTCACGACATTTAATGGATGATAGCCCACGCAAAGCCGCAACGTCTCATCTTTCTTCTTCACAAATAATGCCGAACAACCTCATGGCGAGGAGCTCGGCCTAATAAAACCCTTTTCCAGCAGGTCTGTTAACTGCATTTTTAATTCCGCCAACTCCTTTGGCGCCATCTTGTACGGCCTTCGGGATATTGGCATAGTTCCCGGTGCAAGCTCAATCTTGAACTCCACCTCTCGGTCGGGCGGCATCCCCGGTAAATCATCCTTAAACACGTCTGGGAACTCACAGACTACGGGAATTCTTCCAATCTGATGGTGGTGGATTGGTATACACTTGGAAGTTTTATTTCTGGACTGTCCAGAAATAATGAGTGAGACTCGTGCATTTTTGGATGTAGATTGACGACTCGGAGGACAGTGTCTAAAACAGCGCCGTGGTGGGTTAACCATGACATCCCTAAGATGACATCGACCTTTTGTCCCTCTAAAGCTATGAGAGACGTAGGGTATACTTTACCCCCTAAGCATAATGGCGCTTTCGAAACCATCATGCTTGCTGAAATTTTCCCACCCGGTGAACAAATCAAGTAAGGACTTTCGGTGGGTAGTATTTGCAAGCTGTATTTAGCAATAAAAGCCTGGCTAATGAAATTATGTGTGGCGCCTGAATCAAATAACACTATGGCGGGATGCTTGTGGAGTTGGAACATACCCGCAAGGATTGGCTCTCCCTCCGGCATGTCCTCTATGGTGAGTTGGTGGACGGTGCCGGGCTTAGGAATTGCCCGCCGCGCATTAATGGGGTTCCGGGGCTGATTCCTCCCCGGAAACTGTGGTGCCAGTCCGCCGCCTTGCCTCTCGGGGCAGTTGTTGCCGAAGTGCCCTTGGCAACCGCATTTGAAGCATGCGGTTTCCGGCTGGCCCGTGCTTGGAGGACGAAAGCCCGGCATGCGCTGCTGAGGTGAAAACGCACGCGGCATCATCTGCTGCTGCTGTTGTTGCTGCGGAGGTGGTGCTGGTAATGCCGGTCAGAACGCCGGTGGTGAATACGGCCGACTGCGAAATGGCATCGGTCGCTGCGGTGGTTGCCAGCATGGACCCGATGGTGAGCGATACACCATCGAATATTTCTGGGGAGGACCACCTCTCTCTCCGCTGCTTTGCGGCGCGATTCACTTTTTCTCCGCCGCCGCTAACTCCCTACCGGAGTCCTCTTGCACAATCACAGCATCAATAATGTCATTGAGGCTGCCACGATTGAACATCGCCAGCTTGTCCTTCAGGAGCATATTCAGCCCCTGGTAGAAGTGGTCCCGCCGCTTCTCATTAGTATCGGCGTGATATGATGCATAGAGCGTGAAATCGTTGAACGCCCTGGAGCACTCCAGCGTGTTCTTGCTGCCTTTCTGCAGGCGAAGGAACTCCTGCCTCTTCCTCTTCATAAGACCTGGCGCTATGTGATAGGCCCGGAAGGCCGTCCGGAACTCCGCCCAGGTCAGCACTCGCTCGGTGGGTTGCGAGGCACAGAAGTTTGCCCACCAAGCGCTCGCGGACCTTTGAAGCTGCTGGGCCGCGAACTGAGTATTACGCTGCTCACTAACTTGGAGCAGACCGAACTTCATCTCCATCGTGTGGAGCCAGTTGTCTATATCGAGGGGTTCATCTGCCCTTGAGAATACCGAGGGATGAGTAGCAAGAAAATCCGAGTAGGAACTTTGTTGACGCTCCTCTTGGTCTTGATGCCTCTCTGGTCGAGACGTATTAGCAATTCGCGTTTACAGCAGTTCGGTGTGCTGCTGTTGCGAGCCCGCCATGGCCGCAACAATATTGGCCAACGTGACCGTTGGCGGAGGTGGTGGCTATGGTTGCTGTTGCTGCTGCTGCTGTGGTCCCGAGGAAGTCTCGGGAGGCTGTTGGGAGGCCTCTCCCCCCTGACTTGTACCACCAACCTCAGGATTGTCACGGCACATGTCATTCTTAAAATTCCATGGAAAAACAGTAGGTATTGCAGTGACACATGAATAAAGTCACACACCATTCACACATACTGATAAAGCAAAACTTTATACAAGTTACAAGATTATCAGGTAAAAATTACAGCCACTTTTGACCACCTGAGGTGTTGTGCTCATGTTGTCACTACATACTCACACGCTTCTGTCTTTCTAACGACATGTCGCTGTTACAAAAGCTATCATCTGTATAAAAATATTTGAAAAGGTCAAATATTCATTTCTACAGTAAATCATTGAGTTATAACATAAAACATGTCATTGAACTCATAAAACTTGGAAACACAAGTCAAACTTAGAACAAATTTGATTGCTGGTCTGCTGCCAAAACTGACAGGCTTACCAGTTTCTTTTTTAACCTGATTTATATCATATTAGAGGCAAAACAAGTTCTTGAGCTCCACATCAAAGTTAAATTTAACTTCAATAGCTTTCCAGAATGTAATTGTTTGCCTTCAGATCAATCCTGGTTCAAAAGTTATGAGATGTCAAAGTTGATAGAATTTCTAGAGAAAATTGGACAGCACCTCCCTGCTTGAGGTACTGATTTGATCCCAGAATTTCCAGTTAATTCTACCTCGAATTTGACAAAACTTTCTGTTACAAAATTGTAACTTATCTCATTAAATTTTCAGAACTACCTCATTTTCTATTTTTGGATTTTTATACAGGAAGTTATGCTCAATTTACAGAGAGTACAGAGAGTATTTGCTCTGCCCTGTTTTCTGGACAGTTTCAACTCTACTGCATTTTTCGACTGGTTAAGGGATGAAACACCTCTGGACAACAATAGAAAAGTTATACAGCTCTTCCAAATCTTTCCAAAAATGTATCATATGACCGTAACCTCGAAAGAACTCGACCTCTAACCTCTCTGCAACTTCAGCATTGTTTCAGATGAAAACAGAGGACTCTGTCCTTAATATCCTATAAGTTGAAAACTTGTTTACTTTGAACACCCTAATTAAGGAAAGGAGTTACATCAAAGTTTTAGTGCTCTGGATCAAAACCTTCAAGTTTTACAATAATGTTAAACATTTAGTGGGATGTGACGTTGAAGCGTCACCCAGTTCATGTCGGTACTATGTTCCTCACAAAGAAAAACCTATATCAGACTTAGCCGGCTTCGTTAATTCAGTGTCACTAAAACATCTCTCGCACACATGTGCTACTCGTTTACCGATCCGTGGTTACACTACCTGTAATAAAACCACACAATCGTCAGGTTCGGCTGCACACCGAACCTGGTCCCAATAGAGTCCATACAACCGTCCGTCATCACTCGCACAGTCGTTCTCAAGCCAATCAAGCCTTGAGCTACGTGTTCACCATACTAACCACGTGACGGGGTCTCCCAAACTTGCCCGTAGCACGCCACGGAAGGGCGTTTCTCGAATACCCAAAACGACATGAAGAGTCGTAGAGGATACTGAAGCTGGCCAGGTTACATGCCACCCGTGAGGCTCCATCCTTTAGCTTGTGTGCACTGGTGGACAGCGCTTTCATGTAGCCCCCAAGACATATGACGTCCCAAGATGCATGATTTTCTGACATAAGCAATTAGGTTAGTATTGCCACTAGCTATACACTAATAACATCTTTATATGGGCTACTAACTCGTTCCTCACTGAGTTTTTGACAAGATGACCTTTTTAAGTGCGTTAAACCTCAAGCGAGCTCTAATACCACGATGCGAGGACCCGGCGGTCTCGACTAGCCTGGATCACACTGAGGGGTGCTGTGTTGCACAGCACCGGATAACACACAAAAGGTACAAAGCGGAAGCAAAATTTTTATTACATAAAAGAGTTTATAAACATGATTACATTCAAAATACGTCAAGTCCACACTCGCGGGCGTAGACTAAGCAAAAGAGTTCACGTTCAGCCCGTGAACGTGTTCCCACTAGCACACACGCACACTAACACGGAGGCGTGCACGACTCCCACTCGACGGTGTTGCCCTCTTGGGGGTCCGTCTCTTCCTCGGGAGCCTCCTCCTCATAGTACCCTGTAGACGCTTTAAACACAAGAAGTGAGCACGATGGCTCAGAAAGACTGACCCGTCTCACCTAAACATGTAACTCTACATGCTAGAATTGCATTATGTAATAGGAAAGTAAGTTGTAAAAGACACGCCTACTGAGTTGAACCTTACTTTCATGTTTTAGCAGCAAGTTGTGGAGAACCTCGTGCTAATACACATAAGAGAGCCGCAAATCAAACAAGAAACACATTTCTCTCATGTGCTTTGCCCAAGGTTGAAAATAATTTTAATTAGCTCTAAACTACAATAAGTCATTAACAATCAAAGTACATCTTTCAATCAGCAACATTTTAACATGGAACTATCCTGTTATTTCTACGTCACAGTACAGTGAACAAGTGGTACTCACTAACCACGAGGGACGGTGATTATAATCATTTTACACCTGCAGGGTTACCCGAATAACCCGTCATGTACACCCGTACTCGATGTTGGCTACAGCAACCATCACAGACGTCGTATGCAACCACCTTTCATCCGTTAGCCAAATGTTGAACTGGTCCTATCGTCCCGAGCAAGAGGTCTCTACGCGCGCATCCGCAGTTCCGCCAGCCGATTTACACCTCAAGCTCTCAACCTAGCCTCTGGACGACAAGCAATGCCTCAACAAATAGCTACCCGAATTACATCGGTTTCCTGGTTCTCATATATCCCGTAGTCTTCGGTACTGTTCTAGCTTGTTCAATAGGACCACACACGGCTCGGTCCTCAATCAACACAAGCGGAGCTATGGCACCAAGGCCCCAAAGTCCTGCTGCCCTTACTCTCGGCTCGGTCTTATTTTTCTTGCCATGTGCTCCATTTTCTATCTCTAACCGAGAGGTGTGCCTCTAGCCTATTCTCGTGAGCAGTTCCATCTACTCAACTTGTACCAAATCCTACCCTAATTGAGCATTGCAGTGACTACTAGAGGTTTAAAACTAAGCCCAAAACTCTGGTTTTCTTGGCTATGCATTTGGGTTTTCAAACAAGACTCTAATGCATAATTAAAGTGGATACTTAAAGTAAGTTCTCAAAACAATAAAATTTATAAAAGGGCTAATGCAAACTGGAGCTTGCCTTGCTGCTGGTCGTAGGCTAGCTGTTTCTTCTGGAGCTATGAAATCTAAAACTTTTGGCTCCTCCTCAACCTTCGCGACTACATGAGACAAATATATGTATATGTCAATTTAAATGCATATGAATTTGGAGTTAATATTTTTAAGACTATCAGTACAGATAGACAGGTCCAATGACTCTGAAATTTTTGCTGTGGTTTGTATACAACCTAAAGAGAGACTTGGCCAAATTTCATCTAAAGCAAAGCTCATTTGAGCCCTGCACAAATAAATGTGTATTTGGCCTAACTTGGAGCTCTTAGGGTGTTCTAAGGATTTTCATGGAGCAAGCCATGACTTTATGGAAACTAGATTTTCAAAGGGTTCTAATGGAATTGGTTTCACATAATTTGAAGATTCCTAGCAAAAGATACGAGCTAAAGAAGTTCAAAGAAATTCTGTAAAAATTTTCTGGACATTTTTCATTTTCTCTGGAACAGTTTCATTAATCACACCATTAGGGGGATCAAATTAGCTCGGATGGATCTGAAACTTTTACGGTAGCTCTGGGATATTACAAAGAACATCCTGGCCAAATTTCAGAATTTTCCACTAAAGGGTTCTCCAGTTAAAATTCCAAACATTTTAAAATTTGAAGAATTAATTCTGGAGAATTAAAAATTTTCATAGAGTGAAACTTAATTTGTTATAAAGTACTCAGATAGATGAATCCAACAAAATTTGGTTCACTTGATTTGGAGTTTACTAGCCAATGTTATGTAGCTTTGAAGTTTGACTAGAAATTGAAAATCGAGAAAAGTTTAAATCTCTATCGTTGGGTCCGGGGCTACGTGTCACGCTCTGGTGTGTTGGCGCACGGGGTCACACAATTAAATGCGCGTAGCCACACTCAATCCTGAGCCACAGGGAATCTGGTACCCGGTTAACCTGAATGTAGCCTAGTGGGGGGGTGAATAGGCTTTTCAACGCTTTGTTAATCCCTGAAACACTTCTAGTACCCTATGCAGCGGAAATTAATTGATAACCTAGGTGTATTACAACAGTGAAACAATGAATGACAGAGATCAACTTTGATTTCAATGCTTCAATGTGAATTTCACAAGATTAATTAAACACTAGAATATGATGAACAATAAATGAACACGAGTAGGAGACAAGATTTTATCCCGAGGTTCGATTCCATGAAGGAAATCTACGTCCCCGTTGAGGAGTCTACTAAGGACCGGGTCTTCACCAACCCTACCCTCGTCGAATCACCACGGAGGCCGATTCTCTTCCACTAATCACAAAGGGCAAATACATCGTTCTAGGGGCCTTCTCACAAGTTGAGGGCTCCCCAAGAATTACAATGAATGAACACAGCCAAACACACTCAAAAGATGAACAATAAATGAACAAGAGTGTGCGAGAGATCAAAACCAAGAGCTCAAGATGTGTAGAACAAGTCTCTCCTTTGATCAATTGCTAATCCCCAAAGATTTGATCCTTTTTGGGTTAGAATGTGTGGAGAGATGTGAATTTTGGGCTCTTGGGAGGTGGGACGGCGCAGGGGGTCAAAAAGTTATGGTGGTATGGACGTACACCTCTTTTTATAATAGGATTTCCAATGGTTACGTTAGGGTTTGCGATGTCCGGACTAGTCCGTGGTAGACTCCGGACTAGTCCGGTGTGCGGCGTGTGGAAAACCCAAAGTGTTGTGAGATACCAGACTAGTCTGTAAGAGTGCGGACTAGTCCGTTGTCTATCCAGAGACAAAATCGGACTAGTCTGGTCCATATCGGACTAGTCCGTTTTCTAGTAAGAAAGAAAATCAGACTAGTCCAGTTGATATCGGACTAGTCCGCACATGCTGATTTTGTGCAGTTAGTGTGATTTCTATCACTTGAGCTCTTGGGGTGTGTTTCTCCAACACACTCTATACTAAGTAATCTAATCTTTTCAGCTCCTGAGCTCTTATCAATTTGGATCCTCCTCCTTTATTTTTGCGCTTTCTTCCTAATATCTTTAAGAACCTGCGCTCATCTCAACAATTTTGTTAGGGTCTCATTTGTTTCTCATAAATCAACCAAAACCCACAAGGGATGCCTAGATGCACTTTCATAACCGAGGCTGACACGTGGGGCCTGCGGGTTGTCTTCAACCTCGCGCTCGCACGCTCGGCCGCCGGCCCCCTCACCGGAGTGCTCGCCGGAGGGGCTCTGCCGTGTGCCAAGCTTCGAGATTTTCACCGCCTCTGCCTGATCCCGCATGGGGAACACGGTGCTGACCTTAGCTCGACATGAAAACAACCGGAACATGGCTGGCAACGAGCGGCGGCTTCGGAAGCACTTCGGCCGTGTCAGCCGGGCTCCCTAACACCCCAAATGCTCGAGCAAAAGGTCGTACAGCATCAGTGCACCCTAGTGAAGGTCGTCATAAACTCAAATGAGCTCGGTGTGACGCCCCGGTTCTGTGGAAAAACCACGGAACCTGGACTGATGCATATGTGTGCTCAGGATGTTCATCACACATACACATTTAATCCACAAACTGAATTCAGAATATATAACCACGAATGAATTGGGTTTATTTACAATGTCTCATGAGTCTCTAACTCATTGTAGCAGCGGAAGTCTTATTCTAGCAGCGGAAGTCTTCTAAACTATTGCGGAAGCAAACTAAACAGCAGCAGCGGCTCCATCTCATACTCCGCGGGCAAGTTGACGGTTGATCACACATCTAATACTCCACATGGTCTTCAAAGTATCCCTCTCCTGTTGCTGATGATGTATGATAATGCTAGGGTGAGTACATGGCGTACTCAGCAAGATTGGAAAGTATGACATGTAGCTTACAGCAAGGTAGGTATAAAAAGGCTCATTGCATAAAAGCAAAGTTTATTTCACAAATCATGATAAAAACAATAACTAGCTTAAAGTGAATTAAAACCAATCATGTATTCAATTAAAACATAAACATACCTCCATCATATTTCACCTCTTTTCATGTCCCATCAGACATTCATCTTTCTCAACTTTTCTCATGCTCATGAATATCATCTCGTATTCACTACCATCTCATATCATATTCAATTCCGTCTCATATCGAGACCAATGCTCATTGCCATGACTCAACAGTCATGGAACCAGTCTCATTACCAGGACTCAACAGTCCCGAAACCAATCCAAAGACCAAACCAATATCCAAACCATAACAAAATACCATCCCAATAACCATCCCATCTAATCATGTGAGTTGTCTAGGCGCTTGTGACCGTAAGATCGGCTATCATGATAGTTTTACACTCTGCAGAGGTGGCACCACTTTACCCACAAGTTTGTGATTTTGTCACCCGTCGGCGACTACAGAACCTCGATTATACCAGTACACAACCGTCGGTGTATGGTCAAAAGATCACAAAATAGCCTTTACAAAGAGGCTACTAGATGTATGGACTCACTAAGGTTTCAGCAACAGGCTAGAATCTCCAATTCTCCCACCTAAGGGCCCCCTCTTGTGCCATGCAGTTCCCAGGGCAGTCCTCTCTCGACTCCCATTCCCCGCGCCTTCCACGGTCCATAACAATCTAGCAACTTACCTAATTAGTCAGCTAAGCCGCACCCATATTTGGCCTTGTGGTGGCACTGTTTTCCTAGCATGGCTGGTATGAACCGGTCCTTAGATCTACGGCAAGTAAACCACCATCTCATTCTACCACTTCGATGAACCAAGCTTGCCTAGATCTCCCCCGATTCATGTTCATTATCATCAAGTTCTCATTATCATTGTTCATATGAGTGCAGTAGCTAAACACATTTTATCGCTTCCCATATCCCGTAGATTAGCGAAGCAAAAAGCAAAAACGACCATACCCGACTCATCAACTTTCCTGACGACAAAGGTGGCTAACAAAACTAGTAAACTCCTATGAAAGGGTTTCCCATCAAGTTGACTCAAGCACACACACCTTTTCGCAAACAAAACAGTTCTAAAAACATGGGATCAATATGGTCAAGGGGCACTTGCCTTGTTCCTGTGGCTTCTGTTGCTCTGGGATCTCGAAGTCTTGGTGTTATATTCCTTCGTAGATAGCTCCCTGAGCTTGTCCTTCTACTTACGGTCACGCACATACAAGATTTACAGCAATCAATCATCATGCACACACTTTAATCAAGATGTGATGGTGCATATGGATGCTATTCCTATGATGCTGTTTTTATTAGGTCAGTTTGTACATGCTCTTGCATGTTTTAATGGCTTGCATGGGGTTTTATGATGAACAGAGGTGTAGGGATCAAATGTGGACGTGGCGATGATCTTGACTCTAGATCAAACCGATCAACACGTGATCTGTCCACGAAAAAGCTTCTGTTCGAAGGGATTCGAAGAGAACAAATACAAAGAAAACCGCGATCTCATCGTAAGGTGGTAATGGAGACCTACCTTACTTCCTTCGGGTCCTTCCTCCTAGCAAAAACAGGTCGTCGGCTCTCCTCCGCTGATGGCGATTGTGGACCGGGCTCGTCGGCGGTCTCTCCGGTGGTCAAACTCCAGCGAAGGGGTTTAGCTCGGCGTGTTGGAGGCTAGGGCTCTAAGTTGCTGGCTTTAGAAAAGATATTACGATCAAGGGGTTGTTTCGGGTTCTATTTATAACCGGAAAAAGAAGAGTCCTAGTCCGATTGGATTTCAAATAGGAGTCCTATTTGATTTATTTTTGGATCTTAACAACTTATCTCTAGTTGATTTGGTGCGGTATCAATCGTGGAAGAATCCGTGTCGGTTTCCTCAGTAACGGGTACTCACGCACAGAGAAAAACCGCTTTAGAGTCGCGTCCTTCCGCAGGGATAAGCTTCGGAGGCTCCACGTGTCCAGCGGGGGCCTGGGCTTTCCTTTTCCTCAGGGGCAAGCTCTGGTTGTGCCGCGTGTCAGGCGGGTGGGACCTCCCTCTCCCTCAGAGGCGAGCTCCACGTGCGCCACGCGTCTGGCAGGCCTCCCTCTCCCTCAGAGGTGAGCTTCACGAGAGACGAGCTCCGCGAACGCCACGTGTCAGTGCCGGGCCTCCCCTCTCTTCGGAGGTGGCTCCGAATGTGTGCCACGTGTCAGTGTCGGACCTCCCCTCTCTTCGGAGGTGAGCTCCAATAGTGCCACATGTCCTAGCAGCGTCGGACTTCCTTTCTGCTCAGGGATGAGCTCCGAGGTTGACACGTGTCCATCAGCGTCGGACCTCCCTTCTTCTCGAAGGTGTGCTCCGAGAATGACACGTGTTCAACAGTGTTGGACCTCCCTTTTTCTCGGAGACGGGCTCCGAGGACAACACGTGGCGAGCAGGGTGGGACCTCTCAGAGGCGAGCTCTGAGAGAGACACGTGTCCAGTAGTGTCAGACCTCTCGGAGGTGAGCCCCGGAGGTGACACGTGTCTAGCAGGGCCGGACCTCTCGGAGGTGAGCTCCGAGAGTGACACATGTCCCGCGCGGCTGGTCCTCTCTTCTCCGCTGTGACTAGCTTCGAAGGCGACACGTGTCCTGCGGGACTGGTCTCGCTTCTCTGCAGAGGCTAGCTCCGGGGGCAACTGGTGTCCCACGGGGTCGGACCTCACCCCTTTCACAGAGGCAAGCTTCGAGCCTGCCACGTAGTCAGTTAGCGGCGGACGCCTCCCCCTTTTGCGGGGATGAGCTCCGAAGGCGCCACGTGGCTAGGCTGTGGCGGACCGGAATCCGCTCATCCAGGATCGCAGAGGGTGGTGCCGCACGATGCGACACCCGACAGCACACGTCATAAGAACAAAATATATTACATGGGGAAAATAAACTGAACTGTACAAAAAGGTACAACTTCAGTCACAAACTAGTATTTATTTTACACAGCGGAAGTCTACTCTGTACAACTCACGTCCGCCTATCTAGCAAAAGTCGGTTTCCCAGCCCTAGGGCAACCGACACTGGCTGCACTCCTCAGCTCAGCGCGGCGTGTACGGCTCCCACTTGGCCGTGGTCCCCGACGGAGGGTAACCCTCGCCGGTGGACTCGTACTCCGAGTCCGTGGGTGGCTCCTCACCTGAAAAATACTTAAGCAGCAACCGTGAGCACGAAGGCTCAGCAAGGCTTAACCGACTCACCTAAACATGAAACTCTACATGAGGTGCACAATGACATAGGATAGTGATATTTCAGCAAATGGACACGCCTACAAGTTCATCCTTAGTTCAGCTTTTAGCAACAAGTTAACAGTTCAGGAAGCTGAAATTTAGTAAGAAATATTTGGTGGCAAACATGTAGCAATACAATATTATATCATATCAGCAATATTGAATCAACATATTTCATACATTATTCTACGTCACGACTCAGTGACCAAGTGGTACTCTTCACCGCGAGGGATGGCGAATCGACTCGATATACACGTGCAGGGAAACCCAAAGAGCACGTCACGTACGCCCATCCGTGGAGCTGCACAGCATGCTCACTCGATGTCGTACGGGACAACCTTTCACCCAACAGCCCAAACGTTGAACCGATCGCACCGAAATGAGCAGGAGGTTCCTCACACGGAGCATCTCTCTATGCCCGTTGGCAGATTTCCACCTTGCTGCCCTCAACCTACACCTATAAATCGGTGTGCTATGCCTCGACGCCCGGAGGTTTAGGCTACATCGGTTTATCGGGGCCCATATATCCGACATGCCTTCGGTACGTTCAAACTTGATCAGCGTAAGCCGCACACGGATCGGTCCTCAATCGACACGGACAGGGATGCGCACACAAGACTCCCTCTTGCTGTGCCCTAGCCCCTGCCAAGTCTCATTTTCATTACTAAAGTGATCTCACATCACTCGAACCAATCCCTTGTGTCCCAATCCTATCTCGCGAGTAGATTCCAACTACTCGACTTGTACCGAAGTCCTATGACTCATTAAGCATAGCCTGTCTACTCGAGGTCTTAGACACTACCCTCACTCTTATGGAAAAATTCTGGTCATGCAAGTGGGGTTCCATTCATCCTACACCTAATGCCCACTCATACATCACCCTAATTATGTGAACAAAGCAAAACTTGATAAAAGAGTTAATGCAAACCGGGGCTTGCCTTGTTGCTGCTGGTCAGGGGTTAGTTCTTCTTCCGGAAGGAGGAAGTCAAGTACTTCCAGAGCCTCCTCGCCTTCAGCGACTACACGTTAATAAAATACTACATGTCAATTTAAATGCAATGTGTGAACTTGAATACTTAATTACTAATAACTCTAGCTAACCCTCCCCTTTGGTTCTCAAATTTTTATGGTGGCTTGGTAGGGTCCTAACTAGAATCTTTACCAAGTTTCATTTGAAATAAAGTTCATTTGAACCTTGTACAAATAAAAGCCCATTTGGTCAATATTTGAGCCTCTAAGTAATTCCAGGGGTTTTCATGGCTCCAACCATTACTTTCTGGAAACTAGAATTTAAGTTGGTTCTAATGGAATTTGTTTCATGTCATTTGAAGAATTCTACTGAAAGTTATGTCCTAATTAAGATTTGAGAAAAATCTGAAAAATGTTTCTGTACATTTCTCTATTTTCTCAGGGCAGTTCTCTTAATCACCCAATTAGGGTAACTAAATTAACTTGGATGAGTCTGAAAATTTTACTGTGATTCAGGGATTTACAAATGAACCTCTCAGCCAAATTTCTGAATTTTTCATAAAGTAGTTCTCCAAATAAAATTCCCAACAGTTAGAAATATAGGGATTTAATTCTAGAAAACTATTCACTTTCACGAGCTGAATTTGGTATTGCTGAAAAGTACTCAGAATTCTGAGTTCAGCAAAATTTGGTTCATCGAATTTGGAGTTTCCTAGCCAAAGTTCTATTCATTTGAAGTTCGAACTAAAACTGGAAATTCCCAAAATGTTTAAATTCTGCGGGTGGGGCCCACTCCTCGAGCCGACCCACTCAGAATGCGGACACACCGCGGCCCATGGGGTTTTACCCGCGCTGCCGCACCGAATCCCGGCCGCAAACAGATCCCCGCGCGAGATCAGAGGCTGACCGGTGGACCCGGCCCCCCCTTCGTCTACCTCGCGCTCTCCCGTAGCTCCCGTGGCGGCGCTTCGCCGGAGCGCTCGCCGCCGAGCGTTTCACCGTCCGACCTTCGACGAAACTTGCCGCCTGTGCCTAACTCGACTCGTAGAACACGCTGGTGCCCTCACCGGAGCTCGGCAATGGCCGAAACTATGCTCGCGACGGTGACAGAGCTTCCCTCTACTCCGGCGACGTTGCCCGGGCTACTCGGGGCCTTATTCTTCCATCGGTTTGCTCCTACAGCTCCGCTGTGGCATGCTGAGCCGGAATATGAGCTCGGTTGGCCATGGAAATGGCCGGAACTAGGACCTCACCGTCGACCTAGGCCCGATATCGGCTGTTGCTCGAAAAACTTGGATAACCGCAATCCTAGCCCATGATTCTTGCTGGTTTTCGATCCTAGGTGGTCGTGGCAGGGTGTAGATCGTGTGTTTAGCTCGGTACGCCCGGTGATAAGACAACACCCGTGAATTTTAGGATTTGGTGGAGCTCGGCCTTAAGAACACCGAAGCATTCCCGGAAGAAATTCTCCCCCGACGGTGCATGAAATGCCGAACGGTAAGGACAAGCAGAACCAGCACCTTATGGCGGTCGTTTCTTGTGTTGAGCGTCGGGCACGAGAGCGCCTGGGTTGCTCGGACGCCGGCGATCAGTGGGCGTCGAAACACCGAGTGTGTGGCCGGGTTTGTATGCGGTGGAACAGAGAGGATACGGGGGGGTTCACGCATCCCAGCAGTGCAACCGCACGCTGTGTAGCCGGCGCCCTCATCCCCCGAGCAGGAGGTGGCGCGGTGGCCGCGTTGGGACGGGGTCGACCCCGTGCGCTGTCGCCCGTAGGGGTGTTCGACCGCGTGCCTGAGTCGGTTTGATCCCTGGGTGGCTGACTAGTGGGCCCTCTTCTCCCCTCTAATTCTTTCTCCCCCTTCTGCTGTAAATATCCCCAGCTACTAAACATTGAATGAGAGACTTAGCCCCCAAGCCTTGGTTTGAATTTGAGTTCTTAAATTTAAACGTTGTTTGGCTAAATTTGCTTCATGTTTGAACTGAAATTCAAATTCAGTTTTGAATTCTTGCAAACTTAGCTCCCGACAAGATGAACTCCAATGGGGGTGAAAATTGGTGGGCTAACTCAGAAAAATGTGCTGAGTTTGAATATGAAGCTAACTTTTGAATTTGAGTGATGAAAGTTGCTGCAATTTGAATTTACATTCAAATCGGCCTCTTTTTCAAATACCTCCAAAAGTGCCTCAAAAAGTGTTGGATTTACATGAAATTTGGCCTGAACCTTCCCAAGACTTTTTAAGTTCTAGGAGTGAGCTCAACATCTCATGTTCATGTGTAAAAATCCCACTTTGTGAAAGTGAAGGCTTTCCCCTCTAATCCCTCTTTTGATGGAGATTACTTGCTCTTCACAATATTTCCTAAGATATCCACAACAAAAACTGTGGTGTTGTGAGGTGAAGAAAAGTTTTTTGCATGTCCCTTTTCTTGGACTTTTACATCCCTCCCCTTAAAAGAATCTCGTCCCGAGATTACAAAAGAAGAGACGGCGATGTAACAGGGACTTACCCGTGTTGAGACGCCATGAACTCCGGGTAATTTGAGCGAAGGAATTCCTCGCTCTCCCACGTCGCTTCTTTGGCGGTGTGGTTGCTCCAGAGTATTTTGTAGAACCACAGCGTTCGGCTACGCGTGGTTCGGGCTTTCTCATCAATAATCGCCACCGGATATTCATCATATGTCAAATCTGGTTTCAGCTCGCCGATGTCTTCGGTAGAAACAGCAGTGGTATGCTTTAAACATTTTCGCAGTTGCGAAACATGGAAAACGTCATGGACACCAGCAAGGGATGCCGGTAGCTCCAGTTTATACGCCGCTGGTCCACACTTCTCAGTGATAGCATAGGGCCCAATGAAACGGGGAGCGAGCTTCCCCTTCACACTGAACCGGTGCACGCCCTTCATCGGAGACACGAGAAGGTACACGTGTTCACCGACGTCAAAGTGCAACGGTCTACGCCTCTTATCAGCATAGCTCTTCTTTCGGGATTGAGCGGCCTTCAAGTTAGCTTGAATCGCCCGAACGCGCTCTTCGGCGTCAATCACCACATCAACCCCGAATGTGACCCTTTCACCGGACTCGCACCAATTTAATGGGGTGCGGCATTTGCGACCGTAGAGAGCTTCGTAGGGTGCCATCTTGATACTCGCCTGATAGCCGTTGTTGTACGAGAATTCTGCCAATGGTAGGTGATCATCCCAGTTCCTACCATGGTGGATGGCACACGCTCTCAACATGTCTTCTAGAACTTGATTCACCCTCTCTGTCTGGCCATCTGTCTGAGGGTGGTAAGCGGAGCTCCTGATCAGCTTAGTACCCAATGCAGCGTGTAGCTGCTCCCAAAAGCGAGATAAAAACAATGCACCTCAGTCTGAGACTATGGTCTTGGGTACGCCATGCGAGCATAGGATCCTGGCGATATATAACTCCGCATATCTGTTGGCATGGAAATGTGTATGTACGGGGATGAAGTGAGCTGACTTGGTTAGTCGGTTAACGATCACCCATATGGAATCATGCTTGTTGGATGTTAGGGGTAATCCCACAATGAAATCCATGCTCACATCCTCCCATTTCCATGCTGGAATTTTCAGGGGCTGCAACAGCCCTGATTTCCTCATGTGATCAGCCTTCACTCGTCTACACATATCGCACTCGGATACGTACTTCGCTACCTCCCGCTTCATCCGTGTCTACCAAAATTTCTTTTTCAAATCTTGGTACATTTTTTTGCTGCCCGGATGAATGGAGTACTTAGACAAGTGAGCTTCATCGAGGATCTTTTTCCTCAACTCCATATCCCGGGGTACGACTATGCGGTCATTGAACCATAGCGTCCCCTCATCACCCTTCCGGAAACATTTGATCTCCCCATTGTCTATCCGTCTCCGGAGATGTGCCATGCCTTTATCAGTCTTCTAGCTGCAATTATGTCCTCCCTGATGGTAGGGATGAGGGCAAGGTTGTACAGCGACCCATAAGGAACCAAGTATAAACTCGGCTCTTCCTCCTCCACCGGGGTAATGGTGAGGTGATGGACATGTGATTTCCGACTCAACGCGTCGGCAACCACATTTGCCTTGCCGGGGTGGTAATGGATCTCAATCTCATAATCTTTGATCAGTTCCAACCACCTCCTTTGCCTCATGTTCAGCTCTTTCTGGGTGAAAATATATTTCAAGCCCTTGTGGTCGGTGTAGAGATGCACCAGATTCCCCAGGAGATAGTGCCTCCACATTTTTAGCGCCAAAACCACTGCAGCAAGCTCAAGATCATGAGTCGGATAGTGCTGCTCATGGTTCCGAAGTTGGCGCGAGCCATATGCGACCACACGTCCTTCCTGGATCAGCACGCAGCCGAGCCCAATACCGGACGTGTCACAATACACGTTGAAGGGCTTTGTTGTATCCGGCTGAGCTAAGACCGGGGCTGTGGTGAGATGCTTCTCCAATGCTTGGAACGCTCCTTCACACACCGTGTTCCAAACATATTTCGTTCCCTTCTTCAGCAACTCTGTCATCGGTTTAGCGAGCTTGGAGAAGCTTGGAATGAATCTCCGATAGTATCCCGCTAACCCGAGGAAGCTTCTGATTTCATGAACTGAAGTGGGAGCTTTCCATTTCAGCACTTGCTCTATTTTGCTTGGGTCAACCGCAATGCCTTCTGCTGAGATGATATGTCCCAAGAATGGCACTTGGCTGATCCAAAACTCGCATTTACTGAACTTGGCGTAGAGCTTGTGTTCTCGCAATCGTTGAAGAACGACCCTCAAGTGTTTGGCATGTTCAGCTTCTGTCTTGGAGTAAACCATGATATCATCGATGAACACTACCACGAACTTGTCCAGCTCCGGCATGAACACCGAGTTCATGAGATACATGAAATGGGCTGGAGCATTTGTGAGACCAAAGGACATGACGAGATATTCATATAATCCGTATCTCATCGAGAAGGCCGTCTTCGGGATATCCTCCGCCCGGATCTTTATCTGGTGATATCCCGAGCGAAGGTCCATCTTGGAGAACACACTTGAACCCACAAGTTGATCAAACAATATGTCGATGCGGGGCAGTGGGTACTTATTCTTGATGGTGACGGCGTTGAGCGGTCGGTAATCTACACACAGCCTCAGGGTTTCATCCTTCTTCTTTACAAACAGCGCCGAGCATCCCCAAGGTGAGGAACTTGGCCTAATGAAACCCTTGCTCAATAGATCATTGAGCTGTTCTTTTAATTCAGCCAGCTCGTTCGGAGCCATCTTGTATGGTCTCCGCGATATGGGCGTAGTACCGGGTGCAAGTTCAATCTTGAACTCGACATCCCGCTCTGGTGGCATGCCCGGAAGATCATCCGGGAACACGTCGGGGTACTCCGGGACTACGGGGATGTCCTCTAGCTTGAGAGCTTCAGCATTATTAATTGCTGAAATTTCCCGGACTGGCGTGTCTAACACCATGGAATGTGGACGGTGAAATGGAGAGTTTAAATGAACCGTCCGTGTCCGAGTCTCCAGGACAGCGCCATGGTATTGTAGCCATGACATCCCTAAGATTGCATCAATCTTTTGCCCCATAAGGATTATCAAAGTGGTGGGATATAGTTTCCCACCTAAGCACAGAGGTGCTTTTGGAATCATCATATTAGCTGAGATTTTCCCTCCCGGTGAGCAGATCATATAAGTGCAGTCGGTTGGGAAGACTTGCATTTGATGCTTAGCCACATAGGATGCACTTATAAAGCTGTGGGTTGCACCAGAATCAAAAAGTATGATGATGGCTTGATTGTTGAGAGTAAATGTACCCGCCAGCATGTTGTCTCCCTCTGGGGCGTCCTCATTGTCGAGGTTGTGGACGCCCCCAGTCCGCTGACCAACCTTCTTCACCGGAGGTCGGCCTCGAGCACCGCCCTGGATCTGGGCTTGCCCGCTGCTCTGCTGCCCCTGGGGACAGTCCTTCGTGAAGTGGCCCACCTGGCCACACGTGAAGCAGGTGAAACGGGGCGGTCCCCCGCTGATCGGTGGACGGAAACCCGTGGCGCGTTGTGGCGGTGGAAACGCCCGGGGTACCGTCTGCTGCTGCTGCTGTCTTGGTGGTGGCATCGGCGGATGGAACGGAGGTGACTGAAACAAACGTACCCCGAACCGCTGAGGTTGCACCGGTGGGTCCCACTGCTGCCCGGATGGTGTCCGATACACCATGCGGTACTTCTGGGGAGCACCACCCCCACTGCTAGGTGGAGCGCTGCGCTTCCGCTGCTCAGCTGCCAACTCCCGCTGAGCGTCCTCTTGCATGATCGCGGCATTGACTAGGTCATTGAAGGTGCCGCGATTCCACAGAACGAGGTGTGTCTTCATTTCGGGGTGTAACCCCCGATAGAAGTGTTCCCGCTTCTTTTCCTCAGTGGAGATATAGTCTGACGCGTATTGCGCCAGATGGTTGAAGGCACGGGAGTAGTCATGGGCACTCCTCCCGCCCTGCTTCAGCTCCAAGAATTCTTGGAACTTCCTCTTCATGATCCCGGGAGGAATGTGATAGGTGCGGAACGCCTCCTGGAACTCTTCCCATTCCACGGCATGGCCAGCCGGACGTGAGGCGACATAGTTCGCCCACCACGCACCAGCGGCACCGTGGAGTTTCTGCGCTGTGAACAGAGTCTTCTGCCGCTCCGTACATTGGAGCAGCCCGAACTTGGACTCGATGGTTCGCAGCCAGTTGTCAGCCTCCAGTGGTTCTTCAGCTTCGGTGAACACTGGAGGGTGCGTACTCATGAAGTCCAAGTACGACAACTTCACGGGGCTCACGAGGCCCTCTGTCTTGACGCCCCCCTGCCTGGGACGTATTTTGCACGATCGTGTGGAGCAGGTCAGTCTGCTCCTCACGACCACCCACCAGTGCCGCAATCACATCCGCTAGAGTAAGCGGAGGCGGCGGTGGTGGCTGCTGCTGCGGGGTGCTGTCGTGGGCCGGTGGCTGGGAGTCATCGCCTCCCTGTTGGCTAGAGCCACCAACCTCGTGCGTGGTCCTAGTGCGAACCATCTGCAACTATAGGAAAGTAAACATCAGTCCCGCAACATAATGCATGCAGTCCAATCAAAATAGGCATAAGAACATAATGACAATAGAACATGCGATACATCTCGTATGTAGATAATGTAATAACTTTGCACAAGCTACACCATTACCAGACCCAATACAAGCTAGTTACATCCAACTTGATGAACCTCCTCTTTGGAAGCTCACCATAACTAGGTTTGGTCACTACGAGATATTACTATCGCTTTGTCATCACGTAAACCACCCTTAGGGTACAACGCGCTCTCCAATGAGTTCAACTGTCACTCCCCTGTCAGAGTGACCAATTTCTACATATTCCAAGTTTTGATCTGGTTCTGGGCATTTTCATGACTCAAACTGAATACCAAAGTTAAAGTTAACTTCATTATCTTTCCAACGAGTACTTATTTGCCCTCAGATCAGCTCTGGTTAAAAAGTTATGGTAATCCAAAGTCAGCAGAATTTCTGGAAGAATTTTAACAGCACCTCCCTTGGAAGTGGCTGTTTTCAACCCTGGTTTCCACTGAATTCTGTGCTGAAATTTCAGAAACTTTGAATTGCAAAGATGTAGCACATCTTCTACCCTTTCTAAGTATGTATTATATCAAAAATTTTTATTTTCCTACTGGTAGTTATGTTTGAAAAACAGAGCAGTCCAAGAGAATGTTTAACCCTGTCCTGGTTCTGGACAGTTTACATTCCTCTGGGATTTAAGCCATCTTAAGGTGTGTTTCAGCTCTGGAAGTATACAACAAAGTTGTAGGGTACTTAAATACCTTTCTAGAACTATATACCACACTTCCCTGGGCTAAAAGACCTGTGAGTTATGCCCTGTTGAAGATCAGCAAACTTGCTGCCCAAAACAGAGCACTCTGTTTTTCAGTCTTTTGGAACTACACTCATCACCCTCCAATTTTTCTACACCACCAGGGTCCTAAATGTTTAACCTAATGATTTTAATTCCTTGTTATCATTATTTTTCATGCATATGCCTATGATATCTCGGTACTACGTTCCTCCCAAAAGAAAATCCTAACCGGATTATACCGGCATATACGTCTCAAGTCTGGCACTAAACGGTCTCTCGCACACGTTTACTACACGGATACATACGTGGTTAGTACCTGCAGAAGACCACACAATAATGGTGCACTCAATGGTTGTTTTCATTTCAGGCAGGATCATACTTAAAAGTAAATACAAACTCCCGTATCATTGTCATACGGCCGTCCTTGAGTTAGGTCACGTCTCAAGGTACGTGATCGTGTTTCAACACCACACGACGGGGAACCCGAGTAGGTCATGAACGGGTCGTCACGGTTGGGAATGTTATCAACCCAACAGATACCACCTACTGCCCTGCAGGGCACGCCGATGGCAAGCGTTGCGTATGTCCACCTGGGCTACTTCCAGACGAACACACTCTCGCGTTACTGACCACGCGATGGGGTCTTTACTTACTTGCCTAATGCACGCTAGGGATCAGCGTTTCATATGAACTCAGGAACATGAAGAGTCCAAGAGTTTCATATTGACGTCTCACACCAAGCTGTGAGACTAATCCCTGAACCACGTTCCTCGTCAGGGGAGCTAACCAAAATTGAACCGCTTTCGGTGGCGTTTCTTACCATTCTTACTAGAGCATAGGTGTGTCGTTACATAATTAAAATTCAGAATTATAACACATAGGTTAGTCTTTGCCACTTTAAGTAACTATGCTAGTATAGTCCTTACTTGGGCAACTACCGAATCCTCACCGTAATCCTAAGTTTTCACATAATACAGTCCTTAAGTACTGTGCTATCCCCAATGCAGCTCTGGTACCAGGCTGTGGCGGACCGGAGTCCGCTCAACCAGGATCGCAGAGGGTGGTGCCGCACGATGCGACACCCGACAGCATGTAGGGAAATAGGCGATGCGCTACTCTAGCAATTCGACCGTATCACCTAGGAAACATGCGAGTAAGAAGGTCATGGATCGTTACCACTAGACGCGCAGCGCAACGGATCGTAGATGCACGTCGTAGCCGATCAGCGCAGCAATAACAGCAGCGCCTCCACGGAGTCCACACGTACAGGGAGGAACGCCATGCGTCGGTGTGCTAGCACCGCGCGCGCGACAGGGGTTTTGGCGGCTGGGGCTGTTCTGTGGTGGAGTCATCTGCCCCTAACCCTACCCCTCATATTTATAGGCGCGCTAATGGGCTTTTAGGTCACAGGCCCATTAGTACCCTAATTGGATCAAATATCCATCAGGCCTTTATCCGAATTGTTATGATTGCCTCTTGGGCATATCACCAACAATCTCCCACTTGCACTAGAGACAATAATATAGCCAAGTTTTTCAATATTCCATCCCCTTAAGTGTGTGACCCGTTAGGTTCATGTACAGTCGGTTATGAGTGAAAACCGTTTTCAAACACAAGTCACAAGTCATTATAGGTACCTAGCAGGACATACTGACTCCCGAATGTACATAAAGATCATATCGGCTGAACCTAGATACATTCACATGCTAATTCCTTCGATACCAGTCAAGCTCAAGGCGAGATACGTGCCATCCTTGTGATAGCTTGACCATTCACTCAATCAAATAGTGGATTCAATCTATGACTAACTTTTAGTCATAATGATTAACTATTTAATCACTTTGGCATGGCCATGCACTTTCAATCCAACTATCTCGAGGGGCCCAGAGATATCTCTCCTGTTATTTAGGAGGGGCAAATCCCATCTTGATCCGCACACATCTCATTCCATGCTTCATCATGTACCTGAATACTATTTTTATGACCACCCAGTTACGGAGTAGCGTTTGATAGTTTCAAAGTGCACAACTACACATAGTGAGAAACAATGGCGATCTCAGGTCTAAGAATCTAGCAGGTGTATCACTCAAGACCAACTGATGGCACATATGTAAATAACAATCCCAACAGTGTCTCGGAATGGGTCTATCCAACACCATGTTCACTAACATGTGTTCACATTATTAATTTGATATCTCCATAGCTATGATCCGTGAAACGTGATCATCAATTAATACATGTGCTAGTCTGCGTGCTATCATTATCTCATATAAAAATGTAGACTAGGGATCATTTTGAGTAACATTATAATTAACAAAGAGTCTCACGAACAAGTCACATACTTGATGATCAATGTGAATAATAGTTACTCAAATAGTACATAAACATAGCTATGACACAAGTCTCCCACTACACACTAGGATCACTGATGTAAGTATCTAATACCCATAGATCTCGTGTGCGTCTCATGCTTTAATTGTGGAAGAGGCTTTGTCAACGGATCTGCCATATTCAAATCCGTATGCACCTTGCATATATTCACATCACCTCGGTCGATAATCTCTCGAATCAGATGATAGCGTCGTAGTATATCTTTGGATCTTTTGTGTGATTTAGGCTCCTTTGCCTGTGCAATGGCTCCATTATTGTCGCAATAGAGATCCACAGGTCCGGACGCACTAGGAACAACACCCAACTCAGAAACAAATTTTCTGATCCAAACAGCTTCCTTTGCAGCTTCAGAAGCTGCAATATACTCCGCCTCCGTCGTTGAATCTGCTACTGTGTCTTGCTTGGAACTTTTCCAGCTCACTGCCCCTCCATTGAGGCAGAACACAAAACCGGATTGCGATCTAGAGTCATCCTTTTCTGTTTGGAAGCTAGCATCGGTGTAACCTCTTACAACGAGCTCTTCTTCACCTCCAAACACTAGGAACACATCCTTAGTTCTTCTCAAGTACTTAAGAATGTTTTTGACAACTGTCCAATGAGCCTCACCATAATCTGATTGATACCTACTCGTAACACTTAGAGCATAGGATACATCTGGGCGTGTACACAACATAGCATACATGATAGATCCAACAGCCAAAGCATAAGGAATCGCTCTCATCCTCTTTTGCTCATCAGGCGTCGAAGGACACTGACTTTTGCTTAGAGTGATGCCATGTGACATTGGCAAGAAACCTTTCTTGGAATCTTGCATATTGAACCGATTCAATATCTTTTCAATATATGTGTCTTGGCTTAATCCAATTAACCTTTTAGATCTATCTCTATAGATCTTTATGCCCAAAATATATGCTGCCTCTCCTAAATCCTTCATTGAGAAACTTTTCCTTAATGAGGATTTAATAGCATCTAGTACTGGAATGTCATTCCCGATCAACAATATGTCATCTACATATAGGACCAGAAATATAATTGCGCTCCCACTAACCTTCTTGTAAATACAAGGTTCTTCTACGTTCTTGATGAAACCAAACCCTTTGACCACTTCATCAAAACGTAGATTCCAACTCCGAGATGCTTGCTTCAATCCATAGATGGACTTTTGAAGTTTGCATATTTTCCTAGCATTTTTAGGATCGATAAAACCCTCAGGTTGTGTCATGTACACATCCTCAGTCAGACTTCCATTAAGAAAGGCTGTTTTGACATCCATCTGCCATATTTCATAATCAAAATATGTAGCAATTGCTAGGAGAATCCGAACAGACTTTAGCATAGCGACGGGCGAAAATGTTTCATCATAATCCACACCTTAAATTTGTTTGAAACCTTTCGCCACCAATCGTGCTTTATAGATGTGAACTTTTCCATCCATATCAGACTTTTTCTTGAAAATCCATTTGCAATCGATCGGTCTCATACCATCGATTGGATCAACCAAGTTCCAAACTTGATTCTCATGCATGGATTCTATTTTGGATTCCATGGCTCCAAGCCATTTCTCAGAGTCGGGTCCCATTATTACTTCAGTGTAGGTCACAGGCTCATTATTGTCTAACAATACCATGTCCTGTTGTTCTGTGGTTAGGAGTGTCAACTTTTCAGTTGCACGACATACCCTTGTAGACCTTCGTGGGGCTGGTATTTCATCAAGTGGTTGTACAACATCTTGTACATCCTGTATATGATTAGAAGGTGCCGAAACATTTTCAGGTATTTCATGAATTTCTTCAAGATCTACCTTGCTCCCACTAACTCCTTTTGAGAGAAACTCTTTCTCCATGAAGACACCATTGCGAGCAGTAAACACTTTACCCTCCGTTTTATTATAAAAATAATATCCTTTGGTTTCCCTAGGATACCCCACAAAGAAGTATTTGTCTGATTTGGGAGTAAGTTTGTCTGACGTCAAACATTTGACATAAGCATCACATCCCCAAACTTTGAGGAAAGACAATCCGGGACGTTTTCCAGTCCACATCTCATATGGTGTCTTCTCAACAGACTTAGTTGGGACTCTGTTTAGTGTAAACGCAGCAGTTTCAAGAGCATAACCCCAAAAGGATAGTGGAAGATCAGTCTGGCTCATCATCGACCTAACCATGTCTAACAAGCTTCGGTTCCTCCGCTCGGACACCCCATTCCATTGAGGCGTTCCAGGTGGAGTCAACTGTGGAACAATTCCACATTGTTTTAAATGATCATAAAATTCATGGCTCAAATATTCACCCACACGATCAGATCGTAGAAGTTTAATTGTCTTGCCCAACTGATTTTGTACTTCATTCTGAAATTCTTTGAACTTTTCAAAAGATTCAGACTTGTGCCTCATTAGATAGACATATCCATATCTACTAAAGTCATCGGTAAAAGTAATGAAATTCCAAAAACCATCTCTAGCTACCGAACTCATTGGTCCACATACATCAGTATGTATAAGTCCCAACAAGTCACTTGCCCTCTCACTTTGACCAGTGAAGGGTGCTTTGGTCATCTTCCTAAGCAAACAAGACTCGCATGTGTCAAGTGATTCAAAATCAAATGAACTTAACAAACCATCTTTATATATTTTCTCAATGCGTTTCTCATTTATATGACCTAAGCGACAATGCCAAATAAAAGTGGGATTTAGATCATTTCGTCGAGTCCTTTTTGTATTAATGTTATAGACTGTTTTATCCTCAAGATCAAGAACATATAATCCATTCACTAATGGATATTGAGCATAGAAAATATTATTATAATAAATAGAACAACAATTGTTCTTTATTATAATCTCATAACCATTAACTTCTTCCAAACATGAAGAAGATATAATTTTCTTGCTCAAAGAAGGAAAGCAATAACAATTATTTAATTCCAAAACTAATCCTGAGGGTAATGACAAGTGATAAGTTTCGACAGCTATGACAGCAACCTTTGCTCCATTGCCGACCCGAACATCCAACTCGCCTTTTGCAAATCTTCTAGTCTCACTTAGACCCTGCAACGATTTGCAAGTGTGAATCATTGATCCGGTATCAAATACCCATGATTCACTAGAAGATGTAGCAATATTGATTTCTATAACATTTATACCTGAAGTGGAAGCCTCACTCCCTTTCTTCTTCTTATCCTCCAAGTACTTCTTGCAGTTCCTAGACCAATGCCCCTTAGCATGACAGTGGAAGCATTCATCATTAGGAGAAGGGCCTGATTTACCCTTTGGCTTTGAGCTTGAAGGCTCATTGGGAACCTTTCCCTTGCCTTTAGGATGCATCACACGCTTCCTCTTTTTATTCTCCTTTTGAACCATCATCACATGAGTGGTGTTTTTCTTAATGCTTTCCTCGGCTGTTTTAAGCATCCCATGCAATTCAGCCAACGTTTTCTCCATGCCATTCATTTGATAATTCAATATAAATGGCTCATAGCTCGGTGGGAGTGACTGGAGAATAACGTCAATAGCCAGGTCATCCTTGAGTTCAGAACCAAGTTTGTCCAAAGTCTCAATGTAACCAATCATCTTGATTACATGGGGACTGATCGGGCTACCTTCTGCCAGCTTGCATGAGAACAAGGACTTTGAGATGTTGTACCTCTCAGCCCTTGCTTGGTTTTCAAACATTCCACGTAGTCACTGAATCATAGAATAAGCATCTGTATGCTCATATTATTTCTGTAGATCAGGGGACATTGTGGCAAGCATGAGGCAGCTTGCATTAAGCGCATCATCACAGTGCTTCTCATAAGTCCTGCGAGTTGCGGCATTTGCATCATCGGGGAGGTCATTGGGGTATGGTTGCTCAAGAACATACTCAATTTTCTCTTGTCTGAGAACAATTCTCAGATTGCGGTACCAATCAATAAAGTTAGCTCCATTGAGCTTTTCTTTCTCAAGCACAGATCGCAAATTGAAACCGGAATTGTTACTAGCAGACTTGATCTACAATAGAAAAAAAATATGCAAGGTTTTAGCACTATGTTATGTACCAATCTTTTATTAACAGTTTAATAAAAGACACCACCACTATATGAGCATAGTCCTCCCTCTAACGACATATAGTGGTCCAAGATCCATATTCATTAATTTCTAGTGAGCTTTGGCTTCACTGCTAGAAAATTAGTGACATAGGTAAACAACCATTGTTAATCATATCTCTATATGATTCTTGTTTATTGGGTGACATCCAATGCCCCGGCTCCCAACACTATGCTATAAAGCCCAAAACCGTTTTGAAAGCTTTGTTGAGTAAACCAATACTATGCATGTGAATGTCCAACATTCACCCTATTCATTATGATAGATGACGGTATTTTGCTTTGCCAAATCTACCATACAACGATCAAAATAACATAGGTACAGCTATAGGTAAATGGCATCAAATACTCAACTTTTCCGAGGGAAGCTATTCTATCATGACAAAACATCCACCATATGAAAAGCATGAAAAGAATAGTAAAGCATCACAGGCATACGATCATATCATATCTGTGAATAGTATGGCCTTTAGGATCATAGTGGTCTCCATCACCATGGTTCCATCATGATCTACACTGCCATGTCTCCCTTCTTATGGTGATCACCATCGCCATCATGCTTGAGGTTTCTCAATGAATATAAAAGAAGCTAATACATGTAATAGCTATCAAATAAATTACATGAGAGATCAGGCATCACAGGGCGACACGCAGGTCGTTATACAATTATGTGACAACCTCAACCCGGTTGTGTTAAATTTGCAACACGCAGGCTGCACGAATTTTACACACAGATCATCACATCACATTTAGGCCATACCATTCACATCATTCCCTGCAAAAACAAGTTAAGCGTAGAACGATGTCTAACGCGAAACAACTTAATGATGTCACTATTGCAGACAGCAACGGCGGTCCTGAACACCAAACGGAATTACATAGATCGCATCTATGAAATCACTATGAAAATCTCATTGAATTGATCAAATCAACCCGAATCTGAGCCATTCAGAATGCCTCAATTTTCATTGTGATCGGTTATCCACGAGAAGATCATGACACATGACCGTGATCTGTTGGCTCAATCTATTAGCTATGTACACTATTAGTCCCGATGGGTGATTCCAGCCGGTAGGGACAGGTTGCGCACACAGCAGAGAAGGAGCACGAACTAATCCTTTAGTCATATGATGGCAATCTACTCTAACCAATTCCAAACCCCAAAAGCCGAACTATAAAAATTCATCATATGAACTTGTTTGCAGTAGATCGTATCTAAGATCCAGACCAAAAACTACGCAAGTCAGCTCTGGTACCACTGTAGGGAAATAGGCGATGCGCTACTCTAGCAATTCGACCGTATCACCCAGGAAACATGCGAGTAAGAAGGTCATGGATCGTTACCACTAGACGCGCAGCGCAGCGGATCGTAGATGCGCGTCGTACCCGATCAGCGCAGCAATAACAGCAGCGCCTCCACGGAGTCCACACGTACAGGGAGGAACGCCGTGCGTCGGTGTGCTAGCACCGCGCGCGCGACAGGGGTTTCGGCGGCTGGCCTGTGAGGGGCGGCGGCTGGGGCTGTTCTGTGGTGGAGTCATCTGCCCCTAACCCTACCCCTCATATTTATAGGCGCGCTAATGGGCTTTTAGGTCATAGGCCCATTAGTACCCTAATTTATTATGGATCAAATATCCATCAGGCCTTTATCCGAATTGTTATGATTGCCTCTTGGGCATATCACCAACACAGCACACATTATAAGAACACAATATATTACATGGGAAAAACAAACTGAACTGTACAAAAAGGTACAACTTCAGTCACAAACTAGTATTTATTTTACACAGCGGAAGTCTACTATGTACAACTCATGCCCGCCTATCTAGCAAAAGTCGGTTGCCCAGCCCTAGGGCAACCGACACTGGCTGCACTCCTCAGCTCAGCACGGCGTGTACGGCTCCCACTTGGCCGTGGTCCCTGACGGAGGGTAACCCTCGCCGGTAGACTCATACTCCGAGTCCGTGGGTGGCTCCTCACCTGAAAAACACTTAAGCAGCAACCATGAGCACGAAGGCTCAGCAAGGCTTAACCAACTCACCTAAACATGAAACTCTACATGAGGTGCACAATGACATAGGATAGTGATATTTCAGCAAATGGACACGGCTACAAGTTCATCCTTAGTTCAGCTTTTAGCAACAAGTTAACAGTTCAGGAAGCTGAAATTTAGTAAGCAATATTTGGTGGCAAACATGTAGCA
The DNA here is from genome assembly GCA_030760725.1 of Neostapfia colusana. Taxonomy (NCBI): domain Eukaryota; kingdom Viridiplantae; phylum Streptophyta; class Magnoliopsida; order Poales; family Poaceae; genus Neostapfia; species Neostapfia colusana. The sequence goes on along the minus strand of JASWHV010000012.1, from coordinate 45,285,424 downwards.
ATACAATATTATATCATATCAGCAATATTGAATCAACATATTTCATACATTATTCTACGTCACGACTCAGTGACCAAGTGGTACTCTTCACCGCGAGGGATGGCGAATCGACTCGATATACACCTACAGGGAAACCCAAAGAGCACGTCATGTACGCCCATCCGTGGAGCTGCACAGCACGCTCACTCGATGTCGTACGGGACAACCTTTCACCCAACAGCCCAAACGTCGAACCGGTCGCACCGAAACGAGCAGGAGGTTCCCCACACGGAGCATCTCTCTATGCCCGTTGTCAGATTTCCACCTTGCTGCCCTCAACCTACACCTATAAATCGGTGTGCTATGCCTCGACGCCCGGAGGTTTAGGCTACATCGGTTTATCGGGGCCCATATATCCAACATGCCTTCGGTACGTTCAAACTTGATCAGCGTGGGCCGCACACGTATCGGTCCTCAATCGACACGGACAGGGATGTGCACACAAGACTCCCTCTTTCTGCGCCCTAGCCCCTGCCAAGTCTCATTTTCATTACTAAAGTGATCTCACATCACTAGAACCAATCCCGTGTGTCCCAATCCTATCTCGCGAGTAGATTCCAACTACTCGACTTGTACCGAAGTCCTATGACTCATTAAGCATAGCCTGTCTACTTGAGGTCTTAGACACTACCCTCACTCTTATGGAAAAATTCTGGTCATGCAAGTGGGGTTCCATTCATCCTACACTTAATGCCCACTCATACATCACCCTAATTATGTGAACAAAGCAAAACTTGATAAAAGAGTTAATGCAAACCGGGGCTTGCCTTGTTGCTGCTGGTCAGGGGTTAGTTCTTCTTCCGGAAGGAGGAAGTCAAGTACTTCCGGAGCCTCCTCGCCTTCAGCGACTACACGTTAATAAAATACTACATGTCAATTTAAATGCAGTGTGTGAACTTGAATACTTAATTACTAATAACTCTAGCTAACCCTCCCCTTTGGTTCTGAAATTTTTATGGTGGCTTGGTAGGGTCCTAACTAGAATCTTGACCAAGTTTCATTTGAAATAAAGTTCATTTGAACCTTGTACAAATAAAAGCCCATTTGGTCAATATTTGAGCCTCTAAGTAATTCCAGGGGTTTTCATGGCTCCAACCATTACTTTCTGCAAACTAGAATTTAAGTTGGTTCTAATGGAATTGGTTTCATATCATTTATAGAATTCTACTGAAAGTTATGTCCTAATTAAGATTTGAGAAAAATCTGAAAAATGTTTCTGTACATTTCTCTATTTTCTCAGGGCAGTTCTCTTAATCACCCAATTAGGGTAACTAAATTAACTTGGATGAGTCTGAAAATTTTACTGTGATTCAGGGATTTACAAATGAACCTCTCAGCCAAATTTCAGATTTTTTCATAAAGTAGTTCTCCAGATAAAATTCCCAACAGTTTAAAATTTAGGGATTTAATTCTGGAAAGCTATTCACTTTCACGAGCTGAATTTGGTATTGCTTGAAAAGTACTCAGAATTCTGAGTTCAGCAAAATTTGGTTCATCGAATTTGGAGTTTCCTAGCCAATGTTCTATTCATTTGAAGTTCGAACTAAAACTGGAAATTCCCAAAATGTTTAAATTCTGCGGGTGGGGCCCACTCCTCGAGCCGGCCCACTCAGAATGCAGCCGCACCGCGGCCCACGGGGTTTTACCCGCGCTGCCGCACCGAATCCCGGCCGCAAACCGATCCCCGCGCGAGATCAGAGGCTGACCGGTGGACCCGGCCCCCCCTTCGTCTACCTCGCGCTCTCCCGCAGCTCCCGTGGCGGCGCTTTGCCGGAGCGCTCGCCGCCGGGCGTTTCACTGTCCGACCTTCGACGAAACTTGCCGCCTGTGCCTAACTCGACTCGTAGAACACGCTGGTGCCCTAACCGGAGCTCGGCAATGGCCGGAACTATGCTCGCGACGGTGACAGAGCTTCCCTCTACTCCGGTGACGTCGCCCGGGCTACTCGGGGCCTTATTCTTCCAACGGTTTGCTCCTACAGCTCCGCTGTGGCATGCTGAGCCTGAATATGAGCTCGGTTGGCCATGGAAATGGCAGGAACTAGGACCTCAGCGTCGACCTAGGCCCGATATCGGCTGTTGCTCGAAAAACTCGGATAACCGCAATCCTAGCCCATGATTCTTGCTGGTTTTCGATCCTAGGTGGTCGTGGCAGGGTGTAGATCGTGTGTTTAGCTTGGTACGCCCGGTGATAAGCCAACACCTGCGAATTTTAGGATTTGGTGGAGCTCGGCCTTAATAACACCGAAGCGTTCCCGGAAGAAATTCTCCGCCGACGGTGCATGAAATGCCAAACGGTAAGGAAAAGCAGAACCAGCACCTTATGGCGGTCGTTTCTTGTGTTGAGCGTCGGGCACGAGAGCGCCTGGGTTGCTCGGACGCCGGCGATCAGTGGGTGGCGAAACACCGAGTGTGTGGCCGGGTTTGTATGCGGTGGAACAGAGAGGATACAGGGGGGGTTCACGCAGCCCAGCAGTGCAACCGCATGCTGTGTAGCCAGCGCCCTCATCCCCCGAGCAGGAGGTGGCGAGGTGGCCGTGTTGGGACGGGGTCGACCCCGTGCGCTGTCGCCCGTAGGGGTGTTCGACCGCGTGCCTGAGTCGGTTTGATCCCTGGGTGACTGACCAGTGGGCCCTCTTCTCCCCTCTAATTATTTCTCCCCCTTCTGCTGTAAATATCCCCAGCTACTAAACATTGAATGAGAGACTTAGCCCCCCAAGCCTTGGTTTGAATTTGAGTTCTTAAATTTAAACTTTGTTTGGCTAAATTTGCTTCATGTTTGAACTGAAATTCAAATTCAGTTTTGAATTCTTGCAAATTTAGCTCCTGACAAGATGAACTCCAATGGGGGTGAAAATTTGTGGGCTAACTCAGAAAAATGTGCTGAGTTTGAATATGAAGCTAACTTTTGAATTTGAGTGATGAAAGTTGCTGCAATTTGAATTTACATTCAAATCGGCCTCTTTTTCAAATACCTCCAAACGTGCCTCAAACAGTGTTGGATTTACATGAAATTTGGCCTGAACCTTCCCAAGACTTTTTAAGTTCTAGGGGTGAGCTCAACCTCTCATGTTCATGTGTAAAAATCCCACTTTGTGAAAGTGAAGGCTTTCCCCTCTAATCCCTCTTTTGATGGAGGTTATTTGCTCTTCACAATATTTCCTAAGATATCCACAACAAAAACTGTGGTGTTGTGAGGTCAAGAAAAGTTTTTTGCAAGTCCCTTTTCTTGGACTTTTACCCAGCGTGCCGCGGGAAGTGTCTTTGGCGCTCTCGGTAAACTGAAATTTGCTCCTTTTTGCTATCTTTTTTATTCTTTCTCTGTTCCTACTTCTTTTAAAATGCTTTTTCTATATAAATTATGCATGCATGCATGATTACGAAATTGAGGGTGTCACAAATCTACCCCACTTAAATTGAATCTCGCCCTCGAGATTCGATAGAGTGGAGAATAGATAAGGGAATTCTGTCTTGAGGTCTTCTTCACGTTCCCACGTAGCTTCGGCTTCCGTGTGATGGCTTCATTGTACCTTGCACCATAAGATCACTTTGTTCCTCGTGACCCTTTCTTTCATGTCCAAAATTCAGACAGGGTGCTCTACATAGGTCAGATCCTCTTGAAACTTCAAGCTCATCCATTGGTACTTGTTCTTCCGGAACCCTCAAGCACTTCTTGAGCTTTCTTGAACCACCGGAATGCTTTCCAATTTTGCTTCTTTGACGTGGTTCAATGTTGCCTTCTCGGTTGTTGGTGGGGCTGACTCGAACTCGATATGGGTTCCGTGCTCGTTTGTCAACTGCACGCTCCTCTTAGCACATTGGATCACTCCGTTGTGCTTGCTTAACCAATCCATTCCGAGTATTATGTTAAGCCCTTGGGAATCCAAGACAATGAGGTTGGCAAGGAAGTCTACCCCTCTTATTTTAAGGTTTACTTTCGGACATACTATATTAGTTCTCATCTCTCCACCGGGAGAATTAACCAACATAGTATATTTTAAGTGTGATATGGGTAGATTATACTTGGCAACATACTTGGATGATATGAATGAATGCAATGCTCCGGAATCAAATAAAATGGTGGCTGAGTTGGAGTTGGCAAGGAACATACCAATCACGATGTCCCCAGCCTATTGCGCTTCCTCAGCAGAGACATGATTCACGTTGCCGCGAGCATAGTTCTGCTGCCCACGGTTGCCTTGATTAGCTCCTCCGTTCGGCCGTGGGTTCTGCTTGGGCGTGTTGATTGGTTGTCCAAGACCTTTCTTCGAGCACTGACTTGCAAAGTGTCCCTATCTCCGCATGCAAAGCATGCCTTGTTGCCCAAGACAGCAGGAATGTTGGGGTGGGGGTTTTGTACAGGAGCACCCATGTTTGGACGAGGCGCAGGAGGCAAAGGCACACGAGGTGCTTGCATGGTAGGGCGTTGCTGTGGTGGTTGATTAGGGCGAAAAGTAGGAGTGGACGAGCCATACTGTGGTGCTGCTGGGGGCATGTACCGAGGGCGTACGTTGCTCCCTTGTGGCTGGTATGACATCTTTCTTTTGCCCTCTTGCTCGATCTCCCGGATCTTGCTCTCAACCACTATAGCTTTGTCAACTAGCTTCTGGAAGTTAGCATAGTCATTGTTGAGGAGCTGAACTTGGATCTCATTGTTCAACCCTCTCATGAACAAGTACTGCTTCCGTTGGTCCGAGTTGACATCCTCGGGGGCATATCATGACAGTTGCATGAACTTGTTAAGGTACTCATTCACGCTCTTCTTGCCTTGGCGGAGACCTTCGAACTCTTGCCTTTTGAGCATCATGACTCCCACAGGGACGTAATGAGAGCGGAAACTCTCCTTGAATTCAACCCAAGTGATAGTCTCCGGGTTGTCATGAGCGTTGCATAGAGCGTCCCACCAGTTAGCGGCTGCTCCCATGAGTTGGTGCGATGCGAAGAGAACTTTCTCTCGATCATTGCACTGAACTATGGCAAGCTTCTTCTCCATGGACTTCAACCAATCATCGGCCTCCATGGGATCATTATCTTGAGCAAAAGTGGGTGGTCGAGTCCTCATAAACTCTCCCAGTCTATTGTGAGCCGGCAGTGGTGGCGGTGGTGGTGGCGGTGGTGTAGGAACGGGGTTGTTGTTGTTTGCTTGCAGCTGACCCAGAGTTTAGATCATGGTTTGCATGAGCTGATTCTGCATAGCCATCAACCGTTCCAAGTTGTTTGCACCAGCCCTGGGGTTACCATTCTCAGGAACCTCAACGTGGTCCTCCTCTTGGTTACCACGGATGTTCCTCCTTGGACGGCCGGCGTTTTCTCTCACCATCTGTGAGAGAGAGTTGGATAGAATAGAAGTTAGAAGTTTAGAGTGATCTCTCCCAACTATATGCATCAAGGTGGATGGACTATATATCATCCTATATGAGGATGTGAACAAGTGCCGAAGCATCTCACATCACTCTCTACTATGTGTGGATATGGACAATGCTGAAACATCCCACAACACACACTAAGCACTCAAGCACAAACAAACATCACAAAAGTTTAGCACACAACTCCTATTCAAAGCTTACTCAATGGGGGTCCTATGTGGTTTGGGGTGATACCAATCTGTGACTTTGTCCTATGGTCAATAGGGTTCTAATGCCAATCTGTGACCTCTATCTAGGCTTGTATCCTATGTTCAATGTGGCTCCTAATACCAATCTGCGACTAGGCTTGCATCCTATGGTCAACGTGGCAGCACCAATCTTGTGAATTCTATCTAAACTTATGACCTACGGTCAACCGTGGCTTCTAATACCAATTTGTGATCAATCTAGGCTTGTGACCTACACTCAACCGTGGTTTCTAATACCAATTTGTGATTTCTATCTAGGCTTGCGATCTACAGTCAACCGTGGCTCTGATACCAATCTGTGATGCCCCGGTTCTGTGGAAAAACCACAGAACCCGGACTGATGCATATGTGTGCCCAGGATGTTCATCACACATACACATTTAGTCCACAAACTGAATTCAGAATATATAACAAAGAATGAATAGGGTTTATTTACAATGTCTCATGAGTCTCTAACTCATTCTAGCAGCGGAAGTCTTATTCTAGCAGCGGAAGTCTTCTAAACATTTGCGGAAGCAAACTAAACAGCAGCAGCGGCTCCATCTTCTACTCCACAGGCAAGTTGACGGTTGATCACACGCCTAATACTCCACATGGTCTTCAAAGTATTCCTCTCCTGTTGCTGATGATGTATGATAATGCAAGGGTGAGTACATGGCGTACTCAGCAAGTGCGGAAAGTATGACATGTAGCTTACAGCAAGGTAGGTATAAAAAGGCTCATTGCATAAAAGCAGAGTTTATTTCACAAATCATGATAAAAACAGCAACTAGCTTAAAGTGAATTAAATCCCATCATGTATTCAATTAAAACATCAACATACCTCCATCATATTTCACCTCTTTTCATGTCCCATCAGACATTCATCTTTCTCAACTTTTCTCATGCTCATGAATACCATCTCGTATTCACTACCATCTCATCTCATATTCAATTCCGTCTCATATCGAGACCAATGCTCATTGCCATGACTCAACAGTCATAGAACCAATCTCATTACCAGGACTCAACAGTCTCGAAACCAATCCAAAGACCAAACCAATATCCAAACCATAACAAAATACCATCCCAATAACCATCTCATCTAATCATGTGAGTTGTCCAGGCGCTTATGACCGTAAGCTCGGCTATCATGATAGTTTTACACTCTGCAGAGGTGGCACCACTTTACCCACAAGTTTATGATTTTGTAACCCGTCGGCGACCGCAGAACCTCCATTATATCAGTACACAACCGTCGGTGTATGGTCAAGAGATCACAAAAGAGCCTTTACAAAGGGGCTACCAGATGTATGGAATCACTAAGGTTTCACCAGTAGGATAGAATCTCCAATTCTCCCACCTACGGGCCCCCTCTTGTGCCATGCAGTCGCCAGAGCAGTCCTCTCTCGACTCCCATTCCCCGCGCCTTCCATGGTCCATAACAATCTAGCAACTTACCTAATTAGTCAGCTAAGCCGCACCCATATTTGGCCTTGTGGTGGCACTGTTTTCCTGGCATGGCTGGCATGAACCGGTCCTTAGATCTACGGCAAGTAAACCACCATCTCATTCTACCACTTCCACGAACCAAGCTTGTGTAGATCTCCCCCAATTCATGTTCATTATCATATACCGTTCCAAGTTGTTTGCACCAGCCCTGGGGTTACCATTCTCAGGAACCTCAACGTGGTCCTCCTCTTGGTTACCACGGATGTTCCTCCTTGGACGGCCGGCGTTTTCTCTCACCATCTGTGAGAGAGAGTTGGATAGAATAGAAGTTAGAAGTTTAGAGTGATCTCTCCCAACTATATGCATCAAGGTGGATGGACTATATATCATCCTATATGAGGATGTGAACAAGTGCCGAAGCATCTCACATCACTCTCTACTATGTGTGGATATGGACAATGCTGAAACATCCCACAACACACACTAAGCACTCAAGCACAAACAAACATCACAAAAGTTTAGCACACAACTCCTATTCAAAGCTTACTCAATGGGGGTCCTATGTGGTTTGGGGTGATACCAATCTGTGACTTTGTCCTATGGTCAATAGGGTTCTAATGCCAATCTGTGACCTCTATCTAGGCTTGTATCCTATGTTCAATGTGGCTCCTAATACCAATCTGCGACTAGGCTTGCATCCTATGGTCAACGTGGCAGCACCAATCTTGTGAATTCTATCTAAACTTATGACCTACGGTCAACCGTGGCTTCTAATACCAATTTGTGATCAATCTAGGCTTGTGACCTACACTCAACCGTGGTTTCTAATACCAATTTGTGATTTCTATCTAGGCTTGTGATCTACAGTCAACCGTGGCTCTGATACCAATCTGTGATGCCCCGGTTCTGTGGAAAAACCACAGAACCCGGACTGATGCATATGTGTGCCCAGGATGTTCATCACACATACACATTTAGTCCACAAACTGAATTCAGAATATATAACAAAGAATGAATAGGGTTTATTTACAATGTCTCATGAGTCTCTAACTCATTCTAGCAGCGGAAGTCTTATTCTAGCAGCGGAAGTCTTCTAAACATTTGCGGAAGCAAACTAAACAGCAGCAGCGGCTCCATCTTCTACTCCACAGGCAAGTTGACGGTTGATCACACGCCTAATACTCCACATGGTCTTCAAAGTATTCCTCTCCTGTTGCTGATGATGTATGATAATGCAAGGGTGAGTACATGGCGTACTCAGCAAGTGCGGAAAGTATGACATGTAGCTTACAGCAAGGTAGGTATAAAAAGGCTCATTGCATAAAAGCAGAGTTTATTTCACAAATCATGATAAAAACAGCAACTAGCTTAAAGTGAATTAAATCCCATCATGTATTCAATTAAAACATCAACATACCTCCATCATATTTCACCTCTTTTCATGTCCCATCAGACATTCATCTTTCTCAACTTTTCTCATGCTCATGAATACCATCTCGTATTCACTACCATCTCATCTCATATTCAATTCCGTCTCATATCGAGACCAATGCTCATTGCCATGACTCAACAGTCATAGAACCAATCTCATTACCAGGACTCAACAGTCTCGAAACCAATCCAAAGACCAAACCAATATCCAAACCATAACAAAATACCATCCCAATAACCATCTCATCTAATCATGTGAGTTGTCCAGGCGCTTATGACCGTAAGCTCGGCTATCATGATAGTTTTACACTCTGCAGAGGTGGCACCACTTTACCCACAAGTTTATGATTTTGTAACCCGTCGGCGACCGCAGAACCTCCATTATATCAGTACACAACCGTCGGTGTATGGTCAAGAGATCACAAAAGAGCCTTTACAAAGGGGCTACCAGATGTATGGAATCACTAAGGTTTCACCAGTAGGATAGAATCTCCAATTCTCCCACCTACGGGCCCCCTCTTGTGCCATGCAGTCGCCAGAGCAGTCCTCTCTCGACTCCCATTCCCCGCGCCTTCCATGGTCCATAACAATCTAGCAACTTACCTAATTAGTCAGCTAAGCCGCACCCATATTTGGCCTTGTGGTGGCACTGTTTTCCTGGCATGGCTGGCATGAACCGGTCCTTAGATCTACGGCAAGTAAACCACCATCTCATTCTACCACTTCCACGAACCAAGCTTGTGTAGATCTCCCCCAATTCATGTTCATTATCATGAAGTTCTCATTATCATTGTTCATATGAGTGCAGTAGCTAAACACATTCTATTGCTTCCCATATCCCGTAGATTAGCGCACCAAAAAGCAAAAACGACCATACCCGACTCATCAACTTTCCGGGCGACAAGGGTGGTTAACAAAACTAGTAAACTCCTATAAAAGGGTTTCCCATCAAGTTGACTCAAGCACACACACCTTTTCACAAAGAAAACAGTTCTAAAAACATGGGATCAATATGGTCAAGGGGCACTTGCCTTGTTCCTGTGGCTTCTGTTGCTCTGGGATCTCGAAGTCTTGGTGTTGTATTCCTTCGTTTATAGCTCCCTGAGCTTGTCCTTCTACTTATGATCACAGACATACAAGATTTACACCAATCAATCATCATGCACAAACTTTAATCAAGATGCGATGGTGCATATGCATGCTATTCCTATGATGCTGTTTTTATTAGGTCAGTTTGTACGTGCTCTTGCATGTTTTAATGGCTTGCATGGGGTTTTATGATGAACAGAGGTATAGGGATCAAATGTGGACGTGGCGATGATCTTGACTCTAGATAAAACCGATCAACACGTGATCTGTCCACGAAAAAGCTTTTGTTCGAAGGGATTCGAAAAGAACAGATGCAAAGAAAACCGCGATCTCATCGTAAGGTGGTAATGGAGACCAACCTTACTTCCTTCGGGTCCTTCCTCCTAGCAAAAACAGACCGTCGGCTCTCCTGCGGCGATGGCGATCGTGGTCCGGGCTCATCGGCAGTCTCTCCGGTGGTCAAACTCCGGTGAAGGGGTTTAGCTCGGCGAGTTGGGGGCTAGGGCTCTAAGTTGTCGGCTTTAGAAAAAATGTTACGATCAAGGGGTTGTTTCGGGTCCTATTTATAACCGGAAAAAGAAGAGTCCTACTCCGATTGGATTTCAAATAAGAGTCCTATTTGATTTGTTTTTGGATCTTAACAACTTATCTCTACTTGATTTGGTGCGGTATCAATCGTGGAAGAATCCGTGTCGGTTTCCTCAGTAACGGGTACTCGCGCACAGAGAAAAACCGCTTCAGAATTGCGCCCTTCCACAAGGATAAGCTCCGGAGGCTCCACGTGTCTAGCGGGGGCCTTGGCTTCCCTTTTCCTCAGGGGCGAGCTCTGGTTGTGCTGCGTGTCAGGCGGGCGGGACCTCCCTCTCCCTCAGAGGCGAGCTCCACGTGCGCCACGCGTCTGGCGGGCCTCCCTCTCCCTCAGAGGTGAGCTTCACGTGCGCCACGTGTCTGGTGGGTCGGGACCTCCCCTCTCTCCAGAGACGAGCTCCATGAACGCCACGTGTCAGTGCCAGACCTCCCCTCTCTTCGGAGGTGAGCTCCGATAGTGCCACGTGTCCTAGCAGCGTCAGACTTCCTTTCTGCTCAGGGATGAGCTCCGAGGTTGACACGTGTCCATCAGCGTCGGACCTCCCTTCTTCTCAGAGGTGTGCTCCGAGAATGACACGTGTTCAACAGTGTTGGACCTCCCTTTATCTCGGAGACGGGCTCCGAGGACGACACGTGGCGAGCAGGGCGGGACCTCTCAGAGGCGAGCTCCGAGAGCGACACGTGTCCAGTAGTGTCAGACCTCTCGGAGGTGAGCTCCGGAGGTGACACGTGTCTAGCGGGGCCGGACCTCTCGGAGGTGAGCTCCGAGAGTGACATGTGTCCCGCGCGGCTGATCCTCTCTTCTCCGTAGTGACTAGCTTCGAAGGCGACACGTGTCCTGCGGGACTGGCCTCGCTTCTCCGCAGAGGCTAGCTCCGCGGGCAACTCGTGTCCCATGGGGTCAGACCTCGCCCCTTTCACAGAGGCAAGCTCCGAGCCTGCCACGTAGCCAGTTAGCAGCGGACCTCTCCCCCTTTTGCGGGGATAAGCTCCGAAGGCGCCACGTGGCCAGCGGGCCGTGGGAAGTGTCTTTGGCGCTCTCGGCGAACTGGAATTTGCTCTTTTTGGCTATCTTTTTTATTATTTCTCTGTTCCTACTTCTTTTAAAATGCTTTTTCTATATAAATTATGCATGCATGCATGATTACGAAATTGAGGGTGTCACACTCGGGAACGGCTCCATTTATCATATCACCGTGCGACCTAGGTCAAAAATCGGGAAAACTTGCAAAACATGAAGAACAGTGGCTATACCCGATGGTTCTCCGAAGTTTCTGATCCTATGGACTTGCATGGGCGTCTAGAAGTAGTTTACTATGTTAGGTGATGAGTGGTGCGGTGTGTAGCATGACTTTTGCGAAGTGGTCCGGTGGTCTCTTTTATACACCCGCGCAAAACCGTGAAATTCCGGCGACGGCAGCTAATGTCATGCCGCCTAAGCTTGCGGTGAGGGAAGATAAAACTTTGACGAACCTCTTTGCTGCTCACAGCTCGGGGAAAGGCGTGCTGTGGTGGCCGGACGAGGTGTTCCTGTGGCGACGGCTCGGTCTGAACCGAGGAAGAAGAAACGGCTCGAAGAAGCTCGAGGAAGATCGGTCACGGACTGGAACCGATACGAGAACATCGAGCAAGGGTAGGCGAACTCGGTTGCGGCCTCAGCTCGATGTGACAGCCAATGGGTCGACCGGGTGATGGTGGAGCATAGAGCTTCGGTGAGCGGCACTTTTCTTTCGTGCTAGAGCGAAGACACCGGGACTGTGAGCAAGGAAATCATTCGGTGCTCATCCGAGGGTGAGGATGAGGGCGCGGGGAAACGGCTCGGTGGCCAGAGCACGGAGGCAGCTGGTGACGATGTGTTCTCTCCGTGGCGTCCGCTCGGCTTCGTGGAAGAACCCAAACACAGGGCTTCAGTCGGTTTGATCAATTGGGTGACTGACATAAGGGCCCCACTCCCCAGTTTTAACCTCACAAATTAAACTCCTACTGCTCTTAATTCTTGGGGACCCTAATACCCCTTGTAGTTTGATCAAACATCCAAATGCCCATTTGAATTTGAATGGATCAAAGTGTGATTTGATTTGATCAAATTTGCAGCACATGTTAACTGAAATTCAAATTCGCTTTGAATTTAGCCAAAATAGCTCATGTCAAGATCACCTCCAAATGGAGTGAAAATTGGTGTGTGAGCTCACAAAAATGTGCTAAGTGTGAATATGAAGCCCACTTTTGAATTCATGTGGTGAAAGAAGTTTGAATTAGAATTTAAGTTCAAACTAGCCTTTTTCTAATTATACCCAAAAATGCCTAAAAAGGTTTTAGATTTGGGTGAAATTTGGCATGAGCATTCCTAACAAGGTTTAGGAGTTTTTCATATGCTCAGTCTCTATATGATGCATGTGGGAAATACCACTTTTGCATTTTGTGAGTTTATCTTCTGATGACTTTCTTGATGGTGTTTACTTGCTTTTCAAATGTGTTCATATGAGTTCCTCAAATGAGGTGAGTGTGGTGTGATGAACACTTTTAGTATATGCAAAACTTGGGCCCTTACAAGTTTGTGGCGCCGGAGCGGTTCTGTGACAACCGGGCGGTGGTTTTTAGTCGGCGGCACGTCGGGATGAACAGGGGAGTGGAAAACCGACTTGGGGAAGTTCAAAGGGAGCTGATCACGAGCAGCTGAGGGTTGGAGCACGTCGAGTGAAGGTCAGTGGTTCCGTTTATGGCCTTAGCTCGAGGTGGAAGGGACGGGTTTGGCCGGTCAATGGCGAGGGTATGAGTTTTGGGTTGCGGCGAGGTTCTCCGAGGTTTTCCGAGCGAAGAGGCGTCGGGATAGTAGCAAAACGGCTCTGTGGTGCCCGGGACTCGAAGATATCACGCTGGGATCTGTCGGCCGTCGGTCAAGGAGCTGGAATCAGCTGCTGTCTTGGCTTCATCGCCGTGGCGCCCTCGGGCTCGCGTGCAAGAAACTGGGCACCCGAATTCAGTCGGTTTGGAACGCTGATGTGACTGACAAAGGGGCTCCAGAGCTAAAATTTTGTCCCAAAAATTTGAATTCCTACTGCTCTTAATTTTGAGGACCCTAATACACTTGGCCATTTGATCAATTCATCAAATGCCCATTTGGATTTGAATGAATTAAAGTGTGAATTGTTTGGAATGAATTTGCAGCACATATGAAGTTGAAATTCAAATTTGGTTTGACCCAATTTAGCTCATGTCAAGATCAACTCCAAATGGAGTGAAAATTGGTGTGTGAGCTCATAAAAATATGCTGAGTGTGAATATGAATCCCACTTTCGAATTCATGGGAGGAAAGGAGTTTAAATTTGAATTTAAGTTCAAACTAGCCTTTTACTAATTGTACCCAAAAGTACCTCAAAAGGTTTTGGATTTGGGTGAAATTTTACATGAGCATTCGTAACAAAGTTTAGGAGTTAAACATATGCTCAGCCCCTATATGATGCATGTGGAAAATACCACTTTTGCACTTTGTGAGTTTATCTCCTAATGAATCTATTGATGGTGGTTACTTGCTCTTCAATTGTGTTCATGTGATTACCACAAATGAGGTGAAGTGTGGGTGTGATGAACACTTCTGAGCAAGTGAAAAACTTGGGCCCTTACAATGCGGCCGTCTACGTCATCAACAATACCCCTGAGGGAAATTTCGTGGGAATGATCATCGAGGCATCATCATCCCTTCTCCCTCTCCTAGAGGACCTGACTGGCTGCGATTACAGCACCGACACCTGGTCCGATGAGGACCATCGCCTCTTCCATGAACGCTTCGTTGTGGAAACCAGCAATAACTCTCCGGCTGCTCCTCCCGTTTATATCCCACCTTCACCAGCCCCAATGCGATGGGAGGCTTTGCACCGAAGCCATAGCAGGGGGCTGGCGGTCGCGTTGAAACTGGCCGAACAGCTCGAGGCGCAGCACGACGCACTCAGGCGGCGAGGGCGCAGCTGGACGTGGACAGCGCCACGCTCAGGATGCGCGCGGCCACCGTCCTTGTTGTGGCGGTGCGCAAGTGCGTGACCGCCAGGTCAAGAAGAACATCATCACCGGCATGCGCAATCCCTCCCAGTTCGAGCGGCTAAGTCAGAACGTGGCAACTGAGGCGACCATTGCGTGCAGCTCTCCGGAACCTAACGAGCCGGAGGCACGACGGGCATACCAGAGCCTCTGATCCATGCTGGGGAAGGTCACGGCGCAGCCTGCCGAGGGATCACTCGCTTGACAGCGAGGGGCATCCACCAATGGCGGCCCCGCGGGCACAACAAAAGCACCACGGGGGCACCACAAGCCAACGCTACAGGCCAGCCCGAGAGGAGTCATTTGCTATTTTACCACTCCCAACGTTGGGCTTCGCCAAAATACCACTCCCAACATGCAACTCGCTAAAAAATATTATAATGGAAGCAGGTTTGCTCGTTTACCATCGGGGAGGCTATTAATTATTTGTTAATTATCATTTACCCTAAAACATGTACGGAAAAGTCAAATTTGCCGTCCATTGCTTCATCCTTTCTCTTCCTGCGATGGCGGCGCTCGGGCAGAAAGAGAAAGGATGAAGCAATGTAGGGAGAATTTGACTTTAACGTACATGTTTTAGGGTAAATAATAATTAACAAATTATGAACAGCCTCCTGATGGTAAACGAGCTAACATGCTTCCATTATAATGGTATTTCAGTGAGTTGCATGTTGGGAGTGGTATTTTGGATAAGCCCAAGGTTGGGAGTGGTAAAATAGCAAATGACTCGCCCTAGAAGCCCATCTTCTTCACCCCTTCACGCAGCTCGATACCCCGAGCGTACACAGCCACCAGACTTGCGCAAAGTTCTCGAGGCCCACAGGAGAGCCGAAGAGAAAACCGCGGAGCCACGTCCCGAGCGTCGACGACAACCGCGCCGAGGAGGATGCTACGATGACGACGAGGATTGGAGCCCGAGCCCCAACGCTCCACGGCCCCGGTCCCTCAGAAAGAAGGTGCACAGGTCCCTGGCACACGAGTTTGGTTGCATCGATCCAAGAGCTGCTGAGGGCCTGCTCGACATCACCGCCAACCACCCCTCGAAAGAAGAAGCGGTTGGGGGACCTGTTGACCAGGATACATAGAGGATCCTTGATAAGAGAAAGGGTGTGACGCCTCACCAAGGGAGCGAGGAGAAGAAGGGGGTCGACATCGATGAGCAACAATGGCGGACCGCCAGCCCAAACGCAGACCGACCACTTTGAAAAGCTGCTGGAGAAGTCATGCACCAATCACGCCTTCCCAGTCAGGCACGCCCTCTAAGATTGCATCCTCATGAAATGTTTTTTGGGAAAGGGTCGGATTCCCCGGGAAACAAAGATAAAAAAACCCGTGCAAGAAGCCGCAGAGCAATAGGAAGAGCCCCCCTGCCCCGAGCCGGCTGGCTGCCTTATGATTTTTTGTGGGACCCGCGCCCGGGAAAACCGCCGGAGACAGAAGCTAACGGCCCGGGAGGTCAACACCGTCGAGCCCATCATTCTGACCAACTCACGGTGGTCCGAAACCACCGTCACATTTGACAGGTCGGACTACCCCAACTACCTCCCGCAACCAGGGCACTTTCCCCTAGATGTAGATTCAATCGTCAGGCCTAAGCGCCTGATGAAGGTGCTCATGGATGGTAGAGCAGCCTCAACATGCTCTACACCGGAACGCTCAACGCCATGGAGATTGCCCGGTCCCATCTACGGCCGACCCGGGCGCCTTTCCACGGGGTTGCCTTGAGAAAAAAAGTGACGCCCCTTGACCAGACTGACCTCCCTGTCACACTCGGGGACGCAACCAACTTCAGCACCGAGATGCTCACACTCGAAGTTGCGGACCTCAACGGCACTTATCACGCCATCTGGGGGCGACCATATTACACGAGGATCATTATCGTTCCCAACTACACCTACCTAAAGCTAAATAGGGCGGGCCCGCGTGGCATCATTGCCATAGGCGCCAAGTTCAGACAGCCTCTCCCGTGTGAGCGATGTAGTTGCGAGCACACAACCATGGTCATGGCAGCGGCCGAGCTCCCTGAGCTGTCTCGAGCGATCGAGGGCAGCCGACCTGACTCCGACCAAGCCTCGACGGGGGGCCGGGAAGGAGATCTGCAAAAAGATGTCAATCTTCTTCATCCTGCTCTCTCCACCAGTCGGAGTCAATCCGTTAGTCAGCCTCATCTCCCTCATTGAGCCATGCCAGTCTGCTCTGTCCCCCAGGCCCCCAACGGTGCTGCACCATGTACTTATGATTCGTGTGCTTCGTTTCAGCTCGTGACTGGATCGGAGCGATGGTGTGGCGTGCGCTTCGTCCCGATCTGTATTATGGCTAGGGGTGCACTGCTAGGCGCCAGGCGAGAAAGCACCGCAAGAGTAAAAAACAATGGAGTCCATTTAGAAATTGCGAGTTCTGACATGCCAGGCGAAGGGGTGCGGCGATCGACTGCAGCTACTCGACCGCACCCGGTGCCAATTTTGCAGCTGCCACCAGACTAGTACGACTCGAACTGCTATCACTTATGGCGTCGCAAGGCGTTGGCAACAGCAGCACACTCTCGGACCAATGGACAGGTTGAACAAGCTAATGGCATGACCCTACAGAGGCCCAAACCCCGCATCCTCGACCGACTCAATGAGTCCGCTGGGCGATGGGTCGCCAAGCTGTCTTCTGTCCTTTGGAGCCTGCACACCATGCCCAACCGGACGACCGGCTTCATGACGTTCTTCATGACATACGGGTCAGAAGCGGTCCTTCTGACCGAGCTCGAATACGGCTTTCCCCACACGAAGGCCTACAAAGAGGCCCAGTCCGAAGAAGCCAAGCAGGACTCCGTTTACCAACTAGATGAAGCTTGCGACGTCGTCCTCCTAAGAACGGAGAAGTACCAACAAGCACTTCGCTGCTACCACTCATGACGGGTCCAACCCTAAGCCTTCCATGTCGGCGATCTGGTCCTCCGAAGGATCCAAACCAACAAGGACAAACACAAGCTGCCCTCTATGTGGGATGGCCCATACGTAGTGGCGAATGTCTTGCGGCCTGGTGCGTACCAACTAAAGGATGCTGACGGGAACATCTTCCCCAATGCTTGGAACATCGAGCACCGTAGACGGTTCTATCCGTAACAAACCCGGCCTTCGAGCGAAAGGAAGCGAGCCAGCAAGCTGAAAGATAAGTACACATGACACCTCTCTTTGAACTTTTATTCCATGTGAAATACATCCCTCCCTCCCGGGGCTCAAGCCCGGGCGTGTTATGTCGAAGAGCCCGGGTAAATCCATGTGGCTCAATTGCCGCATGGCATGCCAATTGACTCAGCCGCCATGTGCCACTCGGGGGCTACTACCCTTAAAGAATTTACAAAAAAATTCTAAGTACTTCCTTCGCACTTCGAAACCTACAGCTAAGGACTATGAAAAATTCTAGGAGCTACGGATCAAGCGAAGTGCAGGAACGAAAGCAACATATTGTTTTTCCGACCTAGCGTTCATACACCGCGGCTACAACTGCTAGAGTTCCAAAAGCTACGAACCAAAAACACAATGCAAAGGAAAATCTTGCGTGCATAGAAAAATTTTATGCTTTTTCTTCATTAGAATAGCCACGAAGGGCTAGTACATCCACATTACAAGGAAACTTTCTGCTTTCCTTCATTGGAAAAGCCACGAAGGGCCAGTACATTCACAATACAAGGGAAAAGGGCAGATGACCAAACAAAGGGTTACAGAAGGATGGTTGATGTTAGTAAGAAAATTGATGATTACATGCAACATCCTCAGTTCAGCGTTCTTGCAAGTTCACTTTCCCCCGGGCAGAATTCTTGCAAGTTCACTTG
Organism: Neostapfia colusana; assembly: GCA_030760725.1. Classification (NCBI taxonomy): domain Eukaryota; kingdom Viridiplantae; phylum Streptophyta; class Magnoliopsida; order Poales; family Poaceae; genus Neostapfia; species Neostapfia colusana. The sequence goes on along the minus strand of JASWHV010000012.1, from coordinate 45,267,375 downwards.
ACTTCGGTCATCCCTTCCACATGAAACGCTTCGACTCGCATCTGAACTATGATGACTCCCCACTCGTACGACTCCTCGACGTCCCAGTGCAGCCGACCCCGAAAGACAGACGGCCAGCCCGAGGGGAATGGAAGCACAGGACCCTCATCACGGAGGTAGAGCCGGTCTTGACGCCAGTACTTCACAGACTTTGGCAGCGGCAGGTCGAAGTACTACGACCACACCCACCGAAGATGGACACAGGTGCTGCCGGCCACTGGTATCAAGGAATCGGTGGTTGAAGTCCGCGCTCGAAGGGAATGCCGTCATAGCTCAAAACGGGGCTCGATAGAAGGGAGAACCTCACATATCCTCCTTCAAACTTTTCCCTTCCTAACTCGTGCTGCCAAAACTTGCAGGGAAATAGGAGCGAGAGAAGGCTTGGAGCGAAAGAGGAAAACACAGGCATAAGAACTTGTGCCTCGAAGGCTGTATATATAGCCGGTGCACGACGGAAACGAGTAAAGGCACCGGGGCCCATGTACACACGCGCCCTGCAGCAATGCCTCCCGTCCGCAGAGTGGGCGCATGCCCCCCAATACCTCAGGACACGACGCGTGCCATAGTTACGGTCAGACGAATCCACCTTTTCGATATCCGTGACAATTTGAAGTGCTGCATGTCATTTTTTCCTCTTCCCAAAGCCGCCTCTCCGCCATGCCTTTTTCGCCTACCCCTGACATGATGTCGACGGGCAGTACAAATCGGAGGCCTAGGTAAGTTTTTATGGCCTACTTTCGGGGATCAATCGAGGTTTTTGGCTCTAAGGTCTACCTAAATGCAGGTAGAAATGACCACCCAGAATGAACATGAGTGAGGGACAGACGACACGAGATGCTTTGCTCTCTATATTATATTTTAATATTGGTGAGAATAATATACTAACTAAGTCATGTAATCTACTATTACTCAGGTTTACACAAGATGTGACACCATTGGCTAGCACAAAAAGCATTAAGTCAGTTCGCACTATCCAAACTATGCGGCTTATGTAGTGGCGCGATAGTTCGGGCTGTCCAAACTAAAAAGGGTACACAGCAGGAACATCAAACTTCACATGTAATCCTGTACCAACATGTCACGTTTAATGGTGCATAATACACATGATGAGAAATCTTATCAAGTCTACTTTCCAACAAAGGTGCATCATTTGGAGTTCCCAAACAAGAGTTATGATCATTTTCCTACTGACTGCACGGAGTACAAAGACACGTGCGAGGACCAAAAACTAACTCAGGAATTCTTCACCAGCTTTCATTCAAACTCGATACGTGGTGACTTCAGTTCACACCTAGCTAGGAAGGTTGTTGCTAGTATAAATATCACCTTTGTGCTCCTGGAAAAACAACCATAGATGATTTGATAAACAAGATTGTTTCTGCAGCTGAGTGCTGAGTGCCTTGCACACCTTTGGTCTTCCTTGTTCTTCATGGACTTGTGAAGTGATCCTTCTGGGATCCCCTAATTCGTGCTCTAGTCTTTCGGACCTTTTGTGTGGGTTAGTCCTTGTTTGTGGTTCTGCGGTCGTTCAGAGATCGAGTCGAAGTCTTTCAGGTTTAGGTGCCTCTCTCGCCATCGCTTGGTCACAACTAACCTTAGAAGGTATGAAGCTAGTTATCACAGATTGTGGTTCTGTGGTCGATCGGAGTTCAATTCAAAGCTCTCAAGACTTTGATGCCTCTCTCCCCGTCACTTGGTCGCATCCAACCTTGGCAGGTATAAAGCTAGTTATCGCGGTGGATTTTTCAGCTAGTTATCTCTCGTGGTACCTACTGCCGTGAAGATCAGGCCACCTCGGAGTTTCACCCCTATCATTTGGTATCAGATTTCAGGTTTCCATGGTAGGTACCATCCTCATATCATCCATTAGTTTATCACTGCTTTACTATTATTCATCTCGTGTCTTCGTGGCATACCTGTAGTCCATTAAACCACCACAAAAAATTAACCAACCTTTGTGTAGTACTGCTAGTCTTGTGTCGTTTACACCATTTGTTGTTCATCATATCTATTCATCTACATTTTCTTCAATCAGACCACATCCTAGTTTTTGTTCGTCAAAAAACTAAAAAGAGAGAGAAGTGCTGCAAAAAGAAATAACTAGGACTGCAATCATTGTTAAAAAGTATTGGGCAAAAAATATTTACTCATCTTTTGACTTGGTTTACGACACTTCATTTTTGTTGATACAAACCTTCCATGTTCAGCCGTCCTAGCTCCAAAAAACACCAAAACAAGATCTCTCGATTTGTAATCCTTTCAACCGCTTACTCACAGCAGGAATACTGTCATATTTTGCACAATCACAGTCCTTGAGAACGGGTAAGAACTTTGGTAAGCAAGAGGTGAGATTGTGTGATTCCACAAAATTTTCCTATACATTTCCCTCGACTGTTCTAACATGGAAGGATCTGATTCAAGTGTTCGTGGTGGTAATACTGGAAGGGAAGAACCACCAGTTGCACGAGCTGAACTACGCCAACTTGGAGACTTGCTATTGGAGGTCATGGAATGGATGTTCAATGAACGTCTCCCTCCAGTGGGTAGAAGGGCTCCACGACATCATAATGAAGAATTTCATAAATAACCATGGTGGCCATGATGGTGGCAGGCATGCTGGTTACAATGATCAGCGGCGAGGAACCGTTCAAAGACATGGTTGTGGCAACCATGCGCACTTTGATGATGAGGAGTTACATGACAATTATTATGATGGTTATGATGCAGATCACAACCCTTTTGTAGATCATGGGAATTCTGAACATTACCATGATCAACGTCGAGGTGTTGGTCATGATGGAGAAAGTTGTCGTCGTCACAATGTTGATGATCCAGACAACATTACTCGTGTCAAGCTAAGTGTCCCAAAATTTTCAGGAAAGGAAGATGCAGATGCATATCACGAGTGGGAGGAGCAATGTGATCAAGTTTTTAGAGTGCATAATCTCTATGATCAGAGGCGTGTAAATCTAGCTTATGTCCAATTTTCTAGTTATGCTCTCACTTGGTGGAATCAGATACAAGAAAATCAACTTGTGTTGAGATGTGATCATATCAACACATGGAATGAGATGACGCAGGTAATGAGAAGACGCTTTGTACCATCAAGTTATCAACGCGACCTTCAAATAGGTTGCAGCAATTGAGACAAGGCTCCAAATCAGTTGATGGGTATTACAAGGAAATGGAGCTACTTTTGATTCGATCAGGAATTAGAGAAGATGGAGAACAAGAAATGGCAAGATTTTTGCATGGTCTTAATGCTGAAATTTCTGATTTAGTTGAGATGTTTCCATATCATAATCTGCATATCCTTGTAGATCAAGCTACGCGCACCGAGAGAAAAATTCAGCAAGCTAGGTGCAGTCGGTCCTATGGTGGTCGATCTATTTCACTTCCGTGGAACCGGCAGCAACCCGGTACATCTTTTGTTGAGGGAAAATTTCAAGCCGGTGCAGCTAAGTCTTCTCCATCCATTAGTTCTGCCAAGACATCAGTTTCAGCTACTTCTCCACCTACAGTTCAGCAAAAGCAACGATGTCGCACTGCAGGTACAACAACCCCTTCAGTTGCATCAGCGGATGCATCCTCTTCAAATAGCCAAATAATTGTATGTCACAAGTTCCAAGGGCGTGGACATGTTGCCGCTGAATGTCCTAGTCGAAGGACAATTATGATAAATGAACAATGAAAATGGGAATCTATAAGTGAACCAGAAGATGCACCATGCTATGATGAAGAAATTAAAAATGATGAAAATGAGATCCAACCTGATGACGATGATGATTATTGCTTCATTTTTCATCGAGTGCTTAGTGTTACTGCCGTAAAAGAAGATAATGGACAGCGACACAATCTTTTCCACACCAGAGGTATGATCAAAGACAAAGTATGCAGAATTATTGTTGATAATGAAAGCTGCAATAATATTGCAAGTGAAGAATTGGAGGAGAAAATGGGGTTCAAACAGCAGTGTCATCCTAACGCGTACAAGATGCAATGGCTTAATCATTGTAGGGTACTGCGTGTCATAAACATTGTCATTGTTCCTTTCTCTATTGAGAAATATAAAGACCAAAGTGAATGTAACATCGTTTCTATGCACGCATGACAGCTATTGTTAGGAAGACCATGGCTATATGATCATGATGTTCAGATTTGTGGTCGTGGTAACAAGCTTATCTTCATGTATGATAGAGAGCGTCTCACTTTGTGTCCATTGACACCGGAGGAAATAGTGAAGGATAATCTGAAAAGAAAACAGAGAGAGAGAGAGAGTGAGAACCACTTGCGAGTGACCCACAAGAATAGTGAGAGAGTGTCTCCACTGCGAAATAAAACCCCACAGCCGCAAAGAATCGAACCAAAAGGATAAGAGGGTTTAGTGATGATAGCTACAAAATGGGATTTAAAAGAACTGAGTGAACCCAATGCCATGTTCTTTGTACTCCTGTACAAGGACAATTTGCTTACAACTAACGACTTATCCTCTATATTGCCAATGTTAGAATCAAACGACAAGAAAGTGTAGATCAAAATAGAGGAGACGCAGATTTTAACGTGGAAAACCCCTCCAAATCAGAAGGGAAAAAACCAAGGGCACTGGCCGGCAAATTTCACTATATCAGGAGGTTTACAATCGTGGGAGATTACAATCTCTTTTTCATGCCTCTCCCGGCGGCTCACAAGGGATATTTATAGGTGGCGACTTAGAGTCCTAACCCTAGACGATCCATACCGCGGGGGGTTCCCCCCCCCCCCCCCCCCCCGCACCCCGCGGCGTCCCGAGTGGGCCTTGTGTGCTGCGCAGCCCACCATATGGGCAGATTTCCTCCGCTTCGCTACGGAAATCCTGCCTCTTTTATCTTCATTAGAATTTGGATCATCAATCAACAAACTCCAACCTTGAGACAAATTCCTTCTTGTAGCTTTAAAATAGTAATCCTCCATCTCAATGAACAATTCAACTGCCGGTGCCAAAAGCCACTGGGGGCTAGTTAGTAATACCAACCAAGTTTGAGCAGAGCTCAAACTTAGCAATAGCAACAAATTTTGTCATCATGTCTACAGGATTATCATGAGTGCTGATTTTGCAAATTTTGATAGTTCCTTGATCAATGGTATCTCGCACAAAGTGATACCTGATATCAATATGTTTGGTCTCTCATGAAACATAGCATCTTTGGTAAGATATATGGCACTTTGACTATCACAATGTAAGGTGATGCAAGACTGAGATCCACAAAGTTCAGAATACAGACCTTTCAACCAAATTGCCTCCTTACATGCCTCTGAGATAGCCATATATTCTGCCTCTGTAGTAGACAAGGCAACTGTAGCTTGTAAACAAGCTTTCCAACTCACAGCACAACCCCCAACAGTGAAAACATATCCTGTGAGAGACCTTCTCTTGTCTAAATCAGCAGCATAATCAGCATCAACATAGCCAATGAGACCATCTCTAGTCCTTCCAAAACACAAACAAGCACTAGAAGAACCACGCAAGTACCTGAAAATCCACTGCACTGCCTTCCAGTGTTCTTTGCCAGGGTTAGACATGTATCTGCTAACAACACTCATAGCATGTGATAAGTCAGGACGTGAGCATACCATAGCATACATGAGAGACCAACCAGCACTAGAGTATGGAACTTTTGACATGTACTCAATTTCATCATCAGTTTCTGCACACTGAGAAATAGACAACTTAAAATGAGGGGCCAACGGTGTACTCACAGGTTTAGCATTACCTATGTTGAAGCGGTGAAGGACCTTTTCAATATAATTTTTCTGACTCAAATAGAGAAGCCCGGATTTCCTATCCCTGATTATCTCCATGCCAAGGATTTTCTTAGCAGCACCAAGATCCTTCATATCAAATGTACTACTCAAGCGTGCCTTTAAAGTAGTCACTTCTTTCTTGCTCTTGGCAGCAATCAACATATCATCAACATATAGCAATAGGTATATAGGTGATCCATCGACAACTTTAATGTATACACAACTGTCAAACTGAGATCTAGCAAAGCCATTTGAAATCATAAAAGAATCAAACCTCTTATACCACTGCCTTGGAGATTGCTTCAAGCCATATAGTGACTTCTTCAACTTGCAGACATAGTCTTCTTTTCCAGGGACAATGAACCCCTCAGGCTGGTCCATGTAAATGTCTTCCTTCAAGTCTCTATGTAAAAAAGCGTTTTTCACATCTAGCTGCTCAAGCTCATAATCATGCATAGCAATAATACTAAGGAAAGTACGAATAGAATTGTGCTTCACAACTGGAGAATAGACATCAGTATAATCAATACCTGGAATTTGACTAAATCCTTTAGCAACTAACCTTGCTTTATACCTTGCAGGTTCATTTGGAGTCATTCCTTCCTTTCTTTTATAAATCCACTTGCACTTAACAGGCTTCTTGCTAGTAGGCAAAGGAACAATTTCCCAGGTACCATTTTTCTAAAGTGACTCCATCTCATCATGTATTGCACCAATCCACTTTGTACTATTAGCAGACAAGATAGCTTCTATATAATTGGAAGGCTCATGAACACCTTCAATTTCTTCTGCAACACTCAAGGCAAAAGCAACATTACATTCTTCAATCCACCTTGTTGGGCGAATAATCTCCCTCCGAGGTCGAGCTTCGGCGAGAGACTCCTGTGGTGGCTGCACACTAGGTGAGGAATGTGTAGCAGGAGACAAATTTTCAGTAGCAGGGTGAACATCAACAACACTTTGACTTGGAGCAGCAACATCATCATTAACTAGCTCCACCTGCACGCTGATAGTCTCAGGTTTCTGGTTATTAGAACTGGTAGCCAAGTCATTTGTGAACATAGTAGATTCATTGAATACAACATTTCTACTATAAAATGTTTTCTGTTTTTCTGTATCCCATAATTTATAAGCTTTGACACCAGTACCATAACCCAAGAAAATGCACTTGATAGCTCTAGGCTCAAGTTTTCCATTATCAACATGTGCATAAGCAATGCAGCCAAAAACTCTCAATTTAGAGTAGTCACAAGGTGAGCCAGACCATACCTCGATTGGAGTTTTCTTATCAATACTTGTGGAAGGAGAACGGTTTATTAAGTAGCACGCCGTGGAAGCAGCTTCTGCCCAGAATTTTCTGCTTAAACCCGAATTGGAAAGCATACAACGGGCTTTTGAAATTATTGTTCTGTTCATGCGTTCCGCAACACCGTTTTGTTGAGGAGTGTATGGAATTGTATGGTGCCTCACAATTCCTTCCTTCCTGCAATAATATTTAAATGCACTAGAACAGAACTCCATTCCATTATCAGTTCTTAGAATTTTTACCTTCCTTTCTGTTTGCTTTTCGACCATAACCTTCCACTCTTTGAATGACTGAAATGCATCTGATTTATGCTTCAGAAAATATGGCCAAACTCGACGTGAGTAATCATCAATAATAGTTAACATGTAACTAGCACCACCATGAGATGTTTTTCGAGAAGGACCCCATAAATCAGCATGCACATAATCAAGAATACCTTTAGTATTATGGATAGCAGTATTGAACTTGACTCTTTTATGCTTACCAAACACACAATGCTCACAAAAGTCAAGTGATTCTGCCTTGCAACCTTCAAGTAGGTCTCTTTTGCTTAATTCTGCCAAACCAAGTGCACTCATATGCCCAAGACGCATATGCCAAATTTTAGTGGTATTAGACTGATCAGGAGCAACCACGGCATTAGCAGTAAAGGTACTGCCTCGAAGCACATATAAGTTGGCAGCTTTTAAATCACCTTTCATGACAATGAGAGAACCTTTGGTTACCTTCAAAACTCCACATTCAGCGGAATATTTGTACCCTTTCACGTCGAGGGTACTAAGGGAGATGAGATTCCTGGACATGGTTGGGACATGCCGTACTTTTGTTAACGTTCGTACAATCCCATCGAACATTCTGATTTGAACAGTACCAATGCATGCGACCTCACATGCCGTGTTGTCACCCATCCTCACGATGCCACCTTTCTGTATAGGCTCATAAACACTAAAAAGATCTCTGTTAGTGCAGACATGATATGAGCAAGCAAAATCAAGTATCCATTGAGCATCTTCAGTGACACATCCGGCAAATGCAATGAGTACAGTATCATTATCAGAATTCTCATCAGAGACAACGGAGGCACTACCTTCAGGCTTACCCTTTTTTCCGTTTTTCTTTTCTTTGTTCTGCAGCTTCCAACAATCATCGATGACATGATTGTCCTTCTTGCAGTACCGGCAGAATTTATCATCTCGTCATCCCCTGGATTTGGAACGACTTCTTTGATTTTTCTTGTCGTTACCTTTATTTCCTGAATTTGATTTCTTTTGTTCACTTCGGCCACGAACATTCAATGCCTCTCCATTAGAATGACCAGCATCTTCCGAGTTTACCATCTGTTTCATCTTTTCTTTTGCTGTCAAAGCCTCATAGACCTCGGCCACGGTTAGAGTATCACGACTATATAGAATAGTATCTCGAAAGTTTGCATATGAAGGCGGAAGTGAACAGAGGAGAAGAAGAGTCAGGTCTTCATCTTCAAATTTTACCTCCATTGATAACAGATCAGCAACGATCTCCTTGAACACAGATATGTGTGTGAGAACAGATCCACCTTCCTGCAACTTGTGCGTGAACAACTTCATCTTGATGTGCATCTTGCTAGTTAGATCTTTCGACATGCAGATCGATTCTAGCTTCAACCAAACCGCGGCAGCGGTTTGCTCCTCCAAGCACTCCTGCAAAACATTGTTTGAAAGTTGCAGATGGATCTGAGATAAGGCCTTACAATCTTTTATTTTCTCTTCGGCCGTCCACTCATTCTGGTTCTTCCCAAAACCCTCAAGGGCTTCGTCTAGATCATGATGCGCCAGCACTGCCCGCATCTTTACTTGCCACAATGAATATCTTGTGTCGAAATCCAACAGCGGAAGATCATACTTCATCGTCGTTGATGCCATGTGCCTGGCGGCACGAACCCTAGAACAGGGGATTAAAACTCTGGCTCTGATACCACTTGTTAGAATCAAACGACAAGAAAGTGTAGATCAAAACAGAGGAGATGCAGATTTTAACGTGGAAAACCCCTCCAAATCGGAAGGGAAAAAACCACGGGCACTGGCCGGCAAATTTCACTATATCAGGAGGTTTACAATCGTGGGAGATTACAATCTCTTTTTCAAGCCTCCCGGCGACGGGCCTCCGCTTCGCTACGGAAATCCTGCCTCTTTTATCTTCATTGGAATTTGGATCATCAATCAACAGCCAAGTGTTATTTTTAATGTATTACAGGAATATGAAGATGTGTTTCCTGAAGAAGAACCACCTAGGCTGTCACCAAAGAGGGGAATTTTGCATCAAATTGACTTTGTTCTTGTTGCTTCACTTCCTAACCGCGCACCATGCCACATCAACCCATAGGAAATAACAGAGATTCGGCACCCAGTACAAGAGCTCATCGACAAAAGGAAGGGGAAGTCTCTCACTTTGTGCAGTTCCTGTTCTTTCAATTCCAAAGAAGGATGGTTCATGGAGAATGTGTGTTCATTGTCGAGCCATAAATAACATAACAATAAGGTATAGGCATCTCATTCCTAGGCTTGATGACATGCTTGATGAGCTTAGTGGTGCTATCATATATACAAAAATTTATTTAAGAAGTGGCTATCACCAAATCCGAATGAAAGAAGGTGATGAGTGGAAAACAACTTTTTCAAAATAATGTTTGGTTTATATGAATGGTTGGTGATGCCTTTTGGACTGCCAAATGCTCCTAATACTTTTATGGTATTGATGAATCATGTTCTTAGATCCTTTATTGGAAAGTTTGTTGTGGTTTACTTTGGTGATATATTGATTTGCAACAAGTCTCTTGACGAACATGTTGAACATATAAAATGTGTGTTTGCTGTTTTCAAAAAGGAATACTTGTACGCTATCTTGCAAAGTGCACCTTTTGCACCAACAAGGTAGTCTTTCTTGGTTTTGTTGTTTCAGATCAGGGCGTGGAGGTCGATGAAGAAAAGATTAAAGCTGTTCGTGAGTGGATGCCTCCACAAAATGTCAGCCAAGTGTGAAGCTTTCCTGAACTTGCAGGCTTCTATCGACGTTTTGTGCAAGTTTTCAGTATCATTGCTGCCCCTATCAACGAGTTGACAAAGAAGATGTACCTTTCCATTGGACAGAAACACAAACAAAAGCATTTGAAGAGCTGAAAAAGAAGTTGACAACAGCCCCACTACATGCTCTCCTATACTTTGAGTCAAGGACGACTCCTTTTCAAGAGGGGGAGGATGATGTGGACATCTCAACAACAGACACACATAAATGATCCTATGAAGATCCGATTACACGCACTCGTGCTAAGAAACTTGAACAACAGGTGAATGCTTTTCTCTCTACATTACATTTTTAAATTGGTGAGAATAATATACTACCTAAGTCATGTAATCTACTATTACTCAGGTTTGCACAAGAGGCGACACCATTGGCTAGCACAAAAAGCATTAAGTCAGTTCACACTGTCCAAACTATGCGGCTTATGTAGTGGCACCGATAGTTTAGACTGTCCGAACTGAGAAGGGTACACAGCAGGAATATCAAACTTCACGTGCAATCCTGTACCAACCTGTCACGTTTCATGGTGCATAATACACACGATGTGAAAGCTTATCAAGTCTACTTTACAACCTAACAAACGGTGCATCATTTGGAGTTCCCAAACAGAGTTATGATAATTTTTCTACTGACTGCACGCAGACAAAGAGACACGCGAGGACTAAAGACCAACATGGGAATTCTTCACCAGCTTTCTTTCAAACTCAAAACATGGTGACTTCAGTTCACACCTAGCTAGGAGTGTTGTTCCTAGTATGAATATCACCTTTGTGCTCATGCTAAAACAACTATTGATGATTTGATAAAAAGATTGTTTCTGCAACTGAGTGCTGAGTGTCTTGCACACCTTTGTTCTTCCTTGTCCTTCATGGACTTTTGAAGTGATCTCATGAGGACATCACAACAGTGGATACTCACATTGATATACAAGGACCAATCACAAGAGCACCAGCACGATTACTAAATCAGCAGGTGAACTCGTTCCTAACTTCCTACCCATGTGAGTTTGAGAATGGATTTCTATTCAATAATTTAATTGTTATTAGGAACCATATACATGATCAACAAGTAAAGGGAGGAGGATTTGGGGATGTGGAGAACCATATGGGACGTCCACAAGTTGATGGAAACAGTTGCCAACTCGGACTCGAGTTCAACTCGGAGTCCAGGAGCAATCCATCTTAAAACAGACGCCCAGGATGCATACGGACTCCGTTTTCGACGTTCTACATATTCATGGAAAGATGAGAAGATAAACTTTCCAATGGTTCCAGTCCCACATTAAAATTTGCCAGGTGTCATTGGGAATCGTCGAGACAAGTCGAATTCAGAGTTCTGTCCGGTGCTGCTCCACCGTATTGGGCTTTTGGGCCTTGTATCCCGTATGAGTCCATTAGGGACGCGTCTCAGAGTCTTATGGCTGAACCCTAGCCTTTAAATACTGTAGCCGCCAGCCATATTCAGTGGGTTTTGCTTAGATTAAACAATTTCACCGTTCTACGGTTTGTGAGACCCCAATTTCACAATTTCAGATTGCATCTTCATCATTCTTGCTTGTGTTCTCGGTTGCACCTGCAGGAATAGCCTTCTTGGCGAGGTCAAGCATGTGAAGCACGGTTGATAACCAACGGAGCAGGGGTGTAGTGATTGTAGGGGTATTCGGGTCTGCTCGAGTGCCTCGGATCATCAACGTCGAGATCTCCACTTCAATCGACCTACGTTTCGGAAGATCGGGGCTAAACTTCTCATCAATTGGTATCAGATTTCAGGTTGCCCGTGAGGTACTTTGATTTGTCACTAGATTAGTTTTGTTTTTCATACGTAGAGTCCATAGAAAAAGCCACAAAAAATATATCGTGTTTACCGATTCCTAGACCATAGTGTCTGCAAGTTCCGTTTTTCAGTTTGAATTGTTGAGTTTGCATTCGTGTGGTCGAGTCTTGTTGCTGGTTTAGCTTTGTATTTTTGGGTCGTAGTTATCATTGTTCTTCCTTGTTTTTCTTGCTGCTCATCCCACAATCCCTAAATAACAAACCGATCCACCACGATCATCGGTTTTGTCCTAGCTAGCCGCCTTGCATGAACTCCCGCATCGCCAGCCCTAGAACAGGTGACAAATCATTGTGTCAGTCCTCCTTGATTCATCACACAACATCCCATCAGTCTCCGTTGCTAAATTCCAATTGTTTTTCACATCCTATTGCGAGATCTGTTTCAAAACCGAGTTCGAATCAACATAAAAAATAGTAACTCGGATAGCCTATCTTAAAACGGTCATAACTTTTGCATACGAACTCGAAATCGGGCGATTTTTTTAAATTGATCTACTCGAAATTTCACAACTGATTTTCCACCGCTTCACCGTGTTCGGCAAAATTTGTTTGGCCAAATTCCCCTCGGAAGATAGACTACCCGACCTCCGAAGTTTCAGCACGAATTTTAAAGAATCTTCCTGATTTTCTATAGGCCACATCCTACATCCAATTGAGCTGCAAAGTTGTGTGCTTCCTATTTTCGTGCTCTCGAGTAAACAAAAAATATCATAAAAATATTTTAAAAAAAGAAATAAATAGTGAAGAGAGCACAGATATTAAAGCATTGACAGCACACACTTGAAAACAGTTGGCCTATACACTTGTGTTGTACTTTTCGGTTATATCTTCCTGATCTTCTATTTGCCTTTCTACTGCCTTGTGTTGTGCTAGGCCTAGAACACTTGTTAACCAGCAACAGTTCCTACATTGAATACTTATTCAACTTTGTTTTGCTGTTAACGATTTTTTGCTTATTTGCCACCATATTGTGCCATCAAAGCTCCACTTTTCCTCTTGAACAGAACAGGTACCTTTGCAATCACTCCACGCTTCATTGGTTCTCACCGTCCACCATTTACCACCTCCTGTGTCGGTAAGAACATTTGTAAGAACGTGGTAAGACGCTTGAGAGAGAGAGATTGTTTCCTTCCTTCCACTTTTCACATTGCCACTATCCTTTGTAGTTGATAGGGATATCATTTTTTTGTTGTCTTCTATTTACTACTAACAATGGTAGAAGATAAAAGTGATGATGAATGTATTCAACATGCTGAGTTGTGTGACATGATGAGGGAAATGACAGATATGTTCACCAAAACCCACGCATCAACAGAGGCGTCATTGATGACCTTAAATCGCCAACTTTCTGATCTTGTTGTTCGGATGGATACTCTTGAGGCGCGGCTGCCTCTCACTGAAGAACGTGAAGATGGTGCTTATAATATGGAAGATCATAACAATCAACCATGACTTCCACTTTATCTACGAGGTATGGGAGGTAATAATTGTTATAATTACAATGATCATCATAACAATTTTAATCGCCCTCTTGATGATCCTTTTGCTAAAGTCGAATTTACTATACCCTCTTTTTCTAGTGCTTATGATGCTGAGGCATATCTTGATTGGGAGATGACAGTAGAGCAGAAATTTAATGCCCACCTTATTCCTGAACAACATAGAGTTCGTCAAGCCACTAGTGAGTTTAATGATTTTGCTATCATATGGTGGAATGAACTTGTTAAAACTAGAACTGATCGTCCAACATGGGATAGATTAAAGGAAGCTATGCGTGTTCGTTTTGTTCCTCCTTTTCAGCTGGACCTTCACAAAAAATTGCAGCGCTTAGACCAAGGTAACATGTCCGTAGAGGAGTATTATCAAGAATTACAAAAGGGTATGTTGCGCTGTGGGGTAGTAGAAGACATGGATGATAAAATAGCTCGTTTTTATGGGGGGGTTGAGGCGTGAAATTCAGGACATTGTTGATTATAAGGAATATGATACTGTTAACAGATTATTTCAGCTGTCTATGTTGGTAGAAAAAGAATTGCAGGGCCGCCAACAGCAGCAGCAGCAACTATGCACGAGGAGCACCTTCACACCGCGTTCGACATCTACACCATCCAAAACAGCACCATCTTTGAGTTTTCGTACAGCCACTACACCATCCAATGGTGGCCAACGAACTTCACCTACTGCTCCACTTCCTTGCCCGCCGGAGGGCAGCAAGATGACACCATTCAAGCCTACGTCTTCCACTCCTTCCACGAGTCGAACTTCCAACATTAAGTGTCACCACTTCCACGGAATTGGTCATGTGATGAAAGATTGCCCTACCAAACGAGCATACATAGCACGAGATGATGGTGCGTATGATAGTACTTCGTATGTTGAAGATGAATATTCTCTTGCTAGTAACGTTCCAGGACCAAAAGATGACCACTATAGCACAGATGAAGAGGTACTTGGTACTGCAGCAACAGAAAATTATAGTAGCATAATTGTGCAGCGTGCTTTGAGCTCCAAAGTTGAGGCGGATGACAAACTACAACGACACAATCTTTTTCACATGTTTCTCATCGTCAAGGACTGCCGTGTACACACTATAATTGATGGAGGCAGCTGCAATAACTTGGTGAACATGGATGTAGTCAAGAAACTTGGGTTGTCAACAAGAGCACACCTTCATCCATACCACATTCAGTGGTTCAACGACAGCGGTAAGGTTAGGGTAACACAAACAGCGAGAGTACATATTTCGATTGGTTCTTACCATGATTTTTCTGATTTTGATGTCATACCTATGGATGCTTGTTCTCTTTTGTTGGGACGTCCTTGGGAATTTGATATGGATGCTATTCATCATGGTAGAACTAATAAATATACTCTGATGCATAAAGGAAAGAAAATCACTTTGCTTCCTATGACTCCTGCTGAAATTGTGCATTTGGAGAAAAGTAAAACACGTGATGATAAGGCAACAAAATCACCAGACTCTGAAAAACAGAAAGTAATTAAGTTAAAATCACCTTCGTTGCTCACAACTAAATCTGACCTTGCTGATTTATTTAATACCAAGGAGATGTACTATGCGTTAGTATGCAAATAAGCCATGTTTTCAATTCATGAAGTGCCCATTGCATTGCCCCCTGCTGTTGCTAACCTTTTGCAGGATTTTGCGGATGTGTTTCCCCCGAGATACCCTCTGGATTACCACCTACGAGGGGCATTGAACATAAGATCAACTTAATTCCAGGGGCAAGTTTGCCAAATCGTGCAGCGTACAGGGCGAATCCGTAAGAGACAAGGGAAATTCAGCGACAAGTTCAAGATCTTTTGAACCGCGGGTATATTCGTGAAAGCCTTAGTCCTTGTTCTGTTCCTGTTCTTTTGGTTCCTAAGAAAGATGGTAGCTGGCGCATGTGTGTTGATTGTAGAGCGATTAATAACATCACCATTCGATATCGTTATCCTATTCCTTGCTTAGATGACATGCTTGATGAATTGAGTGGTGCTATTATTTTCACAAAAATTGACTTGCGTAGTGGTTACCACCAAATTAGAATGGCACTAGCAGATGAATGGAAAACTACATCTAAAACCAAGTTTGGACTTTATGAGTGGTTAGTCATGCCTTTTGGTTTAACTAATGCACCTAGCACTTTTATGCGATTAATGAACGAGGTTTTACGTGCTTTTATTGAAAAATTTGTGGTGGTCTACTTCGATGATATCCTCATCTACAGCAAGTCATATGACGAACATCTTGATCATTTGCATGCTATTTTCAGTGTCTTGAGAGATGCACGTTTGTTTGGTAACCTCGAAAAGTGCGTCTTTTGCACCAATCGAGTTTCGTTTCTTGGATATGTCGTTTCATCGCAGGGGATTGAGATGGATGAGGCAAAAATTGTGGTGATCACTAGCTGGCCAACTCCATCGACCGTCACGCAGGTGCGTAGTTTTGTTTGTCTTGCAGGTTTTTATCGACGCTTTGTGCGGGATTTCAGCACTGTTGCAGCACCTCTCCATAAACTAACGAAGAAGGGAGTTCCGTTTCGATGGGGCGAACAGCAGCAACAAGCTTTTGATGTTCTCAAATCAAAGCTTACACAAGCACCATTGCTACAACTTCCTGATTTTGACAAGACATTTGAGCTAGAATGTGATGCAAGCGGCATTGGTATTGGAGGTGTTCTCATACAAGGAGGTAAACCCGTTGCATTCTTTAGTGAAAAATTGCATGGTCCTTCCCTGAATTATTCTACTTATGATAAGGAATTGTATGCCTTAGTGCGAGTTCTACAAACTTGGCAACATTAACTTTGGTCGAAGGAGTTCGTCATATATTATGATCATGAATCTTTGAAGTATCTTAAGTGTCAAACCAATCTGAATAAACGACATGCTAAATGGATTGAGTTCATAGAATTGTTTCCATACATCATTAAGCATAAGAAAGGCAAGGAGAATGTTATTGCAGATGCATTATCTAGACGTTATACCATGTTGTTCCAACTTGATCATAAAATATTTGGTTTGGAAACAATAAAAGGATTATATTCTACTGATTTGGACTTCAAAGATGCTTTTGGAAATTGTAGAGAAGGAAGAACTTGGAATAAATATGTACAACAGGAGGGCCTCCTCTACCATGCTAACAAGCTACGCGTTCCTGCTAGTTCCGTTCGCCTATTACTTTTGCAGGAAGCACATGGAGGAGGTTTGATGTGACATTTTGGAGTGAAGAAAACTGAGGACGTGCTGGCCACACACTTCTTTTGGCCAAATATGAGACGTGATGTCGAGCGCTATGTGTCACGATGCACTACTTGCAATAAAGCTAAGTCTTGAATTAACCCACATGGTCTTTATATGCCTCTTCCTGTTCCTAGTGTACCTTGGCAGGACATTTCCATGGATTTTGTTTTGGGATTACCTAGGACTAAGAGGGGGAGGGATAGTATTTTTGTGGTTGTTGATCGTTTCTCTAAAATGGCATATTTTATACCTTGTCATAAGAATGATAATGCCTCACACATTGCTGTTTTGTTTATGACGGAAATTATTCGTTTACATGGTGTGCCAAATACCATTGTTTCTGATCGTGATGCAAAAAATTTAAGTCATTTTTGGAGAACTTTGTGGTATAAATTGGGAACCAAGCTGTTGTTTTCAACCACATGTCACCCACAAACCGATGGACAAACTGAGCTAGTAAATCGTACTATATCCACTATGCTGCGGGCTGTTTTAAAAACAAATTTAAAGCGTCGGGAGGATTGTTTACCACATATAGAATTTGCTTACAACAGGTCAGTTCACTCTACTATAAAGGTAATCCCATTCCAGGTAGTGTATGGTTTCAATCCCCGTGCTCCTATTGATTTATTACCTTTGCCTCCATCTAAAGCTATAAATTTGGATGCTACACAACGATCTAAATTCATTCTTAAGATGCATGAAACTACAAAGAAAAATATTGAAAGGATGAATGAGAAGTATAGAATTTCTAGTAATAAAGGTAGAAAAGAAGTAAAACTTGAACCAGGGGACTTGGTATGGCTACATTTGAGAAAAGAACAATTCCCTCACTTGAGAAAATCTAAAATTATGCCACGAGCTGCTAGTCCTTTTAATATTGTTGAAAAGATCAATGACAATGCATATAAGCTTGAGTTGCCTCCCGATTTTGGGGTTAGTCCCACATTTAATATTTCAGATTTACAACCATACTTGGGAGAAGAAGATGATCTTGAGTCGAGGACGACTCCGATTCAAGAGGGGGAGGATGATGAGGACATCACAACAGTGGATACTCACATTGATATACAAGGACCAATCACAAGAGCACGAGCACGGTTACTAAATCAGTAGGTGAACTCGTTCCTAACTTCCTACCATGTGAGTTTGAGAATGGATTGCTATTCAATGATTTAATTATTATTAGGAACCATGGACATGATCAACAAGTAAAGGGAGGAGGATTTGGGGAGGTGGAGAACCAGATGGGACGTCCACAAGTTGATGGAAACAGTCGCCAACTCGGACTCGAGTTCAACTCGGACTCGAGTTCAACTCGGAGTCCAGTAGCAGTCCATCTTAAAACGGATGCCCAGGATGCATACGGACTCCGATTTCGACGTTCTACATATGCATGGAAATATGAGAAGATAAGATTTCCAATTGTTCTGGTCCCACATTAAAATTAGCCAGGACTCATTGGGAATTGTCGAGACAAGTCGAATTCAGAGTTTTGTCCGGTGCTGTGCCACCATATTGGGCTTTTGGTCCTTGTATCCCGTACGAGTCCATTAGGGACGCGTCTCAGGGTCTTATGGCCTAACCCTAGCCTTTAAATACCATAGCCACTGGCCATATTCGGTGGGTTTTGCTTAGATTAAACAATTTTGCCGTTCTACGGTTTGTGAGACCCCAATTTCGCAATTTCAGATTGCATCTTCATCATTCTTGCTTGTGTTCTCGGTTGCACCTGCAGGAATAGCCTTCTTGGCGAGGTCAAGCGTGTGAAGCACGGTTGATAACCAACGGAAAAGGGGTGTAGTGATTGCAGGGGTATTTGGGTCTGCTCGAGTGCCTCGGATCATCAGCGTCGAGATCTCCACTTCAATCGACCTACCTTTCGGAAGATCGGGCCTAAACTTCTCATCATGATCCCTCTAGGATTCTCTAATTCGTGCTCTATGCTTTAGGGTTTTTTTGTGGGTTAGTCCCGGTTTGTGGTTTTGCGGTCATTCATAGATCGAGTCAAAGTCTTTAAGGTTTCCACACCTCCCTCCCCGTCGCTTGGTCACAATGAACCTTAGCAGGTATAAAGCTAGTTATCACGCATTGTAGTTATGTGGTCGACCAGATATTGATTCAAAGTTCTCAAGACTTGGTGCCTCTCTCCCCATCACTTGGTCGCATCCAACTGTGGTAGGTATAAAGCTAGTTATCCCGGCTCATTTTTCAGCTAGTTATCCCTCGTGGTACCTACTGCTGTGAAGATCGGGCCACCTCGGGGTTTCACCCTATCACGTTCCCGACATCTCTAAGTCTGATATATGAGTCTTATCTTGGTGACTCCGTGGTAACCCCATGGACGGTCGGCATCGATCCGTCCAGACCCGCAAACGGCCCAGGATCCGCGTGATTGTACCAAGAGGGATCTTTTGGAACGCGAGCATTGAGCCACGATCAGGTCAACCTGATTCCCTAGCCTTTGCGAAAAGGCAGCGGGGTTCCACTCAGATTTACCCATTATACAGCTCGCCAAGCCGGGAATTCAACCATCGAGATAAATTCCCGATCGGCTCAATCCCTCCAAACCCGCGAACGGTTTGCAGATGGGGAGCGAAGCTAATTTGCTAAATGAACCTAGTGCGACTTGCGAGGGTAGGGCTCGGGGGCTACTGGGCGACCCAAAGTCATGCATGATAGGCTCGGCGTCGTAGGCTTGGGTCCAAACGTAGCCACGAATCAAAACGAAACAATGGCCTCACTCAACCTTTTGTTTCCCTCTTATATTTTTAGGATCTCCGTCCCGCATAGGATATGCCCCCATCCAGTTCAGAAGCAACTTGGCCGGAGGCCCAGGGGTTACTGACGGGGTAACGTACCCCGGGTACCCGAGAAGACATTGATCAACCAATCACACGGAAACGACAGCGCAGGGCCCCGACTCGGGGACCATACGAGCATCCGACCCCCTGAACCATTAAGTTCAATAAAAGAGCGGACCCCAAAGGTCGGAAGCGACTTCCAACCTCCAAGCCCAGCTGACAAGGTCGGGAGAAGAGCCGATCCGGGCTAGAGCCGGGACCAGAGGCTGGTAGGAGACTTCAATGCCTACATGACAGAACGGCAGAAGGACTTCAAGACGAAATGGGCGGCCACGCATGACAAGACAAGCACGATGTCGGGCCATCATCACCATCTGTCCCATCCCGCTCGGCGTGGATGTACAGTGATAGAATGTTTACGTAGACCATAGACTAGACGGGAGCAGGTGTACTCATCGCCTTTGCACCCCTTAGGACTGCCTTAGGCGCTGACGCACCATGTAAACCCCCACCAATTTATGAGAAGCCGGCAGGTAGGTATAGGCGCCTGGGCTATAAAAGAGGAGGCCCGGAACCTACCCTCAGCACGGCGAGACGCTCACGCACGTACAAGATTTAGGCTTTCTTCTCATTCTCGCACATGAGGAAGCCTCGCTTGTAACCACAGTTTTTTGTGAACCGCCTGAGCTAATACAAGGCCGACGAACACCCCAAACTGGATGTAGGACACGTTGTTTGAACCAGTATAAATCATTGTCTTTATTAGCTAGCCATCTGGAGATAAAATGCAAAGTATTCGATTACTAGCCGGTGGTAAAAACACCGACAAGTCTCGTTAGACTTTGTTGAAGGACTTTAAAAATCTGGACAAGCTAATTGCATACTGGTCGTGGTTGATAATTTTTTGCGCCATGGTCATTTGATACCACTTCATCACCTATATACTGCTCTGTCAGTCGCCAAGGTGTTCATTGACAATGTCTACAAGCTCCACGGCATGCCTCAGGCTATCATCTCAGACTGCGGCCAGATATTTTATAGCAAAATCTGGCAAGAACTATTCTAATTGGCAGGTGTTCAGTTCATCAGTCTACCACCTTCAGTCTGACGGGCAAACGGAACGGGTCAATCAATGTATAAAGACTTACCTCCATTGCATCGTAAACGCCTTTCCCTCTAAGTGGATCAAATGGTTGCTTCTCGCTAAATGCTGGTACAATACAAGCTTCCATTCCGCACTGGGCACGCCACCTTTTGAAGCTCTTTATGGTCATCCACCCAACTATTTTGGTATCTCTTCTGAAAACAGTTGCGCTATTCCTGATATTAATTCTTGGCTCCAAGAACGAGCTCTGGTGACTGAATTGGTTCGTTAACACTTGCTAAAAGCTCAACAGCGCATGAAAA
Organism: Neostapfia colusana; assembly: GCA_030760725.1. Taxonomy (NCBI): domain Eukaryota; kingdom Viridiplantae; phylum Streptophyta; class Magnoliopsida; order Poales; family Poaceae; genus Neostapfia; species Neostapfia colusana. The sequence continues at coordinate 45,246,403 of JASWHV010000012.1, read as the reverse complement.
AGCAAGCCGACAAACACAGAAATGAACGGTCCTTTCAGGTCAATGATGTTAGTTAATCCTCAATTCTAGGCATGTTTAGCATCAAAAAATAAACGGTTCTCCTTGACGCGCGCTGCGTTCATGTGGAGGAGGCTCTGCATGAGATCCGAGATGTGTGCATGGCGTGCATGGTGGACGACGTGCGTGCGTTCCAGGCAATCCATACGTCCGACCCTTGTCTATGTCAATCAAGAAAATACCAAAAAGAGGTGGAACGTTCAGTCTACCAGAAACCAACTCACGTGCGATAGGCGATCTTCTTGTTCATCGTGTTTTCGGTTCATGGATACTGTTCATCACCCGGCGTTCAGGCTGATCACGATCGGCATTCTGACAATTGGTACCAGAGCCATGCTACGACCAGAGCTGTGATCATGTGAATCATGCCCCAACGTCGCTCGGCTTCGCCACCGAAGTACCAGCTGGGTACCAACGGAGAACGGACTCCGGTGTACAATTCCAGAGGAAGGGGGAGCGGATCGGGTGAAGGCAGGTCGGGAGGGCTCATCATTCGTCGGATCACCAGGGAGATCAGCAATGCCGGAGTGTTCCTGGTCTTGACGAAGACCAACTATCACGATTGGGTGGCGCTCATGAAGGTGATGCTGCAGACACGGGGCCTGTGGCTCACGGTCAGCGTCGGCACTGAAGATTTCACTGAGGACAGGATGGCCTTGGAGGTACTGACGAAGTCCGTTCCACCGGAAATGATGGGAACAATCACGTCCAAGACATCTGCCAAGGTTGCCTGGGATGCACTGAAGCTGCGCAACATAGGAGCTGACTGGGTCCGGAAGGCAAGGACAAGTACTCTGTGTCAGGAGTTTGACGCGCTAAAGTTACAGGATGGTGAAACCGTCGATGATTTTGGTGTCCGGATTAACCACCTCACTACTCAGCTTGAGGCGCTCGGGAACATATACACCAAGGAGGAGATCGTTCAGAGATTCTTGCAAGCTTTTCCTCCTAGGTTTGATCAAATAGAGGCATCCATTGAGACCTTACTTGATTTGGAGGTTGTATTGGTGGATGAGCTGATCGGCCGGCTCAAGGTGGCGGAGGAGCGGCTAGGTCAGGTAGGCGACAATCCTGTTGCCAGATTGAAAACGACGGAGGACCAACTGGATGCAAGGCTGTCCTCAGGCCTAAAGGTGTCAGGCAATGGCGGTGTGGATCACCCAAAGGAGGCATTGTCAACCGGAGGAAGCTGGCGTGCTCGTGGCCATGGATGTGCACCTTGATCAGGGCGTGGCAAGGGCGCTGCGGATTCTGGTACGTGGGTGCAGTACAACAGCCAACGGTAGAAACCATGGTGGCGCCAATACGGGACGTGATGGCGGCAAGACGGTTGCACTTGATGAGTGTCGCTATTGTGGGAAACGCGGGCACTGGGCGCGTGAATGTAAGAAGAAGAAACATGACGCGGAGGCGCACACCGTGCAGGCAGATGATGAGGAGGAACCTACCGTGCTTATGGCCAGTGCAGCTGTCATGAAATCAAGCGAAGAACCAGCGCAACCCATGGTAGACCTCGAGGAGAACAAGTTGTTTGTTCAGTTGGGAGACAAGGGTTTGTTCCTGAAGGGAAAACCGTTCAAGCTGACATGGTGAAAGTGCTCGGTGGATACTGGACTCGAGGGCCACTAATCACATGACCAGTGTGCGCTCCGTGTTCACCCACATCGACACCAGTACCCAAGGGTCGGTTCGGAGATGGCTCGGTGGCTGGCATAGAAGGGCGTGGCACCATCCTCCTAAAGTGCAAGACCGGTGATCACAAGGCACTTACTGGGGTGTATTACATCCCACGCCTCACCACGAATATTGTAAGTCTTGGGCAGCTAGAGGAAGGCGTATACAGGATTGTCATCCATGGAGGATTCCTCAAGCTTTGGGACCGAGAAGGGATCCTAGTGGCCAAGGTGAAGTGTGCGCTGAATCGCCTCTATGCTTTGCAGCTCGACATCAACCAAATCGTGTGCATGGCAACACTAGGGACGAGCCTGGGATGGCGTTGGCAAGCAAGGTATGGGCATTTAAATTTTCGTGGCCTAAAGCATCTGGCGCGGGAGGGATGGTGAAGGGGCTGCTGCAGATCGATCATGTCGAACAAGTCTGCGACAGCTGCCTTGCTGGGAAGCAGCGACGACACTCATTCCCGAGCGAAGCCAAGTACTGGGCCATGAATGAGTTGGAGCTTGTACACGGTGATTTGTGCAGACCCGTGATGCCGGCAACACCTGGCGGCAAGAAATACTTCTTCCTCCTCACCAATGACACAAGCCGCTACATGTGGCTTGTTCTGCTGGCCACAAAAGACGGTACACTGGTGGCATTCTCGGAGTTCCAGGATCGTGCCGAGGCCAAGGCGGGGAGAAACTTTGGCATGCTGCGCACTGATCATGGTGGGGAATTCACGGCGCGCAGCTTCGTCGAACACTGCACCAAGCATGGGATCCAACAAAATCTCACTGCTCCCTACACCACGGAGCAGAACGGTGTGGTGGAAAGGCGGAACCAGTCGGTCATGGGCATGGCCAGGAGTATGATGAAGGTTATTTCTGTGCCGGGCTGGCTCTGGGGGGGGGGGGGGGGAGGCCGTGAGCACTGCGGTTTTCATCCTCAATCGATCACCAACACGGAGTCTTGATGGGAGGACCCCATTTGAGGTATGGCACGGTGTAAAACCCTCGGTGCATTTCTTTCAGACATTTGGATGCGTGGCACATGTGGAGCAGGGAAACAAGCACCTCGCCAAGCTTGAAGACAGGAGCTCCCTCATGGTATTCATTGGCTATGAAACTGGTTCCAAGGCTTGGAGGTTCTATGAACCAGTCACAAGGCGCGTGCACGTGTCGCGTGACGTGATCTTTGAAGTGGATCGGGCCTGGTACTTGAGAATGAACGAGAGCGGCGAGGCATTGCAGATGAAGTTCATGGTGGCTGGTGTCGCATGGCAGGAGACCGTGGACGTGTCACAGCCAAACCAAGTTGTGCCATCCCCAACACGTGCAACGGGTTCATCACCAGGCAGCGGGGCGATACCCACGTGCGAGTTTGAGCCCTGCATCCCAACTGAGCCGGCAGCGCCTGGAGTGGTTGAGTTTATGTAGCCACCATCGGGAACACCCAACGTCGACATTGATTCTGATGAGGCGCCACATCGGTACCGGACCGTGGACAATATACTTGAACAGCTCACACGGTCTGATCAGATGGTTGAAGACTTGCTGGCAGCCATTGGTGATGAGCCTGCCACAGTGGATGAGGCGCTGAAGAGTGATCAGTAGCAGGAGGCCATGATAGAGGAAATGACTTTGATCCAGGAGAACAAGACATGGTCCCTCAACGAGCATCCAAAAGGACAACGACCGATCGGCTTGAAGTGGGTGTTCAAGGCAAAGAGAAATAAGTCCGGTGACATCTCAAAGTTCAAGGCCAGGCTGGTTGCAAAAGGATACGTTCAGCGGCAAGGGATCGACTTCGAGGAGGTGTTCGCTTCTGTGGCGCGTATGGAATCAGTGCGCGTCGTGCTGGCCGTTGCGGCACACCATGGATGGCCTGCTTACCACATGGACGTCAAGTCTGCGTTCCTGAATGTGGACCTCTCCGAAGAAGTTTATGTCGCTCAACCTCCTGGATTTGTCGCTGAGGGACAAGAACACAAAGTCCTGAAGCTGCACAAGGCGCTGTATGGCCTGAGACAAGCACCGCGCATGTGGAACGCCAAGTTAGACACGAGTCTCAGCATCATGGGGTTCCACCGGTGTAAGTCAGAGCATGAGTTGTACACACGCAACAGGAAGATGATGAAGCTCATTGTTGGTGTGTACATTGATGACTTGCTGATAGTGGGGGAGTCCATGAAGGAAATCGCGAGTTCAAGAAGGAGATGAGGCAGGTGTCCCGGATGAGTGATTTGGGACCCTTGTCTTACTATCTGGGAATCGAAGTCAAGCACACATGGGATGGAGCTGCGCCAGAGCGCGTACGCGTCCAAACTGCTCGAGAAGGCTGGTATGAGAAGTTGTAATGGATGTGCAACGCCGATGGAAACCCGTTTGAAGCTGTCCAAGCCCAGCGCCTCATCACCGGTGGATTCAACTCTTTATAGAAGCTTGATCGGGAGTCTGAGGTACTTGCTCCACACCTGGTTGGACATGGCGTATGCTGTCGGGTATTTGAGTCGTTTCATGGAGGCACCAAAGCAAGAACTCCTGGCTGCTCTCAAGCATGCACTTCAGTATGTTGCTGCTACCCTAGAGTATGGTATATTCTATAACCGTGGGCGAAGGGGAGATGGAACTGCTAAGGTACAGCGACAGTGACATGGCGGGTGACGTTGATGATTGGAAGAGTACTACCAGAGTGTTGTTCATCCTTGGAGAAAGTCCCGTGACCTGGTTGTCCTAGAAGCAGATGATAGTGGCACAATCTACGTGTGAGGCGGAATACAACGCTGCGGCAGCAGCCTCATGCCAGGCGGTGTGGCTCGTCCGTCTCCTGGGCGATGTTGTGGGTAACAACGTGGCCACACCGATCATCAGGATGGACAACATGTCGACGATCGCATTGGCAAAGAACCCGGTTCTGCAAGAGCACGACCGAAGCAAACACATAGATGTCAAGTTCCATTTCACCAGGGAATGCCATGAACGGGGCAACATCGATCTTGAACACACCGGAACATGGGAGCAACTAGCCGATATACTCACAAAACCACTGGGGAGAAAATGTTTTCAAGAACTTTGTGAGATGATCAGCGTTCTGAAGATGCAGCAGACTAGGAACTGAGGATTAGGGGGAGATTGTTAGTTAATCCTCAATTCTAGGCATGTTTAGCATCCAAAAATAAATGGTTCTCCTTGACGCGCGCTGCGTTCGTGCGGAGGAGGCACTGCATGGGATCTGAGACGTGTGCATGGCAAGCTGGTGATGTGGACATCACTCCTGCAGATATACACAACACTCACATGGTAGACATGCAAGGTCCAATTACTAGAGCTCGAGCATGACAATTGAATTTAGAGGTGAGCTCGTTCCTGAACAATTCTTTATATGTGAATTTTGAGAGTATGTTGCTACCTAATGGATTAATTTTGATTAGGAACCATGGAGAGGACATGGAGATACATGGAGAGGGGTTTGGAGGCGTGGAGGACCAGAAAATACGCCAACAAGAAGTTAGAGACCGAGCCCAACTCAAACTCGAGTCCAACTCAGGCCCAGGAGCAGTCCACCTTAAAATGGATGCACAGGAGGCATACAGACTTCTTTTTGACGTTATACATATGCACGGAAAGCTAAGAGGATAAACTTTCCAATGGAACTGGCCCCACGTCAAAATTCCCTCGGAGTCGACGGCAAACTTCGAAACAATATAAAGTTTAGAGTCTGTCAGGGTGTTGCATCACCTAGTTGGGCCATTGGGCCTTGTATCGAGTCCAAGTCCATTATGTACGTGTCTTAGGGTTAGGTCACGACCCCAGCACCCCCCTGGTCGTCCTCCACCTCCTTTATATCCCCTAGCTACCGTCACAAACAGCTAGGTTTTGCTTAGATTATTCTGTCAAGAACAGTTTCGCCGTTCATAGGTTTATGAGACCCCAACTTGAGTGCTTCATATCTTTCAGCAATTTGGTTGCATTCTTTCTTGTTCTTGCTTGTGTTCTTCGATTCGCAGGCAAGGATTAGCCTTCTTGGCGAGGTCAACCGTGCAATATCGGTTGATAACCTGAGGAGACGTGGTGCTGTGATTGTAGGGTTCAGAACGTGTTGTTCGGAAGCCGGATCGATTTGTGTCAAGTCTCCACCAAATCAGGAGTTATCAGAACCTTTCGGAAGATCAGGACTCCTGTACACATCAAGTGTTAATCAGAGCTTTAGGTGCACCGTCAGGTTCGCCTTCCCCTAGTTTTGTTTATCTTTAACTCACCCTATCGTCCACGAAAAAGCCAAAAAAAATTATAGTCATAGGTTTCCCCATCCCAGACCAGGTTTATCCTTTTGCACAATTCTGTTAGAGTCCGTATTGTTGAATTTGTGTCCTAGTTCGTGTTTTGTTGCTGGTTTAATGGTGTTTTGTTCCTACTTTGTTATTCCATCTGCTGCATTCCATCGAAACCCTAGCTGCCACAATCGTTATCAAATCGATCACCATAACTATTCGTTGTGCTAGGGTTATCCTTGTTCTTCAGTTTTCATCACATATTACGTGAGTTTATCCTCCTTGATATACGCACACCATCCCACACGTTGTCACCATCGTATCCAATTTTTTTCTCACCACCGTTTCCAATTCAGCTCCACCAAAAACAATCTTGTGGTGCTGTCTTAAAACAGCCATAACATTGGCATTGGGTTAAATTACATTGCCCAGATTCACTTTGGAAGATTGATTATTTGGCATCTAAAGGTTCAACAATAATCATAAAGAAACATATTGAATTTCTGTTGTCCACATCTTCTTTTCTCAAGTGAGCTGAAAATTTGTGCGACGTGTATATTAGTGCTCCTGATTTCACAGCAGATATAAAAAAATCAAAGAAAAAATATAGAAAAGAAAATTTGTGAAGAGGAGCACAAATATCAAAACTTGGGTGTGTTATTTTGCCTTGTGGTGCAATTGTTCCTGCTCAATTATTGTCCTTATCATTCATACTTCTTGTTGTCTTGTTCATAACATCCGGGATAAGACACGAGTAGGCCAGCAACTAGGACAAGTGTTTGGGCATCTATTCAGCATTACTATATGTTATTAAATTGTGTGCTACTCATATATATTTGGCCATCCAAACTCCACATTCATCCTTTCGAACAGCACAAGTTTTTGACCCTTGCAATCGTTGAATCACGTCGTCCAGGTATCCTTTGCCTTGTTGTGGTAAGAAACTTGTAAGAGCTTGGTAAGACTCGACCCATTGCTTTGTGAGTTCCACCATCATTGCGTAGAGTTGATAGGGATAATCTTGTTATTTTCCATATTATTCTTGCTAACAATGTTAGATCATGTTGATCCTACAGAGTGTGTTTTAAAAAGTGAGATGAAGGGTTACATAGAACAAATGATGAAGTCTGTCAAGGAAGCAATCGCACAAGGGGTAAAAGATTATCTTGCTGAACAGAGAATACCCCACACCCTTGAGAGGTTGGACAAACTCTTAAGCTCGCTAGTTGGAAGAATTGATGATATGGAGACCCACCTACCATTCAGCCATGATGCTACCTACCACAACAACCTTGAATAAGAAGAAGACGTGTTGTGTGATGTCAATGGAGAGGTGGATACACGTGCTGCGCAGAATGTACATCTACGTCAACGCCTTCGTCAAAACACTCATGGTATGGTAGGAAACAACATGCGTGGTAACAATAACCGCCCTCTTGATGACCCTTTTGCTAAAGTTAAATTTTCCATACCTTCATTTTCTGGTGCTTATGATGCTGAGGCATATCTTGATTGGGAAATGACGGTTGAGCAGAAATTTAATTCCCACCTTGTTCCTGAACAACATAGAGCTCGACAAGCCACTAGTGAGTTTAAGGATTTTGCTATAATATGGTGGAATGAACTAGGTACCACACGCTTACAACCTGATACATGGGAACGTTTAAAAGAAGCTATGCATAATCCTTTTGTTCCTCCATCCTACCAACGTGATTTACGAAAGAAATTGCAGCGCTTAGAGCAAGGAAATAATTCTGTCCAAGATTATTATGTGTTGCTTCAAAAGGGTATGATACGATGTGGGGTAGTAGAGGACACTGAAGATAAAATTTGTCGTTTCTATGGGGGGTTGAGACGTGAGATACAGGATATTGTTGATTATAAGGAATTTAATACTGTCAACCAGTTGTTCCAGCTTGCTATGCTTGCAGAAAAGGAGTTACAGGGTCGTCAACAAAAGAACAAGAGCAACAGAGGTGCCTCCTACACTCCACGCACGACAACATCTTCGGGGGCGTCCAAGTCATTCTGTTTTGATGCCCTTTCACCAAAACCAGCAGCCAAGTTTTCTTCTGGCAGCAACAACGTTTCAGCAGCACCGAAACCACCACCTGCACGACCTGCGGATTTGGGTAAAAATTCCATGCAGGTACCCGCCAAAAGTGCTTCATCCGTTGCTTCAACAGGACGCACTTCCGGCATTCAGTGCCACCGCTGCCATGGTCTTGGTCATGTGCAAAAAGATTGTCCTAGTCAGCGGGCATGCGTGGCTACAGAAGAGGGAGGATACATCAGCACCTCCGATGTCGAAGACAACAATGATGATGAAGCTGCGACAGACAATGATGAGAGACGTGTTTTTGGGAGTGAAGACACATCAGCCTACATGAACATCATTGTGCAGCGGGTGCTGAACACACAAATACAACAACTTGATAGATTACAACGCCATAATTTGTTTCAGATTTTCTTTGTCATCAAGAACCGGCGAGCACGTGTCATCATTGATGGAGGAAGCTGCAACAACTTGGTAAGTTCTGAATTGGTCAAGAAGCTTAGCTTGAATACACGACCACACCCACATCCGTACTATATTCAATGGTTGAATGATTCTGGAAGAGCTAAGGTAACACAAAGTTGCAGAATTCCGTTTTCCATTGGTACATATGTTTATTCCGTTGATTGTGATGTGGTACCCATGCAAGCGTGTTCACTTTTATTGGGTCGACCTTGGGAACATGATAAGGATGCTTTGCACCATGATAGAAGTAATAAATATACTTTTATGCATAAAGGAAAGAAAATTATTTTGCTACCTTTGACTCCTGCTGAAATTGTACAAGCTGATAGGGAGAGAGCTGGAATTTCTAGTAGTTCTAAATCAGAAAATCAACAAGTCATTAATTCTGTGTTACCACCAAATAATGAGAGATCTACACCTAGTTCTAAGACTGAGGGAATTAAATTGAAGGGTCGTGTAATGCTTGCTACAAAATCAGACCTTGCTGAAATTTCTGATCATGATATTTGCTGTGCATTGGTGTGTAAACAAGTTTTGTTCTCCATTGATGATATTGCTAGGTCTTTGCCTCCAGCAGTTACTAACTCGTTGCAAGAGTATGAGGATATTTTTCCAGCGGAGATACCCCCGGGACTTCCACCTTTGAGAGGGATTGAACATCAAATTGATTTGATTCCAGGTGCAATTTTGCCAAACCGTGCTGCATATAGGACCAACCCCGAGGAGACTAAGGAAATTCAGCGGCAAGTCCAAGACCTTTTGCACCGTGGGTATGTACGTGAAAGTCTTAGTCCTTGTGCTGTTCCTGTACTTTTAGTTCCTAAGAAAGATGGTACTTGGCGTATGTGTGTTGATTGTAGAGCCATTAACAATATTACTATAAGGTATCGTCATCCTATTCCTAGGCTAGACGACATGCTTGATGAGTTGTGTGGTTCTATAATTTTCACTAAGATTGACTTGCGTAGTGGTTACCACCAAATAAGAATGAAATTGGGAGATGAATGGAAAACAGCTTTCAAAACCAAATTTGGGTTGTATGAGTGGTTAGTAATGCCTTTTGGTTTAACGAATGCACCAAGTACATTCATGCGTTTGATGAATGAGGTTTTGAGATCTTTTATTGGAAAATTTGTGGTGGTTTACTTTGATGATATCTTAGTTTATAGCAAGTCATTGGATGAACATATGGATCATTTACGTGTTGTTTTTAATGCTTTGAGAGATGCACGTTTATTTGGTAACCTTGAGAAGTGCATCTTTTGTACGAATCGAGTTTCGTTTCTTGGCTATGTTGTGACTCCACAGGGAATTGAGGTGGATGAGATGAAAATTCAAGCGATCAAGAGTTGGTCAATACCTCAAGCCATCACACAGGTAAGGAGTTTTCTTGGTCTTGCAGGTTTCTACCGACGTTTCATCAAGGATTTTAGCACTATTGCTGCCCCATTGCATGAGTTGACTAAGAAAGGTGTGGTGTTCCATTGGGGGAAAGCACAAGAGGAGTCCTTTGACACCTTGAAGGACAAGCTTACACATGCATCATTGCTGCAACTTCCTGATTTTAGTAAGACTTTTGAACTTGAATGTGATGCTAGTGGAGTTGGCATTGGTGGTGTCTTACTGCAAGGTGGTAAACCGGTTGCATACTTTAGTGAAAAACTTAATGGTCCTGTCCTGAATTACTCTACATATGATAAAGAATTTTATGCTCTCGTACGATGCTTAGAGACATGACGTCATTATTTATGGCCTAAAGAATTTGTTATTCATTCTGATCATGAATCGCTAAAGCATATTCGTTCTCAAAATAATCTGAATCGTAGACATGCAAAATGGATTGAATTTATTGAGTCTTTTCCTTATGTCATTAAACATAAGAAAGGGAAGGATTCTAGATGATATAATATGTTGTCCCAACTTGATTGTCGAATTTTTGGACTTGAATCAATTAAAGAACAATATGCTCTTGATGCTGATTTTAAAGATGTGTTGCTGCATTGTAGAAAAGGTCATACCTGGAATAAATTTGTACTGGATGATGGATTCATGTTTAGAGTTAACCGCCTATGCATTCCAGTTGGTTCCATTTGTCTTTTGTTATTACAGGAGGCACATGGTGGAGGTTTGATGGGCCATTTTGGCGCAAAGAAGACGGAGGATGTTCTGGCCACACATTTCTTTTGCCCAAAGATGAGGAGAGATGTAGAGCGGTTTGTGGCTCGCTGCACCACATGTCAGAAAGCTAAGTCCTGTTTGAATCCATATGGTTTATACATGCCTCTTCCCACTCCTTACATTCCTTGGGCGGATATCTCAATGGACTTTATTTTGGGATTGCCTAGGACTAAGAGGGGGAGGGACAACATTTTTGTTGTGGTGGATCGTTTTCCTAAGATGGCACATTTTATACCGTGTCAGAAAAGTGATGATGCTGTACATATTACCGACCTTTTTTTTCAAAGAGATTGTTCGCTTGCATGGTATGCCTTCTACTATTGTTTCAGATCGTGATGCTAAATTTTTTAGTCACTTTTGGCGCACCCTATGGAACAAGTTGGGTACAAAACTGTTGTTCTCTACAACATGTCACCCACAAATTGATGGGCAAACAGAAGTAGTGAACCGCACTTCGGGCACCATGTTGAGAGTTGTTTTGAAGAAAATTTTAAAGATGTGGGAAGAATGTTTGCCACATGTGGAGTTTACATATAATCGGGCAACACATTCTACCACCAAGGTAAGTCCTTTTCGGGTAGTGTATGGATTCAATCCTCGTGCTCCTATTGATATCTTGTCTTTACCTACTAGTGAGAGAACTCATAATGATGCAAAGGAACGTGCTGATTTTATTTTGAAAATTCATGAGACCACTAAACACAATATTGAAAGGATGAATGAAAAATATAGAATTGCTGGTAGTAAAGGTAGGCAAGAAGTTAGACTTGAACCGAGTGATTTAGTTTGGTTACACTTGAGAAAGGATAGATTTCCAGAACTGAGAAAGTCTAAATTGATGCCTAGAGCTGATGGTCCTTTTAAAGTACTTGAGGAGATTAATGATAATGCATATAAAGTTGAGTTGTCTCCCGAGTTTGGGGTTAGTCCCACCTTTAACATTTCAGATTTGAGGTCATATTTGGGAGAAGAAGATGAGCTTGAGTCGATGACGACTCCAATGCAACAGGGGGAGGATGATGTGGACATCACTCCTGCAGATATACACAACACTCACATGATAGACATGCAAGGTCCAATTACTAGAGCTCGAGCACGACAATTGAATTTAGAGGTGAGCTCGTTCCTCAACAATTCTTTATATGTGGATTTTGAGAGTATGTTGCTACCTAATGAATTAATTATGATTAGGAACAATGGAGAGGACATGGAGATACATGGAGAGGGGTTCGGAGGCGTGGAGGAGCAGAAAATACGCCAACAAGAAGTTAGAGACCGAGCCCAACTCAAACTCGAATCCAACTCGGGCCCAGGAGCAGTCCACCTTAAAATGGAAGCACAGGGGGCATACGGACTCTGTTTTTGACGTTCTACATATGCACGGAAAGCTGAGAGGATAAACTTTCCAATGGAACTGGCCCCACATCAAAATTCCCTCGGAGTCGACGGTAAACTTCGAAACAATATAAAGTTTAGAGTCTGTCAGGGTGTTACATCACCTAGTTGGGTCATTGTGTCTTGTATCGAGTCCAAATCCATTATGTACGTGTCTTAGGATTAGGTCATGACCCCAGCACCCCCCTGGTCGTCCTCCACCTCCTTTATACCCCCTAGCCGCCGTCACAAACAGCTGGGTTTTGCTTAGATTATTCTGTCAAGAACAGTTTCGCCGTTCATCGGTGTTTGAGACCCCAACTTGAGTGTTTCATATGTTTCAGCAATTTGGTTGCATTCTTTCTTGTTCTTGCTTGTGTTCTTCGATTCACAGGCAAGGATTAGCCTTCTTGGCGAGGTCAACCACGCAATATCAGCTGATAACCTGAGGAGACGTGGTGTTACGATTGCAGGGTTCAGAACGTGTTGTTCGGAAGCCGGATCGATTTGTGTCAAGTCTCCACCAAATTGGGAGTTATCAGAAACTTTCAGAAGATCGGGATCCCTGTACACATCAGCTGAAACCTGCGTGGCGTGCATGGTGGATGACGTGCACGCGTTCAGGGTGATCCACACGTCCGACCCTCGTCTATATCTATCAAGAAAATACAAAAAAGAGGTGGAACATTTAGTCCACCCGAAACCAACTCTCGTGCGTTAGGCAATCTCCTTGTTCATCGTGTTTTCGGTTCGTGGATACTGTTCATCACACGGCGTTCAGGCTGATCGCGACCGGCGTTCTGATAAAAGATTGGGTGTTCGTGAAGCTTTAACCTTATGTGCAGTTCCCTCTCCAAGCGTTCTTGTCAGACATTAGCATTCAAGTTCTTCGGCCCCTTCCAAGTGATTGATCTCAGTTGTTTACAGGCTGGCACTTCCACCTTTTTCATGAGTCTACCCGATCTTTCTCCTTTTGTAACTGAAGGAGGCTCGTAGACGAGCACATTCCAGGTCAGTCCAGTTCTCCGTGACAATTCCATGACCTTGCAAATTCAACGTCGAGTGTTGCAGGACCGCCAAATTGCTCGTGGGGGTCTGGGGGCTTAATGATTGGCGAGGGTCAGATCAAGTGCTCTCTCTTCACTTGGGGGGATCTTGATTAACTACAGAAAGCCTTACCGCGTGCTCCTGCTTGGGGGCAAACAGGTTCTTCAGAGGGAGGGGATGTTAACAGCCCTACTGCTGCGCATTTGGCTACAGCACCTGATGGCCCAATGCTACGAAGGGGGACTCGGCCCAGAAGACCCAACGCGTGCACTACCAGCTCGGAGTGGTCATGCCTCATCGAGTAGAAAATGCGATCAGAGTGGAGAGGAAGGAATCATGTAACAGCAAACAACAGAATACTAAGAACCTGTCCCCTACATCACCTTCTTCCTCCTCATCTGCTCCTCCATCCTCATCTAATCCCTCTATATAGAGCAACCCCCTAACACAAACTGTATGGAGGGCCTAAACTGATTTTAATTCTTATCCGATGGCACAGGCTCAACACAACCCTAATAATGCCCACTAATAATTAATCAGCTGGAACAGACATCACGCAGGAAGAAATCGAAGCCACAATCCTGGCCGCCACAACTTTGGCCTCCACAACTCAGGTCAGCACGACGCACACCACTAACACCTCCACAGCTGCTGCAGCAATCGAGATCATTAACGTCAGTCTGGTCTTCACGCAAGGCGCAGCCGGCGTCAGGAAATCCACTATCGCTGGCGACACAATCACGCCCTTCTTATGCAGAGATGGCAGCACTCCCGCCACCAGCAGTATCTCAGGTTGAAAGTGGGACAGGCTGCGGCGGCCCGCCCCACCGCCGCAGAGGCCGCAACATTGAGGCGGGACTTGCAGCAAACCCGCCTCCCAACCGCCTAGTTCTGCGGCAGTTCACGGTGCCCGTGAGCCCGTCAGTCCGTATTATATTCTACTGTAGGCTGACCAGTGAGGCAGTGACCAGTTCGTATTTTATTCTACTACTCGCCTGCGTTGCGGCTGTTCGCGCTGGCCATTCATCACTTGAAGGCCGTATTTTATTCTACTTGCGTTGCGGCTATTTTACTAGCACACCTGAGATGAGGCTTATCTGATGCGATGCTTATATGCATTGTAGAGCTTCCTGGTGTTTTTACAGCCCATTTTGCTGATCAGATCTAGCTTACTGAATAATCCTCATTACAAAAACATTAGAATTAGTCTCAACATCAGAATTCTATTACAAAAAAACACTGGAAACACATCAAACAATTCAGCATTATACCGGTTCCATTAAAACTACCCCAAAACACTAACCCTTCACAATTCGGTAGAGACAAGAATAAGGATGTCAACACTGCTCATGAGGAAAACAGATACCTACAACAAAACAAAAAACAATGGTTCAATCATTTATAACTCAGAAGTTGTTGTGGTCGCTGCCATTAGATGTTGCTGGCAAAATTTTGATAATGCAAATTCAAATGGACGAACATTTACAAAAATTACGGGTGATATCCATATTTGGTTTTGGTGATTTCCACAAGACAACTCTTGCTATGACAACGTACCAAAGTCTATCTGCCACTAGTTGAAGCTTTCGTTGTCAGGACCCACCTCTTGCGGGGCCCACTTGTGCATCTCATACCAATCCCTGGATCAGTAGTCGGTATGCACAATAGAATGGATCGAAAGTCATGCATTAATTCAATTTTAACATGACCCTTAAGGTCTTACAACCAAGTCTTTAGGTTACAATTCATTGGCCTCGCAGGGGCTCAAAAGAGCGGGAAGCTAGTGAAAGGCAGCGGACTAAGTGGCTCCCATTTCCCTCAGGCAGCCTTGGACGCAGGACTAGGCCTACTCGTCGATATATTGTGCTTCATCCTCCATCTCTCTTTCTTCTTCTGCTTCTGAGGGTCGCGAAGAAAGCAAGAGTGAGTACAGAAGGTACTCAGCAACACTATGCAAGGGAATATGTTTCATGCTAGGGTTATAACAAGGATGGGCCATATGGCTTAGGGTTGCCGTAAAGCATTCATGCAGGGTCTTCTTTGAAGGAGATTTTGCAAAGCGAATGAGACAGTTCCTGCTTTTAGTTGGTGGGGACCTAGGGGAGTTTGAGCTCCATCCCGCTAGTTCCCTAAGTTTTAACCGAATGTTCAAGCCCACGGCTTTACTAGTTCCTGGCACACAGCCGAAATCTCCAAAACACGGCAAACACCGACACCCATCATGCCAAGGAAACACATAAGGCTAATCAACAAGAGCTCGGAGCATAGCGTGCCAATACCGTGACAACGGTTATCCGGATTTAAACTCTGCAGAGGTTGTACACTTTACCCACATGTCAAGCACTCCTAGCAAGGGAGTAGCGTAACGTTCGCCTCATCTTCCCCGAGTAACCCCACAATCGCACCTAGGGACGCACTCAGGGGCTATTTGGACAATTACTCTCCCAGCCGGACCATGGGTAATGACTCCCCCGTGTCTTTTCCTGGTCCCCCGTGCCCTACTGGTCGACAGATGGCTCATGTGGAAGTCACCAAGAAGGTAGATGGAATCCTGCCCATACAGGTTCTATGGTTGTATGAAATCACTATGATGAGGTCATATGAACCAGTCCTTGAGTTGGTGAGGCGGCTCCGTCCATGTCCACGACAGGTAGACTACACTGAAGCACACACTACTCATTCACCAATCCCGCCTCAACCGTCCCCATTTCCCACTTCACTCCACGCAGGTTGTATAACACCATCCCCACCCCATTTCCTAACTCACACCACCAAGGCACCTTTCACACTTTTTGCAAATCCGATGATTAATTGTAGTGAGACGCGATGCGAACATCACGAGGGTTCCTAACCATTCTACTCTCAAGGGATTACGCACGTCATCACATTATATTGTGATGACGGGGCCTTAGGGCATCAAGGAGGAGTTGGCAAGGTCAAGGAGGGCTCGTCACACGTCACATGACGACCATGTGACTACGCGACCACTAGCAAAAGGGGTCTTAACTACTACAACATTTAAAAGTAATCACGAAAATCATGCATATTTAAAACAGGCTAGGGTAATTTTGCAAATTAATGGGAGCAATCATGATCAAGGAAGTTAGAGCTTGCCTTCAAAAGCCTCTAGAAATTCCTCGTAATCCGGGTCTTCGAGTTCCTCGTCGAATCTCTCGCTCGCTGTAGTACGTAAATTGTTTGGGTTAGCGTCGAGTCCAAGGAAATCCGGGAAATCCGAACAACTTTCAATAGGGTGATTACAAAAAATCCTATAGGAGTCCCTGGTACGAGGCTTATTTCACCTCGTGGCCTGAACGGGGTGATGTCATTAGTTCGGTGCTTATTTCACCCTTTTACCCCCTCTTACTTAACCCAAATGGGTTATATATTATTTTGATTTAACATGTTCTTGAGTTTGTTGGGGCCATTTTCGCTTGCCATTATCCTTTAATAGTTGACGACCGTTCTGAAGTCATGTACATTAGAGGGTATCTCATGAGGTCTTGGGTACATGTGGACCAAGTCTACGGAGTCATTTTCACCGTTCCTTGTGAACCGGAGTAAGGTGGTGACGATGTGGAGGCTGGCTGGACCTCCACATGGGTTAGGTTGCCGATGTGGCTGCCACCTCGACTACCATGTACGCAAGGGGTTCATTCGGCCGAGTTGGCGTTGACGGGGCTAACACCCGTGTTCGCTCTCGGATGTAGCGCCCTACTAGCCCGCCACCTAGGCGCCGTGTGGCCGCTTGGATGGCACCCTTGGTTGGTGCACACCGGTGTGGCAGCGGGTCACCAGAATTTGGTCGGGACCCAACCCTAGTCGTTGGTGGGGGATTCCGGGCATGCCGTCCTTCTAGACTACGTGCGAAACATGTCGGGGTGGTCCTAGGCCGAGGGTTTGCCGGAACGGCGGCTAGAGATCGCCGGAGGTGGTGATGGCCGCGGTGTTCGGCGCGATGGAGCGCGCTTGTGTTATAAAGTAAACATGATATTCTATATGTGCATTAAGGCATGTGGGAGGTTCAAAATGCTCAGCTGAGCCGGGGGAAAGCCCCGTGGCGGCCGGCGGCATTTCATGGTGGCGGAACATGACGGCACATGGCGCGCGTATGCCTAGAGCCCTATCTTCGATGTTTGCATGTAGGAAACAATGCACGCGAGCTAGAAGGGCCATGAATGCGAGGAATCAAAAAGAGAGGGACGGGGGCTCACCGGAATAGGATTCGGAGTTCGCGAGCGTTGAGGAAGAAGGCGAGGGAGGGGAACAGAGAGACTTCGTGCTCCCGCTCTAGCCAGCGAGTTAGGGGGTGCTAAGTTTCTTCCTTGTGACTGACCACAACAGCACAACACTTTTTTATAGCCGGAGCTGCGGCCGTGGGGGTCGGCGAGCGGTGGAGAGGGCACCCCGGAGCTGCATTTGATGCGAATCACTGGAATCTGGGGAGGAGCAGAGCGAGGAGACCTCTCGACACGACGCGGTGAGTGTTGAAGACGGTTTAGGGGTGAGACAGAGGTGGCCGGCGGGTTTTCTGGTGAGGTGCAGCTGCGGTAGCCCGAGATTTTGGTGAGAGGGGGGCGGCGCTGCTGAGCTTGGCACAGAGTATTGAAGGCGTCGTGGTAGTTGGGGGGGGGGGGGCAGGCGCTGCGTGGCTATGGACTGCCGTCATGTCGCCGGATTCCCGACACGCGCGCGGCGAGTGAGCAGCCGACCCGAGCTCGCTCGATTCAGCGTCAAATCAGCGGGTTTTGTGGTGGTGCAGCGGCCGATGTTTGCTTGGTGAGGCATGGCGTGGGGCGGCGGCCAGGGATGGGACGGGGGCGGTGGGCTTCCGAGCGGAGCGGCGGCGGCTGCCCTGGCACAGGGCGTTCAGGAGAGGCGGCAGCGAGAGGAGGAAGGCGAAGGGCGCTGCACGCCTGTGGGTTAGGCAGGGGGAGGAACAGGCGGGCCACGCCTAGGAGGTAATTTTTTTATTTACCCTTCTTTTTTTGTGTCTGTTACAGATCTACCCCACTTAAATGGAATATCGTCCGCGAGACTCAGTCGCTTCCTCAAACAGATGGGAAGATTCTCTCCTGTAACGCCCCAAATTTTTAGTCAAGACCCAAATTTTGATTTAAAACCCTAAACCATGTTCAGAGGGGAATTTAGAAATTTTTGGACGTGTTGCATGTTTTGCAAAAATTCAAATTCAAAGTGGAATTCAAATTATACCCAAAACAGAAAAGAAATGGAAAAAGAAAAAGGAATTCGGGAAAAAACTGGCCAGTGGGCCGAAACCCCAGCCGGCCCAGCAAACCCCCGCGCCAGCCCGCCCCCGCGCGCGCCGCGCTGCCTCTCGCTGACAGGTGGGACCCGCATGTCATCCCTAACCCGAGCCCCGCGACCCCGGACTTCTTTCCCCCCCGCGCGCGCGATCGCAACCGATCGGGAAACCCGTCCCCGCAGCCGAATTCCGGTCCCAGCGGACTCCAACTCGATCACAACAGACCCACCGCCCTTCCCCGGCTATAAAAACCACCGATCCGATCAGTTTTTCTCACGCGATCGCCGATTTTCACTCCGGTGAGCACCGAGACTTCGCCGGTGAATTCTGGCCGATCTAAGCTCGGAAACTCTGATCTAACTCGCTGGTCTTGATCCACCGCCTCCGGGGAACTTTGCAGGTGCAGAAAACCCGAAGACTTACGGTGCAAATCCAGCTCCGACGAGCTTCGCCGTGGTTTTGCCTCGGACCTCGCCGCAGAGCACTCTCCAGGACCCCCGAGCTCAAGAAAACCCCCGAGGTGAGATCCCTGACCTCCCCTCTACCGATCTATGCCATAAGATCACAGTTCTAGGCAGAATTCTCGAGGATCCGAAACTTTCCGGCGAGATCGCCGCTTCCCGCCGCCGTGCGCCGCCGGCAGCGCCGCCCGCGTTCGATCAGAGCGACGTGGCCGCTTGTGCGCCGTTTATTTTAAATCGCACGGTAGACTTTAAAACCCCGCGTACCGGTTCGATGTTATAATCTCAGCCGTCGGTTTAAAATCGGACGGTCCACATCAGCCCCGCGTTATAAAGACTGGAATTCTTACGTGCTACCCCCTGGGGTTCTCTGGAATTGAGAGCTAGCCCCGGAAACTTCAGATCTAGCCCCTGGAACTCCAGAAAATCATGTAAATTCATTTAAAAATCAGTTTTAGCCCCTGGACTTAATAGAAATTAGGAAAAACACCTCTGACAAGTGTAGCTAGACCCCTGGAAATTATGAAAATAATATTATAGACCCTGTAATGGGATGAGTTTACTTTTTAACCCTGTTTAGTATTTAATTTAGAAAATTTAATATGTAACTAGTGTTTAAAAAATTAAAAAGGGGGACAAACATAATTGTCAAAATTAATTAAAAATTTTCTCAGTACTTAGAAAACTTTGGAGTGAGATAAAAACATATTTTTGGGCTGAAATAAATCTGTTTCATCTATTATTCACATTTATTAGTATAGGGACACATTTTTAAGTAAAGAATAGTTATAGAAAAATAGGGAAAATAATTATGAAATAGTATACATCAGAAGCCAAGGTCAAAATATGATATTAAATTATTTAGGATCAGAATCTAATCTGTTTAGGTAATGTGTATTACTAATTTAATAATAAAATGCACAATTATGCATAGGAATATAAATCTGAAAATATAGCAACTAGTAAATGATAAATGGAGTTTCTAAAATACAAAGAATTCAATTTAGGGTTGATAGAAATTGTGAAGGCACATTGTATGCAAGTATAAATGTGGACACAAAAGTAGGAATCATATACACATGGTTAAAAGTGCATGCAAGCCACAACTCAACACACATAAAGTAACCACAACACATATAATGGTAAAGAACTTTTATAAATATGAATGTGTGGTTTGTATGAAGTAAGAAGTGTGAACTATGTCTTATGATTGTTGTTCTTCTTTTGCTATGTGTGATGGTGTGATGTAGAACCTGCTCAAGAGCAAGTTAATTCTTTCCAAGATCAGGACTACCCATTTCAAGAGCAGCAAGAAGGAGGCAAGTGTCCTTGACCACTTTGATCCTATGCTAGGATGTGTAGATAGAATTATTTGCATTGTCAAATGAAATATGAAACCCGTGCTAGGAAGTTTCCCTAGAATTGCATTACCTTGTTTCCTTGTAGCTTGGGTTGGGATTTATTTTGTCATGTCATTTATTTACATGCATATGCTTAGCCATGCTTAGAATGGGATATTTGGGATATGAGATCATCAGTTTATTATACCATACTCTTGAATGAGATATTGTGAGTTATGTAGAGGTAGGGATCAAGGCAAGTTGGATGTTTTGGTTGTGTGCTGGGTGCACGAGACTTGGGTTTGTGTTTAGTACTTGCCTGGATCCTAAGGACCGGTTCATGGAGCATGTAACCCGGCTTTACAGTGCCAACCACATGCTGAGATGGGGCAGCTTAGCCAATTAATTAGGTGTATTTCCGGCGTAGTATGGGTGTGTTGGATGGTGCGGGGAATAGGTGTCAGCTGGACTACCGTATGAACCGCAAGGCTCAAGAGGGGGCCACTGCAGCGGGGTTGGAGCCTCTTGTATGCTGTTAGGGGTGAAACCACAGTGGGCCCACGCTCGTCGGGAATCCCTTTGTAAAGGCTTCGTAGTGATCTCTTGGCCGCACACCTGGGAAGTGTGAATGTGGATCGTAGCCACTGGCATAATGGAGGTTCTTTTAGTCCACCCGGCAACGGGGGATGAAATCACTACTTGTGGGTACAGTGGTACAAACTCTGCAGAGTCAAAACTGTCTTGACAGCCGTGCTCACGGTTAAGAGCGGCCTGGACTTATTCATGATTAGAGGAGTGATGGTTTTTGGAAGTTGAGCGGGGAGCTTAACTTTGGAAATGATGTTATGGTTTTGGATGTTAAGCGGGGAGCTTGACATTGGTAATGATGTTATGGTTATTGGATTTTGATGATGGGATGGGAGATTGAGACCATTTCACTTGTGTAGTAATGTAGGTGCTTAATAAGCTAAGGTGATAGGTATTAATTGCGTAGTGCTTTAACCATGAGTTCAACCTCTCCTTGTTCTAGCCTTGCATGATATAATTTTCCCACACTTGCTGAGTACCATTGGTACTCAACCTTGCATATTTGTTGGTTTATATTGCTGCTCAGGTCAAGATAATGAGGTGGTGTATAATGACCAAGATTTTGGACCCGAGGAAGGCTTTTAGGTTCATGAAGACCCCCGGGCAACGCCTGTGATGGAGCCCTAAAGAATAATATTCCGCTGCTAGTTTATTTACTTGTGATGAACTTATTATTGTCCATCGAGACATTTATTATGTAAGACTTACTTATATTCGACACCTGGCTTGTAATAAATGATGCTTCACTATTTGTCATCACATGTATGAGAAAATGATCCTGGCATACATGTGATATTCACTTGGTTGTTTCTTCGGAAAAACCGGGTGTGACAGAGGTGGTATCAGAGCCAAGGTTGCCCGTAGGAACGTGGACCTAGGTAGAAATGGACGTATTTAAGGGCCCTATTTTCTTAAAAACTATTTTCCAAAGTGTGGGTTGAAAAAGTGTTATTAAAGGAGTCATTTTCTTCATCTTACCCCAACTTTCATTCAAAAGGGATTTTTGTTTAAAAAGTTTATCTAATCTAATTTTAAATTCTTTTTGTTTTAGATGGTTCGCATGATTCGCACCGCTCGTAAGTCCACAGGAGGGAGAGTTCCCGTAGTTGCCCTTGCCGAAAGAGAGGAGAGTCGTCCAGTGACGTACCTTTCCTACGGATTGGCAGTAGGAGATTTGTTGCGCCGTATTCGACGTATGCTCGAAGCCGCCGGCAATACAGGCAAGCTCATCATCCACTATAACTCCACCAGGACCATCCGTGAGAAGAGGGAAGAATGGAGTTCGGAGATGAGGATTATACACGAGAATCAGCTGCTTAAGATTCACCACTCTCCAGCTTGTCGAGCAACACAAGTTGACGCGGAGAGAGATGTCACCTGGGAGGCCATCACCTGCCAGAGTCACATCTATCGTCGCCACTTGGACAAAACTGAGTACATGTATGTCCTCCAACGTGAGAGTGGTACCACGGAGTACAAGTACCCACCGGTGCAGCAAGGGACTTCCCATGAGCACATGGACTTGTGCTTGGAGGATGCTGCTATGCTCAGCACTCGACTGCAGGAGTGTCAACAAGAGCTTCAGGATGTCCGAGACACCCTGAAGGAAACGGAGGCATTGCTGCGAGCTTGCTTAAAGGCGAGAGAAAGAGGAGATGGGAATGAACTATGTGTCACCGTGAGTGATCCATGGACCCCTGACTCCCCGGATCGCCGAGCACTCAGGCGTCGTCGCACTTCTCCACCAGCAGCCTCCCCACCCAAAGCAGAGTCAGAAGGTAGCCGAAATGAGGAGGAAGATCCCGAGGAGCCAGCTCAAGAGGACGAGTAGTGTAGAGTCTTTCCCCTAGCTAGCAAGAGGTCGAGTAGTCGAGTCGTTACGTAGTTAATGGTGTGATAATGCTTGGTGTGTGACGTGAGTTGTGGAAGCCATGAGCAATTGTCCACAGCCTCGTCTTCAGATTGTTTTGCTTTGGTGTGTGAACCCACAGGAAATAATAGTACATTTATTTGGTGAGAGATATAAACCCTCGTAAAATTTTAACAAAGCCTCAACACCTCAAAGTACCAACAAATGAAAGTAGTAACATGATACTAAATGCTTTCAAATTAACATGGGTTGATTCTGCCAGATGGCCGGAAGAGGAAAAGGACGTGCTGCCAACCCCGCCAACAACAACGATGAGGCATGCAACCCTCATCTTTCTGGAGGCCAGGATCGGGGTGGTCGCCGTGAAGAAGTTGATCCTCTCCACCAAATGCTGGAGAATCAAAATCAGCTCATCTAGAACTTGACTCAAGTGGTGGCCAACTTGCATCAAGTTCCACCTCCACAAGCTGCACCACGCCAACCAAGGTTGAGTGAGTTTCTAGGAACTCAACCTCCAAAGTTTGCAAGTGCTGCTGAACCTCTGGAGGCAGATGATTGGCTGAAGACCATTGAAAGTAAGATGAGGATCATACAGTGCCAAGGGTATGAGAGGGTGCTGTTTGCCTCTCATCAATTGCATGGACCTGCTGCTGATTGGTGGACCGCCTACGTGGCCGCCCATCATGACCCTGAGAGCATCACTTGGGAAGAGTTCAAACGTAGCTTCCGCAACCATTACATCCCAAGAGGTGAACTCAAAAACAAGAGGAAGGAGTTTTTGGGACTGCAGCAGGGAAACATGACGGTGAGGGAATACCTCACTAAATTTACTCAACTATCCCGTTATGCTCCACGAGACATAGAGACTGACGAGCAGAAACAAGATTGTTTCGTGGAAGGGCTTACCGCAGAAATGCAGTGTGCAATGTCCTCAAATGAGTATGAAAGCTTTCAAAAGATGGTGGACAGAGCGTTTGTGGTGGAAAGGAAGCTAAAGGCCCTGGAAAATGAGAATAAGAGGAAGGCTGGGTGGTCACATCAAGCCTCAGGGAGCAACACCCGCCCACGTATGATGCAGCAACCTACGGGGCAGACGAGCCGTGCTGCGGTACCCTATTCAGCACCAAGAGGGTACGACCCAAACTACAGACCTCCCGCAGCACCAGCACAGCCGCAACGTCAGTTTGTGCAGCAGCCTCGCCCCGCATATCCACCTCGACCAGCAGTGCAAGGACCCCCAAACCAACCCCAAGACAACAAGGGCCAGGCATCTAAGATTGGGGTGCAATGTTTCAGCTGTGGTGAAGTGGGGCACTACGCCCATAAGTGTCCAAAGAAGAAGCCCACGCAGCCACAGCAGCAGAACGTAATGAGAGGACGGGTGAACCATGTCACTATGGAGGAAGCACAAGAGGCACCCGACGTGGTAGTTGGTAAGTTTCCTGCCAATTTACACCTTGCAACTCTGCTGTTTGATTCTGGTGCTACCCATTCGTTCATTGCTCAAGGGTTTGTTAAGAAGCATGACCTAGCAACCACACAAATGAACCATATGCTAGCCGTAAACTCTCCAGGTGGAGAAATAAGGACAAGACAAGTGTGTCCCAAAGTGAGCCTAGACATTAATGGGGTAGTATTTACCGCTAACCTCATAGTGATCGATTCACAAGGGATAGATATTATTTTGGGTATGGATTGGTTGACCAAACATAAAGGAATCATCCATTGTTCGACCAGAACGGTGGAATTAACTCACCCCAGTGGTACCAAAGTAAAGTTCATAACAATACACGAGCCTAGGAGGGACATTAAATTAAATCAAGTGGAGGTGAAAGTTGAGGAAATCAGGACTATCAGGGAATATCCAGATGTTTTTCCGGAAGAGTTGCCAGGTATGCCTCCCGACCGTGACGTGGAATTCACAATTGAGCTAGTACCGGGAACAGCCCCGATATACAAGAGACCTTATCGAATGGACTCCAAGCAGCTAGAAGAGCTCAAGGATCATTTGATAGAATTGACGGTGAAGGGGTATGT
Organism: Neostapfia colusana; assembly: GCA_030760725.1. NCBI lineage: Eukaryota > Viridiplantae > Streptophyta > Magnoliopsida > Poales > Poaceae > Neostapfia > Neostapfia colusana. The sequence continues at coordinate 45,221,735 of JASWHV010000012.1, read as the reverse complement.
TCGCCCTAGTTCCTCACCATGGGGAGCTCCAGTGATATTTGTGCCTAAGAAAGATGGAACCCAAAGGTTATGCGTGGATTACCGTGCCTTGAATGAGGTAACCATCAAGAACAAGTACCCATTACCCCGCATTGAAGACTTGTTTGATCAGTTGAGGGGAGCTTGTGTGTTCTCGAAAATTGATCTCAGGTCGGGATACCACCAACTCAAGATAAGGCAATCTGATATTCCCAAGACAGCTTTCGTATCTCGGTACGGACTGTATGAATACACTGTCATGCCTTTCGGGCTATCCAATGCCCCGGCATATTTCATGTACCTCATGAACAAGGTATTCATGGAATATCTGGACAAATTTGTGGTGGTTTTCATAGATGATATTCTCGTCTTCTCCAAAGATGAAGAAGAACATGAGAAACATCTAAGGTTGGTGTTGCAGAGGCTGAGAGAACACCAACTATATGCCAAGTTGAGCAAGTGTGAGTCTTGGCTGAAGAGAGTTCCCTTTTTAGGACATATAATCTCGGAGGGAGGAATCTCTGTAGATCCCGCCAAAATCGAAGATATCCAGAAGTGGAAAACCCCTGAAAATGTCGGGGAAGTTCGGAGCTTTTTGGGATTGGCTGGATACTATCGACGGTTTATTGAGGGATTCTCCAAGATCTCGAGACCTCTCACCAAATTGTTGGAGAAGGGGATCACATTCACCTGGACGCCGCAGTGCGAGACGAGCTTTCAGGAGCTAAAGAAGAGATTGACAACAGCCCCAGTGTTGGTTATGCCAGATATGCAGAAGAATTTCACAGTGTACTGCGATGCCTCTGGAAACGGGTTGGGATGTGTTCTCATGCAAGAAGGACATGTCGTGGCATATGCATCCCGGCAGCTTCGGAAGCACGAGAAGAACTATCCTACACATGACCTAGAATTAGCTGCAGTGGTACACGCGTTGAAAATTTGGCGGCACTATTTGATGGGGAAGAGGACAGAGATATATACGGACCATAAGAGTTTGAAGTACATATTCACACAGCCTGATCTCAACCTTAGACAAAGGAGATGGTTAGAGCTAATCAATGACTTTGATGTGGGCATCAACTATCATCCCGGGAAAGCAAACGTCGTGGCCGATGCTTTGAGTCGGAAAGTGCAGGTCAATAAGTTGAGCTTGAAGGACATGCCTGCAGAATTGAAGGACGAGGTTATAAGGCTCAATCTATGTCTAGTAAATAGTGGTGAAGCCATCGCCATGGAAGTGGACTCCACACTTGAGCGAGACATACGCGAGGGACAAAAGAATGATGAGAAGATACAAGAGATCAGACAGCTCATCAAGGAAAATAAAGCTCCTGGTTTTAGAGAGGATGAACAAGGAACGGTGTGGCACGGGAAAAGGATCTGTGTGCCAGAAGTAAAGGAGATCCGTAAATTAATTTTGAAGGAGGCTCACGATTCCGACTATTCCATTCATCCTGGGAGTACGAAGATGTACCAGGACCTCAAGAGCAGGTATTGGTGGTATGGCATGAAGCGAGATGTCGCGGAACATGTTGCCCTATGTGACACATGTCAATTGGTGAAAGCAGAACATCAACGACCCGCGGGATTATTGCAACCACTCAAAGTGCCTGAATGGAAATGGGAAGAAATCAGCATGGATTTTGTCGTGGGATTACCTAGGACCCAATCCGGGTATGATTCAATATGGGTCATTATTGATAGGCTAACCAAGGTAGCTCATTTCATTCCGGTGAAAGAAAGCTACAGCGGATCCAAATTGGCAGAATTGTACATGTCAAGGATTGTGTGTTACCATGGAGTGCCAAAGAAGATAGTATCGGACCGAGGGACACAGTTCACCTCGATGTTTTGGCAAAAGTTGCATGAAACCATGGGAACCCATATGAACTTCAGCTCTGCCTATCATCCCCAAACTGACGGGCAGACGGAGAGAACCAATCAGATCCTTGAAGATATATTAAGGGCATGTGCACTCAAAAACAATAGAAGTTGGGACAAGAACTTACCGTATGCGGAGTTTTCCTATAACAACAGCTATCAAGCTAGTATGAAGATGTCACCGTTTGAAGCTTTGTATGGAAGGAAGTGCAGAACTCCCCTATTTTGGAACCAAACAGGAGAAAGTAAAGTGTTTGGTCCCGAAGTGCTACAAGAAGCCGAGGCGAAGGTGAGGGAGATTCGCAACAACTTGAGGATAGCACAAACACGCCAGAAGAGTTATGCTGATGTACGAAGAAGAGAGCTCGTTTTTAACGTGGGAGACTATGTTTATCTCAAGGTGTCCCCTATCAGAGGACTTCGTCGGTTCAAGGTGAAAGGGAAGTTGTCACCTCGATACATCGGACCCTTTCAAGTTTTGGAAAGAAAAGGCGAAGTGGCGTACCAACTAGAGTTACCGGTTCATCTATCGGACGTGCACGATGTATTCCATGTGTCACAACTCAAGAAATGTCTGAGGACGCCTGAAGAGGTGTTACCCATGAATGAAGTGGATGTAGCTGAGGATTTGTCTTATGCCGAGCAACCATACAAGATTTTGGAGACAATGGAACGCCTCACCAGAAATAAGAGAATCCGGATGTGCAAGGTGCAGTGGAAGCATCACTCAGAAGAGGAAGCCACCTGGGAACGGGAAGATGAGCTTAGGGCACAATTTCCGGAATTGTTTTCTTAGAAACACCAATCTCGAGGACGAGATTTCTTTTAAGGGGGGTAGAGCTGTAACGCCCCAAATTTTTAGTCAAGACCCAAATTTTGATTTAAAACCCTAAACCATGTTTAGAGGGGAATTTAGAAATTTTTGGACGTGTTGCATGTTTTGCAAAAATTCAAATTCAAACTGGAATTCAAATTATACCCAAAACAGAAAAGAAATGGAAAAAGAAAAAGGAATTCGGGAAAAAAACTGGCCAGTGGGCCGAAACCCCAGCCGGCCCAGCAAACCCCCGCGCCAGCCCGCCCCCGCGCGCGCCGCGCTGCCTCTCGCTGACAGGTGGGACCCGCATGTCATCCCTAACCCGAGCCCCGCGACCCCGGACTTCTTTCCCCCGCGCGCGCGATCGCAACCGATCGAGAAACCCGTCCCCGCAGCCGAATTCCGGTCCCAGCGGACTCCAACTCGATCACAACAGACCCACCGCCCTTCCCCGGCTATAAAAACCACCGATCCGATCAGTTTTTCTCACGCGATCGCCGATTTTCACTCCGGTGAGCACCGAGACTTCGCCGGTGAATTCTGGCCGATCTAAGCTCGGAAACTCTGATCTAACTCGCTGGTCTTGATCCACCGCCTCCGGGGAACTTTGCAGGTGCAGAAAACCCGAAGACTTACGGTGCAAATCCAGCTCCGACGAGCTTCGCCGTGGTTTTGCCTCGGACCTCGCCGCAGAGCACTCTCCAGGACCCCCGAGCTCAAGAAAACCCCCGAGGTGAGATCCCTGACCTCCCCTCTACCGATCTATGCCATAAGATCACAGTTCTAGGCAGAATTCTCGAGGATCCGAAACTTTCCGGCGAGATCGCCGCTTCCCGCCGCCGTGCGCCGCCGGCAGCACCGCCCGCGTTCGATCAGAGCGACGTGGCCGCTTGTGCGCCGTTTATTTTAAATCGCACGGTAGACTTTAAAACCCCGCGTACCGGTTCGATGTTATAATCTCAGCCGTCGGTTTAAAATCGGACGGTCCACATCAGCCCCGCGTTATAAAGACTGGAATTCTTACGTGCTACCCCCTAGGGTTCTCTGGAATTGAGAGCTAGCCCCGGAAACTTCAGATCTAGCCCCTGGAACTCCAGAAAATCATGTAAATTCATTTAAAAATCAGTTTTAGCCCCTGGACTTAATAGAAATTAGGAAAAACACCTCTGACAAGTGTAGCTAGACCCCTGGAAATTATGAAAATAATATTATAGACCCTGTAATGGGATGAGTTTACTTTTTAACCCTGTTTAGTATTTAATTTAGAAAATTTAATATGTAACTAGTGTTTAAAAATTAAAAAGGGGGACAAACATAATTGTCAAAATTAATTAAAAATTTTCTCAGTACTTAGAAAACTTTGGAGTGAGATAAAAACATATTTTTGGGCTGAAATAAATCTGTTTCATCTATTATTCACATTTATTAGTATAGGGACACATTTTTAAGTAAAGAATAGTTATAGAAAAATAGGGAAAATAATTATGAAATAGTATACATCAGAAGACAAGGTCAAAATATGATATTAAATTATTTAGGATCAGAATCTAATCTGTTTAGGTAATGTGTATTACTAATTTAATAATAAAATGCACAATTATGCATAGGAATATAAATCTGAAAATATAGCAACTAGTAAATGATAAATGGAGTTTCTAAAATACAAAGAATTCAATTTAGGGTTGATAGAAATTGTGAAGGCACATTGTATGCAAGTATAAATGTGGACACAAAAGTAGGAATCATATACACATGGTTAAAAGTGCATGCAAGCCACAACTCAACACACATAAAGTAACCACAACACATATAATGGTAAAGAACTTTTATAAATATGAATGTGTGGTTTGTATGAAGTAAGAAGTGTGAACTATGTCTTATGATTGTTGTTCTTCTTTTGCTATGTGTGATGGTGTGATGTAGAACCTGCTCAAGAGCAAGTTAATTCTTTCCAAGATCAGGACTACCCATTTCAAGAGCAGCAAGAAGGAGGCAAGTGTCCTTGACCACTTTGATCCTATGCTAGGATGTGTAGATAGAATTATTTGCATTGTCAAATGAAATATGAAACCCGTGCTAGGAAGTTTCCCTAGAATTGCATTACCTTGTTTCCTTGTAGCTTGGGTTGGGATTTATTTTGTCATGTCATTTATTTACATGCATATGCTTAGCCATGCTTAGAATGGGATATTTGGGATATGAGATCATCAGTTTATTATACCATACTCTTGAATGAGATATTGTGAGTTATGTAGAGGTAGGGATCAAGGCAAGTTGGATGTTTTGGTTGTGTGCTGGGTGCACGAGACTTGGGTTTGTGTTTAGTACTTGCCTGGATCCTAAGGACCGGTTCATGGAGCATGTAACCCGGCTTTACAGTGCCAACCACATGCTGAGATGGGGCAGCTTAGCCAATTAATTAGGTGTATTTCCGGCATAGTATGGGTGTGTTGGATGGTGCGGGGAATAGGTGTCAGCTGGACTACCGTATGAACCGCAAGGCTCAAGAGGGGGCCACTGCAGCGGGGTTGGAGCCTCTTGTATGCTGTTAGGGGTGAAACCTCAGTGGGCCCACGCTCGTCGGGAATCCCTTTGTAAAGGCTTCGTAGTGATCTCTTGGCCGCACACCTGGGAAGTGTGAATGTGGATCGTAGCCACTGGCATAATGGAGGTTCTTTTAGTCCACCCGGCAACGGGGGATGAAATCACTACTTGTGGGTACAGTGGTACAAACTCTGCAGAGTCAAAACTGTCTTGACAGCCGTGCTCACGGTTAAGAGCGGCCTGGACTTATTCATGATTAGAGGAGTGATGGTTTTTGGAAGTTGAGCGGGGAGCTTAACTTTGGAAATGATGTTATGGTTTTGGATGTTAAGCGGGGAGCTTGACATTGGTAATGATGTTATGGTTATTGGATTTTGATGATGGGATGGGAGATTGAGACCATTTCACTTGTGTAGTAATGTAGGTGCTTAATAAGCTAAGGTGATAGGTATTAATTGCGTAGTGCTTTAACCATGAGTTCAACCTCTCCTTGTTCTAGCCTTGCATGATATAATTTTCCCACACTTGCTGAGTACCATTGGTACTCAACCTTGCATATTTGTTGGTTTATATTGCTGCTCAGGTCAAGATAATGAGGTGGTGTATAATGACCAAGATTTTGGACCCGAGGAAGGCTTTTAGGTTCATGAAGACCCCCGGGCAACGCCTGTGATGGAGCCCTAAAGAATAATATTCCGCTGCTAGTTTATTTACTTGTGATGAACTTATTATTGTCCATCGAGACATTTATTATGTAAGACTTACTTATATTCGACACCTGGCTTGTAATAAATGATGCTTCACTATTTGTCATCACATGTATGAGAAAATGATCCTGGCATACATGTGATATTCACTTGGTTGTTTCTTCGGAAAAACCGGGTGTGACATCTCCTGAGGTTGTCCTCCCGTTCCCACGTAGCTTCCGCTTTGGTATGGTTAGTCCATTGGACGCGGCAGAATCGTACTGCACTCTTGCGTGTCTGCCAGGTGACGACGTCTAGGATCCTTGTAGGCAGATCTTGATATCTTAAGTTCGGCTGTAGGTCCATTGCGTCACACGATACCCGTTCCTTGGGTACTCTCAGGCATTTCTTGAGTTGTGATATGTGGAACACGTTGTGGACATCGGACATGATTTCTGGCAGCTTTAAACGGTAGGCTACTGCTCCTATTCTTCTGAGTATTTCAAATGGTCTGATGTATCATGGGGCCAACTTTCCCCGTATCTGGAACCTTCTCGTTCCTCGGATAGGCGAGACCTTGAGGTATACGAAGTCTCCCTTTTCAAAAGTGAGCTCCCTTTGGTGGGTGTCCGCATAGCTCTTTTGTCTGCACTGGGCTACCTTGAGGTTCTCTCTGATTGTTGCTACTCGTTCTTCTGCATCCTTAATTATGGCAGGGTCAAAATACGATCGCTCCCCAACCTCTGAACACATTAGTGGTGTTCGACACTTTCTTCCGTACAATGCCTCGAAAGGTGACATCTGTAGGCTTGCTTGGTAGCCGTTGTTGTAGGAGAACTCTGCGAAGGATAGACTCTTCTCCCAATCCCTTCTGTATGTCAGAGCACATGCACGTAGCATGTCTGCTAGTATCTGATTTACCCGTTCAGTCTGACCGTCCGTCTGCGGATGGTAGGCAGGACTGTAATCTAGTTTGGTGCCCAGGAGCGCATGCAAACTCTTCCAAAAGTGTGACGTGAACTGGGAGCTACGATCCAACACTATCCGGCTTGGTACTCCGTGTAGTCGGAGTATGTGGTCGATGTATAGCTGTGCTAGTTGGTCTCCACGGTGGGTCGTTTTGACTGGTATGAAATGGGCCACCTTCATCAGACGGTCTACGATGACCCAAACGGAGTTGTTTCCCTTTCTCGTCCATGGTAACCCGGTTATGAAATCCATCGCGATTTCATCCCATTTCCACACCGGTATGGTTAGGGTTTGTAGCAACCCTACTGGCCTCTGATGTTCGGCTTTTACTCGGCAGCAGACGTCGCAATGGGCGACAAACTCTGCTATTTCCCTTTTCATAGCCACCCACCAATACTTTTGCTTTAGGTCCTGGTACATCTTGGTGGTTCCCGGGTGGATGGAGTATGCTGAGTTGTGGGCCTCGTCCATGATCAGTCGTCTTAGTTCATTCATCTTTGGCACACATATCCGGTTCTCATACCACAGGGTCTCGTGCTCGTCCACTCGAAACCCAGGGGCTTTGCCTACCCCTGTTTGAGCCTTTAGTGTACGGATTTCCAGATCCTCCTGTTGGGCCTGCCGAATTCGATCCTCCAACGTGGGTTGTAGGCATAGGGTGCCCAGATACCCCTTTGGTGCTATGTGCAGGTTCAACTTTTGCATCTCCGCTCTCAGGCTTGGTTGGCGGGTAACAAGCCTTATTGTGTTACAGTGAGCCTTCCGGCTCAGGGCGTCGGCTACTACATTAGCCTTTACGGGGTGATACTGCACTTCCAGGTTGTAGTCCTTTATCAGCTCCAACCACATTCGTTGCCTTATGTTTAATTCCGACTAGGTGAATATGTATTTGAGGCTCTTGTGGTCCGTAAGGATCTGACACTTGTTTCCGATCAGGTAGTGTCTCCAGATCTTTAGTGTGTGAACTATAGCTGCCAATTCCAAGTCATGGGTTGGGTAGTTCTTTTCATGGACCTTCAGTTGTCTGGATGCATAGGCGACGACTCGGTCATCGTGCATCAGCACACACCCGAGTCCTTGTCGGGAGGCATCGCAGTATACGACAAATCTTTGTGTATATCCAGCAAGATCAGCACTGGGGCTGCGGTCAACCTCTTCTTTAATTCTCTGAAGATGTTCTCGCAGGCGGGAGTCCACTCAAATCTCTTGTCCTTCTTTGTCAACTCGTTCATGGGTCTCGCAATTTTGGAGAATCCATCGATAAACCTCCGGTAATACCCGGCTAGTCCAAGGAAGCTACGTATTTCCGTCACGCTGGTGGGTTGCTTCCAGTCAGACTGCCTCAACTTTAGCTGGGTCCACTGCCACTCCCTCGGCCTTTATGATGTGCCCGAGGAATGCGACCTGCTGCAGCCAAAATTCACACTTGCTGAATTTGGCGTACAACTGGTGCGCTCTTAGCCTTCCCAGCACTATTCTGAGGTGTTCGGCATGCTCCGCCTGACTTTTCAAGTAGATCAGTATGTCGTCTATGAAGACGATGACAAACTTATCCAACTCTTCCATGAATATCTTGTTCATTAGGTTCATGAAGTAAGCCGGTGCGTTGGTCAGCCCGAACGGCATTACTGTGAACTTGTACTGTCCGTAACGAGTCACGAAGGCCGTCTTCATGATGTATGCATTTCTGATCTTCAACTGACAGTAACCAGATCGCAGATAGATCTTGGAAAAGTACTTTGCTCCCTTTAGTTGGTCGAACAAGTCATCGATCCGTGGCAAGGGGTACTTGTTCTTTATCGTGACCTCATTCAGGGACCGGTAGTCGATACACATCCTCAAGCTACCGTCCTTCTTTTTGACAAATAGCACGGGAGCTCCCCAGGGTGAAGACCTAGGCCGGATAAATCCTTTCTCTTGCAATTCTCCGATCTGCTCCTTTAACTCGGGTAGCTCGTTGGCTGCCATCCGATACGGCCTCTTGGCTATCGGTGTTGCCCCAGGTATCAGGTCGATCAGAAGTTCAATATCCCTATCCGGGGGCGTTCCGGGTAGTTCTTCTAGGAATACGTCCGGGTATTCACTTACAACTGGCACTTGCTCCAAGGGTGTTGTTTCCAGACTGCACACTAGGGGTTCCATCCTGAGCTTGCGAGGTTGGCATGTCACGGTAATCCCATCATGGTTCGTCGCCGTGACCTTGCGGTCGGCACAGGATATATTCCCTTTATGTCGTGCCAGCCAGTCCATTCCAAGGATGACATCTATGTCGTCCGACATCAGGACGACTAGGTCTGCTAGAAATTCTACCCCACTTATTTGAATCTTAACCCCCAGGCATCCGAGGTGGCACTTTATAGTGGCCCCTGGGGATCTGGTCACTAGTGGGGTTTTTAGCCATATCGTGGGCAATCCACTTTTAGCAACAAAGTTGGAGGAAACAAAGGAGTGCGAAGCCCCAGAATCAAATAGTACTGTGGCGAGGGTTGAGTTGACCAGTACTCACCGAGTACGACGTCTGGAGCACCCTCAGCCTGGCTTGCATCGATGTGGTTCACACGACCGCGTCTGAAGGACTGAGCTCGGTTCTGCGGTCCTGACGCCTGCGGTGGGTTGCGCCCATTGTTGCATGCAACGGTCCTTACTTCTGAGTTTGCCGGGGCATCATTTGGTTCCTCATGAGGGGGCAATTTGCGATCAAGTGCCCCGGGTCGCGGCAACAGAAGCAAGCTCTGCCGGCAGTCGTCATCCGAGTTGTGTTGGCATTGCCCTGCTGCGGTGCATTAGTGCTTGGCGGCTGGTATTGCTGCCTTGTCTGCTGTAGGTTGGACCCCGTGGTGCGGAATTGCATGGTGGGTTGTTGTCGTGGCTTCGGCGGGAAGCTAGGCCTTGCCCGTTGGAATCGCTCTTGCTGCTTGAACTTATGCACCTGGAACTTTCTCTTTCGTTCCCCATCCAGCTGGGAACGTGCCTCTTCTAGTAGTATGGCCCTATTCATGAGGGTGTTGAAGTCCGGGTATATGTGTGTGACAAGTTGGGCTTTCATGACACCGTTCAACCCTTTGCGGAAACGGTCTTGTTTCTTCTTGTCAGTGTTGATTTCGCTACTGGCGTAGCGTCTCAACTTCAAAAACTTCTTGATGTATTGATTGATGGTCATGACTCCTTGGTGTAGTGAACGGAACTCATCCGCCTTCATTTCAATAACTCCTTCGGGGATATGGTAATCCCGAAAGGCTTGCTGAAACTCTTCCCAGCTTATTGTGTCAGGTTCGGCTGCTGCTTCACGGTAGTTGTCCCACCATTCCGCGGCAGCTCCCACTAGCTGATTGGAGGCTAGCATTACTCGCTCCTGGTCTCTGGCTGCGGTAATGTCAAGTTTCTTGCCTATGTTGCGCAGCTAGTCATCGGCTGCCAACGGTCCTCGTCAGCGCCGTCAAAGACCGGGGGTCGGAGTCTCATGAACTCTGACATCCTAGAGGGTGGAGGCACCCCAGTGCCTCGCTGCCCCTGCATTGCCTGAGTTATGGTCTGTAACAGCTGTGTCTGTACCGCCATAACTTCGGCCAACGTAGCCAGTGGTGGTGGAGGCACCATTCCTCCTCCGCAGCTGGCACCTCTTCGGGGTTGATTTTCCCAACTCCTTCCAGAAGGTTGTTTGCCCTATTGGGTTCACCCCTCCCGAAAGATGCTACCCATGGGGCCTGGATTGGTGCACGGCGTCCTGCTCCCCTACCCCTCCGGGCAGGTATGCTTCGGGGTGCACGCACCACAGGTGCCTGAGCCCCTTCGGCAACGCGCTCCCAGCGTGCCTGAACTCTTGCGGATCTCTTGGGGGCCATCTGGGGAAGTAAAATTTCATAGAAGTTTAGTGGTTGCTTTGTTTATTGTTTCATGTTTTACGTGACCATATTCTAGTATAAAGGTTTGCTAATTAGGTTCATATTTTACTTATTATTATTATTATTATTTTCCAAGAGGGGTGCCCCTCGTCTGAGCTCTTGCCCATTTCACTCAACAGAGTTTTATCACACATACTGGAAGTCCATTAAATCCTAGCAAATCACATCATCATTATTAGAGTACAATCATCACACGGTACAACACATAGCAGGTCTAGGACCTTGCAACACACTCACGCCACATCTAACGATCACGATGCTAAGCATCCACTAACACGGGATACATAACTCACACTATGCCAGGCTACTCATGGTACTACAGTCTGCTGCCTACTGTGGTGGGACTCGTGGGGGTATCGCGTCCTCCATGCCATGGTCCTGGCGCCACTCACGCCCCAAGTCGATCCCGTCATCTACCAACTCCTCAACAGTGAAGGGGAACTGTCCACCGCCATGTCCTACGGTCCCCTGACTAGGTCCTCCACAGCTAGCAACCTCCTCCAGTATCTCGACGCTCGAGTCCTGACCGTCGCCTCCCTACGGGTGCTCGCCCTCCTCTGGCTCGTCTCCGGTGTCGTCATCGGAGTCGCTATACGTCTCCGTGCTTCCAGTGCATCCTCCACGCAGCTGCTCCAACAGTCGGAGGCTCTTGCCTCAACCGAAGCGTCCAGCACCCCTGGCTATAGTGGCTCGGACGGAGGGAGTCAGGTGGGGTACAGCTGGCACACGCATCGTCTGCGGGCCACTCTCGTGCTGCACGGCCAGGGTGCTCTTACGAGGAGTGATCCGGACATGCGCTCCTCCTGAGCAGGCTCCGGCCTGGTAGAGGGAGTCCAACTCCCTAATGTGCGCTGCAGTCCTATGGTTGAGCTCCATGAGCAGAGCCTCGGTCACTTCACGAGCTCGCGTGGTCTCGGTGTGAGCCTCGTCCAGCTGGGCCTGCAGACTCCTCACTCTAGCCTCCGTGTCCTGAGTGCGAGCAACCTCTGCCCTGCACTCTGTGTGGGCGTCCTTGCAGCACTGGTCCAAGGCGTGCAAGTATCTAGCGGTCTCTGTCAAGATGGTGTCCTCCACGGTCCTGGTGGGTCCCTCCAGTGTTGCAACTCGGTGCCTCCAGACGTAGCTGTCCTCACGGCGCACGGGGAAGTAGCGGATGGGCATCGGCCCAGTCCGCTCCATGCACCTGTCGCTGAGCTCCAACAGTGCCTCCCGTGCAACAGCTCTGATAGAGTCCGCATAGCGGGCTCTGGTGAAGGTGAGCGAGTAGGGCTGCACTCCGTAAGGTCCTGATGCCTCGGTGATGTGGATCTCTGCCTCACAGCGGAGTGCACCGTCCTCCTTGTACTCCCTCCAGTGGTAGCACGGAAACCACGTATAGCCGAGTCTCTCCAAGGTGCGGATCAGCACCTGCGGGAACCCAGTCAGGTCCTGGCAAGTACCCTCAGACCAGCCATCCATCTGTCAAGGCAAATTGTGGGTCAGTGTTGTTTTGACAAAGGTAATTTTAACATAAGAGTGAGGTAAGTCTCGTAAAGGTAGGTTTTCGCACATAATTTTGGAAAGTATATTTTCCGTCGATGTTTCGTCTCTATGGCTTCGTCCTACGGCCAGTACGGCTCTGATACCACTCTGTCAGGACCCACCTCTTGTGGGGCCCACTTGTGCATCTCGTACCAATACCTGGATCAGTAGTCGGTATGCACATTAGAATGGATCGAAAGCCATGCATTAATTCAGTCTCAACATGACCCTTAAGGTCTTACAACCAAGTCTTTAGGTTACAATTCATTAGCCTCGCAGGGCCTCAAAAGAGCGACAAACTAGTGAGAGGCAGCGGACTAAGTGGCTCCCATTCCCCTCAGGCAGCATTGGATGCAGGACTAGGCCTACTCGTCGATGTATTGTGCTTCATCCTCTATCTCTCTTTCTTATTCTGCTTCTGAGGGTCACGAAGAAAGCAAGAGTGAGTACGGAAGGTACTCAGCAAGCCCTAACACTACGCAAGGGAATGTGTTTCATGCTAGGGTTATAACAAGGATGGGCCATATGGCTTAGGGTTGCCGTAAAGCATTCATGCAGGGTCTTCTTTAAAGGAGATTTTGCAAAGCAAATGAGGCAGTCGTTTCTTGCTTTTAGTTGGTGGGACCTGGGGGAGTTTGAGCTCCATCCTGCCAGTTCCCTAAGTTTTAACCGAACGTTCAAGCCGCTGCTTTACTAGTTCCCGGCACACAGCCGAAATCTCCAAAACACGGCAAACACTGCCACCCATCATGCCAAGGAAACACATAAGGCTAATCAACAAGAGCTCGGAGCATAGCGTGCCAATATCGTGACAACGGTTATCCGGATTTACACTCTGCAGAGGTTGTACACTTTACCCACAGGTCAAGCACTCCTAGCACGGGAGTAGCGTAACGTTCGCCTCATCTTCCCCGAGTAACCCCACAATCACACCACGGGACGCACCCAGGGGCTATTTGGGCAATTACTCTCCCAGCCGGACCACGAGTAATGACTCCCCCATGTCTTTTCCTGGTCCCCCGTGCCCTACTGGTTGCCAGATAGCTCATGTGGAAGTCACCAAGAAGGTAGAGGGAATCCTGCCCATACAGGTTTGTGGTTGTACGAAATCACTATGACGAGGTCATATGAACCGGTCCTTGAGTTGGTGAGGCGGCTCCATCCATGTCCACGACAGGTGGACTACACTGAAGCACACACTACTCATTCACCAATCCTGCCTCAACCATCCCCATTTCCCACTTCACTCCACGCAGGTTGTATAACACCATCCCCACCCCATTTCCTAACTCACACCACCACTTTTTGCAAATCCGATGATTAATTATAGTGAGACGCGATGCGAACGTCGTGAGGGTCCCTAAGCATTCTACTCTCAAGGGATTACGCACGTCATCACGTTATATTGTGATGACGGGGCCTTAGGGTGTCAAGGAGGAGTTAGCAAGATAAAGGAGGGCTCGTGGCACGTCACATGATGACCACGTGACTACACGACTACTAGCAAAAGGGGTCTTAGCTACTACAACATTTAAAAGTAATCACAGAAATCTGAACAACTTTCAATAGGGTGATTACGAAAAATCCTATAGGAGTCCCTGGTACGAGGCTTATTTCACCTCGTGGCCTGAACGGGGTGATGTCATTAGTTGGGTAATTAATTATGAGCTTACCCTTTTACCCCCTCTTACTTAACCCAAATGGGTTATATATTATTTTGATTTAACATGTTCTTGAGTTTGTTGGGGCCATTTTCGCTTGCCATTATCCTTTAATAGTTGACGACCATTCTGATGTCCTGTACTTTAGAGGGAATCTCATGAGGTCTTGGTACACGTGGACCAAGTCTACGGAGTCGTTTTCATCGTTCCTTGTGAACCGGAGTAAGGTGGTGACGATGTGGAGGCTGACTGGACCTCCACATGGGTTAGGTTGCCGATGTGGCTGCCACCTCGACTACCATGTATGCAAGGGGCTCATTCGGCCGAGTTGGCGTTGACGGGGCTAACACCCGTGTTCGCTCTCAGATGTAGCGCCCTACTAGCCCGCCACGTAGGCGCCGTGTGACCGCTTGGCTGGCACCCTTGGTTGGTGCACGCCGGTGTGGCGGCGGGTCACCAGAATTTGTTTGGGACCCAACCCTAGTCGTTGCTGGGGGATTCTGGGCATGCCGTCCTTCCAGACTACGTGCAAAACATGTCTGGGTTGTCCAAGGCCAAGGGTTTGCCGTAACGGCGGCTAGAGATCGCCGGAGGTGGCGATGGCCGCGGTTTTCAGTGTGATGGAGCACGCTTGCGTTCTAAAGTAAACATGATATTCTATATGTGCATTAAGGCGTGTGGGAGGTTCAAAATGCTCGGCCGGGCCAGGGGAAAGCCCCATGGCGGCCGACGGCGTGTCATGGTGGCGGAATGCGACGGCACTTGGCGTGCGTATGCCTAGAGCCCTATCTTCGACGTTTGCATGTAGGAAACAATGAACACGAGCTAGAAGAGCTATGAGTGCGAGGGATCGAAAAGAGAGGGACGGGGGCTCACCGGAGTAGGATTTGGAGTTCGCCGGCATTGAGGAAGAAGGCGGGGGAGGGGAACAGAGATACTTCGTGCTCCCCCTTCAGCCAGCGAGTCAGGGGGTGCTAAGTTTCTTCCTTGTGACTGACCACAACAGCACAACGCTTTTTTATAGCCGGAGCTTGGCGCAGAGTATTGAAGGTGTCGTGGCAGTGGGGGGGTGGGGCAGGCGCTGCGCGGTGATGGACTGCCGTCCTGTCGCCGGATTCCCGGCGCGCGCGCGGCGAGTAAGCGGCCGACCCGAGCTCGCTCGATTCAGCGTCAAATCGCCAGGATTTGTGGTGTCGCAGCGGCCGATGTTTGCTCAGTGAGGCATGGTGTGGGGCGGTGGCCAGGGATGGGACGGGGGCGGCGGGCTTCCGAGCGGAGCGGCGGCGGCTGCCCTGGTGTTGGGCGTTTGGGAGAGGCCGCGGCGAGAGGAGGAAGGCGAAGGGCGCTGCGCGCCTGTGGGCCAGGCCGGGGGAGGAACAGGCGGGCCGCGCCTAGGAGGTAATTTTTTTATTTGCCCTTCTTTTTTTGTTTCTGTTACATTCATTGTCAAGCTTTTGTAACTGTGTCCTAGAGGTTTCATGTCAAGCTACTAATAAGAGACATTCTTCTATAAATTATTCCTCCAGTCCGTCGACAAGGTCATACTGTGCCAAATGGAGGTGGTGACTAGTTAAGCATCCCTGGAGACCCTGCTTAAGGGCATGAAAGCATGGGATGTGGGCTAGCTTGTGAGCATGCTGTGAAAGCAATTAAAAAAATAAGCGATATCTACTTGTTCTTGATGATATATGGAGCATATCTGCATGGGAAGCTGTTCGGTTTTCTCTTACTGAGTCGAATAATGGTAGCAGAATAATGGTTACTATACGAATCCGAGCTGTGGCACACAATTGTAGTTCCAATGAGTACGTATGACCTATCCTATGAAATCAAATCTCTCACTCATTATGAATCCAAAGACATGCATACTTTTTCTGGGCATAGAATATATTATTACTACCTTTTTGTAGGTTCCAGTCCGAGTTTTGATCACATGCTACTGAAAAATCAAATAGAAAACAAATCAGAGAAATTGGCTATTATAGAGAAAAGAGAAATTATAGATGAATCTGAATCTTATATTTTAAATAGTATTACTATGGTTTTCAATTGCATCATCACCGTCATCATCATCCTCATCATCATCTTCTCCAGTGACATTACCAGCAATGTCATCATTAGTGGTGTCTGAAATATATAATAAGAAACAGATGCAACAATTTACTTAGACAAAAAATTATTATTAAGCACATAAACTTAGATTTGTATATGGAGAAAAATAAATTTTACCACTTCCTCTTAACCAATCTTGTAGATATATTAGAGCTTCCACTGTGTCACTAGCCAGTCTACTTCTGTAGTCACTTATAGTCTTCTTAGCACATGAAAAGGCAGATTCTAATGGAACGGTAGATGCAGGAACAGCTAGCACATCATGTGCCAAAAGTGCAAGAATAGGGTACTTAGGTGAGTATGTCTTCCAGTACTACAGTATATAAAGGTCAACTCCTACAGGAACCAACTCCTCTTCCAAATACCGGTCAAGGTCACTCACTCTTCTTATTTGCTGTGCATTTTGGTGCATCCCCCAATCTGCCCAAGGGTCATCGAAATCCAACTCATCGCTGACTCTTTGTGCATTCTCAGGAGTTAAGTCACCAAATCGCAATAAGTATTCATCAAATAGTTCCCGAAATTTTTGCTCAATGTTTGAAAAATACATAATAGATTTATCTTTAAAACCTTGCTGCAATCGAAACTTGATGAAACCCAATTTAAATCTAGGATCTAGGATTACAGGAATGCAGATTTGCATGCATGATAAATCCCAATACTTCTGCAGCTTTTCCTTCATCTTGGCAATCATCAATGTGATGTTACAATCTGAATTTGTGGACTCTATTAAAGATAGAAAACCACCTATATTAGAAAGGTCTGATTATGGGCTTTATGGGGCTGCGCCCCCATTATTCCTGCCAACCATATCTGGCACTGCGCTCTCACTAATCCTTCCTATCATGCATGTAACCTCCCTCTACATATACGTGAGTACAGCCCTCTTGGCTGGTTGCCTTGCGCCACTTACATGGTAACAGAACCAAGAAAAGTTTTCTAGTCCCACCACTCAGTTCCTCCTCTTCCCCTTCCTCCTCCAATGTCAAATGCCACTCCTCCTACCACCATGGCGGCAATCCCCATACATCATGTTGTCACGATTTGACTGAATAAATCCAATTATCTTCTATGGCGTGCTCAGCTTATTCCATACCTACAGAACTTGAAGCTTATGGGATACCTTGATGGATCCAACGTCGCGCCTGAGAAAAAGATCGCCGCTTTGATGGCCGTCGGCGCTGCTGAAGTCCCCAATCCGGCATATGAACGCTGGTATGATCAAGACCAACAATTGTTGAGTGGTCTTATCTTGTCAACGACGGAGGAAGTCCTTAAGGATGTCGTCAATGCTGCATCCTCCAAGGAGGTTTGGGACTCCCTCCAGAAGAAATTCGCCTCATCCACGAAGGCGCGCATGGTGCAAATCCATGTGGAACTTGCTATAGCAAGAAAACATGATCTAGCTGCGTCTGATTTCTTCCGCAAGATCACGGAACTCGCTAACGAGCTCGATGCTGCCGACGCTCCTCTACGTGATGAGGAGGTCCTCGCGTATCTATTTGCAGGACTCCAAGCTGAATATGACCCATTCGTCACCTGTAACACCCCAAAAAAAATTCTTGTTAAGACCCTAAATCATGTTAAGAGGGGAATTTAAAAAATTTTGGACGTGTTGCATGTTTTGCAAAAATTCAAATTCAAACTGGAATTCAAATTAAACTCAAATCAGAAAAGAAATAGAAAAAGAAAAAAAAAGAAAACAGAAAAAAAACCGGCCAGTGGGCCGCAACCCACCAGCCGGCCCAACCAGAACCCGCGCCAGCCGCAGCCGCGCGCGCCCCTTTCCTCCCACTGACAGGCGGGGCCCGCCAGTTCTTCGTCTACCTCGAGCCCGCGCCGGACTCTCTCACCCCGAATCCAAACCGATCCGGATTTCTGCGAATCCCAGCTGAATTCCGCTCGGGGGCGACGTGAACTCGATCTAAACCACCCCGCCGCCCTCCCCCGTCTATAAAAACCCCGGCCTCGTTCTGTTTTTCCCACGCGATCTGCTGTTTTCCCTCCGGTGAGAACCCGAGCCTTCTCCGGCGAATTCTGGCCGATCTACGCTCGGAAATTCTGATCTAACTCGCTGGTCTTGATCCACCGCCTCCGGGGAACCTTGCAGGTGCAGAAAACTCGGTGACTTGCGGTGTAAACACAGCGCCGACGAGCCTCGCCATGAATTCACCTCGGACCTCGTCGCCGATCACCTTCCAGGACCTCCGAGCTCAAGAAAACCCCCGAGGTGAGATCCCCGACCTCCCCTCCACCGATCTATGCCATAAGATCACAGTTCTAGGAAGAATTCTCGAAGATCCGAAAGTCTCCGGCGAGATCGCCGCTTCCCGCCGCCGTGCGCCGCTGGCAGCGCCGCCCGCTCGATCAGAGCGACGTGGCCGCTTGTGCGCCGTTTATTTTAAATCGCCGGTAGGGTTTAAATCCCCGCGCACCGGTTCGACGTTATAATCTCAGCCGTCGGTTTAAAATCGGACGGTCCACGTCAGCCCCGCGTTATAAAGACTGGAAATCTTACGTGCTACCCCCTAGGGTTCTCGGGAAATAAGAGCTAGCCCCGGAAACTTCTGATCTAGCCCCTGGAACTTCAGAAAATCATGTAAATTTATTTAAAAATCAGTTTTAGCCCCCTAGACTTAATAAAAATTAGGAAAAACTCCTCTGTTATGAGTAGCTAGACCCCTGAGAATTCTTAAAATAATAGTATAGACCCTGTAGTGGGGTGAGTTTAACTTTTTAGCCCTGTTTAATATTTAATTTGGGAAATTGAATATGTGGCTAGTGTTTAAAACTTAAAAAGTGGGACAAACATATTGTCAAAATTAAATTAAAGACTTTCTCAGTATTTAGAAAACTTTGGAGTGAGATAAAAACATATTTTGGGCTGAAGTGAATCTGTTTAATTTATTATTCACATTTAGGGACACATTTTTAAGTAAAGACTAGTTCTAGAAAATAGGGAAAATAATTGTAAAATAGTTTACATCAGAGGAAAAGGTCAAAAATATATTAGCAAATATTTTAGATCAGAACCTATTCTGTTTAGATGATGTGTCTTGTTATTTTTATAATAAAGTTCACACTTAGGCATAGGAAATAAATCTGAAAATATAGCAACTAATAAATGATAAATGGAGTTTCTAAAATCCAAAGAATTTAGTTTAGGGTTGGTAGAAATTATGAAGACACATATGGAGAAGGAAAATACCTTTCATGCATACTAGGTAGCTAAAAGGTGTAGTAATTGAATATAAGGAATTTATTTAAATTGGAAACTCATATATATAGTATGTAAGTATAAATGTGAACACAGAAGTAGGAATCATATACATATGATCAAAAGTGCATGCAAGCCACAAATCAACACACATAGAGTAACCACAACACATATAATGGTGAATGACTTTCATAAATATGAATGTGTGGTTTGTATGAAGTGGAAGTGTGAACTATGTCTTATGGATTGTTGTTTTTCTTTTGCTATGTGTGATGGTATGATGTAGAACCTGCTCAAGAGCAAGTTATTTCTTTCCAATATCAGGACTACCCATTTCAAGAGCAGCAGGAAGGAGGCAAGTGTCCTTGACCACTTTGATCCTATACTAGGATGTGTAGATAGAATTATGTGCATTGTCAATTGAAAATATGAAACCCATGCTAGGATGTTTCCCTAGAATTTTGCATTACCTTGTTTCCTTGTATCTTGGGTTAGGATTTATTTTATCATGTCATTTATTATTATGCATATGCTTAGCCATGCTTAGAATGGGATATCTGGGATATGAGATCATCAGTATATTTTACCATACTCTTGAATGAGATGTTGTGAGTTATGTAGAGGTAGGGATCAAGGCAAGTTGGATATTTTGGTTGGTGCTGGGTGCACGAGACTCGGGTTTGTGTTTAGTACTTGCCTGGATCCTAAGGACCGGTTCATGGAGCATGTAACCTGGCTTTACAGTGCCAACCACATGCTGAGATGGGGCAGCTTGGCCAATTAATTAGGTGTATCCCCGGCGTAGTATGGGTGTGTTGGATGGTGCGGGGAGTAGGTGTCAGCTGGACTACCATATGAACCGCAAGGCTCAAGAGGGGGCCACTGCAGCGGGGTTGGAGCCTCTTGTATGCTGTTAGGGGTGAAACCTCAGTGGGCCCACGCTCGTCGGGAATCCCTTTGTAAAGGCTTCGTAGTGATCTCCTGGCTACACACCTGGGAAGTGTGAATGTGGTTCGTAGCCACTGGCATAATGGAGGTTCTTTTAGTCCACCCGGCAACGGGGGATGAAATCACTACATGTGGGTACAGTGGTACAAACTCTGCAGAGTCAAAACTGTCATGATAGCCGTGCTCACGGTCAAGAGCGGCTTGGACTTATTCATGATTAGAGTATGATAGCCTTGGAGGGTGTAAGTGTTAAGCGGGGAGCTTAACATTGGAAATGATGTTATGGTTATTTGATTATGATGATGGGATGGGAGATTGGGACCATTTCACCTGTGTAGTAATATAGGTGCTTAATAAGCTAAGGTGATAGGTAATGATTGCGTAGTGCTTTAACCATGAGTTCAACCTCCCCTTGTTTTCAAGCCATGCATGACATAACTTTCCCACACTTGCTGAGTATCATTGGTACTCAACCTTGCATATTTGTTGGTTTATATTGCTGCTCAGGTCAAAATAATGAGGTGGTGTATAATGACCAAGACTTTGGACCCGAAGAAGGTTTCTAGGTTCATGGAGACCCCGGGCAACGCCTGTGATGGAGCCCTCAAGAATAATATTCCGCTGCTAGTTTATTTACTTGTGATGAACTTATTATTGTCCATCGAGACATTTACTATGTAAGACTTACTTATATTCGACACCTGGCTTGTAATAAATGATGCTTCACTATTTGTCATCACATATATGAGAAAATGATCCTGGCATACATGTGATGTTCACTTGGTTGTTCTTCGGAAAAACCGGGTGTGACAGAAGTGGTATCAGAGCCAAGGTTGCCCGTAGGAACGTGGACCTAGGTAGAAATGGACGTATTTAAGGGCCTTATTTTCTTAAAAACTATTTTTACAAGGTGTGTGTTGAAAAAGTGTTATTCAATGAGTCACTTTCTCCATCTTACCCCAATTTTCATTCAAAATAGGATTTTTGTTTAAAAGTTTATCTAACCTAAGTTTAAATGCTTTTTATTTAGATGGTTCGCATGATTCGCGCCGCTCGCAAGTCCACAGGAGGGAGAGTTCCCGTAGTTGCCCTTGCCGAAAGAGAGGAGAGCCGTCCGGTGACGTACCTTTCCTACGGATTGGCAGTAGGAGGCTTGTTGCGCCGTCTTCGACGTATGCTCGAAGCCGCCGGCAATACGGGCAAGCTAATCATCCACTATAACTCCACCAGGACCATCCGTGAAAAAAGGGAAGAATGGAGTTCAGAGATGAGGATTATACGAAAATAAACTGCTTAAGATCCACCGCTCTCCAGCTTGTAGAGCGACACAGGTCGATGCGGAGAAGGATGTCACCTGGGAGGCCATCACCTGCCAGAGTCACATCTATCGTCGCCACCTGGACAGGACAGAGTACATGTATGTCCTTCGGCGTGAGAGTGGTACAACGGAGTATAAGTACCCACCAGTGCAGCAAGCGACTTCCCATGAGCACATGGACTTGTGCTTGGAGGATGCTGCTATGCTCAGCACTCGACTGCAGGAATGTCAGCAAGAGCTTCAGGATATTCGGGACACCCTGAAGGAAACGGAGGCGTTGCTGCGAGCCTGCCTGAGGACAAGAGAAAGAGGAGATGGGAATGAACTGTGTGTCATCGCGAATGATACATGGACTCCTGACTCCCCAGATCACCGAGCGATCAGGCGTCGTCGCACTCCTCCACCAGCAGCCTCCCCACCCAAAGCAGAGTCAGAAGCAGCCGAAATGACGAGGAAGATCCCGAGGAGCCAGCTCAAGAAAACGAGTAGTGTAGAGTCCTTCCCTTAGTTAGCAAGATGTCGAATAGTCAAGTCGTTACGTTAAGTTAATGATGTATTAATGCTTGGTGTGTGACGTGAGATGTGGAAGCCATGAGCAATTGTCCACAACCTCGTCTTTAGATTGTTTTGCTTGGGTGTGTGAACCCACATTAAATAATAGTGCATTTATTTTTGTGTGAGAAATGAACCCTCAGAAAAGTATAACAAAGCCTCAACACTTCAAAGTACAAACAAATGAAAGTAGTTAGATGATACTAAATGCTTTCAAATTAACATTGGTTGATTCTACCAGATGGCCGGAAGAGGAAAAGGACGTGCTGCCAACCCCGCCAACAACAACGATGAGGCATGCAACCCTCATCTTTCTGGAGGCCAGGACCGGGGTGGTCGCCGTGAAGGAGTTGATCCCCTCCACCAAATGCTGGAGAATCAAAATCAGCTCATCCAGAACTTGACTCAAGTGGTGGCCAACTTGCATCAAGTTCCACCTCCACAAGCTGCACCACGCCAACCAAGGTTGAGTGAGTTTCTAGGAACTCAACCTCCAAAGTTTGCAAGTGCTGCTGAACCTCTGGAGGCAGATGATTGGCTAAAGACCATTGAAAGCAAGATGAGGATCATCCAGTGCCAAGGATATGAGAGGGTGCTGTTTGCCTCTCATCAATTACATGGACCTGCTGCTGATTGGTGGACCACCTACGTGGCTGCCCATCATGACCCGGAGAACATCACTTGGGAAGAGTTCAAGCGTAGTTTCCGCAACCATTACATCCCAAGAGGTGAACTCAAAAACAAGAGGAAGGAGTTTTTGGGACTGCAGCAGGGGAACATGACGGTGAGGGAATACCTCACTAAATTTACTCAACTATCCCGTTATGCCCCACGGGACATAGAGACCGATGAGCAGAAACAAGATTGTTTCGTGGAGGGACTTACCGCGGAGATGCAGTGTGCAATGTCCTCAAATGAGTATGAAAGCTTCCAAAAGATGGTGGACAGAGCGTTTGTGGTGGAAAGGAAACTGAAGGCCTTGGAAAATGAGAATAAGAGGAAGGACGGGTGGTCACATCAAGGCTCAGGGAGCAACACCCGCCCCCGTCTGATGCAGCAACCTACAGGGCAGACGAACCGTGCTGCGGTACCCTACTCAGCACCAAGAGGGTACAACCCGAACTACAGGCCTCCGGCAGCACCAGCGCAGCCACAACGTCAGTTTGTACAGCAGCCTCGCCCCGCATATCCACCTCGACCAGCAGTACAGGGACCTCCAAACCAACCCCAAGACAGCAAAGGCTAGACACCTAAGGTTGGGGTGCAATGTTTTAGCTGCGGTGAAGTGGGGCACTACGCCCATAAATGCCCAAAGAAGAAGCCCGCACAGCCACAATAGCAGAATGTGATGCGAGGACGGGTGAACCACGTCTTTATGGAGGAAGCGCAAGAGGCACCCGACGTGATAGTTGGTAAGTTTCCTGCCAATTTACACCTTGCAACCCTGCTGTTTGATTCTGGTGCTACTCACTCGTTCATTGCTCAAGGGTTTGTTAAGGAGCATGACCTAGCAACCACACAAATGAACCACATGCTAGCCGTGAACTCTCCAGGTGGAGAAATAAGGACAAGACAAGTGTGTCCCAAAGTGAACCTAGCCATTAATGGGGTGGTATTTACTGCTAACCTCATAGTGATAGATTCACAAGGGATAGATATTTTCTTGGGTATGGATTGGTTGACAAAACATAAAGGAATCATCCATTGTTCGACCAGAACGGTGGAACTAACTCACCCTAGTGGCACAAGAGTAAAGTTCATAACAATACACGAGCCTAGGAGGGACATTAAATTAAATCAAGTTGAGGTGAAAGTTGAGGAAATCAGGACCATCAGGGAATATCCAGATGTTTTTCCGGAGGAGTTGCCAGGTATGCCTCCCGATCGTGAAGTGGAATTCGCAATTGAGCTAGTGCCTGGAACAGCCCCGATATACAAGAGACCCTATCGGATGGACTCCAAGCAGCTAGAAGAACTCAAGGATCATTTGAGAGAATTGACGGAGAAGGGGTATATTCGCCCTAGTTCCTCACCATGGGGAGCTCCGGTGATATTTTTGCCTAAGAAGGACGGAACCCAAAGGTTATGCGTGGATTACCGTGCCTTGAATGAGGTAACCATCAAGAACAAGTACCCATTACCCCGCATTGAAGACTTGTTTGATCAGTTGAGGGGAGCTTGTGTGTTCTCGAAAATTGATCTCAGGTTGGGATACCACCAACTCAAGATAAGGCAATCTGATATTCCCGAGACAGCTTTCGTATCTCGGTACGGACTGTATGAATACACTGTCATGCCTTTCAAGCTAACTAATGCCCCGGCATACTTCATGTATCTCATGAACAAGGTATTCATGGAATATCTGGACAAGTTTGTGGTGGTTTTCATAGATGACATTCTCGTCTTCTCCAAAGATGAAGAAGAACATGAGAAACATCTAAGGTTGGTGTTGCAAAGGCTGAGAGAACACCAACTATATGTCAAGTTGAGCAAGTGTGAGTTTTGGCTGAAGAGAGTTCCCTTCTTAGGACATATAATCTCAGAGGGAGGAATCTCCGTGGATCCTGCCAAAATCGAGGATATACAGAAGTGGAAGACCCCTGAAAATGCCGGGGAAGTTCGAAGCTTCTTGGGATTAGCTGGATACTATCGACGGTTTATTGAGGGATTCTCTAAGATCTCGAGACCTCTCACCAAGCTGTTGGAGAAGGGAATCACATTCACATGGACGCCACAGTGCGATACGAGTTTTCAGGAGTTAAAGAAAAGATTGACAACAACCCCAGTGCTAGTTATGCCAGATATGCAGAAAAACTTTTCGGTGTACTGCGATGCCTCTGGAAACGGGTTGGGATGTGTTCTCATGCAAGAAGGGCATGTCGTGGCTTATGCATCCCGGCAGCTCCGGAAGCATGAGAAGAACTATCCTACACATGACCTAGAACTAGCCGCAGTGGTACACGCGTTGAAAATTTGGCGGCATTACTTGATGGGGAAGAGGACAGAGATATATACGGATCATAAGAGTTTAAAGTACATTTTCACACAACCAGACCTCAACCTCAGACAAAGGAGATGGTTAGAGCTAATCAATGACTTTGATGTGGGCATCAACTATCATCCTGGGAAAGCAAACGTCGTGGCAGATGCTTTAAGTCGGAAAGTGCAGGTCAATAAGTTGAGCTTGAAGGACATGCCTGCAGAATTGAAGGACAAGGTCATAAGGTTAAATCTATGCCTTGTAAATAGTGGTGAAGCCATCGCCATGGAAGTGGAATCCACACTAAAGCAAGACATACGCGAGGGTCAAAAGGATGACGAGAAGATACAAGAGATCAGACAACTCATCAAGGAAAATAAAGCTCCTGGTTTTAGAGAGGATGAACAAGGAACGGTGTGGCACGGGAAAAGAATCTGTGTGCCAGAAGTAAAGGAGATCCGTGAATTGATTCTGAAGGAGGCTCATGATTCTGACTATTTCATTCATCCTGGGAGTACGAAAATGTACCAGGACCTCAAGAGCAGGTATTGGTGGTATGGCATGAAGCGAGATGTCGCGGAACATGTTGCCCTATGTGACACATGTCAGTTGGTGAAAGCAGAACATCAACGACCCGCGGGATTATTGCAACCACTCAAAGTGCCTGAATGGAAATGGGAGGAAATCAGCATGGATTTCATCGTGGGATTGCCTAGGACCCAATCAGAATATGATTCGATATGGGTCATCATTGATAGGCTAACCAAGGTAGCTCATTTCATCCCCGTGAAAGAAAGCTACAGCGGATCCAAATTGGCAGAGTTGTACATGTCAAGGATCGTGTGTTACCATGGAGTGCCAAAGAAGATTGTGTCGGATCGAGGGACACAGTTCACCTCAAGGTTCTGGCAGAAGTTGCACGAAACCATGGGAACCCATCTGAACTTTAGTTCTGCCTATCATCCCCAAACTGACGGGCAGACAGAGAGAACCAATCAGATCCTTTAAGATATGCTGAGGGCATGTGCACTCAAAAACAATAGGAGTTGGGACAAGAACTTACCGTATGCGGAGTTTTCCTATAACAACAGCTATCAAGCTAGTATGAAGATGTCGCCGTTTGAAGCTTTGTACGGGAGGAAGTGCAGAACTCCCCTATTTTGGAACCAAACAGGGGAAAGTAAAGTGTTTGGTCCAGAAGTACTACAAGAAGCCGAGGCGAAGGTGAGGGAAATTCGCAATAACTTGAGGATAGCACAGACACGCCAAAAGAGCTATGCCGATGTACGAAGAAGAGAGCTCGTTTTCAACGTGGGAGACTATGTCTATCTCAAGGTGTCCCCTATCAGAGGACTTCGTCGGTTCAAGGTGAAAGGGAAGTTGTCACCTCGATACATCGGACCCTTTCAAGTTTTGGAGAGGAAAGGCGAAGTGGCGTATCAACTAGAATTACCGGCTCATCTATCGGATGTGCACGATGTATTCCATGTGTCACAACTCAAGAAATGCCTGAGGACGCCTGAAGAGGTGTTACCCATGAATGAAGTGAACGTAGCTGAGGATTTATCTTATGCCGAGCAACCATACAAGATTTTGGAGACAATGGAACGCCTCACCAGAAATAAAAGAATCCGGATGTGCAAGGTGCAGTGGAAGCATCACTCAGAAGAGGAAGCCACCTCGGAGCGGGAAGATGAGCTAAAGGCACAATTTCCAGAATTGTTTTCTTAGAACCACCAATCTCGAGGACGAGATTTCTTTTAAGGGGGGTAGAGCTGTAACACCCCCCAAAAAATTCTTGTTAAGACCCTAAATCATGTTAAGAGGGGAATTTAAAAATTTTTGGACGTGTTGCATGTTTTGCAAAAATTCAAATTCAAACTGGAATTTAAATTAAACTCAAATCAGAAAAGAAATAGAAAAAGAAAAAAAAGAAAACAGAAAAAAAAACCGGCCAGTGGGCCGCAACCCACCAGCCGGCCCAACCA
This sequence comes from Neostapfia colusana, assembly GCA_030760725.1. Classification (NCBI taxonomy): domain Eukaryota; kingdom Viridiplantae; phylum Streptophyta; class Magnoliopsida; order Poales; family Poaceae; genus Neostapfia; species Neostapfia colusana. The sequence continues at coordinate 45,194,621 of JASWHV010000012.1, read as the reverse complement.
GAACCCGCGCCAGCCGCAGCCGCGCGCGCCCCTTTCCTCCCACTGACAGGCGGGGCCCACCAGTTCTTCGTCTACCTCGAGCCCGCGCCGGACTCTCTCACTCCGAATCCAAACCTATCCGGATTTCTGCGAATCCCAGCCGAATTCCGCTCGGGGGCGACGCGAACTCGATCTAAACCACCCCGCCGCCCTCCCTCGTCAATAAAAACCCCGGCCTCGTTCTGTTTTTCCCACGTGATCTGCTGTTTTTCCTCCGGTGAGAACCCGAGCCTTCTACGGCGAATTCTGGCCGATCTACGCTCAGAAATTCCGATCTAACTCGCTGGTCTTGATCCACCGCCTCCGGGGAACCTTGCAGGTGTAGAAAACTCGGTGACTTGCGGTATAAACACAGCGCCGACGAGCCTCGCCGTGAATTTACCTCGGACCTCGTCGCCGATCACCTTCCAGGACCTCCGAGCTCAAGAAAACCCCCGAGGTGAGATCCCCGACCTCCCCTCCACCGATCTATGCCATAAGATCACAGTTCTAGGAAGAATTCTCGAAGATCCGAAAGTCTCCGGCGAGATCGCCGCTTCCCGCCGCCGTGCGCCGCCGGCAGCGCCGCCCGCGCTCGATCAGAGCGACGTGGCCGCTTGTGCGCCGTTTATTTTAAATCGCACGGTAGGGTTTAAATCCCCGCGTACCGGTTCGACGTTATAATCTCAGCCGTCGGTTTAAAATCGGGGTCCACGTCAGCCCCGCGTTATAAAGACTGGAAATCTTACGTGCTACCCCCTGGGGTTCTCGGGAAATAAGAACTAGCCCTAGAAACTTCTGATCTAGCCCCTGGAACTTCAGAAATCATGTAAATTCATTTAAAAATCAGTTTTAGCCCCTGGACTTAATAAAAATTAGGAAAAACTCCTCTGTTATGAGTAGCTAGACCCCTGAGAATTCTTAAAATAATAGTATAGACCCTGTAGTGGGGTGAGTTTAACTTTTTAGCCCTGTTTAATATTTAATTTGGGAAATTGAATATGTGGCTAGTGTTTAAAACTTAAAAAGTGGGACAAACATATTGTCAAAATTAAATTAAAGACTTTCTCAGTATTTAGAAAACTTTGGAGTGAGATAAAAACATATTTTGGGCTGAAGTGAATCTGTTTAATTTATTATTCACATTTAGGGACACATTTTTAAGTAAAGACTAGTTCTAGAAAACAGGGAAAATAATTGTAAAATAGTTTACATCAGAGGAAAAGGTCAAAAATATATTAGCAAATATTTTAGATCAGAACCTATTCTGTTTAGATGATGTGTCTTGTTATTTTTATAATAAAGTTCACACTTAGGCATAGGAAATAAATCTGAAAATATAGCAACTAATAAATGATAAATGGAGTTTCTAAAATCCAAAGAATTTAGTTTAGGGTTGGTAGAAATTATGAAGACACATATGGAGAAGGAAAATACCTTTCATGCATACTAGGTTGCTAAAAGGTGTAGTAATTGAATATAAGGAATTTATTTAAATTGGAAACTCATATATATAGTATGTAAGTATAAATGTGAACACAGAAGTAGGAATCATATACATATGATCAAAAGTGCATGCAAGCCACAAATCAACACACATAGAGTAACCACAACACATATAATGGTGAATGACTTTCATAAATATGAATGTGTGGTTTGTATGAAGTGGAAGTGTGAACTATGTCTTATGGATTGTTGTTTTTCTTTTGCTATGTGTGATGGTATGATGTAGAACCTGCTCAAGAGCAAGTTATTCCTTTCTAAGATCAGGACTACCCATTTCAAGAGCAGCAGGAAGGAGGCAAGTGTCCTTGACCACTTTGATCCTATACTAGGATGTGTAGATAGAATTATGTGCATTGTCAATTGAAAATATGAAACCCATGCTAGGATGTTTCTCTAGAATTGCATTACCTTGTTTCCTTGTAGCTTGGGTTGGGATTTATTTTATCATGTCATTTATTATTATGCATATGCTTAGCCATGCTTAGAATGGGATATCTGGGATATGAGATCATCAGTATATTTTACCATACTCTTGAATGAGATGTTGTGAGTTATGTAGAGGTAGGGATCAATGCAAGTTGGATGTTTTGGTTGGTGCTGGGTGCACGAGACTCGGTTTGTGTTTAGTACTTGCCTGGATCCTAAGGACCGGTTCATGGAGCATGTAACCTGGCTTTACAGTGCCAACCACATGCTGAGATGGGGCAGCTTGGCCAATTAATTAGGTGTATCCCCGGCGTAGTATGGGTGTGTTGGATGGTGCGGGGAGTAGGTGTCAGCTGGACTACCATATGAACCGCAAGGCTCAAGAGGGGGCCACTGCAGCGGGGTTGGAGCCTCTTGTATGCTGTTAGGGGTGAAACTTCAGTGGGCCCACGCTCGTTGGGAATCCATTTGTAAAGGCTTCGTAGTGATCTCCTGGCTACACACCTGGGAAGTGTGAATGTGGTTCGTAGCCACTGGCATAATGGAGGTTCTTTTAGTCCACCCGGCAACGGGGGATGAAATCACTACATGTGGGTACAGTGGTACAAACTCTGCAGAGTCAAAACTGTCATGACAGCCGTGCTCACGGTCAAGAGCGGCTTGGACTTATTCATGATTAGAGTATGATGGCCTTGGAGGGTATGAGTGTTAAGCGGGGAGCTTAACATTGGAAATGATGTTATGGTTATTTGATTATGATGATGGGATGGGAGATTGGGACCATTTCACCTGTGTAGTAATATAGGTGCTTAATAAGCTAAGGTGATAGGTAATGATTGCGTAGTGCTTTAACCATGAGTTCAACCTCCCCTTGTTTTCTAGCCATGCATGACATAACTTTCCCACACTTGCTGAGTACCATTGGTACTCAACCTTGCATATTTGTTGGTTTATATTGCTGCTCAAGTCAAAATAATGAGGTGGTGTATAATGACCAAGACTTTGGACCCGAAGAAGGTTTCTAGGTTCATGGAGACTCTGGGCAACGCCTGTGATGGAGCCCTCAAGAATAATATTCCGCTGCTAGTTTATTTACTTGTGATGAACTTATTATTGTCCATCGAGACATTTACTATGTAAGACTTACTTATATTCGACACCTGGCTTGTAATAAATGATGCTTCACTATTTGTCATCACATGTATGAGAAAATGATCCTGGCATACATGTGATATTCACTTGGTTGTTCTTCGGAAAAAACCGGGTGTGACATCACCTCCATGACGACCAAGACTGAGCCACTCTCTCTCGATGATGTGTTCGCGCATCTAGTTGCGTTTGAGGCACGTCAACTTCAACATGTGGCCGAACTGCAGCAGGACCACAGTGCTTCTGCAAACTACATGCATCGTGGTGGCCCCTCCCGTGGCTGTGGCCGTGGTGACCGTGGTCGTGGCGGTCGCTCCCGTGGCGGCACTCCCATCCAAGGTGATCATCGCGGAAATGGTCCTCGTCCTCAGTGCCAGATCTGCGGCAAGATCGGCCACACCACCATCAAGTGTTGGCACCGGATGGATGAATCATATCAAGAGGACGGTCCTTCAGCGGCCCTGGCATCTACATGCTCCTCAAAAATTGATCCCAACTGGTACAATGACACGGGTGCCACAGATCACATCACAAGTGATCTTGATCGCCTAGTTGTGCGGGATCAGTACCATTGTGGTGACACGGTACAAGTGGGCAACGGTGCAGGTTTGCAAATTAAACACATTGGTTCCTGTTCTATCAATACTAATACACGCCCTCTTGCTCTCAACAATGTTCTTCACGTTCCCGAAATTTCTAAGCATCTTCTTTCAGTCCATAAATTATCTCGCGATAACAATATATTTTTTGAATTTCATCCTTCATATTATCTCATAAAGGATCGAGCAACTCGGAATCTACTCCTGGAAGGCAAATGTGAAGCTGATCTTTACCCCCTGAAGCTGTCTGATATTAAGTTCATCAAACAAGCATTTGTGAGCTATTCTGCGCGTCCAGATCAGTGGCATGCTCGGTTCGGTCATCCATCTTTCCAAGTTGTTAGGTCCCTTTTACGTATTCATAATCTTCCGTGTCTCAAGGAGCCTACTGTTTCCTCAGTTTGTAATGGGTGTCAGTTAGCAAAAAGTCATCAATTACCTTATAATATTTCATGTCACAGATCCACGACACCACTCGAACTCATCTATTCTGATGTTTGGGGACCTGCTCCTATTTCTGTTTCTGGCTTCAAATATTATATTAGTTTTATTGATGATTTAGCAAATTCACGTGGATTTATCTCATGAATGATAGAACTGACGCTCGACGCATTTTCTTGATTTTCCAAGCTCATGTAGAACGCCTCCTTGACACCAAGATAAAATGCGTACAATCTGATTGAGGTGGAGAATATCAAAAACTCCATAACCAATTTTCACTAAAATGGGCATCGCGCATAGGGTATCCTTTCCTCATACCAATAAACAAAATGGATCTGCTGAACGAAAACACCGTCATATTGTTGAAACCGGTATTGCTCTCCTTGCTCATGCTGGCATGCATGCCACTCAAATTTTGGGATGAAGCCTTCACCACAGCCACGTACCTCATAAATCGTCTCCCTACTCGTGTTGTTGATAATCTGTGCCCTCTATAATGGTTATTTAAAACACAGCTAATTATTCCATGCTTCATATTTTTGGGTTGTGCATGTTGGCCTCATCTCCGTCCATATAATAAACACAAATTATATTTCTGATCTAAACCATGTGTTTTTATTGGTTATAGTGCTATTCATAAAGGATACAAATATCTAGACATGGATACGGGACGTGTCTATATTTCCATAGACGTTATCTTTGATGAGTATGTCTTTTCATTTAAAAATCTTTTATCCAACTTTGATCACAAATCTCTGGGCAGTAATAGTATTGATGGAGCTGCTAACCAATTGTTTGATTTGCTCTCCTATTCAATGCCTACAGCACTAACAAATGAAGAAAATACTATTGGCGGATCTTCCTCGAGACAATCGCAACACAACTCGGCCGACAGCACCTGCTCACCGACAGCAATTCCTGGCGCCAATCCCACGCGCGTGACAACCGTGCCCGTTGTAAAGTCGGGACCCGGCCCGACGTCTGCACGCGACATGCACCGCGTGGAAGCGGCAACCACTGGGCAACCGCGCGTGACAACCGGTGGACCTTGTCCCCTGGTTTCGGGAGCGGCGCCCAGCTTTCCCACCCAAATAGTGCAGTCTGGGTCCACACCGGGATCTGCACCCGATGACTGCGGCGCACAAACAACAGCAACCAGGTCCTCTGACCTGGCCTCGGGACCTCCGCCAACATCTGCTGGTCAATACCCGGGACCCACACCAGATTCTGCATGCACTGCATGTGACACAGAATCAGCGCAAGTTGTGCGCTTGCCATGTTCCCTGGCCCCAGGACTTCAGCCTGGACGTGCGCTTTTGGGCACTCCATCCGCTCCTGGTGATCAGCTGGACCAATCAATGCCTGCTGCTCCAACTACGGAGGTTACGGCCACATTTTCTTCAACAGGCAGTGTTGGCCCCACACAAAAAATGCAGCAGCACCAGTATTCTCTGATCCTGTTGGGCCTACTGATCTAACCATTGCTCAACATAATACCACCGGACACACATACATTATGCGGTTGAGAAATAATATAGGACAGCTAAAACAACGTACTGATGGTACGGTGACATATTCTGTTACTCGGACTTCTGTTGAAGAGCCATCATCTCATGTTAGTGCTATGAAACACCCTTTGTGGCATCATGCACTACAAGAAGAATTTGATGCACTCATTAAAAATAAGACGTGGCATCTTGTCCCTCCTCGTGCTGGTCTCAATATCATTGACTCCAAGTGGATTTTCAAACTCGAATACAAGGCAGATGGAACTATTGATCGCTATAAGGCTCGTCTAGTCGCAAAAGGGCTCAAACAACATTATGGGATTGATTATGATGCCACCTTCAGTCCAGTTGTGAAGCCCACCACCAATCGCCTTTTATTATCCTTGGCAATTTCTCGAGGATGGTCACTGCGACAGATTGACATTCGAAATGCCTTTCTTCATGGATTCCTTAATGAAGATGTTTATATGAAGCAACCGACAGGTTTTAAAGACTCCACTTACCCCAATTATATTTGCAAGCTTGATAAATCGTAATATGGTTTAAAACAAGCACCGCAGACCTGGTTCTCTCGATTGAGTGGCACCCTAATTCAGTTGGGTTTTCAAGCATCCAAGCCGGATGTCTCTCTATTTATATTCACTCAAGGCGGCATGCAAATGTATATACTTATATATGTGGATGGCATTATCATTGTGAGCTCCTCATCTTCGGCTACTGATCGCCTTCATCAACAACTTCGAGTTGAGTTTCAGTAAAGGATCTTGGCAGTCTCAATTACTTTCTAGGAGTTGAAGTTCATCATACATCTACTGGACTGATCCTCACATAACGCAAATATATCAAGGATCTTCTGTTGTGCACCAACATGGAGAGCTCTAAGTGTGTCACTACCCCGATGTTGCCTACTGACAAACTCTTTCTCCATGATGGTACACCTCTCTCACCATAAGATGTTACACGCTATCGTAGTGTGGTTGGTGCACTACAATATCTATCATTCACACGCCCCGATATATCCTTCTCGGTTAATAGAGTTTATCAGTACATGTCAGCACCAACTACCTCTCATTGGAAGGCGGTAAAACGCATCTTACTGTACCTTCACTTCACCTATGATCTTGGACTCCCCATCACCAAGTCTGGTTCTTCAGTACTGAGTACCTTTTCTGATGCGGATTGGGCTGGTAATCCGGACGATCGGCGTAGTACTGGTGGCTACACAATTTTCTTTGGTGGCAATCTCATTTCTTGGAGCTCTAGAAAACACTCAACTGTCTCCCGTTCCAGTACGGAGGCTGAATATAAGGAGGTCGCTAATACTACCGCCGGACTTATTTGGGTACAAGCACTACTACGGGAAATTGGTGTACAACCTTTCAGACGACCGACTCTGTGGTGCGACAACATTGGTGCTACCTACCTGACGGCAAATCCACATTTTCATCGTCACACCAAACATGTCGAAGTTGACTATCACTTTGTTCGTGAACAAGTTGCATCTCTGCTACTAGATGTGCGGATCATATCATCTAAAGATCAAGTGGTTGATATTATGACTAAACCATTAGCGGATCCGTCATTTGGAAAATTTTGTAACAATTTGAACTTAATTACATACCATTCAAATTGAAGGGGTATTAAAGATAGAAAACCACCTATATTAGGAAGGTATGATTATGGGCATTATGGGGCTGCGCCCCCATTATTCTTGCCTACCATATCTGGGCTGTGCTCCCACAAATCCTGCCTATCATGCATGTAACCTCCCTCTACATATACGTGAGTACAGCCCTCTTGGCTGGTTGCCTTGCGCCACTTACAGACTCCACTTCTAATAGCTTCTTTACCTCCCAAATTTGATGGAAGTAACAATTTGAGGTGGGATATTTTGATCCTGATACCATGTTTGTTGCAACACAAAAAGTCTTTAGAATGTCACAAAGCTTATTTGATAATTTCCATTCATAATAAAAGGCTCATAAATATACCGGGAGTCCTGCATAGTTAATGATTTAAATGCCCTCTTATATAAGTAAGATGACTCAAGGATGTGATATGTTGAATTCCAACGAGTGGCAACATCAAGAGAGGGGCATTTCATAAAAGGTATGCCAACTTGTTTAATCATTTTCTTGAACCTTTCCTTCCGAGATTGTGAACTCTTTATATATTTGACACTCTCTCTAATGTTACTCACAACAGAACTAATGGAACTAAAACCTTCTTGCACTATTAGATTAAGAACATGTGCAACACATCGACAATGAAATAGTTTACCTTTTTGAAACAACGACCCCTTAGAGACAAGATTTTCTCGCAATGCTTTAACAAAGGAATCATTGACACTTGCATTGTCTAGTGTAACTGAAAAAAATCTTGTCTTCAATGTTGCAATCACAAAGTGCTCGTAGCATTGCGTTGAACATTGCGTTACCATCATGAGGAGTTTCAACCAAAGCAAATTTTATGATCCTCTTATAGAGCTTCCATTCGGCATCAATATAGTGATAGGTTACACATAGATAGCCTAAATTTTGGTTTGAAGTCTACAAATCAGCAGTTAGGGAAACTCTATATTTTGTATTGCTTAGAATATCTTGTAGTGATGCCTTTGCTTGCTCATATGAACAAATGTGGTTTGACCTTATGGTAATTCTAGAAATTGATGGGAACTAAGGATTCAAGGTAGCAACAAAGCTCCTGAATTTTGGGTACTCGACTATGGTAAAAGGTAATCCATGTAGCACAATCAACTTAACTAATTCCCCCCCCCCCCGAGCTACATCAGGATTAAATTTCCAATCTTTGAAAGAAGCATCACTTGAGTTAGCAGAATTCATATGATCAATCATTTTATTTAACTTAGCTTTACCATCACAACTAGATAAATGCCTAAGACAAGCACTTGTGCCAACAACTCGAGATACTTTGAATATTTTATTGCAATGTTTGCATTGGGCTTCGGCAAGTCTAACCATCATATATAGGATCAAAATCAGTCCATATTTCTGATTAAGTTTTCATCTTTTACTTTTTTGTGATGATCCTAAACAATAGCATGGGAAGCACGTTTTAGGACAAAAGGTTATATGAGAACAGAATAATAATAACTTATAAACAACAATAACAAAGAAGAACTAATGGAATAACGGTTAATTATACTTACCACTGGAATTGGGATGCTTCCTGTTGCAATTGGGACGCATAGGTGTTGGAGTTGGAGATCTTTTTATTGCTGCTGATGGGGACCTAATTGTTGGAGATAACATCATCCTCACCACAGGATAGTTTACAACCATTGTTACCACGGGTGACGTGAACTTCTTTTGTTGATGGTTTCTTCTTATGCAATGGTTGACATCCATACTTAGGACCTACAAAACAATGCATCGGGTAAATAACTGTACACACCCTAGCTTGCTATGACTGACTGACCGAACTCAGTTCTGTAGGATCGAAGAGCACGTGAAAAGCTACCAAAGGGGGGTGAATGGTGGATTTAAACTTTTTAGCGGAAGCAACAAAAACCCCCTCGGCAGAAAATCGATCTGTTAAAGAGACCATGTATGCCACTGATCTAAATGTGTTCAACCGTGACAAAAGTGGTATATAATATAGAGAATCAATCAAGAAGACCCGACAACAAGAATCACAGAAATACGTAAAAAAAAAGTCAAGTTATGATCGAAAGGTCAAACGAGGGTCAATCTATTCTACTCGAGTAAAAACCAGATCTGCAGCACTGAAAAGAAACTCGTGTAGATCATAAACTACAAATTCAATGACTATGAAATTTTCACAGATGATATATAATCAAGTTGTGAAGACAACCAAAAAAGAATCACGTCAATTGGATCTGTAAAACTCGAATTATGATCAAAACACCGAAGCACTGTCGTGCTGTCCAGAAACTCAACGAGAAAGACTTGACAAAAATATGTCGGATGAACAAGACACAAAAGCTCCTATAGATTACGAATTTTATTGACCAAAACATAAGAGGAACAGACCAAAGTCGTGCACTCCACGAGTCTTGGCCTCCCTTGCTTATATAACCAGCCCTAAGGCCATCCCAATTCAAACTAGGACTCCTACTCCTACTTGGATTCAAACTGTAACTTTCCAATACTGCTCAAGACTCTTCTATACGCAGATAGAAGCAATCTTAAGACTTACAAACACCTTAGGAACGTCCCAAACATTCCTAAAACAACTCTACTTTATGCCTAACACAAAATCCTATTATAACCAACTCGAAACTTTCCATAAATGAGTCATAACCGACTCAACCGCAGCCTGAGTCCATAATCCAGCCGGTTGGACCTTTCCTACCAATTCTTTACGTCCACATCTCTTCATCACGCCATAGAACCATGTTGCCACGTCCATGCACTCCTTGCACACGTGCAAACACCTTCCAACAACGTCCATGATACCTTCATATGCACTGTTCTTGATCCAAACATGCCGCGCGACCACCCGATCAACTCAACCACAATTCCTCCCGAACTTGGTTGTTGAACCTCATCTTCTCCCTAAGACTAGTTCAATGGATCCCGTCACCAGCCATATCTTGAACTCAAGCAACACCTGCACATGAATAAACAACCAATACTTCCGAGCACAAGGCCGCAACTTGACTCACGTTACTTCCGAAAACCACAACACCTTATGTGAACTCCTCACATAAGCATGTTGCAAGCGATAGCAAAATGTTAACCACCATAAACAGCCATAACACTTTAAAAACTTAGTAAAAGAATACTAAGCAAACTTTCCATATATGTAAAGTAAGTTCGAAACATTTGTATGGTAAAAACAGAACCATTGCGATTTAGCTCCTGACCTTACCAAAGCTAACTGGACCTTGAGCCGGAGTTTACCAAAGCTAGCAGAACCTAGCACCGGAACTTACCAAAGCTAGTCGGACCTACCGCCGGAGCTAACCAAACACATGTCAGACCTAGCCATAGCAAGTCGGACCTTATGTCGGATCTTGACAAAAAGAGTGTTTTGACAGAATTCAAAACTTTTATCATCGTAGCCAATGTATTCAACACACATAGGTCTCACAATCTCCCCCTTGATGAATGCATTGGCAACACCACTTAAAATCCGAACATTGGCTTATTCAAATGAAAAGTTTTGAAAACAATCAAATGAGAAAGAAAACAATCAAATAAGAAATAAATTTCAAAACAAAATTTTCTCCCCATATACATAGTTCTCCCCTTTTGTAAGTCAGAAATAAAATAAGAAGAAAAAAAATCTCCCCCTGAGAAGAATCGTGCAAAAACACTTGTGAATCATGCAATGTGTGATCAATTTCTCCCCCTTTGACAATGTATTCAGCAAGGTTCAAAAGAGAAATTTTAATTGTTATGAGCATATTTATAACATATACATATAAAACAAAACTCATCCAAGCCATACTATCAAGTAACTTACACTATCACATCAATGAGATACATAAAGTAGTGTAAGCCATGCTAGAGATCAAGTGTAATTTTCAATTTAAGTAAGTCATGATCTCACAAACTTAACTATGTCAAGACCTGAAAGCATGACACTTGATGCTGCATTTTAATTATTTTTCAAAGCACAAATTCAGATCATATGACATTTGCAAGAGATTATATGCCGCATCAGCCTTATTCTAACGAACCAAGCCAATCCTATGTCATTTGACAATCAGAAGCTTAAAGACATGGTTTTAGTCATACACAATTTCTTCCAAGTTCATATATAAGTGCAATTATAAGCCATATCAAAAGAAGAAGTGCGATGCATGCATATTCTCTCGATCTTTTTCTCAATTTTTCATTTGAACATAAAAGCTCAACATGTGAATAGTTGATTGATTATTTTTTCATTATTAAAAGCACTTGTGAGCATGCAACAAGTTTAAAACAGCAAGAAAGTTTGATCATGACCAGATTTAGTGTAAATAATTATTCCATTACTAGTCATGGCAAAAACTACAAAATGTATAACATGAGTAATGTAGTAAGAACTTTCAGCATATAAAAGCAATCATAAAGTCATATATGTATGAAATACTATGCTCATATTATTTTAAATTCAGATTCACACATAGACTTCCCAAGTTTCAAAACTCCCCCTCAATTTAAGCCATGAGGATGCATAACCCCTCTTTCACTATGAATGAATCAAAAACGAGTGAAATCCAAAGGTTTTGTAAAAATGTCAACCAATTGTTGTTCAGTATCTACATGGTGAAGCAAAATGTTTCCTTTTTCAACATCATCACAGAGAAAGTGATACCTAATATCAATGTGCTTTGTTCTCGGATGTTGCACGGGGTTTTTAGCAATGCAAATGGCACTAATATTATCACAAAATAGTGAAACACTATCTAGATCAACCCCATAGTCCTTAAGTGTTTGAACAATCCAAAGAATTTGTGAGCAAGTGCTAGCAGCAGCTGCATATTCAGATTCGGTTGTGGATTGTGCAACTTAATTTTGTTTTCTAGAGGACCAAACAACAAGTGAATTACCAAGAAAATGACAAGCACCCGAAGTACTTTTTCTATCAATTCTACAACCCCCAAAATCAGCATCCGAAAACGCTTTCAATGTAACGGTTGAGGAAGAAGGAAGAAAAATCCTAAATTCTTTGCACCACTGTACCCACATGTAGTGATTTCATCCCCCGTTGCCGGGTGGACTAGAAAACCTCCATTTTGCCAGTGGCCGCGAACCACATTCACACTTCCGAGGTGTGTAGCCAGGAGATCACTACGAGGCCTTTACAAAGGGATTCCCGACGAGTGTGGGCCCACTAAGGTTTCACCCTAACAGCATCAAAGAGGCTCCAACCCCGCTGTAGTGGCCCCCTCTTGAGCCTTACGGTTCATATGGTAGTCCAGCTGACACCTATTCCCCGCACCATCCAAACACCCATACTACGCCGGGGATGCACCTAATTAATTGGCCAAGCTGCCCCATCTCAGCATGTGATTGGCACGGTAAAGCCAGGTTACATGCTCCATGAACCGGTCCTTAGGATCCAGGCAAGTACTATACACCAACCCGAGTCTCGTGCACGCAGCACCAACCAAAGCATCCAACTTGCCTAGATCCCTACCTCTACATAATTCATCATATCTCATCCAAGGATAAAGTAAACAAGTTGATGATCTCATATCCCATTTGTCCCATTTTAAGCATGGCTAAGCATGAGTAGTGTAAATGAATGACATAATAACATAACTCCCAACCCAGGCTACAAGGAAGCAAGATAATGAAAATCTAGGGAAACTTCCCAGCATGGGTATCACATTCCAAACTGACACTGCAATTAAATTCTAACTACACATCCTAGTATAGGATCAATGTGGTCAAGAACACTTGCCTTCTTCCTGCTGCTCCGGGAATGGACTTGAAAGGTGAGAACCTGCTCTGGGGCTGGTTCTACTCATGCCAATACACACATAGCCAAAGAAAACAACATTCCATAAGCAATAGTCCGCACATACATACACATTGAAGTCATACACATATTTAAGTTTGGTGTTTACCCTAGCTATGTTGATTCTATGCACACATGCACTTTTAAACATATATTTTACTTCTACTCTTTGATATTCAGATTCCTAAGTGCACCATATATATGAATTTTCAATTTGAACAAAGTTTCTATATTAGATAATACCCTTCTTAGCCACAAAAGGTGCATGAAAGATGATTTCCTACTCCAAATGGGTTTTCAGATCTTCTACCCTATTCTTAACTTGAAGTTCTAAATGTGGGGACCTCACTTGACATTTTCTTATTACGTATACCTATTTTCCTATATTTTCAGATTTATTTTCCATACCTAAAAGTGAACTTTAATACTAAAATAGCAAGATATATCACTTACACAGAATATAATTTGATCTAAAATGTCAAACAAAATATCTTTTGACTTCCTCTCTGATGGGATAAATTTATATTTGTTTTTACCTATTTTTCAGAATTATTTCTAGCCAAAAAATGAGTTTCCAGCAATAATAAAAGTAAATAGCCCTTAGTCAGATTTCATTTCAGCCTAAAATCAGTCCTCAATTTATTCTAACCCTTTTCCAGGTGTAAAAGGGATTTGAATTATTATTACATAAGAGTTTGAATCACTTGTTTGAATTTAAGTCCTATTCACATATTCAATTTCCTGAAATTAATAATCGTCAGGGGCTGATGTGCAAATCCACACTGCAGTGGGGCCCCATTTCTCATTTTCTAAATTTTCAGTGGTCTAAGTGTGCAAAACAGGGAGGTTTTCCTAATTTTTATTAAGTCCAGGGGCTAAAACTGATTTTTAAATGCATTTACATGAATTTCTGAGGGTCCAGGGGCTAGATCAGAAGTTTCCGGGGGCTAAATCCTTTTTCCTCAGAACCCCAGGGGGTAGCCCGCAATATTCCCAGCCTTTATAACGCGGGGCTGACGTGGGCCGTTGGATTTTAAATGGGGGGGGGCTGAGATTAGATTGCGAAGCGGTACGGGTTAAATCTATTCGGAACCACACGATTTAAAACGGACGGGCCACAGAGGGCCACGTCGCCCTAGCCGTGTGTGGGCGGCGCCGCCCGGCGGCGCACGGCGGCGGGAGGCGGCGATCTCGCCGGAATTTGCCGAGATCTCATCTACCGGCCCTAGACTACCGTTTTCTCTGCACAATTCGGAGGAGGGAGAGTAGGGGATTTCACCTCGGTGGTTTTCCTGAGCTCGGAGGCCCTAGAAGGCGGTTGGCGACGAGGTCCAAGGGGGAAGCTTGGCGGTGCTCACCGGATCTGTGTCTAGAGCGCAAAACACGGGGTCTCCTTCACCTGCAAGACTCCCCGGCGGCGGCAGGACGCACTACACGCGTTAGATTGGAGAAAACAGACGAAGATCGAAAGAAAACGGCGATGGGAGTCCCGGTCCTCACCGGAAATGAAAGTGGGTCGAAGGGGGGGAGAAAATGGGCAACCTTCAACGTTTATATGGATGAGGGAGGGCGGCGGGGTCGGTTAGAGCGATGCAGCACTGCGCGGCCGGAGATCGTGGCTCGTGCGCGTGAAAATCGGACGAGGCGGTGCGATCGGGCGCGGGAAGCTCGGCGCGGGAGGGCGGACGATGGTTGAAGACGGCGCTGACAGGCGGGTCCCGTGTGGCAGCGAGAGAGAGGGGGAGGAAAGTAGGCCGCGGTTTGCTGGGCCGGCTGGGGTGGGTTTCGGCCCATTGGTCGTTTTCCTTTTTCTTTTTACTTTTTCTTTTTTGTTTTTGATTCAAATTTGGATTCCAGTTTGAGTTTTAATTTTTCTCCACATGCATTATGTCCAATAAATTGGAAATTCATATTTTGCCACATTTTTGGGTGTTACAACTCTACCCCCCTTAAAAGAAATCTTGTCCTCGAGATTGGTGACTCTAGGGGAACAAATCCGGAGACTGTGCCTTGAGCTCGTCTTCTCGCTCCCATGTGGCTTTTGCTTCTGAGTAGTGCTTCCACTGCACTTTGCACATTCGGATTCTTTTATTCCTTGTGATGCGTTCCATCGTCTCCAGGATGTTGACCGGTTGCTCGGCATATGAAAGGTCTTCTCGTACGTCTACCTCATTCATGGGTAACCTCTCTTCGGGTGTTCTTAAGCATTTCTTGAGCTGAGATACATGGAACACGTCGTGCACATCCGATAGGCGAGCCGGTAGTTCTAACTGATATGCCACTTCGCCTTTCCTCTCCAGAATCTGGAAAGGTCCAATATACCGGGGTGATAACTTCCCTTTCACCTTGAATCGACGAAGTCCTATGATAGGAGACACTTTGAGATAGGCATAGTCCCCTACGTTGAAAGTGAGCTCTCTTCTTCGTATATCGGCATAGCTCTTCTGTCGGGTATGGGCTATTCTCAAGTTGTCGCGGATTTCCCTCCCTTTCGCCTCGACTTCTTGTAGTACCTCTGGCCCAAACACTTTGCTCTCCATAGTTTGGTTCCAAAACAATGGAGTTCTGCACTTCCTCCCATACAACGCCTCAAAGGGTGACATCTTCATACTAGCCTGATAGCTGTTGTTGTAGGAGAACTCCGCATACGGTAAGTTCTTATCCCAACTCCTATTGTTCTTGAGTGCGCAAGCCCTCAACATATCCTCAAGGATTTGATTGGTCCTTTCTGTTTGCCCGTCAGTCTGTGGATTGTACGTGGAGCTGAAATTCAAATGGGTCCCCATGGTCTCATGTAACTTTTGCCAGAATCTTGAGGTGAATTGTGTTCCTCGATCTGACACTATCTTTTTTGGTACTCCATGGAAGCACACGATTCTTGACATGTACAATTCTGCCAGTTTGGATCCACTATAGCTTTCTTTTCACGAGGATGAAATGGGCTACCTTAGTCAGCCTGTCGATGATGACCCATATCGAATCATATCTCGATTGGGTCCTAGGCAGTTCCACTATGAAGTCCATACCTATCTCCTCCCATTTCCACTCGGGCACTTTGAGTGGTTGCAACAACCCGGCGGGCCTTTGATGTTCTACTTTTACTAGCTGACATGTGTCACATAGGGCAACATGCTCCGTAACATCCCGCTTCATGCCATACCACCAATATCTGCTTTTGAGGTCATGATACATCTTCGTACTCCCAGGATGAATGGAATAGTCAGAATCATGAGCCTCTCTCAGAATTAGCTCACGGATCTCCTTTACCTCTGGTACACATATTCTTTTCCCATGCCACACCGTACCTTGTTCATCCTCTCTAAACCTAGGAGCTTTATTCTCCTTGATGAGTCTTCTGATCTCTGGTATTTTCTCGTCATCCTTCTGACCATTGCGTATGTCTTGCTCCAATGTGGAGTCCACTTCCATGGCGATGGCCTCACCACTATTCACCAGACATAGATTGAGTTTTGCAATCTCCTCCTTCAATTCCGTAGGCGTGTCATTTAAGCTCAACATGTTGATATGCACCTTCCGGCTTAAAGCATCTGCCACGATGTTCGCTTTCCTAGGATGATAGTTGATACCCACATCAATCGTTGATTAGCTCTAACCATCTCCTTTGTCTGAGGTTGAGGTCTGGCTGTGTTAAAATGTACTTTAAGCTCTTATGATCTGTGTATATCTCTGTCCTCTTTCCCATCAAGTAATGCCTCCAAAGCTTCAACGCGTGGACCACTGCGGCTAGCTCTAGGTCATACGTAGGATAGTTCTTCTCGTGTTTTCGGAGCTACCGGGACGCATAGGCAACGACATGCCCCTCTTGCATGAGAACACATCCCAACCCGTGTCCAGAAGCATCACAATATACCGAAAAATTCTTCTGCATGTTTGGCATAACTAGCACTGGGGCTGTTATCAATCTTTTCTTCAGTTCTTGGAAACTTGCCTTACACTCCGGTGTCCACGTGAATGTGATTCCCTTCTCTAACAACTTGGTGAGGGGTCTTGAGATCTTTGAGAAGCCCTCAATGAATCGTCGATAGTACCCAGCCAATCCTAAGAAGCTCCGGATCTCCCCGACATTTTCAGGGGTCTTCCACTTCTGCACATCCACGATCTTGGCGGGATCCACGGAGATTCCTCCTTCCGAGGTTATATGTCCTAAGAAGGAAACTCTCTTCAGCCAAAACTCACATTTGCTTAGCTTGGCATATAGTTGGTGTTCTCTCAACTTCTGCAACACCAGTCTTAGATGCTTCTCGTGTTCTTTTTCATCTTTGGAGAAGATGAGAATGTCATCAATGAAAACCACCACAAATTTGTCCAAATACTCCATGAATACCTTGTTCATGAGATACATGAAGTACGCCAGGGCATTAGTTAGCCCGAACGGCATGACGGTGTACTCATACAGCCCGTACCAAGATACGAAAGCCGTCTTGGGAATGTCGGTTGGTCTTATCTTCAGTTGGTGATATCCCGACCTGAGATCAATTTTTGAGAATACACAAGCTCCCCTCACTGATCAAATAGGTCTTCAATGCGGGGTAATGGGTACTTGTTCTTGATGGTCACCTCATTCAACGCACGGTAGTCTACGCATAGCCTTTGGGTTCCGTCCTTCTTGGGCACAAATATCACTGAAGCTCCCCATGGAGAGGAACTAGGACGAATATACCCCTTCTCTGTCAATTCCCGTATATGTTCTTTGAGCTCTTCCAGTTGTTTGGAGTCCATCCGGTAAGGCCTTTTGTATATCAGGGCTGTCCCAGGCACGAGTTCAATCGCAAACTCCACTTCACGGTCCGGGGGCATACCTGGCAACTCCTCAGGAAAAACATCCAGGTATTCCTTGATGACCCTTATCTCTCCCGATTTCACGTCCATTTGATTGCGTTTAATGTCCCTCCTAGGTCCTTGGACAGCTACGAATTTTACTTTGGTGCCACTAGTGTGAGTTAGTTCCACCGTTCTAGTTGAACAATGGATAATGCCTTTATGCTTGGTCAACCAGTCCATACCCAAAATAATATCTATCCCTTGTGAGCTTATCACTATGAGGTTTGCAGTAAATACTACCCCATTAATGTCTAGACTCACTTTGGGGCACACTTGTCTTGTTCTTATTTCTCCCCTGGAGAGTCCACTGCTAACATATGATTCATTTGTGTGGTTGCTAGATCATGCTTCTTAACAAACTCTTGAACAATGAATGAGTGGGTAGCACCAGAATCGAACAATATGGTTGCAATGTGTAAATTTGCAGGGAACTTACCAATCACCATGTCAGGTGCCTCTTGCGCTTCCTCCATGGTCACGTGGTTCACCCGTCCTGGCATCACATTCTGCTGCTGTGGCTGCATAGGCTTCTTCTTTGGGAACTTATGAGCGTAGTGCCCCACTTCACCACAGTTGAAGCATTGCACCCTAACTTTAGGTGCCTGGCCTTTGTTATCTTGGGTTTGGTTCTGTGGCCCTTGTCCTGCTGGTCGAGGTTGATAAGTGGGGTGTGTCTGCTGCACAAACTGACGCTGCGGCTGTACTGGTGCTGATGGAGGCCTGAAGTTCGGATTGTACCCTCTCGGTGTTGAGTAGGGTACTACAACACGGCTCGTCTGCCCTGTAGGTTGCTGCATTAGACGTGGACGTGTGTTGCTGCTTGATGTGACCATCCCATCTTCCTCTTGTTTTCATTCTCCAAGGCCTTCAGTTTCCTCTCCACAACAAACGCCCTGTCCACCATCTTTTGGAAACTTTCATATTCATTGAAGGACATTGCACATTGCATTTCCATGGTAAGTCCTTCCACAAAACAGTCCTGTTTTTGCTCATCAGTTTCGATGTCCCGCGGTGCATAATGGGACAGTTGGGTGAACTTTGTGAGGTACTCCCTCACTGTCATGTTGCCCTGCTGCAGTCCCAAAAACTCCTTCCTCTTGTTCTTGAGTTCTCCCCTTGGTATGTAGTGGTTTCGGAAGCTGCGCTTGAACTCCTCCCAAGTTATGTTCTCGGGATCATGGTGGGCTGCCACGTAGGCGGTCCACCAATCAGCAGCGGGTCCATGCAATTGATGAGAGGCAAACAATACCCTCTCATATCCTTGGCATTGTATGATCCTCATATTGTTCTCAATGGTCTTGAGCCAATCATCGGCCTCCAGAGGTTCAGCAGCACTGGCAAACCTTGGGGGTTGAGTTCCCAGAAACTCACTCAACCTTGGTTGACGTGGTGCAGCCTATGGGGGTGGAGCTTGGTGCAAGTTGGCCACCACTTGAGTCAAATTCTGGATGAGCTGATTTTGATTGTCGATCATTTGGTAGATAGGATCAGCTCCTCCTCGGCGACCACCCCTGCCTTGCCATCCAGGAAGGTGAGGATTGGCAGCCTCATTGTTGTTGTTGTTGTTGGGGTTGGCACCACGGCCTCTTCCTCTTCCGGTCATCTATTATGATTAACCAAAGGTCAACTTAATCATTACGCATTAATTTCCCACATTGCTTGTATAAACTTAAACTTTTTACACATTAAAATTTAGACAATTTCTGAAAATCTCGCAAAGACTCTTAGGCACCATGTCTCATACAAAAACAAATGTAGCTATTGATTCATAAGGTTTCACACACAAAAGCAAATGCAATCATAAAGACGAGGTTGTGGACAAGTGTCCATGGCTCCCACAACTCATGTCACACACCAAACATCAACAAGCAAATAGATAGGTTCTTGACTCGACTACTCGATAACATGCTGAAATAAGGGAAATAACTCTAAACGACTCATATCACTGAGCTCGCTCGTCGGGGTCTTCCTCATCATTGCGGCTGCTCTCAGACTCCGCTCTAGGTGGGGAAGCTGCTGGTGGAGAAGTGCGGCGACGCTTGTTCGCCAGGCGGTCTGGGGAGTCAGGAGTCCATGTGTCATTCTCCATGACACACAGTTCGTTCCCATGTCCTCTCTCCCTCGCCCTCAAGCTGGCGCGAAGCAACGCCTCAGTCTCCTTCAGGGTGTCACGGACATCCTGAAGCTCCTGCTGGCACTCCCGCAGTCGAGTGATGAGCATAGCTGCATCCTCCAAGCACAGGTCCATGTGCTCATGAGAAGTCCCCTGCTGCATCGGCGGGTACTTGTACTCCGCGGTGCCACTCTCACGCTAGAGGACATACATGTACTCAGTCCTGTCCAGGTGGCCACGGTTGATGTAACTTTGGCAGGTGATGGCCTCCGAGGTGACATCCTTCTCAGCATCGGCCTGATTCGCCCGACAAGCTGGAGAGCGGTGGATCTTGAACAGCTTGTTGTCATGGATGATCCTCATATCTGAGCTCCATTCTTCACGCTTTTCATGGATGGTCCTGGTGGAGCTGTAGTGTATGATCAGCTTGCCCACGTTGCCGGCGGTGTGAAGCATACGCCGAAGACGGCGCAACAAGCCTCCCACTGCCAACCCGTAGGAGTGGTACGTCACCGGGCGGTTCTCCTCCCTCAAGGCAAGGCCAGCTATAGGAACTCTCCCTTCGGTGGACTTGCGAGCGGTGCGGACCATGCGAACCATCTAAAACATAAAACATTTAAAATCAAGTTAGACAATAATTAAATAAATACTGTGTTTTGAATAAAAGTTGAGGCAAGATGAACAATTAAAATAAGGAAACAACATTAATTAACACTTTTACCCCACACCTTTTGTAAAATAGTTTTTAAGAACATAAGGTCCTTAAATACGTCCATTTCTACCTAGGTCCACGTTCCTATGGGCAACCTGGCTCTGATGCCACTTCAGTCACACCCGGTTTTTCCGAAGAACGACCGAGTGACTCCCACATGTATGCCATGATCATTTTCTCATACATGTGATGACAAATAGTGAAGCATCATTGTATTACAAGCCAAGTGTTCGAATATAAATAAGTCTTACATAACATAACGTCTCGAGGGACGATAATATGTTCATAATATGTAAATAAAACAGCAGCGGAATATAAGTCTTGTGGGCTCCGTCATAGGCGTTGCCCGGGGGACTTCGTGAACCTAGAATCCTTCTTCGGGTCTGAAGTCTTGGTCGTTGTACACCACGTCATTCCCTTGGCCTGAGCAGCAATTTAAACCAACAGAAAAGCAAGCTTGAGTACCGTTGGTACTCAGCAAGTGTGGGAAAGTTATGTCATGCATGGCTAGAGCAAGGAGAGTTGAATTCATGGTTAAAGCACTACGCAATTAATACCTATCACCTTAGCTTATTAGGCACCTACATTACTACATAGGTGAAATGGTCCCAATCCCTTAACCCATCATCAATATCAAGTAACCATAACATCATTTCCAATGTTAAGCTCCCCGCTTAACATCCTCAACTTCCCAATTCATCATCCTCTAATCATGAATAAGTCCAAGCCGCTCTTGACCGTGAGCACGACTGTCATGACAGTTTTGACTCTGCAGAGTTTGCACCACTGTAGCCACATGTAGTGATTTCATCCCCCGTTGCCGGGTGGACTAGAAAACCTCCATTTTGCCAGTGGCCGCAAACCACATTCACACTTCCGAGGTATGTAGCCAGGAGGTCACTACGAGGCCTTTACAAAGGGATTCCCGACGAGTGTGGGCCCATAGAGGTTTCACCCCTAACAGCATCCAAGAGGCTCCAACCCCGCTGCAGTGGCCCCCTCTTGAGCCTTACGGTTCATATGGTAGTCCAGCTGACACCTATTCCCCGCACCATCCAAACACCCATACTACGCCGGGGATGCACCTAATTAATTGGCCAAGCTGCCCCATCTCAGCATGTGGTTGACACGGTAAAGCCATGTTACATGCTCCATGAATCGGTCCTTAGGATCCAGGCAAGTACTATACACCAACCCGAGTCTCGTGCACGCAGCACCAACCAAAGAATCCAACTTGCCTAGATCCCTACCTCTACATAATTCATAATATCTCATTCAAGGGTAAAGTAAACAAGTTGATGATCTCATATCCCATTTGTCCCATTCTAAGCATGGCTAAGCATGAGTAGTGTAAATGAATGACATAATAACATAACTCCCAACCCAGGCTACAAGGAAGCAAGATAATGAAAATCTAGGGAAACTTCCTAGCATGGGTATCACATTCCAAACTGACAATGTAATTAAATTCTAACTACACATCCTAGTATAGGATCAAAGTGGTCAAGGATACTTGCCTTCTTCCTGCTGCTCCGGGAATGGAAAGTCTTGATCTTGAAAGGTGAGAACCTGCTCTGGGGCTGGTTCTACTCATGCCAATACACACATAGCCAAAGAAAACAACATTCCATAAGCAATAGTCCACACATACATACACATTGAAGTCATACACATATTTAAGTTTGGTGTTTAACCTAGCTATGTTGATTCTATGCCCACATGCACTTTTAAACATATATTTTACTTCTACTCTTTGATATTCAGATTCCTAAGTGCACCATATATATGAATTTCCAATTTGAACAAAGTTTCTATATTAGATAATACCCTTCTTAGCCACAAAAGGTGCATGAAAGATGATTTCCTACTCAAATGGGTTTTCAGATCTTCTACCCTATTCTTAACTTGAAGTTCTAAATGTCGGGACCTCACTTGACATTTTCTAATTATGTATACCTATTTTCCTAGATTTCCAGATTTATTTTCCATACCTAAAAGTGAACTTTAATACTAAAATAGCAAGATATATCACTTACACAGAATATAATTTGATCTAAAATGTCCAACAAAATATCTTTTGACTTCCTCTCTGATGGGATAAATTTATATTTGTTTTTACCTATTTTTCAGAATTATTTCTAGCCAAAAAAATGAGTTTCCAGCAATAATAAAAGTAAATAGCCCTTAGTCAGATTTCATTTCAGCCTAAAATCAGTCCTCAATTTATTCTAACCCTTTTCCAGGTGTAAAAGGGATTTGAATTATCATTACATAAGAGTTTGAATCACTTGTTTGAATTTAAGTCCTATTCACATATTCAATTTCCTGAAATTAATAATCCTCAGGGGCTGATGTGCAAATCCACACTGCAGTGGGGCCCCATTTCTCATTTTCTAAATTTTCAGGGGTCTCAGTGTGCAAAACAGGGAGGTTTTCCTAATTTTTATTAAGTCCAGCGGCTAAAACTGATTTTTAAATGCATTTACATGAATTTCTGAGGGTCCAGGGGCTACATCAGAAGTTTCTGGGGGCTAGATCCTTTTTCCTCAGAACCCCGGGGGGTAGCCCGTAAGATTCCCGGCCTTTATAACGCGGGGCTGACGTGGGCCGGTGGATTTTAAATCGGGGGCTGAGATTAGATCGCGAAGCGGTACGGGTTAAATCTATTCGGAACCACACGATTTAAAACGGACGGGCCACAGAGGGCCACGTCGCCCTAGCCGTGTGTGGGCGGCGCCGCCTGGCGGCGCATGGTGGCGGGAGGCGGCGATCTCGCTGGAATTTCCCGAAATCTCATCTACCGGCCCTAGACTACCGTTTTCTCTGCACAATTCGGAGGAGGGGGAGTAGGGGATCTCACCTTGGTGGTTTTCTTGAGCTCTGAGGTCCTGGAAGGCGGTCGGCGACGAGGTCCGAGGGGGAAGCTCGGCGGTGCTCACCAGAGCTGTGTCTAGAGTGCAAAACACGGGGTCTCCTTCACCTGCAAGACTCCCCGGCGGCGGCAGGACGCACTACACGCGTTATATCGGAGAAAACAGATGAAGATCGAAAGAAAACGGCGATGGGAGTCTCGGTCCTCACCGGAAATGAAAGTGGGTCGAGGGGGGGGGGGTAAAATGGGCCACCTTCAGCGTTTATATGGATGAGGGAGGGCGGCGGGGTCGGTTAGAGCGATGCAGCATTGCGCGGCCGGAGATCGTGGCTCGTGCGTGTGAAAATCGGACGAGGCGGCGCGATCGGGCGCGGGAAGCTCGGCGCGGGAGGGCGGACGACGGTTGAAGACGGCGCTGACAGGCAGGTCCCGCGCGGCCGCGAGAGAGAGGGGGAGGAAAGTAGGCCGCGGTTTGCTGGGCCGGCTGGGGTGGGTTTCGGCCCATTGGCCGTTTTCCTTTTTCTTTTCTGTTTTTGATTCAAATTTGGATTCCAGTTTGAGTTTTAATTTTTCTCCACATGCATTACGTCCAATAAATTGGAAATTCATATTTTGCCACATTTTGAGATGTTACACCCATTGGTGTCCGAAGAGACTTGCTTTTGTCCATGTTGAAGCGCTTAAGAAGGTCTCTTGTATACTTTGTTTGATGCACAAAAGTACCCTCCTTGGTTTGCTTGATTTGCAGCTCCAAAAAGTATGTGAGTTCTCCCATCATACTCATCTCAAATTCTAAACTCATCATAGCTGAAAACATGGACACAGGATCATGAGAAGCACAACCAAAGATAATATCATCCACATACACTTGAACGAATAATGAGTCATTGCCATGCTTAAGCACAAAAAGAGTTTTATCAACCTTACCCATGGTAAACCCCTTTTCAAGTAAGAATGTTTTTAACCTATCATACCATGCTCTAGGGGCTTGTTTAAGACCATACAAGGCTTTGGACAGTTTGAAAACATGATTAGGAAAATTTGGATTTTCAAAACCCGGCGGTTGCTTGACATAAATCTCCTCATCTATGTAGCCATTAAGAAAAGCACTTTAAACATCCATTTGATATAACTTGAAACCTTTAGATGCAGCAAATGCTAACAAAATTCTTATGGCTTCTAATCTAGCAACAGGAGCAAAAGTTTCATCAAAATCTAGTCCTTCAACTTGTGTGAAACTTTGAGCAACCAACTTAGCCTTATTCCTAACCACAATCCCATCCTCACTTTGTTTATTTTTAAACACCCATTTAGTTCCGATTAGAGTGTGACCTTGAGGTGGAGGTACAAGTTTACAAACATTATTTCTTTCAAAATTTTCTAACTCTTCTTACATGGCAATAATCTAAGATTCATTAGTGAGTGCGTGTGATATATCTTTGGGTTCAAAAGAAGCAACAAATGCAGAATGAGCGTGAGAGTTTGGATCACAAAACCTGGACCATGTGACTCGTTTGTGCAAGCTTCCAATCATTTGTTGTGGAGGATGACTTTTGAGGACCCGGAGGGGAGTAGACAATTCACAAGCTCCATCTTCTTCATGTTCATCACAAATTGAAGAACTTGTGAGTTGAGGACGATCTGGACCAGCAATGGTGGTCGTCGGTGCTGGTTGTGAATCAAAATCAGGAGCTGGAACAATGTCATTAGCTCCTGAATTTTCGGGCAGCAGCATCACTTCTTCATCTTCTTCGATGAAAATACTCTCCCCGTGCGGATATGGGTCTGGTCCTGCAATATTAGAGCTAGTACCTGGGCAAGCTTCATCAAATAAAATCTCAGAAGTCTCCACAATTTTGTTAGTGTCATGTAAAAGCACACGGTAGCCTCTAGTATGAGATGGGTAAACAAGAAACATGCCATCAACGGATCTATGTTCAAATTTATCAAGATTACCATGTTTATTAACAAAGCATTTGCAACCAAAGACCCGAAAGTGTGTGACACTAGGCCTATGTCCAAACTGAAGTTCATATGGTGTTTTACCTAGCTTAGCACGCAAGAAAACACGATTTGAGACATAACAAGCAGTTGCAATTGCATCAGCCCAAAATTTTCTAGGAGTTTGATATTCATCAAGCATAGTCCTAGCCATCTCAACTAAGGTTCTGTTCTTTCTTTCTATAACACCGTTTTGTTGAGGTACATATGGTGAAGAAAATTGATGATCTATTCCATTTTCAGCACAAAAGTGATCAAACGATTGATTTTTAAATTTGGTTCCATTATCACTTCTAATTGCTTTTAAAGATCCTGGTGATCAATTGATAATCTAATAAATAAGGTTCTAAAGTGACTAAAAGTTTCATTCTTAGATGCCATAAAATAAACCTAAGAGTAGCTAGAATAGTCATCAACAATCACAAGAACATACCATTTAGCTCCGAAGGATTGAACACGTGAAGGTCCTACGGTGTCAAGGCACAAAAGTTGACCCGGTTCAGTTGTCATGGTCATTGTGGGAGGAGCATGTGAACCTGCAACCATCTTAGCATGTCTACAAGAAGAGCACAAAATTTCTTTGTCCCCTTTAAGCGTAGGAAGCCCACGTATGCGATCAAGAGCACTAACACGTGTGAGATGATCAAAGCCTACGTGACCAAGTCTACGATGCCAAAAATATAAGTCTTTTGAATCATTAGCAACTACACATCTATGCTTAGAGGATGACATATCAAAATCAGCATTAAAAACTCTTCCAAACCGAGACACATAAAAAATGAGCTCACTATTTGAATCTAAAACCTTGCAACAATTTTTAGTGAAAATAATTTCTAGATTTTCATCTAGCAATTGTGAAACAGAAAGCAAATTGTATTTCAAATTTTTAACAAGTGCCACATCTTTTAAAGTGTAGTGATTATTTACTCTAACCGAACCCTTAGCAATTATAGGAGTTGAAGAATTATCGGCAGAAGTAACATTTTCTACATGTGACACAAAAGAGAGGGAAGAGAACCATTTTTTTGTTACCGGTCATGTGGCATGAGCATCCTGAATCCACAATCCAAATATTCTCCTTCCTCAAGCATCTAACCTACATAGAAGTACAATACGTCGATGACTCAATGCTGGGGTTAGTCAAAAGGCATTTAGGAATCCAATACTGAGTCATACGACATCCAGCAGAAGTAACACACAAAGGCTGAGATAAAACAGAAGGTTTATGAGCCAATGTTTGAGGATTTTTGTACCCAATTACTGACATACGAGGTGTTACATGAGTAGCACTAAAACAGTAGGTCCGGAAGCAAACTGTGCATGTGTTTGACTCATTACAGCAGGTTGCATATTCCTAACATTCGGGTCAGCACACGCAACAGATTTTGCACAGTTGTAATGTGATCTAGCAATTATTCTTTCATTTTTTCTATTGCTTAGCTAGTCTAAAACAAAAATCTATCACATTACCATCTCTACCACAGTAGGTATATTGAAATTTAACTTTATGTTCATGTCTAGATGAGCACACAACATGTTTATCTAAAACCGAATGAGACAACACTCCTGCAGATTTAAAAACCACTTCTTTTTGTTTAGGAACTGTTTTAATCAAACCACTTCCTAATGACTTTATAATTTTATGTGGACGTTCTTTAACATGAGCATGAGAATCAAAACCTAAACCAGTTTTGTCATTGCAAGATTTAGAAGAATTCAACAGCAAGTTCAGATTCTTATTCCCATTATAAAATCACTCTAGTGTCCTATTCATGTCATCAAGTTTCTTAGACAAGTGTAGTCAGTTTTGACATGAAGTTTTTCCTTTTAGTTTGCAATTGGAACAATACTTAACTTCATGAGAACGTAAAGCATTGTTCAATATAGAAATTTCATTCATAGCATCTTGTAGTTTCTTATTAAGATCATCACAAGTAGAACAATGCAAATCAATTGTAGAACAACAAGCATCTTTCAAGTTTTTATCATTAAGTGCAGCAAGCTCTGTGTTCTTTTTAATATCTAACTCAAGTTTATCAAGTCTCGAAGTATGTGCACTTCTTAGAGAGGACAATTGTTCATATATTAAATCACATGAGGAACAAGAATCATCACTATGAATCAAAGATTTCAAACGATTAGATTCAGATTCTAGTGACTCAATTTTAACAGCATTGTCCATAAGCTTTTTGTCCTTTTTCTTAACTATAACAGTGGCACGAGAAATAGCATCACATTTCTTCGCAAGTAGGACATACCTCTTCATTGTCGCTGTTGTGTTCTGCCTCCTCCATACTTGAACTTGACTTGCCCGCCATGAAGCATAAGTTTGCCAAATCATCTTCATTTTTGTCACTTCCGATGTCCACATCGCTCGAGCCAAGTTCTTGAAGCGCGGAGATACAACTATTTACCAATTAGCGTCCTATAAAACCCTTCTTGTTTTTCTTATCGTTTGTAGAGGAGTGCTTCGTCCTAGTTTGCTTTTCATCACGGGAAGTAGGACCTGAAAGGTTAGGGCAATCCGTATGAAAATGTCCTGTCTTACCACATTCGAAGCATCGTTGAGGTCCGACACTCCCTCTCCTTCTAGTTCTCATATTTTGCAATGCTGTTGTGAACCGAGTAGAGATGAGTGCAAGTTCTTCCTCTGGAAACTCTTCAATCTGTTCAAGGGTTAGAGAGGACAACAAAGAAAGTGTACCACAAGATGAAGATTGACTAGAGCTAGGCATGTCACGTTGTGAAATAAATGTAAGAGACTTGGTGGGGTTCTTACGTGATTTTGTGTCAATTTCATGAGTTTTTAACTTAGAATATAGCACATCTAATGTAAGTGTAATCATGACAGTAGATTCACGAATAGATGTAACTTTCACCTCCCAAATTGACATGTCTAATGCACTTAGTAATTGTCTAGCATTTTCATCATCTGAAAAATTGACGTTGACACTACGCAAGCTGCTGAAAATTTTATTGAAGCGAGCAAAGAGGTCATCGATTGACTCACCGGGTTGCATCTCGAAGCGCATGTATTCTTTCTTGAACATATCTTGTATTACCTCCTTGATCGTGTTGGATCCTTCGTGGTAGTCACAAAGTGCTTTCTACACATCGTATGCAGATCGGAGGTGTGCAACACGGTCAAAGTCACTTTGAGTTAATCCTTGTATGATCAAGTTCCGTGGTTTGTTGTTGTTGTTGTCGACATCTCTCATGTTTGTAGCCATGACTTGATCGTTTGGTGGCACGTCATAAGGCTTGTACACCTTTTCCCATATTGCGAAGCCTTGCGCCTGGATGAAAGCCTTCATACGTGCCTTCCAAACCTGAAAATCAATGCCACTGAACACACAAGGTTTTGCGGAGTATTTCTCTATGATGATTAGTAAAAACACATGCAAATCACAAAGATTAGAGCACCATGGCTCTGATACCAATTGTAGGATCGAAGAGCACGTCAAAAGCTACCAGAGGGGGGTGAATGGTAGATTTAAACTTTTTAGCGGAAGCAACAAAAACCCCCTCGGCAGAAAATTGATATGTTAAAGAAACTGTGTATGCGACTGATCTAAACGTGCTCAACCATGAAAAAAGTGGTATATATTATAGAAAATCAAGTCACGAAGATACGACAACAAGAATCATGGAAATCCATAAAAAACTCAAATTATGATTGAAAGATCAAACGATAGTCAATCTATTCTACTCGAGTAAAAACCAGATCTGCAACACTGCAAAGAAACTCATGTAGATCAAAAACTACAAATCCAATGATATATAATCAAGTTCTGAAGACAACCCAAAAAGAATCACGTCAATTGGATCTGTAAAACTCGAATTATGATCAAAACACCGAAGCACTGTCGTGCTGTCCAGAAACTCGATGAGAAAGACTTGACAAAAACAAGTCGGACGAACAAGGCACAAAAGCTCCTGTGAATTACGAATTTTATTGATCAAAACATAAGAGGAACAGCCCAAAGTCGTGCACTCCACGAGTCTTAACCTCCCTTGCTTATATAACCAGCCCTAAGGCCATCCCAATTCAAACTAGGACTCCTACTCCTACTTGGATTCAAACTGTAACTTTCCAATACTGCTCAAGACTCTTCTATACGCAGATAGAAGCAATCTTAAGACTTTCAAACACCTTAGAAACGTCCCAAACATTCCTAAAACAACTATACTTCATGCCTAATACGAAATCCTATTATAACCAACTGGAAACTTTCCATACATGAGCCATAACCGACTCAGCCGCAGCCTGAGTCCATAATCCAGTCGACCTTTCCTACTAATTATTTACGTCCACATCTCTTCATCACGCCTTGGAACCATGTTGCCACATCCATGCACTCCTTGCACACATGCAACCATCTTCCAACGACGTCCACGATACCTTCATATGCATTGTTCTTGATCCAAACATGCTGCGCGACCACCCGATCAACTCAACCACAATTCCTCCCGAACTTGGTTGTTGAACCTCATCTTCTCCCTAAGACTAGTTCAATGGATCCCATCACCGGAATCTTGAACCCAAGCAACACCTGCACATGAATAAACAACCAATACTTTTAAGCACAAGTCCACGACTTGACTCACGTTAGTTCCGAAAACCACAACACCTTACATGAACACCTCACATAAGCATGTTGCAAACCATAGCAAAATGTTAACCACCGTAAACAGCCATAAACTTCAAAAACTTAGTAAAATAATACTAAGAAAACTTCCATAGATGTAAAGCAAGTTCGAAACATTTGCATGGTAAAAACAGAACCATTGCGATTTAGATCCTGACCTTGCCATAGCCAACCGGACCTTGAGCCGGAGCTTACCAAAGCTAGCAGAACCTAGCACCGGAACTTACCAAAGCTAGTCGGACCTACCGCCGGAGCTAACCAAACACATGTCGGACGACCGTCCACGCCGGGGGCTATCGATGTCCAACAGAGAGATGATGGGGAGAGGACGTTCGAGTGAAGCACAGACCGAAGAGATGACAAGATCGTCGACAAGATGGAGCGGGTCGAGCCAACACAACAAGTATACATGGATACCGTCTAGCAAGTAAAGTCCACCCTGGGAGAAGCAACAAGCAAGCAACACTGAGAACCATAGATCGTCAAGAGCAGTCCACTTAGGGCTGGTAAAGAGCCAAAAAAATAAACTAAAAATATAAAGGGACAGAATGGATTAGGGTCGGGCCAAATTTATATTTATTTTTGAACTAAAATTTGATAAGGGCCGAGATAAATTGTGAAAGGGCCCGTGGGCCGAGCCCATTTACCACCCCTAAGTCCACTAAGGGATAAGCAACAGGTTCATCACAAGAACAACAGGAAGCCACGTACTTCACATTATCTGCGATGTACAAGCAACGAACATGTGGCAGAGGAGTGCACAATCAAGACTAATTGTGTTGTATGCAATAAGGACTTTCATTTGTAAAAAATGTCTGATTGTTAAGATGACAAAGCCTTGAGCATACCCCTTCGAACAGGGAAAATAAAACTCAGTTTCCTGCAGCTGCCAGGTTTGATTAAAAATTAGAAGCCCCTCATCCCACACTTACGGTGCTCTAACAATCACAGAAGGGGACAGTGAGGTCAGGTTATTCATCCACATTGTACCGCATTGTAGAAGTATTGACATTGTGTTCCTCTGCAAAGTAAATATTTAAAAAGTATCCTACCTCCTTAAGCATAAATGCTTCGGCGATGCACCCTTAACTCTAGCACTATTGCCAACCATTGGTTTAATATATCAAAGGACTCTTTAAATATGATACATCCACCTATATTGTATAGGACCGCCTACTTTAGCTTCATATGGAAGGTGAATAAGAAGATGTAGCATTCGGTTTAAAAAACCATGGAGAAAATACTTTATTCATCCTACATAACAGCACTGGTATCTCCTTCTCTAACTTTTTCATCATCTCCATCATGATTTTTTAGCACAGAGGTGTCTATAAAAATAGCTAAGCTCGGCTAACACTTTCCAAACCACATAATCAAGGTAGCCCCAGAGCATAACGGGCAGGAGTCTTTCCATGATTATATGGTAATCATCACTCTTTAACCCATTTAATTTTACCGTCTTGACATTAATGGCTCGTCTCAAGCTAGCAGCGTAACTATCAGGGAATTTCAACCCTTTCAACCAATTCAGAACTTCTTTCTTCTATTTAGGTTTAAGAAAGAAAGAACCACATGGCTTGCCACCACTTTCAGAGAGCTCAAGAGTTGGACGAATACGAAGCTCTGCCAAATCCTTTCGAGCCTTTATATTGTCTTTTGTTTTGCTAGGCATATCCAGGCACATGCTTATGATGCATTCGCCCATATTACGCTCCTGATGCATGACATCAATATTGTGCATTAAAATCAATGACTTGACACACGGTAGTCCCATAGTCCACATCTGTGAGTTCAATTGTGTACCTCTCCATAATCTATAAAAAGTCCCGGACAATCTTTATCTACCACAAGTTTATCCAACATATCATTAATTTCTGACCCACTCAAATGCTTCGGCGGTCCCTTTGTCACAATATTGTTCTTTTTGTAAGCATTCTTCTGTTGCCTAAACACATGATTCTGGGCAACCAACGTCTATGACAATCAAAGTAGCATATCGTGCCACCATGAGTAAGACAAAAATAATCCATGTCTGAAACACATATCGGACATGTCAAACGTCTATGGATGCTCCAGCCAGCAAACATGCCGTATACCAGGAAATCATGGACCGACCACGAGTACACAGCTCGAAGGTTGAATTTCTCCTTCTTGTAACAGTCGTACGCTTCGACTCCTGTACACAACCGTTTCAAATCTTTGATTAGAGGTTGAAACATCATGTTTAGGCGTGTACCAGGATGATCCGGTCCAGGTAGAATGAGGCAAAGGAACATGA
The DNA here is from genome assembly GCA_030760725.1 of Neostapfia colusana. Taxonomy (NCBI): domain Eukaryota; kingdom Viridiplantae; phylum Streptophyta; class Magnoliopsida; order Poales; family Poaceae; genus Neostapfia; species Neostapfia colusana. The sequence goes on along the minus strand of JASWHV010000012.1, from coordinate 45,162,070 downwards.
ACTCATATTTCATACAAACAACAGGTGGTAGGTTGTACGGAATAGCAAAAACGGGCTAACATGAGTAAGGTGTGGCATTTGTACTGAAAGATGAGAAGCCATCTGTCGCTAACCTGAAGCGAACATTTCTCGCATCACTAGCAAAGTTTGTATTAAAGCTGTCTAGCACTTCCATGCCTCACCATTGGACGGGTGCACCATGACTCGATCGTTGTCATACACGCCTTTTTTGTGCCACCAAATGTTTCTGGTGTGGGGACCATCCCGTGGTTCACCCACTCCGGGATCGCAGAGGGTGGTGCTGTACGATGCAGCACCCAACAACACACAAGAAAAGAATAAGAACAACATACAAACTTTTATTTCATATAAAACAGCGGAAGTCTTTTACAAACTTACTATACAGCGGAAGTATTATATATAGTACACTCTAATCTTAACTAAGCAAAAAGTGTAGCCGTCCAGCCCGGGGACGCTACACACTAGCAGCACTCAAACGGAGATCATGGCGGCGTGCAGGGCTCCAGCTCCGCCGTGTACCCCGACAGGGGCATCGCCTTGTCCTTGGAACCTTCCTCATAACTCTCACCTGCACACAGCTCAAATATTGCAACCGTGAGCACGATGGCTCAGCAAGGATTAACCGACAACCCTAGTCATGGAACTCTACATGTAGGGATGTGTAAGATAGGAAAAAGACTTTACAATAAAGACACGCCTACATGTTGATCCTTACTTTCAGTTTTATAGCAACAGTTTCATGTGCCTTAGGCAGCCCTCACATCGGAAGTCCACAATCAAACAAGAAACGCTTTCTTCTGATGTGGTGATGCTCAAAGTGGAAAATAAACTTAATTAGCTCTACAACTACAGCATACATGGTAACAAGACAATATTAATTCAATACAGTGCATTCCTCTGGCCTATTTCACTTCTTACTATGTCACAGCGTAGTGAACAAGCTGTACTCAAATAACCGTGAGGGACGGTGATTGCAATCAGGAGACACCCAAATAACACGTCACATACACCCACTTTCAGAAGTGTGGTGCTTCACACCTTCCTACTCTGTTGTATGCAACAACCTTTCAAAGGCAACCCAAATGCCAAACCGGTCCATCTGTAACGGGCAGGAGGTCCCCGCATGGAGCGTGTCTGTGCCCACCGGCAGATTTACACTTTGCTACCCTCAACCCACTCCTATAAAATGGTTGGGTAAGCCTTGGCACCCAGGTTAACCAATTACATCGGTTTCCTGGTTCCCATATGCCAGTACGTATCCGATACTGTTCGATACTTGTCCAGCAGGGCCGCACACGGCTCGGTCCTCAATCGACACCAACAGGGTCTACGCACGTGAGACCTCCACTCACTGCATCCTATCCCCCCTGCTGGGTCTCAGTTTCACAACTTAAGCCATTCTCTACCTCTTCTCATCCCGTGTGATAAAGTCTTATCTCGCGAATAGATTCCAACCACTCGACTTCTACTGAGATCCTAAGAACATTAGCATGGCATTCTCTACTCGTTGAGTTTGTAAACTACCCCACCCTCCATAGGATTTAAAGGTTATGCAAGTAGGGTTTCAATCACCCTAACTCTAATGCAAGCAATTCACCCTAAACATAAGTGATACAAATGAAGAATTTGCAAAAGTACTTAAATGCAAACCAGGGATTGCCTGGTTACGAGTTAAATGGGAAGTAAGCTTCTGGTGGGAGGACGTCGAACGGCTCCGGTGCATCCTCAACCTCGGTCACTATATGAAATGTAGCAAAATATATGCATAAGTGCAAGTGTTGTATAAGAAGTACACTTCTATTTATAGCTACTGTTATTTAGGCTCCTTAATTGGCTTTGGGATTTTTCCAGTGGATACTAGACTCTCTAAGTATGATCTAAGCAAAATTTGGAGAAATTTCACTGCACCTTGTGGTCTCCAAAATTCCCACAAGTCCAAGGTTTCTCTGAATTTTGAGTCCAAATCTGGAGTTTTAACATGTCTAACAGTGGAAGATCTAAGTAGGGTAGGTCTCCATGGTTCTAAAAAAATTTATTTCACCATTTTTGGAGCAGCCAACAGAGAGAGATGAATTTTTGAAGTTGGACAGGAGTTCTGAATAGTTTCTGTTTAGAATTTAAATTTCCAATTGAAGGCTGAACTTTGGAAGGTAATTTAGCCTAGCAAATGAACACCATAGAATCTCAAATTTTTACTGGACATCAGTAACTATGAAAAGGATTAGCTTCCCAAATTTGGGAATGTTTCATAAAGAATTGCGCCTGAAATAAATCTCTAAAAGATTTAATAAAAACAATTCTACAGAAATTCCTGGGCATTTTCATAGCAAGAAATTTGTTCCTCTGTGAAGTACTCATTATGAGGATTCCAACAAAATTGGTCTCACCCTTTCTGGAGTTCTCTACACAAAGTTATGGATTTTTCAAACTTGAATAACTCTCTGTTCGAAGTCTACACAGAGGACTCAATTGTGGAGCCCACAAGTCAGTCATCTTCAACCTCTCAACAGATCCCGCGCGCGCACACCAGAACCGATGATGGCGCGCCTTTTTCTCGCTCGTTTCTCGACCATTCTCCATGCGGTTTCGTGCTACACCACCTTAGGATCACGGCCTAGCAGCCGGGCAAGATTTCGAAGCATGAAATCTCCTGGAAACCCATTGGCAATGGCTCGGCGGCGCGGCACCGGCGAGGAACAGCATGTCCCAAGCTTCAACCGGCGAGCTAAAGGGCCGTACACCATCTCTAGAGTACATAGAACAATATGCTACCACTGGCCCGAGCCGAAAACGCCCGCAAATGGGAGCTCGACGGTGAACCGAAGGAAAAGCAGAGGTGGTAAAGCATTTGGGTGGCTGACAAAGGGGTCCCACCCCCTCTATTCTTAATCCAAATTTTTTCCACTGATATTTTCCACAGCTACTCCCAATTGAATGCTTTACTTCACCCCAAAGCTAAGGTTTGAAATGTTGAATTCAAATGATTTGAATTCTGGTGTGGAGTTTGAATTGAGTATGGTCATTTGAATTTGAAATGGAATTTGAATTCTCCCTTTTGCATTGTTCCAAAAACATGGCAAACCAACCCCAAAGTTTCTGATTTTTGGCATGGATGCTAATTCAAATGTGGAGAACACATTTGTGGAACCAAATTTGTAAATTGATTAATTTGGGATTTGAAACTGAAATTTAAATTCAGATTAGAGGACTTCCCCTTTTAATCCCAAAGAAATATTAGCACCCCTCCAAATGAGCTGAAATTTGAAGTTTGAATATTTGACATATGAAGATCCAAGTTATGAATTTAGATCTCCATGTTTGGAAGCTTTGGGAAGTTTGAAGCACCACTTTGTACTCACACCGTTATAATTCAAAGTTTTAATTCCCCTCATTTTTTCTAAGTGTAAATGTGTTGAAATTATTGCTACCACTTTTTGGGGATTTTACATATGGCAGTTCTTTTAGAGAGTAACAACCACTTCAACCGAGGTGTGATGGGCAAGTAACGAAGTTGCTTATGTGCGACTTCTGTTATCATCGTGTCACCGTCGTAGTTCACAACTTCGACAAACCTCGATTTACCACACTTTAAGAACTTGTTCTCTTTGTTATGCTCTTTCTAGAAAAGCATGCAGTTGTCTAGGCACACATCAATGTTCTCATATTTCATACCGAGACCAGAAAGCATTTTCTTTGACTGGTACATGTATTTAGGCACTTTATGAGGCTTTGGAAGAATATCGCTGATCAATTAGACAAGATCGTTGTAGCAGTTATTTGAGAAAAAAGTACTTAGACTTAATTGCCATAAATCATGTCATGAAGGAAAGGAGGGTCACTTTTGTGTGCTCATGTAGCAGCTCTTCTAGGCTCTTAGAAGCTTGAAGACGCTTCAACCTCCGTTGTAGGAGAATCTTCGTTAAAGTCTGGTTGTATAGATTCAAGCATCTCGTCCATCCTATCAACCCCCATGCTATAAACATACTCTTCGTCTTCTTTTATGGATTTAGGCGCTGATTCACCGTGAAAGACCCACACCTCATGATATGGCAGGAAACCGTATCGGTACAAGTCTATTGAAAGCGTTTTTCTTTTCCAAAAACCTCATATTCTAGATCTTCTACATGGACAACACACCTTATTTATCTTGGCTAACGAAAGAGCACAGTTTACAAAAGTTGTAGTCTTGGTCACCCACTCATCTGAGTGACTTCTATTCTTGTTCCAACTAGTATACATCCAACTACGGTCTTCACCCATGTTTGAGCCTACAAACCAAATGCAGACAAGTCAACATCAGCTATCACGCATCTATATCTATTAGGAAGGATGTGTCCTAAACTCACCCAAGAGTGACCAAGAGAGCTTGCTAACAACGAGACGTGGGGTCCGGATCCTGATAAAATTTCATCAGCATAACCCTTTAGTTCTCCAACTGCATGCCCGAAATGGTGCAGCAGAGAACATTAGGGTTATACAACCGAAACTTCAATCTGATCCGGACATCTCGCGTCACAACATAAGCAAGCTTTCTCGGACACCGCGAGGCTATCCAAAAAAGGGACAATTCCGAACCTACACGCATCACACGTAGCGCAAGTGACACGTGCCGATTCAAAATGGGTGACGCATAGGTTACGTTACTCATTTTTTATTCATTCAATACCGTTGTAAAAAAGATTATTTTCGACGGTTTTCAGGTGTTCCAATGAGAGAGAGAGAAAGAGAGAAAACAAACAAAGAAAGAGAGGGAAAGGTTAGGAGATGGTCGTGTTTGTGTACACCCCCGTGTTCTATCTGTCCACAGGCGAGCGTGTGGCGTCCTCACCGGCACCGTTCGCCTCCGTGCCCGGCTTGGCCTACTCATGGTCCTACTACTTGCGATAGCCAAGTCCGGAGCCATCATAAATGATATATTATATATGTTCTCACGACGGTGTATATAGATAACCATCGTGAAGCAAATAATTAACAATCAATTTTCTATTAAATCAGTTACTTAATCAATTAACTAATGCAACAAATTAACTAATCAACTAATTATACCAATAAATCTTTTTTCAGATAAAATTAGTAGTTAAAAATTTACCTAACTAAATACTAAACTAAGTACTTAAAATACAACTTAATGACCCAAATTAATTAAGTATCAAATCGAGTAATTAAATTATAAACTAAACATACAACTAAATTATAAACTAAGTGATTAAACAACTAAAAAATAACTAAATAATAAACAAAATACTAAACTAACAAAGTAATAACTAAATAAACAAATAAAATAAACAATAAACTACTTAATTTAACAACTAATTACTAACCTATAACATTGCTAGTTAATAAACTAAGCATATTTTCAACTATAAAGCACTAATTAATAAAACAATTATTCGACGTGGCGTGAAGTCCGGTGGGGGAGGGTGGGCTGCCGGGCTCAGGGCACCGGCGGCGGCGGCGCGGGGGGGCGGCGCGCGGCCGGGGGGCAGCGTGGGGGTGGCGCGTGGCCGAGCGGCGGCGCGGGGGCCGACTGCGGCACAAGGCGGGGCAGGCGCGGCGCGGACGCAACGCCCGGAGGACTCGGGCGGCGGCGGGGTACAATGGACGCGGGGGCCTCGGGCCTGGGGTATAAGGGGCCTATTTATGACGGCAGAGCCTGACCATCGTAAACAATTACTTATTTAAGATGGCTGGACCCGGACCGTCGTAAACAATCTTAACTACAACGGTCAACCCTAAAACCTTCGTAATTTAGGTTGGCCGTCATAAATTTTGCGCTTTGCTGTAGTGTACTCGCTGACTTGATTCATGACATATCGGAAGTATACTTTGATTATGATATGTTGTGTGCTGATTATGATGACCTTATAGCGTCATCAAGGAAATCAATGTCTTTCCGGAAAAACCTTACAAGAATAAATCTGTTGCCAAGTGAAAGGTGTCTTTTAGAATAACAGAGTTTATTCATACTTGGCTAAACATAGATATATCGCTGATGTCGTTCAAGAACAAAGGTTAGACTTTATGACTATAGTCAAAGGATAAAGATCAACTATCAGAGGGGGGTAAATGATAGATGATATAAAATTTTTAGTGGAAGACTCAACCCCTCTTTAGAAAATTGATATGTGTGAAAAACACGTTTGTGCAAGTAGGTTCTTCAACATAAAACATGATCAAAACTTTACAAATTGTAGATAAATGAGTTAGGAAGCCAATGCAACAAGGATCACATTAATAGACCGAGTAAAACACCGATTACAGTAAAAAACCGTGATCAAAGATCAGCCGAAATTAAATGGACGCCAAAAACAGAATACATATGAAGAAAAACAACGCAAGAACGGTGAAAAATGAAGTTTTCGGATCACGATAGAAAGCTTGGCACAAACAATGACTTTTACTACAAAACATGAATTTCAGCTGCAAGTGATGCCTCCCTTGCAGCCGAGTCTCCTCTATTTACATGCACAACCCTCAAGCCTAAGTAACAACTATGACACCTCTAAAGTAGTGTTGTTCACCTAGGACACCTTCTAACCTACTTGAACTCTATATATTGACAATGGATCACAATATTAACCTTCCAACACTCTTTGGGCACAGCCACAAGAGTTATGGATACAAATAACTTAAAATCCGACCCTAACTTGGACTCCACAGCCTGAACTCGTAACTAACTTGGACTCGGCTGTTTTCTAGACAAAACAGTCTGATTTCCTATCAAAACGCATGTCCGAATCCACCCGATTCAGACTCCAACTCGGATTCATGTCCGAACCTATCTTCAGGCTTTTTCATGTCTGTAATCACGCCACAAACTTGTGGCAACCTTCAAAACGTTCAAACACCTTCACCACGTATTGTAACCTTGTCACAAACACCCTCACCACGTATTGTAACCTAGTCACGTCCATGCACTCCTGCACACGTGCAACATCTTTCAAACTTGTTCAAGTTTCACTTTTCATCGTCTAAACATGTTGGAATCACGTCACAACCTCATGCCATCCCTGTACTTGTGCTCATGACTTCAAGACACATTTGAAACACCACTTGTCACGTGTCAAGTACCGTCATATGCAGTGTTCTTGATCCAAACATGTTGCATGACACATGTGATATCTCAACCACAATTCATCTTGAATTTGGTTTTTGAACATCAACTTCTCCCTAAGTTTAGTTCAAGAATCACTACCACCAACCATGTCTTGACCTCAAGCAATACCTGCACATGAGGAAACAAACATTCTTTGTGAGCACAATTCCGAGACTTGACTCTCGTTAGTCCAAACCACAATACTTTGTATGACAACCTCACACGAACGTGTTGCTCACATTCATACCACCAAAACACAACAAAACTCAGTACATAGACAGCCACACATACTCTTCTAGACATCAAAGATAAGCTTAACACGTCCAATGTCACACCACAAGTCAAGCATCACGAGAATGATCAAAACTTTACATGTAACTCTCACTTAAAACACTATTTGCCAATGTATTCAGCACACTTAGGTCTCACAATGATGATTATAAAACAGGAAAATAGGATATTGTGACGGACCCAAATCCGTACGCCCAGGATCTCAGAGGGTGGTGCCGCACGATGCGATACCCGACAGCACACAGCATAAGGAAACACATTGTATTACATAGAAAACAACTGAATATGTACAAAGTAGTACAAGCCTTCAGTTTACATCTACATACAGATTCTACAACTGTGGAAGCTAAATTTTTACAACTCATGCCCACCTAACTAGCAAAAGTCGGTTGTCCCGTCCTATGGACAATCCATACTAGCTCCACTCCTCAGCTCAGCGCGGCGTGTACGGCTCCCACTCAGCCGTGGTCCCCGACAGAGGGTAGCCCTCGCCGGTGGACTCGTACCCCGAGTCCGTGGCGTAGTCATCACCTGCAAACACTCAATAGAAGCAACCGTGAGCACGATGGCTCAGAAAGTCTTAACCGACACACCTACACATGAAACTCTACATGCAGGTCATAATGAAGATAGGATAGTAAATTGCAGCAAATGGACGCGCCTACAAGTTCATCCTTAGTTCATCTTTTAGCCATAAATTAACACTTCATGAATCTGAAATTTAGTAAGCAATATTTGGTGGCACACATGTAGCAACACAAATTATTCATAACAGCAATATTGAATCATAACATTCCATATATTAATCAACGTCACGACTCAGTGACCAAGTGGTACTCATCACTGCGAGGGACGGCGAATCAACTCGATATACACCTGCAGGGATACCCGAATAGCACGTCACGTACGCCCACCTGTGGAGCTGCACAGCACGCTCACTCGATGTCGTATGGGGCAACCTTTCACCAAACAGCCCAAACGTCGAACCGGTCGCACCCAAACGGACTGGAGGTTCCCTACACGGAGCATCTCTCTATGCCTGTTAGCGGATTTCCACCTTGCTTCCCTCAACCTACACCTATAAATCGGTGCGTTATGCCTCGACGCTTGGAGGTATAGGTTACATCAGTTTATCGGGGCCCATATATCCGATATGCCTTCGGTACGTTCAAACTTGATCAGCGTGGGCCACACACGGATCGGTCCTCAATCGAGACGGACAGGGCTGCGCTCACAAGACTTCCTCTTGCTGCGCCCTAGCCCCTTCCTAGTCTCATTTTCTTACTAAAGTGCTCTCACATCACTCGAACCAATCCCGTGTGTCCCAAACCTATAGTCACGAGTAGATTCCAACTACTTGACTTGTACCAAAGTCCATGCACATTAAACAGAACATATACTACTCGAGGACTTATGCCCTACCCTCACTTTTGTGGGAATATTCTGGCTATGCATTTGGGTTTCATTCATCCTACACCTAATGCACATAAATACCTCAAGCTAAAGTATATATAAAGCAAAACTTTATAACTTTGTCAAATGCAAACCAGGGATTTCCTTGTTTCTGCTGGTCAGATGTTAGTGCTTCGTCTGGAAGTAGGAAATCCAAAACTTCCGGGGTCTCTTCGCCTTCAGCGACTACACGTAAGCAATGTACGATATGTCAATTTAAATGTAATGTGTTAAATTGAAGATGTAAAGACCATAACTCTAGCTAGACCTACCCTTTGGCTCTGAAATTTTTATGGTGGCTTGGTATGATCCTAACAAGAGACTTGACCAAGTTTCATTTGAAACAAAGTTCATTTGAGCTCTGTACAAATAAAAGTCTATTTGGTCATTACTAGAGCTTCTAAGGATTTCTAGAGAATTTCATGGCTCAAACCATTACTCTCTGGAAACAAGAGTTTGATATGGTTATAATGGAATTGTTTTCATGTCATTTGAACAATCCTATATGAAGTTATGCCCTAAACAAGATTTGAGAAAATCTGAAAAATGTTTCAGTATATTTTTCCATTTTCTCAGTGTAGTTCACTTAATCACACCATTAGGGGGACTAAATTAACTTAGATGTATCTGAAATTTTTCCTGTGACTCAAGGATTTTCAAGTAAACATCCTAGACAAATTTCAGAGTTTTCCACAAAGGAATTCTCCAAATAAAATTCCCCACAAATTAAATTTGAGGGAATTAATTCTTGAAAACATAATAAGTTTCATAAGATGAAACTTGTTTTTATGGATAGTATTCGAAGAGATGAATCCAACAAAATTTGGTTCACTCAATTTGGAGCTTCCTAGTCAGAGATATGGATTTTACAAATTTGGAGAAATTCTCTGAAAAGGTCTCTGTTATTTTTCCTATTTTTCAGAGACATAGAGGATTGAAACCACATTTGGCCAAGCAACTGGAATCCAATGCCCCTGAAATTTTTACTGGAGTTCAAGGATTTTTGGAAGAATGTCCTACCCAAATTTGGGAATTTTCCAATACATGGAACTCCTATAAAAAATCCTACAATATTTTTTTATTGAATTAATGAGCCAAATCTAGAGATTTTCATACCAATTAAGATGCACCCCTAGATAGTAATCACTTAGAGGAATCTAATGGAATTTATTTCACAATTTTTGGAGGTTCCTATCAAAAGTTAGGGCTCTTTAAAGTTTAAACCGAATTAGGGAAAATCTGGAAATGTTTAAACACCTACTGCAGGCCCCACATGACAGATTCCTCTTCCACCTCGCGCCAACAGGGGCTGGTGGCGGCGTGCGGCGGTGAGCGCCGATGAGGTACACGAAACCCGCCTTCCCGGCCTTCCCTTGCCCCAAACTCGCCGCCTCCCCCTTTTGGACCACGACCAACTCATCCCCGGGTTCAACCGAGGGCCTCGGTCCCCGGAAACCCCTCGGCGACGGGCGGCGGCGGCTAACCTTCGAGGTGTCGCACTCCCTCCACAGTGGCTCATTTGCTTCGGTTTTTCTTCCTAGAGCACCGTGGTGGCATCCTAAGCACCGGCATGAGCTCAAATCAGCTCAAAAGTGGCTGTAAATAGGGGCTCATCGGCGACCTAGGGTGAAAATCGGTGCCGGCTCAAAATTCTCGAAGAACAGCGCCTACACTTGATGATTTTTGATGCTTTTTGATCCGAAGGAGCGTGGGAGGGTGTATATCATGTCTATAGCTCGGTACAAGTGATGGTAGAGGCATCACCGTGAATTTTGAAGATTGGTGAGGCTCGGTCCTACGGATACCGACGCAATAAACGGAGAAATTCTCCACCGACGACGCACGAGAGAAGGTGAGGTCGGCATGGATGTGTTCAGCACCTTGGAGTGGACCTTTTTCGTGTAGGGCATCGGCCACGACAGAGCCTCTAGCGCTCGGAAGCCGGGGAGCAGCGAGGTCGGGCGCTTGTGCGAGTAGCGTCGGTTGTGTACAGAGGAAGTGAACACTGCGAGGGAAAAAACAGGTCACGGCAGAGCACCGGTTGCTTCACTCGGTCTCCATCCCTTGCGAGCAGGAGGTGGCGCTCGTCCCACGTCGGTTGGCCAACGTTACCGAGAGGTGGCGCGCGCTACCGACTCCAGGGGTCGGTTTGCATTTTCATGAGACTGACCGGTGGGGTCCACCACCCCAATTCTTCCCCCTCTCTGTGCTTTAGGATTCCCACATGGATTTTGTCCGAAAATTTCCAAAATTGGATAGTACACCAAAATAAGTGTGAGGAACACAATGGAACACTCAATTTGAGTTTTGGTGAAGTTGGAATTTGAAACTGAGATTTAAATTCAAATTCGAATTTTCTCCTGTTTTAATTAAAATGACTAGTAAATCCTTTTCAAATTCTCCAAAAATTTGCAGGGCTACCCGTTGATGTGTGAAGAACTAAATGGTAGCTTTAGATATCCGTGTTTGGGACTTTTGCAAGTTCAAGTTTAGACTTGGAACTCACACTTTTAAATTCAAAAGTTTAAATTCCCTCACCTTTTCTCGGTGTGAATTTCAGCTCCACTTGCTAGACTTTTTGGGATTTCACATCCCTCTCCCCTTAAAAGAATCTCGACCCGATATTACAAAAGAAGAGACAAAGATGTGAGAGGATTTACCCGTGATGAGACGTCATGAAATCCGGGTAGTTTGAGCGAAGGAACTCCTCGTTCTCCCACGTCGCTTCTTCAGCGGCGTGGTTGCTCCACAATATCTTATAGAACCACAGCGTTTGATTACGCGTGGTCCGAGCCTTCTCATCAATAATTGCCACCGGATATTCAGCATATGTCATGTCAGATCCGGTTGCATCTCACCAATGTCTTCGGCGGGAACAGCAGCCGTATACTTCAAACATTTTCGTAGTTGTGAAACATGGAAAACGTCGTGAACACCAGCGAGAGATGCCGGTAGCTCTAGTCTATACGCCACTGGTCCACACTTCTCGGTGATAGCATAGAGTCCAATAAATTGGGGAGCGAGCTTCCCCTTCACACCGAATCGGTGCACGCCTTTCATCGGAGATACCCGGAGGTACACGTGTTCCCCAACGTCAAAGTGCAGCGGCCTACGCCTCTTATAAGCGTAACTTTTCTGCCGGGATTGAGCGGCCTTCAAGTTGGCCTGAATAATTCGAACACGCTCTTCGGCATCGTTCACCACATCAACCCCGAATGTGACCCTTTCACCTGACTCGCACCAGTTCAATGGGGTGCGGCATTTGCGACCGTAGAGAGCCTCATATGGTGCCATCTTGATACTCGCCTGATAGCCATTGTTGTACGAGAATTCTGCCAACGGTAGATGATTATCCCAGCTTCTACCGTTGTGGATGGCACACGCTCTCAACATGTCTTCTAATACTTGGTTCACCCTCTCAGTTTGTCCATCTGTCTGAGGGTGATAGGCGGAGCTTCTAATCAGCTTAGTATTCAAAGCAGCGTGCAACTGCTCCCAGAAACGAGCTACAAACAATGGCCCTTGGTCTGAGACTATGGTCTTGGGTACTCCATGCAAGCATAGGATTCTTGCAATGTACAACTCCGTATATCTGCTGGCATGGAAATGTGTATGCACGGGAATGAAGTGAGCTGACTTGATTAGCCGGTCAAAGATTACCCAAATGGAATCATGCTTGCTGGAAGTCAGAGGTAATCCCACATTGAAATTCATGCTCACATCTTCCCACTTCCATGCTGGAATTTTTAGGGGTTGCAACAGCCCTGATTTTCTCATGTGATCCGCTTTCACTCGTCTACATGTATCACACTCAGATACGTATTTAGCCACTTCCCGCTTCATCCGTGTCCACCAAAATTTTCTTTTCAAATCTTGGTACATTTTGTTGCTGCCTGGATGAATGGAGAATTTAGACAAGTGATCCTCATCAAGGATCTTCTTCCTCAGCTTCATATTCCGGGGTACGACTATGCGGTCATTGAACCACAGCGTCCCCTCGTCATCTTTCCGGAAACATTTGATATCCCCACTGTCTATCCATCTCCGGAGATGTGCCATGCCCTTGTCAACTTTCTGAGCTGCAATGATATCCTCCCTAATGGCAGGGATGAGGGCAAGGTTGTAGAGTGATCCATAAGGAACCAAGTATAAACTCGGCTCTTCCTCTTCCACCGGTGTAATGGTGAGGTTATGGACATGTGATTTCCGACTTAGCGTGTCGGCAACCATATTTGCCTTGCCGGGGTGGTAATGAATTTCAATCTCATAGTCTTTGATTAGTTCTAACCACCTCCTTTGCCTCATATTCAGCTCCTTCTGGGTGAAGATATACTTTAAGCTCTTGTGGTCGGTGTAGAGATGCACCAAATTCCCCAGGAGATAGTGCCTCCACATTTTCAGCATCAAAACCACAGCAGCGAGCTCAAGATCATGAGTCGGATAGTTCTGCTCATGGTTTCGAAGTTGGCGTGAGCCATATGCGACTACACGTCCTTCTTGCATCAACACGCAGCCAAGCCCGATACCGGACGCATCACAATACACGTCGAAGGGCTTGGTCGTATCCGGTTGAGCTAAGACCAGGGCTGTTGTGAGATGCTTTACCAATGCTTGGAACGCTCCTTCACATGCTGAGTTCCAAACATATTTTGTTCTCTTCTTCAATAATTCTGTCATCGGCTTAGCCAGCTTGGAGAAACTTGGAATGAATCTCCGGTAATATCCCGCTAAACCGAGGAAGCTTCTGACTTCATGGACAGAAGTGGGGGCTTTCCATTTCAGCACTTGTTCAATTTTGCTTGGGTCAACCGCAATGCCTTCCGCTGAGATGATATGTCCCAAAAATGGCACTTGGCTGATCCAAAACTCACATTTGCTGAACTTGGCATAGAGCTTATGGTCCCGGAATCGTTGAAGAACGATTCTCAAGTGTTCGGCGTGTTCTGCTTCTGACTTGGAGTAAACCAAGATATCGTCAATGAACACCACAACGAACTTATCTAGCTCCGGCATGAACACCGAGTTCATGAGATACATGAAATGTGCCGGATCCTTAGTGAGACCAAAGGACATGACGAGATATTCATATAGGCCATATCTCATCGAGAAGGCCGTCTTCGGGATATTCTCCGCCCGGATTTTTATTTGATGATACCTGGAGCGAAGGTCTATCTTGGAGAACACACTTGCACCCACAAGCTGATCAAACAGGATATCAATGCGGGGCAGTGGGTATTTGTTCTTGATGGTGACGGCGTTGAGCGGCCGGTAATCCACACACAGTCTCAAGGTTTCATCCTTTTTCTTGACGAACAGCGCAGAGCATCCCCAAGGCGAGGAACTCGGCCTAATGAAACCCTTGCTCAACAAATCATTGAGCTGTTCTTTCAACTCAGCCAGCTCGTTTGGAGCCATTTTGTACGGTCTCCATGATATGGGAGTAGTCCCGGGTGCATGTTCTATCTTGAACTCCACATCCCGCTCAGGTGGCATGCCCGGAAGATCATTCGGAAACACGTCGGGATACTCTCAGACTACAGGGATGTCATCTAACTTGGAAGCTTCAGTATTATAGGCGGCTGAAACTTCCAGGACTGGATTGTCTAGTATGAGGGACTGCGGACGGTGTAGTGGGGAGTTGAGGTGAACTGTCCATGATAATGTTTCTAGGATAGCGCCATGGTAACTTAGCCATGACATCCCTAAGATTGCATCAATCTTCTGCCCCTCAAGAATAATCATAGTAGTGGGATATCTTCCCACCTAAGCACAGTGGTGCTTTCGGAATCATCATATTTGCTGAAATCTTCCCTCCTGGTGAGCAGATCATGTAAGAGCACTCGGTTGGAAAGACTTCCAGTTGATGCTTAACCACATATGATGCACTTATGAAGTTGTGGGTGGCACCAGAATCAAATAAAATGATGATTGCTTGATCGTTGAGAGTGAACGTACCCGCCAGCATGTTTTCTCCCTCCGGGGCGTCCTCATTGTCAAGGTTGCGAACGCCCCCAGTTCGCTGAACTCCCTTCTTGACCGGAGGTCGGCCTCGAGCACCACCCTGATATTGGGCTTGCCCGCTGCTCTGCTGCCCCTGAATACAGTCCTTCGAGAAGTGGCCCGCCTCGCCACATGTGTAGCATATGTAGCGAGGCGGTCCTCCGCTGATCGGCGGACGGAAACCCGAGGCACGTTGTGGCGGTGGAAACGCCCGAGGTACCATCTGCTGCTGCTGTCGCGATCACGGTGGTGGCATCAGTGGTCGGAACGGGGGTGGCTGAAAAGAACGACCCCGAACTGCTGAGGTCGCGCCGGTGGATGCCACTGCTGACCGGACGGTGTCCGATACACCATGCGGTATTTTTGAGGAGCTCCACCCCTCTGCTTGGTGGAGTGCTTCGCTTTCTCTGCTCAGCCGCCAGTTCTCGCTGAGCATCCTCTTGCATGATCGCGGCGTTGACGAGGTCGTTGAACGTGCCACAATTGCATTGTACGAGATGCGTCTTCATCTCGGGATTTAACCCTCGATAGAACTGCTCTCGCTTCCTCTCCTCGGTGGAGACATAATCTGACGCATACTGTGCCAGATGGTTGAACGCATGGGAGTAGTCGTGGGCACTCCTCCCGCCCTGCTTCAGCTCCAAGAATTCTTGGAACTTCCTCTTCATTATCTCGGGAGGGATATGACAGGCGCGGAACGCCTCACGGAATTCTTCCCACTCCACGGCGTGGCCAGCCGGCAGTGAGGCGACATAGTTCGGCCACCACGCACCGGCTGCACCGTGAAGCTGCTGAGCCGCGAAAGAGTCTTCTTCCGCTCCGTGCATTGGAGCAGCCCAAACTTGGACTCGATCGTCCTCAGCCAGTTGTCTGCCTCCAGCGGTTCTGCCGCTTCGGTGAACACCGGAGGATGCGTACTCATGAAATCCGAGTACGTTGTCATGTGGGGCTCACGAGGCCCCCTCTCTTGACGCCCCCTCCCCAACCTGGGATGTATTCTACACAATCATGCGGAGCAGATCGGTCTGCTCCTCACGATTGCCCTCCAGCGCTGCGATCACATCTGCTAGTGTAAGCAGAGGCGGGGGTGGTGGTTGTTGCTGCGGGGTGCTGTCGTAGGCAGGTGGTTGGGAGTCATCACCCCCTGCTGACTAGAGCCACCAACCTCATGCGTGGCCCGAGTATGAACCATATTCAACCATACGACAATAAAAATCAGTCCCACAGCATTCTTCATGCAGTCAAATAAAATAGTCATAAAAATATAATGAAAATAAACATGCGATATATCTCGTTATATAGATAATGTAATAACTTCGCACAAGCTACACCATTACCAGACCAAATAAAAACTAGTTAAATCCAACTTGATGGACTTCCTCTTTGGAAGTTTATCTCAACTAGATTTGGTCACTGCGAGACGTTAATACCGCTTTGTCATCACATATACTATCCTTTTATCTTCAATACGACACAAACATGGTCTCTAGCAAAAGAAACTTGAGTAGGAAATATACTCAAATCTTTCACTAATTGAAGATAACAACTCATGAGTACGTTTTACCCTATTGGAAGTAATCAAACCTCCTTAGGGTACAACGATCTCTCAAATGAGTTCAACTGTCCATCCCTCTGCCCAGAATGACCAGTTTCTACATATCCCAGATTTTGACCTGGTACATGGAATTTTCATAACTCAAGTTGAATACCAAAGTTAAAGTTAACTTCAGTATATTTCCAACGAGTATTTATTTGCCCTCAGATGATCTCTGGCTAAAAAGTTATGATAGTTCAAAGTAAACAGAATTTCTGGAAGAATTTCAACAGCACCTCCTTTGGAAGTTGCTGTTTTCAACTCTAAATTCCACTGCATTCCGTGCTGCAATTGCAGAAACTCTGAATTACAAAGATGAACACATCTCCTACCCTTTCCAAAAATGTATTATAAGACAATTTTTTATATTTTTACAAGAAGTTATACTTGAAAAACAGAACAGTCCAGAGAGTGTTTTTGAACCTGTCCTGGTTCTGGACAGTTTACAATCATCTGGAATTTCAACCAGTTTAAGGTGTGATTCTGCTCTGGAAGTCTACAACAAAGTTGTTAGCATTTAAAATCCTTTCCATAACTATATCCCCCACCCCCATTGGCTAAATAATCCGTGAGTTACACTCTGTTAAAGTTCGGCAAACTTGCTGCCTAAAACAGAGCATTCTGTTTTTCAATCCCTTTGAGCTAAACTAATCTCTTGTTGAATTTTCCTACCCAACCAGTGTAAGGGCCTCAGTTTTAGACACCCATTTGTAGTGTTCATCCCCACACCACACACCTCATTTGAGGAAGAATGATGAACACAAATGAAGAGCAAGTAACAATTATCAACATGCTCATTAGGGAACAAACTTGCACATTGCAAAAGTGGTATTTCCCACATGTGATATAGATGGGCTGGGCATAGGAAAAAACTCCTACACTTTGCTAAGGATGTCCATGCCAAGTTTCACCCAAATTCAAAACCTTTTTGAGGTCATCTTGGGTATAGATAGGAAGGGGGCAGTTTGAAAACATATTCAAATTCAAACTGTTTTTATACCATGAATTTGAAAGTGGAAGGCATATTCTTACTCAGCACATTTTTGTGAGCTCACACACCAATTTTCACTCCATTTGGAGTTGATCTTGACATGAGCTAAGGGGGAGAAATTCAAACTTTATTTGAATTTCAAACTGAACTTGTGCTGAAATTCATTCAAACCAAACCTCATTTGAACTTTGATCAATTCAAATGGCTCATGGGGGAATAATTTGAATTGCCAAGGGTAGTATGGGGTTCACTGTTTACAACAGTGATTAGAAGTAAATTTCAGAGGTTAAAAGGAAGGGTGGGACCCACATGTCAGCCTCTGCTTCAACACAAACCGACTGAGACTTTTCACTCGGGTCGCCGAGCCGCAGCGGTGATCGCCACCGAGGCCAGCCACCGCGCCACCAGCTGCTTGCCCACGCGCGGGCATGAGGCGGTGCAGAGCCTTCTTAAGGCGCCTGCCCCCCTCCTCGGCCGAGGCACCGACGTGTTTTCCCGCAAGAACCCAGCACTGGCCGAAAGTTTCCGCAGTTCGGACTTGATCGGAGGACGCCGATCGCAGCTCCCTCCTTCCACTCCAGAGTCCCAGTAAGGTACTAGAGACCTTCCTCCATCCTCCCCATTGCTAGAATTCGGTTGAAACCGATTGATATCGGCTGTGCCGAAAGATCAAACTCGGAACTTGGAACCGCCGCACCTCGGGCTCTCGTGGACAGCCCGACCTGGGCGTTGTCACGCCCGAGCCAAGGCACCCTTGGACGCGCGGGTGACCGGTGCTGCTCATCCCCGAGCCACAGCTCGAGTGGTTGCTCACCGGCGGCGAATTTCCACTTTTCCCCTTTCTGTGTGCAGAACGACCTTCGGGTACGATTCTGTTTAATTCGTGCTCTAGAAAGGATTAGAGGGCCTCAGGCCACTCCCACACGAGCTAGACACGGTAACGCACAAGTTGCCTTCACAACTCTGGGCCGGAGAACCTCTGTGCCCGGCGTAATTTAAGGTCTACTAATGGCGGAACGAACGGGGGGTATCGGGCGCACGGTGAGGACCTATTTCGGGCCTTCCCCGAGCTGCCTCGAGCTCATGTCGACCTTCTCTGAGGTCCACTGATGCTCCCCGACCGATTTCCCAAGTAGCTGAGGTACTAGGGGAGTCAGCCGACATGGCCGAAGTCATTCCGATATGGCGGCTCGTCGCCGACCATGCTCCGGCCGTTGTCATGAGCAGCTGACCCTCGGATCCTGTTCCCCGAGTAAAAGTAGGCAGGGGCGGCCAGAATCGAGAAGTTTGGAGCTGTACAGCAACCGGCGGCGAGCTCTCCGGCGAGATCCCTCGGCGGCGGGGCGCGGGTGTCGCGAGGTTGAAGAAGGGGGTGGACCCCAGCTGTCAGCGGGAGATATTTTGAATCGGGATCCGGCTGCGGCCAGGATCGGGTGTGCTGGCGCGCAAAATCCTTGTGGGCCGCGATGTGCCGTCGCCTCGGCGTGCGACGCGTGTCCCCTGGGCCCACGCGCGAGTTTAAACTTTTCCCCGATTTTCAGATTTCCTTCAAACTTCAAATCCTTATAACTTTGTCTAGAAAGCTCCAAATTGAGTGAAACAAATTTTGCTGGATTCAGCTCTCTGAGTACTTTCCAGAAAATCAAGTTTCACTTCATGAAATTCCTTAATTCTCCAGAATTAATTCCTTAAAGTTTAAACTGTTAGGAATTTTAACTGGAGAATCCTTTGGAGGAAAATCCTGAAATTTTGCTGAGATGTTCACCAAAATATCCCTGAAATACCATAAAAATTTCAGATCCATTTGAGCTCATTTAATCCACCTAATGGTGTGATTAGTAAAACTGTTCCAGAAAAAAATTAGAAAATGTTCAGAAACATTTTCAGAATTTTCTCTGAAATTGTTTAGCTCATATCTTTAGTTAGATACTTCCAAATTAAGTGAGACCAACTCCATTAGAACCCTCTGAAAATCTAGTTTTCAGAAAGTCATAGTTTGTCTCATGAAAATTCCTAGAACACCCTAAGAGTTCCAATTAAGGTCAAGGACATAATTATTTGTGGAGGGCTCAAATGAGCTTTGCTGCAACTAAAACTTGACCAAGTCTTTGTTTAGGTTGTAACCAAGCCACAGTAAAAGTTTCACAGTCATTAGGTCTATCTAGCAAAGGTTATAGACTTCACAACTTCAAACTTAATACAAATGCATTAAATTAATACATGTATTGTTTCTATCATGTAGTCGCTAAGGTCGAGGAGGAACCCGAAGTCCTAGACTTCATTACTCCGGAGGAACAGCTAGCCTACGACCAAGAGCAGCAAGGCAAGTCCCGGTTTGCATTAACCTTTTTACAATTTTTTATTGTTTTGAGCACATACTTGTTTCCTTTGTTCTGTGCATTAGAGTCTTGTTTGGAAATCCAACTGCATAGCCAAGAAAACCACGGGTTGGGTTTAGGATTGCAAACCTCGTTAGCCACTGCATTGCTAGGATAGAGTAGGATTCGGTACAAGTCGAGTAGTTGTACTACTCGCGAGAATAGGCTAGAGGCACATTGCTCGGGTAGAGATAGCACATGATACATATGACAAGAAAATGAGACCGAGCGGAGAGTAAGGGCAGCAGGACTTTGGGGCCTGTGTGCTGTAGCTCCGCTTGTGTCGATTGAGGACCGAGCCGTGTGCGGGCCTGTTGAACAAGCTAGAACAGTACCGAAGACCTACCGGCTATATGGGAACCGGGAAACTGATGTAACTCGGGTAGCTGGGTATTGAGGCATTGCCCGTCGTTCAGAGGGTAGGTTGAGAGCTCGAGGTGTAAATCAGCTGGCGGCACAGAGATGCGCGTGCAGGGACCTCTTGCTCGGGACGATGGGACCGGTTCAATATTTGGCTAACGGGTGAAAGGTAGTCGCGTACGGCGTCCGTGATGGTTGTTGTAGGCAACATCGAGTACGGGCGTACGTGACGGGTTGTTCGGGTAACCCTGCAGGTGTAAATCGATTATAATCGCCGTCCCTCGCGGTCAGTGAGTACCACTTGTTCACTGTACCGTGACGTAGAAAGAACAGGCTAGTTACATGTTAAAATGTTGCTGATTGAAAGCTGGACATTGATTGTTAATGATATGCTGTAGCTTAGTGCTAACTAAAGTTCTTTTCAACTTTGGGCAAAGTACATGAGAGAAATGCGTTTCTTGTTTGATTGCGGCTCTCTCATGTGCCTTAGCGTAAGGTTCTCCACAACCTGCTGCTAAAACTTGAAAGTAAGGTTCTACTAATTAGGCGAGTCCTTGCAAATGATTTTTACCTCATGCAACCCATTACCCTCATGTAGAAGTTCCATGTTTAGGTGAGACGGGTCAGACTTGCTGAGCCTTCGTGCTCACTGCTTGTGCTTGAAGCTTTTGCAGGGTTCTATGAGGAAGGGACTCCCGAAGAGGAGACGGAACCCCAGGAGGGGAACCCCGTCGAGTGGGAGTCGTGCACGCCGCAGAGTTAGTGTGCGTGTGCGCTAGCAAGGACACGTTCAAGGGCTCAACGTGTACTTGATGCTTAGTCTACGCCCACGAGTGTAGACTAAACTTATTTTTATGTAAACATGTTCATAAACTTGTGTATGTAATAAAATTTCGCTTCCGCTTTGTACCTTTGGCGTGTGTTATACGGTGCTGTGCAACGCAGCACCCCTCAGCGTGATCCTGGCTCGACAGGACCAGTGGGGTCGTGTCAGCGTGGTATCAGAGCTCGCTTGAGGTTTAACACAGTACAAAGGTCTTCTTTTTCAAAAAGCCAGTGAGGAACGAGTTAGTAGCCCGTATAAGGATGTTATTAGCATATAGAAAGTGGCATATTAACCTATTTGTTATGTCGGAAAATCGTGCATCTCGGGACGTTCATGTCTTGGGGGGTGCACGTAAGCGCTGTCCACCAGTGCGCACAAGCTGAAGGGTGGAGCCCCACGGGTGGCAGGTAACCCGATCCGCTTTAGTATCCTCTACGACTCTTCATGTCGTTTGGGGTATTCGAGCAACGTCTGTCCCTGGCGTGCGTGGTGCAACCTGGGAGACCCCGTCACGTGGTCTGAAACGTGAACACGTAACTCAAGGCGTGTTTGGCTTGAGAACATCCGGGCGAGTGATGACGGCCGGGTGTACCAACGGTATAGATTCCGGGCTCGGTGTGCAGCCGAGTCTGATGATTGGTTGAATTTCTGCAGGTAGCCTTACCACGAAACGGTAGACGTGTAGCATCCGTGTGCGAGTGACGAGTAGTGCCACTGAACTAACGAAGCCGGCTAAGTCCGGTATAGGTTTTTCCTTTGTGAGGACGTAGTACCGACATAATCTGGTGACGCATCGACGTCACACCCAACTAAATGAACAACTTCATTTAAAAAACTTGAAGGTTTTGATCCAAAGTAGTAAAACTTGATGTAACTCCTTCCCTTGAACAGGATATTCAAAGTTAACAAGCTTTCAACTTATAGGATGTTAAGGACAGAGCACTCTGTTTTCAGCTGAATCAAGGCTGAAGTTAATCAGAGGCTAGAGGTCGAGTTCTTTCGAGGTTAGGGTCGTATGATACATTTCTGGAAAGCTTTGGAAGAGCTTTACAACTTTTCTGTTGAGGTCCAGAGGTGTTTCATCCCTTAACGACTCGAAAAATGCAGTAGAGTTGAAACTGTCCAGAAAACAGGACAGAGCAAAGACTCTCTGTAAACTCTCTGTAAATTAAGCATAACTTCCTGCTTAAAAATCCAAAAATAGAAAATGAGGTAGTTCTGGAAAGCTTATGAGATGGGTTACAACTTTGTATCAGAAAGTTTTGTCAGGTTAGGAATAGAATTAACTGGGATTCTTGGATCAAAGCAGTACCTAAAGCAGGGAGGTGCTGTCCAATTTTCTCCAGAAATTCTGTTAACTTTGACATCTCATAACTTTTGAACCAGGACAGATCATAGGCCAAGCAAATGCTTTCTGGAAAGCTATTGAAGTTAGCTTTAACTTTGATGTTAAGCTCCAGAATTAGTTTTGCCTTTAACATGGCCTAAATCAGGTTGAAATGGAAACTGGTCAGGGCTGTCATGGGAACAGCAGATCAGCAGTCAAATTTGTTTAAAATTTGAACTATGTTTCCAAGTGTTATGGGTTCAATGACATATCTTATGTTATAACTCAATGGTTTACTGTTTAAATAAATATTTGACATTTCTCAAATATATTTTTACAGATGGCAGCAGATAAACGGTTGGAGAACGGGTGGGTAGTTTCCCACTGCTCTGACCGTAGCGGCTACCCGGAAGCATTGTGGCAAATGCTCCAATATTTCGGGTATAACCAGATGCCGCAATACTTCGCCAAGGAAGAAGGCGAAGAGGGGAACAAGACGTGGACGATCCATGTCGAGGTTCCTGCAGGACCTACGCCACCCGGTTGGGTGCCATTCACCGTCACGGTGAGAGGAAGACAACCGGAAGGGATGTGGCAAGTGGCAGCCCGTGACACTATGTCACGTTTCTGCCAACTACACGTGCAGGCTATGGAGGGCACTCCATACGCACTCGTTCCGGTCGAGGGACGAGTTCAGCATGTGTGGGAAGAGAGGTACCTGGAGGCAACAGACCCGAATTGCCCAAGGTACAACCCCGCGGAGGCAAACCTCAGCCTCCAAATGAGGGCGGGAAACGCTGTGATGAACAGCCAAGCTGTTCATACGGAGCATCTCGCCACCAAGCTCAAGGAGAGCGCAAGCCGTGGAGATCATTTTGAGAGTGCTCACAGTGCACTCCGCAATGTGCTCCTTCCGACGATCAAGCGACTGAATGAACAACACAATCAGTTGCGTCGTCTGAAGAAGTCAAAGAAGAAGGGCCGTGTTGACATCGCGGCGTTGCAAGAGCTGGTGCAGACCCTAACCCAGCAGAATGAGGACCTTGCTCAAGAGCGGGACAACGCTATTGAGGAAGGACAAGGCTGGGAAGAGGACTACAACCAGGCTATGCACGAGGTGCATGCATTGCAGGACCTCGTGCCCCCGGTATTGGGCGTACCGGTAGTCTTGGGTCTTCCAGCCATGGGAGAACCTGGAATGGGAGAAGAGGTGGTAGACCCCGAGCCACCAGCAGAGGTACCGGAGGAGGACGACCCACAGGAGGTCGAGTTCTACTCCGAGTAGGGGGTTACGGTTGCCAAGTAGGGCAGCTAGGGTAGCGTAACCCAACTTTTGTAATCGGTGACATGTCGTGCAGACAGTAGCGTATGTATAAGTAGTGACGACATGAGCACGACTTCTCGGAGATCCGAGAATGATGTATCTTGTATAAAGTTTATGCTTTATCAATATATGTGAATGTTGTGCAAGTTAATCATGCGTCGCTTCAATACCTACTGCTGTTTATGGAATTTTGAGTAAGACATGTGCTAATTGCTGCTGTGCTGAATTTCAGAATGACGCGTACTCGTGCCAACCCTGATGTTGGAGGTACTAGCCAAGGGGGAGAGACCTCCCAACCGCCTCACGAGGACTCCTCGGGACAGCAGCAACAACAACAACAGCAGACACCGCCACCGCCACTGCCGACGGTTACATTGGCCGACATTGTCGCGGCAATGGCGGGTTCACATCAGCAGCACACAGAGCTGCTGCAAACGTTAATTGCGAATACGTCTCGCCTAGAGAGACGTCAAGATCGTGAGGAGCGCCAACAGAGCTCCTACTCTGACTTCCTGGCGACTCATCCCCCTGTATTCTCAAGGGCGGATGAACCACTTGACGCGGACAACTGGCTCCGCGCCATAGAGATGAAATTCGGGCTGCTCCAAATCAGCGAGCAGCGCAAGACTCAGTTCGCGGTCCAGCAGCTCCAAGGATCCGCGAGCGCGTGGTGGGCCAACTTCTGTGCTTCACAGCCCACCGACCGAGCGATGACCTGGGCGGAGTTCCGGACGGCCTTCAGGGCCTATCATATACCGCCCGGTTTGATGAAGAGGAAGACGCAGGAGTTCCTACACCTGCAACAAGGGAGCCGAAACGCGCTGGAATATTCCAGGGCGTTCAACGATCTCGCGCTCTACGCGTCGTATCACGCAGATACGGACAAGAAGCGGCGGGACCACTTTTACCAGGGGCTTAATCCGCTCCTGAAGGACAAGCTGGAGATGTTCAATCGCGGCAGCCTCAACGACATAATTGATGCTGCGATTGTTCAGGAGGACTCCGGCAAGGAGTTGGCGGCGGCAGAGCGAAAGCGAAGCGCGCCGCAGAGCAGCGGAGAAGGAGGTGGTCCTTCTCAGAAGTTTCGGATGGTGAATCGCCCACCATCAGGCCCACGCTGGCAACCACCACAGTGGTCGATGCCGTTCCGCGATCGGCCGTACTCTTCACCAGCATTCCGGCCGGCACTGCCAGCACCACCGCAACAACAACAGCAGCAGCGGGCGATGCCGCGTGCGTTTGCACCTCCGCAACGCATGCCGGGCTTTCGTCCCCCGAGTACTCCACCAGCAGCGGCCACATGTTACAAGTGTGGTCGTCCAGGACACTTCGCGAGCAGTTGCCCGGAGAGGCAAGGCGGCGGAGTGGCACCACAGTTTCCGGGGAGGAATCAACCCCGGAACCCTACTAATGCGCGGCGGGCAAACCCTAGGCCCGGCACTGTCCACCAACTTGCCATTGAGGACGTGCCGGAGGGCCAGCCCATCCTTGCGGGTATGTTCCAACTCCACCAGCATCCCGCTATAGTACTATTTGATTCAGGCGCCACGCATAATTTTATTAGCCAAGCGTTTATTGCTAAACACAGCTTGCCAATACTACCCACCGATAGTCCATATTTAATTTGTTCACCGGGTGGGAAGATTTCAGCAAGCATAATGGTCTCCAAAGCACCATTATGCTTAGCGGGTAGAGTGTACCCCACGTCTCTCATTATCTTAGAGGGGCAGAAGGTCGATGTCATCCTAGGGATGTCGTGGTTAACCCGCCACGGCGCTGTTTTAGACACCGTCCTTCGAGTCGTGCACTTAAATTCAGAGGTGCATGGTTCTCACTCATTATTTCTGGACAGTCCAGAAATAAAACTTCTAAGTGTCTATCAAGCCACAACCATCAGATTGGAAGACATTCCAGTGGTCCGAGAGTTCCCTGATGTATTCCCGGACGATTTGCCGGGGATGCCACCCGATAGAGAGGTGGAGTTCAAGATTGAACTTGCACCGGGAACCATGCCAATATCCCGAAGGCCGTACAAGATGGCGCCCAAGGAGTTGGCTGAACTGAAGACTCAGCTCACGGACCTTCTGGAGAAGGGTTTTATTAGGCCGAGCTCCTCGCCATGGGGCTGTTCGGCATTATTTGTCAAAAAGAAGGATGAAACGTTGCGGCTTTGCGTGGACTACCGTCCATTAAATGCCGTAACCATCAAGAACAAGTACCCGTTGCCACGGATCGACATGTTGTTTGATCAGTTGGTCGAAGCAAAGATCTTTTCCAAGATGGATTTAAGATCCGGGTACCATCAGATTAAGATAAGGGCGGAGGACATTCCAAAGACAGCTTTCTCGACAAGGTATGGACTTTATGAGTACCTGGTCATGTCCTTTGGCCTCACCAATGCTCCAGCTCACTTCATGTACTTAATGAACTCGGTGTTCATGCCGGAGCTGGACAAGTTTGTCGTGGTCTTCATCGACGACATCCTAGTATACTCCAAGTCGGAGGAAGATCACAAGAAACATCTGCGTATAGTCTTGCAACGGCTGCGGGATCACAAGTTATACGCAAAGTTCAGCAAATGCGAGTTTTGGATATCGCAAGTGCCTTTCCTCGGGCATATCATCTCAGCGGAGGGTATCGCTGTGCACCCGAGCAAGATCACGCAAGTGCTGAATTGGAAATCCCCGAGAACTGTTCATGAGGTACGGAGTTTCCTCGGACTCGCGGGATATTATCGGAGGTTCATTCCGAACTTCTCGAAGATTGCCAAGCCAATGACAGAGCTGCTGAAGAAGGCTACCAAATATGTTTGGAGTCCAGCATGTGAAGCAGCATTCAAGGCTTTAGTCAAGCACCTGACATCAGCACCGGTTTTGGCGCAGCCAGACACAACAAAACCGTTCGATGTGTACTGCGATGCATCCGGCATTGGGCTCGGATGTGTGCTGATGCAAGATCGAAGAGTGGTCGCGTATGGATCGCGGCAGCTTAGGAACCATGAGCAGAATTATCCAACTCACGATTTGGAGCTCGCTGCCGTGGTACTTGCACTGAAGATGTGGAGGCACTACCTACTCGGTAACCTCGTACATTTATATACCGACCACAACAGCCTCAAGTACATATTCACTCAGAAGGAGCTGAACATGAGGCAACGAAGATGGTTAGAACTGATAGAGGATTATGAGATAGAGATCCATTATCATCCGGGCAAGGCAAACGTTGTGGCAGATGCGCTGAGCCGCAAGTCACACGTCAATAATCTGACCATCACACCGTTGGAAGAGAGCGAACCACCACTACATGTGACTCCACACGGAGCTCTCTACAACCTAGCTTTGATCCCCACCATCCGTGAAGAGATAGCGGCAGCCCAGAAGAATGACAAGGGCATGTCACATTTGCGGAGACGTGTAGACAGTGGGGAGTTGAAATGTTTCCGGAAGGACGGAGACGGCGTCCTATGGTTCAAGAACCGGATCGTCGTACCCCGAAACCCGGAGTTACGGAAGAAAATCTTTGATGAGGCTCACTTATCAAAGTTTTCTATTCACCCCGGCAGCAACAAAATGTATCAAGAACTCAGAAGAAAGTTTTGGTGGACACGGATGAAGCGAGAGACTACAAAATACGTGTCCGAGTGTGATACATGTCGAAGGGTGAAGGCAGACCATATGCGGAAACCGGGACTGCTGCAACCACTAGGCGTTCCTGCCTGGAAGTGGGAGGACGTGAGCATGGACTTCGTCGTCGGTTTACCCACCACCTTACAGAAACATGATTCTGTGTGGGTGATCGTCGATCGACTCACCAAAGTTTCCCATTTCATCCCGGTCAACACCAACTACAACGCCAAGAAGTACGCTGAACTGTACATCTCACGGATCCTATGCTTATACGGCGTACCCCGTACCATCATATCGGACCGGGGCACTTTATTTGTGTCCCGTTTTTGGGAGCAGCTGCACGCTGCCTTGGGGACGAAGCTGATCCGTAGTTCAGCCTACCACCCGCAGACGGATGGACAAACCGAACGGGTAAATCAGATTCTAGAAGACATGCTACGAGCTTGCGCTATCGACCACGGCAAGAATTGGGATGATCACTTGCCGTTAGCCGAGTTCTCGTACAACAACGGGTACCAAGCCAGCATCAAGATGGCGCCCTACGAGGCGCTATACGGAAGGAAATGCCGCACACCATTGAACTGGTGTGAGTCTGGCGAAAGGGTTACCTTCGGGATTGACCTTGTCAACAACGCGGAAGAAAGGGTTCGATTAATTCAAGCGAACCTAAAAGCCGCTCAATCCCGACAGAAACAGTATGCGGACCGGAGAAGGCGCCCGTTACAATTCGAAGTTGGAGATCACGTATATCTACGGGTGTCTCCAATGAAGGGCGTAAACAGATTTGGGGTGAGAGGAAAGTTGGCACCCCGATTCATCGGTCCATTCCAGATTACCGAAAGATGTGGATCGGTAGCATACCGGCTGAAATTACCAGAAGCACTTTCCGGTGTGCACGACGTCTTTCACGTTTCCCAGCTGAGGAAGTGTCTCAAGCTATCAACTACCGTTCAGCTGGAAGACATTGAAGAACTGCAACCGGATCTCACCTATCGGGAGGAACCGGTGCAGATTATTGATGAAAAGGCCCGAACCACACGCAACCGTACGTTGTGGTTCTACAAGGTTCTATGGAGTAATCACTCCGTGGACGAAGCGACATGGGAGAGCGAAGAATTTCTTCGCACTAACTACCCCGACTTTCTCACGTCGCATATCCGGTAATTTTCCCACCGTCCTCTCTCTCATTTTCACCTTATAATCTCGGGACGAGATTCTTTTAAGGGGGGAGGAATGTAAGGGCCTCAGTTTTAGACACCCATTTGTAGTGTTCATCCCCACACCACACACCTCATTTGAGGAAGAATGATGAACACAAATGAAGAGCAAGTAACAATTATCAACATGCTCATTAGGGAACAAACTTGCACATTGCAAAAGTGGTATTTCCCACATGTGATATAGATGGGCTGGGCATAGGAAAAAACTCCTACACTTTGCTAAGGATGTCCATGCCAAGTTTCACCCAAATTCAAAACCTTTTTGAGGTCATCTTGGGTATAGATAGGAAGGGGGCAGTTTGAAAACATATTCAAATTCAAACTGTTTTTATACCATGAATTTGAAAGTGGAAGGCATATTCTTACTCAGCACATTTTTGTGAGCTCACACACCAATTTTCACTCCATTTGGAGTTGATCTTGACATGAGCTAAGGGGGAGAAATTCAAACTTTATTTGAATTTCAAACTGAACTTGTGCTGAAATTCATTCAAACCAAACCTCATTTGAACTTTGATCAATTCAAATGGCTCATGGGGGAATAATTTGAATTGCCAAGGGTAGTATGGGGTTCACTGTTTACAACAGTGATTAGAAGTAAATTTCAGAGGTTAAAAGGAAGGGTGGGACCCACATGTCAGCCTCTGCTTCAACACAAACCGACTGAGACTTTTCACTCGGGTCGCCGAGCCGCAGCGGTGATCACCACCGAGGCCAGCCACCGCGCCACCAGCTGCTTGCCCACGCGCGGGCATGAGGCGGTGCAGAGCCTTCTTAAGGCGCCTGCCCCCCTCCTCGGCCGAGGCACCGACGTGTTTTCCCGCAAGAACCCAGCACTGGCCGAAAGTTTCCGCAGTTCGGACTTGATCGGAGGACGCCGATCGCAGCTCCCTCCTTCCACTCCAGAGTCCCAGTAAGGTACTAGAGACCTTCCTCCATCCTCCCCATTGCTAGAATTCGGTTGAAACCGATTGATATCGGCTGTGCCGAAAGATCAAACTCGGAACTTGGAACCGCCGCACCTCGGGCTCTCGTGGACAGCCCGACCTGGGCGTTGTCACGCCCGAGCCAAGGCACCCTTGGACGCGCGGGTGACCGGTGCTGCTCATCCCCGAGCCACAGCTCGAGTGGTTGCTCACCGGCGGCGAATTTCCACTTTTCCCCTTTCTGTGTGCAGAACGACCTTCGGGTACGATTCTGTTTAATTCGTGCTCTAGAAAGGATTAGAGGGCCTCAGGCCACTCCCACACGAGCTAGACACGGTAACGCACAAGTTGCCTTCACAACTCTGGGCCGGAGAACCTCTGTGCCCGGCGTAATTTAAGGTCTACTAATGGCGGAACGAACGGGGGGTATCGGGCGCACGGTGAGGACCTATTTCGGGCCTTCCCCGAGCTGCCTCGAGCTCATGTCGACCTTCTCTGAGGTCCACTGATGCTCCCCGACCGATTTCCCAAGTAGCTGAGGTACTAGGGGAGTCAGCCGACATGGCCGAAGTCATTCCGATATGGCGGCTCGTCGCCGACCATGCTCCGGCCGTTGTCATGAGCAGCTGACCCTCGGATCCTGTTCCCCGAGTAAAAGTAGGCAGGGGCGGCCAGAATCGAGAAGTTTGGAGCTGTACAGCAACCGGCGGCGAGCTCTCCGGCGAGATCCCTCGGCGGCGGGGCGCGGGTGTCGCGAGGTTGAAGAAGGGGGTGGACCCCAGCTGTCAGCGGGAGATATTTTGAATCGGGATCCGGCTGCGGCCAGGATCGGGTGTGCTGGCGCGCAAAATCCTTGTGGGCCGCGATGTGCCGTCGCCTCGGCGTGCGACGCGTGTCCCCTGGGCCCACGCGCGAGTTTAAACTTTTCCCCGATTTTCAGATTTCCTTCAAACTTCAAATCCTTATAACTTTGTCTAGAAAGCTCCAAATTGAGTGAAACAAATTTTGCTGGATTCAGCTCTCTGAGTACTTTCCAGAAAATCAAGTTTCACTTCATGAAATTCCTTAATTCTCCAGAATTAATTCCTTAAAGTTTAAACTGTTAGGAATTTTAACTGGAGAATCCTTTGGAGGAAAATCCTGAAATTTTGCTGAGATGTTCACCAAAATATCCCTGAAATACCATAAAAATTGCAGATCCATTTGAGCTCATTTAATCCACCTAATGGTGTGATTAGTAAAACTGTTCCAGAAAAAAATTAGAAAATGTTCAGAAACATTTTCAGAATTTTCTCTGAAATTGTTTAGCTCATATCTTTAGTTAGATACTTCCAAATTAAGTGAGACCAACTCCATTAGAACCCTCTGAAAATCTAGTTTTCAGAAAGTCATAGTTTGTCTCATGAAAATTCCTAGAACACCCTAAGAGTTCCAATTAAGGTCAAGGACATAATTATTTGTGGAGGGCTCAAATGAGCTTTGCTGCAACTAAAACTTGACCAAGTCTTTGTTTAGGTTGTAACCAAGCCACAGTAAAAGTTTCACAGTCATTAGGTCTATCTAGCAAAGGTTATAGACTTCACAACTTCAAACTTAATACAAATGCATTAAATTAATACATGTATTGTTTCTATCATGTAGTCGCTAAGGTCGAGGAGGAACCCGAAGTCCTAGACTTCATTACTCCGGAGGAACAGCTAGCCTACGACCAAGAGCAGCAAGGCAAGCCTCGGTTTGCATTAACCTTTTTACAAATTTTTATTGTTTTGAGCACATACTTGTTTCCTTTGTTCTGTGCATTAGAGTCTTGTTTGGAAATCCAACTGCATAGCCAAGAAAACCACGGGTTGGGTTTAGGATTGCAAACCTCGTTAGCCACTGCATTGCTAGGATAGAGTAGGATTCGGTACAAGTCGAGTAGTTGTACTACTCGCGAGAATAGGCTAGAGGCACATTGCTCGGGTAGAGATAGCACATGATACATATGACAAGAAAATGAGACCGAGCGGAGAGTAAGGGCAGCAGGACTTTGGGGCCTGTGTGCTGTAGCTCCGCTTGTGTCGATTGAGGGACCGAGCCGTGTGCGGGCCTGTTGAACAAGCTAGAACAGTACCGAAGACCTACCGGCTATATGGGAACCGGGAAACTGATGTAACTCGGGTAGCTGGGTATTGAGGCATTGCCCGTCGTTCAGAGGGTAGGTTGAGAGCTCGAGGTGTAAATCAGCTGGCGGCACAGAGATGCGCGTGCAGGGACCTCTTGCTCGGGACGATGGGACCGGTTCAATATTTGGCTAACGGGTGAAAGGTAGTCGCGTACGGCGTCCGTGATGGTTGTTGTAGGCAACATCGAGTACGGGCGTACGTGACGGGTTGTTCGGGTAACCCTGCAGGTGTAAATCGATTATAATCGCCGTCCCTCGCGGTCAGTGAGTACCACTTGTTCACTGTACCGTGACGTAGAAAGAACAGGCTAGTTACATGTTAAAATGTTGCTGATTGAAAGCTGGACATTGATTGTTAATGATATGCTGTAGCTTAGTGCTAACTAAAGTTCTTTTCAACTTTGGGCAAAGTACATGAGAGAAATGCGTTTCTTGTTTGATTGCGGCTCTCTCATGTGCCTTAGCGTAAGGTTCTCCACAACCTGCTGCTAAAACTTGAAAGTAAGGTTCTACTAATTAGGCGAGTCCTTGCAAATGATTTTTACCTCATGCAACCCATTACCCTCATGTAGAAGTTCCATGTTTAGGTGAGACGGGTCAGACTTGCTGAGCCTTCGTGCTCACTGCTTGTGCTTGAAGCTTTTGCAGGGTTCTATGAGGAAGGGACTCCCGAAGAGGAGACGGAACCCCAGGAGGGGAACCCCGTCGAGTGGGAGTCGTGCACGCCGCAGAGTTAGTGTGCGTGTGCGCTAGCAAGGACACGTTCAAGGGCTCAACGTGTACTTGATGCTTAGTCTACGCCCGCGAGTGTAGACTAAACTTATTTTTATGTAAACATGTTCATAAACTTGTGTATGTAATAAAATTTCGCTTCCGCTTTGTACCTTTGGCGTGTGTTATACGGTGCTGTGCAACGCAGCACCCCTCAGCGTGATCCTGGCTCGACAGGACCAGTGGGGTCGTGTCAGCGTGGTATCAGAGCTCGCTTGAGGTTTAACACAGTACAAAGGTCTTCTTTTTCAAAAAGCCAGTGAGGAACGAGTTAGTAGCCCGTATAAGGATGTTATTAGCATATAGAAAGTGGCATATTAACCTATTTGTTATGTCGGAAAATCGTGCATCTCGGGACGTTCATGTCTTGGGGGGTGCACGTAAGCGCTGTCCACCAGTGCGCACAAGCTGAAGGGTGGAGCCCCACGGGTGGCAGGTAACCCGATCCGCTTTAGTATCCTCTACGACTCTTCATGTCGTTTGGGGTATTCGAGCAACGTCTGTCCCTGGCGTGCGTGGTGCAACCTGGGAGACCCCGTCACGTGGTCTGAAACGTGAACACGTAACTCAAGGCGTGTTTGGCTTGAGAACATCCGGGCGAGTGATGACGGCCGGGTGTACCAACGGTATAGATTCCGGGCTCGGTGTGCAGCCGAGTCTGATGATTGGTTGAATTTCTGCAGGTAGCCTTACCACGAAACGGTAGACGTGTAGCATCCGTGTGCGAGTGACGAGTAGTGCCACTGAACTAACGAAGCCGGCTAAGTCCGGTATAGGTTTTTCCTTTGTGAGGACGTAGTACCGACATAATCTGGTGACGCATCGACGTCACACCCAACTAAATGAACAACTTCATTTAAAAAACTTAAAGGTTTTGATCCAAAGTAGTAAAACTTGATGTAACTCCTTCCCTTGAACAGGATATTCAAAGTTAACAAGCTTTCAACTTATAGGATGTTAAGGACAGAGCACTCTGTTTTCAGCTGAATCAAGGCTGAAGTTAATCAGAGGCTAGAGGTCGAGTTCTTTCGAGGTTGGGGTCGTATGATACATTTCTGGAAAGCTTTGGAAGAGCTTTACAACTTTTCTGTTGAGGTCCAGAGGTGTTTCATCCCTTAACGACTCGAAAAATGCAGTAGAGTTGAAACTGTCCAGAAAACAGGACAGAGCAAAGACTCTCTGTAAACTCTCTGTAAATTAAGCATAACTTCCTGCTTAAAAATTCAAAAATAGAAAATGAGGTAGTTCTGGAAAGCTTATGAGATGGGTTACAACTTTGTATCAGAAAGTTTTGTCAGGTTAGGAATAGAATTAACTGGGATTCTTGGATCAAAGCAGTACCTAAAGCAGGGAGGTGCTGTCCAATTTTCTCCAGAAATTCTGTTAACTTTGACATCTCATAACTTTTGAACCAGGACAGATCATAGGCCAAGCAAATGCTTTCTGGAAAGCTATTGAAGTTAGCTTTAACTTTGATGTTAAGCTCCAGAATTAGTTTTGCCTTTAACATGGCCTAAATCAGGTTGAAATGGAAACTGGTCAGGGCTGTCATGGGAACAGCAGATCAGCAGTCAAATTTGTTTAAAATTTGAACTATGTTTCCAAGTGTTATGGGTTCAATGACATATCTTATGTTATAACTCAATGGTTTACTGTTTAAATAAATATTTGACATTTCTCAAATATATTTTTACAGATGGCAGCAGATAAACGGTTGGAGAACGGGTGGGTAGTTTCCCACTGCTCTGACCGTAGCGGCTACCCGGAAGCATTGTGGCAAATGCTCCAATATTTCGGGTATAACCAGATGCCGCAATACTTCGCCAAGGAAGAAGGCGAAGAGGGGAACAAGACGTGGACGATCCATGTCGAGGTTCCTGCAGGACCTACGCCACCCGGTTGGGTGCCATTCACCGTCACGGTGAGAGGAAGACAACCGGAAGGGATGTGGCAAGTGGCAGCCCGTGACACTATGTCACGTTTCTGCCAACTACACGTGCAGGCTATGGAGGGCACTCCATACGCACTCGTTCCGGTGGAGGGACGAGCTCAGCATGTGTGGGAAGAGAGGTACCTGGAGGCAACAGACCCGAATTGCCCAAGGTACAACCCCGCGGAGGCAAACCTCAGCCTCCAAATGAGGGCGGGAAACGCTGTGATGAACAGCCAAGCTGTTCATACGGAGCATCTCGCCACCAAGCTCAAGGAGAGCGCAAGCCGTGGAGATCATTTTGAGAGTGCTCACAGTGCACTCCGCAATGTGCTCCTTCCGACGATCAAGCGACTGAATGAACAACACAATCAGTTGCGTCGTCTGAAGAAGTCAAAGAAGAAGGGCCGTGTTGACATCGCGGCGTTGCAAGAGCTGGTGCAGACCCTAACCCAGCAGAATGAGGACCTTGCTCAAGAGCGGGACAACGCTATTGAGGAAGGACAAGGCTGGGAAGAGGACTACAACCAGGCTATGGACGAGGTGCATGCATTGCAGGACCTCGTGCCCCCGGTATTGGGCGTACCGGTAGTCTTGGGTCTTCCAGCCATGGGAGAACCTGGAATGGGAGAAGAGGTGGTAGACCCCGAGCCACCAGCAGAGGTACCGGAGGAGGACGACCCACAGGAGGTCGAGTTCTACTCCGAGTAGGGGGTTACGGTTGCCAAGTAGGGCAGCTAGGGTAGCGTAACCCAACTTTTGTAATCGGTGACATGTCGTGCAGACAGTAGCGTATGTATAAGTAGTGACGACATGAGCACGACTTCTCGGAGATCCGAGAATGATGTATCTTGTATAAAGTTTATGCTTTATCAATATATGTGAATGTTGTGCAAGTTAATCATGCGTCGCTTCAATACCTACTGCTGTTTATGGAATTTTGAGTAAGACATGTGCTAATTGCTGCTGTGCTGAATTTCAGAATGACGCGTACTCGTGCCAACCCTGATGTTGGAGGTACTAGCCAAGGGGGAGAGACCTCCCAACCGCCTCACGAGGACTCCTCGGGACAGCAGCAACAACAACAACAGCAGACACCGCCACCGCCACTGCCGACGGTTACATTGGCCGACATTGTCGCGGCAATGGCGGGTTCACATCAGCAGCACACAGAGCTGCTGCAAACGTTAATTGCGAATACGTCTCGCCTAGAGAGACGTCAAGATCGTGAGGAGCGCCAACAGAGCTCCTACTCTGACTTCCTGGCGACTCATCCCCCTGTATTCTCAAGGGCGGATGAACCACTTGACGCGGACAACTGGCTCCGCGCCATAGAGATGAAATTCGGGCTGCTCCAAATCAGCGAGCAGCGCAAGACTCAGTTCGCGGTCCAGCAGCTCCAAGGATCCGCGAGCGCGTGGTGGGCCAACTTCTGTGCTTCACAGCCCACCGACCGAGCGATGACCTGGGCGGAGTTCCGGACGGCCTTCAGGGCCTATCATATACCGCCCGGTTTGATGAAGAGGAAGACGCAGGAGTTCCTACACCTGCAACAAGGGAGCCGAAACGCGCTGGAATATTCCAGGGCGTTCAACGATCTCGCGCTCTACGCGTTGTATCACGCAGATACGGACAAGAAGCGGCGGGACCACTTTTACCAGGGGCTTAATCCGCTCCTGAAGGACAAGCTGGAGATGTTCAATCGCGGCAGCCTCAACGACATAATTGATGCTGCGATTGTTCAGGAGGACTCCGGCAAGGAGTTGGCGGCGGCAGAGCGAAAGCGAAGCGCGCCGCAGAGCAGCGGAGAAGGAGGTGGTCCTTCTCAGAAGTTTCGGATGGTGAATCGCCCACCATCAGGCCCACGCTGGCAACCACCACAGTGGTCGATGCCGTTCCGCGATCGGCCGTACTCTTCACCAGCATTCCGGCCGGCACTGCCAGCACCACCGCAACAACAACAGCAGCAGCGGGCGATGCCGCGTGCGTTTGCACCTCCGCAACGCATGCCGGGCTTTCGTCCCCCGAGTACTCCACCAGCAGCGGCCACATGTTACAAGTGTGGTCGTCCAGGACACTTCGCGAGCAGTTGCCCGGAGAGGCAAGGCGGCGGAGTGGCACCACAGTTTCCGGGGAGGAATCAACCCCGGAACCCTACTAATGCGCGGCGGGCAAACCCTAGGCCCGGCACTGTCCACCAACTTGCCATTGAGGACGTGCCGGAGGGCGAGCCCATCCTTGCGGGTATGTTCCAACTCCACCAGCATCCCGCTATAGTACTATTTGATTCAGGCGCCACGCATAATTTTATTAGCCAAGCGTTTATTGCTAAACACAGCTTGCCAATACTACCCACCGATAGTCCATATTTAATTTGTTCACCGGGTGGGAAGATTTCAGCAAGCATAATGGTCTCCAAAGCACCATTATGCTTAGCGGGTAGAGTGTACCCCACGTCTCTCATTATCTTAGAGGGGCAGAAGGTCGATGTCATCCTAGGGATGTCGTGGTTAACCCGCCACGGCGCTGTTTTAGACACCGTCCTTCGAGTCGTGCACTTAAATTCAGAGGTGCACGGTTCTCACTCATTATTTCTGGACAGTCCAGAAATAAAACTTCTAAGTGTCTATCAAGCCACAACCATCAGATTGGAAGACATTCCAGTGGTCCGAGAGTTCCCTGATGTATTCCCGGACGATTTGCCGGGGATGCCACCCGATAGAGAGGTGGAGTTCAAGATTGAACTTGCACCGGGAACCATGCCAATATCCCGAAGGCCGTACAAGATGGCGCCCAAGGAGTTGGCTGAACTGAAGACTCAGCTCACGGACCTTCTGGAGAAGGGTTTTATTAGGCCGAGCTCCTCGCCATGGGGCTGTTCGGCATTATTTGTCAAAAAGAAGGATGAAACGTTGCGGCTTTGCGTGGACTACCGTCCATTAAATGCCGTAACCATCAAGAACAAGTACCCATTGCCACGGATCGACATGTTGTTTGATCAGTTGGTCGAAGCAAAGATCTTTTCCAAGATGGATTTAAGATCCGGGTACCATCAGATTAAGATAAGGGCGGAGGACATTCCAAAGACAGCTTTCTCGACAAGGTATGGACTTTATGAGTACCTGGTCATGTCCTTTGGCCTCACCAATGCTCCAGCTCACTTCATGTACTTAATGAACTCGGTGTTCATGCCGGAGCTGGACAAGTTTGTCGTGGTCTTCATCGACGACATCCTAGTATACTCCAAGTCGGAGGAAGATCACAAGAAACATCTGCGTATAGTCTTGCAACGGCTGCGGGATCACAAGTTATACGCAAAGTTCAGCAAATGCGAGTTTTGGATATCGCAAGTGCCTTTCCTCGGGCATATCATCTCAGCGGAGGGTATCGCTGTGGACCCGAGCAAGATCACGCAAGTGCTGAATTGGAAATCCCCGAGAACTGTTCATGAGGTACGGAGTTTCCTCGGACTCGCGGGATATTATCGGAGGTTCATTCCGAACTTCTCGAAGATTGCCAAGCCAATGACAGAGCTGCTGAAGAAGGCTACCAAATATGTTTGGAGTCCAGCATGTGAAGCAGCATTCAAGGCTTTAGTCAAGCACCTGACATCAGCACCGGTTTTGGCGCAGCCAGACACAACAAAACCGTTCGATGTGTACTGCGATGCATCCGGCATTGGGCTCGGATGTGTGCTGATGCAAGATCGAAGAGTGGTCGCGTATGGATCGCGGCAGCTTAGGAACCATGAGCAGAATTATCCAACTCACGATTTGGAGCTCGCTGCCGTGGTACTTGCACTGAAGATGTGGAGGCACTACCTACTCGGTAACCTCGTACATTTATATACCGACCACAACAGCCTCAAGTACATATTCACTCAGAAGGAGCTGAACATGAGGCAACGAAGATGGTTAGAACTGATAGAGGATTATGAGATAGAGATCCATTATCATCCGGGCAAGGCAAACGTTGTGGCAGATGCGCTGAGCCGCAAGTCACACGTCAATAATCTGACCATCACACCGTTGGAAGAGAGCGAACCACCACTACATGTGACTCCACACGGAGCTCTCTACAACCTAGCTTTGATCCCCACCATCCGTGAAGAGATAGCGGCAGCCCAGAAGAATGACAAGGGCATGTCACATTTGCGGAGACGTGTAGACAGTGGGGAGTTGAAATGTTTCCGGAAGGACGGAGACGGCGTCCTATGGTTCAAGAACCGGATCGTCGTACCCCGAAACCCGGAGTTACGGAAGAAAATCTTTGATGAGGCTCACTTATCAAAGTTTTCTATTCACCCCGGCAGCAACAAAATGTATCAAGAACTCAGAAGAAAGTTTTGGTGGACACGGATGAAGCGAGAGACTACAAAATACGTGTCCGAGTGTGATACATGTCGAAGGGTGAAGGCAGACCATATGCGGAAACCGGGACTGCTGCAACCACTAGGCGTTCCTGCCTGGAAGTGGGAGGACGTGAGCATGGACTTCGTCGTCGGTTTACCCACCACCTTACAGAAACATGATTCTGTGTCGGTGATCGTCGATCGACTCACCAAAGTTGCCCATTTCATCCCGGTCAACACCAACTACAACGCCAAGAAGTACGCTGAACTGTACATCTCACGGATCCTATGCTTATACGGCGTACCCCGTACCATCATATCGGACCGGGGCACTTTATTTGTGTCCCGTTTTTGGGAGCAGCTGCACGCTGCCTTGGGGACGAAGCTGATCCGTAGTTCAGCCTACCACCCGCAGACGGATGGACAAACCGAACGGGTAAATCAGATTCTAGAAGACATGCTACGAGCTTGCGCTATCGACCACGGCAAGAATTGGGATGATCACTTGCCGTTAGCCGAGTTCTCGTACAACAACGGGTACCAAGCCAGCATCAAGATGGCGCCCTACGAGGCGCTATACGGAAGGAAATGCCGCACACCATTGAACTGGTGTGAGTCTGGCGAAAGGGTTACCTTCGGGATTGACCTTGTCAACAACGCGGAAGAAAGGGTTCGATTAATTCAAGCGAACCTAAAAGCCGCTCAATCCCGACAGAAACAGTATGCGGACCGGAGAAGGCGCCCGTTACAATTCGAAGTTGGAGATCACGTATATCTACGGGTGTCTCCAATGAAGGGCGTAAACAGATTTGGGGTGAGAGGAAAGTTGGCACCCCGATTCATCGGTCCATTCCAGATTACCGAAAGATGTGGATCGGTAGCATACCGGCTGAAATTACCAGAAGCACTTTCCGGTGTGCACGACGTCTTTCACGTTTCCCAGCTGAGGAAGTGTCTCAAGCTATCAACTACCGTTCAGCTGGAAGACATTGAAGAACTGCAACCGGATCTCACCTATCGGGAGGAACCGGTGCAGATTATTGATGAAAAGGCCCGAACCACACGCAACCGTACGTTGTGGTTCTACAAGGTTCTATGGAGTAATCACTCCGTGGACGAAGCGACATGGGAGAGCGAAGAATTTCTTCGCACTAACTACCCCGACTTTCTCACGTCGCATATCCGGTAATTTTCCCACCGTCCTCTCTCTCATTTTCACCTTATAATCTCGGGACGAGATTCTTTTAAGGGGGGAGGAATGTAAGGGCCTCAGTTTTAGACACCCATTTGTAGTGTTCATCCCCACACCACACACCTCATTTGAGGAAGAATGATGAACACAAATGAAGAGCAAGTAACAATTATCAACATGCTCATTAGGGAACAAACTTGCACATTGCAAAAGTGGTATTTCCCACATGTGATATAGATGGGCTGGGCATAGGAAAAAACTCCTACACTTTGCTAAGGATGTCCATGCCAAGTTTCACCCAAATTCAAAACCTTTTTGAGGTCATCTTGGGTATAGATAGGAAGGGGGCAGTTTGAAAACATATTCAAATTCAAACTGTTTTTATACCATGAATTTGAAAGTGGAAGGCATATTCTTACTCAGCACATTTTTGTGAGCTCACACACCAATTTTCACTCCATTTGGAGTTGATCTTGACATGAGCTAAGGGGGAGAAATTCAAACTTTATTTGAATTTCAAACTGAACTTGTGCTGAAATTCATTCAAACCAAACCTCATTTGAACTTTGATCAATTCAAATGGCTCATGGGGGAATAATTTGAATTGCCAAGGGTAGTATGGGGTTCACTGTTTACAACAGTGATTAGAAGTAAATTTCAGAGGTTAAAAGGAAGGGTGGGACCCACATGTCAGCCTCTGCTTCAACACAAACCGACTGAGACTTTTCACTCGGGTCGCCGAGCCGCAGCGGTGATCGCCACCGAGGCCAGCCACCGCGCCACCAGCTGCTTGCCCACGCGCGGGCATGAGGCGGTGCAGAGCCTTCTTAAGGCGCCTGCCCCCCTCCTCGGCCGAGGCACCGACGTGTTTTCCCGCAAGAACCCAGCACTGGCCGAAAGTTTCCGCAGTTCGGACTTGATCGGAGGACGCCGATCGCAGCTCCCTCCTTCCACTCCAGAGTCCCAGTAAGGTACTAGAGACCTTCCTCCATCCTCCCCATTGCTAGAATTCGGTTGAAACCGATTGATATCGGCTGTGCCGAAAGATCAAACTCGGAACTTGGAACCGCCGCACCTCGGGCTCTCGTGGACAGCCCGACCTGGGCGTTGTCACGCCCGAGCCAAGGCACCCTTGGACGCGCGGGTGACCGGTGCTGCTCATCCCCGAGCCACAGCTCGAGTGGTTGCTCACCGGCGGCGAATTTCCACTTTTCCCCTTTCTGTGTGCAGAACGACCTTCGGGTACGATTCTGTTTAATTCGTGCTCTAGAAAGGATTAGAGGGCCTCAGGCCACTCCCACACGAGCTAGACACGGTAACGCACAAGTTGCCTTCACAACTCTGGGCCGGAGAACCTCTGTGCCCGGCGTAATTTAAGGTCTACTAATGGCGGAACGAACGGGGGGTATCGGGCGCACGGTGAGGACCTATTTCGGGCCTTCCCCGAGCTGCCTCGAGCTCATGTCGACCTTCTCTGAGGTCCACTGATGCTCCCCGACCGATTTCCCAAGTAGCTGAGGTACTAGGGGAGTCAGCCGACATGGCCGAAGTCATTCCGATATGGCGGCTCGTCGCCGACCATGCTCCGGCCGTTGTCATGAGCAGCTGACCCTCGGATCCTGTTCCCCGAGTAAAAGTAGGCAGGGGCGGCCAGAATCGAGAAGTTTGGAGCTGTACAGCAACCGGCGGCGAGCTCTCCGGCGAGATCCCTCGGCGGCGGGGCGCGGGTGTCGCGAGGTTGAAGAAGGGGGTGGACCCCAGCTGTCAGCGGGAGATATTTTGAATCAGGATCCGGCTGCGGCCAGGATCGGGTGTGCTGGCGCGCAAAATCCTTGTGGGCCGCGATGTGCCGTCGCCTCGGCGTGCGACGCGTGTCCCCTGGGCCCACGCGCGAGTTTAAACTTTTCCCCGATTTTCAGATTTCCTTCAAACTTCAAATCCTTATAACTTTGGCTAGAAAGCTCCAAATTGAGTGAACCAAATTTTGCTGGATTCAGCTCTCTGAGTACTTTCCAGAAAATCAAGTTTCACTTCATGAAATTCCTTAATTCTCCAGAATTAATTCCTTAAAGTTTAAACTGTTAGGAATTTTAACTGGAGAATCCTTTGGAGGAAAATCCTGAAATTTTGCTGAGATGTTCACCAAAATATCCCTGAAATACCATAGAAATTTCAGATCCATTTGAGCTCATTTAATCCACCTAATGGTGTGATTAGTAAAACTGTTCCAGAAAAAAATTAGAAAATGTTCAGAAACATTTTCAGAATTTTCTCTGAAATTGTTTAGCTCATATCTTTAGTTAGATACTTCCAAATTAAGTGAGACCAACTCCATTAGAACCCTCTGAAAATCTAGTTTTCAGAAAGTCATAGTTTGTCTCATGAAAATTCCTAGAACACCCTAAGAGTTCCAATTAAGGTCAAGGACATAATTATTTGTGGAGGGCTCAAATGAGCTTTGCTGCAACTAAAACTTGACCAAGTCTTTGTTTAGGTTGTAACCAAGCCACAGTAAAAGTTTCACAGTCATTAGGTCTATCTAGCAAAGGTTATAGACTTCACAACTTCAAACTTAATACAAATGCATTAAATTAATACATGTATTGTTTCTATCATGTAGTCGCTAAGGTCGAGGAGGAACCCGAAGTCCTAGACTTCATTACTCCGGAGGAACAGCTAGCCTACGACCAAGAGCAGCAAGGCAAGCCCCGGTTTGCATTAACCTTTTTACAAATTTTTATTGTTTTGAGCACATACTTGTTTCCTTTGTTCTGTGCATTAGAGTCTTGTTTGGAAATCCAACTGCATAGCCAAGAAAACCACGGGTTGGGTTTAGGATTGCAAACCTCGTTAGCCACTGCATTGCTAGGATAGAGTAGGATTCGGTACAAGTCGAGTAGTTGTACTACTCGCGAGAATAGGCTAGAGGCACATTGCTCGGGTAGAGATAGCACATGATACATATGACAAGAAAATGAGACCGCGCGGAGAGTAAGGGCAGCAGGACTTTGGGGCCTGTGTGCTGTAGCTCCGCTTGTGTCGATTGAGGACCGAGCCGTGTGCGGGCCTGTTGAACAAGCTAGAACAGTACCGAAGACCTACCGGCTATATGGGAACCGGGAAACTGATGTAACTCGGGTAGCTGGGTATTGAGGCATTGCCCGTCGTTCAGAGGGTAGGTTGAGAGCTCGAGGTGTAAATCAGCTGGCGGCACAGAGATGCGCGTGCAGGGACCTCTTGCTCGGGACGATGGGACCGGTTCAATATTTGGCTAACGGGTGAAAGGTAGTCGCGTACGGCGTCCGTGATGGTTGTTGTAGGCAACATCGAGTACGGGCGTACATGACGGGTTGTTCGGGTAACCCTGCAGGTGTAAATCGATTATAATCGCCGTCCCTCGCGGTCAGTGAGTACCACTTGTTCACTGTACCGTGACGTAGAAAGAACAGGCTAGTTACATGTTAAAATGTTGCTGATTGAAAGCTGGACATTGATTGTTAATGATATGCTGTAGCTTAGTGCTAACTAAAGTTCTTTTCAACTTTGGGCAAAGTACATGAGAGAAATGCGTTTCTTGTTTGATTGCGGCTCTCTCATGTGCCTTAGCGTAAGGTTCTCCACAACCTGCTGCTAAAACTTGAAAGTAAGGTTCTACTAATTAGGCGAGTTCTTGCAAATGATTTTTACCTCATGCAACCCATTACCCTCATGTAGAAGTTCCATGTTTAGGTGAGACGGGTCAGACTTGCTGAGCTTTCGTGCTCACTGCTTGTGTTTGAAGCTTTTGCAGGGTTCTATGAGGAAGGGACTCCCGAAGAGGAGACGGAACCCCAGGAGGGGAACCCCGTCGAGTGGGAGTCGTGCACGCCGCAGAGTTAGTGTGCGCTAGCAAGGACACGTTCAAGGGCTGAACGTGTACTTGATGCTTAGTCTACGCCCGCGAGTGTAGACTAAACTTATTTTTATGTAAACATGTTCATAAACTTGTGTATGTAATAAAATTTCGCTTCCGCTTTGTACCTTTGGCGTGTGTTATACGGTGCTGTGCAACGCAGCACCCCTCAGCGTGATCCTGGCTCGACAGGACCAGTGGGGTCGTGTCAGCGTGGTATCAGAGCTCGCTTGAGGTTTAACACAGTACAAAGGTCTTCTTTTTCAAAAAGCCAGTGAGGAACGAGTTAGTAGCCCGTATAAGGATGTTATTAGCATATAGAAAGTGGCATATTAACCTATTTGTTATGTCGGAAAATCGTGCATCTCGGGACGTTCATGTCTTGGGGGGTGCACGTAAGCGCTGTCCACCAGTGCGCACAAGCTGAAGGGTGGAGCCCCACGGGTGGCAGGTAACCCGATCCGCTTTAGTATCCTCTACGACTCTTCATGTCGTTTGGGGTATTCGAGCAACGTCTGTCCCTGGCGTGCGTGGTGCAACCTGGGAGACCCCGTCACGTGGTCTGAAACGTGAACACGTAACTCAAGGCGTGTTTGGCTTGAGAACATCCGGGCGAGTGATGACGGCCGGGTGTACCAACGGTATAGATTCCGGGCTCGGTGTGCAGCCGAGTCTGATGATTGGTTGAATTTCTGCAGGTAGCCTTACCACGAAACGGTAGACGTGTAGCATCCGTGTGCGAGTGACGAGTAGTGCCACTGAACTAACGAAGCCGGCTAAGTCCGGTATAGGTTTTTCCTTTGTGAGGACGTAGTACCGACATAATCTGGTGACGCATCGACGTCACACCCAACTAAATGAACAACT
This sequence comes from Neostapfia colusana, assembly GCA_030760725.1. Lineage (NCBI taxonomy): Eukaryota > Viridiplantae > Streptophyta > Magnoliopsida > Poales > Poaceae > Neostapfia > Neostapfia colusana. Next base: position 45,117,471 of record JASWHV010000012.1, on the reverse strand, counting down.
TCATTTAAAAAACTTAAAGGTTTTGATCCAAAGTAGTAAAACTTGATGTAACTCCTTCCCTTGAACAGGATATTCAAAGTTAACAAGCTTTCAACTTATAGGATGTTAAGGACAGAGCACTCTGTTTTCAGCTGAATCAAGGCTGAAGTTAATCAGAGGCTAGAGGTCGAGTTCTTTCGAGGTTGGGGTCGTATGATACATTTCTGGAAAGCTTTGGAAGAGTTTACAACTTTTCTGTTGAGGTCCAGAGGTGTTTCATCCCTTAACGACTCGAAAAATGCAGTAGAGTTGAAACTGTCCAGAAAACAGGACAGAGCAAAGACTCTCTGTAAACTCTCTGTAAATTAAGCATAACTTCCTGCTTAAAAATCCAAAAATAGAAAATGAGGTAGTTCTGGAAAGCTTATGAGATGGGTTACAACTTTGTATCAGAAAGTTTTGTCAGGTTAGGAATAGAATTAACTGGGATTCTTGGATCAAAGCAGTACCTAAAGCAGGGAGGTGCTGTCCAATTTTCTCCAGAAATTCTGTTAACTTTGACATCTCATAACTTTTGAACCAGGACAGATCATAGGCCAAGCAAATGCTTTCTGGAAAGCTATTGAAGTTAGCTTTAACTTTGATGTTAAGCTCCAGAATTAGTTTTGCCTTTAACATGGCCTAAATCAGGTTGAAATGGAAACTGGTCAGGGCTGTCATGGGAACAGCAGATCAGCAGTCAAATTTGTTTAAAATTTGAACTATGTTTCCAAGTGTTATGGGTTCAATGACATATCTTATGTTATAACTCAATGGTTTACTGTTTAAATAAATATTTGACATTTCTCAAATATATTTTTACAGATGGCAGCAGATAAACGGTTGGAGAACGGGTGGGTAGTTTCCCACTGCTCTGACCGTAGCGGCTACCCGGAAGCATTGTGGCAAATGCTCCAATATTTCGGGTATAACCAGATGCCGCAATACTTCGCCAAGGAAGAAGGCGAAGAGGGGAACAAGACGTGGACGATCCATGTCGAGGTTCCTGCAGGACCTACGCCACCCGGTTGGGTGCCATTCACCGTCACGGTGAGAGGAAGACAACCGGAAGGGATGTGGCAAGTGGCAGCCCGTGACACTATGTCACATTTCTGCCAACTACACGTGCAGGCTATGGAGGGCACTCCATACGCACTCGTTCCGGTGGAGGGACGAGCTCAGCATGTGTGGGAAGAGAGGTACCTGGAGGCAACAGACCCGAATTGCCCAAGGTACAACCCCGCGGAGGCAAACCTCAGCCTCCAAATGAGGGCGGGAAACGCTGTGATGAACAGCCAAGCTGTTCATACGGAGCATCTCGCCACCAAGCTCAAGGAGAGCGCAAGCCGTGGAGATCATTTTGAGAGTGCTCACAGTGCACTCCGCAATGTGCTCCTTCCGACGATCAAGCGACTGAATGAACAACACAATCAGTTGCGTCGTCTGAAGAAGTCAAAGAAGAAGGGCCGTGTTGACATCGAGGCGTTGCAAGAGCTGGTGCAGACCCTAACCCAGCAGAATGAGGACCTTGCTCAAGAGCGGGACAACGCTATTGAGGAAGGACAAGGCTGGGAAGAGGACTACAACCAGGCTATGGACGAGGTGCATGCATTGCAGGACCTCGTGCCCCCGGTATTGGGCGTACCGGTAGTCTTGGGTCTTCCAGCCATGGGAGAACCTGGAATGGGAGAAGAGGTGGTAGACCCCGAGCCACCAGCAGAGGTACCGGAGGAGGACGACCCACAGGAGGTCGAGTTCTACTCCGAGTAGGGGGTTACGGTTGCCAAGTAGGGCAGCTAGGGTAGCGTAACCCAACTTTTGTAATCGGTGACATGTCGTGCAGACAGTAGCGTATGTATAAGTAGTGACGACATGAGCACGACTTCTCGGAGATCCGAGAATGATGTATCTTGTATAAAGTTTATGCTTTATCAATATATGTGAATGTTGTGCAAGTTAATCATGCGTCGCTTCAATACCTACTGCTGTTTATGGAATTTTGAGTAAGACATGTGCTAATTGCTGCTGTGCTGAATTTCAGAATGACGCGTACTCGTGCCAACCCTGATGTTGGAGGTACTAGCCAAGGGGGAGAGACCTCCCAACCGCCTCCCGAGGACTCCTCGGGACAGCAGCAACAACAACAACAGCAGACACCGCCACCGCCACTGCCGACGGTTACATTGGCCGACATTGTCGCGGCAATGGCGGGTTCACATCAGCAGCACACAGAGCTGCTGCAAACGTTAATTGCGAATACGTCTCGCCTAGAGAGACGTCAAGATCGTGAGGAGCGCCAACAGAGCTCCTACTCTGACTTCCTGGCGACTCATCCCCCTGTATTCTCAAGGGCGGATGAACCACTTGACGCGGACAACTGGCTCCGCGCCATAGAGATGAAATTCGGGCTGCTCCAAATCAGCGAGCAGCGCAAGACTCAGTTCGCGGTCCAGAAGCTCCAAGGATCCGCGAGCGCGTGGTGGGCCAACTTCTGTGCTTCACAGCCCACCGACCGAGCGATGACCTGGGCGGAGTTCCGGACGGCCTTCAGGGCCTATCATATACCGCCCGGTTTGATGAAGAGGAAGACGCAGGAGTTCCTACACCTGCAACAAGGGAGCCGAAACGCGCTGGAATATTCCAGGGCATTCAACGATCTCGCGCTCTACGCGTCGTATCACGCAGATACGGACGAGAAGCGGCGGGACCACTTTTACCAGGGGCTTAATCCGCTCCTGAAGGACAAGCTGGCGATGTTCAATCGCGGCAGCCTCAACGACATAATTGATGCTGCGATTGTTCAGGAGGACTCCGGCAAGGAGTTGGCGGCGGCAGAGCGAAAGCGAAGCGCGCCGCAGAGCAGCGGAGAAGGAGGTGGTCCTTCTCAGAAGTTTCGGATGGTGAATCGCCCACCATCAGGCCCGCGCTGGCAACCACCACAGCGGTCGATGCCGTTCCGCGATCGGCCGTACTCTTCACCAGCATTCCGGCCGGCACTGCCAGCACCACCGCAACAACAACAGCAGCAGCGGGCGATGCCGCGTGCGTTTGCACCTCCGCAACGCATGCCGGGCTTTCGTCCCCCGAGTACTCCACCAGCAGCGGCCACATGTTACAAGTGTGGTCGTCCAGGACACTTCGCGAGCAGTTGCCCGGAGAGGCAAGGCGGCGGAGTGGCACCACAGTTTCCGAGGAGGAATCAACCCCGGAACCCTACTAATGCGCGGCGGGCAAACCCTAGGCCCGGCACTGTCCACCAACTTGCCATTGAGGACGTGCCGGAGGGCGAGCCCATCCTTGCGGGTATGTTCCAACTCCACCAGCATCCCGCTATAGTACTATTTGATTCAGGCGCCACGCATAATTTTATTAGCCAAGCGTTTATTGCTAAACACAGCTTGCCAATACTACCCACCGATAGTCCATATTTAATTTGTTCACCGGGTGGGAAGATTTCAGCAAGCATAATGGTCTCCAAAGCACCATTATGCTTAGCGGGTAGAGTGTACCCCACGTCTCTCATTATCTTAGAGGGGCAGAAGGTCAATGTCATCCTAGGGATGTCGTGGTTAACCCGCCACGGCGCTGTTTTAGACACCGTCCTTCGAGTCGTGCACTTAAATTCAGAGGTGCACGGTTCTCACTCATTATTTCTGGACAGTCCAGAAATAAAACTTCCAAGTGTCTATCAAGCCACAACCATCAGATTGGAAGACATTCCAGTGGTCCGAGAGTTCCCTGATGTATTCCCGGACGATTTGCCGGGGATGCCACCCGATAGAGAGGTGGAGTTCAAGATTGAACTTGCACCGGGAACCATGCCAATATCCTGAAGGCCGTACAAGATGGCGCCCAAGGAGTTGGCTGAACTGAAGACTCAGCTCACGGACCTTCTGGAGAAGGGTTTTATTAGGCCGAGCTCCTCGCCATGGGGCTGTTCGGCATTATTTGTCAAAAAGAAGGATGAAACATTGCGGCTTTGCGTGGACTACCGTCCATTAAATGCCGTAACCATCAAGAACAAGTACCCGTTGCCACGGATCGACATGTTGTTTGATCAGTTGGTCGAAGCAAAGATCTTTTCCAAGATGGATTTAAGATCCGGGTACCATCAGATTAAGATAAGGGCGGAGGACATTCCAAAGACAGCTTTCTCGACAAGGTATGGACTTTATGAGTACCTGGTCATGTCCTTTGGCCTCACCAATGCTCCAGCTCACTTCATGTACTTAATGAACTCGGTGTTCATGCCGGAGCTGGACAAGTTTGTCGTGGTCTTCATCGACGACATCCTAGTATACTCCAAGTCGGAGGAAGATCACAAGAAACATCTGCGTATAGTCTTGCAACGGCTGCGGGATCACAAGTTATACGCAAAGTTCAGCAAATGCGAGTTTTGGATATCGCAAGTGCCTTTCCTCGGGCATATCATCTCAGCGGAGGGTATCGCTGTGGACCCGAGCAAGATCACGCAAGTGCTGAATTGGAAATCCCCGAGAACTGTTCATGAGGTACGGAGTTTCCTCGGACTCGCGGGATATTATCGGAGGTTCATTCCGAACTTCTCGAAGATTGCCAAGCCAATGACAGAGCTGCTGAAGAAGGCTACCAAATATGTTTGGAGTCCAGCATGTGAAGCAGCATTCGAGGCTTTAGTCAAGCACCTGACATCAGCACCGGTTTTGGCGCAGCCAGACACAACAAAACCGTTCGATGTGTACTGCGATGCATCCGGCATTGGGCTCGGATGTGTGCTGATGCAAGATCGAAGAGTGGTCGCGTATGGATCGCGGCAGCTTAGGAACCATGAGCAGAATTATCCAACTCACGATTTGGAGCTCGCTGCCGTGGTACTTGCACTGAAGATGTGGAGGCACTACCTACTCGGTAACCTCGTACATTTATATACCGACCACAACAGCCTCAAGTACATATTCACTCAGAAGGAGCTGAACATGAGGCAACGAAGATGGTTAGAACTGATAGAGGATTATGAGATAGAGATCCATTATCATCCGGGCAAGGCAAACGTTGTGGCAGATGCGCTGAGCCGCAAGTCACACGTCAATAATCTGACCATCACACCGTTGGAAGAGAGCGAACCACCACTACATGTGACTCCACACGGAGCTCTCTACAACCTAGCTTTGATCCCCACCATCCGTGAAGAGATAGCGGCAGCCCAGAAGAATGACAAGGGCATGTCACATTTGCGGAGACGTGTAGACAGTGGGGAGTTGAAATGTTTCCGGAAGGACGGAGACGGCGTCCTATGGTTCAAGAACCGGATCGTCGTACCCCGAAACCCGGAGTTACGGAAGAAAATCTTTGATGAGGCTCACTTATCAAAGTTTTTTATTCACCCCGGCAGCAACAAAATGTATCAAGAACTCAGAAGAAAGTTTTGGTGGACACGGATGAAGCGAGAGACTACAAAATACGTGTCCGAGTGTGATACATGTCGAAGGGTGAAGGCAGACCATATGCGGAAACCGGGACTGCTGCAACCACTAGGCGTTCCTGCCTGGAAGTGGGAGGACGTGAGCATGGACTTCGTCGTCGGTTTACCCACCACCTTACAGAAACATGATTCTGTGTGGGTGATCGTCGATCGACTCACCAAAGTTGCCCATTTCATCCCGGTCAACACCAACTACAACGCCAAGAAGTACGCTGAACTGTACATCTCACGGATCCTATGCTTATACGGCGTACCCCGTACCATCATATCGGACCGGGGCACTTTATTTGTGTCCCGTTTTTGGGAGCAGCTGCACGCTGCCTTGGGGACGAAGCTGATCCGTAGTTCAGCCTACCACCCGCAGACGGATGGACAAACCGAACGGGTAAATCAGATTCTAGAAGACATGCTACGAGCTTGCGCTATCGACCACGGCAAGAATTGGGATGATCACTTGCCGTTAGCCGAGTTCTCGTACAACAACGGGTACCAAGCCAGCATCAAGATGGCGCCCTACGAGGCGCTATACGGAAGGAAATGCCGCACACCATTGAACTGGTGTGAGTCTGGCGAAAGGGTTACCTTCGGGATTGACCTTGTCAACAACGCGGAAGAAAGGGTTCGATTAATTCAAGCGAACCTAAAAGCCGCTCAATCCCGACAGAAACAGTATGCGGACCGGAGAAGGCGCCCGTTACAATTCGAAGTTGGAGATCACGTATATCTACGGGTGTCTCCAATGAAGGGCGTAAACAGATTTGGGGTGAGAGGAAAGTTGGCACCCCGATTCATCGGTCCATTCCAGATTACCGAAAGATGTGGATCGGTAGCATACCGGCTGAAATTACCAGAAGCACTTTCCGGTGTGCACGACGTCTTTCACGTTTCCCAGCTGAGGAAGTGTCTCAAGCTATCAACTACCGTTCAGCTGGAAGACATTGAAGAACTGCAACCGGATCTCACCTATCGGGAGGAACCGGTGCAGATTATTGATGAAAAGGCCCGAACCACACGCAACCGTACGTTGTGGTTCTACAAGGTTCTATGGAGTAATCACTTCGTGGACGAAACGACATGGGAGAGCGAAGAATTTCTTCGCACTAACTACCCCGACTTTCTCACGTCGCATATCCGGTAATTTTCCCACCGTCCTCTCTCTCATTTTCACCTTATAATCTCGGGACGAGATTCTTTTAAGGGGGGAGGAATGTAAGGGCCTCAGTTTTAGACACCCATTTGTAGTGTTCATACCCACACCACACACCTCATTTGAGGAAGAATGATGAACACAAATGAAGAGCAAGTAACAATTATCAACATGCTCATTAGGGAACAAACTTGCACATTGCAAAAGTGGTATTTCCCACATGTGATATAGATGGGCTGGGCATAGGAAAAAACTCCTACACTTTGCTAAGGATGTCCATGCCAAGTTTCACCCAAATTCAAAACCTTTTTGAGGTCATCTTGGGTATAGATAGGAAGGGGGCAGTTTGAAAACATATTCAAATTCAAACTGTTTTTATACCATGAATTTGAAAGTGGAAGGCATATTCTTACTCAGCACATTTTTGTGAGCTCACACACCAATTTTCACTCCATTTGGAGTTGATCTTGACATGAGCTAAGGGGGAGAAATTCAAACTTTATTTGAATTTCAAACTGAACTTGTGCTGAAATTCATTCAAACCAAACCTCATTTGAACTTTGATCAATTCAAATGGCTCATGGGGGAATAATTTGAATTGCCAAGGGTAGTATGGGGTTCACTGTTTACAACAGTGATTAGAAGTAAATTTCAGAGGTTAAAAGGAAGGGTGGGACCCACATGTCAGCCTCTGCTTCAACACAAACCGACTGAGACTTTTCACTCGGGTCGCCGAGCCGCAGCGGTGATCGCCACCGAGGCCAGCCACCGCGCCACCAGCTGCTTGCCCACGCGCGGGCATGAGGCGGTGCAGAGCCTTCTTAAGGCGCCTGCCCCCCTCCTCGGCCGAGGCACCGACGTGTTTTCCCGCAAGAACCCAGCACTGGCCGAAAGTTTCCGCAGTTCGGACTTGATCGGAGGACGCCGATCGCAGCTCCCTCCTTCCACTCCAGAGTCCCAGTAAGGTACTAGAGACCTTCCTCCATCCTCCCCATTGCTAGAATTCGGTTGAAACCGATTGATATCGGCTGTGCCGAAAGATCAAACTCGGAACTTGGAACCGCCGCACCTCGGGCTCTCGTGGACAGCCCGACCTGGGCGTTGTCACGCCCGAGCCAAGGCACCCTTGGACGCGCGGGTGACCGGTGCTGCTCATCCCCGAGCCACAGCTCGAGTGGTTGCTCACCGGCGGCGAATTTCCACTTTTCCCCTTTCTGTGTGCAGAACGACCTTCGGGTACGATTCTGTTTAATTCGTGCTCTAGAAAGGATTAGAGGGCCTCAGGCCACTCCCACACGAGCTAGACACGGTAACGCACAAGTTGCCTTCACAACTCTGGGCCGGAGAACCTCTGTGCCCGGCGTAATTTAAGGTCTACTAATGGCAGAACGAACGGGGGGTATCGGGCGCACGGTGAGGACCTATTTCGGGCCTTCCCCGAGCTGCCTCGAGCTCATGTCGACCTTCTCTGAGGTCCACTGATGCTCCCCGACCGATTTCCCAAGTAGCTGAGGTACTAGGGGAGTCAGCCGACATGGCCGAAGTCATTCCGATATGGCGGCTCGTCGCCGACCATGCTCCGGCCGTTGTCATGAGCAGCTGACCCTCGGATCCTGTTCCCCGAGTAAAAGTAGGCAGGGGCGGCCAGAATCGAGAAGTTTGGAGCTGTACAGCAACCGGCGGCGAGCTCTCCGGCGAGATCCCTCGGCGGCGGGGCGCAGGTGTTGCGAGGTTGAAGAAGGGGGTGGACCCCAGCTGTCAGCGGGAGATATTTTGAATCGGGATCCGGCTGCGGCCAGGATCGGGTGTGCTGGCGCGCAAAATCCTTGTGGGCCGCGATGTGCCGTCGCCTCGGCGTGCGACGCGTGTCCCCTGGGCCCACGCGCGAGTTTAAACTTTTCCCCGATTTTCAGATTTCCTTCAAACTTCAAATCCTTATAACTTTGGCTAGAAAGCTCCAAATTGAGTGAACCAAATTTTGCTGGATTCAGCTCTCTGAGTACTTTCCAGAAAATCAAGTTTCACTTCATGAAATTCCTTAATTCTCCAGAATTAATTCCTTAAAGTTTAAACTGTTAGGAATTTTAACTGGAGAATCCTTTGGAGGAAAATCCTGAAATTTTGCTGAGATGTTCACCAAAATATCCCTGAACTACCATAAAAATTTCAGATCCATTTGAGCTCATTTAATCCACCTAATGGTGTGATTAGTAAAACTGTTCCAGAAAAAAATTAGAAAATGTTCAGAAACATTTTCAGAATTTTCTCTAAAATTGTTTAGCTCATATCTTTAGTTAGAGACTTCCAAATTAAGTGAGACCAACTCCATTAGAACCCTCTGAAAATTTAGTTTTCAGAAAGTCATAGTTTGTCTCATGAAAATTCCTAGAACACCCTAAGAGTTCCAATTAAGGTCAAGGACATAATTATTTGTGGAGGGCTCAAATGAGCTTTGCTGCAACTAAAACTTGACCAAGTCTTTGTTTAGGTTGTAACCAAGCCACAGTAAAAGTTTCACAGTCATTAGGTCTATCTAGCAAAGGTTATAGACTTCACAACTTCAAACTTAATACAAATGCATTAAATTAATACATGTATTGTTTCTATCATGTAGTCGCTAAGGTCGAGGAGGAACCCGAAGTCCTAGACTTCGTTACTCCGGAGGAACAGCTAGCCTACGACCAAGAGCAGCAAGGCAAGCCCCGGTTTGCATTGACCTTTTTACAGATTTTTATTGTTTTGAGCACATACTTGTTTCCTTTGTTCTGTGCATTAGAGTCTTGTTTGGAAATCCAACTGCATAGCCAAGAAAACCACGGGTTGGGTTTAGGATTGCAAACCTCGTTAGCCACTGCATTGCTAGGATAGAGTAGGATTCGGTACAAGTCGAGTAGTTGTACTACTCGCGAGAATAGGCTAGAGGCACATTGCTCGGGTAGAGATAGCACATGATACATATGACAAGAAAATGAGACCGGGCGGAGAGTAAGGGCAGCAGGACTTTGGGGCCTGTGTGCTGTAGCTCCGCTTGTGTCGATTGAGGACCGAGCCGTGTGCGGGCCTGTTGAACAAGCTAGAACAGTACCGAAGACCTACCGGCTATATGGGAACCGGGAAACTGATGTAACTCGGGTAGCTGGGTATTGAGGCATTGCCCGTCGTTCAGAGGGTAGGTTGAGAGCTCGAGGTGTAAATCAGCTGGCGGCACAGAGATGCGCGTGCAGGGACCTCTTGCTCGGGACGATGGGACCGGTTCAATATTTGGCTAACGGGTGAAAGGTAGTCGCGTACGGCGTCCGTGATGGTTGTTGTAGGCAACATCGAGTACGGGTGTACGTGACGGGTTGTTCGGGTAACCCTGCAGGTGTAAATCGATTATAATCGCCGTCCCTCGCGGTCAGTGAGTACCACTTGTTCACTGTACCGTGACGTAGAAAGAACAGGCTAGTTACATGTTAAAATGTTGCTGATTGAAAGCTGGACATTGATTGTTAATGATATGCTGTAGCTTAGTGCTAACTAAAGTTCTTTTCAACTTTGGGCAAAGTACATGAGAGAAATGCGTTTCTTGTTTGATTGCGGCTCTCTCATGTGCCTTAGCGTAAGGTTCTCCACAACCTGCTGCTAAAACTTGAAAGTAAGGTTCTACTAATTAGGCGAGTCCTTGCAAATGATTTTTACCTCATGCAACCCATTACCCTCATGTAGAAGTTCCATGTTTAGGTGAGACGGGTCAGACTTGCTGAGCCTTCGTGCTCACTGCTTGTGTTTGAAGCTTTTGCAGGGTTCTATGAGGAAGGGACTCCCGAAGAGGAGACGGAACCCCAGGAGGGGAACCCCGTCGAGTGGGAGTCGTGCACGCCGCAGAGTTAGTGTGCGTGTGCGCTAGCAAGGACACGTTCAAGGGCTGAACGTGTACTTGATGCTTAGTCTACGCCCGCGAGTGTAGACTAAACTTATTTTTATGTAAACATGTTCATAAACTTGTGTATGTAATAAAATTTCGCTTCCGCTTTGTACCTTTGGCGTGTGTTATACGGTGCTGTGCAACGCAGCACCCCTCAGCGTGATCCTGGCTCGACAGGACCAGTGGGGTCGTGTCAACCAGGGTCCCAAACATTGAAACTTGGTGATTTTAGTTCCTTGTTACCATTATCTTTAATGTAATTTCCTATTACATGTCAGTACTACGTTCCTCACAAAAAGGAAAATCCTAACCGGATTATACCGGCATATACGTCACAATTGTGGTACTAAACAGTCTCTCGCACACGTGTACTACAGGGGATACATACGTGGTTAGTACCTGCAGAAGAACACTCAATAGTGATGCACTCAAAGGTTGTTGTCATTTCAGACAGGTCCAATTTGAAAGTAAATACATATGCCTGTATCATTGCCATACGACCGTCCTTGAGTTAAGCCACGTCTCAAGGTACGTGATAGTGTTTCCACACCACACGATGGGGAACCAGAGTAGAGCGTGAACGGGTCGTCACGGTTGGGAATTTTATCAACTCAACAGATACCACCTACTGCCCTGCAGGGCATGCCGATGGCAAGCGCTGCGTATGTCCTCCTAGGCTATTTCCAGAAGAACACACTATCGTGTTACCGACCACACGATGGGGTTTCCACTTTCTTGCCTAATGCACGCCAGGTACCAGCGTTTCATATGAACTCAGGAACATGAAGAGAACAAGAGTTTCATATTAACGTCTCACACCAAGCTGTGAGACCTATCCCTGAACCACATTCCTCGTCAGGGGAGCTAACCGAAATTGAACCGCTTTCGGTGGCGTTCCTTACCATTCTTACTGTGAGACCTATGTGTGCTGAATACATTGACTTTGACGATAAAAGTTTTGAATACTACCAAAACACCTTTTTAACAAGGCCCGAGCTCCTGCAAGGTCCGACGATAGGTCCGACTTGCTTTGTCTAGGTATGACTTATTTTGGTTAGGTCCAACTTGTTTTTGCTAGCTCCGGTGCTAGGTCCGACTAGCTTTGGTAAGTTCCGTGCTAGGTCCGACTAAGCTTTAGTAAGCTCCGGCGCTAGGTCCGACTAGCTTTGGTAAGCTCCTGTTCAAGGTCCGGTTAGCTTTGGTAAGGTTCGGAGCTTGATTGCAATGGTTTTGCTTTTAACTTGCAATGTTTGAACTTGCTTTATTCTTATGGAAAGTTTGCTTAGTATTATTTTACTAAGTTTTTGGTGTGTTTTGATGGTTATGGCTGATATCATTTTGTATGGTTTACAACATGCTTATGTGAGGTGCTCACGTAAGATGTTATAGTTTCGGAACTAACGAGAGTCAAATCGAGGACTTGTGCTTGGAAGTATTGGTTGTTTATTCATGTGCAGGTGTTGCTTGAGTTCAAGACATGGCTGGTGACGGGATCCATTGAACTAGTCTTAGGGAGAAGATGAGGTTCAACAACCAAGTTTGGGAGGAATTGTGGTTGAGTTGATCGGGAGGTCGCGCAGCATGTTTGGATCAAGAACAATGCATATGAAGGTATCGTGGATGTTGTTGGAAGGTGTTTGCACGTGTGCAAGGAGTGCATGGACGTGGAAACATGGTTCCAAGGCATGGTGAAGAGATATGGAAGTGGAGATATGGTTGAAAAGGTTCAACCGGCTGGATTTTGCGCTCAGGCTGCGGCTGAGGCGGTTATGGTTTGTTTATGGAAAGTTTCGAGTTGGTTATAACAGGATTTCATGTTAGGCATGAAGTAGAGTTGTTTTAGGAATGTTTGGGACGTTCCTAAGGTGTTTGGAAGTCTTAAGATTACTTCTATCTGCATATAGAAGAGTCTTGAGCAGTATTGGAAAGTTACAGTTTGAATCCAAGTAGGAGTAGGAGTCCTAGTTTGAATTGGATTGGCCATAGAGCTGGTAATATAAGCAAGGGAGGCCAAGGCTCATGGAGAACACGACTTTGGGGCTGTTCCTCTTGTGTTTTGATAAACAAAATTCGTATTCTAAAGGAACTTTTGTGCCTTGTTCGTCCGACTTGTTTCAGACAAGTTTTTCTCGTCGAGTTTCTGTTCAGCACTATCTTACTTCGGTGGTTTTATCATAACTCGAGTTTTACAGATCCAATTGATGTGATTCTTTTTGGGTTGTCTTCACAACTTGATTATCTATCATATATGAAAATTTCACGGTCATTGAATTTGTGGTTTCTGATCTACACGAGTTTCTTTGCAGTATTCCAGAACTGTTTTTCTCGCGTAGGACAGATTGACCTTTGTTCGATCTTTCGATCGTAACTTGAGTTTCTCTCAACGGATTTTCATGATTCTTGTTGTGACGTCTTCGTTACTTGATTATCTACAATCTATACTAGTTTTGTCACAGTTGAACATGTTTAGATTAGTCGCACACACGGTTTCTTTAACAGATCGGTTTTCTGCTGAGGGGTGTTTTGTTGCTTCCGCTGAAAAGTTTTTATCTACCATTCACCCCCCTCTGGTAGCTTTACATGTATACTTCAATCCTACAATTGGTATCAGAGCTAGGTTGCTCTAATTTTTGTGATTTGCATGTGTTTTGACTAATCATCATGGAGAAATACTCCGCCAAACCTTGTGTGTTTAGTGGTATTGATTTTCAGGTTTGGAAGGCACACATGGAAGCTTTCATCCAGGCGCAAGGCTTTGCAATATGGGAAAAGGTGTACAAGACTTACGATGTGCCTTCAAACGATCAAGTAACGGCTACAAACATGAGAGATGTTGACAACAACAACAAGGCTCGGAACTTGATCATACAAGGACTAACTCAGAGCGACTTCGACCGTGTTGCACACCTCTGATCGGCGTACGATGTGTGGAGAGCACTTTGTGACTACCTCGAAGGATCCAACACGATCAAAGAGGTAAGACAGGATATGTTCAAGAAAGAATACATGCGCTTTGAAATGCAACCCGGTGAGTCCATTGATGACCTCTTTGCTCGCTTTAATAGAATTCTCAGCAACTTGCGTAGCATCAATGTTAATTTTTCAGATGCTGAAAATGCTAGGCAATTACTAAGTGCATTAGACATGTCAATTTGGGAGATGAAAGTAACATTCATACGTGAATCCACTGTCATGAGTACTCTTACATTATATGTGCTTTATTCTAAGCTAAAAACTCATGAAATTGCACGTAAGAACCCAAATAAGACTATTGCATTTGTCTCACAACGTGATATGCCTAGGTCCGGCCAATCATCTAGCAATACACTTACTTTGTTGTCTTCACTAACCCTAGAACAGATTGAGGAGTTTCCAGAGGAGGAGCTAGTACTTCTTTCTACTAGGTTCTCAAAAGAATTTCAAAATGTGAGAACTAGAAGGAGAGGAAGCTCCGGACCTCAACGATGCTTTGAATGTGGTAAGACAGGACACTTTCATACAGATTGCCCTAACCTTTCAGGTCCTTGTAACCGTGATGAAAAGCAGAATAAAGTCAAGTCCTCTTTTGGCAACACCAACAAGAAAAAGAAGGGTTTTACAGGACGCAAACTGATAAACAGTTTCATCACCGCACTTCAAGAACTTGGCTCGAGTGATGTAGAAATTGGAAGTGATGAAGATGAAGATGATCTAGCAAACTTGTGCTTCATGGCGGGCAAATCAAAATCAAGTATGGAGGATGCAGAACACAACAGTGACAACGAAGAGGTATGCCCTACTTGAGAAGAAATGTGTTATGCTATTTCTCGTGCCACTATTATTGTTAAGAAAAACGACAAAAAGCTTAGGGACAATGCTGTTAAAATTGAGTCACTAGAATCTGAAATTAATCGTTTAAAATCCTTGATTCCTAGTGATGATTCTTGTTCCTCATGTGATTTAATATATGAACAATTGTCCTCTCTAAGAAGTGCATACACCTCCACACTTGATAAACTTGAACTTGAAATCGAAAAGAACAAAAAGCTTGCTGCACTTAATGATAAAAACTTGAAAGATGCTTGTTGTTCTACAATTGATTTGCATTGTTCTACTTGCGATGATCTTGATAAGAAACTACAAGATGCTATGAAAGAAATTTCTATATTGAACAATGCTTTACGTTCTCATGAAGTTAAATATTGTTCCAATTGCAAATTAAAAGGAAAAACTTCATGTGAAAATTGTCTTGATCTATCAAATAAACTTGATAACATGCATAGGACATTAGAACAGTTTTGTAATGGGAATAAGAATCTAAACTTGCTGCTGAATTCTTCCAAGTCTTCCAATGATTAAACTGGTTTAGGTTTTTATTCACATGCTCATGCTAAGGAACATCCACCTAAAATTGTAAAATCATTATAAAGTGGTTTGATTCAAACAGTTCCTAAACAAAAAAAAAGTGGTTTTTAAATCTGCAGGAGTGTTGTCACATTCGAGTTCAAATAAGCATACTGCATGCTCATCTAGACATGAACACAAAGTTAAATTTCATTGTACCTATTGTGGTAGAGATGTTCATGTCATAGATTTTTGTTATAGACTAGCTAAACAACATAAAAAGGAAAGAATGCAAGCTAGATCTTATAACTCTCATGCAAAATTTGCTGCACATACTAAACCGAATGTCAGGAACATGCAACCTGCTGTTATGAGTCAGAAATATTCAGAGTGTACCTCCGGAGCTTCAGTTTTTGCCTCCGGAGCTACTGATTTCCATGCTACACAAGTAACACCTCATAGGTCAGTAGTTAAGAACAAAAAATCTCAAACTTTGACTCATAAACCTGCTGTTTTATCTCAGCTTTCGCATGTTATTCCTGCTGGGCGTCGTGTGACTCAGTACTGGATTCCTAAATGCCTTTTAACTAACCCCAGTATTGAGTCATCGACGTATTGTGCTTCTATGTAGGTTACACGCTTGAGGATGGAGAACATTTGGATTGTGGATTCAGGTTGCTCACGCCACATGACCGGTAACAAAGAATGGTTCTCCTCTCTCTCTTTTGTGTCACGTGTAGAGAATGTTACTTTTGCCGATAATTCTTCAACTCCTATAATTGCTAAGGGTTCGGTTAGAGTAAATGATCACTACACTTTGAAGGATGTGGCACTTGTCAAAAATTTGAAATACAACTTGCTTTCTGTTTCACAATTGCTAGATGAAAATCTGGAAATTATTTTCAATAAAAACTGCTGCAAAGTTGTAGGTTCAAATAGTGAGCTTATCTTTAACATGTCTCGGTTTGGAAGAGTTTTTAAAGCTGATTTTGATATGTCTTCCTCTAAGCATAGATGTCTAGTTGCAAATGATTCTAAAGATTTATATTTTTGGAATCGTAGACTTGGTCACGTAGGCTTTGATCATCTCACGCGTGTTAGTGCTCTTGATCGCATACGTGGGCTGCCTAAGCTTAAAGGGGACAAAGAGATTGTGTGCTCTTCTTATAGACATGCTAAGATGGTTGCAGGTTCACATGCTCCTCTCACAATGACCATGACAACTGAACCGGGTCAACTTTTACACCTTGACACCGTAGGACCTCCACGTGTTCAATCCTTCGGAGGTAAATGGTATGTTCTTGTGATTGTTGATGACTATTCTAGATACTCTTGGGTTTACTTTATGGCATCTAAGAATGAAGCTTTTAGTCACTTTAGAACTTTATTTCTTAGATCATCAATTGATCACCCAGGATCTTTAAGAGCAGTTAGAAGTGATAATGGAACCGAATTTAAAAATCAATCGTTTGATCACTTTTGTGCTGAAAATGCAATAGATCATCAATTTTCTTCACCATATGTACCTCAACAAAACGGTGTTATAGATAGAAAGAACAGAACCTTAGTTGAGATGGCTAGGACTATGCTTGATGAATATCAAACTCCTAGGAAATTTTGGGCTGATGCAAATACAACCGCTTGTTATGTCTCAAATCATGTTTTCTTGCGTGCTAAGCTAGGTAAAACACCATATGAGCTCAGGTTTGGACATAGGCCTAGTGTCACACACTTTAGGGTCTTTGGTTGCAAATGCTTTGTTAAGAAACATGGTAATCTTGATAAATTTGAAGCTAGATCTGTTGATGGCATGTTTCTTGGTTATCCATCTCATACTAGAGGCTACCTTGTGCTTTTACTTGATACTAACAAAATTGTGGAGACTTGTGAGGTTTCTTTTGATGAAACTAGCCCAGTTACTAGTTCAAATATTGCAGGTCCGGATCCATATCCGCAGGGGGAGAGTATTTTCGTTGAAGAAGAGGAAGAAGTGGTGCTGCTGCCCGAAAATTCATCAGCTAATGACATTGTTCCAGCTCTTGATCTTGATTCACAGCCAGCACCGACGACCACCATTGCTGGTCCAGATCCTCCTCACGTCACAAGCTCATCTATTTGTGATGAACAAGAAGAAGAAGCTTGTGAAGTGTCCACTCCCCTCCGGATTCTCAAAAGTCATCCTCCACAACAAATTATTGGAAGTTTGCATGAACGAGTTACAAGATCCAGGTTTTTCGACCCCAATTCTCATGCTCATTCTGCTTTTGGTGCTTCTTTTGAACCCAAAGATATATCACATGCACTCACTAATGAATCTTGGATTATTGCCATGCAAGAAGAGTTAGAAAATTTTGAAAGAAATAATATTTGGAAACTTGTACCTCCACCTCAAGGTCACACTTTAATTGGAATTAAATGGGTGTTTAAAAATAAACAAAGTGAGGATGGGGTTGTGGTTAGGAATAAGGCTAGATTGGTTGCTCAAGGTTTCACACAAGTTGAAGGTCTAGATCTTGATGAAACTTTTGCTCATGTTGCTAGATTAGAAGCCATAAGAATTTTGTTAGCTTTTGCTGCATCTAAAGGTTTTAAGCTATATCAAATGGATGTTAAAAGTGTTTTTCTTAATGGCTACATAGATGAGGAGGTTTATGTCAAACAACCACCTGGTTTTGAAAATCCAAATTTTGTAATCATGTTTACATACTGTCCAAAGCCTTGTACAGTCTCAAACAAGCCCCTAGAGCATGGTATGATAGGTTAAAAACATTCTTACTTGAAAAGGGGTTTACAATGGGCAAGGTTGATAAAACTATTTTTGTGCTTAAGCATGGCAATGACTCATTATTCGTTCAAGTGTATGTGGATGATATTATCTTTGGTTGTGCTTCTCATGATCTTGTGTCCAAGTTTTCAGCTATGATGAGTTCAGAATTTGAGATGAGTATGATGGGAGAACTCACATACTTTTTGGGGCTGCAAATCAAGCAAACCAAGGAGGGTACCTTTGTGCATCAAACAAAGTATACACAAGATCTCCTAAGGCGCTTCAACATGGACAAAAGCAAGCCTCTTCGGACACCAATCGGAAAAGCAACAACACTTGAACTTGATGAAGATTGTGATCCCGTTGATCAAAAAGAATATAGAAGCATGATCGGATCACTTTTGTATCTCACGGCATCAAGACCGGACATACAATTCAGCGTATGTCTTTGTGCACGGTTTCAAGCCTCCCCACGTGCTTCACATCGTCAAGCCGTCAAAAGAATTCTCAGGTACTTACATGGAACTCAAGAATTTGGCATTTTTCTTCCTTCTTCTCAACCGTTACTTTGAAAGCTTTTTTCGATGCTGATTTTGGGGGTTGTAGGATTGATAGGAAAAGTACTTCTGGTGCTTGTCATTTTCTTGGTAATTCACTTGTTGCCTGGTCCTCAAGAAAATTAAGTTCAGTTGCACAATCCACAGCCGAATCCGAATATGTAGCTGCTGCTAGTGCTTGCTCACAAATTCTTTGGATTGTTCAAACACTTAAGGACTATGGGGTTGATCTAGATAGCGTTCCACTGTTTTGTGATAACACTAGTGCCATTTGCATTGCTAAAAACCCCGTGCAACATTTGAAAACTAAGCACATTAACATTAGGTATCACTTTCTCCATGATGATGTCAAAAAAGGGAATATTGTGCTTCACCATGTAGATACCGAACAACAATTGGCTGACATTTTTACAAAACCTTTGGATTTCACTCGTTTTTGTTACATTCGTAGTGAAATAGGGGTTATGCATCCTCATGGCTTAAATTGAGGGAGAATTTTGAAACTTGGGAAGTCTATGTGTGAATCTGAAATTAAAGTAATATGAGCATAGTATTTCATACATATATGACTTTGTGATTCCTTTTTCATGCTGAAAGTTCTTACTACATTACTCGTGTTATACATTTTGTAGTTTTTACCATATCTAGTAATTGGAATAATTACTTACACTAAATCTGATCATGGTCAAACTCTCTTGCTGTTTTGAACTTGTTGCATGCTCACAAGTGCTTTTAATCATAAAGAATTAATCAAGTAATCAACTCACATGTTGAGTTTTTATGTTCAAATAAAAAAATGAGAAAAGATCAAGAGAATATGCATGCATCACACTTCTTCTTTTGAGATGGCTTATCATTGCACTTAAATATGAACTTGAAAGGAGTTGTGTATGACTAAAACCATGTCCTTAAGCTTCTGACTGTCAAATGACAGGTTTGGCTTGGTTGGTTAGAATAAGGCTGATGTTGCATATAATCTCTTGCAAATGTCATAAGATCAAAATTTGTGCTGTATGATAAATAAAATGCAGCAACAAGTGTCATGCTTTCAGGTCTTGAAATAGTTAAGTTTGTGAGATCATGACTTGCGTAAATTGAAAATTACACTTGATCTCTAGCATGGCTTACACTACTTTATGTATCTCATTGATGTGTTAGTGTAAATTACTTGATAGTATGATTTGGATGAGCTTTGTTTTATATGTATATATTATAATGTGCTCATAACAAATTAAAATTTCTCTTTTGTACCTTGCTGAATACATTGTCAAAGGGGGAGAAATTGACCACACATTCACAAGTGTTTTGGCAGGATTCTTCTCAGGGTGAGAAATTTTGGTATTTTTTGTTTTTCTTCTCATTTTATTTCTGATTTACAAAGGGGGGGAAATTGTTTTCAAAACTTTTCATGTGAATAAGCCAATGTTCGGATTTTAAGTGGTGTTGCCAATGCATTCATCAAGGGGGGGATTGTGAGACCTATGTGTGCTGAATACATTGGCTTTGATGATAAAAGTTTTGAATACTACCAAAGCACCTTTTTAACAAGGTCCGACTCTAGGTCCGAGCTCCTATAAGGTCCGACGATAGGTACGACGTAAGGTCCGACTTGCTTTGTCTAGGTCTGACTTATTTTGGCTAGGTCCGACTTGTTTTTGCTAGCTCCGGTGCTAGGTCCGACTAGCTTTGGTAAGTTCCGTGCTAGGTCCAACTAGCTTTGGTAAGTTCCGTGCTAGGTCCGACTAAGCTTTAGTAAGCTCCGGCGCTAGGTCCGACTAGCTTTGGTAAGCTCCGGTTCAAGGTCCGGTTAGATTTGGTAAGGTTCGGAGCTTGATTGCCATGGTTTTGCTTTTAACTTGCAATGTTTGAACTTGCTTTATTCTTGTGGAAAGTTTGCTTAGTATTATTTTACTAAGTTTTTGGTGTGTTTTGGTGGTTATGGCTGATATCATTTTGCTATGGTTTACAACATGCTTATGTGAGGTGCTCACGTAAGATGTTGTAGTTTCGGAACTAACGAGAGTCAAGTCGAGGACTTGTGCTTGGAAGTATTGGTTGTTTATTCATGTGCAGGTGTTGCTTGAGTTCAAGACATGGATGGTGACGGGATCCATTGAACTAGTCTTAGGGAGAAGATGAGGTTCAACAACCAAGTTCGGGAGGAATTGTGGTTGAGTTGATCGGGAGGTCGCGCAGCATGTTTGGATCAAGAACAATGCATATGAAGGTATCGTGGATGTTGTTGGAAGGTGTTTGCACGTGTGCAAGGAGTGCATGGACGTGGCAACATGGTTCCAAGGCATGGTGAAGAGATATGGAAGTGGAGATATGGTTGAAAAGGTTCAACCGGCTGGATTTTGCGCTCAGGCTGCGGCTGAGGCGATTATGGTTTGTTTATGGAAGGTTTCGAGTTGGTTATAACACGATTTCATGTTAGGCATGAAGTAGAGTTGTTTTAGGAATGTTTGGGACATTCCTAAGGTGTTTGGAAGTCTTAAGATTGCTTCTATCTGCGTATAGAAGAGTCTTGAGCAGTATTGGAAAGTTACAGTTTGAATCCAAGTAGGAGTAGGAGTCCTAGTTTGAATTGGATTGGCCATAGAGCTGGTTATATAAGCAAGGGAGGCCAAGGCTCATGGATAACACGACTTTGGAGCTGTTCCTATTGTGTTTGATAAACAAAATTCGTATTCTAAAGGAACTTTTGTGCCTTGTTCGTCCGACTTGTTTCAGACAAGTTTTTCTCGTCGAGTTTCTGTTCAGCACTACCTTGCTTCGGTGGTTTTATCATAACTCGAGTTTTACAGATCCAATTGATGTGATTCTTTTTGGATTGTATTCACAACTTGATTATCTATCATTTATGAAAATTTCACGGTCATTGAATTTGTGGTTTATGATCTACACGAGTTTCTTTACAGTATTCCAGAACTGTTTTTCTCGCGTAGGACAGATTGACCTTTGTTCGATCTTTCGATCGTAACTTGAGTTTCTCTCAACAGATTTTCATGATTCTTGTTGTGACGTCTTCGAGACTTGATTCTATACAATCTATACTAGTTTTGTCACAGTTGAACACTTTTAGATTAGTCGCACACATGGTTTCTTTAACAGATCGGTTTTCTGCTGAGGGGTGTTTTGTTGCTTCCGCTGAAAAGTTTTTATCTACCATTCACCCCCCTCTGGTAGCTTTACACGTGTACTTCGATCCTACATTTACCTGAGCGTAGGTGTGTCATTACATAATCAAAATTCAGAATTATAACACATATGTTAGTCATGCCACTTTAAGTAACTATACTACTATAGTCCTTATTTGGGCATACTAGCGATTCCTCACCATAATCCTAAGTTTTCCCGTAACACTGTCCTTATTTATTGTGCTATCCCCTAAGAAGCTCTGATACCAGCCTGTGACGGACCCAAATCCGTACGCCCAGGATCTCAGAGGGTGGTGCCGCACGATGCGACACCCGACAGCACACAGCATAAGGAAACACATTGTATTACATAGAAAACAACTGAATATGTACAAAGTAGTACAAGCCTTCAGTTTACATCTATATACAGAGTCTACAACTGCGGAAGCTAAATTTTTACAACTCACACCCACCTAACTAGCAAAAGGCGGTTGTCCAGCCTTATGGACAACCCACACTAGCTCCACTCCTCAGCTCAGCGCGGCATGTATGGCTCCTACTCAGCCGTGGTCCCCGACGGAGGGAAGCCCTCGCCGGTGGACTCATACCCCGAGTCCGTGGGGTAGTCATCACCTGCAAACACTCAATAGCAGCAACTGTGAGCACGACTGCTCAGCAAGTCTTAACCGACGCGCCTACATATGAAACTCTACATGCAGGTCATAACGAAGATAGGATGGTGAATTGCAGCAATCGGACACGCCTACAAGTTCATCCTTAGTTCATCTTTTAGCCACAAATTAACAGTTCATGAATCTGAAATTTAGTAAGCAATATTTGGTGGCACACATGTAGCAACACAAATTATTCATAACAACAATATTGAATCATAACATTCCATATATTAATATACGTCATGACTCAGTGAATAAGTGGTACTCATCACCGCGAGGGACGGCGAATCGACTCGATATACACCTGCAGGGATACCCGAATAGCACGTCATGTACGCCCACCCGTGGAGCTGCACAGCATGCTCACTCGATGTCGTAAGGGACAACCTTTCACCAAACAGCCCAAACATCGAACTGGTCACAACCAAATGGACAGGAGGTTCCCAACACGGAGCATCTCTCTATGCCCGTTAGAGGATTTCCACCTTGATGCCCTCATCCTACACCTATAAATCGGTGCGTTATGCCTCGATGCCCGGAGGTATAGGTTACATCAGTTTATCGGGGCCCTATATACGATATGCCTTCGGTACGTTCAAACTTGATCAGTGTGGGCCACACACAGATCGGTCCTCAATCGAAACGGTCAGGGCTGCGCCCAAAAGTCTTCCTCTTGCTGCGCCCTAGCCTCTGCCTAGTCTCATTTTCTTACTGAAGTGCTCTCACATCACTCGAACCAATGCCGTGTGTCCCAAGCCTATACTCGCGAGTAGATTACAACTACTCGACTTGTACCTAAGTCCATGCATATTAATCAGAGCATATACTACTCGAGGACTTATACCCTACCCTCACTTTTGTGGGAATAATCTGGCTATGCATTTGGGTTTCATCCATCCTACACCTAATGCACATAAATACCTCAAGCTAAAGTATATATAAAGCAAACCTTTATAACTTTGTTAAATGCAAACCAGGGCTTGCCTTGTTGCTGCCAGTCGGATGTTAGTGCTTCGTCCGGAAGTATGAAATCCAAAACTTCCGGGATCTCTTTGCCTTCAGAGACTACCAGTAAGCAATGTACGATATGTCAATTTAAATGCAATGTGTTAAATTGAAGATGTAAAGAGAATAACTCTAGCTATCCCTCCCCTTTGGCTCTGAAATTTTTATGGTGGCTTGATAGGATCCTAAAAAGAGACTTGACCAAGTTTCATTTGAAACAAAGTTCATTTGAGCACTGTACAAATAAAAGTCTATTTGGTAATTACTAGAGCTTCTAAGGATTTCCAGAGATTTTCATGGCTCAAACCATTACTTTCTGTAAACTAGAGTTTGAGATAGTTCTAATGGAATTGGTTTCATGTCATTTGAAGAATCCTAGATGAAGTTATGCCCTAAACAAGATTTGAGAAAATCTGAAAAATGTTTCTGTACATTTTTCCATTTTCTCAGGGCAGTTCACTTAATCACACCATTAGGGGGACTAAATTAACTTGAATAGATCTGAAATTTTTCCTGTGACTCAAGGATTTTCAAATGAACATCCTAGCCAAATTTCAGAATTTCCCACAAAGGAATTCTCCAAATAAAATTCCCCACAGTTTAAATTTAAGGGAATTAATTCTGGAAAAGGATAAGTTTCATAAGCTGAAACTTGTTTTGCTAGATAGTATTCGAAGATATGAATCCAACAAAATTTGGTTCGCTCAATTTGGAGCTTCCTAGTCAGAGATATGGATTTTACAAGTTTGGAGAAATTCTCTGAAAAGGTCTCTGTTATTTTTCCTATTTTTCAGAGACATAGAGGATTGAAACTACATATGGCCAAGGGACTGGAATCCAATGCCTCTGAAATTTTTACTGGAGTTCAAGGATTTTTGGAAGAATGTCCTACCCGAATTTGGGAATTTTCCAATACACGGAACTCCTGTAAAAATTCCTACAAGATTTTAATTAATTGAATTAATGAGCCAAATCTAGGGATTTTCATACCAATTGGGATACACACCTATATAGTACTCACTGAGAGGAATCTAATGGAATTTATTTCACAGTTTTTGGGGGTTCCTATCAAAAGTTAGGGCTCTTCAAAGTTTAAACCGAATTAGGGAAAATCTGGAAATGTTTAAACACCTACTGCGGGCCCCACATGACAGATTCCTCTTCCACCTCGCGCCAACAGGGGCTGGTGGCGGCGTGCGGCGGTGAGCACCAGTGAGGTCCACGAAACCCGCCTGTCCGGCCTTCCCTTGCCCCCAAACTCGCCACCTCCTCCTTTTGGACCACGGCCAACTCATCCCCGGGTTCAACCGAGGGCCTCGGTCCCCGAAAACCCCTCGGCGACGGCAGCGTATAACCTTCGGCGGCATCGCACTCCCTCCACAGTTTCTCATTTGCTTCGGTTTTTCTTCCTAGAGCACCGTGGTGGCATCCTAAGCACCGGCATGAGCTCAAATCAGCTCAAAAGTGGTTGTAAGTAGGGGCTCATCGGCGACCTAGGGTGAAAATCGGTGCCGGCTCAAAATTCTCAAAGAACAGCACCTACACTTGATGGTTTTTGATGCCTTTTGATCCTAAAGGAGCGCCAGAGGGTGTACATCATGTCTATAGCTCGGTACAAGTGATGGTAGAGGCATCACCGTGAATTTTGAAGATTGGTGAGGCTCGGTCCTACGGATACCGACGCAATAAACATAGAAATTATCCACCAACGATGCACGAGAGAAGGTGAGGTCAGACCTTGGAGCGGACCTTTTTCGTGTAGGGCATCGGCCACGACAGAGCCTCTAGCGCTCGGATGCCGGGGAGCAGCGAGGTCGACCGCTTGTGCGAGTTGCGTCGGTTGTGTGCGGAGGAAGTGAACACTGCGAGAGAAAAAAACAGGTCACGACAGAGCACTGGTTGCTTCACTCGGTCTCCTTCCCTAGCGAGCAGGAGGTGGCGCTCGGTCCATGTCGGTTGGCCGACGTTGCCGGGAGGTGGCGTGCGCTACCGACTCCAGGGGTCAGTTTGCATTTTCGTTAGACTGACCGGTGGGGTCCACCACCCCAATTCTTCCCCCTCTCTGTGCTTTAGGATTCCCACACGGATTTTGTCCGAAAATTTCCAAAATTGGAGGGTAGAACAAAATAAGTGTGAGGAACACAATCGAACACTCAAATTTGAATTTCGGTGAAGTCGGAATTTGAAACAGAGATTTAAATTCAAATTCAAATTTTCTCCCATTTTAATTCCAACGACTAGTAAATCCTTTTCAAATCCTCCGAAAATTTGCCGGGCTACCCGTGGATGTGTGAAGAACTAAATGGTAGCTTTAGACATCCGTGTTCGGGACTTTTGCAAGTTCCGGTTTAGACTTGGAGCTCACACTTTTAAATTCAAAAGTTTAAATTCCCTCACCTTTTCTCGGTGTGAATTTCAGCTCCACTTGCTAGACTTTTTGGGATTTCACAGATATGTCTAGGATGAACCTTAATTGACTTTTGTAAGGAGCAGATCAGGATATAGGATATGTATTTTGTGACACTGTCTTCCACCTCGTAGACGATCGGGAGGCATCTTTTTAGGGGACAAATGCGACTGTAGTACAAGTGTCACTGATTGTAAAAGGTGAATTTCTAATAAAGTTCCATCTATACAACAGTTTAAGTGGATCCTATAGCAGTATATTGACTAACCCAGGATAATTTAAGAATGGCATTCGTAATAGAATTTATAGGCACATGTCAGTAGAACCCCCTACCCACAGTAATAGGGGTTGACTTCAATATTCTAAGGAGTAGTAAAGAGAAGAATAATGATAGATTTAACGACCGATGGCCTTTCTTGTTTCATGTTGTCATAGGCAGTTTTGATTTTCAGGATATTGAGTTAACATGTCTTCAATTTAATTGGGCAAACCCCTCCCCACCCCAACATACGAAAAGCTAGATAGTGTATTGATGACAACAGAATGGAAATTTAAATACCCATTAGTTTCAGTTCAGGCTCCTGATAAGGCGTTTCTGACCATACACCATATCAATTGATGGGGACCAAAAGACCATTCAAAATGGAAGTTAGTTCTCTTGTGAAGACTTCGATACTTGGGTTGCAGAAATTTAAAACAATCCAGTTAGGGATACGAACGCAGTAGAAAGGTGGAACAACAAGTTGCACTACATGAAACCGAATTATTTTCATGGGCCAGGAACCCACCACAATATCTATAAAGCTCACGACAATATTTATCTTCGTGGGTTTTTCCATTATTTTCGTGTGCCTCTGGCTCACGAAATTAAACTGTCAAAAATACACTTTTTTCCGTGGGCCACCCACGAAAATACGTATATTTTCGTGGGCCAGACCCGGCCCATGAAAATAATATTATTTTCATGGGCCAGACCCGGCCCACAAAAATAATATTTTCATGGGCCGGGTCTGGCCCACGAAAATAATATTTTCATGGGCCGGTTCTGGCCCACGAAAATAATATTTTCATTGGCCGGGTCTGGCCCACGAAAATACTTTGCTCATATTATCATGGGCTCTTTTGAGGCCCACGAAAATACTGTGGCCATATTATCGTGGGCTTTTTTTAAGCTCACGAATATACTATGGTCATATTGCCTAAACCAATCATTTATCGACACATTTCACACTTTAACAAACAGACATATATACACACATTTAATATAGAAAACATTCAACACATATTTAATATTGTCAAAGTGTGTAGCCGACACTTCCCCCGGGCCTGCTCTGGGCAGCCCGCGGAGGTTCTTTTTCGGAGGGGCTAGTCACTCACGGAGAGCTTACGCGTCCACGGTGAGCAGAGGTGCTCATTGTATTGCTTGGTGCTCAGGAGCGAACCCTGCGTGAGAGTGTAAAATGTCGAACCCTCAGGTGTGAATGGCTGAGGCGCGAACCCTTGCTAACGTTGCCTACCCGAGCCTTTTATAGTCAAAGGCTCGGGCGGCTTACAAGGTGGGACCGGGACCCGACAGGTGGTCCCGGGACCCGACAGGTGGTCCCGGGACCCGACAGGTGGTCCCGGGACCCGACAGGTGGTCCCGGGACCCGACAGGTGGTCCCGGAGAGATTGCCTGCCATCTACCGTATCTGCAGTTATGCCGGTAGTTGTCTCTGGCGAGGGCTTCCGAGCCTTCATTCTGCCGCCCTGCCCATGCCGCAAGCTAGTCGTAGTGGTTGATGATGGCAGGGGCGGCAGGGGATGTCTTGTCGCTATGTTTATTGGCATGCAGCCTCTGACGCGGTGCGCCAGTCTTCACTGTGATGTGATTGGGCGCAACGGCACCTGACAGAGGCGTGCTCCGCGTCTCCGCGCCTTGGGCGGAAGGTGCGGGTCTTGAATACCTTGTACGGGCAAGGTATGGCGCATCTTTACTCTTGCCGCCTACCGCGCGGGGGCAAGTAGCGCTGCTCTGCTGGCCACGTGGCGGGCCCGGAGCTCTCCTCTGAGGAGAGGGAGGTCCGGCCCCACTGGACGCGTGGAGCCTTCGGAGCTCTCCCCACGGAGGGGGGAGGTCCGGCTCTGCTGGCCACGTGGCGGGCCCGGAGCTCTCTTCTGAGGAGAAGGAGGTCCGGCCCCGCTGGTCACGTGGAGCCTCCGGAGCTCTCCCCGCGGAGGGGGGAGGTCCGGCTCAGTTGGCCATGTGGCGGGCCCGGAGCTCTCCTCTGAGGAGAGGGAGGTCCGGCCCCACTGGACACGTGGAGCCTCCGGAGCTCTCCCCGCGGAGGGGGGAGGTCCGGCTCAGTTGGCCACGTGGCGGGCCCGGAGCTTACCTCAGAGGAGAGGGATGTCCGGCCCTGCTGGACACATGGCGCCTTCGGAGCTCTCCTTGCGGAGAAGGGCGAGGTCCTTAGGCAATTTCCCCTGTGCGCAGGGGTACCCCATATTGAGGGTACCGACAGTGGCCCCCAGACCCATCTCGAGGGAGATAGCGAGCCCGAGGTGGGGCCTCCGTCTATTCCACTCCGCACCTTCTCGAAGACCCGCTTTGACCGTTGCCGGAGCATGAACAGTCACGGGATCGTGGGAGCGTGTGCCCCACTTGATGGCTGCTTTTACTGCGGCGGTTCCCAAGGCTGCCACTTCCGCACGTCGCAACGCCTTTTCGGGAACCGCCGAAGCGTCCTGTCGGCTCATCTTCTTGAGAGACTGACTTCTTGGCCCACCGCTTCAGCTGGATGGCTTGGGTCCACTTGTCATCGACGCTTGGTCTTGGAGCTGAAGCGGTTGTCCAAGCAGCGTATTCGAAGAGTTTTGAATCACTTTGAATCGTGCCTGGGAAGTTTAAAAGGGGATCTCACCCGCATCGCGGCTTCCCTTCGCACTTCCCAGCTCTTGCATCTTCCTTGAGCTCTTGCGCCCTTGTCTTCCTTGTTCTTGAGCTTCCGCCTGCCATGGCTTCCAACTTGCCTCCGCCGCGTCTCGGTCGGCCGAGCTCGGGTCAGTGCGCAGGCTGCTGGGCTGGAACACGGAGGAGCAGAAGCGCTGGCTCCGAAAGGGATCTCTCCCCCTGCTCCTGGAGAAGGGGGAAATAGTCTTCTTCACCGCCTACGCCATGGCGGGGTTTGTCCCGCCAATTTCTTCCTTCTTCGTGACGCTGCTGGAGACGTACGGTCTCCAGCTCCATCACCTCTCCCCCAACTCCTTCGCGATGGCCGCCGTCTTCGTGCACTTCTGCGAGATGTTCATGGGGGTGCACGCTTCAGTGATGCTCTTCCGCTACTTCTTCTTGTTGCGGACGACCGGGCGCAGCTCGAAGAATCAGCTGGGGGCGTACTACTTCCAGCATCGCTGCAAGGATCTGAAGGCCTCTGGGTACCTTCTACCTTTCGGTGCGTCGAGGTGGGAAAACTGGAGGGAGAACTGGGTGATCGTGCAAACCGACGAGCATGATCGCCTGCAGCTCCCAACTGTCGGCCCGACCATCGAGCGTCGCTTCTGGGAGGAGATCCCGGAGCTGGAGCCGGAGTACGCGCTGGTCTTGGAGCGGATCTGGTTCCTGGCCAACGAGGGGCTGACGTCCCTGATGGTGCTGATAGATTTCCTGTCGCGCCGTATTGCGCCCTTGCAGCAACGCAACCGCCTGGCGTGGTACTACACCGGCGAGCTCGACTGCACCAGGCTGGAGAGGGGTCTCGGCTCCGACCCATCTAAGGAGGAGTTGTACGAGATGGTGGCCAAGGTGAGCAGCGACTTCGTCACCGGTGGCGACCTCACCTTCCCGGCCTCTGGCACTCCCCTCTTCTTGGAGCCGCAGAGGAGGGCGGAGTTGCTGTAGAAGATGTCGAACCTTGACGACATCGGGATTGCCATTCATTAGGATGGGGATGCCCTCCGGGGGATCTCGATTCCCGGGGTCGAGCGCTCCGGGGCGGAGCGCGAGGCGTCTACCGCTGCCCGACCCGCACCGAGGGTCGACGGAGCTCAGACCGTCGACAAGGGGAAGGGAAAGGAGCCGGCCCCCGGGCAGCCAGAGAAGAAACATGCCCGGTCCCCTCCGAGGGCGTCGTTTGCGCCGAGCCAGAGGGGTCGGGGTACCCTTGCGCCCATCTCTCGGAGGCGCTGGTTCGTCGGGTGGCGACCCAAAGAGATCTCGGGTCTCCAGCTCCGGCGGGTCTCTTCTCGGACAGCGGCGGTCCAAGGAGCCCCAGGCGTCCCGCCTCCCTTCTTCAGGCGGAGGAGCTTCAAGGAGGGACTTCGGTGGGGTGATGCCCGGGGGTGAGCCGAGGGCTCAGGCGCCACAGCCAGTGAGCGTCCCGGCTGCAGGCACGGCCAGCAGCGGCGTCGAAAGGAGCAGCGCTAGGACTCATCCGGGGGCGCAGGTGATCCGGGCCTCAGGGGTCGGATCGGCGAGCAGCGCTAGGGGCGCCACTGACAGGGGCCCTACTGCTCTTCCTCCTACTCCGCCGGTCCGGGTGCCTGCGGCGCAGGCGCAGACGCCGGCGGCAGGTTCTGGTGGTTCTGTCCCGGCTCGGAGGCCAGGGCTCCAAGCCCGTTGGAGCGCTCACGTCGCCCGGTAAGTGTTGCTCTTTCCGGCTTTTAGAAGTGGCGTTCCTTTCTCCTTTATTAGCCTGAGAGCTTCTTATGTCGGCAGGGACACACCGGCTGCCGGGGGCGAGTCTATTCCCCGGCCATCTCCGGCCAGCGGAGGCTCTGCGCCGCAGCGTCCGGGAGCTGCGGCGGCTCCGGCGGCCCCCAAGTCGGCGGGGGCTTCTTCTGTGCCGGCGGGACCATCCCCCGCGGTGGCGGCGGCAGCACCCGCTCGTCTTCCTTGGCCAACTCGGAAGTCCGGTGCTGAGGCTGGAAGGGCAGCCGCGGGTGCAGCTGCTGGCCCCCTGGCTTCCCCAGATCAGCGCCTCGCCTCAGTTGCCGAGGCACCGGCACCTCCACCAGTCGTGGACGTGACGGGGGAGGTCAGGGGCGTGGCTCCTTCCTCTGCCGCCCCGCTGCCCCTAGCGGATACCTTGGGGCTTGCCCAGGCTGGCGTCTGGCAGGTCCAGGCCGCCTTCGAGCGGGAGCGGGAGGTGCTAGCTGGAGAGAGAGACCGTCTCCTTAGCTGGGAGCATCTCCTGAAGCAGCGGACCCAGGAGGCTAAGGCAGAGCTCGACTCGAGGTAGTCGAGGCTTGATGCCACGGAGGCGTTGCTCGATGCTCAGAAGAGGGCCGTTGACCGCCTTGGCTCGGAGACCCGGCGGCTCCGCCAGGAGACCCGCGAAGCTCGCGCCAGGGCTGAAGCGCGTTCCACTGCCGCGGAGGAGCTGCGGCTGCAGGTGGCTCGCCGCGAGTGCGCCGTCGCGGATCGGGAGCGTGCCGTGGGGGCCGAGGAGAAGAAAGTCGCCGCACGGCTGGAGGCCAGCGAGGGCAAGCTGAGGGCTCGGGCCGAGGAGCTGGGGCTCCGCAAGTCTGCTGTTGCCGCGAGGGAGGAGCAATCCTCCCAGGAGCACCAGGCAGCGCTGGATCGCAAGCTGGCGTCCCGCCAAGAGGTGGAGAACTCCAGGCTTCGCGGTCTGTCGAGGCCCGAGCGGTCTGGAGCTTTGTCGCTGAGGCGGGGTCCGCCCTGGTTCCCCTCGGTTTCAGCCCGGTGCGGACGGAGGCTCCAGCGCAGGAGGTGTCTGAGGCAATCCCGGCGCTTGAGTCCATCGGTGCCAAGCTGGGCAGGCTCGAAGCGGTGATCGCCAACAAGCTTGAGGTGGAGGGACGAGGCCTGGCGAAGGAGGTCGCCACGAACGTGCTGGCGTGCTTCCAGAGCCAAGACCCTTCCTTCTCTCTGGAGCCGGTGCGACTAGGCCCCGTCGTCGAGCGGGAGGAAGCTGCCAGGGCCGAAGTCGGGGACATGGCCACCCTCGTGGCCTCTAGGTTCCAGCGGGAGTCCGGGGACTCTTAGGCAGTCGCCCCTGCGGCCAGAAGGCCCTGTATGTCTTTTTTTTTTGCTTTTGTTGAGTCTGTAGTCCAACTGATGGAGCTTTGAATGAATGAACAGGCTCTTTGTTTTTTGTGTCCGTGCTTATCTTCTTCTTGGCTTGGCCGAGTCCTTAGCTCCACAAGGACCTCGGAGGTCTTCACCGATCTTGAAGTCTTTCACAGACACCTTCTTCGGGTCCTTATTGTCTTAAGGGCCCAAGGGGTCTTCGGAGCTCGCCCCGTGAGAACGAGGAGGTCCAGATCCGCCGACCACGTGGCGGACCCAGAGTTCTCCTCTGAGAAGATGGAGGTCCGACCCCGCGGGACACGTGGGGCCTTCGGAGCTCATCCATGCGGAGAGGGCGAGGCCCGGCTCTGCCGGCCATGTGGCGGGCCCGGAGGTACCCTCTGAGGAGAGGGGATCTCCGGCCCCGCCGGACACATGGGGCCTCCAGAGCCCGCCCCTGCGGAGGGGGCGAGGTCCGGATCCTCCGTTCTTGCGTTGGAACTCCGGTCTTGTGCGGTCCCGTAGTGGCCCCCTGGTAGGTGTGGCCAATTGTTTTGGCGCACCTACCATACTCCTGCGGGGGAGCTAAGGCCGGGAGGTCCTGCACACAAGTAAGGGAAACGTAATTCTCCTTGGGGCTCTCCCTTCCCTATCTCATAGTCTTATTTGGCTTACGATCCTGATCCGGTATACGGGGCTTGGGTACTTCAGTGCGCGAAGCGCCGGGGGCTCGGCTCCCTCCGAGGTCAGGGTACGGCCGTTTGGCCTCCAGTACCGGACCCTGACGCCAGGGAGGCAGACTGTACAGGCTTTCGGTACGGAACCAGGCAAAGCGGCTGTACTCCACTGGACCCCCGAAGGACAGGGTGCACATACTTTGGGTCGGAACCAGGCAAAGCAGGCTACGCACCCTGGACCCCTCATGCATGGCGCAGGCTTTCCCTGGAGGAGACCAACTGGCACCGCAACACCTGACTGGGGGAGGCCCGAAAGGCCCCCTAGCCATCGGCAGGTACCACAAACGCGACCGTCTTCGATAGGATAGCAAATGCCGACTAGGGGTGAGAATGGGAAAAGGAAGCTGAGTGCATGGTGAGCATACACAGGAAGTGCGGTCATAAAAATTAATACGTAATTTAAATGAGCACAAGGGAAGAGCAAAGCAAGACAGGTTTCTTTCCATATAAATATCCATAGGAGGAAGGCAGGCTACACATGGAGGCAACGACCCGCCCCATTAAGAAGGGAAGCAAGACTCTACGCACTTAGGGTCGGAACCAGGCCAAGCTGAACGTAGTCCTGGACCGTCCCCTGAGACTTAGCTTCTCCGAGCGCTGTTCCTGGACTCTATGGAATCTATTATAGAAAGAAAAGACTGTCCTACTATTGCTCTAGGGATAGAACTTACGGAGGTGTTCTATGTTCCAAGGGTTCGGGAGCGGATCCCCATCCTCGGTGGAAAGGCGTACGCACCTGGGGCGGCAAACTTTTGTGACTCAGAAGGGACCTTCCCAGCCGGGGGAGAGTTTGTCGGTCCCTTCGTGAGAATGTATGCGCCGCAACACCAGGTCGCCTTCTTGCAGCTCTCGAACACGCACAGACCTTTGGTGGTAGCGGCGGAGCGTTTGTCGGTACCGTGCGTTGCGGAGTGCTGCATGTAATTGAGCCTCGTCGACGAGGTCGATGTCTTCACGCCGGAGGTTGTCCTGCGCGGCTTCGTCGTAAGCTCGGACACGGAGAGACCCCATGGTGATCTCTGGGGGAAGCACAACTTCGGCCCCGTACACCATGAAGAAGGGTGTCTCTCCGGTGGCCCGGCTCTAGGATGTCCGGTTAGCCCACAGTGTGCTCGGAAGCTCGTCCACCCACTTGGCGCCATGTTTCTTCAAGCCGACATAGGTGCGAGACTTGAGGCCCCGAAGAATCTCGGTGTTGGCCCTCTCGACTTGCCCATTGCTCTTTTGGTGAGCAACGGAGGCATAGCACACCTGGATGCCGAGGTCTTCGCAGTAGTCTTGGAAAGCTGCGCTGGTGAACTGGGTCCCGTTGTCGGTGATGATTCTGTTCGGGACTCCGAACCGGCAGACGATCGACTTGATGAACTTTACTGTGGATGGTGACGACGGGTGTGGCTTCCGGCCACTTGGTGAACTTGTCGATGGAGACGTAGAGGTACCGGAATCCCTCGACGGCTTTGGGGGGTCCCAGGATGTCCAACCCCCATACGGCGAACGGCCACGAGGGCGGGATCATCTGAACCGCCTGAGCCGGTGTGTGGATCTGCCTGGCGTGGAACTAGCCTTGCAGCTCTCGACCAGCTTGACGGCATCCTGGAGTGCTGTCGGCCAGTAGAAGCCATGCCGGAAGGCTTTACCGACGAGCGGGCGTGAGGAAGAGTGACTCCCACATTCGCCTCCATGGATCTCAGCGAGCAAGTCGCAGCCTTCCCCCTGGGTTATGCACCGCAATAGGATGTGGTTGGCGCCACGCCGGTAGAGATCCCCTTCTACCAGCGCATACCTTTTAGCCATGTGCACGATCAGTTCAGCGGATACACGTTCATCAGGGAGGATGCTGTCTTTCAAGTAGTCCCGGATCTCCGTGATCCATGCATCGGGTCTGACTTGAGCTTCTGGATCTTGAGCGATGGGTTGCACGGAGTTCCCAGTGACGCTTACGATCCTTGGTGGCGTCCATGGCTGCAGGGCCGCCGGGACCGCCAGCTTCGAGGTGCTGGTCCAGCCCCCTTCTCTCGGCTCGGCAGGCCGGGCTGTGGGCCGCAGCAACGTCCTCTCGAAGACTCCTTCGGGCACAGGGGCTCCGGTGGAGGCCTTCGTTGATAGGTCTTCAGCCGCGGCATTGCCGGCGCGTGGTACATGGCGCAGGTCCAAGGCGAGGAAGTCTTTCTCCAACATCTGCACATGGATCAGATAAGCAGCTAGCTGTGGGTCATTGCAGGAGCATTCACCCTTAACTTGCTTGATGACTAGCTGGGAGTCGCCCTGTGCCAACAACTGGCGAGCGCCCAGAGACAGGGCTGTCTTTAGGCCAAAGATGAGCGCTTCATACTCTGCCATGTTGTTGGTTGCCTTGAAATTGAGACGCACCATGTACCCAAACTGCTCCCTCGATGGCATGAGAAGCAGTACGCCAGCACCAGCCCCCTGCTTTTGCGAGGAGCCGTCGAAGAAGAGTGTCCAGTGAGGCCCGGTGAAGACCGGAGCTCGGGGCTTTGGTTCACCGTCTTCGTGGCCCCCTGGGTTAGTCTTCATTGGCGTCCACTCGGCCACGAAGTCAGCCAATGCTTGGCTCTTGACTGCATGGCGAGGAAGGAAGTCCAGCTCAAACTCCGCTGATTCCTCTGCCCATTTAGCGACATTGCTGGTCACGAAGGGGCTTTGAAGGATTGCCTTCAGCGGGTAGGAGGTGAGCACCGAGATCCGGTGGGCTTGAAAGTAGTGGCGGAGCTTCCTGGATGCCACGAGTACTGCATACAGCAGCTTGTGGACCTCCAGGTACCTTGTCTTGGCGTCGTGGAGGACTTCGCTGATGTAGTAGACAGGCCTCTGGATGGTCCGGACCCTCCCCCCTGGGCCTGAGATGTCCTCATCCATTGGCTCAGGCCGACAGGACGTAGATGGGTCCGGGGGAGCCTCCGGGAGCTGGTACTCGAAGGCTCCTAGTCCG
Organism: Neostapfia colusana; assembly: GCA_030760725.1. NCBI lineage: Eukaryota > Viridiplantae > Streptophyta > Magnoliopsida > Poales > Poaceae > Neostapfia > Neostapfia colusana. The sequence continues at coordinate 45,082,368 of JASWHV010000012.1, read as the reverse complement.
TCTTGGACCTCCGGGAGATCCCGCTGTTTTCCAGGTGGTCATCCTGGACCCTCGGGAGGACGTCTTGTCCTCCTGGGAGGTTCCTTTGGGTCTCCGGGGGGTTATCCTGAAGCTCCGGGAGGTCCCGTTGGACCTCTGGGAAGTTGTCTTGGAGCTCTGAGAGGTCCCGTTGGACCTCCGGGAGGTTGTCTTGGAGCTCCGGGAGGTCCCGTTGGACCTCCGGGAGGTTGTCTTGGAGGTCCGGGAGGTCGTCTTGGACCTCCGGGGTCTCCTGGTGCTTGTCTTCTGCTACTGGAGCAGGCTGCAGTGACGAGGGGTCCGGCCGTTCTACGACGAGGACCATGCTTACCACCTCAATTGTTGCCGCGATGTATAGCAGCAAATGCTCTTCGGGCTCGGGGGCTACCATGATGGGCAGGGTCGTCAGGAGCTGCTTCAACTCCTGGAAAGCTTCTTCTGCTTCGTCGGTCCAAGCAAATGGACCGGATTTGCGCAGGAGCTTAAAGAAGGGGAGCGCTCGCTCTGCTAGCCTCGGTATGAACCGACTCAGCGCGGCTAGGCATCCCGTGAGTTTCTGGACATCTTTGATGCGGGCGGGGGGCCGCATCAGGTCGATGTCCTTGATCTTCTCTAGGTTGGCCTCAATTCCTCGGTGTGAGACCAGGAATCCTAGGAGCTTCCCAGAGGATACACCGAATACACACTTGTCGGGGTTCAACTTAGTGCGCGTGGAGCACAGTTTGTCAAAGACTAGGGCTAGGTTATCTAACAAGGATGAACTTTGCCTGACCTTGACAACGATGTCATCGACATACACCTCGACTAAGTCTCTTATTAGCTCTCCAAAGGTTTTGTGCATTGCACGTACAAAGGTGGGAAGAGCATTCTTTAAGCCATAAGGCAAAGAGACATAACAATACAGGTTGTCTACTGTGATGAAGGAAGTGTGCTCTTCATCTTCTCTAGACATAGGGATCTCATGAAAACCCGAGTAGGCGTCTAGGAAGCATAGCATATAACAGCCTGATGTCGAGTCTACTATTTGATCTATTCTAGGGAGGGGGAATGGATCTTTGGGACATGCCTTATTGAGACTGGTGTAGTCGATGCACATCCGGAGCTTCCCGCCCGCCTTCGGGACGACGACGGGGTTTGCCAACCGCCAGGGGTGGTGGACTTCCCATATGAAGCCAGCATCCAGCAGCTTCTTGATTTCTTCTCGGATGAAGTTCTGCCGCTCGATGGACTGCTTGAAAGGCTTCTGTTGGACTGGCCGGGCATCGGGGAAGATCTTCATATGGTGCTTGATCACCTCCCTAGGGATCCCCGGCATCTACGACGGCTGCCATGCAAACACGTCGACGTTGTGCCGGAGGAAGGTGATGAGTGTGCCTTCCTATTTTCTGTCCAGGCCCCCGGCTACCCGGGTGGTCTGGGCAGCATCGGCGCCGACTTGGACGACCTTCAGGGGGACATCGCCCTCGTCGAGGGGTTGCATGCAGGGTGCTGAAGTAGAGGCACGGTGGCGTGCACTCGGGTGGAGCCGGCCCGGTTCGGCACTACCAGGGGCTGGTGCTCGGGCTGTTGCAAGTGCTTGGAGCTTCTCCAAGGCTGACACTGCAGCAGTGCGGTCTCCATGAATCTTGAGGATGCCTGTTGGTGTAGCCATCTTCAGGACAAGGTAGCCGTAGTGGGCTACTGCCATGAATCGGTACAGGGCTGGCCTGCCGATTATGGTGTTGAAGGGGAGGTCGATCTCCGCCACGTCGAACAGAATGTACTCTGTCCGATAGTTGTCCGGTGCCCCAAAGGTCACTGGAAGGCTGATGTTGCCGTAGGGAACGACTTGTCCCGGCCCTACCCCTGAGAACTGGCTCGATGGGGTGAGCTTGGCCATCGGGTTCTGCAGCTTCTGGAAAGCTGCGCGGCTGATGAGGTTCAGCCCAGCCCCGCCATCTACCAGAACGTGGTACATCCTCACGTGGGCGATGGTGGGTGCTACCAAGAGCGGTAGTTGGCCGGCCCCAGTCATGTTCCTGGGACAGTCGGTGGCATCGAAGCTGATGGGGGTTCCCATCCACTTGAGGTGCAGCGCGGCACTTGGGAGAGGAGCCACCGACGCTACCACCCGGCGCAGAGTCTTAACCGCGCTTCGGGACGAGGGGTCAGCGGACCCACCGTAGATGACGTAGAGCATCTTTCGGCGCTCGTCATCGCTGGAGCTGGAGTCCTCATGGTTGTGCACCGCCTTCACGGCGCGCTGAGGCTCCTGGAACTCCACTTGGTGGTCGACCTTCTGCTTGCCCTCCCTTTGACGGAAGGGAGGGGCGTCAGCACGCGGTTGCTTCCCCTTGCGGAAGCGCTCCGTGAGCTTCTGAATCTCCCGGAACTCAGCAGCAGTATGGCTGCTGGTGTTGTGCACGGGGCATGGCTCGCCTTGGTCACCATCTAGGGCTGGTGACTGTCGCTGCCTCTTGTCGGGGTGTGGCCCCCGAGCTCCACTGGGTGCTGCTGCTGCAGCAACGGGAACTGCGGTCGGTGGCTTCATCTTACCACCGCCCCGGTTCTTGATATTCTTGCTGCTTCCATGGGAAGCAGCGCCAGATCTGGGCTGTCCTCCTGATTCAGAGGCTGGCTGTGAGTGCCAGTTCCGCCCTTCTGCTGCCCTGGCGCACTTGTCCGCCAGGCTGAAGAGCTCTGAGACGTCATGAACCTCTCTGGTCGCGAGCTTCTCAAGCATCTTCTTGTCCCGTACACCCTGCCAGAACGCCACCACCACAGAAACATTTTGGATATGCGGGATGGTGTTCCGTACTTGGGAGAACCGCTGGATGAAGGAGCGCAACGTCTCTCCAGGTTGTTGCTGGATGGCGTGGAGGTCGAGCTCCGTGCCAGGCCAGGTGTAGGAGCTGCCGAAGTTAGCAGTGAACTGCCGGCAGAGCTCTCCCCAGGAGGTTATGGAACCCTGGGGGAGATTCATGAGCCAAGACCGGGCTGGGCCGGTCAAGGCGACGGGGAAGTAGTTGGCCATGACGGCCTCGTCCCATCCTGCAGCAAGGATGGCGGTGGAGTAGATCTGGAGGAACTCCGCCGGGTTGACGCTGCCGTCGTACTTCTCGGGCAGGTGCGGACGGAACTTGCGCGGCCACTTCGCGAAGCGAAGGTGTGGCGCCAGGGCCGCACATCCTGCTCCTGTTGCTGCAGGTGTTGGTGCCGCAAACGCTTGGTTTGCTGCCGGCACTGTATACCCCGGTATGGGCAAGGCTGCGCCATACACCTGAGGCACCATTTGCAGGGCATATGGCTGGGGCATATGCTGCGTGGCGTATGCTTGGGGCAGAGATCGCGTGGCGAACGTCTGTGGCTCAGGCTGGGTCGAGGCGGTTGACATGCTGTCGCCGGCCTCTTGGTTGCGACGCCTTTCTCGCCGTCGCTTGATGACCACTCGGGCATCTTTGCCCAAGTGGCGTCGTTCCAGCTCCAACCTCAGGTCTGCCAATGGGAGCCTGGTGGAGCGGGAATCTGCCATCTGCCCGTCAACCGTTGGTGTGCGCGTCAGCGACACAGCCAGTTGACTGGGACGTCGTCCCCGCCGAAGTTGAGGGTTGGCGGCAGCGACGACGAGACGGTCTACTTCACGAATCCACTGCTGGGTCGCTGACTGAGGTGCGTCCCCAACAGGTTGATTGCGCAGTAGCACTTGTGCTGCAGCTAGTGCGCCCCCGTGGGAGACACTCAGCGCTGCAGTAGATCTTGCGCTCGCTGGAGCCTGCGCTGCCGGAGTCGGCGCTGCCGGAGTTGGCTGCTGGCTCCCAGCTTGCATCGACACACTCCGTCCTGAGTGTGTCGAGACGTAGTCCCCGCTGGTCACCGTTCGTGGTGAACGTGGGCGAGGAGAGCTTGCCGCTGAAGGAAGCTTCGTCATCTTCGTCAGCGGAAGCTCGTCGCGCAAGGGAAAAGCCCCCTACCTGGCGCGCCAAATGTCAAAGTGTGTAGCCGACACTTTCCCCGGGCCTGCTCTGGGCAGCCCGCGGAGGTTCTTTTTCGGAGGGGCTAGTCACTCACGGAGAGCTTACGCGTTAAGGGTGATGGAGGGAGAAGCTTGTCACAGGGATTTTTACGTGGTTCAGGCCGCCGGAGCGTAATACCCTATGTCCACGGTGAGCAGAGGTGCTCGTTGTATTGCTTGGTGCTCAGGAGCGAACCCTGCGTGAGAGTGTAAAATGTCAAACCCTCGGGTGTTAAAGGCTGAGGCGTGAACCCTTGCTAACGTTGCCTACCCGAGCCTTTTATAGTCCAAGGCTCGGGCGGCTTACAAGGTGGGCCCTGGACCCGACAGGTGGTCCCGGGGAGATTGCCTGCCATCTACCGTATCTGCAGTTACACCGGTAGTTGTCTCTGGCAAGGGCTTCCGAGTCTTTCTTCTGCCGCCCTGCCCATGCCGCAAGCTAGTCGTAGTGGTTGATGATGGCAAGGGCGGCAGGGGATGTCTTGTCGCTGTGTTTATTGGCGTGCAGCCTCTGACGCGGCGCGCCAGTCTTCACTGCGATGTGATTGGGCGCAACGGCACCTGACAGAGGCGTGCTCCGCATCTCCGCGCCTTGGGAAGGCGTGGGTATTGAATACCTTGTACAGGCAAGGTATGGTGCGTCTTCACTCTTGCCACCTACCGCGCGGGGGCAGGTAGCGCTGCTCTGCTGGCCACGTGGCGGGCCCAGAGCTCTCCTCTGAGGAGAGGGAGGTCCGGCCCCGCTAGACACGTGGAGCCTTCGGAGCTCTCCCCACGGAGGGGGGAGGTCTGGCTCTGCTGGCCACGTGGCGGGCCCGGAGCTCTCCTCTGAGGAGAGGGAGGTCCGGCCCCGCTGGTCACGTGGAGCCTCCGGAGCTCTCCCCGCGGAGGGGGGAGGTCCGGCTTAGTTGGCCACATGGCGGGCCCGGAGCTCTCCTCTAAGGAGAGGGAGGTCCGGCCCCGCTGGAAACGTGGAGCCTCCGGAGCTCTCCCCGCGGAGGGGGGAGGTCCGGCTCAATTGGCCACGTGGCGGGCCCGGAGCTTACCTCTGAGGAGAGGGATGTCCGGCCCCGCTGGACACGTGGCACCTTCGGAGCTCTCACTGCGGAGAAGGGCGAGGTCCTTAGGCAGTTTCTCCTGTGCGCGGGGGTACCCCATATTGAGGGTACCGACAAATATAAAATATCAAACATCACAATTGTTACAAATGGTTTATTACAATCATTTGGTACATTCATGTTTGACCATCAACACACATTCAAAACAAAATAAATTGATCGACCGTCAACCTCTTGCCTTCAGCAACATGTAGTATTATCTCTAGCCAGACTGCTAGTGTGAAAATATAAGATATTAGATGAAAATGCTAGCCCAATTAGTCTCACAGAATAGTAATCAATTAGCCAAGATGTTTATCTCATTCAAACAACTAACCTAGTTGCTACCGCCAGAAGCAAAGTATTGATCGATAGAGTTGTCTTCTCCTATTGTCCTCCTGGAGACAGAGTTTGCAAATTTCTAACTGGCATTGACGATGATCCCTTAAAATTAAAAATGAGATATGTTACAATATTACTATCATTTTATAATAAAAAGAGAATCTAACGAGTATATATACCTCTGTTCCAGCGGTAAAAGTGGGTGTAGACATCGGTTGCATGCAAAGTTGAATCTAAAGCAGCAGACTTCCTAAGTCACTTTATATATCTCTGTTAGAGTATTCAGAAATGTATGCAACTATCAAGTTACTTGGTACACACTTTGCTTTTTTAATCTCATGCGTGCAACACCGAGTCCTGAGCTACCTAGCATGCGGCCGCACGTTGAGCTGAGAGCTAGAGCGAGCTGCTGGCAGGGGACCGAGCTATAAGCGCGCGAGTATACTAGTGTCTTCATAAAGTAGCACACAAGTATCACATGACCATTAAACATAATCAACAAGCAATGAAGATTCTGGTAAACTCAAACTCACATTACTCATGTATCTAAAACCTCCTAGTCCGAAATTATTGTGATTCATATCTTATACCTAAATTCCAATAAAGGCACAATCTGCATCAAAAATATGCATACCACCAGGGTCGACCAACAAGGCAGAGGCGCCGGGGCGTGGCCGGGGCTGAGCAGATGTACAGCGGAGGGGCCGGAGCTGAGCACAGCACCGGAGTGGGACAGGGGCTGAGCAGCTGCGCCGGGCCACGGCCGGAGCTGACCACGGCGCCGGAGCAGGACAGAGGCTGAGCAGATGCGCCGGGGCACGGCCGGGGCTGAGCACAGCGCCGGAGCGGGACCGTGGCTGAGCAGCTGCTCCGGGGCACGGCCAGAGCTGAGCACAGCACTGGAGCAGGACTGGGGCTGAGCAGCTGCGCCGAAGGGCAGGGCCAGAACTGAGCAACAGCGCCGGGCCCGGGCGCGTCGAGGCCGTGTCGGGGTGGCCACGCCGGAGCTGTGGCGGGGCAGCCACGCTGAGGCTGGGCCAGTCGTGCCGGGGCTGGGCTAGGCAGGAACAGCGACGGGTGCGGCCAGGCTCGGCAGGAATGGTGGCTGGTGCGGCCGGGCTCGGGAGAAACGGCAGCGGGTGCAGCGTGTGCCGGGCTGGGAACGGGCGGCGGCAGGCTGGGCGCACGGCTGGGGAGTGGCAGCGGCAGGCTGGGCGCACAGATCAGGGAGGGGTGGCAGCAGGCTGGGCGCACAGAGGGAGGGGCGGCGGCAGGCTGTGAGCAGTCCGAGCGGCGGCGCCGGAGTGCGGAGGTCGGGAGCGGGCACGCGAATCTGCGAGATGCGATTGTTGCGGCGTCTAGACATGGTTAACTTTTTGGGTAATGTCGTGAGCCAATAGTAAGCCGATGACAATAAATGCGATGTCGTGAGCCGCGCCTAAGCCGACGACAATGCGCCTAGTTTTGTGTGTCATATCCCCCTTATTTTCGTGTGCCTCCTCAGACCCATGAAATTACATGCATATATTGTCGTGTGCCGCGCATAAGCCGACGACAATGTGCCTAGTTTTGTGTGCCGTATCCCCCTTATTTTCGTGTGCCGCCTCAGACCCACGAAATTACATGCCTATATTATTGTGTGTCGGGTTCTGGCTGACGAAAATCGAGAGCATTGTAGTGTACCAAGATCTCACCGACGAAAATCGAGTGCTATTGTCGTGTGCCAGTGTTTGGGCGACAAAACTACGTGCTTCATTGTCGTGTGTCGGGTTCTGGCTGACGAAAATAGAGAGCATTGTCGTGTGCCAGGAGCTGGCCGACGAAAATACGTGCTTCATTGTCGTGTGCCAGGATCAGGCCGACGAAATTACATGCTTCATTATGTGTGCCAGGATCTGGCCGACGAAATTACGTGCAGATAAAGAGTCTCCCCGAGCCGTAACCTTATTTTCGTGTGCCGTGTTCTGGACGATGAAAATACATGCAACTATTGTCGTGAGTCTACTTCTGGCCGACAAAAATTCCAACTTATTTTCGTGTGTCTGGTGCTAACCCACAAAATTTTATATTATTTTCGTGTGCTTGCACTCTGGCCCACAAAATCTCATGTTATTTTCGTGTGCTTGCACTCAGACTCACGAAAATACATTTAGCTGACGAAAATAATATGTTTTACTGTAGTGTTGAGTGCTTCACTATGACACCTGCAGGGGTGGATACTGCACAACCATAGAATGTATATACAATAAAAAGCTAGTCTCCAAATGGCGATTGATAACCTAGATATAGCCGTTGAAATCCGTGATGTTACGACAATTGAGAGAAATGAACTCTCTTAGGCAAGGGATCAACTGGCAAAATTATTGAGGGAAGAAGAGATTATTAGGTATATCAGTGAGCTAAAGAAGCAGAGTTTTACTAGGGGATAATTATACCAAATATTATCGGTTGATTGCAAATGGGAAGCACAGGAAAAAGAGAATTTTCTCCTTGGACGATGAAGATATGGTAAAATTGAGAGGCAAATAGTACATTATACCAACTTCTACAAAGGATTTTTTGAAGAGTCTAAAGGCACCTCCTTTATGCTTGATCTGAATAGACCGGGAGACAATGCACAGGTAACTCAAGAAGAAAATGATTTCCTGACTGCTCCTTTTACCGAAGAAGAGATTGAAAGTTATCTTCAAAATGGTGCATAACAAAGCATCGGGCTCTAATTGTTTTCCTGTCAAGTTCTACCAAAAGTTCTGGGATATAATTAAAGGAGATTTGGTTAATGTTTTCACTATATACATAGTAAAGACTTACCTCCTTTTAACCTAAATTTGAAGGTCAATACATTGATACCGACAACGCAAGAAGCTAGTAAGGTCCAGCAGTATAGATCTACTCGTCTGTTGAATGTCGGTTTCAAAAATCCTCATCAGAGTGGCCACAAATAGAATTAATTTAGTTGCGGATTACATCACAAGCCTAACTCAGACTGCTTTTATTCAAGGACATATTACAGTTGAGGAGGTCGTCATTTTATATGAGACCATACATGAGCTCCATCACAAAAACAAAACGAGGTTATCTTTAAGATAGATTTTGAAACGCTCACGACAAGGTAAAATCACAACTCATGTTTTAAACACTAAAATGAAAGAAATTTTTGACAAATGGATATCTTGGATTAAATCCTTTGTTTTCATACAAATGGATATATTTGATTAAATCCTTTGTTACAGGGGGAATAACCATTAGCGCTAATGATGTTGTCCGGGATTTTTTCAAGATGAAAAAATACCTTCGACAAGGAGATCCTATAACTCACACTACTACAGAAAGCATTTTCTTATGCGCCTCACATTTTTTTACAGGCAGTCCATTAAAAAACGTCTATGATATCCAATTCAAGTCACCTGTGATAATATCCCGCCTGTGATAATAGAATATCACGGACGGCGCGGCAACAAAAAATCACCTGTGAAAATATATAGATTTTCACAGGCGGTCGGCGTAAAAACTGCCTATGATATTGACCATTATCACAGACGATTTTAATAATGACCCCCTGTGAAAATCGATATCTTTTCATAGGCGGTAGTGAATAACAACCGCATGTGAAAATCCATATTATCACAGGCAGTTTTTAATAATGACCGCCTGTGAAAATTCATATTATCACATATGGTTTTTAATACGGACCGCATGTGAAGATATTATTTGTAATGGACCGCGTGCAATTTCGTCCCATAAGTCGGCCAGTGGCGCCGCGTGCCTGCGCCAGCATGAGAACTTTTGTCCCACATCAAAATATTTTGGGTGTTGTGCCCAACTTATAAGGCGAGGCGCACTTCTCCCCATGAAATCACTTGATATTGCTTCCCTTTGCAACACTTTAAGATGGAGCACCAGCAGCAATAGATGGAGCCCGGTGGGGAACAACCGCCGGACGGGGACCTCAAGTTGCCTAACGGGCTGTCGTTCTTCACCGCACTCACTGGATGCGAAGATGATGCGGAGCTGCTGTTTGGTGGAAACGGCACCGGTGGAGGCGGCGGAGCAGATGACGGCAAGACGGTGCCGGACGCGCATACGACCTAGCACAGTAGGTCCAATAACATGGACGAGTACCTAAGCCTGGAGAGACACTCGAATAAGGCGAGGAGGGTGATAAAGAATAACCGCGTGTGATAAGGAATTATCTTAGGCAATCAGTGGTAACCAGCCTACTGTGATAAGCACTACAAGAAACACAAACATTTACGATGGTTAAAACTATCGTAATTAAGTCGATAACTATCGTAATTAAGTTATTTACGAGGGTAATTTCTTATTTACGATGGTATCTGGCTGTCACAAGTGTATGGTCGTAAATAACGTTATTTATGATGGCCACCATCGTAAATAAGCTATTTACGACGGCCTAAACTGACTATTGTAACTTATGGAGATATGCCAGCTGGCACCCTCTAGAAGCTTATTTACGACGGCCAGCAACTGACCGTCATAAATAATTTAGGCTTATTTACAATGTCACCTCCAGGCCACCACCAGGCTGTCGTAAATAAGCGATTTAGTTTTTAAAAAACAAAAAATGGTAACCTGGCATGATGACCAGCTCACAGACAGATAAATAACAATATAGATAACATCACAGCCAGTTTAGAGTACAATATTGTCAAATACAAGACAAGATACGACACTAGACACTGCCACGTCCGGTACTCCGGATCCCGGAATGTTGTCCTTGTGTCGTGCTCTAGGTCCCAATAGCTGTGGCGATGGATTCCAAGCCTACGCCGTCGATCCTTATGATAGTTAAAGCAATTATGGCTATGCTTAAGCAATTATGGCAAGTTTGGTTATGTTTGAGCAATTATGACTAATTTTGGCTATGTTTTAGTAATTATGGCTAAGTTTGGCTACGTTTGGTCAATTATGGCTAAGTTTGGGTATGTTTGACTAGTTTTGTCTCAGTTTGCTATAGTAATCTAATTTATGTTGATTTAAAGAAATGTTGCTTACCTGTAACACTGAAGAAGGCACTTGTGGCTGCGCCGGCACATGTGGCTACATCGTCGGCGGCCATGTGGGAATGGCAAGCTGCTGCCCGTGCTGCTGGGATAAGGCCTGTGATAGAAAAGCATTAGCACATGTGGTGACGTTTCAGATTTCTGACTAGTAAATAGTAATCAAATGTGCCGCACGTTCTACATCGAGGTGGCCTAGCTAAGAACACGAAAGGATTATCCTGGTTCGGGCAAGGTGCCCTACATCCAGCCGGGGTGTCTCTCTTGTTCTTACTCAAGAGTGGGGTTGGTTCTTACAAGTGCGAAAGCCTTTCCTTATAGGGTGGACAGATCCCTCTATTTATACTCTCTCTCTTTCTCTCTCTCCAGTATCCCTCTGTATCGCTGAAGGGAAATAATTCATGGGTACAGGGGTATCTTTGCTCGTCGTATGCTCGACAGGGCACTCAATGGAGTCGATATATCCATAGCTTGCCGCCGCGCCTGCTTCTGTCCCATCGTCGGGGTAGACAATACCGAGGCTAGTGTAATATCATGATAAATACAAGCCAAGTACGTGTCTTACATTTATATTACATAATGTGTCCTCTAAGACTAACAAAGTAAATACTATACAATATGATATCAGTGGATTTTGTCGTGTGGAGCTCCTTCACAGGCGTTGTCTGGGGGTTTCGCCAACCTAGTACAACTCTTCTAGAATGAAATTCTCCTCGTTGTACTCTAATTCATCATCGTATCCTGAGCAACATCTAAAATACAACAACAGCTAGTTTGAGTACCAATGGTACTCAACAAGTGTAGGAAAGTAATGATATGTAGGACAGTTTCAAGAAAGGCTGACTCAAGTTGAGCACTAAGCATTAATCCTAATTCCTTAGCTTAATTAGCAACCTTTATTACTAAGTGATTATAATCCCATCATCTTCATTATTAAACCATTAATGTTAGATTACACCATCTAACATTCTCTTCCATTTTTTCCATGTTTCTCTAATCATGGACTAGTCCAAGCCACTCTTGATCGTGAGCACGGTTGTCATGACAGTTTGGTTCTCTGCAGAGATTGTACCACTTTACTCACATCATGATTTCCTCCGCTGTTGCCAGGTTGACTAAAACCTCCCTGATATCCATGGTTGCAAGCCACATTACACCCATCCTTTGATGTGCGGTTAGGAGATCACTACGGGGCATTTACAAAGGGTCTACTGACAAGTACAAGACCTCTGAGATTTTACCGTTGTAGTTCTCAGAAGTACACCGTCCCCTGCAGAAACCCTCTCTTGAGCCTTGCGGTTGCCAGGGCAGTCTAACTGACCCCCATTCCTAGCACCATCCAAACACTGATAATATACTCGCAAACCATCTAATTAATTCATTCGCCAAGCTACCCCATCTCAGTCTTGTGGTGGCACTGTAAAACCGGGTTAACTATTTCATGAACCGGTTCTTAGAATCTAAGACAAGCACTATGACAATCCCAATCTCGTGCATGACACACAATACCAACCAACAGCCTGTCTAGATTCTTAATGACACGCCATTGTGTCTCATATATATTCATTATAACAAGCAACATCTATATTTCCATCATTTTCTAAATTCTAAGCATGCATGGATAAGCACATAAAATGACAACTACCTATTCTAAATAAATCACACAAATGCACTACAGAAAAAAGCATGATTTACGACGTCCATATTTAATTACGAAGGCCTTAATTACGACGGACAGGAAGGCCATAGTAAATTAGGGGTATATACCCGCCCGGGCCGGGGTCGGCGCGGGCATTCACGCCCGCGCTGACCCCGACCCGTTCTGCTGCCGCCCCCGCGCGCCGCCACACCGCCGCCACCCCAACCTCCCCAGGCCCGCGCCGAGGCGCCCCTGCGTGCCCCGGCCCCCGCGCTGCCCCCGGCTGCCCCGAGCCCTCCGCAAACGCATCCGCGCCGTCCCTGACCTCCCCGCGTCACCGCCGTCTTCATCCGCGCCGCCCCCGGCTTCCCCAAGCCACACCACCTCCAAAAACGAGTAAGTTAGAAATTTAGTTTGTGAATTATTAGTTCAGATGTAAATTATTTAGTTTAGGTTTAAATTGTGTAGTTGAGGTTATCATCAATATGCAGTAGTGTTCTCACTTGCATGGAGACAAAAGTGACGTTTAGACTTGATGTTCCTTCCGTTGGGAAACAGAGCAAAGGAATCAATTCTGTGAAGCACATTCCTTGAACCAGAATTTTTGTCTTCGCTTTCTTATTACTCTGTCTAGGAAAGAAAGATAGGGGTCTATTTGTAACGCCCTAGGTACCTCTACTCAGGACGCTACTAGAGTAGCTACAATTTTCTACTATGTGTAAAATTATTAGAATCATTTTGACGGGGTTTCTGTTGTAATTCTTAACAGCTGCGGACAAACGATCACAAAAAATATACGCATTAATATAGGAAAGCAAAATAACTTCATTCGACCCTCACAACTGCAGTAAACTGAATAAAAACTCATCCGTCCTCATAATAGTTCCTATTGACACACAACCTATGCGAATAATTAAGATGTTCCATATTCTAAGATTAATATTTGATATGTGTGCTCAAAGTGTAGATGCTACCCTCTTCCCAAGCATGCTTTGTTCAACGAGTACCTAAAAACCAAATAAACACAAGAGTGAGTAAAAACACTCAGCAAGTACACTTAGAGCTGGAAGAACGGTAAAAGCAACGTGAATGAAACCAGCGACGAGTAGAACTTGATCTGAGAGCGATGAAATAGTAGTTTCCGTCTGAAATGGACAACACTTGAATTCTCCCTAGCATTTACCGATAAAGCCGAGCAAGTGGGGCCAGCACTTACTCACAGGAACTTGAATACAAGAACCAAACTGCACTCCGAACCAAACCAGTACTTGTATGATAATTACATGAACAACTTGAATCTTAAACTTCAAAGAAACAGAACCATGAACAGCTGAATTTCGAAAACTAAGATAATGAATCCACAATACTACAAAGAAAATCACAAGCACATCACACATGTCAGGAAAGGAACTCGTCATGCACTTGCCTTAACCTCGTCAAGAATTAGAAGACGCTCTCTCGACACCAGAACCCTCAAAACCTGTGGAATATAAACTATATTTAGAACTTCCTAGCACATAACTGAACTGGTACTCCAACTTCATCCAGATTACTTAAATAATTTTCAGTAAAGACTAAAGAACACTAGGATAACTGCAGTTTGGATGATCCTCTCTAACCATTGATCGGAAATAGAAAGATAACAAACATCCCTACATATTACTACTTCAGAAATTTGATTGGAAATCATGACTACACCACGTCAGCTCTGCCAACATAACCTAATCAACTAAGTTAAGATCTACAATTTCTGGGCTCTAAACTAAAGATCTGAATCCCTAATTTGTAGAAGTATAGTGAATTTTTCTCAACCCCTAACCCCAGTAGGCCACATCTCTCTTTGTTTATACCTTGTTCTCTTCCACCGTAAAGCAGCTGGAGATCAAGAAACTTCTAACAACTGACAGCAGCAACGGCGAGGAGCAGCAGGGAAGAGGCAGCGGCTCTGGATCAGATGGAGGCGGTGGCACTGGATCAGAGTCCTGAGGAGTGGCTGCACTGGTTGGGGAAAGAAGTTGGCGGCTCTTGTTGGGAAGGAAGGGAGAGAACAGCAGGTTTGATATATATATTGCCAGGTGATCCAAACCCTCAAATCCGACCGCGCAAATTAATGCGGCTTATACTAACTCATCACCGAACTCTGAATCAAACATGTGAATAGTGAAACAAATTTGTTTTGACAACCTCTACGCATCTATGGTATCCGATCATCCATCGGGGCAGCAGATCAAAAAGTACGCAAATGCTTGGGATATTACATTCTCCCCCCCCTTCAACAGAATTCTTCCTCGGATTCTTTATTGTAGTTCTAAAATAAGACCGGAGATATGATAAAGAAATATCCGCAAATGCTCACCGGATTTGAATAATTCAGGATACTTCTCTCGCATCCCAGTCTCAAGCTCCCAGGTTGCTTCATGCTCAGTTTGGTTTGTCCACAAAACCTTCACAAACTTAAATGACTTGCTTCTGAGCAGTCGCTCAAATGTCTCCAAAATCCTCACCGGACGAACCTCAAATGACAAATCTTGTTCAATTGTCAATGGCTCTATTGCTATGTGGTGCTCTGGATCTCTCAGGTACTTCCTCAACATGGAGACGTGGAATACATTTCTCATCGAGAGCGGCAACTCTAATCGATATGCCAATTTCCCCACTCGCTCCTTAATAACAAAGGGTACAATATATCTTGGGCTAAGCTTCCCTTTAGTACCAAACCTCACAACACCCTTGGTGGGTGACACCCTAAGAAGAACCTCATCCCCTTCCTGAAATTCCAAGTCTCGCCTCCTAACATCAGCATAGCTCTTCTGTCTACTCTGTGCTGCTAGCATATGTTCTTGAATTTCAGCAACTCGCTTAGTCGATTGTTGAACCCAATCCGGACCCAAAACAGCTTTCTCACCCACTCCATCCCAACAAAGAGGTGATCTACACTCCTTTCCATAAAGAGCCTCATAGGGTGCACAATGAATGCTAGAGTGATAGCTGTTATTATAAGAAAATTCCACTAGTGGTAAATGATCTTTCCAACTTCCTTTCCATGATAGTACACATGATCTGAGCATATCTTCCAAGGTTTGAATTGTGCGTTCGGATTGTCCATCCGTCTGAGGGTGAAAAGCAGTGCTCATACTTAGTGTAGTGCTCAATGCTAGTTGCAAACTCTCCCACAACTTAGAAACAAACTTAGCATCTCTATCTAAAACAATGGTGCGTGGTACACCATGCAACCGCACTACTTCCTGCATGTAGATGGGCGCCAAATCACCCGCTGAACAGGTGGATCGAATAGGAATAAAATGTGGCACCTTACTCAAACGATCCACTACCACCCAAATATAGAGTCTCGTCCCCTTGGGAAACGTGGTAGGCCAACCACCAAATCCATAGCGATATCTTCCCAGGCCACACGGGAACGTCTAATGGCTGTAGCTTCCCAGCAAGGCTCTTATATATGCTCAGCCTTAACTCGCTGACAAACCCCACACGAAGCCACGTACCTCGCTACATCCACTTTCATCCTCTTCCACCAATAGATTTTCTTCAGATCTTGATACATCTTATTCTCTCTAGGGTGCACGGTATAACGACATGATGCGCCTCTTTAAGAATCTCTTCCTTGATTGGAGACTTCTGCGGCACACATAGGCGACCATGAAATCGAACAGCTCCAGCATCATCCAAGGTGAAATCCCCAACATTTCATTCATGAATCCATTTCTTAACATTTAGCAATAAGCGGTCTTGTTGTTGGGCCTCCAAGACGCATTTTGGTATATCTGATGATAAGATTAATTGTGTCTCTACTTCTGCAACTCCAGCACAGCAATATGAAATATCCATCCGCTCAAAATCAGATATGAAAGTATTCATAGTTGGGGAGGAAGCTCTACAGCTTAAGGAATCCGCCACCACATTTGCTTTACCGGGTGTGCATTGGATATTCAAGTCATAATCCTTGATCAGCTCCAACCATCTTTTTTGCCTCAAGTTTAGGTCCTTCTGAGTGAATATGTACTTCAGGCTCTTATGGTCGGTAAAAATATCACATGACCCTCCGTATAGATAATGCCTCCAAATCTTCAGTGCAAAAACTACAGCAGCAAGCTCTAGATCATGGGTGGGGTAATTCTGCTCATGCGTCTTTAGTTGCCTTGATGCATATGCAATCACTTTTATTTCCTTCATAAGAACACAACAAGGTCCTATGCAAGAGGCATCTGAATAGACGGTGAAACGCCTACCCGGCTCAGGAAGAGCAAGAATGGGAGCACTAACCAGCTTCTCTTTCAGCAACTGTAAGCAACACTCACACTCCTGAGTCCACACAAACTTGACATTCTTCTTTGTAAGTTGTGTCATAGGCTTAGCAATGCTAGAGAAATCCTTTATAAAGCATCGGTAATAGCCAGCCATACCCAAGAAACTCCTAACTTCCTTGACATTGGTTGGCCTTTCCCATTCCGCTATTATAGAAACCTTGCTCGAATCAACAGAGGTCCCATGTTGGTTGATTACATGACCTAGAAAGCCAACTTCAAAGAGCCAGAACTCACACTTCTTCAATTTAGCATAGAACTTATTGTTAGACTTAGTATTTTTCTTAGTGCTTAATCCTAGGCATTGCTAATCAAGGTGCTTAGGCATAATCAAGGTTAAAAGCATAATCAATCAGTCTAAAATACAATTAGGGGATTAGGAATTCAGTTCTCATACCTTCGGCCGTAGTGGAGGAAGTAGACATGTCGTAGGCACTTGGTAGTAGGCGGTGAAGATCGAATGCCGATGGCCGATGGGGATGAGACCTTCCCCTCGCTACTACGCACTTAGGATTGGAATTCGGGGTTTGGGACTGTAGGAGGCGTTGGGCGTGAGCACACCCGTTGTCTCACGCCCCGGCTGCCTTCTCCTCCATATATCGCAGGCGAGAAGGGACCTCAACCACATTTAAACGGTTGCGCCCCCCATCAGGGCGCTGAGGGAGTTAATCGGGTGGTTACTGCCCACCCGAAATATCCGGGATCAAATGCAATTAACGCAATTAACATTCTCCCCCTTGATCACGGACAAAAGACTTACCAACTTTCGGTCTTAGTTACTAAACTTAGTGTATATCACCTTACGTTCAACATAAAGGGCGTGACGCATCAAAACAGTTATTTATGTATTGTTTGACTCGACGACCACTATATGTCTCCCGCATAGAGATATACTTACTCTTAATTGGCCCCTTAGTATCCATGATAGTTCACAGGCTCTCCCTTAAACCCATGCCGGCTATGTGTTCTCTGAACACATTGGGTGGAAGACCTTTTGTCAGCGGATCCGCAAGCATGTGTTTTGTACTTATATGCTCGAGACTAATTGTGTGATCCTGGATTTTATCTTTCACAACATAGAACTTAATATCAATGTGTTTGGCATCTCCACTTGATTTGTTATTGTGAGAATATAGTAGTGTGGGCTCGTTGTCACAGTACAACTTAAGTGGTTTATGAATACTGTCGACCACTCTAAGACCGGGTACAAATTTCTTAAGCCATAATGCCTGCCCCGTGGCCTCATAACACGCAACAAACTTGGCATGCATTGTGGATGATGCAGTGACGGTTTGTTTGGAGCTTTTCCACGAGATAGCTCCATTCATGAGAGTGAAGATATAACCTAACGTGGATTTCTTAGTGTCCACACATCCCGCGAAGTCTGAGTTTGAGTATCCCACTATCTCTAGTGAGCTTGACTTACTAAATGTCAACATGAGGCCTTTGGTTCCCTGCACTTATCTGAGTGCCTTCTTAATTGCCTTCCAGTGGTCAATTCCTGGATTGGCCTGATATCTGCAATTGGCATCCTGGTTACAAATGCTAAATCAGGGCGAGTACATACTTGAGCATACATAAGGCTTCCGACAGCAGAAGCATATGGAACCGATTTCATTTCATCGATCTTATATTGGTTCCTGGGACACTGCAAGTTCCTAAACTTGTCGCCCTTGACTAACGGAGCAGGCGAAGGTTTACTCGCATGCATACCATACTTCTTGAGTACACTATCCAAGTACGCTTTCTGAGATAGGCCTAATACCCCCTTATTGCGATCTCGGAGAATCTCAATTCCTAACATGTAGGAAGCTTCACCTAGATCCTTCATATCAAAATTTGAGAATAAAATTTTCTTAGTTTCTAACAATAGATTGACATCACTACTCGCAAGTAGTATGTCATCTACGTAAAGAACAAGAAAAATAAATTTCCTATTCTTAAACTTAGCATATATGCAATTGTCCTCCTCATTCTCTTTAAACCCAAACTTTCTAATTGTCTCATCAAACTTGAGATACCACTGCCGCGAGGCTTGTTTGAGCCCATATATGGACTTCCTTAAGCAGCATCACATGTTTTCCTTACCCTTAATGACAAAACCCTTTGGTTTTGTCATGTAGATGTCCTCATAGAGATCCCCATTGAGAAACGTCATTTTTACATCCATTTGATGTAATTCTAAGTCAAAATGCGCCACTAATGCCATAATGATTCTGAACGAATCCTTACTAGAGACGAGTGAGAACGTCTCATTGTAATCCACACCTTCTCTTTGAGTGAAGCCTTTTGCCACAAGTCTGACCTTATATTTCTCAATTTTCCTTTTAGAGTCACGTCTGATCTTGTAGACCCATTTGCAGCCTACCGTTTTGGCTCCATTAGGAATCTCGACTAATTCCCAGACTTTGTTGGTGTCCATTGACCTCATCTCATCCTCCATATCCTTTTGCCATTTAGATGACTGAGGTCTTCTCATAGCATCTTCAAATGAGACAGGATCATCCTCCATTTGAACTTCTTCACTCATGTAGACCTCATATTCACTCGGTATAGCCGAGCGTCTCACTCTTTGAGATCTTCTAAGTTGTGCGTTATCATCAGGTTGGGGAAGGTGTTGCTCCTCATCATTGGCGACAGCTGATTCAGAATGCTCAGAAGGTTGAGCTGGGTCCTGTGGTACAGGGGCCTCACTAATTTCCATTGTTGATGAAGGAACGACAACAGGTGTTGAATAATCAGTGCTAGGCACAGATGATCCATCATTACCAGGTATCGTGAAATAGGGTTCCTAAATCATAGGAATGGGTACATAAACCCACTTCTCTTCAAGATCTATTTCATGTCTTATCGTGTTCCCCCTGATCATGACATACTCTAGAAAGACGACATGTCTCGTTTCTACGAACTTGGTAAAGCGGTCTGGACAGTAGAACCGGTATCCCTTACTTTTATTAGGATAGCCAATAAAATGGCAACTGATGGTTTTAGAGTCCAGCTTACTAATGTTTGGGTTAAATACTTTTGCCTCAGCTGGACAGCCCCATACGAGCAAGTAGTTTAATGAGGGCTTACGTCCCGTCCATAACTCGTATGGTGTCTTAGGTACTGATTTTCTAGGAACTCAATTAAGCACGTGAATGGTGGTTTTTAACGCCTCCATCCATAAGTAAATCGGTAGCGTAGAATAACTTAGCATACTTCTTACCATATCCATAAGCATACGGTTTCTCCGTTCCGCTACACCGTTTTGCTGAGGCTCGCCTGGTGACGAAGACTGGGCGACTATACAATTTTCCTGTAAAAACCTTGCAAAAGGTCCAGGAATTTGGTCATATGGGGTGTGTCGACCGTAGTACTCCACTCCACGATCCGATCTTACTATTTGCCTTAAATACCTTAAATTTATCCAAAGCTTCGAATCGCTCCTTAATTGGATAAATATAGCCATAACGAGTATAGTCATCTATAGACGTTATGAATGAATCATATCCATAAACAGAGACTATGGGAAATGGACCACAAATATCTGTGTGAACTAATTCCAATATTCCTGTACTTCGTTTGGCGTTTTTCTTAATAATCTTAATGTATTTTCCTTTAATGCAGTCAATGCATTGTTCAAAATTCGAGAACTCTAAATGGGGAAGAATCGATTGTGATACCAAGCGTTCAATTCCCCCCTCGAAATATGGCATAAACGACAATGCCATAATTTCGACGACGTTTCTAAATAAATTCTTTTTCATTTACTAAATATTAGATCGTTTTGTGGAGAAACTTTATCGTTACTTATAACATTGACATCATCATGAGTGGATAACAAATATAACATTTCTTGCCGAAAAGCAAGACCCACAATCTTATTATCAAATGTGATAGAACATTTGTCATTACCAAAATGACACACATAGCCTAAATCATCCAGACATGAAACTGAAATCAAGTTTCTCTCTAAAGAGGGAACATAAAGAACATTTTAAGCCTAAGTACAAAGCCATTTTAAGTCTAAGTGGGAGATTTCTAATAGCTTTGACTTGGGCTTCTCGACCATCAGCGACTTTAATGGTCCTTTCCCCTCTTCTTAGGGTCCTCCTCATACTTAATCCCTGTACAGAATTATAAACGTGCACGGTGGCACATTAGTCAATCCACCAAGTAGATCGAGAGTAGTCTAAAAACAGGGATTCATTGACAAAAGTAATGAAATTATTACCAATCTTACATCACCATTTTAGAAAACCAACACGGTCCTTCTGATGATGCTCAATCTCCTTGCAAAATTTGCATTGATTCTTAGCCACTTTCACCTCCTTTTTGAGGAGGATGCTGCATAAGAGCCTTTCCCTTGCTCTTATCTGTAGAAGAGCTTCTATGTACCTTAAAAACGGGAGCTTTGGGAGAACTGAAATAGCTCTTCCCCTTCCCTTTCCCTTTGGTGTAGTTAACAAAATCACCACTCCTTTGGGACTTAATACGTTCTTCTTCTTGAACGCACATGGCAATCAACTTCTCTATAGACCAATTATTAGGTTGTGAGTTGTAGTTTATCACGAAAGCTTCAAAGTCCTTTGGAAGAGAGGCGAAAATGAAGTGCACAAGCAATTCATCACTCACTCCTAAGTTCAAAGGCTTGAGCTTTGTGGCTAAGTTTGTCATCTTGAGGATATGCTCGCGCGCACCACCACCAGTGTATTTTTCACTGACAAGTTTTCTTATGAGGGTACTTGCCAAGGCTTTGGAAGAACCAGTGAACTGGCTCTCCACCTTGCAGAGGTACTCAGCAGCCGTATCACATTCAGGAATTGCTCCCCGAATGGCCCTAGTTATTGTCCCCTTGATGACCATCAAGCATTTCCTGTTTGATGTCTGCCATCTTTGGAGATCCTTATCATACTTTTCTTTAGCGTTGAGGTATTGTCCCTTTCTTAGTGAGAAGGATTCATCCATCTCTCCTTGAGTTGCAATAGGGACCTCAGGCTCAGTGGGGCAAGGACTTGTTAGCGCGAAGTCCAGCTCATAGACCGCAAGAGCGATCTCGAGCCTCTCCCCCCATGAGCCATATTTGTGACCATTGAGAGGCTCAATGGAGGAGAGAAAACTAAGCGCAGAAGACAAAGTTGAGGAACCTTCAAAATATAAACACATATTAACATTCAAACAGAAAAAATATTATATTTCACTTTTCGTGATGGCTACTTCGCAAAATACAATACTCAATGAAAACTTAATCAACCAGAAATAGTGTGTTTTGTTTTCACGTTGGTTACTCCATAAAACACGTCATTCAAAAATATTAAGCATGGCAAAATTAAAATTTCACGTTGGCTACTCATTTAAATTAGCATGCACCATAAGTTTAAACAATATGGTAAATTCATTTTGTTTTCACGTTGGCTACTCAATGAATTTTCCATATACAACTCAAAATAAAAAGAAAAGGTGGAAAATTAATTTTTTATGTTGTCTACTTAATTAATTTACCATAAATGTCTTTATAACAGCGGAAGCAAACTAAATTTCTTAAATTTTCTTAGCTACTTATTTAATTTAATTCTGTGTAAAAAACACTAAAATTTAATCCCAAAATTTTACAAAATTCTTACCAGAATTAAAAGGAGGCCTGCACACTAAATTGGCCCAAAGGCCCACTGAAAAATATCCAAAAATTGGAAAAATATTTCCATGGCCTAAAGCCCAACAGGGCCCAGCCCAAAACAGAAATAAACTTAGAAAAAATGGAAAATTTCTATTCGTGCGGCCCACTAAAACTCGGCCCACAGCCGATTCGGTCCAGCCCGAAATTGAAAAATTTCTCAGAAAATTGAAAGGGTAGCCCAAACCTGCCCAAAATCCTTCCCGCATGGGACCCAAGCCCATTTGGTCCAGCCGGCGCCCTGCTCCCGTTCTGATCCGTTGGATTTTGATCCAACGGCTCAGAGCTGATTTCGGGGGGTATTAAAACCCAATCGGCGCCGGTCGGCTAACCCTAGCCTCATTTCTTTCTTCCTCTTCTCTCCCTTCGGCCGACACAGCGAGCGAGAGCGGCGGCGGATAAACGCCGAGCGGCGGGGTACCCCGGCGCCGCCGCGACCACCTCGCCGGAGCGCGAGCTCGCCGGAAAGCGGCTCGTCGCCGGTGATGCTGGTTGTCGTCGGGGGCCGTCAAGAGAGCCCCGCCGCTAGGGTTAGGGTTCCACAGCGAACCCTAGGGTTCTAGTGACCCAACCCGACAGCCGTAGCGGTGGCGCCACCGCCTCCCTCATCATCAGAATCCGTGCTTTTAGGATCGAAGAGCACATGAAAATCTACCAAAGGGGGTGAATGGTAGATTTAAACTTTTTAGCGGAAGCAACAAAAAAAACCCTCGGCAGAAAATCGATCTGTTAAAGAAACCATGTATGCGACTGATGTAAATGTGTTAAACTGTACCAAAAGTGGTATATATTAAAATAACTCAAGTTATGATCGAAAGATCAAACGAGGGTCAATCTGTTCTACTCGAGTAAAAACCAGATCTGCAACACTGCAAAGAAACTCGTGTAGATAAGAAAATACAAATCCAATGACCGTAAAATTTTCACAGATGATAGATAATCAAGTTGCGAAGACAACCCAAAAAGAATCACGTCAATTGGATCTGTAAAAACTTGAGTTATGATCAAAACACCAAACTACTGTCGTGCTGTGCAGAAACTCGACGAAAAAGACTTGACAAAAACAAGTCGGACGAACAAGGCACAAAAGTTCCTATAAATTACAAATTTTATTGATCAAAACATAAGAGGAACAGCCCAAAGTCGTGCCCACCACGAGGCATGGCCTCCATTGCTTATATAATCAGCCCTAAGGCCAACCCAATTCAAACTAGGACTCCTACTCCTACTTGGATTCAAACTGTAACTTTCCAATACTGCTCAAGACTCTTCTATATGCAGATAGAAGCAATTTTAAGACTTCCAAACACCTTAGGAACGTCCCAAACATTCCTAAAACAACTCTACTTCATGCCTAACATGAAATCCTATTATAACCAACTCAAAACTTTCCATAAAAGAGCCATAACCAACTCAGCCGCAGCCTGAGCGCAAAATCCAGCCGGTTGAACCTTTTCAACCATATCTCCACTTTCATATCTCTTCACCACGCCTTGGAACAATGTAGACACGTACATGCACTCCTTGCACACGTGCAAACACCTTCCAACGACGTCCACGATACCTTCATATGCATTGTTCTTGATCCAAACATGCTACGCGACCTCCCGATCAACTCAACCACAATTCCTCCCAAACTTGGTCGTTGAACCTCATCTTCTCCCTAAGACTAGTTCAATGGATCCCGTCACCAGCCATATCTTGAAGTCAAGCAACACCTGCACATGAATAAACAACCAATACTTTCAAGCACAAGTCCGCGACATGACTCACGTTAGTTCCAAAAACCACAACACCTTACGTGAACACCTCACATAAGCATGTTGCAAACCATAGAAAAATGTTAACCACCGTAAACAGCCATAACACTTCAAAAACTTAGTAAAATAATACTAAGCAAACTTTCCATAGATGTAAAGCAAGTTCGAAACATTTGCATGGTAAAGACAGAGACATTGCGATTTAGCTCCGGACCTTGCCAAAACTAACCGGACCTTGAGCCGGAGCTTACCAAAGCTAGCAGAACCTAGCACCAGAACTTACCAAAGCTAGTCGGACCTACCGCCGGAGCTAACCAAACACATTTCGGACCAAGCCATAGCAAGTCGGACTTTACGTCGGATCTTGTCGGATCTTAGACCTAGAATCGGACCTTGACAAAAAGAGTGTTTTGGCAGAATTCAAAACTTTTATCGTCATAGCCAATGTATTCAGCACACATAGGTCTCACAATCTCCCCCTTGATGAATGCATTGGCAACACCACTTAAAATCTGAACATTAGTTTATTCACATGAAAAGTTTTGAAAACAATCAAATGAGAAAAAATTTTGAAACAAAATTTCTCCCCCTATACATATGTCTCCCTCTTTGTAAATCAAAAATAAAATGAAAAGAAAAACAAAAATTCTCCCCCTGAGAAGAATCGTGCCAAAACACTTGTGGATCGTGCAATGTGTTATCAATTTCTCCCCCTTTCACAATGTATTCAGCAAGGATCAAAAGAGAAATTTTAATTGTTATGAGCATATTTATAACATATACATATAAAACAAAGCTCATCCAAGCCATACTATCAAGTAACTTACACTATCACATCCATGAGATACGTAAAGTAGTGTAAGCCATGCTAGAGATCAAGTGTAAATTTCAATTTAAGCAAGTCATGATCTCACAAACTTAACTATGTCAAGACCTGAAAGCATGACACTTGTTGTTGTATTTTAATTATTCTTCAAAGCACAAATTCAGATCATATGACATTTGCAAGAGATTATATGCCGCATCAGCCTTATTCTAACCAACCAAGCCAAGCCTATGTCATTTGACAATCAGAAGCTTAAGGACATGGTTTTAGTCATACACATATTTTTCTAAGTTCATATTTAAGTACAATTATAAGCCATCTAAAAAGAAGAAGTGCGATGCATGCATATTCTCTTGATCTTTTTCTCAATTTTTCATTTGAACATAAAAGCTCAACATGTGAATAGTTGATTGATTATTTTTTATTATTAAAAGCACTTGTGAGCATGCAACAAGTTTAAACACAGAAAGAAAGTTTGATCATGACCAGATTTAATGTAAATAATTATTCCAATTACTAGTCATGGCAAAAACTACAAAATGTATAACATGAGTAATGTAGTAAGAACTTTCAGCATATTAAAGGAATCACAAAGTCATATATGTATGAAATACTATGCTCATATTATTTTAAATTCAGATTCACACATAGACTTCCCAAGTTTCAAAACTCCCCCTCAATTTAAGTCATGAGGATGCATAACCCTTGTTTCACTATGAATGAAACAAAAACGAGTGAAATCCAAAGGTTTTGTAAAAATGTCAGCCAATTGTTGTTCGGTATCTACATGGTGAAGCACAATGTTTCCTTTTTCAATATTATCACGGAGAAAGTGATACCTAATGTCAGTGTGCTTTGTTCTCGAATGTTGCACGGGGGTTTTAGCAATGCAAATGGCACTAGTGTTATCACAAAATAATGGAACACTATCTAGATCAACCCCATAGTCCTTAAGTGTTTGAACAATCCAAAGAATTTGTAAGCAAGCGCTAGCAGCAGCTACATATTCAGATTCGGCTGTGGATTGTGCAACTGAATTTTGTTTTCTAGAGGACCAAGCAACAAGTGAATTACCAAGAAAATGACAAGCACCCGAATTACTTTTGCTATCAATTCTACAACCCCCAAAATCAGCATCCGAAAAAGCTTTCAAAGTAACGGTTGAGGAAGAAGGAAGAAAAATCCCAAATTCTTGAGTTCCATGTAAGTACCTGAGAATTCTTTTGATGGCTTGACGATGTGAAACACGTGGGAAAGCTTGAAATCGTGCACAAAGACATACGCTGAATTGTATGTCCGTTCTTGATGCCGTGAGGTATAAAAGTGATCCAATCATACTTCTATATTCTTTTTGATCCACGGATTCACCATCTTCATCAAGTTCAAGTGTCGTTGCTGTACCCATTTGTGTCCGAAGAGACTTGCTTTTATCCATGTTGAAGCACTTAAGAAGGTCTCTTGTATACTTTGTTTGATGCACAAAAGTACCCTCCTTGGTTTGCTTGATTTGCAGCCCCAAAAAGTATGTGAGTTATCGCATCATACTCATCTCAAATTCTGAACTCCTCATAGCGGAAAACTTGGACACAAGATCATGAGAAGCACAACCAAAGATAATATCATCCACATACACTTGAACGAATAATGAGTCATTGCCATGCTTAAGCACAAAAAGAGTTTTATCAACCTTGCCCATGGTAAACCCCTTTTCAAGTAAGAATGTTTTTAACCTATCATACCAAGCTCTAGGGGCTTGTTTAAGACCATACAAGGCTTCGGACAGTTTGTAAACATGATTAGGAAAATTTGGATTTTCAAAACCCGGTGGTTGCTTGACATAAACCTCCTCATCTATGTAGCGATTAAGAAAAACACTTTTAATATCCATTTGATATAACTTGAAACCTTTAGATACAGCAAATGCTAACAAAATTCTTATGGCTTCTAATCTAGCAACAGGAGCAAAAGTTTCATCAAAATCTAGTCCTTCAACTTGTGTGAAACCTTGAGCAACCAACCTAGCCTTATTCCTAACCACAACCCCATCCTCACTTTATTTATTTTTAAACACCCATTTAGTTCCGATTAGAGTGTGACCTTGAGGTGGAGGTACAAGTTTCCAAATATTATTTCTTTCAAAATTTTCTAACTCTTCTTGCATGGCAATAATCCAAGATTCATTAGTGAGTGTATGTGGTATATCTTTGGGCTCAAAAGAAGCAACAAATGCAGAATGAGCGTGAGAGTTTGGATCACAAAACCTAGACCGTGTGACTCGTTCGTGGAAGCTTCCAATCATTTGTTGTGGAGGATGACTTTTGAGGACCCGGAGGGGAGTAGACAATTCACAAGCTCCTTCTTCTTCATGTTCATCATAAATGTAAGAACTTGTGACCTGAGGACGATCTGGACCAGCAATGGTGGTCGTCGGTGCTGGTTGTGAATCAAGATCAGGAACTGGAACAATGTCATTAGCTCCTGAATTTTCGGACAGCAGCATCACTTCTTCATTTTCTTTGATCAAAATACTCTCCCCCTGTGGATATGGGTCTGGTCCTGCATTATTAGAGCTAGTACCTAGGCTAGCTTCATCAAAAGAAGCCTCAAAAGTCTCCACAATTTTGTTAGTGTCATGTAAAAGCACATGGTAGCCTCTAGTATGAGATGGGTAACCAAGAAACATGCCATCAACGGATCTATGTTCAAATTTATCAAGATTACCATGTTTCTTAACAAAGCATTTGCAACCAAAGACCCGAAGTGTGTGACACTAGGCCTATGTACAAACCGAAGTTCATATGGTGTTTTACCTAGCTTAGCACGCAAGAAAACACGATTTGAGACATAACAAGTAGTTGCAATTTCATCAGCCCAAAATTTTCTAGGAGTTTGATATTCATCAAGCATAGTTCTAGCCATCTCAACTAAGGTTCTGTTCCTTCTCTCTACAACACCGTTTTGTTGAGGTACATATGGTGAAGAAAATAGATGATTTATTCCATTTTCAGCACAAAAGTGGTCAAATTATTGATTTTTAAATTCGATTCTGTTATCACTTCTAATTGCTTTTAAAGATCCTGGGTGATCAATTGATAATCTAAGAAATAAGGTTCTAAAGTGACTAAAAGTTTCATTCTTAGATGCCATAAAATAAACCCAAGAGTATCTAGAATAGTCATCAACAATCACAAGAACATACCATTTAGCTCCGAAGGATTGAACACGTGAAGGTCCTACGGTGTCAAGGTGCAAAAGTTGACCCGGTTCAGTTGTCATGGTCATTGTGAGAGGAGCATGTGAACCTGCAACCATCTAAGCATGTCTACAAGAAGAGCACACAATTTCTTCATCTCCTTTAAGCTTAGGTAGCCCATGTATGCGATCAAGAGCACTAACACGTGTGAGATGATCAAAGCCTACGTGACCAAGTCAACGATGCCAAAAATATAAGTCTTTTGAATCATTAGCAACAAGAAATCTATGCTTAGAGGATTACATATCAAAATCAGCTTTAAAAACTCTTCCAAACCGAGACATATTAAAACTGAGCTCACTATTTGAATCTACAACCTTTTAACATTTTTTAGTAAAAATAATTTCTAGATTTTTATCTAGCAATTATGAAACAGAAAGCAAGTTGTATTTCAAATTTTTAACAAGTGTCACATCTTTTAAAGTGTAGTGATTATTTACTCTAACCGAACCCTTAGCAATTATAGGAGTTGAAGAATTATCGGCAAAAGTAACATTTTCTACATGTGACACAAAAGAGAGGGAGGAGAACCATTCTTTGTTACCGGTCATGTGGCGTGAGCATCCTGAATCCACAATCCAAATGTTCTCCTTCCTCAAGCGTGTAATCTACATAGAAGTACAATACATCGATGACTCAATACTGGGGTTAGTTAAAAGACATTTAGGAATCCAGTACTGAGTCACACGACGTTCAGCAGAAGTAACACGCAAAGGCTGAGATAAAACAGCAGGTTTATGAGCCAAAGTTTGAGGATTTTTGTACCCAACTACTGACCTACGAGGTGTTACATGAGTAGCACTAAAAACAGTAGGTCCGGAAGCAAACTTTGCATATTTTTGACTCATTACAGCAGGTTGCATATTTCTAACATTCGGTTCAGCACACGCAACAGGTTTTGCACAATTGTTATGTGATCTAGCAATCATTCTTTCCTTTTTCTGTTGCTTAGCTAGTCTATAACAAAAATCTATGACATGACCATCTCTACCACAATAGGTACAATGAAATTTAACATTATGTTCATGTCTAGATGAGCAGACAACATGTTTATCTGAAACCGAATGAGACAACACTCCTGCAGATTTAAAAACAACTTCTTTTTGTTTAGGAACTGTTTTAATCAAATAACTTCCTAATGACTATATAATTTTAGGTGGATGTGCTTTAACATGAGCATGGGAATCAAAACCTAAACCAGTTTTATCATTGCAAGATTTACAAGAATTCAACAGCAAGTTCAGATTATTATTCCCATTATAAAACCACTCTAGTGTCCTATTCATGTCATCAAGTTTCTTAGACAAGTCTAGGCAGTTTTGACATGAAGTTTTTCCTTTTAGTTTGCAATTGGAACAATACTTAACTTCATGAGAATGTAAAGCATTGTTTAATATAGAAATTTCATTCATAACATTTGTAGTTTCTTATTAAGATCATCACAAGTAGAACAATGCAAATCAATTGTAGAACAACAAGAATTTTTGAACTTTTTATCATTAAGTGCAGCAAGCTCTCTGTTCTTTTCAATCTCTAACTCAAGTTTATCAAGTGTGGAGGTATATGCACTTCTTAAAGGGGACAATTGTTCATATATTAAATCACATGAGGAACAAGAATCATCACGAGGAATCAAAGATTTTAAACGATTAATTTCAGATTCTAGTGACTCAAGTTTAACAGCATTGTCCATAAGCTTTTTGTCCTTTTTCTTAACTATAACAGTGGCACATGAAATAGCATCACACATTTCTTCGCAAGTAGGACATACCTCTTCATTGTCATTGTTGTGTTCCGCCTCCTCCATACTAGAACTTGACTTACCCGCCATGAAGCATAAGTTTGCCAAATCATCTTCATCTTCGTCACTTCCGATGTCCACATCGCTCGAGCCAAGTTCTTGAAGTGCGGAGATAAAACTATTTACCAATTTGCATCCTATAAAACCCTTCTTCTTTTTCTTATCGTTTGCAGAGGAGTGCTTCATCCTAGTTTTCTTTTCATTACGGGAAGTAGGACCTGAATGGTTAGGGCAATCCGTACAAAAAATGCCCTGTCTTACCACATTCGAAGCATCGTTGAGGTCCGGCACTTCCTCTCCTTCTAGTTCTCACATTTTGCAATGCTTTTGAGAACCGAGTAGAGATGAGTGCAAGTTCTTACTCTAGAAACTCTTCAATACGTTCAAGGGTTAGAGAAGACAACAAAGAAAGTGTACCACAAGATGAATATTGACTAGAGCTAGGCATGTCACGTTGTGAAACAAATTCAAGACACTTGTTGGGGTTCTTACGTGATATTATGTCAATTTCATGAGTTTTTAACTTAGAATATAGCACATCTAATGTAAGTGTACTCATGACAGTAGATTCACGAATAGATGTAACTTTCATCTCCCAAATTGACATGTCTAATGCACTTAGTAATTGCCTAGCATTTTCAGCATCTGAAAAATTAAAGTTGACACTACGCAAGTTGCTGAGAATTTTATTGAAGCGAGCAAAGAGGTTATCGATTGACTCACCGGGTTGCATCTAGAAGCGCATGTATTTTTTCTTGAACATATCTTGTCTTACCTCCTTGATCGTGTTGGATACTTCATGGTAGTCACAAAATGCTTTCCACACATCGTATGCAGATCGGACTTCTAAATAAAAATGTGAGCCCCATTTTGGATGGTCATCCATGTATTACCTTGCATGAAGAAAAGTTTTAGCAAGTCCTATTTTTCATGTCTTTGCCACACATATGAACTCAAACCTTAGTTTTTATTCATACACATTTTTGGGACTTTTACATTCCTCCCCCCTTAAAAGAATCTCGTCCCGAGATTACAAAAGAGGAACGAGACGGGAGAGGTAATTACAAACTATACAAAGCTAAAAATTCCGGATAGTTGGTGCAGAGGTAATCTTCACTTTCCCACGTCGCCTCTTACGCGGCGTGATTACTCCACAGCACCTTAAAAAATCGGATCGTCCGGTTCCGGGTTACCCGGGCCTTTTCATCCAAAATCTGAACCGGTCGCTCGGTGTAGATCAGGTCCGGATTCAATTCGTTGATGTCCTCGGTGCGAACAGCAGCGGTGAATTTGAGACACTGCCGCAGCTGTGAAACATGAAATACATCATGAACACCCGCTAGACTCGCCGGTAATTCTAGCCGGTAGGCTACGGGTCCGCACTTCTCCGTGATAGCAAAAGGACCAATAAAACGGGGAGCGAGTTTCCCCTTTACACCAAACCGG
This sequence comes from Neostapfia colusana, assembly GCA_030760725.1. Taxonomy (NCBI): domain Eukaryota; kingdom Viridiplantae; phylum Streptophyta; class Magnoliopsida; order Poales; family Poaceae; genus Neostapfia; species Neostapfia colusana. Next base: position 45,051,196 of record JASWHV010000012.1, on the reverse strand, counting down.
TGAATTCCCTTCATCGGAGATACACGAAGATACACGTGCTCTCCGACGTCAAAATGCAAAGGCCTACGCCGTTGATCAGCGTAGCTCTTCTGTCGGGATTGTGCAGCCTTTAAGTTTTCTTGTATCAACCGAACTCGGTCTTCGGCTTCGTTCACAAGATCAATTCCAAACAGAACTCTTTCGCCGGACTCACACCAATTCAACGGTGTGCGACACTTCCGGCCGTAGAGAGCTTCATACGGTGCCATTTTAATACTTGCTTGATAACCGTTGTTGTATGAAAACTCCACCAGCGGTAGGTGATCGCTCCAATTTCTACCGTGGTGGACGGCACACGCTCTCAACATGTCCTCGAGCACTTGATTCACCCTCTCAGTTTGTCCATCGGTTTGAGAGTGATATGCGGAGCTTCTAATTAGCTTGGTGCCCAACGAGGCATGCAGCTGCTCCCAAAAACGAGCAACAAACAGCACACCTCGATCTGAAATGATGGTCTTCGGGACACCATGTGAGCATATAATCCTCGAGATATACAGCTCCGCATATTGCCTTGCTCGATAATGAGTGTTCACCGGTATGAAATGAGCTGACTTTGTCAACCGGTCGACAATCACCCATATCGAGTCATGCTTCCGGGATGTGAGCGGTAATCCGACGATGAAGTCCATACTCACATCCTCCCATTTCCATGCCGGTATTGCAACACGGTCGAAGTCACTTTGAGTTAATCCTTGTATGATCAAGTTCCGTGCTTTGTTGTTGTTGTCGACATCTCTCATGTTTGTAGCCGTGACTTGATCGTTTGGCGGCATGTCATAAGGCTTGTACACTTTTTCTCATACTGCGAAGCCTTGCGCCTGGATGAAAGCCTCCATACGTGCCTTCCAAACCTGAAAATCAATGTCACTGAACACACAAGGTTTTGCTGAATATTTCTCCATGATAATTAGTCAAAACACGTGCAAATCACAAATATTAGAGCACCATGCCTCTGATACCAATTGTAGGATCGAAGAGCACGTGAAAAGCTACCAGAGGGGGTGAATGGTAGATTTAAACTTTTTTGCGTAAGCAACAAAAAAACATCTCGGCAGAAAATAGATCTGTTAATGAAACCGTGTATGCGACTGATCTAAATGTGTTCAACCATGACAAAAGTGGTATATATTATATATAAGACACGACAACAATAATCACAGAAATCCATCAAAAATAACTCAAGTTATGATCGAAAGATCAAACGAGGGTCAATCTGTTCTACTCAAGTAAAAACCAGATCTGCAACACTGCAAAGAAACTCATGTAGATCAGAAACTGCAAATCTAATGACCGTGAAATTTTCACAGATGATAGATAATCAAGTTGTGAAGACAACCCAAAAAGAATCACGTCAATTGGATCTGTAAAACTCGATTTATGATCAAAAAACCGAAGCACTATCGTGCTGTCCAGAAACTCGACGAGAAAGATTTGACAAAAACAAGTCGGACGAACAAGGCACAAAATCTCCTATAAATTAAGAATTTTATTGATCAAAACAAAAGAGTAACAGCCCAAAGTCGTGCCCACCACTAGCCTTGGCCTCCCTTGCTTATATAACCAGCCCTAAGGCCAACCCAATTCAAACTAGGACTCCTACTCATACTTGGATTCAAACTGTAACTTCCCAATACTGCTCAACACTCTTCTATATGCAGATAGAAGCAATCTTAAGACTTCCAAACAACTTAGGAACGTCCCAAACATTCCTAAACAACTCTACTTCATGCCTAACATGAAATCCTATTATAACCAACTCGAAACTTTCCATAAATGAGCCATAACCGACTCAGCCGCAGCCTAAGCGCAAAATCCAGCCGGTTGAACCTTTTCAACCATATCTCCACTTCCATATCTCTTCACCACGCCTTGGAACAATGTAGACACGTCCATGCACTCCTTGCACACATGCAAAACCTTCCAACGATGTCCACAATACCTTCATATGTATTGTTTTTGATCCAAACATGTTGCACGACCTTCCGATCAAGTCAACCACAATTCCTCCTGAACTTGGTTGTTGAACCTCATCTTCTCCCTAAGACTAGTTAAATGGATCCCATCACCAACCATATCTTGAACTCAAGCAACACCTGCACAAGAATAAACAACCAATACTTTCGAGCACAAGTCCGTGACTTCACTCACGTTAGTTCCGAAAACCATAACACCTTACATGAACACCTCACATAAGCATGTTGCAAACCATAGCAAAATGTTAACCACCGTAAATAGCCATAACACTTCAAAAACTTAGTAAAAGAATACTAAGAAAACTTTCCATAGATGTAAAGCAAGTTCGAAACATTTGCATGGTAAAAACAGAACCATTGCGATTTAGCTCCGGACCTTGCCAAAGCTAACCAGATCTTGAGCCTGAGCTTACCAAAGGTAGCAGAACCTAGCACCGGAACTTACCAAAGCTAGTCGGACCTACCGCGAGAGCTAACCAAACACATTTTGGACCTAGACATAGCAAGTTGGACCTTACATCGGATCTTGTCAGAGCTCGGACCTAGAGTCGGACCTTGACAAAAAGAGTGTTTTGGCAGAATTCAAAACTTTTATCGTCATAGCAAATGTATTCAGCACACATAGGTCTCACAGAGCTCACGCATGCGGTGCGATGAGCTCGGCGCCGATGATGAAGAGGACGCGCGGCGCCCTTACCTTGAGCAGATCCGGCAGCCCGAAGGCCAAACTTCTCGGATCTCCTCAACCGAGGAGTGCGCCGGTTGATGGGGTACGCTGCCTCCCTCATCCGACGCGTCAACGCCGGTGGAATCTTGAATGACAGGAGGCCGCAAGCCCTTTAGGGTAAGTGCGCCCACCTCTTCTTGATTTCTTAATTTTGCCTCGGATTTGATCTGATTCTGTGGTTTTCTTAGTCAAAACCGAGGCCTAAATGTTCATCTCCTTCTACATGCTTCAAAAATGAATTAAACCGACACAAATTCATTAATCCTGATTAGCAATAGTCCTAGGTTGGCTCTGGTACCATTGTTAGACTTAGTATTTTCTTAGTGCTTAATCCTAGGCATTGCTAATCAAGGTGCTTAGGCATAATCAAGGTTGAAAGCATAATCAATCAGTCTAAAATACAATTAGGGGATTAGGAATTCGGTGCTCATACCTTCGGCCGTAGTGGAGGAAGTAGACATGTCACAGGCACTTGGTAGTAGGCGGTGAAGATCGAATGCCGATGGCTGATGGGGATGAGACCTTCCATAAGCTACTGCCCACTTAGGATCGGAATTTGGGGTTTTGGGACTGTAGGAGGCATTGGGTGTGAGCACACTCGGTGTCTCACGCCCAGGCTGCCTTCTCCTTCATATATCGCAGGCGAGAGGGGGACTCAACCGCATTGAAACTGTTGCGCCCCCGATCAGGGCACTGAGGGAGTTAATCTGGTGGTTATTGCCCACCCGAAATATCCGGGATCAAATGCAATTAACGCAATTAACACTTATGACTTCTTACAGTCTCAAGAACTCTTCTCAAATGCTCCTCATGTTCGGATTCAGTCTTGGAGAAGACTAGTATATCATCAAGAAAGACTACTACAAACTCTTCCAATCCATGAAGTGTGACACCCAGTCCCGGAAACCAGAACTGAGCTAATGCATATGTGTGCCCAGGATGTTCATCACACATACACATGTAATCCACAAACTGAATTCAGAATATAATCACAAATAAATAGGATTTAAGTACTATATTACCTCGACTAATTGTCTCACTCATGATTGTCTATCTTATTCTTGCAGCGGAAGTCTCTAAACGACAGCAGAAATAACTAAGTAGCAGCGGCTCCATCTTCAACTCCACAGGCAAGTTGACGGTAGTTCGCACGCCTAGTACTCCACATGGTCCTTGAAGTACTCTTCTCCTGTTGCTGATGTTTATGTGATAATGCAAGGGTGAGTACGTGTCGTACTCAGCAAGTGCGGGAAAAGTATGACATGTATCTTACAACAAGGTAGGAATAAAAAGGCTCATTGCAGCAAGCAAATTTTATTTCACAAGCATGATAAAAACAGCAACTATTTCTAGGTGAGTTTAACCCCAACATAACCATATTATAACAGCAACATACCTTCATCATAATTCACCACTTATCATGTCTCAACCAGCCATTAATCTTTCTCAACTTCATCTCATGCTCATAATATTCATAACCATCTCATATTCACATAACCGAAACCAAACTCAAAGTCATGACTCAAGACAGCCCCAAAACCAATCCCAATGACCATACCATAACCATACCGAAAAAACATCCTGAGTTTTCCCTTCTAATCATGTGAGTTGGCCAGGCGCTTGTGACCGTAAGCACGGCTGTCATGATAGTTTTACACTTTGCAGAGGTGGCACCACTTTACCCACAAGTTTGTGATTTTGTCAACCGTCGGCGACTGCAGAACCTCCATTATACCAGTACACAACCGTCGGTGTATGGCCAAGAAATTACAAAATAGCCTTTACAAAGGGGCTACTAGATGTATGGAGTCACTAAGGTTTCAGCAGCAGGCTCGAATCACCATTCTCCCACCTATGGACCCCCTCTTGTGCCATGCAGTTCCCAGGACAGTCCTCTCTCGACTCCCATTCCCCGCGCCTTCCACGGTCCATAACAAACTAGCAACACACCTAATTAGTCAGCTAAGCCACACCCATATTTGGCCTTGTGGTGGCACTGTTTTCCTGGCATGTGCTAGCATGAACCGGTCCTTAGATATACGGCAAGTAAACTACCATCTCATTCAACAACATCCACGAACCAAGCTTGCCTAGATCTCCCCCGATTCCATGTTCATTAACATCATCAAGTTATCTTTATCATTATTCATATGAGTGCAGTAGCTAACCATGCTTTAACTCAGCTTCCCGTATCCCGTAGATTAAGCGAAGCAAAAAGGAAAAACGACCATACCCGACTCATCAACTTTCCCGACGACAAGGATGGTTTAACAAAACTAGTAAACTCCTATAAAAGGGTGTACCATCAAGTTGACTCAAGCATACGCGTTTTCGCAAACAAAACAGTTTCAAAACATGGGATCAATATGGTCAAGGGGCACTTGCCTTGCTCCCGCGGCTCTTGTTACTCAAGTGTCTCGAAGTCTTGGTGCTGTAGTTCTTTGTAGATGGCTCCCTGAGCTTGTCCTTCTACTCACGACACGCAAAATACAAAATTTATAGCAATCAAACATCATGCACAAACTTTACTCAAGATGCAATGGTGTAGATGAATGCAAATCCTATGGTGCTGTTTATTAAACCAGTTCGTACGTGTCCTTGCATGTTTTAACGGGCTTTCATGGGGTTTTATGATGAACAAGGGTGTAAGGATCAAGTGTGGACGTGGTGATGATCTTGACTCAAGATCTAGATCAATTCCACCGTCAAAAACCGATCAAAACGTGATCTGTCCACACGTACAAGTTTCTGCTCGAAGGTGGAGAAGAAAACGGATGCGACGACGTTGTAAGATAGGTACTGGAGACCTACCTCACTTCCCTTTTAATCGTCGGCTCTTTTCCAGCGACGGCGTGGCGTGGGCTCGTCGGCGGCTCACCGGCGACTGAACTCCGGGGGAGGGGTGTGTCTAACTCGGTGAGTTGGGGCTAGGCCTCCAAGTCGCCGACTCAGGAGGGGAAAAAGAGTGCGTGGTTGCGGCCAAGGGGGTTTTGAGTTCTATTTATAAGGGGAAAAAGAGGATTCCTACTCCAAATGGAGCCCGAATAAGAGTCCTATTCAATTTGTTTTGGATCTTAACAAACTTATCTCCAATTGATTTGGTGCGGAAGCCTTGGGGATTTTTGAAATCTTGGGGAAATCGTGTTGGTACCCTCAGTATCGGGTACTCCCCTGCACAGGCGGAAAAACCGTCTAAGGACCTCGTATCTCCGCAGGGGTGAGCTCCTGAGACGCCATGTGTCCAGCGGGGGGCGGTCATTTCTTCTCCTCAGAGGTGAGCTCCGGACCTGCCACGTGGCCACTGCCAGGGTGAGCTCCGAAAGCACCACGTGTCCAGTGGGGCCGGGCCTCGCTTCTCATCAGAGGCGAGCTCCGGACCCGCCACGTGGCCACTGCCGGGGTGAGCTCCGAAGGCACAACGTGTCCAGCGGGCTGGAGCCTCTCCTCTCCTCAGAGGCAAGCTCCGGTGGTGACATGTATCCATCGGTTCGGGGCCTCTCCTCTCCTCAGAGGCGAGCTCCGGTGGCGACACGTGTCCAGTGGGCCGGGCCTCTCCTCTCCTTAGAGGCAAGCTCCGGTGGCGACACATGTCCAGCGGGCCAGGGCCTCTCCTCTCCTCAGAGGAGAGCTCCGGTGGCGACACGTGTCCAGCGGGGTCGGACCTCCCTCCTCCTCAGAGGAGAACTCCGAGGGCGACATGTGTCCTACGGGGCCGGACCTCATCCCTTCCGCAGGGGTGAGCTCCGAAGGAGACACGTGTCCCACGGGGTCGGACCTCCCCTCTCCTCAGAGGTGAGCTCCGAGGGCGACACGTGTTCCGCAGGGCCGGACCTCGCTTCTCCGCGGAGGCGAGCTCTGAGCCTGCCACGTGGCCAGCAGTGCCGGACCTCACCCCTCCGCAGGGGCAAGCTCCGAAAGCGCCACGTGTCCCGCGAGCCGGGGGAAATGTCGACAGCGAACCTTGGCAAATTGGAATTGGCTCATTCAGCTATCTTTTTCCCCTTCCCCGCCATTTCTATGGTTCTTTCTCCAGTTCTACTTCTTTTATAATGTTTCTCTATATGAAAAATGTATGCATGCATGGAAATGAATTTGAGGGTGTTACATGAAGCATATTATTCATCGTCCCCATAAAGTATGCAGGTGCATTAGTGAGCCCAAAAGACATAACTCTGAACTCGTAATGGCCATACATGGTAGAAAAAACTGTTTTCTCTATATCCTCCTCTCGAACAGGAATTTGGTTGTAACCAGATTGAAGATCGATCTTGGAAAAGACCGTTGCTCCTATCAATTGATCGATCAACACATCAATAGAGGCAATGGATACTTTTTATTGATGGTCAGAGCGTTTAAGCCACGATAATCCACACACATACGCCAGCTTCCATCTTTTTTCTTCGTGAACAACACCGAAGCTCGCCATGGTGAAACAGTACGGCGAATCAATTTTTAGCCAAAAGATCATCCAATTGCTTCCTCAACTCCTCTTGAAGTGGACGAGATAACCGGTATGAGGCAATGGATACAAGACGGGTGCCAGGTATAATATTAATGTGGAACTCCACTTCTCGCTTTGGTGGCATTCCTGGCAGCTCGTCAGGGAAGACTTCAGGGTAGTCTTGCACTACCGGAATATCCGCAACAACCAATGACTTTGTTTCCTTCTCAACAGGGCTCCATAGAAATCCTGTCTTCACATGTCGACAATGAGGAAAGAGACTTTCCATCATAGATAAAGAATGAGGAGGTGCATTAGCTTGAAAAGTGATGATCTGCCCAGTTGGTGCCTCTAGTGTAACAGTCTTCCAAAAACAAGATATAATGGCTCGATAATGGTGTAGCCAATCCATACCAAGAATAACATCAAAAACCGACAAGGGAATCACCATAAGATTAGCTATGAATTCGTCCCCACCTATAGAAATAGTGCAACCCAGGCACACCACGAAACTAGAAATCAAGCCCCCAGAAGAACTAACATGTACCAACTGAGATATCTCTTGACTACAAATATTTGCCCTTCTTGCAAAATCAAGTGAAATGAACGAAAACATGGTGTGAATGGTGTCAGTACCTAAAACCACATCAGAGCGACTAAGAAGAGAAGGTGCAGGCATGGTGTAGACTCCAACAGCGGTAGAAGTAGGTCCTCCCGCAAGGTGTTGAGCAGACTGAGTTGAAGGAGCAGAAGGAGCAGGTAGCTTTAGTGGAACATGCGGGGCAAGAAGCTGAGGCACGGGCCAGTAGTAACCTTGTGGGGGTAAGTATTTCTGAGAAAAATGGTAATGCAGGGTTGGAGGACCAGCCATCATCTGAACCGTGCCACGAGGAGCATTAAATGTGGAAGTTGAACCCCTAGAACTGGCCATAGAGGTGGATCCTGATAAGGAAGAATTTGTCCTTTGCCACTTGATAATAGAATCAGGATTTTTCTTGCAAACCAGAACCATATGTCCCTCTCTTCCACATAGGCAGCATGTCCCAGAAAAACACACTCCGAGGCACGATGGGGCTTCCCACACTTGAAACAAATCAACCCTTGTACTGAAACTGGACGCATAAACGGGGCACTTGAAGTGTGTTGCCCTGCAGAATACGACTGAGCCCCAAGCTGCTTATGCTTGAAAGACTGTTGTGACGTTTGGGTTTGCCTTTAGACTTCTTGGGAGGGGGTTGCTGTGAGGGCTCTCCTACCTCCTGGTGTACCCTCTTGTGATCACCAAATATGTTACTCACACTCCCACTACGTCTCTGCTATAAAACTGTGAGTAGAAACTGAGTCTCCATGCTTCTAGCCTCCTCAACAGCCATAATGCATGAGGTAGGAGGATTTCTTCCCATCATCCGACAAGCCACCATGAAAGATCATCTCCTCTCTTGTCATCTGACAAGCCACCATGACTTTCCCCATCTTGCACAACCAATCAGCAGCATCGGTAGGTGTTCCCAGGCCATCAAAGGTGTCCAAACGCATATACATCCACCTAGCAAACATCATTGTTGGGACCATGGCATTTGCACCTCCAGCGACAGCAGCTCCTGCAGCAACGGAGTGATCCCCCCTTCAACTGCTTCATTCACTTGGTTCACTTGCTCGTGAACAACATCCTGATTAATGTTACCTCTACCTCCGCCACCACCACGACCCCTCTCACATGCGACCACACGAGCACTCCTTTTCGGCGGCATCACTCTATTAGATTGGAATATAATAAAAGTTTGATTAACAGCATATCAACATGACATAATGAACACAAAGAAAATATGCAACTGAAATAAGAATGCAGAGTATGCCCATGAAACCTATCCTAGTGTGCATAAGTGTGTCAATTTTTAATTGTAGGCCTACGCTACGACCTAGGCTCTGAGTACCAACTGTAACGCCCTAGGTACCGCTACTCAGGACGCTACTAGAACAGCTACAATTTCCTACTATGTGTAAAATTATTAGAATCATTTTGACAGGATTTCTGTTCTAATTCTTAATAGCTGCGGACAAACGGTCACAAAAAAATACGCATTAATATAGGAAAGCAAAATAACTTCATTCGACCCTCACAAGTGCAGTAAACTAAATAAAAACTCATCCGTACTCATAATAATTCTTATTGACACACAACCTATGCAAATAATTAAGATGTTCCATATTCTAAGATTAATATTTTGATATGTGTGCTCAAAGTGTAGATTCTACCTTCTTCCCAAGCATGCTTCGTTCAATGAGTACCTAAAAACCAAATAAACACAAGAGTGAGTAAAAACACTCGGCAAGTACACTTAGAGCTGGAAGAACGGTAAAAGCAACCCGAATGAAACCAGCGACGAGTAGAACTTAAACTGAGAGCGATGAAATAGTAGTTTCCGTCTGAAACGGACAACACTTGAATTATCCCTAGCACTTAAAAGCCGAGCAAATAGGGGCAGCACTTACTCACAGGAACTTGAATACAAGAACCAAACTGCACTCCGTCCAAACCGGTACTTGAATGATAATTACATGAACAACTTGAATCTTAAACTTCAAAGAAACAGGAACATGAACAGCTGAATTTCGAAAATTAAGATAATGAATCCACAATACTACAAAGAAAATCACAAGCACATCACACATGTCAGAAAAGGAACTCGTCATTCACTTGCCTTAGCCTCGTCGAGAATTAGAAGACGCCCTCTCAACACCGGAACTCTCAAAACCTGTGGAATATAAACTATATTTAGAACTTCCTAGCGCATAACTGAACTGCTACTCCAACTTGATCCAGATTACTTGAACAACTTTCAGTAAAGACTAAAGAACACTAGGATAACTGCAGTTTGGATGATCTTCTCCAACCGTTGATCGGAAATAGAAAGATAACAAACATCCCTACATACTACTACTACAGAAATTCGATTGGAAATCCTGAGTACACGACGTCAACTCAGTCAACAGGACCTAATCAACTCAGTTAAGATTTACAATTTCTGGTCTCTAAACTAAATATCTGAATCCCTAATTTGTAGAAGTTTAGTGATTTCTCTCAACCCCTAACCCCAGTAGTCTGCATCCCTCTTTGTTTATACGTTGTTCTCTTCCACCGTAGAGCAGCTGGAGATCGAGGAACTTCTAACAACCGGCAGCAGCAACGACGAGGAGCAGCAGGGAAGAGGCAGCTTGATCAGGGAAAATTTGGAGGCGGCGGCTCTGGATTAGATGGAGGTGGTAGCACTGGATCAGGGTCCTGAGGAGTGGCTGCGCTGGTTGGGGAAAGAAGGGGGTGGCGGCTCTGGTTGGGGAGGAAGGGAGAGAACAGCAGGTTTGATATGTATATATTGCTAGATGCAAATTAATCTGACTTATACTAACTCATCCGAACTCTGAATCAAACATGTGAATAGTTAAACAAAATTGTTTCGACGACCTCTATGCATCTATGGTCTCCGATATCCATCAGGGCAGCAGATCAAAAAGTCCGCAAATGCTTGGGATATTACACTATGCCATGTCGCCATCAATGAAAAGTTAGCCAAATTTCTGTACACACTACTTTATTTAGCGTACTGCAGAGCAACCCTGAGAAACGTTTGAATGCATATTGTGGACAACCTGGCACCGCATAGAAATTATCAAGCCCTTGAATCCTGATAGGTAATTAATAAGATTGCAAAGCACAAATGTAGTGGAATATTTCAGTTCTTAGGGTGTGGCTCTGGTGATATAATGACCTCAAGTTTAGGGTTCTACACAATGGCATGCATCCGGCAAACATATACATATGCCTCATTTGAGCGAAGAAGACGGTTAAAAGTAGCATTAGCAAATTGAAGTAGCAATTAGCAAATAGGAGTAGTGAGGCTCTCCCAGATCTGCTGCTCCCTCACCTCTGTCGCCTTACGCTGGATCTAAGGCGGGCAGGACGCCCCCCCCCCCCCCCCCCCCGCCTTACACAGGATCTAAGGCGACAGGACGCCTTAACGTCCCTGGGTGCCATAACGCTTAAACACACCTTAACAACATTGGTAGTTTGTTAATTATTTAGGTGAAATTTGTTATTAGTTTATTAATTAGTTTTATTTTAGGTGATAAGTAGTTGTTACATTAGATAATTTCTTGTTTCGTTAGTTTAATTGTTAACTATTTGCTTCATTTGATTATTTAGTTGAATATTGTGTATAAAACTGAGTGTTTAGTATATGCTCTCATGACAGTTAGCTATATATATACACCGTCGTGAGATCATGTGTAAAATATGTTATTTACGACTGCCCCGGACTGGGTTGCCGTGAAACCCTCTCCGTCGCGACGGCTGCTGGAGCCGGAATGCCACAAACGTCCGAGCTTCGAGCACCCAAGGACGCGGAGAGACGCTCAACAAGAGTCGTCAGTCCAGGCTCGGTGCCCAACTGACCTCCCTCCAACACTCGACCACCCATCCACCGTGACCTGTCGCAGAAGGGTAAGGACCCCCTAACAACCCGTGTCCGGTGCCTGAGCCCCCGAAAGGCCGGCGGGCTTTATTGGCTTCGTCCTCCTCCCGGTGTTCTTGAGACCCCGGACAAGCGGAAGGATTAGGTCGCATGAATGCAGACCCGCGCGTTGACGGTCACCCCTAATCCCCCTCTCTCTCTTTCGTTCTTTCCTCTCTTTCTCCCTCTCTCTCTCTATCTCTATCTTGTAAATCACTCAAAAACGAATGAGTAACGTAAACCTTCAGAATATGCATCACTGGTTTCGAACCGACCCGTCTCACATGCGTTCGCATGTGAACCGGATAGGTTCAGAATTGTCCCTTTTTGGACAGCCTAGGAGTGATCGAGGGGGCGTGCCTATGACAAGACGCGGGTCTGAATCCGGACGAGATTTTGATAGCATGGTTGCAAGAACCATTACACACATTCTTTGGGTTCGGTCAGGAGATCACTACGAGGCCTTTACAATGGTTCTAAGGCAAGTACAAGCCCTATGAGGTTTCATTCGGCTGTAGTTCCCATGAGTACACGCTCCCTTGCAGAAGCCCCCTCTTGACCCTTGTGGTTCCCAGGGCATTCCCTATGACTCCCATTCCCCGCACCATCCAATCACTCATACTATACAAAAAGAACACCTAATTAGTTGGCCAAGATGACCCATCTCAGTATTGCGGCCGCACTATAAAGTCGGCTAATTGTCTCATGAGTCGGTCCTTAGAATCTAAGACAGACACTAAAACTATCCCGAGTCTCGTGCACACAGCACCATACCAAGCAACCAGGTCGTCTAGATTCCTATCTCTATGACATACTATTTTGTCTCATATATCTTCCAATATATCAAGTAATAACTATATTCCAAACATTTTCTAAAAATCTAAGCATGGCTAAGCATAAATAATGACAAATACCTATTCTAAATAATTCCCACCAAGGCTACAAGAAAAAATATGGAAAACTAGGCAATATCCTAAGATTGAGTTTCATAGTAATTCATCATGCAACTAATCTGTCGGTGCCCACAATACGGGGTACCCCTGCGCACAGGAGAAAACTGTCTAAGGACCTTGCCCCCTCCGCCAGGGTAAGCTCCGAGGGCGCCACGTGTCCAGCAGGACCAAGCCGCTCCCTCTCCTCAGAGGCGATCCCCGGGCCTACCACATGGCCAACAGAGCCGGGCCTCGCCCCTCCACAGGGGTGAGCCCCGAAGGCGCCACGTGTCCACCAGGGCCGGGCCACTCCCTCTCCTTGGAGGCGTGCCCCGGGCCTGCCACGTGGCCGGTAGAGTCGGACCTCACCCCCTCCGCGGGGGTGAGCTCCGAAGGCGCCACGTGTCCAGCGGGGCCAGGGCTCCCCTCTCCTCAGAGGCGAGCCCTGGGCCTGCCACGTGGCAGTGTGCAGTGCTGCCTGCCCCAGCGTGGTAGGCAGCAGGAGTAAAGGCGCGCCGCGCCATGTCCAATCAAGGCATTCAAGGCTCGCACCTTCCCAAGGCGCGGAGACGCGGCGCATGCCTCTGTCAGGAGACACTGTGACCAATCGCGTCATAGTTAAGACAGCCACGCCATGTCAGGAGTCGTAGACCAATAAACACGGCGACAAGACATGCCCTGCCGTCCCTGCCATCATCAACCGCTACTCCTAGCTTGCGGCACGGGTAGGACGACAGGGCGGCGACTAAGAAGCCCTCGCCAGAGACAACTACCAGCATTTACTGCAAGATAGGGTAGATGGTAGGAAATCTCCCCGGGGCCACCTGTCAGGCTCCGGGGCCCACTTTGTAAGCCGCCCGAGCCTTGGACTATAAAAGGCTCGGGTAGGCTATGTTGCAAGGGGTTCGGATCCCTCAGCATTTGACCCCAGTTAGGCATTTTAGTAACTCAGCTCATCACCAAGACTAGAACTCCGGTTCTAAGTGCCAAGCAATATATCGAGCAACTTTGCTCCCGTGGACGTAGGGTTTTACGCTCCGTCGGCCCGAACCACGTAAAAATCCTTGTGTCAACCCTCTTACATCCAACGCGACCCTCTCGAGAGGACTAGCCCCTCTGTAAAAGAACCTCCATGGGCTGCTCCTAAGCAGTCCCGGGGGAAGTGTCGACGGAACACTTCGACATTTGGCGCGCCAGGTAGGGGGCTTTTCTCCCTCGAGACGGGTCTGCACCAACAAAGATGACGAAGCTTCCTTCAGCGGCAAGCTCTCCTCACCCTCATTCCCGGCGAACAATGACCAGCAAGGCTTATGTCTTGACGCACTCAGGGAGGAGTGTGTCGGGACAGGTTGGGAGTCCGCATCCGACTCCAGCAGCGCGGACTCCTACAAGCCGAAGATCTGCTGCAGCGGTGCTACCCAAGCAAGTGCACTAGCTGCAGCACGAGCACTCCTGCATAATCCGCCTGCTGTGGACGCTCCCCAGGGGGCCACCCAGCAGTGGATCCGCGACGTCGACCACCTCGTCACTACTTCCGCCAACCCTCCGCTGCGGCGAGGACGGCGCTCCAGTCAACCAGATGTGTCGCTGTCGTGCACACCAACGGTTGACCTGTAGATGGCAGACTCCCGCTCCACCAAGCTCTCAATGGCTGATCTGAGGTAAGAGCTGGAGCGACGTCGCTTGGGGGAAGATACCTGCGTGACCATCGAGCGACGGCAGGAGAGGCGTCGCAACCACAAGACCGACTACAGCATGTCGACTGCCTCAACTCAGCCTGGTCCGCAGACATTCACCATGCGACCTCTGCCCCAGGCGTACGCCACGCAGCATATGCAGCAGCCGTATGCCTTGCAGGTGGCGCCCCCGGTATATGGTGCACCATTGCCCATGCCGGGGTACACCGTGCCAGCAGCGGACCGAGGGTTCGCGGCACCAGGATCTGCAGCAGAAGGGGCGGGGTGTGCGGCCTTGGCGCCCCACCTCAGTTTCGTAGTGTGGCCACGCAAGTTCCGGCCACACCTACCGGAGAAGTATGACGGAAGCGTCAACCCTGCAGAGTTCCTGCAGATCTACTCCACTGCCATCCTCACGGCAGGAGGGGATGAGGCCATCATGGCCAACTACTTCCCCGTCGCCTTGACCGGCCCAGCACGGTCATGGCTCATGAACCTCCCCCAGGGTTCCATAACTTCCTGGGGAGAGCTATGCCGACAGTTCACAGCGAACTTCGGCAGCTCCTACACGCGTCCCGGCACGGAGCTGGACCTCCACGTCGTGCGACAGCAATCGGGAGAATCTCTGCGGTCCTTCATCTAGCGGTTCTCCCAAGTGCACAACACCATCCCCCACATCCAGAATGCATCATTGGTGGTTGCATTCCGACAGGGTGTCAGGGACGAGAAGATGCTCGATAAGTTGGCCACCAGGGAGGTGCGAGACATCTCGGAGCTCTTCAGCCTAGCTAATAAGTGCGCCAGAGCAGCACAAGGGCGTAGCTGGCACTCACGGCCAGCCTCCGAAGCAGGAGGACAGCCCGGAGCTAGCGCTTCATCCCAAGGGAGCAGCAAGAAGAGCAAGAAGAACGGCGGTGGCAACATCAAGCCGCTGGCCGGAGCTCCCGTTGCTGCAACTGCAGCACCTGGCGGGGCTCGGGGGCCACGCAGCAACAAGAGGCCATGGCAGTCACCTGACGGTGGTGACCATGGTGAGCCATGCCCAGTACACAACACTAGGAGCCACACTGCTGGTGAGTGCCGGGAGATCAAGAAGCTCGTGGAGCGCTTCCACGAGGGGAGGCAACCGCGTGCAGATGCTCCTCCCTTCCGCCAGAGGGAGGGCAAGCAGAAGGTCGACCCTCGGGACAACGGTGACCAAGAGATGGGGTACCAGGAGCCCCAACGCACCGTGAAGGCGGTCCACAACCATGGGGACTCCAGCTCCGGTGAAGACGAGCGCCGGAAGGCGCTCCTTGTCATCTACGGAGGGTCCTCGGACCCCTCGTCCCAGAACGCAGTCAAGACCCTGCGTCGAGCAGTGGCGTCAGTGGCTCCTACCCCCAGCGCAGCACCGCACCTCAAGTGGGTAGGGACCCCCATCAGCTTCGACGCCTCTGACTGCCCCAAGAACATGGTTGGGGGGATGGTTAGGGGGCCCTTGGCCTTAGCTCCCCTGCAGGAATGTGGTAGGTGTGCCCAATGCATTGGCCACACCTACCAGGGGGCCACTATGGGGACTGCACAAGGGAAGACCAGAGCACCCAGTTGTACTGAAGTCCTAGGGCTTCTCAAGACCGGAGCTCCAGACTCCAACTCAAGACCCCTTGGGGCCTTATGAGAACAAGGGCCCAAGGGAGGTGTCTTTGCAAAGCTTTGAGATCGGTGGATACCTCCCGGGGCCCTTACGGAGCTAAGGGCTCGGGCAGGGCAAGCCAAGAAAAGAAAGCAAGAAGCACAGGCACACAAGACAACAAGTCTGTTCACTGAAAAGCTCCACGAGCTGGTCTACAAATAGAAGACAAAAACAAAAGATACAAAAGACCTCCAGCTACAAGGGCGAGCATCTAGGAGTCCCCGGCCTCCTGTTGGAACCTAGACGTGACAAGGGCGGCGACGTCTCCGACTCCAGCCCTGGTGACCTCCTCCTGCGCGGCGACGAGGCCCCGTACCATCGACTCCAGAGAGATGGAGGAGTCCCAGCTCCGGAAGCACGTAAGCACGTGTGTGGCGACTTCCTTCGCCAAGCTCCTCCCCTCGACCTTGAGCTCATCGGCGATCATGACTCCCAGCCTATCCAGCTTGGCGTCGATGGACTTGAGTGCCGAGGGCGCCTGGGCTATCTCTCGCGCAGGAGCCCCCGTCCTCACGGGGTTGAAGCCGAGAGGCGTCAAAGCAGACTCCGCCTGGCCGACAAGGTCCCAGACTCCCTGGGCCTCGGCGGTCCGCGAAGCTCGGAGCTGCTCCACCTCCTGACGAGCCGCCAGTAGGGCGCCAGGTCCTTCCTCGGCGAACCTCCTCTCCTTGGCCGCCAAGTCATTCTCCCGGAGCTGGAAGTTCTGGGTGAGCCTCTCCAACTCCGACGCCCGGAAGTCGGCAGCAAGCTCCCGGTTCAGCACCACCTGGCGGTCCCTGGCGACCTGCTCCTCCCTTTCGGCCAAGGCAGCCTCCCGGAGTTCCATCTCTCCGGCCCTGGCCTTCAGGTCACCTTCTCTCGCCTCCAGCTGCTCGGAAACCTCCTTCTCCTTGACCGCCACGGCGCACTCCTGCTCCATGACGGCGCACTCGTGTCGCACCAGCTGCAACCGCATCCCTCGTTGGCGGCGGAGCGGGCCTGGACACCATCATAGGCCTCGTGGGCCTCCCGCATGATCCTCCGAGTCTCGGTGTCCAGGCGGTCGACGACTTTCCTCTGCACATCAAGGAGCTTCTCCTTAGCGTCGAGCCTGGCCCTCTTAGCGTCGAGCTTCGCCTCGACCTCCCTGGTCCACAGCTTCAAGAGCCGCCCCCAGCCGCGGAGGCACCCCCTCTCATCCGCCAAGACCTCCCGCTCACGCTCGAGCGCAGCCTGAACCTGTCGGACGCTGGACTGGGCAAGTTCCATGGCGTCCGACAGGGACAGTGGGGCAGCAAAGGCCGAAGCCGCGCCGCGAACCTCATCCATGGCGTTGCCATCTGACGGAGGAGACGCCGGTGCCGCAAGACCCGAGGGATCCACGACGATGCGCCGCTGAGGAGAAGACGGCGCTGAGGCAGGGCAGGTCCCGGTGCGCTCTTGCTCATCGCCCACCTGAGGACCTGCATCAGCTCCTCCTGTATGTATGTGAATGTGAACGCGAGAAAGTTTTAAATTCCCAGATGGTTACGTAGCTAGTCTGAAACGACACGTGTATGTGAAGGCGAGAAAGCTCACTTGGTTGAAAAGTCATGATTATCACATAATCATGGAAAGACTCCTACCTGTTATGTTTCGCGACTATTTTGATGATGCGGTGTGAAAGGTGTTAGCCGAGCTTAGCTACTTCTATAGACAGCTCTATGCTAAAGAAATCATGGTAGAGATGATGAATAAGTTGGAGAAGGAGATACCGGTACTATTATGTAAGATGGAAAAAAATTCCCCCCAGGTTTCTTCAATCCAATGCAACATCTCCTTACCTATCTTCTATTTGAGGCTAAAGTGGGCGGCCCTATGCAATATAGATGGATGTATCACATTGAAAGAGCACTTAGATATCTGAAGCCAATGGTTGGCAACCGGGCAAGGGTGGAAGGGTGCATCGCTGAAGCATTTACCTTTAAGTAAGTGGGATATTTTTCAAGTGTTTACTTTACAGAGGAACACAATGTAAAAACTTTGACGATGCGATACAATATGGATGAACATCCACCTTGCAGCGATGTATGTTTTTGCAACGAGGGGCACTACTGTTGGTGGTAGCCGGAGCTACAATTGTACCGTAGATGATAGAATGACTACTTTCCTCTACATGTATGCTAATATAGATGGGATGGACAAATATTTTGAGTAAGTTTTTGTCCTAACATTGACGTTTATCGACATATTATGCAGCATTTATATGCAAGGAATAATATGGAAAAACTAGTGAAATATCCTAAACTGGGTTTCATATTAAAGACAACATGCAAATAGTCTAACTAATATTTCTAGATTAGGAGCAAAGTGGTCAAGGAACAATTGCCTTCAATTTGCTTCTCAGAGATGTCAAACTCTTTCTCTTGAAGGTTAGGAATTGGCTCTTGTGATGATTCTATCCATGTATATGCACACAAAACAATACAAAAGCACACACAATAAAATACATTACGTAATAGCAATCATTGTAAATCATCATGCATAAAATAATATTCATTAATATTGTTTTATATTTATTTTATTTATTCATGAGTATATGATGGTCATTAACTAAATAGATATCTTTGTAATTAGTTTTGTTTATGATAAAACATCTATTCATAATTTTTATATCATTTTATATGAATTGTTGCTATGTATATATGAATATATACTTACTTATATATAATTTCAGATCTAAGAATAATATTTAAAAGTAATTTATAATTATTTATAAATCATATATTGCTATCATTGCATTTACAACCTTTAATTATGCATTTTGGATATGTTCTATAAATTTTCTAAAGTATATATTATTTTTATTTTGATTTCAGCATTATTGTATTACTTAGAATATATAGGTTATTTATATTTAATTTCAGAACATATATATATATATGTTAAAATGTCATAACAGTTTCATTTATGTATTTTCTATAATTTTTTAGAATATATATATATACTATTTTGGTTATTTATAGAATTAAAAATGAGATTATAAACTATTTTGGACCAAAATATAATCTTTATAACTCTTCTAGGGGCCTAAATATATTTTTCAGTACTATTTTCTTAATATATTGGAAGTTCAGGGGCTTATAGACCAAATTTCTATTTTCTATAAAGTCCAGGGTTCATTGTGTAAGTTACAGGACTTATATTGAATCCTTTGGAAACTACATGGTGTTATCTTAGAGATTCCTAATGTTTATATCTAATTTGAACGTGAGCCGTTGAATTTGATTCGGATGGTCCAGATTTAAAAATAATCGAATCGTTATTTCCCTTCTAATCTCAGCCCTTGCTCGAAATCAAATGATCCAGGAGTGGCCACTTGTCGCCCCAAATCCATTTTAACAGGGTGCCCGGCGGCGACCTCGTCGGAGTTCGTCGAATTTTACAATTTCTTCACCGTTTCTGTACTTTCTCACAACTAAAACGAAGAAGGGGCCATAGAGAACTTACTTAGCAAGTTCTTTTAGACCAAAAAGGCCGGAGGACGGTCGGCAACATCGGAGAGCGGTGGTCGCCGACGATCCTCGTCGGGAGAGGTCTCCGGTCTCGGTTCTTCGGCTTTTCTTGTCGCAAAGCTTCCTTTCGACCTTGTGATGGTGTAGTGATGATTAGAATTGAAAGAAAGGACGAATTTTTGAAGAATCAACGGCGGGAGCTGCGGTCTTACCAACTTGAATCGGGAGTGATTCGGGGAGAAGAAATGTGAAGGTTTTCGAGGATTTAAATAGGTGGCGAAGTGGACGGCAGTTAGGATGCAACCAATTTTAAAGAGCGTGAAGGAATTGAGACGCAGCCGATTGATTTTGGTCACATGCGATAATAAGGAGAGCGAGAGAAGAGGGATCGGCTGTTTGAGGAAGATGGAACTGACATGTGGGTTCCGCATGGCAGTGAGAGAAAGAGAGAATAAGGTTGCGGGCTGGGCTGGCTGTGGTGGAATTTTAGCCCAAAAACACTTTAGTTCTTTTCCTTTTCTTTTTCCAATTTGTTTCAGATTGAATTTGATTCTAATTTGAAACAACTCTTTCTTGAGTTTGATTCTCCCACTCAAATGCACATAAAATGATGCAAACTCATATGTTCCTGTTTTTGAAATTTTGGGTGTTACAATGTAGACTTTGTCCACGTCCTTGGAGGGAACTGATGACGCCCCTTATGGCCACCTTTTATTAACTAACATTTTGTCTTCAGAGAGGATGTAGAAGATCCCCGTCGAGATGCAAGGATCATGCTCGGCTCCAAGCAGGAACCTGGGGCCGAGTAAGGTGCAGGAGGCGTATGCATATTCGAGTTGTACTTTACTAAATCAGAGGATTAAAGTACTAGCCGACTCGGTCTAAAGACTTTGTGCATCTGAATAGATAAAGAGTCTGAGGGAGGGAGACTTACATCAGAGAGACAAAAGCAGATCAAAAGAGGCAACTTCGGCAAGACAAGTTCGAGCAGACAAGATCCGTGAGAAATAAAAATATTCGGGTTCTTGAGCTCGACACATAACCTTGCAAGTGGTTTGGGGATAAGTGGTCGGCGTCCCAATGGATTTTGTACAACGCGATCACATACTGGTTCGGGCTTCACATGAAGGCGAGTCAGCATGATAACCGAGGAGCTAGACTTGGTCGTGCAGGATGTCAGGAAGGAGATGGTGATTTGTGGCAAAAGATAGTGTTTTAAAGGTGTCGAATAATTGCCGACTAGGCATCCAGATGCAGGAATTATGGTGTTTTCACATCATCTAAGCTCCCAAGATAACTACTGTATTCATTATCTAAAAAAAGATAACACTGTGTTGAATCCCTTTCTCTTGTCTTCCGGAACATGCTTGGTAGACTTCCTCAACCATTCCGTGAACACTTGCGCACGACGACTCGGCACACTTGTCATGAATCCCAAGGGCACTAAGATTTTAAACAAGAACTCGCAACCAAAGACACAATTGGTGAGTATGTGTTGGACGTCTTCAGCTTCTTGGTCAAACAGAACACAATGATCTGGGCGAGGAAGACCTCCCTTTGATAATCTGTCCAATGTGCAAATTTTATTCTGAATCGCAAGCTAGAGAAAAACTTTACATTTCATAGGGGCCCAAGTTTTCCACAGCCATCGCCATGGCTCGAATGATTGATCCATTGTGGAGAGCATGGTAGGCAGATTTGGATGAGAAGTCTCTGAGTTTTCAAATATCCAAATGTGACGGTCCTCTTCTTCAGATAGAGGAATGTCTGTAGTGCATCCCCTAATTGGAAATACTCATACAATCCAATCAACTCTTGATGTTAGTGGTCCAACATTGATTAGTAAGTGACTTTGACACAGTGTGTTGCTTTCGAAACTTTAATGGAACTGCCGCTACCACAGATTGTGCAAAATCAGCAAGACAACACCCAAAGAGCCATCTATCCGACCAAAAATACGTGTTGTTCCCTTGACCAACATACGACACCATTGTTGTGTTGAAGAGAGCTACGTACAGCAATTGGATGTATAGGAATTTCAAGCCCCTTCCAAGGTCTGTTAGAATTTGTCTTTTCAAACCACAGCCACCCCATTTGTAAGGTCCAACTCATGTATTCGATAATCGATGTTCCCAAACCATCATAGTCAATAGGGCGTTGTACCTTCTCCCAGGCGACCAAGCATGAGCCAGCGTTGGCATGCTCTTGTCCCCTCCATGTGAATGCTCGACGGATTTTATCTACTGCTCCAATAAACCATTTAGGGAATTTAATCGTTATTAGTACATTTGTTTAGAAATACTTTGATAACCTTCTGAAACATTAATACTTAGTGTCATATTTTCACAGTTACACCAAATATTTTTTTCATCTTATCATTATTTCCTGGGCAGGAATACTGCCATTTCACAGCAGAAATATTTGAACATACACTTTGCCCAGTTCCAATCAGATAATATAAGCCTTGTTCAGTTGTCAATACTGCCAAGCCTAGCTAGGAAAGAGCCGATTTATTATACCTAAGATCAGTGGAGATCCTTAGGGACAGAATAATATTTTAAGCGCTGATATGACTTTATTCATTTACTAATATATTTGTTGCTCCAAAGCTTCATAAGTGTACATGTATGTCCAAATATTTTGCTTAAAATTTTTTTAGCATGGTATAAAATGTAAAACTACAACAGAACCTTTTCATATTGGTGTATATCTATTGGATAGAACATATATAGTGGCAGTATTTGTCTCCCGAGAATAAAGGAGGAAGCACTGCCACTATGTTCTGCTCAGTTCTATTTTTTGACCAATAGATCTTTTAAAATTGAAATCAATATTTTTTTCAGACAAACAGATTGATATTGCTCTTGATTCAAATTGCTCTTATAGATATAATGCTTTAAATTGTAATGATGTTGCCCTTTTGTGCTCCTTTTTATGAAAGACTTGTTTTTCTTGCTCGATTTGCTCTTATATATAAACATATATAACGGTTCTAGGTCTAATAACTAGCCAGTCGAATCATGTAACAGGTACTTCATCGTTGTCGATGATGTATGGAGTGTACAAGCATGGGATATCATAAAGTGTGTGTTCCCCAAGAACGGCTTCGGTAACAGAGTGATAACAATAACACGCATAAACGAAGTAGCTGAGGCATGTTTGCTCATTGTATGGTGGTCTTGTTTATAAACTGAGGCCGCTAAGTCCTTCAAATTTCCAGAAGACGTTCACGAACAGATTATTTGGTCCGGGAGAACAATGCTCCCACACACCTCAGCAAGATAGCTGACTAAATATTAATAAAAAATGTTGTGGGTTGCCGTTGGCAATTGTTGTTGTATCTGTTTGTTGGCAAGCAAAGACCAAACAATGTGTCAATGGGATCAAGTGCAAAATTTTATTGGTTCTGGCCTCGAGACTTAGACGTCCAAGAAATGATGAGTGCATTATTACTTAGTTACTTTGACTTTACTCATTTTATAAAATCTTGTTTCTTATAAAACAAACCATATTTCCTAAAGATTACAATATTGAAAAGAAGTGTTCGATAAGGAGATGGATTGCTGAGAGTTTAATTCACAAGGAACATGGACACACTTTATATTATACGAATTAGAGAAAGGTTTCCAATGAGTTCATGAACAAAGGCTTGATCCAACCAGGAGAGATAGATATATTTGTTGATGTGAAAATATGTCAGTTCCATGACATAATTCTTGATTTTCTTGTATTCAGATGTGCTGAGGCGAATTCACCACTATCATAGGTGTTCATAATGTTGCCCACGAGCCACAGAAAAAGGTACGTCCATTGAGTCTCAGAAAAACCTCTAAAGATGCTCTAAGGGAAAAGGATAGCACTCCGCATATTTTGCTACAATACAAGAATGTATTCATTGGAGGTCTTGTATGGAAATTTATTAACCAACGATTACCAGATCCTAAAATACCAGAGCACCTGATTTTTCTCGTGTCCGATCACTAAGTCTGTTTTGCGGCAGTTTGTGAACTTCCTTCTTTCCATAGGTGCAGACTTTTACGTGTTTTGCACTTGCATAATCGTACGATATGAAGCCATTATTATCTTTGAGATATTGGGCATTTGATATTTTTGAAGTACTTGAGCATCAAAGGCGTGATTGCTGATTTGGTACCAGATAAGACATCAGAATTACAGTATTTGAAGACACTGAACATAACAGTGGCCACCGTATTTTCTGGATATGCAGAGTTCGAGGAGGAGAATATGAAAATGATGGTATCTTGTCACAACTGATTTTCTATAAAAAACAATCGAGTGTATCTCATATGTATGCTAGAATCAGTTGCATCCGTACATGTGATGACACAACGAAATATCATAGTAATACAAGCCAAGTACGTGTTTAACATAAATATTACATAACTTCATCTTCTAAATACTAAACAAAGTTCATATTATACAAATACGTGTTGCCCGGGGGTTCCATCAGCCTAGTACAACTCCTTCTGGAACGAAATCCACGATGTACTCTATTTCATCATCGTAACCTGAGCAGCAATTAAAGTCCAATAAAAACATGTTTAAGTATCGATGGTACTCAGTAAGTGTAGGAAAAGAGATAACATGTAGGCCAATAACAAGGAAGGTTGACTCAAGTTAAGCACTAAGCATTAATCCTAATTCGCTAGCTTTATTCAGCATCCTATATTACTAAGTGATGAATATCCCACCATCTCTATAACTAAACAATCGATGTTAGGTTACACCACCCAACATTCCCATCTAATCTATTTCCATGTTTCTCTAATCATGAACAAGTCCTAGCCGCTCTTGACCATGAGCACAACTATCATGACAGTTTTATTCTGTGCAGAGATTGTACCACTTTACCCACAAGTCGTGGTTTCATCCCATGTTACCAGGTGGACTAAAACCTCCCTGATACCCGTGGTTGCAAACCACATTACACACTTTCTTTGGTGTGCGGTCAGAAGATCACTACGAGGCCTTTACAAAGGGTCTAACGGTAAGTACAAACCCTTTGAGGTTTCATCGCTGCTGTTCCCAGGAGTACACCCTCCCTGCATCATCCAATCACTCATTCTATAGCGAAAGAACACCTAATTAATTGACCAAGCTGCCCCATCTCAGTCTTGTGGTGGCACTGTAAAGTCAGGCTAATTCTTTCATGAACCGGTCTTTAGAATCGTCTAAGACAGACACTAAAACTATCCTGAGTCTCGTGCACATAGCACCATACCAAGCAATCAGGCTATCTAGATTCCTATCCCTATGACATACTATTGTGTCTCATATATATTCCAATATATCAAGTAATACCTATATTCCAATCATTTTCTAAAGATCTAAGCATGGCTAAGCATAAATAATGACAAATACCTATTGTAAATAATTCCCACCAAGGCTACAAGAAATAATATGGAAAACTAGGCAATATCCTAATATTGGATTTCATAGTAATTCATCATGAAATTAATCTATCCGATTTTCTAAAATTGGAGCAATGTGATCAAGGACACTTGCCTTTTATTGCTGCTCAGAAATGTCGAAGTTTTGCCGTTGAAGATTGATAACTGGTTTTGGGGGCTGGTTCTATGGTGATTTCAAAGTTCAAAATGGTTCGGAAGTTGGTCGGTGAGGACAAGAGGAACTGCAGGAGACTGTACTATTTTCATGAGCAAAATGTATTTTCGTGAGCACCCACGAAAATAATATTATTTTCATGTGCCGTTCCCTAGCTCATGAAAATAAACGTATTTTTGTGGGTTCCAAACAGAGCCGACGACATTAAATCTAATCTTGTGGGTTTCATCAATGGCGCACGAAATTAGATGTATTTTCGTGGGTGTAGACAAGGCACATGAAAATACAGAACTTACTTTCGTAGGTTTGGACTGTGGCTCATAAAATTACAAAAACTTGTGTGGGTTTCCCTCCCGGCACATGAAATTAATCGTACTTTTGTGGGTTTTGCATCCGGCACACGAAAGTAAAGGTGGATACTTTCATGGGTTTCAACCGGGCTCATGAAAATAAAGGTAATAATTCGGAGTTATATCTTTTTGAACACATACTCTTCTTTTACTTTGAACGAAAGTGCTTCTTGTTTTTTTACCTTGATCTGAATCTATGCAATATGTTTACTTTATCACAGAAGTATATGTCAATCTGCACCTTCGCACAAGTAACAATTAATTTTTTTCCTTTCAAAAACTATGGAATGCAAATTTGTTTTCTGTATGTTGTATATCTATCGACTACTGATTTGTTAGATGCATATATTTTTATTCATTATTCATAGTAAATATTCTATTCAAAACCTCATCAATGACCATCAAATTTATATCAAATTCATATGAAACTCACGTTCACATGAATAAATATACAATTTTTTACATGTACTTCTATTTATTTTAGATGGGATATCAGTTTGTTAATTATTAGAAGTATATCTTGTATACATCAAAATATCAAATGATTATTCAGTGTCACTTATGATTACCTTTTAAGTAGACTTTGGGATGGAAATTCATTTGATGTAAACTACCTATTGTGCATTTTTATTAGATGCATGCCTACCTATTCATTATTAGAAGTGTATATTCTATGCAAGATGACATCAATTGTCTATGATCCAAAAATTTTCTCATAAAATAGTGTTGTCGAAGTGTTGCGGTCGACACTTCCCCCGGGCCTGCTTAGAAGCAGCCCGCGGAGGTTCTTTTTAGAGGGGCTAGTTCTCTCGGAAGGTCGCGTTGGTTGGAGAGGATTGACACAAGGATTTTTACGTGGTTCGGGCCGCCGGAGCGTAATACTCTACGTCCACGGGAGCTGTGTTGCTCGGAGCGTAGAACCGGAGTTCTAAGCTTGGTGATGATCTGAGTTGAGTTGCCCAAATGGCGAACCCGCAAGGTGGTGAACCCCTTGCAACGCTGCCTACCCGAGCCTTTTATACTTCAAGGCTCGGGCGGCTTACAAGGTGAGCCCCGGGGCCCGACAGGTGGCCCTGGGGTGATTTTCTGCCATCTACCATGTCTTGCAGTGAATGCTGGTAGCTGTCTTCCGGCGATGGCTTCTTGGTCGTTGTCCTGCCGTCCTGCCCGTGCCGCAAGATAGGCGTAGTGGTTGATGATTGCAGGGACGGCATGGCATGTGTTGTCGCTGTATTTATTGGCCAACAGCTTCTGACATGGTGCGCCTGTCTTGACTGTGACTGGTCACAGTGCCTTCTGACAGGCGTGCGCCGGCCTTCACGTCTTGAGAAGGTGCGGGTCTTGAATGTCTTGATCGGACAGGGCACGTCGTGCCTTTACTCCTGCTACCTACCGAGCCGGGGTGGGCAGCGCGACACTGCTGGCCACGTGGCAGGCCCTGGGCTCACCTCTAAGGAGAGGGGAGCTCCGGCCCTGCTGGACACGTGGCGCCTTCGGAGCTCACCCCTACGGAGGGGGCGAAGTCCAGATCTTCTAGCCACGTGGCAGGCCCAGAGCTCTCCTCTGAGGAGAGGGGAGCCCTGGGCCTGCTGGACACGTGGCACCTTCGGAGCTCACCACTGCGGAGGGGGCGAGGTCCGGCTCTTTTGGCCACCTGGGAGGCCCGGAGCTCTCCTCTGAGGAGAGGGGAGCCCCGGCCCTGCTGGACACATGGCGCCTTCGGAGCTCACACCTGCGGGGGGGGGGGGGGGGGGGGGGGGGGGCGGCTAGGTCCGGCTCTTCTGGCTACGTGGCAGGCCCGGAGCTCTCCTCTGAGGACAGGGGAGCCCCGGCCCTGCTGGACACGTGGCGCCTTCGGAGCTCACCCCTGCGGGGGGGGGGGGGGGGGGGGGGGATGTACGGCTCTACTGGCCATGTGGCAGGCCCGGAGCTCCCCTCTGAAGAGAGGGGAGGCCCGGCCCTGCTGTAGCGCCTTAGGAGCTCACCCCTGCGGGGGGAGGGGGGGGGGCGAGGTTCGGCTCTTCTGGCCACGTGGCAGGACCGGAGCTCCCCTCTGAGGAGAGGAGAGGCTCGGCCCTGCTGGACACGTGGCGCCCTCGGAGGTCACCCCTGTGGAGGGGTGAGGTCCTTAGGCGGTTTTCTCCTGTGCGCGGGGGTACCCGGTATTGAGGGTACCGACAAGTGTGAATCCATATCTTTATCTATTTATCTCTCTTTCTTTTAAATAAAATCTGTATGAAAATTTTATTTAATGTATATTATATGTATCTATTGTATCAATGTTTTAAATGGGTATCTATTCATCTATTTAATACAAGTATATCTAGCATACATCACCATATGTCCACCCACGTTTTGTTACAAAAGATTGTCGATTGACACATTCATGGAACATTGTTGAATTTTTGTTAGATGGATATATAGATATTTATTATTTATTTATAAGTATATCTTCTATGCATTAACGTATCTATTATATACATTGTATTTGTCTACTGTATTTAATTTTAGATTCATTAATACTTATATGTTAATTATATAGAAGTATATCTTTTATACGTCGACATATCTATTATGTACACTGTATTTGTCTATTGAATTTAATTTCAGATTCCATATACTTATTTATTATTTATTTAAAAGTATATCTTCTATATGGTGACATATATATTATGTACATTGTATCTGTCTATTTAATCAATTTTAGATTCATATGTACTTATTTACTATATATTTAGAATTATGCTATTTATACGTCGACATATCTATTATATACACTGTATCTGTCTATTGAATTCAATTTTAGATTCATATATATTTATTATTTTAAAATTATATCTTCTATACGGTGGCATATCAATTATGTACATTGTTTAAGTCTATTAAATTCAATTCTAGATTAATATATTTTTTATTACTTATTTAGAAGTATATCTTTTATACTTCAACATTTATATTACTCCCTCCGGTGCACAAAAACTATCGTTTTGGACATGTTCTCGCATACCAAGGAAGTATTAAATAGATTTTCTTTCTATTACTATCGTAGTCTCTTTAATGGCTTAACTGGTCTCCTTCACTAGTTCCCAGTCCTCTCATGCAGGTTCAATTCCTAGCCACACACTTTACCATGCGTTTATTACGTTTTTTCACGAGACAAACTCTTCGGTTCTGCTTCAACGTCAATTTTTTGTGCACTCATGGCTTCTGTGTAGAAAGACAATTTTTTATGCACCGGAGGGAGTATGTACAATGTATCTTTCTATTGAATTCAATTTTAGGTTCATATATACTTATTTATTATATATTTAGAAGTATATCTTCTATATGGTGACATATCTGTTATGTACATTGGATCTGTTGGTTAAATTCAATTTTAGATTCATATATACTTTTTATTATTTATTGAGAAGTATATATTTTATATGATCACATATCTATTATATATTTTTTAGAAGTATATTCTTTATTTATTTAGAAGTATAAATTCCATAAATAACCACATCTTGGTATGAACAACCACTTCTCACAACAGAGGCTCAATCCAAACCTCGATGTTGAGTATTTGTTTCATTTCATTTTTTAAAATAAAATGTGGCATCATAATTTATTTGATCTGCATTGTTTCTATCTATTATATTTATTTGCTACATACATACCTATTCAAGTAACATTAGAAGTATATCTTTTAATAGTACACTCATCACCATATGAGTTGACTATGACCAGCCAAAAAATAAATGTAACTCTTTGAGCCTAGAGTTAATTACAGAATTAAATACAGCAAAAAGAACAAGCATCTCTAAGGCAGGCATAGAATTCCGGCGTACGCGTCTAGGCATATATTTCTCATTGTGTCCATCGTGACCAGGTCCTTTTGGTCAAAGGTAATTCCAACCCGCAAAATCAAGGTGCAGCAGAGCAATAGCCCTGCTGCTGCACTACCAAACAATTGTACAGATAGAAAGTTACTTCTCAATTGTCATTATATCAGTTACAAACAATTTCAATGATAGAAAAAAATGTACAAGTCTCAAGTTGACCTCGCTCACAGTGGCTCATCTTCAGCCATATGCAATGCCTCCTGTGACAAGGAAAGCATTTGGCTTGTCAATTTATTTTTGACTAGGTACAGTACGAGAGAGAAATGAGTGTGTACCAGTGAGATGGAACCATGCGCATGTAAACAATGAGGCAATCTGTCTACAACTACTCGCTCTTCACCTCTTTGAATATCTGATCTGCCTCTCCTTCTAAACTTTTCTGTAACCTACTTGGTGTTCTCTCTTTTGCCCCCCTGCCTCCATTGCAAACCTTTGTAAAAACATATATTTTCTTAGTCAAGAAGTTACTGTATCCTTTACATCTCCACCACCGAGGCCTATAAATTCAGCCCGTTCTTGATCTGCTTCAAAGCATTCGCGGATCTTAGTGTTGGAGTTGATCTCCTTCTCGGGAACGGCCCAATGGCCCAATCCCGAGTCTATCCCCACCTCTGCGCCTTGATCGGGGGCGCTAACCAACCCATGGTTGGGGCCCCCTCTCACACCCGCGCTATATTAAGAGGGGTGGCCGGGGCACATGTGAGAACGTGCGTTCGTGCTCAAAAACACCCCAAACACATTAAGAAAAACCGATCTAATCCGTCCGGGGAGTGAGGGGAAGGAACCCCGGCGCCGCCATCGCCGTCGACACCACGGAACCCGTGCGCCGACGACTACATTTCGGCGACACCGTCATGGCAACATCCTCAACACCCGAAGGTATATTGCAATCCGTTTTGTTCTCATTCATATAGTCATAGAACGATTTTTATCAATATACCCGTTAGATCTAGTGCCTAGAGGAAGTAAGAAACACACAATGGTGTCCGAGCCAACTAGACCACTAGATCCATTCGGGATGAACATTTAGTTTAGATCCATCCATAGCAAGTTTTAGATCCACAACTGTGTTGAATAAGTATAGTAAGAACAAAACAATAGAAAAGTAAGGAATAAAAAGAAAGAACAAGGAAAAATAGTAAGAACAAACAAAAAAACGGTGGCTATTCGGTTTCGTCGGGAAGGCCTCAACAACAGCCGCTCATCTACGGTGAGCTATCTCGCCGGCGAGCCTTCCCCATGCAAAAGCGGTCCCCAAGCCACCATCTTTTTCTCTCTTGGCTTTCTCTCACTACGGTGGCGGCTAGACGAGAGAGAGGGGAGGGAGTGAAAATGAAATTAGGGTTTCAGGGCTGGGGTACCCACCCCTTTTTATAGCCCCGAAATCAAAGGACAACTCTTGGATCAAAATGAACGGTTCAAATTGATTAGGGTTTGTGTTTGTGGGCCAAAAAAAACGGCTGGACGCGGCCCAGTAAGTGCAGCACACCTTAGCGGGCGCGCACCGCCCTAACGGGCGCGCCGCCGCTGCTGCCCGGGTTCGCTGGAACCCTAACGGGCGCGCACCGCCGCTGCTGCCCGGGCGCGGCTGGAACCCTAACGGGCGTGCCGCCAGGTGGCATTAACCCTAACAGGTGCGCGGCCACTGAGCGCACACCGGCCCAAGAAAGGATCGGGCGCGCCGCCAGGTGGCATTAACCCTAACAGGTGCGCGGCCACTGAGCGCACACCGGCCCAAGAAAGGATCGGGCGCGCACAGCGGCCCAAGAAAGGATCGGGGCCCAGCAGCGCTGGAGGGCCCGTGCGGCCCAATCATGGTCGCGGCCCACTATAGCTTTCCGCCAATATAAAGGATAATATGCTGCTGAACCTGGGAATCGAACCCGAGACCTCCGGATGGAGGGATTTGTGCTCTACCAACTAAGCTAAGCTCCGTTTGTGTTTAGCAACGATGCTTAATATTTAAGTAATCTGATTTCTTTTTAGTTATAACCTGAAAACTATTTTATATATTATCAGTTTATTTTCTGTAATTAGCAACTGTAATTAGCAAGAAATAGTTTTCAGCTATATTTAATTCTGTTGTTGTGGATAATTAAGAGTGTCGGTACCTGGGATATGGGGTACCCCCGCGCACAGGGTAAAATGCCTAAGGAACTCGCCCTTCCCCGCAGGGAGAGCTCCGAAGGCGCCACGCGTCCGGCGGGGCCGGACCTCCCTCTCCTCGGAGGAGAGCTCCGGGCCCGCCACGTGGCATACAGAAGCCGGACCTCCCCCTCCGCGGGAGAGAAGTCTGAAGGCGCCGCGTGTCCAGCGGGGCCGGACCTCCCTCTCCTCAGAGGAGAGCTCCGGGCCCGCCACGTGGCCAGCAGAAGCCGAGCCTCTCCCTCCGCGGAGAGAAGTCCGGAGGCTCCACGTGCCCCGCGGGACTGGCCCTTCTCTTCTCTGAGAAGGGCTCCGGGCCCGCCATGTGGCAACAGAGCGACGCTGCCTGCCCCGAGCAAAAGGCAGCGGGCGTAAATACGCCCCATACCTTGCCCGTACAAGGTATTCAAGGCCCGCGTCTTCCCAAGACGCGGAAACGCGGAGCACGCTTCTGTCAGGTGCCGTTGCGCCCAGTCGCATCACAGACTGGCGCGCGGTGTCAGAACCTGTCAGCCAATAAACATCGCGACAAGACATCCCATGCCGCCTGCGCCGTCATCAACCACTACGACTAGCGTGCGGCATGGGCAGGGCGGCAAGATGAAGACTCAGAAGCCTTCGGCCAAAGACAACTACCGGCATAACTGCAGATACGGTAGATAATAGACAATCTTCCCGGGACCACCTGTCGGGTCCCGGCTCCCCTTGTAAGCCGCCCGAGTCTTGGACTATAAAAGGCTCGGGTAGGCGTCGATAGCAAGGGTTCGCACTTTGCAACTCATACGCTAGCCATACACTCTCAAGCTGTAACTCACCCCCAAGCTCAGGCCTCCGGCCCCGAGCAGCAAGCAATACAGCGAGCTCTATAGCTCGCCTTGGACGTAGGGTTTTACGCTCCGGCGGCCTGAACCACGTAAAACTCGCCGTGTCAAGCTCTCACTAACTCGCCCATCTGCGCAAGCTCTCCGCTAGGGACTAGCCCCACCGAAAAAAGAACCTCCGCGGGCTGCCCAGTGCAGGCCCAGGGGAAGTGTCGACCGAACACTTCGACATTTGGCGCGCCAGGTAGGGGGCTTTTCTCCTAGCGCGACGAGTTTACGCCGACGAAGATGACCAAGCTTCCTTCAGCGGCGAACTCTCCCCCCTCGCCTCTGCGGAAGACCGCGACCAGGGGGGAGTACATGTCGACACACTCGGGACGGAGTGTGTCGGTACGAGCTGGGAGCCAGCAACCGGCTCTGGCAGCGCCGACCCCGGCAATGCAGGCTCCAACCAGCTTCAAGTCTCCAGTAGCGCTGGACGTGCCCAGTGGGGGTGCGTTAGCTGCGGCGAGAGCGCTACTGTACAATCCGCCCGCTGGGGACGCGCCTCAGGCAGCGACCCAGCAGTGGATCCGCGAGGTGGACCGTCTCGTCGTCGCCGCCGCAAACCCTCGACCTCGGCGGGGACGACGCTCTGGCCAATCGGTCGCGTCGCTGATGCGCGCACCTTTGGATGGCGAGCAGACGGCAGACTCCAGCTCTACCAGCCCCCAGTCAACAGATCTGAGGACAGAGCTGGAACGGTGTCACCTGGGTCAAGATGCCCGGGTATACCTCGAGCGGCGCCGAGAAAGGCGTCGCCACCAAGAGGCTGACGACAGCATGACGTCGGCCTCGACCCAGCCTGAAGAGCAGACCTTCGCCACGCGATCTCTGCCCCAGGCCTGTGCCGTGCAGAATATGCCACAGTCATATGTCCTGCATATGGCGCCCTCGGCCTATGGTGCAGCCTTGCCCATGCCGGGGCATGCGGTGCTCAGTGCGAACCAGGCGTTCGCGGCACCAGAACCTGCGGCGACAGAAGCAGGATGTGCGGCCCTCGCGCCCCACCTTCGCTTCGCAAAGTGGCCGCGCAAGTTTCGGCCGCTCCTGCCCGAGAAGTACGACGGCAACATCAACCCAGCGGAATCCCTCTAGATCTACTCCACCGCCGTACTTGCCGCAGGAGGGGACGAGGCTGTCATGGCCAACTACTTCCCCGTCGCCTTGACCGGCCCAGCCCGGTCTTGGCTCATGAACCTCCCCCAGGGTTCCGTAACTTCCTGGGGAGAGCTTTGTCGACAGTTCATAGCCAACTTCGGCAGTTCCTACACCCGGCCTAGCACGGAGCTTGACCTCCACGCCATCCAACAACAACCTGGGGAGTCGTTGCGCTCTTTTATCCAGCGGTTCTCCCAGGTGCGGAACACCATCCCACACATTCAAAATGCTTCTGTGGTGGTGGCATTCCGGCAAGGCGTCCGAGACAAGAAGATGCTCGAGAAACTCGCGACCAGGGAGGTCCGCGATGCCTCGGAGCTCTTCAGCTTGGCGGACAAGTGCGCCAGAGCAGCCGAAGGATGAAACTGGCACTCACAGCCATCCTCCGAGTCAGGAGGGCTGCCCGGATCTGGTCCTACCCCCTATGGAGGCAGCAGGAAGACCAAGAGCCGGGGCAGAAGCAAGATAAGACCGTCGGCCGCGACCCAAGTCGTCACTACGGCGACGCTCAGTGGGGCTCGGGGGCCGCGCCGTGACAAGAGGCAACGAAAGTCACCGACCCCGGCAGATAGCCAAGACAACATGTGCCCCGTGCACGGCAGCTGTCGCCACAGTACTGTCGAGTGCCGGGAGATCCAAAGGCTCGCAGAGCGCTTCCGCAAGGGGAAGCGGCAGCGGGCTGATGCCCTTCCCTTCTGTCCAAAGGAAGATGAGCAGGGGGTGGATGTTCCAGACAACATCGACCACCCAGAGGAGATCCAGGAGTCTCAGCGTGTCGTGAAGGCGGCACGCAATCATGAGGACTCCGGCTCCAGCGACGATGAGCGTCGGAAGAAGCTCTACGTCATATACGGCGGGTCCGCCGACCCCTCGTCCCGAAACGCAGTCAAGACTCTGCGCCGAGCGGTAGCGTCGGTGGCGCCACTCCCGAGTGCTGCACCGCACCTTAAGTGGATGGGGACCCCCATCAGCTTTGACGCCACCGACTGCCCCAGGAACATGGCTGGGGCCCGCCAACTACCGCTCCTGGTGGCCCCTACCATCGCCAACGTGAGAATGTACCACGTTTTGGTAGATGGAGGGGCTGGGCTGAACCTCATCAGCCGTGCAGCTTTCCAGAAGCTGCAGGTCCCGATGGCCAAGCTCACCCCGTCGAGCCCGTTCTCAGGGGTAGGGCCGGGACAGGTTATCCCCTACGGCAACATTAGTCTCCCGGTGACCTTCGGGGCTCCATACAGCTATCGAACAGAGTACATTCTGTTCGACGTAGCGGAGATAGACCTCCCCTTCAACGCCATAATCGGCAGGCCAGCCCTGTACCGGTTCATGGCTGTAGCCCACTACGGCTACCTCGTCCTGAAGATGCCAACACCGACGGGCGTTCTCAGGATTCGTGGGGACCGCACTGCTGCAGTGTCGTCCCTAGAGAAGCTCCAAGCACTCGCAACAGCTGGGGCGTCAGCCCCCGGCAATACGGAGCCGGACCAGCTCCGCCCGAGCGCACGTCACCGTGCTTCCACCATAGCACCCCGGGTGCAACCTCTCGACGAGGGCGGCGTCCCCTTAAAGGTCATCCAAGTCGGCGCCAAAGCTACCCAGACCACCCGGGTAGCCGGGGGCCTGGATAGCAAATAGGAAGGCGCGCTCGTCACCTTCCTCCGGCACAACGTCGACGTGTTTGCATGGCAGCCGTCACAGATGCCGGGGATCCCCAGGGAGGTGATCGAGCACCACTTGAAAGTCTTCCCCGACGCCCGACCGGTTCAACAGAAGCCCCGCAAGCAGTCCATCGAGCGGCAAAACTTCATCCGTGAAGAAGTCAAGAAGCTGCTGGACGCCGGCTTCATACAGGAGGTCCACCACCCCCGATGGTTGGCGAACCCCGTCGTTGTCCCGAAGGCCGGCGGGAAGCTCCGGATGTGCATCGACTACACCAGTCTCAATAAGGCATGTCCTAAAGATCCATTCCCTCTCCCTAGAATAGATCAAATAGTAGACTCAACGTCGGGCTGTGATATGCTGTGCTTCCTAGACGCCTACTCGGGTTTCCATCAGATCCCCATGTCTAGGGAGGACGAGGAGCACACCTCCTTCATCACAGTAGACGGCCTTTATTGCTATGTGTCTATGCCTTACGGCCTAAAGAATGCACTCCCCACCTTTGTGCGGGCGATGCACAAAACCTTTGGGGAGTTAATAAGAGACCTAGTTGAGGCGTATGTCGATGACATAGTTGTCAAGGTCAAGCAGGGTTCATCCCTACTAGATAACCTAGCTTTAGTCTTTGACAAGTTGCGCTCTACGCGCACGAAGCTGAACCCAGATAAATGTGTGTTCGGCGTGTCCTCTGGGAAGCTCTTAGGGTTCTTGGTCTCGCACCGAGGGATTGAGGCCAACTCAGAGAAGATCAAAGCCATCGACTTGATGCGGCCCCCTGTCCGTGTCAAGGATGTTCTGAGACTCACAGGATGTCTAGCCGCGCTGAGTCGGTTTATACTGAGGCTAGCAGAGCGGGCACTCCCTTTCTTTAAGCTCCTGCGCAAGTCAGGCCCCTTTGCCTGGACTGACGAAGCAGAAGAGGCTTTCCAGGAGTTGAAGCGACTCCTGACGACCCTACCTATCATGGTAGCCCCTGAGCCCGGGGAGCACTTGCTGCTCTACATCGCGGCGACAACAGAAGTGGTGAGTATGGTCCTTGTCGCGGAGCGGCCAGACCCCTCACCCTCGCAACCTGCTCCGGTAGCAGAAGTCAGACGCCAGGGGGCCCCACAGGGCCAAGACGGTCTCCCGGACCTCCTGGAGGTCCAAGACGACCTCCCGGATGCCTAGGACGGCCTCCCGGACCCCCAAGATAAATCTCCAGGGTCCAATTGGGATCTCCCGAAGGTCCCTCAAGGCCCCCCGGAGCTCCCGGATGATAAAGAAAGCTTAAGGGCCTCCGGGTCCCAGTTCCCGGAGGCCCCTGTGGGTCCACCCACCTCCGGCGGGCCGGGGCCAATGGACGAGGAGCTCCCAAGCCTACGAGAGAGGGCCCGAACCATACAGAGGCCTGTCTACTACATCAGCGAAGTACTTCATGAGGCCAAGACAAGGTACCTAGAAGTCCACAAGCTGCTGTATGCGGTGCTCGTGGCCTCCAGGAAGCTCCGCCACTACTTCCAGGCCCACCGGGTCTCGGTAGTCACCTTGTATCCGCTGAAGACAATTCTTCACAGCCCCCATGCGACTGGCAACGTTGCTAAATGGGCGGCGGAGCTGGCGGAGTTTGAGCTGGACTTCCTCCCACGTCATGCAGTCAAGAGCCAAGCACTGGCTGACTTTGTGGCAGAGTGGACACCCACGAAGACTGACCCAGGGGGCCATGAAGGCGGTGAGCCAGAGCCCAAAGCTCCGGTCTTCACCGAACCCCACTGGACACTCTTCTTCGACGGCTCCTCGCGAAAGCAGGGGGCCGGTGCCGGCGTACTGCTCCTCATGCCATCGGGGGAACAGTTTGGGTATATGGTGCGTCTAAATTTCAAAGCAACCAACAACATGGCGGAGTATGAAGCACTCATCTTTGGCCTGCAGACAGCCCTGTCTTTAGGCGCTCGCCAGTTGTTGGCACAGGGCGACTCCCAACTGGTCATCAAGCAAGTCAGGGGCGAATGCTCCTGCAATGACCCGCAGCTAGCTGCGTATCTGCTCCACGTACAGATGTTGGAGAAAGAATTCCTCGCTTTGGACCTGCACCACGT
Organism: Neostapfia colusana; assembly: GCA_030760725.1. Lineage (NCBI taxonomy): Eukaryota > Viridiplantae > Streptophyta > Magnoliopsida > Poales > Poaceae > Neostapfia > Neostapfia colusana. The sequence continues at coordinate 45,014,029 of JASWHV010000012.1, read as the reverse complement.
ACCGCGCGCTGTTAATGCCGCAGCCGACGACCTTTCAACGAAGGCTTCCACCGGAGCCCCTGCGCCCAAAGGAGTTTTCGAGAGGACGTTGCTGCGGCCCATAGCCCGGCCCGCCGAGCCGGGCGAAGGGGGCTTGACCAGCACCTCGAAGCTGGTGGTCCCAGCGGCCCTACAGCCATGGATGCCGCCAAGGATCGTAAGCGTCACTGGGGACTCCGTGCAACCCAGCGCTCAAGATCCAGAAGCTCAAGTCAGACCCGATGCATGGATCACGGAGATCCGGGACTACTTGAAGGACAATATCCTCCCTGATGAACATGCAACCGCTGAACGGATTGTGCGTACGGCTAAGAGGTACGCGCTGGTAGAGGGGGATCTCTACCGGCGTGGCGCCAACCACATCCTATTGCGGTGCATAACCCAGGGGGAAGGCTGCGACTTGCTCGCTGAGATCCATGGAGGCGAATGTGGAAGTCATTCTTCCTCACGCACGCTTGTCGGTAAAGCCTTCCGGCATGGCTTCTACTGGCCGACAGCACTCCAGGATGCCGTCAAGCTGGTCGAGAGCTGCAAGGCGTGCCAGTTCCACGCCAAGCAGATCCATACACCGGCTCAGGCGGTACAAATGATCCCGCCCTCGTGGCCGTTTGCCGTATGGGGGCTGGACATCCTGGGACCATTTCCCAGAACCGTCGGGGGATTCCGGTACCTCTATGTCGCTATCGACAAGTTCACCAAGTGGTCGGAAGCTACACCAGTTGTCACCATCAACAAACAATCCGCAGTAAAATTCATCAAGTCTATTGTCTGCCGGTTCGGGGTCCGAAACAGGATCATCACCGACAACGGGACCCAGTTCACCAGCGCAGCATTCCAAGACTACTGCGAGGACCTTGGTATTCAGGTGTGCTATGCCTCTGTCGCCCACCCGAGGAGCAATGGGCAAGTTGAGAGGGCCAACGCAAAGATTCTCCGGGGCCTTAAGACTCGCACCTTCGCCAGCCTGAAGAAACATGGTGCCAATTGGGTAGAAGAGCTTCCGAGCACACTATGGGCTAACCGGACATCCCAAAGCCGGGCCACCGGGGAGACACCCTTCTTCATGGTGTACGGGGCTGAAGCTGTACTTCCCCCAGAAATCACCATGAAGTCTCACCGTGTCCGGGCTTACGACGAAGCCATGCAGGACAACCTCCGGCGTGGAGAAATCGACCTCGTCGACGAGGCCCGATTACATGCGGCACTCCGTAACGCGTGGTACAGACAAGCGCTTCGGCGCTACCACCAGAGGTCTGTGCGTGCCCGGGAGCTGCAGGAAGGTGACCTGGTGTTGCGGCACATACTTTCTCGCGAAGGGGCCCACAAACTCTCCCCTAGTTGGGAAGGCCCCTTCCGAGTCGCGAAAGTATGCCGCCCCGGGTGTGTGCGCCTTTCCACCGAGGATGGGGACCTGCTCCCGAACCCTTGGAACATAGAACACATCCGTAAGTTCTACCCCTAGAGCAAAAATAGGACAGTACTTTCTTTTCGTAATAAACTCCATAGAGTCCAGGAGCAGTGCTCGGAGCAGCTAAACCCCAGGGGACGGTCCAGGACTACGTTCAGCTTTGCCTGGTTCTGACTCCAAGCGCGTAGAGTCTTGCTTCCCCTCTTAATGGGGTGGGTCGTGGCCTCCATGTTTAGCCTGCCTTCCTCCTATGGAAAGTTGTACGAAAAGAAATCTGCTCTACTTTGCTCTTTCCTTGTACTTATTTAAATTGTGAATTGAGTTTTTTAATCACCCTTGCAGTGCATGGTTGCCATGTGCTCAGCTCCCCCTCTCTACAAGTCCCCAAGCACCAAGCATATGGTTGGGGGCTATAAGTCAAATAAGACTATGAGATAAGGGAGGGGGAGCCCCCAAGGAGAATTACGTTTCCTCTACCAATGTGCAGGACCTCCAGGTTGCGGCAACAGGGACTGCATGGAGCAGGGGGAAAGGAGCTACCAGCTACTCCGGCCTAGGGCTGGAAGGACCGGGACCTGCCCCTCCAGCAAGGGCGGGACCCGAGGGCCCCACGTGTCCAGCGGGCCCGGAACTCTCTCCTCCCTTGAGGAGGGCTCCGGGCTCGCCACGTGGCAGGCGGAAACCGGACCTCCCCCCTCGGTGGGAGGGCTCCGCAAGCCCTACGTGTCCAACATGGCCGGAGCTCCCGCCTCTTCGGGAGGAGCTCCGGACCCGCCACGTGGCAGGCAGATCTGGAGCTCCCCATAGGGCGAGATCCGGAGACCCCCGGGGACCCCTAACATGGTTAGTTCCCGGGGAAGGTGTCTACGCAGAGCTCCGAGATTGGAGATGGCCTCTGAGTACCTTGCGGGGCTAAGGACTCAAACGGGCAAAGCCAAGAAGGAGAGAAAGAGCGTCACAGGCACAAATATCTAAAAGAGTCAAACTATGCGAGGCTCCTTGAGCTGGACTATAGACTCGATAAGAAGAAAGAAACAAGCCCCAAGGGTCTCCCGACACAACCAGAATCCAGAAGTTGCAACAACGGCCGCGTCACCAGGCTTCAGCCCTGGCGGAACTCTCTCGCTCTATGACCAGAGCGCAGGAATCGCCCCCCTCATCGCTGGCGCAAAAACCAGTGACACCACGGGAGCTCCTGAGGCCCCCCTCCGCAGTATTCAGCGGTCTTCTTGGAGACTCTACCGTTTGGGATTCTCCATGGAGCATCGGCGGTTTCCTTATCCTGAAGTTCCCTCATCACCTGCGCAAAAACCGGTGTCGTCAAGGGTGCCCCAGGAGCCCCCAACCCTCATCACCTGCGCAAAAACTGGAGTCATCAAGGGTGCTCCTGAGGCCCTCTCCGCAGTATTCAGCGGTGTTCTTGGAGACCCTGCCGCCTGGGATTCTCCTCGACGCTTCAGCGGTTCCTTTGAAGACTCCACCACCCTCAGGGGCAGGGCAAGCAGGCTCCCTGAGTCCCAGGCTTGGTGCAGACGCAACAGCTGGAGGGGACCGAGAGCAATTCTTCTCCCATAAGGCGGGTTAAGGGCCATGGAAGAAGACAAGACTGCAGGGGCCTGAGGGAGGCGCAGGGGCTGGAAGCCTTATAAGAGGAATGCACCCGCATGGATGTTTCATTTAACACCTTCCCGGGTGCAATCCCAAGCGATTCGGAACTCTTCGAATACCCCGCACCGGCAAACGCTTCGGTTCCTAGACCGAGTGCCGATGACGGGTGGGCCCAAGCCGTCTAACTGAAGCGGTGGGGTCAAGGAGTCAGTCTCCTGAGAAGATGAGCCGACAAGGCACTTCGGCGGTTCCCGAAGAAAGCGCCGCAACGTACAGAAGTGGTAGTCTTGGGAACCGCCGCAGTAAAAGAAACCATCAAGTGAGCGCGCGCTCCCACGATCCCGTGGTCGTTCGTGCTCCGGCAGCGGTCAATTCGGGACTTAGAGGAAGTGCGCGGATCGGAAGAGACGGAGGTCCCACCTTGGGCTCGCTATCTCCCCCGAGATGGGCCCGGGGGCCACTGTCGGTACCTGGGATATGGGGTACCCCCGCGCACAGGGTAAAATGCCTAAGGAACTCGCCCTTCCCCGCAGGGAGAGCTCCGAAGGCGCCACGCATCCGGCGGGGCCGGACCTCCCTCTCCTCGGAGGAGAGCTCCGGGCCCGCCACGTGGCATACAGAAGCCGGACCTCCCCCTCCGCGGGAGAGAAGTCCGAAGGAGCCGCGTGTCCAGCGGGGCCGGACCTCCCTCTCCTCAGAGGAGAGCTCCGGGCCCGCCACGTGGCCAGCAGAAGCCGAGCCTCTCCCTCCGCGGAGAGAGGTCCGGAGGCTCCACGTGCCCCGCGGGACTGGCCCTTCTCTTCTCTGAGAAGGGCTCCGGGCCCGCCACGTGGCAACAGAGCGACGCTGCCTGCCCCGAGCGAAAGGCAGCGGGCGTAAATACGCCCCATACCTTTCCCGTACAAGGTATTCAAGGCCCGCGTCTTCCCAAGACGCGGAAACGCGGAGCACGCTTCTGTCAGGTGCCGTTGCGCCCAGTCGCATCACAGACTGGCGCTCGGTGTCAGTCACTGTCAGCCAATAAACACCGCGACAAGACATCCCATGCCACCTGCGCCGTCATCAACCACTACGACTAGCGTGCGGCATGGGCAGAGCGGCAAGATGAAGACTCAGAAGCCTTCGGCCAGAGACAACTACCGGCATAACTGCAGATACGGTAGATAATAGACAATCTTCCCGGGACCACCTGTCGGGTCCCGGCTCCCCTTGTAAGCCGCCCGAGTCTTGGACTATAAAAGGCTCGGGTAGGCATCGATAGCAAGGGTTCGCACTTTGCAACTCATACGCTAGCCATACACTCTCAAGCTGTAACTCACCCCCAAGCTCAGGCCTCCGGCCCCGAGCAGCAAGCAATACAGCGAGCTCCATAGCTCGCCGTGGACGTAGGGTTTTACGCTCCGGCGGCCTGAACCACGTAAAACTCGCCGTGTCAAGCTCTCACTAACTCGCCCATCTGCGCAAGCTCTCCGCTAGGGACAAGCCCCACCGAAAAAAGAACCTCCGCGGGCTGCCCAGTGCAGGCCCGGGGGAAGTGTCGACCGAACACTTCGACAAAGAGTAATTAAGCTTCCGCTGTTGTAATTAAGTTTATTAGTTTTCTAATTAAATTTAAATTGAGAAATTTAATTAGGAGAATTTTTATTAAGTATTTTGTTAATTAAGTTATAGTAATTTTGTTAAGTAGCCAACGTGAACAACAAAATTTACTATGTATTGAGTTTAAATTTAAGTTATTTGATTCATGGAAGTTTTATTTGAGTAACCAATGCGAAAGAATAAAATTTACATGTTTATATTTTTGAATGACGTGTTTTGTTGTGTAACCAACACGAAAAATAAAATACGGCATTTCTATCGCTTTAAGTATTTTGTTCATAAACAATTTCGTTGAGTAACCAACGCAAAAAACGAAATTTGTTATGATTTTGAATGTTGTATTTTGTGGAGTAACCAATGCGGAAAGCAAAACACAACATTCTCTATTGTTTAAGTTTATAGTATATTTACTTATATGCAATTTTATGAAGGTTCCTCCGCTTTGTCTTCAGCACTGAGTTTTATTTCCAACATTGAACCACTCAATGGTTCAAATTATGGTACTTGGAAAGAAAAATTAGAGACCGCTTTGGCTATCTCTGAAATTGATTATGCACTGATGACACCTTGCCCCACTGAGCCTGAGGTCCCTTCACCTACTGCTGGAGAGACTGGTGAGTCTTTCGAGCTTAGGAAGGGACAATACCTAAGTTTAAAGAATAAGTATGATAAGGATCTCCCTAAGTGGATTGCCTCAACAGAAAGTGTTTGATGGTGATTAGGGGGGCAATCACTGAGGCCATTCGGGGAGCGATTCCCGAATGTGACACTGCTCTTGAGTACCTCCGTAAGGTGGAAAGTCAGTTCACTGGCTCTTCAAAGGCTACAGCGAGCATGCTTATCAAGAAGCTCGTTACTGAGAGATACACTGGAGGTGGTGTGCGTGAGCACATCCTTAAGATGACCAACTTAGCCACGAAGCTCAAGCCAATGAACTTAGGAATCACTGATGAGTTGCTTGTGCACATCATTTTTGCTTCACTACCTAAGGAGTTTGAGGCCTTCGTGATTAATTACAACTCTCATCTAGAGCAGTGGAACTTAGAGAAGTTGATTGCCATGTGCGTTTAAGAAGAAGAACGCATTAAGTCCCAGAGGGGTGGTGACTTTGTCAACTACGCCAAAGGGAAAGGTAAAGGGAAGATCTATTTTGGTTCTCCCAAAGGTGTTTCTTTTAAGTCACATGGCACTTCTTCTACTGATAAGGGCAAGGGTAAGGCTTCACTTCAGCATCCTCTTTAGAAGAATATGAAAGTGGACAAGGATCAGTGTAGGTTTTGTAAGGAGAAAGGACACTACCAAAAGGATTGCGTGGGCCTCCTGAAGTGGTGTTGCAAGAATGGTAATGATTTTGTGACTTTTGTTAATGAATCCATGTTTTTAGATTATTCTCGATCTACTTGGTGGATTGATGCAGGCGCCACCGTGCACGTTTGTAATTCTCTACAGGGATTAAGTATGACGAGGACCCTAAAAAGAGGGGAAAAGGCCATTAAAGTCGCTGATGGCCGTGAAGCTCAAGTTGAAGCTGTTGGAAATCTCCCACTTAGACTTAGAGATGGCTTTGTACTTAGGCTTCATAATGTCCTTTATGTACCCTCTTTAGAGAGAAATTTGATTTCAGTTCATGTTTGGATGATTCAGGTTATGTGTGCCATTTTGGCAATGATAATGTTCTATTACATTTAATAATAAAGTTGTGGGTCTTGTATTCCGACAAGACATGTTATATTTATTATCCTTACATGATGGCATTAATGTTATAAGTAATAATCAAATTTCTTCTCAGAACGACTTAGTATTCAACAAGCGCAAAAGAATCGATTCCGAAACATCATCGAAATTGTGGCATTGTCGTTTATGCCATATTTCGAGGGGGAGAATTGAACGTTTAGTTTCCCAATCAATTCTTCTCAACTTAGACTTTTCGGATTCACAAGAATGCATCGATTGCATTAAAGGCAAATTTGTTAAGAAAATTAAGAAAGACGCCAAACGTAGCACGGGAATATTAGAATTAGTTCACATAGACATTTGTGGTCCATTTCCAATAGTCTCCATAGATGGTTATGACTCGTTCATAACGTTTACGGATGACTATACTCGTTATGGCTACATTTATCCAATCAAGGATCGATCCGAAGCGTTGGATAAATTTAAGATATTTAAGGCCGAAGTAGAAAACCAGCACAACGTTAAGATCAAGGTAGTAAGATCTGATCGTGGAGGGGAGTACTACGGTCGACATACCCCGTATGGCCAAATTCATGGACCTTTTGCAAGGTTTCTACAGGAAAACGGCATAGTAGCCCAGTATTCTACGTCGGGCGAGCCTCAGCAAAACGGTGTAGCGGAACGGAGAAACCGTATGCTCATGGATATGGTAAGAAGTATGTTAAGTTATTCGACACTTACGGTTAGCTTATGGATGGAGGCGTTAAAAACCGCCATTCATGTGCTTAATCGTGTGCCGAGTAAATCAGTACCTAAGACGCCGTATGAAATGCGGATAGGACGGAAGCCCTCATTAGGCTATTTGCACGTGTGGGGCTGTCCAGCTGAGGCTAAAATATTCAACCCAAACATTGATAAGCTAGACTCTAAAACTATTAGTTGCCATTTTATTGGCTATCCAGAAAAAGGTAAGGGATATCGGTTCTATTGTCCAGATAGATACACTAAGTTCATAGAGACAAGGCATGCTGTCTTTTTAGAAGATGCCATGATCAAGGAGAGTATGGTAAGACGAGAGGTAGATCTTGAGGAGAAGCGGGTGTACGCACACACTCCCATGATTCAAGAACCATATTTCTCAATACCTACTGTTGTTGAACCATCTGTGCCAGTCACTAATAATTCAACACCTGTTGTTAGTCCTTCATCGGCAACGGAAGAAGTAAGAGAGGCTCAGCCTTCCGAGGCTATTGAGCCAGTTGCCGAATATGATGAAGCGCAACAACAGGCTCAACCATAAGATGATGTGCCAATTAGAAGATCTAAACGAGTAAGAAAATCGGCCATTCCAGACGATTATGAGATCTATTTGAGTGAAGAAATTCAAATGGAGGATGATCCCACCTCGTTTGAAGATGCTATGAGAAGACCACAATCATTTGAGTGGCGTAAAGCCATCGAGGATGAGATGAAGTCCATGGACGCCAACAAGGTCTGGGATTTAGTCGAGATTCCTCGAGGAGCCAAGACAGTAGGCTGTAAGTGGGTCTACAAGATTAAACGTGACTCCAAAGGGAAAATCAAAAAATATAAGGCTAGACTTGTGGCGAAGGGATTCACTCAAAGAGAAGGCATAGATTATAATGAGACGTTCTCACCCGTCTCTACTAAGGATTCTTTTAGAATTATTATGGCATTAGTAGCACACTATAATTTAGAGTTACATCAGATGGATGTAAAAACAGCATTTCTCAATGGGGATCTGTACGAGGACGTCTATATGACACAACCGAAAGGTTTTGTCATTAAGGGTAAGGAACATATGGGATGCCGCTTAAGGAAGTCCATCTATGGGCTCAAACAAGCCTCACGGCAGTGGTATCTCAAGTTCGATGAGACAATTAGAAAGTTTGAGTTTAAGGAGAATGAGGAGGATAATTGCATCTATGCTAAATTTAAGAATGAAAAATTTATTTTTCTTGTTCTCTATGTGGATGACATACTACTTGCGAGTAGCGATGTCAATCTACTGTTAGAGACTAAGAGGTTTTTATCCTCCAACTTCGATATGAAGGATCTAGGTGAAGCATCCTATGTGCTGGGGATCGAGATTCACCGAGATCGTGCTAAGGGGGTTTTAGGTTTATCTCAGAAAGCATACTTAGAAGGTGTACTCAAGAAGTATGGCATGTACGCGAGTAAACCTTCACCTGCTCCAATAGTCAAGGGCGATAAGTTTGGGAACTTTCAGTGTCCCAGGAACCAATACGAGATCGATCAAATGAAATCGGTTCCATATGCTTCTGCTATCGGAAGCCTTATGTATGCTCAAATATGTACTCGCCCTGACTTAGCGTTCGTAATCGGGATGCTTGGCAGATATCAGGCCAATCCAGGGATTGATCAATGCAAGGCAGTTAAGAAAGCATTAAGGTATGTGCAAGGCACAAAAGGCCTCATGTTAACGTATAGTAAGTCAGACCCACTCGAGGTAGTGGGATACTCAGACTCAGATTTTGCGGGTTGTGTGGATACTAAGAAATCCACGTCAGGTTACATATTCACCCTCGCAAATGGAGCTATATCGTAGAAGAGCTCCAAACAAACCGTCACTGCATCTTCCACAATGCATGCCGAGTTTGTTGCTTGTTATGAGGCCACAGGGCAGGCATTATGGTTTAAGAAATTTCTACCCGGTCTTAGAGTGGTCGACAGCATTGAAAAACCACTTAAGTTATACTGCGATAATGAACCCGCAGTATTGTACTCTCACAACAAGTCGAATGGTGCTGCCAAACACATCGACATTAAGTTTTACGTTGTGAAAGACAAAATTCAGGATCATACTATTAGTCTTGAGCATATTAGAACCAAACATATGCTTGGGGATCCGCTTACTAAAGGTCTTCCTCCCAATGTGTTCAGAGAACATGTAGCCGGCATAGGATTAAGGGAAAACCTATGATCACCTGGATAGTTAGGGGCCAAACTAAGAATAAGGTTATTTCTAAGTGTAAGATGTATTGTGGTCATCGAGTCAGATAGTATGTAATTGGCTATTTTGATGCGATGTGCTCAGTATATCGAACATGAAGAAATAAACAATAAGTTAAGTATTAAGAAATTAAGTAAGTTTTTGTAAGTCTTGATCACTGGAGATCAAGGGGGAGAATGTTGGAGTTGATCTCCTTCTCGGGAACGGCCCAACGGCCCAATCCCGAGTCTATCCCCACCTCTGCGCCTTGATCGGGGGCGCTAACCAACCCATGGTTGGGGCCCCCTCTCACACCCGCGCTATATTAAGAGGGTTGGCCGGGGCACACGTGAGAACGTGCGTTCGTGCTCAAAAACACCCCAAACACATTGAGAAAACCGATCTAATCCGTGCGGGGAGTGAGGGGAAGGAACCCCGGCGCCGCCATCGCCGTCGACACCACAAAACCTGTGCGCCGACGACTACATTTCGGCGACACCGTCATGGCAACATCCTCAACACCCGAAGGTATATTCCAATCCGTTTTGTTCTCATTCATATAGTCATAGAATGATTTTTATCAATATACCCGTTAGATCTAGTGGCTAGAGGAAGTAAGAAACACACACTTAGCGCATCGTGCAGTGTTCAGTAGCATTCACAACTTTCGGATTTGCTCTTGCTGCAGCTCCTGCGGATTTCTCAGTGCTTTTTGTAGCATGCCCGAAGGAATTTGATAGCCATTTTGTGCGGTGCTTTTCTTTGTTTCTTGGTTGGTTTTTTATGCTAAATCCCTCATCGTTGAGGGTTTTGTGTCATCTCTGTTGCGTTTTGGTTCATAAATTTCTTAATCATCAGTTAAACTTGTTAATGCAATCTTTGTTTCTTTGTTTCTTGGCTGTTCAGATTGTTGTACACACCTGAAAGTTTGCACTACTTTGTGGGCTAAAGGTTGGGACTTGATCTTTCTGGGGAATGATTTCCAGTCGCATCTGATGTTCTATGACCATAAAGCGCATTAAAGATTGCAACTTTATTGCTTTCCTGCCTCACTAAACTGCTCTACGGAATAAGTTTTGAATCTGTTTCCTTTTTCTTGCTTCATTGCTATTGATCATCTCGGATGAAGCAGAGGAAGCGTCTGCTATAGACATGGCTGAGATGAGGCCAGAGGGGATGAGCCATCCTCCCATGTACCAGCTGCGTGGAATGTTTTACTGCGTAGACTCCAATCCATCCTGGAGTAAGGAGCTTCTAGGCTTGTATCATTCATACGGCTGTGATGCGTATTTTTGGTGCTAAATCTGTGTGTTTCTTGGATGCTGAAGGAGAGGCTGTTGTGCTGGGTTTTCAGCATTTTATTCTTTGCCTGGGCACGGTAGCAATGATCCCCACCATGCTGGTTCCTTTCATGGGGGGAAATGTTGTAAGTATCCTCTCACTGTTAAATTGACTTTATTGGTACACGATGTCTTATCTGTTTGTTTTATGTCATTTGATGCTTTCTTGAAGTACAACGTTAGGGGTCAATGATTACATTTAAGTAGTTTAGCTATGTCATTTGTAAGCATGACAAATTATGTCTTTCCAATAGCGTACCCTATGTAGTAAGTTTCCTGACTCATGTTATTTGCATTTGTTACGGACTCTTGTATATAGAAGCTGTAACTTTACTCTTTGAAGTAACAAAGAATCTAGTCCTCATGTCATGTTCCATTATGAAGAATTATATAGAGTTATGGATATTGGGGTAAGAGACCTTCAGCTTGGATAACGTGCTCATATTAGTGTTTCCACTATCATGTATCCAGAATACATCTTTTTGGACAATGATGTTTATGCTTGGTACATGTTTGTCTCTTTGTTTGGATCTAGCACGATAAAGCAAAGGTGGTACAAACAATGATGTTTGTGACTGGGATAAACACAATACTCCAAACCCTGTTTGGATCTAGGCTGCCTACGGTCATCGGTGGGTCATATGCATTCATAATCCCAGTCATATCAATAATCAATGATCCCTCATTTGCACGCATAGCTGATGACCATACAGTAAGCATGCAATGATTTTGATCCTTCAGATTAATATTTATTGTTAGACATCATCTTCATACCAAAACTTACATGCTTCTGATCATATTACAGAGGTTCAAAATGACTATGAGAGCCATACAGGGGGCATTGATAGTATCCTCCTGCATTCAAATTATACTTGGCTACGGCCAGTTGTGGGCGACGTGCTCCAGGTACAGACAAATCCTTGCAGTTTAATTAGTGTCAATTGATCCTATTGTCCAAATACTTGATGAGTTTGTCCCATATTTTGTTTTCCTTTTCATAATTTTGACGGGCACATGACCATTAATTAAGCAGTGATTTGGTTACTTATGTTTTTTTCTTTTTGCATCCAGTTCCCCATCACGCGTGGTAACTTTTAGCTTACGGTGTTGAACATAGGGGCATATGACCAATCAGTAGATTGTGTCCAGATTATTCTCTATATACTAGCCTTCTACTCTTTCATAATCTATACCGTTTTCTCTCAGTTTTGAAAAGAGGCAGTACACCAACATAATCAATGGGGCATGGATGCAACATTCGGGTTTACAATAAGAATGTTATTTTCTTGTGCATGTTGTAGGTTCTTCAGCCCACTTGGGATGGTTCTAGTAATTGCACTGGCTGGGCTCGGCCTTTTTGAAAGAGGATTCCCAGTGGTAAAGCTCTATCTAGTGCTATTGTTTGTTAGCCTGTAGCTATAGTAATGACACCATGAGTATGAATCCATTCCTCTTGAATTCTTTCAATAGCTTCACTAAATTCACTTGATAAAGTTGAAACATTTCATTACTGTGCCATGAGTACATATCTGAGTTTTCGTTTTTGTGTGTGTGGTATTCTTATCAATTTCTAGAGGGCAAAATGTCTTCTACTCATTTATGCATTGGTAAATTTTCAAATTGGAAACATTTAATATAAGCATTCTCTATTTATGCTTACCTAGTTAACGATGCTAACTAATGGAGCTCATTACATTAGATTGGGATGTGCGTGGAGATTGGTGTTCCAATGCTTGTTCTATTTGTGGCCCTTTCCCAATATCTGAAGCATGTACAAGTGCGTCATTTTCCGATATTGGAGAGGTTCTCTGTGCTCATTTCCATCACATTTGTCTGGGTATATGCCCACATTCACCATAAGTGGGGCATACAAACATAGCTCACTGATTACCCAGGTCAACTGCCGCACTGACCATGCCAACCTCATCACCCCCACGTCATGGTACATTCACTGGTCCCGAAATGAGTTCTTTATTTTTATCTCATTTTCATGCTTATGATAGCAACATTTCTATAAAATTAAGGTTTCTTGTTCCACACCCACTGCAATGGGGTCCACCAACTTTCAGCGCTGATCATTCATTGGGCATGATGGCTGCTGTGATGGTGTCCTTGATAGAGGTATTATTATTTCCCGCTACAACTCAAGTTTATGCTGATCTGATTTGGATGACATTTTGAGTATTGCAGTCGACAGGAGCTCTCAAGGCTGCTGCTCGGTTGGCAAGTGCGACGCCACCACCACCATATGTTCTGAGCAGAGGCATTGGATGGCAGGTCAGTTCTCCACTTCTCATCATAGTCTGGGCCTCTAATCAGTGCCAACAGTTATGCAGCTAATTCTTCCGTGATGAGTCTGGTCCAGTTCAATAGGAATTATTAAAAAATATATTTAACAGGCCACGCTGCTACTCGAATGAAAATATACATTGAGAATGTAAATAACGTTCCTTAACCTTTGTATTCTGAAATATGTCAAAACTTAGGGAATTGGACTGTTATTCAATGGGCTATTTGGTACTGTGGGCGGCTCGACTGTCTCTGTGTGTCTTTTTATTTGGCACATAGATCCATTTTCTGCGCCATGTATAACATCATGAGTATTTTTTGCCTATAACAGGGAGAACGTTGGTCTTCTAGGATCAACTAGGATTGGTAGCAGAAGAGCTATACTGATATCTGCTGGTTTTATGATCTTCTTCTCCGTCCTAGGTAGGACTATTTCTCTTTTTCTAAATGATGTTTTACAATCTATAAGACCAGCTTTGATCTGTTGCTAAATATATTTCATAACTTAAGGGCGTTTTGGAGCACTGTTCGCATCGATTCCATTCACAGTGTTTGCAGCCATATATTGTGTGATGTTTGGCTATGTCTGTAAGTATTTTAAGATGTCAAAGAACATTTTTGTTCTCACTCATGTTCTCTCCATAGTTTGTTGTTTAGCTCACTATTTGACCATATTTTTAACTCATCATTTGTGTTGTCTAATATTTTCAGGTGCAGTGGGGCTCTCCTTTCTGCAGTTCACCAACATGAACTCAATGCGTAACCTCTTTATTATTGGTGTTTCCCTTTTTCTTGGCATCTCCATACCAGAGTACTTCTTCCGATTTAGAATATCTGCTCAGCACGGACCTGTGCACACCAGAGCTGGATGGGTCTGTGGCATACTCCTCACAGAAACCTCACTATCAACTGCAATTTACAAGATGCATTTCGTAAAAAAAAACTTTAAAATATTATGAATCTGAGTTCTGTCTTTTATTGTGCAATGTGCAGTTCAATGACCTCATCAACACCATCATCTCCTCGCCTTGGGTTCATCATTTCGATGGTACTGGACAACACGCTTGAAGTGAGGAACGCCACCAAGGACCGGGGCATGCAATGGTGGGCAAGGTTCAGGACGTTCCGTGGGGACAGTCGTAACGTGGAGTTCTATAACCTGCCCTTCAACCTCAACCGGTTCTTCCCGAACTGTATGATTAATCCAACTGTATGATTACAGTAGAAATGAAGCCAACTTCTGGCTCTGAGTGTAGCTACCAATATCATTGTAATTATGGTTTGGCTTCCATAGAGATTAGATAAGATTTAGGACTCAGGAGTAGAGGTACAGGGCAGAGCATAGAAATGCTGAGCATGCTTGAACTGGGGGTTAATTAGTGAGGATCAATACAATTACTTTCAGCTTACTCTTCTGTTTTCAAAACATAACATTGTTATGAAGATATGGCTCATATAACCAACTAAAGAGATGAAATGTAAAAAAGGTATGAAATTTGTCTTTGAGGTTACTTACATCAAACCTTGTAACCCATCAGAACAAAAATAAAACATTATAAGAAAAATAATTTTTCTATACTACCGCTGGGTGCTATTTGGAGCTAAGGAGGCGGTGGGCAGTGAATCAGGAGCAGGTAACTACAGAATAACATATATATATATATATATATATATATATATATATATATATATTACAGTTCACAAGCTTGCAAAATCATGTAAACAAGTTCTAGTTATAAGGTGATTTGTGACTCCGGGAACTATAATTTAAGCCCTGTGATTCATACTGACGGGGTAACATACCCCGGGTAGCCGAGAATCAGTCAACCGACCAATCGCAGAAAGACACGTGGCTCCACAAGCCACGTCCCAAGGCGCGAACGCGGGATGACGCCACCATGAAGCCCGACCCCCAGGAACGGAAACAGCGGTCATCCTCTAAGCCTGGACAATAAGACCGAAGGAGGGAAGCGATCCAGGCTAGAGCCCGGACCAGAGGCAGGCAGAGGACTTAAATGCTGGTGTGACGGAACGGCGGAAGGGATTTAAGACGGAGTGGGAGGCCACGCGCAACAGGACAAGCACGACGTCGGGCCATCATCACATCTCGTCCCATCCCGCTCGGCACCGGTGTACATGGACGGAAAGTAGATGTAGACCGTAGATTAGACGGGAGCAGGTGTACTCATCACTCCCGTACCGTTTTGGGCCGCCTAAGCCGCTGACACACCATGTAAACCCCCGTCCCATTTATGATCAGTCGGCGGGTAGGTATAGGCGCCCGGGCTATAAAAGGGGAGGCCCACAACCTCCCTTCGCACGGTGAAAATGGCTCACATGCATACGCTACTTAGGTTTTCTCTTTGCTCTCGCACGCGAAGGGAGCCTCGCTTGTAACCACGGTTTCTTGAACCGCCTGAGCTAATACAAGGCCGACGAACACCCCAGATTGGACGTAGGACAGGTTGTCCGAACCAGTATAAATCTGTCTTTGTTAGCTAGCCATCCAGACATAAAATGCAAAGCATTCGATTACTAGCCGGTGATAAAAACACCGACAGTTGGCGCGCCAGGTAGGGCGCCGCTTCGTGTTTTCATTCTTCTGTGATGGGTTCTGTGAGCTCAAGCTTCTGCATTGGCGAGAAGCTCCTTTTCGGCAGCCTCGAGTTTGTCATCGCCCTCGACAACAGGCTCGAGGCCGATGTCATTTTCAAACCCGCCAGGCCTTCCGTTTTGGAAGCCTAGAGTTCGTCGCTGACGAAGGTGGCATTCTATGCCTAATGAACGACGCAGCCTTCAACGTCGCCAATCATGTCCCCAAGGAAAGTTTCGTGGATGCGGTCGACAAGGCGTCGTCACCCCTACTCCCTCTATCGGGGGTATGATCAGCTATGACCCCAGTACCGACGTCGAGTCCGACGGAGAGCATTATTCTTCCCGTTGGTGCTACGTCACGGAAATGGGTAACGCCTCTCCAACCTCTCCTCGCGTCGATACCCCGCTCCCGCCAGTGCTCATGCAGCGGGAAGTATTGCGCTAGTCATGGGGAGGAGCTGATGGCTGCACAGGAGCTGGTTGAACAGCTCGAGGCGCGTCGTTCCGCGCTCAAAGCGAAGAGGGCACATCTAAACACAGGCAGATCCGCGCTCGAAGCATCACGTGGCCGCTACCCCGGTTCCAGTGAAGCACGAGCACACGGCCGCTAAGTATGGGCGAGCATCATTGCCAGCCTACACGATCCACCGTGTTTCGAGCAACCGAGTCAGAACATGGCGGCAGCAGCAGCCATGGATCACAATCTCCCGGAGGCGCGACGCACGTATCAAAACCTCCGTTCGCTACTGGAAAGGGCCACAACTCAACACGCCGAGAGTTCTCTTGCTCGCGGGGGAGTGATGTCCGCATCGGCTCCCATGGACACACTCGAAGCACCACAGAGCACCAAGCCGGGCCGAGAAGACTGGTTCGTCAAATCCATCACGTAGCTCGACGCGTGAGCAAGCAGGGTTGTCCTTCCTGTGCAGGGTCCTCAAGGCTCATAGAGGAGCCAGGGGGAAGCGGCGGAGCAGCGTCTCGAGCACCGACGTCAGCTGCGCCCGGCAGGCGCTATGACGAGGGCGAGGACCGAAGTCCGAGTTCCGATGCTCCTGGGTCTCGGGCCTTCAGAAGGAGGATATGCAATGCCTCCTTCCCGCCATGTTTTCGCGCCCCGACCAATGTCACAAAGTACGACGGAGAGTCAAACCCCAGTATTTGGCTAGAAGACTACTGCTTGGTGTGCAGGGCTGGTAGGGCGATAGATGACCATTTCATCATCCAATACCTCTCCATCTACTTGGCGGACTCCGTAGGGCCTGGATTGAATACCTCCTGGCAGACAGCATCCGAAGTTGGGCAGAGCGAAAGGATACTTTTATTGGTAACTTCCAAGGCACCTACATGCGCCCCGGGAACTCATGGGATCTCAAGGCATGCCGACATAAGCCTGCGAAATCTTGAGACAGTACATCAGGCGCTTCTCCAAGAAGTGCAACGAGCTCCCCGACGTCTTCAATGCAGACGCCGTCCGAGCTTTCCTCTCCGGGATGACTTGCAAGTCCCTGGTGCACAAGCTCGGTTGCATCAAGCCAAGGACCACCAACGATCTACTCGACGTCGCCGCAAACCATGCCTCAGGAGAAGAGACGGTCGGGGCGATCTTCGACAAGGGAGCACCAAGGACGGTTGACGTGAGGAGGGAAACCGTGCCGTGAGAGGAGGACAAGGGTCGGCACAGAGCAACAACGATACCAAACTGAGGCAGACTCGGACCTGTTCGCTACAGTCGAACGCCGCAAAGGCAAGAGGCCGGCCCAGACGCAGGACGACCACTTCGAGAAATTGTTGGAAAAGCCGTGCACCAACCACGCCTTCCCGGTCAGACACACCCTCAAATATTGCGCCCTCCTCAACCACTGTCTTGGAAAGGAGCCAGGTCCTCAGAAGACAGAGGCAAAAAACCCATGCAGGCGGTCATCGAGCCCCAGGAGGAGCATGCATTCTCAGAGCCGACCGAATGTCTCACGATTTTCAGCGGCCTGGGGTTCTGCCGACTGAGGGATACCGACGAGCGAGAGGAAGCGGATCGAGAAGCACAATCCAAAACAAGAGACGAGTACCTACTCCGTCCTCCGACTTTTAGCTTCAGAACAAGGAAGATCTCTCCCAGACACAAGCCCAGGCATATCGTCTCGCCACATAAGTCAATCTAAGTGGTCTGATCCTGGGCAGATCCTCGCGGTTCAAATACCACACAGCGTGCTGACCAGTTCGGACACCATGTGCCACTCGGGGGCTACCCACCTGCCTAGGGCGGGTCGACCAAAACCCTCAAGGCATCAGCAAAGTTTTTTTACGAAAAGCTTCCCCCATGCTTCCGATCTAAGGAGCGCTGCTCGCCGTCCACGATTGAAATTCTCTACTAGACCAAAGCACAACGCTAGGGAAAAAGACAATGGACACATAGCAAAAACGTGCTTTCCTTCATAGAAAGAGGGACATAGAGGGATACAACATTTATAACGTGAGTTTAAAAAATAAGAAGAAAAAAAAAGATACAAGGGACCTAAGTCCGGTCGGCATACCCTAAGACGGAGTCCGGCGATCGCCCCAGATAAAGAGAGGGCGGTGGGCTTGACCTAGATGTCGATGGCCTAGAGGTGTTCCTCGGATCGGCCGGCAGCGGAGCCCTCCCTGAAGGCCGTAAGATTGACCCCGTCATATTGGGAGACGACCATGCCCAGGGCCAGCTGCACCCCGAGCTGAGCCCTGGCAGTTGACACCACGTCGAGACGCGCTGTCAACCGTGCAGAGAGTTGCGTCGGCTGCATGACCAAAGGGGCAACCGAGCCCCCGGGCACCACGTCATTGGTAGCATGGCCCGTGTAATGTTGGTCTTCGAACACCTTCCGAAGGACCCCCAGGGCCTGCGTCACGTCGCCAAGACGGGACGCCACTGCCCTGGGCGTCCCCTGAATCACGGACTCCAGAACCCCCATCACAGCCTCGCAGACCTCCGCGCCCGCCCTCGTAAGAAGCCTTCACTCCTCTTCCTCGATGGAAACCCGGGCCGTCACCTCGCCAAGTCGGGGACCAGCCCCTGCATCTTCCCTCTGGGTCCGATCATGGCTCCGCAGTGCTCGTTCCCAGCCTTTTCAAGTCGGGCAAGCTCAGC
The DNA here is from genome assembly GCA_030760725.1 of Neostapfia colusana. Taxonomy (NCBI): domain Eukaryota; kingdom Viridiplantae; phylum Streptophyta; class Magnoliopsida; order Poales; family Poaceae; genus Neostapfia; species Neostapfia colusana. The sequence goes on along the minus strand of JASWHV010000012.1, from coordinate 44,995,385 downwards.
CTCCCGAGTCTATACCAGGCCCCTCGTTATCAACAAGGGAGCTCTGCACCCCTGCAAGCAAAAAGCAAAGTAAAAAAGCTTAGTAGCAAAAGAATGACAAAACACGGCAGAAGTTTGATCGAAGAAGACCTTACGATCGAGCTCCCGAGCAGCCTGGGCGAGGGAGGCTTTGGCCCTTCAGCTTCACTCTGGGAGGCCCTCGCCGTGTTACCCGCTTTGGTAATCTCCCTGGCGAGATTTGCCTTAACAACCACCATGGCTTCCTCCTTCTCCCGAACAAGAGGAAGGCTTCCACCTGGGTCACGGCAGTCGCGGCACCAGAACACCCCGTCTTCGCTCGGGCGGCCTCGGCCTTGGCTCGGGCCCTCTCGGCCTCCTTACCCACCTTGCCGCCTCGGCCTCCGCAAGCCTTTGATGGCCAAGGGATTCCTCGAGAAGCCGCCCCCGCTTAGCCTCCCGCTCGGCAAGCCTCTACCCAAAAAGAAGAACAAAGGCACTGAAAGAAACAGATCCCGCGGCGACCCATGAAGAAAATAATAACAGCGGGCTTACGCTCAGCCTGGGCATTCGGTTTAACTGAAACCAATCGGTTCGGTTTTTGGTTTTTTTCAAAGTTCGGTTTTGAGAATATGGAAACCAAAGTAGTGTATAATAAAGGAAACACCGATGCTCCGGTTAACCGGAAACTTTGGTTGGGTTTCTGGTTAAACCAAAAAACCAAACTTACCACCGGTGAACGCTACGCCTGACCAAAGCGGCGGCCGCGACGCGAAGCAACGGGAAGCAGACGCGGCGGCGTGACACAATGGCGAGGTGGCAGGTCGTGGCGGCGAGGCGACGAACGTGTTGCAGCGGCACGAGGCTGTGGCGGCGTGGCAACACGATGCGGCGAGGCGACGAATGGGTCACGACTTGACATGGCGAGGCGATGAAGAGGCCGCGATGGCTTGGCAGCACGACGTGGCGGGGCGACAAACTGGTCGCGGTGGCGTGGCGAAGCGACAGGGTGCGGCGGCACCCGGCGTGGCAGCGCGACGATGCGTGTGGCGTAGTGGGCGGGTTGAAAAGGACGGCAGCGGCAGGGGCGTTGGAGGCAGTGTCGCAGTGAAGCATGAGGGAGCTGTGAGGTTAGGGTTGAAATTGGGCTGGGCTGGGCCGGTAGTGGACTGATTTCATTGTTATTGGGCCACTTCGGTTAACCTGGTTAACCGGTATAAAAAACCGAAACTGAAAACAAATCGGTTTTTATAGATTGCTAACCGAAATATATAGCGGTTTAGTCGGTTTTGGTTCTGGTTAATTAGGTTCAGTGTTCAGTTTCCGGTTTTTTTGCCCGGCCTGAGCTTACGCTGATCGTAAGCACGCCGCGGTTGAGCCTCTAGAGCGCGTCCAGGAGACAGTCCTGACCGGAGGTAAACTGCTCCACGGCTTCGGCGAGCCAAGAACCTGGGAGGGGAACATCCTTCGCCCGGCCCGCTACGGTACAGGGGCCAGAGGATTGCCGATCGGCCAGAGGAAGTCCTGACCTACCCAGAACCTGACTCGATGCCGCGACCGGAGCTGCCTCTCCCGAAGCTCTTGGTTCTGAAGCTTGGGGGTCGATGGTGGGCGAGATCGCCGTCGCCATGAATTCTTCTCCTGTCACCAGTCCCCGCGATTCCGATGCTTCGGGGGACGAGTCCACAAGGCTGACCTCCACTCCGGCAGCACCGGCTCTGCCTCGGGGAGAGGGGCCTCACCCCCGTCAGGCGGAGCCACCACGGCCACTGCCGAAGCCTCACCCCCCTCGGACTAAGCAGCCATGGCCGGGGCCGGCTTTGGGCCGGCCAGGACGGGTGGGGACGGCTGAGCCTCCACGGCGACCGGAAGAGAAGGCGCCACCTCCACCGTCAACTCCGCGCCCCCTGACGGCAACATGGCTAGCTCGACGGATGGCGTGGTGGAGGACGGAGGCGGTGAAGCTCCCAGCGAGGCCAGGACACCAAGCTGATACGCCCTGCGGCAAGCAGCGGAGAAAGAAGTAAAAAACCAAAGCAGAAAAGCCACCAACAATGAAGGAGAACAAAGGCTAAAACACAAACCTCTTCGACCGAGGGCGGATCAGAGGCGCGACTGCTCCAGGACCCAATGCTCGGAAGGATTGCCGAGGTCGAAGGACGAGCAGCGGATGTCCGAGCCTCCGTTTGGCCTGCCAACCCTCAGCAGCTTAGCGCCCCGCCTTGCCTTGAGCTGTGGGAGCCCGGACATCGGATGCCGCAGAGGCCCCCATTGAAACACGATTCTCCTAGGATCGGGCGGCGAGCTTCTGGCCCTTCGTCCGGGCCTTTGGGTCCACAGCCGAGGATGGCCTGGCCTTGGTCGAACCCCCGGAAGCCTGTGCGGGAGGTAAGGATCACTTTTTTCATCCGTCCGGGCCCTCTTTATGGCCAGAGCGTTGCCGTAGGCTTTCCTCCTCCACTGCTCCATCAGCGTCAAGGACTTGTCCGACCTAGAGGAAGGGGACGCCGATTCGAAGGGCATGGAAGGGGTAGCCTCGCCGGCGGCCCTCGCGGCCTCCACCGCCCTCCAATGTTCCTCCAGCCTCCTCTGGCTGCAAATGTGGCTGATCATGTGGTCGTCATCCTTTTTCTTCTTCACGGCTGCATCACGTGCAGTCCTCCCCTCCCTCTCTGCCTTATCCTCGTGCAGCTTCGGCAGGCTAACGATGCCTCCGAGCACGAAGAATTCTAGTGTTCAACTTGGCAGGGTTTTTTCTGGATATGCTGAGCACGAAGAATATACAGATGACCATAGCTCACTTGGTTCAGGAAGGGATTACACTTCACAGCTCTCCTACGAGGCCTTGTAGACCTTGTTTGTTCAGCTCATCACACAATGGCCGTTAACATGATGCACAATATCAATAGTAGAAACTGGAATATACTAAATTGGAACATAAGAGGCATAAATGACCCAGCTAAGCATCAAGAAGTAAGAGCAAAGGTAGAGCAAGCTACTGAGTGCAATGTCCTATGTATTAAAGAGATGAAAAAAGAAATAATAGACAATGCTTTCATAAAGAAGATTGCTCCTAGGAGAATTGACGAGTTTGTCTATTCACCATCGAGAGGGGCATCGGGGGGGGGGGGGGGGGGGGGTCCTCGTAGCATGGAATGGAAGCATACTAGATGGACAGGTCTTGGAGGTCACACATCATGCGACCACGGTGCTTTTCACCTCAAGACATAATGGAATACACTGAAAACTCACTACAGTCTATTGGCCAACACATGGACAGCCAAGGGAACAATTTATACAGTGGATGCTAGCCCTACAGATTAACCCTGATGAGTTATGGATGCTTATAGGTGACTTCAACTTCTACAGAAGCGTAGAAGATCGGAATATGCCGGGAGCAAACTTTGTTGGTGACATGCAAATATTTAACAATGTCATACAACATCAGGGATTAATGGAAATACCCCTCAAAGGGAGGAATTACACTTGAAGCAACATGCAAGAAAACCCACTGTTGGAACAGCTGGACTGATGCTTCACAACTCTGCAGTGGACCATCACCTTCCCAAATACCACTCTCGTACCCCTGGCAAGGAACACATCCGATCATATCCCTTGTGTGGCACGGATCAGCACTCATATCCCCAAAGCCAACTGTTTCAAATTTGAAAACTATTGGGTACAACACCCACACTTCATGGAAATTATCAAAACATCTTGGGAAGCACCTCTTTTGCAAATAAACAGTGCCAAGAAGGTTACTGCAAAGCTGAAAAGACTGAGGTCTGCGCTCAGAATTTGGAGCAGGAATCTAGGTAGCCTAGCTAAATTGATCAGTGCATGCAATGGAGTAATCCTGATTATGGAAAAGCTAGAGGAACAAAGATGCCTTTTTCAATAAGAAAAAAGCTTCACAGAGCTCATCGAGTCTCAGGTCAACCAACTTCTTCAACAGCAAAATGAGTACTGAAGACAGAGGTACACTATAAGGTGGACTAAATTAGATGATGAACCCACAAAATTTTTCATAGCTGCAGCTACGGAGAGGTTTAGACACAACATGATCACATTAATTCAGGATTGGGATGGAAGGGAATTGTTGGAACATAAGGACAAGGAAGCATTATTATGGTCTGAATTCAGAGAAAGGCTAGGCACTTTGGAACCGCTGCAACCGTGGCCTCAACTTCAAGACATGATACAACAATCCCCCATGCTGGTGGACTTATGTGACCTCTAGAGAAGAAATAGAATCCAACTAAGGTTACCGACTATAGACCAATTTCTCTGCTCAGCAGCTCCGGCAAATTGATCACCAAGTTTCCATCCATACGTCTACAGAGCAAAATCAAAGAGACAATACACATAAATCAATATGGACTCATCAAACACAGAACAATCCAAGATAGTATGGCATGGGCCTATGAATACCTTTATCAATGCAGCAAGTCCAAAGAAAGCATTGTGGTTCTCAAACTTGACTTTGAGAAGGCATTTGATATGGTCGAACACAGCTTTATACTAACAATGCTATAATACATGGGCTTTCCAGAGCATTGGGTTCGGTGGATAAGAGACATTTCATCATCATCTACCTCAGCTGTACTGCTTAATGGTGGCCAGGAAAGGCCTTCCAGTGCAAGAGAGGAGTGAGGAAGGGTGACCCCTTATCTCCTTTGTTATTTGTCCTTGCAGCTGAGATATTGCAGGTGTTGGTCAACAAAGCTGCTGGGTTAGGCTTGTTATCAATACCCATCAGGCAACCGGACAACATGAAATTTTCAATTGTGCAATATGCCGATGATACACTAATGATTCTCAAAGCATCTTAACGTGAACTCCACTTACTAAAAAGTTTTCTGCACACTATAGGGAATGCCACAGGCTTAAGAGTGAACTGGGGGAAGTATTGCCTAATGCCAGTCAATCTAAGTCAGGAACAATCTCAGGTGATGGCTGGTACCTTGGGATGCCAAATTGGCACCTTCCCATTCACTTACTTAGTACTACCGATTGGGTTGACAAGGCCAAAAGCGGAAGACATTGCCCCAATTGTGACTAAGATAGAGAGGATGCTCACATCTGCAGCCACCTAGCTGTCAATGGGGGGAGATGCACGTTGATTAACAGTGCCATCTCCACTATATCGATCTATGCAATGTGCACACTCAAGCTAAATAAACATGTGATACATGCCATTGACAAAGTCAGAAAACTGTCTCTGGAGAGGCTCGGATATTGCCGGAAAAGGAAATCCACTGGTGGCATGGAAAGAGGTCACTGCCCTGCTAGACAAAGGTGGACTAGGTATCAAATGTATGAAACAAATGAATGCAGCCCTGCTCACTAGATTCCTATTCAAGATTTACAACCATCAAGACATCCTATGGGTAAATCTCATCCTACAGACACACTGCAAGAATGGAAAACCACCCCACTACACGAAAAGAAGAGGATCATTTTGGTGGTGAAATGTGCTTAGCCTTTGGGATGTCTTCATAGCACAAACAACCATCAGGGTAGGCACGGGAGACACAATAAGTATGTGGCATGACAAGTGGGAAGGACAACTTCTTCACAGAGACTTCAACGCCTTGTATACCTTTGTGAAGAAGCCGAAGATTTCGTTCCATCAGTTTTTCCACCATGAAGATGTACATCAACATTTCTTCCATCCACTGTCACAACAAGCACATGCACAGCTTGGCAGCATGATGGATTTGGTAACCCATGTGCTAGATAGGGCCAACAGAGAGACATACGGATGGACACCAAGCACAAAGAGCAATACTGCACAAAGACAGTATACCTCTCATATTTCACTCACATCAGCCCTCCACCTCCGTTCCAATGGATATGGAAATCAAGGACGCTCAATAAAATAAAGATATTCATGTGGTTGCTATTCAGGGACCGCCTAAATTCCAGAAACTTGCTGTGACACCCTCATCTCGGGTGTCAGCATATGTTCATGCTTTATGAAGAGGAAACATTTTAAGAAAAGAAGGAACAGAGAAAAATATCAAGGGAATAGCCAATGAGAGCCGAATCCAGCTTTCAGAAAGCGCCGAAGACAACTCACCGCGGCCGCTGGCCACGTGGCGTGTTCGGAGCTCATCCCTGCGAAGTAGGGAGAGGCCACCGCCAAGCTGGCTACGTGGCAGGCTCGGGGCTCGTCTCCGCAAAGGGGAGAGGTCCGATCAAGTGGGACACGTGTTGGACACGGAGCTAGCCTCTGCGTAAAAAGCAAAGGCATTTCCGCAGGACACGTGTCATCCCTGGAGCTAGTCCTCGCGGAAATCAGAGGACCTGTCGCGCGTGATACATGTCGATCTCGGAGCCCACCTCCGAGAGGTCTGTCGCTGCTGGACACGTGTCGACCTCGGGGCATGTCCCTGAAGAGAGAAGAGAGGAAAGACCGGCGCCAACACGTGGCGTGCACGGAGCTCACCTCCAAAGGAGGGGGAGGTCTCGGTCGATTGACACGCGGCACAACTGGAGCCCGTCTCTGCGGAGAAGGAGATACCAGGCCCCGGAAGGACACGTGGAGCCTCCGGAGCTCATCACCATGAAGGTAACGAGTCTGGAGCGGTTTTTACGCGTAAAGATACCAGTACGAAACAGAAACCGATCCAAATTTCCACGATGTTACTAAAGATAAGACGTTAGGATCTAACAAAGATCTGAATAAGACTCTTATTCGGGATCCAATCAGATTAGAACTCTTCTCTTCCCGATTATAAATAGAACCCAGAACCTCTGGCCGGAACCACAACCTTCTTTTCCAACTCCTGAGCCGACGACTTGGAGCCCTAGCCCTAACTCGCCGAGTAAACCATCGTCGAAGCGCAACAAGGAAGATCGCCGGGGGAAAGCACATCGGTCTGAGGAGGACCTCGAAGGCCGAAAAGAACGTCAGGTAGGCCCCAATACCACCTTACGATATCGTTGTGTTTTCTTTGCATCTGTTCTTTGATTCCTTACGAACAGAAGCCTTCTCGTGGATAGATCACTTGATGATCAGGTTGATCCAAAGACAAGATCATTGCCACGTCCACCTTTAATCTGAACACCTCTGTCCATGCAAGCCATGCAAAAACACGAACAGACCAATCTAATAAAATTAATCATAGGATAGCATGCATGTGCATCATCGCATCTAGTTTAAAGTTTGTGCATTGATTGTTGTGAATCTTGTATGCACGTGATCCTACATAGCAGGACAGGTTCAGGAAGCTGTCTACGACGAACTACAGCAACCAGGTTTTGAGAATCAAGAACAACCGGAACCGCAAGAACAAGGCAAGTGCTCCTTGACCATATTGATCCTATATTTTGGGAAAAATTGTTTGTTTGCGAAAAAGGTGTGCGTACTGAGTCAAACATGATGGGAAACCCTTTTATAGGAGTTTACTAGTTTTGATTAAACCACCCTTGTTGCCTGGGAAGTTTATGAGTCAGGTATGGTTTTTGCTTTATGCTTCGCTGAGTCCATGGGATTGGGAAGCGAGATAGATGTGTCTAGCTAACTGCACTCGTAATGATAATGAGAAAACCAATGATAATGAACATGGATCGGAGGGAGATCTAGGCAAGCCTGGGTTTGTGAATGTTGTAGCATGAGATGGTGGTTATACTTGCCGTAGATCTAAGGACCGGTTCATGCATGCACATGCCAGGATAACAGTGCCACCACAAGGCCAAGTATGGGTGCGGCTTAGCTGAGTAATTAGGTAAGTTGCTAGAGTGTTATGGACTGTGGAAGGCACGGGGAATGGGAGTCGAGTGAGGACTGCCCTGGGAACTGCATGGCACAAGAGGGGGCCCGTGGGTGGGAGAATTGGAGATTCTAGCCTGCCGGTAAAACCTTAGTGAGTCCATACATCTAGTAACCCCTTTATAAAGGTTATTTTGTGATCTCTTGACCATACACCGACGGTTGTGTACTGGTATAATGGAGGTTCTACAGTCACCGACGGGTGACGAAATCACAAACTTGTGGGTAAAGAGGTGCAAACTCTACAGAGTTACTAAAACTATCATGATAGCCGAGCTTACGGTCACGAGCACCTGGCTAAACTGCCATGATTAGTTGGGATGATTAGTTGGGATGGTTTTCGGGATGGTCATTGGGAAGGTTCTTGGTTATGGTTATTGGTTTGGAACTGTTGAGTCTGGATGATGAGATGCTTGCATGACTGTTGGGTCATGACATGAGATTGGTCTCGGTGTGAGACGAGGTCGATTTGTGAGATGAGATGGTAGCGAATACGAGGAGGTATTCGTGAGTATGAATAAAGGATTGATTAATGTTCGGATGGAACACGGGAAGTGATGGAGGTATGTTGGTAATTTAATATATGCTGGGATTGCATCTAAAGTTAAGTTGCTATTTATCATAATTTTACAAATCTGCTTTTCTGCAAATAAGCCTTTTATGCCTACCTTGTTTATGAGCTGCATATCATGTGTTTTCCCGTGCTTGCTGAGTACATCATTGTACTCAACCTTGCATTATTACTTCATCCTCAGCAGCAGGAGAAGCCTACTATGAAGATCAAGTGGAGCATTATGGCGTGTGATCTATTCTCAACCTTGCCTGTGGAGGTAGTAGAGATGGAGCCACTTCTGCTTAGTTTTGCTTCCGTAGTAGTTTTGCTTCCGCAATAAAGTAGAGATTTCCGCTGCATAGAAATAAGACTTCCGCTGTAAGCATGAGTCCAAGACTCATGAGACGTTGTAATAAGCTCTGTTATTCGTGGTTATATATATCTGAATTCAGTTTGTGGAACGTATGTGTATGTGTGATGAACATCCTGGGCACACATATGCATTAGTTCTCGGTTCCGTGGTTCTCCCACAGAATTGAGGGCGTCACAGATTGGTATCAGAGTCACGGGTTGACAGTAGGTTACACGCCTAGATAGAAACCTTAGATAGATAATAGAGCCACGGGTTACACCCCTAAATAGGAGTCACAAGCATCCTAGGGTGAATAGCTTAGATTGGCCTTTAAACCCACCTTGACATAGGAAACCATCCTTGAATAGGAGTTGTGTGGGCCCTTGTGATGATTATTTGTGATTGTGTGCTTAGTGTGAGTTGTCGGACGTCTCAAAAACGTTGTCCATATCCATACATAAGAAGAAAGAGGTGTGAAATGCTTCGGCACTTGATCACATCCTCATATGGGCTAATATATACAGTCTAACTCACCTTGATGCATATAGTTGAAGGGACTTACCTAACCTTCTAACCTTCTATTCTATTTCGTTCTCCCTCACAGATGGTGAGAGGAAATGCCAGCCGAAGAAACGTCCAGGAGGATGACCACGAGGAAGTTCCTGCTAACCCCGGAGCTGGTGAAAACCATCTGGAAAGGTTGATGGCCATGCAAAACCAGCTTATGCAAACCATGATCCAAACTCTGGGTCAGTTGCAGGCCAACCAAAACCCCGTTCCGGCACCACCGCCACCACCACCGCCGGCTCATAACAGGTTGGGAGAGTTCATGAGGACTCGGCCACCCACCTTTGCTCAAGCAAGCGATCCCATGGAGGCCGATGATTGGTTAAAATCCATGGAGAGGAAGCTCGCCATTGTTCAGTGCAACGACCGAGAGAAGGTTCTCTTCGCATCGCACCAACTTACGGGAGCCGCTGCCGACTGGTGGGATGCCTTGAGCAACGCCCATGCCAACCCGGAGACAATCACTTGGACTGAGTTCAAGGAAAGTTTCCGCTCTCACTACATCCCTGCTGGTGTAATGATGCTCAAGAGGCAGGAGTTTGAAGCGCCAAGGACAGAAGAGTGTGAACGAGTATCTCAACAAGTTCATACAACTGTCCTGGTACGCCCCTGAAGATGTCAACTCAGATCAAAGGAAGCAGTACATGTTCATGAGAGGGTTGAACAATGAGATCCAGGTTCAGCTCCTCAACAATGACTACGTAAGCTTCCAGAAGCTGGTTGACAAAGCTATTATGGTTGAAAACAAGATCCGAGAGATCGAGCGAGAGTGCAAGAGGAAGATGCCATACCAGCCCCAAGGGAGCAACGTACGACGTAGGTACATGCCCCCTACCCCGTAGTATGGATCGACCACTCCTGCGTACTGCCCTGGTCAGCCACCACAACAACAATTCGTTGCACCGGCACCTCGTGTGCCCATGCCTCCAGCGCCCCGACCTAACAGTGGTGCTCCTGTTCAAAACCCCCACCCCAACGTACCTGCTGCCATAGGCAACAGGGCATGCTTTGCATGCGGGGAAGTAGGCCACTTCGCTAACCAGAGCCCGAGGAGAGGCCCTGGACAGCAAGGTAACGTGCCTAAGCAGAACCAACGACCAAACGGAGGGGACAACCAAGGGAAACGTGGACCGCAGAACTATGCTCGTGGCCACGTAAACCATGTCACTGCTGAGGAAGCACAACAGGCTGAGGACGTCGCAATTGGTATGTTCCTTGCCAACTCCAACCCAGCCACCATCTTATTTGACTCCGGAGCATCGCATTCCTTCATATCATCCAAATATGTTGCCAAACATCATCTACCCGTATCCCACTTAGAATGTGCTATGTTAGTTAATTCTCCGAGAGGAGAAATGAGGACTAATGTAGTATGCCCTAAAGTAAGCCTTAAAATAAGGGGGGTAGACTTCCTTGCCAACCTTATTGTTTTGGACTCCCACGGGATTGAAATCATACTCGGAATGGATTGGTTAAGCAAGCACAATGGAGTAATCCAAAGTGCTGAAAGAAGCGTGCAGTTCACAAACGAACACGGTATCCGTGTCGAGTTTGAGTCAGCCCAGCAAACAACCGAACAGGCAGATTTGAACCACGCCGAAGGAACAACATTGGACAGCATTCCAGTGGTTCAGGAATTTTCGGACGTATTCCCGGAAGAGCTCCCGGGAATGCCACCTGACCGGAACATCGAGTTTGCCATAGATTTGGTACCCGGAATTGCACCTATAGCTAAGAGACCATATAGGATGCCCGTCAACGAGTTAGTTAAACTCAAGAAGCAAATTCAAGAACAGTTGGAGAAGGGTTTTATCCGTCCAAGCTCGTCACCATGGGAGCTCCGGTACTCTTCGTGGACAAGAAGGATGGAACCCAAACAATGTGTGTGGACTACAGGTCTCTCAACGAGGTGACAATCAAGAATAAATACCCTCTGCCCCGTATAGAGGACCTGTTCGATCAAATGAAAGGAGCCCGAGTATTCTCCAAGATTGATCTTCGGTCGGGATACTTCCAGCTGAAGATTAAGCCCTCTGATATACCTAAGACAGCCTTTCGGACACGGTATGGTTCATATGAATATACCGTTATGTCTTTTGGATTGACGAATGCACCCGCATACTTCATGTACCTTATGAACAAGGTTTTCATGGAGTACTTGGACAAGTTCGTCATGGTTTTCATCGACAACATTATGGTGTATTCAAAAAGTGAGGAGGAGCATGAAGAACATCTGAGATTGACCCTGCAGAAGTTATGTGAGCATCAATTGTATGCCAAGCTCAACAAGTGTCAATTTTGGCTAAAGGAAATATCTTTCCTAGGCCACATTATCTCCAAGGAAGGGGTATCGGTTGATCCTGGAAAGGTGAGAGATGTTCTGAAGTGGGACCAACCGAAGAGCGTGAGGGATATTCGGAGTTTCCTTGGGATGGCAGGATACTATCGGCGCTTCATTAAAGACTTCTCTAAGATAGCAAAACCTATGACGGAGTTGTTAATGAAGGGAAAAGTCTTTCAATGGACACAAGCCTGCCAAGAAAGTTTTAAGGAACTCAAGAAAAGGCTAACCACAACACCAATTCTGGTATTGCCAGACGTAAGCAAGAGCTTTGACATATATTGTGACGCATCCAGACAAGGGCTCGGGTGTGTACTCATGCAGGAAGGACAAGTGGTAGCCTAGGCCTCACGACAATTAAAGAAGCACGAGCTTAACTATCCTACGCACGACTTGGAATTAGCAGCAGTGGTGCATGCATTGAAGATTTGGAGACATTATATCCTTGGACATCGATGTGAGATCTATACGATCATAAAAGCCTCAAGTACATATTTACGCAAACGGACTTGAATTTGAGGCAACGTCGATGGTTAGAACTCATCAAGGATTATGATGTGGGAATCAACTACCACCCCGGGAAGGCCAATGTAGTAGCTGACGCATTGAGCAGAAAGGGAGCATGTCACCAACTTACGGTTCGGGAGCTACCACCCAAACTACGAAAGGAGTTCGAACGGTTACACCTCAGATTCTTGAATAACGTGGAGATAATGGAGATCCACTCCCCATTGGAGCAAGAAATAAGAGAGGGCCAAGCAACGGACGAGGAGATCAAGGAGATCAAGGAAAGAATCCGACAAGGAATAGAGAAGGATTTCAAGGAGGATAAAAAGGGTACGCTTTGGCTAGGAAAAAGGATTTGTGTGCCGAACATAAGACACCTCCGCGACATGATATTGAAGGAGGCACATGATTCACCCTATTCCATACATCCAGAAAGCACCAAAATATACAAGGACTTGGAAACTTGTTACTGGTGGGATGGTATGAAGAGGGATATAGCCGAATACGTTGCCCTATGCGACACATGCCAACGGGTAAAGGCCAAACATCAAAAACCCGCTGGATTGTTGCAACCTTTGAAGATACCCGAATGGAAATGGGAGGACATCAGTATGGACTTCATCGTCGGATTACCACGTACTCAGTCGGGATACGACTCCATCTGGGTCATTGTGGACCGATTGACGAAAACTGCCCATTTTCTTCCGGTAAAGACCAGTTATAACGTTGCACAATTGACAGAGTTGTACATGGAGCAGATCGTGGGTCGTCACGGAGTTCCGAAGAGGATAGTCTCAGATCGAGGTTCTTAGTTTACCTCTAGATTCTGGAGGAAGCTGCAGAAGACCATGGGTACACGACTGGATTTTAGCTCCGCCTACCACCCACAAACAGATGGACAAATCGAAAGGACGAACCAAATTTTGGAGGACATGTTGAGAGCTTGCGCCTTGAAACGTGGGCGTAGTTGGGATAGGAGTTTACCGTATGCCGAGTTCTCCTATAACAACAGCTATCAAGCTAGCTTAAAGATGTCGCCTTTCGAAGCCTTATATGGTAGACGGTGTAGAACGCCACTATTCTGGAACGAGACTGGAGAGAACCAGGTGTTTGGACCCGAAGTACTAGAAGAAGCCGAAAAGCAGGTCCAAACGATACGGGAGAACTTAAAAGCTGCCCAGTCGCGACAGAAAGGTTATGCGGACAATAGGCATAGGAAGTTGACCTTTGAAGTGGGAGACTTTGTATACCTTAAAGTATCGCCTATCCAAGGCCAATGACGTTTCAACATCAAAGGCAAGCTAGCACCTCGCTACATCGGACCATTTAAGATTTTGGACAAGGGAGGAGAAGTAGCCTACCGACTAGAGCTCCCAAACCACCTCTCCGACGTACATGACGTGTTTCATGTATCCCAGCTCAAGAAGTGCTTGAGAATACCAGAGGAACAAGTGTCAATGGGAGAGCTTGAACTTCAAGAGGACCTGACTTACGCAGAATACCCTGTCTGAATTTTGGACGTAAAGGAAAGGGTCACCCAGAACAAGGTGATTCGATGGTGCAAGGTACAATGGAGTCACCACACTGAAGCTGAAGCCACATGGGAGCGTGAAGAAGATATCAAGGCAGAATTTCCCCATCTATTTTCTACTAACGAATCTCGAGGACGAGATTCAATTTAAGGGGGGTAGATTTGTGACACCCTCATCTCGGGTGTCAGCATATGTTCATGCTTTATGAAGAGGAAACATTTTAAAAAAGAAGGAACAGAGAAAAATATCAAAGGAATAGCCAATGAGAGCCGAATCCAGCTTTCAGAAAGCGCCGAAGACAACTCACCGCGGCCGCTGGCCACGTGGCGTGTTCGGAGCTCATCCCTGCGAAGTAGGGAGAGGCCGCCGCCAAGCTGGCTACGTGGCAGGCTCGGGGCTCGTCTCCGCAAAGGGGAGAGGTCCGATCAAGTGGGACACGTGTTGGACACGGAGCTAGCCTCTGCGGAAAAAGCAAAGGCATTTCCGCAGGACACGTGTCATCCCTGGAGCTAGTCCTCACGGAAATCAGAGGACCTGTCACGCGGGATACATGTCGATCTCGGAGCCCACCTCCGAGAGGTCTGTCGCTGCTGGACACGTGTCGACCTTGGGGCATGTCCCTGAAGAGAGAAGAGAGGAAAGACCGGCGCCAACACGTGGCGTGCGCGGATCTCACCTCCAAAGGAGGGGGAGGTCTCGGTCGATTGACACGTGGCACAACTGGAGCCCGTCTCTGCGGAGAAGGAGATACCAGGCCCCGGAAGGACACGTGGAGCCTCCGGAGCTCATCACCACGAAGGTAACGAGTCTGGAGCGGTTTTTACGCGTAAAGATACCAGTACAAAACAGAAACCGATCTAAATTTCCACGATGTTACTAAAGATAAGACGTTAGGATCCAACAAAGATCTGAATAAGACTCTTATTCGGGATCCAATCAGATTAGAACTCTTCTCTTCGCGATTATAAATAGAACCCAGAACCTCTGGCCGGAACCACAAACTTCTTTTCCAACTCCTGAGCCGACGACTTGGAGCCCTAGCCCTAACTCGCCGAGTAAACCATCGCCGAAGCGCAACAAGGAAGATCGCCGGGGGAAAGCACAGCGGTCTGAGGAGGACCTCGAAGGCCGAAAAGAACGTAAGGTAGGCCCCAATACCGCCTTACGATATCGTTGTGTTTTCTTTGCATCTGTTCTTTGATTCCTTACGAACAGAAGCCTTCTCGTGGATAGATCACTTGATGATCAGGTTGATCCAAAGACAAGATCATTGCCACGTCCACCTTTAATCCGAACACCTCTGTCCATGCAAGGCTCGCAAAAACACGAACAGACCAATCTAATAAAATTAATCATAGGATAGCATGCATGTGCATCATCGCATCTAGTTTAAAGTTTGTGCATTGATTGCTGTGAATCTTGTATGCACGCGATCCTACATAGCAGGACAGGTTCAGGAAGCTGTCTACGACGAACTACAGCAACCAGGTTTTGAGAATCAAGAACAACCGGAACCACAAGAACAAGGCAAGTGCTCCTTGACCATATTGATCCTATATTTTGGGAAAAACTGTTTTTTTGCGAAAAAAGTGTGCGTACTGAGTCAAACATGATGGGAAACCCTTTTATAGGAGTTTACTAGTTTTGATTAAATCACCCTTGTCGCCTGGGAAGTTTATGAGTCGGGTATGATTTTTGCTTTATGCTTCGCTGAGTCCATGGGATTGGGAAGCGAGATAGATGTGTCTAGCTAACTGCACTCGTAATGATAATGAGAAAACCAATGATAATGAACATGGATCGGAGGGAGATCTAGGCAAGCCTGGGTTTGTGAATGTGGTAGCATGAGATGGTGGTTTTACTTGCCGTAGATCTACGGACCGGTTCATGCATGCACATGCCAGGATAACAGTGCCACCACAAGGCCAAGTATGGGTGCAGCTTAGCTGAGTAATTAGGTAAGTTGCTAGAGTGTTATGGACTGTGGAAGGCGCGGGGAATGGGAGTCAAGTGAGGACTTCCTTGGTAACTGCATGGCACAAGAGGGGGCCCGTGGGTGGGAGAATTGGAGATTCTAGCCTGCCGGTGAAACCTTAGTGAGTCCATACATCTAGTAACCCCTTTGTAAAGGTTATTTTGTGATCTCTTGACCATACACCGACGGTTGTGTACTGGTATAATGGAGGTTCTGCAGTCACCGACGGGTGACGAAATCACAAACTTGTGGGTAAAGAGGTGCAAACTCTGTAGAGTTACTAAAACTATCATGATAGCCGAGCTTACGGTCACGAGCACCTGGCTAAACTGCCATGATTAGTTGGGATGATTAGTTGGAATGGTTTTCGGGATGGTCATTGGGAAGGTTCTTGGTTATGGTTATTGGTTTGGAACTGTTGAGTCTGGATGATGAGATGCTTGCATGACTGTTGGGTCATGACATGAGATTGGTCTCGGTGTGAGACGAGGTTGATTTGTGAGATGAGATGGTAGCGAATACGAGGAGGTATTCGTGAGTATGAATAAAGGATTGATTAATGTTCAGATGGAACACGGGAAGTGATGGAGGTATGTTGGTAATTTAATATATGCTGGGATTGCATCTAAAGTTAAGTTGCTGTTTATCATAATTTTACAAATCTGCTTTTCTGCAAATAAGCCTTTTATGCCTACCTTGTTTATGAGCTGCATATCATGTGTTTTCCCGCGCTTGCTGAGTACATCATTATACTCAACCTTGCATTATTACTTCATCCTCAGCAGCAGGAGAAGCCTACTATGAAGATCAAGTGGAGCATTATGGCGTGTGATCTATTCTCAACCTTGCCTGTGGAGGGAGTAGAGATGGAGCCACTTCTGTTTAGTTTTGCTTCCGCAGTAGTTTTGCTTCCGCAATAAAGTAGAGATTTCCGCTGCATAGAAATAAGACTTCCGCTGTAAGCATGAGTCCAAGACTCATGAGACGTTGTAATAAGCGCTGTTATTTGTGGTTATATATATCTGAATTCAGTTTGTGGAACGTATGTGTATGTGTGATGAACATCCTGGGCACACATATGCATTATTCTCGGTTCCGTGGTTCTCCCACAGAATTGAGGGCGTCACACTTGCTGAAAAGGAAAAAAATCAAGATGGAAGGGGATGACTACTCCTGTGTGCTTTGCAATCTAGATGCGGAAGAGCTGACATACCATCTATTTTCCAATGCCCCTTTAGTGAGGCCTGCTGGACCATAATTGGGATTCAATGGAATCATGACCTGGATTTCTTCGACACCATTGAGAGGACTAATAGAGGCTGGAATCACTAAAGTTTCCTGGAGGTAATAGCAACGGCTGCCTGGGAGATCTGGAGACAACGCAACAACAAAATCTTCAGGGGGATAATGCTTTCGGTTCAGAACTGGAAATCATGCTTTAAATCTTCATTGTTACTTCAGTGTGTACGTATCAAAGAGACAAACAGAAATAGAATCCATGCATGGGTTGAAAGTCTATAGGAGGGTTTTTCCATCTCGGGAAAATACCAACTTGTAGCTTGGAGTTCAGGTCAAGGAAGTTTCCTTCCCTTGTAATAGACTATGTAGGGCTTTATCTCAATAAAACCGCTGTAGGGGTTTCCCCTACAGTTTTGCGCTAAAAAAACGATGCCTCCGAGACCCTAAATGGAACACTACAACGTTAGGTCCGATCGAGGCGCCAAAAAAAAGAGCAGCGATGAAATTGTGGCACGAGGGTTGGACGCTTACCCGAGTAGAAGGATGATCCATGGAGAGAGGGCGTGGGTGGCGCCCGCTGTCCTCCACATATTTCCCAGTAAGGTTGTGAAACCTCTGTCGGACTTTGGAGTCGGAGACCTCCTCCGCCGACCCACGCGTGGGGTCGCCAAGTCCAGTGTACTGCCACATGACGTGGACGGGGGCGCAAAGGGGCTGGATCCTTCACTTGAGGAAGGTCCGCACAATGACCTCTATGGTCAGCCCCTCTGCCTGCAGCGCCTTGACTTGCTCTAATATGATGGCGACCCCTCGCTCGTCTTTCTCTGCAACCCCCAATTGCCATTGCTTCTAGGCAGCGGGCGGCTAGCCCGTGAAGGATGTCAGTGCCGGGCCATAGTTGCGGATGTAGAACCAGTCCTGGCGCCAGTTCTTCACGGACTTTGGGAGCAGGATATCAAAGTATCGCAGCTGGGCCCATTGAAGTTTGATGCAGGCGCCACCGACCGCCAGAATTGGAGAATCCACAGAAGATGGCCACACCCAGAAGAAACGCCTCCACAACTGGAAGTGGTGTTCAATCCCCAGAAACGCCTCGCACAGCATGCAGAAGACGGCGGCATGGAGGATCCCGTTTAGCGACTAGTGGTGAAGCTCTAAGCCGTAGTAGAAGAGGGCGGCACGGAGGAACTTGTGCATTGGAAATCCCAGCCCGTGGAGATGGATGTCGACGAAACTAACAACCTCGCCTTCGCGTGGCGCCGGCACTGTCTCCCCAGACAGAATGTGGACCCATTGGAGCTCCCACACCGAGAGGATCCCCCGCTCGCCCAGAGAAGAGAGGCTATCGACGGTAACACGGGACCTCATCCAGTCTGACATGGCCGACGATGAAGAAGAGGAATCACTCGTACTCTCTATCCTTTCGCTTTTCTGACTTGCGCTACCGGAAATTGCAGGAAAGCAGGAGCGCTAGAGGAATGGAGAAGGAAAGCAAAACACTAAAGGTCGGAACGTGCGCTCCAGGGGCGATTTATGTAGTGCGCCCGTGATGGTAACAAGGAAAGGCACCAGGGCCCACAGACGTGTCCGCCTTGCTGTAACGCCGCCCACTTGCAGGGAATGTGCACTCCTCCCAAAAAATTCAGGGACATGACGCCCGCCATAACTTCGCCAAGACAGACCCGTCTTTTCGATATACGTGACCGTTTAAGGAGCCACGCGCCGTTTCTCTTACTCCCAACCGCCCCTCCATCGCGCCCCTCATCTACAATTGACGCGAAGCTGACAGGCCATACGAATCAAAGGCCCAGGTAAGTAGTTAAGTTTTTATGGCCCACTTTTAGGGTCCGAATGAAGTTATGTGTTCTAAGGTTCCTATCATGTAGGTCGCAAGGACCGCCCAGAACGAACCCGAGCGAGGGATAGGCAATGCGAGGTGGCCATCAATGGCGCACTTAGGAGCCCAGAATCTCCCAATATCTCTAAGTCTGATATCTGAGTCTTATCTTGGTGACTCTCCGGTAGCCCTTCGACGAGCTGGCATCGAGCCGCCCGGGCCCGCAATCGGCCCGGGATCCGCGCGAGTGTACCAAGAGCGATCTTATGGAGCGATGACATTGAGCCTCGGTCAGGTCAAGCTGATTCCCCCGTCCTTGCGGAAAGGCAATGGGGTTCCACTTGGATTAACACGTTAGGCAGCTCACCGAGCCCGAGAACTCGACCACCGAGGTAATTTCCCATTTGGCTCAACCCTTGCAAGCCCGCGAACGGTTTGCGGATGGGGAGTGAAGCGGATTCACTAATGAACCAAGTCCGACATGCGGAGGGGGGCATGGGGCTATTTGATGACTCAAAGTCATGAAAGGCTCGGCGCCTGAGCTTTTGAGCTTGGATATAGCCACAAACCGAGACAAAACAAAGATGTCACACAACTTCTGTTTTTTTCTTATCCTTTTAGGTCCTCCACCATATGCAAAGATAAGCCTCCGACTGATCCAGAAGAACCTCGTCCAAAGACCCGGGGGCAACTGACGGGGTAACATACCCCAGGTACCCGAGAAGCAGTCAACCGACCAATCGCATGAAGACACGTGGCTCCATGAGCCACGTCCCAAGGCGCGAACGCGGGACGACGCCACCGCGAAGTTCAACCCCCAGGAACGGAAGCAGGGGTCGACCTCCGAGCTCGGACAATAAGACCAAAGCAGGGAAGCGATCTGGGCTAGAGCCTGGACCAGAGGCAGGCGGAGGACTTAAGTGCCAACATGATGAAACGGCAGAAGGGATTTAAGACGTAGTGAGAGGCCACGCGCAACAGTACAAGCATGACGTCGGACCATCATCACCTCTTGTCTCATCCCATTCGGCGTGGGTGTACAGGGACAGAAAGTAGACGTAGAACGTAGACAATAAGGAGCAGATGTAGTCATCGCTCCCGTAACGCTTTGGGCCGCGTAAGGCCATGAAACACCATGTAAACCCCTGCCCCGTTTATGAGGAGTCGACGGGAAAGTATAGGAGTCCGGGATGTAAAAGGGGAGGCCCGAAACCTCTCCTCGCATGGTGAAAATGGCTCACACACATACGATACTTAGATTTTCTCTTCGCTCTTGCAAGCGAAGGGAGCCTCCACTACAGCAATATAAACAATTAACGATGGCTGGAAACCATCGTTAATAAAGGGTAAACCGTCGTGAATAAGTTATTCACGACAGGGAAGGCTTATTCACGACGGTTTTTGGCCATCACCTATAATCAATCGTAAATAAGACTGTTAACGATGACATCTGTCGTGAATAAGCTTATTCACGAGGGCTAAATAATCCCATCGCGAATAAGTTCCCTGACTGCCACATGGCGCTGGGGACTTATTCACGACGGGGCCGTCGTGAATACTCCACTTTATTCACGATGGCCCTATCGTGAATAAGCATGGTACTATTGGTGATGGGGCAGGCCGTCGTAAATAATTCTTGCTTATTTACGACGGTCGTGACCAGCAAATCGTTGTAAATAAGGTTGGTAATTTTTTTAAAATGAGAAAATTCTGCATTGGCTTCGAGGCCAGCTCACACAGAAAGTTAAAACATTATAAACATAATAGTAATTCATGAGCACTAGACACACACACCACACTATGCACTACCACGTCTGCTACCTCCAGAACCGGAAGTCGTCCTCGAGCCTTCGTCCTCCCGGTAGCTACTGCGATGGCGTGTAAGCCTCGGTCGCGGAGCACAATTATGTATGTGTTGTTACACAAATTATGAGTTTAAAAATGCATGTTTGCCTAAGTTAGGTTTCTATAACCTATAATTGATGAAGTTAAACTAGGTTTGTCTATGTTTAACTATGTTTGGTGAAATTCTAAGAAATTTGGTTAAATTTGTACCTCTGCTCCGGTAGACGGGGCCTGTGGCTACTGTGGGGGCTGCCACTGTAGGAAGACGGCCGGCTGTCCTGCTGCCATAGCCTATGAACACAAAACATTATCAGATAACCATCATGGATATGTTAGAAATATTAAGTAAAACGACTAGTACATACCTGCATTGCTGCTTGCATCTGTAGCATGAACGAGACTTGATACTCGTCCCAAGCCCTCTTATCCGCCTCTTGATGCTCCCTTTCTATCCGAAGCTCCTCCTGTGTCATGTGGAGCTCCTCCCGGACACTCTAGAGCTCCAGGGAGCTAGCCTGCATCGATCCTTACTGTCGTGATGAAGAGCAACTCGAGGAAGTCCGTGCCTTCCTCGAGTCGACAACTCCATCAAAGATGGTAAACCTACAAAAGAATAAAGATTATTAAATTTTCTTTTCTAAAATTCATTGACATTAAAAAATTAGAGAACTCACCGTCCGTGAGGCTTCTCGCCTCCGGTTGCGTACGTGGCTTCTGGGATGATTGGCGCACTCTGCCAATCAAAGCCTTCGCCGTGAAGCCGCTCCCCCTCCTGTCCATACCTTGCCTACAAATATGAAAAGGTAATATCATCAAAACTATTAAAGAAAACTCAATACAAATACGAAACAACTCTCCAGCGCTTCTGACGCCGCCTGAGAACATAGCTGGTTAGGCTATGATGGGTCACTTCCCCTGTGACCCCTCTTCCAAACCTGAATCGGAGTTGGCTCCTGAACGCTCTCACGTTCCTATATATATGTGTTAGTACAATGAATAATTTAAACATATTTGAAAACAATAGTAATCACTCTTACCATGCGTTTAGTCAGACGTAAGTAGCCGTCTGCACCAAATGTGTGCTTCAAATCCGTCCCTCGGCTCTATCGGCGGGTCCTAGAAACTTTCTGGAACCCTTGACTCGCCCACAGAGCACACAGGTCACGGTAGTCCTCCGGGTGGCCGTCTAAACAGGCTACACCGATCTGCATACATTTATTATTAGGTTATAGACATTTTACCTATTGTGCTTCTTCCACATTTTAAAATAAATATTTTATAATTTACGTCTACGTACTGCTCCGCTGTCAAGTACCTATGAGCCACATTCCTGAACACCCCCAGCTCACCCTCTTCCGGATGCAGCTTCAAGTAGCTCTCGTCACTTGAATTATTGCGTTCGATAGTGACTGCGTAACGATCTTTTGGGCGTTATTATGGACCATGGCTCTGGCGTAGTCCACCTTGCCCTCGTCGTCCAAACGGTACCGTGCCTGGAAAAACATATTTATACATCATTGGTATTAACCATATTATAGACTTGTATTACATAAATATATATTTCATGCTTACCATGAAGTCAGACCACACAACCTCCTGGTAGTTGCCGTGAGCAACGTGCTGGGCGGTGGCATAATCGTACCACGACGTGGTAGGGACACCGTTCACTACAACGGGGTAGTGCAAACGGATAAGCCGCCCGATGACATTGTTCACCTGCTTGTGTCGTCCTTGACCCGTGAACGAGTCATCGTACCAAGACCTGATAGAGAATGATAAATCAATACATCTATAACACGAAAATAGTTTAAATTGAAGAGTTAGAGATTTACTTACATATCGCCAACCGAATGAATAACTATCCGGTCATCTAGGTTTGCAGAAGCTGGAGGAGGAGCCACATATTGACTGCTCCTAGTCCGACGCCTCTGAGGTGGCTTGACGTCAGGTGACCTGGAGGAGTGATCATCGGAAGAGTCCGGAAGCGGGTCCACAGGTGGGTCCACAGGCTAGCTACCGGACCCCGAAGGGTGGTCAGCCTGTGCTGGCTGTAGAGGACCTCTCGTCTCTGAGTCCTCGGACCTAGAGTCCTCCTGATAATTTAAAAGAATAGTAATGTAGATGAATGAAGTAATTATTGACATATAAGATTCACGGAATGATATTTACCTCGTCTAACCGTTGTAAGGCGACTGCTGCGCCTCTCGGCTCCGGTAGCTGACTCATCAAAGCAACCCGTCTAGCAGAAAGCCCGCTAGACATACTGCCATGAAAGACGTCAACTGCCCTGCGTAGGAAACCTCTAGCTACACGCCTCGCCTTTCTCTTTCCTCTACCACTGCTCGACGACATCCTATTGAAAAGAAAAATTGGTACTGAATGTAAAGGAAAATATATACGATGAAATAAGAGATAAAGAAACGTTACATGAAATCTTTTTCAAAATTCATTAGTATCACGACCATGAACTCTACTCCTTAATACGGACTACCGAGCTTCTGGCGTGATTGTTTTTCGTTTTCGTTTTTGCATTTCACGAGTCTGTAAATCTTGAGCATCTCTAACTAACTCATCAAGGCCTAGACCAGGTTCAATGACAAATGAGCCCGGCAACTCTTGTTGTTGGTAAACCTCATCAATCTCAGTGAACGACAACAAACTATCTCGGCACCCAGCATCATCTGGTGTATGTAACTGCTCACGAGGATTCACCTTGTGTACAACCCCCCAAGCATGTAGATTTTTGCATGGATAATGTAAATAATACACCTGATGGACTTGATATGCAAGGACAAAGGTGTCGTAGCCTCGTAGCCTTTCGTTGTTTTTAAATTTATCATGCCAAGTTGGTTATGTCGAGTTCCATTATTGTTGTCAAACCATTCGTAGTCAAAGAAGACTACTTTAAGCTCCTTATTCCCGACAAAACAGAATTCAAGGATTTTTTTAATGATCCCATAATAATTAGTTTCCCGTCCTTTGACGTCAACAACCGTAGTAACAACACCGGTATTACATGTTGCCGCGAGAGGACGGAGAGCTTCAAATTCAGTTGAACGGAACCAGAAACCATTGACATCATATTGAACGTAGATTCTAACTTTAATGGATCCCTAGGAAAGCTGACACAAGTTCTCATGGACACCGGCATCTTTTTTGTACTGTCGAAAATATAGACGTTAGAAGACTATATCGTGCATTTAGCACATAATGTCGCATCGTTTCTACTTGCTTGCTCGTAGGTTGATGCTTAGATTTCCAATTTTCGTGATCAAACTCATAATAATGAAAAATAACAATTAGAATATATGTATGGCAAACTAGTACCAATTAGTATAGATGGTGAACAAACACTTACTGAAAATATTTGTCCATCCCGTCCATATTAGCATACATATAGAGCAAAGCAGTCGTCTTTTCTTCTGTTGTGGCATTGTAGCTCATGATACTACCAACGGTGGTGCCTCTCGTTTGAAAAATTGAGAGGTCGCTAAGAGGGGGTGCTTCATCGACATTGTAACGCAACGTAGGAGCATTAACATTGTGTTCCTATGCAAAGTAAACACTTGAGAAGTATCCTATCTCCTGAAATATAAATGCTTCGGCGATGCATCCTTAAACCCTTGCTCTATTGCGAACCATTGGTTTAAGATACCTGAGTACTCTTTCAATGTGGTACATCCACATATATTGAACAGGGACACTCACTTGAGCTTCATATGGAAGATGGATTAGGAGGTGTTGCATTGGGTTGAAGAACCCTAGAGGGAAAATTTTTCTATCTTACATACCAAAACCGGTATCTCCTTTTCCAACTTCTCCATCATCTCCTTTGTGATTTCTTTAGTACAAAGTTGTCGATCAAAATAGCTCAGCTCGGCTAACACCTTCCACACTGGATCGTCAAGGTAGCCCCGAAACATAACCAGCAAACGTTTGTCCATGATTATGTGATAATCATGACTTTTCAACCCAGTGAGCTTTCCCGTTTTCACATTCACAGCTCGTCTCATGCTAGCAGCATAACCATCTGGGAATTTCAAACAACCACCGCAAGACTTCTTTCTTTTCTTTAGGTCTAATACAGAAGGTAGCACGTGGTTTGGCACCGGTTTTAGAGAGCTCAAGACTTGGCCGGTTACAAACCTCTGCCAAATCCTTTCGAGCCTTAATATTGTCTTTTGTTTTTCCCATCACATCCAAGCATGTGCTTATGATGCATTCACTCATATTACACTCCTGGTGCATGACATCAATGTTATGCATTAGAATTAAGGACTTCACATATGATATTTCCCATAATACACATACATGAGTCCAATTGTTGTCCTCTCCGTAACCAACAAAATATCTAGGATGATTTTCATCTGGCACTAGCTTGTCCAACATGGCACATATCTCTGACCCATTCAAATGTTGAGGTGGTCCTTTTGTGGCATCGATATTCATTCTGAAGGCATTCCTCTGTTGTCTGAACACGTGATTCAGAGGTAGCCAATATCGACGACAATCGAAGTAACATATCTTGCCACCATGACTAAGAGGAAAACATTCCGTGTCCGCAGCACATATCGGACATGTCAAACGACCATGAGTACTCTAGCCAAAAAACATGTATGCTGGGAAATCATGAACAAACCACAAGTATGCAGCTCGAAGGATGAATTTTGTTTTTTGTAACAATCGTATGCTTCGATTCCTGTCCATAACAATTTTAACTCTTCAATCAACGGCTTCAACATCACGTTGAGTCGTGAACTAGGATGATCTGATCTAGGAACGATGAGGCAAAGGAACATGAAATCATACTTCATATAGAGAGATGGTGGTAAGTTGTATGGAATAGCAAACACGGGCCAACATGAGTATGGTGTGACGTTTGTACTGAACAGTGAGAAGCCATCTGTCACTAACCTGATACGAATATTTCTTGCATCGTTGGTGAAATTTGGGTCGAAGCGGTCCAACGCCTTCCATGCCTCACCATCGAACGGGTGCACCATGACTCTGAGGATCTCACGTACACCTTCTTTGTGCCATCTCATATGTCTGGCAGTTCTTTTCGAGAGAAACAAGCGGTTCAACTGAGGTGTGACAGGAAAGTAACGAAACTGCTTATGTGCGACTTCTTCTCGTTGGCGTGCTCTATCCAAAAAAGCATGAAGCTGGCTGGACAGACATCAATTTTCTCATATTTCATACTATTGGAGTGCGTGAGCTGCGACACTCCTCCCGGCCTGCTACGGAAGCAGCCCGCGAGGTTCTTTGATCGGAGGGGGCTTGGCTCCCTATGCGACCTAGGCTCGAGGGAGCGGATGAACACCGAGATTTACGTGGTTCGAGCCGCCGGAGCGTAATACCCTATGTCCACGGGAGTGCTTGTTGTATTGCTTGCGAACCCTTTGTCGGGTGGTCACCCCGGTCCTTTTATAGTCCAAGGCCGGGGTGGTTACAATGAGGCTTGGGGCGCGACAGGTGGCCTCAAAGCTATGTGAACCCTAGACATGATCTAGGGATTCGTCCTCTGAGTAGAGTGGTTGATGGGGAGTTAAGTCCCGCCGCCTAGCGGGCTGAGCGCCCCTGTCCGTGTGTCAGGTGATGATGAAGACGTCGTCTTGTCGCCGCGTCTTTTCACCCTACTCAGGCGGCTTTGTGCCGTTGGGCGGCACTGTACCGCTGTCACGCCTCGTTGTCCTGTCTTGTCACCCTAATGGCGAACGGGTAGAGAACGGAGGCGTGTGTAGTGCGCCATGCTTCTGGACAAGGCGCGAGCCTTGAATGCGAAGCTTGGCAGCACACTTCTTCCTTGACTTCGTCGACCCATGGCCCATGATGGATCACGGGGCATGTGGCGGCTTTAGAGCTCTTATCGATGGGTTTGGAGTCAGGGGACACGTGGCAGCTCCGGACCAAACCTTGGCGGAGAGGTACTGGTCGGAGCCCAGGGCACGTGTCAGCTCTAGAGCCTTCCTCACCAGGGAGGTGGCTCTGAGACAAGAGACACGTGGCAGCCCGGGACCTCACCTCAGCGGGGAGGCTCGGACCGAAGCCCAGGGCACGTGTCAGCTCCGGAGCTGTCCTCAGCAGGGAGGTGGCTCTGAGCCAAAAGACACGTGGCAGCCCTGGACCACACCTCAATGGGGAGGCTTGGACCGGAGCCTAGGGCACGTGTCAGCTCCGGCGCCATCCTCAGGAGGGAGGTGGCTCTGAGCAAAGAGACACGTGGCAGCCCCGGACCTTACCTCAGCGGGGAGGCTCGGACTGGAGCCCAGGGCACGTGTCGGCTCTGGAACTCAAGCGCACGTGGCAGCCCCAGGGCTGACCTCAGGGCCAAGGGAACGTGGCTATGCCAGGTCCCGCCTCAGCAGGGAAACGTGGCCCAGGTCATATTTTACCCTCTATGCGGGTGTACCCAGTCTGCAGGGTACCGACAGTGGCCCCCGGGCCCATCTCGGGGAAGGCAGCGAGCCCGTAGGTGGGGCCTCCATCTCTCCCGCATGGTGGTTTTGAACCTGCACTTTGGAAGCCGATGTGGTGGCAAGATTTATGCGTAGTGGTCAGCTCCGGAGCCGTCCTCAGGAGGGAGATTGCACGTCCTTGGCGTAGTGGGCGTATTCGTCAGTCAAAGAAACAGCATGTCGTCGTGTCTACTCTTGATTGACGGGTCATGACAACGCACTCGAGCGGTTGCCTCGGGATAATCACTGCGGTAGCCCATGGGTCGCAGGTCTACAACGCTGCTCTCCTCGGGAACCGCCATACGTTCCCGAGATGTTACTCGCCTTGCTCCTAGTGTCTGAACGGTGGGCCTGGGTCCTACCCATCATTGGGGGGCGAGTGTCAAGGCGACGTGCTCGAGGGGTTGCCTCGGGGCACTTACTGTGGCAACCAACGGGTTGGTCGCTACAACTCCACCGCGCCGCTCTTCTTGGGAACCACCGGACGTTCCTAAGATGTTACTCGCTTGGCCCCCGATGTCTGACGGGTGGACCCGGGTCCTACCCATCAAAGGGGGAGGTGAGTGTTGAGGCGTCGTGCTCGAGGGCTTGCCTCAGGGCACTTACTGCGGCAACCAACAGGCTGGTCGCACCGCTCTCCTCGGGAACCACCGAGCGTTCCCGAGAGGTCACCCGCCCAACCCCAGTGTCTGATGGGTGGACCTGGATCCTACCCATCGTTGGGGGAGGAGAATAACCCATGACATGCAGAGGTGGAAGCCCAATCGTCGCACCTGTTGCCCTGCCAGTGGTCGAGAATGTGTATAAAAGGATGCCTTTTGGTGTTGGGTGGTACCCTCCTTCATCATGTTGCCTTTGTTCTCCCTTTGCGCGCTGGAAGCCTCTGCTTCCAGCACTCTTGCCCACCTGATGATCTTACACCGGTAGCCGTCTTCGTCCACTTTTTGCGAGATGTTCGTGTGTGTGCGGCCTTCTGAGGTGTCATCCTCCTTGACGGTCCCGGATAGAAGCACAAGCCATCCGAATGGCACGCCGATGGTAAGGGAAGCACTCGGGGACAGGTTCCTTGATTCGCAGGCTGTCTCTATGCCGGTGGTGGCACTGTTTTCCTGGCATATTATCGCATGAACCGGTCCTTAGATCTACGGCAAGCACCACCATCTCATCCAGCAACATTCACGAACCAAGCTTGCCTAGATCTCCCCGATTCCATGCCCATTAACATCGTCAAGATCTCATCATCATTATTCATATGGCTGCAATAGCTAGACATGTTTTATTTCAGTTTCCCGTATACCGTGAATTAAGCGAAGCAAAAAGGAAAAATGACCATAACCGACTCATCAATTTTCCCGGCGACAAGGATGGTTAACAAAACTAGTAAACTCCTATAAAAGGGTGTCCCATCAAGTTGACTCAAGCGTACAAGTTTTCGCAAACAAAACAGTTCAATATGGTCAAGGGGCACTTGCCTTGCTCCTGTGGTTCTTGTTGATCAAACGTCTCAATGTCTTGGTGCTGTAGTTCTTCGTAGATAGCTCCCTGAGCTTGTCCTTCTACTTACAACCACACACATACAAAATTTATAGCAATCAAACATCATGCACAAACTTTACTCAAGATGCAATGGTGTAGATGCATGCTAATCCTATGATGTAGTTTCATTAATCCAGTTTGTACGTGTCCTTGCATGTTTTAATGGGCTTTCATGGGGTTTTATGATGAACAAGGGTGTAGGGATCAAGTGTGGACGTGGTGATGATCTTCACTCAAGATCTAGATCAATTCCACCGTCAAAAATTGATCAAAACACGTTCTGTCCACACGTAAAAGTTTCTGCTCAAAGGGGGCGAAAACGGATGCGTAGAAGCAGCGGCAACGTTGTAAGATGGGTAATGGGGACCTGCCTCACTTCCTTTTGGTGGCAGGACCTTCCTTCTAGCAATGGCAGCAGCGGGAAATTTTCTATGGAAGATTAGGGCAGGACAGATCGTCGGTTCTTTTCTGGCGACGGTGAGGCGTGACGGGGCTCGACGACGGGGCTCGATGGCGGGGCTCAACGATGGGGCTCGACAGCGGGGCTCGTCGGCAGGGCTCACCGGTGACCAAACTCCGGCGAGGGGGTGCCAACTCAGGAGTTGGGGGGGAGTCACCGACTTGGGGGAGAGGAAGAGGGGGGGGGGGCTGCGGCCAAAAAAGGGGGGTTTGGGTTCTATTTACAAGGGGGGGAGAGGGAGGAGTCCTACTCCAATTGGAACTCAATCTTAACAAACGTATCCCCTTTTAATTTGGTGCGGCAGCAATAGGGATTAAATTCCCCAAATGTGGGGAAAATTACTCTTTTTTGGGGGAATTGGGGAATTTGGAGATTTTGGGGAAAAATTTGGGGAAATTGGAAATTGCTTATTTCAGCTATCGTTTTTCCATTCCTCACCATTTCTGTATCACTTGCTCCATTTCTACATTCCCCTATCAATTTCTATGTCCCATTCTCCATTTCTACATTCCCATCACCATTTCTATGTTCCATTCTCCATTTCTACATTCCCCTCTCCATTTCTATGTCCCATTCTCCATTTCTATGGTTCCTTCCTCCATTTCTATGGTTCTTTCTCCATTTCTATGGTTCCTTGTCCATTTCTACTTCATTTATAATGTTTCTCTACATGAAAAATATATGCAATGCATGGGAATGAATTTGAGGGTGTTACAGTTGTGGACAACCAAATCTGCCATAGATGGTGTTTGGCCCACACAACACTAGACGTCACCATTGCCTCGGTGCAGCAGATCGATGATGCCTAACGAGAACTGAGGCGTCAGACTGATATGTTTTCTGCTGTCTATGGTCTTATAGTAGGTGACCATCTCCCTGCGCAGAGATTGGCTTGGGGGACAACCAAGTATGCCATGGAGCAGAAGATTGCTCGACTTGTAGCAGTTAAGTCCCTTAGTTGTCTTGTATCCCCTTTTGTATGCTGGAAATCTATCATTAATGAAATCTCTTTGTTTCAAGTCTTGCATTGCCCTGAGTTTTCGATGTAGACTTCGGACCCTTGCCAGTGCAAGGGTCCGAAATGACTTAGCCGACGTGGATAGCTCTTTGCCGATGTCCTGAGCTTTTTCCCCCAGGTCCTTAGCAGCATAAGGATCTAGAGCGCTCCGGCAGTGTGGCTACCACTCCTTCCGGGTTCTTGGCAGTGCAAGGACTCCAGGGAAGTTCGGCCCTTATCCTCGCTTGTCCCAGGAAGACACGTGGCAGCTCCGGACCATATGTCGGTAGTGGGACTTAGTCCGGAGCCACGGGCACATGTCAGCTCCGGAACTCTTCTTAGTAGAGTGAAGGCTCTGGAGCCAGGTGACACGTGGCAGCTCCGGACCTAACCACAGTGGGGAGGCTCGGACCGGAGCCCAAGGCATGTGTGAGCTCTGGAGTTATCCTCAACGGGGAGGAGGCTCTGAGCTAGGTGATACGTGGCAGCTTCGGACCTTACCTCAGCGGGGAGGCTCGGATCAGAGCCCAGGGAACGTGTGAGCTTCGGAGCTATCCTCAGCGGGGAGGTGGCTCTGAGCCAGGAGATGTGTGGCAGCTCCGGGTTCCACCACAGCGAGGAGGCTTCGCACCGGAGTCCACGGCATGCGTTAGCTCCAGAGCTATCCTCAGCAGGGAAGAGGCTCTGATCCTGGTGACACGTGGCAGCCCCGGACCTTACCTCAGCGGGGAGGCTCGGACCGGAGCCCAGGGCATGTGTCAGCTCCGGAGCCAGCCTCAGCAGGGAGGTGGCTCTGAGCCAAGAGACACGTGGCATCCCTAGACCTCACCTCAGCTGGGAGGCTCGGACCGGAGCCCAGGGCACGTGTGAGCTATGGATCTTTCCTTAGCAGAGAGGAGGCCCTGAGCTAGGAGACGTGTGGCAGCTCCGGGTTCCACCTCAGCGGGGAGGCTTTGAACCGGAGCCCAGGGCACGTGTCGGCTCTGGAACTCAAGCGCACGTAGCAGCCTCAGAGCTGACCTCAGGGCCAAGGATAAGTGGCTTGCCCGTTTACAGTTGATATGCATGAGTAAGCACAAACTGTAAAGGGACAATGCACAGGGAAGACTAAAATTTCTTATTTCAGGCTCCCCTCATAGGAGGAAACAGGCCGTACAAGAAGGCAGCAACCCACTCCGGATGACGAGAATATCAGGACTCCTCCGGGGCTTAGCTGTTCTAAGCGCTGTTCCTAGATACTATGACACCTTTTCAGAAAAATAAAGTCCTACCGTTGTGCTAAGGATAGAACTTATGGAGGTGTTCTATGTTACATGGATTGGGTAGAGGTACCCCATCCTTTATGGCTAGGCGAACGCACCTGGGGCAGCATACTTGTGTCACTCGGAAGGGACCCTCCCAGCTAGGGGAGAGTTTGTTCCTCCCTTCTCGACAAAGTATTCGCCGGAGCACCAGATCACCCACCTCGAGCTATCTACTCCACACGAACCGCTTCTGATAACGCCAGAGCGCTTGATGGTATCGCGCATTTCGGACATCTACTGGCCACCTTCGCCCATCGACATGTCGGAGTTGATCCTGCATGGCTTCGTCGTACGCTCAGACACGGGATGATCCCATGGTGATTTCCGGGGGGAGGACGGCCTCAGCCCCATACACCAGGAAGAAGGGTGTTTCCCCTGTCGAGCGATTGAGGGACGTCCGGCTAGCCCACAGTGCACATGGAAGCTCTTCAATCCAATTGGCACCGTGCTTCTTCAAGCTGTTGTATGTGCATGTTTTGAGTCCCCTGGGTATCTCGGCGTTTTCTCTTTCGACTTGACCGTTACTCTCTGTGTGAGCAACAGAAGCATAGCAAACTTGGATGCCGAGGTATTTGCAGCAGTCTTGGAACAATGCACTGGTGAACTGGGTCCCGTTGTCAGTGATAATTCTATTTGGGACCCAGAACCGGTAGATGATCGACTTGATGAACTTGACTACTGACTGATTGTTGATGGTTACAACAGGGGTAGCTTCCGGCCACGTGGTGAACTTGTCTACGTTGACGTAGAGATACCGGTACCCTCCGACGGATCTAGAGAATGGTCACAGGATATCCAGCCCCCACACAGCGAAGGGACATGAGGGCGGGATCATTTGCAGCGTCTGTGCTGGTGTGGAACTGGCACGCCTTGCATCTCTTAACCAGGTCGACGAAATCCTGGATAGCTGTCAGCTAGTAAAAATCATGCCGGGAGGCTTTACCGACCAGCATGCGGGAAGATGCATAGTTCCCACACTCGCCTCCATGGATCTCTGCGAGCAGGTCACAGCCCTCCTCCCGGGTAATGCACCGCAATAGTACGCCATTAGCGCCATGCCGGTAGAGATCCCCTTCTACCAGAGTGTATCTCTTAGCCAACCGAGCGATCCGTTCAGCAGATACACGTTCACCGGGAAGGAAATTGTCTTTCAAGTAGTCCCGGATCTCCGTGATCCATGCGTCGGGACCTACTTGAGCACTTGGATCTTGAGCGCCGGGTTCCACGGAGTCCCTGGTGACGCTTACGATTCTTGGCGGGCGCCATGGTAGCAGGGCCGCCGGGACTGCCAGCTTTGAGGTGCTGATCTCGCCCCCTTTATCTGGTTCGGCCGGCCAGACGGTAGGTCAAAACAACTTCCTTTCAAAGACGCCCTCAGGCACAGGAGCCCAAGTGGAAGCCTTCGTTGACAGGTCGTTGGCTATTGTGTTGTTGGCGCGTGGAGCATGGCACAAATCCAAGGATAAGAAGTCATTCTCTAACTTCTGTACTTGGAGGAGATAGGTTGCAAGCTGTGGGTCATTGCAGCAGCACTCTCCCTTGACTTGCTTGATGATCAGCTGAGAATCACCCTTGACCAACAACTGCTGGACGCCGAGGTATAGCGCGGTTTTTAACCCGAAGATGAGAGCTTCATACTCCGCCATGTTGTTGGTTGCCTTAAAGTCAAGTTCCACCATGTACTTGAACTGCTCTCCGGTTGGTGTAAGGAGCAGAAACCCTGCTCCGGCACCTTTATTGCGCGAGGAGCCGTCAAAGAAGAGAGTCCAGTAGGGCCCAGTGAAGACCGGGGCCCTAGGCTCTAGTTCACCGATGTCCTGGCCCCCTGGCTGGCATGGTGGTGGAGTCCACTCTGCCACGAAGTCAGCTAACGCCTGACTTTTCACCGCATGGCGCGGTAAGAAGTCCAGCTCGAACTCCGCCAACTCCGCAGCCCATTTAGCTATGTTTCCGGTGGCGTTAGGGCTGTGGAGGACAGTTCTCAGCGGGTATGAGGTAACCACTGAGATTTTGTGAGCTTGGAAGTAGTGGCACATCTTCCTTGATGCAACGACGACTGCATAGAGCAGCTTGTGCATCTCTAGACATCTTGTCTTGGCATCATGGAGGACCTCGCTGATGAAGTAGACCGGACGTTGGATTGTTCGGACCCTCCTGGAGGGGTCCGAAGCATCTTCTTGTAGAGGTCCAGGACTCAGGGGCCCCCGGCCCACGGGTCCGGGACTACACTCTAGGAGCTCAGACCCATATGCGCACTGATTGTCAGGTCTAGATGGCTGAGACCTGACTAGTTCTTTTTGTGGAGGTCCGGGACTCAAGGCCCCCAGGTCTGGGACTGCATTCCGGGAGCTTGGACCCGAATATGCATTGATCATCAGGCCCGCCTATTTGGAACCTGATTAACTCCCCATCCCAAGGGTCTCTTGCAGAGTCTAAGCCCTGGGGCTTTAGACCAATGGCAGCAGGAGCCTTAACTGGGACTTGAGGTCGATGGAGTTCTAGCTTCTCTGCAACAAGAACCATGCTCATGACCTCGGTTGTGGCAGCGATGTAGAGGAGTAGAGGCTCACCTTGTTTCGAGGCCACCATGATTGGCAGCATTGTGAGGATCTTCTTCAGCTTCTGGAATGCCTCATCCACCTCCTCGGTCCATACGAATGGACCAGATTTGCGCAGAAGCTTGAAGAACGGAAGAGCCCTCTCAGCCAGTCTAGAGATAAACTGACTGAACACAGCCAAGCATCCGGTATGCTTCTGCACGTCCTTGATGCAAGAGGAGGCCGCATCAGTTCTATCACCTTAATCTTCTCTGGGTTAGCTTCAATCCCTCAGTGTGAGACCAAGAAGTCGAGAAGCTTCCCGGTAGAGACCTCGAAGACACATTTGTCCGGGTTCAACTTCGTGCGTGTCGAACGCAGTCTGTCAAAGACTAGGGCTAGGTTGTCGAGCAGAGATGCTTGCGACATAACCTTTACTACGATGTCATCAACGTAAATCTCTACTAGGTCCCGAATGAGGTTCCCAAATGTATTATGCATCGCATGCACAAAAGTGGGAAGGGCATTCTTAAGACCATAAGGCATAGACACATAGCAGTATTGACCATCTACTGTGACGAAGGCGGTATGCTCTTCATCTTCCCTAGGCATAGGTATCTGGTGGAAACCTGAATATGCGTCTAAGAAACACAGTAGATCATAGCCGGATGTAGAATCGACTATTTGGTCTATACGGGGGAGAGGGAACGGATCCTTTGGACATGCCTTATTGAGGGTAGTGTAGTCGATGCACATGCATAGCTTCTCACCAGCCTTGGGGACGATAACAGGGTTGGCCAACCATTGTGGATGGTGGACTTCTCAAATGAAGCCAGCGTCGAGCAGCTTCTTGATTTCTTCATGGATGAAGTCTTGCCACTTGATGGATTGCTTCCGAGTCTTCCATTAGACCGGTGTGGCGTCGGGATGGATCTTCGGTTGGTGCTTAATCACCTCCCTGGGGATCCCGGGCATTTCCGACGGTTGCCATGCAAACACGTCGATGTTGGCTCGAAGGAAGGTGACAAGCGTGTCTTCCTATTTGCCACTCAAGCTCCTAGCGATTCGGGTGGCCTGAGTGATATCAGGACCGACTTGGAAGACATTGACTGGTACGTCCTCACCGTCCGAGGGCTGCACATGGGGTGCAGATGTAATCCCTCACTGACGCAGGCTCGGAGGCGGCCGACTAGCTTTCACGTGACCGGAAGCGGCCTCTTGCGCTGCCGCCAGCGCTTGGAGTTTTTCTAGCGCTGAGACAGACGTGGTGCGGTCACCACGGATTCTGAGGACGCCACTCGGGGTTGGCATCTTTAGGACCAAGTAGCCGTAGTGGGCTACCGCCATGAACCGGTATAGGGCTGGCCTGCCGATTATGGCATTGAAGGGGAGGCTGACCTTCGCAACATTGAAGACGACGCTTTCTGTACGGTAGTTATCAGGCGTCCCGAATGTCACCGGGAGGGATATACTACCACAACGGAAGATTGGATCCCGGCCTACCCCCGAGAATGTTTCGAGGGGGTAAGCTGGGACACAGGGATTTGCAGCTTCTTGAAGGTTGCGTGGCTAATAACGCTGAGGGACGCCCCACCATTGATCAACACGTGGTAGAGCTTCACGTTGGAAATGGTCAGGGCGACGAGGAGAGGCAACTGCCTTGTGCCTAACATGTTCTTGGGGCAGTCAAAGGCGTCGAAGATGATCGGCGTCTCCATCCACTTGCGATGCGGCGCTGGCCCTGGGGATGGGGTGGCCGCTGCCACTACTCGACAAAGGGTCTTGATGGCTCGCCGAGACGAGACATCGGAAGAACCCCATACATCATACAGAGTGCACCATCCGTTTGGCTGCCGGCTTGGCCAGGCCCGCCCGCTCTGGAGCGGAGGGTCACCTCGTCGTCTCCCGCCTGGAGACAACGTGAGTTGGGCGAGAAGGCTCGCCATGGGAGGTGATCTTCACCATGGTTGCGTGGAGAGCACGGAAATCCCCCCTACCTGGCGGGCCAAATGTCGGAGTGCGTGAACTGTGACACTCCTCCCGGCCTGCTATGGAAGCAGTCTGTGAGGTTCTTTGATCAGAGGGGGCTTGGCGCCCTATACGACCTGGGCTCGAGGGAGCGGATGAACACCGAGATTTACGTGGTTCAGGCCGGCAGAGCATAATACCCTACGTCCACGGGAGTACTTGTTGTATTGCTTGCTTGTGCATGCTTGTGCTTGTGCGTTGCGGGATCTTGGATGCGAACCCTTTGTCGGGTGGTCACCCCGGTTCTTATATAGTCCAAGGCCAGGGTGGTTACAATGAGGCTTGGGGCCCGACAAGTGGCCCCAAAGATATGTGAACCCTATACATGATCTAGGGTTTCGTCCTCTCAGTAGAGTGGTTGACGGGGGAGTTAAGTCCTGCTGCCTGCCGTGCTGAGGGCCCCTGTCCGTGTGTCAGATGATGATGAAGATGCCGTCGTGTTGCCGCGTCTTTTCGCCCTGCTCGGACGGCTTGGTTCCGTTAGGCGGCACTGTACCGCTGTCACACCACGCCGTCCTATCTTGTCACTGTAATGGCGAACGGGTAGAGGACGGAGGTTTGTGTAGTGCGCCATGCTTCTAAGGAAGGCGCGAGCCTTGAATGCGAAGCTTGACAGCGCACTTCCTCCGTGGCTTCGTCGACCCACAGCCCAAGATGGAACGCGGGGCACGTGGCGGCTTCGGAGCTCTTATCGACGGGTTTGGAGTCAAGGGTAAATATAGCCTAGAGGGGGGGTGAATAGGCTTTTTGATTCTTTGTTAATCCCTAAAAACATTTAATAGATTTATCAAATACAGGGAAATCGACTAGTCCGGTAGAGTGCGGACTAGTCCGTTGTCTACTGAGAGACTAATCGGACTAGTCCGGTACTGTGCGGACTAGTCCGGTATGTGTGGACTAGAAAGATCAAGGTTGATCAATATTTTCACTTCTAGTACTCTATGCAGCAGAAATTAATTGGGAACTTAGATGTATTACAACAGTGAAACAATGAATGACAGAGATCAACTTTAGTTTCAATGCTTCAATGTGAATTACACAAGATTAAGTAAACCCTAGAATATGATGAACAATAAAACACATGAGCAAGAGACAACATTTTATCCCGAGGTTCGATTCCATGAAGGAAATCTACGTCCCCGTTGAGGAGTCCACGAAGAACCGGGTCTTCACCAACCCTACCCTCGTCAAATCGCCACAGAGGCAGATTCTCTTCCACTAATCACAAAGGGCAAATAAATCATTCAAGGGGCCTTCTCACAAGTTGAGGGCTCCCCAAGAATTACAATGAATGAATACCACCAAGCACACTCAAAAGATGTACAATAAATGAACATGTGCGAGAGATCAAACCCAAGAGCTCAAGATGTGTAGAAGAAGTCTCTCCCTTGATCAATTGTTAATCCTCAAAGATTTGATCCTTTTAGGGTTAGAATGTGTGGAGAGATGTGAATTTTGGGCTCTTGGAAGGTGTGACTGCGCGGGGAGTCGAGAGATGTGGTAGTATGGCCGTACACCTCTATTTATACTAGGGTTTCTAAAGGTTACCGTTAGGTTTGCGATGTACGGAGTAGTCCGTGGTGGACTACGGACTAGTCCGGTGTTCGGCGTGTGGAAAACCCTAAGTGTTGTGAGATATCGAACTAGTCCATAAGAGTGCAGATTAGTCTGTTGTCTACTCAGAGACAAATCAGACTAGTCCGGTCCATATCGGACTAGTCCGTTTTCTAGTCAGAGAGAAATCGGACTAGTCCGGTTGATATCGGACTAGTACGCACATGCTGATTTTTGTGTAGTTAGTGTGATTTCTTTCACTTGAGCTCTTGGGGTGTGTTTCTCCAACACACTCTATACTAAGTAATCTAATCTTTTCAGCTCCTGAGCTCTTATCATTTGAGATCCTCATTCTCCTTTCTTTTTGCGCTTTCTTCTTAATTTCTTTAAAAACATGCGCTCATCTCAACGATTTTGTTAGGGTCTCATTTGTTTGTCATAAATCAACCAAAACCCACAAGGGATGCCTAGATGCACTTTCAATCTCCCCCCTTTTGGTGATTGATGACAACCAATTGAGATCACACAAATATGATAAAAAATCAGATTTTCATAAAGTGTGCACATATGAGCTTTGAGCAAAATAGGCAATGTAGACATAAGACATATGTGCACTCTTTATGGTGGGGTGCAAAACTATGTGTGTGAGCAATAATTTTGATGTGAATATCATAATAAGCATAATCATAATATCATCAAGAGTCTCAAGCCTACATAGCAGTTTTATACATACACCATTAATCATAAGCATAACATAGTCATCATTTCAATGCACATGTCCAAAAGCATAATGATAGCATAAGTCTTACAAAAACCCACTTCTTAAACTATGACACAAAAAGAAGAACCTACGACCTAAGACTCCCCCTCAATCTCTCCCCCTTTGGCATCAAGGCACCAAAAAGAAGGAGAGGAGGGATATACTTGTCGTCGTCGGCTCACTCCTCGTTGTCGGTCCTTTCTTCGTCTTCATCATCAGGCTGAGGAGGAGGAGGAGGAGGAGGAGAAGAAGAAGAAGAACCACTCGTCGTGCCCCGATAGCCAAAGTAGGCACTCTCTGATGGAGAGAGAGGAGGAAGCTCTGTGAAGTCAGATGCAGAGTCCTCTGAGATGACTAGAGATCCAATGGGCTCAATCTCCAGTTTTTGGCATATTGCTTTGACATTGGCCTTCATGTATCTCATTTTTTCTTTTCTTGCCTTGTTCATCTTATGAAGCTTCACCTCAGTTTTGCGGCAAGAACCAAAGATAGCAGCCAAATACTTCATAATCCCACAAGGAGACCTTTTGTGAGGAGGGGACCTAGTCTTGGATGAAGGCCTTGCATCTTCTTGAGCTCTCTCTGGATGTTCTTCAGGTGAGCCAGGTGAGGGAGCAGCTGGGAGAGAGGCTTGAGGAGGCTTCTGAGGCCTTAGAGCAGTGTGCTCCACATCCTTCACAAACTCAATTCCTGTGACTTTTTCAATCATGAACACCAAGTATGGTGCATAGCCACAAGAACGGTTTGGTGTCCAGGATATGTTCACCATGTCATTCCAAATGATTACTTTCATCAAGGTTCTCAAGTAATCTTGGACACTCTCGGCATCTCCATCCTTTGGAGCAATGGTCTTCCGGAGCACTCTGTTGAGAACAATGAAGAAGGGCTTCATGTTCTTGGTTGAGGGAGGATTGTATGGGAGTCGAGTATCATAGAGGAATTCCATCTTGTTCTTCTCCACGACACCAAGATTGTGAATCACAATCTCATTACTGCCTGTGTCCTCAAGGTGCAGCAGTCTGGCAAACTCAACATAGGAAACTGTGTACTTGGATACATGTGTCATCCAAGTCACTCTGTCTTCTTCATCGTGGGCAAAGTGGCAAGTTGCAAAGAACTGGGCGATGATCTCATCATTCCAGTTGTATCTGAAGGAGAGCAAGTCCTTGAGTTCGTGTCTCTCTGCAACCTCTATTACCTCCTCAAGGGCTTCATAGCTCTTCCTTTCAAAATATGTCTAGTTGATCCATTGGCTGTGGACCACTGGAGTCTTTATTTGGACGTACACCAA
Organism: Neostapfia colusana; assembly: GCA_030760725.1. NCBI lineage: Eukaryota > Viridiplantae > Streptophyta > Magnoliopsida > Poales > Poaceae > Neostapfia > Neostapfia colusana. Next base: position 44,955,938 of record JASWHV010000012.1, on the reverse strand, counting down.
ATTGTAGTAGTCCGAGTGAAAGTTGCTCCAAAATCTCTTGTCAGCTGCCTTTTTGCCAGTTCTATAGGTGTCAATCTTCCTCAACTTCCATGCCACATCACTCCCCTTGCCATTGAACTTCTCCTTCGAGGGATCCCTATTCCCCTGTATTGGAGCTGTCATCTTAAGGGGACCAATCAGGCCGGAAGCAAGTCCCTTTCCCTTTCCCCTGGTTTGGCGTTGAGCCACCGAGCTAGAACCAGCCATATTTGCTTTTGAAGCTGGTCTCTTGACTGTAACCTTTCGACGCACCCTAGGTGGGGTGGGCGAAGGCTCGGCAGCACACTCATGTCTCTTGTTGGAGCGAGACTCTGGAATACGAGACATCACATCTTGATCCATCTCGGCTTCAGAGTCGAAGATATTCTCATTCGATCCCGACATGATTTTTAACAAGGAAGATATAAAGGATATGAATAAGCAAGGATGACAAGGGATTTCATTGAATTGATATAAGCTAAGGTTTTGATCAGGGCATACCAGACTTGTTCGGTGTTCAGGGTCGGACTAGTACGGAGTACCGGACTTGTCCGCCCTAGGAACGGACTAGTCTGTTATGAGGCTGCTCAAACCCTAACTTGTCAAAATTTGAGGTTATTCAATGCAAATATGATCTAGGGTACATGGAATACATCCATAGAGCATGTATTGACTTGAGGAGCTAAGCTAATTGAGCAAAAACAAGGAAAATTAAAGGTTCTAGGGTTTGGAGGGAAGTTTACCAAATCCTTGGATTTGAGGCGTTGAAGGAGTTCTTGATGCGGACTAGTCCGGGGTCTTCGATCCCCTTGCAATGGAGATCGATTCCCACGGAGATTTGGGTGGATTTGATGGAGAACTTGCAAATCCGCCTTAGGAGCACTTGAGTGAGGAGAGAGAACATGGTAGGAGTTGTGAGGTTGAAGGAGATTAGGTCCGACCTGGCCCTAGGGTTATGGAGTCGAAATATCGGACTAGTCCGTGGTCGAACCAGACTAGTCCGGACTAGCGGACCAAGTGCGGACTAGTCTTCAATGTGCGGACTAGTCCGGGGTGACCACGGACTAGTCCATGGTCCCTTGTACAGGAAAGTACAAAACACTTATATATATGTATTCAATGGTTCCTAATAAGGAATAGGGAACAAAGACACACAGATATCCTTGATGAATATGATCAGTAAACATACAACAATCAAGCTATGACCAAAATTCATCAAGATCAAGTAACTAACATAGTTTTTAGGAGAGAAAAATAGAGAGAGATGATTTTTCAACACAATTAACATGATTTTGAGGATGGCATACAGGTATGCAAGTTTTCAAGCCACAGTCCGAGCATCAAGGATATTTAATTCATTTCGGAGCTCACAAAAGCGTTTTTCATCAAGTGGCTTGGTAAAGATATCGGCTAGTTGTTTTTCAGTGTTGACATGGGAAATGGCTATGTCTCCTTTTATTGAGTGATATCTCAAAAAATGATACAGGATATCTATGTGTTTGGTTCTAGAGTGCTCAACAGGGTTATGGGCAATTTTAATTGCACTCTCATTGTCATAAAAGAGTGGAATACGACTCATATTGTAACCGTAATACTTTAGAGTTTGTCGCATCCAAAGGAGTTGTGCACAACAACTCCCGGCTGCAACATACTCCGCTTCGGCCATGGATAAGGCAATTGAATTTTGTTTCATGGAGGACCAACAAACTAAGGATCTACCTAGGAATTGGCAAGTACCGGAAGTACTTTTTCTATCTACCTTGCATCCGACATAATCTGCATCGGAGTATCTGAATGTAGCCTAGAGGGGGGGTGAATATCCTTTTCGACGCTTTGTTAATCCCTGAAACACTTAGTAGTTTTATCAAATACAGGGAAATCGGACTAGTCCGGTAGAGTGCGGACTAGTCCATTTTCTACTCAGAGAAAAATCGGACTAGTCCGGTACTGTGCGGGCTAGTCCGGTATGCGTGGACTAGAAAGATCAAGGTTGATCAATATGTTCACTTATAGTACCCTATGCAGCGGAAATTAATTAAGAGCTTAGATGTATTACAACAGTGAAACAATGAATGATAGAGATCAACTTTGATTTCAATGCTTCAACGTGAATTTCACAAGATTAATTAAACACTAGAATATCGTGAACAATAAATGAACAAGAGTGAGAGAAAAGATTTTATCCCGAGGTTCGATTCAACGAAGGAAATCTACGTCCCCGTTGAGGAGTCTACTAAGGACCGGGTCTTCACCAACCCTACCCTCGTCGAATCGCCACGAAGGCCGATTCTCTTCCACTAATCACAAAGGGCAAATAAATCATTCAAGGGGCCTTCTCACAAGTTGAGGGCTCCCCAAGAATTAAAATGAATGAACACAACCAAACACACTCAAAAGATGAACAATAAACGAACAAGAGTGTGTGAGAGATCAAACCCAAGAGCTCAAGATGTGTAGAACAAGTCTCTCCTTTGATAAATTGCTAATACCTAAAGATTTGATCCTTTTGGGTTAGAATGTGTGGAGAGATATGAATTTTGGGCTCTTGGGAGGTGTGATGGCGCAGGGGGTTGAAAAGTTATGGTGGTATGGTCGTACACCTCTTTTTATAATAGGGTTTCCAATGGTTACGTTAGGGTTTGCGATGTCCGGACTAGTCCGTGGTGGACTCCGGACTAGTCCGGTGTGCGGCTTGTGGAAAACCCTAAGTGTTGTGAGATACCAGACTTGTCCGTAACAGTGCGGACTAGTTCGTTGTCTATCCAGAGACAAAATCGGACTAGTCCGGTCCATATCGGACTAGTCCGTTTTCTAGTCAGAAAGAATATCGGACTAGTCGGGTTGATATTGGACTAGTCCGCACATGCTGATTTTTGTGCAGTTAGTGTGATTTCTTTCACTTGAGCTCTTGGGGTGTGTTGCTCCAACACACTATATACTAAGTAATCTAATCTTTTCAGATCCTGAGCTCTTATTAATTTGGATCCTCCTTCTCCTTTCTTTTTGCGCTTTCTTCCTAATTGCTTTAAGAACCTGCGCTCATCTCAACAATTTTGTTAGGGTCTCATTTGTTTGTCATAAATCAACCAAAACCCACAAGGGATGCCTAGATGCACTTTCAATCTCCCCCTTTTTGGTGATTGATGACAACCAATTGAGATCACACAAATATGACAAAAAAATTCAGATTTTCATAAAGTGTGCACATATGAGCTTTGAACAAAATAGGCAATGTAGACATAAGACATATGTGCACTCTTTATTGTGGGGTGAAAAATTATGTGTGTGAGCAATAATTTTGATGTGAAAATCATAATGAGCATAATCATAAAATCATTAAGAGTCTCAATCCTACATAACAGTTTTAAACATACACCATTAACCATAAGCATAACATAGTTATCATTTCACATTACATGTCCAATAGTGATAGCATAAGTCTTACAAAAGCATAATGACAGCACATGTCTTACAAAGAACTCATTTATCAAACTAGTACATGAAAAGGAGAGCCTACGACCTAAGACTCCCCCTCAATCTCTCCCCCTTTGGCATCAAGGCACCAAAAAGAAGGAGAGGAGGGATCTACTTGTCGTCGCCAGCTCACTCCTCGCTGTCGGTTCTTTCTTCGTCTTCATCATCAGGCTGAGGAGGAGGAGGAGGAGGAGGAGGAGGAGGAGGAGGAGGAGGAGGAGGAGGAGGAGGAGGAGGAGGAGGAGGAGGAGGAGGAGGAGGAGAGGAACTACTCGTCGTGCCAAAGTAGGCACACTCTGATGGAGAGAGAGGAGGAAGCTCTGTGAAGTCAGATGCAGAGTCCTCTGAGATGACTGGAGATCCAATGGGCTCAATCTCCAGTTTTTGGCATATAGCTTTGACATTGGCCTTCATGTATCTCATTTCTTCTTTTCTTGCCTTGTTCATCTTACGAATCTTCACCTCAATTTTGCAGCAAGAACCAAAGATAGCAGCCAAAAACTTCATAATCCCACTAGGCGACCCTTTGTGAGGAGGGGCCCTAGTCTTGGATGAAGGCCTTGCATCTTCTTGAGCTCTCTCTGGATGTTCTTCAGGTGAGCCAGGTGAGGGAGCAGCTGGGAGAGAGGCTTGAGGAGGCTTCTGAGGCCTTAGAGCAGTGTGCTCCACATCCTTCACAAACTCAATTCCTGTGACTTTTTCAGTCATGAACATCAAGTATGGTGCATAGCCACAGGAACAGTTTGGTGTGCATGATATGTTCACCATGTCATTCCAAATGTAATCGAAGATATCAAATCTTCTCCTCCTGCTGATTACTTTCATCAAGGTTCTCAAGTAACCTTGGACACTCCCGGCATCTCCATCCTTTGGAGCAATGGTCTTCCAAAGCACTCTGTTATGAACAATGAAGAAGGGCTTCATGTTCTTTGTTTAGGTAGGATTGAATGGGAGTCGAGTATCATAGAGTAATTCCATCTTGTCCCACAATCTCATCATTGCCAGTGTCCTCAAGGTGCAGCAGTCTAGCAAACTCAGTATAAGAAATTATGTACTTGGATCCATGTGTCATCCAAGTCACTTTGTCTTCTCCATCGTGGGCAAAGTGGCAAGTTGCATAGAATTGGGTGATGATCTCATCATTCCAGTTGTATCTGAAGGAGAGCAAGTCCTTGAGTCCGTGTCTCTCTGCAGCCTCTATTACCTCCTCAAAGGCTTCACAACTCTTCCTTTCAAAGTATGTCCAGTTGATCCATTGACTGCGGACCACTGGAGTCTTCATTTGGAGGTACACCGAACTGTAATAGTACGAGTGAAAGTTGCTCCAAAATCTTTTGTCTGTTGCCTTTTTCCCAGAGCTATAGGAGTCAACCTTCCTCAGGTTTCCATGCCACATCACTCCCCTTGCCATTGAACTTCTCCTCCGAGGGATCCCTATTTCCCTGCCTTGGAGCTGTCATCTTAAGGGGACCAATCAGGCTGGAAGCAAGCCCCTTTCCCATGCCCTTGGTTTGGCGTTGAGCCGCCGAGCTAGAATCAGCCATATTTGCTCTTGAAGTTGGTCTCTTGATTGTAACCTTTCGGCGAACCCTAGGTGGGTGAGTGAGGGATCGACAACACGCCCTTTTCTCCTTTTGAGCGAGACTCCGGAATATGCGACATCACATCTTGATCTTGATCCATCTCGGCCTCAAAGTCGGAGAGATTCTCATTCGATCCCGACATGATTTCTGACAAGGAAGATATAAAGGATATGAACAATCAAGGATGACAAGGGATTGCATTGAATTGACATAAGCTAAGATTCTGATCAGGGCATATCGGACTAGTCCTGTGTTCAGGGTCGGACAAGTCCAGAGTACCGGACGTGTCCGCCCTAATAGACTAGTCCGTTATGAGGCTGCTCAAGCCCTAACTTGTCGAAATTTGAGGTTATTCAAGGCAAATATGATCTAGGGTACATGGAATACATCAATAGAGCATGTATTGACTGGAGGAGCTAAGCTAATTGAGTAAAAACAAGGAACATCGAAGGTTCTAGGGTTTGTAGAGAAGTTTACCAAATCTTTTGATTCGAGGCGTTTGAAGGAGTTCTTGATGCGGACTAGTCCGGGGTCTTTGATCCCTTTGCAGTGGGGATCAATTCCCATGGAGATTTGGGTGGTTTTGATGGAGAAATCCCAAATCCGCCTTGGGAGCACTTGAGTGAGTAGAGAGAGCGTGGGAGGGGTTGTGAGGATGAAGAAGATTAGGTTTGAGTCGGCCCTAGGGTTATGGAGTCAAAATATCAGGCTAGTCCGTGGTCGAACCGGACTAGTTCGGACTAGCGGACCAAGTGCGGACTAGTCTGCAATGTGCGGACTAGTCCGTGGTCCCTTGTATAGAGATGTACAAAACATATACATATATATATATATATGTAGTCAAAGGTTCCTATTAAGGAATAGGGGACAAAGACACACAAATATTCTTGATGAATATGATCAGTAAACATACAACAATCAAGCTGTGATCATAATTCATCAAGATCAAGTAACTAACATATTTTTTAGGAGAAAATAGAGAGAGATGATTTTTCAACACAATTAGCATGATTTTGAGGATGGCATACAGGTATGCAAGTTTTCAAGCCACGTTTCGAGCATCAAGGATATTTAGTTCATTTCGAAGCTCACAAAAGTGTTTTTCATCAAGTGGCTTGGTAAACATATCGGCTAGATGTTTTTCAGTGTTGACATGGGAAATGGCTATGTCTCCTTTCATTGAGTGATCTCTCAAAAAATAATGCAGGATATCTAAGTGTTTGGTTCTAGAGTGCTCAACAGGGTTATGGGCAATTTTAATTGCAATCTCATTGTCACAAAGGAGTGGAATACGGCTCATATTATAACCGTAATCCCTTAGAGTTTGTCGCATCCAAAGGAGTTGTGCACAACAGCTCACGGCTGCAACATACTCTGCTTCGGCCGTGGATAAGGCAATTGAATTTTGTTTCTAGGAGGACCAAGAAACTAAGGATCTACCTAGGAATTGGCAAGTACTGGAAGTACTTTTTCTATCTACCTTGCATCCGGCATAATCTGCATCGGAGTATCCAATGAGATTGAATTTTGAACCTTTGGGATACCAAAGGCCTAGGTTGGGTGTATGAACTAAATATCTCAAGATCATCTTAATGGTTGTCAAATGACATTCCTTAGGATTGGCTTGAAACCTTGCACACAAACATACACTCAACATGATATCAGGCCTAGATGCACATAAATAAAGTAAGGAGCAAATCATGGAACGATATACCTTTTGATCCACATTTGGTCCGTCCTCATTGAGATCCAAGTGTCCATTTGTCGCCATGGGAGTCTTTATGGGCTTTGCTTTGTCCATTCCAAACTTCTTGAGAATGTCTTGAGTGTACTTTGTTTGGCTTATGAACGTCCCGTCCTTTTGTTGCTTCACTTGGAATCCCAAAAAGTACCTCAACTCTCCCATCATGGACATCTCGAATCTATCTGTCATAATCTTACTAAATTCTTGACAAAAGGATTTGTTAGTTGAACCAAATATAATGTCATCGACGTAGATTTGGCAAATGAAGAGATCATCATCAAAGTGTTTAGTGAACAATGTGTAATCAGCTTTTCCAATCTTGAAGTCATTTTCAATCAAAAAATCTCTAAGGCACTCATACCAAGTTCTAGGAGCTTGTTTGAGGCCATAGAGAGTCTTACGCAGTTTGAACATATAGTCGGGGTGCTCTTGATCTTTAAAACCGGGTGGTTGCTCCACGTACACCTCCTCCTTGATCGGTCCGTTGAGAAAGGCGCTTTTACGTCCATTTGCTAAAGCTTGAAATCATGGTGAGTAGCATATGCAAGTAATATACGAATCGATTCAAGCCTAGCTACGGGAGCAAAAGTCTCATCAAAATCCAAACCTTCGACTTGTGAGTACCCTTTTGCCACAAGTCGTTCTTTGTTCCTTGTTACCACTCCATGTTCGTCTTGCTTGTTGCGGAAGACCCATTTAGTGCCGACGACGTTGGACTTGGGTCTTTCAACAAGCTCCCACACTTCGTTCCTTTTGAAGTTGTTCAATTCTTCTTGCATCGCCATCACCCAATCCGGATCTTTTAATGCATCCTCAACCCTGTATGGTTCCAAAGAAGATATAAAAAAAGAGTGTTCACAAAAATTAGTTATGCGAGATCGAGTTATTACTCCCTTTTGGATGTCACCGATTATGTTGTCGACGGGGTGATCTCTTTAGATGCTTTTGTGTACTCTTGGATGTGGCACTTGTGGTCTTGAATCTTCATCATCATCTTCTTCTCCCCGTGGATAGTTGCCCTCATTGATGTTTTGATCTTCTTGATTTTCTTGAGGTTGATCTTGTATGGAAGCTCCCCCCTTGATCATTTTCCTCCACCTGTGGTTCATTTTCTTCATTCGCATTTGAAGGTGGCACTTGTGGTCGAACATCGTCCAATGCCATTCTTCTCAATGCTTGATATGCAGCTTCTTCTTGATAAGCGTAGGAGTTCGAATCATAGCCAAGTAAGAAACCTTAATCGGACTTGGAAGCAAACTTTGAAGCCCTTGTCTTCTTGTTTAAAATATAACATTTTGAACAAAAAACTCAAAAATATGAAATATTCGGCTTGTTACCCGTGAGTAGTTCATATGAAGTTTTCTTGAGCAACCAATGAAGATATAGTCGATTTATGGTGTGACAAGCGGTGTTAACCGCTTCAGCCCAAAACCTTTCCAAAGTCTTGTATTCATCGAGCATTGTCCTCGTCATCTCAATGAGAGTTTTGTTCTTCCTTTCGGCTACTCGTTTTGTTGAGGAGTATATGGTGCTGAAAATTTGTGCTTTATCCCTTCTTCGTCTAGATACTCCTCAACTTGGGTGTTCTTGAATTCCGTCCCATTGTCACTTCGTATGTTCTTGATCTTCAATGAGAATTCATTTTGGGCACGCTTGATGAACTTCTTGAGGGTTTCTTGAGTTTCTGTCTTATCGTGCAAAAAGAAAATCCACGTGAAGCGTGAAAAATCATCAACAATCACTAGACCATATTTATTACCGCCGATGCTTATGTAAGCAATTGGACCAAATAGATCCATGTGGAGGAGCTCAAGTGGTCTTGTTGTAGTCATGACATTCTTCGCGGGATGGGGTGCTCCTACTTGCTTCCCTGCTTGGCACGCTCTACACGGCCTGTCCTTCTCAAAAACAACATCCTTTAAACCTCGGATGTGATCGCCTTTGAGGAGTTTGTGAAGATTCCTCATACCAACATGTGCTAGCCATCTATGCCACAGCCAACCAATGTTGGTCTTTGCAATCAAGCATGTGTCAAGTTCGGCTTTATCTTTGTTGAAGTCAACTAGATAAAGTTTTTCCTTCAACACACCCTTGAATGCAATTGAGTTATCACTCCTTCTAAACACAGTCACACCCTCATTAGTGAATAAGCAATGATAACCCTTGTCACATAACTGAGATATGGACAAAAGGTTATAATCCAAGGAGTCAACGTGTAAAACATGAGAGAGAGTATGTTATGATGAAATTGCAATTTTACCGGTACCAAGCACTTCTCCTTGACTATTGTCACCAAAGTAAATGCCTTTGCTTGGTTCTTCATTTTCTTCGTATTCCATGAACATTCTTCTTTCTCCGGTCATGTGATTCGTGCATCCAATTTCTAGCACCCATTTTGCTCTACCGGATGAATAAGTTTGAAAAAACAATTTATGCCTTGGTATTAGGTACCCAAGCTTGCTTGCATCCTTTGAGGTCAGTCACAAGTGATTTGGGCATCCATACATGAGACATGGTGTTCCCATGGCGTGGCCCAACATATTTAGCATAAACTCTTCCAAGATTATTTTTCATAAGTACATATAAAGCATCAAAAGTTCTAAATAGAAGTTGTTGTTCATATGTGTTCACAGTGTTAGATTTATCAACATTATTAAGTTTACTAACTTGAGAAGAGTTTCCTTGACAAAGGCAATGCAACCCTAATTATTCTTGTGGCTTCTACCGTTTTGCTTTTCACCATAAGAATATCCAATGCCATATTTGACATTAGGAGGTCTTGTGACCGAGTATGCACTGCGTGCATACTTGATCTTCTCCTTGTCAAATATGCCACTTTGAGAAGATTGCTTGTCCTTTGTCGAGTTCGGCTTTTTCTTCATTTAGTGTCACTTTCGGCACAAGCACAAGTAATACTAGTTTCAGATTTTATATGTTGAGAAGGTGAGCTTGAAGTGGATGAAGAACCACTTTGCTTGAGTGACTCAACTTGTACCTCAAGGATCTTGTTAACTTTGGTTAAGTTAGCAAGTTCATCCTTGATGGTGGTGTTTGAGTCTTTTAACTTCAAGCAAGCTTCCTTGCTTGAAGCTAACTCAATTTCTAGTGATTTACTTTGCCCCTTTTCAAGTTCAAGAAAAGCTTTTCAATCTCAAGATACTCCTCCTTTTGGGAGATGATCATACCTTCCTGACGATTGACTAACTTCTCTATATCAACGAGCTTATCAAATAGAAATTTCATCTGAGCAGTTGTCTTTCTGTCTAAACTCCTAAGCATATATTCACTTTCATCACTGCTATCATCCTCACTAGAATTATCACTATCACTAGAAAAGAATGCGAGAGGGAAGATTTAGTTGGTACCTTTCTTTTACCTTCCTTTGCCATTAGACAAGTGTTGTCGGTGTCCTTCCATGCGCCCATGGTTGGGAAGAGAGTGGATTTCTTGGTAGTCTTCTTTATGGCTATGGTGGCCATCTCCTCTTCTTCTTCGGATGAGGATTCATCATTAGAGTCCCACTCCTTCCCTAGATGCACTTGGCCATATTGCTTCTTCTTCTTAAACATTTTCTTTGGTTGAGGCTTGTTGTCTTTAGTCTTCTTCTTGTTTTCTTCATATGGACAATCTACTATGAAGTGATCGTATTCTCCACAGTTATAGCACGCCCGTCTCATCTTGGGTCTCTGTTTGTCCCTTTGTCTTACTTCGTTTGAGCTGCTACCCTTTCTCCTTCTCATCATTTTCTTGAACTTCTTCATGAACAAGATCATGTCTTCTTCATCGATATCACTACTGTTATTATCATTGTTGTCTTCTCTGTGAGCTTCTCGGGCTTCTTTTGATATGGGTTTACAGGTTGACTTCAAAGCAACTCCTTTCTTCTTTGCCGAGGTGAGATCGGCAATTTCCTTGACATGCTTGGCTTGCTTCTCCATCATTTCAAAGTTGATGATCTTGCCAAGAAGTTTGTCTGGGGTCATTTTCCGGTACCCGGAGCTTTCTCTAATAATAGAGCAAAGAGTCACGTTGCAAGGCATGAATGCTCTGAGAATCAACTTCACGACCTCATGATCATTCCACTTTTTGCTGCCATAAGCTCGGACTTTGTTGATAAGATTCTTCAATCGATTGTACATATCTTGTGGTGATTCATATTCTTCTATCTCGAATCTTCCCAATTCACCTTCAATCATTTCTATTTTGGCTTCGCATACATGACGATCACCTTCATGTGCAGTTTGTAGTGTGTCCCATATTTCCTTGGCAATTTCGAGTCCGTCCACCTTGGTGAACTCATCTCGGCTCAGTGATGACGTGATCACAGCTGCAGCTTGAGAATTCCGATGAACGGCTTGTTCTTGGCTTGGAGTCAGCTCTTCATCATCATCCGGGATATCTATTCCTGTACACACTATAAGCCACAAACTTGGGTTAAGAGATATAAGGTGCATTTTCATATTTTGTCTCTGCATTGAATAGTCATTGCCATCAAAGTAAGGTGCTTTCCCTAGAGGAATTGACAAGTAACGACTATTGTTAGAATTCAAACGTTCATAATCAAAAGGATATCGGGAGTAATCTGTGTAACTACCCCCTTTCTTCTTCTTTTCATCATCGGTGTTCTTCTTCCCTTTTGGGGAGATTGCCTTCTTCCGTAGAAGAGCCTTGAGTTGGAGCACCTCCTCATCATCGTCCTCACTATCTTGAATGGCGTCGAGTAGCTTCTTTTCATTGTCGATCTTCTTGTGTACATCCTTGACGTCCGATATCGTCTCTTCGAGCGGTGAGTCTCTTTTGAAGAGTTTGGCTCTAATACCAATAGAATGTAGCCTAGAGGGGGGTGAATAGACTTTTCGACACTTTGTTAATCCTTGAAACACTTAGTAGGTTTATCAAATACAGGGAAATTGGACTAGTCCGGTAGAGTGCGGACTAGTCCATTTTCTACTCAGAGAAAAATCGGACTAGTCCGGTACTGTGTGGACAGTCCGGTATGCGTGGACTAGAAAGATCAAGGTTGATCAATATGTTCACTTCTAGTACCCTATAAAGCGGAAATTAATTAAGAGCTTAGATGTATTACAACAGTGAAACAATAAATGATAGAGATCAACTTTGATTTCAATGCTTCAACGTGAATTTCACAAGATTAATTAAACACTAGAATATTATGAACAATAAATGAACAAGAGTGAGAGAAAATATTTTATCCCGAGGTTCGATTCCATGAAGGAAATCTACGTCCCCGTTGAGGAGTTCACTAAGGACCGGAGGGTCTTCACCAACCCTACCCTCGTCGAATCGCCACGGAGGCCGATTCTCTTCCACTAATCACAAAGGGCAAATAAATCGTTCAAGGGGCCTTCTCACAAGTTGAGAGCTCCCCAAGAATTACAATGAATGAACACAACCAAACACACTCAAAAGATGAACAATAAACGAACAAGAGTGTGCGAGAGATCAAACCCAAGAGCTCAAGATGTGTAGAATAAGTCTCTCCTTTGATAAATTGCTAATCCCCAAAGATTTGATCCTTTTTGGGTTAGAACGTGCCGACAGATGTGAATTTTAGGCTCTTGGGAGGTGTGACGGCGCAGGGGTTCAAAAAGTTATGGTGGTATGGCCGTACACCTCTTTTTGTAATAGGGTTTCCAATGGTTACGTTAGGGTTTGCGATGTTTGGACTAGTCCGTGGTGGACTCCAGACTAGTCCGTTGTGTGGCGTGTGGAAAACCCTAAGTGTTGTGAGATACCGGACTAGTCCGTAAGAGTGCGGACTAGTCCTTTGTCTATCCAGAGACAAAATTGGACTAGTCCGGTCCATATTGGACTAGTCTGGTCCATTTCGGACTAGTCCGTTTTCTAGTCAGAAAAAAAACGGACTAGTCCATTTTCTAGTCAGAAAAAAATGGACTAGTCCGGTTGATATCGGACTAGTCCGCACATGCTGATTTTTATGGAGTTAGTGTGATTTCTTTCACTTGAGCTATTGGGGTGTGTTTCTCCAACACACTCTATACTAAGTAATCTAATCTTTTCAACTCCTGAGCTCTTATCAATTTGGATCCTCCTTTTCCTTTCTTTTTGCGCTTTCTTTCTAATTTCTTTAACAACCTGCGCTCATCTCAACAATTTTGTTAGGGCCTCATTTGTTTGTTATAAGTCAGCCAAAACCCACAAGGGATGCCTAGATGCACTTTCAGTATCCAATGAGATTGAATTTTGAACCTTTGGGATACCAAAGGCCTAGGTTGGGTGTATGAACTAAATATCTCAAGATCCTTTTAGCGGCTGTCAAATGACATTCCTTAGGATTGGCTTGAAACCTTGCACACAAATATACACTCAACATGATATCAGGCCTAGATGCACATAAATAAAGTAAGGAGCCAATCATGGAATGATATACCTTTTGATCCACATTTGTTCCGTCTTCATTGAGATCCAAGTGTCTATTTGTCGCCATGGGAGTCTTTATGGGCTTTGCTTTGTCCATTCCAAACTTCTTGAGAATGTCTTGAGTGTACTTTGTTTGGCTTATGAACGTCCCGTCCTTTTGTTGCTTCACTTGGAATCTTAAAAAGTACCTCAACTCTCCCATCATAGACATCTCGAATCTATCTGTCATAATCTTACTAAATTCTTGACAAAAGGATTTGTTAGTTGAACAAAATATAATATCATCAACATAGATTTGGCAAATGAAGAGATCATCATCAAAGTGTTTAGTAAACAAAGTGTAATCAGCTTTTCCAATCTTGAAGTCATTTTCAATCAAAAAATCTCTAAGGCACTCATACCATCTCAACAATTTTGTTAGGGTCTCATTTGTTTGTTATAAGTCAACCAAAACCCACAAGGGATGCCTAGATGCACTTTCAGTATCCAATGAGATTGAATTTTGAACCTTTGGGATACCAAAGGCCTAGGTTGGGTGTATGAACTAAATATCTCAAGATCCTTTTAGCGGCTGTCAAATGACATTCCTTAGGATTGGCGTGAAACCTTGCACACAAATATACACTCAACATGATATCAGGCCTAGATGCACATAAATAAAGTAAGGAGCCAATCATGGAACGATATACCTTTTGATCCACATTTGATCCGTCTTCATTGATATCCAAGTGTCTATTTGTCACCATGGGAGTCTTTATGGGCTTTGCTTTGTCCATTCCAAACTTCTTGAGAATGTCTTTAGTGTACTTTGTTTGGCTTATGAACGTCCCGTCCTTTTGTTGCTTCACTTGGAATCCTAAAAAGTACCTCAACTCTCCCATCATAGACATCTCGAATCTATCTTTCATAATCTTACTAAATTCTTGACAAAAGGATTTGTTAGTTGAACCAAATATAATATCGTCAACATAGATTTGGCAAATGAAGAGATCATCATCAAAGTGTTTAGTAAACAAAGTGTAATCAGCTTTTCCAATCTTGAAGTCATTTTCAATCAAAAAATCTCTAAGGCACTCATACCAAGCTCTAGGAGCTTGTTTGAGGCCATAGAGAGCCTTACGCAGTTTGAACACATAGTCAGGGTACTCTTGTTCTTCAAAACCGGGTGGTTGCTCCACGTACACCTCCTCCTTGATCGGTCTGTTCAGAAAGGCGCTTTTCACGTCCATTTGATAAAGCTTGAAATCATGGTGAGTAGCATATGCAAGTAACATACGAATCGATTCAAGCCTAGCTACGGGAGCAAAAGTCTCGTCGAAATACAAACCTTTGACTTGTGAGTACCCTTTTGCCACAAGTCGTGCCTTGTTCCTTGTTACCACTCCATGTTCGTCTTGCTTGTTGCAGAAGACCAATTTAGTGCCGACGACGTTGGACTTGGGTCTTTCAACAAGCTCCCACACTTTGTTCCTTTTGAAGTTGTTTAATTCTTCTTGCATCGCCATCACCCAATCCAGATCTTTTAATGCATCCTCAACCCTTTATGGTTCCAAAGAAGATACAAAAGAATAGTGTTCACAAAAATTAGCTATGTGAGATCGAGTTATTACTCCCTTTTGTATGTCACCGATTATGTTGTCGACGGGGTAATCTCTTTAGATGCTTTGGTGTACTCTTGGATGTGGCACTTGTGGTCTTGAATCTTCATTATCATCTTCTTCTCCCCCTGGATAGTTGCCCTCATTGATGTTTTGTCACACCCAGTTTCTCCGAAGAACAACTGAGTGAATATCACATGTATGCCAGGATCATTTTCTCATACATGTGATGACAAATAGTGAAGCATCATTTATTACAAGCTAGGTGTCGAATATAAATAAGTCTTACATAGCATATGTCTCGATGGACGATAATAAGTTCATAATATGTAAATAAAATAGCAGCGGAAAATTTATTCTTGTGGGCTCCGTCACAGGCGTTGCCCGGGGGACTCCATGAACCTAGAATCCTTCTTCGGGTCCGAAGTCTTGGTCATTGAACACCACATCATCCACTTGACTTGAGCAGCAATTTAAACCAACAAATATGCAAGTTTGAGTACCGTTGGTACTCAGCAAGTGTGGGAAAGTTATGTCATGCATGGCTAGAACAAGGGGAGGTTGAACTCATGGTTAAAGCACTACGCAATTAATACCTATCACCTTAGCTTATTAAGCACCTACATTACTACATAGGTGAAATGGTCCCAATCTCCCATCCCATCATCATAATCAAATAACCATAACATCATTTCCAATGTTAAGCTCCCCGCTTAACATCCACAACTTCCAAAGTCATCATCCTCTAATCATGAATAAGTCCAAGCCGCTCTTGACCGTGAGCACGGCTGTCATGACAGTTTTGACTCTGCAGAGTTTGTACCACTGTACCCACATGTAGTGATTTCATCCCCCGTTGTCGGGTGGACTAAAATAACCTCCATTATGCCAGTGGCCACGAACCACATTCACACTTCCCAGGTGTGTAGCCAGGAGATCACTACGAAGCCTTTACAAAGGGATTCCCGACGAGCATGGGCCCACTGAGGTTTCACCCCTAACAGCATACAAGAGGCTCCAACCCCGCTGTAGTGGCCCCCTCTTGAGCCTTGCGGTTCATATGGTAGTCCAGCTGACACCTATTCCCTGCACCATCCAACACACCCATACTACGTCGGGGATACACCTAATTAATTGGCCAAGCTGCCCCATCTCAGCATGTCGTTGGCACGGTAAAGCCAGGTTACATGCTCCATGAACCGGTCCTTAGGATCCAGGCAAGTACTAAACACAAACCCGAGTCTCGTGCACCCAGCACCAACCAAATCATTCGAATTGCCTTGATCCCTACCTCTACATAACTCATAACATCTCATTCAAGAGTATGGTAAATAAACTGATGATCTCATATCCCAATTATCCCATTCTAAGCATGGCTAAGCATAAGCATGTAAATGAATGATATGATAAAATAAATCCCAATCCCAGGCTACAAGGAAACAAGATAATGCAATTCTAGGGAAACTTCCTAGCATGGGTTTCATATTTCAATTGACAATGCAAATAATTCTATCTACATATCCTAGCATAGGATCAAAATGGTCAAGGACACTTGCCTTCTTCCTGCTGCTCTGGGAATGGATAGTCCTGATCTTGGAAGGGAAGAACTTGCTCTGGGGCAGGTTCTATTCATGCCAATACACATACCAAAAGAAAACAACAATCCATAAGACATAGTTCACACTTTCACTTCATACAAACCACACATACATACCTATGAAAGTCATTCACATTTCTAAGTGTTGTGGTTAATCTTCATGTGTTGATTTTTGGCCTACATTCACCTTTAAACATATGTATATTATTACTTCTATGTTCAGATTTCTATTTGCACACTATATATGAAGTTCCAATTTGAACAAATTCTTTATATTTAATTATTACACTTCTTAGCCACAAAGCTTGTATAAAAGGTATTTTCCTACTCCAAGTAGGTTTTCAGATCTTCTACCACATCCTAAACTGAAGTTTTTGGATTTGGAGACTTCATTTATCATTTTCTAATTATGCATACCTATTTTCCTATATTTTTCAGATTTATTTTCTATGCCTAAAAATGTGTTTCTAGAACTAATAAATATGAACCACATTTAGAAAGATTTCAATTTAGCCTAAAATCTATTTTTAACTCATTCTAAAGGTTTCCAAGTGCTAGGAGAGTTTAGATTTGAATTTGCACATGTGTGTGTATCACCTTTTAAATTTAAATCCTAATTACATATTCAAATTTCTGAATTTAATATCATATAGAGTCAAAAAGGTAAATCCACACTACTGCAGGGTCTAATTTATTATTTCATAAATTTCCAGGGGTCTAACTTCACATAACAGAGGGGTTTTCCCTAATTTTTATTAAGTTCAGGGGCTAAAACTGATTTTTAAATGAATTTACACGAATTTCTGAGGTTCCAGGGGCTAGATCAGAAGTTTCCGAGGCTAGCTCGTGTTTTCCGAGATCCCCAGGGGGTAGCGCGTAAGAATCCCGGCCTTTATAATGCGGGGCTGACGTGGACCGTCCGATTTAAAACAGACGGATGAGATTATAACGCCGAACCGGTACGCGGGGATTTAAATTCTACCGTGCGATTTAAAATAGACGGCGCACAAGCGGCCACGTCGCTCTGATCGAGCGTGGGCGGCGCTGCCCGGCGGTGCGCGGCGGCGGAAGGCGGCGATCTCGCCGGAGAGCTTCGGATCTTCGTCAATTCTTCCTAAAACTGGGATTTCATAGCTTAGATCGGTGGAGGGGAGGTCGGGGATCTCACCTCGGGGGTTTTCTTGAGCTCGAAGGTCCTGGAAAGCGTTCGGCGACGAGGTCCGAGGTGAATTCACGGCGAGGCTCGTCGGCGCTGTGTTTGAAGCGCAAACCACCGAGTTTTCGGCACCTGCGTGACTCCCCGGAGGCGGTGGATCAAGATCAGCGCGTTAGATCAGAAATCCCGAGCGAAGATCGAGTGAAATTGGCCGGAGAAACTCGGGTTCTCACCGGAAGGAAAAACGGCTGATCGTGGGTGAAAATCGGGAAGATGCCGATGTTTATATAGCTGGGGAAGGGTGGCGTTTGGTTGTGATCGAGTTTGCGTCGTCCAAAACCAAAATTCGGCTGGGATACGCGAGTATCCGGGGCGGTCTTGATTCGGAGGAGAGAAGAGTCCCGGCCGGCCGAGCGCGGGCGCGAGGAGGAAGAAGGATGGCGGGCCCCACACGTCAGCGAGAAAGGGAACGGGGCGCGCGGCTGCGGGCTGGCGCGGGGTGGGGTGGGCCGGCTGGTGGGTTTCGGCCCACTGGCCGGTTTTTTTCTGTTTTTCTTTTCCTTTTTCCATTTCTTTTCTGGTGTGAATTTGAATTTGAATTCCAACTAAATTTGAATTTCTGCAGCCCATGCAATATGTCCAAAAAATTTTAAATTCCCCTCTTAACAGGATTTTGGGGTGTTACAGCTCTACCCCCCTTAAAAGAAATCTCGTCCTCGAGATTGGTGGTTCTAAGAAAACAATTCCGGAAACTGTGCCTTAAGTTCGTCTTCTCGCTCCCATGTGGCCTCCTCTTCCGAGTGATGCTTCCACTGCACCTTGCACATCCAGATTCTTTTATTTCTTGTGAGGCGTTCCATTGTATCCAAAATCTTGGATGGTTGGTCAGCATAAGACAAATCCTCAGCTACGTCAACCTCGTTCATGGGTAACACCTCTTCAGGTGTTCTTAGACATTTCTTGAGCTGGGACACATGGAATACGTCATGCACATACGATAGGCGAGCCGGTAATTCAAGTTGATACGCCACTTCACCTTTCCTCTCCAGAACTTGAAAGGGTCCGATGTATCGAGGTGATAATTTCCCTTTCACCTTGAACCGACGAAGTCCTCGGATAGGGGACACCTTGAGATAGACATAGTCTCCCACGTTGAAAACGAGCTCTCTTCTCCGAACATCGGCATAGCTCTTTTGTTGTGTCTGTGCTATCCTCAAGTTGTTGCGAATTTCCCTCACTTTCGCCTCGGCTTCTTGTAGTACTTCGGGACCAAACACTTTACTTTCCCCCGTTTGGTTCCAAAATAGGGGAGTTCTGCACTTCCTCCCATACAAAGCTTCAAACGGCGACATCTTCATACTAGCCTGATAGCTGTTGTTATAGGAGAACTCCGCATACGGTAAGTTCTTGTCCAAACTCCGATTGTTTTTGAGTGCACACGCTCTCAGCATATCCTCAAGAATCTGATTGGTTCTTCCGTCTGCCCGTCAGTTTGGGGATGATAGGCAGAGCTAAAATTCAGATGGGTTCCCATGGTTTCATGCAACTTTTGCCAGAACCTTGAGGTGAACTATGTCCCTCAATCCGACACTATCTTCTTGGGCACTCCATGGTAACACACGATCCTTGACATGTACAACTCCGCCAATTTGGATCCGCTTAGCTTTCTTTCACGGGGATGAAATGAGCTACCTTGGTTAGCCTGTCGACGATGACCCATATCGAATCATATCCTGATTGGGTCCTAGGCAGTCCCACCACTATGAAATCCATACCGATTTCTTCCCATTTCCATTCAGGCACTTTGAGTGGTTGCAATAATCCCGCGGGTCGTTGATGTTCTGCTTTCACCAACTGACATGTGTCACATAGGGCAACATGTTCCGCGACATCTCGCTTCATGCCATACCACCAATACCTGCTCTTGAGGTCCTGGTACATCTTCGTACTCCCAGGATGAATGGAATAGTCGGAATCGTGAGCCTCCTTCAAAATCAATTCACGGATCTCCTTTACTTCGGGCACACAGATCCTTTTCCTGTGCCACACCGTACCTTGTTCATCTTCTCTGAAACCAGGGGCTTTATTTTCCTTGATGAGTTGTCTGATTTCTTGTATCTTCTCGTCATTCTTTTGACCACCGCATATATCTTGCTCTAATGTGGAGTCCACTTCCATGGCGATAGCTTCACCACTATTCACCAGGCATAGATTGAGCCTTATAACCTCGTCCTTCAATTCGGCAGGCATGTCCTTCAAGCTCAACCTATTGACCTGCACTTTCCGGCTTAAAGCATCTGCCACGATGTTTGCTTTCCCAGGATGATAGTTGATGCCCACATCAAAGTCATTGATTAGATCTAACCATCTCCTTTGTCTGAGGTTGAGATCTGGCTGGGTGAAAATGTACTTTAAACTCTTATGATCCGTATATATCTCTGTCCTCTTCCCCATCAAGTAGTGCCGCCAAATTTTCAACGCGTGTACCACTGCGGCTAGTTCTAGGTCATGTGTACGATAGTTCTTCTCGTGCTTCTGGAGCTGCCGGGATGCATAAGCCACGACATGCCCTTCTTGCATGAGAACACATCCCAACCCGTTTCCAGAGGCATCGCAGTACACCGAAAAGTTCTTCTGCATATCTGGCATAACTAGCACTGGGGCTGTTGTCAATCTTTTCTTTAACTCCTGAAAACTCGTCTCGCACTGCGGCGTCCATGTGAATGTGATTCCCTTCTCCAACAGTTTGGTAAGGGGTCTCGAGATCTTGGAGAATCCCTCAATAAACCGTCGATAGTATCCAGCCAATCCCAAAAAGCTTCGAACGTCCCCGACATTCTCAGGGGTCTTCCACTTCTGTATATCCTCGATCTTGGCGGAATCTACGGAGATTCCTCCCTCCGAGATTATATGCCCTAAGAAGGGAACTCTCTTCAGCCAAAACTCACACTTGCTCAACTTGGCATATAGTTGGTGTTCTCTCAGCTTCTGCAACACCAACCTTAGATGTTTCTCATGTTCCTCTTCATCTTTGGAGAAGACGAGAATGTCATCAATGAAAACCACCACAAATTTGTCCAGATATTCCATGAATACCTTGTTCATGAGATACATGAAGTATGCCGGGGCATTAGTTAGCCCGAAAGGCATGACGGTGTATTCATACAGTCCGTACCGAGATACGAAAGTTGTCTTTGGAATATTAGTTTGCCTTATCTTAAGTTGGTGGTATCCCGACCTGAGATCAATTTTCGAGAACACACAAGCTCCCCTCAACTGATCAAACAAGTCTTCAATGCGGGGTAATGGGTACTTGTTCTTGATGGTTACTTCATTCAACGCACGGTAGTCCACACATAGCCTTTGAGTCCCATCCTTCTTGGGCACAAATATCACTGGAGCTCCCCATGGTGAGGAACTAGGACGAATGTACCCCTTTTCTGTCAATTCTCTTAAATGTTCATTGAGTTCTTCCAGCTGTTTGGAGTCCATCCGATATGGTCTCTTGTATATCGGAGCTGTTCCAGGCACTAGCTCAATCGTGAATTCCACTTCATGATCGGGGGGCATACCTGGCAACTCCTCCGGAAAAACATCTGGATATTCCCTGATGATCCTGATCTCCTCCACTTCCACCTCAACTTGATTGAGTTTAATGTCCTTCCTAGGCTCTTGTATAGTTATGAACTTTACTCTTGTGCCACAAGGGTGAGTTAGTTCCACCGTTCTTGTCGAACAATGGATGATTCCTTTATGTTTGGTCATCTTAAAGCATTACATATTAACTTCTCAACTTTCTTGTTTAAACTTTAAAATTTTGAGACCTTAGTATATTTATATTTCTGAGGGTTTCATGTCTTACGCGAAAATAGATGCACTCTTAATTCATAGGGGTTCACACATCAAAGCAAAACATCCTGAAGACGAGGTTGTGGACAATTGCCCATGGCTTCCACTACTCACGTGACACACCAAGCATTAACACACCATTAACTAAGGTAACGACTCGACTACTCGATAACCTACTGAACTAAGGGAAAGGACTCTACACTATTCGTATCACTGAGCTGGCTCCTCGGGATCTTCTCGTTATTGCGGCTGCCCTCTGACTCCGCTTTGGGTGGGGAAGCTGCTGGTGGAGAAGTGCGGCGACGCCTGCTCGCACGGCGATCTGGGGAGTCAGGAGTCCATGTGTCATTTACGGTGACACAAAGTTCATTCCCATCTCCTCTTTCTCTCGCCCTCAAGCTAGCGCGAAGCAATGCCTCAGTCTCCTTCAGGGTGTCACGAACATCCTGAAGCTCCTGGTGACACTCCTGCAGTCGAGTGGTGAGCATAGCAGCATCCTCCAAGCACAGGTCCATGTGCTCATGGGAAGTCCGCTGCTGCACTGGCAGGTACTTGTACTCCGTTGTACCACTCACGCTGGAGGACATACATGTACTCAGTCCTGTCCAGGTGGCGACGGTAGATGTGACTCTGGCAGGTGATGGCCACCCAGGTGACATCCTTCTCCGCATCGACCTGTGTCACTCGACAAGATGGAGAGCAGTGGATCTTGAGCAGCTGATTTTCATGGATAATCCTCATTCTGAACTCCATTCTTCCCGCTTCTCACGGATGGTCCGGGTGGAGCTGTAGTGTATGATTAGCTTGCCCGTATTGCCGGCGACGTGGAGCATACGTCGAAGACGGCGCAACAAGCCTCCTACTGCCAATCCGTAGGAGATGTACGTCACCGGACGGTTATCCTCTCTCAGGGCAAGGGCAACTATGGGAAATCTCCCTCCGGTGGACTTGCGGGCGGTGCGGATCATGCGAACCATCTAAAACATAAAGCATTTAAAATTAAGTTAGATAAGATTTTAAACAAAAACCCTATTTTGAATAAAAGTTGGGGTAAGATGAATAAGGTGACCCCATTAAATAACACTTTTCAACCCACACCTTGTAAAATAGTTTTTAAGAAAATAGGGTCCTTAAATACGTCCATTTCTACCTAGGTCCACGTTCCTACGGGCAACCTTGGCTCTGATACCACTTCTGTCACACCCGGTTTCTCTGAAGATCAACCGAGTGAATATCACATGTATGTCAGGATCATTTTCTCATACATGTGATGACAAATAGTGAAGCATCATTTATTACAAGCCAGGTGTCAAATATAAATAAGTCTTACATAGCATATGTCTCGATGGACGATAATAAGTTCATAACATGTAAATAAAATAGCAGCGGAAAATTTATTCTCGTGGGCTCCGTCACAGGCATTGCCCGGGGGACTCCATGAACCTAGAATCCTTCTTCGGGTCCGAAGTCTTGGTCATTGAACACCACATCATCCACTTGACCTGGCAGCAATTTAAACCAACAAATATGCAAGTTTGAGTACCGTTGGTACTCAGCAAGTGTGGGAAAGTTATGTCATGCATGGCTAGAACAAGGGGAGGTTGAACTCATGGTTAAAGCACTATGCAATTAATACCTATCACCTTAGCTTATTAAGCACCTACATTACTACATAGGTGAAATGGTCCCAATCTCCCATCCCATCATCATAATCAAATAACCATAACATCATTTCCAATGTTAAGCTCCCCGCTTAACATCCACAACTTCCAAAGTCATCATCCTCTAATCATGAATAAGTCCAAGCCGCTCTTGACCGTGAGCACGGCTGTCATGACAGTTTTGACTATGCATAGTTTGTACCACGGTACCCACATGTAGTGATTTTATCCCCTGTTGTCGGGTGAACTAAAATAACCTCCATTATGCCAGTGGCCACGAACCACATTCACACTTCCCAGGTGTGTAGCCAGGAGATCACTACGAAGCCTTTACAAAGGGATTCCCGATGAGCGTGGGCCCACTAAGGTTTCACCCCTAACAGCATACAAGAGGCTCCAACCCCGCTGCAGTGGCCCCCTCTTGAGCCTTGCGGTTCATATGGTAGTCCAGCTGACACCTATTCCCCGCACCATCCAACACACCCATACTACGCCGGGGATACACCTAATTAATTGGCCAAGCTGCCCCATCTCAGCATGTGGTTGGCACGGTAAAGCCAGGTTACATGCTCCATTAACCGGTCCTTAGGATCCAGGCAAGTACTAAACACAAACCCGAGTCTCGTGCACCCAGCACCAACCAAATCATTCAACTTGCCTTGATCCCTACCTCTACATAACTCATAACATCTCATTCAAGAGTATGGTAAATAAACTGATGATCTCATATCCCAATTATCCCATTCTAAGCATGGCTAAGCATAAGCATGTAAATGAATGATATGATAAAATAAATCCCAATCCCAGGCTATAAGGAAACAAGATAATGCAATTCTAGGGAAACTTCCTAGCATGGGTTTCATATTTCAATTGACAAAGCAAATAATTCTATCTACATATCCTAGCATAGGATCAAAGTGGTCAAGGACACTTGCCTTCTTCCTGCTACTCTGGGAATGGATAGTCCTGATCTTGGAAGGGAAGAACTTGCTCTGGGGCAGGTTCTATTCATGCCAATACACATAGTAAAATGGGATAATTGGTTTTCAGATCTTCTACCACATCCTAAACTGAAGTTTTTGGATTTGGAGACTTCATTTATCATTTTCTAATTATGCATACCTATTTTCCTATATTTTTCAGATTTATTTTCTATGCCTAAAAATGTGTTTCTAGAACTAATAAATATGAACCACATTTAGACAGATTTCAATTTAGCCTAAAATCTATTTTTAACTCATTCTAAAGTTTTCCAAGTGCTAGGAGAGTTTAGATTTGAATTTGCACATGTGTGTGTCTCACCTTTTAAATTTAAATCCTAATTACATATTCAAATTTCTGAATTTAATATCATATAGAGTCAAAAAGGTAAATCCACACTACTGCAGGGTTTAATTTATTATTTCATAAATTTACAGGGGTCTAACTTCACATAACAGAGGGGTTTTCCCTAACTTTTATTAAGTCCAGGGGCTAAAACTGATTTTTAAATAAATTTACATGAATTTCTGAGGTTCCAGGGGCTAGATCAGAAGTTTCTGAGGCTAGCTCGTGTTTACTGAGATCCCCAGGGGGTAGCGCATAAGAATCCCGGCCTTTATAATGCGGGGCTGACGTGGACCGTCCGATTTAAAACAGACGGCTGAGATTATAACGCCGAACCGGTACGCGGGGATTTAAATTCTACCGTGCGATTTAAAATAGACGGCGCACAAGCGGCCACGTCGCTCTGATCGAGCGCGGGCGGCGCTGCCCGGCGGCGCGCGGCGGCGGAAGGTGGCGATCTCGCTAGAGAGCTTCGGATCTTCGTCAATTCTTCCTAAAACTGGGATTTCATAGCTTAGATCGGTGGAGGGGAGGTCGGGGATCTCACCTCGGGGGTTTTCTTGAGCTCGGAGGTCCTGGAAAGCGATCGGTGACGAGGTCCGAGGTGAATTCACGGCGAGGCTCGTCGGCGCTATGTTTGAAGCGCAAACCA
This sequence comes from Neostapfia colusana, assembly GCA_030760725.1. Lineage (NCBI taxonomy): Eukaryota > Viridiplantae > Streptophyta > Magnoliopsida > Poales > Poaceae > Neostapfia > Neostapfia colusana. Next base: position 44,930,878 of record JASWHV010000012.1, on the reverse strand, counting down.
CGGAGTTTTCTGCACCTGCGTGATTCCCCGGAGGCGGTGGATCAGGATCAGCGCGTTATATCAGAAATCCCGAGCGAAGATCGAGCGAAATTGGCCAGAGAAAATCGGGTTCTCACCGGAAGGAAAAAACGGCTGATCGTGGGTGAAAATCGAGAAGATGTCGATGTTTATATAGCCGGGGAAGGGCGGCGTTCGGTTGTGATCGAGTTTGCGTCGTCCAGAACCGAAATTCGGCTGGGATTCGTGAGTATCCGGGGCGGTTTTGATTCGGAGGAGAGAAGAGTCCCGGCCGGCCGAGCACGGGCGCGAGGAGGAAGAAGGATGGCGGGCCCCACACGTCAGCGAGAAAGGGAACAGGGTGCGCGGCTACGGGCTGGCGCGGGGTGGGGTGGGCCGGCTGGTGGGTTTTGGCCCACTGGCCGGTTTTTTTCTGTTTTTCTTTTCCTTTTTCCATTTCTTTTCTGGTTTGAATTTCAATTTGAATTCCAACTAAATTTGAATTTCTGCAGCCCATGCAATACGTCCAAAAAATTTTAAATTCCCCTCTTAACAGGATTTTGGCGTGTTACATGTTTTGATCTTCTTGATTTTCTTGAGATTGATCTTGTATGGAAGCTCCCCCTTGATCATTTTCCTCCACGCGTGGTTCATTTTCTTCATTCGCATTTGAAGGTGGCACTCGTGGTTTAACATCGCCCAATGACATTCTTCTCAATGCTTGACATGGAGCTTCTTCTTGATCTAGCACACATTGATCAACTTGCTCTTTTTGACAGCCATTAGTTTCATCGAACACTACGTCACGTGCTACTTCAACAAGTCCGGAGGTATTGTTGAAGACACGATAAGCGTAGGAGTTTGAATCATAGCCAAGTAAGAAACCTTCATCGAACTTTGAAGCAAACTTCAAAGTCCTTGGCTTCTTGTTTAAAATATAACATTTTGAACCAAAAACTCGAAAATACAAAATATTCGGCTTGATACCCGTGAGTGGTTCATATGAAGTTTTCTTGAGTAACCGATGAACATATAGTCAGTTTATGGCATGACAAGCAGTGTTAACCGCTTCAGCCCAAAACCTGTCCGAAGTCTTGTATTCATCAAGCATTGTCCTTGTCATCTCAATGAGAGTTTTGTTCTTACTTTCGGCTATTCCGTTTTGTTGAGGAGTATATGGTGCTGAAAATTCGTGCTTTATCCCTTCTTCGTCTAGATACTCCTCAACTTGGGTGTTCTTGAATTATGTCCCATTGTCACTTTGTATGTTCTTGATCTTCAATGAGAATTCATTTTGGGCACGCTTGATGAACTTCTTGAGGGTTCCTTGAGTTTTTGTCTTATCATACAAAAAGAAAACCCACGTGAACCGTGAAAAATCGTCAACAATGACTAGACCGTATTTATTACCATCGATGCTTATGTAAGCAATTGGACCGAATAGATCCATGTGGAGGTGCTCAAGCGGTCTTGTTGTAGTCATGACATTCTTCGCGGGATGGAGTGCTCCTACTTGCTTCCCTGCTTGGCACGCTCAACAAGGCCTGTCTTTATCAAAAACAACATCCTTTAAACCTCGGATGTGATCGCCTTTAAGGAGTTTTTGAAGATTCCTCATACCAACATGTGCTAGCCGTCTATGCCACAGCCAATCCATGTTGGTCTTTGCAATCAAGCATGTGTAAAGTCCGGCTTTATCTTTGTTGAAGTCAACCAGATAAAGTTTTCCCTTTAACACAGCCTTGAATGCAATTGAGTTATCACTCCTTCTAGAGACAGTCACACCCTCATTAGTGAATAAACAATTATAACCCTTGTCACATAATTGAGATATGGACAAAATGTTATAATCCAAGAAGTCTAAACATGACAGAGAGTATGTTGTGATGAAATTGCAATTTTACTGGTACCAAGCACTCTTCCTTAACTATTATCACCAAAGTAAATGCCTTCGCTTGGATCTTCATTTTCTTCATATTCCACGAACATTCTTCTTTCTCCGGTCATGTGATTTGTGCATCCACTATCTAGCACCCATTTTGCTCCACCGGATGAATAAGTTTGCAAAAGACAAATTATGCCTTGGTCTTAGGTACCCAAGCTTGCTTGGGTCCTTTGAGGTTAGTCACAAGTGATTTGGGCACCCACACATGAGACTTGGTGTTCCCATGCCGTGGCCCAACATATTTAGCATAAACTCTTCCAAGATTACTTTTCATAAGTACATATGAAGCATCAAAGTTCTAAATAGAAGTTGTTGTTCATATGTGTTCACAGTGTTAAATTTACCAACATTATCAAGTTTTCTAACTTGAGAAGAGTTTCCTTTGACAAAGGCAATGCAACCCTTGTTATTCTTGTGGCTTCTAGCGTTTTGATTTTCACCATAATAATATCCAATGCTATATTTGACATTAGGAGGTCTTGTGACCGAGTATGCACTGCGTGCATACTTGATCTTCTCCTTGTCAAATATGCCACTTTGAGAAGATTGCTTGTCCTTTGTCAAGTTTGGCTTTTTCTTCAAGTTAGTGTCACTTTTGGCACAAGCACAAGTAATACTAGTTTCAGATTTTATATGTTGAGAAGGTGAACTTGAAGTGGATGAAGAACCACTTTGCTTGAGTGACTCAACTTATACCTCAAGGATCTTGTTAACTTTGGTTAAGTTAGCAACTTCATCCTTGATGGTAGTGTTTGAGTCTTTTAACTTCAAGCAAGCTTCCTTGCTTGAAGCTAACTCAAGTTCTAGTCATTTACTTCGCTCCTTTTCAAGTTCAAGAAGCTTTTCAATCTCAAGATATTCCTCCTTTCGGGAGATGATCATATCTTCCTGACGATTGACTAACTTCTCCATATCAACAAGCTTATCAAATAGAAATTTCATCTTAGCAGCTGTCTTTTTGTCTAAACCCCTAAGCATATATTCATTTTCATCACTGCTATCATCCTCACTAGAATTATCACTATCACTAGTAAAAGAATGCGAGAAGGAAGATCTAGTTGTTACCTTTCTTTTACCTTCCTTTGCCATTAGACAAGTGTTGTCGGTGTCCTTCCATGCGCCCGTGGTTGGGAAGAGAGTGGATTTTTTGATAGTCTCCGTGGAAGGTTGAGGGATCCCCAAAAATTACAATGAATGAATACCACCAAGCACACTAAAAAGATGTACAATAAATGAACAAGAGTGTGCGAGAGATCAAACCCAAGAGCTCAAGATGTGTAGAACAAGTCTCTCCTTTGATCAATTGCTAATCCTCAAAGATTTGATCCTGTTAGGGTTAGAATATGTGGAGAGATGTGAATTTTGGGCTCTTGGAGGGTGTGACGGCGCAGGGGGTCGAGAGATGTGGTAGTATGGCCGTACACCTCTATTTATACTAGGGTTTCTAAAGGTTACCGTTAGGGTTTGTGATGTCCGGACTAGTCCGTGGTGGACTCCGGACTAGTCCAGTGTGCGGCGTGTGGAAAACCCTAAGTGTTGTGAGATACCGGACTAGACCGTAAGAGTGCGAACTAGTCTGTTGTCTACTCACAGACAAATCGGACTAGTCCGATCCATATCGGACTAGTCCGTTTCTAGTCAGAGAGAAATCGGACTAGTCCGGTCGATATCGGACTAGTCCGCATATGCTGATTTTTGTGCAGTTAGTGTGATTTCTTTCACTTGAGCTCTTGGGGTGTGTTTCTCCAACACACTCCATACTATGTAATCTAATATTTTCAGCTCCTGAGCTCTTATCATTTTAGATCCTCATTCTCCTTTCTTTTTGCGCTTTCTTCCTAATTTCTTTAAAAACCTGCGCTCATCTCAACGATTTTGTTAGGGTCTCATTTGTTTGTTATAAATCAACCAAAACCCACAAGGGATGCCTAGATGCACTTTCAAAGGGACACGTGGCAGCTCCGGACCTCATCTCTACGGAGAGGTACTGGTCGGAGCCCAGGTCACGTGTCAACTCCAGAGCCTTCCTCAGCAGGGAGGTGGCTTTGAGCCAAGAGACGCGTGACAGCCCCGGACCTCACCTCAGATGGGAGACTCGGACCGGAGCCCAGGACACGTGTCAGCTCCGGAGCTGTCTTCAACAGGGAGGTGGCTCTGAGCTAAGATATATGTGGCAGATTCGGACCTCACCTCAGCGGGGAGCCTTGAACTAGAGCCCAGGGCACCTATCAGCTCCGGAGCCGTCCTTAGCAGGGAGGTGGCTCTGAGCCAAGAGACACGTGGCAGCCCTAGACCTCTCCTCAGTTGGGAGGCTCGGACCGGAGCCCAGGGCACGTGTTAGCACTGGAACTCAAGCGCACGTGGCAGCCCAAGGGCTGACCTCAGGGCCAAGGGCACGTGGCTATGCTAGGGCCCGCCTCAGCAGGGAAACGGGGCCCAGGCCGTATTTTACCCTCTACGTGGGAGTACCCGGTCTGCAGGGTACCGACACATACCAAGACCAGAAAACAATTTCTTGGATTGGTACATATCTTTCAGCACTTTATGCGGTTGAGGAAGGATACACTGATCAATTTGATGAGATCGTTGTAATAATTGTTGGAGAACAAATACTTAGACTTTATTGCCATAAGTCTGATCATGAAATTAAGAAGAGTTACTTTTGTGTGTTCATGCAGTGGCTCTTCGGAAGCTTTGAGAAGATTAAAGAACATTTCAACCTCTGTTGTAGGATCTATGGCTTCAAGCATCTCGTCCATCCTATCGACTCCCGTGCTATCATCCACCGCTTCATCTTCTACAGCTTTGGAATGTGCCTCACCGTGAAAGTACCATATCTCATACTTTTGCATGAAACTGTTTTGACACAAGTGAAACGTCAACATCACCTTGTTGAAAAAAATTGCATTCTGGCATTTGGTACATGAGCACCGCACCCTACTTCTGTTGGACAAGGAAAAAGTTGATTGTATAAAATCATCTGTCTTGGTGAACCACTCCTCTGAGTGATGCCATTTTTTTCCATCCAGAATACATTCAACTCCGGTCTTCAGCCATAACCCACCCAAGAGTGACCGAGGTAACGTGCTTATAACGAGACACGGAGTATGAATCCGGACGAAATTTCGGAAGCATAACTCCGCTGTTCTCCAATTGCACGCCCAAAAATGGTGCAGCAGAGAACATTAGGGTTATGCTCTTGAAATCAAGTCTAGATCCAGACCCTGTATCTAACTCGTCAAAAGCATGTCCTCGGTCACTCTCAGGCTATACAAAAACGGACAATTCCGAACCTGCACGCCTCACACGTGCAAATTCGAAACGGGTAACTAATTTCTATAGGTTATGTTGCCCATTTTCATTTTTCAGTGATTTACGTGAGAGGAAACAACGAGAAAGAGGGGGTAAGTTGGTCAGAGTTGAAAGTTCAAAGGGCCTATGCCGGATCGGGCTGTGCCATGTTGGGCCATGCCGGGTCGGGCCGTGTCGGATTGGGCCATGCAGGGTTGGGTCGTGTCGGGTTGGACCGTGCCGTGGGGTTGGGCCGTGCCGGGTCGGGCCGTGCCGGGTCAGGCCGTGTAGGGTCGGGCCATGCCGGGTCAGGCCGTGCCATGCAGGGTCGGGCCGAGCAGGGTCGGGCCGTGCCGGGTCGTGCTGCGTCGGCCCGGAACTCGTTAATATACGTATAATTATTAAACACTCACAATCAATTAATTAACTAATTCAAAACTAATTAAATAATTGAAAACTAAATAAACAATTAAATAATTTAAACTAATGAACTTATGAAACTAATTGAACAACTGAAACTAATTGAACAATTAAAAACCAGTTAAACAAACTAATTACAAACTAATTAAAAACAAAAAACAAACTAATTACAAACTACTACGTGATTAATTAACAAATTATTCACCTAAATTAAACTAAAATAAACTAATTAAACATAATTACAAACGAAACTAAACTAATTAATTTAAACTAATTATAGACTAAACTAAATTAATTAAACTAACCTAATTACAAACTAAACTAAACTATTAAAATCAAACTAATTACAAACTAAACTAATTAATTAATCAAAACTAAAAAACTAAACTGATTAAATTAGATTACTCGTTTTTGGAGGTGGCGTGACACGGAGAATCCGGGGGCAGAGCGGATGAAGACCGCGGCGACGCAGGGCGCGCGGGGGCGGCTCGGCGTGGCGGCGCGAGGGCCGGGAGAGGACGGGGCGACGGCGGCGCGCGGGTAGGCCGGGGGGCGACGGCGGCGCGACTGCTCGGGATCAGCGCGGGCATTCTCCTGCGCCGACCCCTGGCACGGACGGGTATATATCTCTTATTTACGACGGTCGGTCCCGGGCCGTCGTAAATAGGGTGGTATTTACGACGGTGGTTGGCCCCGTCGTGAATAAGGGCATTAATCACGACGGTGTAGTCAACCGTCGTGAATAAGAGCATTATTTACGACGGTCAAAATAGACCGTCGTGAATATTTTTTATTAATGACGGTACCCTCGTTAATAATTTTGGCCATCGTTAATTGATATTTTCCTATAGTGCTCGCTTGTAACTACGGTTACTTGAACGAACTGAGCTAATACAAGGCCGACAAACACATTAGACTAGACGGAGGACACGTTGTCCGAACCAGTATAAATCTTTGTCTTTATTAGCTAGCCATCCAGACATAAAACGTAAAGTATTCGATTACTAGCCGGTGATAAAAACACCGACCCATACCTTCGCATAGTCTTAAAAAACAGGTGGAATCATGAAGCTGCTCTGAGACAGTGCAGTTAAATAAAGAAGCAAAAGCTAAAATAATAAATCCGACCTTCATGTGCAAATACTACAGCTCTCCGCTCTACAAACTGAGGTAAGGTCCACTTTTGACATTTTTTTAGAAAGCTCCAGGCCATTGCCTCATCTGAGATCCAGCGCTGGGCTTCCTCCATGATGCCTCCCAAAATTAGTTACATTGATTTTTCCTCGGACTCAAAGATACTTGTATTCCTTTCTTTCTATATTTCCCAAGCTACCATAATGATTAGAGACTGGAGGCCCTTAACATCTTGTTGGTGATCTTTTCCCGTCAGTTCAGAAACCAGTCTGCGAGCTGACCTTGCTGCCACTGCCGCAGATGAAGTTCAGGCTTCTGGTCCATGCTCCCACTTCTTACCAGATGGAGTTTGAGACTGGGCATTCCTTGAATAGGTAGTCTGATGTTTCAAAATTTCAATAGCGTAGAGAACAGAGATATTGGTTACGCCACCCCTTGCTTGTAGCCTTGCCTTCGTCCACATCCTATCTTGCAAAAGAAGCCATGTAAATATGTTACAGTCATTTGGCGCCGAAATCTGCCACACATGCTTAGGGAACCATGATTGGATGCTTCCTTCAAATTGTAACTTGTAAGCCGACCTGGATGTGTATTCACCACTTGCAGTCATGGTCTAAATTAATAATTTTATCAGGTCTATCATCTTCAACATCATAGCCAACACTCTGAATCTGTAACCAAAGTGAGGCTATTTCCGAGACAATGTCAGTCCTGGGGTCATGCATGAGATCGCTAATCCATGAGTTATTTTCCAAGTCATCCTTCGTAGTAATGCTTATCCTCCTACTATATCTGTAAAGATTAGGGTATTGTGCTGCAAGTGGGGAGCCATTGAGCCAATTGGATTTCCAAAATTCGGCAGTTTTCCCACCGTGAACCGTAACCCTCGTGGCGGCACTGAATAGGGCTTCCACCTCATCTACTGGCTGCTCCGATCCCACCTAAGCTTTATGCAGTGACTTCCATTGAGCCCACAACCAACGAATTGTAAGTGCACCGCTGAAGTACCGAAGTTCAGTAATACCCAAGCCCCCTCTATCCAGTAGTCTACACACTGCAATTTACCTTGTGCTTTTGGCATTTGATTTTTTTTCAATTTGACACTGAATCCAAGAAACATTATCAGCAATTTTTTTTGAAAGGCCACATGGTCTTGACCTGTATTGTAATTTCTCCATTTGGAAATGACTAGTTGGATAACTAGGGCCCACGACAGGTAGAGACCTGGATTTTTTGTACAGTGGGGTCTTCCTCCTAGTCAAAATATACAACATACCCTACCTTATATTTGTTGGCTGGGTGTGGACTGTACCCAATTTTCTGAGAAAAGGCCATAGAACTTGGTAGAAGTACAGATTTCATAGCATCCCGTCTTGCGCTTTTATGACTAACATTGTTAAAACAGTCAGTGCAACTGCAACCATTACAGTATCTTTCTTGCAAAAACCTCGCAATACCTGGAAATAATTCAATCAGAACACCAATCAGTACGACTTAGCAAACGGAGTAAAGAGAAAAAACAATAACCAAAAGCAGAGGACCATCAACTTCTAGGCTATGGAGGGAGTTCATCATTAATGAAATTACAAAAATTCAAATTCAGCTGCTCACCAATGTAAAACTCTAGGTTACAGTATTCAGAGGAATGGCAGAAGCAAAATATGCTTCCCCAACTTTTTTTGTATAGGGAAACAAGTTTTAGAAAATAAAACTGTTGGGTTTTATATCTTGCCTTCCCCATCATTTGGTTTTCCATATTATCTTTCATAGTCTCATCCCTACCGTACATTTTCCTATGAACATCTCTCCTGTCTTGCACACCCACCTCTATGTGGAAGTAATGACATTTGGATTATCTGAGCCAATCAAGAGTACTACACCAAAATTTCTGTGGTATATTCAGTAGCTGTTAGGTTAGGAAATTGGAGCATAATATTTGCCTTTCTTTCTCTCTTTGTTTTGAACTCAATTAATATTTAAGGATTCTTCCTGCATCATACTTTCATCTAGAGAAACAGATAAATTAGAATGTCAAGGAAAAGGAGTGGAAATATTTCAACTCATTTGCTTTCAATACATAAGCATCCGGGCTGCAGCCATGAGACCACTGCATAAGCACGGTATATAGGTTTGGATTCAGGGAAGACCCTGATAGAATTAAGAGGGAAAATAATTATTGGATTGATTAAACCTCTGGGGTGAGTACATATTTATAAGGGCGTCAGAGGACCTCCCTTGGTACAATAGGCGAGGTGGTATTATTATCTAACACTCTCCCGCAATCTGAACGTCTATTAGATAGAACATTCAGCCTAGATCGAAACTCCATAAACACCGAAGATGGGAGGCCTTTGGTGAAGAAATCCGCGTACTGCAAACTAGTAGGAACATGAAGAACCCGAACTGCTCCAGAAGCCACCTTGTCCCTAACGAAGTGTAAATTAATCTCCATATTCTTGGTGCGTTGATGCTGCATCGGGTTGGTCGACAGATAAACTGCACTCATGTTATCACAATAAACCAAGGTGGCCTTCTGTAATTGACAATGAAGTTTCTCTAGTAGCCGACGCAACCAAGAAGCCTCAGCCACGGCATTAGCGACGACACGATATTCAGCTTTTGCGCTGGAGCGGAACACCGAGTGTTGGCGCTTCGAAGACCAGGAGACCAGATTATCACCGAGAAAGACGCCGTATTCGGAGGTGAAATTGCATGTGTCGGGACACCCAGCCCAATCAGCATCAGAATATGCGATCAACTCGCTGACAGAGGATTGGTGAAGTTGTAGACCAAGATACAAAGTGTCTCGGATGTATCGGAGAATGCATTTCACCAACACAAGATGAGGCTCACGAGGATCATGTATATAGAGGCACACCTGCTGAACAGCAAATGCAACATCTGGTCGAGCAGAAGTGAGATACTGAAGTGCCCCGGCAAGGCCTCGATAGTGAGTGGAATCCGAAACAGGAGCTCCATCGGATGAAAGCTTCGTACACGTGTCGACCGGAGTAGAACATGGCTTGCAATCAGCCATGCCAGCTCTCTCAAGAATATCAACCATATACTGCCGCTGTGAGAGAAAGAAGCCAGTGCTGCTTCAAGTAACAAAAATGACTAGAAAATGATGGAGGTTACTCAAATCCTTCATTGAAAATTCTGAAGCAAGAGCATCAATAATGTGACGAAGCAGCGGCACTGAGGAGGCATTCAGAACAGTATCATCCACATAAAACAACAGATAAGTCATGTTTGCACCGTGTCAGTAGAAAAAAAAGAGAAGTGTCTGACCGAGCGCCAACAAATCCAAGTGTGGTAATATGAGAAGTAAACCGGTTGTACCAGGCACGAGGAGTTGCTTCAAACCATACAAAGATTTATTCAGGCGGCAGACGAAGTCTGGATTAGTTGAGTCAAGAAAACCAGAAGACTGCTCACAATAGACTGTCCCCGACAATGTGCCATGCAGAAACACATTTTTCACATCAAGCCGGAGAATAGGCCAATCACGAGAAAGGGTAACGGACAGAACAATATGTATTGTAGCAGGCTTCACCACAGGGCTTGAAGTCTCACCAAAATCAATACGAGGCTGCTGAGTAAAACCGTGAAGCATCCAACGAGCCTTGTAGCGATCAAGAGAGCCATTCGGATGAAACTTATGGTGAAAGACCCACTTGCCAGTCATGATGTGTGCACATGAAGGACAAGGCACGAGATCCCAAGTGTTGTTGGCCTGTAGTGCGGTGAACTCCTTGGTCATGGCCTCTCGCCAATTGAGATCAGCGAATGCGCCATGGTAAGTCTTCGGCATTGGTGACAGCATCATTTCCTGAAGATTCAGGCGCTGTACCGAGAGACGAAGCCCGACCTTCCCATGGGTTTGCATGGTGCGCTCGTTGTTCGCAGGAGGAACCTCGAGCACGGATCGTGGGACACGAGCGAAGCTCATCTGCTGATGAAGGGCAGTCAGAGGAGCCACGGGAGATCCGAAGCCTGGTGGAGCACTATGCGAGGAAGCCGAGCTCGGTACTAAGCTCGGGGAGGTCTGACCACCTACTGTGGCAGTTTGACCGCCACTAGAATAGAGACATCCAGAATCTCCGGACGTCATGGCGGTCGCACCGTTGATCTCACGGTCGGACTGCGACAGGCGGCGGTCAGACCACAATGGGAACAGAGGCCTGCCTGGCCTCTATTGGGTATGGCGGTCGAACCGCCGCTGGGTGTGGTCGGACCGCAAGGGGAACAGAGGCTCGCCTGACTTCTGTTGGGTGTGGCGGTCAAACCACCATGGGGTGCGGTCGGACCACGAAGGGGTGGACAGGGGCTGAGGAGGCCTCTGTATGTGTGCGCTGTAGGACTGCCCATGGGCGGCGATCGGACAGGGGCAAAACAATCAGTGCTAAAGGGCATCGATGAATCGTCAGTATCGGAAAGAAAATAAAAGTAGGATGAAGGAGGGCTAGATATTTCCACAAAGGGAAAATAGGACTCATCAAAGGTTACATGACGAGAGATGATGAGACGATTTGTGGCTAAGTCTAGGCATCGATATCCTTTGTGGTCGGATGGGTAGCCGAGAAAGACACAAATGGTAAAGCGAGGAGCTAGCTTGTGTTCAGCGGTGGCGGAGAGGTTTGGGTGGCACTTGCAAACAAAAACACGAAGATAGGAAATATAAGGATGGGTGCCAAAGAGAGCAAAATGCAGAGTGACAAAATAAAGTGTTTTGGATGGTCGCAAGTTTATTAAGTATGTAGCGGTGTGAAGCGCTTCTATCTAATAGCCAGCTGGAATACTAGCTTGGAACATGATCGAGCGCATTGTGTCATTGGTCGTGCGAATAATACGCTCAGCATGTCCATTTTGAGGATACGTATGAGGCCAAGAAAGTCGCAACACAACATTATGACGAAGAAAGGATGCGCGCGATGCAGAATTCAAGTTCACAACCGTTGTCATATCGAATTGCCTTTATGGTGCGGCTAAACTTAGTGGAGACCTAGGCAAAAAACTATGATAAGGTCGAAAAAAACATGGGATTTGAGGAAAAGAGGAAAAGTCCATAAATAGTGCGAACAATCGTCAAGAACATTAAGATAATACTTGTGACCGGAAACACTTTGCACGGGAGAGGTCCATAAATCACAATGTATTAAATCAAAATTGTTCAAAGCCGACAATTTGACAAAGCAAAAGGAAGACATTTATGACAATGATCAAGCTGACAGACACGACAAAGCTTGTCAAGTTCCTGTTTATACAATGTGAAAATAATCTAGACAATGCCTCAAAAACTAGATGGCCTAGATGAAGATGCCAAAGCATAGACGGTGTGGTGACTGTAGCTAAGGCATGTGAAGGCGAAAGTGGCGGAAAGGAAATAGGATAGAGCTGCCCGGAGCTGTTGCACCTAGCGATTATGTTCTTGGTGTCCAAATCCTTCACAGAAAAACCAAAAGGATCAAATTCAATGAAAACATTATTGTCACTGGTAAACTGACGAACGAAAACCAAATCTTTTATAATGTGAGCAGAAACAAGAATAGGTGCAAATGTAAAGGGCGAGCACGGATAGATAAAGAAGTGTGACCAGTGGAGATAATAGGAAGCAAAGACCCATTGCCTACAATGATAGATAAGGGGTCAAAAAGGAGGGAGGTTGGGAGGATGAGATGTTACCAGAGGAGGAGCTCATGTGGCTATCAACAATGGAGTCCATGTACCATTCAGCGGACGGCAGCGGTGCTAGCGACATGGTGTTGAACGAGTTCGCCAGCTCGTTCTGATCCCATGTGGTATAAGGCTCCCTGGAGGTAGAAGCTCCCCCTTACAGAGAGCTGGCGGTCGGACTGCTGTAGGGGGCGGTTTGACCGCTGGTGTAGGAGGCGGTCGGAGCAGTGCCGGGGGCGGTCAGACTGCCATAGGGCGTGGTTGGACCACCGTAGGGCGCGGCCAACCGCCGGACGGCCAGAACGTGTCGTAGGACGCCCCCGTGTGTCAGGAAGGCCTGCTGCAGAGGAGTAGGCGCGCGAGGGCGTGCTGTAAAGCCTGGTGGAAGACAGGGTGCAGCGCCACCCCAGACCTACAAGGTCTCGTTTCATGGATTCCCCGGAGTGCGAAATCCGCCTTCGCTCCGTGTGTCGTTACGCCGGTTCCGGTTGCACCGATTTAGGCCCGAGTTAGAAGATGGAGCAACAGAGGCTGGGGCACCGGAAGGCGGGGTGCCGGAAGCTGGGGCGCATGGAGGAGGTCCGCCAAGTGATGCTGGTGGAGGGATGCGTCCTGCACTTGATGAAGTGGCAGCCAGGGCACTGGCATTCCCCGGCTTAGACTTCATCTCAATCTCCTCAAGCTGGAGGTTGTTGCAAACCTCGGCGAAGGTAGGGAAGGGGTGCTGCCACTTGAGGAGAGACACCATGTGGGAAAACCACTAGTTCAGGCCACGAAGCGTCGTGAGGATGAGGCTGCGTTCGGGGATGGCCTCGCCCATGTTGCCAAGTACGTCGGCCATCGACTTGAGGTGGCAGCAATAGTCGGTGATGGAGAGGTCCACCTGGACGAATGTGCGGAATTCAGCATCGAGAATCATAGCACGAGTCTCCTGGTTACCTATGAAATGCTTCTGAAGCCTGAGCCAGATGGAACGAGCTGCGGGTACGCCCGTCAAGACGATCTCAATGATATCGGGGGAGAAGGCGCGTGAAGCCAGGAGATGACGGTGCAGTCCATACGGCGCCAATGAGGATCGATGACATTGGGATCCATGTCGGTGAGAACGTGATCGGAGAGCTCGTACTTGCCTAGGGTGTTGAGGAAGAGGGCCTTCCACCGATTGTAGTGCAGTGAAAGGTTGTCAAGGATGATGGGGATCATCATCTTGATATTGGGCATGGTGATTTCTTTGACTGTTGAGTGAAGCAATGTCGTCAGACACTGGAGGAGGAGGGTCGTGGCTGGCCAAGTCACGACAAAACTCATCAGCTGCGGCAAGCAAGGAACAACATGCCTCGTCGGCCGCTGCACGTGCACGTGCTGCCTCGATAGCGAGACGATTTGCCTCTGCAGTTAAATGAGTTAACTCGGTCACCAAGGCAACGTCCTGTGCAGCTTCTTGGGTGTCATTGGCGCCATCAACGTCGGGGGCGTCTGTGGATGCCATTGATTGCAATCTGGATGTCTGGTGGTTGGACCGCTGGTGGAGGAAATCGGACCATGAGTACGCGGCGGCTAGTGTTAGGTAGACGACACGGGCGGGCGCCACGTGTCGGCGCTAGCAGTCGAACCGCGACAGGCGGTGGTCAGACCGCGAGCAGGCACCGCCTCGGATCAGCGGCGGCTAGGGTTAGGTGGACAACGCGGGCGGGTGTCACGCGTCGGTGGACATCGACCGCCGTTGAGCTGGCAGTCGGACCGCAGCGGGGCGGCGCGCCGGGAAGACTGTGTCGTGGCGAGGGGAGGGAGAGGATGCGCAGCCGTGGGGCACGGCGGCGGCTAGGGCTGCGGAAGAGAGATTCTAGGGACGAAACCTCTGAGATACCATGATATAATTATGAGGGGAAATAATCATTGGATTGATTAAACTCACTGGGGTGAGTACATATTTATAAGCGGGTCAGGGGACCTTCCTTGGTACAATAGGCGAGGTGGTACTATTGTCTAACAGCCCCAAGTGGTGTACCTATTCTGTTTCTTAGCAATGCCATCTACCCTGCAATGTTTCACTAGATTATTCAGATATTGTAACCTGCAAGGCTGTAACCCAACCTCAAACAATCAACACTTCATCTCCTTCTGTTTTGAAACCTATAGATAGCTGGGTGAAGGTTTGATCCGGTGTAGATATGTGTGAAGTTATGGACAAGGACAACCCTGGACTCATTTTTGTATATGTAATGTTTATTTTCCATTGTGATTTTGGTGGTCTAATGAATTCTGGTAGAGGAACAAAGTTATTGCCCAATGTGAGGGAGTTGTTTCTTAGATATCTCTTGGGTTTATGAAATCAAATTGTTTTGGCATGACGCTCATGCAAGTTGCTGTAATGTTTGCTCTTCGTGATAGAAAGTACCACTGAATGTACCGTGTTAAACATTGCATCAGAGTTGAGACCCAGTTTACTGATAGTGCATAAGGGGATAAGCTTTGCACTCTGATTCTTTGTTCTTCAACTTCTCAATCTACTCATGGAAGATAATGCTATCTTTCTACCATCATACGATGCTCTTGTAAGGAGATTAATTTACAGTGCTGAACTTTATGCATGTTAACTTATATAATAGAAACTTGTATTAAAATCACTCTATTAATAATTTTTTATAATTTCCTTTCAGATTTTGAAGGTTGTTAGTATATTTTCTTGTGTTCTATATAACTAAAAATTTTATATATGGTGAAACATATTATATGCTATAATATAAAATAAGAGTTAGTTGATACAGAGTATGAATTTAGACTTTGTGACGGACCGAAATCCGTACGCCCAGGATCTCAGAGGGTGGTGTCGCACGATGCGACACCTGACAACACACAGCATAAGGAAAACATTGTATTACATAGAAAAACAAACTGAATATGTACAAAGTAGTACAAGCCTTCAGTCTAGATCTAAATACAGAGTCTACAACTGTGGAAGCTTAATTTTTACAACTCACGCCCACCTAACTAGCAAAAGTCGGTTGTCCAGCCCTATGGACAACCCACACTAGCTCCACTCCTCAGTTCAGCATGGCGTGTACGGCTCCCACTCAGCCGTGGTCCCCGACGGAGGGTAGCCCTCGCCGGTGGACTCGTACCCCGAGTCCGTGGGGTAATCCCCACCTGCAAACACTCATAGCAGCAACCGTGAGTACGATGGCTCAGCAAGGCTTAACCGACTCACCTACACATGAAACTCTATATGCAGGTCATAACAAACATAGGATGGCACATTGCAGCAAAGGACACGCCTACAAGTTCATCCTTAAATCAGCTTTTAGCCACAAGTTAACAGTTGATGAATCTAAAATTTAGTAAGCGATATTTGGTGGCACACAAGTAGCAATACAAGTTAATCATAACGGCAATATTGAATCACATCATTGCATATATTAACCCACGTCACGACACAATGAACAAGAGGTACTCATAACCGCGAGGGACGGCGAATCGACTCATTATACACCTGAAGGGATACCCGAAGAGCACGTCACGTACGCCCACCCGTGGAGCTGCACAACACGCTCATTCGATGTCGTACAGGACAACCTTTCACCAAACAGCCCAAACGTCGAACCGGTCGCACCCAAACGGACAGAAGGTTCCCTACACGTAGCATCTCCCTATGCCCGTTAGCGGATTTCCACCTTGCTTCCCTCAACTTACACCTATAAGTCGGTGTGTTATGCCTCGACGCCCAGAGGTATAGGTTACATCAGTTTATCGGACCCCATATATCCGATATGCCTTCGGTACATTCAAACTTGCTCAGCGGGGTCATACACGGATCGGTCCTCAATCGACATGGACAGGGCTGCGCCCACAAGACTTCCTCTTGCTGTGCCCTAGCCTCTGCCTAGTCTCATTTTCTTAGTAAAGTGATCTCACCTCACTAGAACCAATCCCGTGTGTCCCAACGCCTATACTCGCGAGTAGATTCCAACTACTCGACTTGTACCGAAGTCCATACACATTAAGCAGAGTATATACTACTCAAGGACTTATACACTACCCCCACTCTTGTGGGAATAATCTGGCTATGCATTTGGGTTTCATCCATCCTACACCTAATGCACATAAATACCTCAAGCTAAAGTATATATATAAAGAAAAACTGTATAAACTTTGTTAAGTGCAAAACGGAGCTTGCCTTGTTACTGCTGGTCAGAAGTTAGGGTCTCGTCCGGATGGAGAAATTCCAGCACTTTCGGGGTTTCCTCGCCTTCAGCGACTACACGTAAGCAATGTACTATATGTCAATTTAAATGCAATATGTTAACTTGAGTATGTAAAGACCATAACTCTAGCTAGCCCTCCCCTTTGGCTCTGAAATTTTTATGGTGGCTTGGTAGGGTCCTAACCAGAGACTTGACAAAGTTTCATTTGAAACAAAGTTCATTTAAGCTCTGTACAAATAAAAGTTTATTTGGTCATTACTAGAGCCTCTAAGGATTTCCAGGGATTTTCATGGCTCAAACCATTACTTTATGAAAACTAGAGTTTGAGATAGTTCTAATGGAATTGATTTCATGTCATTTGAAGAATCCTAGAGGAAGTTATGCCCTAAACAAGGTTTGAGAAAATCTGAAAAATGTTTCTGTACATTTTTCCATTTTCTCAGGGCAGTTCCCTTAATCACACCATTAGGGGGACTAAATGAACTTGGATGGATCTGAAATTTTTCCTGTGACTCAAGGATTTTCAAATGAACATCCCAGCCAAATTTCAGAATTTTCTATAAAAGAATTATCCAGATAAAATCCCCAACAGTTTAAACTTGAGGTAATCAATTCTGGAAAAAGAATGAGTTTCATGAGCTGAAACTTGTATTGATGGATAGTACTCAAAGAGTTGAATCCAACAAAATTTGGTTCACTGAATTTGGACACTTCTACACGAAGTTATGAATTTCTAAAGTTTGGGCTGATTCCTGAATTATTTTCCTAAAGAAAATCACCTCCCGCGGCTAAACAGTGACTGACAGCGGGCCCCACATGTTTAAATTAAACTAACCACGCGCGCTTAGTGCAGTGACTGACACATGGGACCCGCGCCCTTCGTCTACCTCGTGACGCCGCCACCCCGAGCCACCAGAGCTCCGGTGAGGTCGGCGTTCCCGGCGACCTAGCTCGCCGGCGACGATGAAACTCGCCGCCCCTACGTAACTTTGGACGCTGAACATGCTGGACACCATGCCGCCACCGGCTAACCGCCGTAGCTCGCCGGCGATGAGCGCTATGCCCCTGTGCAACTTCAGCAACGCGTTCCCGTCCTTCCGACCACCCCCTTCGCGTGCTAATCGCGTCACCACGTCCAGGGAAGCCTCGGGAAGCTCGGCATGACCTCGGTTGGGACCTAAACAGCCGGAAAACTGGACCTCACCGGCGACCCTCTCTTCCGCCGGACTGTTTATCGGTGAAACTAGGGTTCGGGTGGTTGTTCTTGCGGGTTCTTCCTCGAGGAGAAACACACGGATGTCTAGAGCGTGTGTGAGCTGCAGCCCGACCGGCGGTTGCCTCTGTTCAACGAATTTTGCCGTCGACCGATTGCTAACCCTAAGGTACACCGTGGAGGGAAACTCGGAATTCTTGCTCTACACCGCATGAAACGGCAAACGGTTTCCTCCTACAGCTTCCTCACAAGCAGGCACACCTTTTCTTCTCTGGTGGCGGCGCGTGAAGCAGCCGGGATTGGCCGGTCGCCGGGGAGCAGAGAGCGGCGGTGAGAAGCTTGGTTGCGGAAGCTACCAGCGGGCTATGTGAGCGTCGGTTCAGCCGAGACACAACAAAAACGACCGGTGTGTCGTGCTGGCACTGTGACTCGCGATTTTCACCGTGCGGTGGCCTCTCCGTCGGTGAGCGGCCTGCACATGGCTCTCGGCGGTCGCACGAGTGAGTTTCTCTCGGGCTGAGTCGGTTCTGTGAATTCCCCTCACTGACCAGTGGGTCCCAGCTCTCCCCTCTAATTCTTTTCTACTTTTTGCTGCAAATATCCCACCTACTCACACTTAAATGGTAGACTTAGCCACAAAGTCATGAGTTGAATTTGATTTCCTCAATTTGAAATTGGTTTGGATAAATTTTCTTCACATTTGAATTTGAAATTCAAATTCAGTTTTGAATTAATGCAAATTTAGCTCCCGACAAGATGAACTCCAATGGGGATGAAAATTGGTGGACTAACTCAGAAAAAAATGTGCTGAGTTTGAATATGAAGTCAACTTTTGAATTCAAGTGATGAAAACTAGCTGAAATTTGAATTTGCATTCAAATAGCCCTTTTTACAAATGTCTCCAAAAGTGGCTCACAAGAGTTTGGATTTGCATGAAACCTGGAATGAGCATTCCTAAAAATATTTAGGACCAAATGGTGAACTCATCCTCTCATGTTTATGTGTGTGAGCTCCTACTTTTGAAGTTATGGGTTTTTCCTCTAATCACCCTCTTGATTATGTTTACTTGCTCTTCACAAATGTTCATGAGCAACCCACCAAATGAGCTGTGGTGTGGTGATGTGATGAACATTTTAGCAAGTCAATTCTTGCGCTTTTACAGACTTTAGAGTCCGACGAGTGAAAAATAATAGAGAATAAAATATTTTAGATTGTGTTGTAAATGGTTAGGAATATTTCTTTAGAGTATGAATTTTAAGTATAATGAATATTTTATTACGGTATAACTTTAGAGTATGACGAATATGGACTGTCTAAACTCATTGAGGCATATTAGACATGTGCCCATTTGCGTGACGAATCTTGAGCTTTGGCCAATGGACGCAGGCGTTGTCCACGCCCTTGGAGGGAACTATTGATGCTCCTTTTGGTCTCTTTCTTTTCGTGTTTGTTATTTTTCCTACCCTCTGCAGCAATGCAATTGTGTAAGACACAAGTACAACAAAACCATCCAGCAGTAGAACAAAATAAAAGTTCCGAGAACTCTGAAAGATATTAATTGGAAACTATATTTCGTTTTAAGTTTTAGGAGTGAAAAATTGAATATAGAGAACTGGTTTCACATGATGCTATAGACTACAAAAATTAGGGATCAAATCAATGATTGCTTTGCCAAGTTAACATCCCTAGGCCACCTCACCGGGCATAAAGGTGGGCTGCTATTCTTATTGCTTCCCCGTGATTTAGAATTACTTCAAGGTCTTCATGGTTGCCTCCCTTTCACTATGTCCCTCGGATCAGAGTGTACCTAGGCATGGCTCACCCCTGGGGTGTGGGCCAACTTCAGGCCCATCTCACGGGGTGGTTGTATCCAGGTCTTCAAAGAGTCATCGAGCATCATCCCGACGTGGTATCGGCTTAAAGTCCACTTTCTCTATCCGGTTCACTAACAACGTTCCTTGGACATATTTAAGCTAAAACAATGCCCAGCCTCTATAAAAATTCATAATGAATCTCGTGGTGTAAATGTAAGAGGACTAGAAAAGTTCAAAAATAAAAATATGTACTGTAAAGTAATTCATATTTGTACAGATTGCAGTTTTATTCATCTACGTTTAGAAGCCCTAGGAAGGAATAGGTATGGCGGCCATAGTCGTAAAAAAGTGACAATTGCGAAACTGACCTTGTTTTGAACACTAACTGCGTGTTTGACCCTGTTTTTTAAAGTTTGTACATATGACTCTGTTTTTTTAAACTGAACAAATAAATTGACCCTACTCCGTTTAGACTATTTAACGGTATTAAATTAATGTTAAAAAGACATATTTACCCTTGCACCATTGATCCTACTTTTTATTGTAATTCTCATATATGACCCAACTTTATACACTAAAATTCTAGCATTATCCATATTATTTTAAAGAAACATTTAGCAACAGTTTAGAATTTTTTTTCAATAATATGACTATTATTAAATTTATGAATCACAATTATTTTAAATTTTACATATTTTTGACAGCAATTTCACTATAATGTGACAATTCGGACAGCAAACAATTTCATATATATATGAACTCACATTACAAATAATATCACATATATGCCAACCCGCACAGAGTACTTATCATAATATTCAACAAAATGATAGGCGATGCAAGTCCACATTTGCAAAGTAGTTCAACACTCCAATCTCAAAATAATACAACAAAATCACCAAGTAGCAACTAGCTATTACATGATCATTCAAACACCGAACCATTAAGCTAGGCCCCCTCTCCCTCTCCCTCTTCCTCCTCCTCCTCCTCCTCCTCCCCCTCCTCTCACATCACTTGCACTTGAACTAGGCCTGCATAGAATGAAATATGGTAGTAAACAAGATGGTAAATTCAGAACAAATAATATCAATAATGCAAATCATGATTACATATATGTGGATGCAACATTTGGATCATGACTCACTTCTTCGGTTACACTAATTCCACTTGTTGTGGTCCTCCTATTTTTGCTAGCTGTAAGACTATCTTGGCAATATTTGGCTGTGTGGCCTAGTTCATGACACTTGGAGCATTCTCTTTTCTTCTTCCATCATACCAGCCTCATTGGATGCTTTGATTCTTGACACTAGATCTTCCAGGCTTCCTTCTCAATTTTGGTTTCTTTGTTTTGTAGCCAAGATCAACCCGTGGCCAAAGATGCTTTGATGCCATTGGAGGGAATACACCTGGGTATGCCTTTCTGAACCTCTCAACAGAGAAGTAATCATCAACATAAACAGAGATTTGTGCCTCCCTACTTTGAGATGCAATAACAGCCAGAGCATGAGTGCAGGGCTTCCTAGTCACTTGCCAAGCCCTACAACTAAAGGTTTTTGTGATTAAGATTCACTGCATGCTTAAAAGTGGCCACGGTTACTTCAGTTGTCCCATCTCCACATTTTAACATTTCATGATCCTTAAAAGCTTTGCTTTGATCATTGAGAGCTTCTATAATAGATGGGATTATCCTGCCCTCCATGTCTCTTGCAATATTAGTTCTAGAAATAAATTTTTCAATGATCACTTGTCTTATCTTGTCATGCATGTCCACAATCTGAAATGCTTTAGTTTTGGACACCCAACTATTGAAAGACTCAGAGAGGTTGTTATTGATATAATCCACTTTGCAATCTTCAGCAAATTTGCTTCTAGTCCACACATATGGATGATTCTTATCCAACCATACAATAGCTTCAGGACATCTCTCCGCTATCTTGTTCATGTGGAAGTTGTACTTGTCAACCATACAAGTCTTAGCTGCTGACCACATATTCGGAGAAAACAAAGGGCCCATATACTTCTTCTTCATGTTCTTCCACAAGTGCCTCATACACTCTCTATGTTCTACTGTTGGGTACACATTGTCCATCGCAGTCTCTATGCCTTTGCCTACAATTAAATGTTGAATATTTTTGAGTAAAATATATCACAAGTTTAATAAACAGAAGAATGAAAGGGAGTAGCACTTCAATTTATCTGCATCTGTACTAATCACCAATCCTACAGGCGTACCAATTGCTTGTTTCAAATTGTGAATGAACCATGTCCAACGTTCTATTGACTCTGTCTCGATCACTCCATATGCCACATAAAAAGCCATTTGTGGCCATCTACGGCCACAACAGTTGCCAATTGCCCTCTGGACTTTCCAGTCAAGTGGGTGGAGTCCATGGCAATATATGGCCTGCATCCCTGCAAAAACCCCATCAATGCAAGGTTTCAAAGCAACAAAGAACCTTCTGAAACATACAGCCCCATTGTGTTCTTCTGTGTCTCTCTCAACAACACTCCAGGACATTGCTTTGAGTAGCTCATCTTTGTAAGATGGAAGCAAGTCATAACTGTCATCCCACGCCCCATATATCATATCAAAAGCCTTCTCTTTGCCTCTAAAGACTATCATATGGAACAGTGAATTTATACTTCTTTAACAGCTCCTGTTGCAGCTCTTTAGGCCCAATTGTGGGTTTCTCTTTCAGCCAATCCACCACCCTTTTTTGATACCCAAGTATGTGAGGCCATTGTGTCACCAGCCTTATTTACTGAACCACAATTTTTGTGCTTCAGTCCGTCCCCCTTCACCTGCAACATATAACAATATGTCAGTCTTATATGAACCAAAATAAAAAAGCATGCATGCTAATTTACCTTGCAACCGGTGTGCTTTTTGCTAGTAGATGCAGAGAAAACCCACTTGCAACCCTTATATGCCCTTTTTCATTTGGCCCTAAATCTTTCCTGAGATTTCTTAACCATCTAAAAAGCATAATCATTTAAGATAGAATGATGGGTTACTGTAGCCTTGTACTGATCCACTTTTGGGAAGATCACACCCACATCAATGCATGGATTATCAGCATCATAGACAAACATTGAAATATCATCATCATCCACCTCATCAACTATTTCAGCATCAAGATCATAATCAGATTTCAAACTATATGATTCAGAACAATATGAATCAGAAGATGCAACCAAATCAGAGTCATACCTGCTATCTCTAAATGCCTCCAAAGACTTAATGTCAGAGCATTTCCTCTCCTCAGTAGCACCTACAGCCTTATCATTATCATGTGCGTACCTCCTATTCGTCTTTTTGGCTTTTGTGAGGTGGGATATATCATGAGGATTCACAATTAATGATGACTCTGTCACTTTACTCCTCACTTTAGGATGTAACCATCGTTTTGTAGGTGAAAATTGCAAAGCCCCATTAAAATCATGGATTTGAGCATTGATGTGCACTACACCATGCTCTAGGTTTAGTTCAAACCACTCCAACAGTTGCTCATCAGTATCACTTTGGATACATGCATCATCAAGTGAACGCCACAATGATATATATTGCTTTGAACCCCATATGAGTTTTTCACCTATGTGATTAAGCAATTCTAATAAAGAAAAGTGATGACTGTCAACAGCAAATGAAGTCAATGTGCATCTATGGCAATATTGTTTTGCTTCACCATCCGGTAAGGCAAAATATGATGCAACTTTAATAACAACTCTCATATCAGTGGTGATTATCCTACAAATCACATCAAATTAAAAGAAATTAGCTAATTTCACCTAAAAATCTAACAACAAATCACAGTGAAAAAAAATCATACAAGTTGCATTAGAAATATACCCAGTTGAAGGAATCATCTCCATTCCGCCTGTGGATCAAGCTGCAGCTAGCCGTCGCTCGGGCGCGTCGGTGCCCTTGGCCGAGCTCCACCACCGCCCCTGACCAAGCTCCATCGCCACCCCTGGCCGCGCTCGCACCCTCCCCCTGGCCGCACTTGCGCCCGCCACTGGCCTTGCTCGTGCCGCCCCTTGCCACACACGTCCGCCGCTCTGGTCGCACTCGCCCGCCCCTGGCTGCACTCGCCCGCCGCCTCTGTGGATGTGGCTAGGGTTTCAATGTGGGTGTGGCATGTTCTGGCTGGATAGGAACCAAATGTTTGCTTAGGGGTATTATCATATTTTTTCTATTGTCTTTCTGATTGTTTCGTTTCTTTTACTAATTCTAATTAGCTAGAATTGACAGAAGTTACAAACAGGGTCGAACGGTGATTCCATTTTCAAAAACCAGGGTCAAACGTGCAAACCCTAAAAGAGGGTCAAAGGTACAATTAAACTTTAGATTAGGGTCAAGAGCACAATTGTCCCAAAAAACAGCAACCTGCACTTCTAGATGTCACCACGGGCTACCGGGACCGTTATCCAGTTGTCCTTGACGAGGCCTTGCTTTCTGTGGGGGCCCACAGCTCATCCTCACGGTCCGAACCTAGCGCAGCCGACTTCCCTTTCCTCTCTCCCCAGCCGCGTAGGCATCGCCGCATCGGTGATGTCTTCGTCACAGCTCCTGCTCTGCTGCTTCGTGGCGCTTGCCTACGGTTGCCGACCACGCCAACCACTGCTTTCTCTCTTATGTCTCCTCCTCCCCCACTGCCGTCATCGTAGTGCGGACACCAATGTTGGCGTCGGAGATGGAGACTGGAGCTGTTTGCATAACATGGTGTTGCGTTCAGGTACACCCCCCCTAGTAACCATGGATTATTCCTCTGAAGTCAGCAAATATGAAGAACTTCTATTTTTTTTGTTAAACATATCGTAGTTTAGGGCTAGAAATTGTGCCCTTAGAGATGTTAGCGGTCTAGTTTCATATGTATGTTTGCCTCCCATAGAGTAGTTGTAGAGTTTTTCGTGCTAGCTTACATTTTTGTATTTTTACTGGTTAGCAGTAAGATTTTCGTATTCGATCCGATTTCACCCTATCGACAATGATGACAACATCGACGATGCATTATGACACCTCAACACGTGAGCGACTAATCACATGACGGAATCGCTTGTCATCATCTCTGACTTCAATGAGAAGGTCTTTGACATGGTGAGGCTCGACGACAACTCGATCGTCAGAATCAAGAGACGAGGCACGGTGACGTAAGCCTGCAAGACAGGAGCAGTTTTGAAAGCTCACTGGCACGTACCCTGTTCCTTGGCTTGACATGATCATCTAACTATTTTTAAAATTTCAATAAAACCAAATGTAAAGAGGAATTTAGAATTTAATAATAGTATAGAAATCAATTTTTATAAAATAAAAACCTTAAAATGTGCATTTTATCCTCCATATGCATTTTTGTTCATGCATAAAGTTTGAGACAATAATTTATTTACATCAAATAGGAAATTATTTACAATATAAAATATGGAAGAAAGAAATAGAGGCAGAAAAAGAAAAAAGCAGTTCAGCCATTGCACATCCTTCCTCTCACTAACTCACTCTCATCTCCCCTTCCTTTTCCTGTCGGCCCGCTCCTATTTTCCTCTATCATGGCCCAGCCGGCCTGCCATTTCCATCCCCCCTCCCCCACGTAGCCCAGCCCGTTCCTGCACTCAACCCGCGAATCCGCCGCCAAACCGAAGTCGCACACCACTGACTTCCCCATCATCGCCCATATCGCAACTAACTGGGACTCAACATGGACGTGCAAAGGGAGAATCTCGGGGTGTGCCTTCTTAAAAATCGTCGACCCCCAAACCCGTTTCTCCACACCTCGAGCTATGTCGCCCTCTCTCACGTGCTAGCGCTACCGCTGACTTTTCCAGAGACCTCACCGTCGTCGTCCGACCAAATATGACCACACCCACTTGCTAGACTGCCTTAGTGAGACTCCTTGTCACCTCCTCTCTTTTTCTCTAAACTCCTCCATATCAAGAAAAGCCGGCCTCCAGCCATGGCGCCGCCACCTCGTCGGACTTATCCTTGATCGTTGGATCTGCGATGGACAACCTAGATTAAAAAGGGTGAAGGGGTACACCCCTAACCCACGAAGGACGTGGCCGGCGCTCCACCACTTAGAATCACAGATTTATAGACCCGGTTAACGGAATTTCACGTGGAAAAATAAATATGAAACTAAGAGAAAAGTCTTTTTTGCAATATAGCACTTAGATTTATCTACAAATAATATATTTAACCCGAATTCCTCACATATCAACATTTTGGTAATAAAATAATTATCACTAGGTCTGAAATTTTATACGTAAGCCCTTTGATATTCTGTAAATTATTCTCTAGCCCTGTATTTTTACACTTTTACTTTATAGAAATTACAAAATAGTCCTTGATATTTAGTAACCCTTCAGTTGGACCCCTGAAGAAATAATAATTTAATTTTTGAATTTTTATTAATATGTAATTATTATTTATTTTCAGCACATATTAAAATAAAAAAATACCCAATTTACTTATGAAATAGCAAATTAATAATGAAAAGTCCTAACAGTTCAAAATAAATACTAAAAAATTATTATTAATTGATTTTAGAATTTTATCTTCATGAAAAATTTTCTAATTGATTTTATTAAAGTCCAAATTGGTTTATTAATTATATAACCTCTACAATTAAATGCTACACACTTGTAATTAGTTACTAACCACTTATAAGTTGTTATGAACTTTATGATATGCACATTAATGCATATAATTCAAGTATTGATCATATAATTAATGATTATAAATTAATTTACATATTTAAATAACATACTTGCATGTTTGTATGTGTATAAGCATGTTTGTATGTGTCATATTGATTCGTATTGTTTGCAATACATTTTTTGTGTATGTTTGTGTGTGTATGTGTGATTGCGAGTAGGCGAGTACGCTAAGAAGCCTACGTTGAAGGTTACTCAGCAATAAGACTTCGAGACGCTTGAGCACCTAAACCCGAAGGCAAGTGCCTTTGATCCTATTTTTGAAAATTATTTTGTTTGCAAACGTGCATACTATGTGTCGGTGTTTTTTCCACGGGCTATAATCAAATGCTAGCGTTTTATGTCCGGTTGGCTAGCTAACAAATACAAGAATTTATACTTGTTCGGATAAAATGTCCTACGTCCAGTTTGAGTGTTCGTCGGTCTTGTATTAGCTCGACGGTTCGTGGAACCAGGGTTACAAGCGAGGCAGCCTCGTGTGCGGGGGTGCGAGAGAGTCTAAGCGTCGAGTGTAAAGTGTGGGCGTGAAGTCGTTGTCGCGAGGGAGGTTTTGGGCCTCCCCTTTTATAGCCCGAACGCTTCCACCTACCTGCCGACTCCTCATAAATGGGGCCCGGGTTTACATGTTGTGTCAGTGCCTAAGGTGGCACAGGAGCGATGGGTACACCTGCTCCCATATCGTCTACCTCTACTTTTGGTTCCCGTACACTCGAACCAAACTGGATGGGACAAATGGTGATGATGGTTGACGTCGTGCCTGTCTTGTCGCGCGTGGCCTCCCACTCCATCTTGATGTCCCTCATCTGTCCATTCACGTCAGTATTGAAGTCTTCTACCTACCTTCGACCCGGGCCCTAGCCCGGGTCGCTCCTTCTTCCTGCCTCGATGGCCAGGGTCAAGGGCCAGAGATCGATTCATGCCCTTAGGGGTCGGTCATTTAAGTCAGGGCCGAGACTCGCTGCGGTGCCATTCCGAGCCCGGATCCTGAGTTGGGATTTTGGATCGGCACCTTCTGTATGGCCTGATTGGGGCCCGTGGAGCCACATGGCTCCATTCGATGAGCTGACCAGCCGTCCTTCAGGTACCCAGAGTACGTCACCCTGTCAGTATATCAATTTGATGGGAAAACCTATTGCTAATGTTTACTATTATTGTTTGACTTTTCTTGTCACCTAGGACTAGGTGAATAGCCAGGTATAGTTATTTTCTTTTTTGGGTTATCATGCTTAGTTGGAAATTTATGGATAATTATTTAACTTGCTTAATGAATTTATAATCACATGGACAATGATGTAGCAACATGAAACTTAGAGATGTAAGCAACCAGGTTTTGTTGATTGAGGTTGGATGGTATACTGGCATGTTTGCTTTAGATGTAAGGACCAGTTCATGGAGTGACTACCCAGGAAAAACAGTACCATTAGAGGGCCGATAATAGGTAAGGCCTAGCTGAGTAATTAGATGTACTATGGGTATTGTGCGGGCCAGATGGGACAGCGGTAAATAGGAACCATGGGAGATTGTCCTGGGATCTAAACGCCACAAGAATGGGCCCTTAGTGGATTAGTACTCGGTTAGAGTTGTCCCCTCCGGTGAAATCTTAGTGGGTCTGTTATTTCATTATCTATAAGCCATGCAGTGAAGGTAATGTGTTCTTAACAGAATATAGATTCCTCAAATTCAGATTTTAGTGAGTCAATTTTAGCATCATACTTTCCAAGTTTTTCCTTTCTCTCAAGAACAGTGCCAAGATGACAAACAACATTAAAAAGGTCTTTGCGAGAGTGATTTATCTTGTCATCGTCGCTGTTTAGTCCAACCTCTACCATGCTTGAACTTGAGTTGCTTGTCATGAGGCACAAAATCGTCAATGTTTTCTTCTTGCTCTTTTCCTGCAGCGAAGTGTCTCCATTTTCTTCAATTTTGTGTCCACATCACTCATGCTGATCTGTTCAATTAAGTACAGAACACAATGCGCTACTTTTTAGTTCACAAATCCCCTCTTGTTGTTATTATTGAAGTATCTCTTGAAACTTGTAGGCTTTTCATCTCGTGGAGTTGTAACTAAAAAGTTAACACAAGGAGAATGAAAATACCCCGACTCACCATATTTGAAGCATCTTTGAGAGCCAACACTTACTCTTCCCTAGTTGTCATGTTTTACAATGCTTTTGACAACCGATTTGAGAGAAGTGTTAGCTCCTCCTCTGGGAACTACTCAATTTATTCAAGAGTTAGAGAGGACAACAAGACAAGTGTACCATGCGATAAAGATTGGCTAGAGTAACAAATGAAAGAGAGTTGGGGATTTTTATGTGAAATTATGTCAAGTTCATTAGTTTTTGACTTAGTATAGAACATGTCTAAAATAAGTGTATTCATTACAGTAGATTCAAGTATAGAGTTGACCATATCCTAAATTGACATGTCTAATGCACTCAAAAATTTCCTAGCATCCAAATAAACAACATTGACACTACGCAAGTTGTAGAGAATTTCGTTAAAATGTGTGAAAAAATCATCTAATGACTGATCGGGGCTCATCTAAAAGCACATGCACTACTTTTTTTACATGTCTTGTCATAATTTGTTTATGGTTTTGGAGCCTTCATGGTAGCTGCATAGAGCTTTCCACATGTCAAACTTCGACTTCAAGTGTGTCACACGATCAGCTATCAGAGAGGGGTGAATGCTAGATGAAACAAAAATTTCATGGAACATCAACACCACAACCAAAAATCAACCTGATGAAAAAAAGTATGTAAAACAATGTTAAACATAGCCAAACCTAGAACAACAAGTTATTAAAGAAAAACTAATAAGGATCACGTGAACACGTTGAGCAGAACTCAAGTTCTTACCGAAAACATGATCAAAGGTCTGCTGAATGTACCCACGCGTGAAACCAATTTGATAGGTTGTAAAAACTCTCATGTGACACATTAACTATGACTTCAATGACCTTTAAATCTTCATAGATGATAGAAAATCAAGTTATGAAACCAACACAGAAAGAATCACATCAATTAAATGTGTATAATGAAAGTTATCGCTAAAAGAGTGAAGCAACATCAATCTAAGCAAAACCGACGTGTAAAAATTGAAGAAAATGACCTGGATGATCATGAAGCAAAATCTCGGCATAAAGGACAACTTTTACTTATAAAACACATGAAAACCATCTGCAAGAGATGCATCCCACGCAGCCCTGGTCCTCAATATTTATACATGACCCTCAGACAACTGTAATCAAATAGGACACGACCTAATCCTACTAACCCACAAGTTGGGAGCCACCAGCCTCAACTAGCCATCTAGGGATCAAATACCAAGAGTAACAAACAAAAAAACACTACAGAAAACAAAGAAAATCGATCAACAAGCTCAACCCCAAAGTTCCCTCCACTTAAGTCCACTCACTAACTCTCAAACCTTCACCAAGATTTGATTTTGTATGCTAAAAGGTGAGAAAGTGGGCTAGAACGCTCAAGTATGCTAGTGGCAACACTAGGGTTGATCAACCTTCAAATGGGAACAAGATTCCAAATTTCATAGGGGTTACCGACATATTACTGTTACCAACAACTAAAGTTCACACATGTCCGAACTTGGGGACCATTAACGGTAACGGTGAACTCCCCACCTGACATTAATTTCATCTTGACCATTGATTCCACTTCGAACATGTCCGGGCTAACATATCTGAGCCCAAGCTCGAACAACTGAAGACTTTGGACATTTCCACACTGGTTTCGAACATGTCCGAACTTGTCCGCACAAGTACAGAGAGTGTGTGCTGATATCTTGGACATGTCCGAACCTGTCTACAGAGTACTTGTCCAAAAACATCGCACATGTCCAAACCAGTACAAAGAGTACTTGTCTGAAAACTTTCGACGTGTTCGACCTGTTTTCGGGTATATCCGATCCTATAGAGAGGCTACATATGAAAGATCTTCAAATATGTCTGGACTTATACATAGAAGAATTTTTTGAAGTTTTCAGATATGTCCAAAGTTGACTAGCCTAGGCACTTTTCTACACTAAGAATTTTTTGAACGGGATTAAGCCTTGACACTTTCTTATCTGCACATTGTGTCCCTCTTGAAAGTACAACATTTCTATACTCAAGAAATATAAAGGGCTTGTTTCTAAGCATAGCTTCACGCCTTTTCTCTTCGTTTTTTCCTTTTTGAGGAATCCTTGCCCCTTTTTCACGTTTTTATCCTAATATAGCCATCTCAAATCATTTGCAATTTAATTTTTTTCATCAATCTTCCAAAACCCACATGGGGCCTAGAGGCACTTTTAACAGAAGCATCACTAAACCATATCAGTTAATATACCAAGTCGATTAACAGTTTACTCATGATTTATCAATGGATTCATCACATGGTTTCACATGAATACAGGGGAGCGACAACAAGGTCATAACGACTCCATGTAGCAAGAACTCGTGGACACGTCAAGGATGAGACACGCACAAGAGCCAGAATTAGAGGGAGACTATTGGACAATCCTGGGCTTAGTAGCGACTTGGACCAGGGGCGTGACTTAAAGGCCTAGTTTGTGTTTTAGGGAGCATCCCATAGGGTCTCACCTAAGGTAGTCATGTTTCAGTCAGATTATAACTCTATAATATAGTGTTTGAGTCCTACAGATAGAGTCCTAAGATGAGAAGAGTGTTGCGGATTTGAAGTTGAACTAGAGTCCTAGTAGGGGTTGAGTTGGGTGAAACCCAACTATATAATGCCGATATCCACTTGAAATAAATCAAGCCTCTCAGATTTCCTCCAGTTTTGTTGCCCACGTGTGCCGCGTATTTTAACAGTTTTTTCCTCTCCCTCTCTGTTTTCGCTCTTATTCTTTGACGACACCGAGTTCCAAAAGCGAAGGCAGCTCTCTGGGTCCCTACCTACGCTGGGGTGCGAACAGGGTGAGGATGTAAGGAGCTCAACTGAGCTGCTTCTAGGAGGAAAACATTCTCGCTCTTTGTAGCCTGGGGCTGGTTACGGAGTGTTCTAGCTGTCGGAACAGTGCTGGCCGGTCAAAACAGTAGCGCTGCTCATACAGTGCTAGATTCCAATGTTAGCGCCGCTGATATAGTGCTAGATTCCAACATTAACTTCTTCCTACTCTATCTACTCTGCTTATCTCAGTAGATGATGCCAGCTGCCCTATAGAAGCTTGATGCTGAAAATTCAGCTCCTAATCCTCAGAAGCAGATTGTAACACCCAAAAGATTAAAACAAAAACAAATAAGGCTATGTATCATTTGTGTGCACATTTGCGTGAGGTATTTAAATATGAAAACATGTTAAGGTAAAATAGATTAAAAAGGAATCAAATTCAAACTTGAAACAAATTAGAAAAGAAAAGAAAAAGGACAAACACTAAATTGGGTCGAAACTCAACCAGTCAGCCCAACCCATCCGCCGCTTCTCTTTCTGTCTTCCTCTCACTGCCAAAGGACCCCACATGTCAGTTGTTTCTTCCCCGAGCAGCCGCACTATTTCTTCCCTCACGCGCACGTGTTCCATCGATTGGCTAGCACCCCTGCAAATGGTCGCGCCGCAAAGAGTCGCCCCTTCCTCAGCTATATAAACCCTCGAAACCCTTGCATTCTTTTCCACCGAGCGTTCTCGAATCAAATCGCTAAGCATCGCTGCCATCCATCATCAGTTCCTCGAAATTGTTCTATTTCCTTCGTTTCTAACAACTGATACACCATTACAAGATCACGAGGAAGCTTTTCTGACGAAAAACGACTAAGAACCGAGACCCGAGAGCTGTTCCACCAAAGATCGCCGGCAACCACCACTTGCTGCCGTCTATGGCACCCCTCCGGCCAATTCGGGTTCAAAAGAACGCCCTAGGTGAGGTCCTCATCACGCCTTCTACGTTTTTAAGCAAGAAAATCAAGGAACGGTGAAGTTTTTGTTAAAAACCGAATAACTCCGGCGAACCCACCGCTACCGCCGCCGTGTGCAGCCATTGGAGTTGGCCGGGGCAACTGGCCAAATCCCACCCCTCGGATTTTAGTATGTGGCTAGGATTAGAAAGAAAATAACGGTTTGGTTATTTTAAATCAGGGCCATCCATGTTTGATCCGACGGTCCACGTTCAATTCAGTTATAAACATTAGGAATCTCACAGATAGCCCCCTGAAGATTTAAAAGAATTTAGATCAGGCCCTGCATAGAAATATGTGGAATATAGACAATTTAACCCCTGTATTAGCAATATATTTAGGCCGTTGTAAAAATTATAAGTATTATATTTTGACCTGTAACAGTATAAAATCTTATTCTTAATTTTGTAGATAACCATAATAGTATAAATAATTTCTGGAAAATCACAGAAAATGCAAAAAATAAACTGTTCTCACATTTTACCACATATTTGTATATTCTAAAATTAAAAATAATTAACTTTTGGACTAGAAATATATCCTAGGTAATATAATAAAGGTTTATTGTGTTTATACCCTTGTTTGAAAGTCCAATTGCGATTTTACCCTTCAAACTTAGAGTTTGTGATTTTACCCCTGATTTTTCGAAATGAAGCCAAAGTATACCCCTACTCCATTATATATTGTTAACGGTGTTAAATATGATGAAAAAAAGACAAAAATGCCCCCGCGATTTTACCCTAATTTGATCCATGCTTCTGATGTTACACCATTTTCAACAAACGTAAAATAATCTATAACTATATTAGAATAAGGGTACAATCATAAACACATATTGAAAGTAAGGGTAAAATCATAAGGGCATTTCTATATTTTTTCATCATAATTTAACAACGTTAACAACACATAACGGAATAGGGGTATACTTTAGCTTCATTCAGAAAAAGCAGGGGTAAAATCACAAACTCAAATTTTGGAGGGTAAAATCACAATTGGACTTTCAACCAAGGGTATAAATACAATAGCCCCTAATAATAATGCTGAAATCATAATAAAAACAATATATACTTCAGAAAATTAGTAGAAAATATCTAAAATGCATAATAAAATTATGAAAAATACAATAATAGCAATATATATTTTATAAATAATTACAAAATACTTCTAAACTTAATATTTAGGTCTGAAGTTGTACATATAGTGATATATATTCATATATACATAACAAAAATTCATATAAAATGCTATAATGTCATAACTAGCGGTTTTATCATAAATAGATAACTTATAAAAATATATATCAAGTTAATTATTTTATATCTTAAATAAATGAAATAAGTGTATAATAACACATATATGACAAAAATACAAGGACAATTACAAATATTAAATGAATATAACTGTATCATTGTTAAAATTGAGTATGATCGTCAAATTTGTTATGATTTTGGTGTTGTGTTATTTGTATTGTATGTGTGCATATATATGAAAATAGAACCAGCTCTAGAGCCGACTAATCTTCAAGAACAAGAATTTGATATCTTTGAGCGGCAGGTTGAAGGCAAGTGTTCCTTGATCACTTTGATCCTAATCTAGGAAGATTAGTTAGATTATATGCATGTTGATGTTGTCTTTAATATGAAACATAGATTAGGATGTTTCAGTAGTTTTGTTCCATATTATTCCTTGAAACCAAGGTGGAAAGATTTAGAATAGGAAACTGCCATTTTCATATGCTTAGAATTTAGAAAATGATTAAAATATAAATGTTACTTGACATATGGAATATATATGAGACACAGTGGTGTGTCGTAGATATAGGAATCTAAACAGGTTGTTGGTTTGGTATGGTGCTTCGTGCACGAGACTTGGGAAAGTGTTAGTGAATGTCTTAGATTCTAAGGACCGGTTCATATGGAACAGTTAACCCGACTTTACAGTGCCACCAAAGACTGAGATAGTGCAGCTTGGTCAATTAATTAGGAGTTTTGTCAGTACAGTATGAGTGTTTGGACGGTGTGGGGAATGGGAGCCATGTTGGATTACCCTAGAAACCACAAGGCTCAAGAGGAGGCTTCTGTGGGGTAGGGTGTACTCCTGCGAACTGTAGCGGTGAAACCTCAGAGGGCTTGTACTTGCTAGTAGACCCTTTGTAAAGGCCTCGTAGTTATCTCCTGACCACACAACAAAGAAAGTGTGTGTAATGTGCCTTGCAACCACGGATATCAGTGAGGTTTTAGTCCACCTGGCAATAGGGGATGAAATCATGACTTGTGGGTAAAGTGATACAATCTCTGTAGAGAACCAAACTGTCATAACAGCCGTGCTCACAGTCAAGAGCGGTTTGGACTTGTCCATGATTAGAGAAACATGGAAATGAATTGGAAGAGGATGTTAGGTGGTGTAACCTAGCATTAATGGTTTAATTATGAAGCTGGTGGAATTTTAATCACTTAGTAATGTAGGTTGCTAATTAAAGCTAAGGAATTTGTATTAATGCTTAGTTCTCAACTCAAGTCAACCTTCCTTGAATTTGGCCTACATGTAATACTTTTTCCTACACTTTCTTACTACCATGGTACTCAAACTTGTTGTTGTTGTATTTTAAATGCTGCTCAGGATACGATGATGAAATAGAGTACAACGAGGAGGATTTCATTCCAGATGAGTTGTACTAGGCTAGCGGAACCCCTGGGCAACGCCTGTGAAGGAGCACCACACGACGATATTCCGCTGCTGTCATATTGTGTATATTTACTTTGTTTAGTCTTTACAAGAAAAATTATGTAATATTTATGTAAGACACATGCTTGGCTTGAATTTAATCATGATATTTTACTATTATCGACACATATATGAAAGAACATATCCTGGCATACATGTGAGATGGCTCGGTTGTTCTTTATGAAAACCGGGTGTGAGATCAAGGCATACATGTGACATGCTATACTTTGTGGATGCATGAGGATGAAGGATGGAGAGGAGAGTGATATCTATGTTTCAAACAACGACACTTAGACTCCTAACTCTTTAGACCGCAGGGCAGCCAAGCGCCCTCGTGCTTCACCACCACCACCTGAGCCACCTAAAGCCGAGTCAAAGGCTAGTTCTCCTGAGAACATGGACCAGCACCCTCATGAGAGGGAATACATATTAGAAGTTGATGTCGTTTAGGATTAATGTCCCTATCTATGTAATATTTCTAGTAGTAGCGTGTTAGTATTGTAAAATAAGACTTAGTGTGTGATTGTTTGTTTATGTTTGATTGTGTGTAACGTGAGTTGTGAAAGCCTTTGGCATTTGTTCACAACCTCGTTTAGCGTATGTATTGAAACCTTGATGCATATAGAAGAAAATATATCATATATATACATATATATATATATATATATTATGTTTTCTTATTTCACCTATAAAAATTTAAGTCATATCTTGTTTTCTTTATTTAAACTAGTAACTCTATATCAATATGAGTGTATATACATGCAAGTATGTATATACCTATCCATATTTAAAGAAAATTTAAATCTAGTTATTTACAATAGGTGGCGAGCAAAAGAACATGAAATGGGAGAACAACAACAATGATGCTGCAAGATTCCCTCTTACTGAAAGGCAGCATAGAGTAGCCCGTAGAGGAGACGCGGAAGGACTGCAACAAATGATGAATGTGCAGAATCAACTCCTCCAGAATCTGATACGAGTGGTGGCCAATATGCAGCAACCCCCACCACCACCACAGAATGCACCACGTCAGCCAAGGTTGAGCGAATTTCTCAACACTCAGCCTCCAAAGTTCACTAATGTGATAGAACCCTTGGATGTTGATGATTGGTTAAAGACCATCGAGAGCAACCTGCAGATTATGCAATGTCAAGGACGTGAGAGGGTTCTCTTTGCCTATCACCAGTTATCAGGACCTGCAGCAGATTGGTGGATCGCTTACACAGCAGCCCACGCAGACCCAGAGAATATTTCCTGGGATGAATTCAAACAAACCTTCCGCAACAACTATGTACCAACTGGTGAAAATCTAGAACAAGTGGAAGGAATGACTCTCTTTGAAGCAAGAGAGTGTCTGTGCGTGAGTATCTTACCAAGTTCACGCAAGTGTCTCGCTATACACTAGGAGACATAGACACGGATTAGAAGAAACAAGATTTCTTCATGGAGGGACTGCACAAAGGGATACAATACGCCATGTCATCAATTGAGTACGCTAATTTCCATAAGCTAGTGGACAAGGCGTTTATAGTTGAAAAGAAGAGGCAAGAGTTGGGTGAAGACTACAAAAGAAAGATGAATTGGCAGGGTCAGTCTTCAGGCAGCAACAGCCGGCCTCGCTTTACATCACAGCCGGCTGGAACAACAAATCGTCCAATGATTCCTAATAAGATGCAAAGAAACTACAATCCTGCTGCCAGAAACCCAACATTCCAACCACAGCAACAGCGGCAACAGATGCAACAATCACGTCCTGCTTTTCAGCCTCATCCAGCAGGACCAAACTCACAGAATGCACAGCAAAACAACAAAGCACAGGTTGTCAAGGTCACAGGGCAATGCTATAACTGTGGAGATGCTGGACACTACGCCAACAGGTGCCCAAAGAAAAAGTCATTTCAGCAACAGGACCCTATACAGGGCAGGGTGAATCATGTGATCATGGAAGAATCCCAGGGTGCACTAGATGTGGTGATTGGTATGTTTTCTGCCAATTTCCATTCTGCCACAATTTTATTTGATTCTTGTGCTACCCACCCCTTCATAGCTAGAGAATTTATAATAGGGCATGATTTATCAATTGCAAACATGAATCGAGTGTTAGTAGTAAACTCTCCCGGAGGAGAGTTAAAGGCAACACAAGTATGTCCTAAAGTAAGCCTAGATATCAACGGAGTAGTATTTCTTACCAATCTCATTGTGATAGAATCACAAGGGATAGATATAATCTTAGTAATGGATTGGTTGATAAAGTATGAGGGAATAATCCATTGTTCAACAAGAACTGTGGAGTAAACTCATACGAATGGCGCCACGGTTGAGTTTACATCCACCCAAGTACCATCTGGAAATATTCAACTTAACAATACAGAGACAACTATTGAAGATATAAGGGTTATCAAGAAATTTCTAGATGTTCTTCCTGAAGATTTACCAGGTATGCCACCGGATCGAGAAGTAGAATTCATTATTGAATTAGTACCTGATAC
The DNA here is from genome assembly GCA_030760725.1 of Neostapfia colusana. Taxonomy (NCBI): domain Eukaryota; kingdom Viridiplantae; phylum Streptophyta; class Magnoliopsida; order Poales; family Poaceae; genus Neostapfia; species Neostapfia colusana. The sequence goes on along the minus strand of JASWHV010000012.1, from coordinate 44,893,354 downwards.
TGCTCCAATACACAAAAGACCATATAGAATGGATACTCAACAATTAGCAGAACTCAAGGAATATATCCGAGAGTTGTCGGAAAAAGGATATATGCGTCCAAGTTCCTCACCATGGGAAGCTCCGGTTATATTTGTACCCAAGAAGGACGGAACTAAGAGGTGGCCATTAAAAACAAGTATCCTTTACCACGCATTGAAGACATGTTTGATCAATTAAGAGGTGCATGTGTATTATCCAAGATTGACCTCCGTTCAGGATATCATCAACTGAAAATAAGAGATTAAGATATTACAAAGACAACATTTGTCCCTCTGTATGGACTGTATGAGTATACGGTCATGCATTTTAGATTGACAAATGCTCTAGCATATTTCATGTATCTTATGAATAAGGTATTCATGAAGTATTTGGATAAATTTGTAGTAGTATTCATTGATGATATTGTAATTTTCTCAAAGAATGAAGAGCAACATGAAAAACACTTGAGGATGGTGTTGCAGAAGCTAAGAGGGCATCAACTATATGCCAAATTCAGCAAGTGTGAATTCTGGCTAAAGAAAGTTGTATTTCTGGGACATGTTATATCCGAAGTAGGAATATCCGTGGACCCAGATAAGATAACTGATCTTCAAAAATGGAAGACACCAGAAAATGTCAGAGAAATCCAAAGTTTCTTAGGATTGGCCGGATATTACAGAAGATTTTTTGAAGGATATTTAAAGATTGCAAAGCCACTTACTAAGATGCTAGAGAAAGGAGCTACTTTCATATGGACCACTGAGTGTGAATCAAGCTTTCAAGACTTAAAGAAGAGGTTGACAACGACTCCAGTTTTGGTTATGACAGATATGGAGAAAGAGTTCTATGTGTATTGCGATGCATCAGGACAAGGGTTGATGGGTCGTGTATAAAGTTAATCCACGAGAACGGTTATATGCCACGAGTGGTGCTGGTTATCGAGACGAACAAGATGAAATGTATCAAGAAGATGATGTCCCACTATCTTTTAATATTGATGATGGTATAGGCCTCGATACGTTAGTAGATGATGCTGAAGACAATGAAGAGGTGGAGGTTTTAGTGGTTAAAAGAAAGTGACCAAGCATTAAAAAGTTAAGGTTCGACAAAAGAAAAAAGTTGGTCGGCGACACGTTACCGAAGGAACATCATATCATGATGAATTTTAGTTCTATAATTAATTTATATTGCAGTTATATTCCTTTTTATTACTTTATGTAGTATAAATATATATTTATTTCTTACAAATTTTTCTTTACAACAGGATGCCACATGGTGTGAAGAATATCGCTAAGGGGCTTTTTGGCTCCTCAAGCAAGTCTGGTAGCCGGTCCGCAAGCTCTTCTCGTAATCAGAAGCCTCCTTTACAGGGTAGTGCCTCAAATAATAGCAGACGAGAAGCATTTAGGAGATGCGTGGAAGAAACTCACGAATAGGTTTGTGTCTTCATAATTTTATTATATTAACTAATATGTCATCATTTGAAACCTAATTTCTCTAAATACAGGTGGAGCAGGTGATCCAGGAGATGGAGGGTCACGAGGAACGCGAGGAAGATCTAGGGGGAGGTGTTTCTGCGCAGGGAGAACAACAACTAGGCATAAGAGACTATATTGATGAGGAAGCTAAGGAGGATGACGAGGGGGATGACAGATATGGGAGACTTTACACCATCATTCAGGTATCGATCTTTAAACACTCTCCCGCTGCGTGTGCCTCCACAACAGAGAATAAGAATTACTCATGGCGGTGACTAGTAAGTAAATGTATAATTTAGTATTGCATTAGTGATACGAATTTTTTGACAAATGTAATATCTTGTTAAAATGACTTGCAGACAATAGGATGACTTGGATTGGGATGGCAGACAAGACTGTAGGCAGCCTAATGCGGTGTTGGGTTCTATATGTCGTCACCATTATCCCGATCTTGTTACTATAAAAGACAAAGAAAAACCTGCAACAAATTGGGAGCATTACAAGATTGCTCCACATGTTGTGTATGAGAATGTGTCAGGAGTTGTCTGACACGACTTTTGGGTATAACTTTCCTATGATGCATCATGTTTACTCGATAATATTTTTCTAATAGATTTAGTGTTGTCTTTGAAGGAACGATGTCGCTTGCCTGATGACAATGATGTTGGTCTCGAGTCACAAGCACATAAAGTCTTCCACAAAGCAGCGCGCAAAGTCGTTAATGACATGATATCCAATGCATGCATTACAATTGTGTTCTTGTACTACAAGTAGAAGCTTGGACAAATGATGAACAAGCGTCTAGGAGCTTCAAAAATTTACCTAGAGGAGGCTCAATACTGTGAGGTAATGATTCCTTGGATGGCTAACTGCTCTGACGCTTATTATGCTTTATGTGCTTATTGGGCATCGAGGGAATATCAAGACAAATCTACCTCAAAAAGAATCAACTGTGGAGCCGGTGATCAAGTTCTTCATCTTTACAGTGGAGATGGTCATATTCACCTTTCAAAACAAATGGTGAGTTTAGTATATTTACAATTTGTTGATAGTATATATGCTTTAGCGCATTCATATTTTTAATATAGTTGTGTAGGATGTTGAATGTGGCGAGTAGGCATCTTTCATTGATGCTTATATAAAAGGGCATAGGGGCATTGACAACAATCAACTTTGCACTCCGGCAGCCACTCATAACTTGGTGTGTCATATTATTGAAGTTCATGATTCGACAATAAAATTGTTGTATAGTTAGTTTACAATTATTTTTTCATGCAGGAGAAATATGCTAAATAGGTGGTGCGACATCACAGAGATGACTATGATTGGAGAAAGCAAGACGTTGATGTCATTGCTTTGTGCCAATCCAGTGGAGGAAAGCGTCACGGGAGGTGACTTGTACCTCTCATATTCCTTTATTCTCATACATAAATTGGTTTTCAAGTGTCAATCTTATAATTATAATTGTAGGTATTCGATGTTCAATGGTATCATTAACTCTGATTTGGTTCTCTTTGAGTCACGGTCAACACATAGCGGACAGAGTTCTCCACGACGTATGTGTTCAGAAGATGAGTCTCGGTTCAGAAAAATGGAGGACCGTATGAGACAACGGGAAGAGTGCATAAAAGCACAAAATGACTACTTTGCAAGCCTCGCGACATGGCAACAACAGATGCAGGTACGTTATTAAGAGTTGAAGTATTTATATAAATAATTTAGAGAAGAATTGTGCTAAACAGTTTAGAAACAATTTAGTGATACTTTTCTCAACTTGGACTGCCCTCTATATCGCCTCTTACCGCTGGAACACAGGTATATATATCGTTAGGTTCTCCTTTTTTATTGTAAACTGTTAGTGTGATTGTAACATGTATCATTTTTAATCGTAAGGGATCATAGTCAAGGTTAGTTAGGAACTTGCAAACTCCATCTCTAGGAGGACGGGGTGGAGAAGACAACTCTATCTATCTTGTTCAAATGAGATAAACATCCAAGCTAAATGATTACTATTCTGTGAGACTAATTGGTCTGACATTGTTATCTAATAGATTATATTTTCATACTTGCAGTCCTGCTACAGAAAATACTACCAGTACTATTTGCTGCTGAAGTCGAGAGACTGATGGCCGATCAGTTTAATTTGTGTTGAATGTGTGTTGACGGCCAAACAGTCATGTACTGAAAGTTGCCTAGAGGGGGGTGAATAGGCTTAATACCTGAAATTCAACTTAATAAAACCTAATTCACTTTCAGAGTGCGGACTAGTCCGGCCTAGGGGCGGACTAGTCCGGTCACAGGAAAATAAAACACAAAATTAGAGATTCTCAGGAGCCTTTTTCGCTGATATACTTAATAAGTGATGAAGTACTATAACTAAGTGATCTAGTAGCAAGGTTGACGAGACAACAATCGACTAGAACTAGGTGGATCACAAGTCTTAAGTGATTAGTGTTAAGAACCCTAAAGTGATCTAACAAAGAACGAGAGACAAATCAGAACCGCAAGGCACATGATTTATGCCGTGGTTCAGCTTCACACAGAAGCCTATGTCCATGTTGACGAGTCCACAAAGGACCGGGTTGCTCTCAACCCTATCCTCATGCCACCACAAAGGTTGGCTTGTTCTTCCACTAGATCACAAAGAATTCACAACAATTCATGGGGCTGCTCACAAACTGAGGCCCCCACAAGATTACAGCTCGAGGAACTTCCAAATCAGCACCCTCAACTCAACTAGCCCAGTCAGTGTGAGAGAATCAACCAAGAGCTCAATACTAATCACTCCCCTCTTTCTCCTCTTCCAAAATCTCACAAACCCTCAAGATTCACTCTTAGGGCTCAAAGAATTAAAGAGAAGGGGCTAGAAAAGCTCTAGGAAGTCTATGGTGGCGCTAGGGTTCGAGTTGATGCCTTAGAGGCCTGGGGATCCCATTTTTATAGAGGTCACTGTAACTAGCTGTTGCCACCAGAAAAAGTCCGGACTAGTCTGACCTTTAACCCCGTACTAGTCTGGCCTGTGGGGACCGGTGATGTCACACTTCACCAACCACAAAGTCCCCCACCTACTTTCGAATTCAAAGAGTCACAACACCACCGACTAGTCTGTTCAACAACGTACTAGTCTGATCTCACACAGAAACAACTATTCCGGTTGAGAACGGACAAGTCTGGTCCACCGGACTAGTCCGGCCTCAAAGGGCGGACAAGTCCAGCCATCCAGGACTTAGTCTCCGCAGTCACTTCCAAGTCTCAAACGAACTCGTCTGACTCACAATGGACTAGTCCGATCTCACACAGAAAATCTTGTTCCGGTTAGAAACGGATTAGTGTGATAGAGCGGACTAGTCCGGCCCCCAAGGGCGGACTAGTCCGGTCCTTCCGGACTTAGTTCCTGAAAGACTCAGACAAACTCACCACGGAGTAGTCCATCCCCAAACGGACAAGTCTGAACTCACATAGAAACTTCTAGTCCGTCTAACATCGGATTAGTCTGATGTGGCCGGACTAGTCCGGCCTTCTAGCCCGGACAGGTCCGGCCACGTTCTTAGAGCTGCCTCAACTCTTCTCTCCACCTAACTGAAACTTGGACTAAAATCTCTTAGATGATTCTCAATACTTGGACCCTATGAACACTGTCAAAGTGTTTCTTGCGACACTTCCCCCGGTTTGCCCTGGAGTAGCCGTGGAGGTTCTTTTTTAGGAAGGGCTTAGTGGTTTCGAGCATCGGAGCACGATGGTGAGGTGGACACGAGGATTTACGTGGTTCAGGCCGCCGGAGCGTAATACCCTACGTCCATGGGTGTGCTTGTTGTATTGCTTGCGTGTATGAGTGTGTGAGGTCGCGAATGCGGAACCCTTTGCCCAGAGGCTGCCCCGGTCCTTTTATAGACCAAGGCTAGGGCAGTTACAATGCAGCCCGGGGCACGATAGGTGGCCCCGAGGCTGTCCGTACCCTATACATGAGCTAGGGCTATATGTAAGGTCGTTGTCGGAGGAGTTAAGGCACGCCGCCTGACATGTCGGGCGCCTCTGACCGGGTACCCGTTTTGTTGCTGCGTCTCCTCACTCTGCTGAGCAGCTCTGTGCCACTGGGTGGCACAGTTCTGCCGTCACGCCTTGCTGCCCTGTCTTTCACCGTAATGGTGAACAGACGAAGGACAGTGGCGTGCGCCGTGCGCCATGCTTCTGGGGAAGGCGCGAGCCTTGAATGCACAGCCTGACAGCGCACCTTCCTCTTTACACCTTGGCTATCCGCTCGTTGCTTGTCGGCACCGCGTTCGGGCGGCTGGCCCCCGGGACACGCGTCGTCACCGGAGCAGTCTTGCGTAGCAGCAAGGGATCCGGAGTTGTTGGACACGTGGCAGCACCGGAGCTCTCCCTAGCAGGAGAGGAGGTCCAGCCCGGAGCCCGGGGACACGTGGCAGCGCCGGACCTTGCCTCAGCGGGGAGGCCAGGTCTGGGGCCAAGGACACATGGCGACTCCGGAGCCCTCCTCAGCGGAGAGGTCTAGCCCGGATCTTGTGCACACATGGCAGCACCGGACCTTGCCTCAGCAGGGAGGCCAGGTCTGGGGCCAAGGACATGTGGCGGCTCCAAAGCCCTCCTCAGCGGGGAGGTCCGGCCCGGAGCCTGGGCACACGTGGCAGCGCCAGACCTTTCCTCAGGGGGAGGCCAGGTCCGGGGCCAAGGACACATGGCCGTGCCAGGGCCCGCCTCGACAAGGAGGCGAGGTGTCGAATGTCTTCAACCTTCCATGCGGGGGTACCTGGTCTTGACGGTATCGACAGTGGCCCCCGGGCCCATCTCGAGGGAGTCAGCGAGCCTGTAGGTGGGGCCTCCATCTCTCCTGTGTGGTAGTCTTCTGATCTTGCTTTGGGAGACACCAGCTCTGGAGCCTAGGAAAGCTGGTGTTCCAGAACCACCCCATGGACCGGAGCCCTATGGCCTGCACAAGCACTCGAAGAAAGGGGTAACCGTGCCGTACAGTTGTATTTTCCCCGTTCGTTGGCCCCATTATGGCTTATGGTCCTCTGCTAAGCTATGAGACTTGGGCAATTCAGTGTAGTAGTATCCCGACCATGGTTACCGGCCTGCTCAAGGTAGTGTGCTGTCCGGGGCCCCCAGCACTTGGTTGCTGCGCTGAAGAGGTAGGGTGTGCATGCTAGGGGTAGGGAACCAGGCATAACAGGCTACACACCCTAGACCTCCCGCTGGCATGGCATGCCGAAGGGATGGGCGTCCTTCTGGCGCCACGGGACCGGAGCAGGAAGGTAACCAAGGGGGTCTGGAGACAACACAGGTGCCTCAAGCGTTTCTGCCTTGTAGAAGGACGGCATAATCTTGGCCAAGAGCGAGACAGCGAAACACAACTATGTACACGTCGAGAGGCACACAAAATATATGCAAGCTTCAAAGGAAAGCTGTAAAAATATATACGTACATAAGGTACCCGAGGGAAGTTTGGCCCTTGTCTTCGGCTTGCCGTAGCTAGCACTCCGAGTCTTCTGCTCACTGCCGCAGAGGTCCAACGTCTACTGGGTGAGGCAGGACGTCAGCATCGGGCCCCCTGGGAGGTCCGAGATGCCAAGGACCTGTGCGGACCTCCAGACATGAAAGAAGAGAGGAGTAGTCGTGCTCTCTGGTCACTCCTCCTTGTTCGATAGCTTTACTGTGGCTCACGGTCCTCAGCTGAGCTACGGGGCTTGGGTAATTCGATGTGGGTCGTCCAGGATATGGTTAAAGCCTTGCTCATGGGTATGAGCCGTCCCGTTCCTCGGTACCGAGCTGTAGCACTGGAGAGGCAGGGTGTGCATGCTAGGGTTACGGAACCAGGCATAGCAGGCTACACACCCTGGACCTCCCGCTGGTGTAAGCCTTTCAGGGGAGGGACCATTCGGCGCCATAGGCCCCCGAGCAATGAGACAACCACAGGACCCTAGGTACGCCACAGGTACCTCAAGCAGACCCAACTGCAGAAGGATAGCACAGCTCTTGCTACTGTTAAACTCAACAAAAAGTGGATGGCCACACGGCTGGAGAGGTATGGAAATAAAGCACTTAAAGAGTACTGGGGCAATGTCCGGGGTCCGGTTATTTTTCTTGTCCGTAGGCGTGTTTTTTCCGGCCCCCAAGTACTCAGTTGTAGCGCAGGGGAGGCAGTATGTGCACGCTAGGGGTACAAAACCAAGCCTATCAGGATACACACCCTGGACTTACCGCGGGCGTTAACCTTTCAGCGAGGACACCATCCAGCACCACGGGACATAGGACAAGTATGTGAGACAGTCTCCGAACACGCCATTTACAGTTGTTATGCATGAAGAAGCACAAATTATAAAGAAGGTATGCAGGGTAGGATAAACTTTTCTTATTTATGGCTTCCTTCAAGTGACATGAGGAAACAGGCTGTGGAAGAAGGCAGCGACCCGCCCTGGATGACAAGAGTAGCAGGACCCTTTTGGGGCTTAACTGTTCTAAGCGTTGTTCCTATACACTATGACACCTTTACAAAGAAAGAGAAAAAGAAAAAAACATCCTACCACTGCGTTAAGGATAGAACTTACCCATTGCCTGTGGCTAGGCGGGTGCACGTGAGGCGGCATACTTGGGAGGGACCCTCCCAGATGGGGGAGGGTTCATCACCCCTCCTCAGCGGGGAGGCCCGGAGCCCACGCGTGCCGGACCTTGCCTCAGCGGGGAGGCCAGGTCCGGGGGCCAAGGACACGTGGCGGCTTCGGAGCCCCCCTCGAAGAAGTATTAGCCGAGGCGTCAGGTGGCCCTACCTTGGGTTGTCTACTCTACGCGTACCATTGCCGGAGCGTTCTGCGGTGTGGCGCCTTTCGAACAGTCTCTAGCCACATTGCCTCGTCGACGAGGCTGATTTCTTCACGCAGAAGCTGGTTCTGCGTGGCTTCGTCGTATGTCTGGATATCGGATGAGCCCCTGGCATGTTCTACGGGGAGGCCGGCCTTGACCCCCTACACCAATGTAAGAGGGCATCTTCCCTTGTCGCACGACGACATCCAGGAGAGCTGTCGGCCAGTAGAAGCCATAACGGAAGGATCTACCGACCAGCGTGCGGGACTATCGAAGTATCGCTGCCGCACTCGCCTCCATGGATCTCTGCGAGCAGCTCGTGCGAGCAGCTCGCAGCCCTCCTCCCAGGTTTTGCACCGCAATAGGATGCTGCCGGCGCCACGCCGGTAGAGATCCCCATCTACCGGCATGTCTCTCTTAGCCATGCGAACGATCCGTTCAGTGGATACATGTTCATCGGGAAGGATATTGTCCTTCAAGTAGGCTCGGACCTCCATGGTCCATGCATCAAGTCCTACCCGAGCTTCTGGATCTTGGGCGTCGGGTTGCATGGAGTCCCCGGTGACGCACAAGATCCTTGGCGGGTGCCATGATTGCAGGGCCGCCGAGAACACCAGCTTCGAGGTGCTAGTTTCTCCCCCTTCGCCTGGTTCAGCAGGCCAGGTTGTTGGTCACAGCAGCTTCCTTTCAAAACACCTTCGGGGACCAGAGCCCATGTAGAGACTTTTGTTGAAAGATCGTCTGCCACGAGGTTCATTTCTTCATGCAGAAGCTGGTTCCATGTGGCTTTGTCGTATGTCTGGACGTCGGGTGAGCCCCTGGCGTGTACTGGGGGGAGGCCGGCCTCGACCCCCTACGCCAATGTAAGAGGGCATTTTCCCTTGTCACACGACAGAGGGGGGAACGCCTGGTTAGGCGTAGAGTGTCTTGCGTCGCTCGTTGTGGTCGCTGGAGTCGGAGTGGCCGTAGACGGCTTTCAACGCCCTCTTCGCGTCTTGATATTCCATACCCTACTCAAAGCCGGCCTCAGGTTCGGCCTTTTGTTTGCCCTCCCGCTGACGGAAGGGTGCACCATCTTGGCGTGGCCACATCTGTTGCAGCTCACGGAAGCATTCCGCGAGCTTCTTGATCTCGCGACAATTGCTAGCGCCATGGCTGCCGGTGTTGTGCACCGGGCACCACTCACCGTCGCCACCAGGGGACAACGGTTTCTGGCGCTTGTCCGGGCGTGGACCCCTGCAGCTGCTACTGCTGCTGCAGTGGGGGCTCCGGCCAGCGGCTTGTCCCTGCTGCCAGCCTTCTTCTTCTTGCCGCTGCTCTAGGCTGCGGCTCCAGTGGCGGAGCCACTGGACTTCCCCTTGTCGGGCGGTGTGTGCCAGTTGCGGCCCTCCATGGCCCTGGCGCACTTGTCCGCCAAGCTGAAGAGCTTGAAGACGTCCTGCACATCATGCGTGGCGAGCTTCTTGAGCATCTTCTTATCGTGGACGCCCTGCCAGAAGGCTACGACGGCGGAGGCGTTGGAGATGCAGGGGATGGTGTTCCTAACCTGGGAGAAATGCTAGATTAAGGAGTGCAGTGACTCTCCCCAGCTGCTGTTGCAGGGCATGGAGGTCGGCCTCCGTGCCTGGCCGGGTGTAGGAACTCCCGAAGTTGGTCGTAAACTGACGGCACAACTCTTCCCAGGAGGATATAGACTCCTGAGGCAAGTTCATGAGCCATGACCGGCCTTACCCGGTCAAGGCCATGGGAAATAGTTGGCCATGATGGCCTCATCCCCTCCTGCAGCTAGGATGGCCGTGGAGTAGATCTACAGGAACTCGATGGGGTTGACTGTCCCGTCGAATTTCTCTGGGAAGTGCGGCCGGGAGCTACGCAGCCACACTGCCATACGAAGGTGCCGCGCCAGAGCCATGCAGCCTCCCACTGAGCCTGGGGAGACGGGGTTCTGGCCCGTGTAGATGGGGCGCACGGCACCCGGGGTACCATACTCCTCCTTGAGCTTGCGACGCCGCTCACGCTGTCGCTCGATGGTGATGCGGCCATCTTATTTCTGATGGCGGTGGCGGTCCAGCTCGGCTCTGAGGTCTGTGGTGGAGAGCCTGGACGTCACCGCCGAACGGTTGCTTCCATCCTGGATGGCAGCTGTACAGTCTCCGGTCGCCGTCCCTGGTGGCACGGCGAGTTGAGCGCGGCGACAACCAGGTGGTCGATGTTGTTGCGCCACTGCTCTGCAGCGGACGGAGAAGCTCCCGCGCTCGGGGGGTTGTGGAGGAGCGCACGAGCTGCTAGCAGCGCACTCTCCGGGCTGGCTTTGGCCAGAGCTTGTGACGCCGTCGCAACCGAAGTCTGCCAGGTGGCAGCTGGCACCGTCGCTGTGGGGGCTGCCACCGGCGTAGTCGGTCCCACTCTGGAACGGGATGAGGCTTCCTGCTCCCTCTGCTGCTGGCGGCGCGAGGGGCGGGAAGAGCCTCCGAGAGATTGGATGTTCACCATCGCGGGCTTCAAGAACCACTTCAAAAACCAGAAGCCCCCTACCTGGCGCGCCAAATGTCAAAGTGTTTCTTGCGACACTTCCCTCGGTCTGCCCTTAAGCAGCCATGAAGGTTCTTTTTTAGGAGGGGCTTAGTGGTTTCGAGCGTCAGAGCAAGATGGCGACGTGGACACGAGGATTTACATGGTTCAGGCCGCCGGAGCGTAATACCCTAGGTCCACGCGTATGAGTGTGTGAGGTCACAAATGAGGAACCCTTTTGCCCGGAGGCTGCCCCGGTCCTTTTATAGACCAAGGTCGGGGCAGTTACAATGTGGCCTGGGGCCCGACAGGTGGCTCCGAGGCTGTCCGTACCCTATACATGAGCTAGGGCTATATGTAAAGTCGCTGTCGGAGGAGTTAAGGCGCGCCGCCTGACATGCCGGACGCCTCTGACCGGGTAGCTGGTGATGATGAAGAACCGTCTTGTCGCCGCGTCTCCTCGCTCTGCTGAGCGGCTCTATGCCACTGGGCGACACTGTTCTGCCATCACGCCTCGCCGCCCTATCTTTCACCGTAATGGTGAACAAACGAAGGGAGGAGGTGTGCGTTGTGTGCCATGCTTCTAGGGAAGGCGAGACTTGAATGCACGGCCTGACAGCGCACCTTCCTCTTTACTCCTTGGCTATCTGCCCATTGCTTGTCGGCGCGGCGTCTGGGCGGCTGGCCCCCGGGACACGCGTCGTCACCGGAGCAGTCTTGCGGAGCAGCAACGGGTCCGGAGTCGTTGGACACATGGCAGCTCCGGAGCTCTCCCTGGCAGGAGGGGAAGTCCGGCCCGGAGCCAGGGGACATGTGGCAGCGCCAGACCTTGCCTCGGCGGGGAGGCCAGGTCCGGGGCCAAGGGCACGTGGCGGCTCCGGAGCCCTCATCAGCGGAGAGGTCTGGCCCGGAGACTGTGCACACGTGGCAGCGCCGGACCTTGCCTCAGCGAGGAGGCCAGGTCTGAGGCCAAGGACACGTGGTGGCTCCGGAGCCCTCCTCAGCGTGGAGGTCCGGCCCGGAGCCTGGGCACACGTGGCAGCGCCGGACCTTGCCTCACGGGGAAGGCCAGGTCCGGGGCCAAGGACACGTGGCCGTGCCAGGGTCCGCCTCGATAGGGGGGCGAGGTCTGGAATGTATTCAACCTTCCACGCAGGGCTACCCAGTCTTGAGGGTATCGACAAACAGACTCATACTAAAAGGCTAAAGTCAACTCAAGGGAATTTAAACCCTAAGTTCTACTCTTCAAGTATTTTCGCCTTTTCTCCTCTTTTCCCTTTTTGAGTGCATCCATCTTCGTCGATTTCTTAATCACCTGTACTTACACTTGTAATGCTCATTACTACCTTAAGTGTTGTCATGAATCATCAAAACCCACGGGGATTTAGCCTAGATGCACTTTCAATCTCTCCCTTTTTGGTGATTTGATGACAACACATTGAGGTTTTTGATAAAAATGTAAATGAGTTGGTTTTCATAACACACAAGTGTATAAATAGCTCCCCCTAAGTGTGTATATGAATAATTTGCAATAAAAGTAATGCACGAGAGTGAATTCTATGGGAGATTTATAGAGTTGTGTGTTATGGTGGGGTGCCTATGTGTGATGCAAGTGTTGAGATGTGATAAATAGAAGTGAAACATGCATCTCAATTTGAATTAAAGATCATCACACATATGGAATAATACGTAATCCAAAGTAGAGTGATATTCAATAAAGTTAACATAGAGTAGCATAGCATAAAGTTATTACAACTTAAATATGAAAGTGTAGCAACGTTACAACCAAAGAGTTTCAAATATGACATAGTTTACATAGTTACTCCCCCTCAATCTCTCCCCCTTTGACATCGGGACACCAAAAAGGAAAAGACTAAGAGAGCCTAAGTCTAGTCGTTATCGCTCTCACTCTCCTCACCATGATCTTCATTGCTCTGGGTTGCCTCTTCATCTTCCTCATCATCATCTTGATCTTCCTCTTCTTCCTCAACGGCGGTAGCAACACTAGAAGGGCCACCACCATGGAGAGCAGCCTCCACCTCCGTGAGATCCGGGAAGGGTCTCAGCTCCTCGTCATCGGAAGCCTCCGGGGACATAGCAATGTCCGCCTTCGCACAGAGCTTCTTCAGGTAATTGTCTTGCCTTCTAGCCATTTTCTAAGTTTTGACTTCAACTTTTCTGCAAGAGGTAAAGATAGACTTCAAGAATTTTAGGATAGCACTGGAAGAGTCGCCGGAGGAGGAAGAGGCGGGAGCGGGGAGGAGGAGGAGGAGGAGGAGGAGGTGTATTGGGGACACCCCTCCTAGTAGCTCCGCCAATCTTTGGCACGATAGGAGGAATTTGAGGGTGAAGGGTTCTATGCTTGACATCCTTCACGAACTCCAATCCTGAGACTTTCTCAATGAGGCACATGATGAATGGAGCATGGCCACATGAGTGGTTGGGGTGTGGGATATGTTGAAGATGTCGTTGTATATGTAGTCAAACACATTGAACTTCTCATCTTCACAGAATAGCTTCAGCAGGTATCGGAGATGGCCTTGAATCATCCCCGCATCCCCGTCTTTAGGTGATAGAGTCTTTCTCAAGATCCGGTTTAGCACAGTGAAGAATGGACGGAGGATCTTGGTTGTGGGGGGATTGTAAAAGCCAACCTCCTACATGAATTCCATCTCCCCCAAATCTATCGCCGTGAGGTTGTGAATGGTCAACTCATGGCTCAGAAATTCCTCAAGTCCGAGAATTCTTGCAAACTCATCATGTAGGACGGAGTATTGAACTCTGTCCGTCATCCATGAGACTTTCCTGTCTCCAAAGGTGGAGAAGTAGAACATGGTGTAGAACTGAGCCACCACCTCTGTGTTCTAGTCATATTGAAAGTCAAGAAGTTCCTTAAGGCCATGATGCTCAGCTGCTTGTATAACTGCGTTGAAGGCCTCGTGATTTTTCTTTTCCATATAAGGCCAGTCGACCCACAGAGCATTAGCTACCGACGTCTTCATCCTCAAGTATACAAGGCGATAGTAATCACAATGGAAATCACACCCAAAGCGATGATCCGGTGTTGCCTTCTTATACTTCTAGGGATCTTTTTCCCTAAGTCTCCTCACCTTCTCAGAGACTTTCCCGTGGAAGATGTTACTCAAGACCTCCGGTTGCCGGTTGGGGTTATTCATTGGAGGAGTCATGACCAAGGGCCCAATGGGGCCTCGTGGGGGATCACTTGAGTTCAAGGATATTTAGCTCATTCTTAGGTTCACAAAAGTGTTTTTCATCTAATGGCTTGGTGAAGATATCGGCTAGTTATTTTTCGGTTCTCACATGCGAAATAACAAAATCCCCCTTTATTGAGTGATATCTTAGGAAGTGGTGCCTGATGTCAATGTGTTTGGTCCTAGAGTATTCAACGGGGTTATGGGAAGTCTTAATAGCACTCTCATTGTCGCATAGGAGTGGAATATGGTTCATATTGAGACCATAGTATCTTAGAGTTTGTCACATCCAAAGAAGTTGTGCACAACAACTTCCGGCTGCGACATACTCCGCTTCTTCTGTGGTTAGGGCAATAGAATTTTGTTTCTTGGATGATTATGATACTAGGGACCTACCCAAGAATTGACAAGTACTGGAGGTACTTTTCCTATCTACTTTGCATCTGGCATAATCCGCATCGGAGTATCCATTGATATTAAACTTGGGCCCTTTAGTATACCACAGCCCTAGGTTAGGTGTATGAACTAAATAGGGCAAGATTGTCTTTACGGCTGTCAAGTGACACTCCTTAGGAGCAGCTTGAAACCTTGCACACATGCATACACTTAACATAATATCGGGCCTAGATGCAGAAAGGCAAAGAAGGGATCTAATCATGGAACGGTATACCTTTTGATCCACACTAGGGATGTCTTGGTTGAGGTCGAGATGTCCGTTTTTCTCCAATGGGATTCTTGGTGGGCTTGGCCTTCTCCATATCAAACTTTTTAATTATATCTTGAGTGTACTTGGTTTGACATATGAAGGCGCCTTCCTTGAGTTGTTTCACTTGGAAACTAGAAAGAACTTCAATCCTCCCGTCATCGACATTTCAAATCTCTCCGTCATGATTTTGCTAAACTCTTCACAAAAAGATTGGTTAGTAGAACCAAATATTATGTCGTCGACATAAATTTGGCATACAAATAAATCATCATCCAAGTTTTTAGTAAAAAGTGTATAGTTGGCCTTTCCTATCCTAAAACACTCATACCAAGTCCTAGGAGCTGGTTTGAGGCTGTAAAGAGCATTATGGAGCTTAAAAACATGGTTAGGATACTTATTGTCCTCGAAGCCAAGCGGTTGCTCCATATACACCTCCTCCTTGATTGGTCCGTTGAGAAAGGCGCTTTTCACGTCCATTTCATACAACTTGAAATCATTGTGAGTAGCATAGGCTAGTAATATACGAATATATTCAAGTCTAGCTACGGGAGCAAAAGTTTCATGAAAGTCCAAACCTTTGACTTGTGAGTACCCCTTGGCCACAAGTCTAGCTTTGTTTCTTTCCACTACTCCATGCTCATCTTGCTTGTTGCGAAAGACCCACTTGGTGCCTACTTCGTTGACATTTGGTCTTTTCACAAGCTCCCGCACTTTGTTTCTTTTGATGTTGTTGAGCTCCTCTTGCATCGCCATCACCCAATCCGGGTCTCATATGGCACCTTCAACCTTGAAAGGATCCAAAGAAGACACAAAAGAGTAGTGAGCACAAAATTTAGCCATACGAGAGCGAGTCATTACCCCATTGGAGATGTCTCCAAGTATGTTGTCAACGGGATGATCCCATTGAACACATTGATGGACTCTGAGGTGTGGTACACTTGGTCCTGATTCAACTTCTTCATCTCCTCCTTCGTCTTCATCTCCCCCTTGATTATTGCCACCATTTTTATCTTCAATGTCTTGATTATGGTGATCTTTATCTTGGGAATGTTGGGCTTGATCTTGTGCTTGGGGCACTTCTTGCGATGATGATGGGTCACTTGGGCCTTGTTGCTCTTGTGGTCATATATCACCAAGTGCCATCCTTCTCAACGCCATACATGGTGCCTCTTCTTCATCTAGTACACATTGATCAACTTGCTCCACTTGGGGGGCCATTAATTTCATCAAACACCACATCACGTGCGATTTCAACACAACCGAAGATTTTGTTGAATACACGATAGCCGTAGGTGTTTGAATCATAGCCAAGCAAGAATCCTTCATCGAATTTTAAGGTGAACATCAAAATTTGAGGGTTCTTGTTAAGAATGTAACACTTCGTACCAAAGACTCTAAATTAGGATATATTTGGTTTGTTACATGTTAGAGGTTCGTATGGAGTCTTCTTCAATAGGCGATGGAGGTAGAGGCGGTTTGTGGCATGACAAGCGATGTTGACCGCTTCCGCCCAAAACCAATCGGATGTCTTGTATTCATCAAGCATGGTTCTTGACATCTCTATTAGAGTCTGGTTCTTCCTTTCGGCCACCCTATTTTGTTCGGATGTGTAGGGTGCCAAAAACTCATGCTTGATGCCCTCCTCGTCCAAGTACTCTTCTACTTGGGTGTTCTTCAATTTGGTGCTGTTGTCGCTTCTTATCTTCTTGATTCTCAAGGAGAACTCATTTTGAGCTCTCCTAAAGAAACTCCTAAGGACACCTTGAGTTTCACCCTTATCATGCAAGAAAAGCACCCAAGTAAAGCGAGAAAAGTCATCGACAATAACTTAACCATATTTGTTACCACCAATGCTTATGTAAGCAATGGGACCGAAGAGGACCATGTGAAGCATTTCCAACGGTCTCGTTGTCGTCATCACATTTTTTGCGGGGTGAACTGCTCCGACTTGTTTCTCGGCTTGGCATGCACTACAAGGTCTATATTTCTCAAAAACAACATTCTTAAGACCTCGGCCTTGATTGCCTTTTAGAAGTTTTTGAAGATTCCTCATATCAACATGGGCTAGCCTACGATGCCACAACCATCCCATGTTGGTCTTTGCCATCAAGCATGTGTTAAGTTGAGCTTTATCCGCGGTGAAGTCCACGAGATAAAGCTTTCCCTTGAGCACACCCTTGAAGGCAATTGTGTTATCAACTCTTCTAGTGACAATCACGTCTTCATTAGTGAATAAGCAATTATAACCTTTTGCACATAATTGGGATATGGATAAAAGATTATAATCTAGTGACTCAACATGCATAACATGAGAAATAGTGTGTTGTGGATAAATAGAAATTTTACCCATACTGTTGAAGTGTTCTCTACGACACTTCCCTCGGTCTGCTCGGAAGCAGCCCGCGGAGGTTCTTTTTTTGATGGGGCTAGAGGAACACAAAGGTCTGAGCACAATGGCGATAGAGAGGCACGAGGATTTACGTGGTTCGGGCCACCGGAACGTAAAACCCTATATCCACGAGAGTGCTTGGTGTATTGCTTGCTCACGTATGAGGATGAGTTTCACTGGGTCACGACCACTTGCCTATAGGCTGCTCCGGTCCTTTTATAGCCCAAGGCCGGGGCAGTTACATGGTGGCCCGGGGCCCGACAGGTGGCCCCCATGGCTATCCGTCTCCTATAATGAGCTATAGCTATTTACAACTATATGTATTGTCGCCGTCGGTGGAGTTATGCCGCGCCGCCTGACCCGCCGGGCGCCTTTGACCGGGTGGCCAGTGATGATGAAGTCCTTGTATTGTTGCTACGTCTCCTCGCTCTAGTAGGCGGCTCTGTGTCGTTGGGCGGCACTGTTGTGCCGTCATGCCTCGCCACCCTGTCTTCACAGTAATGGTGCGTAGTCGGAGGACGGAGGCGTACATCATGCGCAATGCTTTTGGGGTAGGCACGTGCCTTGAATGCTTGGTCTGACTGCGCAGCTTCCTCTTTACTCCTTGGCCATCTGCTCGTGTCTTGCCGGTGTAACATCCGGCGGCTGGCTCCCGGGACACGCGTCTCCACCTGGGCCATCTTGTGGGGTAGTGCATGGTCTGGACTTATTGGGCACGTGGCAGCACCGGAGTCCTCCCATGCTGGAGGTCGGATCCGGAGCTGCAGGACACGTGGCACATCCGGAGCCTTCCCCAGGGGGAAGGTACACCCGGAGTCGCTGCCCACGTGGCAGCACCGAAGGCCTCCATGCTGGAGGTCAGATCCGGAGCCGCAGGACGCATGGCTCCTCCGGAGCCCTCCTCGACCAGGGGATGTGGCTCGGAGATTTCGGGCACGTGGTAGTGCCGACGCCCTCCTTGGTGGAGGATGGGGTCCGACACTATTGGGCACGTGTCGGCTCCCGATCTACCCTTGGCCGGTAGTTAGTCTCAGGGTCTAAAGGTGCGTTGCAACTCTGGGACAGCCCATGGGGCCCAGAGTGCGTGGCTTATGCTAGGGCCCGCCTAAGCTGGGAAGGCGGGGCCCAGGTGCCTTTTTCCCACTATGCGGGGGTATCCGGTTTGCAGGGTACCGACAGTGGCCCCCGAGCCCATCTCGGGGGAGGCATTGAGCCCGCAAGTGGGGCCCCTATCTCTCCCGCGTCATGGGTTTGGTCTTGCAATTACTGGGAATCGAACGGCGGGAAATTTTCACGTATTGGGCGAACGGCCATCCCTGGGAGATGAAAAGGTTATTTGTCCTTGGCGTAGTGGGCGTGCTCAGTCATAGTGGCAGTGCATCGTTGCGTTACTCTAACTTGACCGGCCACGGCATGGCAGCCGAGGGGTTGCCTTGGGGCCATTACTACGACCGCCCATGGCTGCAGGAGCACTGCGCCACTTCCCTCGGGAGTTGCCCGACGTTCCTGAGTTTATACTGCATGTCCCATTAGTGCCTGATTGGTGGGCCTGGGCCCTACCTATCATTGGCGCGTGTTAGGGCGACGTGCTCGAGGGGTCGCCTTGGGCTATTTTCTTGCGGCGGCCGATGAGCCAGTCGCACCGCTTCCCTCAGGAACCACCGGACATTTCCAAAGGGTTATCCTCCCGATCTTCAGAGGTTGGCGGGTGGACCTGAGTCCATCTCATTACTAGGGGAGGCGAATAGCCCATGGTGTGTAGCGGTGGTAACCCAATCACCGTGGCTATTGTGCTGCCTGAGACCGCGGACGGGTATAAAAGTAGGTCTCGCGGTTGTAGGATGGCACTCCTCCTCACCATGTGGCCTCCGTTCTCCTCTTGCATGCTGGAAGCCTCTACTTCGAGACGCTCTCGCCCACCAGATGTCTTCTCACTGGTGAGCATTTTCGTCTACTTCTACGAGATGTTCGTATGTGTGGCAGCCTTCGGTGAGGTTCTCTGGTACATCCCTCTTCTCGACGGGCCCGGATAGAGGCACAAGCCATCGTGATGGCACGCCGACGTCCAAGGAGGCTATCGGGGACAGGGTCTTCGACCCCCAGTGAGCCCCGACGCCAATGCCAGGTGGAGCACGTCCTCTAGGCTTTTTGCCGCAAGAGGGTTGTCTACTGGTATCGGAGGAAGGCTAAGTCCAGAGTGATCAAGCCTTTCTCCTGGTACTGTTGTAGACAGCAAAATCTGTCCTACACGATGATTTTGCCTACCATGTACTAGATGTTACTATTTCCATGGTCCAGCATGCATCGCCTGATACAACACATGGATGTTATAGTTGTCTCAGTTCAGCATGCACTGCTGCTGACCTTGGTATAATAGTTGGTGGCCGTCTCACTGCACAGAGATCGGCTCAGGGGACAACCAAGCAGTCTACGGGGCAGAAGACAACTTAACTTGAGTTCCTTAGTTGTCTTGTATCATCTCTTGTGTATCGGGACCCCAATGTTAACGAAAATATCTTTGCTCTAAGTCTTTCATTGTCTTCCCTTGTATTTCTGTATTGATGAATGAAAAAGTGGTTCCGTTGATTTTCCTTCTATTACTCGCTAGGCGCTGAGTCCGATAGGCAGAACCATTTTCAGTTCCCATGAGGTCCCCTGACCCTTGATGCCGCAAAGATCAGAGGGTCCCTTAACTCGCCAGAGCAGTTGTCGTTTCTTCGTTGCTTGCCGTAGATGCGTACCCTCTTCCTTTTACGAGTTGCTGGGGTCTTAGCGACTTTCTTAGTTTGACCAGTCGCGATGACCCCCTGGCAACTGGGTGCCAGTGTAAGACACAACTCCAGGGCCTTCGGGTGGCGTCGGCCTTTGGGATCCAAGAGTGTCCCCCTTGGGAGAGTCGGAGTTACGGCCCCACGGACCAGAGCCCTGCAGCTTGCATAGACACTAAGAGAATAGGGTAAACCGTGTTGTGTAGTTGCATTTTCTCTGCTCGTCGACCTCGTTATGGTTTATGGTCATCTGCTAAGCTACGGAGTCTAGGCAGTTTGGTGTATTGACGTATGGACCCCGGTTACCATCTTTCCCGAGGCGGTGTGCCATCTGGCCCCCCTCCCCCGCACTCCGGGTGATGTGCCGTCAGAGGTAGGGCATGCATGCCCGGGACGTAGGATCATCCCAAGCAGGCTACATACCCTAGACCTCTTGCTAACCAGACACTCTGAAGAGGGGAGGCGCCCTTTCAGCGCTACCGGACCTGGACTGGAAGGTAGCTAGGGGTTCTGGAGGTAATACAGGTGCCTCAGGCGTCTCCGCCCTGTAGCAGGACTTTGGCCAAGGGCCAGACACCCAATTATATACACGTCGAGGGGTACGCAAAAAATATACGCAAGCTTGAAGGGGAAGCTGTATTGGTAAGGGAGGGCAAAGGTCTAGAATGACTTAGCTGGCGCGGGCAGCACTTTGCCGACTTCCCATGCTTGCTCCTCTTGTCCCTTAGCGGTGTAAGTACCCAGAGCGCCCAGGCAGTGTGGCTGTCACTCCTCCTTGGCCCCCGGCAACGTGAGGACCCCATGGGAGTTTGGCCCTTGCCTTCAGCTAGTCGTAGCCAATGCTCTAAGTCTTCTGCTCATTGCTGGAGCTGTCTGATGCCCTATCCACGTGATTTACCGGGATGCCGTGTGATTTACCGGGATGCCCCCCTGGTAGGTGTGGCCACTTGGTGGGGGGTGCACCTACCAAGTAGACTGGATGATGCAGGGTGTTAGCATCGGGCCTCCTGGGGGGTCCAGGTCACCACGGACCTATTGAGACGGTCCGGGCTTGGGCGACATGGTCGTTCAGGATGCGGTTGAGGTTTTGCCCAGTGGCATGTGCCACCTGGCTCCCCAACACTGAAGTCACAGCGTTGGGGTGCCCAGCCATCATTCCTTGAATGGCCATGAGGGCAGGGTCACTTGCAGCATCTGCGCCGGTGTGTGGATCTGCTTGGCGTGAACTGATATGCCTTGCATCTCTTGACCAGCTCGACGGCATCCATGGGGGATATCAGCCAGTAAAATCCCTGCCGCAAGGTTTTACTGGCCAGCGTGCAGAACGAAGCGGTTACTGCACTCGCCCTCCTGGATCTCTGCGAATAGCTCGCAGCCCTCCTCCGGGTAATGCACCGCAATAGAACACTGCCAGCGCCACACTGGTAGAGATCTCCGTCTACCAGTATGTATCTTCTAGACATACGAACGATTGGTTCAGCGGATACACGTTCATCGGGAAGGATATTGTCTTTCAAGCAAGTCCAGACCTCCGTGATCCCTGCATCAGACCTACTTGAGTTTTTCGGATCTTGGGTGCCGGGTTACATGGAGCCCTCGGTGACGCATACGATCCTTGGCGAGCGCTATGGTTGCAGGGCCGCCGGGACTGCCAGTTTCGAGGTGCTGAGCTCGCCCCCTTTTGCCTGGTTCGGCAGGCCAGGCTGTATGATGCAGTAGCTTCCTTTCAAAGGTGCTTTCGGGGACCGGAGTCCATGCAAAGGCTTTTATTGAAAGGTTGTCTGCCACCGCGTTGTTGGCGCAGGGGATATGGCGCTACTCCAAGGTATGAAATCCCTCCCCCACCTCTTGCATGCGGACAAGGTAGATAGCTGTCTATGGTCAGCATAGGGATACTCTCGCTCGCTTTGTTTGATGGCAAGTTGGGAGCTTGCTTTTGGCTAGCATCTGCAGTATTCCTAGAGAAAAAGCAGTACTCGAGCCAAATATGAGGGCTTCATACCTTGCCAAGCTATCAGTAGCTTTGGAATCAAGGTGAACCATGTACTTGAACTGATCTCCTAACTGCGAGGTGAGCAGGACCCCCGCTTTGGCACCTCGCTCGCGTGAGGGCCGTCGCAGCAGAGCGTCTAGTAGGGTTCGGTGAAAACCAGGGCTATGGTTCCAGGCCACCGCTGTTTTGACCCCCTAGATGGTATGGAGGTGGAATCAATCCCACCTCAGATGTGTAGGTCTAGCGTATAAGACTAGCGTGTAGGACGGCTCTGAACATGCCATTCATAACTGCTATGCATGAGCCAACATAGACTGTAATGGAGCGATCTGGACAGGATTCACTTTTTCTTATCCCTGACTTCCTTCGGGCAATAGGGGGCAACAGGCTCTTCAAGAAGGCAGCGATCCGCCCCAGGTACTGAGAGTGTCTGGACCCTTCCGGGACTTTAGCTGTTCTAAGCTTTGTTCCAAATTTCTATGTTAACCTTACAAGAAAGAGAAAAAGAAAAAGTTTTCTACCACTACTTGGGGGTAGACTTACAGAGGTGCCCTATGGCCTGAGGTCTGGGTAGAGGTACTCATCTCTTGCAGCATCGCGGACGCTCCTGGTTAGGCGTGGAGTGTCTTGCGTCGCTCGCTGTGGTTGGAGCTGGAGCTCTCTCCTTGATCATATAGGACCTTTAACGCCCGCTTTGCGTCTTGGAACTCCATCTCCTGGTCGTCGCCGCCCTGCGGGTCAACCTTCTGTTTGCCCTCCCGCTGGCGAGAGGGCGCACCGTCCTGGCGCTGCTGTCGGAGCTCTTGGAAATGCTCCGCCAGCCTCTGGATCTCCCGGCACTCACTGGTGCTTTGCCGGTTGGTGTCGTGGACTGGGCACCTATGGGCGCCATCATCGCTGCTGGACAGCTGTCACGGGCTTGTCAGTGTGCGGCCCCCGGCCCCCTGTGACCGCTATTGCTGCCGTAGTATGGACTCCGGCCAGCGGCTTGTCCTTGCCGCTAGCCTTCTTCTTCCTGCCACCAAGGCCCTCCCTGGCGGACTCACCCCCCTTGTTGGGCGATGTGTGCCAGTTTTGGCCCTCGGCGGTCCTGACACACTTAGCCGCCAAGCTGAAGAGCTTGGAGACATCCTGCACGTCATGCGTGGCCAACTTCTCGAGCATCTTCCTATCACGGACGCCTTGTCGAAAGGCGAGGACGACGGACGCATTGGAGATGCGGGGGATGGTGTTCCTAACCTGGGAGAAGCATTGGATGAATGAGCACAGCGACTCTCCCGGTTGCTGTTGTAAGGTGTGGAGGTCGGCCTCCGAGCCCGGTCGGACCTAGGAACTCCCAAAGTTGGTCGTGAACTGACGGCACAACTCTCCCCAGGAGGTCACAGACCCCTGGGACAAGTTCATGAGCCATGACCGGGCTGACCCGGTCAAAGCTACAGGGAAGTAGTTGGCCATGATGGCCTCATCCCCTCCTGCATCTAGAATAGCAGTGGAGTAGATCTGCAGGAACTCGACGGGGTTGACCGACCTGTCAAACTTTTCCGGCAAGTGTGGCCGGAACTTGCGCGGCCACACTGCCATACGAAGGTGCGGGGCCAGAGCCATACTGCCTCCCACTAAGCCTGGGGAGACGGGGTTCTAGCCCTCGTAAATGGGGGCACGGTACCCGGGGTACCATACTCCTCTTCGAGGCTACGATGCCACTCGCACTGTCGCTCGATGGTGACGCTGCCATCTTCCTTGTGACGGCGACGATGGTCCAGCTCACCCCTGAGGTTGGTGGTGGGAAGCCTAGACGTCATCATCGAGTTAGTTGTCGCTGTCCTGTAATCCCTTGTTAGGTTTCGGGGCGGCAGCTGTCTCATCTCTGGCTGCCGTCTCCATGTTGAGTTGAGTGCGGCCATGAACAGGTGGTCGACATTGTTGCGCCGTTGTTCAGCAGCGAATGGGGAAGCTCCCGCGTTCAGGGGGGTGTAGGAGCGCACGGGCTGCTAACAGCGCGCTTTCTGGGCTGGCTTCGGTCAGCACTTGCGACGCTATCGCCGTCACCGCCGAGGGCTGCCAGGTGGCAACGGGTAACCGTCGCTGTACGAGCCGGCGCCGGTGCAGAAGGTCCCGCTCTAGGATCAAAAGACGCTTCCTGCTCACTCTGTCGCTGGTGGCACGAGGGACGGGAAGAACCTCTGAAAGATTGGATATTCACCATTGCGGGTCACGGACAGCTTCAAGAACCAAAAGCCCCCCTTCCTGGCGCGCTAAATGTTGAAGTGTTCGCTACGACACTTCCCCCGGTCTGCTCGGAAGCAGCCCGCGGAGGTTCTTTTTTCGGTGGGGCTAGAGGAACACGAAGATCTGAGTGCAATGGCGAGAGAGAGACACGAGGATTTACGTGGTTAAGGCTGTTGGAGCGTAAAACCCTACGTCCATGGGAGTGCTTGGTGTATTGCTTGATCGCGTATGAGGATGAGTTCAATAGGTCGCGACCGCTTGCCCGGAGGCTGCCCCAGTCCTTTTATAGCCCAAGGCCGGGGCAGTTACATGGTGGCCCGGGCCCCGACAGGTGGCCCCCATGGCTATCCGTCTCCTATACATGAGCTATAGATATTTACACCTATATGTATTGTCGCTGTCAGTGGAGTTAAGGTGCGCCACCTGACCAACCGGGCGCCTCTGACCGGATGGCCGGTGATGATGAAGTCCCTGTCTTGTCGTTGCGTCTCCTCGCTCTGGTAGGCGGCTCTGTGCCATTGGGCGACACTGTTGTGTCGTCACGCCTCACCGCCCTGTCTTTCACCGTAATGGTGCGCAGTCGGGGGACGGAGGCGTGCGTCATGCGCCATGCTTCTGGGGAAGGCGCGTGCCTTGAATGCTTGGTATCACTGCGCACCTTCCTCTTTACTCCTTGGCCATCTGCCCATTGCTTGCCGGTGTAACGTCCGGGCGGCTGGCCCCCGGGACACGTGTCTCCACTGGGGTCGTCTTGTGGGGTAGTGCATGGTCTGGAATTATAGGGCACGTGGAAACACCGGAGCCCTCCCATGCTGGAGGTTGGATCCGGAGCTGCAGGACACGTGGCACATCTGGAGCCTTCCCCAGGGGGAAGGTACATCCAGAGTCGCTGCCCACGTGGTAGCACCGGAGGCCTCCATGCTGGAGGTCGAAACCAGAGCCACAGGACGCGTGGCACCTCCGGAGCGCTCCTCGGCCGGGGGATGTGGCTCGGAGGTTACGGGCACGGGGTAGTGCCGACGCCCTCCTTGGTGGAGGATGGGGTCCGGCACTACTAGGCATGTGTCGGCTCCCGAGCTACCCTTGGCCGTTAGTCAGGCTCAGGGTCTGAAGATACATTGCAACTTTGGGACAGGCCATGGGGCCCAGAGCGCGTGGCTTATGCTGGGGCCCGCCTAAGCTGGGAAGGTGGGGCCTAGGTGCCTTCTTTTCCACTACGCGGTGGTACCCGGTTTGTAGGGTACTGACACATACCTAGTACCTTCCCTTGGCTATTGTCGCCAAAATAGATACCTTGACTTGGATCATTGGTTTCTTCATACTCCACAAACATCTTCTCGCTCCGGTCATGTGGTTGGTGCATCCACTATCTAGCACCCACTTTGTATCGCCGGAGGAGTAAGCCTACAAAACAAGTTTAGACTTTGGTTTTAGGTACCCAAGCTTTGTTGGGTCCTTTGAGGTTAGTGACAAGAGTTTTGGGTACCCAGACACAAGGCTTTGGGCTCTTGCGGAGTGGCCCAATATATTTTGCATAGACATACCCAAATTTGCTTCTCATTAGTACATAAGAAGCATTAAAATCATGAAACATAGTTAGGTTAACATGCTTAGAAATTTTAGCATCTTTAGCATATTTATCAAATTTTACCATTTCAAGAGAGGTAGAAACATGACATTCATTCATGGTTTGGTATGATCCTTCCTTGACAATGGCAATATGCATTTTGTTATTCTTGGGAATTTTAGCATTTTGCTTTCCTTCCCTTGAATAGCGAAGACCATCTTTGATCAAGGGAGACCTTGCAACCGAGTATGCACTACGTGCACACTTGATCCTCTCCCTGTCAAAGATGCCACCCTTAGGTGTACTCTTGCTCTTTGCCATATTAAGCTCATTTTTAAGTTAAGTACAATATTTTCACATTTACAGATTTTAGTGTTTGACTCTACATTGGACAATTTTGAGCTTATTGAGGCAGAAGAGGGAACACTTGACTTGAGAGTTGCAAATTGTGCCTCAAGATTCTTGTGAGATTTGTTCAAACTCACAAGCTCATCTTGGAGCGCAACATTCAAACTCTTGAGACATGAAAAGGTCTCCTTGCATTCCGCAAGTTCAAGTTCAAGCGCCATGTTCTTCTCCTTCTCAAGCTCGAGGAGCTTCTCCAGGTCAATATTCTTTTGCTTCTCCTTGATAAGCAAATCATCTTGTCTCTCAAGAACTTCCTCCTTGTAACACCCTCAATTTCGCTACCATGCATTGCATACATTTTTCATTTAGAGGAGCATTTAAAAAGAATAAGAAATGGAGAAAGGAATATAGAAATGGAAAGTAATGAAGATAAAATAGCCAAATTGAGACACCCCAATTTTCCCCCAAAATTCCCAAATTCTTCCCAATTTTTCCTGATTTTCCCCAAATTCCCCTATGGGGAATTTCCCCCACATTTGGGGAGAATTTTCCCCCAAATTGGCTGCACCAAATTAGGGGGGAGAAACCCTAATAGGGCCACCTCCCCTTTGGCCGCAGCCCTTGAGGGGGGAACCCTAGTCCCCCACCTCTAGGACTCTTTGGAGAAGTCCCCCACCTCTAGGACTCTTTTGTTAAGTCGCCCACCTTTAGGACTCTTTGGTTAAGTGCCCCACCTCTAGGACTCTTTGTCCCCCACCCCTAGGACTCTTTGGTTGAGTTCCATACCTCTAGGACTCTTTGTTTCCTCCCCTAGGACTCTTTGGTTGAGTGACATACTTCTAGGACTCTTTGTTTCCACCCCTAGGACTCTTTTTTCCCCTTATAAATACAACCCCCCCCTAGCCACACCCCTCTACCCCCTTTTGGCCACCGCCCCCCTGCTGCCCCAAGTCGCCGAGTTCCCCCTTGCCAGAATTTGGCCGCCATCGAGCCCTGTCACGCCTCGCCGTCGCCGGAGAAGAAGCCCGACGTTCTGCCCTAGCCATAATTCTCCACGGAAAAATCCTCCACTGCTGCCATTTCTAGGAGGGAGGCCCTGCCGCAAGGAAGAAGTGAGGTAGGTCTTCATTACCCCTCTTACGACGCCGCCGCTGTTTCTACGCATCCGTTTTCTTCGCTCCCTTCAAGCAGAAACTTCTGCTTGTGGACAGATCATGTTTTGGTCGATTTTTGACGGTGGAATTGATCTACATCTTGTGTCGAGATCATCACCATGTCCACACTTGACTCCCGCACCCTTGTTCATCATAAAACCCCATGAAAGCCTACTAAAACATGCAAGAACACGTACAAACTGGTTTTATAAAACTGCACTATAGGATTTGCGTTCATCTACCAATTGCATCTTGAGTAAAGTTTGTGCATGATAATTGATTGCTGTAAATTTTGTATGTGCGTGGTCGTGAGTAGAATGACACGCTCAAGAGGTTGTCTACGAGGAACTACAGCACCAAGACTTCGAGACGCTTGAGCAACATGAACCACGGGAGCAAGCCAAGTGCCCCTTGACCATATTGATCCCATGTTTTTGAAACTGTTTTGCTTGCAAAAACTCGTATGCTTGAGTCAACTTGATGGGACACCCTTTTTATAGGAGTTTACTAGTTTTGTTAATCATCCTTGTCGCCATGAAAGTTGATGAGTCGGGTATGGTCGATTTTCCTTTTTGTTTCGCTTAACTTACGGGATACAGGGAACTGAAACAAAAACTTGTTAGCTACTGCACTCATGATATTAAAGATGATGAAAACTTGATGATGTTGATGAGCGTGGAATCGGGGAGATCTAGGAAAGCTTGGTTCGTGGATGTTGCTGAATGAGATGGTGGTTTACTTGCCGTAGATCTAAAGACCGGTTCATGCGAGCACATGCCAGGAAAACAGTGCCACCACAGGGCCAAATATGGGTGCGGCTTAGCTGACTAATTAGGTGTGTTGCTAGCTTGTTATGGACCGTTGGATGGCGCGGGGAATGAAAGTCGATGAGGACCGCCCTGGGAACTGCATGGCACAAGAGGGGGCCGTGGGTGGGAGAATGGAGATTCGAGCCTGCCAGTGAAACCTCAGTGGGTCCGTACATCCTAGTAGCCCCTTTGTAAAGGCTATTTTGTGATCTCTTGGCCATACACCGATGGTTGTGTACTGGTATAATGGAGGTTCTTTCTAGTCGCCAACGGGTGACGAAATCATGAACTTGTGGGTAAAGTGGTGCCACCTCTGCAGAGTGTAAAACTATCATGATAGTCATGCTTCCTGTCACAAGCACCTGGCCAACTTCCATAATTAGAGGCAAAACTTGGGATGGTTATTCGGTATGGTTGTGGTATGGTCATTGGGATTGATTTTGGGACTGTTTTGGGTCACGACAATGAATTTGGTTTCGGTTATATGAATATTAGATGGTTATGAATATTTATGAGTATGAGTTGAACTTGAGAAAGATTAATGGCTGGTTGAGACCTGATAAATGGTGAATTATGATGAAGGAAATGTTGATGAAATACTTGGTTATGATGGGATTGAACTCACCTAGAAATAGTTGTTGTTTTTAATGTGTTTGTGAAATAAAATTTGCTTGCTGCAATGAACCTTTTAATTGCCTACCTTATTGTAAGCTACATGTCATACTTTTTCCCGCACTTGCTGAGTACGCATGTACTCACCCTTGCATTCCCACATATACATCAGCTACAGGAGAAGAGTACTTCGAGAAACATGTGGAGTACTAGGCGTGGGCACTACCGTCAACATGCCTTTAGAGTTGAAGTTGGAGCCTGCTGTTTTAGTCATTTTCCGCTGTCGTTTAGAATCTTCCGCTGCAAGAATAAGTTAGATATTCATGAGTGTGACATTGAGTCAATGTAATAAAGTACTTAAACATTATTCGTACGTGGTTATATTCTGAATTCAGTTTGTGGAATACATGTGTATGTGTGATAAACATCCTGGGCACACATATGCATTCACTTGGTTCATTTTTCGGAACCGGGTGTCACAAATTGGTACCAGAGCCACGTTGACTGTAGGACGCAAGACTAGGTAGAATGGACACTCTAAAACACATAGGAACACCCCGTTAAACTGTTATTTTCAAAAATTTCTTGCTGCTGCACTTTACTTGTCAACTTAGCCACCACAAGGTGCTATTTTCAGGCCCTCTTTTTCTCTTCTTTTGGATAGCAACACTTTTGTTTTCTTGCTTTATAGCTTCTGAAGTTTTTGAGTTATTTTCTTCTTGTCTAAAGTTTCTCATGTATTATTTATAGATGCCGGTGATTAGGAGCACGGCACGCATAAGGACTCGTCCACCACCACTTGGGAGTGCACTTAACCCCATTGAGGTGTCCAATGGACCATATTGGGAGGAGGTGGAGATGGAACCTCATGATGAAGATGAAGTCAATAACTCTATGCATGAGGATCCGGAAGAGGTGGAACCATTCGAAGACGACATGGAATATGATCCACAAAAACGGCATTGGTACGCACCTCAGGGGGACTTTCACGTAGGCTTACACCCTGTGGAGCCTCATGAAGCTATGTCAGGTGGAGATGAATCTGAGGAGGAGCCACCACTTTGCTGAGGACGAGAATGAAGGTGATGAACGGGCCAACCGTTGAGTTCAAGAATTCCGGGCCGACGGAATGGAAGGAGGACGCATATCCAAGGATCTCAAAGAATTTCTAGATTGCTGCAGCTTATACCCGGAATATCTTCTCAAGAAAGTACCTCGTCTCGGACATGAAGAGTGGAAGGCTGAAGTAACCATCCTATCTAACTGTAGGGTTGTCACTCGGCACTTCGCACCGACATGGAGAGCTACAAGGGCAGAAGCTATCGATGATGCTGCATGGGATGCACTCACCGGACTGTGCTACGCCTTCCGTGAGCAGCTTGAAAACACTACTTTTGAGTTGCACCCGTATCGTAAGAGTGGTACAAGGGAGATCATTGGACCCTATTAAGTAGCTCTTTCCAACCCACAAGCTGCTGATAAGTCTCAGAGGTTGCTCGTGGAGTCAGGAAACCGCTATGCAAGCGCACAAGATGATATCCGGTACCTCCGCAAGAAGCTGTACTTGCTGGAAAAACAGGAGACTCGTGCCAACACGGTAGCAAATGGAGCACCAGCGTCATCTATCCCTACATGGACTGCTGACTCACCATGACGTGCGCCCATGTATGGACCACCCCGATCACACGGCGAGAACAGCACCGGTTCTCACGATTAAATTTAGGTTTCCATTGAATAAAGTTGTAATAGGAACGTTTAGATCGTAGTAGCTTGAATAAGATAGTGTGCTGAATTTTTGTGATGATTGCCTGGTTTGTGTGCTGATGTGAGTTGTGGGATGCTTTGGCGAATGTCCACATCCACAAATAGTGAAGAGATGTGAGATGCTTCGGTACGTGTTCACATCCTCATATAGGCTGAAATTAATAAAAGAAGGTACTTAGTTCACATACCTTAATGCATATAGTTGGGGGGATCAATGTAAATTCCTATTTCCTACTCTACTCTCTCTCACAGATGGTGAGGGAAAACTCCAACCGCCAAAGGAGGAACGCTCGTGGTAACAACAAACCACAGGAGGATGGCAATGTTGAAGTTCCTGAAAATGCCAACCCCGAGGCTGATGCAAGCAACCTTGAACGTTTGATGGTTATGCAGAACTAGCTCATGCAAACGATGATACAAACGTTGGGACAGCTTCAGGCCAACAACAACAATCCTAATCCCGTTCCTACACCCCCACCGCCACCACCGCCCCACTGCCGGCTCACAACAGATTGGGAGAGTTCATGAGGACTAGGCCACCTACTTTTGCACAAGTCGATGATCCTATGGAGGATGATGATTGGCTGAAGTCTATGGAAAATAAGATTTCTATTGTTCAATGTAATGATCGAGCGAAAGTTTTGTTTGCATCGCACCAACTAATGGGAGCAGCCGCTGATTGGTGGGATGCTCTTTGCAATGCTTGGGTCAACCAGGAGACTATCACTTGGGCTGAATTCAAGGAGAGTTTCCACTCTCACTATGTCCCTGCAGGAGTCATGATGCTTAAAAAGCAAAAGTTTGAAGGTCTCCGCCAAGGAAGGAAGAGCGTGAATGAGTACCTCAACAAGTTCACGCAGCTGTCAAGGTATCCTCCAGAAGATGTCAACTCGGATCAAAGAAAGCAATACTTGTTCATGAGAGAATTGAACAATGAAATTCAATTTCAGCTGCTCAACAATGATTATGCAAACTTCCAAAAGCTCATTGACAAAGCTATAGTGGTTGAGAGCAAGATCTGTGATATTGAGCAAGAGGGCAAGAGGAAGATGTTGTATCAAGGACAGCCACAGTGAAGTAACGTACGTCCCCGCTTTATGCCACCAGCTGCACCACATTATGGCTCGTCCG
Source organism: Neostapfia colusana (assembly GCA_030760725.1). Classification (NCBI taxonomy): domain Eukaryota; kingdom Viridiplantae; phylum Streptophyta; class Magnoliopsida; order Poales; family Poaceae; genus Neostapfia; species Neostapfia colusana. The sequence goes on along the minus strand of JASWHV010000012.1, from coordinate 44,861,845 downwards.
CTCCTACTTTCCGCCCTGCAAACCCACCTTGCCCTACTAAGCCACCACAACAACATCCTGTTATGCAAGCACCTCGTATGCCTATGCCTCCTGCGCCCCGTCCCAACATGGGTGCCTATGCTCAAAACCAGCCTCGCCCCAACATTCCTGCTGTTATGGGCAACAAGGCATGTTTTCATGCGAAGAGGCGGGACACTTTACAAGTCAGTGCCCGAAAAAAGGCCTTGGACAGCCGAACAACACACCTAAGCAGAACCCACGGCCGAACGGAGGAGCTACGCAAGGTAACCGTGGACAGCAGAACTATGCTTGTGGAAATGTGAATCATGTCTCTGCTGAGGAAGCACAAAAAGCTGAGGACGTCGTGATTGGTATGTTTCTCGCCAACTCCAACCCAGCCACTGTTTTATTTGATTCCGGAGCATCGTATTCATTCATCTCATCCAAGTATGTTGCCAAATATAACCTGCCCATATCACACATGAAACAAACTATGTTGGTTAATTCTCCCGGTGGAGAGATGAGGACTAATATAGTATGTCCGAAAGTAAGCCTTAAAATAAGGGGGTAGACTTTCTTGCCAACCTTATTGTCTTGGATTCCCAAGGAATTGACATAATAATTGGAATGGACTGGTTAAGCAAGTACACCAGAGTGATTGAATGTGCTCAGAGGATCGTGCAGTTGATGAGTGAGCACGGTACTCGTATTGAGTTCGAGGCAGCCCAACCGGCAACCAAGAAGGCAGTGCTGAACAACATCAAAGAAACGACATTGCAAAGCATTCCGGTGGTTCAAGAATATTTAGATGTGTTCCCGAAAGAACTTCCAGGTATGCCACCTGACCGGGACATTGAATTTGCCATTGATTTAGTACTCGGAACTGCACCTATAGCAAAGAGGCCATATAGGATGCCTGCTAATGAATTAGTGGAGCTCAAGAAGCAAATTCAAGAGCAGCTAGAAAAGGTTTTATAAGCCCAAGCTCGTCACCGTGGGGAGCCCCCGTGCTCTTCGTAGACAAGAAAGATGGAACTCAAAGGATGTGTGTGGACTATAGGTCTCTCAACGAAGTAACGATCAAGAATAAATACCCGCTGCCCCACATAGAGGACTTATTCGATCAAATGAAAGGTGCCCAAATTTTCTCCAAGATTGATCTTCGGTCGGGATACTTCCAGCTGAAGATTAAGCCCTCCGACATACCCAAGACTGCATTTCAAACACGGTATGGTTCATATGAACATACTGTTATGTCTTTTGGGTTAACGAATGCACCCGCATACTTTATGTCCCTCATGAATAAGGTCTTCATGGAGTACTTGGACAAGTTCGTCGTGGTTTTCATTGACGATATCATGGTTATTCAAAGAGCAAGGAAGAACACGAAGAACACTTGAGGTTAACATTGCAGAAACTACGAGAGCATCAATTGTATGCCAAGTTAAGCAAGTGTCAGTTTTTGTTAAAGGATATATCATTCCTAGGCCACATTATCTCCAAAGGAGGAGTATCGGTTGATCTCGGAAAAGTGGGAGATGTTTTGAAGTGGAACCAACTGCAGAATGTGAGGGATATTCGGAGTTTCCTTGGGATGGCTGGATACTACCACCGGTTCATCAAGGATTTCTCCAAAATAGGGGATCGGAATCGCTGATGAAGGGGAAAACATTTCAGTGGACACAAGCGTGTCAAAACAACTTTGAGGAGCTAAAGAAGAGATTAACAAAAGCGCTGGTTTTGGTATTGCTGGACGTGAGCAAGAGTTTCGATATATACTGTGACGCATCAAGACAAGGGCTTGGATGTGTGCTCATGCAAGGCGGCCAAGTGGTAGCCTATGCATCGAGGAAATTAAAGAAACATGAGCTGAATTACCCCACACGTGACCTGGAACTTGCAGCCATGGTACATGCCTTGAAGATTTGGAGGCATTACATCCTTGGTCACCGGTGTGAGATTTATACGGATCACAAAAGCCTCAAGTATATATTCATGCAAACGGATCTGAATTTGAGGAAACGTCGATGCTTGGAACTCATCAAGGATTATGATGTTGGAATCAACTATCACTCCGGAAATGCCAACGTAGTAGCTGATGCATTAAGCCGAAACTGAGTTTGTCACCAACTCACGGTTCGGGAGCTGCCACCCGAGCAGCGTAAGGAGTTCGAATGGTTACATCTCGGGTTCTTGAACGAGATGGAGGTGATCGAACTGAACTTAACGCTGGAACAAGAGATACGAGATGGCCAAGCAACGGATGAGGAAATCAAGGAAATCAAGGAAAGAATCCGACAAGGCATAGAAAAGGATTTCAAGGAAGACGAGAAAGGCACGCTTTGGTTAGGGAAAAGGATTTGTTTGCCTAACGTGAAGCACATCCGCGACACGATACTAAAGGAGGCACAGGACTCGCCTTATTCCATACACCCCGGCTGTACAAAGATGTACAAGGACCTGAAAACATGCTATTTGTTGGATGGCATGAAAAGGGACATTTCTGAATATGTCGCCCTATGCTACACATGCCAACGAGTGAAGGCCAAACTTCAAAGACCCGCTGGATTGTTGCAGCCACTGAAAGTACCCGAATGGAAGTGGGAAGACATCAGCATGGATTTCATAGTCGGATTGCCACGTACTCAGTCGGGCTACGACTCCATTTGGGTTATAGTGGACCGATTGACGAAAACACCCCATTTCCTTCCTGTTAGAACCAAGTATACCGTCGCCCAGCTAGCCGAGCTGTATATGGAGCAAATCATGTGTCGTCATGTAGTTCCGAAGAGGATAGTTTCAGATCGAGGTTCTCAATTTACCTCTAGGTTCTGGAAGAAGCTGCATGAAGCCATGGGTACACGATTGAATTTCAGCTCACGTATCACCCGTAAACCGACGGGCAAACTGAGAGGACAAATCAAATTTTAGAAGACATGTTGGGAGCTTGCGCCTTGAAACATGGGCGTAGTTGGGATAAGATCTTGCCATATGCTGAATCCTCGTACAACAACAGCTACCAAGCCAGCTTGAAGATTTCACCCTAAGAAGCATTGTATGGTAGACGGTGTAGGACACTATTGTTCTGGAATGAGACTGGAGTAAGCCAAGTATTCGGACCCGAAGTACTGCAAGACGCTGAAAAGCAAGTTCAAACGATACGTGAAAACTTGAAAGCCGCTCAGTCACGACAAAAGGGCTACGCAGACAATAGGCGAAGAAGATTGACCTTCGAAGTGGGAGACTTCGTGTATCTTAAGGTGTCGCCTATCCGCGGCCAACGACAGTTCAACGTCAAAGGCAAGTTAGCACCTCACTACATCGGGCCATTCAAGATTTCGGGCAAGCGAGGACAGGTAGTCTATCAACTAGAGCTGCCAACGCACCTCTCCGATGTGCACGATGTATTTCACGTAGCTCAGGTCAAGTCCTAAGAGTACCGGAAGAACAAGTATCGATGGATGAGCTAGAGCTTCAAGAGCATCTGACCTACGCGGAACACCCCGTCAAAATCTTGGACGTGAAGGAAAGGGTCACGAGGAACAAAGTAATCCCTTGGTGCAAGGTACAACGGAGCCATCACACGGAAGTCAAAACTACATGGGATTTTAAGGGGGGTAGGTTTGTGACACCCTCAATTTCACTACCATGCATTGCATACATTTTTCATTTAGAGGAGCATTTAAAAAGAAGAAGAAATGGAGAAAGGAATATAGAAATGGAAAGTAATGAAGATAAAATAGCCAAATTGAGACACCCCAATTTTTTCCCAAAAAATCCCAAATTCTTCCCAATTTTTCCTTATTTTCCCCAAATTCCACAAAATTCCCCTATGGGGAATTCCCCCCATATTTGGGGGGGAATTTTCCCCCAAATTGGCCGCACCAAATTAGGGGGGGCCCTAATAGGGCCACCTCCCCCTTGGCCGCAGCCCTTGAGAGGGGAACCCTAGTCCCCCACCTCTAGGACTCTTGGGTGAAGTCCCCCATCTCTAGGACTCTTTGGTTAAGTCCCCCACCTTTAGGACTCTTTGGTTAAGTCCCCCACCTCTAGGACTCTTTATCCCCCATCCCTAGGACTCTTTGGTTGAGTCCCCTACCTCTAGGACTCTTTGTTTCTACCCCTAGGACTCTTTGGTTGAGTCCCATACTTCTAGGACTCTTTGTTTCCACCCCTAGGACTCTTTTTCCCCCCTTATAAATACAACCCCCCTAGCCGCACCCCTCTACCCCCTTTTGGCCACCGCCCCCCCTGCTGCCCCAAGTCACCGAGTTCCCCCTTGCCAGAATTTGGCCGCCGTCGAGCCCCGTCACGCCTCGTCGGCGCCGGAGAAGAAGCCCGACGTTCTGCCCTAGCCATAATTCTCCACGGAAAAATACTCTGCTGCTGCCATGGATAGGAGGGAAGCCCTGCCGCAAGGAAGAAGTGAGGTAGGTATTCCTTACCCCTCTTACGATGTCGCCGCTATTTCTACGCATCTGTTTTCTTCGCCCCCTTCAAGAAGAAACTTCTGTGTGGACAGATCATGTTTTGGACGATTTCTGACGGTAGAATTGATCTACATCTTGTGTCGAGATCATCACCACGTCCACACTTGATTCCAGGACCCTTGTTCATCATAAAACCCCATGAAACCCTATTAAAACATGCAAGAACACGTACAAACTGGTTTTATAAAACTGCACTATAGGATTTACATTCATCTACCAATTGCATCTTGAGTAAAGTTTGTGCATGATAATTGATTGCTGTAAATTTTGTATGTGCGTGGTCATGAGTAGAAGGACACGCTCAAGAGGCTGTCTATGAGGAACTATAGCACCAAGACTTTAAGACGCTTGAGCAACACGAACCACGGGAGCAAGGCAGGTGCCACTTGACCATATTGATCCCATATTTTTAAAATTCTTTTGCTTGCGAAAACTCGTATGCTTGAGTCAACTTGATGGGACACCCTTTTTATAGGAGTTTACTAGTTTTGTTAACCATCCTTGTCTCCGGGAAAGTTGATGAGTCGGGTATGATCGTTTTTCCTTTTTGCTTCGCTTAACTTACGGGATACGGGAAACTGAAACAAAACTTGTTAGCTACTGCACTCATGATATTAAAGATGATGAAAACTTCATGATGTTGATGAGCATGGAATTGGGGAGATCTAGGCAAGCTTGGTTCGTGGATGTTGTTGAATTAGATGGTGGTTTACTTAGCATAGATCTAAAGAACGGTTCATGCGAGCACATGCCAGGAAAAATAGTGCCACCACAAGGCCAAATATGGGTGTGGCTTAGCTGACTAATTAGGTGTGTTTCTATCTTTTTTTGGACCGTTGGATGGCGCGGGGAATGGGAGTCGATGAGGACTGCCCTAGGAACTGCATGGCACAAGAGGAGGCCCATGGGTGGGAGAATGGAGATTCGAGCCTGCCTGTGAAACCTCAGTGGGTCCGTACATCCTAGTTGCCCCTTTGTAAAGGCTATTTTGTGATCTCTTGGCCATACACCAACGGTTGTGTACTGGTATAATGGATGTTCTTTCTAGTCGTCGATGGGTAATGAAATCATGAACTTGTGGGTAAAGTGGTGCCACCTCTGCAGAGTGTAAAACTATCATGATAGTCGTGCTTCCGGTCACAAGCACCTGGCCAACTTCCATGATTAGATGCAAAACTTGGGATGCACTACAGGAATCATGACAATGGACAGCGGCCAGATTAATTGACGATGGCCTCGTCGTCCATAAAATAAATTGACGACAGCTGAATTCCACCATCGTCAATAAATCATTTATTGACGACGGTTGACCTAGAACCATCGTCTATAAGCTCTCGAGCCTTATAGATGATGGTGGACCGTCGACAATAATGGTCCTCGTCAATATGGGCTATAACCTGGGCCTTCCCGGGAACTTATAGACGACGGTGTAAACCCACCGTCGTCAATTAAGGCTTGTTGACGACGGTGTAAACCCACCGTCATCTTTAAGGTCCCATATACTCGGGCCAGCCCCTCGGTTCTATCTTTCACTCTCGCCGCTGCCGCCTCACTCTCAGCCGCCTACGCCGCCGTCGCCGACGTCACCGCCGACCGACCACCGCCAGGTATGCCGCGCCCCTCCCTCCCTCCTCCCCTTCTCCGCCCGTGCACGCCCGGCGCCGCCTCCCCCCGGGCCACCCCTCGCAGGCCGTGCCCCGTTCCCCCCAGCCCGCCCCTCACCGGCCGCGCCAGGCCTTCCCCGGGCCACCCCTTGTCGGCCGTGCCCCGCTCCCCCCCAGCCCGCCCTCGCCGGTCGCGCCGCGCCTCCCCCGGGCCACCCCTCGCCGGCCTCGCCCTTCCTCCCTCCGGGTTGCCCCGCGCTGGCCGCGCCCCGCCTCCCACCCTGGGCCGCCCCGCCGGCAGCCGCCGCCTCGCTGGCCCCCGCCGACCGTAGGCCGCCTCGCCGTCCTGCGCCCTCGCCGACTGCGTCCCCCTCCCACCGGATGCCCCTGAACGCAGCGCCTCCCGGGGCCGCCACGCCGGCAGCCGCCGCCCTGAACCCTCGCCGGTTGCGCCCCCCTCCCCCCATCCGCCCCTGCGCGCGCAGCGCCGCTCAGGGCCACCCCGTCAGCATCCGCCGCCCCACCGGCCCTCGGTCGCCCCGCCGGCCATATGCCGCCCCGCCGCCCTGAGCCCTCACCGGCTGAGCCCCCCTCCCCCCTGGATGCCCCTGCGCGCGCAGCACAGCCCGGGGCCGGCTCGCGATTCTTCCTGTGCGCCATCCACTCCTCCTCTGTGAGAAGCAGGCAGCCGCCATTGTCCTTCACCGGAGAAGGTTTCTTGTGCTGTTCCACAACACGCAGATGCCCGGTGGACTCCTCGATTGACATGCTGTCAAGGTCGAGGAGCGTCTCGATCGAGATTGCAACCTGCTCCGTCTTGTCCGTTTGCACTACCCTGGTGTAGTGAACGGACGCGCTGCCACGTCTTGGGATGACTACTATAGGGCCCAGGATGTTTTTCATGGCAACCACCAGGAGGTTGTTTGGCACGATTTTATGATATGTATGAACAATACTTGTGTAATACGAATTTATTATAAGTTACATACATTAAGTTGTATATTTCTTTTTTTTCAGGCACGGTATCGTTTGGAGGACGAGGCCTAGCAGACGGATCACGCTCGTCTCATCTTCCATAGCTGCGTTAGGAAGATCGTGACACAGTCACTATCTATGGCTCGCATTCAAGCTACAAACGCAGTCACTATCTATGGCTCGCATTCAAGCTACAAACGCATACTTCAAGTTACATCCAGACGAGGGTGAGCCGGGGAAGGAATCGGGCGACACGTACTTGACGGAGGCGCAGTACGCAGAGGTCAAGTTTTTAGTTTAATTTGCTTCATTATCTGATCGTGATCAATGTTTTCATTCAATAATAAATGTGTGCAGGTCGGCGTAGCGTGGCTTGACAGCCGTCCGGACGCGTACCGTGCCCTGTGTGCTCTTTGGGCGAGCGAGGGCTTCAAGTCAGTTTCTAAAACCCATCGAGAGAGTAGAGGGACAGGCGGGAAACATCGTTTGGGTGGGGACGGCTACATACGCCTTGCTAAACGGATGGTAAGTGCTATAAGCATTCTATTAAGTAATTTTATAATCTTCATTATGCTAACATGTATCGATAGGAGTACGAGAGTGGTCAGCAGCCGGCACCTATCGAGGTGTGGAAGAGGGGTCACTTGGGAAGTGACCCGTCGCAGCCTGACCAGCTGTCTACTTAGACGGCGACAGAGACTTTGGTGAGCTAATTTTTTCAACTAAATTGAATTCTCTTTAATAGTACTAATGACATTATTTTTCTGGTTTTTGCAGGCCAAGTATGGGGAGGAGGCGCGGAGGCTTCGAGGCGAAGAGTTTGATTGGCAGAGCGCGCCAATCGTCCCCGAAGCCGTGTATGCAAGCGGTGGTGGTAAACCTCACGGACGGTGAGCTTTGTAATTTTTAATTTACTGTTACAAACTTTGAGATACCAAATTTAATAATCTTGGGTTGTGTGATGTGGACTATGTGCGGTGTGAGACTTGTATGAAGAATTGTGCAATAATATATTGTGTGATGTATTTTGTGGTGCCATGTGATATATATGCATGTTTGTGTCATGTTTTTCTGTCTCTGTGATCTGGCCATCGAGCCAGGGCTGGCCTCAAAGCCAGGGCAGCTTTTTCTGTTTTAAGAAAAAAACAGCAAAAATTATCGACGACGGTTCTCTGGCGGCCGTCATGATACTGGTAAGTTATCGTCGACGGTGGCAGGGACACCGTCGACGATAAGTGTCCAGTATCGACGACAGTACCCTTTTACCGTTGTTGATACTGTAACTTATCGTCGACGGTGTCCCTGTCACCGTCGACGATAAGCTTCCCCCACTGCCACGTGGAGGAAGTCACTTATCGACGACAGCTAATTTCGGCCGTCGTTAAATAGTTTATGGATGACGGTTACCATCGTCAATAACATTATAGATGACAAAAAACATAGACGGCCGTAAACCATCGTCTATAAGCGTATACCGTCGTCAATAAGCTATAGACGACGGTTTGGGCCTTATAGACGAAGGTTTCTAGCTGTCATCTATTATCACGTTTCCTATAGTGATGGTTATTCGGTATGGTTGTGGTATGCTCATTGGGATTGGTTCTGGGACTGTTTTGGGTCACGACAATGAATTTGGTTTCGGTTATATGAATATGAGATGGTTATGAATATTTATGAGTATATGAGATGAACTTGAGAAAGATTAATGGCTAGTTGAGACCTGATAAATGGTGAATTATGATGAAGGAAATGTTGATGAAATACTTGGTTATGATGGGATTGAACTCACCTAAAAATAGTTGTTGTTTTTAACGTGTTTGTGAAATAAAATTTGCGTGTTGCAATGAACCTTTTTATTGCCTACCTTGTTGTAAGCTACATGTCATACTTATTCCCGCACTTGCTGAGTACGACATGTACTCACCCTTGCATTCCCACATATACATCAGCTACAGGAGAAGAGTACTTCGAGGAACATGTAGAGTACTAGGCGTGCGCACTACCATCAACATGCCTGTGGAGTTGAAGTTGGAGCCTGCTGTTTTAGTCATTTTCCGCTGTCGTTTAAAATCTTCCGCTGCAAGAATAAGTTAGATATTCATGAGTGAGACATTGAGTCAATGTAATAAAGTACATAAACATTATTCATGCGTGGTTATATTATGAATTCAGTTTTTCGAATACATGTGTATGTGTGATGAACATCCTGGACACACATATGCATTCACTTGGTTCATTTTTCGGAACCGGGTTTCACACACCTTATCTAAAATTTCATCAAGGAACTTTTTCATTTTAATTAAGGCACTTTTACTCAACCCTTCAAACATATACTCATTCTCGCTATCACTATCAAAATCTTCATCTTTAATAGAACGCAAGGAAAGTTTAGTTTTTACCTTCCACTTTCCCTCCTTTGCCATGATACATGTGTGGCTTGAGCTCTTCCACTCTCCCTTGTTTGGAAAGAGAGTCTTCTTCATCGTTGGCTTCTTGATGGCGACGGTTGCCACTTCTGCCTCATCATCAGAGGAGAACTCATCATTGGAGTCCCACTCCTTGCCAACATGACCGTGCCCATGTGCCTTCTTCTTCTTGAACATCCTCTTCTCTTGAGTCTTTTCATCTTTGTTCTTCTTCTTCTTCTTTTTCTTGTCTTCTTCCTTTTAGTATGGGCAATTAATGATGTAATGCCCATACTCGCCACAATTGTAGCAAGCTCTCTTGGTTCTTGACTTGCTCTTGTCCTTGCCCCTGCTCTCATAGTTTGACCCTTTTCTTTTCTTCATCATTCTCTTGAATCTATTGATGAAGAAGGCCAACTCCTCATCGTCCATGTTGGTGCTTTATTCTTCACTTTCTTCATCATCGCTTGAAGCTTGTATTTCTTCACTTTTGGACTTGGGTTAGGCTTCGAGAGCAATGCCCTTTTTCTTGGAGGATGTAACCTTGGCAAGGTCGTTGACGTGGCATGCTTCCATCTCCATCATCTTGTGATTGATGATTCTACCCAGCACCTCATCCGGAGTCATTTTGTGGAAGTTTGGGCTTTCATGGATGAGGGTGCAAAGTTTCATGTTGCAAGGCGTGAAGGATCTTATCATCCTTTTGATCACTTCATGGTCCGTCCACTTCTTGCAACCGTATGCTCGACTCTTATTGATGAGAGTCTTGAGTTGGTTGTACATCTCTTGGGGGGTCTCGCCATCTTCCATGGCAAATCTTCCAAGCTCTCCCTCAAGCATCTCAATATTTGCTTCCAGGACGGAGCGGATGCCTTCATGTGCAATTTTAAGCATGTCCCAGATTTCCTTAGCTTGCTCCAACCCATCCACCTTTTTGAATTCTTCTTGGCTCAAAGAAGAGTTGAGCACGGCCGCTGCTTGAGCATTGCGGTGGATAAGTTGTTCTTGCTTTGGGGTAAGCTCTTCATCATTCACGGGGATATCTACACCTGTACAAACAATGTGCCAAGGTGTAGGGTTGAGAGAAATAAGGTGCAATTTTATGTTGTGTTTCCACATAGTATAGTTAGTGCCATCAAAATGTGGAGGTTTGCCCAAAGGAATCAACAAGTAATTTGTATGAGAATTTAAGCGCTCATAGTTGAAAGGATATCGTGTGTAGTCCTCTTTGGGCTTCTTGAGTTTCTTTTCTTTCTCATGTATATTCTTCCTTATAGATTCGTCTTTTGCTTTTTGAAGAAGATCCGCAAGGCGCTTCACTTTTTTGTCTTCATCATCGGTCTCGAAGTCAGAGGGAGGAGACTTTGGCTTGTCCTTGCTTGAGTTGACGGTCTTGTGGGGCGAGGACTTGAGCCCTTCCTCGTTGTGGCCGCTGTTATTGATGGTGCCGGTGGTGTTGACGATCGGCAACTCCTTCTTGCCGTTTTCCCCCATCTCCTCTCCAAGCGGTTAAGCTTTTAGGAGAGTTAGGCTCTGATACCAATTGAAAGTGTCCTACACGGGAGTTAATAGGCTGAATACCTGAAATTCAACTTAATAAAAAATAATTAACTTGCAGAGTGCAGACTAGTCCGGCATGGGGGCGGACTAGTCCGGTCACAGGAAAATAAAACACAAAATTAGAGATTCTCAGAAGACTTTTTTGATGATCTACTTAAAAAGTGATGAAGTACTATAACTAAGTGATCTAGTAGCAAGGTTGACGAGACTACAATCGACTAGAACTAGGTGGATCACAAGTCTTAGATGATTTGTGAAGAACCCTAAAGTGATCTAACAAAGAACGAGAGACAAATCAGAAACGCAAGGCACACGATTTATCCCGTGGTTCAGCTTCACAGAGAAGCCTACATCCACATTGAGGAGACCACAAAGGACCGAGTTTCTCTCAACCCGTTCTTCACCAAGCCACCACAAAGGTTGGCTTGTTCTTCCACTAGATCACAAAGAATTCACAACGATTTGTGGTGCTGCTCATAAACTGAGGCTCCCACAAGATTACAGCTCGAGGAACATCCAAATCAGCACCCTCAACAACTCAACTAGCCTAGTCAGTGTGGGAGAATCAACCAAGAGCTCAATACTAATCACTCCTCTTCCCAAATCTCACAAACCTTCAAGATTCACTCTTAGGGCTCAAATAATTGAAGAGAAGGGGCTAGTTAAGCTCTAGGAAGGCTATGACGGCTCTAGGGTTCAAGTTGATGCCTTAGAGGCCCAGGGATCCCTTTTTTATAGAGGTCCTGTTAACTAGCCGTTGCCACCAGAAAATGTACGGACTAGTCCGGCCTTTAACCCCGGACTAGTCCAGCCTGTGGGGATCGGTGATGTCACACTTCACCCACCACAAAGTTCCCCGCCTCCTTTTGAATTCAAACAGTCACAACACCAACTACTAGTCCATTCAACAATGGACTAGCCCGATCTCACGCAGAAACAACTATTCCGGTTGAGAACGGACAAGTTTTGTCCACCGGACTAGTCCGGCCTCAAAGGGCGGACAAGTCCGGCCATCCAAAACTTAGTCTAATCAGCCACTTCCAAGTCTCAAATGGACTAGTCTGACTCACAATGGACTAGTCCGATCTCACACGGAACTTCTTGTTCCGGTTAGAAACGGACTAGTCTGACAGCGCGGACTAGTCCAGACCCCAAGAGCGGACTACGTCCGGTCCTTTAGGACTTAGTTCGTGAAGGACTTAGACACACTCACCACGGACTAGTCCGTCCACAAACGGACAAGTCCAAACTCACACAAAAACTCCTGATCCGTTTAACATCGGATTAATCCGATGTGGCCGGACTAGTCCGGACTTCTAGCCCGAACAAGTCCGGCCCTGTTCTTAGGGATGCCTCAACTCTTCTCTCCAACTAACCTAAACTTTGACTAAGAGCTCTTAGATGATTCTCAACACTTTGACCCTATGAACACACTCATACTAAAAGGCTAAACCCAACTCAAGGAAATTTAAACCCTAAATTCTACTCTTCGGGTATTTTGCCTTTTTCTCCTCTTTTCTTTTTTTAGTGCATCCATCTCCGTCGATTTTTAATCACCTATACTTACACTTCTAATGCTCATCAGTCCCTTAAGCATTGTAATTAATCATCAAAACCCACAGGGGTTTAGCCTAGATGCACTTTCAATGACAACACATTGAGGTTTTTGATAAAAATGTAAATGAGTTGGTTTCATAACAGACAAGTGTATAAATAGCTCCACCTAAGTGTGTGCATGAATACTTTGAAATAAAAGTAATGCAAGAGAGTGAATTCTATGGAAGATTTATAGAGTTGTGTGTTATGTTGGGGTGCCTACGTGTGATGCAAGTGTTGAGATGTGATAAATAGAAGTGAAACATGCATCTAATTTGAATTAAGGATCATCACACATATGGAATAATACGTAATCCAAAGTAGAGTGATATTCAATAAAGTTAACATAGAGTAGCATAGCATAAAGTTATTACAACCCAAATATGAAAGTGTAGCAATGTTACAACCAAAGAGCTTCAAATATGTTATAGTTGACATAGTTACTACCCCTAAATCTCTCCCCCTTTGACATCAAGACACCAAAAACGGACAATACTAAGAGAGCCTAATTCTAGTCGTCATCACTCTCACTCTCCTCACCATGATCTTCATCGCTCTGGGTTGCTTCTTCATCTTCCTCCTCATCATCTTAATCTTCCTCTTCTTCCTCAACGGCAGTAGCAGCACTAGAGGGGCCACCCCCTAGGAGAGAAGCCTTCGTCTCCATGAGATCCGGGAAGGGTGTTAGCTCCTCGTCATCAGAAGCCTCTGGGGACATAGCAATGTCCCCCTTCTCACAGAGCTTCTTCAGGTACTTGTCTTGCCTTCTAGCCATTTTCTGAGTTTTGACTTCAACTTTTTGGCAAGAGGTGAAGAAAGACTTCAAGAATTTTAGGATAGCACTGGAAGAGTCACCGGAGGAGGAAGAGGCGGGAGCGGTAGGAGGAGGTGGTGGTGGTGGATTGGGGGCACCCCTCCTAGTAGCTTCGCCAATCTTTGGCACGGTAGGAGGAATTTGAGGGTGAAGGGGTCTATGCTTGACATCCATAACAAAATCCAATCCTGAGACTTTCTCAATGAGGCACATGATCAATGGAGCATAGCCACATGAGCGGTTGGGGGTGTGGGATATGTTGAAGATGTCATTGTAGATGTAGTCAAAGACATTGAACTTCCCATCTTCACATAATAGCTTCAGCAGGTGTCGGAGGTGGCCTTCAATCATTCCCGTATACCCGTCTTTAGGTTCTAGAGTCTTTCTCAAGATCCGGTTTAGCACACTGAAGAATTGACGGAGGATCTTGGTTGTGGGAGGATTGTAAAAGCTAACCTCATACATGAATTCCATCTCCCTTAAATCTATCGCCGTGAGGTTGTGAATAGTCAAATCATGGCTCAAAAATTCCTCAAGTCCAAGAATCCTTGCAAACTCATCATATACGACGGAGTATTGAACTCCGTCCGTCGTCCATGAGATTTTCCTGTCTCCAAAGGTGGAGAAGTAGCACGTGGTGTAGAACTGAGCCACCACCTTTGTGTTCCGGTTATATTGAAAGCCAAGAAGTTCCTTGAGGCCATGATGCTCAACTACTTGTATATCTGCGTTGAAGGCATGGTGATTTTTCTTTTCCATATAAGGCCAGTCGAGCCACTGAGCATTAGCTATTGGCGTATTCATCCTCAAGTATACAAGGCGATAGTAATCGCAATGGAAATCATACCAGAAGCGATGATATGGTGTCGCCTTCTCATACTTGTAGGGATACTTTTTCCTAAGTCTCCTTGCCTTCTCAGAGCCTTTCGCGTGGAAGATGTTACAAGAGCTCCGGTTGTCGGTTGGGATTATTCATTGGAGGAGTCACGACCAAGGGCCCAATGGGGCCTCGTGGGGGAGCACTTGACCCCACGGGACGGTCTCTGATAACTAGCCCCCTACTGACAAGTGCTTTCTTCCTTGGTGCTGCCTTTCTGGTGGGCACCTTCTTGACTGGAGCCTTGCCTTTGCCCTTGGCTGTTTCTCCTTCGGTCATGGATCCTTTTCCTTTATCAGCCGCTTGGGCCCTTCCCTTTTTCCCACAGAGACTAGCCTCTTCCTTCTGTTAAATTTCTATTCTGCTGCTTGAGCTTGAGCTGCCTCTCTCTCATGTCGCTTTTTGGTTCTAGCTTCACGGCGAGCTAGCTCTTGCGCAATAGTCGTGTACTCCACTTCCCGATGGCGATAAAGCTCTTGCCGGGCCGCTTCTCACTCCGGGTCAGAGAGGGCAGGAGAGTCATCATGCTGAGACATGCTGGAAGAACAACTAAGAGAAGGTGTGAGTTTTGGACAGAAGATTATTGTGATAGGGCCGTAGCAAAAACAATAAGTTAGGGGTTAACTCTAGGTTTGGTCGGACTTGTCCGGTCCCTGACCGAACTAGTCCGGTCAGGAACGGACTTGTCCGCCCGGTGTTAGGACTAGTCCGATCCCCCAGGGTTAAACCCTAACTAGGTGATTTTTCTACAAATCCTATCAATAGGTCGTAATAACTCTAGGAAAGAGTCGCAATGAGTTTATGAGGCACTAGGCGTCCTAGTTTATGGAACTTACAACCTAAAATCGGGGGATTTGAAGAGATTGGATTTTACTCCAAGAATGCAACTTGACGATTCAAATCCAAAGAAAACGCTGGATTGAAGGGCGGAGAAGTTCGGAGATTGACTTCTCGAGGCTCCAAAGAGTAGAAAACTCGGATCGTTTGAAGGTTTTGGTGGAAATCCTCAAAAATCACAAATGGGGGCGAGTTTGAGGGAGGGGCGCGCGTTGAGATGTGTTTTGGATGAAGTGGAGGAACTCGAGCCCGGCGGTTGGGTTAAGTCCCAAAGGTCCGGACTAGTCCGGTGGGAGATACCGGACAAGTCCGGTCGCCGGACCAGGTCCGGACTAGTTTGGCTGTCCGGACAAGTCCACTGACAGTCTGGACTAGTCTGATGTGTACTTGTTTGAGCCTGTTCGGACTTCTCTAGGACTTTGGACTTGTCCGGCCACTGGAGCGGACTAGTCCGGTCCTAGATATAAAACTCTCATATATACTGAGAGATTTGCAAGGAATGATCCATATGGACTATTTTTTCACAAATAATCTCAATGAACATAGCCAGTAGAGCATACAAACAATCATACAATGACCATGATTCAAGGAGACAATAATCGAAAATAGTTTGATAGAAATTGAGAGAGACAGATTGTTGAAAACGTGCTTAATTTTGAAGAGACTAAACAACTAACAATCAGATGTGCAACATCTCAAGCCACTTTTTGATAATCAAGGATATTTAGCTCATTCCTAAGTTCACAAAAGCGTTTTTCATCTAGTGGCTTGATGAATATATCGGCTAGTTGTTTTCGGTTCTCACATGCGAAATAACAATTTCCCCCTTTATTGAGACATCTCTGAGGAAGTGGTGTCGGATGTCAATGTGTTTGGTCCTAGAGTGTTCAAGAGGGTTATGGTGTATCTTAATAGCACTCTCATTGTCGCATAGGAGTGGAATATGGTTCATATTGAGACCATAGTCCCTTACAGTTTGTCGCATCCAAAGAAGTTGTGCAAACCAACTTCCGGCTGCGACATACTCCGCTTCGGCTGTGGATAGGGCAATAGAATTTTGTTTCTTGGATGACCATGATACTAGGGACCTACCCAAGAATTGACAAGTAACGGAGGTACTTTTCCTATCTACTTTGCATTCGGCATAATCCGCATCAGAGTATCCGATGAGATTGAACTTGGACCCCTTAGGATACCACGACCCTAGGTTAGGTGTATGAACAAAATAGCGCAAGATTCTCTTTACGGCTGTTAAATGACCCTCTTTAGGAGTGGTTTGAAACCTTGCATACATGCATACACTTAACATAATATTGGGCCTAGATGCACAACGGACTAGTCCGATCTCACACAAAAACAATTGTTTCGGTTGAGAACAGACAAGTCTGGTCCACCGGACTAGTCCAGGCTCAAAGAGCGGACAAGTCCGGACATCCAGTACTTAGTCTCCGCAGCCACTTCCAAGTCTCAAACGGACTAGTCTGACTCACAATGGGCTCGTCCGATCTCACACAGAAACTCTTGTTCCGGTTAGAAACGGACTAGTCCGACAGAGTGGACTAGTACGATCTCCAAGGGCGGACTAGTCCGGTCCTTCAGGACTTAGTTCCTGAAGGACTCAGACACACTCACCATGGACTAGTCCGTCCCTAAATGGACAAGTCCGAACTCATAAAGAAACTCTTGAATTTACAAGATTGGTTAAAAGTCTGAAAATGTCTCTGTTCATTTTCCCAATTTTCAGAGATATAAAGTATTGAAATACCATTTGGACAATCAAATGGAGCCTAATGACTCTGAAATTTTTACTAGAGTTCAAATATTTTTGGAGAATGTCCTGTACAAATTTGGGAATTTTCTAATACATAGAACTCCTGGAATAAATCCTGCAAGATTTTAATTATATGAATTAATTAGCCAAATCTAGGGATTTTCATAAAAATTGGGATACACCCCGGGGTAGTACTCACTTAGAGGAATCCAATGGAATTTACTTGACAAATTTTGGAGGTTCCTATCAAAAGTTATGAGCTTGCAAAGTTTGAACATTTCCTGAAACCTAATACTGGCTGACAGCGGGCCCCACTTGCGGAGTCTTCTTCAACCTCAGAACAGAAGCTCGGGCAGCAGCTGTGATGGCGGCGCCCTCGCCAGTACTGGTATTCCCCCCTCCAACTTTGTTGATAAAGGCCGCCTAGGGGTTTTGAGGGATGGGAAACCTGATGGTGGGGTCAAATCAGGCCGGTGGCGATTGGAATGGCGCCCCCCACGGCAGCAGCGGTGGCCATGACTCTGGCGATATCTAGCTCACACAAAAATGGCTCAAACAACTTGGTTTTTCTTCCTACAGCACCGTGGTGGAACCCTAAGCCTCGTCACGTGCTCAAATCAGCTCAAAAATGGCTGCAAACAAGAGTTCATCGGCGACCTAGGGCCAAAACCGGCGGCGGATCAAAATTCTCGAAGAACAACGCCAAAACTTGATGAATTTCGATGGTTCTTGATCCTAGAGGAGCGTGTGAGGGTCTAGATCATGTTTATAGCTTGGCCAAAGTGATGGTGGCTTGATTACTACGAATTTTAAAGTTTTGTGTGGCTCGGTCTTATGAATACCGAAGCACTCAACGGGGAAATTCTCCACCGGTCGTGCAAGAGAGAAAGCAAGGTTGGCACGGTTGTGTTGTAACACCCCAAAATCTGCTAAAGAGGGGAATTTAAAAAATTTTGGACGTATTGCATGTGGTGCAAAAATTCAAATTTAAATTGGAATTCAAATTCAAATCAAAACAGAAAAGAAAAGGAAAAAAAGAAAAAGAAAAACTCCACCGGCCAGTGGGCCGAAACCCACCATCCGGCCCACTACTCCCCCGCGCCAGCCCACAACCGCGCGCCCCCAACGGCCGGACTCTTCCTCGCGCCCGATCTCAACGAACTCCGGAAACCCGCGCCCGCAGCCCAAATTCTGGTCCCGGACGTCTCAAACTCGATCCCAACAGACCGCCGCCCTCCCTCGCCTATATAAACGCCGACAATCGCCATGTCCCCCCCCCCCCGATCGGTCGTTCTTCTCTCCGGTGAGAACCGAAGATTCAATCCCTGTTTTCCTTCGATCATTGCTCGGATTATCTAATCTAACGCGTTGATCATGCTCCACCACCCCAGGGAGCCCTACACGTGAAGGAAACGACAAGTTTCACGCCCTAGCATCTGTTCCGACGTGCAACGAAGATCGTCGTCGTTGAAGCTCGCCGCCGACCGACTTCCAGGATCTCCGAGTGCTGAAAAACCCCTCGGTGAGCCTCCCCTACCCCTCCGCAGCCGATCCATGCAAAAAGATGCAAGTTCTAACGAGTAACGGCAAAAGCCGAGGCTGCGCCGGCGATTTGAGGGCCGTCTATTTTAAATCGCACGGCAGAATTAAAACCCGCGGCGTACCGGTTCGATGATCTAATCTGAGCCATCCACTTTAAATCGGACCGTCCACATCAGCCCCGCGTTATAAAGGTCGGGATGCTTACGCGCTACCCCCTGGGGATTTCAGAAAACACGAGCTAGCCCCGGAAACTTCTGATCTAGCCCCCCTGGAACTTCAGAAATTCGTGTAAATTCATTTAAAAATCAGTTTTAGCCCCTGGACTTAATAAAAATTAGCAAAACCCCTCTGTTATGTGTAGTTAGACCCCTGGAAATTTATAAAATAATAAATTAGACCCTGTAATAGGGTGGATTTACCTTTTTGACCCTATATGATATTAAATTCAGAAATTTGAATATGTGACTAGGATTTAAATTTAAAAGGTAAGGCAAACACATGTACAAATTCAAATTTAAACTCTCCTAGCACTTGGAAAACTTTAGAATGAGTTAAAAATAGATTTTTGGTTGAAATGAATCTGTCTAATTGTTGTTCATATTTATTAGTTCTAGAAACACATTTTTAGGCTAGGAAAAAATTCTGAAAACTGATAAAATAAATTTAAATTAGCTCACATCAGAGGAGAAGTTTAAAAATACATTATTTAATATTTTAGATCAGAACCTATTCTGTTTAGATGATAAGTCCTATTATTTAATATTAAAACTCACTTTTAGGCATAGAAGATAAATCTGAAAAATATAGGAAAATAGGTATGCATAATTAGAAAATGGTAAATGAAGTCTCCAAATCCAAAAACTTCAGTTTAGGATTTGGTAGAAGATCTAAAAACCTATTTGGAATAGGAAAATACCTTTTATACAAACTTTTTGGCTAAGAAGTGTAATAATTGAATATGAAGAATTTGTTCAAATTGGAACTTCATATATAGTGTGCAAATAGAAATCTGAACATAGAAGTTAGAAATAATATACATATGTTTAAAGGTGAATGTAGGCTAAAAATCAACACATGTAGAGTAATCACAACACTTAGAAATGTGAATGACTTTCATAGGTATGTATGTGTGGTTTGTATGAAGTGAAAGTGTGAACTATGTCTTATGGATTGTTGTTTTCTTTTGCTATGTGTATTGGCATGAGTAGAACCTGACCCAGAGCAAGTTCTCCCCTTCCAAGACCAAGACTTTCCATTCCCAGAGCAGCAGGAAGAAGGCAAGTGTCCTTGACCACTTTGATCCTATGCTAGGATGTGTAGATAGAATTAATTGCATTGTCAATTGAAATATGAAACCCATGCTAGGAAGTTTCCCTAGAATTACATCACCTTGTTTCCTTGTAGCTTGGGTTGGGATTTATTTTATCATGTCATTTATTATTATGCATATGCTTAGCCATGCTTAGAATGGGATAATTAGGATATGAGATCATCAATTTATTTACTTTACTCTTGAAAGAGATGTTATGAGTTATGTAGAGGTAGGGATCAAGGCAAGTTGGATGATTTGGTTGGTGCTGGGTGCACGAGACTCGGGTTTCTGTTTAGTACTTGCCTGGATCCTAAGGACCAGTTCATGGAGCATGTAACCTGGCTTTACCGTGCCAACCACATGCTGAGATGGGGCAGCTAGGCCAATTAATTAGGTGTATCCCCGGCGTAGTATGGGTGTGTTGGATGGTGCGGGGAGTAGATGTTAGCTGGACTACCATATGAACCGCAAGGCTCAAGAGGGGGCCACTGCAGCGGGGTTGGAGCCTCTTGTATGTTGTTAGGGGTGAAACCTTAGTGGGTCCACGCTCGTCGGGAATCCCTTTGTAAAAGCTTCGTAGTGATCTCCTGGCTACACACCTAGGAAGTGTGAATGTGGTTCGTGGCCACTGACATAATGGAGGTTCTTTTAGTCCACTCGGCAACGGGGGATGAAATCACTACATGTGGGTACAGTGGTGCAAACTCTGCAGAGTCAAAACTGTCATGACAGCCGTGCTCATGGTCAAGAGCGGCTTGGACTTATTCATGATTAGAGGATGATGACTTTGGAAGTTGTGGATGTTGAACGGGGAGCTTAACATTGGAAATGATGTTATGGTTATTTGATTATGATGATGGGTTGGGAGATTGGGATCATTTCACCTATGTAGTATTGTAGGCGCTTAATAACCTAAGGTGATAGGTATTATTTGCGTAGTGCATTAACCATGAGTTCAATCTCTCCTTGCTCTAGCCATGCATGACATAAGTTTCCCACACTTGTTGAGTACCAACGGTACTCAAACTTGCATATTTGTTGGTTTAAATTGCTGCTCAGGTCAAGGGGATGATGTGGTGTTCAACCAAGACTTCGGACCCGAAGAAGGATTCTAGGTTCATGGAGTCCCTCGGGCAACGCCTGTGACGGAGCCCACAAGAATAATATTCTGCTGCTATTTTATTTACATGTTATGAACTTATTATCGTCCATCGAGACGTGTGCTTTGTAAGACATATTTATATTCGACACCTGGCTTGTAATAAATGATGCTTCACTATTTGTCATCACATGTATGAGAAAATGATCCTGGCATACATGTGATATTCACTCGGTTGTTCTTCGGAGAAACCGGGTGTGACATGTGTTCAGCACCTTAGGGCGGTCCTTTTTCATGTAGATGTTGGCTATGAGGAAGCTTGTGTCGCCCGGGCGCCGTGGAACCGAGGAAGTCGAGTGGCGCTGAGTTTGCTTCGGGGCTGTGCAAGGGCTGTGGGTGAACAGCGCGAGGAGGAGAAACAGTTCACAGGCAGAAACTAGCGCTTATCCTTCGGTCACCGGCTCATCCGAGCAGGAGGTGGCGCTGCGAGACGTCGGTTGGCGCCAAGGTTCGGGAGGTGGCGGCTCTCGATGAAAACAGCGTCGGTTGAAGCCTCCTCCTTATGACATGTGGGGTCCACTTTTCCCCCTTATCCCCCAATTCCGTTTAAAATAGCAAATGAGCTCCAAATTTAATCAAACTTGGAGGATAGGCCGAAAGGAATATGAGGAACACAATGGTGCACTCAAATTGGGATTTCGGTGAAGTCGGAATGTGAAACTGAGATTTAAATTCAAATTCAAATTTTCTCCCGTTTTAATTCCAACGACTAGGAAACCCTTTCCAATATGATCTGAAAATTGGTCGGGCTATTATTGGATGTGTGGAAAACCAAATGGTAGATTTAGATCTTCGTGTTCAGGAATTTTTGCAAGTTTAATTTAGACTTGGAGCTCACACCTTTATAGTCAAAAGTTTAAATTCCCCCACATTTTCTCGGTGTGATTTGCAGCTCCACTTGCTAGAATTTTTCGGGATTTCACACTTGACGTCCATGTGCTGAACACGACAGCCTTCCTGGGTGGCCAGCGCGAGGAGTCGCATAGAACCCATCCGTACCACTGGGGTGAAGGCATCGTCGAAGTCAACCCCCTCTTGCTGCACGAAGTCGCTTGCCACCAAGCGAGCCATGTAATTGACGATGGCGCCAGCTTCATCCCTCTTCAGCTTAAACACCCACTTAGGGTGATCGCACGGTGACCACGAGGGACGTTAGCAAGCTCCCAGGTGCAGTTCCTCTCAATTGCATCCATCTCTGACTGCATCGTGGCATGCCATGCCGCGTCTCTTAGCCTCTGCGAAAGACCGAGGCTCGCCGTCATCGCACGCAAGATGCAACTGCGCCTTTCGACCATGAGGGGTCAATCCCGATATCGGCTGGTCACCGAGAAGGTCCTCCACCATACGATACCGCAACGGCTCGCCGTCGTGGTACGCATAAATGCGCTCCTCGTCATGGGAGAGCGGAGTAACAAACTTCACCTGGTGGTGCTCGACACGAGCTGGTCTCGGAGTGGGTGTGCCCGGAGGGGTGGCCGTCGGTGCTGGAGTGCGTGGGGTCGGTTGTGGTGGTGGTGGCGAAGAACTCGTTGCAGCCGAGGTCATAGCTGGAGAGCGTGACGCTGTAGTTGGTGGAAGCTCGGTAATTGGGGCATACATGTTTGATGGAAAAGAGTTGCCTACTTCCCTAGCTCCCTTGAAGTAGATGTACTCGACGGTGAAGTCGTCGTATGTCAGAGTCGAGCCGTTGTCCTTGCCCTTCGTTGAACACAACATCGCGCGTTGTGCACATGTGCTGTGTCCTTGGGGCTAGAATGCGGTAGGCCTTCGAGCCCTCGGCATAGCCAATGAACACCCCCAGGGTGCTCCTATCGTCGAGCTTGCCGATGTGGCCAAACTCCTTGCCGAACACGAGGCAGTCGAAGACCCGTAGGTAAGAGACTACCGGCTTGTGCCCATGCCAAGCCTCGTACGACATCCTGCGGTGGAGAGCCTTGGTGGGTGAACGGTTGAGAATGTAGACATCCGTCACCACCGCCTCTCCCCAGAAGATAGTCGGCATTCCTCTCTGCTTGAGGAGGGACCAAGCCATTCCCACAACCGTCTGGTTGCGCCGCTTGACGATGCCGTTATGCTGTGGGTTGTACGGCGTGGAGTAGTGGCACTGAACGCCCTCATCCGTGCAGTACGATGCGAACTCAGCTTTCATGAATTCACCGTCATTGTCTATGTGCAGCACGTGCATCTTGCGGCTGCACTCCACCTTCGCAGTGGCCTGGTGTGTCTGATTGGTTCGCAGCCTCTCCCTTGCTGCCGAGGATCATCACCGACATGTAGCGAGAGAGGTCATCGACGAGCAACAGGAAGTAGCATTGCCCTCTCGGCGTAGCCGGTGTCACCGAGCCACACAAGTCCCCGTGCATGAGCTTGAGCCGCTCCTTGGCTAGGGATCCTCGACTGTTGGGGAAAAGGAAGTCGCCTCTACTTTGTCAACACGCAGACGTCGCAGAACATCTCCACATGGTCAAGACATGGCAGACCTCGTACCATCACCTTGGCACTGAGCTACATCAGGGCCTCGAAGTGAAGGTGCCTGAAGCGCTCATTCCACTGCCACGCCTCGTCATCCCGACGAACAATGAGGCAGAGGGGTTGTGCTACCTACATGTTGAGTACGTAGAGTCGATTGGTGCCTCTAGTTATCTTGGCAAGAAGGCGACGATACTGATCCCAAATCCTTGACTCCGTCCTTAATCTCCACACGCGAACCATTCTCATCGAGTTGTCCCAGGCTGATGATGGAGTTTCTCAACGCCGGAGATGTAGTAAACTCTGATGAGTGGTCGGTGCTCACCACACTCGGCAGTGAATATGATGGAGTCGATGCCCTTGATCTCCACGCCGGAGCATCCCAAAACTTGACAGAGCCTCGGACATTGGGGTCAAACTCAGTGAAGAACTCCCGTCGACCGGTCATGTGATGGGTGGCGCCGGTGTCGAGGCACTACCCGTCAATCTTCTCGTTGCTGGAGCCGTCACCGAGGAAGGTGTGAGCTCTCAGCTCATCAAGGTGAAGGAGAGCCGCTGCGGCAGATGCCACTGGGGGTAGCTTGATGCTTGTATGTGCCAGAAGCAGAGTCGACTCCTCCTCCACCTGCGTGACGTGGGTCTGGTCGCCTCGTGGCTGTTGACACTCCTTGTTCCAATGACCAAGCTTGCCACAGTTGCGGCAATCATCGTCTCGTTTTATCTTCTTGTTGTCGGCGGTGCCGTCCTGGGCGCCTCCGCGGGCGCCACCCTCGGCATGTCCTCGCCACGGCTTGGGCACCACCGCGCACCTTATGCGGCTTTCCGCGCTTGCGGCTGCCTGTCGAGATAGAGGACTCCCCCTTCTTCCCGTCACCCTAGTAGGCCTCCCACTGCTCTCGGGTGAGATATAGCTTCTCGCCGATGGTGATAGGCCCCGAGAGAGGATGTGGTTCATCGCTGTCAACGACATTGAGACGACCTATCGCTTCTTCGATCGACATCATGGAGAGGTCCAGCAGAGACTCGATCGAGTGAGTGATCTGTTTGTTCTTCTCGGGGATGCAACGGAAGAGTTTCTCGACGGCTCTCTCCTCGTCGTAGGTGTTGTCGCCGAACTGCACCATCTTCTGCAGCAGAGTGTTGAGAGGGAGAGCAAAGTCATCAACGTCCTCACCTAGCTTGAAGATCAAGTTCTCCCACGTATTTTGAAGTGTCTGCAGTATGGTCTAGCGGGTGTGGGCTCTGCTAATGTGTGACGCGACGATTGAGTGCTAGGATTCCTTGGCAGTCCGCTTCTTGGAAAGTGAGAACTGCATCTCGGGCTGGACTGCAGCAATGAGAGCATACAGCGCCCGTCGATCCTTGTAGTAGTCGACGTCGCCGTATCGAACTGCTTCCCACATGTGCTGCACCTGGAGTCGTATCCTCATCACCGCGGACAATAGACGTAGTTGGTCTTGGTGAGGGTAGGCCACCCACCACCGAGACCAACGTCCCTGACAATGGTCTGGATCCCACGGTGACCATGGTAGCTGTCCAAGGAAAGAGAGTCGTGCCGCATATAAAGGTCGCGATCTCCATTGACCCGACTGCCACCGTCGGGAATTCCGCCGGCGCGTTCGTGCCCATCTGGGCTGCCGCCATCGCGCCCATGGAGGTGTGCGGCTGCCCACTACGTCTCCTGTGCTCGCATTGTCTCCCTAGCTAGCTTGAGCTAATCGTTGATGCCGCCGTCGGCAGAAACAGAGCCGTTGGTGCTACTGCCGTGCAAAGCCTCGAGCTTTGCTACCGCCGCACGCGCTACATCCATCGCCGTCGCTGCTTCTACTTTTGCCCTCGCTGCTGCCAGTCCTGCCACCGCCAGCCTTGCCGTCGTTGCTGCAGTCTCTGCCGCCGCTCACTCGCGTTCCTCTACCGCGGCGACCTCGACCTCCTGCCGATGTCGCGCGCTCGAGGCGACCGAGCGTTGAGACTCCCCTTCGGACATGATGCGCTAGTGGAGGGCTGCTGTGTGGGGAAGATGCTGCCTCAGACAAGCTGTTGCTCGTCTGTGCAAGAGAGGAGGTATGAGTTGGAACCGCCGATGTTCCTACTGCCGACTGAGGACCAAGAGAGGTGTGGGAAGGAAATGAGCAAGATATGTTTAGGCTCTAGGATAGAACGACTCTGATACCACTTGTTAGTAGTTGAACTCTTACTCTCATTGAGGAAGAGGATGACACTAGTAGTTGAGGCAACTTTTTCTTGTTTATTCCTCACAATGTCAATACCCAATGAAGGGTTGGGGTCACATATTTCTAGCTGGCTCAAGACAGTCAAGCATATGCCAAGATGCTAGTCTAAGATGTTGTCCTTAAGATGTTGTTCTAAAAGATGCTTAGTCTAAGATGTTATTCTTAAGATGTTTGTCATAAAAGATACTTAGTCTAAGATGTTGTCCTAAAGATATTGTCCTAGTTGGGGCCACAAAGACCAACAGGATGTTGTCCTAGTTGAGACCACAACTAATAGGATGCTGTCCTAGTTTGGGCCACAAAGACCAACAATACAAGACTTATTCCATCCTTCTTGTTCAAAGTACTGAAAAAGTGTGGATTTCCGAGTAGGTGGCGGGATTGGATCTGCTTGATTCTGGCTTCATCTTCATTGTTGGTTAAGCTTATTGGGATACTGAAGCTCTGGATACAGCATCACAGAGGTCTAAGGGGATCCACTTGTAGATTTCATAATTGCTAATGCCTGATCTAGTGGGTAATCAGAGTGCAAATTATCAATCTAATATATGTACTTTTAGGCTTGATGATGATGACAATTGATGTAGCGATAAACTCGACACGGCGATGGGGTCGACGCTGTGATGGTGACGACGGCTAGAGGCGACGGTGAAGGGAGGTGTTGGACCTTCCCCTCACTGTTGCGCCCTCATCAGATCGGGTGCTAAAGTGTTGTGGAGTGTGAGATGTCTGGTTGTCTCCCTAAAAATATAGTGCAGGTGAGAGGGGGTCCAATATCCAAACGGGTTGGTTGTGTGCCCCGATCAGAGTACCTAATGGGCCGGACTTGGTCACCTTAACCAAGCCTGGTTAGAGATCAATCCAACACCACTATCTCCGTATTTATTTGTCCTAGCCTTTGATACTATTCAAAGAATTTTCAGCTTGGCCACGGAAGTTGTCTCCGCTAAATGAACAAGTGGTTGTGATCAGGACATCTCTCTATGCAGATGACGCTTTGTTATTCATCAACCCAGTGCCGGAGGAGGTTGCACAGGTTATGCTTCTCCTGCGGAAATTCGGTGAAGCCAATGGGTTACGTGTTAACATGTCCAAGAGCTCAGTTATGGCCATCAGATGTGGGGATCTGAATTTAGAGGAGGTGTTACAGAGCTTCGAGTGAACCAGAATTCAACTGTCCACAACCTACCTTGGTCTGCCTCTCACCCTTGGCTGTACAGTATGGTACATCTGCAACACATAAAGGACAAAGCAATTATCAAGGCTAGCTTGGTGGCAGAGGAACTTATTAAGCATCGGTGGACGTCAGGAATTGATCCAATCAGTTCTCAGTGTCCTTCCGGTTTACGGTTTACGCCATGACGGTGCTGGGACTGCCAAATAAATTTTTTGATGCAATGGACAAGATACGGAGGCGGTTGCTTTGGGCAGGATCGGAAGAAATTCAGGGAGGGAAAAGTAAAGTTTGTTGGGGCAGGGTTTGCTGGCCAATTGACCGAGGTGGCCTGGGTATTATCGACGTTGATCGTTATAGTCGCGCACTGAGACTAAGGTAGCTTTGGCATCATTGGACTTCGCCATCGAAGCCGTGGAGAGGAATGGAGTTGCCGGTGAGTCGGATTGACGAGGAGCTTTTCTCGGTAATGACCTCAGTGACTGTACAAAATGGATAGCTAGCCAAATTTAGGACAGCCAGTTGGCTTCATGGAGTGTCCCCGGCGGCAAGGTTCCCTGCCCTGTACAGGCATAGCAAATAGAAGAACAGGGTAGTAGCGGCACCTTATGGAGGATGCTTGGATCACGTACATCGCCCATGACCTGATTGTAGAGCTCCTGGTGGAATTTGCTAGCATCTAGGACATGATACAGGGTTTTGATTTCAATCTAGTAGATGGGCGGCAGGACGAGATTCAACAGATCACAACGGTGAATGGTGTATACACTTCTAAGTCTGCTTATTGTATGTGGTTTCAAGGGAGTGTACGGTCCTGGTTCCATCAGAAAATTTGGTGAAATTAGGCTCCAGCGTGAAGTAAAATTTTCATCTGGCTCCTAGCCCAAAATCGTGTGTGGACAGCGGCTCGCCTTGAGGCACAAGGCTGGGTGAATCAATATTTTTGCCCCATGTGCTACGGAAGTCTGGAAACAGCCACACACTTGTTTGTTGAATGCCCTGAGACGAGGAAACTCTGGGAGCAGATTGGCAATTGGACTCGATGCTCCGCATTGCGACCATCAGGGTGGGGGCGAGACGACATTGCCTACTGGTTCGATGGACTCGGCTGGTATAGCAACTGACCCGAAGACCAAAGGTATCAATACCTGGCAATGCTTGTGTGCTGGATGCTTAGGAAACAACGGAATGCTAGAATTTTCTAAGGGCAGGAAAGAACGATGAGCCAACTTGTTAGTGCCATCCTGAGTTTGTACTGTAATGGCAGGAGCAAAGCACCTAGCTTTGCTACGGACATACCGTGTTTTATAGCGCTTTTTGCTCCTTTTTTGTTCCTGGATGACACAGAAGCGAAGCTCCTGATTTTGTAAAACTTTTTTTCTCCTTATGAACATAGTCATACCTGGATTTCTTCGACACTATTGAGAGGGCTAACAGAGGCTGGAATCACTCAAGTTTTCTGGAGGTGATAGCAACGGCTGCGTGAGAGATCTGGAGACAACGCAACAACAAAATCTTCAGGAGGTAATGCTTTCGGTTCAGAACTAGAAATCATGCTTTAAATATTCATTGTTACTTCAGTCTATATGTATCAAAGAGACAAACAGAAACAGAATCCATACATGGGTTGAAAGTCTATAGGAGAATTTTTTCCTTCCACTCGTAGGCCTTCCTCTCAACAAAACCGCTGTAGCTGTTTCCCTACATTGTTTCTAAAAAACTGCTCCTTGATGTCGATGTTCCTTGCCCGCGGGCACCGGGCGAAGGCGTGGGTGGGGAAGGCGACGACAGCGGCGGGATGGAGCCCCCCACCACTGGCACTGCCCGTGGGCGCAGACGAAGGAAACAGGAAAGGCGTAGGTGAGCGCGATGGCCGTGGAGCGCCGTTGGCGGCAGTGACGGCGACGGAGGGCGTATGGACAAAGTACCGGCTTAGACTGGTCGCACTCGTGGACCTCTATATTGGATCTCTAAAAGAATATTCCTACCCTTTTACAGTCATCTCTAAAAGATTCCTACCTTTACAGTTCAATTCTCTGCACTCGTTCACCTCTAAATTAGATCTCTATATCAAATGTCATTTATTTTCTATTATATAATATAACTAACTCATATTTTATTTTATTGCATATAACTATTTTTATGTTAATAATATTATATTTACAACTTATAAAAAATCACCATTTTTTTCTTACTTTTCCTCTCCTTTCTTCTTATTTTCCCTTTTTCTTTCTTTTCTTCTTTTTCCTCACTTCTTTCCTTTTTTTTCTTTTCCTTTTTAATTCTCTTCTTTCCTTTTTTATTTGTTTCTTTTTTTTTCTCTTCTACCGGCGCTACAGTGCGCCTCCACATTTAGAGCTGCACTGTGCAAATCTGTTAATTAGCGCGGCGTTTACCGCTGCCGCTGCGGACAGCCGCAGCGCTCCGTCCCGCTACATTCGGCGGCCAGGCGCTTTACAGGCTGCCGCTGCGGGCAGCCTTAGTTCAAGTTGGGCAGGGCAGAGGTAGGATCGTGGGAGATTTGGAGGTCAATTAGTCAGATGAGAAATTACTATGATACCCCTGTTACTGTCAAAATTAGCCTGCTAAATAAAATTAGTGAGATCTACGGCTGATAATAATTGGAGGGGAAGTAGCCGCAGGTTCTCTCATGCACCGTAACGAACCTGATATAACCACAATGTTGCCGTCACTATTAACGCAGATTACGATTTGCTTTGATTGCATCGATTTGATTGATTCGAGACAAACATTAACAGCGTCTCCTATTTCATCAAAACTTCCACGGAGTTAGCAGGGGGGCAGGGAGATAAATAAGACTGGTCGCACTCGTGGACCTCTATATTGGATCTCTAAAAGAATATTCCTACCCTTTTACAGTCATCTCTAAAAGATTCCTACCTTTACAGTTCAATTCTCTGCACTCGTTCACCTCTAAATTAGATCTCTATATCAAATGTCATTTATTTTCTATTATATAATATAACTAACTCATATTTTATTTTATTGCATATAACTATTTTTATGTTAATAATATTATATTTACAACTTATAAAAAATCACCTTTTTTTTCTTACTTTTCCTCTCCTTTCTTCTTATTTTCCCCTTTTCTTTCTTTTCTTCTTTTTCCTCACTTCTTTCCTTTTTTTTCTTTTCCTTTTTAATTCTCTTCTTTCCTTTTTTATTTGTTTCTCTTTTTTTTCTCTTCTACCGGCGCTACAGTGCGCCTCCATGTTTAGAGCTGCACTGTGCAAATCTGTTAATTAGCGCGGCGTTTACCGCTGCCGCTGCGGACAGCCGCAGCGCTCGGCCCCGCTACATTCGGCGGCCAGGCGCTTTACAGGCTGCCGCTGCGGACAGCCTAAGAAAAAAATCTGTGAATATAAAAGAGGAAGATAAATAAGCCAGCAACATTCATTGAGTTCAATGACAGTAGGGATGACAGTAGGGATATTAGGCTGCTCGCGCTCTTAAATCTCTACATGCAAACTCTAAAATAATATTCACCATATTTAGATTGAATTCTAAAAAAATATTGGCTTTACAGTATATTTCTCCATAATAGTGGACCTTAAAACCGAACTTCTATACTACCTCCTATTTTATATCATATCAAATAACAACCTCTTATTTTCTATTATATCACATAACTACTTATATTTTACTAATATTATTTTTGCAATTTACAAAAAACACCAAAATTATTATTTATTTCCTTTTTTATTTATCCTATCTTTTTATTTTTTCTTCCAAATTTTTCTCCCTTATCTCTTTTTCCTCTCTTTTCCTTTTTATTTTATTCCTTTCCCCTCTTCTTTTCCCTTTTTCCTCTTCTTTTTTCTTTTCTCGCCCTCTCCCTTATCCTCTCCCTTTCTAATCTTCTCTCCTAAGCTCACGGCTTCCTCCTCCTGTCCAAGCTCGTGCCTTCCTCATCTATATTCTTCTCTCCAATTGTGCGCCAATCTCTACAAGTAGACGCAGGCTCCTACTCCCTGCCCAGGCCTGGGTCCACGGGAGTGCGGCCAGTACGACCGCACAGGGCTCCCATTTCTCATGGGCCTCTTTTTTGGCTGAATAATCAGTTATAGTTGTATTTTAGCATAGGGCAGCTAGGGCTAAAAGCAGTTGAAAACGGTCGGAAAAATAGTCAAATTGTTTTCATTTCCGTATTTCAAATCGGAGTCGGAAACGATACTTTCGAAAATGGTCACGGTATTGAAAATTTCAGAAATATCGGAAACGGGTACATCGGAACGGAGACATATCGATATCGGTCGGATTTGGATGTTTTTATTTTAGAAATAGTGCTTCGAAATACTATGTTAGCATTATTTCAAATGATATAAATAAACTATGATAAATATTTTCACATGACTACTTATAATAAACTAAATAATACATATGTGTACTCTAATAAAGTAGTTGTATAAATAGATAAGACGCACCCAGATAAGTAGGACGCGTCAATACCACACGAATGAACGTGCGATTAACAAATGGATGGCCTACCTATTATGTGGGGTAGGAGAGAGGAGTATCAACAATGGATTTTAGAGTAGAGAGATTTTCAAGTGTTGTTATTTCTTTAGTACTTGAGCGAAGCTGTCATGTTTTTTGCTCCCACTATAATTGCCAAAAATTGGGCATCATATCTATCCGTGCGATTTATTTAGCCCGTTCACCTGGTTTAGTTTGTGAGTGAGCCTATGGACCAAGATAAGCTAGGTAATAGTTCTGCTGCTGATTGTAATCATGTTGTTTTATAATTTCCGAATAAATTTCCGAACAAACTTTCGAATAAATTTCTGAATAGATTTCTGAATAAATTTTTGAACAAATATGGAATTCCGGTAATTCAGTCAGAAATTTGTCCAGATCATTTCCGATTCGATTTTCGAATATGCATTTCCAATTTCCGATCGATTTCCAAAAATTTCCGATAAAAATAAAAATCGATATGAAAATTTCCAAAATCAATATACGAAAATTTTCCGTCTGAATTTCAGCAAACATGCCGCCAAACCACTGCAGCCTCATGGCCCACTGAGAGCGTTGCTGGCATGGACGCAGAGTAGCCGTCTTATTTTATTAGGTATTTTGTCATGACTCTGCCTTTTTTAATAGGTGTTTTGTCGTGACTGCCCGGCTCCGCCTTCTTTTAATAGGTATTTTGCCGTAACTGCCCGGCTGCGAATCCGTCCTGCCGCTGCCGCGAGCAGACTCGCCGAGCGTCCGAGCTAGGCTAGGCGTATTGCACACCAACCCCCACTCGCGTCTCGTGGAGGCACGGAGCCACCGGCCACGGTGCCATGCCTATAGGTGGCCAACGGGCCGTGTCGGGCCGGCCCGGCCCGAGCCCGGGCCATAAAATCTTCGGCCCGACATGGCCAAGAAAAAAATCAGGTCGTGCTGGACCGGCCCACGGGCTGAAGGTCTAGGCCCGGGCACAGCCCGAATTCATTTTATACGGATCGGGCCATGTTGGGCAATAAACGGGTCGTGTCGGGCCGTGCTGGCCCGTGGCCTGTTTATTTTTAAATGCATTAAAAATAGAAAAAATATATTATTCGGACTTAAACGGGCCGTGTCGGGCCGGGCGTCCGCGTTCTAACCGAGCCAACCGGGCCATACCAC
Source organism: Neostapfia colusana (assembly GCA_030760725.1). Classification (NCBI taxonomy): domain Eukaryota; kingdom Viridiplantae; phylum Streptophyta; class Magnoliopsida; order Poales; family Poaceae; genus Neostapfia; species Neostapfia colusana. The sequence goes on along the minus strand of JASWHV010000012.1, from coordinate 44,829,392 downwards.
CGGGCCGACCTTAAACGAGTCGTGTCGGGCTAGCTCGACGGGCCAGAGGTTAAGGCCCAAGCACGGCCCACACCGGGCTTCGGGCCGGCCCGACCTCGGTTTTTTCGTGCCGGGACATTTTTGTCGGGCTTCGGACCGGCCCGATTGACCCGGCCCATTTGGCCACCTATAGCCATGCCATCCGCGTGTATATAGCAGCAGCAGGCCACGTGATGCTTGTACACAGCAGACAAGTGAAAGGCTGAAAGCGATGTTTAGACTTTGATGGTAATTTATTAACTTTGTACGCTTGTTCTTCATGATTTCATGAACAAGTGCAACTAAGGTCTGATAATAATTCAATGAGTTATATATAGAGTTGAAGGTTTCTTCAAGATTTCATCCCAAAAGAATATATGGAACTTGTTCAAATTCTCAAGTTTCTAAAGCGACATGGTTCTTTTCCAAATACAAGTATTGCATATAGAGTTTTATTAACCATTCAACTTTTCTAAATTGAAGCTATTGAAGTCTTATTTACATTCTACGTTGACACAATAAAGATTTACTGATTTGGTCATAATATCACTTGAGGGTGATTTTTTAGAGAAGGTTGAATATGAGCATATAATTGAAGATTTTATTTATGGAACCCTAGAAGAATGATGTTATTTGGATAAACATTATGAATCAAGAGGCAAATTTTACTTATAGGTATGTTTTTAATATATCATATTTTTATTTATAATATCATTATGTCATATATATATATATATATATATAGTCTTATTTTTTAGATGTGTGCCCTATCTAAGTATTTTGTATGGGGCTTGGATTTTACTGGCTCGACCCTGTCCGTGCCTCCGGGCTCGCCTGCGTGCGACGTCCTCCACACCTCTCTGCTCTCCGGCATTCGGCCTCCTCATCCCCGCCTCTGGGTTCACCGGCGCACGAACCCCGCCACGTCTCCCCGCTCTCCGGCACTCGGCCTCCTCCTCCCCGCTTCATTCTTCTTCGATTTAGTTCAGTTATGGAGGTATGATCTGATTGTTCTTTGATTCATTTCGATTTGAGTTCATTTCATTCGATTCCTCTATGTGTCTTCCAGGCCCGTCGCGCCCCTCCCAACACGGCGGTTCCCAGACGTCTTCTCTCATGCGTGAAGCAACGATCACCTCCTTGAGAGCGATGTCCGCCGAGCAGATGGCCTCTTGATTCCCTGTTCCACTGTTCAAGCCAACATTTCTTCGTCGATGTTACAGTCCCCATTGGAGGCGGCCACTAGAGCGACGACCGCTATATTCGACGGCCCGACCCCTTTACAGTCGACCACAGCGAGCAGTCTTAGACTGCCCGCACCAGCGCACAACCGCCTAGACGGTGAATTTGCAGGCCGCAGTTGTACCGGCCGGCTGCAGCGCTGCCTGTGAGCTGGCCTGTAAGGCTGGCCGCACTGGCAGCCGCTACCAGCGTCGGGCCTGCAAGTATAGCGGCCGCGCCGGTAGCGGCCACCCGCACCGGGGCTGCTTTATTAGCGGTCGCTATTTTACAGATGTCCACAGTTCACCTGCAAAATAAACAGGCCTCTTGTAGTGCCGGGGAGAAGAGAGAGAGGGAGAAAGAGAGGAGGAAGAAAGGAAAGAAAAAAGAAAAGAAAGAAGGAAAAAGAGAAAAAGGAGGAAAGGAAAAAAACAAAAAAGAGGGAAATGTGAAAAAGAGGAAAAAATAAGAAGGAAAGAGGATAAAAAAAGTTGGTGATTTTTAATAAGTTGTAAATATAATATTATTAACATAAATTTAGTTATATAAAATAATATAAAATATGAGTTAGTTGTGTTATGTAATATAAAATAGTTGATATAGAGATCTGATTTAGAGGTGAACGAGTGTAGAGAATTGAACTGTAAAGATAGTAAACTTTTAGAGGCAACTGTAAAAGGCTAGGAATATTCTTTTAGAGATCCGATATAGAGGTCCACGAGTGCGAACAGTCTAATGTATCGGTTGATACAGGCTGTTGGTATATATAAAGGAGTATCCGGTAGATAGACCGAAGGAAGGGAAAAAGAAAGAGAGAAGAAAAAAGGAAAGAGAGGAGGAAAGTTTAATTATTATGGAGGTTGAATTTAGAGGTTAACGTATATAGAGAATTAAACTGTAAAACTGAGAATATATTTTTTTAGAAGTCCTATATAGAGAGGTCCACGAGTGCTAAGCAGACTTATAACGAGCGGAGCAAAGTACGCGTGTATACAGGAAGCTGTAAATTAGTACACATCACTGCGGCTCAAAATGCTAGAAACAGTAGAATATGTAGGTGCTAGGCATCCGACAGGACACAGCTTTGGCTGTCGGCTGAATTAGATTATATTTGATCTACATTAGTGCCCACGTCCGTGATACAGAACACGAGTATAAATCTATAGGTTCGATAACCCCAACTACGTACCATCCAATCACCAGCTCGAACATTTTATTACAGCTCTGTATTTTTACCGAATGGAAGATAATGGTGTGTTTGGTTTGAAGTCACAACTTGTCACTTTTTGCTATGTTAGTCAAGTTTAACCAAATTAGTACTGTGTTTGTTTTATAGTCATAATTGTGATGAGATTTCATTTTATCTAATTAGATCCCACGTGTCAGTGACTCACAAAAATGTGATTTCTTTAGTCTTATCAAGTTGTAGCTAATAATTTAAGCTGCTAGCGTTAGTCAAGTTTAATAAAAAATTAGTGGTAACTCTTAACACAAGCTTCAGTATCTCTATAAGTGAGATATTTCATTGAATCCTTACAAAGTAGATTACACCACGGTGATCAGTTGAAGTATAACAGGGAGGAAGGAAAAAGTAACCGGGGAATAGAGAACAACAAAAACCATGTGTCCTTTTCATAGTGCTCAACACAGCACACATTACACACTGCGAAGCCTATGGAGTATTTTTTCCTTCCATATAAGCAGCACCACTTACCCAAACTAGTTGGAGGCCCCGCAGGATTCAAACAACTTGAGGAACCCGAGGGCGGCATCCTTTGCGTTCTCAGGAAGCGGAGCATGGGGGTTGATCAGCTCGAATTCGGCCTCCCATCCAGCAACGCATTGTTCACCTTCTTTTCCAGGTAACGGGATGAAAGAGAATGTTACATGGTACGGATCATACATCTCTTTCAGCTCACCGCGAATGACTTGGTAACGGATCATACATCTCTTTCAGCTAATCCGGCCTGGCTCGCTCTTCTCAATCTTCTGGACGGACTCCTTTACAAAGTGATGCAGTGCTGCAGTTTGTGGAGCAATAATAGTGGTCATCCAGCATGATCAGCTAGATATTCAGATTTGTGCATTCAGTCTCATGTCATATCTGTCAGCCGTAAAATGTCAGGCTTTGATCGGGAGTAGTCGAGCTCTAACTAGGAAGGGATGAACACTGGTGAGAATATGGACTTGCGCTGCACTATTGCCTGCGCTTTTTCTCCAGTTAAACGACTTGAGAGAAAACAAACTGCTGCATGCCCGCAGCAACCAACTGAGCGCCATGCACTCCATGATCGCATGACCGGGTCACGTAGCGCACATATCGGACCAACAACGCACGACCCCCATGGACTTGAGTAGCCGTTCGACACCCTAGACATGCTCAGGCGATGTGACAGACCACGCCGAGCTGGACACGATACAAACTGAGAAGACAAAGGAAGAAACACAGAATTACAGACTTGATCACATTTCACCCCCTAATCCTGATGTTTCTTCTCGACCTTGATGACGCCCAGCTTCCCGCGTAGCTCATAGAAACGCTCACGCGCCAACGGCTTCGTTAAGATGTCAGCAACTTGCTCCTCAGTGCGGACGTGTTCGACGTCCATCTTCCCATCTCCAATGCAATCTCGAATGAAATGAAATCTGACATCAATATGCTTACTCGATCATGGAATACGGGATTCTTACTTAGGGCGATAGCCGATTGGCTATCCATCTTTAGGGTGAACGTCGTGTACTGCTCGTGCTTCAGCTCAGCGAGCAACCGTGCCAGCCAAACACCCTGGCAAGTCGCCGTTGTTCCTGCAATGTATTCCGCTTCGCAAGAGGAGAGGGCTACAACCTTCTGCTTCTGAGACTGCCAGGTCACCGGGCTTGAGCTGAGATAGAAAACCACACCTGTGGTGCTCTTCCTTGTGTCGACATCACCACCCATATCAGCATCACTATACCCGATCAAGCGCTGTTCTTTTTCGCCACGCCGGTACAGACAACCGAAGCCGGTCGTGCCTGCGACATATCGTAGTATGCCCTTCACTGCTGCGAGGTGCTCAGAGGTGGGAGACTCCATGAACCGGCTCACGTACCCAACAACAAACGCAATGTCCGGCCTAGTATGCACCAAATATCGCAGGCAACCAACAATGCCTCGGTACTCTGTCACATCCACCTTCAGTGCTGAGCTCGTCTTCGATAGCTTCAAACGATGCTCCATCGGCGTGTGCACGGGTTGCACCCCTCCATGCCCGCACGTGCTAGGATCTTGCGTGCATATGCCTCTTGGGACAAACTAATGCCTGCATTTCCTTGTTTCACCTCTATGCCAAGATAGAAACTGAGTAAGCCCAAATCACTCATTTTGAAACGAGAACTCATCTGTTGTTTGAAGATGTTGATCTGGACGTCATCGTTCCCGGTGATGATGAGGTCATCCACGTAGACTCCCACTAGCAGTCGCGCTTCCCCCTCACCACGAGCATACACAACATGCTCCAACTTGCTGTGGCTGAAACCAAGTGCCACTAGTGTCTCGTCGAGCTTTGTGTTCCAAGCCTGAGGGGCCTGACGAAGTCCATAGAGCGCCTTGTCTCGGCGTGGCACCTTGTCTTCTTTCCCTTTAACGATGAATCCAGGAGGCTGGTGAACGTACACCTCCTCGACCAGCTTCCCATTCAAGAAGGCGGACTTTACGTCCATGTGATGAACACCCCACCCTTCCTGAGCAGCAAGTGCAAGCAACAGCCTCACCGATTCAATTCGAGCGACAGGCGCGAACACTTCGTTGAAATCCACCGCCATGTTTTGTTACTCTCGATGGCATTGATCTCTTCCAACATTGCACTTCGCCAGGGTTGATGTCGCTCAGCCTCGGCAAATGTACTCGGTTCATCACCAATCTGCATTTAAAGTATACCCTCCACTTGACGTGCAGCAAGTCCCAGCGGGGTTATTTCACCGAGTATGTTGTCGATGTTGCGGTACCTTGGTTTGACGTCGTCAGCATCGGCATCCAGGTAGTCACCCGCATCCGGTGGTGGCGAAACAAACTCTGGCAGTGGAGGTGTTGCAACTGGTGTGGGAGTCGCATGTGGAGGAGTTGATGGCAGCAGATGATGGAGCTGGCGAGTCCTCCATGGCCACTGGTTCACCTGGGAGCTCGGTGTCAATCTGCATAGTGTGGTACTCCACAACAAGATCTTCCCCAGGCCCCTTTCTTGTTGCTCTCAGTTCCAAGATGTTGACTCGTCGAAGACAACATCTCGGGACACGACAGAACGCCATGACACTGGATTGTAGAAGCGCCACGCCTTGGCCCCTGGTTCATACCCGATGAACACAACTGGCAAACCCCGATCCTCGAGTTTCTTCAAATGTGGCTTTGTCGACTTGATGTAAGCCACACAACCAAAAGTGCGAAGATAATGAATCTCAGGTTTCCGGCCATACCAAGCCTCATACGGCGTCATGCCATAGACCGCTTTGGTGGGTGCTCGATTCAGTATGAAGACGGCGGTGGTGACCTCTTCTCCCCAGAACTTCTCAAGTACTCCTCGGCCTTTCAGTAAACTCCTCGCCATGGTGACCACGGTCTGATTCCTCCTCTCGACTACACCGTTTTGTTGTGGGGTATACGATGCAGTGTGCTGCCTCTCCACACCCCGCTCAGTGCAGTACATCTCAAACTCAACAGATGCGAATTCCCCTCCGTTGTCAGCTCTCAGTACACGAAGGTGCCGTCCTGTCCCTACTTCAACTTTTGTCTGAAACCTTTTCAACGCTGAAAGGGTCTCACTCTTAGCAGTCAGGAGTGCGAGCCACATGTACCTGCTCTTGTCGTCCACCAACAACAAGAAATACTTCTTGCCCCCCCCCCCCCGGTGTCATCGGTGAGATCGGGCCACAGAGATCAGCGTGTACCAGGTCGAGTATCGCTTCTGCCCGTTTCTTTGACTATGACGGAAACGGACTCCTCTTCAGCTTGGTGGTGACACAATCCGTGCAAGGATTATGAACATGTTCGATGTGAGCAATACCACACACCATCCCGTGTTGTTCCAGCTTCTTCAGTGCTTCAAAGTGGAGATGACCATACCGCTCATGCCACAGCCATGCATCATTAGACGCACGCGTGGCCAGACAGAATGGCTTCCCGATCTTCACTTTCAGTAGATAAAGGCGGTTGGCTGACCTCTGCACCCGAGCCACCAATCTACCTTCATCGTCGTTGATCCGAAGTGTTCCATGTTGCACACAAACGTCACAGTCCCCCTCATCGAGCTGTCCAAGACTGATAATATTGGTGGTCAGTCTCGGAATGTAATACACCCCCGTGAGCGGGAGATGTTCTCCTGTCTTCCCTTCAAACAGGAATGTCCCCGATCCTTCAATAGCAACCTCGGAGCCATCCCCGATCTTCATAGAGCTCGTGATTGAGGTGTCGATGTCGATAAAAGCACGGCGACACCCGAACATGTGGTTTGTTGCCCCACTGTCCAGGTACCACAGCGAATCATCCTGCTTGGCTCCTTCGTCAAGCTGCACAAGGGCCTTTTCTTCCACAACCTGTAAACTCCGGCTGCTGACCGGGGTACATGCATGATCTGCATGCAGAGGCATTGGCTGGGCGGGAACTGAGGACGTTTGAACCATCAGCAGCGTTGGCTCTGTGTTCTCTTCGGCCTGCACAACATGGGCTTCGTCCTTGAGCTTGCTACGACATTCCCTGGCCCAATGACCTCTTTTACCACAGCGCCTACACCGGTCGCGCTTAACTGTCGGCCCACCGTTTGAATCGGTCTTGGCGCCGTCCCGTGACCCGCTGTTCGAACCGTCGCCGTTCCCGCGTCCGCGAGCACGTCCACGGCCTCCGTGCTTCTTGCCGCTGGAGTCGCCCGTGTTGTTCCTGCCGCCCTTCGTTTCAGAGTCACGCAGCTTGAGTCTGGCCATTCACTCCTCTTCACAGAGGAGTAGGTGGCCTTGATTATCGTGGATCACCGCAGGTTTGCGCCGTTGCTCGACGGCGCGCAACATCCTAGTCACCTCCTCAACAGAGATGTTCTTGATGTCGAGGAGAGTCTCGATGGAAACCGCCACTTGCACCAGGTGGTCCGGGACACAACTTCAGCGTCGGCGATGTTATCCCCGAGAAGACGTAGTTCAGCTGCAAGCCCGGTGATGCGGTTCGCGAAGTCTTCCACGTTCTCCGCCTCCTTCCACACCAGGGCCCCGAACTCACGCCTGAGCTGCTGCGCGTGGGCCTCGCGCACTCGCTGGACTCCAATGCGAATCCGCTTGATCGCTTCCCAGGTTGCGGCTGCGGACGATCTCCTCTCGCAAAGGCTCGACAGCATGTCGGGCGGCACCGATCGCAAGATCGCCGCAAGCGCCAAGCGATCATAGCGATAGTTGATCTCTTCTCCTTCCCCCGGTTCCACGACGTACCACCACCCGGCCGCCTCAAAGTTCACCTGCATCAACATCGCCCACTCCTGGTAATTGGTGTGTGTGAGCATGGGAAACTGAGTGCTTGCCGCGGTGTTCTCCATGACGGTGCGATGGATGAAGATCTCCCGTCGCCCCCTTCTGGCCACCGGCGATGGCGAGGTCCGGCGACCTCGTGGCGCGTCGTTGCTGCTCGGCGGAGCCGACATGTCAGACGACCTGGCTCTGATGCCAAATGTCAGCCGTAAAACGTCAGGCTTTGATCAGGAGTAGTCGAGCTCTAACGAGGAAGGGATGAACACTGGTGAGAATATGGACTTGCGCTGCACTATTGCATGCGCTTTTTCTCCAGTTAAATGACTTGAGAGAAAACAAACTGCTGCATGACCGCAGCAACCAACTGAGCGCCATGCACTCCATGATCGCATGACCGGGTCACGTAGCTCACATATCGGACCAACAACGCACGACCCCCATGGACTTGAGTAGCCGTTCGACACCCTAGACGCGCTCAGGCGACGTGACAGACCACGCCGAGCTCGACACGATACAAACTGAGAAGACGGGAAGAAACACAGAATTACAGACTTGATCACAATATCTATGTTCTATACAATTATCACAAGGCATGGTACAGGAAAAAATTCTTAACGATGTTCTGAAAGTCATACCAGGTCCTAGCCTGAAGATTATGAGGCTTCCGGGGCTACCGTCTCCTTCCAGGTACTCTGCGCTGGCAAGCATCTCAGGGTTAACCTTGGCCACAGTCTCATTGTTTGTGAACATCTCCCATGCCTTATCTGCAGGGATGTTCAGCTGGACCTCACCCTGCAGCTTCTTCATCATCGGTACTCTCTGTCACACTCTCACCTGATAACTAACTGCCACTTGGTAGTTCTGCTGCGCCTGATCTGTGCCGCACCATTCTTTGCTCTTATATAGCGGCACCCGAGTGCCATTTGGTCCTGCTGGGATGTTTATCTTCTAATGTTGAAATGTGTCCATGATATGGATGGCCACATTGGAGGGTGGAAAACGAGCCTTGTTACTGAATCAATTAGGGTATCGAATTACTTGTACGCCGAGATTTTAGAGTCTCTTTAATGAAGATTGCTTATATGCCTAGTGGACTAACCTATTACAGTAGCTGAAGCTTTATTCGCCACCTTGTCCAAAGGCTACTGCCCAGAGACGTTTGGACATTATTAAGAGTGAAGTCGAAAGTTGATTTATTGGCCTTTGGACATGGTGGTCCTTGGCTATTGTTCAGATAATTTAAGGCGATTCAGGTTGTTTATCTCTGTACCAAGGAGTAATCAAGTCTCTCGATCCACTTCTATCAACATCATGAGACTACTGCTAGAATCACCATGAAAGAAAGGGACCACGAAAACATCATGACCATACATGACGATGACAGACACGATTAACAAAAATTAAGATTGATGGTTGTTGTGGGACTGTAGACATACAGAGTCAGGTTGGTTGCACCCATGGTTCGCCGCCGAAGCACTGGACCATCGCCGCGGCGTCCTCGGTGGAGCAGGTCGTTTTAGTAGAGGAGTTCATGCCATGCAGACGAGCCCGCTCAACGCCGCCGACAAGAAAATCGCCGTTCCCGCGGCCACGGAGCCACCCCCCGGTTGTTTTGGAGCTCGGGGAAGCTGCGAAAGGACCCCTGCCTCATATTCCCTGGACGTATTGGGCGCCTCCCCGCCGGAATAGAGTCCATAGCCGTCATCTTCTCCACGGCCGACCGCCACAATCAGTTCGACCCGCCGCCAGAATTCTTAGTCCTCCGTGAGATGCACTGTGATCCCTTTCCGACGTGGATTCACAGCCACCCAAGCAGGGATCAATGTTTCCCCATAGCCAGGCACAACCATGCGGCGTCGGCACCCACGAGGAGGCGGCGGCGGCGATCGAGAGAAGGCGGCGTTGGCGCGTGCCACGAGGCAGAGGCATGAGACGACGCCGGGGTGGACGAAAGTGTTACAGGTGGACGCCCTCGTCTACGCCTATGCGTGGGGCCAGCAAGTCAGAAGGATAGTTTGGTCATCTTAAACGTTATATCTTAATCAGTCGAATGGTTTTCGGAGAATAACTATGATTTTTTAGTGTGACAGAAAAGATGAAAAAAATTGTACTACAACGAAAAACACAGTTCTAACATGTCCTGTAGTAAATTTCATCTAATATATATGCTACCCAAGACACTTGTCAAGATTTATCTGATCTAGCAGAGCAGATTTACAAGATACCTACTTTTTTACTCTTTTTACCTTCAGGTATGAATGTAACACCTCCAGGTGGTAACCGTTGGCTTTTTTGCCATTCAAAGGAAATGGACAATTTTTTAGGCCTTCCATTTTATCAAAGATTCACAAGAAAGAACAAATGCAAAGTAAAACCACGACAAACTAGACAAAAAGGCCATGACTTGTTGCGACGTTGGTGTAAACCGATGCCATGAATTATACATCCCAGTTCAGTATTTCCGCGGAGCATACACAGAAGCATTGACAACCGAGATGAGCCCTGCAACCACCAGCATAAGGCAAGCCAGTTTAACATAGCCTCCTGCGGTCCTGCTCGAGTATTCCATACATGAGTTTAGTCACTACGTCACACTACATATGTTACATGACCCAGATACTTAAGTTTAACCCCATGGGCACCTTATGTTACCCATTGCACGTTGGTACCGTCGAACAGTTGCCCATAGGTCAGATCTCTTAATAGCACCTAGGGAAATGGGTGTCACCAACATAACCTCCAGCCATCGCCCTCTGAACATTTTTCTCAAACTTTTTCGGGTCCTCACGAAGAACAGATGCTGCCTCATGGTTTAGAGGGTCCTCGTCATTAGGTTGCTGCACATTATAGTGGAATATAATTACCAACTGATGAAGAAAAATTGTGGATGAAACGATGTTATGAAGAATGATAATGCAATCGAGACAAAATACCAAACATACCTAAATAAAATCAGCTTTCAAAACAATGGTTACTATTTTTCTCCATAGCTAAAAACCTATACTATACTCACCGAGAATAGAAGATTCAAGCCATACACGATTGTGTTGATATTCAGGACAGGCTTCCAATCCTCACGCAGAATGTTCAAGCACACATTCCCCTTCAAGTCAATATTCGGATGGTAAACCTTACATGATACCAATATTAGTGCGCGAACAACATATGAGATCTTACAAAGGTGAGCTCCTGGTAGAAAATAGAAGCGGAGCTCAATAGGAACTAAGAGATTAGATTTGAGTAGAAAGGCAGTTACCTTAGTCTTGCACTTGACTTTTGGGGGTTCATGAGGGTAAGCTGCAGGAACTTGGAAGCTAAAAACAAATTTACCGTTCCTGACAAAAGAAAGCGCGTTCCCTTTAGCGATATAATAAAATATAAAGATGAAAACAAAACTATTAATATCCATAGGTCAATTATATATGTGTCCATGTTGGAACTTGAAAAAAAACAGGAAATTTTTATTCTACTTTAAATTTTAAATTGTGATACGCCAAAATTCACATATCAAAAGAAATCTCCGACCTGACAAACAGCAAACCAACAAAGAAACAAAATGAGGGATTGCTTTAAGTAGGGATTCTTTGAATATTGTACTACGGCAAGGTAAAATAGGGAACTTCTGCGAAAATACAAAAGGAACAATAATGTTACATACATTTCTTTGCAAAAACTCCGCCTATGTTGTAAGACATAGCTGGTCCCAAACCCGGGTAAAGGAGGACAGGTTGTGATAGGCTTGGCGAGCCAATAGCTACACATAGCTATTCTCATGGAAATGAAACCCAATAAAAATTCGTTGGGGCTAACCCTCTTAGCGGCGCGCCATATCAGAACCCGGGTGGTGTTAAATGAGTAAGGGCCGGGTCGCCACCATCTTAGTGGCGCGCCATATTAGAACCCGGATATGGTGTTAAATGGGCAAGGGTTGGATCGCCACCACCTTAGTGTCGCGCTACATCATCACCCGAATGTAGTGATAAGTGAGCAAGGGTCTTTGCATCTTGCTTAACGGGTGCAAAGCGTAAGGAAGCTAGCCGAGGAATATAGATTCCGTGTGGGTAGTTGAAATGTAGGATCCTTAACGGGGAAGCTACGTGAGTTAGTAGATGTTGCCATTAGGAGACGAGTAAATATCCTTGGTGTACAAGAGACTAGATGGGTGGGTCAAAAGGCGAGAGAAGTCGAGAATACCGATTTCATGCTTTGGTATTCGGGATCGGCTGGGACTAGGAATGGCATAGGTGTTCTAATAGATAAGAGTCAAGAATGGAGTAGAGGATGTTTGAAGACGAGGGGATAGGATCATCTTAATTAAGATAGTTATTTGGGACATTATCTTGAACGTCATTAGTGCTTATGCCCCACAAGTTGGACTCAACATGAGTGCTAAGAGGCAATTTTAGGAGGACTTAGAGGATATGGTTAGTAGTGTACCGATAACCGATAAACTCCTCATAGGAGATCTCAATGATCATGTGGGTGCAACTAATGTAGGATTTGAGGGAGTACATGGAGGCTTTGGATGCGGCAATAGAAACCAGGAGGGTAAGGACATCCTAGACTTTGTTGTAACCTATGATCTATTGGTAGCTAATACCCTCTTTAGTAAGAGGCAATCTCATCTAGTGACCTTTAGTAGTGCCCAACACTCTAGCCAGATTGACTTGTCCTCACTAGGAGAAGGGACAGACGGGCGTGTCCAGATTGTAAGGCGATCCCCAGGGAGTGTGTTGTGACACAATATAAACTTGTGCTAGTTGACTTTCGCTTCCACGCACGAGTTTTGCGGGACAAAGGTATCAAAATCACAAGGACAAAGTGGTGGAGGTTGAAAGAAGAATCACAAGAATTCTTTAAAAACGGGGTGATCACAGAAGGACCCTAGGGAGAAGATGGAGATGCAGATAATATGTGGGTGAAGATGACAACTTGCATTAGGAAGGTAGCTAGTGAGGTGTTTGGTGTGACAAAAGGAAAGAAGTAGATAAAGACACTTGGTGGTGGAATGAGGATGTACAAAAGGCCATTAAGAAGGAGTGTTACAAGAGTTGGCATCATGATAGAAGCGCAAGCAACATGCTGAAGTACAAAGAAACCAAGAAAAATGCAAGGCGGACTGTGAGTAAAGCAAGAGGATAAGTCTATGATGAGTTATATGAGAGACTAGAGACAAAAGATGGTGAAAAGGACATATAAAAGATGGCAAAAATTCGCGAGAGAAAGATAAGGATTTCAATCAAGTTAAATGCATCAAAGATGAGACAGATCACATTCTAGTGAATGATGAAGAGATTAAGAAGAGATGACAAGATTACTTTAATGGGCTATTCAATGATGGGAATGGGAGCATTAGGCTCGAGCTGGATAACTCCTTTGATGACTCCAACAGGCAGTTCATACGGAGGATACAAGAGTTTGAGGTTAAGAATGCTTTGAAAAGGATGAAAGGAGGAAAGGCCCTCGACCATGATGATATCCCTATTGAGGTGTGGAGATGACTTGAAGACATGGTAATAGTATGGCTCACAAAGCTATTCAACCACATTTTTTAGTCAAACAAGATGCCTGAAGAGTGGAGGAAAAGTATATTAGTACCTATATTCAAAAATAAAGGAGATATTCAAAGTTATACTAATTACCGAGGGATTAAGCTTATTAGTCATACTATGTAGCTTTGGGAGAGAGTGATTGAACACCGTTTGAGGAGAGTGATCAATGTCACTAAGAATCAGTTTAGTTTTACGCCTGAAAGGTCTACCATGGAGGCGATTTTCTTGCTTCGTCAGCTTATAGAGAGATATAGGGAGTAGAAGAAGGATCTACATATGGTGTTCATTGACTTGGAGAAGGCGTATGACAAGATACCAAGACTGGTCATGTGGTGGATGTTAGAGAAACATAAAGTGCCAACAAAATACATTACTCTTATCAAGGATATGTACAATAATGTTGTGACAATTGTGCGCGTAAGTGATAGTGGGACCGATACATTTCCTATCATGATAGGGCTACATCAAGGATCAGCTTTGAGCCCATACATATTTTCCTTAGTGATGGATGAGGTGTCGAAGGATATACAAGGAGATATCCCTTGGTGTATGCTCCTTGCTGATGATGTAGTGTTGGTAGATAAAACTAGGGATGATGTTGATAAAAAATTAGAGTTATGGAGACAGACCTTAGAGTTCAAATGGTTTAGACTTAGTAGGACCAAGACTATTTGAGGTGTGACTTTAGCAGCCCCGGGCATAGGCATGTGCTGCCTGTGCATGGGAACAGGGCTCCCAATTTGCAGGGGCCCCTATTCTGAGTATTTCAGCCAGTTTAAACTATTAATAAACTAGTAGATTGATGTCTAATTAATCAGTTACTAGTAGATAGTATACTTAAGCTGAAATTAACCGTCCCACCTTTCGATTCCTGATCTGTTGATCGTTACCGTTCTGAGTCATGCTGAACCCAATAGACGCCTAATCATGATTCATCCATAGGCCTATATGCGCAAGGCTACACTCCTGATTAGGACATCACGTGATGTGTCGCCCTATAGAATTCAGGCATGCTTGTTGCCACAGACGCTGAGTCCCCGATCCCTCAATTTGCTTATTACGTGCACAGTATAACATGTAGAGATAACACGGAGGATCGTCAGACCACAAACTCCGAGAGGACCGTTTTTTCTTTACATGTTGATCACGTTATCTCTCGCCTTACTTTGCATCCCCAACTTACCTCGGCTCCAACCTCCAAATTCCATCTGTTGACTAGGTAGTTTCCACGGTTTTGAATTCCAAGGACGTGCACCACAAGATATACTCCCTCCGGTGCACAAAAAATTGTCTGTCTACACAGAAGCCATGAGTGCACAAAAAATTAACGTTGAATCAGAACCGAAGAGTTTGTCTCGTGAAAAAAACGTAATAATCAAATAGTAAAGTGTGTGGCTAGGAATCGAACCTACATGAGACCTGTGAACCAGTGAAGGAGACCAGTCGAGACATTAAAGAGACTACAATAGTAATGGAAAGAAAAATCTATTTAATACTTTCTTGGTATGCGAGAACATGTCCAAAACGACAGTTTTTTGTGCACCGGAGGGAGTACGTGATAAGTAAACAAGTTTGTAAGTGCAAACGCGATATGTTTTTTGATAGATGTTATTGCTATATAAGGTATTGCTACAGTATATTCATTATTATAAAATCCATAATCCTATTTCTTTAAAGATAATTTTTATTTTAATATTTCGTATGGGGCCTCAAATTTTACCGGCTCGGCCCTAGACTTGGTGTTGGTCATGAAGAAGGAAATGTTAGTCTACAAGGACAAATAGTATCTAGGAGGGACTCTTTTTGATACTTAGGATCAATTTTACAAAGCAATGGTGACATTGATGAGCATAGTTATTAAGGCAGTAAGGCGACATACCCCCTTTTATCTTTTAAGCGGTAAGACATAAGGCGAGGCAACACCTTACTAATATTTGAATATAGCAAAAAGAAGAAGTAGGAATAAAATGGAAAATAAAAAAGAAAAGAACAAGAGAAGAAAAGACTACATGTATCTTATTTCAATGGCCCATCCAGCCCACTAGCACCAGCCCAACTCATTTTTTGTTTATATCTAATAATCCCCCAACCCAAATCTCAGCCGCTCCCCCCCCCCCACCCGCCCATCTCCTCGCACAGTCGCGCGGGCGCCGCCGCCGCCGCCACATCTCTGTGCCCGGCGCTCCCCACCCGCGCCCCCATCCAACTGCGCGGATCTCCTGGCGGTGCGGCCTCCCTCGCCCGGCCTGCTGCCTTCCTCCGCCGGTGCCCCACCCCCCTCCCGATTCCGAGCGGACTACACAGGCGGCTAGCATGGATCGGCGGCGGCCTCCCCTGATGCTGACTTCCTCCGATCCACCGACGCCCCCCTCTAATCCGTTGACGGCCTCCCCAGGCGCAGGTCATTGCACCGCCCCCTCCCCCCCACCCCCGATTGGATCTCCCCCGCCCCCTTCCCTGCGGCGCTTCCTTCCTCCGCCGACGGCGCCACCCCCCCCCCCCCCCACCCTGTCCGGTCGCCTTACGCCGGATCTAAGGCGACAGGGACGCCTTATGGTCCCTATGCGCCTTAGCGCTTAAGCGACGCCCTAACAACCCTGTTGATGAGGATGTTTGCCACAGGATCAAGGTAGGGTGGATGAAATGGCGACAAGCTTCTGGAATCCTATGTGATAGGAAGGTCACACAGAAGCTAAAAGGGAAGTTCTATATGACGGTGATCAGACCCGCGATGCTATATGGGGCGGAATGTTAGCCAACTAAACGGCAGCATGTCTAACGAATGAGTGTCGCGGAGATGCGCATGCTACAGTGGATGTGTAGGCACACAAGAAGAGATCGGATTAGGAACGAGGCGATTCATGATAGGGTGGGGGTGGCACCGATTCAAGAAAAGTTAGTCCAACATTAACTAAGGTGGTTTGAACCTATCCAACGGAGACCTAAAGAAGCACCGGCTAACAGTGGATTTTAAGAGGATGACCAAGGTTGACTTGGGAGGAGGCAGTAAAACGAGACTTGAGAGATTGAAATGTATCTAGAGATTTAGCTCATGATAGGACTACATGGAATGTAGCAATTCATGTGCCAGAATCTTAGTTTTTTTTCTTTTTGTTACTCTTATATCTCTTCCTCTCTTTTTACTTCATTAAAAAAAATTGTTGAGTTCCATGTCTAGCCTACCCCAACATGCTTGGGACAAAGGCTTTGTTGTTGTTGTTCTCGTTGTTGTTGTTGTACATTTCTTTGCAAAAATGGATACACCAGAACCTACCCACCACATCAGAAAATTTATCACCTTATGTTTGTTATTTGGCAGATGCAGGAAAACATGTCAAATCGATAATGAAAACCATACCTGGCTACAGACTAAAGCTAAAACCTCATTATAGCATGCAGTTATTCATACCCAAAAATTTACATTCATTTTGCATTTAATTTGATAGGTATCAACGTGCAAAATTAAGATATCATGGGCCATATTTTACCACAAATCACATACAGAACTAATATGTAAAACGAGTGCCTTTAGGAAAAAAACTTACTCATAGTATCCTTCATCAGGCCGAACAGTGCACTCAAAGTTCATCAGATCATCCTTGCCATTTGGAAAAGAAATTTTGCTGGTCTTGGGAAGGTTCAGTTCAGCAATATCTGAAACATGAAGTGACAGTAAATAACTATATAGCATGGCCAGTGTGCAGCATGGCCAGTGTGGACCAGCAAGTGTCAGATTTAGTTGCTTCCAAGATGGGAAAACCTTTGTGGAGACGCAACTCTCCTGGACTTTGCTTCTTGGCCGCAGGCTTTCCATTTGCAGTTGCTGCATTCTCCTTATTTTTCTCCTTTACCTTAAAAAGATTTATCATGTTTCCTGTGGAGGAAACTAATCAGTAATCACAAGCCTCATCTTTCAAGCCACTGATCATACAAAGAAATGAATTACTCAAGCATCATACATTAGTGATTTCAAGATCGACATAACATGTTCCTTGAAGTATTTCCTTCTTATCCTTTCAATGTACATCATCAACAACAACAACCAAGCCTTTGTCCCAAAAACGTTAGGGTAGGCTATCCTTTCAATCTACATACAACAACAACAAAGCCTTTGTCCCAAGCATATTGGGGTAGGCCCTTTCAATCTAAATTAATAACCAAATAGCTTCCTCTAAATAACTAAGTTGAATGGAATTTCTGATTAAAAAGCAGGTGAATCCTTATAGCAAAAAGGCAAATAAAGAAGCATAACATGTAGAGTTTATTCAAAACACAAACTTTTATCAATCCGCATTTAACTGCAAAACAATCATTACCTTGGTCTCATCGCGGTTCAGCCAGACTCAACATTTGATGGGGAACAAAAATTCAAATTGCACATACATATGCATAACAAATTAAACAACTCTCCTGGAGCATACATTAATATTAAGGGTGTATTTAGCATGGCTCCGGAGCTCAACTCCGGTTCGAAGCTCTACAAATTCTGGAGCATCCCAACTCTATGGAGTTAGTGGAGTTGTAGTTCATTTTAGTAGAGTATCTCTTTTCCAGCTCCAAATACACCCTTAAACAGTGAATAATAAACCTAGACACAGAGTTTAGAGTTATTTACCCGCCAAGCCACTGGTTATACAAAAAACGATTCGATCTGTTTATTTCTTCTCTCTACCAAAGCTTCGTTCTCTCGTTTTGCTTCTCCGTTCAACCCTAGCCGCCGGTGCTTACCTGCTGACCCGACCTCCATTGTTGGTCGTAGCTCTAACGCTCACCCCCGCCCACGAGGCCTGCACCGCCCCTGGAACTATGCCGAGGCCTGCGCGTCCTACGCTGAGGCCTGCGCTCGAAGCCTGAGTCACCCTGCAAGGCTTACGCTAGTACTCCTACGCTGTCGCCGAAGCAAGCTCCCGTGTGCAAGGTAAGAATATTGCTTTTCTGACTTGTTTTCAGGGTGTTTGGATGTTGAAAGGTGTCATTCCTGATTTGTTTTAATGCTGAAATGTATATGTGTGCACGCATACGAGAAGCTTGTTAGCAGAGGATTAGGTTTGTTCCATTCCATAGCAGAAACGATTATGAACATAGCTTATACTTGCCCTCCATGTTTATTGCCGTGATGCTTCAGTGCTTATTAATGTGCGTTTATGTCATCCTGAAATCTGTGTGAAGCGTTGCCAGTTGCTGAAGTAAGATTGTTTTTTTTTCTGACGAAACGTTGGTAAACGATTGCCTGAACTACAGCCCATAATGATGTGTTTCGTTTAACACTGACTGCTTCAAACTTAGGACTGCATTCTATACCTCTGAGATAGTACTTTTTGGTCCTTTACAATTGAACGTGAAAATTAGAAGGGCTCTCTAAATGTTATGGGCTGCCCCTCTGTTAAATATTTCAATTTTCTTTGAAAAAATAATAGTTACATACACTTTGTTATTTTTAACAAACATACAGTCAACCTAACCAAGGGTAATAATGTCATCGCACCCTCTAAACTTTTTCAGAGCTGCAGACAACCTTCTAGCCAAACAGCACCACAAACAACTCAAAGTCCACAACAGAGCAGCTCCACTGTGGAGTTTTGGAGCAGAGCCATGCCAAACACGCCATAAGGATAGCATCAGTAAAAATTTCAAAACTGTATTTCTATCAGTTCACAATGATCCGTAAGTCGTAGGCACAACCAGGCAGAAGTTGAGTACGAAACAATCCATATGCTAAACACACAAAGCCCAACTTCGAATGTAATTAACACCAACCAATCAACACACAACACATAAAATCTTTTCCTTTTCCTTTCACTTCAACTCAAAAACACATTCCCTTTATTTCAATAACATTGGTTTAGTGCTCGCGACTCAGATCAAAATTAAAGACACTTGCCTAGCGATTCATTATCCATCATATTCCATGAAATTAAGCCTGCACCAAGCATCCGGATAGTCCGCAATCTCTAAAGAGGACAAGAAATCTTTGGAACATTGATCATCAAGCGCTTCTAAAGCCCAGAACCCTTGCTTACAGTCAAAAAGTCCAATCTATGCAGCAAACGAAACAAAACCTTATTGTACACTAGGCTAGGACAAACCTAAGGCAAGACAAGGGCACTCAGCTGACTCGTATTTCGATTTATTTAATTTATTTGCAAAATAAATCCCGACAACCGAATTAGCAACCCAACAGATCAGCGGCCCAGCATACCAGCACAAAAGGTCCGCGTTCCAGGAGAGCCCGCCACGACTAATCGATCCCGGAAAAGAGAAACAAACGACAATCCATATCCATCCGCGCAGAAGGTAGGATAGGGCTTCCTTACCGGCGAGAAAAGGAGAGCAAGGACGCGGGTAGGTCGGCCGTCGGCGAGAAGGATTCCGTCGAGGCAGCGAGTCCGGGGGAAGGGAATTGATTGATTAGTACGAGCAGTAGGACCAGAAGGGCCGGATAGGAACCGAAATAAATTGTAAAAGAGTCCGTCTCCCGAAGCTCTTTATCGGTACTAGTTACGGGTGTGGTGTATTTATGAAGCTAAAAATAGTTATACTTCTCCAGTTTTTCGTATCTGAGGTTGGAATACGAAAATGGTCAATGTGTTTAGTTACAATCCAATTGAACCAAATTACTGCAGCAAATAAACTATAAATCAATCAAAAGCCACATAGAGTTGTATCTAAATGATATTAAAATAGAGTCACGACTCACAATTTTCTTTTTTTTGCAGTTTTCTTAATTTTTCGGCTTTGTAATGATAAATTTGAGTTAGTTGTATGATGTGACATGGAATAAGTCTTACTTGATATAGATATTTAATTTTAGAGGTGAACAAATACGGGTCAACTGCTATTATACCATCCGTATCGAGCGGTTTTGACAAAATAACACTCACGTCGTGGGTGTGACACCCGGTTCCGAAAATGAACCAAGTGAATGCATATGTGTGCCCAGAATGTTCATTACACATACACATGTATTCCATAAACTGAAACTCAGAATATAACTACTTACAAATAATGTTTAAGTACTTTATTACATTGACTCAATATCTCACTCATGAATATCTAACTTATTCTTGCAGCGGAAGACTCTAAACGACAGCGGAATATGGCTAAGACAGCAGGCTCCAACTTCAACTCCACATGCATGTTGACGGTAGTGTGCACGCCTAGTACTCCACTTGTTCTTCAAAGTATTCTTCTCCTGTAGCTGATGTACATGTGAGAATGCAAGGGTGAGTACTTGTCGTACTCAGCAAGTGCGGGAAAAGTATGACATGTAGCTTACAACAAGGTAGGGAAATAAAAAAAGGTCCATTACAGCAAGCAAATTTTATTTCATAACACATGGTAAAAATAATAACTATTTCTAGGTGAGTTAAAATCTCGATATAACCAAGTAACTCAGCAACATTCTCATCATAATTCGTGATTTCGTCACCCGTCGGCGACTAGTGAGAACCTCCATTATACCAGTACACAACCATCGGTGTATGGTCAAGAGATTACAAAATAGCCTTTGCAAAGGGGCTACTAGGATGTACGGACCCACTGAGATTTCACCGGCAGGCTCGAATCTCCATTTTCCCACCCACGACCCCCCTCTTGTGCCTGTAGTTTCCAGGACAGTCCTTCTCGACTCCCATTCACCGCGTCATCCAACGGTCCATAACAAGTTAGCAACACACCTAATTAGTCAGCTAAGCCGCACCCATGTTTGGCCTTGTGGTGACACTGTTTTCCTGGCATGTGCTCGCATGAACCGGTCATTAGATCTACGGTAAGCAAACCACCATCTCATTCAGCAACATCCATGAACCAAGCTCGCCTAGATCTCCCCGATTCCATGCTTATTAACATCATCAAGTTATCATCATCTTTATTCATATGAGTGCAGTAGCTAACAAGTCTTATTTCAACTTCCCGTATCCCGTAAGTTAAACGAAGCAAAAAGGATAAACGACCATACCCGACTCATCAACTTTCCCCGCGACAAGGATGGTTAACAAAACTAGTAAACTCCTATAAAAGGGTGTCCCATCAAGTTGACACAAGCATATGAGTTTTTGCAAGTAAAACAGTTTTAAAACATGGGATCAATATGGTCAAGGGACACTTTCCTTGCTCCCGTGGTTCGTGTTGCTCAAGCATCTCGAAGTCTTGGTGTTGTAGCTCCTCGTAGACGGCCTCTTGAGCGTGTCCTTCTACTTACGACCACACACATATAAAATTTACAGTAATCAATTATCATGCAAAAACTTTATTCAAGATGCAATGAGGTGAATGAATGCAATCCTATAGTGAAGTTTTATAAAACCAGTTTGTACGTGTTCTTGCATGTTTTATTAGGCTTCCATGGGGTTTTATGATGACCAAGGCTTCTGGGATCAAGTGTGGACGTGGTTATGATCTTGACACAAGGTGTAGATCAATTCCACCGTCAAAAATTGACCAAAACATGGTCTGTCCACACGTAAAAGTTTCTGCTCGAAGGGGGCGAAGAAAACGGGTGCGTAGAAACAGCGACGACGTTGTAAGAGAGGTAACGAAGGCCTACCTCACTTCTTCCTTGCGGTAGGGCCTCATTCCTAGCAATGGCAGCAGCGCAGGATTTTTCTGTGGAGAATTATAAGGTTGCAAGTAGGGCAGAACGTCGGAGCTTCTTCTCCGGTGAGGCGTGACGGGACTCGACGGCTGCCAAATTCCGACAAGGGGGGAAGTCGTCGACTTGGCAGCAAGGGGGCGCGACTTGGTAGCAGGGGGGCGGTGGCCAAAAAGAAAAAAGGGGTGGACGGCTAGGGGGGAGAATTATATTTATAAGGGGGGAAATAGATAGGGCGGCTAGGATTTTAGCAAATCAAATATCTAATGGCTAAGATTTAATTTTAAAAGAGGTGGGAGATAGGGACTGAGATTTTATTATTTATTTTCATCCAATGGCTGGGATTTAACTAGAAAATAAAAGCCCAAAAGAGTCCTAGAGGTGGGGGACTAGGGTTCCCCCCCTAATGGGCTGCGGCCAAGGGGGTGGAGCTCAATTAGGGTTCCCCCCTAATTTAGTGTGACCAAATTTGGGAGAAGATCCCCCCAAATATGGGGGAAATTTCCCCTAGGGGAATTTGTGGAAAATCAGGAAAATTTTGGGAAATTAGGGGAGAAATTTGGGGAAAATTGAGGAATTTAGGAAAAAATTGGGGTGGCCCAATTTGACTCTTTTTTCTTTTTATTTCTTTTCCTTTTTCTATTTATTTTTATTATTTTCCATTTTTATTTTCTTTTATTATTTTATTTGCTTCTATATTCCTCTATTTATTTCTTCTTCTTTTTAAATGCTTTTCTATATGAAAAATGTATGCAATACATGGTAGTGAAATTGAGGGTGTTACAGTGGTCTTCGTTAAAATAACATTTTTATCGTTGACGCACCGTTAAAATAGAATTATAGTCTAATCTACCTCCTTTAAACATTTTTCTTTTCTTTTCTAATTCTTATAGATTTGGAAATGACCATAATACCCTTCATTTATTTTTGGCTGTACCATTGACTTTTGTCTGTACCCTCCTCGATCTCTCCCAGCACCCATCCATTGTTGCTAGAATAGCAATTGGCGGCCATCTAAAAAAACAATAATGATTGGCGCCTGCAACTCATGCATTGTTGCCAGATCAACGCCATGCTCATTGTGATACTAAATCTCAACTCCCACTCCATTTATTTTACTTGCTTACCTGTTGGGAGAGACCGAGTTGGGTACAGCCAAAAATGAATGAAGGGTATTATGGTCATTTTCAAATCTATAAGAATTTGAAAAGAAAAGAAAAATGTTTAAAGGAGGTAGATTAGACTATAATTCTATTTTAACGTTGTGTCAATGATAAAAGTGTTATTTAACGAAGCCCACGACGTGAGTGTTATTTTGTCGAAGCCGCTCGATACAGGTGCTATAATAGCAATTGACTCAAATAAATATAGAGAAATAAATTGTAATTATTAGATCTTTTAGAATTAATTATAAATTAAAAGGTTAAGAATATTTTTTTAAAGTTCGGGTATGAGCTACACGACTGCGGAGCGTAATAATACTCTAATGCTTGGATATGTTTTACTATTCTATATCCACACCGCGAGCAAAACCCAAACATATTGCCTTACGAATCATTGTTAACTAGTCTAATGCACGTGCACTGCTACTAAATTCCTTTAACAAGACATGTTGTGACACACTTCTAAGCTGAAGTTGTCCTTATTATTGAATTATTAAATTACCCTGTATTCATCTATTAGTTAGTTAGGTAGAAATTGTGAAAATATAGATATCAAACCGTTGGAACTGTGAAACTGCTGCCTATTTACCCACAGGGCCGGTCGCTGGCGCCTGATCAAAGAGCTAATCAGTTTGTACATCGGCGCCTAATCCTACATGCTCAGCTGCCTGGGATGTCGGGTGGGAGGGTCGATTCCGATGGCGAGATGTCGATTCCGAAGATGAGGGGCTCTATTCTCGCCGACGCAGTTCAGTTGATTTCACACACGAGTTCGTCGATGTTGGGAAGAACCAGGAGCCTGATTCGCACACTGAGTCAGAAGCGAACTCGATCTCATTGGCGCCTAGCTGGAGGGGACAAGGTACCAGATCGGGAGATGTTGGCGTCTATGGACTTCTTCATAGACAAGCCTTCAAAACAGCTCTTTTCTGCCATGGCTATTGTCTAAGTGTACTCTACGACTCGAGCAGAAAGTTGAGGTTTATTGTTTGGAGGGGTTAACATCTCTATATCGATCGAATTTGAAGAACAGGGATGAACAACAAAATTTACGTGGTTCGGGCCGCCGGAGCATAAAACTCTACGTCCAAGGGAGTGTGTGTTGGATTACTTGAGCTTTGCACGTGTGTGAGTACGAGGGTTTTGGGATCGAATCCAATCCCCTCTCTAGGAGGCTGCCCGGTCCGTTTATGTCACAAGGCCGGGCAGTTACACTGTGGCCTGGGGCCCAACAGCTAGCCCCACGGCTGTATGTACTCTATACACGATCTAGAGTATTTACAGCTACTTGTAGTGATCGCTGTAGAATGAGTTAGGCGTGCCGTCTAACACGCCGGACGTCTCTATCTGAGTAGCGGTTGATGATGACGGGAGAAGGCTCCGTCTTGTCGCCGTGTCCTACTCGGTCAGCTGTGCAGCACTGTGTCGTTGTCAAACCGTACCGCCCTGTCCTGTCACTGTAATGACTGACAGGAGTGGGTGGAGACGTGCACCGCGCGTTATGCTTGTGGGGAACGTGCGAGTCCTGAATGCATGACTAGACTGTGCACGTCTTCCTTGACTCCTGAGGCCCACGGCCCATGGCGGATCATGGGACACGTGGCGGCTCCGGAGCCCTCCTCACCGGGGAGGTCAAGCTCGAAGCCTGGGGACACGTGGCAGCACCGGACCTCGCCTCAGCGGGGAGGCCAAGTCTGGGGCCGAGGACACATGGCAGCTCCGGGGCCCTCCTCAGCGGGGAGGTCCGACCTGGAGCCCGAGGACACGTGGCAGCGCCGGATCTCGCATCAGCGGGGAGGTCAGGTCCGGGGCTGAGGACACGTGGCAGCTCCGGAGCCCTCCTCAGCAGGGAGGTCAGGCCCGGAGCCCGGGGACATGTGGTAGCGCCGGACCTCGCCTCAGCTGAAAGGCCAGGTCTGAGGCCAAGGACACGTGGCAGCTCCGGAGCCCTCCTCAGCAGGGAGGTAAGGCCCGAAGCTCGAGGACACATGGCAGCGTCGGACCTCGCCTCAGCAGGGAGGCCAGGTCCGGGACCGAGGACACGTGGCATCTCCGGAGCCCTCCTCAGCAGGGAGGTCAAACTCGGAGCCCGGGGACACGTGGCAGCGCCGGACCTCGCCTCAACAGGGAGGCCAGGTCCGAGGCCAAGGGCACATGGTAGCTTCGAAGCCCTCCTCAGCGAGGATGTCAGGCCCGGAGCCCGGGTGCACGTGGCAGCGCCGGACCTCACCTCAGCGGGGACGCTAGGTCCGGGGCCAAAGACACGTGGCGACGCCAGAGCCCGCCTCGGCAGGGAGGCAGAGTCTGGAGCCTCTTCAAACCTCCACGTGGGGTACCTCGTCTGTAGGGTACCGACAACCATCCAAGAAGAAGACAAAAGGACACAGACACAGGAAACAACAAGAGTCTATTCATTCAAGGCTCCACGAGCTGGACTATAGACTCGACAAAAGAAAAAGAAAAGATACAAGCCCTAGGATTCCCCTGGCTCGGCGCCGGAACCTAGAGGCTACAAGGGCGGCCGTGTCCCCGACTTCAGCCCTAGCGGCTTCCTCACGCTCCACGGCGGGGCCCTGCCTCGCTGGCTCCAGTGAGAAGGAGGGGTCCCGGCTCCGAAAGCACGCCAACACGTGCGTAGCAACCTCCATCGCCAGGCCCTGACCCTCTGCCTCGAGCTCACCGGCGACCACCGCTTCAAGCCTGTTCAGCTTGGCGCCGATAGACTCGAGCGCGGGGATCACCTCGGCCACCTTCAGCGCTGGGGTCACTGCCTTCACCGGGCTGAAGCCAAGGGGGACCAGGGCGGACCCTGCCTGGTCGACGAAGCTCGAGACTGCCCGGGCCTCGGAGGACCGCAAGGCCAGGAGCTCCTCCACCTCGCGGCGGGCTGCCAGCAAGGCGTCAAGGCTCCCCTCGGAGAATTCCTTCTCCTTGGCCGCCAGAGATTCTTCCCGGAGCTGGAGACTCTGGGCAAGCCGCTCCAACTCCGAAGCCCGGAAGTCGGCAGCCAGCTCCCAATCCAGGACCGCCTGGCGCTCCCGAAAGACTTGCTCCTCCCTTGCGACCAGATCGGCCTTCCGGGCCTCCAGCTCTTTGGCTCGGGCCCTTAGGTCGCCCTCGCCAGCCGCCAGCTGCGCGGCGACCTTCTCTGCCTCAGCCGCAGCAGTGCGCTCCTGGTCTGCGATGGCGCGCTCACGGCGCTCCAGCTTCAGACGCGGCCCCTCCAAAGCGGAAAGACGCTCATCGGCCTGAGCGTGAGACTCGTGGGCCTCCTGGTGGAGCCGCCGAGTCTCGGAGTCCAGGCGGTTGACGACCCTCCTCTGACGGTCAAGGAGCGCCTCTATGACATCGAGCGATGCCCGCCTCGAGTCAAGCTCCTCCCTGACCTCCTCGGTTCTCTCCTTCAAGAGGAGGTGAGGAGGCAATCCCTCTCTACTGCCTGCCCTCCCACTCTCGACCGAGCGCGGCCAGAACCTGCCGGACGCTCGTCTGGGCGAGCTCAAGAGCGTCTGCCAGGGGCAGCGGGGCAGCAGAGGCCGAAGCCGCGCACCCGGCCTCCTCCATCACGTCGTCTTCAAAAGGAGTCGACGCTTCGGCAACCGGGATAAGGCTATGATCAGGAGAAGCCGGCACTGGGGCAGGCTCGCTCCCTGTGCGCCCCGGTTCGCTGCCCACCGTAGGGCCCATGACAGCTTCTCCCGCTTCGGCAACAAGAGGCGGGACACCGCCAGTCGGTCCCGCCGAACCTTCAGCGACAGCCGGCTCCCGAGCCGGTGAAGGGGGGTGAACGGGAGGTGTCGCCGCTGCTGCAGGAGCCGGGCCGACCGACGCAGAAGGAACTTGCGCTGGCTTGGGGGCCGCTGCAACCGTTTCGGTTTCCGGGCGCTGCGGCGCAGATCCCCCGTCAGTCGGGGATGGCCGGGAAACCGGAATGTTACCGGCACTCGAGGGGTCCCTGCATACATGGGAGACTCCCGAGTTAAGAAAAGAAGAAGACAATACATGCTCTAGAATCCGGTAAACGTCGCTTACCGAGAGACACAAGCGCTCCAACGGGCTATGAACCCCGGCTTCCGAGCCAAGGTAGGTCAACTAGAGCCCGCCGTCGCCGCCGAGGGCTGCCCCGCAGTCGCCCGGACTGGCGGAGTAGGGGATGCTTCTGAAGCCCCCCTAGATGCCGATCCGGCTCCTGAGGCGCGGGGCGCCTGAGTTCTTGGCTCGCCCCTGGGCGTCGCCACACCAGCACTCCCCCTCGAAGCTCCACCTCCTGAGAAAGGAGGGCACGACGCCCGGGGACCCTCAGTCCGTCGCCGCTCAAGAGGAGTCCCGTCGGGATGATGAGCCTGAGGCCTATTGGAGTCGCCACCAGACCGGGCACCATCTCCAGAAGCAGGGCGCGCAGGCGCCCTGGATCCCTGACTCGGCGTGAACGCCGCCGCCGGAGGAGACCGGGCGCGTTTCTTCTCCGGAGGCAGGTTGGAAGTCATGGCAGGAGAAAGCTCAAGAACAGGGAAGACAAGGGCGCAAGAGCTCAAGGAAGATGCAAGCACTGGGAAGTGCAAAGGGAAGCCGCGATGAGGGTGAGATCCCCTTTTAAACTTCCCAGGCGCGATTCAAAGCGATTCGAAACTCTTCGAATACGCCGCTTGGACAACCGCTTCTGCTCCAATACCAAGCATCGATGACAAGTGGACCCAAGCCGTTCGGCTGAAGCGGTGGGCCAAGAAGTCAGTCTCCCAAGGAGATGAGTCGGTGAGACACTTCGGCGGTTCCCGAAAAGGCGGGCGACGTGCAGAAGTGGCAACCTTGGGAACAGCCACAGTAAAAGCAGCCATCAAGTGGGGCACACGCTCCCATGATCCCGCGACTGTTCGTGCTCTGGCAACGGTCAATGCGGGTCTTCGAGAAGGTGCGCGGAGCGGAAGAGACGGAGGCCCCACCTCGGGCTCAATATCTCCTCCGAGATGGGCCCGGGGGCCACTGTCGGTACCCTCAATATGGGGTACCCCCGCGCACAGGGGAAACTGCCTAAGGACCTCGCCCTTCTCCGCAGGGGGAGATCCGAAGGCGCCATGTGTCCAGCGGGGCCGGACAACCCTCTCCTCAGAGGTAAGCTCCGGGCCCGCCATGTGGCCAACTGAGCCGGACCTCCCCCCCCCCTCCGCGGGGAGAGCTCCGGAAGCCCCACGTGTCCAGCGGGGCCGGACCTCCCTCTACTCAGAGGAGGGCTCCGGGTCCGCCACGTGGCCAGCAGAGCCGGACCTCCCCCCTCCGCGGGAGAGCTCCGATGGCTCCACCTGTCCCGCGGGGTCGGGCCCCCCTCTCCTCAGAGAAGAGCTCTGGGCCCACGAGGTGGCCAAATAAGCCGGACCTCCCCCCTCCGCGGGGAGAGCTCCGAAGGCTCCACGTGTCCCGCTCGGGGCCCGCCACGTGGCCAGCAGTACCGCGCTACCTGCCCCCGCACGGTAGGCGGCAAGAGTAAAGACACGCCATACCTTGCTCGTACAAGGTATTCAAGACCCGCGCCTTCCCAAGGCGCGGAGACGCGGAACACGCCTCTGTCAGGTGCCGTTGCGCCCAGTCACATTGCAGATTGGCGCGTCGCGTCAGAGGCTGCACGTCAATAAACACAGCGACAAGACATCCCCTGCCGCCCCTGCCATCATCAACCACTTCGACTAGCTGGCTGCATGGGCAGTGCGGCAGAACGAAGACTCGGAAGCCGTCGCCAGAGGCAGCTACTGGCGTAACTGTAGATACGGTAGATGGCAGGCAATCTCCCTGGGACCACTTGTCGGGTCCCGGGCCCACCTTGTAAGCCGCCCGAGCCTTGGACTATAAAAGGCTTGGGTAGGCAACGTTAGCAAGGGTTCGACTCTTTGCACACATACGCTCCAGCATCCGAGCACTTAGATCATCCTCAAGCTCAGGACTCCGATTCTGAGCAACAAGCAATACAACGAGCAACCCAACTCACCGTGGACGTAGGGTATTACGCTCCGGCGGCCTGAACCACGTAAAAATCCCTGTGTCAAGCTTCTCCCTCCATCGTCCCTAACACGTGAGCTCTCCGTGAGTGACTAGCCCCTCTGAAAAAGAACCTCAGCGGGCTACCCAGAGCAGGCCCGGGGGAAGTGTCGGCCACACACTTCGACATTTGGCGCGCCAGGTAGGGGACTTTTCCCTTGCGCGACGAGCTTCTGCCGACGAAGATGACGAAGCTTCCTTCAGCGGCAAGCTCTCCCCAGCCATGTTCGCGACGAACGGTGACCAGCGGGGACTATGTCTCGACACACTCAGGACGGAGTGTGTCGTCGCAAGCTGGGAGCCAGCAGCCGACTACGACAGCGCCGACTCCGGTAGCACAGGCTCCAGCGAGCATGAGATCCACTGCAGCGCTGAGTGTCTCCCACGGGGGCGCACTAGCTGCAGCACGAGCGCTACTGCCGCAATCCACCTGTTGGGGACGCGCCTCAGTCAGCGACCCAGTAGTGGATTCGCGACGTAGACCGTCTCATCGTCGCCGCCGCCAACTCTCGACTTCGGCGGGGACGACGTCCCAGTCAACTGGCTGTGTCGTTGATGCGCACGCCAATGGTTGACGGGCAGACGGCAGATTCCCGCTCCACCAGGCTCCCGTTGGCGGACCTGAGGTCGGAGCTGGAACGATGCCACTTGGGCGACGATGCCCGAGTGGTCATCGAGCGACAACGAGAAAGGCGTCGCAACCAAGAGGTCGGCGACAGCATGTCGACCGCCTCAACCCAGCCTGGGCCGCAGACGTTCGCCACGCGATCTCTGCCCCAGGCATACGCCACACAGCATATGCCCCAGCCATATGCCCTGCAAATGGTGCCTCCGGTCTAAGGCGCAGCTTTGCCCATACCGGGGTATACAGTGCCGACAGCGAACCAAGCGTTCGCAGCACCAACACCTGCAGCAACAGGAGCAGGATGTGCGGCCCTGGCGCCACACCTTCGCTTCACGAAGTGGCCGCGCAAGTTTCGGCCGCACCTGCCCGAGAAGTACGATGGCAGCGTCAACCCGGCGGAGTTCCTCCAGATCTACTCCACCGCCATCCTTGCTGCAGGAGGGGACGAGGCCGTCATAGCCAACTACTTCCCCGTCGCCCTGACCGGCCTAGCCTGGTCTTGGCTCATGAATCTCCCCCAGGGTTCCATAACCTCTTGGGGAGAGCTCTGCCGGCAGTTCACTGCTAACTTCGGCAGCTCCTACACTCGGCCTGGCACGGAGCTCGACCTCCACGCCATCCAGCAACAACCTGGAGAGACGCTGCGCTCCTTCATCCAACGGTTCTCCCAGGTAC
The DNA here is from genome assembly GCA_030760725.1 of Neostapfia colusana. NCBI lineage: Eukaryota > Viridiplantae > Streptophyta > Magnoliopsida > Poales > Poaceae > Neostapfia > Neostapfia colusana. The sequence continues at coordinate 44,799,041 of JASWHV010000012.1, read as the reverse complement.
GGAACACCATCCCGCATATCCAAAATGCTTCTGTGGTGGTGGCATTCCGGCAGGGTGTACAGGACAAGAAGATGCTTGAGAAGCTCGCGACCAGAGAGGTTCGCGACGTCTCAGAGCTCTTCAGCCTGGTGGACAAGTGCGCTAGGGCAGCAGAAGGGCGGAACTCGCACTCACTGCCAGCCTCCGAGTCAGGAGGACATCCCGAATCTGGAGCTGCTTCCCATTTAAGCGGCAAGAAGATCAAGAACCGGGGCGGTGGCAAGATGAAGCCACCGACCTCAGCTCCCGTTGCTGCAGCAGCAGCACCCAGCGGAGCTCGGGGGCCACGCCCCGACAAGAGGCTGTGACAGTCACCAGCTCCAGATGGTGACCAAGGCGAGCCATGTCCCATGCACGACACCAGCAGCCATACTGCTGCTGAGTGCCGGGAGATTCAGAAGCTCGCGGAGCGCTTCCGCAAGGGGGAGCAATTGCATGCTAATGCCCCTCCCTTCCGTCAATGGGAGGGCAAACAGAAGGTCGACACCCAAGACAACGTCGACCACCAGGTGGAGTTCCAGGAGCCTCAGCGCACCGTGAAGGCGGTGCACAACCATGAGGACTCCAGCTCCAGCGATGACGAGCGCCGGAAGATGCTCTACGTCATCTACGGCGGGTCCGCTGACCCCGCATCCCGAAGCGCGGTTAATACTCTGCGTCGAGCGGTAGCGTCGGTGGCACCTCTCCCAAGTGTTGCGTCACACCTAAATTGGATGGGAACCCCCATCAGCTTCGATGCCACCGACTGCCCCAGGAACATGGCTGGGGCCGGCCAACTACCGCTCTTGGTAGCACCCACCATCGCCAACGTGAAGATGTACCATGTTCTGGTAGATGGCGGGGCTGGGCTGAACCTCATCAGCCGCGCAGCTTTCCAGAAGCTGCAGATCCCGATGGCCAAGCTCACCCCATCGAGCCCGTTCTCAGGGGTAGGGCCGGGACAAGTCGTTCCCTATGGCAACATCAGCCTTCCGGTGACCTTTGGGGCACCGGACAGCTATCATACAAAGTACATTCTGTTCGATGTAGCGGAGATCGACCTCCCCTTCAGCGCCATAATTGGCAGGCCAGCCCTGTACCGATTCATCGCAGTAGCCCACTACGGCTACCTTGTCCTGAAGATGCCTACACCAACAGGCGTCCTCAAGATTCGTGGAGACCGCACTGCTGCAGTGTCAGCCTTGGAGAAGCTCCAAGCGCTTGCAACAGCCCGAGCACCAGCCCCTGGTAGTGCGGAACCGGGTCGGCTCCACCCGAGTGCACGCCACCGTGCCTCTACCTCAGCACCCTGCGTGCAACCCCTCGACGAGGACAACGTCCCCGTGAAGGTCGTACAAGTCGGTGCCGATGCTGCCCAGACCACCCGGGTAGCCGGGGGCCTGGACAACAAATAGGAAGGCGAGCTCATCACCTTCCTCCGGCACAACATCGACGTGTTTGCATGGCAGCCATCGCAGATGTCGGGTATCCCTAGGGAGGTGATCGAGCACCATCTAAAGATCTTCCCCGACGCCCGGCCAGTCCAACAGAAGCCTCGCAAGCAGTCCATCGAGCGGCAGAACTTCATCCGAGAAGAAATCTAGAAGCTGCTGTACGCTGGCTTCATACGGGAAGTCCACCACCCCCGGTGGTTGGCGAACCCCGTCGTCGTCCCGAAGGCTGGCGGGAAGCTCCGGATGTGCATCGACTACACCAGTCTCAATAAGGCATGTCCCAAAGATCCATTCCCCCTCCCTAGAATAGATCAATTAGTAGACTCGACATCAGGCTGTGATATGCTATGCTTCCTAGACGCCTACTCGGGTTTTCATCAGTTCCCTATGTCTAGAGAAGATGAAGAGCACACTTCCTTCATCACAGTAGATGGCCTGTATTGTTATGTCTCTATGCCTTATGGCTTAAAGAATGCTCTCCCCACCTTTGTACGTGCAATGCACAAAACCTTTGGAGAGCTAATAAGAGACTTAGTCGAGGTGTATGTCGATGACATCGTTGTCAAGATCAGGCACAGTTCATCCTTGTTAGATAACCTAGCCCTAGTCTTTGACAAACTGCGCTCCACGCGCACTAAGCTGAACCTCGACAAGTGTGTGTTCAGTGTATCCTCTGGGAAGCTCCTAGGATTCCTGGTCTCACGCCGAGGAATTGAGGCCAACCCAGAGAAGACAAGGCCATCAACCTGATGCGGCTCCCCGCCCGCATCAAAGATGTCCAGAAACTCACGGGATGCCTAGCCGCGCTGAGTCGGTTCATAACGAGGCTAGCAGAGCGAGCGCTCCCCTTCTTTAAGCTCCTGCGCAAATCCGGTCCATTTACTTGGACCGACAAAGCAGAAGAAGCTTTCCAGGAGTTGAAGCAGCTCCTGACGACCCTACCCATCATGGTAGCCCCCGAGCCCGAAGAGCATTTGTTGCTCTACATCGCGGCAACAACTGAGGTGGTGAGCATGGTCCTCGTCGCAGAACGGACGGACCCCTCGTCACCGCAGCCTGCTCCGGTAGCAGAAGACAAGCACCAGGAGACCCCGGAGGTCCGAGACGACCTCCCGGACCTCCAGGACAACCTCTCGGAGGTCCAACGGGACCTCCCGGAGCTCCAAGACAACCTCCCGGAGGTCCAACTGGACCCCTCGGGGGTCCAAGACGGACTAGGAGCCTTCGAGTCCCAGCTTCCGGAGGCTCCTCCGGACCCATCTACCTCCTGTCGGCCTGAGCCAATGGATGAGGACATCTCAGGCCTGGGGGGGAGGGTCCGGACCATTCAGAGGCCTGTCTACTACATCAGCGAAGTCCTCCACGTCGCCAAGACAAGATACCTGGAGGTCTACAAGCTACTGTATGCAGAACTCGTGGCGTCCAGGAAGCTCCGCCACTACTTTCAAGCCCACCGGATCTCGGTGGTGACCTCCTACCCGCTGGAGGAAATCCTTCACAGCCCCAACGCGACAGGCAATGTCGCTAAGTGGGCAGCGGAATTGGCGGAGTTTGAGCTGGACTTCCTCCCTCGCCATGCAGTCAAGAGCCAAGCACTGGCTGACTTCATGGCCGAGTGGACGCCAACTAAGACTAACCCAGGGGGCCACGAAGACGGTGAACCAAAGCCCCGAGCTCCGGTCTTCACCGGGCCTCACTGGACGCTCTTCCTCGACGGCTCCTCGCGAAAGCAGGGGGCTGGTGCTGGCATACTGCTCCTCATGCCATCGGGGGAGCAGTTTGGGTACATGGTGCGTCTCAATTTCAAGGCAACCAACAATATGGCAGAGTATGAAGCGCTCATCTTTGGCCTAAAGACAGCCCTGTCTCTGGGCGTTCGCCAGTTGTTGGCACAGGGCGACTCCCAGCTAGTCATCAAACAAGTTAAGGGTGAATGCTCCTGCAACGACCCACAGCTAGCTGCTTATCTCCTCCACGTGCAGATGTTGGAGAAAGACTTCCTCGCCTTGGACCTGCGCCATGTACCGCGCGCTGGCAATGCCGCGGCCGACGACCTCTCAACGAAGGCCTCTACCGGAGCCCCTGTGCCCGAAGGAGTCTTCGAGAGGACGTTGCTGCGGCCCACAGCCCGGTCTGCTGAGCCGGGCGAAGGGGGCTGGACCAGCACCTCGAAGCTGGCGGTCCAGGCATCCCTGCAGCCATGGACGCCGCCAAGGATCGTAAGCATCACTGGGGACTCCGTGCAACCCAGCGCTCAAGATCCAGAAGCTCAAGTCAGATCCAATGCATGGATCACGGAGATCCGTGACTACTTGAAAGACAACATCCTCCCTGATGAACGTGTATCCGCTAAACGGATCGTGCGCATGGCTAAAAGGTACACGCTGGTAGAAGGGGATCTCTACCGGCGTGGCGCCAACCACGTCCTATTGCGGTGCATAACCCAGGGGGAAGGCTGCGACTTGCTCGTTGAGATCCATGGAGGTGAATGTGGGAGTCACACTTCCTCACGCACGCTCGTCGGTAAAGCTTTCCGGCATGGCTTCTACAGGCTGACAGCACTCCAGGATGCCGTCAAGCTTGTCGAGAGCTGCAAGGCGTTCCAGTTCCACGCCAAGCAGATCCACACAATGGCTCAGGCGGTTCAGATGATCCCACCCTCGTGGCCATTCGCCGTATGGGGGTTGGACATCCTGGGACCATTCCCCAAAGCCATCGGGGGATTCCGGTACCTCTAACTCGTCGTCGACAAGTTCACCAAGTGGCCGGAAGCTACACCCGTCATCACCATCAACAAGCAATCCGCAATGAAGTTCATCCAGTCGGTCGTCTGCCAGTTTGGGGTCCCGAACAGAATCATCACCGACAATGGGACCCAGTTCACCAGCGCAGCGTTCCAAGACTACTGCGAAGACCTCGGCATCTAGGTGTGCTATGCTTCGTTGCTCACCCAAAGAGCAATGGGCAAGTCGAGAGGGCCAACACCGAGATTCTTCGGGGCCTCAAGACTCGCACCTATGCCGGCTTGAAGAAGCATGGCGCCAAGTGGGTGGACGAGCTTCCGAGCACACTGTTGGCTAACCGGACATCCCGGAGCCGGGCCACCGGAGAGACACCCTTCTTCATGGTATACGGGGCCGAAGCTGTGCTTCCCCTAGCAATCACCATGGGGTCTCTCCGTGTCCGAGCTTACGACGAAGCCGCACAGGACAACCTCCGGCATGAAGACATCGACCTCGTCGACGAGGCTCGATTACACGCAGCGCTCCGCAACGCACGGTACCGGCAAACGCTCCGGCGCTACCACCAAAGGTCTATGCGTGTCCGGGAGCTGCAAGAAGCCGACCTGGTACTACGGCGCATACTTTCTCGTGAAGGGACCGACAAACTCTTCCCTAGCTTGGAAGGTCCCTTCCGAGTCACTAAGGTTTGCCGCCCCGGGTGCGTACGCCTTTTCACTAAGGATGGGGACCCGCTCCCGAACCCTTGGAACATAGAACACCTCCGTAAGTTCTATCCCTAGATCAATAGTAGGACAATGCTTTTTCTTTCTGTAATAGATTCCATAGAGTCCAGGAACAGCGCTCGGAGCAGCTAAGCCTCAGGAGACGGTCCAGGACTACGTACAGCTTGGCCTGGTCCCGACCCTAAGCGCGTAGAGTCTTGCTTCCCTTCTTAATGGGGCGGGTCGTTGCCTCCATGTTTAGCCTACCTTCCTCCTATGGATATTTATATGAAAAGAAATCTGTCCTGCTTTGCTCTTGCCCTTGTGCTCATTTAAATTACACATTAATTTTTATGACCGCACTTTCTGTGTATGCTCACCATACACTCAGCTCTCTTTTCCCATTCTCATCCCTAGTCGGCATTTGCTATCCTACCAAAGACGGTCGCGCTTGAGGTACTTGTCAATGGCCAGGGGGCCTCTCGGGTCTCCCCAGTCAGGTGTTGCGATGCCAGTTGGTCCAGTACTGAGGGTCGGACGATCGTACCCTGACCTCGGAGGGAGCCGGGCCACCAGCACCGGGCGCACTGAATTGCCCAAGCCCCGTATACCGGACCAGGATTGTAAGCCAAATAAGACTATGAGATAGGGAAGGGAGAGCCCCAAGGAGAATTACACTTCCCTTACTTGTGTGCAGGACCTCCCAGCCTTAGCTCCCCTGCAGAAGTATGGTAGGTGTGCCCAATCCATTGGCCACACCGACCAGGGGGCCACTACGGGGACCGCACAAGGAAGGACATGAGCTCCAACGTAAGACCACAGGACCCAGACCGCCCCCCATCCCCCCCGCAGGGGCGGGTTCCGAAGACTCCACGTGTTCGGCGGAGCCGGAGCTCCCCTCTCCTCAGAGGGCAGCTCTAGGCCCGCCACGTGGCCGGCAGAGCCGGGCCTCACCCCCTCCACAGGGGTGAGCTCCGAAGGCTCCACGTGTCCCACGGGGTCGAGCCTTCATCTTCTCAGAGGAGAGCTCTGGGCCCGCCACGTGGCCGACAGATCTGGACCTCCCCGTTCTCACGGAGCGAGCTCCGGAGACCCTTGGGGCCCTTAACTCAATAAGGACCCGAGGAAGGTGTCTGTGCAAGGCTTCAAGATTGGTGAAGACCTCTGAGTACCTTGCGGAGCTAAGGACTCGGCCAGGCCAAGCCAAGAAGAAGACAAAAGGACACAGACACAGGAAACAACAAGAGTCTATTCATTCAAGGCTCCACGACCTAGACTACAGACTCGACAAAAGAAAAAGAAAAGATACAAGCCCTAGGATTCCCCTGGCTCGCGCCAGAACCTAGAGGCTACAAGGGCGGCCGTGTCCCCGACTTCAGCCCTAGCGGCTTCCTCACGCTCCGCGGCGGGGCCCTGCCTCGTTGGCTCCAGTGAGAAGGAGGGGTCCCGGCTCCGGAAGCACGCCAACACGTGCCTAGCAACCTCCATCGCCAGGCCCTGACTCTCTGCCTCGAGCTCACCGGTGACCACCGCTTCAAGCCTGTTCAGCTTGGCGCCGATAGACTCGAGCGCGGGGATCACCTCGGCCACCTTCAGCGCTGGGGCCGCTGCCTTCACCGGGCTGAAGCCAAGGGGGACCAGGGCGGACCCTGCCTGGTCGACGAAGCTCGAGACCTCCCGGGCCTCGGAGGACCACAAGGCCAGGAGCTCCTCCACCTCGCGGCGGGCTGCCAGCAAGGCGTCAAGGATCCCCTCAGAAAATTCCTTCTCCTTGGCCACCAGAGATTCTTCCCAGAGCTGGAGACTCTGGGCAAGCCGCTCCAACTCCGAAGCCCAGAAGTTGGCAGCCAGCTCCCGATCTAGGACCGCCTGGCGCTCCCGGGATACTTGCTCCTCCCTTGCGACCAGATCGGCCTTCTGGGTCTCCAGCTCCTTGGCTCGGGCCCTTAGGTCACCCTGGCCAGCCGCCAGCTGCGCGGTGACCTTGTTTGCGTGAGCCGCAGCAGTGCTCTCCTGGTCTGCGATGGGGCGCTCATGGTGCTCCAGCTTCAGAGGCAACCCCTCCAAAGCGGAAAGACGCTCATCGGCCTGAGCGTGAGACTCGCGGGCCTCCCGGTTGAGCTGCCGAGTCTCAGAGTCCAGTCGTTTGACGACCCTCCTCTGACGGTCAAGGAGCGCCTCTATGACATCGAGCGACGCCCACCTCGAGTCAAGCTCCTCCCTGACCTCCTTGGTTCGCTCCTTCAAGAGGCGCCCCCATGTGAGGAGGCAATCCCTCTCTACTGCCTACCCCTCCCGCTCTCGACCGAGCGCGGCCAGAACCTGCCGGACGCTCGTCTGGGCGAGCTCAAGAGCGTCTGCCAGGGGCAGCGGGGCGATAGAGGCCGAAGCCGCGCCCCCGACCTCCTCCATCACGTCGTTTTCAGGAGGAGTCGATGCTCCGGCAACCGGGATAAGGCTCTGATCACGAGAAGCCGGCACTAGGGCAGGCTCGCTCCCGGTGCGCCCCGGTTCGCTACCCACCGTAGGGCCCGTGGCAGCTTCTCCTGCTTCGGCAACAGGAGGCGGGAAACCGCCAGTCGGTCCCGCTGAACCTTCAGCGACAGCCGGCTCCTGAGCCGGTGAAGGGGGATGAACGGAAGGTGTCGCCGCTGCCGCAGGAGCCGGGCCGACCGGCGCAGAAGGAACTTGCGCTGGCTTGGGGGCCGCTGCGACCGTTTCGGTTTCCGGGCGCTGCGGCGCAGATCCCCCGTCAGTCGGGGATGGCCGGGAAACGGGAACGTTACCGGCACTCGAGGGGTCCCTGCAAACATGGGAGACTCCCGAGTTAAGAAAAGAAGAAGACAATACAGGCTCTAGAATCTGGTAAACGTCGCTTACCGAGAGACACGAGTGCTCCAACGGGCTCTGAACCCCGGCTTCCGTGCCGGGGTAGGTCTACTAGAGCCCGTCGTCGCCGCCGAGGGCTGCCCCGCAGTCGCCCGGACTGGCGGAGCAGGGGATGCTTCTGAAGCCCCCCTAGACGCCGATCCGGCTCTTGAGGCCCGGGGCGCCTGAGTTCTTGGCTCGCCCCTAGGCATCGCCGCACCAGCACTCCCCCTCAAAGATCCACCTCCTGAGGAAGGAGGGCGCGAAGCCCGGGGACGCTCAGTCCGTCGCCGCTCAAGAGGAGTCCCATTGGGATGATGAGCCCGAGGCCTCTTGGAGTTGCCACCGGACGGGGCGCCATCTCCAGAAGCAGGGCGCGCAGGCGCCCTGGATCCCTGACTCGGCGCGAACGCCGCCGCCGGAGGAGACCATGCGCGTTTCTTCTCCGGAGGCAGGTTGGAAGCCATGGCAGGAGAAAGCTTAAGAACAATGAAGACAAGGGCGCAAGAGCTCAAGGAAGATGCAACCGCTAGGAGGTGCGAAGGGAAGTCGCGATGCGGGTGAGATCCCCTTTTAAACTTCCCAGGCGCGATTCAAAGCGATTCGAAACTCTTCGAATACGCCGCTTGGACAACCGCTTCGGCTCCAAGACCAAGCGTCGGTGACAAGTGGACCCAAGCCGTCCGGCTGAAGCAGTGGGCCAAGAAGTCAGTCTCCCAAGGAGACGAGCCGTCGAGACACTTCGGCGGTTCCCGAAAAGGCGTGGCGACATGCAGAAGTGGCAACCTTGGGAACCGCCGTAGTAAAAGCAGCCATCAAGTGGGGCACACGCTCCCACGATCCCGCGACTGTTCGTGCTCTGGAAACGGTCAATGCGGGTCTTCGAGAAGGTGCGCGGAGCGGAAGAGACGGGGGCTCCACCTCGGGCTCGATATCTCTCCCGAGATGGTCCCGGGGGCCACTGTCGATACCCTGAATATGGGGTACCCCCGCGCGTAGGGGAAACTGCCTAAGGACCTCGCCCTTCTCCGCAGGAGGAGCTCCGAAGGCGCCATGTGTCCAGCGGGGCCGGACAACCCTCTCCTCAGAGGTAAGCTCCGAGCCCGCCACGTGGCCAACTGAGCCGGACCTCCCCCCCTCCGCGAGGAGAGCTCCGGAAGCCCCACGTGTCCAGCGGGGCCGGACCTCCCTCTCCTCAGAGGAGGGCTCCGGGTCCGCCACATGGCCAGCAGAGCCGGACCTCCCCCCTCCGCGGGGAGAGCTCCGATGGCTCCATGTGTCCCGCGGGGTCGGGCCTCCCTCTCCTCAGAGGAGAGCTCTGGGCCCGTCGGGTGGCCAACTAAGCCGGACCTCCGCCCTCCGCGGGGAGAGCTCCGAAGGCTCCACGTGTCCCGCTGGGCCGGATCTCGCTCTCCTCAGAGGAGAGCTCCGGGCCCGCCACGTGGCCAGCAGTACCGCGCTACCTGCCCCCGCACGGTAGGCGGCAAGAGTAAAGACACGCCATACCTTGCCCGTACAAGGTATTCAAGACCCGCGCCTTCCCAAGGCGCGGAGACGCGGAACACGCCTCTGTCAGGTGCCGTTGCGCCCAGTCACATTGCAGACTGGCGCGCCGCGTTAGAGGCTGCATGTCAATAAACACAGCGACAAGACATCCCCTGCCGCCCCTGCCATCATCAACCAATACGACTAGCTAGCGGCATGGGCAGGGCGGCAGAACGAAGACTCGGAAGCCCTCGGCAGAGGCAGCTACCGGCGTAACTGCAGATACGGTAGATGGCAGGCAATCTCCCTGGGACCACCTGTCGGGTCCCGGGCCCACCTTGTAAGCCGCCCGAGCTTTGGACTATAAAAGGCTCGGGTAGGCAACATTAGCAAGGGTTCGACTCTTTGCACACATACGCTCCAGCATCCGAGCACTTAGATCATCCTCAAGCTCAGGACTCCGGTTCTGAGCAACAAGCAATACAACGAGCAACCCAACTCACCGTGGACGTAGGGTATTACGCTCCGGTGGCCTGAACCACGTAAAAATTCCTGTGTCAAGCTTCTCCCTCCATCATCCCTAACGCATGAGCTCTCCGTGAGTGTCTAGCCACTCCGAAAAAGAACCTCCACGGGCTGCCCAGAGCAGGCCTGGGGGAAGTGTCGGCTACACACTTCGACAGTGCCGGCAACAGGATGATGGGGAACCTGCATGGATAGCAGAAGTTGGAAGCTCAGGATGGAGCTGAATGTCAGTGCCTTGTAATTTCGTCACAACTTTGCTGCCATTTGGTTTTCTGTGGCTGCGCGGAGAGGGATAGCAGAAGTTGGGAGCTCAGGATGGAGCTGAATGTCAGTGCCTTGTAATTTCGTCACAACTTTGCTGCCATTTGGTTTTCTGTGGCTGCGCGGAGAGGGAAGCTCCAGTTCTAACCCTTGGATGGAGATAAGTATGAAGTCGAGGGATGCAGGTACATCATCATCACCAACTGAATGTTTGGATGAGTTTTGAATATGACAACATATCATGTTGTGAAATGCCGTGATGGTTTATTGTCTATCTATGTGTGCACACACTACTTATATTACCCACGGACACCTACGTGTACTTTCATACATCGAGCCTACACCTACATATGACTTTTAAAATTAATTGCGTCCTTTGGGAGATCAACAAAATTCAACGAGATCCGATACGTGACAACAACATTGCACTTCTATTATAGCTCCAAGCACGAGAGATAACTAGAATATTATTCAGAGCATAAATCCGGGTGAGACACCTATTACACCTGAGGATCGAATCTGGGTGAATGAGATCAAAACACGTCGACATAAACAGGAATCCAAATTACCCTGTAGCAAAAGAGTACTGCTACTCCTGAACATTCAAATCGGTACTCGGTGTCTCGGTGGAAGCCACTCTTTTATGTTACCATCATGGCTATATCTTCTTCTTTTTTACGTTTTCCAAAAAAACGGTTATATATTTTTTCAGAGTTGCTGATGCAAACAAAGTGCAGGGTTGAAAGTTCTAAGAAATTAAATAGGAACAATTCTCATTTTGAAAAAGGAATTGAAATAATTCTGAGTTTTCTCTTTTTATTCCATGAATGAACATCTGAGAAAAAAGGAACATCCAATCTGTGCCGGAGCTCCCATGTGACAAGACCCAGCGTTTTTCGTGGTTGGCAAAATTTGCCAATGGACAGCCTTCAAAGGTGGTATTTGTTGTTGGACATCACTCAAGTGCATCTTTACAATAATACACTACTCACTTATGTTAATGTACTGGTGGATATTTAAATTATTAAAGTATTCATTCTTTCTTGTATGAAGGAGAGAACATGTGAATAGATCAAATTACGTTGCCCTTTGAGCCATTGTGTGCCATGTGAGCTGTTTCGTAACGCAATCTTTCTTTATAATTTTTATGACATAGTCAACAAGAGTTTAATTAATTAAATATATTTGATACATATTGTAATGCACGAGTAAAAATATGTGGTAACCCGTAAGACAAAAGGATGATACGACTAGCAAAATTAATGTTTTCTGACTTAACCACGCAATAGGGCATTAGTGTCTATTGTAAGCTCATCTCTCTCCTTTATATAAGAAAATAAATATTTTAGTGATTTAGGTGTCCACCAGTAAATTACCACAAGTGAGTAATACCTTCTGACAAATATGCATTTGAGCGGTGTCCAACAGCAAGCACCGCTTTAAAGGGTGTCCACTGAGTGATGACGGCACACAACAGCATAATTCTAAAGTGACCGCTGGCTGCACGGTAGTAGGGTCAAAAAAGAACAATCCAACACACAACGTCGATTGAACGAATTTGTTAAGCAATGGATGGCAATCCAGCAAGCAAATTTGTAACACGAACGGCTTTCAGAGAACACAGCCACATCGGCCTACAGGATACACGTTTTGCAATAATTTATAACACTTACAGATTCAGACCAATGAAACTCTGGAAGGCGCAGACAGAAACGAAGATACTTTCCTTGTCATTGACAGGCCCAGATAATCGGATCTTTAGCCTACAACCTGGCCAAAACGGGATGTGGGCACAGGACAGCACAATATATCCACTCTGCAGTCTGCTCAGATCAGATAAGGAAAGCCGAAAGCGTGCTCCGTCTCATGCTACAATGTACTTGCTTGCACTAACCATGTTAGAGATGTGGTTGCAGGTTTCACTGGGCAATCCACACAACCAGCAGGAGTGCACCAAATCAGTGCCAATTGATCAGATGAGGATGGATAGTGGCCGGAAGCCCGGAATTCTCACATACTTGTGGTGCTCTTCTGCTGTATATGAAGGATGGTCATCAAGTGATCCTCAAGAGCCAATAGCCAAGATCGATTACAATTTTTCAGACTCAAACAACAATAGGTCATCACCAAATCATTTCAATCTTTTCAGAATCCAGAAGGTGAGTGCTAAGATACCACGTGTTCATGCGGCTTTGCTTTTCCGTGTTTCACGTTTAGGGGTAGAGAATCTTATTCACTTCTCGCTCTAGCTACACAACAAGCACAAAGTGCAGAAAAAGAAATAATTCTATACTAGAGGACAAGTTTGTGAGGACCGGGTCACACATTTCAGAATCGCAGAGGGTGGTGCCGTGTGATGTGGCACCCAACAGCACACACGAAAAGAATACGAGAAACATACAAAGTTTTATTGATGTAAAACAACGGAAATCTTTTACAATACTTAATATACAACGGAAGTTATGTTTATAGCTAAAATCTCAACCTAGCTATGCAAAAGTGCAACCGTCCAGTCCGGGGACGCTACACACTAGCAGCACACATCCGGAGATCATGGCGGCGTGCAGGGCCCCCGCTCCGCCGTGTACACTGACAGGGGGCATCGCCTTGTCCTCGGACCCTTCTTCATAAATCTCACCTGCAACGACTTAATATAGGAACCGTGAGTATGATGGCTCAACAAGACTTATCCGACCCCCTATATATGAAACTCTACATGTAGGGATACTTAACCTGAGAAATGATATTACGATAAGGAACTCACTTACATGTTAATCCTTAGTTTCATGATTATTAGTAGCAGGTTAAGAGTTCATAACAAGTAACTTTAGTGAGCACTATCTATAGCAATCATGGTTGCAACACAATAATATTTCAATGCATCATATTCTTCTGGCCTCTTTTAGTATTTACTATGTCATAGCACAGTAAACCAGCGGTGCTCAAATGATCGCGAGGGACGGTGATTGCAATCAATAGACACTCGGATAACACGTTACATACACCCATTTTGGAAGTGTAGCGAATCACACTTCCCTACTCTGTTGTATGCAACAACCTTTCAAAGAAAACCCAAATGCCGAACCGGTCCTTCCGTAACGGGCTGGAGGTCCCCGCGTGGAGCGTGTCTATGCCCGTCGGCAGATTTACACCTTTCTGCACTCAACTCACTCCCATAAAACGGTAGGGTATGCCTCGACACCCAGGTTAACCAATTACATCGGTTTCCTGGTTTCCATATAGCTAGTATGCATCCGGTATTTTGCAAACTTGTTCAGCAGGGTCGCACACGGATCGGTCCTCAACCGACACCACTAGGGCTACGCACGTGAGACCTCGTCTCGCTGCATCCTATCCCACTGTTGGGTCTCAATTTCATATTCTTAAATCATTCTTTGATCCACTCTATTATGTGTGATAAAATCCTATCTCGCGAGTAGACTCCAACTACTCAAATTCTACCAGAATCCTAAGAACATTAGCATAGCATTTTCTACTTCTCGAGCTGTAGGATACCTAGTATTCCATAGGATTTGTGGGTCATGCAAGTGGAGTTTCAATCACCTTAACTCTAATGCAAATAGCTCATCCTAGACATAAGTGATACAACTCAAAACTTTGCAAAAGTAATTAAATGCAAACCGGGGCTTGCCTGGTTGCGAGTCAAAGGGGAAGTTAGCTTCTGTAGGAATGTTGTCCAAGGCCTCCGGAGTTTTCTCGATCTCGGTCACTATATGATATGCAACAATGTATCTAAATAAGTGATATTTAGATTATAAGAAGCAAGCTTCTTATTATAGTTACTGCTACTAATGTTTCTTAATTGACTTTAGGATTTCTACGGTGGATATTAGGTACCATGAAGAAGATTTGGGCCTAGAATAAAAATTGTTCATGGAAGCTTGTTGGTTCTAAACTTCCAACAAGTAATTGGCTTCTTTGAATTTTTGATCCTAAATATGTAGCTTTGACATAGCTAACAGTGGAAGATCTAACTAGAGGAGGTTTATATGGTTCTAGCAAACTTTGTTTCATAATTGTTGGAGCTGTCTACAGAAAGGATTGGATTTTACAAGTTGGTGAGACATTCTGAAAGTGGTTCTGTTTATTTTTAAATTTTTAATGAACACTGAAAATTGGACGATTGTTTGACCAAGTAAATAAAATCCAATGAACTTTAAATCTTTACTAATGGTCAAGAGTATTTGAATAAGTGTTCTGACCAAAATCAGGAATTTTGCCATTAACAGAACCATGGTAATTAATTTCATAAGTAATTAGATCAAAAGAATTAATTACAAAATTACTGGAACTTTCATGTTTAGAAAATTGCACCACTGCAAAATTTGGAACATGATGAGTCTACCAGAATTTATTTGGAATTTTTGGAGCAAATCTACTAGGAGTAACTAAATTTGGAAGATCTGGCTAATTTCTGTATTTATTTGCTAGCAGGAAAGTTTAAATAATCCCACCCGGGCCCACTGTTTGAATTGGGCTAGTGATATCATGGCCACACCCAGGGCTACGGGGTTTAACCCACGCAGCTGCACGAGATATCGACCGCAACTTGATCCCCACGACGGATGAGGTGCCGACAGGTGGGACCGTCCCCCCTTTGTCTACCTCTCGCCAAGGCGACCCCCTAGCCGGAGCCGCGGCGGCACCTCCCCGAAACCCCGTTCCCGGCCAATCGGGTCCACGAAACTCACCGCTTGGGAGTTTTCCACCACGCCGAACACGATGGTGGGGTTGGTTGGGGGTGTCGGTGGCCAGAACAGTGAGTGCACCGGTGACCATGTCGAACTCAACTCCGGCGACCTCGTTCTCACTCGGGAATTGACCTTTCGAGCAAGGGTTTGCTACAAAAGTGTGATATCCTTACTCCCTTCTTAATAGGATTGATATAATACTCATACCATCAAGGTATACCTTCTTTTTCGGAAGCCCACCTACAAAGGACTCCGTGGTTAAGTGTGCTTGGCGTGGAGAAAGTTGGGGATGGGTGACCGACTGGGAAGTCTTTCTGGGTGCGCACGAGTGAGGAGAAAGTGCGCAGAAAAAACTAGTGTTGGTATGTGGGGCTAGTCTATGATCATAGAGAGCTGGCACAAATGGTATCAGAGCCGACCCTTGCAGTTTCACGTGTGCTTA
The DNA here is from genome assembly GCA_030760725.1 of Neostapfia colusana. NCBI lineage: Eukaryota > Viridiplantae > Streptophyta > Magnoliopsida > Poales > Poaceae > Neostapfia > Neostapfia colusana. The sequence goes on along the minus strand of JASWHV010000012.1, from coordinate 44,783,831 downwards.
CGGATCAGTGAGAAGGATACGGTAGCGTACGGGTCAGGGACGAGGGTACGTACACATGACGCGTGGGTCCTCTGTGTGGGACACGATATGATACGTATGCTGCTAACAGGACGTATGGTATGCGTGTGCCAGTACTGAACATACGGACATGGCTCAGAGGGGACATTCCTTTCTTGGCATTGACCGACGAAGACGTCGGTCTTATAAGGGGGTGGATTGTGTGATATCCTAACTCCCGGCTTAATAGGATTAATAGAATGCTCATACCATCAAGGTATACCTTCTCTTCCGGAAGCCCACCTGCAAAGGACTCCGGGGTTAAGCGTGCTTGGCCCGGAGAAAATTGGGGATGGGTGACCGACCGAGAAGTCTTCTCGGGTGCGCACGAGTGAGGACAAAGTGCGCACAAAAGACTAGTGTTGCAATTGAGTTTTGACATTTGAATTTCCCCCATATTTTTGGTGCTACGCCAATCATAAAAAAATGGGCTTTCACATCCCTCCCCTCTTAAAAGAATCTCGTTTAGAGATTACAAAAGAAGAGGCGGAGTAAAAGATTACCGGATATATGATGACAGCAAGTCCGAATAATTTAATTGGAGATAGGTCTCGCTTTCCCACGTCGCCTCATCAGCGGTATGGTTACTCCACAAGAATTTGTAAAACCATAAAGTCCAGTTTCTTGTGGTGCGAGTCTTTTCAGCGATAATCCGGATCAGATACTCCGAAAACGTGAGCTCCAGTTGGAGAGCTTCAATGTCTTCGATGTGGATTTCAGCTGGAGATTTAAGGCATATACACAGCTGAGAAATGTGAAACACATTATGAATTCCCAAGAGTAATGCTAATAACTCCAAGCGATAGGCCATGGGTCCGCATTTTTAAATGACGGCGAACGGATCGATGAATGCGGATCAAGCTTTCCATTTTCTCATCGGAGAGACACGGACATAAACATGGTCTCCGACGTCGAAGTGGAGAGGATGACATCTTTTATCCACATAGCTCTTCTAACAAGATTGAGCAGCCTTGTGATTGTCTTGTATTACTCGTACTCGTTCCTCGCCTTCGTTCACAAGATCAATGTCGTATATGACTCGATCGCCGGACTCACTCCAGTTGAGTGGTGTGCAACATTTTTGGCCGTATAGAGCTTCATACGGCGCTATCTTGATGCTAACTTGATAGCCATTATTATATGAGAACTCCGTCAATGGTAAATGATCATCTCAGTTTTTACCGTTGTGGATGGGACAAGCGCTTAGCATATCTTCAAGAACTTGATTCACCCGCTTAGTTTGACCATCCGTCTGCGGGTGATATGTGGAGCTTCAGATCAGTTTGGTCCCCAATGACGCGTGTAGCTGCGCACAACAATCTGAAATAACCATGCGGGGGACACCGTGCAAGCACATGACTCTTGCAATATACAACTCCGCATATTTCCTGGCAATGTACTTTGTGTGTACAGGGATAAAATGAGCCGATTTGGTTAGTCGATCGACTATCACCCAAATCGAATCATGCTTGTGGAATGTGAGAGGTAATCCAACTATGAAATCCATACTGATATCGTCCCATTTCCACGCCAGAATGTACTATGGTTGTAGTTGTCCCACTTTGCGCATATGCTCGGCTTTCACACACCGACACGTATCACATTCGGATATGTACTTTGCGTTTTCTCTTTTCATACGTGTCCACGAAAATCTGGTTTCTAGATCTTGATACATCTTGTTGCTGCCTGGATGAATAGAATACTTGGACATGTGAGCTTCGTCCAAGATTTTCTTCCGGAGTTCCATATAACGGGGTACCACTATACGGTCATTGAATCATAGCGTACCGTGTTCATCTCTTCAGAAGCATTTCATTTCCCCACTTTTCATTCTCCTCCGAGTGTGTGACATTCCCACGTTATTTTTGTGACACCCGGTTCTGAAAACAGAACCAAGTTAATGCATATGTGTGCCCAGGATGTTCATCACACATATACCTGTAATCCACAAACTGAATTCAGAATATAACCACGAATAAATAGTGTTTAAGTACTTTATTACATCGACTATTTGTCTCACTCATGAATCTCTAACTTATTCTTGCAGCGGAAGTCTCTAAACGACAACGGAAATAACTAAATGGCAGCGGCTCCATCTTCAACTCCACAGGCAGGTTGACGGTAGTTTGCACGCCTAGTACTCCACATGGTCCTCGAAGTACTCTTCTCCTGTTGCTGATGTTTATGTGATAATGCAAGGGTGAGTACATGTCGTACTCAGCAAGTGCGGTAAAAGTATGACATGTAGCTTACAACAAGGTAGGAATAAAAAGGGCTCATTGCAGCAAGCAAATTTTATTTCACAACAAGATAAAAACAGCAACTATTTCTAAGTGATATTTATCCCAACATGACCAAGTAGTTCAGCATCACTTTCTCCATCATAATTCACCATTTATCAAGTCTCAACCAGCCATTAACCTTTCTCAAGTTTATCTCATACTCATAAGCATTCATAACCATCTCATATTCGTATAACTGAAACCAACTCAATGTCATGACTCAAAACAGTCCCAAAACCAATCGCATACCATAACCATACCGAACATCCATCCCATGATTTCCCTCTAATCATGTGAGTTGTCCAGGTGCTTGTGTCCGTAAGCACGACTATCATGGAAGTTTTACACTCTGCAGAGGTGGCACCACTTTACCCACAAGTTTGTGATTTTGTCACCCGTCGGCGACTGCAGAACCTCCATTATACCAGTACACAACCATCGGCGTATGGCCAAGAGATCACAAAATAGCCTTTACAAAGGGGCTACTACATGTATGGACTCACTGAGGTTTCACCGGCAGGATCGAATCACCATTCTCCCACCCACGGGCCCCCTCTTGTGCCATGCAGTTCCCAGGGCAGTCCTCTCTCGACTCCCATTCCCCGCGCCATCCACGGTCCATAACAAGCTAGCAACACACCTAATTAGTCAGCTAAGCCGCATCCATATTTGTCCTTGTGGTGGCACTGTTTTCCTGGCATGTGCTGGCACGAACCGGTCCTTAGATATACGGCAAGTAAACCACCATCTCATTCAGCAACATCCACGAACCAAGCTTGCCTAGATCTCCCCGATTCCATGCTCATTGACATTATCGAGTTCTCATCATCATTATTCATATGAGTGCAATAGCTAGACATGTTTTATTTCAGCTTCCCGTATCCCGTAGATTAAGTGAAGCAAAAAGAAAAAAAATGACCATACCCGACTCATCAACTTTCCCGGCGATAAGGATGATTAACAAAACTAGTAAACTCCTATAAAAGGGTGTCCCATCAAGTTGACTCAAGCATACACGTTTTCACAAACAAAACAGTTTCAAAACATGGGATCAATATGCTCAAGGGGCACTTGCCTTGCTCCCGTGGCTCTTGTTGCTCAAGCGTCTCGAAGTCTTGGTGCTGTAGTTCTTCGTAGATGGCTTCCTGAGCTTGTCCTTCTACTCACGACCATGCACATACAAAATTTACAGCAATCAAACATCATGCACCAACCTTACTCAAGATGCAATGGTGTAGATGAATGCAAATCCTATGGTGCTGATTTATTAGACCAGTTTGTACGTGTTCTTGCATGTTTTAATGGGCTTTCATGGGGTTTTATGATGAACAAGGGTGTAGGGATCAAGTGTGGACGTGGTGATGATCTTGACTCAAGATCTAGATCAATTCCACCGTCAAAAACCGATCAAAATGTGATCTGTCCACACCAAAAAGTTTCTGTTCGAAGGGAGCGAAGAAAACAGCGACGACATCGTAAGATGGGTAACAAAGACCTACCTCACTTCCCTTGGGTGGCAGGTCCTTCCTCCTAGCAATGGCAGCAGCGGGGAAATTTTTCTATGGAAGATTAGGGCAGGACAGATCGTCGGCTCTTTTCCGGCAACGGCGAGGCGTGACGGGGCTTGTTGGCGGGCTCACCGGTGGGGCTCACCGGCGACTGAACTCCGGCAAGGTGGGGGGGGGTCCAACTCGGCGAGTCGGGGCTAGGGCCTCCAAGTCACCAACTTGGGAGGGGGGAAAAGGGAAAGGGGTTGCGGCCAAGGGGGGGGGGGTTGGGTTCTATTTATAAGGGAAAAAGAGGAGTCCTACTCCAAATGGAGCTCAAATAAGAGTCCAACTCAACTTTGAATCTCAACAAACTTATCTTTTCAGTTATGTGCGGCAGCCTTGGGGATTTTATCCCCCCAAATGTGGGGAAGATTTTGGGGAAATTGTGTCGGTACCCTCAGTACCGGGTACCCCCATGCGCAGGAGAAAAAACGCCTAGGGACCTCGCCCCCCTCCGCAGGGGTGAGCTCCGAAAGCGCCACGTGTCCAGCAGGGCCGGGCCTCCCCTCTTCTCAGAGGCGAGACCCGGGCCTGCCATGCGGCCAGCAGAGCCGGGTCTCACCCCCCTCCGCAGGGGCGAGCTCCGAGGGCGCCATGTGTCCAGCGGGGCCGGGCCACCCTTCTCCTCAGAGGCGAGCCCCGGGCCTGCCACATGGCCAGCAGTGCCGGACTTCACCCCCTCCACAGGGATGAGCTCCGAGGGCGCCACGTGTTTAGCAGGGCCGGGCCTCCCCTCTCCTCAGAGGCGAGCTCCGAGGGCGCCGCGTGTCCAGCGTTGCCGGACCTCACCCCCTCCGTAGGGGTGAGCTCCGAGGGCGCCACATGTCCAGCGGGCCGGGCCTCCCTTCTCCTTAGAGGCGAGCTCCGAGCCTGCCACGTGGCCAGCAGTACCGGACCTCACCCCCTTCGCAGGGGTGAGCTCCGAAGGCGCAACGTGTCCAGCGGGCCGAGGGACGTGTCGACAGTGCACTTCGACAAATTGTAATTGGCTCATTTCAGCTATCTTTTTCTCATTCCCCACCATTTTTATGATCCTTTCTCCATTTCTATGGTTCCTTCCTCCATTTATACGGTTCTTTTCTCCATTTCTATTTCTTTTATAATGTTTCTCTATATGAAAAATGTATGCATTTGCATGGAAATGAATTTGAGGGTGTTACAAACCTACCCCCCTTAAACTGAATCTCGCCCTCGAGATTCGATAGAGTAGAGAATAGATGAGGGAATTCTGCCTTGAGGTCTTCCTCACGCCCCCATGTAGTTTCGGCTTCCGTGTGATGGCTCCACTGTACCTTGCACCAATGGATCACTTTGTTCCTTGTGACCCTTTCCTTCATGTCTAAAATTTAGACGGGGTGATCCACATAGGTCAGATCCTCTTGAAGCTCGAGCTCATCGATCGATACTTGTTCTTCCAGTACTCTTAAGCACTTCTTGAGTTGGGATACGTGAAACACGTCGTGTACGTCGGAGAGGTGCGTTGGAAGCTCTAGTTGATAGGCTACTTCTCCTCGCTTGCCCAAAATCTTAAATGGTCCTATGTATCGAGGTGCTAATTTGCCATTGACGTTGAACCGTCGTTGGCCTCGGATAGGCGATACCTTAAGGTACACGAAGTCTCCTACTTCGAAGGTCAATCTTCTTCGCCTATTGTCCGCATAACCTTTTTGTCGTGACCGAGCAGCCTTCAAATTTTCTCGTATCGTTTGGACTTTCTTTTTGGCGTCTTGCAGCACTTCGGGTTCAAACACTTGGCTCTCTCCGGTCTCATTCTAGAACAACAGCGTTCTACACCGTCTACCATACAATGCTTCGAAAGGTGACATCTTCAAGCTGACTTGATAGCTGTTGTTGTATGAGAATTCAGCATACGACAAGCTCCTATCCCAACTCCGCCCATGTTTCAAGGCGCAAGCTCTCAACATGTCTTCCAAAATTTGATTTGTCTTCTCAGTTTGCCCGTCAGTTTGCGGGTGATAAGCGGAGCTGAAATTCAGCCGTGTACCCATGGATTCATGCAGCTTCTTCCAGAACCTAGAGGTAAATTGAGAACCCCGATCTGAAACTATCCTCTTCGGAACTCCATGGTGACACACGATTTGCTCCATATACAGCTCGGCTAGTTCTGCGACGCGGTACGTGGTTCTAATAGGAAGGAAATGGGCTGTTTTCGTCAATCGGTCCACAATAACTCAAATGGAGTCGTAACCGGACCGAATACGTGGTAATCCGACAATGAAATCCATGCTGATGTCTTCCCACTTCCACTCAGATACTTTTAATGGCTGCAACAGTCCAGCGGGTCTTTGATGTTCGGCCTTCACCCGTTGGCACGTGTCGCATAAGGAAACATATTAAGCTATGTCCTTTTTCATACCATCCCACCAATAGCAAGTTTTCAGGTCCTTGTACATCTTTGTACAGCCGGGATGTATGGAATAAAGTGAGTCATGTGCCTCCTTTAATATCATGTCGTGGATGTGCTTCACGTTAGGCACACAAATCCTTTTCCCTAACCAAAGCGTGCCCTTCTCGTCTTCCTTGAAATCCTTTTCTATGCGTTGTCGGATTCTTTCCTTGATTTCCTCGTCCGTTGCTTGACCATATCGTATCTCTTGTTCTAGCGAAGAGTTAAGTTCTATCACTTCCATCTCGTTCAAGAACCCGAGATGTAACCATTCGAACTCCTTGCGCAGCTCGGGCGGTAGCTCCCGAACCGTGAGTTGGTGACATGCTCCCTTTTGGCTCAACGCATCAGCTACTACATTGGCCTTTCCGGGGTGATAATTGATTCCAACATCATAATCCTTAATGAGTTCCAACCATCGACGTTGCCTCAAATTCAGATCCGTTTGCGTGAATATATACTTGAGGCTTTTGTGATCCGTATAGATCTCACATCGGTGGCCAAGGATATAATGCCTCCAAATCTTCAAGTCATATACCACGGCTGCAAGTTCCAAGTCATGTGTGGGGTAATTCAGCTCGTGTTTCTTTAGTTGTCTCGACGCATAGGCTACCACTTGTCCTTCTTGCACGAGCACACATCCAAGACCTTGTCTTGATGCGTCACAATATATATCGAAACTCTTGCTCACGTCCGGCAATACCGAAACCGGTGCTGTGGTTAGTCTTTTCTTGAGCTCCTCAAAGCTTTCTTGGCACACTGGTGTCCACTGAAATGCTTTTCCCTTCATTAGCAATTCAATCATAGGCTTCGCTATTTTGGAGAAATCCTTGATGAACCGCCGGTAGTATCCAACCATCCCAAGGAAACTCCGAATATCTCTCACATTCTGCGGTTGGTTCCACTTCAGAACATCTCCCTTCCGGGATCAACCGATACTCCTCTCTCGGAGATGATGTGGACTAGGAACGATATCTCCTTTAGCCAAAATTGACACTTGCTGAACTTGGCATACAATTGATGCTCTCGCAGTTTCTGCAATATCAATCTCAAATGTTCTTCATGTTCTTCCTCGCTTTTTGAATACACCATGATATCGTCGATGAAACCACGACGAACTTGTCTAAGTACTCCATGAAGACCTTATTCATGAGGTACATAAAGTATGCGGGTGCAATCCTTAACCCAAAAGACATAACGGTATATTCATACGAACCATACCGTGTTCGAAATGCAGTCTTGGGTATATCAGAGGGCTTAATCTTCAGTTGTAAGTATCCCGACCGAAGATCAATCTTGGAGAAAATTCGGGCACCTTTCATTTGGTCGAAAAGGTCCTCTATACGGGGCAACGGGTATTTATTCTTGATCGTCGCCTCATTGAGAGACCTATAATCCACACACATCCTTTGGTCCCATCCTTCTTGTCTACGAAGAGCACGGGGGCACCCCACGGTGACGAGCTTGGGCATATAAAACCCTTTTCTAGCTGCTCTTGAATTTGCTTCTTAAGTTCTACTAGTTCATTAGCGGGCATCCTATATGGCCTTTTCGCTATAGGTGCAGTTCCAGGTACTAAATCAATGGCAAATTCAATGTCCCGGTCAGGTGGCATACCTGGAAGTTCTTCCGAGAATACATCTGAAAATTCTTGAACCACCGGAATGCTTTCCAATGTTGCTTCTTCGACGTGGTTCAACGCTGCCTTCTCGGTTGCCGGTTGGGCTGACTCGAAATCAATATGAGTACCGTGCTCATTTGTCAACTGCACGCTCCTCTCGGCACATTGAATTACTCCGTTGTGCTTTCTTAACCAATCCATTCCAAGTATTATATCAATCCCTTGGGAATCCAAGACAATAAGGTTGGCAAGAAAGTCTACCCCCTTATTTTAAGGTTTACTTTCGAACATACTATATTAATCCTCATCTCTCCACCGGGAGAATTAACCAACATAGTGTGTTCATGTGTGATATGGGCAGATTATACTTGGCAACATACTTGGATGATATGAATGAATGCGATGCTCCGGAATCAAATAAAACAGTGGCTGGGTTGGAGTTGGCAAGGAACATACCAATCACGACGTCCTCAGCTTGTTGCGCTTCCTCAGCGGAGACATGATTCACGTTGCCACGAGCGTAGTTCTGCTGCCCACGGTTACCTTGCGTAGCTCCTCCATCCAGCTGTGGGTTCTGTTTTGGTGCGTTGGTTGGCTGTCCAAGGCCTTTCTTCGGGCATTGACTTGCAAAGTGTCCCGCCCCTCTGCATGAAAAGCATGCTTTGTTGCCCAAAACAGCAGGAACGTTGGGGCGAGGCTGGTTTTGAGCATAGGCGCCCATGTTGGGACGGGGCGCAGGAGGCAAAGGCATACGAGGTGCTTGCATAACAGGACGTTGCTGCGGTGGTTGATTAGGGCGAGGTGGGTTTGCAGGGCGGAAAGTAGAAGAGGACGAGCCATACTGTGGTACAGCTGGTGGCATGAAACGGGGACGTACATTGCTCCCTTGTGGCTGGTATGGCATCTTCCTCTTGCCCTCTTGCTCGATCTCACGGATCCTTCTATCAACCACTATAGCTTTGTCAACGAGCTTCTGGAAGTTTGCATAATCATTGTTGAGCAGTTGTACTTGGATCTCATTGTTCAATCCTCTCATGAACAAGTATTGCTTCCTTTGATCCGAGTTGACGTCTTCGGGAGCATACCTTGACAGCTGCGTGAACTTGTTGAGGTACTCATTCACGCTCTTCTTTCCTTGGCGGAGACCTTCGAACTCTTACCTTTTAAGCATCATGACTCCAGCAGGGACGTAATGAGAGCAGAAACTCTCCTTGAATTCAGCCCAAGTGATAGTCTCCTGGTTGACATGAGCATTGCAAAGAGCGTCCCACCAGTCAGCGGCTGCTCCCATAAGTTGGTGCGATGCGAAGAGAACTTTCTCCCGATCATTGCACTGAACAATAGCAAGCTTCTTTTCCATAGATTTCAACCAATCATCAGCCTCCATGAGATCATTAGCTTGTGCAAAAGTAGGCGGTCGAGTCCTCATGAACTCTCCCAATCTATTGTGAGCCGGCGGTGGTGGCGGTGGTGGCGGTGGGGGTGCAGGAACGGGGTTAGGATTGTTGTTGTTGTTGGCTTACAGTTGTCCCAAAGTTTGTGTCACAGTTTGCATGATCTGGTTCTGCATAGCCATCAACCGTTCAAGGTTGTTTGCATCAGCCCCGGGGTTGGCATTTTCAAGAACTTCAACGTTGCCATCCTCTTGTGGTTCATGGTTGCCACGAACGTTCCTCCTTTGACGGCTGGCGTTTTCCCTCACCATCTTTGAGAGAGAGTTAGGTAGAATAGAAAAGAGAAGTTTAAATTGATCCCTCAACTATATGCATCAAGGTGTATGAACTAAATATCTTCTTTCATTAATTTCAGCCTATGTGAGGATGTGAACACATGCCGAAGCATCTCACATCTCTCTACTATGTGTGGATGTGGACATTCGCCGAAGCGTCCCACAACTCACACCAGCACACAAACACAATCAATCATCATAAAAGTTCAACACACCACTCCTATTCACGCTACTACGATTTAAACATTCCTATTACAGCTTATTCAATTGGAATCCTAAACATAATCATGTGAACTGGTGCTTTTTCCGCCGTGTGACGGGGGGGAGGGTGGTCCATCGGACACCTCAATGGGCTCAAGTGCACTCCCACGTGGTGGTGAACGAGTACTTATGCGTGTCGTGCTCCTGATCACCGGCATCTATAAATAGGACATGAAAAACTTTAGAGAAGGAAGAAAAATACTTCAAAACTTCAGAAGCTACGAAGCAAGAAAGCAAAAGTGTTGTTGTTCAAAAGAAGAGAAAAGAGGGCTGAAAATAGCACTTTGCGGTGGCTGAATTGACAAGAAAAGTGCAGCAGCAAGCAATTTTCGAAAATAGCAGTTTAGAGGGGTGTGCCTATGTGTTTTAGAGTGTCCATTCTACCTAGGCTTGCGTCCTACGGTCAACGTGGCTCTGATACCAATCTGTGACACCCGGTTCCAAAAACAGAACCAAGTTAATGCATATGTGTGCCCAGGATGTTAATCACACATATACATGTAATCCACAAACTGAATTCAGAATATAACCACGAATAACAGTACTTCATTACATCGACTAATTGTCTCACTCATGAATCTCTAACTTATTCTTGCAGCGGAAGTCTCTAAACGACAGCGGAAATAACTAAATGGCAGCGGCTCCATCTTCAACTCCACAGGCAGGTTGACGGTTGTTCGCACGCCTAGTACTCCATATGGTCCTTGAAGTACTCTTCTCCTGTTGCTGATGTTTATGTGATAATGCAAGGGTGAGTACATGTCGTACTCAGCAAGTGCTGGAAAAGTATGACATGTAGCTTACAACAAGGTAGGAATAAAAAGGGCTCATTGCAGCAAGCAAATTTTATTTCACAACAAGATAAAAGCAGCAACTATTTCCAAGTGATATTTATCCCAACATGACCAAGTAGTTCAGCATTATTTTCTCCATCATAATTCATCATTTATCAAGTCTCAACCAGCCATTAACCTTTCTCAAGTTCATCTCATACTCATAAACATTCATAACCATCTCATATTCGTATAACTGAAATCAACTCAAGTTTAGCATCCATATTTGGCCTTGTGGTGGCACTGTTTTCCTGGCATGTGTTGGCATGAACCGGTCCTTAGATATACGGCAAGTAAACCACCATCTCATTCAGCAACATCCACGAACCAACCTTGTCTAGATCTCCCCGATTCCATGCTCATTAACATTATCAAGTTCTCATCATCATTATTCATACGAGTGCAGTAGCTAGACATGTTTTATTTCAGCTTCCCGTATCCCGTAGATTAAGTGAAGCAAAAATAAAAAACGACCATACCCGACTCATCAACTTTCCCGGCGATAAGGATGGTTAACAAAACTAGTAAACTCCTATAAAAGAGTGCCCCATCAAGTTGACTCAAGCATACACGTTTTTGCAAACAAAACAGATTCAAAACATGGGATCAATATGGTCAAGGGGCACTTGCCTTGCCCCCGTGGCTCTTGTTGCTCAAGCGTCTCGAAGTCTTGATGCTGTAGTTCTTCGTAGATGGCTTCCTGAGCTTGTACTTCTACTCACGACCACACACATACAAAATTTACAGCAATCAAACATCATGCACAAACTTTACTCAAGATGCAATGGTGTAGATGAATGCAAGTCCTATGGTGCTGTTTTATTAGACCAGTTTATACGTATTCTTGCATGTTTTAATGGGCTTTCATGGGGTTTTATGATGAACAAGGATGTAGGGATCAAGTGTGGACGTGGTGATGATCTTGACTCAAGATCTAGATCAATTCCACCGTCAAAAACCGTTCAAAACGTGATCTGTCCACACGAAAAAGTTTCTGTTCGAAGGGAGCGAAGAAAACAGCGACGACGTCGTAAGATGGGTAACGAAGACCTACCTCACTTACCTTGGGTGGCAGGGCCTTCCTCCTAGCAATGGCAGCAGCGGGGAAATTTTTTTTATGGAATATTAGGGCAGGACAGATCGTCGGCTCTTTTTCGGCGACGGCGAGGCGTGACGGGGCTCGTCGGCGGGCTCACCGGTGGGGCTCACCGGCGACTGAACTCTGGCGGGGGGGGGGGGGGTCCAACTCGGCGAGTCGGGGCTAGGGCCTCCAAGTCGCTGACTTGGGAGGGGGGAAAAGGGAAAGGGGTTGCGGCTAGGGGGGTTGGGTTCTATTTATAAGGGAAAAAGAGGAGTCCTACTCCAATTGGAGCTCAAATAAGAGTCCAACTCAACTTTGGATCTCAACAAACTTATATTTCCAGTTAGGTGCGCAGCCTTGGGGATTTTATCACCCCAAATGTGGGGAAGATTTTGGGGAAATTGTGTCTGTACCCTCAGTACCGGGTACCCCCGCGTGCAGGAGAAAAACCGCCTAGGGACCTCGCCCCAGTCCGCAGGGGTGAGCTCCGAAAGCGCCACGTGTCCAGCGGGGCCGGGCCTCCCCTCTCCTCAGAGGCAAGCCCCAGGCATGCCACATGGCCAGCAGAGCCGGGCCTCGCTCCCCTCCGCAGGGGCGAGCTCCGAGGGCGCCACGTGTCCAGCGGGGCCGGGCTACCCTTCTCCTCAGAGGCGAGCCCCGGGCCTGCCACGTGGCCAGCAGTGCCGGACCTCACCCCCTCCGTAGGGATGAGTTCTGAGGGCGCCACGTGTCCAACGGGGCCGGGCCTCCCCTCTCCTCAGAGGCGAGCTCCGAGGGCGCCACGTGTCCAGCGGTGCCAGACCTCACCCCCTTCGCAGGGGTGAGCTCCGAGGGCGCCACATGTCCAGCGGGCCGGGCCTCCCTTCTCCTCAGAGGCGAGCTCCGAGCCTGCCACGTGGCCACCAGTGCCGGACCTCACCCCCTCCGCAGGGGTGAGCTCCGAAGGCGCCACGTGTCGAGCGGGCCGAGGGACGTGTCGACAGCGCACTTCGACAAATTGGAATTGGCTCATTTCAGCTATCTTTTTCTCATTCCCCACCATTTTTATGATTCTTTCTGCATTTCTATGGTTCCTTACTCCATTTATACGGTTCTTTTCTCTATTTCTACTTCTTTTATAATGTTTCTCTATATAAAAAATGTATGCAGTGCATGGAAATGAATTTGATGGTGTTACCATTTTTTTCAGCTTCCATAATCTCCTTCCATATGGTGGGAATGATAGCAAGATTATAGAGCACTTCATATGGAACCAAGTATAAACTCGGCTCCTCCTCTTTCATCGGAGTGATGGACATATTGTTGACGTGAGATTTGTGTCTTAGCGCATCGGCAACCATATTCACCTTGCCGGGATGGTAGTGAATCTCAATCTCATAATCCTTGATCTGCTCTAACCATCGCTATCGCAGCATATTCAACTCCTTTTAAGTGAAGATATATTTCAAGCTCTTGTAGTCGGTGCGGAGATGCACTAAATTTCCAAGTAGATAGTGACTCCACATTTTCAACGCTAATACCATGACAGCGAGCTCAAGATCATGAGTCGGATAGTGCTGCTCCTGGTTACGAAGCTGACGTGAGCCATGGGCGACCACTCGTCCTTCTTGCATAAACACACAACCAAGCCCGATGCCGGACGCATCACAATACATTCGAAGGGCTTGGTCGTATCCGGTTGAGCTAAGACCGGGGCTGTTGTGAAATGCTTCACCAATGCTTGGAACGCCCCTTCACATTCTAATCTCTAAACATATTTAGTCCCCTTCTTCAACAATTCAGTCATCGGTTTAGCAAGCTTGGAGAAACTCGGCATGAACCTCCGCTAATATTCGCTAAACCGAGGAAGCTTCTGACCTCATGGACAGATGTGGGGGACTTCCGTTTCAGCACCTGCTCAATCTTGCTTGGATCAACCGCAATGCCTTCCTCTGAGATAATATGTCCCAAAAATTGCACTTGGCTGATCCAAAACTCGCATTTGCTGAACTTAGCATAAAGCTTATGGTCTCGCAATCATTGAAGCACGATATGCATGTGTTCGGCGTGTTCCTCTTCAGACTTGTAATAAACCAAGATGTCATCTATGAACACCACCACGAACTTGTCCAACTCCGGCATGAACACCGAGTTCATGGTATACATGAAATGTGCCGGGGCGTTGGTGAGACCAAAAGACATGATGAGATATTCATATAATCCATATCTCGTAGAGAATGCCGCCTTCGGGATATCCTCCGCATGGATAATTATTTGATGATATCTAGAGCGAAGATCCATCTTCGAAAATACAATCGCATCCACAAGTTGATCAAATAAAAATATCAATAAGGCAGTGTATATTTGTTTTTTATGGTAACGGCGTTGAGCGGTTGGTAATCCACACACAAACTCAAGGTTTCATCTTTCTTCTCCATGAACTGCGCCGAACATCCTTATGGTGAGGAACCCGGTCGAATGAAACCTTTACTCAACAAATCATTGAGTTGTTACTTCAATTCAGCTAGCTCATTTGGAGACATCTTGTACGGTCTCCGTGATATTGGTGTTGCCCGGGTGCAAGTTCAATCTTGAACTCAACATTCCATTCGGGCGGCATGCCCGGTAGATCATCCAAAAACGCGTCCGAATATTCACGGACCACATGAATATCCTCAAGCTTTGTAGCTTCCATGTTATAGGTGGCTGGAATTTCTTGGATACGGCGGTCGAGAATGAGAGTGTGTAGTTCATGGAGTTGAGAGTTTAAATGAACCACTCGTGGAATGATGTCAAGAACAGCGCCATGGCGGTGTAGCCATGACATTTTTAAGATGACATCGAGGTTTTGACTCTCTAATATAATTAGAGATGTCGGATATAGATTCCCACCCATCTGCAATGGTGCTCTATAGACCATCCTATCAGCTGCTATTTTCCCAACCGAAGAGCAAATCAAATATAGACATTTTGTGGGAATGATAGGTAATTGATATTTAATGACATAAGGTTGGCTTATGAAATTGTGGGTGGCACCGGAGTCAAAGAGTATGACTATGGGATGATCTAGTAAAGAAAACGTACCCGCAAGGACGGGTTCACCTTTCGGCACGTCCTCGATAGCCAGGTGGTGGATGTTGTCGGGTTTTGGTGTTGGTTTCTTGGGTTGGTTACGGGGATGATTTGCACCCTGATATGGTGCTTGACCCCTGCCCTATCGCTGCTCGGGGCAGTCCTTTGCAAAATGCCCGACATGGCGACACGTAAAGCACATGTATTGTGACGGGTTCCCTCCAAACTTTGGACGGAATCCCGGTGCACGTGGTGGAAGTGGATATGCACGCGGGACCATCCATTATTGCTGCTGTTGCTGTGGTGGAAATGGCCAGCGGAAGCTGTGCGCGTTGAATTGACGACCGCGGAACCACAGCGGTCGAGCCGGTAGCTGCCACCTCTAACCGGATGGTGAGCCATACACCATACAGTACTTTTGTGGGGCCCAACCACCGCTGCTCGTAGGCGCGCTGCGATTCCTCTTATCAGAAACGAGCTCATGCTGAGCATCTTCTTGCACAATCGCAGCATTGGCGATGTCATTGAATTTGCCACAGTTGCATTGTGCGAGTTGGACCTTCATTTTGGGATTTAGGCCCCGGAAGAACGTATTATGCTTCTGGTCTTACGTTCCAACATATTCTGGCGCATACTGCGCTAGCGGGATGAGTGTCCGGGAGTACTCGTGAGCACTCCTCCCGCCTTGTTTTAGCTTCAGGAACTCCTGAAGCTTCCTGTGCATAGTACTGGGAGGTATATGGTAGGCGCGAAATGCCTCCCGAAACTCTGCCCATGTGACGGCATGGCCAGTCGGCAGTGAAGCGATGTAGTTCACCCACCATGTTGTAGGATCGAAGAGCACGTGAAAAGCTACCAGAGGGGGGGGTGAATGGTAGATTAAAACTTTTCGCAGCGGAAACAACAAAAACCCCTCAGCAAAAAATCAAACGGTTAAAGAAACTGTGTGTGCAAGTGTTTTCAAACGTGTTCAACCGTGACAAATCAAGTAGAGTGGTAGAGAATAAAGTCACAGATCTAATGCAACAAGAATCACTTGAAAACACAAAGTAAAACTTGAGATACCATCAAAACATTAAACGAAGATCAATCTGTTCTACCCGATATAAAACAGATCTGCAACGCTGCAAAGAAACTCGTGTATCTCAAAAAATACAGATCCGAAGCTCATGAAAATTTCACAGATGATAGATAATTGAGTTGTGAAGACAACCCAAAAAGAATCATGTCAATCGGATCTGTAAAACTCGAGTTATGAACGAAACACCGAAGCAACGTCGGTCTGTCCAGAAACTCGGCGAGAAAGACTTGACGGAAAACAAGTCGGACGAACAAGGCACAAAAGCTCCTCGAAACTATGAACTTTATTCAATAGAAACACAAGAGGAACAGCCCAAAGTTCTCTACCCACGAGAACTCTGGCCTCCCTTGCTTTTATAGCCAGCCCTCAGGCTAAACAATCCAATCTAGAACTCCTACTCCTAATTGGACTCGTATCCTAACTTACCATAACTGCTCAGGACTCTCCTATTCGCAGATAGAAGCAATCGTGAGACTTCCAAACACCTTAGGAACGTCCTAAACATTCCTAAAACAACTCAACTTCGTGCCTAGCATGAAATCCTATCATAACCAACTCAAATCTTCCATATTTGAGCCATATCCGACTCAGCCTCAGTCTGAGTACGCAATCCAGCCGGTTGGACCTTTCCGACCAATTCTTTATGTCCACTTCTCTTCATCACGCCTTGGAACAATGTTGCCACGTCCATGCACTCCTTGGACACGTGCAAACACCTTCCAACGACGTACACGCAACCTTCATATGCACTGCCCTTGATCCAAACATGCTGCGCGACCTCCCGATCAACTCAACCACAGCTCCTCCCGAACTTGGTTGTTGGAACCTCATCTCCTCCCTGAGACTAGTCCAAGGATCCCGTCACCAGGTATTGAACTCAAGCAACACCTGCACATGAATAAACAACCAATTCTTCCGAGCACAAGTCCTCGACTTGACTCACGTTAGTTCAAAAACCACAACACCTTACATGAGCACGTCACATAAGCATGTTACAAACCATATCAAATGATAACAGCCATAACCACCAAAACACACCAAAAACTTTGCAAATTAATACTAAGCAAACCTTCCCATAAAGCAAGTTTGAAACATTGCGAGTTAAAAGCAAAAACAAGACGCTGCAGTTCTACGAGTTGAACTTCACGGGAGCTCCCTAAAAACAAGCTCCGGACCTCACAGAAGCTCTCTGGACCTTGCAGGAGCTCTCCGGACCTTGCGTCGGACCTTGCCAACACTTGACGGACCTAACAAAGAACTTGTCGGACCTTGCCACAGAAGAATGTTTTGGCAATATTCAAAACTTTGAATGTTAATGCTAACTTTTATCCTAATTGCCAATGGTTTCAGCACACATAGGCCTCACAATCTCCCCCTTGATGAATGCATTGGCAACACCAATTAAAATCCGAACATTGGCTTATGAAAAGTTTTGAAAAGCTTTGAAAACTCATTTCTCCCCCTTTATTAATTTCTCCCTATTTTTTAAAATCAGAGAAGGAAGAAAGTGTATAACATATGCAAAGTGTAAAAAAAATCTCTCCTTATACATATTTCTCCCCCTTTGACAATGTATTCAGCAAGGTTCAAAAGAGAAATTTTTAAATGTTATGAGCATATTATAACATATACATACAAAACAAAGCTCATCCAAGTCATACTATCAGGTTACTTACACTATCACATCAATGAGATACATAAAGTAGTGTAAGCCATGCTAGAGATCAAATGTATTTTTCAGTTTAAGCAAGTCATGATCTCCCTTACTCAACTATTTCAAAATCTGAAAACATGACACTTGTTGCTGTATTTTTATTATTCATAATCATTTAAGGCACAAAGTTGATCATATGATATTTGCAAGAGATTATATGCCGCATCATCCTTATTCTAACCAACCAAGCCAAGCCTATGTCATTTGACAATCAGAAGCTTAAGGACATGGTTTTAGTCATACACAATTCCTTCCAAGTTCATATCTTAGTGCAATGATAAGCAATCTCAAAAGAAGAAGTGCGATGCATGCATATTCTCTTGATCTTTTCTCAATTTTTTATTTGAAAACTCAACATGTGAGCTGATCACTTGATTAATTTTTTATGATTAAAAGCACTTGTGAGCACGCAACAAGTTCAAAACAGCAAGAAAGTTCGATCATGACCAGATTTAGTGTAAGTAATTGTTCTAATTACTAGTCATGGCAAAAACTACAAAATGTATAACATGAGTAATGTAGTAAGAACTTTAAGCCTGTAAAAGGAATCACAAAGTCATATATGTATGAAATACTATGCTCATATTATTTTAGTTTCAGATTCACACATAGACTTTAAAAGTTTCAAAAACTCCCCCTCAATTTAAGCCATGAGGACGCATAACCCCTATTTCACTACGAATGAAACAAAAACGAGTGAAATCCAAAGGTTTTGTAAAAATATCAGCCAATTGTTGTTCGGTATCGACATGGTGAAGCACAATGTTTCCTTTTTCAACATTATCACGAAGAAAGTGATACCTAATGTCAATGTGCTTAGTTCTAGAGTGTTTCACGGGGTTTTTAGCAATACAAATTGCACTAGTGTTATCACAAAACAGTGGAACACTATCTAAATCAATCCCATAGTCCTTAAGTGTTTGAACAATCCAAAGAATTTGTGAGCAAGCGCTAGCCGCAGCTACATATTCAGATTCGGCCGTGGATTGTGCAACTGAACTTTGTTTTCTAGAGGACCAAGCAACAAGTGAATTACCAAGAAAATGACAAGCACCCGAAGTACTTTTCCTATCAATCCTACAACTCCCAAAATCGGCATCCGAAAAAGCTTTCAAAGAAACGGTTGAGGAAGAAGGAAGAAAAATGCCAAATTCTTGAGTTCCATGTAGGTACCTGAGAATCCTTTTGATGGCTTGGCGATGTGAAGCACGTGGAGAAGCTTGAAAACGTGCACAGAGACATACACTGAATTGTATGTCCGGTCTTGACGCCGTGAGATACAAAAGTGATCCAATCATACTTCTGTATTCTTTTTTATCGACCGGGTCACCATCTTCGTCAAGTTCAAGTGTTGTTTCTGTTCCCATTGGTGTCCGAAGAGGCTTGCATTTGTCCATGTTGAAGCGCTTAAGAAGGTCCTTTGTATACTTAGTTTGATGCACAAAAGTTCCTTCTTTTGTTTGCTTGATTTGCAGCCCCAAAAAGTATGTGAGTTCTCCCATCATACTCATCTCAAATTCTGAACTCATCATAGCTGAAAACTTGGACACGAGATCTTGAGAAGCACAACCAAAGATAATATCATCCACATACACTTGAACGAATAATGAGTCATTGCCATGCTTAAGTACAAAAAGAGTTTTATCAACCTTGCCCATGGTAAACCCCTTTTCAAGTAAGAATGTTTTTAACCTATCATACCATGCTCTAGGGGCTTGTTTTAGACCGTACAAGGCTTTGGACAGTTTGTAAACATGATTAGGAAAATTTGGATTTTCAAAACCCGGTGGCTGCTTAACATAAACCTCCTCCTCTATGTAGCCATTAAGAAAAGCACTTTTAACATCCATTTGATATAACTTGAAACCTTTAGATGCAGCAAATGCTAATAAAATTCTTATAGCTTCTAATCTAGCAACAGGAGCAAATGTTTCATCAAAATCTAGACCTTCAATTTGAGTGAAACCTTGAGCAACCAACCTAGCTTTATTCCTAACCGCAACCCCATCCTCACTTTGCTTATTTTTAAATACCCATTTAGTTCCAATTAATGTGTGACCTTGAGGTGGAGGTACAAGTTTCCAAACATTATTTCTTTCAAAATTTTCTAACTCTTCTTGCATGGCATTAATCCAAGATTCATTAGTGAGTG
Source organism: Neostapfia colusana (assembly GCA_030760725.1). Lineage (NCBI taxonomy): Eukaryota > Viridiplantae > Streptophyta > Magnoliopsida > Poales > Poaceae > Neostapfia > Neostapfia colusana. The sequence continues at coordinate 44,764,012 of JASWHV010000012.1, read as the reverse complement.
TGTGTCATATATCCTTGGGTTCAAAAGAAGCAACAAAAGCAGAATGAGCATGAGAGTTTGGATCGCAAAACCTGGACCGAGTGACTCGTTCATGCAAGCTTCCAATGATTTTTTGTGGAGGATGACTTTTGAGTACTCGGAGGGGAGTAGACACTTCACAAGCACCTTCTTCTTCATGTTCGGACCTTTGATTAGGAGAGCTTGTTGATTGAGGAAGGTCCGAACCAGCAGTAGTGACTGTTGGTGCTGGTTGTGGTGCAAAATCAGCAGCTTGATCGTTATTTACTTCCGAGTTTTCGGGCAGCAGCACCACTTCTTCAATAAAAATACTCTCCCCCTACGGATATGGATCCGGACCTGCAATATCGGAGCTAGTACTTGGGCTAACTTCATCAAAAGAAACCTCACAAGTCTCCACAATTTTGTTAGTGTTAAGTAAAAGCACACGGTAGCCTCTAGTATGAGATGGATAACCAAGAAACATGCCATCAACAGATCTAGCTTCAAATTTATCAAGATTACCATGTTTCTTAACAAAGCATTTGCAACCAAAAACCCTAAAGTGTGTAACACTAGGCCTATGTCCAAACCGGAGCTCATATGGGGTTTTTCCAAGCTTAGCACGCAAGAAAACACGATTTGAGACATAACAAGCGGTTGCAATTGTATCAGCCCAAAATTTCCTAGGAGTTTGATATTCATCAAGCATAGTCCTAGCCATCTCAACTAAGGTCCTGTTCTTTCTTTCTACGACACCATTCTGTTGTGGTACATAGGGTGAAGAGTATTGATGGTCTATTCCATTTTCAGCACAAAAGTGATCAAAGGATTGGTTTTTAAATTCAGTTCCGTTATCACTTCTAATTGCTTTTAATGATCCTAGGTGATCAATAGATAATCTAAGAAATAAAGTTCTAAAATGACTAAAAGCTTCATTCTTAGATGCCATAAAATAAACCCAAGAATATATGGAATAATCATCAACAATCACAAGCACATACCATTTACCTCCGAAGGATTGAACACGTGCCGGACCTACTGTGTCAAGATGTAAAAGTTGTCCTGGTTCAACTGTCATGGTCATTGTGAGAGGAGCATGTGAACCTGCAACAAACTTAGCATGTCTACAAGAAGAGCAAACAATATCACTGTCCTTTTTAAGCTTCGGCAGCCCACGTATGCGATCGAGAGCACTAACACGAGTGAGATGATCAAAGCCTATGTGACCAAGTCTACGATGCCAAAAATATAGATCCTTTGTATCATTAGCAACTAGACACCGATGCTTAGAAGTTGACAAATCAAAATCAGCTTTAAAAACTCTTCCAAACCTAGACATGTTAAACAAAAGCTCACCTTTTGAATCTACAACCTTGCAGCAATTTTCAGCAAAGCTAACCTCTAGATCTTCATCTAGCAATTGTGAAACCGAAAGCAAGTTGTATTTCAAATTTTTAACAAGTGCCACATCTTTCAAAGTGTAGAGATTGTTTACTCTAACCGAACCTTTAGCAATTATGGGAGTAGAAGAGTTATCGGCGAAAGTAACATTTTCTACACGTGACACAAAAGAGAGAGGAGAACCATTCTTTGTTACCGGTCATGTGGCGTGAGCAACCTGAATCCACAATCCAAATGTTCTCCTTCCTCAAACGTGAAACCTACACAGCAGCACAATACATCGATGACTCAATACTGGGGTTAGTTAAAAGACTTTTAGGAATCCAGTACTGAGTCACACGACGTCCAGCAGAAATAACACGCGAAAGCTGAGAAGGTACAGCAGGTTTATGAGCCAAACATCGAAAATTTTTGTTCCCAACTACTGACTTAGAAGATGTGTTATATGTAGCACAAAAAACAGTAGGTCCGGGAGCAAGTTTTTGACTCATTACAGCAGGTTGCAAGCTCCGAACATTTGGTCTAGCAGATTTTGCTTGGTTGTTATGTGATCTAGCAAGTATTCTTTGTTTCTTATCGTGTTTAGCTAGTCTATAACAAAAATCCATGACATGACCATCTCTACCACAGTAGGTACAATGAAAAATAACCTTATTATCATGTCTAGATGAGCAAGCAACACGTTTATTAGAACCCGAATGGGACAGTACTCCTGCAGATTTGAGAATCACCTCTTTTTGTCTAGGAGCTGTTTGAATCAAACCGCTTCCTAATGACTTTACAACTTTAGGTGGGTGTGCCTTAACATGAGCATGAGAATTAAAACCTAAACCAGTTTTATCATTACAAGACTTGGAAGAATTCAGCAGCAAGTTTATGTTCTTATTTGCATTAGAAAACCGATCTAGTGTCCTATGCATGTCATCAAGTTTATTGGACAGATCAAAGCAGTTTTCACATGAAGTTTTTCCTTTTAGTTTGCAATTTGAACAATATTTAACTTCATGCACACGTAAAGCATTGTTCAAAATAGAAATCTCATTCATAGCATCATTTAGTTTCTTATTCAGATCATCACATGAAGAACAATGCAAATCAATTGTAGAACAACAAGCATCTTTCAAATTTTTATCATTAAGTGCAGCAAGCTCTTTGTTTTTTTCAATTTCAAGTTCAAGTTTATCAAGTGTAGATGCGTGTGCACTTCTTAAAGAGGATAATTGTTCATAAATCAAATCACATGAGGAACAAGAATCATCACTAGGAATCAAAGTTTTTAAACGATTAATTTTAGATTCTAGTGATTCAATTTTAACAGCATTGTTCCTAAGTTTTTTATCCTTTTTCTTTAATATAACAGTGGCACGAGAAATAGCATCACACATTTCTTCGCAAGTGGGACATACCTCTTCATCATCGATGTTGTGTTCTGCCTCGTCGGAGCTTGAACTTGACTTGCTCGCCATGCAACACATATTTGCCATAGCTTATTCATCTTCATCACTACCGGTGTCCACATGACTTGAGCCAAAATCTTGAAGTGCAGAGATCATACTATGCACTATGTTGCGCATTGATAAATCTTTCTTCTTCTTATTCTTTGCAAACGATTTCTTCGGCCTTGTTTGCTTTTCTTCACATGAAGTCGGACCTGAAAGGTTAGGGCACTCCGTACGAAAATGTCCTGTCTTACCACATTCAAAACATCGTTGAGGTCCGGAGCTTCCTCTCCTTCTAGTTCTCACATTTTGCAATGCTTTTGAGAACCGAGTAGAGATGAGTGCAAGCTCCTCCTCTGGAAACTCTTCAATCTGTTCAAGGGTTAGAGAGGACAGCAAAGAGAGTGCACCACTAGATGATGATTGACTAGAACTAGACATGTCACGTTGCGAAACAAATGCAATAGACTTGTTGGGGTTTTTACGTGAGATGATGTCAATTTCATGAGTTTTCAATTTAGAATAAAGCACGTCTAAAGCAAGAGAACTCATGACAGTAGATTCACGAATAGATGTAACTTTCATCTCCCAAATTGACATATCTAATGCTCCTAACAATTGTCTAGCATTTTCAGCATCTGAAAAGTTAACATTGACACTATGCAAGTTGCTGAGAATTTTATTAAAGCAAGCAAAAAGGTCGTCAATTGACTCATCGGGTTGCATCTCAAAACGCATGTATTCTTTCTTGAACATATCTTGCCTTACCTCCTTGATCGTGTTGGATCCTTCATGGTAGTCACAAAGAGCTTTCCAAACATCATATGCAGATCGGAGATGTGCAACACGGTCGAAGTCGCTTTGAGTCAATCCTTGGATGATCAAGTTGCGAGCCTTGTTGTTGTTGTCAACATCTCTCATGTTCGCAGCCGTAACTTGATCGTTGGGTGGTACATCGAAGTTCCGGTAGACCTTTTCCCATATGGAGAAGCCTTGCGCCTGTATGTAGGCCTCCATCCGCGCCTTCCAAACCTGAAAATCGACGCCATTGAACACACAAGGTTTTGCGAAGTATTTCTCCATGATGGTTAGTCAAAACACGTTCAAATCACAAAGATTAGAGCACCTTGGCTCTGATACCAATTGTAGGATCGAAGAGCACATGAAAAGCTACCAGAGGAGGGGGGTGAATGGTAGATTAAAACTTTTCGCACCGGAAACAACAAAAACCCCTCAGCAAAAAATCAATCGGTTAAAGAAACCGTGTGTGCAAGTGTTTTCAAACGTGTTCAACCATGACAAATCAAGGAGAGAGGTAGAGAATCAAGTCACGGATCTAATGCAACAAGAATCACTTGAAAACACGAAGTAAAACTTGAGATACGATCAAAACATTAAACGAAGATCAATCTGTTCTACCCGATATAAAACAGATCCGCAACGCTGCAAAGAAACTCGTTTATCTCAAAAACTACGGATCCGAAGCTCGTGAAAATTTCACAGATGATAGATAATTGAGTTGTGAAGACAACCCAAAAAGAATCACATCAATCGGATCTGTAAAACTCGAGTTATGAACGAAACACCGAAGCAACGTCGGTCTGTCCAGAAACTCGGCGAGAAAGACTTGACGGAAAACAAGTCGGACGAACAAGGCACAAAAGCTCCTCGAAACTCTGAACTTTATTCAATAGAAACACAAGAGGAACAGCCCAAAGTTCTCTACCCACGAGAGCTCTGGCCTCCCATGCTTTTATAGCCAGCCCTCAGGCTAAACAATCAATCTAGGACTCCTACTCCTAATTGGATTCGTATCCTAACTTACCATAACTGCTCAGGACTCTCCTATTCGCAGATAGAAGCAATCGTGAGACTTCCAAACACCTTAGGAACGTCCTAAACATTCCTAAAACAACTCAACTTCGTGCCTAGCACGAAATCCTATCATAACCAACTCAAATCTTCCATATTTGAGCCATATCCGACTCAGCCTCAGCCTGAGTACGCAATCCAGCTGGTTGGACCTTTCCGACCAATTCTTTACGTCCACTTCTCTTCATCACGCCTTGGAACAATGTTGCCACGTCCATGCACTCCTTGCACACGTGCAAACACCTTCCAACGACGTACATGCAACCTTCATATGCACTGCCCTTGATCCAAACATGTTGCGCGACCTCCCGATCAACTCAACCACAGCTCCTCCCGAACTTGGTTGTTGGAACCTCATCTTCTCCCTGAGACTAGTCCAAGGATCCCGTCACCAGCCATGTCTTGAACTCAAGCAACACCTGCACATGAATAAACAACCAATTCTTCCGAGCACAAGTCCTCGACTTGACTCACGTTAGTTCAAAAATCACAACACCTTACATGAGCACGTCACATAAGCATGTTGCAAACCATATCAAATGATAACAGTCATAACCACCAAAACACACCAAAAACTTAGCAAATTAATACTAAGCAAACCTTCCCATAAAGCAAGTTTGAAACATTGCGAGTTAAAAGCAAAAACAAGACGCTGCAGTTCTACGAGTTGAACTTCACGGGAGCTCCCTAAAAACAAGCTCCGGACCTCACAGAAGCTCTCCGGACCTTGCAGGAGCTCTCCGGACCTTGCGTCGGACCTTGCCAACACTTGGCGGACCTAACAAAGAACTTGGCGGACCTAACAAAGAACATGGTCCAGGCCGCCGGAGCGTAAAACCCAACGTCCACGGGAGTGCTTGGTGTATTGCTTGCTCGCGTATGAGAATGATTATACTTTGTCGCGAATCCTTTGCCCAGAGGCTGCCCCGGTCCTTTTATAGCCCAAGGTCGGGGTAGTTATAAGGTGGCCCAGGGCCCAACATGTGGCACCGTGGCTATCTGTCTCCTATACACAAACTATGGGTATTTACACATACATGCATTGTCACTGTCAACGGAGTTACGGTGCGCCGCCTGTCCCACTGGGCGCCTCTTCCCGAGTGGCTGGTGATAATGAAGTCCCTGTCTTGTCACCGCGTCTCCTCGCCCCGTTAGGCGGCTCTGTACCGTTGGGTGGCACTGTTGCGCCATCACGCCTCGCCGCCTTGTCTTTCACTATAATGGTGTGCAGACGAGGAATGGAGGCGTGCGTCATGCGCCATGCTTCTGGGAAAGGCGCGATCCTTGAATGCTTGGCCTGACAACACACCTTCCTCATTACTCCTGGGCTATCTGCCCATTGCCTGCTGAAGTGACATTCGGAAGGATGGCCCCCCCGAGACACGTGTCTCCACCGGAGCCGTCTTGTGGAGTAGTGGGCCGCCTAGAGTTGTTGGGCACGCGACAACACCAGAGCCCTCCCATGCTAGAGGTTGGATCCAGAGCTGCGGGACACGTGGCACATCGAGGCCTTCCCTCAGGGGGAAAGTACGCCCGGAGTCGCTGCCCACGTGGCAGCACTGGAGGCCTCCATGATGGAGTTCGGATCCGGAGCTGCAGGACGCGTGGCTCCTCCGGAGCCCTCTCTGGCTGAGGGGTGCAACTTGGAGGTTCTGGGCACGCGGTAGTGCCGGAGCCCTCCTCGATGGAGGATGGGTTCCGGCTCCACCGGACGCGTGTCGGCCCCCGAGCCACACTTGGCCGGTAGTCAGGCTCAGAGCCTGAAGACACGTTGCAATCCTCGGACAACCCATGGGGCATAGAACGCATGGCTTACGCTGGGGCCCGCCCATGCTGGGAAGGCGGGGCCCAGGTGCTTTTTACTCACTATGCGGGGGTACCCGGTTCGCAGGGTACCGACAGTGGCCCCCGGGCCCATCTCGAGGGAGGCTTTGAGCCCGTAGGTGGGGCCCCTATCTCCTCCGCGTCATGGGTTTGGTCTTGCAATTCTTGGGAATCAAGCGGCGGAAAAATTTTTGCGCAGTGGGCGAGCGGCCGTACCTGGGAGATGAAAAGGTTGTTCATCCTCGGCGTAGGGGCACACTCGGTCAAAGCGGCAGCACATCATCACTTCACTCTGACTTGACTGGTCATTGTGTGGCAGTCGAGGGGTTTCCTTGGGGCTATTACTGCGACCGCCCGTGACCGTAGGAGCACTGCGTCGCTTCCCTCGGGAATCGCTGGTAGTTCCCGAGTTTATACTCACCTGTCCCACTAGTGCCTAACTGGTGGGCCTAGGCCCTACCCGTCATTGGCGCGGGCTAGGGCGACGTGCCTGAGGGGTTACCTCGGGCTATTTTCTTGTGGTAGCTGATGAGCCGGTCGCACCGCTTCTCTCGGGAACTGCCGGTCGTCCCCGAAGGGTTATCTTTCGGACCCCTAGTGGCTGGCGGGTGGTCCTGAGTTCAGCTCATTATTGGAGGAGGCGAATAGCCACGGTGTGCAGCGATGGTAACTCAATCGCCTCGCTTGTTGTGCTGCTTGAGGCTGCAGACGGTTATAAAAGGAGGCCTTGTGGTTGTAAGACGGCACTCCTCCTCACCATGCGACCTTCGTCCTCCTCTTGTGCGCTGGAAGCCTCTGCTCCTAGACACTCTCACCCACCAGATGTCTCCTCACTCGTGATTGTCTTCACCTACCTCTGCGAGATGTTCGTATGCATGCGGCCTTCGGTGAGGTTTTCTGGTATATCCCTCTCTTTGACGGGCCTGGATAGAAGCACAAGCCATCCTGATAGCACGCCGATGGCCGGGGAGGCCGTCGGGAATAGGGTATTTGACCTGCAGTGAGCCCCGACGTCAGTGCCGGGTGGAGCACATCCTCTAGGCGCTTTGTCGCCAGAGGGCTGCCTGCCAGTACCGGAGGAAGGCTAAGTCGAGAGTGATCAAGCTTTCCTCCTGGTACTGTTGTAGACAATAAAATCTATGATAGACGATGATTTTGTCCACCCTGTACTGGATGCTACTACCATGCGGTCCAGCATGCATCGCCTGATCAACACAAGGATGTCTCGTTGTCATAGTCCAACGTGCATTGTTGCCAACCCTTGGTCTAATAGCTGGTGGCTGTCCTACTGCTCAGAGACCGGTTCGGGGGATAACCAAGCAGTCCATGGAGCAGAAGACTACTCAACTTGAGTTCCTTAGTTGCCTTGTATCCTCCCCTGTATGTCGGGACCCTAGTGTTAATGAAAATTTTTCTGCTCTAAGTCTTTCATAGTCTTGTCCTGTAATTCTGTATTGATGAATGAAAAAGTGATTATGTTGATCTCCATTCTATCAGTCGCTTGGTGCTTGGGCTGATAGGTAGAGCCATCTTCAATTTCTGTGAGGCCCCTTGATCCTCGATGCCGCCAAGACTGGGTGGTCCCTTAACTTGCCCAAGCAGTTGCCGTTTTTTTGTTGCTTGCCGTAGATATGCACCCGCTTCTCTTTATAGGTTGCCGGGTCCGAACGTCTAGCTTATTTTGAATAGCCGTGATGACCCTCTGGCAACGGGTGCCAACGTAGTACACAATATCCAGGGCCTTCGGGAAGCGTCAGTTTTTTGGGGGTCTTAGAGTGATTTGTTTGGTAAAGTTGGAGCTACGACCCTATGGATCGGGGCCTTGCAACTTGCATAGACACTAAGGGCAAAGGATACTTCGAGCCGTGTAGTTGCATTTCCTCTGCTCGAGGGTTTCATTTGGGTTATAGTCATCTGCTAAGCTACGGGACCTGGGCAATTCAGTGTATCGACATCCGGACCCCGGTTACCGTATTTCTCAGGGCGGTGTGCCATCCGAGCCCCCCACACTCTGGGTGTCGCGCCTACTCGAACAGGGCGCACCTGCTCAGGACGCAGGCCTGATCTAAGCAGGCCGCGCACCCTAGTCCTCCTGCTGTCTAGGCACTCTGAAGAGGGGAGGCGTCCTTTTGGCACTACCGGACCCTAGCTGGAAGGTAACCTGGGGGTCCGGAGGTAATACAGGTACCTCAGGTGTTTCCTCCTCGTAGCAGGAATTTAGCCAACGGCGAGGCAAATAAACGAGATTATATGCAATAATATACGCAAAAGCTTGGAGGGGAAGTTGTATTGACATGGGAGCACAAAAGTCCAGAATGACTTAGCTGGTGCGAGCAGTACTTTGCTAATTTCCAAGCTTGCTCCTCCTATCACTTAGCGACGTAAATACCTGGGGCGCCCGAGCAGCGTGGGTATCCCTCTTTCTGGGCCCCCTGACAGCATGTGGACCCTAGGGGAGTTTGGCCCTTGTCTCTAGTATTGTCGTAGCCAGCATTCTAAACTTCCTACTCGCTGCTGGAGTGGTCCGATGCCTAGCACTCGTAATTTACCGTGATGGCCCTCTGGTATGTGCAGTCACCTGGTGAGAGGGGGGGCGCACCTACCAAGTGACTGGATGAAGCAAGATGTTAGCATCGGGCCTCCTGGGGGGTCCGGGTCACCATGGACCTATTGAGATGACCCCGGGCTTGGGCGACGTTGTCACCCAGGACTTAGTTGATGCTTTTGTCTAGGGGCATGTGCCGCCTGGCTTCCCGACGCTGCTAAGCTACAGCGCCGGGGTGCCCAGCCATCATGCCTTTTAACGGTCATGAGGGTAGGATAATTTTGCAGCGTCTGCACCGGTGTGTGGATCTGCTTAGCATGGAACTGATATGCCTCACATATCTTGACCAGCTCGACGACATCTAGGGGGGGCTATCGGCCAGTAAACCGTGCTGGAAGGTTTCACTGGCCAGCGTGTGGAACACAGCGGTTGCCACACTCGCCCTCATGGATCTCTGCGAATATCTCACAGCCTTCCTCCCGGATAATGCACCGCAATAGATCGCTGTCAGCGCCACATTGGTAGAGATTTCCGTCTACCAATATGTATCTTCTAGCCATACGAAAGATTGGTTCAGCAGATACACGTTCATCAGGAAGGATATTGTCTTTCAAGAAGGTCCACACCTCCGTGATCCCTGCATCAGACCTACTTGTGCTCTTTGGATCTTGGGCGCCGGGTCACACAGAGCCCCCGGTGACGCATACGATCCTTGGTGAGCGCCGTGGTTGCAGGGCCGCCCGGACTGCCAGCTTCGAGGTGCTGGGCTCGCCCCCTTTCGCCTGGTTCGGTAGGTCAAGCTGTATGGTGCAGTAGCTTCCTTTCAAAGGTGCCTTCCAAGGTTGTCTGCTACCGCATTGTTGGCGCAGGGGATATGGCGCTACTCCAAAGCATGAAATCCCTTTTCTAAAGTAGGCCGCTGGCTGTGGATCGGCGTAAGAACACTCTCGCTCGCCCTGTTTGGTGGCAAGTTGGGAGTCTACTTTTAGCTATCTTCTGTCGCACTTCTAGAGAAAGGGCAATACTTAAGCAAAAAATGAGAGCTTCATACTTTGCCATGCTATTGGTAGCCTTGGAGTCAAGGTGCACCATGTACTTGGGCTTCTCTCCTAACTGCGAGGTGAGCAGGACCCCCGCTTTGGCACCTCGCTCTCGCGAGGGCAGTCACAGCAGAGTGTCTAGAGAGGTCTGGTGGAAACCAGGGCTCTAGTTTTAGGCCACCGTCGTCTTGACCTCCTAGACGGTCTTGAGACTGAACTAGTTCCACCTCAAGTATGTAGGTTTAGCATATAGAACTAACGTGTAGGATGGCTCCAAACGCGCCATTTATAACTACTATGCGTAAGCCAATCATAGGCTGTAATGGGGCACATAGGTCAGGACTCACTTTTTCTTGTTTCTGACTTCCTTCGGGCCATAGGGGGCCATAGGTCGTGCTAGAAGGCTGCGGTTCCTCCCGGATACCGAGAGAACCTGGACCCTTCCGGGACTTTAGATGTTCTAAGCTCTGTCCCCGGTCCCTATGTTACCCTTACAAGAAAGAGGAAAAGAAAAAATAGTCTACCACTACTTGGATGTAGACTTACAGGGTTGTCCTATGACCCGTGGAAGGGTTGAGGTTCCTACCCTTTACAGCAAAACGAACACACCTGGGAGACATGCTCGTGCATGTCGGGGGGTAGGTTTGACACTCTTCCTCGAAAAGAACCCTGCCGAGGCATCAGGCGGTCCTTCCCTGGGTCGTCCACTCTTCTTGTTGGAAGAGGGACCGCCTGGTCAGTTGTGGAGTGTCTTGCGACGCTCGCTGTGGTCGGAGCCGGAGTCCTCTTCCTGATTGTAGAGGGTCTTTGACGCCCATTTGGCATCTTGGAACTCCATCTCCTGGTCACTGCCGTCCTCCGGAGCAGCCTTCTGTTTGCCCTCCCGCTGGCGAGAGGGCACACCCTCTTGGCGCTGCTGTCGGAGCTCTCGGAAGCGCTCCGCCAGCCTCTGGATCTCCCGGGATTCGCTGGCGCTGTGCTGGTTGTTATTGTGGACCGGGCACCGCTGGGCACCATCATCGCTGCCAGACGGCTGGCGTGGGCGCTTGTCGGTGCGTGGCCCCCGGCCCTCTGCAGCCGCTACTACTGCTGCAGTGTGTGCCCCAGCCAACGGCTAGTCCTTGCCGCTGCTCTTCTTCTTCTTGCCGCCAGTACTCTCCCTGGCGGACACACCCCCCTTGCTGGGTAGCGTGTGCCAGTTTCTGCCCTAGGTGGCCCTGACACACTTGTCCGCCAAGCTGAAGAGCTCGGAGACATCCTGCACGTCATGCGTGGCCAGCTTCTCGAGCATCTTTCTGTCGCGGATGCCTTGTCGAAAGGCGAGGATGATGGGCGCATTGGAGATGCGGGGGATGGTGTTCCTGACCTGGGAGAAGCGCTGGATGAATGAGCGCAGCAGCTCTCGCGCCTGCTGCTGTATGGTGTGGAGGTCGGCCTCGAAGCCCGGCCGGACGTAGGAACTTCCAAAGTTGGCCGTGAACTGACGGCACAACTCTTCCGAGGAGGTCACAGACCCCTGGGGCAAGTTCATGAGACATGACCGGGCTGACCCGGTCAAAGCTACTAGGAAGTAGTTGGCCATGATGGCCTCATCCCCCCTGCAGCTAGGATGGCAGTGGAGTAGATCTGCAGGAACTCGACGGGGTTGACTGTCCCGTCGAACTTCTCCGGCAAGTGTGGCCGGAACTTGCGTGGCCACACCACCATATGAAGGTGCGGAGCCAAAACCATGCAGCCTCCCACTGAGCCTGGGGAGACGGGGTTCTGGCCCGCGTAAACAGGGCGCACGATACCTGGGGTACCATGCTCCTCTCCGAGGCTACGACACCACTCGCGCTGTCGCTCGATGGTAACGCGGCCATCTTCCTTCTGACGATGACGACGGTCCAGCTCGCCCCTGAGTTCGGTGGTGGGGAGCCTGGACGTCGCCATGGAGTGGGTTGTCGCCGTCCTGTAATCCCTTGTTAGGTTATGGGGCGGCAGTTGTCCCATCCCTGGTCGCCGTCTCCGGTGACACAGCGAGTTGAGCGCGGCTACGACCAGGTGGTCGACGTCGTTGCGCCATTGCTCGGCAGCGGACGTGGAAGCCCTCGCTTTCGGGGGGTTGTGCAGGAGTGCGTGGGCTGCTAACAGCGCGCTTTCTGGACTGGCTTCGGTCGGCGCTTGCGACGCTGTCGCCGTTGCTGCCAGGGCTGCCAGGTGGCAACGCATACCATCGCCATAGGAGCTGGCGCCGGTGCAGGAGGTCCCGCTCTGGGACCAGAGGATGCTTCCTGCTCACTCTGCCGCTGACGGCGCGAGGGACGGGAAAAACCTCCGAAAGACTGGATGTTCACCATTGTGGGTCACAGACAACTTCAGGAACCAAAAGCCCCCCTTCCTGGCGCGCCAAATGTCGAAGTGTTCACTACGACACTTCCCCCGGTTTGCTCGGAAGCAGCCTACGGAGGTTCTTTTTTCGGTGGGGCTAGTGGATCACGAAGGTCTGAACACAAAGGCGAGAGAGACACACAGATTTACGTGGTTCAGGCCGCCTGAGCGTAAAACCCTACGTCCACGGGAGTGCTTGGTGTATTGCTTTCTCGCGTATGAGAATGAGTAGGCTGGGTCGCGAACCCTTTGCCTGGAGGCTGCCTCGGTCCTTTTATAGCCCAAGGCCGGGTAGTGACAAGGTGGCCCGGGGCCTGACATGTGGCCCCACGGCTATCTATCTCCTATACACAAACTATGGGTATTTACAGATACATGCATTGTCACTGTCGACGGAGTTACGGTGCGTCGCTTGTCCCACCGGGCGCCTCTGCCCGGGTGGCAGGTGATGATGAAGTCCCTGTCTTGTCACCGCATCTCCTCGCCCTGTTAGGCGGCTCTGTACCGTTGGGTGGCACTGTTGCGCCGTCACGCCTTGGCGCCCTATCTTTCACCGTAATGGTGTGCAGACGGGGAACGGAGGCGTGCGTCGTGCGCCATGCTTCTGGGGAAGGCGTGATCCTTGAATGCTTGGCCTGACAACGCACCTTCCTCATTACTCCCGGTCTATCTGCTCGTTGCCTGCTGAAGTGACATTCAGGCGGATGGCCCCTGAGACACGTGTCTCCACCGGAGCCGTCTTGTGGAGTAGTGGGAGGCCTGGAGTTGTTTAGCATGCGGCAGCACCGGAGCCCTCCCATGCTGGAGGTCGGATCGGGAGCTGCGGGACATGTGGCACATCGGGGCCTTCCCTCAGGGGGGAGGTGTGCCCGGAGTCACTGCCCATGTGGCAGCACCGGAGGCCCCCATGATGGAGGTCGGATTCGGAGCTGCAGGACGCGTGGCTCCTCCGGAGCCCTCTCCTACCGAGGGGTGTGACTTAGAGGTTCCGGGCATGCGGTAGCGCCAGAGCCCTCCTCGGTGGAGGATGGGGTCCGGCTCCACCGGACGTGTGTCGGCCCCCGAGCCACCCTTGGCCGGTAGTCTGGCTCAGAGCCTGAAGACACGTTGAAACCCTGGGACAACCCATGGGGCATAGAACGCATGGCTTACGCTGGGGCCCGCCTATGCTGGGAAGGCGGGGCCCAGGTGCTTTTTACCCACTACGTGGGGGTACCCGATTCGCAGGATACCGACAACTGCAAACAGCGCCTTCTGATGTTCGGTGGATCGGAGCAGACCAAACTTCGCCTTGAGGATGCGGATAAAGTTGTCCGCCTCCAGAGGCTCCTCAGCCTCCGCAAAGACCGGTGGATGCGTCACCAAGAAGTCCGAGTACGAACTCTGTTGGGGCTGGCGTTGCCCATTGTCTCGGTGTCCCCCTTGACAGGACGCATTATGCTGCACCAGCATCCGCAGAAACTCGGTTTGCTCGTCGCACGAGCCGGGTACTATGGCGAGAACCTCCGCGAGAGTTCATGGAAGTTCAGGTGGTGGAGGAGCAGGTTGTTGTTGCGTCGTGGTTTATTCCGGAGGTGGAGACTCATCACCACGACCCTGACTTGGGCCTCCCTCCTCATGCGTAGAGCGTGTACGCACCATTCTGCATCCACAAATTAAAAGATCAGCACATGTTTGTTTACTTCACCCAGTCTATACAATAGACGTGCGAGAATTAAACAAATGGTACGCATAAAATTCACACATATGGATAAAGTATACACTTTATAAAACATACGCATCCCTGGACCATGTTACCACAGTCGAGTTTCAAAGTAATAAACTTCATGGATGGAAGCTCATTTCGACTATCGTTGGTCGCCACGGGATGTTAAGTGCGTTAGCATGTGTATATCCTCGCTATTGTACAAGACACAAACATGTCATCGTTCGAAATGATGTGTCGAGTGTATCACCTAATCGATCCCAAACCACGATATTGAGAACTGTCGCTGGACATCAAAATGGGAAACCAAGGTGATTTGAATTTTAAAAATTCAAACAAGAATTCACTGTTCAGATTCTGGTCTAGCTGACCTGTTTGGAAAATTCAAATGTTTCGACCAGTTTAGAGGCAAAATCTGGACTGGAGTTCAACAACAAAGTGGTAGTAAACCCAAAAAGGAATCCAGAATGTATTCATTTGCCTCAATAGCATTTCTGATTTAGGAGTTGTGACTTTTGCAAATTGATAGTTTTTCTGGAAAATTTTTTGACACCACCTCTGGCACGGATATTGTCGTCAACATACCCGAGGAGACTTTGAATGGAATGTCGGTACTACGTCCTCACCAAAGAAAATCCTAAACCGATATTCCGACATACGTCTCAGATCGTGGCACTAGAAGCGTCACTCACAAACGGTTTCTAAACGCAATGTTCTAACGTGGTCAATGTACCTGCGTAAAACCACTCAATAATGAGGCATACAAATGTTTATCATTCCAGACAGGTCCATATCATACTAAAAATATACGCCCCGTATCATTTTCATACGGATCGTCCTTGAGTTAGGCCACGTCTCAAGGTACATGGTCACGTATTTACACCACACGACGGGGAACCCGAGTAGAGCGCGGACGGATCCTCACGGTTGGGAATTTTATCAAGCCAACGGATACCACCTACTGCCCTTTAACCGTTAAGGCACGCCGAAGGCGAGCGTTGCGTATGGCCCTTTGAACATTGAACGTTCAAGAGTTGCACACTATCGTGTTTTCTTACCACACGATGGGGTATCCTCGCTTTTGCCTGAAGCACGATGGGGAGCAGTGTTTTCATATGTTCCCAGAACCATGAGAAGGTTCAGAGACTCATATTAATATTGTGTCAAGCCACGGTAACCATCACATACTACTTCCCGTATGGCGAGCTTACCACAATTGATCTGCCTGCGGTGGCGTACCTTACCTCTTACGTGACGTCGAAGCATCATTACAGAATAATAACAAGTAGGTTAGCTTTTTCACCTTAAGTATCTCCTACTATAATAGACCTTATATGGGCATATTGACTAATCCTCACTCGATTACTTCTAAATTTTCAACATAGGCTCTTTTCGGGCGTGCTATGCCCAACCTGGCTCTGATACCAGGTTGTGGGGACCGGGTCCACACTTTCCAGGATCGCAGAGGGTGGTGCCTTGCGTTGCGGCACCCAACAGGACACACAAAAAAAAATACGAGAAACATACAAAATTTTATTTATGTAAAACAGCAGAAGTCTTTTATAATACTTAATATATTCTGGAAGTTATGTTCATAGCTAAAATCTCAGCCTAGCTATGCAAAAGTGCAACCGTCCAGCGCGAGGATGCTACACGCTAGCAGCATACATCCAAAGATCACGGCGGTGTGCAGGGCTCCCACTCGGTCGTGTACCCTGACGGGGGCATCGCCTCGTCCTCAGACCCTTCTTCATAAATCTTACATGCAACGACTTAATATAGCAACCGTGAGCACGATGACTCAGCGAGACTTATCAGACCGCCTAAATATGGAACTCTACATGCAGATATACTTAACCTAGGAAATGATATTGCGATAAAGAACTCACCTATGTGTTAATCCTTACTTTTATGATTATTAGTAGCAAGTTACGAGTTCATAACAAGTAACTTTAGTGAGCAATATCTATAGCAATCATGGTTGCAACACAATAATATTTCAATGCATCATATTCTTCTGGCCTCTTTCAGTATTTACTACGTCACATCGCAGTGAACAAGCAATGCTCAAATGACCGCGAGGGACGGTGATTACACTCAATAGACACACGGATAACACGTCACATACACCCATTTCGGAAGTGTAGCGAATCACACTTCCCTACTCTATTGTATGTAACAATCTTTCAGAGAAAACCCAAATGTCGAACCGTTCCTTCCGTAATGGGCAGGAGGTCCACAGCGGAGCGTGTCTGTGCCCGACGACAAATTTACACCTTGCTGCCCTCAACCCACTCCTATAAAATGGTAGGATATGCCTCGACAGTTGATGAGGACATCACAACAGTGGATACTCACATTGATATACAAGGACCAATCACAAGAGGACGAGCACGGTTACTAAATCAGCAGGTGAACTCGTTCCTAACTTCCTACCCATGTGATTTTGAGAATGGATTGCTATTGAATGATTTAATTGTTATTAGTAACCATGGACAGGACCAACAAGTAAAGGGAGGAGGATTTGGGGACATGGAGAATCAGATGGGACGTCCACAAGTTGATGGAAACAGTCACCAATTCGGACTCGAGTTCAACTCGGAGTCCAGGAGCAGTACATCTTAAAACGGACGTCCAGGATGCATACGGACTCCGTTTTTGACGTTCCACATATGCATGGAAAGATGAGAAGATAAACTTTGCAATGGTTCTGGTCCCACATTAAAATTCGCCCGTAGTTGTTGGTAGTTGTCGAAACAAGTTGAATTCGGAGTTCTGTCCGGTGTTGCACCACCGTATTGGGCTTTTGGGCCTTGTATCCCGTATGAGTCCATTAGGGACGCGTCTAAGGGTCTTATGATCGAATCCTAGCCTTTAAATACTGCAGCCGCCGGCCATATTTTGTGAATTTTTCTTAGATTAAACACTTTCGCCATTCTACGGTTTGTGAGACCCCAATTTCGCAATTTTAGATTGCATCTTCGTCGTTCTTGCTTGTGTTCTCGGTTGCACCTGCAGGTGATAGCCTTCTTGGCGAGGTCAAGTGTGTGAAGCATGGTTAATAACCAACGGAGGAGTGGTGTAGTGATTACAGGGGTGTTCGGGTCTGCTCGAGTTCCTCGGATCATCAACGTCGAGATTTCCACTTCAATCGACCTACCTTTCGGAAGATCGAGCCTAAACAACTCATCATTTGGTATCATATTTCAGGTTGCCCATGAGGTACTTTGATTTCCCACTAGATTAGTTTTTATTTTTCATACCTAGAGTCCACAGAAAAAGCCACAAAAAAACATATCGTGTTACCGATTCCTAGACTATAGTGCCTGTAAGTTTTCGTTTTTCAGTTTGCATTGTTGAGTTTGCATTCGTGTGGTCGAGTTTTGTTGCTGGTTTAGCTTTGTGTTTTGGGTCATAGTTATCGTTTTTTCTTCCTTGTTTTTATTGCTGCTCACCTATTCCACAATCCGTAAACAACAAACCGAGCCACCAAGATCATCGGTTTTCCCTAGCTAGCCGCCTTGCGTGAACTCCCGCATCGCCAGCCCTAGAACAGGTGACAAACAATTATGCCAGTCCTCCTTGATTCATCACACAACATCCCATCAGCCGTCTTTGCTAAATTCCGATTGTTTTTCACATCCTATTGCGAGATCTTTTTCAAAACCGAGTTTGAATCAACATAAAAAAACAGTAACTCGGGTAGCCTACCATAAAACGGCCATAACTTTTGCATACGAACTCGAAATCGGGCAATTTTTTTCAAATTGATCTACTCGAAATTTCGCAACCGATTTTCCACCGCTTCGCTGTGTTCGGCGAAATTTGTTTGGCCAAATTCCCCTCGGAAGATAGACTATCCGGACTCCAAAGTTTCAGCACAAATTTTAAAGAATCTTCCTGATTTTCTATAGGCCACATCTTACATCCAATTGAGATGCAAAGTTGTGTGCTTCCTTTTTTGTGCTCTCAAGTAAACAAAAAATATCAGAAAAATATTAAAAAAGAAAAAAATAGTGAAGAGAGCACACGTATTAAAGCATTGACAGCACACACTTGAAACAGTTGGCCTATACACTTGTGCTGTACTTGTTGCTTATATCTTCCTGATCTTCTATTTGCCTCTCTACTGCCTTGTGTTGTGCTAGGCCTAGAACACTTGTTAACCAGCAACAGTTCCTACATTGAATACTTATTCAACTTTATTTTGCTATTAACGATTTTCTTTACCTATTAGCCACTATATTGTGCCATCCAATCTCCACTTTTCCTCTTGAGCAGAACAGGTACCTTTGCAATCACTCCACGCTTCATTGGTTTCTCACCGTCCACCGTTTACCACCTGCTATGTCGGTAAGAACACTTGTAAGAACGTGGTAAGACGCTTGAGAGAGAGAGATTGTTTCCTTCCTTCCACTTTTCACATTGCCACTATCCTTTGTAGTTGATAGGGATAACATCTTTTTGTTGTCTTTTGTTTACTACTAACAATGGCAGAAGATAAAAGGGATGATGAATGTGTTCAACATGCTGAGTTGCGTGACATGATGAGGGAAATGACAGATATGTTCATCAAAACCCAAGCATCGACAGAGGCGTCATTGACGACCTTGAATCACCAACTTGCTGATCTTGTTGTTCGCATGGATACTCTTGAGGCGCGGCTGCCTCTCGCTGAAGATCGTGAAGACGATGCTTATAATATGGAAGATCATAACAATCAACCACGACTTTCACGTTATCTATGAGGTATGGGAGGTAATAATCGTTATAATTACAATGATCGTCATAACAATTTTAATCGCCCTCTTGATGATCCTTTTGCTAAAGTCAAATTTACTATACCCTCTTTTTCTGGTGCTTATGATGCTGAGGCATATCTTGATTGGGAGATGACAATAGAGCAGAAATTTAATGCCCACCTTGTTCCTGAACAACATAGAGTTTGTCAAGCCACTAGTGAGTTTAAGGATTTTGCTATCATATGGTGGAATGAACTTGTTAAAACTAGAACTGATCCTCCAACATGGGATAGATTAAAGGAAGCTATGCGTATTCGTTTTGTTCCTCCTTTTCAGCGGGACCTTCGCAAAAAATTGCAGCGCTTAGACCAAGGTAACATGTCCGTAGAGGAGTATTATCAAGAGTTACAAAAGGGTATGTTGCGCTGTGGGGTAGTAGAGGACATGGATGATAAAATAGCTCGTTTTTATTGGGGGTTGAGGCGTGAAATTCAGGACATTGTTGATTATAAGGAATATGATACTGTTAACAGATTATTTCAGCTGGCTATGTTGGCAGAAAAAGAATTGCAGGGCCGCCAACAGCAGCAGCACCAACGCATGAGGAGCACATTTACACCGCGTTCGACATCTACACCATCCAAAACAGCACCATCTTCGAGTTTTCCTACTGCTACTACACCATCCAATGGTGGCCAACGAACTTCATCTACTGCTCCATTTCCTCGCGCGCCGGAGGGCAGCAAGACGACATCATTCAAGCCTACGTCTTCCACTCTTTCCACAAGTCGAACTTCCAACATTAAGTGTCACCGCTGCCAGGGAGGTGGTCATGTTATGAAAGATTGCCCTAGCAAACGAGCATACATAGCACGAGATGATGGCGGGTATGATAGTACTTCGGATGTTGAAGATGAATATTCTCTTGCTACTAACGTTGCAGGACCAAAATATGACCACTATAGCACAGATGAAGAGGTACTTGGTACTGCAGCAACGGAAAATTATAGAAGCATAATTGTGCAGCGTGCTTTGAGCTCCAAAGTTGAGGCGGATGGCAAGCTACAACGGCACAATCTTTTTCACATGTTTCTCATTGTCAAGGACTGCCGCGTGCACACTATAACTGATGGAGGCAGCTGCAACAAATTGGTGAACACGGATGTGGTAAAAAAACTTGGGTTGAAAACAAGAGCACACCCTCATCCATACCACATTCAGTGGTTCAACAACAGCGGTAAGGTTAGGGTAATACAAACAGTGAGGGTACATTTTTCGTTTGGTTCTTACCATGATTTTGCTGATTTGATGTCGTACCTATGGATGCTTGTTCTCTTTTGTTGGGACGTTCTTGGGAATTTGATACGGATGCTATTCATCATGGTAGAACTAATAAATATACTCTGATGCATAAAGGAAAGAAAATCACTTTGCTTCCTATGACTCTTGCTGAAATTGTACATTTTGAGAAAAGTAAAACACGTGATGATAAGGCAACAAAATCACTAGACTCTGAAAAACAGCAAGTAATTAAGTTAAAATCACCTTCGTTGCTCACAACTAAATCTGACCTTGCTGATTTATTTAATACCAAGGGGATGTACTATGCTTTAGTATGCAAAGAAGCCATGTTTTCAATTCATGAAGTGTCCATTGCATTGCCCCTGCTGTTGCTAACCTTTTGCAGGATTTTGCGGATGTGTTTCCCCCCGAGATACCCCCTGAATTACCACCTATGAGGGGCATTGAACATAAGATCGACTTGATTCTAGGGGCAAGTTTGCCAAATCGTGCGGCGTACAGGGCAAATCCGGAAGAGACAAGGGAAATTCAGCGACAAGTTCAAGATCTTTTGAACCGTGGGTATATTCGTGAAAGCCTTAGTCCTTGTTTTGTTCCTGTTCTTTTGGTTCCTAAGAAAGATGATAGCTGGCGCATGTGTGTTGATTGTAGAGCGATTAATAACATCACTATTCAATATCGTTATCCTATTCCTCGCTTAGATGACATGCTTGATGAATTGAGTGGTGCTATTATTTTCACAAAAATTGACTTGCGTAGTGGTTACCACCAAATTAGAATGGCGCTAGGAGATGAATGGAAAACTGCATTTAAAACCAAGTTTGGACTTTATGAGTGGTTAGTAATGACTTTTGGTTTAACTAATGCACCTAGCACTTTTATGCGATTAATGAACGAGGTTTTACGTCCTTTTATTGGAAAATTTGTGGTGGTTTACTTCGATGATATCCTCATTTATAACAAGTCATATGACGAACATCTTAATCACTTACGTTCTGTTTTCAGTGTCTTGAGAGATGCACGTTTGTTTGGTAACCTCGAAAAGTGCGTCTTTTGCACTAATCGAGTTTCGTTTCTTGGATATGTCGTTTCATCGCAGAGAATTGAGATGGATGAGGCAAAAATTGTAGCGATCACTAGCTGGCCAACTCCATCGACCGTCATGCAGGTGCGTAGTTTTCTTGGTCTTGCAGGTTTTTATCGATGCTTTGTGTGCGATTTCAGCACCATTGCAGCACCTCTCCATGAACTGACGAAGAAGGGTGTACAATTTCAATGGGGCGAACAGCAGCAACAAGCTTTTGATGTTCTCAAATCAAAGCTTACACAAGCACCATTGCTACAACTTCATGATTTTGACAAGACATTTGAGCTAGAATGTGATGCAAGCGGCATTGGTATTGGAGGTGTTCTCATACAAGGAGGTAAACCCGTTGCATTCTTTAGTGAAAAATTGCATGGTCCTTCTCTGAATTATTCTACTTATGATAAGTAATTGTATGCCTTAGTGCGAGTTCTACAAGCTTGGCAATATTCCCTGTGGTCTAAGGAGTTCGTCATACATCCTGATCATGAATCTTTAAAGTATCTTAAGTGTCAAAACAATCTGAATAAACGACATGCTAAATGGATTGAGTTTATAGAATCATTTTCATACATCATTAAGCATAAGAAAGGGAAGGAGAATGTTATTGCAGATGCATTATCTAGATGTTATACCATGCTGTCCCAACTTGATCATAAAATATTTGGTTTAGAAACAATAAAAGGATTATATCCAATAGATTTAGACTTTAAAGATTCCTTTGAAAATTATAGAGAAGGAAGAACATGAAATAAATATGTACTACGGGAGGGCCTCCTGTATCGTTTATGTGTTCCTGCTAGTTCCGTTCGCCTATTACTTTTGCAGGAAGCACATGAAGGAGGTTTGATGGGACATTTTGGAGTGAAGAAAACGGAGGACGTGCTGGCCACACACTTCTTTTGGCCAAAGATGAGACGTGATGTCGAGCGCTATGTGTCACGATGCACTACTTGCAATAAAGCTAAGTCTCGAATTAACCCACATGGTCTTTATATGCCTCTTCCTGTTTCTAGTGTACCTTGGCAGGATATTTCCATGAATTTTGTTTTGGGATTGCCTAGGACTAAGAGGGGGAGGGATATTATTTTTGTGGTTGTTGATCGTTTCTCCAAAATGGTACATTTCATACCTTGTCATAAGAATGATAATGCCTCACACACTGCTGATTTGTTTATGATGGAAATTATTCGTTTACATGGTGTGCCAAATACCATTGTTTCTGATCGTGATGCAAAATTTTTAAGTCATTTTTGGAGAACTTTGTGGTATAAATTGGGAACCAAGCTGCTGTTTTCAACCACATGTCACCCACAAACCGATAGACAAACTGAGGTAGTAAATCATACTCTATCTACTATGTTGCGGGCTGTTTTAAAAACAAATTTAAAGGGTTGGGAGGATTATTTACCACATATAGAATTTGCTTACAACAGGTCAGTTCACTCTACTACGAAGGTAAGCCCATTCCAGGTAGTGTATGGTTTCAATCCCCGTGCTCCTATTGATTTATTACCTTTGCCTCCTTCTGAAACTATAAATTTGTATGCTACACAACGATCTGAATTCATTCTTAAGATGCATGAAACTACAAAGAAAAATATTGAAAGGATGAATGAGAAGTATATAATTTCTGGTAGTAAAGGTAGAAAAGAAGTAAAACTTGAACCACGGGACTTGTTATGGCTACATTTGAGAAAAGAACGATTCTCTCACTTGAGAAAATCTAAACTTATGCCACGAGCTGCTGGTCCTTTTAAGATTGTTGAAAAGATCAATGATAATGCATATAAGCTTGAGTTGTCTCCCGATTTTGGGGTTAGTCCCACATTTAACATTTTAGATTTACGATCATACTTGGGGGAAGAAGATGATCTTGAGTCAAGGAAGACTCCAATTCAAGAGGGGGAGGATGATGAGGACATCACAACAGTGGATACTCACATTGATATACAAGGACCAATCACAAGAGGACGAGCACGGTTACTAAATCAGCAGGTGAACTCGTTCCTAATTTCCTACCCATGTGATTTTGAGAATGGATTGATATTGAATGATTTAATTGTTATTAGTAACTATGGACATGATGAACAAGTAAAGGGAGGAGGATTTGGGGACGTGGAGAATCAGATGGGACGTCCACAAGTTGATGGAAACGGTCACCAACTCGGACTCGAGTTCAACTCGGAGTCCAGGAGCAGTACATCTTAAAACGGACGCCCAGGATGCATACGGACTCCATTTTTTACGTTCCACATATGCATGGAAAGATGAGAAGATAAACTTTGCAATGGTTCTGGTCCCACATTAAAATTCGCCCGTAGTTGTTGGTAGTTGTCGAAACAAGTTGAATTCGGAGTTCTGTCCGGTGTTGCACCACCGTATTGGCCTTTTGGGCCTTGTATCCCGTATGAGTCCATTAGGGACGCGTCTAAGGGTCTTATGGTCGAATCCTAGCCTTTAAATACTGCAGCCGCCGGCCATATTTGGTGGGTTTTGCTTAGATTAAACACTTTCACCGTTCTACGGTTTGTGAGACCCTAATTTCGCAATTTCGGATTGCATCTTCGTCGTTCTTGCTTGTGTTCTCGGTTGCACCTGCAGGGATAGCCTTCTTGGCGAGGTCAAGCGTGTGAAGCATGGTTGATAACCAACGGAGCAGTGGTGTAGTGATTGCAGGGGTGTTCGGGTCTGCTCGAGTTCCTCGGATCATCAACGTCGAGATCTCCACTTCAATCGACCTACCTTTCGGAAGATCGGGCCTAAACAACTCATCAACACTCAAGTTAACCAATTACATCAGTTTTCTGGTTTCCATATACCTAGTATGCATCCGGTACTGTTCAAACTTGTCCAGCAACGCCACACATGGATCGGTCCTCAACTGTAACGCCCTCAAGTCTGTGGAAAAGCCACGGAACCGAGAACTAATGCATATGTGTGCCCAGGATGTTCATCACACATACACATATGATCCACAAACTGAATTCAGAATATATATTACCACGAATAACAGAGTTTATTACAATATCTCATGAGTCTTGGACTCATGCTCACAGCGGAAGTCTTTATTCTAATGCGGAAGCAAATCTAAGCAGAAGTGGCTCCATCTCTACTCCCTTCCACAGGCAAGGTTGAGAACAGATTACGCGCCTAATGCTCCACTTGGTCTCCATAGAAATCTTCTTCTGCTGCTGATGATGAAATAATAATGCAAGTTGAGTACAATGATGTACTCAACAAGTGCGGGAAAAACATGATATGTAGCTCATAACAAGGTAGGTATAAAAAGGCTCATTTGCAGAAAAGCAGATTTATAAAACCATGATAAAACAACAACTTAACTTTAGATGAATGTAATCCCCGCATGTATTAAATTACCAACATACCTCCATCACTTTCCATGTTCCATCCAAACATTAACCAACTTCATTCTTGCTCACGAATACCTCCTCGTATTCGCTACCATCTCACGAATACCTTCTCGTATTCGCTACCATCTTATCTCATAAAAAACTTCGTCTCACACCGAGACCAATCTCGTTGCCATGACTCAACAGTCATGCAACCATCTTATCACCCGGACTCGACAGTCCCAAAACCAAACCATAACCAAAATCAATAACCGTAACCAATAACCATCCCAACTAATCATGGCAGTTGGCCAGGCGCTCGTGACCGTAAGCTCGGCTATCATGATAGTTTTAGACTCTGCGGAGTTTGCACCTCTTTATCCACAAGTTTGAGATTTCGTCACCCGTCGGCGACTGCAGAACCTCCATTATACCAGTACACAACCGTCGGTGTATGGCCAAGAGATCACAAATAGCCTTTACAAAGGGGTTACTAGATGTATGGACTCACTAAGGTTTCACCGGCAGGCTAGAATCTCCAATTCTCCCACCCACGGGCCTCCTCTTGTACCATGCAGTTCCCAGGGCAGTCCTCACTCGACCCCCATTCCCCGCGCCTTCCACAGTCCATAACACTCTAGCAACTTACCTAATTACTCAGCTAAGCCGCACCCATACTTGGCCTTGTGGTGGCAGTGTTATCCTGGCATGTGCATGCATGAACCGGTCCTTAGATCTACGGCAAGTAAACCACCATCTCATGCTACCTCAATCACAAACCCAGGCTTGCCTAGATCTCTCTCCGATCCATGTTCATTAATATCATCAGTTTATCATTATCATTACGAGTGCAGTTAGCTAGACACATCTATCTCGCTTCCCAATCCCATGGACTCAGCGAAGCATAAAGCAAAGATCATACCCGACCCATAAACTTCCCTGGCGACAACGGTGGTTTAACCAAAACTAGTCAACTCCTATAAAAAGGGTTTCCCATCATGTTTGACTCAGCACACACACCTTTTCGCAAAACAAAACAGTTTTACCCAAAACATAGGATCAATATGGTCAAGGAGCACTTGCCTTGTTCTTGCGGTTCCGTGTTGTTCCTGGATCTCAAAACCTTGTTGCTGCAGTTCGTCGTAGACAGCTCCCTGAGCTTGTCCTGCTAGGTAGGATCACGTGCATACAAGATTCATAGCAATCAATATCATGCACAAACCTACAACTAGATGCGATGATGCACATGCATGCTATCCTATGATTAGTTTTATTAGATTGGTTTGTACGTGTTCTTGCATGGCTTGCATAGATAGAGGTGTTCGGATCAAAGGTGGACGTGGCGATGATCTTGTCTTTAGATCAACCTGATGATCAAGTGATCTGTCCACGAGAAGACTTCTGTTCGAAAAGAATCAAAGAACAGATGCAAAGAAAACACAATGATGTCGTAAGGTGGTATTGGAGACCTACCTTACGTTCTTCTTGGTCTCGAGATCCTCCTCAGATCGTTGGGCTTTCCTCCGGCGATCTTCCCTGCTGTACTCCGGCGATGGTTTACTCAGCGGGTTAGGACTAGGGCTCTAAGTCGTCGGCTCACGAGTTGGAAAAGAAGTTTGTGGTTTCGGCCAGAGGTTTTGGGTTCTATTTATAATCGGGAAGAGAAGAGTCCTAATCTGATTGTATCCCGAAAAAGAGCCTATTCAAATTTGTCGTTGAATCCTACAACTTATCTTTAGTTGATTTGGTGCGGTATCATTGTGGAATTTAGGTCGATTTCTGTTCCGGTATTTCTACGTGTACAGAATCCAAAACCGTTCCTAGAACTCGTTACCTCCTCGGTGATGAGCTCCGGAGGCTCCACGTGTCCACCGGGTCCTGGTATCTCCCTCTCCGCAGGGACGAGCTCCGGTTGTGCCGCGTGTCAAGTGAGCAAGACTTCCCTCTCCTTCGGAGGTGAGCTCCGCGTGCGCCACGTATCCTGGCGGTCGGGACCTCCTCTTTTACTCGGAGGTGGCTCCGCGCACGCCACGTGTTAGTGCCGGTCTTTCCTTCTTTCCTCAAAGACGTGCTCCAAGGTTGACACGTGTCCAACAGTGTCGGGCCTCCCGGAGATAAGCTCTGGAGACGATATGTGTTTAATGGAACCGGACTTCTCGGAGGTGAGCTCCGAGATCGACACGTATCCCGCGTGACTGGTCCTCTGATTTCCGCGGTGATTAGCTCCGAAGGTGACATGTGTCCTGCGGAAAATGCCTTTGCTTCTTCCGCAGAGGCTAGCTCAGGTCAACACGCGTCCCACAGGGTCGGACCTCTCCTCCCTTGCGGAGATGAGCTCCGAGCCTGCCACGTAGCCAGCTTAGCGGCGGACCTCTCCCCACTTCGCAGGGATGAGCTCCGAACACGCCACGTGGCCAGCGGCCTTGGTAAGTTGTCTTTGGCGCTCTCGGTGAACTAGATTCGGCTCTTACTGGCTATCTATTTGATGATTTCTCTGTTCCCACTTCTTTTAAAATGTTTTTATCTACATGAAATATGAATACATGTAGAAACCAGAGATGAGGGTGTCACAAATCTACCCCCCTTAAATTGAATCTCGCCCTCGAGATTCATTAGTAGGGAATAGATAGGGAAATTCTTCCTTGATATTCTCTTCACGCTCCCGTGTGGCTTCAGCTTCGGTGTGATGGCTCCATTGTACCTTGCACCATCGAATCACCTTGTTTCGGGTGACCCTTTCCTTTACGTCCAAGATTCGGACAGGGTGTTCCGCATAAGTCAGGTCCTCTTGAAGTTCAAGCTCTCGCATTGATACTTGCTCCTCTAGTACTCTCAAGCACTTCTTGAGCTGGGATACATGGAACACGTCATGTACGTCGGAGAGGTGGGTTGGGAGCTCTAGTTGATAGGCTACTTCTCCTCACTTGTCCAAAATCTGAAATGGTCTGATGTAGCGAGGTGCTAACTTGCCTTTAACGTTGAAACGTCGTTGGCCTTGGATAGTCGATGCTTTAAGATATACGAAGTCTCCTACTTCAAAGGTCAACTTCCTACGCCTATTGTCCGCATAGCCTTTCTGTCGTGACTGAGCAGCCTTT
Organism: Neostapfia colusana; assembly: GCA_030760725.1. Lineage (NCBI taxonomy): Eukaryota > Viridiplantae > Streptophyta > Magnoliopsida > Poales > Poaceae > Neostapfia > Neostapfia colusana. Next base: position 44,736,237 of record JASWHV010000012.1, on the reverse strand, counting down.
AAGTTCTCCCGTATCGTTTGGACTTGCTTTTCAGCTTCTTATAGTACTTCAGGGTCAAACATCTGGTTCTCTCCGGTCTCGTTCCAAAACAGCGGCGTTCTACACCGTCTACCATATAATGCTTCGAAAGGCGACATATTCAAGCTAGCTTGATAGCTGTTGTTATAGGAGAATTCGGCGTATGGTAAACTCCTATCCCAACTACGCCCACGTTTCAAGGCGCAAGCTCTCAACATGTCCTCTAAAATTTGGTTTGTCCTTTCGGTTTGCCCATCGGTTTGTGGGTGATAGGCGGAGCTGAAATCCAGTCATGTACCCATAGCTTTCTGCAGCTTCCTCCAGAATCTAGAGGTAAACTGAGAACCTCGATCTGAGATTATCCTCTTCGGGACTTCATGACGGCACACGATCTGCTCCATGTACAACTCGGCTAGTTGTGCAACGTTGTACTTGGCCCTTACAGGGAGAAAATGGGCAGTTTTCGTTAATCGGTCCATGATTACCCAGATGGAGTCATAACTCGGCTGAGTACGTGGCAATCCGACGATGAAATCCATGCTGATGTCTTCCCACTTCCACTCGGGTACCTTCAAAGGTTGCAACAATCCAGCGGGTCTTTGATGTTCGGCCTTCACCTGTTGGCATGTGTCGCATAGGGCAACGTATTCAGCTATATCCCTTTTCATACCATCCCACCAATAACAAGTCTTCAAGTCCTTGTACATTTTGGTACTTCCGGGATGTATAGAATAGGGTGAATCATATGCTTCCCTCAATATCATGTCGCGGAGGTGTTTTATGTTAGGCACACAAATCTTTTTTCCTAGCCAAAGCGTACCCTTCTCATCTTCTTTGAAATCCTTCTCTATTCCTTGTCGGATTCTTTCCTTGATCTCCTTGATCTCCTCATCCGTTGCTTGGCCATCTCTTATCTCTTGCTCCAATGAGGAGTGGATCTCCATTATTTCCATGTTGTTCAAGAATCCGAGGTGTAACCGTTCGAACTCCTTACGTAGTTCGGGTGGTAGCCCCCGAACCGTGAGTTGGTGACATGCTCCCTTTCGGCTCAATGCATCAGCTACTATATTGGCCTTCCCGGGGTGGTAGTTGATTCCAACATCGTAATCCTTGATGAGTTCCAACCATCGACGTTGCCTCAAATTCAAGTCCGTTTGTGTAAATATGTACTTGAGGCTTTTATGATCCGTATGGATCTCACATCGATGACCAATGATATAATGTCTCCAAATCTTCAATGCATGCACTACTGCTGCTAGCTCTAAGTCATGTGTAGGATAATTAAGCTCGTGCTTCTTTAATTGTCGTGAGGCATAGGCTACCACTTGTCCTTCTTGCATGAGCACACATCCGAGCCCCTGTCTGGATGCATCACAATATATGTCAAAGCTCTTGCTTACGACTAGCAATACCAGAACCGGTGCTGTGGTTAGCCTTTTTTTGAGTTCCTCAAAACTTCCTTGGCAGGCTGGTGTCCATTGGAAGACCTTCCCCTTCATTAGCAACTCCGTCATAGGCTTTGCTATTTTAGAGAAGTCTTTAATGAAGCGTTGATAGTATCCAGCCATCCCAAGAAAACTCTGAATATCCCTCACGCTCTACGGTTGGTCCCACTTCAGAACATCTCTCACTTTTCCGGGATCAACCGATACCCCTTCCTTGGAGATAATGTGGCCTAGGAAAGATATTTTATTTAGCCAAAATTGACACTTGTTAAGCTTGGCATACAATTGATGCTCACGCAATTTCTGCAAGGTCAATTTCAAATGTTCTTCATGCTCCTCCTCACTTTTTGAATACACCATAATATCGTCGATGAAAACCACGACGAACTTGTCCAAGTACTCCATGAAAACCTTGTTCATAAGGTACATGAAGTATGCGGTGCATTTGTCAACCCAAAAGACATGAAGTTATATTCATACGAACCATACCGCATTCGAAAGGTTGTCTTGGGTATATCGGAGGGCTAAATCTTCAGCTGGAAGTATCCCGACCGAAGATCTATCTTGGAGAACACTCGGGCTCCTTTTATTTGGTCGAATAGGTCCTCTATACGGGGCAGAGGGTATTTGTTCTTGATTGTTACCTCGTTGAGAGACCTATAGTCCACACACATCCTTTGGGTTCCATCCTTCTTGTCTACGAAGAGCACCGGAGCTCCCCATGGTGACGAGCTTGGACGTATAAAACCCTTCTCCAACTGTTCTGAATTTGCTTCTTGAGTTCTACTAGTTATTTGACGGGCATCCTATAGGGTCTCTTGGCTATGGGTGCAGTTCCGGGTACCAAATCTATGGCAAAATCAATGTCCCAGTCAGGTGGCATACCTGGAAGCTCTTTCGAGAACACGTCCAAAAATTCCTGAACCACTGGAATGTTGTCCAATGTTGTTCCTTCGACGTGGTTCAAAATTGCCCGTTCGGTTGTTTGCTGGGCTGACTCAAACTCGACACGAATACCGTGCTTGTTTGTCAACTACACGCTCCTTTCAGCACATTGGATTACTCCGTTGTGCTTTCTTAACCAATCCATCCCGAGTATTATGTCAATCCCTTGGGAGTCCAAGACAATAAGGTTGGCAAGGAAGTCTACCCCCCTTATTTTAAGGTTTACTTTCGGACATACTATATTAGTCCTCATTTCTCCTCCGGGAGAATTTACTAACATAGCACATTCTAAGTGGGATACGGGTAGATGATGTTTGTCAACATATTTGGATGATATGAAGGAATGTGATGCTCCAGAATCAAATAAGATGGTGGCTGGGTTGGAGTTGACAAGGAACATACCAATTACGACGTCCTCAGCCTGTTGTGCTTCCTCAGCAGAGACATGGTTCACGTTGTCGCGAGCATAGTTCTGTTGTCCACGGTTTCCTTGATTGTCCCCTCCGTTCGATCGCGGGTTCTGCTTGGGCACATTGCCTTGTTGTCCAGGGCCTCTCCTCGGGCACTGGTTCGCGAAGTGTGCTATTTCTCCGCATGCAAAGCATGCCCTGTTGCCTACGGCAGCAGGTACGTTGGGGCGGGGGTTTTGAATAGGAGCGCCATTGTTAGGTCGGGGCGCAGGAGGCATGAGCACGCGAGGTGCTGGTGCAACGAGTTGTTGCTGTGGTGGCTGACCAGGGCGGTATGCAGGAGTGGTTGACCTATACTGTGGTGTGGCTGGGGGCATGTACTGAGGTCGTACATTGCTCCCTTCGGGCTGGTATTGCATCTTCCTCTTGCCTTCTTGCTCGATCTCTTTGATCTTGCTTTCTACCACTATAGCCTTGTCAACCAGCTTCTGGAAGCTTACGTAGTCATTGTTGAGGACTGAACCTGGATCTCATTGTTCAATCCTCTCATGAACAGGTACTGCTTTCTCTGGTCTGAGTTGACATCCTCGGGGGCATACCGGGACAGTTGCGTGAACTTGTTGAGGTACTCATTCACACTTCTCTGTCCTTGGCGGAGACCTTCGAATTCCTGTCTCTTGAGCATCATTACACCAGCAGGGATGTAATGAGAGCGGAAACTCTCCTTGAACTCAGTCCAAGTGATTGTCTCCGGGTTGACATGGGCGTTGCATAGGGCATCCCACCAGTCAGCGGCAGCTCCCATAAGTTGGTGTGACGCAAAGAGAACCTTCTCTCGGTCATTGCACTGAACAATGGCAAGCTTCTTCTCCATGGATTTCAACCAATCATCGACCTCCATGGGATCACTAGCTTGAGCAAACGTGGGTGACCGAGTCCTCATGAACTCTCCCAGTCTGTTGTGAGCCGGCGGTGGTGGTGGCGGTGGTGCCAGAACGGGGTTGTTGTTGGCCTGCAACTGACCCAAAGTTTGGATCATGGTTTGCATAAGCTGGTTTTTCATGGCCATCAACCTTTCCAGGTTGTTCTCGCCAGCTCCGGGGTTAACAGAAACTTCATCGTGGTCATCCTCTTGGTCGTCACGGATGTTCCTTCGGCCGGCGTTTCCCCTCACCATCTGTGAGAGAGGACGAAATAGAATAGAAGGTTAGGTAGGTCCCTTTAACTATATGCATCAAGGTGAGTTGGACTATATATATATATATATATATATATATATATATATATATATATATATACTAGCCCATATGAGGATGTGAACAAGTGCTGAAACATCTCACACCTCTCTCTACTTACAGGTGGATATGGATAACGTTTGGGGACGTCCCACAACTCACACTAAGCACACAATCACAAATAATCATTGCAAGGGCTCATACAACTCCTATTCAAGGCTGGTTTCCTATGCCAAGGTAGTTTCAAGGTCAATCTAAGCGTCCTAGGATGCTTCCTTGGGTCAGCGTGGCTTAGCTACCAATCTGTGTCTATTACCAATCTGTGACTCCTATTTAGGGGTGTAACCTACTGTTAACCCGTGGTTCTAATATCAATCTGAGATTTCTATCTAGGCGTGTAACCTACTGTCAACCCGTGGCTCTAATATCAATCTAAGGTTTCTATCTAGGCGTGTAACCTACTGTCAACCTGTGGCTTTGATACCAATCTGTGACGCCCTCAATTCTGTGAAAAAGCCACGGAACCGAGAACTAATGCATATGTGTGCCCAGGATGTTCATCAGACATACACATATGATCCACAAACTGAATTCAGAATATATATTACCACGAATAACAGAGTTTATTACAATATCTCATGAGTCTTGGACTCATGCTCACAGCGGAAGTCTTTATTCTAATGCGGAAGCAATTTAATTAATGCGGAAGCAAATCTAAGCAGAAGTGGCTCCATCTCTACTCCCTTCCACAGGCAAGGTTGAGAACAAATTACGCGCCTAATGCTCCACTTGGTCTCCATAGAAATCTTCTTCTGTTGCTGATGATGAAATATAATGCAAGTTGAGTACAATGATGTACTCAGCAAGTGCGGGAAAAACATGATATGTAGCCCATAACAAGGTAGGTATAAAAAGGCTCATTTGCAAAAAAACCAATTTATAAAACCATGATAAAACAGCAACTTAACTTTAGATGAATGTAATCCCCGCATGTATTAAATTACCAACATACCTCCATAACTTTCCATGTTCCATCCGAACATTAACCAACTTTATTCTTGCCCACGAATACCTCCTCGTATTCGCTACCATCTCACGAATACCTTCTCGTATTCGCTACCATCTTATCTCATAAACAACTTCATCTCACACCGAGACCAATCTCATTGCCATGACTCAACAGTCATGCAACCATCTTATCACCCGGACTCAACAGTCCCAAAACCAAACCATAACCAAAATCCATAACTGTAACCAAGAACCATCCCAAGAACCATCCCAACTAATCATGGCAGTTGGCCATTCGCTCGTGACCGTAAGATCGGCTATCATGATAGTTTTAGTCTCTGCAGAGTTTGCACCTCTTTACCCACAATTTTGTGATTTTATCACCCGTCGGCGACTGCAGAACCTCCATTATACCAGTACACAACCGTCGGTGTATGGCCAAGAGATCACAAAATAGCATTTACAAAGGGGTTACTAGATGTATGGACTCACTAAGGTTTCACCGGCAGGCTAGAATCTCCAATTCTCCCACCCACGGGCCTCCTCTTGTACCATGCAGTTCCCAGGGCAGTCCTCACTCGACCCCCATTCCCCGCGCCTTCCACAGTCCATAACACTCTAGCAACTTACCTAATTACTCAGCTAAGCCGCACCCATACTTGGCCTTGTGGTGGCACTGTTATCCTGGCATGTGCATGCATGAATCGGTCCTTAGATCTACGGCAAGTAAACCACCATCTCATGCTACCTCAATCACAAACCCAGGCTTGCCTAGATCTCCCTCCGATCCATGTTCATTAACATCATCAGTTTCTCATTATCATTACAAGTGCAGTTAGCTAGACACATCTATCTCACTTCTCAATCCCATGGACTCAGCGAAGCATAAAGCAAAGATCATACCCGACCCATAAACTTCCCTAGCGACAAGGGTGGTTTAACCAAAACTAGTCAACTCCTATAAAAAGGGTTTCCCATCATGTTTGACTCAGCACACACACCTTTTCGCAAAACAAAACACTTTTACCCAAAATATAGGATCAATATGGTCAAGGGGCACTTGCCTTGTTCTTGCGGTTCCGGTTGTTCCTGGATCTCAAAACCTTGTTACTGCAGTTCATCGTAGACAACTCCCTGAGCTTGTCCTGCTAGGTAGGATCACGTGCATACAAGATTCACAGCAATCAATATCATGCATAAACCTCAAACTAGATGCGATGATGCACATGCATGCTATCCTATGATTAGTTTTATTAGATTGGTTTGTACGTGTTCTTGCATGGCTTGCATGGACAGAGGTGTTCGGATCAAAGGTGGACGTGGCGATGATCTTGTCTTTAGATCAACCTGATCATCAAGTGATCTGTCCACGAGAAGGCTTCTGTTCGAAAAGAATCAAAGAACAGATGCAAAGAAAACACAATGATGTCGTAAGGTGGTATTGGAGACCTACCTTACGTTCTTCTTGGTCTCGAGGTCCTCCTCAGATCGTTGGGCTTTCCTCCGGCGATCTTCCCTGCTGTACTCCGGCGATGGTTTACTCGGCGGGTTGGGACTAGGTCTCTAAGTCATCGGCTCAGGAGTTGGAAAAGAAGTTTGTGGTTTCGGCCAGAGGTTCTGGGTTCTATTTATAATCGGGAAGAGAAGAGTCCTAATCTGATTGTATCCCGAATAAGAGTCCTGTTCAAATTTGTCGTTGAATCCTACAACTTATCTTTAGTTGATTTGGTGCGGTATCATTGTGGAATTCAGGCCGGTTTCTGTTCCGGTATTTCTACGCGTACATAATCCAAAAACCGTTCCTAGAACTCGTTACCTCCTCGGTGATGAGCTCCGGAGGCTCCACGTGTCCACCAGGTCCTGGTATCTCCCTCTCCGCAGGGACAAGCTCCGGTTGTGCCGCATGTCAAGTGAGCAAGACTTCCCTCTCCTTCAGAGGTGAGCTCCACGTGCACCACGTATCCTGGCAGTCGGGACCTCCTCTATTACTCGGAGGTGGCTCCGCGCATGCCACGTGTTAGTGCCGGTCTTTCCTTCTTTCCTCAGAGACGTGCTTCAAGGTTGACACGTGTCCAAAAGTGTCGGGCCTCCCGGAGATAAGCTCTGGAGACGATATGTGTTTAATGGAACCGGACTTCTCGGAGGTGAGCTCTGAGATCGGCACGTATCCCGCGTGACTGGTCCTCTGATTTCCGCGGTGACTAGCTCCGAAGGTGACATGTGTCCTGCGGAAAATGCCTTTGCTTCTTCCGCAGAGGCTAGCTCAGGTCAACACGCGTCCCACAGGGTCAGACCTCTCCTCCTTTGCAGAGATGAGCCTCGAGCCTGCCACGTAGCCAGCTTAGCGGCGGACCTCTCCCCACTTCGCAGGGATGAGCTCCGAACACGCCACGTGGCCAGCGGCCCTTGTAAGTTGTCTTCGGCGCTCTCGGTGAACTGGATTCGGCTCTTACTGGCTATCTATTTGATGATTCCTCTGTTCCCACTTCTTTTAAAATGTTTTTCTCTACATGAAATATGAATACATGCAGAAACCATAGATGAGGGTGTCACATCAACCGACACCAGCAGGGCTACGCATGTTAGACCTCATCTCGATGCATCCTATTCCACTGCTAGATCTAAAATTCATATTCTTAAATCATTCTTTGATCCACTCTATCCCGTGTGATAAAATCCTATCTCGCGAGTAGATTCCAACTACTCGACTTCTACCGGAATGCTAAGAACATTAGGATAGCATTTTCTACTTCTCGACTTGTAGGCTATCCAGTATTTTATAGGATTTACGGGTCATGCAAGTGGAGTTTCAATCACCTTAACTCTAATGCACATAGCTCATCCTAGACATAAGTAATACAACTCAAAACTTTGTAAAAGTAATTAAATGCAAACCGGGCTTGCCTGGTTGCGAGTCAAAGGGGAAGTTAGCTTATGGAGGAATTTTGTCCAAGGCTTCCGGAGTTTCCTCGATCTCGGTCACTACACGATATGCAACAATATATCTAAAATAAGTGATATTTAGATTATAAGAAGCAAGCCTCTAATTATAGTTACCGCTACTAATGATTCTTAATTGACTTTAGGATTTCTACAGTGGATACTAGGTACCATGAAGAAGATTTGGGCCAAGAATGAAAATTGTTCATGGAAGCTTGTTGGTTCTAAACTTCCAACAAGTAATTGGCTTCTTTGAATTTTTATCCTAATCTGTAGCTTTGACATAGCAAGCAGTAGAAGATCTAATTAGAGGAAGTTTTTCTGGTTCTAGCAAAATTTATTTCATAATTTTTAGAGCTATCTACAGAGAGAATTGAATTTTACAAGTTGGCGAGACATTCTAAAATTGGTTCAATTTATTTTTGAATTTTTAATGAACACTAAAAATTGGACGACTTTTTGACCCAGTAAATAAAGTCCAATGAACTTGATTTTTACTGATGGCCAAGGGTATTTGAATGAGTGTTCTGACAAAAATTGGAAATTTTCCCATTAACAGAACCGTGGTAATTAATTTACTAAGCAATTAGCTCAAAGAAATTAATTACAAAATTACTGGGACTTTCATGTTTAGAAAATTTTACCACTGCAAAGTTTGGAACATGATGAGTCTACCAGAATTTATTCGGATTTTTTGGAGCAAATCTACTAAGAGTAATTGATTTTGGAAGATTTGGCTAATTTATAGAATTTATTTACTAATAGGAAAGTTTAAATAATCCTACCCGGGTCTACTGTTTGAATCGGGCCAGTGATATCATGACAACACCCGGGGCTACGGGGTTTAACCCCCGCATCCGCACGAGATCCCGACCGCAACTTGATCCCCGCGACGGAAGAGGCGCCGACACGTGGGACCAGCCCCCCCTTTGTCTACCTCCCGCCCGAGCGACCCCCATGCCGGAGCTGCGGCGGCACCTCGCAAGAACCTCGTTCCCAGCCGATCGGGTCCACGAAACTCACCACCTGTGAGTTTTTCACCACGTTGAACATGATGGTGGGGTCGGTTAGAGGTGTCGGTGGCCAGAACAGTGAGTGCAACAGTGACCATGTCGAACTCAACTTTAGTCACCTCGTTCTCACTCAGGAATTGACCTTTCGAGCTAGGGTTTACTCCAAAAGCACCAGTGAAGCACGTCCGACTCTGACATGTATCCCAACCTCCATGAAAACCTTCGAAGATGGGACTTCACTGGTAACCCGAGCCCGCAAAATGGCTGTTGCGATAAAAACTCAGTTTTTGGCACCTCTACGTGAGCATTTGGACGGATAGGTCTTCAGAGAAGCTCGCAAGGGTGTGGGAGAGCTACCCTAGGACTAGCTACCATGATGACGTTGAATTTCTCCGAAGATCTCTTGGTGTTCTAAATAACCGTCGAAACTAAACTTCAAAATTCGTTCGGTTAGGGAGCAAGAGCCTATGAGCCGGCATGAGGAGAGCAACTAGGTTGTGCTACGAACCTCTCGGCGTCGTTGCTTGGTCGGGAGAGGCTGTGAGTCATCGGATCGACGGAGAACCGAGGAGGCATCGAACTTCGGACTGCCGAAGGGAATTTCGCCGCTCCTGAGCTGTTCAAGCCGAAGGTTGATCGTTCTCGCGTTGGGGACGTCGAGGATGATCTCACGGCTCTGTTTTGCCACTTAGCAGTGCTTTGCACGGCCGAACTCGCCGGTTCCCGATCGAAGTCTGAGGCAGAGCGAGTGTGTCGCGGGTGGAAGATCTTTCTCTTGCGCTCTCGATGCTCAGTGGCTTGGTGAAGCGATGAAACACGTGGAAAGGAATGTTCGGTGGTGGCCACTGCTACTTAAGACGTGGAGGAGGCAAGGGTGAGGTGGAGGGCACGTTAGTAACGTTGCCTCGGGCGGCCGCGGGATGAGCAGCTCGGTGGCGCACCGGGATGAAAACGGGAACCGACTGTTCTCTACTTGTGACTGACTGATGGGTCCCACTCCCTCAAATTTTTATTTAATTTTTCATTGATCTTTTTACCTTTGCTACTCACAATTAAAGGCTAAACTTCCCCACCAAGTCATGGATTCAAATTTTGAATTTAAATGAATTCAGTTTTAGTGTGGAATTTGAATTGCATTTGGATATTTGAATTTGAACTAGGATTTGAATTCCTCCTCTTCCATTGATTCAAATACATAGCCAACCAAATCCACATTGTCTGAATTTTGGCATAGGTGCTATTTCAAATGTGGTGAATACATTTGTGAACCCAATTTGCAATTTGACAAACTTTGGGGAAAATTCAGATTTGAATTTGCACTAGTATCATATGTGTATGACTAGTTGCAATTGAGTTTAGAAATTTGAATTTCCCCCACATTTTTGGTGCTACACCAACCGTATAAAAATGGGCTTTCACAAAGTTGACTATCTGACCATTCATACAAAGTAAGGTTATGCAACTCAGAAACAATGGTGTGTTCAAAATATACTGAATCAAATCAAAGCAACAAGACCAAGCAGTTAACAAATCATCAGCCGCAGAAATAATCAATTGGAGCATGGATTCTGCCAGGACAATTTATATGTCAAGGATATTGATTCTAAGTGCTGCTTGTCATAATTGTACTTCTTAGCTTTTGCAAACCTATAGCCATTACTACAAATGTCTGCATAATCTTTAGCTCGAATTTCAGTTAACCAGGTAGAAGCCTGCAAAAAACCGTCTTGGGAAGAGGCAAGTGGAACCCAAATTCCTACCAAACCATGTCATCAAATCGGTCGATCACATAAGGTATTGGTTCTGTATTTGTTGAACCAAATGAATGTAGCTAAAAGCTTTTACAGTCTCACTATCACTAAGGTTTTAAGGTACTAGCAAATCTAAGTCCGTATTTCCTACTTGCAACACCAACACCAATGTACATGATGACCACATGAAAATATGTGCGGTTCTTCATTCTTTTCCCACATATATGCTTCCGAATCTGCATGAAAAATATCTGTATTAATATTATTAAAGCTGTTGCCTTGTGACCATGAGGTCACGGGTTCGAGTGCTAGAAACAGCCTCTTGCAGAAATGTAGGGAAATGCTGCGTACAAAAGGCCCAAATGGGTCGGACCCTTTCCCGGACCCTGTGCAAGCGGGAGCTACATGCACCGGGCTGCCCTTTCTTATGGAAACAATTGGTATTGGAAGAATGCACTAAATTTAGAAGCCGATAACACCTAGAGTTTAATGGGAGATGTTATATGGGATTGATGGCAATTTTCTTCTGGTCAATCATATGGACAATATTTCAAATACCATCATTCCACATGAGTTTAATCTTGGAGGGATTAGTTACGAAGCAATGCAGGTAGCACATGATATTTTTTTCTTTGAAATAAGATTTATGGATAATAGATTTTTTAAAAGCAATTAAACTTCTGTCTAGACATTCCATAAACTTTCAAACAAGCAACTAACACACACTTAAAAGTTAAGGTGTGCCAGAGCTACGTCATAGTTCATAAGTCATAACACAGAAAAAATTTACTGGTGCAGTGCTAATATCATTTAGAAAGGGGCCTGACTGAAGCAATAATCAACTCCAACTAAAATTTTTGAATCCTGTTACTTCAATTCTATGTTGTCAGGCTTTATGTACAATATAAATTATTTTACTGGAGCCTGCCTATCAAATGCTATACATAGATGTACTAAATAAAATGATAAAAATAATATCAAATTTGAATTATGTTACTACTTAGGATAATAGAAGATAGCTCAGAAAAGGGAAAGAGGTGGCACTGAATTTTTTGTACCAAACTGTTTGCTCACCTGACATGATGTTGCTGAGTTTTGATAGGTCATCAGCTTCCTAGTCCATACAAAGTGGTGCCAAAGCTGAGAATATCATCAGAATGGCTTCCTTTTCCGATACCACAGTACTACAGTAGTTATGATTTTTCTAAAAAGGGCATACCCAGTGCTGAAAGCTCCCACACGTTGTGGGGTCTGGGGAAGCTGGAGATAAAATTCTTGAACATGAAGGGTGGACCTGGCATGGTGGTAGTGTGTCTCTACTCGCGTCCTGAGGTTTTGGGTTTGAACCAGCCTCTCTACAAAAGCAGGGTGAGATTGTCTAGAAATAACGCTTCTCCAGATCCCACAATATGTTGAAGCCCCCTTTATAAAATTTTGAACATGATAGCCTGAGTCTGGAATCTGGAGACATAATTCCTGGACGAGATATCGTGAGAGTCAACACTACAAGAACGAGGAACCATTCAGCACTAGGTGCAGATGGATTTTCTTTTCTGAGAAACGGAAGATTTGCTAGAAACATCTAGTTCCGTACTCATACCATGTTGAAGATATCTTGGTATAAGTGGTGTAACTTGAAAGTTGTCTCTTCACAAGGTTAGCTACGTGAATTTTCTGTACAGGCACTGTTCACGCATGGTTACTTGAGAATATTTTTTTGTCCGCCCTTACTGCAGTTGTATTTACCAATAATTTTCACAAGAACACTTTCCACCCTCAAATTTATGCAAACAACTTGCATCTTTGATCAGTATCTGCTGCTCGTATTTCTCTGAAACTAACTTGGCAAAGGTGTGGCAATGGCTACACATCCTTAAAGTTTTTATTATCCGTATGCTCCTAAAATGAGGGGAATTAGAAATTGCAAAAGCAATTGCTAGCTTCTCACAATGAATTCCAGTTACTTCTGCCACTTCTTCTGGACATCCATTATCGATGTTCAACATTGAGAGTCCCATCTGAATCAGCTTTAGGCCATGCACTGTACACGCTAAGTCAAAATTATCACAGGTCGAGAACAAATAGATCTTGTTATTAATCTCAACAGAACAACTATCAACCTCGTCAAATTTTCTTCCTTTGCTAGGTACCATCATGTCTGGGGCATCAATAGACTTTCCAGCTAGATCTTGCAGACTACAAACCATCCTATGGATTCTAGGGTCTCTGGGTTCAATTGCGGACAGCTCCCTTGCTGCCACATATGCCAGCCTCAGATTTCCATTAGCTGTAGCTGCAGTCAGAAATGCTCCCCAGACTGCTGAATTAGGTATAAGTGGCATATCATCAATAAGCTTGTATGCTTCTTGTAGTCTTCCTGAGCGGCCAAGAAGATCTATCGTTGCTGCATAATGATCTAAATCTGGAATTATGTTGTAATCATGGAACATACTGAAAAATATTTCTTTCCCTTGAGATACGTTTCCCTTCATACCATAGGCCTTGATAACAGCAGTCAAAGTTGTATGATCTGGTAGCACGCCAGCTTGCTTCATTTGACCGAAGTGCACCAATGCTTCATCTGGAGAACCATGCAGCAAGTGTGCAAGAATGATACAGTTCCAAGATATAATGTTCCTTGAGGGATGACAATAAAATACAGCACATGCCCCAGGAAGATTGCCAGATTTTGAATACGCATTGATAAGCGCATTTGCAATTTTGCCATCCATTTCTAAGTTGTGACGGAAAATACATGCATGGACCTCCCGTACTTTCCAAGCCGCAACTAGGTTTGCGAATGCTGGAATGATACTTAAGATTGTAATGTAGTCCGGCCTCATCAGAAGCGATTGCATCTGCCGGAATATTCTTAAAGATCTATCGAAATGACCATTCTGCACAGACCCGGCAATAAGTATGTTCCATGAAGCTGTATCTCTTTTTACTCCATAGCTTTCCATTATCTGGAATAGCTCAAAAGCTCTCTCATCATCCCCATTTCGTATGTATGCAGATATCATTATATTCCAGGTTATTACATTGCGCCGAACACCATAGCTCTCCATCTTACAGAATAGTTCATATGCTTTGCCACAATAGCCTGCTTGTGCATACGCTGAAATTAATGAATTCCAGGAGAAGATATCTTTCTCTGGTATCTCATTGAATATCCTCCTAGCTGCAACTATTTCTCCACATTTAGCATACATATCAACCAAAGAATTCCCAGAGAGCACATTGTTAACACTTCCAACCTTAATGGCATGGCCATGGAGCTCCATTCCCTGATTTAATAGCTTCAGACTCGCACAAGCTGAGATGGCACTCGCAACTGTCATGCCATTTGGCTCCACACCAGCGAGACGCATCCAGCTGAAACACTGAAGAGCTTCATCACCCCTATCACTGTGGACAAAACCAGACACAACGCTAGTCCAGGTGACAACATCTGGAGCAACTCCAGACCCCTCCATCTCCTCCAGCAGTTTCATGGCAACATCAAGGTCCCCAGACCTAGCATAGCTTGAAATCAGCGTATTCCAAGTGACAACGCCAGGCTCTGTACCTGCATGCCTCATATCATCAAGTAGCCTCCGTGCCTCCTCCCACTCACCGGACAAGCAACACCCAAAGATCATCGAATTCCATGTACCCAAGTCTCGTTGCTCCATCTTCTCAAATAGCATACGCGCACGCCCCAATTCTCCACACTTGACATACATCACCAGCACAGAGTTCCCAACCGGCACGTCTCTCACTCTCCCCATGAACCCTCTCCGGATAGCCATTGAATGCAGTGCCATCCCAAACACCAGGTTCTCTGCGTATGCACACGCTTGCAAAATACGAGTGATCAAGAACCTATCCGGGATGACCCCTTCCCCGACCATTCGCACCGCAAGTGCGATGACCTCGTGGTACATGTCCCTTATGGCATAAGCGCCGATCATGGCGGACCAGGCGAGAAGGTCCCTGCGGCCCATTCCTTCGAACACCTTGCGGGCGTCACCGGGGCGCCCGGCACGAGAATGCATCGTGATGAGCTTCGTCTCCGAGACAATCTTGGGCTCCTTGCGCAGGGAGGGAGAAGAACCGTGCGTCTGGTGGATTCTTGGTTCTTGGCCGGGGGGTCGGGTACTGTGGCGAGGACCGTGGGAGGTGCTTCTTGATTCTTGGAGCGGGAGCGGAATGGGAGGAGCCTGCGCGAACGCCATGACTGGATCTTGGAGGCGGCCATGGCGGAGCCTGGAGGTGAGTTGTGGTGAGAATTGGTGGGTTCTCGGGAGGAGGGAGGGGAAGGGAGCTGGGAGGAGCTCCATGAGAGGGGAAGGTGAGGTTCTTGGGAGGGTTGGGTTTTTGCGTGTTATCCTCTCGTAGTTTTGCTTTGTCCTTTTCTGTACTTCTGTTCTTTCCGGCACATTGAGCTTTAAAAGGTTAAATATCGGTTTTGTTTTACTAAGGGGTCAAAATTAAAAAAACACTATATTAGAATAAACTTTAAAATTATGAATATTTACACTTATGTAACATAAAACTACAAATTTAAATTCTAATATAAAGTTACGATTATTTGCATCACATGTAACGTAAAACTACAACTTTTCGATCTAGTCCTACTATCATAATAAGTTTTAGTAAAATAAAAATATGTGGCTGACTCGTAGGGACAAATAAAAAGACGTAGTTTTTTTGTTTTGTATAAATAGTTGGCTTTTTGAAGCTGAATTCAAAAATATAGTTTTGTGTTACTCTGGTGTAAATAGTAATAGTTTTCTAAAATTTATTTAAAAATAAAATACATTCTTAAATCTTGTCTTACAAAACATGATGTTTTCTTCGCATATACACAAGGCAACTTGTCAATAACCATTTTTTATCATCTCTCTCCGTCGAAGTGTTTTTCTGCGACACTTCCCCCGGTCTGCTCGGAAGCAGCCCGTGGAGGTTCTTTTTTAGGAGGGGCTAGTGGATTCGAAGGTCGGGGCACAATGGCGAGATGAACACAAGGATTTACGTGGTTCGGACTGCCGAAGCATAATACCCTACGTCCGCGGTGTGATTGTTGTATTGCTTGCGCGTATGAGTGTGTGAGAGAGTCAGGTTTGGAACATGATGCTAGGAGGAGGGCGCTCGGTGCGAACCCCTTGCCCGGAGGTTGCCCCGATCCTTTTATAGCCCAAGGTCGGGGCAGTTACAACGTGGCTCGAAGTCCAACAGGTGGCCCCACGGCTATCTGTACCCTATACATGAGCTAGGGTATTTACAGCTATAGGTAATGTCGTTGTCGGAGGAGTTAAGGCGTGCCGCCTGTCCCATTGGGTGCCTCTGACCAGGTAGCAGGTGATGATGAAGTGCCCGTCTTGTCGCCACGTCTCCTCACCCTGCTGAGCGGCTCTGTGTCGATGGGCGGCACTGTGCAGCCGTCATGCCTCGCCGCCCTGTGTGTTCACTGCAATGGTGGACAGATGAAGGACGGAGGCGTGTGTCATGCGCCATACTTCTGGGGAAGGCGCGAACCTTGAATGCACGGCCTGGCAGCGCACCTTCCTCTTTACTCCATGGCTATCTGCCCGTTGCTCGTCGGCGCGGCGTCCGGGTGGTTGGCCCCCGGGACACGCGTCATCACCGGAGCTGTCTTGCGGAGTAGCGAGGGGTCCGGAGTCGTTGGACACGTGGCAGCACCGGAGCCTTCCCATGCTGGAGGTCGGGCCCGGAGCCATAGGACACGTGGCACCTCTAGAGCTCTCCTTGGCGGGAAGGGACGCCTCGAGTCGTTGTCCACGTGGCAGCACCGGAGCCCTCCCATGCTGGAGGTCGGGTGCGGATCCATAGGACACGTGGCGCCTCCGGAGTTCTCCTTGGCGGGAAAGGACGCCTAGAGTCGTTGCCCATGTGGCAGCACCGGAGCCCTCCCATGCTAGAGGTCAGGCCCGGAGCCGTAGGACACATGGCGCCTCCGGAGCTCCCTGCGTGAGGAACGTGGCTCGAAGGTTCCGGACACGTGGTAGCGCCGGAGCCCTTCCTGGCGAGAGGTTGGGCCTGGCACCATTGGACACGTGGCGGCTCCGGAGCCTTCCTCGGCCGGTAGTAAGGCCCAGAGGCCGAAGACACGTGGCAGCCTCGGAGCCCTCCTTAGCAGGTGGTCGGAACCAAGGCCTAGGGCACGTGTCAGCTCCGGAGCCTAAGCGCACGTGGTAGCCCCAGAACTGTCCATGGGGCCCAGGGCACCCGGCTTATGTTGGGGTCCACCTCAGCAGGAAGGCGGGGCCCAGGCTATCTTTCACCCACTACACGGAGGTACCCGGTCTACAGGGTACCGACAGTGGCCCCAGGCCCATCTTGGGGGAGGCATTGAGCCCGCAGGTGGGGCCCCCATGTAAGGGCCTCAGTTTTTGACACATGTTTGAAGTGTCATCACTACACACACACCTCATTTGGAGCAAGTTGATAAACACATTTGAAGAGCAAGTAACCACCATCAACATGCTCATTAGAGAATAAACTCACATATTGCAAAAGTGATATTTTCCCACATGTGGTATACAGGGGCTGGGCATATGAAAACTCCTACATGGTGCTAGGAATGTCCATGCCAAGTTTCACGCGAATTCAAAACCTTTTGAGGTCATTTTGGGCATAGCTAGAAAGAGGCAGTTTGAAACTACATTCAAATTCAAACTGTTTTTATCCCATGAATTCAAAAGTGGGAGACATATTCTTACTCAGCACATTTTTGTGAGCTCACACACCAATTTTCACTCCATTTGGAGTTGATCTTGACATGAGTTAAGTGGGGCAAATTCAAACTTTATTTGAATTTCAAACTGAACATGTGCTGAAATTATCCAAACCAAACCCAATTTTAATTCTAGTCAATTCAAATGGCTCAAAGGTTGATAATTCAAATCACCAGGGGCTTTGTGGGGATTACTATTTACAACAGTGATAAGGAGTTAATTTCAGAGGTTAAAATTGAGGGTGGGACCCACATGTCATAGAGATAAGAGTGAAGACTTGCACACAAAGTCACAGCCTCGGTGGGAAATTCCACCGAGCAGCTGCCGGCTGTGCCACCGAGAAGCAACCGGCGCCACCAGCTGCTTCTCCCTTCGCGCGCTGGCGCCCAGGGCGGTCTGCTCGCGCCCCCACGCGACCGTCACCGCCTCAGCCGAGTGAAGACCCGATGCCTTCTTATCCTCGCGGGCGACACCGGGCGGCGCCATTCTTCTTTTCCCCGACCTTGCGGTCGATCAGGAAAACACAGCAAACAATCGCATCCTCGCCTCCAGAGTTGCTAGGCAACACGCTGAGCTCAAGCACCACCCTCCCAACGCCTGAACAACCGGGTTTCGGCCCCTGTTCCCGTGATCAACGACGACCGCCGTGGCTTAGCTGAAGGACGCCGATCAATCTCACGTGGGCAGCACACGACAGCCACTTTCACAGCCGAGCAAGGGCAGGAAAAGGAGCGCACGGACTCCACGCTGCTTCCACCTGAAGCTCAAGCCATGCTGTGCACTCTCGCCAGCGAATTCCGAGAATTTGCTCCGGCGACCTCAGCCCAAGCTTCCGGTACAGTTCTTTAAAATTCTCCTTCGCTGTCCCTCCTTGAGCCATCAAATTTTGCACACATATGCTGGATTAGCCGGCGATCAAATCTCCTTTAGCATCCATCGCATGAGAACGCCTCGGAGCGGCGGGATTTAAGCTCTATTTGGAGTGTCCGCCGCGGAACCATTCGGTCGCACGGTGAAACCGTATTTACGGTGACTTCTGAGCTACTCTGAGGTCATGTCGAGCTTCCTAGAGCTGCTTTGATGATGTAGAGCCCATCGGCGCAAGCGATGGCGGGCTAGAGACCTCGGACAACGGTACCGAACCACAGCAGTAGCTGCCGCACGTCGCGGAGCTGGTTCCGGCCACCGACGTCCCAAACAGAGCCCACCAACATGTTCCTCGATGCCCTAAACCCTCTGGCAGGTTGTCTCTAGCTGGGCGGCGGCCGGGAACGCCGGTCCGGCGAGCTCCGGGTCTGCTCCGGCGAGGGGAGGTGGCGCGGGCACGAGGGCGCGTCGGGAGGAAGACGAAGCCGGCTGGTCCATGCGTCAGCGACTTAAAAATTTAAATCGGGATCGGGTGCGGCTGGGATCTGTTGTGCTGGCGCGCAGGAACCCCGCAGACCACGGTGTGCCGACGCATCAGTGCGCAACACGTGTCCCCGTGGCCCATCCGCGAGTTTAAACTTTTCCCCGATTTTCAGATTCCATTCAAACTTCAAATCCTCATAACGTGAGCTAGAAAGCTCCAAATCGAGTGAACCAAATTTTGTTGGATTCAGCTCTCTGAGAACTTTCTATCAAATCAAGTTTCACTTCATGAATATCTTTAATTCTCCAGAATTAATTCCTCAAAGTTTAAACTGTTTGGAATTTTAACTGGAGAATTCCTTGGAGGAAAATTCTGAAATTTTGCTGGGATGTTCACCAATATATCCCTGAACTACTATAAAAATTTCAGGTCCATTTGAGCTCATTTGATCCACCTAATGGTGTGATTAGTGAAACTGTTCCAGAGAAAATAGAAAATGTTCATAAACATTTTCAGAATTTTCCCTGAAATTGTTTAGCTCATAGCTTTAGCTAGAAACCTTAAAATTAAGTTAGACCAACTCCATTAGAACCCTCTGAAAATCTAGTTTTCAGAAAGTCATAGTTTGTTTCACGAAAATCCTTAGAACACCCTAAAAGCCTTCAATTAAGGTCAAGTACATAATTAATTGTGGAGAGCTCAAATGAGCTTTGCTACAACTAAAACTTGACCAAATCTCTGTTTAGGTTGTAACCAAGCCACAGTAAAAGTTTCACAGTCATTGGGTCTTTCTAGTAAGAGTTATAGACTTCACAAGTTTAAATTCAATCAAATGCATTTAAATTAATACATATCCTTGTATATCATGTAGTCGCTAAGGTCGAGGAGGAACCCGAAGTCCTAGACTTCGTTACTCTGGAGGAGCAGCTAGCCTACGACCAAGAGCAGCAAGACAAGCTCCGGTTTGCATTAACCTTTTTACAAATTTTTATTGTTTTGAGCACTTATTTGAGTATTATGATTCCTTGCATTAGAGTCTTGTTTGGAAATCCAATTGCATAGCCAAGAAAACCATGGGTTGGGTTTAGGATTGTAAACCCCGTTAGCTACTGCAAAGCTAAGTTAGGGTAGGATTTGGTACAAGTCGAGTAGTTGGAACTACTCGCGAGCATAGGCTAGAGGCACTCGACTCGGGTAGAGATAGCACATGATACACATGGCAAGAAAGATGAGACCGAGCGGAGAGTAAGGGCAGCAGGACTTTGGGGCCTGTGTGCTGTAGCTCCGCTTGTGTCGATTGAGGACCGAGCCGTGTGCGGGCCTGTTGAACAAGCTAGAACAGTACCGAAGACCTACCGGCTATATGGGAACCGGGAAACCGATGTAACTCGGGTAGCTGGGAGTTGAGGCATAGCTGGTCGTTCAGAGGGTAGGTTGAGAGCTCGAGGTGTAAATCGGCTGGCAGCACTGAGATGCGCGTGCAGAGACCTCTTGCTCAGGACGATTGGACCGGTTCAACATTTGGCTAACGGGTGAAAGGTAGTTACGTACGACGTCCGTGATGGTTGTTGTAGGCAACATCGAGTACGGGCGTACGTGACGGGTTGTTCGGGTAACCCTGCAGGTGTAAATCGATTATAATCGCCGTCCCTCGCGGTCAGTGAGTACCACTTGTTCACTGTACCGTGACGTAGAAAGAACAGGCTAGTTACATGTTAAAATGTTGCTGAGTGAAAGACGGACTTGATTGTTAATGATTTGCTGTAGTCTAGAGCTAATTAAAGTTCCTTTCAACTTTGGGCAAAGTACATGAGAGAAATGCGTTTCTTGTTTGATTGTGGCTCTCTCATGTGCCTTAGCGTAAGGTTCTCCACAACCTGCTGCTAAAATTTGAAAGTAAGGTTCCAATAATTAGGCGAGTCCTTTGCAAATGGTTTTACCTCATGTACCCATCACCTCTCATGTAGAAGTTCCATGTTTAGGTGAGACGGGTCAGACTTGCTGAGCCTTCGTGCTCACTGCTTGTGTTTGAAGCTTTGCAGGGTTCTATGAGGAAGGGACTCCCGAAGAAGAGACGGAACCCCAGGAGGGGAACCCTGTCGAGTGGGAGTCGTGCACGCCGCCGTGTTAGTGTGCATGTGTGCTAGCAAGGACACGTTCACGGGCTGAACGTGAACTTGATGCGTAGTCTACGCCCGTGAGTGTAGACTGGACTTATTTTGATGTACAAACGTTCATAAACCACTTTATGTAATAAAAGTTTTGCTTCCGCTTTGTACCTTTGATGTGTGTTATCCGGTGCTGTGCAACGCAGCACCCCTCAGCATGATCCTGGCTCGACAAGACCGTGGGGTCGTGTCAGCATTGGTATCAGAGCTCGCTTGAGGTTTAACGCACTAAAAAGGTCACCTTTTTCAAAAATCTAGTGAGAAACGAGTTAATAGCCCGTATAAGGATGTTATTAGTGTATAGAAAGTGGCATACTAACCTATTTGTCTATGTCGGAAAATCGTGTATCTCGGGACGTTTATGTCTTGCGGGGTACACGTAAGCGCTGTCCACCAGTGCGCACAAGCTGAAGGGTGGAGCCCCACGGGTGGCAGGTAACCCGACCCGCTTTGATATCCTCTATGACTCTTCATGTCGTTTGGGGTATTCGAGCAACGTCTGTCCCTGGCGTGCGTGGTGCGATCTGGGAGACCCCGTCACATGGTCTGAAACGTGAACACGTAACTCAAGGCGTGGTTGGCTTGAGAACATCCGGGCGAGTGATGACGGCCGGGTGTACGAACTGTATGGATACCGGGCTCGGTGTGCAGCCGAGTCTAATGATTGTTTGAGTTTCTGCAGGTAGTCTGACCACGAAACGGTAGACGTGTAGCATCCGTGTGCGAGTGACGTTTAGTGCCACTGAATTAATGAAGCCGGCTAAGTCCGGTATAGGTTTTTCTTTGTGAGGACGTAGTACCGACATGATCTGGTGACGCATCGACGTCACACCCCACTAAATGAACAACTTCATTGTAAAAACTTGAAGGTTTTTGATCCAAAGCACTAAAATTTGCTGTAACCTCTTCCCTTAATCAGGATATTCAAAGTTAACAAGTTTTCAACATATAGGTTGCTAAGGACAGAGCACTCTGTTTTCAGCTGAATTAAGGCTGAGGTTAATCAGAGGTTAGAGGTTGAGTTCTTTCGAGGTTGGGGTCATATGATACATTTATGGAAAGAATTGGAAGATCTTTACAACTTTTCTGTGGAGGTCCTGAGGTGTTTCATCCCTTAACCAATCGAAAAATGCAGTAGAGTTGAAACTGTCCAGAAAATAGGGCAGGGCAAAGACTCTCTGTAAACTCTCTGTA
This sequence comes from Neostapfia colusana, assembly GCA_030760725.1. Classification (NCBI taxonomy): domain Eukaryota; kingdom Viridiplantae; phylum Streptophyta; class Magnoliopsida; order Poales; family Poaceae; genus Neostapfia; species Neostapfia colusana. The sequence goes on along the minus strand of JASWHV010000012.1, from coordinate 44,714,019 downwards.
AATTGAGCATAACTTCCTGCATAAAAATCCAAAAATATAAAATGAGGTAGTTATGGAAAGCTTATGAGATGGGTTACAACTTTGTAACAGAAAGTTTTGTCAGATTGGGAACAGAATTAACTGGAATTCTTGGATCAAATCAGTACCTAAAGCAGGGAGGTGCTGTCAAATTTTCTCCAGAAATTCTGTTAACTTTGACATCTCATAACTTTTGAACCAGGACAGATCTCAGGCCAAGAAAATACTTTCTGGAAATCTATTGAAGGTAGCTTCAACTTTGATGTTGAGCTCCAGAATTGGTTTTGCTTTTAGCATGGCCTAAATCAGGTTGAAATGGAAACTGGTCTGGGCTGTTATGTTGGACAGCAGATCAGCAGTCAAATTTGTTTAAAATTTGAATTATGTTTCCAAGTTTTATGGGTTCAATGACATGACTTATGTTATAACTCAATGGTTTACTGTTTAAATAAATATTTGACATTTCTCAAATATATTTTTACAGAATGACTCGTACTCGTGCCAACCCGGACGTTGGGGGTACTAGCCAAGGGGGAGAGACCTCCCAACAGCCTCCCGAGGACTCCTCGGGACAGCAGCAGCAACAGCAGCAACAGCAACAGCAAACACCGCCACCGCCACTGCCAACGGTTACATTGGCTGACATTGTCGCGGCAATGGCGGGTTCACATCAGCAGCACACGGAGTTGCTGCAAACTCTTATTGCCAATACGTCTCGCCCAGAGGGACGTCAAGATCGTGAGGAGCGTCAACAGAGCTCCTACTCCGACTTCCTAGCGACTCATCCCCCGGTATTCTCAAGGGCAGATGAACCTCTCGACACGGACAACTGGCTCCGCGCAATAGAGATGAAGTTCGGGCTGCTCCAAATAAGCGAGCAGCGCAAGACTCAGTCCGCGGTCCAGCAGCTCCAAGGATCCGTGAGCGCGTGGTGGGCAAACTTGTGTGCTTCACAGCCCACCGACCGAGTTATGACCTGGACGGAGTTCCGGATGGCCTTCAGGGCCTATCACATACCGCCAGGTCTGATGAAGAGGAAGACGCAAGAGTTTCTACACCTGCAGCAAGGGAGCTGGAATACTCCAGGGCGTTCAACGATCTCATGCTCTATGCGTCATATCACGCCGATACTGACGAGAAGAGGCGGGACTACTTCTACCAGGGGCTTAACCCGCTCCTGAAGGACAAGTTGGCGATGTTCAATCGCGGCAGCCTCAACGACATCATTGATGCTACGATTGTTCAGGAGGACTCCGGCAAGGAGTTAGCGGCGGCGGAGAGAAAGCGAAGCGCGCCGCAAAGCACCGGAGAAGGAGGCGGTCCATCTCAGAAATTTCGGATGGTGAATCGCCCACCATCAGGTCCACGCTGGCAGCCACCACAGAGGTCGATGCCATTCCGCAGTCGGTCGTACTCTTCACCGGCATTCAGGCCGGCACTGCCAGTACCACCTCCGCAACAACAGCAGCAGCGGCGATGCCGCGTGCGTATGCACCTCAGCAGCACATGCCGGGTTTTCGTCCCCCGAGCACCACACCAGCAGCGGCCACATGTTACAAGTGTGGTCGTCCAGGACACTTCACCAGTAGTTGTCCAGAGAGGCAAGGCGGCGGAGTTGCACCGCAGTTTCCGGGGAGGAATCAACCCTGGAATCCTACTAATGTGTGGCGGGCAAACCCTAGGCCCGGCACCGTCCACCAGCTTGCCATAGAGGACGTGCCGGAGGGTGAGCCAATCCTTGCGGGTATGTTCCAACTCCACCAGCATCCCGCCATAGTACTATTTGATTCAGGCGCCATGCATAGCTTCATTAGCCAAGCTTTCATTGATAAATATAGCTTGCAAATACTACCCACCGATAGTCCTTATGTGATCTGTTCACCGGGTGGGAAAATTTCAGCAAGCATGATGGTCCCAAAAGCGCCATTGTGCTTAGAGGGTAGAGTTTACCCTACGTCTCTCATAATCCTAGAGGGACAAAAGGTCGATGTCATTTTAGGGATGTCGTGGTTAACCCGCCACGGCACTGTTTTAGACACCGTCCTCCGAGTTGTGCACTTGAGCTCAAAAGTGCACGAATCTCATTCCTTGTTTCTGGACAGTCCAGAAATAAAACTTCCAAGTGTCTATCAAGCCACAACCATCAGATTGGAAGATATTCCCATGGTCCGAGAGTTCCCTGATGTATTCCCGGACGATTTACCAGGGATGTCGCCCGATAGAGAGGTGGAGTTCAAGATTGAACTTGCACCAGGAACCATGCCAATATCCCGAAGGCCGTACAAGATGGCGCCCAAGGAATTGACTGAATTGAAGACCCAGCTAACGGACCTCCTGGAGAAGGGTTTTATTAGGCTGAGCTCCTCGCCATGGGGCTGTTCGGCATTATTCGTGAAGAAGAAGGATGAGACGTTGCGGCTTTGCGTGGACTATCGTCCATTAAATGTCGTAACCATCAAAAACAAGTACCCGTTGCCACGGATCGACATGTTGTTTGATCAGTTGGTCGAAGCAAAGATCTTTTCCAAGATGGATTTGAGATCCGGGCACCACCAGATTAAAATACGGGCTGAGGACATTCTGAAGACGGCTTTCTCGATGAGGTACGGACTGTACGAGTACCTGGTCATGTCCTTTGGCCTCACCAATGCTCCAGCTCATTTCATGTATTTGATGAACTCGGTATTCATGCCGGAGCTGGACAAGTTTGTCGTGGTCTTCATCGACGACATATTAGTATATTCCAAGTCGGAGGAAGATCACAAGAAGCATCTGCGTATAGTCTTACAACGGCTGCGGGATCACAAGCTATACGCGAAATTCAGCAAGTGCAAATTCTGGATATCGCAAGTGCCTTTCCTCGGGCATATCATCTCAGCGGAGGGTATCGCTGTAGACCCGAGCAAGATCACTCAAGTGCTGAATTGGAAATCCCCGAGAACTGTTCACGAGGTACGGAGTTTCCTCGGACTCGTGGGATATTATCGGAGGTTCATTCCGAACTTCTCGAAGATTGCCAAGCCAATGACAGAGCTGCTGAAGAAGGCTACCAAATATGTTTGGAGTCCGGCATGTGAAGCAACATTCAAGGCTTTAGTCAAGCACCTGACATCAGCACCGGTTTTGGCGCAGCCAGACACAACAAAACCGTTCGATGTGTACTGCGATGCATACGGCATTGGGCTCGGATGCGTGCTGATGCAAGACCGAAGAGTGGTCGCGTATGGATCACGGCAGCTTAGAAACCATGAGCAGAATTATCCAAATCACGACTTGGAGCTCGCTGCCGTGGTACTTGCACTGAAGATGTGGAGGCACTACCTACTCGGTAACCTAGTACATCTATCTACCGACCACAAAAGCCTCAAGTACATATTCACTCAGAAGGAGCTGAACATGAGGCAACGAAGATGGTTAGAATTGATAGAGAATTACGAAATAGAGATCCATTATCATCCAGGCAAGGCAAACGTAGTGGCAGATGCGCTGAGCCGCAAGTCACACGTCAACAATCTGACCATCACACTGTTGGGAGAGAGCGAACCACCACTGCATGTAATTCCACATGGAGCTCTCTACAACCTAGCTTTGATCCCCACCATCCGTGAAGAGATAGCGGCAGCTCAGAAACATGACAAGGGCATGTCGCATTTACGGAGACGTGTAGACAGTGGGAGTTGAAATGTTTCCGGAAGGACGGAGACGGCGTCCTTTGGTTCAAGGACCGGATCGTCGTACCCCGTAACCCGGAGTTACAGAAGAAAAATTTTGATGAGGCTCACTTATCAAAATTTTCTATTCAGCCCGGCAGCAACAAAATGTATCAAGAACTCAGAAGCAAGTTTTGGTGGACACGGATGAAGCGGGAGATCGCGAAGTACGTGTCTGAGTGCGATACATGTCGAAGGGTGAAGGCAGACCATATGCGGAAACCGGGACTGCTACAACCACTAGGCGTTCCTGCCTGGAAGTGGGAGAATGTGAGCATGGACTTCATTGTCAGTTTACCCACCACCTTTCAGAAACATGATTCTGTGTGGGTGATCGTCGACCGGGTCACCAAAGTTGCCCATTTCATCCCGGTCAACACCAACTACAACGCCAAGAAGTACGCTGAATTGTACATCTCACGGATCCTATGCTTGTACGGCGTACCCCGTACCATCATATCGGATCGGGACACTTTATTTGTGTCCCGTTTTTGGGAGCAGCTACACGCTGCCTTGGGGACGAAGCTGATCCGTAGTTCAGCGTACCACCCGCAGACGGATGGGCAAACCGAGCGGGTGAATCAGATCTTAGAAGACATGCTACGAGCTTGCGCTATCAATCACGGCAAGAATTGGGATG